>CM036624.1:13426561-15976561 GCA_020746105.1 Trogon surrucura
AAAAAAGAAAAAAAAACCATCCCAAACCTTTTGCCCTCTCAGCTAGAGCTTCAGAGGGCTCAAAATAAGGTTTCTCATAAGTGTTTCTAACATATTTTAATTCTTGACATGACAAAACAGAAAGCAACTGCTCTTGCCAGCACTGTGTTTCCAGTGAGCTGCTCCAACAAAACCGAAGAAAATACTTCTCCCTTTCCACAGTGTCACTGTCAGCTGCTCCCGTGCTTCCTCTTTTACTGTACTAATGGTAAAAATCCAGTGGAGCCAACCCAAATATCTTGCTAACTAGGTATGGTGCAGAGATACTCAACTGCTCGGGAAACAAGAGCAGAAGAATCAGAACACGAGACTTTCTGGGGTGCAGGGTGGGGTGGGAGGAGGGTTAGAAAACATTGCTAAAGCTCCCGCGTGCCAAATTCCTGCTGCCAAACACAAGAGACACAACTGCACGGAATTAAGACTCCGGTAATTACAACAGCGCCGACCACAGCATCCCTAAGCTGCAATCCACAACCCAGCCTGGTTTGTCTCCTGGTCAGGGAACGCTGTGCCTCGAATGCTGCCAGCAAAGCTTTTCCTCAAGGGAGTCTCACTCGTGTCCCAAACAGGCCTGGCCTGAACGCTGCGGCTGCTCCCGTCCATGCTGGATGTGTCCTGAGTGCCGGGAGGCAAAGGAGTGCGTGACCTCGCTGAAGCCAAGGCTGCTGTACAGGAGGAACAACGGTCTGTGACGGGACACGCTATGGGAGTGGGACCTTCCAAGGAGCTTGCAGCTGCAGTGACAACACTTCGTCCTGCACGTGGTACCTGCTCACGCTGTGTGGGACACTGCCCCTCGCTCCATCACTTTCACGTGCTTCACCGCTGCCATGCCACAGGGAACCTCCACTTCAGTAAACATTTTCACATTTCCAAGCCCTTCAACCATATCCTGTGGTGTGGTTTTTTGGCCTTGTAGCATCTATGAGTTTCAGAGCAGCCAGGGTGAAGACCACAAGGATCCTTGGCTTGGTTCATCCCAGGGGCGCACGTCTTCTCGGCTGGACATGCCCATTCGAGTGCTGAGGGAGGAGGTGACACCGTGGCTGGAGCTCGTGTGGTCCCGTGGGTGCTCAGGGAGCGCCTGCGCCGCAGTACGGTCTGTACCACAAGCCCTGAGCTCGGGGAACCCGGGTGGCTGTTGCAGCAGCATCGTGAGCTCATCTGCCAACACTCAAGGGCTGCAGGGAGCAAGGACAAGCCAATGTCAAATTCCGTATTTACACCAATCTTAAATATTTGAGGATATATGGCTTGCTTTGGGCAGCGTGCAGCTGCCTCGTGTGATTTTGCCGCTTTCAAGGCACGGCTTAACTCACAGTTTGTGGAACGCCCCACGCAGAACAGCTGCTTTGCTTTCACTCGAGAAGTCAGGGCTGTGTTTACTTCATAGAATTTCTATTTTCAAACACGCTCAATGAAGAAAATTGTTCACTATCACAAAGGCTCTTGCAGCAATGGCATCAGGGTGCTTTGGGGGCTTTTACCGAGAAAGGCAAATAGTAAATGTACTTACTGTTTACAGACTGCAACCGCAAATGAGGATAATGGAAAACATCAGGCAAAAAGAAAACTGAAAAAATGTCAAGCCGGACATGATCAGCAGTGAAATTGGTTTACGTGGCATAAACAAAGAGTGCAAATATTTGCAATCATTAGACCAAGTCCTCTTAACAGAGAAGGGCTCAAGGCTTTCTGTGTGTGGCACGGCGCAGTGGCCAGGGGACACCTGTCTGTGGGGACACCAAGATGGTGGCGGGGCTGCAGGTGGCAGGGTCCCTGCAGGGCCAGGCCGGGCACTTTGCAACAGGGGACGGTGACTCTGCTGTTCCTCGAGTTACGCAGCCTGGTGACACTGCCGGGCTCCTCTTCGAGCTGCACAAACCTGCTGAAACGAAGCACGAGGCAAGGAGCAGCTTTCCCGGCCCTGTGGGGCCGAGCAGGTGGGCTCCTCGCTCCCCTCTGGCTTCTTCCATCGTTGCCCAAGGGCGCAGGGCTTGGCTGGGCGAGCTGTGGGCTGTGATCCTGCAGTGCTGTGCCTCCGTCCCGACGTCCCCACCAGCGACGCCGAGGTCTGGCCGGGGCCACCTCCCTTCCTGCTCCCACACTTTGGTTCCCGTCTGTGGAAACTGTGATTCAAGGGGCAGGTATATTTGAAAATAAGTCTTGAGGGTGCGTGAGTGGAGTCTGAAATCATTCCTTAATCCTACAGTGGAAATGCTGCCTTGGAGAGTCTCTTCTCCACCAGCCCTTCAGTCCCTTTTATCCCTTTTTAGTACAGACTTGAGAAATCCTCTGCAGTCTTGCTTGGATGGTCTAACTCTAGGGGTTCACTAAACATTTCTGTTTTGTTCTTCTCCTCAAGTTTTCCGGTTCCCGGGAACCTGATGGAAGCTGTACCCTAAGCAACTGCTCTCTGAGCTGAGGAGTCCACATACAAGAAGTAATAACAAACTTCTGGGTTTTTTTCGGTTTCAAAGGTCATTACCTCACTACTCATTGCTGCTGCTAGTCTTGTACTTGGTAAATATTTCTATTACTTCTGTTTCTATTTCTTCTATTTCTATGACCAGATTTTCTTTTTACCTCACCGAATGTTCTTGGTTCCAGAGAGGGACCACAAGAGTCACGCCAAGGCCCATGGAAACAGCAAAGATGACGAGCTTCTGATATATGCTTCGGGCAGAACAAAACACTGAATTCTCCCGGTGACAAAACAGGTTGAGAAGTGGCAGAAGAGGGAACAGATGCCAGGAGAAGAGTGAGACAGCCCCAGGGCAGGGGACAGCAGCAAGCTCTGAATGAGGATGGCAGCACCGTGAAGTCAGTGGATCCCCTCAACACAGTTGCCATTTGAATATGCAGAAAAACGTTTGTTTTCTCGCATGTACTCAGCAGGCGAGATCAGCTGGTGCTGGTGGAAGGAGCAGCTGGAGGCTTCCCAGAGCCATGTGCTCAGCAGGTGTGGTCCCTGCACCAAGAGCTGCTGGGCCGGGACCTGCGGCTGCTCCGCAGCGCAGCATGAAGCACGTCCTGCCCCGACAGCACGAACTGAAAGGGGCTTCACATCACAGCAGTGCTGGGTCTCACTAGGATGTAGCAGCAGAGCCTTGTGCGAAAGATCGGCACGAATGGGAGATTCAGAGCCTGGCCTTCAGGTCCACACCGAGAAAGAAAGATTTACCCAAGATGTCTGAATCCGGTCTGCTTAACGCCACCCTAATGGCAACTACCTTTTCATATGCCCTTTATTTTAAGGTTTTACTTATGCCTTATGCTGCTGGGCTAAAAATTGGTCTGAGCTGTTAATTGCCCTGTGCTTGGGACACTGTCGAACGAGCTAGTGTGTTCGTGAGCTTTGTAGAAAGGGTATGCGAGAAACAGACCCCACGGAGCTGCCTGCAAGAGGAGACCTGAGCAAAGTCTGTTCAGCCAGAGAGGTTTGCTGCGGATCATTGCAAGCTCAGGAACTGAAAATGCTGGAGAGCTGTTGGTGTGGCAGTGCACGAACTCACACTCAAATGTGGTAGGACAGAAAGCCAGGAAGGCACGAGGAAGAAGCAGTCAGGACATCTCTGTTCCGGAGAGGAGCAGAACGAGGGGGTGCCCTCTGGCAGAGGAGCACAATGGTGACCACACCGGTGGCTGTGGGATCAAAGGGATAAAAGGTGCTCCAGAAACAGGGATGTCTTGCCCCACTCTTTGCAGATTCAGCCTTGAGGATGTGGTGCCACATCTCCTGCTCATGCACAGACCCACGCACATAGACAGAAAGGACCACCCCGGCTCCGGTGGGCTGGGGGCACAGAGGCCGTGAGCTGTGAGGAGCACGGAGTGAGACCTCACCGGCTACAGGCAACCGTACCCAGCAGCCTGCATGCAACATCAGCTTTCTCGTGAGGCTCTTTGGGACCTCGGGAGCTGGCAGCTCGGCACTGGTTAAACACTCTAAGATACTCAGAGGAGTATTCTGCATTAACTCACCATTTTTGTCGATTGCTGGGTACTGAAAGTTTCTTCTCATGTCATCCAAAGACAGACCTGGAGAAGGGTGTTGCCCAGTGCTGCAAATTAAATCACGGGTGTCAGTTATGGTGAGACCAATAAAGTCACATCTCCAGACCATGAGTACTTCTACAGAGTTGCGAGGAAAAGAGAATACATGAAATACACCAGCCTGATGCCTAGCTACTGGCATTTGCAGTAAACAAAAAGCAGGAAAAAAGTTATGAAGCAAGAATATGAATCACATGCATGCTCACATTTCATCTACTCTCAGAGTGACTGCCCATGAATTCACTGTTGGGGTCTTCACAACTGTTCAGACGTTGCTATTTCAGAATGCAACACCGCAGGGCCCAGGCAGCCCAGGGATTATATTCTGGGAAACAGAATGCCTGACCCCTTCCCTCTGAAAATACACACACTACAAAATTAAACCCTAAGAAGCAACTGTCGTTAGGAAGTGAAGTCATTAATCATCCCAGTGTGTTGTATAACTGAAAGTTACAGAAACTGTGGAAACCATTCCCTTCTGGTCAAGGGTTATGCCTCTGGGTGAATCTTCTGGAAGCTACGTATAGATTTGAATGCTGTTAGTTTGTATGCAAGAGATTCTTTTCTTTGTAAAAGAATCCCCCTTAAAGAGCTGCTGGGTGCTGCTGAGGGGCCCCAGGGCTGCATGGGGAGCACCGAGCCATGGGACAAGAGAGGTCCCTCTCGCTCGCTCCTGTCTGTGCCAGCCCAATATGTCGCTTTCTTATTCCTTTCGTGCAAATTATTACATGCAACAGCAAAGCCTGGCCCTTTACAGAAAACAAAAGCCTCGCTCACACTGCCTTCATCCTGAGCTCAGTGCCCAGCCCCACGTCCTCTCCAGCAGCGCGTGGCAAAGGCAAAGCAGTTTGTAGGATATCACACCTTGCCAGGCGAGCGTTTCTGGTCTGATTGACACTTTCATGTAAAAGATTTCAGTGTCTGACTGCAGGTGTTTGCCTCCAGCCTCTCCAGGAAGAGGCCAAGGCTCGATTCATTGTGCTCCTCTTCTCCAGCTCCCCTGTTCCAGCTCCCCATCTCTGCCGGATGGCAGGGCCTGCCTCTCTCTGCTGTTGCTGTTTGTGGCTGCTAAGTGGTGCTAACGGGTAAGGTTTGGACCGAGCGCAGGGCTCTCCTGGCAGAGGGTAAGAGCACCATCGCCTGGCAGAGCACTCACTGCCCGCGGGGCAGGGACGGGAGATGGCTAAATGTGCCCTCAGGACCAGGTCTCCCAAGTGGTAGAGTAGGCTGCCTCAGATATGACTTAATGGTACAGGAATAGAGAGAACCCACATGTGGCTTTGTCTTTAAAAATTGTTGGGAGTTCTTACCCTTCTGTGGTCAGAAACTGAACGACCAGCAGGTTTCAGATGCGCCGGGGCAGGAGCAGCCGCAGCAATGCCGACTCCCTCGAATCTCTGTGAGGCTGAGACCCTTTTCCTCTTCCTTAAGGAAAAGGGAGTTGGCACTTGTATCTCCTGCCTCTGCACCTGCTGGGGCAGCCCAATGTCCGTGTGTCTGTCCCCGCCATTCTGGGCACCATCCCCACACCACAGCCTGGCACCCGCCCGGAGCCGCCGCTGCACCGCCTGCCTGCTCCCCAGCCCGAATCGTTCCTTGAATCCTACCACAACTTGCGATCAGGGTGAAAAAAGACCCACAACAGAACCCAAACCCCAGTCTTGAGAAACACAGCATCAAACCGCGGCAGCTCTTCAGTTACTTCCCTTTTCTCCCAGAGCCGCTCTCTGGGCTCACGAGTCTCTCCCCAGGTTTTATCTCCATCACAGTCTCTGGTGAGCAGGGAAACAGGTGTTCCTCCTGTCCACACAGCTCCCTCTCATTAAACATTAGATAAACCCCAGGAATACCGAGAATCTAACAGAGCTGAGGGCATGTCAGAAACAAGTTTTCAGACAGTTGGTCAGACACGAGCTGTGCACTCCCTAAAGGGGACAAATAGGTGTAAATGTAAGACGAAACGAACCTTCTCATACAGAATAATCATAATGGTATTTCAGTGTGACCTTTCCCCCCCGAATTTGCTTATTCCTATGATTCTCAGCTGGGTTTTCCCAAGTACACCCTATTCCTCCTGATCAGAAGGACATGTCTGCCTTGTATTTTGGCAGAGATAAAAAGCCGTGCTTGTGATATGAGCCAGCACGTTCCCTTATCGCGGTTCTGCAGGGCTTAGATTTCTGCTGGGAGAGGTGAGCTCACCGGGCAGTTCTGGCCCTGTACGAGGACAGCAAATCCTGCCCTCCTGTTTTGATGCGACACAGCAACACAGCCTTCTCTGTTCCTCAGATGATAGGCAGAGGTGACACCACCTCCAGAATCACATACTCATCCGTCAGCCACAACAAAAGCTCCTGCAGGAGTTGGCTCCCTGAGCAGCATCACTGTGCAGGAGCAGCTCCATGAGCCGCTTGTGGCGCCTGAGCCGTGTGAGTCCCTGCCCTGCCTCCACCTCCGTCCCTCCTGAAACACTGCCCGTGAACTGACCTGGGTTTTCCATCTTGTTACTGGTGCCGCACGCCAGAATATGTTTTACTTTTTTTCCGCAAAGAAAAGTGTGTGTTCTAGCTTTTCTTTGGTGAATTTTGTCAGACTGAACGCACCTTGCGATACAAACACTGGCTTCCCCAGACCTGCTTGTAGGTCACGAAGGTGCATACATCTAACAACCCCTTGTCCCTGCCCCCTCGGATGGGTGCTCCTCCATCTTTTGTTTCGTGTGATGAAGCAGCGGTGCCCTGTGTAGAGTCTGCACATGGCAGGACTTGATTTTCTGCTGGTTTTGTGTTACTTGTAGGGAAAACCACAAATGCTTGGCTGTTGTCTTGGCAGCAGGATGGCTTCCACAGCGCTCAGACAACCCCAGCACCCGGTGCTGCAGGAGAAACCTGGACTGCAGCAGCAAATCTGGATCAGCTTCCAGTGCTGGCTTCCCACCCAGCCACACCCCCCCATCGGGCACAGTCCCCGCTCTGGGGACACCTCAGGCACATGTTGGGTGCGGGAGGATGCTTCCCACCTGTCTCAGAGCCAGCGCAGCCGCGGTGGGTCCGTACCTCTGTGACCAGGCGCCGTACGCTTGCGCATTCAAGGCGTACTCCAGCTCGAAGCGGCTGCGCAGCGCTGCAACGTGGCTGCGGCCAGGACCCCCGCGTGCAACGAGGCAGTCTGAGGATGAGGAAGGAGACAGGGAGCCACTGCTGTTGCTGGAGGCTGGAGACATTAACTGGATTTTTAAAAAAAAAAAAAAAAAAAAAAAAAAAGGGCAGCACTGTTATTACATACTTACAAGACTTTCCTCAGCTCTTTCTCATAAGTTGTGTGTCCCACACTTCCTTTATAATTTGGCTGAAAAGTCTATAATTTGGAGAAACCTCTCCACCTGCATCCTTCATTGGCTGCAGCATGTAACTGATGAAAGATCTTGTTCCTTAAATCTCTGCTCAGACGAGGCTTTGCCCCACACGCAGAGGAGCTCAGGTCTGACCTCCCAGCTAGGTAACGCTTTCTTTTTTTCTTTTTGTACGTGAGCTCTTGCCACAGATTTCTTCCTGCATGCACTGCTGCCTATGTATCATAGAAGTCAGGTCAGCGACGACACAGTTCCTTTTGATATAGTGCTTCACTTTTTTACACTTAAAAGCTTCCACCCCCGCACAGAGCAGCCAGCTGCAGTTGGAGCATGAAGAAATGTAATTGATTACGAGTGTCTTTTCTGACCCTTAAGCTCAAGAGCAGTGATCCATTTCAAAAGGAGGCTGCTTTTTTTTGTCTTCTAAAAAACTCTTACATGCATGCACACACACACACAGAAAATACAATTTCAGGAACTGCAGCCCGGAATCATTTACTTTCTCTTTGACCACTTATCTTACACCAGGCTGAAGGCTGATACATCCATCTGTGTCACAGCCACAGTCCAAAGCAGGAACTGCCTTTCCATTTATCCCTGTTATGTTTTCTCTTTTTACCTTTCTCCCAAGGGGCAGTTTGCCTTTCCTTTTTGTTTTTCAAACCAAGCAGTCTTGAGTGGGATAAATGGGACTGAAATATCCTCCCCAGGACTACTCCACCTGAAGCCCGACCACGCGTCTCTACGCTCCTGCCGTGGGAACAAGGTCCTTACCTCGATATTGCACAGACATTCCTCTAATTTAGTGACTACTTCTGAAAACTCTGGCCTCCCCTGTGGACACAACAGAAAGAGCAGAGCTGTGTTAAAAATAGAAGAGGGCATAAATGTCTGTGATGAAACCGACTCATAGACAGGTGGTGAATCCCAGCTCCCCTCCACTACCCCCAGTTCCATGGCCCTGCTCTCGGTCTGCCTGGGAACACAACAGTACCTGGAAATTCAATATGAAATTAGTATGAAACCAAGAGGTGCATGAATAATAACTTTAACAGCATTATTCTTCTCTTTTTCTGTAACAATTCGGTTGGAGCTAATAATGACTGGATCATAACATTACAAAAGTACAGACAACAAATTCTGAGCCCTGATCATGCGTTGGGTATGACTCCTCTTTGCCTGTAGACATGACTTGGGACGAGGCAGCAGCTGTGAGGGGCCGTGGATGAGCTCTGGAGCAGCTTGCCCATCCTCCCCCTGCTCTGCACTTGGTCACCCGTGGGCACCGTCCCCACAGCCACTCCACACCCCTGCCCAGTCCCTCCCTGGGCACGTGCCTCCATCGCTGTGTGCTTCATGGGGCGCATGAGTTTGTGGAGGCCACGCTGGGAACAGGGTGAGGCAACCGAGGTGATGACAAACAGACCTCCTGCCTCTTAGTGCTGCTCAGCCCCTGCTCAGGCTGATGGCTCAGCCTGCCCAGGGCAGGTCAGGCTGGGCAGCAGCTCGGCAGGTGCTGGTGCTGGGCAGAGGGGCTGGGGAATACCTGAATGAAGTAATTATCAACGAGCTCCTCCTTCCCATCACCTCAGCAAAACTGCCTGCAAGAGGTAGGAATAACTTAAGAACTTTAGGGCAAAGTCCTGCAGCCTTCACATCTGTGAGCGGGAGCAGAGGGATAATAAACACAAACAGGACTTCAGGTTTTAGCCCTTTGTGACAAAGTATAGTAACAAGGAGACTGTTAAATGCTTTCCTTTCTCAAATGGATAAGAAGGAAAATGACCAGTCCATTCTAAGTTCCATAGACTTGTCCCTGTCTGCGCAGGAAAGGGAGGGAGTGAGGTGTTTGCTGGTGTCCAGAGCAGTGTCCTGGCTGAGGCATGGAGTCGGGCAGGCAGATGGTCCACATCCTTCTCCTGCCTCTGACCACCAGACCTCTGCTCCCCCGCGTGCCCCAAGAAGAGCTGCGGTGAGCTGGGCTGCAGGCAGGTGGGTCCAGACCTTGTCCGGCTTCTCCTGACCTCCCCCTCAGCCCTCCCACCAGGGTGACAAGCTGTGCCAGAGACAGGGTTTCTCCATGGACATTTGACCATCCCTTGGGTGCTTCCTCCCTCGGACAAGTCTTCAGAGCTCCTGCTCTTCCAACTGCTTCAGTTGTCCTCCCACATGATGCCAACCACCACACTGAAATACTCCATGTGAAGAAATACCCTGGAAAGACCCTGTCCTCAGAAGAGTTCCAGTGAGCACTGCTGGGAGTGACTCCTGGGAAAGTGCTGGGGAAAACTACCCCAGCAAAAACTACCCTCTGAACAGGGATTAGGAGTCCTCAGAGTCAGCTCTTCTCCAGCTGGGTGAAGGCTGGTGGGACGAAGGGAGATCCCAGCGATGACTGGGCAGAAACTTGACTGAGGTGATTTCAGTGGTTCCTTTCCTAAAGGATTCTGTGACAAATCAGTATATGACCACATTAGAGCACCCCTGAGCTTTAGCCTACAAAGTGTTCAAGAAATACTGACTTATTGCACGTGATAACTTCTGTCACCTTCAGTGGAGCTTGACTGGAGCCCATTGGAGCCCATGGAAGAACTGACTGTAACTTTGGAGTTGTACTTAGTAAAACTAATGTTTATTTTCTTTACAGAGCTAAGCCCCAGGTACCATGGCAAATACTTTGACTCCACTTAAAGCATACAGATTAAAATAGCTAATGAAAAATGCTGCCTAAGAGACACTATCTAATTTTCTAGCCATCAGTTTGCCTTTCGAAACAACCACTGTCAAAATTTCTGCAAAACAGATGTTTGAGTACCTGATAAGTAGTAACAGTGACAACACATGGGAACTAGTTTTCAGCTGCAATGAACCTCGAATGAAATTAAAGCCAAATAAAAGGACAAATTTTCAAATTTGGAGGCATTTCATAGACATCCAGCAAAATCCATACAGATATACTCCATTTTCTGCCCTTTTTTTTTTTAAATTAAGCAAACCTCTTGGCACATTATGACCTATGAACACTCATTAAGCCCCCAAATCTACTATTTTTCCCTAACAAATAACTTGTCTTTTAAATAAATATCTTTGTTTATGCATCTATAGCCTGATGCTGTAAACCAGACACCGATAGAGTGATTCCTTTCATCCTTTAGATACTTTGCTCATTCTGCTTGTTACGGTGTTCCATTCATGGCACTCGGCCTCTCCTCTCGAGTGGAGCTGTCACTGAGAATGGTAGCAAAACACCTTAAGAGAGCTCATTTTAATAAGTTTTTGCCTGCACTTTGTGCAAAGTTCCAGGCATCCACTGGCTGATTGAGCTATCAATTGCCTCATAATTGTATCACACAGCTCTAAAATATTAGCAAGATTAAGGGATGTTGGAGTGATACTGATGAGCAACAAAGTGCATTGGGATTCTGGAAAGATGGCTTCTTTTTGTTGGGGCTAAATGAGCTGTGGAAATGCTAACAAGATACAGTGACTGTACCCATTACATAGTGCTTGCTTAAGTCAACAATTTCATATGACATCTTATTAATAAATTTGAAAAGAATGCGAGTTACATGCTGATGACTATTAGCAGTTACTTTGTAGTTACATGGAAAACAAACCCCCCTCCCCCCCCCAACATTTGCTTATAAAGTGAGAAGACGAGAGCACGTACAAGTCCAGGAAACACTAATAACAACAAATAAACTGGCAATGAAACAAACCTGCTATGCTCTGCTCTGCAAACATCTTTTATCCCCAGTTCTCACACAGATACATTATGTACATGACCAGTAAGGGGGCAGAGCTCACTGGGGTCAATCAGTTGCCCAAAATCACACAAACTTCCCTCTCCCCCATCTTGGCACTTGAGTTTTAGTTCTCTAAACCAGGTAAGAAAAGTCAAGTATCCAGGACAAGGAGGTTTAGGCACATGATGACCCATCTTTCTCAGCTCAGCTAACCAGACAAGGGGTTCCAGGGCACAATTCCAGCTTCTGTAGGAAATTCAAGTCAGAGCACCTGGTTCAGCAACATGAAACAAAACCAACCTTCTGTAACACCAGAAAATTACACAGGTTCCAAAATCTGCTCCTGTTCATAAAAAATGAAACCTGTTAAATGAAGACCTCCAATGCCAGCGTAGCACCAGAAAACCAACAACCAACCAAAGTTTCCAAACCCCACAATGTGTTTCCTAAAGCAGCTAACCCACCTTGCAGAACATTTTCTAAGCAAACTGAATTTCAGTCTCTGGAGTATATTTCTTGACTTTTCAGACAGTTTAGAGCCATGGGCAAAACTAACCATGCAATCACTGCTGTGGTACGTGTGCCAGGGTGGCATTGTCGAAACCCTGGGGTCCCCTGCCCGGCTGATAGAGGTGTGGGAAGGACCTGCCCATCCCCATGGTCCTCTATGTCAGAAATGCTCCATGGAGGTGACATTCATCTGGCTGCTCTCTGTTGCCCATCACCAAGGAGCACCATCAAACCCAGAAGTTATGAACAAACCCACCTTTCTTATGCTCTACAAGCACCAGAACAGAAACGCTGCCAGTAAGATGGCCCTGAGACATCTGAGCCAGTCCAGGTGCCCACACGGGCCAACCTCTGCATCTCCCTGTGCAGAGACACAGACCCTGTGTCATCCACCCCGTCAGGAGACACAGCTGGGACAGAGCACCAGGAAAGGGCTGGCTTATCAACCCTGCTTTGGAAGAGTTGATCCTCTATAAGGACAGAGATAGAAAGAGCAGTTCCCAGGAGAGAGTCAGCGGTGTCCCTCTGCCATGGAGGCTCTCAGGCACCATTAAATCCTGTGGTGGCCCTGGAGGCCAGCAGTTGAGGATGCCGGTGTTCTTGCAGTCTTGCTTTAGTTTGCGTTCCCTTTAGTGCAGAAGTAGCAACAGACTGCAGAAGCCAACTTAAAGGCATCTTTCTTTAACCACCATTTCATAATCTCAGAAGGGAACACTCGTGTATTTTATTTTCTGTAATGCTGTTGCTGTTCAGTTAATCGGGATAACCAGATGGACTTCTCCAGTCATTAAAAACCAGTCACAACTGCAGCGTGTGAGGAAGGTGCCATAGCGACAACCTTCCTGCAATATCTTCTTGTTAAATCAGACTCCTACCCTGCAGACACTGCTGAGCTCCAACAGACGGTAATTACAGTGGATGCAACACACATTTTTGAAATTCACAGTACACTTATTTTCTACCCTAAAGAAGAGTTTATTAATTGTAACACGTATCTGAGGTTTGTCTTTATCAGCATCAGAGTCCCATGTGAAAAGTCTCAGGGTATCAGCTGGGGAAAAAATATATATTGTCTTCAATATTTAAAGCCTCTGAAAATTAAATTCTGTAAGATACAGAGGGAAAACTGAAACAATAGGAAGGCCCGTGAAGAGTTCAGACAGCTGAAATAGGAGAGGTCCGGTTTAGGACTAGCCGCAGTGCATGCGTGAAGTGCACACATCCCTGCCTGGCTCTAAGTGCTGCTGCTTTCTCACTTCCTCAAGGCAAAAAAACGCATCCCAAAACAACAGCAATGATAACAACAGGCAATGTAGTAATTTTGAAATGTAATAGAACAGATGGTTTTCAGTTTTTCAAACAAATCTGTCACATCATGTTGTAGCCAAAAAAAAAATCTAGTAGTTAGCTGCACAGGAGAATTACATGATGCTTTTGCTGGATGAAGGGTGGGCTGGAGGAGGCTGAAGCCCCGAGACACCAGTGAACATTCAGTGCCGGTCCCCAGCGTGACACCCAGGAGCTGCCACTGTCACATCGTGTAGCTTCCCGAGGCGGCTGCTGTGCCTTCTCTCCTCAAATCCCAGATAACACTTCACACTTTTCACCTACATTTCCCTCTCCCACTGAAGTGCGGGAACACTTGTGCCTGTGTGCTCATCCTCATTCCCGCACAGCTGCCAGAAGCCATCCTTCAACACACTCGCTTTCATCTTGTAGCTTAAAATTTTGCCTGCAGCCATACCACTGCCTGCAGCCACAGCACCAAAGGCTGAGAGCTGCTGTGAGCTCTTGGGCTCAGAAGGGTTAGGTGCAGCCCGTGCTTCAACAAAGACTGCCAGGAAGCAAACCAGAACATGACAGCCTGTCATGGAGGCCAGCGTTTTTTCCCTGAGTTTCTTTTAAGTCTTCCTGCTGCTGGGTGAATCAAGGCCTTGCATTTGTTATTGCTGCACACGCAGCGTTTGACCCACGAGGTTTGCTCCCTCTCTCTCCACAGCCCATGGGAGTTACCACCACCAGCATCAGCTCTTTCTCTGGCACTCTGCTCTGTGTGCAGGTTGGAGGAGGAGAAAGAGGAGGATGGGGTGTCTCTCCCCACCAGAGCGACATTGTCAGGGGAGACGCACACCCAAAGCTATATCCTGCCCAAGTCACCGGCAGCCACTCTCCTGCCATGGCCGTGGACTACCAGAAAAAAACCAGAAAAAACGTTTCTTTGCTACTAGGGAGCAGTCTTACCTGCAAACACAGGAACCCTGACAAGTTCCAGAACTAGTCTACAGGAAAAAAAACAAACATAAAGGTAGAAAAAGACAAGAACAAAAATCAGTAGCAGAGTAACAGAAGGGTACCTAAAGAGGAAGAGCTACCCCTATCAGCTGGAGACAGGAGAAGACGAATGTGGGAAAAGAGGTAGCTTTCATGCACCTGAGCTAGCAAAGGGCATCGGTCTTACAACAGGCTCTTCTGAGACAGAATCACAGGAAAAGCAACTGCAAAACATTGGCATCAAACCCAAAATGATTACTCGTGAAACTAGAAGACATGGGGCTTCAGAAACAGCGAATGGGGAAGGTGAATGGTCGCCACTCAGGATCTTCTGGGAAATCAAACCTGGGTGAGAGAAGATGAAGACAAAAGGAAAAGTGAAATAAAAATAAGGGGAAATGACTTGTTGACTACAAACTTTAATTTGCATCCAAGATTAGAATCCAGCCAGATGGGCTGTCCCATGGTGAATGGCTGGAACAGAAAATCAGTCACCTGTGCAAGGAGTTGCTGAATGAAATCCTGAGAAAATTGGCAGTGGCTTTGAAAATACAACTGATGAAAGCAGAAAGAAAAATCAAGTGTGTATCTTGTGCCATCACCAATAAGCACACGAGTGCTCGTGAAGAGAGAGAGGTGTGCTCCAAATCACTGCCCTGTGTGCGGTGACAAGCAGCAGTGCCTGGGAGCAGGAGCACAGGGCAGCAGTATTACAACAAATAGTGTCGGATGCCAGAGAAGTGTCAGAAGTCTGCAGCATCCCCCAGGGGTGTTTCTGACATAAGAAGGATGAAGGGCCTGAGGGCAAAAGTTCTAAAGTACAAAAGCACCTTACCTCTGTCCTCACCCCCCGAGGCTGTAAGAAGTCTCTCTTCTCCCATTTTCAATTCCAAATTGCAGAATTTGTTTCCCACGGAGGGAAATGAAGGCAGTGTGATGGAAGCCACAGGATTACATGTGCAGGGACATTCAAAAAAGGAAAAAATGTCAATTCATCTTCAGGCCTCACTAATGAAAAAGAAGTAGCAAATAACTCAGAAGAAAAAATCTTAGCACTAAATTGGGTAGAGACTGAGGACTGGATTTTGAAAATACAACAGAATACTTCAGTCAAAACTAGGAATGCAAAATCTGGAGCAAAAACATAGCTATAGTAGAAACATCAAGGATTCGGGAAGCACATGAAAACATTCATCAGAAGACCCTCCTGCTCCAAGTCCTGCAACTCAGCTGCTGTGGCCCAGGTTTCTGTACAAATGACCACTGTTCCCTGCTAGAGCAGCCAAGTCTACCCTTGAGTATTCTGCTTAACTGACAATTAACTAGAAGTAAAAAGATATAATTGATACTGCAGACAACCTGAACAGGACTGACAATGCTGGAGAAGATGGAACAAAGCTAGGGAAAAGAGGAAATACAATGCCACTTAATGAAAATGTAGTTGAAAAATATTGTTTTTCAGACATGCAAATAATCTCAGATATTATGCTACAAATTTTGGATAATGGGAAGAGTAAAACACACCAACACTACAAAAAAGTGCTAAGTTACAGCTAGTAAAGCCAGTATCCTTAGCCCTACAGAAAAGGGAAACAGACTATGGGGCAGTGATACCAGTTTTCAGATCAACTGCGCATTCAGAAGACATGCAGGATTTGCAAGATTTTAAAAACAATCAACCTTATCAAGACAACAATGAACTTGAAGAAGCTGAAATGTCACTGGAAGAACATGAAGAGTCTTTGTTACCAGAATTAGGAGATGACAGTTTTGAGGCAGAAAATGAGGTGCCTTTAATTTCTTCAGAATAAATGAAGCTGAAAGCTCCACTACAAAAGCTATATTGTACCCACCATCTGCAGAATATGCTAATGCGTCTCTGGAGGCAAAAAACACAAGCAAAAAACCCATCATGACAGTGCTCTTTTTCTTTCTTCAAACCAACAGGCAAACCGCCTCAGCTTTCCGGAAAGTTATTAGCATCATTGTGGTAGGAAATTTCAACAAAGCCAAAACCATAAAACAGTTTTTGATGGAAGTACCGGGAAAAATTAAAGGTAGTTCAGCTCAAGTAATTTTACTCAATTAACTGAATAGTGGTAATGAGAGGAGTCAGACAGGAACCGCGTCTGGTGTGCCAGAGCCAAACAGAACAACACAGAATGTAAGCAAGAAGAAGATAAACCAGGAAAAGTTCACTGGCCAGATCAGCCAGCGGAGTTTGTGACCTGGAACATATTGTATTAATTTATTTTGCTCTAAAAATTTACATTTACAGTTCTCAAAACCATGTCTGCTCTCTACAATGCAGAAGTTGCTGTGCTTGCCTATTTCTGTCTGCCTGATGGAAAGTACAAAATCCTTTTTTTGCACCTCAACCTGTTAAATTCTATCTTGAATTCACATCACTCACTACAGTTTCTGGTCTTCTTTCCCTCATAAAGCACAGGTTCCTGCCAAGTTGCTGGTGGCAGGGGCTGACTCTGGCTTTCTCCAGGACAGTGAAGACACCCTGGGAGATCCCGGGGGACAATCCCGTCACCAGTCACTGCAAAAACTTACCTGGAGCTGCTGCTCAGAAACAACATTTTAACACAGAAGGACTTCTCAGCAGATTCAAAATATCCTTAACTCTTTATTTCCTTAACTTCCAAACTAGTGGGACTGAAAGTGTGTTGCTAAAATGTCACCTTATGAGGACTAGTCTCTTTGGCCAGGCAGCGTGTCCTCATTGGCCTACTCTGCATTTGAGAGGAGAAAAATAGATTGCTTTAAAAGCAAGAAACGCCTTGATAGGTAAATATATATTAAATGGGTTTTTTTCATGGAATGCAAATAGACAAGATAAGCTGTCAAAATATAAACTCTGCATGCTGAACCAAAAAAACCAAAACAACAGACCACAAAGCAGTGAGGAGTTTTGGGTGTTGCGAACGGAGAGCAGCTGCCTTGAAGAAGAAAGAGGCCCCAGACTGACCCCTGCTTATCTCAGGACAGGATTTCTCCTAACTTCTCACTGCGTATCCTGTGCCCCCAGCAGGGAGAGCAGCGCTGAGCTGGGGCTCCCAGGGAGGAGACTCCTGGCTGTCCTCAGGTCACGGCATCTTCTGCACCCCCTATCCTATCAGGGTCCCGGGGAGCAGCCTCAGGACGTGGTACAAAAGCCGTCAGAGGTTTGTGCGTCTCCAGCATAACTTGGCTCCTTGTTGTGATGCTATGGAGGTTATTTTTCATATAGAAAAGAAAAAAGGTCGAGAATCTAGAAAATACCTACAAAAGTCTGAGAGCAGCAAATATTTTTTCTGCTCACTCATTAATAACTGAAGTCATAAAGTTACATAATTAGAGTTTCACCGAATGGCTGAACGCTCAGTTACTTTCCTCCCCAGCTCCCCAGCCCTTCTGTACGTCTCGGCAGCCACTGCTGCCCAGCTCAGGGCTCTCTGCAACAGCACCCGCCTCGGGACCCAGGCGCTTTGGGGAATTGTCATCAAGTCGGGTGTGGCAGGTGCATCTCCTGGTCTGGGACACCTCCCCTCACAGCGGTTGCCAGGCAGGTTTCAGAGAAACTGCTAGAAGCTTCTGGCTAGTTTGGGTCTAGCCCACCAGCCTGGGGGTACATCCAAGAAGTTGTCTGGCAGCCAGTAGGAGGTTGAAATGACTTTGATCAACCACGGATCGGATTCAACTGAGCTTTAAAGCGGGGTCCTGCGGGGGCCCTGTGGGTCAGTCCCTGGGGAGCAGCAGGTCCTGCCGTCGGGGCACAGCCTCCCCCTCGGGCTGGGGCGCCAGCCGGGGGAACCCCTCGAGGCCGAGAGTCATCTTCATATGGGTGGGTGTATATACGATCCGGATCGTTACTCTAAGTTTAAGAGTTGGGCGTAGTGTAGCAACTGCTCTTTTCAGCTGATACCAGAACTTGCGAATTTGTGGGAGCTTTCATTTCTTAATCAATTCAGTTTAATTACACTTGTGGATTGACAGAGAACGGGAGCACTCCTCACACGGGGCCAGAGCAGAACTCCCAGGTTTTGCGCACGCGGGGGCACTCACCTCGGGACAGGCGTTCCAGCCCCTCATCAGCAGCGCAGAGATGGGCTTGGGGATGGAGTACCCGATGGGCGGGCGGATGTGGTGGTACGCCATGTCTGCTGCCGCCGCTGCTGCAAGAGAACCCCCCACAGGCACCGTTAGCGCCCGGCGGGTGAACGCGGCCTGTGCCCCCCGCTGAGACATGGTCACGGGCACCATCGGCCTGACAGTGGAGGCTCGGAGATCAAGAGGCCGTTGGTACATGGGCTACGGCAGCCCAGAGCCCTGACTGGAAACTCAGTGGTGTTAAGACTGAGCATGGCTGAAAACAACGTCGTTTAGCTCAAAGCACTTTAAAAAAAAAAATAAAAAAAAGCACCTCTTGGGGGAAAAAGGGAGTTAAATCTCACCTAATTTCTTAAAAAAATGATCATCATTTTCAACAGTCACAGATAAATTGGTAACAGGCTCAGATCTCTTAAAATAACCCACGACTAGTTCTGTTGCAGTCCAAGACAAAAATTAACTCTGTTTAACAAACATCTAGTGAGTGACTTGTTATGAGATCAAATCACGACTGACTGAGATGAAATTGCTAAAGTGTTTTCTTAATTGGGTTTACACGTTTGGTGAATCCAAGTACATGGCTAGCTCCTCTTATTACTTCGGAGTAATTTTTTTGAAGTCCAAACAAACATATTTTGAACTCCTATTAAAAGCTAAGTGAAATCCTTTGTTTGCCTGATTGCTTAAAGTGATGTGATCCAAACATGTTGGACGTGCAGGGAACTGCGGGATTACGACCATGAGGTTGCGAAAAGAACGGTCTAATTTTCTTTACTCATATCCCATTCTCGTCACAATATTCATCATAAGAATGGATTAATTTCAGCCATTCTCTGCCCTCATTGCAGCTTTTTTTGTGCATAATGATGTTTCAGAAGGTTGATTTCAGATAAATCCTGTGCTGCTGTGACTGTTTGCAGACAGGAGGGGTAAACACGCTTTGCCAGATTTGATCCCACTCTAAAAAGATTTTGGTGACAGGACTCAGGCACTGCCAGAGTCATCTCCTGCCCAGCAGACACCAGGGCGAACACAAATCAGAGTAAGATAGTAAGGAAAAATGCTCCATTTTCTTCTGCCAAAGGTAACGGATATATTACCTGTTGACAAAATCTCATTTTACTAAAGTTAATAGGATTTACTATATCAATTTAATGGGGTCAGGATTAAAAAAGAAAGGGAGAAACACACGATGTGCCTCTGTATACTCCTATAACACTTCAGAAAGCTCATTTGTGCCACTGTTTTCTAGGGTCTCCTTTCACTGTCAGGGGGCTTTTTGTTCAACTAAAACATCTGTTAAAAAGTACTTCAGAATGGCTGAATTAAACTACAAGAATCCATCCTTCTCAAAAATAACCAAAACAAAGAAGATTTTGAGTAGTTCCCAAAACTCTGAACTTGGCAATGCTTTCTAGCTCTACTGTGTGATGCCTTTGAACCACTGAATATCTTCTTGTTTGTGGGTTAGTCAGGTCCTGCCTTTCCTCTGGGTCAGAGCGAGTGTGAACCAAGCCTTTTAATCCTACCTAGACCATAATTTGAACAGAGCAAAATGGTTAATTTGGAGTTAACAGAGATTAACGTTGGGAAGGGTAACCTCCTGGAAGGCTTTGACAATGTGCGTGACGGTGTTCTACACCTGCACCCAGGGCTGTGCAGTTTGAATTTCACTTAAATGGCCGTGAAACAAGCACCACTGGAAAAGGAACACGAACACAACAGCGATTCAGGACTGACACTCAGGTTCACAGCAAAAGGTCTTTTATTTCTGGAACCTGAAGTGGAATTGACTCAGATGTTTAGCTTCTGCATCACTTCAGCAGTTAGAAATAGAGATATGAAAACCAGCTAACACCGTGTGGAAGGTCATCGACAGAGCCAGCACGCGGATTGCCAATGGTGTTCATGACAGGTGCCTTTTGCCTGCGAGAGGCTGACCTGCACGTCACAAAGGCATCCAAAGGAGTTTAATGGAGATATAGCCTCAAAATAGCACAGAAGGGAATACTAATTTAATGATTCCCCCAACAGAAACAAAACCAAAAAAACCAAGGAAGGAATCAATAAATAAAGCTTTGCATGTATCAAAAAGAAATTGAAAGGAGAAATGCCCTAATGAGAAAAATGACAGATTTAATTTAGTATTTGAGTAATTTATAAAGCAATTGACCTAACAAAGAAATAGAAAATTAATAGGCGTGTAAGAATTAGGCATACAGCTATAGACAGACACATAGATGTATGAGCCCCAAACGACAAAACATTGCTGTTGATACTTATATTCTGCTTGGGCATAAACATTTGTGAGAACCAAGACAAACTGACCTTTTTCAGGGTGAACATGCTGCCATAGGCCATGCTCTCTCCAAACATCAGAAAATCTATCTGAAACTCACCCGACAAACTTTGCACATCTCTTTCCCCAGCGACTGTTCTCCTTGTACCCCAAACCCAGTTAAAAACGCAACAAAAGGTGACCTGTGTTCCACAGCTGATTCAGCTGCTGGGCTGAAATGTCCTGGTGAGGCTCCTCCGGGCTGTCTCCTGTGTGGGGGGAGCTGCACCCCAACCTGGACACAGACACCGCCCCCACCACCCTCCCCAGCCCTGGGACAGGCTGCAGCAGGAGTGTCGATGGCACAGTGGGTCCAAAACCTCTTCTGTTACCCAGGTGGACTCCTCGCAGCCCCAACCTCTAACCACTCCCGGCAGACATCAGGGACTCAAAATCTCTGGGGGTGCAAAGGCTTATCCTGCAAATGCGGAATTGCTGTTGCCACCTCAGCACTGCCTCAAGAAGGAGATAAACCAAGGAATGGCTGCAACAGCCCCAACACCAACGTAAAGGACGAAAGGCCTAGAGTGACTTATTCATTGTCCTAAAACCAGAAGAGGAATTTTAAATTACATAGATCTGTAGTGAGTGGGATGGTTCTATACTCTTCACTGAATGCATAAACTTAGCACTTAACAGCAAACTTTAGTAAAATACTGGTTAATATTACACAGTGTAGCTACTTCTCTAGTTAAATATTTTATAAATAATTTAAATATTAATTCATTGAGCATCTTACCTGGTTTCAGGTGAGCAAATGGAATTTCTCCTGTTAACAGCTCCCAGAGGCACAAGGCGTAGCTGAAAACGTCGGCTTTGATGGTGTACCTGGTGCACTGGGTGAACACCTCAGGGGCCATCCAGCGAAGGTTCTGCACAGCAGGAAACAAATAACACGTTAACAGGGTTAACTCCCTCAAATGTACATCTTTTCCCATATTTATAGGTTTGTTTTCCTTTTCTTATTTCCTTGCCTCCATTGCTCCATAATATAACTGGTAAATCTGCCACCAAAAGAAAAAAAAAAAAATCACGTAGCTTACACAGCCTAGGCAGTCCATGGTTGCAGGTTACACGTAACAGCATCAGTGTGGCAGCTGTCCCAGCCCCATAAAGCCAGCCTGATCAGGCTTCAAACGAGAGAGAAGCACTAGAACAAAAGCCCAGCACGTAACCTCAAAGCCTGGAGACCACACCATGAGGCCTGAGCATGCCAGATAGCACCAGTTAATACTGCCAAATGACACCAATTAACTACCACTGCAGCTGGTGGGTGGAAAACCTGAGGGCAGCTGCCTGGGCTTGGTGCCTTCTCTCGTGGGGTGCCAGGGCTTTCTGCAGGAGCCCCACTCGGAGGCTGCTCCCCCAGAAACCAGCTCCTCGCTGGAGTGAGGAGCTCCGGGTGTTTGTGCAGGCTCCTTGCACCTCACCCGCCTCTTCTCTGCCCTGCACAAGCCAGCTCTCCTTGGGGGCACGCCAGCAGACCACAGAGGACCCAGGCCTGCAGCAGCACTCGCTCCTCACACGGTGAGTGCCTGCTACGATGTGTTAAAAAGAAGATTGCCAGCCCCTGGCTGTAGCATCACCCACCCTGTTCCAGCCACAGTGAGTCATTGTGATGATGCAAACTTTCACGACCACGGAGTGACACGCAGAATACATCTGGACTAAAACTTAGGGAGACAACAACACTCCCTTGTAAAGCAGACTCTCTGCGAGCATAGGCTTGTAATGGAGAAAAGAACTCTGAGAGAAAATCAGCATTGAATAACTAATTCCCTATTAGAAAGGAGGAACCACCTGCCAGCAATGAATGTATGTGAGTGGGGAAGGGTGGATAAAAATAATGACACTTTACAAAGGATTTTGGGGACAATAGACCTCCAAAGACAACCTTATAAAGCACTACTTTGTGTTGCAGATATTATATACTCACTCATCTCTGCTCTTAAAGAGGCTTAAAGGAAAAAACAAAAAAGAAAAACAAGACAAAGAAACTTTAAGAGAGATGACATACCATACTAGTTCATCTTTTCCAACAACAGTATTTCTAGTGTCATTTTCTCCTGAACTGAGTTTGCCTGTATGCTTTATGCTAGTTATAGAACAAAACAAGAAACAAACCCCAGGTTGTTTTGTCATATTGTCTTCATCCAGGGATTGCAAAAATCTAGATTCTGAAACACACAGAACAACAACAACAAAAAATTACTGTCAGGCTGATGCAGATACTCACCTCATTATACAAAAGTCTTAGTAAAGAGTATGTTTTTTTAAAAAAAATAACTCTGGGGTTTCGAGAGTCCAGATAGTGATAGCTGGCCTTCAGCGAGGGTGTGTACAGATAATGACATTTCTGACCTCACATTTACAACAAACAGTAGCTGAGCCCTGCATTAAATTGCAATCACAGGTCTGGGTCAGCACTGGATCCCTCACAGATGTGGTTGTGTGGCCACCACGCTCCTGGGCTAAGCTGACGTTTGTGCGTCTCTGCTCAGCTCTTTCGTGGTGACACCGCACCGCGACAGCAGCCGCGTCTGAAATCCAGTAGTTTCTGAGGGGTCAGCTCCCTAAACCCCACCCTTGCTCCAACAGGAACGCGTTCCCGTGGAGCTCAGGGCATAAACAACAGTCAGTGCACGAAATACAGATCCATAGAGTATAACCCAGTCTAATTTTGAACACAGAGTTACCAAGGTCCATAGCCGAAATAACAAGCTACACTCCACTCTGAACTAAAAGGAAAGAAACGGGTCCTGCTGCCGCAGGGTTTGCAGACTTGCACAATCACACCATCCCCAGATCCTGAGCACTCGCCATGAAAGAGGAGGGCATGTCTTCTGTTATCAGCTTTTTCACTTGGCTTCTTCCTCCAGCCTACGCTAGAGCTCACTCAAGCCGAGATGCCAGTTTTGTCTCTCACTGTCATCTGGGCTTCCCCTTCAGAGGAACCACAGGGTATCCCACTGCACCTGCCAGCTTAGATCAGATGAAAACTAAGGGTGTTCCCATCCCTAAAAGCCTTTTGTGTCCTCGCACAGTAACAAAAGGAAGAGCAACCTCCTCAGCACATAATACGTTTCTTAGTCAGCACATATTTAGGGAATTTGAGGTTAATTTATAAATGTTTCATAAAAACTCCTTACCTCCAAAATCAGCAACAACTGCATGACCGTCCTCATACAGGAGGATATTGTGACTGGGGAAAAACAAGTAAGATAATTGTTTAGTAGTGTCCTAAAGTTGCTGAAAATTTTACAGATTTTAGTTCGTAGCTAAACTCTTGAGGAGTTCAAATCACCTTATTAAGTAGAAAAATATCTATAGATAAACCACTAGCAACAGTTCATAGTTATTGTTATAAAGCACACATTAGCTCTGAGAAGGCAAACCCAATAGTTTCATGAACAAGAATGTCAGCTTCTAATCAATACCAGAGCAATCCAATTTCTGTAATTAGTTATAGATCAAGTATAACAGCTTTATTAAGTATGTGCACTGAATCTCACTGATGAAGTGGGAAAGATGATATTTGAATGCAAACAGAGTGATGTCCTTTGAATAAAATTACACGGAAAGATCCTTTTCTCTTTTAAGGCTTACATAAGTGTGAATTCAGAGCACTAATTTCTAATTTATACCAATTTGCAGAAAGGAAGGAACAGATCTGAAGAGAAGTCCAGATAGAATGGGTCACTAGAAGCCATAAGAAATCCATTAAGCTGGGCAAAAACTCCGTGATAACACAATTTAATAGCCACACTTAATAACGCAAATGTTACTTTCCATAGGCAAAGGTAATTTATTTCTTAAAACACCTCCCTGTGTTGGTGAAAAGAAGACGTGTCATTGATCCTGTATCTTATCCCTGGGTGCGGGATGAAGGCTCCCCCTGCTCGTGCTGGTGGAGATCTCCCAGTGGCTGGAGTTGAGGCTTCCCTCCTGCCTTTCGTTGTGTTCCGGGGGTGCAGCGCCCCCTTCCAGAAGGGTTTTGGGGTGGGCTGTGCTGGGTTACGCTGGACCTGAACAAGTCTCAGGTAAAGTGCCAGGTATCCACCTGCTGGAGCAGCTGGGGATTTTTTACCATTCCACTTTATTTTTGGTGAAATGTGCATTCCTCATCATTGTCTGATGGCATAATCGCAAGCATGAAGCACTGTTTGATATTGGCCGTCAGGAGAGCCGCATTTTTTGCCATTCAGCCTTAAAAATTATGCTTGCAAGGATCACAGCAGCTTTGTTGTGGGGAAACGGTGCCTCCCTCCATGGCTCCCTTGGAGACCGCTGTGCGGCAGTGATGGCCAATGTCCCGCAGAGCTGCAGCTCAGGAACGCGGGTGGGAATGCAAGAAATCCCAGGAAAATGTGATATTCCTTTTAGACGTACGCGTTAGCTTTTTTGTTTCAACATCAATTCTTCGTCTTTGCCCCAGAGAGTTTCTGGAGGTAGGAAGAAAGCAATAAATGCAGGAAAACCCTTGCTTGGTCAGCACATGGGGCACTCTCTGTCAGGCTGTCTAGAGATTAGAGAAATCATTTGTCAAAGATAATTACTTGTACTGACACCTATTAAAGTGTTTTGATTTCAGTGAAATCTTTGAAACCATAGCAACTGCAGACCTGGGGAATGTAAAGGACTGGATAACCAGAAGCTTACCTTAGATTATCGGTGGAGACATTTGGAGGCTTAAAGTGAAATCTACTGGGTTTGTCCTAAAACTACTAGAACCGAAGAGGTGAATTAGGAGATTTGTGTGGTGATTTAAACCCGTTTATTGAAGGTAATGTGAAGAACATTCAGCTTTATTTACATATTATTTGTTCAAAGACAGTGAGGAATAAGGATAATGTCTGGGAGGAAATCTAACCCTGTATATGCATCCTTTCTATTAATAAAAGATTTTTAAAAAATAAGCTTCCAAGTATGAAAAAAAGCCCTACTGCACAAGAAATCCGCATAAGACTGTAACTATTTCTTATCCATTTTATAAAAGTGTCATCTTCTGAGCAGGTAGAAAGAAGAGCTGCAAACCAAACCAAACTAAACCAAACCAAACCATAGTATTTCTAACACTGGACTTGTAAAAAGGTAAGAACCAAATGGGCATTTATTACACATTTTTTACCTTGTTAGCTTCAAATAAGAGAAAAAAAGTAACACGGCCCTTGGAAAGCAATGAATTCTCATTTGAGGGCACTTTACTCTTGGACCTGGACTGAACAGATAAAAGACTAAGTGCTACAAGTGAGGAAAACATCAACTCCTGAATTCTTGAGATTTAAAATAGATCAAATGTAAGTGAACGAGACAGAAGTTCCCAGCTTTGCAAGCAGAATGTCTGCTCTGGAGAAACATTCAGCCTGAAGTAATCAGCTCTCCTTAGGAGGGGGATAGGACTTCTGGGCAGACTGCCACAACAAGATAGAAGCTAGGTTAATGTCCCAAGAAAAATTAAGCCTCAAAGGTCCTGGAAGTAAACTCATTTAGTAGCAAGGTTTGGGAAATAAGTCCAGGTATTTCTGGAAACTTTTGAGATTGCAGCTTTTGTTTTTGTCCTGAATTAAAAAGGAAAGCAGGTACTTTCTAATGTGCTGTGCAATAAAATGACATGGTTTTCCCCTGTAACTAAACAGCCTGACTCAAGTGTTCCATTCTGAGTTTATTCTCTAACCTGGCCTACATTATAAATGATGATAAATCCTAGGAGCCCATCTTCCCCGATTATCAACCAACCACATGCAAAAAGGAAAATGTTGATAATTCCCAGGGAGAATTTTCATGAACTTCATTCCTTACTGAAAACCAACCAACAACCTCTCTGCTAGAAAATACTTCACATGGGAAGCTTCCAGCCAGCCTTTCCTTCCAAGGCTCTGCGCAGACCGGTCACTAGGGGGGATGTTTGTGAAGTGTCACATCATCTCTGCATTTTCCCTCATTGTGGGTGTCTGTAGTAGGGATCAATTCCACTCTTTGGCAGCACTTGTTCTAGCTCAAATGCACGTGTCAATTTTGAGGAGACAAATCAAATTGTATTTACTTTGCCAAAAGCATAGAGAAGAAGAGCAAACAGTTACAAAGGATGGGAAATGTAGTAGGTAATACCTGCTTTTTGCCAGCTCTGTCACCCTGGCAGTACAAATCAGGACAGTTTTGCTTCTTGTGCTTGTCAGTATCTTGTGGAACCCAACTGTTTGGGGGTAACAGGCTTTATCAGGTATACATCCTTTTCTAATCCGATTTTTTATGTGCCCAATCTTTAATGGACCAAAAAAGGAGTAAGAAAGATGGAAAAAAGGAGAGATCCCTTTTTTGCTCTCACAGTCCTTTAATCCCCAGGGAACGGCAGCGAGCACTAAATCAGATCAGTTTCTGTGACGTTCTTGGTTACACCTCCCAAAGACAGGCACGCTCCCTCGTCATTTAGGAGACACTACTGGCTTTGTGAGCACTGTGACACTGCAGATTTGACTTAGTGGATCCTCAAAACCTTAGTCTTGACAATCTATCTTTCTCCTAATATCAGTTCCCATTTCATGGCTTTTGACTGCATTGCGGAACTTGAAATTAAGCAGTCCTTCCCCTTCTGCAGCACTTTTTGTGGAAGGATAGAGAAGGAAAGGATTGAAGCTCTGTCGGTCAAAATGACCCAAATTGAATCTAGTCCAAAATGTCTTTTATTCTGTGTTTTGTAAGGGGCTCAGTCTAATCTGCTGGTAGGTTTTGCCACATGAAATGAAACATTCTGCTGGAGAAAAGGTTTGAAGCCGCTGTTGTACACGGTTACCACAGCTCATCTGGGCAATTCATTCTGAAGTCAGTCCGACTTTGGGGAGGGTTTTGAACTGGATGATCTTGAAGGCCTCTCCCAACTTAACTGCTCTATGATTTTATCAACCATTGCTTTCCAGTGTCCTCTAAACTCTCCGCAGGCAAGCAGCTCTTCGTGCAAAAAATTATGTAAGGATTTGCTAGAGGGAGCTCATTAACTCCCCAAGCATGGCATAAACACCTGTATGCGTATTTATACACACATGGGCATGCACTTCTCTGGATCCATAAATAACTTGTGAATGAACTTATCTCCTGCTCTTCTTCTTCTTCATATCCTACTGAGAATACAGTACTACAATGCTGACACATTTGGCAGCACATAGCTGTCAGAACTGTGTCAGAGGTGTTCCCTTCCTGTACACAATGAATTTTAGCTCCCCATGCTCAGAACTGGCCATACTCACAACGCTATGGGAACTCAGATTGGAATTAAAGTTTGTAGTGGCTACAAACAAAGGTGAACAGCTACACTGTCATCACTAGGACAAACCCACAATGCTTGTCTAGAGAGAAAGAACACGTTTTGGAAGGCACCTACTGCACATGAAGAGAATAAAAATCTCATGAGAAGCCAAGAGAAGGTGAAGAGGCCAGTCAGTAGTCGTTGGTAGATCTTGAGCACTTCTGACTTTAAAGTGAAAGTAAGCTATGACAAAATTGATAGATTATCTGTTCTTAAAGTCTTGAATACATAGCAGTGTTCCAGCTGAAGCATTAGTTAACCAGAGTTTCAGCCCATGTTACATGAGCCAGACTCTGGGATGGCAGGTTCTACAGCCTAGGACTGAGCTTCTTGACTCACAGAAAGCCTCATGGTCCTATGCTGAGCGATGACTAAAATGATTCTTTTTGGTTTCATTATCTGCAGAGTGGGATGAACAGGAGGCTAAGCACAGTGTTTGAAAAAATACCCCCCATGAGAAAAATGATGTGCTTTCATTCCTGGCTGTGTAGGAACAGACTATTTTGAATCTAAGTTTTGTTTTCCAGTCTTCGGAATTATTTCAGGTTCATGTCTTGTTCAACACGGCAGTCTCAATTGAAGGCTTCTTAGAAAAGAAGCTGAACTGTAAGACATGAGGGTTTTGGAAACTGTAATTTGAAGTCAGTAAACTGCAAAAAAATAAGGGTAATAGTTTTCAAGGAAGGCTAGCTACTAGTTAGACTAAAAGGTGATCTGATTCACTTCGCTCTATTTGCAGCTTCTGAGATCCTTTGTTCTTAACATTGCAGTGGATCATTGCAACATCGGCGTGAAATTATAAATGGTTGTATCCTGCAAGGGGCATTGATTCCAGTAGATATTACTGTGCACAAACGTCTGGTGTGAGCCACAGTACTTATTGATTTCATCATGTCCAAATTGCTTTTCTTGTAATATTGATTTTTTCTGCAAGAGCATATCCACGTGAGCAGAAGTCTTCACATTAAAGAGTCTGGCTTTCAAAACAGTTAAAAACATCTCTGTGCTGCCCTTCTGAATCATATCTTGCCAGGTGTGGCGCAGTCAAAGCAGTTAAATTAATGGTGACACAGTACCTGCCTTTGACTCACGTGTGGAGTCCCACCAAGCTCCCCGCAATCGAGGGTTTCAGCACCTGTCCCGACTGCGGGGCTTGCTCAGGTGTAGAAATACAGTTTGGATGGTTTAAGAGGCTGGTTACACACCCCTGCTCCGGTCAGGAGAGGCTGCAGGAGGACAGTGGCTGACAGCTCACCTGAGGAGCCTGGGGCAGCATGAAAACACAGGCAGCTCAGAGGCAGGGGTTTCGGGGTTTGTTTTGCTTTGTTTTCTACAGGGAATCTCTCCAAAGAAAACCCCCTAACATGAGGGGTGCCCCAGCTGGGATGCCCACCCGCACTGCCCTGAAGTAAAACAGGCTCAGCAGAGAGGGAGCGTGGGCCCGTACAGCTCGGGATGGGCAGGAGAACCAGCGCCCTTATCTGGGCTCTCTAAAGGCTCAATAAAATGCAGTTATTGGGACAGAGCAGTAACAATGGATAAAAATTCATTACTATGCTGGAGTTGTAAGCTTTTCTTTCAAACTTTGAAAAAGCTTTATGGATCTCGGTTTCCTGCAAGAGACTTTGTAGTAAGTACATAAAGTGGAAAGTGGAAGGCAAACTTGCGAAGAAGAGATACCAGGAATTAACAAAACTGAAGCTTTGATTATTTTTCTTTGTTTGTTTCCATGTTTGATCAAGTTGAAGCACAGCCAGCAGCCAAGCAAAAAAGGAACTCAGTGTGTGTGTTCTAAACAAAACATTACATTTACCCCAATTTGGAAAGATCAACTCAAGTACGTCAAGATTTTGTGAAGACAGTAATTTTGTGAGACAGCGATGCAGCATGATGCAGCATGAGTGAGGATTATTTAGAAGGTATCTATGGCACTCTCCTCAGCAGGGAAGGACCTACATGCCTGAGAGGAGCTGAAATATCTTTAAATGTGGGGGGTTGGAGGGTGAAAGCCACGCAGCACATTTTCGCAGGCAGCCTGCCCTGAGCAGGACCAGCTCCGCGCTGGGCTGTGTCCCTTGCCCTCGGCACTCAGCGGCTGCTTTGCTCTTCTATCTCGACAGATCCACAGCTTAGGAACCAGCTGTACTTTTCCAAGCAGCTCAGAAGTAAGATGAAGCATGGTGAGCATCACTTTTTCCAGGAGAAAAAGAAAATCCAGAGTTTATACGTGCTAGTTAATTTGTTTTTCAAACCGCTGCGATACTATCACAGAACGCGACTGCGTATTGCTGCAGGGACGAGACACCTGCCATGGGTGCCAGCAACCAGAGAAGCTGAAAGAGCTGGAATAACATCTCCTCACTTCATGCTGAACTTGGTTCTTCTGGATATTTAGCTGAAACAGCCAGACCCTGCTCAATTACTGTCACACTCACTAGTGAAAAGAGGGAGTTCTGTACTGGGTTCAGAAACTTGATGACAGAGGAAACCTTTAAATATAACTGGAAAAGTGAGTGATCACCACATTCAAAATATTTTACAGCTCTTTAAAGGTTGGACAGAGTCAAGCTGGGGGACAAAGACAAAACACTTGCTATTTAAATGTTTGCTAGTGAAAGATATGCATGACACCATACAAGAATATAGATCATGATCATGCAGGCAAAATATCTTTTACCTGTTGCAAGATGTCATTTAGCAGGAAAAATGTATATAGAATGTATTGATTCAAGGAAGCTACTGCAATTGATTGGATTTTCAGCAAAGAACAGACAAGAGGAAGCAGAACAGAAAAGCACCAGTTGCGGGCAACTAGTAAAGAGCAAGGGTTTTAGAAATTAGCATCACAAACACAGATTTTCAAACAAACTAGGAATGTGGGGAAAGATTCACAAAATGCTTTATCTGGGTCAAAAGCTCCCAGCGACTCTGAAGATCAAGGCTTTTATTCAACAGCCACTGTTCTTTCGCGGCACACAGCTTTTGAAGGGCCGAGCAAATTACAATGTAAAAGCATATGAAAGTGGACACAACAACGCTTATGTGATATTCATCAAAATGTTGATCCGAGTAAATTCAGGAGAGTGAAAAGTATATGAAAAGAAGGAAGTGAAAACGTTGGTAATGGCTTACACGATGAAAGGATAATGGAAGTAATATTGATGGTTTCAACAGAAAAGCACAACTTGCTGTATTAGAGCTACAGATATGAGCAAGAACAGCCAAGTGAGGAACACAAATTTCACTAGATGATAGTTTTTAGGACAGAGGAAATTTAAGCTCTCACAACCAGGACTCCCACAAATCACTGTCCTTAAGATTTCTGGCTTCATCTAAACCAAACCTTGGGATGATAAATTTAATCATAAACAGTGTAGTGAGTTCATACAATGTAGCCGTGACTCTTTTAGTTTATATTTGATCTGATTTTAGCTCCCATACATACCTTTCATCAAAATATTTGAGTGATTTGAGAATGACATTTGGATTCATTTTGAGATCCCTGCCAGATACCCAATGAAAATATTAATCAAACACAAGGCTGAACTGTAGGGACTCTTGAAGGCTGTAACCTGGGTTGGATGTAGGCACATGAATCATAAAAGATGACAGAATTTTCTGTGGTCTTGGTTCAAATGCAACCTTTGTCAACAGGGACAAAAATTGCCACCATAAATTAAATGTACTGAGCCCTAGCTTCAATTTCAGGCTACTCCAGGATTATATGGACCTTGAACTTGACAATATGCATGGGCAAGACCTGGGCTGACTTTTCATGGAGAAGCTGAGAAATCCATAAAGAGACCCTCTCCACGCGTGGCGTGTGTCTTTCTGACAAAACAGCGTTGGGATGTCCCACTCGGTGTCAGAGAGTGGACATTCCCGAAAGCGGGAGGGTTTTGAAAGGATTTTGTCAGTCTGGTACTGCCAGTGAACAGCACAGTTCCTAATGGTTCTTTTCTAGAGTGAAAAATATAACCCACAGAAACAGGGCTTAGGAGGTACAGGCTCACAAATGCTATTACTGCCTCAGTGGCACTTGGAAATTTGAGAACTAGAGATGAGAGAGGAACTCTGAAGCATCTGTTTTGAGAAATACAGCAAGATAAATCTGATCTGATCTGGCAGGATGTCAATAATGAGCTCAGCAGAATCAGAAACGAATTGTCCTCTGTTAAGGCCACACACAGTTTGGAATGGTGAGACCAAGCATCAGTCCCTTCATGAAATCACAGAAGGAGAAAACTGAGAAAAGATCTCGAAGCATGTAAGGATGCCAGCTTTTGCAGAAGTGAGCAGTTCCGTGGGGCTGCCCAGTGAAAGAGCTTCTCCCCCTTCACCTGCGGCGCGTGTCCCCTTCCCCGAGAGTGGGGCCAGGAGAGGAGCCATCTGCCTTCACATGCTGCAGGTTTAATGAAAGGCAACTGCTATTTTAAGATTTCATGAGGGATTTTATAACAAAGAGGAGCTGCAGACACCATCCCCATTACCACCAGGCTTCCATCCTCTCTTTCATCTCTCTCACTAAGCCAGCGCTCAGAAACTTTTACAGATAGATAGAGCCATCAAACGAAGGTTAGTCGCTCAAAGGCTTGGTCCAGCCATTTTCACCTGCTATGGCTTAAATTAAGTTGATACTAAAATGATCTTCTTTTTATTAAACTGCTATAATCATCGTGGCTGCAATCCCTCACTACGGTGTGAGTAGTAATAAGCTGATACATGTCACCATTGCTGATAGCTGTCAGAACTTCTTTTTTCCAGAGTTGGACGGCAAAATAAAACTCCCAATTATTCTCAAAATGGAAGGATAACCCCTTTTCCAGGGTAGAGACATGAAAGATTCATTTTCTCCTCTGCTCTGTCAAGCCATATTGCAGATTTATTTAATGCATTATGTGCATTGCATTAGATTTCAGAACTCACAAAGAGGGTTACAAGCCATGTGAAAATTTAAGGTAAGAAATCTGAGGCTCCCGTGAAGCCACTGGCACATAATTTCACTCTTGGTCTTCCTCTTAAGTTGTCGTAAAGATTTTCATGTAATAACTGCGTCTGTGGGCTGATTGGGACTCCCGCTGAAAACACGACTTCTGCTCTCACAATAAAAAGTTTCAGAAGTTAAGCTACTCCCAGCAGCACACATCAACCCACTGATGTCCTTATAGCAAATTATCTTCCGACCCTCACAGATAAGATATGGTAAAAGTTCTGCGAGGCGATGATACGCTTTTCATCTCTCTAGTGAGATGCTGTTTGGGGTTTTCTTTGTCAAAAACATTATTTAAAATCCTTCAGTGCAGAACTATTTTTTAACAGCCAGCAGTGATGAGGCATAAAGCTGAACTGCTTCAAAAGAGCTTCTCCCACCGAGCTCTGGGGATTGGTGGCCCAAAAAAAACCCCATGCAGGGATGTGGGGGTGGGAAGGAGGCTCAGTGAGGAAGCGGAGGATGTGCCAGGTCAGATCCACGGGGTAAGCAGAAGGTACCTTGGCTGTAAGGGGGAGGACAGGAAGTGGTGCACATGGATGGAGTGAGATGGAGAAATCAGGCAAGTACAATCATGGAAAAAGAAAAATGGGGTAGTAAGAAGACATTTTTCCAGCCCATCTTTTTTGTAGGTTGATGCTCAGGTTTCTTTCTTGCACAGCAAATCCTAGCTATCTGCTTTATATTTTAAAAATGGACACTTACCAGGCTTGGCTTAAACAGCTTATTTCTGTAACATCTACAAAAATCTCCAGCACTGGTGGAGGCCTGTTGCTCCTATCAATGGCTTCTTTTTTTTTTTTTTTTTGAGATTGAAAGTTTAATGTAGAAAAACTCTGTTCAGTGCCAAGCTTTTCCTCACAATTTACTATACTGAAAGCCTGTGACATCGATAGTTTCTCTTTGCTCTTAATCCAGACCTTGTCATACAAGACAGGTTAAGACTGATTTGCCAAAAGGATCTGGAGAGCAGCGCAGAGGAAAGGGACCTGGGGGTTCTAGCGGACAGCAGGATGACCATGAGCCAGCAATGTGCCCTCGCGTCCAAGAAGGCCTGGGGTGTGTTAGAAGGGGAGTAGCAAGTAGGTCAAGAGAGGTCCTCCTGCCCCTCTACTCTGCCCTGGTGAGGCCACATCTGGAATATTGTGTCCAGTTCTGGCCCCCTCAGCTCAAGAGAGACAGGGAACTGCTGGAGAGAGTCCAGCGCAGAGCCACAAAGATGATTAAGGGAGTGGAGCATCTCCCTGATGAGGAAAGGCTGAAGGAGCTGGGTCTCTTTAGCTTGGAGAAGAGGAGGCTGAGGGGTGACCTCATCAATGTTTATAAATACGTCAAGGGGGAGTGTCAGGAGGACGGAGCCAGGTTCTTTTCAGCAGCGTCCATTGACAGGACAAGGGGCAATGGCTGCAAGCTGGAACACAGGAGGTTCCATAAAAACATTAGAAAAAAGTTTTTCTCGGTGAGGGTGACAGAGCCCTGGCACAGGCTGCTCAGGGAGGTTGTGGAGTCTCCTTCTCTAGAGACATTCAAACCCCGCCTGGATGCGTTCCTGTGCGCTCTGCTGTAGGTGATCCTGCTCTGGCAGGGGGGCTGGACTAGATGATCTTCTGAGGTCCCTTCCAACCCCTGACATTCTGTGATTCTGTGTAAAGGTATCTCTTCAGAAACCATTAGCCAGAACTGAAGGACCAGAACTAAGAATCAGGTCTTTAGCAAGAGGATCATCTTAATCTAAAACTCACATTTCAATACATTTAGGTATTTCAGCAGCCTTCGCTGAAATATGCACCTCATGGGACTAGTGTCTCAGCTAGAACAGCAAGAACAGATTTTTCTCTGCGTACTGAGGACTTCACACTTCCACCTGGGTAACATCAAAGAAATGAAGTGAGGACACAGCCCTGCACTAGATTTTAGCTCTTAGAAGTGATCCAGTCAGAGATGCTTTTATCTGTAACAGATGGGCCAAACAAACCAAGAAACTGTCAGATGAACTCAGTTGTTATGGGAAAATATTTAAAGTAAAAAAAAAAAGACAAAACAAAGGAAAGGAGGTGAAGTAATGAAATAAAGTAACAAAGTGTTATTTGAAAGCACAATGCTGTGCCAAAAACTACCTGAGAATTCTCAAATGAATGTACTTAGATTAAGCCTCCACATAGTCTATATGCATGGATGAGTGTAGCACATCAGCAATATCCTTCTGAACGTCATACGTTGATAATTGTACATAACCACACAGAAACCCCTTATCTGCACACATAAATAAACTGGGTGTGTAACTGGCGACGGGTAACAGCAGCCACTTTTATGTGCCTGTAGTGGTTCCAACGTGAGCAGATGGATGCACTCTTACACTGGAGTGGATGAATACAGCAAAGTGGCCTCAAATTTGCAGTCAGAGTATTAAGCAGAATTTGCGCCAATATTGCTGACCCAGGGCATACAAACCCTCAAAGTCTGGCTTGCAGTTATGTGGTTTGCGGGCTGCATTTGTCAGACTAAAAGAAAGAAACCTGCGGTTTCTTTTGCATTAGTGATCTGACTTTCTTCTTCAGTCCGCCAGGATATTTTTTTCCTTTTGCAACAACAGAGTTATTCTTTTGTTTAAAAAATGACTTCAAGCGGAGGTACTTGTTTTTGAATCCAAAGTTCTTGGGCACTGAGAGATAATTCAAGATGTTATCATTATAGACCTGCCTGGCTCTCAAATTCGTCACCACGGGCCACTGCCGGAGACAGGACCCAGAGGTCGTGGGCTTCGGCTCGCACCCCGGAGATGCAGGAGAGTGGGATTTGTTGTATCACCACCACTATATAGGACTGGTCACTTGAGATATAAACAAAATGAACGTTTCTGTGATTTCTTTAAGAACAAGTAGTTAAGCTAGTGGAAGATGAAGAGGTTTGTGTCTGACGCTGAGGAAACCCTTCTTGTAACTCACTTCAGCCTACTTCTTAGAAACCTTTTCTGCAGAAGCTCTCTTGTCACGGTGCTCGCACACAGCAGGAGCTGTTCCCAAGCAAATGACGGCAGCTGCAAAGCACAACAGCTATTTCGCCCTCAGCTGGTTGCTCTTCTTTAAATACATCTACAGGTAGTTTTGGTTTGCCCACTTCCACAGCAGAAGCTAGTGCAGAATGGCCACTCTGAGCCATTTGTGCTGCAGACAGGACACACAAAGCCACCTCAACAGAGAAGATTTTTTCTTGCTTCTAACAAAGGCTGAACATCGGTGGGCCAGAGGCAAGCAGATACTAGTTTTTTGCAGCTGCATCCTTCAACCACAACTACAGTTCAGCAAACGGGACTTGGAGGGGTTTGTATAAAGCCTCTGAGTTTTTTTCCTTTGGTTTCATTTTCAGAGGGACAGCTGGGCGCCCGACTCGCTTCGTGTGGCAGTGGCGCTGCCAGCGGGCTCCTGGGCTGGGATTTACCTCCCAGGGCTCAGTGGGTCTCAGCACGAGTGCTCGGTCCAGGCTGAATGACTTCTCCTGCCCGGGGACAGGCACGGCCTCAGCCAAGGGTCCTCCCTTCTCCAGAGACAAAGGGCAGGCTGTGCCTTCCAGAAGGCTTCTCCCACCTCTGCACCAACCTTAGAGGCACCAGTGACTAGTTTAAATCAGGCACTTGGTTCTTAGAGGGGCAAAAATAGGTGAAATGAATTAATTAACATTTTGGATTCAAAAAGCTGTACTAGAGAGCATAAATTGCATAAAGACTTTCCCACAGGACTAACTTATGTGCAACTAGGGTATAAACATTTTGTAAATTTAGGTAGGAGATCTGCCAGTGAAATTGCTGCATGCACGATGCTGACCACGGTCTGCCGAGCCGTTTAATCAGAATGCACTAAGGCCTCCAGTGAGGGCGAAGCCCAACGCAGCACTGCCAGCCCTTCCCCGGGGGTCCCACACACCCGCAGGGGGCTGCACACTGCGGCTGCTGAGGCCCCTGAAGTTTTAGGCCAAAGAAAGCAACTTACCTGTTCAGATCACGGTGTATGATTGGTTGTGTGAGGTTGTGGAGGTACTCCATGCCTTTGGCAACATCCACGGCAATGATTAGCTTAGACTGCAGATCAAGAGTTCTGTATTTTGAAAAAATAAAAAGTTACTCAAAGTCACTAAACAGACAAAAATTATCAGTATATAATTCTTATCTGTAAATCATAGAACCTTTACAATTGTTTTCAATTGTTTTAAATATAAAATAATGCTATATAATCTATGCAATGCAAATATGGATAATGAAAAATAATGACAATAATGATTTTGTGATTAACTACTAATTTCCCTTAAAATTTTTCTAGTAGGTTCATAGAATCAAAGAATCACGGAATGATTTGGGTTGGAAGAGACTTCAAAGATCATTTAGTTCCAACTCCTCTGCCATGGCAGTGACATCTCCCACGAGATCACGTTGCTCAAGGCTCCATCCAGCCCGGCTTTGAATGCTTCCAGCAATGGAGCATCCACAACTTCCCCGGGCAACCTGTGCCAGTGTCTCACCACCCCCAGGGTACAGAACTTCTTCCTTAGATCTAGTCTGAACCTACGCCCTTCCAGCTTCCCTCATTGCCCCTCAGCCTGTCACTACAGGTACTCCTTTCTCTACCATTTTCTGCTGAAATGAATAACATCCACATCAGCATAGATTTGCTGGACTTCCAAATTCTGTCGCACAAGCTCATGCAGAGAAGGAGCAGAATACCTCTTCTGCTCGTGAAGCAGGGAGAAGAGCGATCCTCCGGAGATGTACTGGGTGACGATCGCAAACTGGCTCGGGTCATCCAGGCAAGCTCCCACAAACTGGATGACACACGGGTGGTTCAGTCGGCAGAGAATGGAAACCTCACGGCAGAACATGTCCACATCAGATTTGGAGCAGTAGGTGTTGGCTCGATAGCTTAGAATTTACACGAGAGAAAACAGTAAGGCAAAAATATCACAAAATAAGGATTTTTTTAATAGTTTAATCTAGGTCATTCACCAAACAAGATGGAAAAGTCTGACAAACTTACCGTTTGATTGCAACGATTTTATTTCTGCATCGTCCCTTATATACTTTTCCAAAAGACCCTAAAAGAGTTTAAAATAAATAAGTGCAAAGATATTTATTATCAACATCAGACACTGACGACGGGTGTGTTCTTATTTCTGGTACCTGAGCCGATAATCTCATGGAACTCTATTTCAGAGAGCTGAAGATGGAAATGTGATGGCAAACCGGCACGGAGGAGCAGAACATCTGCCTTTTCTGCAAGAGAAAACACTTATCCCACTCATCAAAGACAGGGTCACAGGGAAGGGCAGAACATACGCATTTAACTTCACACAACCACTGCACAGAAAAAGCTGGTTTTCCTCCTGTAAGCAGGCTGACTGGTAATCCTATTCCCTTTCTTCAGCAACCACAGTAAAGCCCAGCCGCAGACGAACACAATGCTGCAGTTGCCTTGGGCTTTCTCAGCTTTCACATCTCATCCCTGACGAACGCTGTCCCATGAGCACATTCAGGCCTGTATCGGGGGTAGTTGCACAAAAATTTGTTACATGGAGAATTACTTCCTTTTTTCTTCTCCGTGTAGCTTGTGCTCATTACTAATGCGGGGGATGTTATTCCAGATCTGACCGACTCTAGTGACATTTGGAATCCAAATTTTGCAACTTAATTTAGTTAGCAAGCAACTCTACCTTTTTGATCCTTTTAGTTTACTAATAAAAACTTTATCGGAATGTTTCTAGATGGAACATTTCAATGCTGCTGCGTAAAGGATGTAAGCATCTGATTATATCCAGAGTGAGTATTTGGTGCGGAAAATTGAAAGCACCACAAAAACTGAAATATTTTAAAGCACAAATATTCATCTGATTGTTTTATCTATATGTGTTTCAGATTAACATAAATTATTTTTTGAGACATTTTTTCCTGTAAAGATAATGCAGGTATTTTACAGTGGAATTCAATATAATACTTTTTTGCATTCACGGCTATGTATGTATTTCATTAGCACTAATTCACAATTGCATCCTTTTCTCTAAAGAAATAAAAATAAATACATTTTTCAAAGCCAAATAAAATAAGATAAATACAGGAATTATCATGATGCTGAGCAGCAAAGCTAAGCATATTGTTTCCTAAAATTATCCTAGGGAAATAAAGCTGCTGCTGCTGCACATCATTACATTTCTGAACAATGGAAATTCCAGGAATAGTGAATTTTATGTTGTGTGTTCAAGCTGAAAAACACCTTGGGTAAAAACATCATAAAACTTCAAGTTTTCCACCACAACTGAAAATACCTTTAGTCATGTTTTTAATCTTCCCTAGTGGGGATGGAACTGACACGTAGGAACCATCTGAAACAGAAGAACAGAATGAATTTTGTGGAATTCAAAGACAGTATAAGCATCTGTACTGATACATTAATGAGGGATTGCTTAAAGAACGAATAATAAAGAAGTGAAAATAGCCATAAGCACACAAACAGGTATGACCGTGAGGTTATATTGCTGTGCTCTTCAAAGCAATGGGTATAGAGCTGTGCTGAACGCTGCTGACTCACGCTGACCGCCACCTGCCCTAGAATTTTAAATAGCCTTTTGCAGCGTAGCCTTTTTTACCAGCTGGACTTTGTGAAGAGACCCAGATCAGATTCACAGGTTCTGACAACTGGCCTGAGAACATACCGCACTGCTTAATCCACTGGTTAGATTTTTCCAAAAGATCTCAGCTATCTCCTCGTACCAAAAAAATTAATATCTTGTTTTTCTGCTTAAGGGGAAGCTGAGTTCTTTTAGCAGGCAGCATCACGAAATTTGTCTGTGTGTGCTGATTTCTTGACAAAGTGAATTTCCTCTACATGCATAAACTCAGTCCCCTCAAGATTTACACGCACTTGAGATATTCTACACCCAAGCCTGGACCAGGTCAAGCCGTGTAGAGCCGGTGGGCCCAGCTGGTGTGCTGGGCTCCTCCTGCTTGGAGCGGGAGTTAGCGACAGGACAACCCAAGGCGGAGCACGTCCACCCCCTCAACCAACCAGGCAGCCAACCAACCAGGCAGCCAACCAACCAGGCAGCCAACCAACCAGACAGCCAGCCAACCAACCAGCCAACCAACCAACCAGGCAGCCAACCAACCAGGCAGCCAACCAACTAGCCAACCAACAAACCAACCAACACATCCCAGCACACTGCAGAACGGCCTGACCGTGACCTAACTGCCTGTGCTAGCATTCTGCTTGGCATTTGTCATTGAGCTGACCACAAAAATGATCATCTTTTTAGCAAAAAGGGTAATTAATTCTAACCAAGGGGGAGCTGGATATCCAAAGGTATTAAAAAATATGAAGGGGACTGAGTATAGAGATACACTGAGTGTCAGCAATCAAAGAAACATCACAGGTAAACAACACAAAGGTAAACAAGGTATTAAGGGTGTAAAAAGGTATGAGCAATGATTACTAAGGATTGATCTTCATCTCAAAGCTTTTAGCTTTCCTTTCTAGTGAGTAACACAAAATGACAACTCTCTTATAAGAAAAAGGAAGACTTCTGACATAAATAGAGGGTACCTGGAAAATGGTGTTTCTCCTGACATTCATTTCCTTTGTACCTGAAAGAACTGATCCAAAGCTCTCCAACATCAGTGGAACATTTCTAGAGACTTCAGTGAGCTTTGGATCAGGCCCCTCAGGCAGAGAGAAGGTGATCTCCGAGCCCTTACCTCCTCCGGGCTGCGAGTACTCGTTACAGGGTGATTCATCCTGAGGTCTCTTATAATGCTTCAGGAGGGTCACAATGGCATCATGACCTGAGAAGCAGGAAATAAAAGCATTTGCAGATAAACTACATAATCTTTCTTTTAAAAAAATTATTTATATGAAAATGAGGGGATTTTTAAAAAATATACAATGTGCTTATAAAACGTGTAAACAAAGATACACTGGTGCTAATCTGAACTGTGCTGTGATTCTTAACCCCAGAAATACGTGGAAATACCTGCCAGTGAAATGAAGCACGCTGTTGTGGTGAGTCCACCTGATCCTGAAATGTGATACATGGCAACAGAAAAAAACCCTGCTACAGAAATCCTAAAATGGAAGTTGGCAATAGGCTTCAACAGGCCTTACAAGCAAAACTAATGCATGAAAATACTTTGGTTTTGGTTTCCTAGGCCGGACAAACTTTGTACCCCTCGCTGCCGGCGGCTGAATTCGTCACTCTCTTTGCGAGGTGCCAGGAGAGAGCAGCGTGTCCCCAACATCCTCCCTCTCCGAGGTGTTTGATCCACAAAGTTCTGCTTGGCAATATTCAAAATTCATTTATAAGCTTTTCAAAGATATACACACTTCACTCAGTAATTTCATACAGAGTATTTTGCTGACATCAGGTTTTTGAAAGGCCTTTGAACTCCACAGATTTACTCAGTTACAGTCATTCTCAGCAGAGGCCACCCCCCTTTTGGAGGAGGGTGAATCATCCCAGAAGTCATGGGGTCAAAAACAGGACACATGGCTGTACACATAGGAAAGTATAGCAGGAATCGTGGAAAATGCCTTGCTTTGGTCCATATTTGCAAGAATTTGAGATTACTGACTCTGATCCAATGCCTCTTTTAATGCCTCCTTCATTCATAAAACTAGAACTCAAGTAGGGTTTTCTGAGCAGCCAATGTGTTTTCTGTTTCAGCAGCACATAAATACGCCTGTCCTTGAGTTTGCCTTGAATTAAACCGATGTTTAACAGAGTACCTGAGAAGATAAATAAAAGGGCTGGATTTTACAACTCTTTGTGCCAGGAATTGGCAAGCAGATGGTGAAAGCTCCTAGCCTGCAGGGACTGGGGGGCTGTGCCATGTGCCAGGTCCTTCCCAGGCTGTTCTCTCCTTCCTGTACAGCTCCTATGTGTTTTGTGGCAGAAACTAGAAAATTGAAGTACCTTTCTCATAAGCCCACATCAAACAGGTCTGTTCATCCTTTTCTCCACTGGACCTGCTGGGATCACAGGCTACCAGATTCATGTCGGCTCCATTATCCAGTAAAAACTGTACGAGTCGGATGTGGCCGTGGTAGCAAGCACAGTGTAATCCTGGAACATCAGAGAAGCGTAGTGAGCATGGCTGTGAGAACAGCACAATGGGACCTGCAGCAAATTGATTTCCTTGATAAAAGAATATATTATCAAAAAACCACCCAAGGCAATAGGTGAAAATAAAATATTGATGCTTCAAGAACCAATCTATTGCCTTCTACACAGCATGTCAGGATTTACTCTACCACCTGCAAACCACATTTAACACTTTGTATGTGCAAGTAGAAACAAAAAAGGCTCTTTTTTTGGTGGCCTGTGGTAGGGACATGGAGGTGTGCAGACACTATATCCTCTGTGCCTAGCCCCTGCCAGAATGATACTTGGACCCAATCCTTAAAACCACTTAGAAGCCTAACGATGGGAGAATCAGCTTCCGTCACGTTTTGTTACTCATATACACACACCCTCACTGAACTCTCACTGCTTTTATGCCAGTCTGCATAAGTTGGGATCTGTCTGAAGGGTGATGAGACCTGGGTGCTGATCACCAGATTACCGTGGGGATTACCCTCGACACTCAGACTGTGCACGGCTTCCAAATTTCTTGGTGCTGCTGTGTGCACTCATGCAGCATTCGGATGATGATGTTACCTGTGTGCCCATCTCTTCCCTGGTGATTGATGCTCACAACATTCTGGTCAAGAAGAAATTTTACAAGTTCTATGTTTTTTCCATAGGTGCAAGCACTGCAAAAGTAAAAGGAGAAGCGAATGCTATAGTCCATAAAAGGACGAATACTTTAGGTAGCCAAAAATTTAAAAATTACACAGAGGCAGAAATGTAGTAATAGAATAAAGGATCTCCAGAAATGTACAGTTGCATGATTAACCCACCAAAGCGTGTTCATTTCTGTTGTTTCAGAATCATTCTAGTTATTGTTATATAAATGTTCCTGCACATCTATGCAAGATCAGCACAGCGTAGTTTGCAAAGTGCCTTGCACATAGCACTTTACAAACTTGCAGCGTCACGACCGAGCTGTGCTCGGCCCTCTCCTATCAAGGTTGGAGCACCAGGACTCTGTTCACGCAAGCGCTGACGAGCCTGATGCCTCTCCCAACCCTTCTGTCTCTCGCTTGCTCCCTCTCCGTGTTCACTGTCTGGTTCTACTCCTTGCTCGGTGCCCTCTCCTGGATCCCGAGACTCGAGGGAGCATCGTGTGGAGCTCACCGCTTGCTTGGCTCCTTGCCCGGCTGTCGGCGAGGAGTTTGTTGCGTCGGGTGCTGCACTGCGCACATGTACAAGCGGAGTTCTGCTCAGAGTGGTGGTTTAAACTCCTCACCTGTGGAAAGCCGTTTCGCTGAATATATTTTCCTTAGCAAGACTTTCTGTTCCTGAGAGCTGAATTATTTCCTTGACAACTTCAAACTTCCCATTGTAGCAAGCGCTGAAGAGAAAAGTCAGTGAAGAGTTGTTAACATCACCAGCCTTGTAATTAGCCCCCAAACCAGAGCTTCTGCTTGCCACTCACAGGTGTAGAGGCGTATCTCCGTAGATATTCACCACATGGGGCTGAACTTCAAAGCTGCTCTGCAGTAAGAACTTCACAATTTCATGGTGTCCAAACCGACAGCAGAAGTGCAGAGGAACGTGATCTTCATTGTCCTGAGCATTCACTGTCATTTGACCCAGAAAGAGCCCAAAGAAAGCACTTTATAGTTGACATTGCTCATTTTGTATATTTAATAATGCTTTAGGTGTTGTGCCTACACGTTTTGAAACCTCCTGCTAAAATATTTACGGCTTCTTCTGTAAGCTTTCGTATATCAAAACTACATTACCCAGAGTCACCTGCAGCCGACTGTCAAGATGATTTCTTGGATTTAGGGTATAATTGCCTGCTTCCACTAGCAGATGCGTTGAGTATTGTGATGTATCTTTCCATGACTGAACCAGGAGTTGTAAATGACCCTTAGAAAGAGCAACTGCCGTCAGTTTATTACAATGTGGAGCAAAAGTAAGTCAGGCAGTTGCTATATGTAAGAAAGCAATCTACTGAGCTATTCCCAACGCGTGGAACAGTAGCTACTAAATATTAGGAAGAAACATAATTTGTAACTTTTTCGTAGTTACTACTAAAATATAAGTACATAAAAGGCAGAAAAGGAACAGGAGAAATCATTCAAATGCCTGAATTTCCAGTGTTTTCATTTTGCTCAATCTCCTTTCACCTGCAAGGGTGATTATGTGCGTGCTTCACATGTTTAAGAGGATGGGAGTATTCTTCAACATGACATGAACCCATATAAAAGAATGGGGAAAATTAGGGACATCATAGCATATTATTGTTGGGTGGGAATGGTGTTTATCTCTTAGTTCAATATAATTCCACATGGAAAACAAACCATGTGTGATACAAGGGTCTTGCTCTGTTTGAAAGATTTGCCTTTCCAGTGCTTTATGTCACAAAATCATGCAATGTCTACGTTGCACACAACTTATACAAATTTATACATTACAAGTATTTTTTTCTAAATCTCTGAAGACCAAGACCTGTATCCTTCTACCTGCAAAACCAGTTGCTTTAACAATATTTTAAAAAGAGAATGTATTTCTGTGATTCTTAGTGTGCTTCTTTCTGTGCTTCTGAAGATGGAAGGGCCACAGCCGGCTGACACCACAACTGGCAGAACCGACAGATCCAGTCCACTTTGGGCAACATTTACTTCTCAATCCAGTCCAACTGAAACAGCTTATAAGCAATTAATGGATATTGAGGAACAATGTGTCCACTAGAGGTGTCCAAACCTGTACTACAGGGGCTTTTAAGCTCAACTTCGAAAAACATCTCCCAGAAACTGTTCCTTCCTGTAGCTGAGCCCCCTGGGGACAGAGGATAAATTACACATTCACAGGTTCTCTCTTCTCTTGATTTTCTGTGAGCATAAAGAACAGTGAAAATTAAAACAAATCCCTGCCTGGTTTGAAACCTTTCTGATGCAATGCTGAACGCTGACAGAAATGGACTGTCCTTTCAAATGAACTGAACTTGTAGCTTCATTGATGTCTAATGTCAGAGAGATCCAAACAGGAATTTCAGGCAAAAAAAAAAAGAAAAAAAAGGAAATCCTGTAACTTATATTAAGCTTGTGGCCTGCAGATTTCATGAACTGCTCCCACTAACCTTCCTAGCAGTCTTGTGTTAAAAGGAATATAGAAAACTCTTTTACTTCTAAAACAATTCTTCACTTTCTGTGCCATGTGCCTTTGTTTGTTATTGTGATGCAGTGCCAGACACAGACTCATTCTGAAGTGCAATGAATAAGAGGGGAATAAATGTCAAAGTTTTATAATAATAAATGTCAGTGCCTTAGAATATGTCTCCACAGAATGGCCTGAAGGACATCAGGGGTCTCAGGGCCACGAGCTTCTACAACACAAGGAGTGAGGTGGAGCCTTCCAGCCTTCCTCTGTGCGGCTGGAAATGATGTCCGATACTCGCAGGCATCTCCCTTGCCTCCGGGAGGATGTACAGCTACAATGTGGGACCATGGGTTTGGTTTTAATTGAGAGCTTTTTGATTTGTACATGAGACATGACATGTCTTAAAAAGTAGAAGTTGAGAGTCAAAACAAAACAAAATCAGTCAAGACCACTTCAAAATAGAGTTGTGGCAAAAGAGTACATCGTAATGATTAGGATTTTCTAAAGAAGAACACAGGAGAGTTCTTCAAATTGAAATCTGAAAGTATTTTTGTCTTAAATTGAGGATAGATAGTACAACTGCATGGGAGTCAGAGACTAAAAATTGAGATTGCCCTACAAGTAAACAGTTAAAATGAGCAAATGCTCTGTTCGTGTCTGGAGCAAAATGGGCTACTCTAGAAATTATTCTTAACACCGGGACATTACGTGTGTGGAAGGCAACAGTGAAATCATTACAGTAAGTAAAAGGATGAAAAAAAGACAGTGCAAGTCTGTTGTAAAAGAACAAAGGAAATTGCCCAAGTCCCAGTGAGTGATAACTGTTTAATATTCAGAGAAGCACGATTGAACGTGCCTGGATTTTTAATATCGAGCTCTGGTTTTAAATTTAGAATCAATTGTATTTGACAGAGGTGACAGTGATTTCCAAAGATACTTGAAAATAGGGTCTGCAACTCTGGGCAGCTCAGTAGTCCTGAGAGCAGACAAATTATATTAAAAGATCACAGCAATTACATAGAAAAAGAATATATTTTATGTCATGGGATCCCTGAAATAAATCTCCAGGACTGTCAGTTTGGCGAATAATAAAAAAGTAACATTTAGCTTCTGTGAAGCAAAGGACTGGCCACCAACCAGTTCTCTAAGTTCGTAGACATTCTGTTTCTTAGTGACCCCATCAGGCCGCTGAGCAGTTTTTTAAACATAAGTTTTTTCTTTCATTTTGAAAGGGACATTTTTTGAAGTCATGCAAACATTTACATTAGAATTCCTACTTCTACATTCAAGCATTTGAGAAGCAATTATTTCCAGGCCCTCCCTGATTTCAAAGAAAAGGAAAGTAAAAAAAGAGTGGAACATACTGACAATTCTAAATTATCATTATTTCATAAAAAAAAATATTAGTTCAGTCCAATAAGATGAGAAAAGAGAATGGCAATTTAGGAATACTGATGGTTTCTCCTTGTGATGAACTTCCTTTTCTACTCTAAGAAAAAAACCTTCTCTGTTTTCTTCATCAGAATTATCCTAGAAAAAAATCTACTGATTGCAAGAATGAATCAAAAATTATGAAATGATACTTTGTACCACAACTGTTGCCGTATTGTACCATTTGGATGTTCTACAATATAAAACTCAATTTCCTGACAGAATAAATAATGCAAGTTGGTAGCAAAACCATATTGACTCAGTAATGCAAAAAAACCTCTAGGAGTCTGGAAGGTGTGAAAAAAGGAAGGAGGAAATAGAAATTGTTAAAAACAGCAATGAGAAATTCCAGGCTAGATCAGCTAGTAAAAATCTCAGGGTAGTTAAGGCACTTCAAGCGATTGCAACTTGTGATGGCATGCTGGTCTTTGAGGTTCATTAATAATCTCAAAATAAATTTGGAGCTTAAAGGAATCTGATCAATACCACAAGAAATGTGGCTGAAAGAATTTCTAAAAGTGCTCAGAACTTATTTAGTCCTTCCCTGCAGTGTTTATGTTAAAAGAAATTGTGAGATTAGCATCCGGAGAACTGGCTGTAGCTGTAGCATACTGGATTTACATACAAGCACGTGTAAAACATGAACATTTGGGACGATACATACATGGGCTTTTATGTGTTTTCCTTATGCAGTGTGGTTGGGTTGGAGAAGAGCTTTGGCTGCCATCCGGCTGCCAGCACTGCCCCATTTCAGCAGCTCTCTGACCTTTTCAGCCTGCTTTGGTGGTCGCTGCTTTCCTTCGGTTGCCATGGCCTCGGAGCTGATCAACGACTTGCTCAGGTTGTGTTAAAAGAAATAGCTCAAGTTTGTGACACCAATTACTGGTCTGCACAGAATACTGTCAAAATTTCTTGAGGCTATTTCAGCAATTACTTCCATTCCTAGGCATTTAAGAGTTGTTCCTCCGCCACTGTATTTATACCGAGTTTCAAAACGTCTGCTTCGTGAGGAAAAGACTTCCCGCTGCCAGTCTCTTTCTTTCTCCAGCGCTGGAGATTCTGATCTTGGAGAAAAGAATCTGAAACAGTGTCCCAGATTCCTTTCCTTTTTGGAATAACTATCTAATTGATAGTGAACCTCCCACTGTCTCGTTATGGTGAGCGAACCTCTCTTCTTCTCCCCTCGTCATTAGAATTACATCAGTTCCATGTGCACGCCTTGAGACCGACACTTCAAGAGCTCACTACTGAAAAAAGTACTTACAAATCTGAGTCAAGCTGCTTCCCTCCACGCTTTTCCTACTGATGTGTGCACTGTGGGCAAGGCTCACAGAGAACATGGTAAATTTATATTATTAAAATCTAACAGAGGAGAGGCAACCGGGGAGAAACACCATTCCTGTGCCACTAGCTGAGAGGGAACGGGGCGGGTGCACGCATCTGGTTCTTAATGCAAGTTTTGCTGTAGACTTCAAGGGGACCAGAATTTTACCTTGTATGTCATGGATACAAGTTGAGTAATGATGTAATCCAAAAATGCATTAAAAAGCAGCACTATTGCAAGTAATGTGCTGTTCTTTTTCAAAAATCTTTTCTTTCTCTTATTCTGAGGATAAGAGAATAATTTCCATTAATTTAATGTCATTTCCTATTTAAGAATCTCTGCATTAATCTCCCTAATATACATAAAATTTGACCTCTATTAACGTAAGACTGTGTGGGATGTGGCCACAAGTGTGTCTGTCTGCACATGCCTGTGATGCAAGGCTCCCAGAGAGAGAGCAGTAAGGCTGGAGCAGGGTACATCTGGTGCCTTCCACGTTACTGCAACAGCATGAGGAGAGTGAACAAAAAAGAAAGTAGAGGAGTTGAGCAGTGCTGCTGATTGCACTCTTATACTAATTACAAGGGAAAATTTTGAACTGTGGCACATGCAGACTGCACAGCACTGAACTGTGATGTTACAGTCTTGCTGGCATCCGTGTAAAAGAGCACACACACATTCCCAGCCCTCACAGAATACCCAATCCACTACTTCTCTCCGCACACACTTTCTCTTACAGAAAATGTCCCACAATGAAGTGTGTGAAGCCTGAAAAAGCATGTGCTAAAAAGATTCCATTTTCTGTGGAACTGTTGTGAACCATTTCAATTTCTCATCCGGATTATTTTAAATTACTTCCTGTATAATCTTTAAAATCCTTCACCTGTATCTTATTCACTAGGAGTTCACTATACATTTAAGTCTTTTTGATTAGAGATACACACCACACAGCCACGAGTTCTCTGATGGGATGAATGTCTCAATAGCAAACTACTGCTGCGTATTAATCTTTATTTTGTTTCCTGCTGCTGTTTTTCACCCCTAACTTATTAATGAAAAGAGAATGCCTGTGAGATGACAAACCAAGCATGCTTAAGAAGTGAAGAAAACTCTCCAACTGCTGTATTATTTGTTTCAATTGCCCAGAGATGATACAGAAACACACATAGGGCGCATGATAGGAAGCTAAATTCAAGATTCAAGCCCTGACTCTGTATAAAATACAATGCTGAAATTGATTTTTAAAAATATCTTTTCTTACCATCAGCTTTGCTTCCCTCTTCCATCAAGAGCTTTGTAATGTTGAGAAAGCCTTTGGCAGAAGCCAAATGGAGAGGTCTGTCTCCAACTTCACCACTTGCATTCACATCAGCTCCAAACTTCAATAAGAGGTGGGTTACCTAAACATTTCATTAAAGTTAATTAAAATGCCACATGCAAACAAATTTTTTGACAAAATCAGATAGAATATTACATTGGGTGACATTATACATGGGCATCACTTTAAAGTCAATCGAGGGAGAGGAGATTCAAGAAAAAAACCTAATTTTTAAGTTAGATACTTATAAAAATATTAAAACTCTCAAGAGCAAGTGCTCGTTCATTCTCTAAAATGCTACATAACGCAAAAGGTGAGACACAAGACATGTATTTGCCTAACTGACCAGGCAGCATAATAAAGCGAACGTCCCCAAAGTGCGCAAATGCTGGCATCTCAGCTTCCTCTCGGCTCCGTGTCTCTTACCACAAGAGAACCATTTGAGCTTTTAGCATAATTTCACGTGGCTGTGACTGTTTGTTCAGAAGTGGCTTATGGCAAATAAGCAAACTAAACTCTCAGCCCAACACGCAGGTAGTTTCTTTGTGTTAGTGATGATGAGGTGCATATATATGACAAAAAGCAATTCAGGAGCCCACCAGTGGTTCGCAGCCTTGCTGTCACTCGGCTGCAGAGACAGTTTTCAATCCTCTCTGCTTCTGGACTCTATTCTTTCAAAAGCTTTTCCTACAACAACTCCTCAATGTACTTGAAGTAACATGTCACTGGAATGAAAAATGCACTCTACCTAGAGGTCATCCTTTGAAACTTGAAAATATCCCAATAGCCAAACAAATGTATAGGGAATGACTTGCCTAAGTCAGAATAGACCCATTATTGCATTTCACATAAATGGGCCATTCAGGGCAAAAGCCAGATTAACCATATGTCAATTATGCTTTAGTAAAAGAAAAAGAACTGGGAGATTCAGTGCCAGCTTTGGTCAGAACACTGGATTACGGTTCAGTAAGTCCAGGATCTGTGTGTACAAAGCAAGCGCAGTTGGGCTTGTTATGTGCTCCGTACCTCGTGGAAAATCCTGCTCTCTAAATGATCATCTTTTCCACTACCTTCAAAGTAGCCAAAATCTAGTTTATGATTTCCAAGAAAAAACAATAAAATTGCCATGTAATTATTACTGGGAAGTAGCGGTCACTTCCTTGGAGAGGTTTCAGGAAGAGTAGTCCCATTCCTGACGCAATCTCTGAGGTGTGGGGTGAGGAAACACCCCATGAGAGATGCCTGTGGATCAAACCTGTTCACAGGCCATCAAAGCTAGTGAGACAACCATTTGTTTTGAGATGTCTAGAGGGGAAGACACTGATTTTTGCTGGGGTCTAGCCCAGGAGATTAAAATGTAGAAATTCCCCATCCATATTCAGACTCTTAGAGCAACCAGAGGCTGACTTAGAAGTGCAGCTTCAGTGTGGGAGGTTTTATCACAGAAGGACCCTCTGGAGGATCTCACACCAAACCTGTAGCTGCTCTGTGTTCTGCTTCTCAGCTCTCTGAACCCCCCCACTTCACTTACCTGCTCATGGCCATAGTATGCAGCAATATGCAAGGGGGTGAAGAAGACTGCGTCCTGAACATTCACATAAGCTCCATGCTGCAAAAGAATATCAACAGCCTGGAAGGAAACAAACACAAAATTCCAATTAGAAGCTCTGTATGTATGTGGTCACTTAGCAAAATGAGATTTCGAAACCTTGCGGCACCAGTTTAAAAAAAAAAGCAAAAAAGCCCCAAACAAGCAAGCTCTGAAGGTGAAGAGCTGTGTACAGCATGTAAAAATGACTAACTTACAGTACTTTAACTGAACACTGAATGTCACTGATGCTTTATAAATAAGCCTGGAAATCTGTTTGCCAGTAAAAAGGTTGATTTGTGAAGTAAGAGGCACAGAAATGACTGTCTGGATTTTCTCAGAATAACCTTTAATTTTCTTTTAACCATTATGAACAAAGAACAGTAAACATATCAGAGTTTTTAGAAGTAAAAAAAAAACCAGCCACCAAAACCCACCAAAACCAACCATAATGAAAGATCCTTTTAAATGCAAATGTGTGAAGGTAAATCCTGAAGCATAATTCCTTTACTGTGTAAAGATTTCTTTGTATTTTAGAAGATAATAGCCCTTTGGCTTCAATAAATAAGCCAAAGTGTTTTCTTTCAAATTTCCACTTTTTTTGGTCTTTCAGGAGGCCAGTGTTTTCATGGAGAGCTATGAATTATCAAACATTGGCTTTCTGAATGGCTGTCAAAACAGAAGCCTGAATGAAAACACTTTGGATTATACACTGAAGCCCAAGGGCGGTAAAGGTTTTTGAAGCACAAGGCAGTCCTTGGTCACGCTAAGGGGCTTGCACCGTGGGTTGAGTAGTTCCACACATCAGTTTGACGAATGTTAATTTTTGAGTCTAATGATTGTGAAAGACGCTGGACCATGACTGCCCCACAGCGCAGCGAGCAACTGGGAAGCACCTCCCTGGAAGAAAGAGCAAAGAGGGGAAACGGCCAGCTTCTGTCTGCGCTGCTTTTACCCGTGCCTGCGCGGAGACTTCCACGGATGGTGCCAATTAGTCCACATTTCTGCCAGCTGCTATCTAAGCTGAGACACCAAACCATTCCACACGTGCAACAATGGGGCCAGTCCTTCAAATCCATGTCATCCTCGAGTACTCAGGGAACGAAAATCTGTTACCAAGCAACATTAGTGTACAGGGATTATTGCTTTACACAACTTAAATGGAAATGTACTTTTTCCGTGTGCCTGCCTGAATACATTTGCCATATAAGGTCCGTGCACTGACGCAAGTGTGTCTTTCTCACTGGTTTTAGCCATTTCACTATGGTATCAACTGAAAGCCTCCCCGGGAAACAGCACTGCAGGACCTGTTCTGTCTCTTCAGAACTAAACGCATTCAACAGGTCCAGCACTTTACAGGTCAGAAGGGTCCTCTGGAAGTGTCTGTTCCAACCTCCTGATCAGAGCAAGGACTCAGTAAGGGCCGGTTTAGCTCAGTGGGTTGAGCGTGGTGCTTGAAACACCAAAGGTCACGGGTTCAATTCCCGTTCGGTTCTCACATGTTGCCTGACCTAGTCGAGAGGTGGCGTCCCTGCCCACAACAGGGAGGTTGGATTAAAATGATCTCTAAGGTCCCTTCCAACCCAGGCCATTCTATGACCTTGCCTGGTGGAATTTTGATTATTTCCATGGTCAGAAGTTCTGCATCCTCTCTGGAAAGCTTTCAGTGCTGCACTATTCTGATCGTGATCCACTCACCCCCTTTACGTAGAGTCAGGGGCAGCTCTGCTGGGAAGGACCTTGGGGACATGGCCAACAGTGGTGGCCACAGCTTCCTGGGATGGGCTCACAGGGAAAGCAGGAGAGCGAGGGCAACAGCCACAGCCACCTCACATAACCAATTTTTAATTCGAAACGGTGCTTTCAGCACTTCGAACACTACTATTGCTTTGTTGTTTTTCTTAACATTCTCTTATGAAAGGCTTATTCAGAAGCTTTTTGAACATTTAAGTCAATTATGTTCACTTCAAAGACAACTAATTAAGCTACTCTGAAGGTTAGAAGGAGTCAATGATATAAAACTTAAGACAGACTACATAAGGACTTTGTCATCTGGACAAGGGCAAGGGATAAGAAATCCTCTAAGAAAACAAGATCAATGATTATTGGCTTTTTAGCAGGTAAAGTTTAAGTGAGAAGACAGCTTCAAGAATTAAGGTCTTTGCACCAGTGCTGGCCTCCATACAGTCTTACACTAAAATACCTACAGAATCTATCATGATTTTCAGAGTTCTTTATTAACTAAACTATTAAAATAAAAATATTAGTCAAAGGCATTTGCCTAATTCCCTCCAATTTAGCAAACACAGATATGATCAGTCATGTCCCGTGAAGTGCCTTTGCATTTAATTATTACAAGTCCTAACTCTGCGTGTATCTCTAAGAATTTAAGAACAAACGTTAGGGAACTCCCAAAGGGGGTTCTGAATGTTTTAAATACAACTCGCTGACTGTTGTCCCCAGGATTGCCTTTCCTACGCAGCAGCCAAAGAATGGGATTTCTAAAATATTTTGATGTCAGTAGATGCTAGACACAAAATATTTCTAATGTTTTTGTGCACTATTACTAAAACATAATTGTTCCAGGCAAAGAGATGACAATGCTGTGGCTTTAAAATGTCGCATTTACTTTGACTTCTTCTAGCTTAAAAAAAAAAGTCATGCATAGATTTCCTGCTGAGCACAGGTGTGGGGAGAAAGCGTGGCTGGAGAGAAGCGATGTTGGAGGCCGTCGCTGCATCACCAGGTTAACAACGGGAGTTTCTCTGCAGAGCCACAGCTCAGAGCGTTTTCATTTGTCTTTGCCAAGTACCCTGTGCTCCTGTTCGCAGGCTCAGAAAGGTGCCTTTGCTCCATCCAGGCTGGATGCTTTGTTGGTAGCTGTTAAAAGCAGTTATTGAGTTCCAACCTTGCGAGTGCCAGTCCTCTCCAGCATTAGTCATACCCTCAGACAGAGGCAAGTCCCGGGGATCCTGATTCCCCGTTACCTCGCAGCCTGTGTACTGATGCTGAGTGAACACCTTTTCTGCATTCCTGGTTCTAGAATGATTCTGGAAAGGTCTGAAAAATTGCTGTCAGATGAAACAAAGAGCTGGGAAGATGCAGTACAAGTATAAAATGCAGGGATTGAAAGAAGAAAACAAGGACTTTGTGAACCATTTAAATAGGCTCAGATAAATTTAATATTTCCAGGCTTCTTAAATCATTTGGACATACTCCTATTGCCAGTAAAATTGCAGTGAAAATGGGAGGTGGCAAACATGCTGATGTAATGGATGACTTGTAAATGAAAAGGGATTTATTAATGCAGAAAATCTACAAGACAGGACTCACTCCTCCCAACGGGTCCTTCTACAAACACGTTCACGCTTCAGATTCTCAGGTTTGCCAACTGCACGAACCCTGGTACTTCCTGCCTGCAGCCCCTGGGCCAGCTTGCACACCCCTTGATGTCCTAACCTCAGAATGGCAACGGTGATTTACAAAATGATACTGGTTTTCCAGCAGGGTAATACTGGGCAACACAACTGTGTATGAGGCACATGCATTATTTATTTAGCAATGACCTCCCTGGGTTGGAAACATTTAGTGTTTTCAGAGCAGTGGACTTAATGAGAGATTTATCAAACTTATTTGGTGATGTTCCTAATACAGTCATCAGCTGATTTTATAATTTTTCATTAATTTTTCATTCTTCCCATTGAGAACTGCAATTTAGTAGATAAAATAGGCAAACAGCAGAGTTCTGGTGAAGTAAAATACAGCAGTAAGTCGTGGAGCACATGAAATATTTATGCACGCACTAGCTCAAATGAGTTGAAGCGTCCCATTGACACTGGTGGCCTTCAGTGTCCTAGCCAGAGGCTTCAGGTGTGGTGACAGAGCAAAAACCATAGACTGTCTCTTCAAGGAAATGGGGAACAAGGCAATTTTTCCAACAGTTCTGTCTTTCTCTTAAATTTAGTCAGTCCTTTTTTGCAGTGAATGAGCATGTTGCACAGATTGGTGTGGATACCTCTGCTGTTCCTTACTGGAATTAGGAAGATGACCAAAAATCTGTATTTTCTTTCTTAAATTTATTCTGTTTTTTAGAGGCATTGAGAAAAACTATTCTATATTTCCATGAATATTAATGAAATTGTAGACAAAATAAGCCATTTAACAGAGGAGCTTCTAAGCCAACTGAACATTTCAAAGCTATATAAAGGAAGAAAAAGCTTGCACTTGGACTATAAATCTTCAGTCCCCAGACCAGCAGATGACTCAAGCGAGTTATATAGACCCACTCCATTTATGGAGAACACTTCTGATAAAGAACTGATGATTTCCAAGGAAGAAATAAGGGGCTTTTCAAAATACTCACAGTAGGTTATTTCTTATCAACTTAATGGTCTTACCCTTGTCAGGCTGTGAGCACCCTTTTTTTTTTTTTTGCAATAACCTCAGCAGGAGCTAAAGACACGAGACAAATAGTAGGGCTTTCTCTGACATTTGTTGGACAAGGCTCACACATTTTAAAAACTGCTTGAAACCCCAATGCAGAGAAGAGCACTTTGTATTTCCCACAGAGGAAATATTAAAAACATATTTCATGGAAGTGAAAGAGATTGTTAAAGATCATCAAAAAGATCATAAAAGAGTTAAGGCTCTGGCTAATATCTCCATCATAATTTTTGCACAGAACAATTAGACATGGCGGTTCCTTACCGTTTTTCAGTGATGGACACCCAGGGAAGGATTTCCACCAAGCTGCCAAGCAGAGCCGTGTGTGTGCCAGCACGGTGAGACCCGGAGCTCCAGTATGTGTGGGCCAGCGCATCCCTCACCCCGCTCACGGGCAGACTGACTCGGGAGTCTCCTTCCTCCACCTGGAGAGGTGACCTTCAACATGGGCCACAAAGGCCCTGCTAGCACACTCCCTCGCTCACCCACCTCCGCCCACACTGTGGGTGGATTGGTCCCCGATCACTGCTGGAGCTGCTGGCTGAAGGTCAAGAGCCTCTTAATCGAGTTCCTTGGTGTGAAGCCCCTACACTGTTTTAACCATCTTTCAGCTTAACCTTCTCCACACACTGACTGTCTAGGCAACACAAGCTAGTCACCAAGGGAGCACTGCACATCGTGTCTTTAGCAACAAGCACAGACATACTGGATTTAAAGCATTGTGGAACCATTCTGGAGGGTCCAAAGTAAAGTTGAATTCATCAGTACCTTCAGTTACTGCTGGTGCTTGGGGAAGGTCCCCAGCAGGCAAACTACACATGGGTACATACACACACGTCTATACGTATACACAGTCCATCCATACATATATAGCCTGTAAGAGGGTGAAACAGCACAACATGTATTTCCATTAGAAATGGGGGGAACTTCTCATTGACACATCTCCCCTCATGGCTTCAAACTGCAACAGGGGAGGGTTAGACTGGACATTAGGAAGAGTTTCTTCCCAGCAACAGCAGTCAGCCATTGGCACAGGCTGCCCAGGGAAGTGTTGAAGTCTCCATCCCTGGAGGAGTTTAAAGGTCGTTGAGAGGTGGGGTTGAGGGAGATGGTTTAGGGGTGGGCTTGGCAGAGTAGAGTTAGTGGTTGGACTTGATGACCCCAGCGGTCTTTTCCAACCTGAATGATCCCATGATTCATGGGACTTAACAGCTACTCATGACACCAACCAGCCTTCAAATTGTTCTCCAGTAAATCCCTGCCGGCTTCACTCTCACAGCTGGGCAGCCTGTTGCAGCCACACTGTAGCAGAACATTTACTCAGTGTGCACAGCTCTTACTGGCACTTGCCAAGTGCTGGCACATGAGCTGCTCAGAGCTGTGTTTGCAGAGTGCAGCTTGTTTCCCCCAGTGACCACTTTACATCAGTATCACTATTTGCATCAGTGTCCACAGACTCCAAAGAACTCTAGGCCCTGCAACGACTACTGTGAGGTTAGGCACGGTCTCTAGCTATGTATACACATGGTTAATGCACAAGGTGAAATACTCAAGGGTATTAAGTGCAAAAAATTGCAAAGGGTGCCTAGTGCAATTTTCAAAAGCTTCAAAGTAATTCAGATATGTAGTTAACCTAACTGGAAATTAAAATCCTGACTGCAAAATTCCAGAAGGAATTATCAGCATCTTTGTAAGCCTAAATAAAATAGAAAACCTGGTATATTGTTACTGATCCAGAGATCTGATAATTTCTTCAGACTAAACAGAAACAATAAGTTAAAGAAAATCTAAGCTGCATAAATAGAGAAGTATCACCTTTCCTCAGCTGAACTTCAGTGGCTGGCCTCCTAGTGCCTCAGACCGGGGATGTAAATGCTAACAGATTGCCTGAGATAGGAAAGAACATTTCTAAAGGGTTATCAACTCCCCAGCAGAACCACCTGTTGGAATGGAAGTGTATTTTCCCTGTTTCAGTATATAATTATGTAACTAATTCTATATGCATAGTAAATTGTGTGCGTGTGTGAGGTGGTTGATGAAAATGCAGTGGAAGAGATGGCTTTTGTGCACACCAGTGAGCCGAGCAACTGCTGTAACATGGGAGACCACAGGTTCTTTCTTGCCGTGCCCATACACGGAGGTTCTTCTCTGCTGTTGAGAGCTGCACCCACGCTTTGCTCTGGTCAGACAGTCAAGCTCCCACACCTGAACCGAATTGATAAGTCTAAGGCGCACAACGGAATTCACAGCATAAAGGCAAGCATTAATATCACCTATATTCCCCTCTTTGTACTTTATTTTTTCTTGATGATTATCTCTTTAAAGAATTCTGATGTGTCTGTCTCCATAAATCAGTCCAGAGCTGTGTATAAGTTAAAACTTTTTCTGAAACAGAGGACAAAATCTTTGCTTGCTTAATGGACTCAAAGGGCGTAAAAAGCAAAGTACCTGAATTCATGAGTACATTTTCAGTCATAAAGCCTTCATTACCAAGGTAATTTCCCACACTCGGTACTTTAAGAGATTAAAAAAATAAATAAATTACACTGAGCAAGCTGTTGCCAGGGTGACAGAAATGAGATGATGTGTGAAATGACTGAACTGAGGTGGTAAATGATAAGAAAACAGATTCCTGACTGACAGCACGTCTAGAAAGGGAAAGGTCTGATTAGAGACACCGGGGGAATCTCATCCTTCTCTCCCTTCCTCTGCTTCCCATAGCGACAAGTCTCCAGCCCACAGGAGGCTTATCTACATGGGTGGTTGGGATTCATGCTAGACTTAGCCTGACAACAGCTTTCTCTGCACTAATCCAAAGCATAAAATAGCTCTAAAACGAGAACCTCTGTCTCTTTCTGAAGTGAAAACCATGGAGCTGTGAAGTAGAGCCTGTGACACCTACAAGAGGGAATAACACTCTTTCACTGTGCTTCCTTCACACTCGGAAAGAGAGCGTTAGGAAGCCTCGCTCCATATCCAGGTTCAGGAAGCCTGACGTGTACAAGCAAGTATTTCATCATGTGTTTGTTGGTCAACACTTCTGATATTTAGAACGCAGTGCATTTATTGCCATGACTTTAAAAGACATTTATGTAAAGGTAAGAGATGTAAAACCAGATCTGTGTTCTTTGTGCATGTTTGCTCAACGTAGAAATATATGTATGGATGTGCTTTTCCCAAAATGTACAAAATATTAAATAAAATTCAGTTGCAGTTAATCAGTTCTGAGTTTAGTTTTGAATGACACCAATCTAAAATAAAACACCCTGCTAATAGAAGCACTCAATTCTATAATTTTCTGCACAAGAGGAGGAATCTACCTTATGATGCCCGGCGATGGTGGCGATGTGGAGGGCTGTCAAGGCTCCATACCCGACTTGCTGGATGTCAGCTCCACCGTGCAGCAGCGCTGTCAGCAGTTCTGCGTTGTCCTAAAAGACACACATTTAGAACGTGTTATTTGTGGGGCTCAGCTCAGGCAGCTGTAGGAAGCCAGGGCTTGGCCTCTGCCATTGCTGCACTGCTGTGTTCCCGGGGAGGGGAACCCGTGATTGTGACCCCAGGAGCACAAGAGTGCACAGAAAGGGGGGAAGAGTTGTCCCAGGCACCAGAATTCTCTCTTTTGCTATACTACAGCCTGTGTCTTCTGAAAAAGTCTCTGTTCTGATTTTATCATGTCTTTAAAGATCTCTCAACCTCCAAGCCATTATTAAGTGCTCACACAAACTGTTTTATGTGTCAAAACATTGCAGTTCCTAACACAGAAGTGTGCTTGAGGAGTTCCCAGGATAAATACAGGGCAGGCATGCTAAATTCTGAACTCTGAGCTTACTTCTCATGTAATTTCACTTTTTTCCTCTCATGAACACAATTTTCACTACGACTTCTTCCAGGTATAACGGCAGCAATGAGCACTATCAAATGGTAGCAATAAAAATAATCTTGAGAAACACATAAAGAGTCATAACGCTCAGGTGTTACAACTGTTAATAAATTCTACTTTACAAAGAGTGAAATCAAACACAGAGAAGTGAAATTATTTGCTTAGGGGCAGTGACAGAACTCACAGGAGAAATCTGGTCATCTTATCATTACTCATCTTAACCGCACCAACAAGAGCTATCACAATTTTCCCTTCTTGAGGATCTGCCTTTCATCATCACCCAACCCAGAGATGAGCCTTCTCCATTTTTATTGTTTCCTAAGAAGAAACACACACAAGGGCAAAAGAGATGCTAAAATCTCCAAACATCCCCACTGTTCTCTACCTCTTTGAAGTAGACACTAAAAGAAGAACAAGAATGAACCAATGCCAGAGAAGCAGCATTTGAAATATGTCTGCGAAAGCAGAACATTTGTCCGTACTAAAACAGTTTTCCTATTTTCAGGAAATATCAGAAATTTCTCTTTGATAATAATGGACAGTAAGAGTTTATATAACTTTTCACACCAAATAGTTTTAGACCCTGAAACACAGTAGTTGGTTGGATAATGGATTGGATATTGTGCAGCCTGAGAAGACAGGCTAAGTTTGAACTATCTTGAACTGTTTTGTTCTGATTAGTGACTCAGTCCAGTTTACCTAGTCCTGTTTCACACTTTTAAAATGCCACAAAACCCGTCAGATTACAGATAAGTTGTAAGACCTGCATTGCTTGCTATGCTACACCTAGACATACTAATAAGCCAGCCCTGCAGCATATTAGCTATAATCAATAATAAGGGTAGCAAATTGAAACAGAGAGAACAATTTCCAGAACTCCCAAACCCCGATGGAGTCAGTTCAGGATAAAGAAGCAAACTATAACTTCCCATGTAAAACTCAAGAGTATATTTTGCAACAAGCTTAACAAATAATGCCTGAGGTGCCCAAATAAAGCCACCATCCAGCTTATTCCAGAGTGGATGAGGAGTGTTACACATGATGGAAAAATGAGGCCCTTTGCACAACACCTCTAACCATAAAATCACATTAAGAAGACATAGATACTATGGTAACATATATAACAGATTAGGAAGCAACATGACAATTGACTATAACCCAAAGTCTCTAAGGACATTGTATAATATTTTATTTAGAAATACAGTAATAATTATTGAAGGTTTTTTTTCAGCCTTTCAAAACAAGAAATACAAATATTAGAGTTTATGAAACTATAAAATATTAAACTGGTTCATTGTCTCACATTGTGCACCAAAAAATCTGTCAAAGTTTAAGGCTGGGAGAGCCACTAAACTTTGACAGACACTCTCTGCCCCAGACTGGACTTGGCAGCAGATGGGAGCACCCAAGCCCAGAGTCCTGATGAAACTCCACAAGAAAACAGACCAAGAGCCGAGCCACTCCTACCCGGGATGGGCGGCGGAAGACAACCTGTCCTGACGAGCGGTGCTCCTCTGCAGCACGGGAACAGGCTCGGGGCCACGGGCAGTGCAGGGAGAGCTGAGGATCAGCCCACCCTGACCCTCCCAGCCCAGCAGCACTGAAGCCCCAGGGCTCTGCTCTGGGGCCCTTTTATACTGAGCCCAGGGAAGGAGTGCTCTGATTGGCCCATGGGGGTCACCTGACCCACCCTCTCCTCCCCCATGGGGCTCGCCCCCTGGGCCAGGAGCTCCAGAGCTCCAGAGAGCTTTCATCCTGGTGGAACCTCAAGCCAGGACAGAAGTACTCAAAGAGTTTTGCAAGAAGTCTTGTCTCATTATCCGCTGCCGTATTGTTTCTGAGGTGTCTCTAGGCTCCTTTGTATTTTACTTACAAAAGAACTACAATACAACAAAGTCTCTCTTTGCGTAACTCATGATAAATTTTTAAGTCTTCAAATGTTACTTATGGAAGAAATGTTATGTTGCATTTTATTTTACATCCTCAGATTTACATTAATTTGCTTCACCTCGTGCAACCTGAAAAAGGTGTTGGATATTGTATCACATGACTTGAGTGGTTAAAGAAGTTGCTGATAATGTTTTGTGCCAAAGTGCATGCAAGAGATTTATTACCACTAAAGTACAGGGAAAACAGAGAAAATAAGATTTGATGGCAAAATCAGAACTATTTCCAGGTGATGAAAACATCATAGAAATCTGATATAAAAGTCCTTTTAAAAAAAAGATTTTTTTTGCCAGCCAAGTTATTAATTGGAAACCATTCACTAGGACTGACGTTAAAGAGAGGCAGAGAAATTCTTCTAGGCAATTGTGCAACATTGTTCAAGGAGGAAAGTTTCTTCTATGGTTGCTGTAAACCATCACCTCGTTCCATGATATGTAAGATTTGATTCCTGTCAGCATTTTATAACTTGCCTGGCTAATTGGTGCCAGTGGCTGTAAGATTAAACCAACATAGGAATTTCAAGACCCAATGTAAGCCACAGCAAGTATTTGTGCCGCAGGGACGAGGAGAGGAAGGAGCCTGGTGGTGCAAACACACAAAGTCAGGGAGCTGCAAGGCACCCTCAGCAACTCACAACCTTTAGGTGTCTGGCTCCACGACTGGGTCTCAGCCCGATCAGTGAGCAGCTCTCTAAACACACCCACGGTAAGTTCAGGGCTGCAGGGATGGGATTCATGAAATCCAGCATTTGGAGTGGGAAATTGCATAGATTGTCCACAGCAGACCCTGGGGGTAGAGGGATGTCTTCCTTCCCACCTGCCAACAAAATGGCAAAAGCTGCTGCTCGCATCTCTTCCTTCTTCCCACATCTGCCCCCCTCTACAACAGCTGAACTACTGGGGGGTCAGTGTCTTCCTCGCACAAGTGCCACTGGTGTCCCACCCTTCCCCTGACTAGCCCTGCTCCAGCCCCCAGTTCACTCCCACAGGAAGGCTGGCTGTGTGCTTGCTCCAGGACAGCCACAGCCTGCTGGTGGGCAATAGGAGTTTGAATTCTCTCCAAGAGAGACTTTGGTCTTCTCTCTGGGCAAATATTCTAGTCATCAGGTTATCTCCTAGGAGAAAGCGGACCAGGTCCTCTTCCCCAGGTGAGTTTTGCAGGAGAATGACTGCGACTGGGATGATTCCTGCTGCATTTGGAATTGGGTATTTGGACTAAAACCCATCTACCACATTTGTGTCATCTTGCAACAGAGTGAGGAGCACCACTTGTGGATCAAGAACAGCGCACGGGTGCCAGCCTGCTTAACCTTCTGTCAGCTTGGAACATACAGCAAACAAGAGTGGTGTCTGCCCTGAGAGCTTTGCAGGAGGAAGAGGTTGATGAGCCCTATGACACCTCTGGGACATAGAAGGGTTGAACATTATGGTCTGGAATACAAATGCCTACATTTGATCTGAGTTCCTTCTAAAGAGATAAGTGCTTTTGGGGCTGCTCTATGCCTAGATTAAGTTTCGAAGATGCTCCATCTCAAAATAGGAATCATAACAATTCTTCAGGAAAATGCTGCCTTTGCCCACTTTATTCCTTGCTACAGTCATTGATGAGTCTTAACAAAGAAAATTAATATTGAAGCTGCATGTGGAACTTGAGAAGGAACAATGCAAAAGAAGCAAAAATGAGAGAAACTGTAAAATAAAGTCCTTTGAGACTGTTTCTATTAATAGCTATAACAATACAAAGCACACACCATCTTGAGTTGCATTGCATGATTTAATCAGTATTTCCAAAGCCACTTCATACCTTCATGGATGACATTGCAAAGGCACATGCTGATTTCCTGTGCACGGGCTCTTTATAGGTCATTTTCCTATGCACCATAAATGTGAAATTTATATTTTCACCAGAAATAGCAACTAGAGAGTTCAACTAGATAGCTCAGACAAATACACTGTTCAATTCTGACTTCTTTTCCTCGATTCTACTAAAAATAATTTACCTTATAAGCTGCCAAGTGCAGAGCCGTAAATCCATTTCTTGTTAATCTCGATGGGCGCAGTCCTTTCAGCATAAGAGTTCTGATATGTGACTTGTTACCTGTAAAAAGAAAATTGGAAAACAAAGTGATTTACAGAAAAGAATGTGCAGATGAAGTAAGAAAGTTCTGTGTGTTTGAAAGCTATGAGAAATAGATAGCTCATCTGCTGACCTGAGCCACATCATAAAATAGATCCTGTGAAACCTCCAAAAGGAATTGGGCATCATCTCCCCATCCACCAGGACAGTTGCCCATCTGGCCACATACTGGCTCACTGTCGGTTCACACAGGTTTTGCTAAGGATGGTTGAACTTCTAAAGAAGCAAACTCCTCTTTGACATCCAGCCCATGCTGCAAAGAACTCCATCAACGAGCAGATGCTCCCAGACCCTCTGGTTTCTCAGATACTTCACCCCTTTGCCCTTTCAGAACCGCGGCGCTGCTCTCCCAGAGTTCTTGCAGGGACAGTCGCTGTGGAGCTAACGAATGTCAGCAGGGGCAAGCTTTACTCTTCCCATTCTGATGCACAGTGATGATCTCAAAAAATGTATCTGCCTTCTGAACCCTTATGACAGTAAGGCAGGACAGTGCTGGATCTGATAGCTTCTCTCCTCCTTCGAGCGTTCCCATACCACACCTAATCAATTAACACTGTATGTTTTCTTAACTATCCTCTCAGCAATCCCGCCAATGGCTCTAATGTGTTTGGATATGACTTTGCAGTCTCTAGAACCAAGAGTGAAGATCCCCATGGCTTTCAGCAGTGCAGAAGCAGGTCCTCCCTCACGATGGCATCTAGCTAGGATTGAGCAAATCGTTTATGCGTGCTATTAGCAAGTACTTTGCAGAGCTGAAACCTTAGGGTAAAATTCTCTTTGCTTCTCAGCCAGTTTCTGCTGGAAATTGTATAACAAGTGGGGAGAGTGTGCATGAACCAAAGGCTCACTGTGTGGATAACAGAGCAGCAATGTGGATCGGAGTGGAAAATTTCACCATTAGCGTGTTTTTATGAGCATCCCAGAAGACAGCTTGAACTTTTTGCTTGCGCACTCTGATTTGCTCTCTGCAAAAATCCCGTCAGCTGATAATCTCCTCTAAAGCATTTGAGCTATTCTTTTAATCACCATGAAATAAAATACAGCTATTTTCGTTACACTGGAAAAATAGGTGCCGGTATGGCCAAGCGTTACTAAAACTACATCCCTCTGCTGAAGCCCATGTCGTGTAGAGCACAGGAATGTAGAGCAACGCTGCGTGGTGAGCGTGGGTTGGTTAACTAATGCATAGAGCAAGTAATTCTGAATTAGCTGAACACCTGGAGGAGAACAGGCTACATTGTCAACCAAAACATTTCCTAGACTGAAGAATCAGAGTTTGGAGTGGGGCTTCCAGATGCTCCCAGGTGTTTATGCAGCTGCCAACAAGGACAACACAGAAAGGAATGCACTGGAAAGACTCTTCCTAAAAGGTATCGGGCAGAACCAGTCAGCAGCCACGTAAATAAAGTGTTTGAAGAACACTGTGATTCAAATACGTACCCCCACATATGCAACATAAATGAAGAAGAGAGAGCCCGTTTTCTGTGCGGTAATTTAAATTGACTTTGCAGAAGGCTTCATCGGAGCTGAAAAAAGAGATTTTATGGATGATTACTGTTTTCATTCTTTAGCACAGTTTTGCTCATTTGGAAAAAATGTAAGAGGAATCTCAATGTAATTTTTATGAGACATGGGGCTAAACTTATACTCAGTTTACAGTGTAAATCTAGAAATACTTTACTGATCTCAAGTGAGTACTCCAGATTTATTGTTTTCTGAACAATCCAGCTATTCAGTCACAGTATATACATTCTAAATTCTGATAAATTAGAGAAAAAAAGAGAAAAGATGCTTTATAAATATAAGTAATCCATACAAAAGCAGCTCTCTATTGATGCAATAATAACTAAGAAGTGTTTTTAAAATCTGTATATTTGTTCTAAAATGCAGCACACGCACAGAACTAGAGGCAAAGAAGCCAAGTCAAAAGAAAAACCATAAAAACCTTTTCAGAAAGCAAGTTCGTGTTCCCCTAATGGGGCAGCAGAAACACCATGTGATTGGTGGGTGGAAGCAGTCCCACGAAAACGCTACACCAGCAGGTACATGGAAGGAAGGTAACAAAAGCCCAGGCAAAAAAATGTGGCAAAATGAAGCTCAGTTTAGTGTCTATTTTCTTCTACGTTTTTGCTGCAATATTACATTTTTATATGGCTTAATGACTTCATAGTGCTTTCTAGGCCACACAAAGATGAAATGAATAATTAAAGCAAAGTAATTATTATTAATACATTTCTCACGTAATGACTCTGAAATAGGATCCGTACCAAGTCTGACTCATTAAAAAAGACATTCAGCGTTTGTATTTGATGCTCAGGTCTTTTTCGGCAAAACCCCCCGACACGTGAAAGTGGTACAACCTGTGCAATTTTGTAAGGAATTTCCATTCTCCTTTTCCTGTCACACAAGACCTGTCAAAGCTCAAAAATAAAGTATGTCGTAAAATAAAGCTAGAAAAGCTGGCAGTAAAGAGAATGGACAGTTACCTGAAGATGCTTCTAGAGAGAAGAGGGAATGAGAACAATACCTTTGTGTGGGATTGTGGACGGTGTCGCTGGACATGGTTGTGTCGCCCAGCTAATGCCCATTATTACACTATGAGAGCGTGGTCACCTCTCCACAGCTAAACCCACCCCTGGTTGTGCGTTCTATCTGAACACACGAGAGCCGCGCTGGAAAACCTCCTGCATCCTGAAGAGTCACATTTACTTTTTAGATATTGAAGAGAATCTCTGAAAAGTGTGGAGGAAAATGGTCACTGCTTTTACCCACAGATTATTAAATTATTACCATACTTGAACATTTCAGGTTCTGCTGTCCAGTCTCATGGTTTCCTTTAGCAGCAATTGACTTGTTATCGCTCTGTCAAAAGTTAAAAGTATTTACATTTGTTGAAAATTAAATACACATAGCAATTAGTACTTTTGTGTGGAATGTCAATTTTGGTTGTCAATATAGATTCGGGTTTTTTTCCATTCAATGTCAGTATACCAATGATCACAGTTTAGCAGAACGCTTAGACTTGTACATCTATAAATTCATCCTGAGTGAATAGCACCGTGAAATGTATTTAACAGGGTCACATTCAAAAATGAGGTTTTAATACTTCTCTCTCTTTTAAAATACAAACTCAGGCGAAGCTCCCCTTAGCAAGATGACCCTTGTTAAGCAAGGCCACACTTAAGTCTTTTCTTTTGATAAATATTTCAACAATTTTTTCTTTAAATAGAATTTAAAATGCAGAGAAAGCCAGAGACTTGTCTTTGCTTTTCTTCTCTTAGTTAAGTCTATCCTAAAAGAAGCTCTCCTTGTTCAACGTGTGTTATCATTTTAAACCGGAAATAAACCCTGTTCTCTCCATGACATGAGAGAGAGAGAGTCCCTGCGGGGCCAAGAGCCATCATCCCAGCAGTCTCCGAGGGAGCCGCTGCTATCATTCCCACAGTCCCTGCGGGTGCGGGGACAGGGCTGTGTCCCTGGGAAGCCGCCACCCCAGAACACGGGGGTGGGAGCTAAATGTTGTTCTGGTAAGTGAATGACTGAGCAATTCAAATGAAAGTCAGTGAAACTGTGGTTAAATATTAAATAAATAAAATTTAAATAGTTTCCTTGTGGGAAACACTGACAACTTTTTTCTTGTGAAAATGAGCATCTTGGAAAATGTTTTTTTCTATCAGAAAGACCACACTGCTGGAAACTCCCGGCTGCCTGTCGCAGGTGCCCAGTGGTTTACAGCGATGGCGCACAATTTGGAAAGGGTATGGGCCCGCACGCGGGAGGGGGTCGCTTTGTTCGGAGGATGAATTCTGCAACTCTCAAAGTCACAAGATACTATCATGGCATAAAGTCACATCTCCTGCTTCAATTTTCTTCTTTAGAACTGCATTAAAAATTCTCATTCCCAGCACTTCATGTGTGATTAAGAAGCCATTTTAGCTACATACTTAAATTTTCCTCTTCTCTCGGTTGAAAAATAGTAAAAGTTTCAGTTTGTTTTCTTAATGATAGTCAATTTTAATATCATTTGAGATCTTATAAACTGGCAACATTTTAATGTTTTTGTAGGAAATCATTGCAAGGCAAGTTTTATATATTAAAAGCTGCGCATGAAAGGCCTATACTGAAAATAAAAATGAGCTCAAACAACTGCGCTTAGGGCTCATTTTTACCTAGCTGTCCTCCTGATTCCTTCCTGAAGATGTTTTAGGGAAATTAAACTCTGACTTTTTATTTTTAAGGTGGTCTTTTTACGAAACCCTTGCACTAGCAGCTCTGCGGTACAAGAATACAACAGGGGCAACTTTTATCCAAGAGGTTAGGAACAGCCTTTTCACTCCTGCAACTGTCGTTCCCTGCGATGGCACCAGACAATTACCCCTTGACCCGGGCGCGGGTTCCCTGCACACCAGCGGGGCTGCTGACAGGTCTTTCCTCGGCTCGGCTTTGTCACTTTTGTCTTGTTTATGGTCCAAATCTTTGAGAGCGGGGACTTCAACAGCTACTGATCGCATTTCCATCGCCTTCTTTGCCTTCGCCTCTGACAACCATGCTGTTTCTCAGTCCTCAATTTTTTTAAATAGATGGATTCATTTCAACAGTGAAAAATCCTCTTAAATCATCTGCTGGTTCAGAGACGGGAAGTTTTCTGAAAATAGCCACTGCTGCAGTGGGGAAGTTCTTCACGTAGTCAAGACTGATTTTTAGCACAGGCCAGATTGGGATTTCAGATTCTCGCAAAACCTGACTGATTTCCTTACCCACGGACGAAGGCAGCTTTTGTAACTGAAATCACTGGTTGATTTCTCAAGCCTGACAAAAATCCTCAAACCTTCCAGCGCAGCGTACCCAGAATCGTTAAGTCCCACTCCCTCCACGGAGCAGAGCAGCACGCTTTGTTGAAGAAGAGTTTGGCCGACACCTGTTCTGGGCAGGCAGACAGGCTGATGAGCTGAACTGCCAAAGGTCTGCTAACCTTGAACTTAACTTTGTCTTTATTCTTTTGCCTAGTGCAGGAACTAAGTATGCCCACCATGTACACGGTTGTCTTGTTTATCCAAAATATCTTGTTTATCTGGCTCCAACTCGTTAAGATAATTAGTTTTACTACTAAACAGATTTAAAAGTGGGCAAGCACCCAAGTGTGGGATCCTGGCCACAGCGGCCAGCGTGCTCCAGTGAAAGCCCAGCGTCGCCTTTCACTTCCCAGGCTCACATAGCGACAGTCGGGCGAGCTGGAAGTGGCCATGAACGATAATTTATATTACAAGTTCAGCCCTTCTGAGCTTGAGATTTATGTCTGATTGGAATCCTCTATTTTTTGGAGTGGTTTTGATGTCTGATAATATTTACCAGATCATTTTCTTTATTTATTTGCAGCCAATAGTGTGAATGAGCCTTTTCTGCATTAGAGCTTTTCAGATAATAAACATGTAGCAGCATGTTCCTTGGTAAGGTGAGTGGGACTGTTAGCATGTCTTGTCCTGGGAAAGTGATTACAGTCATGCATCTGAAAACCACTTTCAGAAGATAATCTGCTTTTGCGCCTGTTTAAAATTTGTTACTTCAGCAATATTTGCCTGAAGGAACACATTAGTAAAACCCAAAAGTATGCAACAATATTAGAGATCCCGTTAAAGCTAATCCATTTACAAAAGTATATAGGTGTTTGCTGTGAAATATTTATATTAGTGATTAACAGCCACTAATTTTGGTACTATGCCATGGGACTGGCCCAGAGCTGTAATGACATATTTCCAAAAATAGACATTAGAGAACAGGCGTTCCACACGTGAGAAACTCCCTCCATAAGAAAACACCTGATGCTGAAAATACTGTTTAATAGCAAATACTTATTTGAAAGAAATTCATAACCAGAAAATTTTACCTAAAAACATGTTTCAGTTCCTCCAGCTCCTTTTCTTTGATTTGCAGGTCATCTTCCAACCGTTCTATGATTATAGCGTATGATTCACTAACTTTCTTCTTCCATTCATCTAACAACAACAACACCACCACAGATTCATAAAACACTTCAAAACATACACAAAACAGGAACCCAAATCACAATGTCCCAGTAACCAAAACACTGGATTTTAAACATCCAATTGTACACTGTTTCATACATTCTTTTACAGCTATTAAACTGTTCTTGCTGCAATCAGTATAGATACATATAGACGGATTTCACAAACAACCGTTACATATGGATCCTTTTCAGAAATATTTTTATCTTGAATGAGAGAAAGGAGCTAACAAATGCAACCTAATGTTTGAGTTATTTCCTAAATCTTAGCATAGACACACCACATAAAAAGGTTGGAAGCTTAAAAGTTTTTCTAATGAAGTACAAGTTAAATCAACATTATAATCAAAGTTGATATAATCTTATATGACTGCACAAAGAAATTTACTTTACTAGATTTTTGTCTTCTTGTACAGACTATATACGTGATTTAATTTAAGCCATTCCTGTAAACCCAGAACAATACAGTATCTTATCCTTGAACTCAGGAGCAAATTAGCAATGAGTTATTTGCTGAAATAGCAGTCAGGAGATATGGCATACAGCATTTTAAAAAGGAACATTAATTACCAGTGCAAGTTTGTGTTGGTCTAGATTTGTAATTTCCCATTTGTCCAATATATCTTCTTTGTTTCAGCAAAGTTCTTGCAGTAATATGATTCCTTGTTCAAGAGCAGTGACAGTCCCACTGAAAAATACTTTTGATAGTCTCTGGCTAAAAATAAACCCTGTGCCAAATGGAATGTCATGCAACAATGACACAATGCAAACCGGTCTGTGCTGTCAACTGTGAAAAAATAATAAAGGTGCTTTATTATCAGCTTGCTTAAAAATCTACTGCCTATTTCAACAGAAACATTTGCTTTAATCTGCTGAATGGCTACAGCTGGTGGGAAGCAGGTGATTTGGCAGCTTGCTACCAATTTTGCAGAGAAAAGGGGATTTAAGTAGCTGAATCCCAAGGATACTTTAAAGATCCCTGGTTTGGAGGGGCCAGAGATGATCTCAGCTCGTGACATCAAACTGTATCCTTGCACGGGGGATGGCTTTGGAGCATCTGTGTACTTCAGGTCCGAAGCACAAGTTGTGTGGTACAAGAGAGCACTGAATCCTGAGATCAATCAAGCTTATCCTGTTAAGTGTTTTATCTTGGACACAGTGGGACAGTGATGGAGTAAAACTTCCACAGCTGGGCTGGCTGGGAGGGTGGCCTGAGCAAATTGGGCTTCACGCGTGCTCACCTGCAAGCAAATGGTGACAAGAGCACAGGGCACGCTCCTGTGAGAACCATTGCTTGAGGGCCACGGAAGATTGCTTAATGGCAAAATAACACTGCTCTTCACTCACATGGACCCCATCTCCTCAGTAATGCGCCTTGCACAGATCCGCTCATCTACTGCCAGCCCTTTTCACGTCCACTCCCCTGTGTTTGCTACCAAATGGAACTACTTCACACATGCTGACCCAGCCAGTTGAGGGATTCATGCTAGTTTCTCTATGTGTCTCTTTTCCTCCCTGTTTTTTAGATTTATTTGGTATATACATACTTACATGTGCACAAATATACACATATATACTTATATATTTTTTTATATTTATGCATATTTATATATATAAAGTGTGTTGATTGACCTTGGCGGCTGTTCTGTGCATAAGTTTCTAGTTTTCACAGTTAAGGATTTCAGGAGAGAAGATACGGACATGTAATGCACACATACAAAATCTTCAACATGCTGCATCCCCTTGTAAACCAGCTTGCACTCCTGCGATAGCCCCTGACACAGGCCAAGCTCATCCACTTGTTTGCGCTGGCTCACACATAAACCCAAGGATCTGTTCCAGTGGACTCTGACCCGCTGTGAGGATGCGCCCTGATGTACTCAGCCAGGCGTCGTGGGGGGCACCAGCCCGGGACCTGACCCCCCATGTCTAGCTGCCAAGAAACTGGATGAGCTGGATGTGCAGCAGAAGAGGGTCTGTGTGTGTGGAAGTCTACAGACTCGGGACATGTGGTTGGAAGACTGCAAAAGGACCTGGGGGTATCAGTTTGATGGGCAGCTGAAGATGAGCCAGCAGCGTGCCCAGGTGGCCAAGAAGGCCAGCGGCATCCTGGCCTGGATAAGGAACAGTGTGGCCAGCAGGACCAGGGCAGGGATTGTCCCACTGGACTAGGCACTGGTGAGACCACGACTTGAGTCTTGCGTTTGGTTTTGGGCCCCTCACAACAAGTACATTGAGGGGCTGGAATGTGTCCAGAGAAGGGTAACAGAGCTGGGGCAGGGTCTGGAGAACAAGTGTGGTGAGGAGCGGCTGAGGGCCCTGGGGCTGTTCAGCTGGAGAAGAGGAGGCTGAGGGGAGACCTCATCGCTCTCTGCAGCTCCCTGACAGGAGAGGGGAGCCAGGGGGTGTCGGTTTGCTCAACCAAGTATCCTCAACTCAAAAGGACAAGAGGAAATGGCCTCAAGTTGCTCCAGGGGAAGTTTAAGTTGGATGGTAAGAATTTCTTTACTGAAAGGGTTCCCAGGTGCTGGAAGGGGTTGGCCAGGGCAGGGGTGGAGTCCCTGTCCCTGGAGGGATTTCAGAGTCGGGCAGACCCAGCACTCAGGGATCTGGTTTAGTCGAGGACTTGTCAGTGTTGGGTTAATGGTTGGACTCCACGATCTTAAAGGTCTTTTCCAATCTGGGCAATTCTGTGATTCCGTGGGATTCTGCAGGAGAGCCCTCAGCCAGGCCCGCCAGGCTCTGTCTCTGGCACAGGGTCCTGGCAGCCGTCACGGCCCCCATGGCAGCACAGCCCTCATGTGGGGCAGCGGGATGGGTGCCCATCACCTGAGTAGTTCTGCCTTCAGGATTGCCATGGGACAGCTACGGCTGGTGGCCACGATAGCCTGGGCGAGCTGGAGAGGGGGCAGGACACTGCGGTGGGGTTGGCGGTAGCCCTGACCATGGAGGGACTCGCCACGGTGGTGACTCAGCTGCTCCACACTCGTCAGGGCTTCCGAGGGGCTTGGCTTCACTGCTGCTGCTCAGGCGCAGCAAAATCCAAACCGGACATTTCTTGATTCAGCTAAAAATCACAGGAGAGCCTGCAAGAGGCCCGGGAGAGCCCCAGGGCCCAGCGAGCCCCGTTTTGTGTCAGACTCTGGTGGTGCAGCTCCCGCTGCTGTCAGCGCCCAGCGACGGGCTGTGCCGGCCCCACATGCTGCAGGCAGTACCAGCCCCTTTTCATGTATCTTGACACATATTTTGAGTTTCTAGACCACATTTTTATACACTCTTTGCAAACACTTGCGTGGGTGAAGATTCATCCATCCATAGGGATGCTGGGAACAGGAGGATAATCCAGTCAGTCGCGTGCAACAGCTTTGTTCACTGTGAAGCCACTTTCAGATGACTTTTGGAAGCATTCGCACTGTGGGCTATGTGAAGCATTTGCAGAATAATTGAAACTATGTGGGTAAAAATGGCAAAAATTAATAATAATTGCTGAGCATGTTTGCAGACCATTTGCAAACAGAGAAGAAAGGAATAACTGCACCGACTACTACGTTAGGCCAGTTCTAATTAACATCTACACAAGTAGCACTAAAATGTCAAGAGCGATGTTTTTCAGCGAGTAAAGCCTACAGATGTAATGTTTACAGAACACTGAGCTGTACAAACTTCTTTGATTAATTTTTTAGACGTTTTATTACAGTTTCATGTTTGGAATGTGCAGCTGTCATGTCCAATCTTACAAGGGAAATGTGAAAAATTCTTTTCCCATTTCTGGTTTTAAATGTCCTTCGCAGGGAGGCTTTACAGGATTAAGCCTTTTGAAATGATCTTTTTTAAAAAAATTAATTAGAACATACCCATATCTGTAATTTGCTTCAGGAGGCTGTAAGTCGCTCCTATGCATTTCAGTGTCATGCTGGTGACATTCAGATATGTCACAGAAAATGAAACGATTGTTAAAAGAAAATGCATTTTTATGGAAATAAAGTACAAGTTGCTTTGCAGCCTGCACAAGGAAACGGGCGTTTACAGAGGCTCCTCTGTGGCAGCGGTTAAAAGAAGTGTATAGAAAAAGAGTACCACTGTTTTTTCCTTCTCGCAATGCTACAGTGGCACTTGCACAGGGATTAATTTCCCACGTGTGCAGAGAGCAGAAAATGGACCTGTAGCATCAGAGATTTAGGAAGGAGAAGAGCTGGAAATGCTGAGCTCCAGGGCAGACCGACTCCCTCTCCGAGTGGGAGCGTTTCCACGCAGACCCAACCGCTCGTTGGTGCCTACTTTCTTTCGTCAGCTCCCCAAAGCCTCCTGGCACTGATACCTTTCAGCTGCTCATTTTTATTTCAGCTGCCTTCCCTTGTGTTCTTTTTTAAGCACCCGATTTCTCAGATTTCAATTTCCTGCCTAAAAGGTTACCGAAATAATCCTCCTCTCTCAAATTTCATAGTGAAATATATACAGTAATATATACAGCTAAATCTCTGTTCATTATAGTACGCTCTCAAAGCATTCAGGGAAATCATTAAGATGATGTTCATTATGAGCCCTATTATTGCACTACACAGCAAAACTAATTAAATAAAGCAAGCTGACATGAATAAAATCATTAAACACTCATCTTGGCTTTATTTGAGACTGTATCAGTTCGAGTTGCATTTCAGGATAGATGGAGCCAGGCAATGACTTAGAGGGCCGTATGGAAACTGCTTCCATCTAGGAAACTCAATAAGCCTTAATCAAAATCACACTCCCAATTTCGATAGATGTCTCCTGTTCTCAGAAGGTCCTACCTGCCTGGCATTTTCAGTATTGCACCCTTCATTGCTCACACTGGAGGAAAATTACGGGCCAGAATGCCACGATGGTCTTGTTTTCAGAATCTGACACTGGACACCAGCAGCTCCGCAGTCAGCGTTCCTTTGCTGTTCGGTTTGACTGCGTGGCCTGGCACAAGTTGCTCGGTTTCCTCGGGACAAGCGTATCCCGGCGGGCTGCGTGAGGAATTCTGTCAGCTGCCTTAACAGCAGGCTGTGGAGAAGAAAGATTGGCTAAAATTTGTCAAATGCAATATGAGTAAAATACATAAACGTACTGTGCACATCGATCTTGGAAGCGTCCAGTCTGGAGTCTTTTTGATTTTAACAAGATTTGATCCCGCTATATACAACACAGCCCTTGTGGTGAGGACTAGAATTTGTTATAGCTAAACCCACGCACGCATCATACACACCTGCAATACATACAGAGAGAGGTTCTCTCATGTCTGAATAAAGACATTATTTTTAAAATGTGTGATCAAGAATCCACACAAATACTTACCTGTCATCTCCTCTCTCTCCCTCTTTCTTTTGACAGAAGTACCATCGTGTTACTCAAAAATGACATTACATCCAGTACAACAGAATTCATCAAAGGGCAATGGATGTGTATTTTAATGTCTGAATTCCACCGGCTCTTGGCAGATGGATGCCTGGATTGCCAGTGCCATTACCTGTTTCCATGAAGTAACGTTCTCTACGGCACAGTTCATTTTCTCTGAATACTTCCATAAACTGCCTAACTTCATACTTCACAATGATAGTTTTATTGATAGGAAGGAGGACCACAAAGGATTCTGGACACATCAGAAATTTAATGGGCAAACCTGTGCTTTGTGTGGCTCAGTAGAAATTTGTGGAAGCTTTTATAGAAACCTGTTTATTCCTAAGTGTGGAGTCCAGGAACATGTGTGTGAACATGTACACACAAGACCCTATATGATATAAAAACATATGAGAAAATAATTAATAGAGCTCTGTATTAATTAAAATACAATTTTAAACATTCTTCATAAAATATTAAACTTGATTGTAGCTTTAAAATGTAAAATAGTACAAATCCAGACATCCCAATACCCATGGAATAAATTCATTAAGCCTGCTGACATTACTTATGGCTGATACTGACCAAAACCTGTTTTCTAAAATTTGAGACAAAAACACTTGGTGTAAAAGGAAGAGTGGAGTGGCACTAGGACTTACAGCAGCCTGACAGAGGCTTCGGCCAGCACGTCCCAGAGGACACGGCTGCCCACTGAGGCGTGAGGAGCGGCCTCCTGCCCTGATGCCAGCAGGCCCGAGCCGGGCAGCAGCAGCCATGGAAGAGAATACAAGAGAGAAATACTCTTAGAAGCACCCTGAGCAACGACCGTGCTCGCAGGGGCCTTCCAGGGTGCGAGGCAGCGGGCTGGCCCCGGTGCCTGGCTGGCTGCTCCACGGTGCCTGGGATTCCAGACCCGCTCCCTTTCCTTCCTGGAAGGCTCCACCGCGCCCAGCGCTGCTGGCACGGGCTACCACGACACTTTCCAAACGCTGGTTAGGTCTTTAGGCTCTTCTTCCTCCTTTCTTCCCATTACTTACAAGCCAGAAGCAAATTCATTTGCTATTTACATCCAGATTGCTTTCAGTAATGAAATCAATGCGCAATACTTGGGGAATTCAGAATAAACGCAATTTTAACAGTTAAAGCGAATAATCAGGTTACAAGAATGCAACCTCGTTTTGCTCTTGCTAAACATCCAGAAAGCTTGTCTAGCAGCAAAGCAACCATCAGGGAAGGCTTTTCAGAACAGAGTTTGGTCTCCAACTGAAGATGCCAAGCCTATATGAAATGTTTGTTTTTCCCCAAACATTTTGTATACTCTGGCCACCGATGAGCAGATTATGCAAACAGGCTGATACACAAACCACGACTCCATGCTCCGTGTTCTACGACTATTTCTACTTTGTGACTTTACGCATTTGTCTTGGACTTCAGTATGCGCTCGGTTCTCTGCCCCGCTGCTCTGCACGAGGATTACGCACCCCTCCAGGGACTTTGACAGCTCAGTTTAGAGAAACACGAAGTGCACGTTTTCATGTGAGTAACAAGAACTTGGCAGCTGTCCATTCAAGCTCCCAGCTTTCAAACGACTAACAGAACTAAACCAATCAATCAATCAACCGGTATGTCTTGAGGTTTTGCCCTAATATTATTAGTCACACAGGAAAGAATGATTTCTCACACAAATCTTTTCCCTCTGATAAAAAACAAGGAAGTATTAAAAAATTAGAAAATAAAAAATGAGAAAGCAAATTATAAGATGTCTTGATTTAAAAACCACTTTTAATAAATTTATCTTTACCTATTTGAAACACTACTGTACAAAGCAGCATGAAAAGAGAGAAACATTATTGCTGTATCATTCCACATTGCCAGAGCTAATGATCTATTCTGAAAAACTTTTAAAGCAGTTTTCAGTCAAATTTCTAATTAACTTTTTCTGCATCATATTCTTACTGACAAAGACTACAAAACATAGTAATACGGACCCTAAGAAGTCACCAATTAGTGTTTTCAGACATCTGAAGTATTTCATTACTTTCTTCATCAAAAGAAGAGTTTATCTGCATTTGCTGCATTATAAATGTTATGCTACAACAACATTGTTAATGCAGTTTTATGATTTCTACTTCAATGAAATCAGAGAAGAGATCTGTGTACTTTTTTCTTAGGATTTTTACAAGCTGGGAAGTAATCAATCATCCACAAATGCAAATGGGAAATTTGTTCCAAGTGCTATTCATGCTACACATCAGCCTTCTCTTTTCGTCTCTGTAGACAGATTTCATCATAAATTTGCTTCCTAAACTTCAGCATGTCTCCTACATCTTTGTGGGCGAGCATTTCTTCAATAGACAAGAGCTTAAAGCCACACAATTCAAAAGCTGACATGTGCTGTGCAGAATTTAACATTTGTATCGACATTCTAACTGATTCACTTAAAGTAGAACAAACAGGGAAAATCCTAGCAGTCCACAACCCCAGGCGTGGGCTCTTACCGGAGAAGAGCTGGTCTGAAATCTCTATGCCCCAGAGGCCCAAGCACTGCAGTAAGCTGACTCCAAAAAACTGGAGCGAACGTACATCTGACAGTGATTTCACATTCTTTTTCAGGTCGTCCTCTACACTGAACACCACAGTTGCATACTTGACCTGATTGCTAATTTTTACACTTAACGAACTCAGGAAACAGTTTGAAGGTATGTCGACTTTCAAACTGATGTGTGACCCACTAATAATGCTGCTTTTCCCTACGGAGACCTCTGCTCCAATCCTAGAGTATTCGATAACGGATCCAGGTCCAACAGAACATCCAGGCTCGAGCACGCTGTGAATGACAGTGGCCGATGGATCCAAGCTCTCTGCTTTGTCAGAGACAATGCTAAAAGCCACAGGCAGTAAGTCAAGTTCAAGTTTCAGTTTGCTATCAGATGTAAAATGGAACAAATACTCCTGAGTCGTTCCAATGTGATAGAACTTTGAGTTGTTTAGGACTATGACGTTGAGCGCAGTTCCCTTCAGAAGGGAGTACAGCTTCTGCCGCACTTCTACTAACTGGGACTCCTGTTCTGTGACGTTACTTGTATTTTTTGTGTAATCTTGAGTGGCTCCTGGTCCCAAAGCCTGGAGGAAGTCACCGTATGCATCGATTTCACAGCACAGAGTGCCCAGCTCCTTATAGAAGGTCAGTAACCGCTTCGCAGTGCTATGATCGATGTAAAATATACTGTCCGTATACACACACTCCGAGCCCCTGTGGGCTCCTGAGGATCCCCTCAGGAAAACAGCGCCATGCTGGCGCATCCTTTCAATATCAGGCTTGTGCAGGAAATGCTGGCAAGACGCGTACTCAAGCCCTTCTTTTCCTGAAAAACTGGATGGGTCTAAAACAAACACCCCATGAGTGGTCCCGACTGTCAGATCTGAAGGGTGAGCTAATGCGGTGAACCCAGGTTTGTCAAACATGATGGTGTCTGTAACGCCAGTGCTATAAAGTTCTATGTCATCCGAACATGTGACGAGGATTCCTGGTTTCATGCGACTGGGGAAATCGATGTACATGGCGAGCTTCAGCTCCAACATCTGGTAAATGGGATCGCCAAAAGGCAAAGCTGTGAAAATCTTTCCCAGGGCACTTGCGCTTGGTAAACGCTGACTGTAACCACCTTGAAGAAAAAGACACTTTTAGTCACACAGAGACACTGTGCTTGTGTAAGCAAAACCTAAGCCAAAACCCAAACATACACACAAAAGTATTACAAAGACACAAATGCAGCTTGGTGACATGCCAAGGGTTCCTCAAAAAATGTAAAACCCCCATGATCCTTCTCCTAACATTTTGCAATGCAGATCTGATCTTATGTCCAGAACTCGCATGCCTTAAATATCTTAAATGAGAACTGTGGTGGATTTGGCTACCTGTAGTTTGCTTCAGAGCTGAACATGGACCACTTGCCCCTAACTAAAGCAAAGAAAGCAAACGACACTCGCTTTTTGCTTGAAAAAAGGAGGACCCCTGCCAGGAATTTTACATCAGGGGTGAGTCAGACAAGCAGCGCTTCACTCAGCTGACTTGTTACTACCCGGTTTCCTTCTCCTCTGCAAAAGTGATGCCCCTTTTGGCAGTGTTCTGGATAACTGGGTAAGGGAAGCATTCGGTCTGCCTGGAGTTACAGCAGTTTGTAACTTGCGGGTCCTCCCAGCAAGAGCCGTGCCCCTTACTCAGGTATTTCAAGGCAGAAGCTCAATTCAGACACTCTGAATTATGTTTCTTTCCCCGCTGTTTGATCAAACAATGCAGGTGCCAAGATGGAATGCTTATGTGACAGTGGTATCTTCTAAGTGTAAACCTAAATTCAAATGATCAGATCAGATGCATCTGGGATTACTCTTCTGACAGAACTCTGACTCCTCTGCCATCATAGTATTTTTAGAGAAAATAAAAAAAAAGAGGTGTACGATTTTAGAGTGTGAAGTATAAAACAGAATTTACCAGAATGAATTAGCAGCACAATAAAAGAAGTCCATTTATCACCATACAGATCTTCCAGGCACCGAAGAACATGAAGTGTTGATCCACCATTTCCTGAAAAAAAAAACAGTAATTTGATACCTGCTGAAAAGAGCACTAATAATAAATAATAAACCATGCAGAGCCCACTCAGATCTGGTGCTGTGGTAGGGTGGTCAGGAAGCATGTTTTAAATGCTTCCTCCTGCTGTAGAAAATAATTTCATTTTTAAAAAAGTCCTTGTGACTGTAGTGACGATCTCTTTAACTGTGTGTCAACACCTGTCTGAAATGTCCTCAGCCAGTCCTGGCAGCGCAGGCTTTCTGCTCTACCACGGCTGATCAAGCCATGTAAAGAAGATGAGGGACAGTCACTGGAGGGGAGGGCGGCCTGAGCCGGCAGCTCTTGGGAAAACCCCACGTCCTCCCCTCCCAGTCATCCTCTGCACGGCCTCAGCGTTCGGACCATTTCATCACCTCCAGAGGCCATAACTTAACCATAAAAACCCAGCTCCCACAGGAAACCAGTCACACAGAAGTTCAGTAACGACTCGAAGCACGCGTTCAGAAGTCCTTTTGACATTTACAACATGGAAATGAGGAAAAAGGTGTGGGGTGTAATGAACAGTCTAGGGCATGATGAATGCTCTGGGGTATTTTTATGTGCTCCTACAACTTAACATTGTCAGGTGTCTGCAAATTAATCTCTGCCTATTATTCTTCTCTGCAGATGGACTACTGACATTACTTTCTACACCACAGCGAACAGGAGCCAAGAGCTATAGGACGGTACCACGGACAGGATGGTATCACGGGCACTCGGACCACTTTCTTCTGGGTTTTAGCTGCGCAGAGTGATCTTTCAAGGTTCCTCCCAGCCCCTCACGCTCTGTGACGGGCTGATACACTAAAACTTACTCCAACTGTTTAAACTGAAGCAAACGGGTTAGGGTGGGTAGCACGCACTGCCAAGCCCCGTGAGTTGGCGCTGCCCAGTCCCACACGGCACACTCGGAAGAGTCACCGGGTATCACCGACGTGACCTCATGCGAAACCACTATCGTGATGGACTCCGCGATATCACACGATACGACCGAGATGAGTTCACGGGAAGTGCCAGCGGGGGCCCGGTCAGCGCTCCCGGCCCCCCGCCCCGGGCCTGGAACCCTCGCCCTTCCCCCCGGGACCCCCCGCCCGTCCCCGCCCCGAGGTTGGCGGCGGCTCGCACCGATTTTTGGTCCCGGCGGATCCTCGAACACGTGGTAGTGGACGCCGAGCGGCAGCTCCCTCCTGTGCAGCTTCTCGGCCAGCTGCTGCCGGTACGCCCGCGCCTGCTCCGCGTCGGCCGCCGTCACCGCCACTGCGTCCCAGAACGTCCCGGCGCGGGGGGTCTCCCCTGCGGGCACAGCCGCCGTCACGGGCCGCCCCGCGACCGCCCCGGGCCCGGCCCGGCCCCACCCCGCGCCCCCGGGACCGCCCCACCTCTGAGCGCCGCGAACCGCGCCAGCCGCCGCCCCGTGGCCTCCCGCCGCGCCGCGCTCCCGTCACCGGACGCCGGCATCGCCCCGGGCCGGGCCTCGCCGCCCCCTGCTCCGCGGGCCGGGTCGGGCCTCGCCGCTACCGCCACCGCCGCCGCCGCCGGGGCGACCCGGAAGAGCCGGGGCGGGGCCGGCGAGGCGGGCGGTGCCCGGGCTCAGCCCGCGGCGGGCGGCGGAGCGGAGAGCTCACTGCCCGGTGGGGGAATCGGGGCCGGGCCCCGCGGGTCCGCCCGCCCGCGAGGAGCCGCGCTGCGCGGTCTGCCGGCGGGGAGGCCCGGCCCGGCCCTGTGCGCCCGCCTGCCCGCCGGGCCCGGCCGGGGCTGTCCGGGCCAGGGCCCTCTGCCGCCGCTTTCCCTGTGCGCAGGGCCGGGCCGGGCCCGCGGGGGGCTTCGCGGGACAATAAATGGTGCCTCGCCCTGAGGCTCCGGTGGCTCCTGCGGGGCGGTGTGTCGGGCGGTGCTGGGAGCCCATCTAATTAGCGCGGCGTGATGACACCGGACCGTGCCAGCCCCCGCTCTGTTGTCGCCTGTCGCGATCTGTTGCAGCCGCCGGCGGTGCTGGCAGCGGTGGGAGCTTCTCCCGGTGCGGTCGCTGTGTGCGGCTGCCCCGGGCCGGTGTGCCGGGGCTGTGGGCGGCACGGACCGGGGAAAGCAGGAGGAGTGTCCCGGTGACATCCCGTTATACATAGACCTTACAATAAAAAGTTGCTGTAAAAGCGTTATGGGAGCTCCTGAAAAAAAAAAAAAAGTTTAGGAAGTTACAAACAATCCGTAGTTTTTGGTGATTGTAAAGCACTGACAGAGAAGATTAAAGCAAGATGAATGCTTCACTGCCGCCTGACCACTCTGAGGCTGCTCTGTGACGGGTGTGGTAACAGCCCTGACCAGAGCGATGGGCACCACAGAGCTCCGACCCTTCCCTGCCTCCGCTGACTCACCGAGGGGCTCCGTCCCTTCTGCCCGAGCTGCGCTTCTGCCCTTTTCTTTCTGCGTCGGGTTTCCGTTGTTGGAACGACCCTTCTGATCTCAGCCGGGGAGCTGCCTGGACCCCAAGTGCAGCAAAAGGATGGGTGGTTCAGTTACGACAGGCGAGGACCCGCTGCTTTTTACGGGGCTTTTTAACACAGTTTCCCCCTTCTTACCCTCTGGTTAACGCAGCGTTAGTGACGGATCCTATTGACTCGGTGTTTCGTGAACCCAATTCAAAACTGCCCCACCTGGGTTACGTTACAAAGTGCTGTAGACATGGAGCAAACGTTTTCTGTTTCAGGTCGGCAGAACAAAGCCAGGAACCTGCACACCCTCCCCAGCCAGTTCTGCGGTGGTCCATTCCTTATGAGTCATTATTTCCCAAGAGAGAGTTCTGAGCTTTCTGAATTGGAAAATAAAGGAATCGAAGCTGGGAAATCTTTCTGTTGCGTCGATCCCCCCCCTTATCAATTGTGCTCTTCTTAGCTTAACTCCTGTGTCTTAAGACATGGGGTGTAATAAATACGGTTTGGGGGAGGTGTCTTTTATAACTAGGGTATTTTTCGCTCAATAGTGACACAATTTGCACAGTGAGATTAAAAATGCATGGTGATTTACAAGTCATTTAGGGAACTACTAGATACAAAGTAATTAATGGTTTACTGACAGTAATACTAATTCCTTTTTAGCTGCAACAAGCCTTTGAAGCTATAATTGGGACCCTAATGCTTGCAATGAAATGTTGCTGCAGTTCAACAGAATTTTTGTTTTGAACTTTTCATCATTAGTCAGACTTCCTAATGCATACGTTTTTGTTTGCACCAAGATAATTCGAGCCTAGAACAATTACTGGATACAACCGTTCCTGGCAATAATTTCTTTTAAAATTATTTCACTCGCATGGTTATTCATACTTGTAATAGCAGTGGTTTATAATGGCTTAACCTGGCAGTCGATTCCAGGAAATAACACATTTGCATCAATGCTGGATTGCTCTGTCCCCTAACATTTCGAGTAATACCTGAAGTAATGTTGATGGTTCCTTAGTTTCAGTGGCGGAGCCAGGAAACGGCTCTGGGAAATAGGTTTTGTCCCTTCATGCAGTGCACTCTGCTCGTAGAGCAACTTTTGGTTGAGTAAATAAAACGTGAGCGTCCTCGAATCGCGCGGGTAGTTGGCAAAGTCTATCTGCGACCTTCTACGCACACGCTGCTCTCAGCACAGTGCAACGGGATTTCTTCTGAAACAACCAGTGCCACCGGCCGTGCTTCTGCCCGGTGGTGTGTGGGGTTTCCCGAGTAGCATCCTAACAACCACCCGGCTGTTTGGTTATCTGAAGTGCTCCCTTTAAATCCGAACACATAGCCTTTCACGCAGCCTTTGTGTTCTTCTTTTCTTGGATCCCTGAGGGATGAATCAAAAGAGCGAGGCTGTGGTGAAGAAGTTAACTGAATGCTGAACATCTTGTTTCTGCTTCAAAAAATCTGATACTGGAATGTCAACAAACCATGCATCAAAGCCTGCTGGAAAAAAGTTAGGAGGGCTGCTCACAGCTCAGTTAAATGATCTGCATCTGAAGGATGTGGGCCATTTGCAGATCCTCTGCTATAATTATGTTATGAATATTGATTCACTTGGTGTTGTGCTGGAGCTCCACGCGCACCAGGTAAATAATAGTGTTTTGTGAAGATGCAAAGACAAAGCTGATTCATCTTTAGACTTGTGTGATTGTATTCCTTAGGAACAGTATCTGTTTTAAATAAAGCATGGTTTATTCACTGATGAAACTCTTTTGACTGAGTATATTTAGTGTTTCTTTACTAGGAACAGGTGGTTACATCTTGGGCTCACAGAATTTTCTCATTTGTGATAAAAAGACAAATGGTTTTCCCATGCCTACCCTGCTCTTTGGTGAGAAGGCCTGATTCCAGGAGTCTCAGTGTTTGAGGTCTCTCTTTCTTTATAATGAGTGGAAAGGGTGACGAAGGTGACATGGTCAAATACATGAGAATTCAAAGTTTATCAGTTTTAGATTTGGCTTAAGGACTGTAGTTTGAAAAGCAAGATCTTTGCTGTCCAGAGAAAATGATAAACCAACATTTTGTGATTGTTTTGTGCCATTTTAAGTAACATAAATAAACGCTGGGAGCAGTCTGTGTGACAGCTGACCTGTCACAGGCCGGTAGCGATGGACGGTTTCCGCTGTGCGTGGCCATGCTGCGTCTGTCTGTCTGGAAGCGGTTAAACTGGGAAGGCCCCTGCTGCTTCCTGACCCCCAAACTTACTTGGGAGGTTTTTCTGTAGATATTTGCTCTACATTCTCCATTTCTCCATTTTAAGCTACCATTAATCACTATTTAATCTCCCCGTCCACGGGGCAAAAGCTGAACTTCAGTCTGCAGTTTCCCATTCGGCTCTGCTGAGCTCCACGTGTGCTGGAGAGAAAATGAGGCAGAAAGATCGCACCAGGAGCAGAAAGATCCCACAGCGCCGCGAGGAACAACCCCAGCGCGATGGGGCGTGTCAGCCAGCCTGGGGGTGCTGGTTGGGTGAGGGAGGGGCTCAGGGTGCTGGCATTTTGGGGTGCTACGGCAAGCCCTGGGAGTGGTGTGACCGTCCCACAGCCCCCAGAGCCGGGCTCAGCCCTTCCCAGGTTGGTGACGTTATGTCTGTTTGCTCCAGTATTGAGCAGGCCCAGGGGTGACACTTTACACAGTCTTAGGTGTTAATAAATTGCATTTTTCTGGACGATGAATTTTCATTGTTATTTCCGATGCAGCATCTTCTGGGTCCGGTGTTTGGGGACAGCATGAAGGAATTAAGTCTGCTGTATCTGTGTGATAATGAAATTGGAAAAACAGCTCATGTGCATTCGTTATCTTTCGGTCCTGGTCTGAAAGGCCTCACCTTGTCCGATACTGCGCGGAGCCTGACAACAGCCTGTGGGCACGTTGTTATCGGCATTTGCTCCCACAAAGCACTGCATTGTTTTGTAATTCCTGATGAGCAATCGTTGGGAGATGGAAGGTTCTGACAAATAGAAAACGTTTTGCCGTTGTCTTCTCCTCAACGTCTCTCGTGGTGCTGGAGAGGTGAGCCGGCTGGCGGCACACGGCTCTGACCGATGTGGGGCTCAGGGGGCTGCTTCTCGCTGCGTGGCTCTCGTTTGGTCAGAGACTCATGGACACAACGTGTTACGGAGTCGTGTGCCACCCGCTACTGAAAATGTTTATTTAACGTGGCTGCATAATGTTTTCTGGGTGATGTAAGGGAACTGTGTGGTGTCTTTTTCAGGACCAAACACCTGTGCATTGGGAGCAACACGTAACTGGACATGCCCACTCCCCTGAGCTCACACGGAACGTCCTTGTTACTTCCTTCGTTATTTGTTGGCACCTCCCAGCACATCCTGCGGGTGCAGAGCAGGGAGGTGGTGTCCGACCCCTTCGTATGTGGTAAACCAGTTTTGGTCTCTGCTCTGGCACACACGGAGTTCTTTTATAAATCTTATTTAGTATTTCATCTTCACTTACTTAATAGACAGGCAATGCGCAGGGGTAGAAGGACGCCCGTGTTTTATTGCCTTCTGGGGTTTCCTTCTGACCCTGGCCCATGTTGTACCATTTTCTTGTCTGTTTTTCTGAGAAGTCTTTCCAGCGTTGCCTCTTCTTGTCTTGACTAGATTTACAGCCAAACGAAATATTTCTTGTTTACTACAAAATCAGACTGATTTGCTTTTCTCTATATTCAAGGCTTTCCGTGGGGCTTCTTAAAACTTTCCCATTTATTCTTTGTGTGAGTCCTTTCTAAACACTTTCATTATCTTTTCTGTTACTTTGTCTTTGGGGAACCCATGTCCTTTGCCTGAAAGCAGATAGGGAAAAACTCATTCTCCTGCTTCTAACCATTCACTAAGCCTAGTAGTTATTGTAAAAAGTTTTCCATTTTCTAGGCCAGTGGGCATATGATAAATCTTTCATCAAAACTGGCTACCTGGAGACCTTTCATGATAAAGCTATTTTTTTATTACGAATGTTTGTCAAAATCCATGACAAATACAGATAGGCTCTCACATTACTGTCTGCGCATATGACAATATTTTTTCCTGTTGATTGTTGCCTTGGTGACTAAGGATAGCAAAAATACCACCAAAAACATTTAAAATGCATTTTGAAATGCGAGACCATGTTTTTGTAAACGATCACTCAGTTTTACTCAGGTCCCTTTTGATGCAGCAGAACTATTGCTTATGGTAATTTTAAAGCCTTGTTGAAAGTCAATCACAGTTTAATCTACTCGGTTTTAAAATGCTGATGATGGGAAAAAGGAGGTGGAGCCGATCGTTACTCAACGTTGTTGAACGCAGACAATGAAAGATTGGCTTTGAGGACACATTGCTCCTTCTGTGCCCAGAACAGGTGGTGGTTTCAGTGCGGCCCCAGCTTTAGCTGCCCGTTTTTGGCAGACCTGTGTTCTCACAGGCTGCAGAGCGAGTCTTGGCCCTGCCCATTCTGCCGTGCCCGGCGCCCGGGGAGTTCACCTGGCAGAGGTTGGTCCTGGCCTTAAATGATGTCGTGTTTGCTCTATGTCTGGATAAAAGCTCTTGGGGTTATTTTTTTCCAGAGGAAGAGTTGTTTTTTTGGGTGATCTTTTGAAACAATTACTCTTCAGGATCAATGCCATAATTCTTGGTATTCTTTGTATTTTCTTAACTCACATTCCTTTCCCAAGGATCGTTTCTGATTTGTGTTCATCAGAATTTTAATCAAGACAGGCAGAGGATCATGGTATTACTTTTCTGCCTGTTGATCCTTCTTATTTTAGTTTGTTTCAATGATATTTTAGACTATTTTATATTAGTGGATAAAAAACAAATAATAAAACAAGCGAATGTGCCCCAGTGAGAGTTTTCTTGAACTCCTGCCTGTGTGGGCAGAGGCAGTGTCTGTATTGCAGGGAATGGTAATGCTGCTTCAGGTTTTTCTTAGAGGAGAGCGGCGTTTTCTCACTCCAACTGCATAACTGGGACCAGTCTGGGCAGACTGGTGCAGTGAGCAGGGACCTCTAACACCTTTGCTCTTCCTGCTTCTGCATTTTACGGGTCTTCGCTGCCCTGTTACCTATTACCATAAAAACCTCGGAGTCTCCGTAATGGCTTGAAAACTGTTCCATTATTATGTTAATAGCAAGTCTTTGTCGGATAATGTTTTGTCAGTCTTTCTGAAGTGCTGTACATTACATTCTAAAAAATTATATACTTATTCCTTATACTTACTGAATATTAACTGTGGCTATCAAGGGTTTCCTTGGAATTTGAAGATCTCTTCCAGACAGTGTTTCATTTGATTAAACTCTCATTTCTATTACAGACCAGAGTCAAAGCTTTCAGGACAAAAAATATCTTTTTATAGAAAAATCGTAATTTTTCTCATTCCTTTTACATTAAAATCAGTCTCTACATTTAAGCAAGGAACACCTGTGTAAAATTAATTTAGAATGACTGATGCACCTTCAGTAACAAAGCCAGATTCAAATTAAAGCAAAGATGAATCCAGTACTGTGTCTTTTTCATTTACAGGTGCCAGCTGCATGAGAAGAAGCACAAGAAAATTCATGAAAAATCCTAATTCTAGAATTTAACTTATTTTCATATGTAAACATGTGGAAATGTATGAACATGAAGTGTGTGGCAGCCCCCATTGAGCATTTTGTATGTTGAAAAGCTGCCTCTGGGCAGTGTGGTGGGGGTATGAGGGAGGCGAGGCTGCAGAGCTCCCCCGTTGGTCCCTGCACTTGGGGAGGATTTGGCATTTTTGAATGGAGTTGTGCTCTCTGGGGAACGGGGTGGGGATCCCAGGCTCCCTTCTGATCCTTACATTATTTATCTGAGTCCTTGTTTCAATGTGCATTTGTATTTATTTTGTTCCTTATCAAGATTTGTGGCCTTCATTTGAGTGCATATCTATGCCTTATATAATTTCCATTTTCCCTAAGTGAGCTTTTGCCCAACCACATCTTTCCTAGTCAGTGTAGCCCTTGTGCTTTGAAACTGAGGGCAGCTGTCACTTCATCAGTCACGTATGTGAAAAATCCTTGTTTATTCATCCCACCCGCTGAGATAGATTAAATAAGCTTTGAGGAGTTCGAGTATGGATTTTCTAAAATTTTCTAAATTTTCAGACTAGGTATTTCATTAACATGAAGTAAATATTCCAGTATGGCGATTCACTTAATTTCAGCTGCAACAAAAGAATTAACTCTGTTTTATTTCAATTTTGAGTACTATCTACTTCTTTATATACTGTGAAATAGTCACAAAGGTTGTTTTTATAGTAAAATTCCTTTGCCTGAACTTCCACTGCAGAGACGTTATGTCAGAGATGAAGATAAACAAATTAACAGTCAAAGCACACCTTTGGTGTGCGATAGGAAAAACTTCATGTACCACATCATTAAACCAGAACAGAACACTAAGGGTGAAAAGCGTTCATCTGGGAAACGAGTAAGTGCGCTATTCAAAACATTACTGTTTTTTTCCTAAGAAAAAGGAACTCTGCAAACAGAGGAAGGAGCCATTCTAAGAATTCTGGGGAAGTCTGATAAAACCAGACTACATATAGGAAAGTGTCACAGAATCACAGAGCGGCCAAGGCTGATCGAGACCTCTGGGTGCTGTCTGGTCTGACACCCCTGCTCAGGCAGGGACCCCAGAGCCCAGGACCACGTCTGGTTGGGTTCTGAGTATCTCCAAGGCTGGAGACTCCGTGTGAGACTCCCTGGAGACTCCCTGGTGGGACGCGGTCACGCTCGCAGTGAAGTGTCTCCTGATGCCCAGAAGGACCCCCCGCGTGTCAGTGTGTGCCCGTGCCCTCTGCTCCCGTCCCTGGCCCACCTGGCAGAGCCCAGCTCCATCCTCTCGGCACCCTCCCTGCTGGGGCTCGTCCTGCGCACGAGACCCCCTGAGCCACTGCACTCCCGGCCGAGCAGCCCCCGCACTCCCGGCCGCTCCTGGGAGCAGGGGTGCTCCAGCCCCTTCTCGGCTGCGCTCTCTCCAGTATGTCCATGACTCTCCATACTGGGGACTACCTTAGCGGTGTCATGTGCAAAGAACATTAGAAACCCCACTTTTATGACAAGGAGAAAAATTTTGCTTCCTTTTTAGGAATAACTGTACTGCTTTACTGCCTTTCCAACATCTTTTTGCCCTTTACAGTTTCAAGGTAGGACGGTATTGTCCTGCTCTTCTCAGTTAATGGTAATTTTCGCTTCAAAGAACAGAGATAGGATTTTTTTTCTTTTCAAGTTTAAAAATAGCAAAATTATACCATGTAGGCCATATGGCAGAAAAAGGAGGTGAGAAAGCTGAAGGGAAGTTCAAAGCAAGAGAGTTGGTGGAATTGTTGGATTTGGTCCTGTTTCCTGTAGGTGATTTATCTACATCACTCTGTTCCTTCTTTAAATGGGGTTATATTCTACAATTTCAATTTCATAATGACTTGCATACAGAAGTTCCTGCCATAATTCCTGAGCCCTGGCCCCGGCTTCCCAGGGAGGGTGTGGAGTCTCCTGCTCTGGAGACTTTCAAACCCGCCTGGACGCGTTCCTGTGTGGCTGCCCTGGGTGACCCTGCTCTGGCAGGGGGTTGGACTGGGTGATCTCCAGAGGTCCCCTCCAAACCCCAACATTCTGTGATTCTATGAGATTCCGTGATTCTGTGACAATGGGGAGTGAATTTATGATTAACGTTGAACTAACAATGCTGATTATTTGAACCTGAAAAGCAAGCTCTGCTGAAGAGGTAAGTTCAGCCATCATTTCTGGGAACTGAGTATTTGTATTGCGAATAGTCTCGGGTGGGGGGGCGTCCCGCAGAAGAGGGACACAGGCACCAACAGAAGGATAAGCTTATTTTACTGTCTATTTCAAAGGATCACATGAATAAGGCAATGCAAAGCTTAGTATTCTCTAGTTTTAAGCAGCAAGAAGAACAAGGAGGGTAATGCACCTAATCAGTGCTATATGCAGCTAGCGATAGTTGTTAAGAAAGATCCGCCACCAATCGCCCTGATATCATCATCCAGGCCCGCGGTCGCTGGGGAGCCCCTGTTGCAGCGAGGATCCTGGAGAACCATCCCGGCAACTGGGAAGTCCTACGCAGTGCGTCCACTCGTAGGCGAGGTCTCCAAAGCCGCTGCAAGAGGGTCCAGCTTTTATACTATTAAATAAGCAACCTTGCATAACTTCGAACGCAGGAACATCTGGTGGTGTTCGCTCCTTTGGGTTCCTCCCACAGCCTGGCCAGGGCTAAAGGAAGAATACAAGGGAGTCTCCTTATCTATTTCGGTCCTTAATCATGTATTTCTCACCCAAGACAGGCCTCTGGTCTCACAGTCTTGTGACATGGTTCTAGCAAAGCAAGAGGCAGCTCGTTTTCCCAGTCTTGCACCTGGCCTTTAGATAAAGAAAAACCACCCTGCTGGTTCCCACCGCCCATTTGGTCTTACAGCAAAGCCTTTACAGATTGGCATTAGAATATATATATATATATGTGCTAAAATAGATTATCAATACATATGTGATTCATACTATATAGTCTGGGGTTGTGAGGTTCATCTATAGGGCAACTTCAGTGCAGGGCCTATGATTTAGGCCCTAGCACTAAAGTATTCAGCGACAGACACAGTGAAGTAGATGTGGCACTTGGGGACATGGCTTAGTGGTCATGGGGATGTTGGGTTGACAGTTGGACTTGATGATCTTAGGGGTCTTTTCCAACCTTAATGATTGTAAGTAACCACTTACATAGTCTTTATTGTTTTTTTTCTTGTCATGTGTCTTTCCAGAGAATGTATGTTATGGTTCTTTCCACTGCTTCAAGAAGAACAAAAAAGTCCACAGAGCATTTCTTCTGAGTCTTTGATAACTTATGGAATATCTGCCCTTAATACAAGAAAGTCTTTATTAGGACTTTGCTTTCTTTCCCGTGAGGTGGCCGGGGGTGAGCGCTGCTCGGCGCCAGGCTCAGGGTGCCCTTGGCAGATCCCCACCTCCCCCCGGCTCCTCCGGCTCGGCAGGGCCCCGTGCTTCCGCGGCACGTCCGCTGTGGTGTGGGCGAGAGGGAAAGTCTGTTCCTGAGGCTGTGGTTGCTTCTGAGCATTATGGCCTTTGCTGTTCTTTTGTGTTCTGTTAATGAAAAGCAAAACATGTGGATACAAATATGACAATTGTGCTGATGATTATAAATACAGCCCTAGTTAGGCAAATGCTGAAAAGATGATAATGATCATCCTTTCAGTTGCAAAAAAATGACTTTCTAATTGTGTTTAGTTCTTACACCCATCCCTGTATTCATGCTTGATGTGTGTCACATCATGTGTCGTCTTCCAGGGTAATATAAAGATCTATTTTAAAAAGCAGCTGCTGTAGGAAGTTGTGACACTTTCAGGAAATCATTTTGTTTTACTTTGTTTATGGAGTTTGGAGTCTAGAAATAGTTTGTTGGCTTGACTTCAGGGGGCACAGCACTGGGCTTTGTCCTGGCCATCACAGGTGGGCTGTCCCAAGGGAACATCCTTATGAGGTCTGTGCCTTAAGCCTTGTCTCAGCAGTGTGTTTGACCAGGCAGGGTCTGGGAATTGGTGGCACAGTATGTAGAGGACAACCTGTTGAAGTCGTATTTCACAGGACTGTGATATTTAATCCAACACAGCAAGACAGTAGCTTGCCTTACACCGTAAATCTGCTGTCAGCAAATACTAAGTGCTAACAAACAATGAGTATTTTTTCAGTTTGACATTTTCATATCCCAAAGAGTGGATTTGATGCTGGGTTGTTTTCTTCATGAAGATGGAGAACATTGATGCAGAGAAACGAAGAGGATGCAGTTTCTCCATTCCAGCTGTACAGGGGGTTGGTTGTGCAGCGAGGCTGGGGTCCCTGCGGGTGGGCTGGCCCCAGTGCCCGGCATGTCTCCTTCTGGCCGTCCTTCCACCCGGCGGGACATGCCAGAGAGCACCAGCTGAGGTGGAGAGCCAGCTCACGACTCGAGGTGTGGGTCTGGAAGGTTCTGGCCCATTTAATTTTGCTGGTAATGCTGCTCAAAGAGTGAACAGCGCAACAGGCATGCTCGGGTGCTGTACAGGGTTACGCACACGTGAGCCCACACAGAGGAGGGCGGACAGTGTTTTCAAGAGTTTCTTGAAGAGAAACAATGCGGAATTCAGCAAACGTGCAGAAGAGGTGTGAGGACTCAAAGAGCTTTACAACAGCATCAAATGAAAAGCTCAAGATTACTGCAAAGGTGAGGCAAAGACATACTCTGTTTATTAGGTCAGGACTTCAGTGCTTGACGTGTTACTGTGACACAGGCTTGGGTAAGACTGGACGGTTGGAGCAACCATGAAGACACCATGAAGAGAAGACAGACAAAGAGCTGCTGAGTAAAATAGAGAGCAAGTGAAGAAATCCTAGCAGTCGATCACAAATTTTCAGGGTAAGAGCTGTGTCTCCTGACACCATGTACTGTAAAAGTGAATGTATTGCACAGAAGGGGATTATTTTTGTGTCCTCAAATAGAGGCTTGATGGATATTTTCAGTAACTCCTTGTGTGTTGAGTAAAGCACATCACAGAGGAATCATATTTGGCTTCATAAATAGATGGAAATTTTGATTATAGTATTGTAAAGAAAAAGCTCAATGCACACCCAGAAGTAGTGTATTGTTTTCTACTCCTCTGGTAAACTGGAAGAGTTGGCACCTTTGAAGGGCAGAAAATAAGAATGAATATTTGTACTCTGCCACGCTGCTGCCGAAAAGATGTGTTTGGTACTATCTTACTTAGGTTAGACACTTTAACCTATTGACGTGTTGAACAGCATGTTGTGAAATGGAATGCAGAACTGAAATTACTGATGCAAAACTTTGTTTCCTAGCATAAGGCATTTGGGGTGCAAAAAATTGAATCAAGCACATCACTGTGCATTTTGGAATATATCCTGGTACAGTTAGGATGAGATCTTGAACCAGAAGGGTTAATTTTTTTAAACGAAGACTAAAAGTAAATTGTCTAATGCAGTTTTTCTCTATACCCAGAAATTGCTTTTTAATCATTTTATTTACACGTATTTTTTTCAAAGGCACTTTACAAGTTGCCATTTGCTCCAAAAACTGACTTAAAAATAAATGTGAAGTTCTGTGTTTGTTGGATCTGAGAGAGGAGAAAATCCGTTCCCATTTGTGTTTGTAAAAGTTCTGTAGGATGAAGCAAGTTACAGCTGTGCCACTGATCCCTCGATGTACGACCTCCGCATCACCAAAGCCCATGGCTGTGCTCCTTTGATTTGCGCTTGCGATGAATAGCAAATTAATAAATGATGTCCAAAAATGTAACTGCGTGATGCTCAGTCCCCTTGGGCTGTTTGTTCTTCAGGCTAAGTGGAGTAACAGTGTGGCAAAAGATGAACTGATGGCAGAGAGACCTGCGGACTGTCGGGGGGAGCTGGGTTTGTCGCCTTTGTCCGGGGGACAACGAGGAGGGGGCGACACCCTGGTCCAGGAGAACCTTAGTGGAGAATTTCTCCAGTGACGGGGAGCTGGTGCTGCAGGCCGATGTGGGCAGGGAGCAAGTTGCAGTTGTTTAACAGCCAGGGCAATTTGCTGTGGGAAGAGCTCACTTAGAGGTGCCGTCGATCACTTGAAGTCACTAAATCAAGTTGGATGGATGTCTGTGCCTTAGTCAGCCAGAAATTATGGGCTTCGTGTGGGAATCACAGGATGAAAATTGGTTATGTTAGATAGCGGGTCAGACTAGATAACCGTAATAGTGTCTTTCTGGCTGCAAAATCAGCAAATCGGTAAATGCTTATTTTGGTGACAGATGTCAGTGGGGGTGATCCTGAGCGCACACAGTTTGCAGCTCTGAAGAGAAACCCCTTTCGTCGGGTTTCTCCCACTGCTGGGCTTATGCTGCTTCACCAGCTGTTGTACTAGAGTATGGTATAATAATTAAAACAAGCACAAGCATTTATTTCTGAGCCTGATGATTCCACGTGGTCAGGCTAAACCCAAATCCCATCAAACTGGGTGTCTGTACCAGGAACAGCTCTCCTGTGTGTGCAGTGTGAGCAGCAGAACCTCTGCTTCCATGGCTCATTCAGGGGAGGACACTCAGACACCTCAGGTGAAACGTGTTCGGAGCCTGCGTATTTATGGAAATGCTGAAATTTGATGTCACTTTTATGTTTTGAGCTGAGCTCTCCCACAGATGCAATGAAAAAGCACTCGTTCCTGGAAATTATAAGCTGTAATGCTGGACTCACTGTTCGTATTTGCCTGGCTGAAACAACAACAAAATTAATTAGCTTCCACACTGTAGTCTCTGATCTACCTCAGATTTTTTTCTGTAATCTCACTCGGAACAGCAAGTACCTGGTATTTCGCACTGAATGGTGTGGCGTGAAATACTTATGTTGATAAAGAAAAGCACTGCAGATCTGTGCACTTACCTGTCGTTTTTCTTAGAACTACATTTTTTAATGCTGCATCATAACGAGAGGAAATGCCTGCGTCGTTAAGGTGGGAAAATAAAAGTCACAGTCATGCCTGGAGCTCCCTGCGGAGCTGTGCCCAGTGTTGTCCCTTCCCTGGGACAGCTGCTCCTTCCCTCTCCCAAGGAACAAGCGATGCGATCAGAGGAAATGGGCTCAAGTTGCGCCAGGAGAGGTTTATGTTGGATATTAGTAGAAATTTCTTCACAGGGAGGGTTGTCCAGCCCTGGCACAGGCTGCCCAGGGCAGGGGTGGAGTCCCCACCCCTGGAGGTGTTCAGAAACGTGTAGATGTGGCACGTGGGGACATGGTTTAGTGGCCATGGGGTATTGGGTTGACGGTTGGACTTGATGATCTTACAGGGCTTTATCCAACCTTAATGATTCTGCGATTCTGTGATTCTGTGCCCACCGCTGACACAGCAGCTTCCTCCCACACGCTCGCTGTCATTAGCGCGTTGCCTACTCTGGTTGGTTTCCCTCTACCTGTCCCTACAGTTACTTGTGCTTTGAGTTTACTATACATAAATTATTTGTGTATCTGAGTCATTGCAGAAATAGTCCTGATGTGTGTTGGTGGCTGCACCACAGAAATCCTGCTCTGGGGCCCATGTCAAATCGTGGATAGATAACTAATATGTCTTGTTACTAGTACAAACACCACTGGTTATTATCATAAAAAAAGGGAATACATTCTAGCAAATTTGTCTTCCCCCCTCTTTCTGGGTAGCTTCAACTGAATTTTTAGAATTTAATTTGCTTAGAAGAAGCTTTCACAAAAATAGAGACAAAATATTTTATAGAAGTCATATGTTAGACAAAGATTAAATATTTCACAAGCATATCAGCTGTGCCTGAAACTTACTTGGTGTGCTTAGCTACCAGTTGAAGGTAATATTTGTAATTTATTGGTAAAAAAGCAATTGAAATACTCAGCATAAAACAAATGATCTTTTTAGCTGGAGTACAGAGTCCATAATTACAGTATGAACAGATTAGGCAAAATAACATTCCATCACATCTCCTGTTCAGCATTTACATCTACAAATTCAGGGCATTTATTTAATATTTAAATGGCCCATCTCCAAGAATGTTTTCATTGTTTGATGTGGTCGAGCAGTTCTCTGACACCCTTCATCATTCATCTAGATTATTTTTGTAGGCGTACGATATTTTAAAATTCTGTCTTTTGATCCACCGAGTTGTTTTTACCCAGGCGTTTTGTTAAAGTGCTAATGAGTCCCGCAGGGCAATATGTTTAAATTAATCATACATTAATACCTGTTATAAATAAATAATTAAAAAACCCCAAACAACAGAAGTCCCACTATATATATACCAAGCCAAAAAGGCAGCGGGGCCTTACGGTGAGGTGACAGGCAAGGAGCGGGGACAACTGGTGGCTCTGGGGGTCGGTGCTGCCATGGGGTGAGGGGGTCTCACCGAGGTTTAGCTGCATAGAATCACAGAATCACAGAGTGTCTTAGGTTGGAAGGGAGCTCAGAGATGATCTCACCCAACCCCTGCCACGGGCAGGGATGCCCTTAACCAGCTCAGGTTGCTCCAGGCTCATTCAACCTGGCCTTGAACATCTCCAGGGAGGGGGCAGCCACAGCCTCTCTGGGCAATCTAGTCCAGAGCCTTGTCCAGAGGGGCTGTGGATGAACTGAACAGCATCTGGCACAGCAATGATGGGGTTGGTCGGGGAGGAGGCCGGGGGCGCTGCCTTGTCCCCTGCATCAGAGCCACCATCTCCTCCAGTGCTCTCGTCTGGGACTTGTGTGAGGTTTGCCTTGTCCTTCCCATGGCTGGCGGAGGGGCTGGAGAGCACAGCTCACCAAGGGCTCCACAGAGCCCTCTGTGTCAGGTGAAAATGAATCACTGTTGGGATTAGATGTTAGAAAAAGGTTCTTTACGATGAGGGTGGTGAGACCCTGGCACAGGTTGCCCAGAGAGGTGGTGGAGGCTCCATCCCTGGAGACACTCAAGGCGAGGCTGGATGGGGCTCTGAGCAACCTGATGCAGTGGGAGATGTCCCTGCTCACTGCAGGGATTGGACTAGATGACCTGTAAAGCCCAACACATCCGATGATTCTGTGATTCTATGATTCTATGACAATTAATCACTGTGCTTTGCTAGTTAAGAGTTACTTTCTTGGGGCAGTTTTCCTTGGTTGTATTTTTCCCCGAGTTTTTTAGACAAGAGTTTGTTTTCATCTTCCCACTAAATTAAGTTACCTGATAATGATATTTTAAAGCTAAACCATGCCTGTTTTTTTCTAGCTGTCCCAACACCACAGAGTTAATTCCCTCTGTGGTCAGTGCCCCGGGATTGTTCTCCGTAGTCTTCCTCAGAGTCAGCAGGAGTGTGTAACACAGGAATCCCACCTAACTCCTTCCTTACTAAAAGCTCAGATACACATTCCGGGGAAGAAAGTGTGATTTGCCTCTTTGTCCTCAGTAGCTACAAGTAGAAACTTGCAGGAGATGTGGCGAGGAGGAGCCTCTACAGTGAGCTTTGCTCCTAGCGCAGGGCAAACAGACCCCCGACATGTATTTATTATTTTTTTTGACCGTTTTAGCTTATTTTCCACAGTTTTAAATCTAGTCTTGTATACAGACTTAATGTTAAGCAACAGAATTAAGCAACTGTAGGGAGGTAAAGTTGATTCCCTCTCCAGGTTTTTTGGGAAAAACATTTACCTTTTGCTTGGTGAAGTTACAGTTACCGGTAGATGGCAGCAGGTATTCAGTCTTTATTCGGAAAAAAAAAAAAGTAAAATCTGTAGAGACTGTGAAGGAAATGCTTACAGAAGTCCAAAATATATTTTTTATAATGTTGTTTACAAGTATCTATTTCTCATATAATCACTGAATACTTGAGAACTATTGGTCCTAATTGTTGATAAATCCTTTTAGAGGTTGCTGTGACAACGCACGTTGTAGGAGCCCCATGGAGAAGACTCAGTGAGGTGTGTGGTGAGTGGAACAAAGTCTGGATTTCTGACCAGAGGGTGTTTGTCAGGCCTGAAGCCCCGATGAGAAGGACAGGGCCCTGGGGCTGGTTTTTCCCTCAGGAAAATGAAAGCCTGCGACCCTTGCTTTGGTTCATGTTCCCTAAGATCAGACAGGAGTGTCACTATTTTATTTCCTGTTTATTGCCAGCACTTCCCTTTTCCCTTTTCGGTACTGAACTTTTTTCTTTAATACACGCCTTTGTTTCTGTTGCACTTAGTTATTATAACTACGTAATTCTGCTACTGGTTACACTAACATCTTCTGGGGACTTTTCCCTTTAAAGATAGAGAAGGAAAGAGGGAAATGAAAGAGTTGTTCTGCTTTTGCAGCGAGTCCGGGCTGCAGGATTGGCAGCTACTCCTTCAAAAACCCATGCTTTGTACTGCTGCCCCAGTGGCTCTGACTTTTAAGGCTATAGGAAAGTTACCCAGATCCCAGGACGTGTGCTTGATTTTCTATCGCCCTGTGCTGGTAGAGGAGGTCGGGACGCGGGGTCTGGAGAGTGCTGGGGTTTGAGGGGATGGAGGGACAGGGGACAAGCGTTTGTGTGTGCAGGATGCGACGGTTAAGGCTGATGTACTGTGGCTGGTTAATAGCTGGCCTGGGGAGCTAGAAGCAGCTTGTGTCTTTATTGCTTTGTGTTATTTTATAGCTTTTGGCAGATAACCAGAGAACTGGACGAGTCCTTTTTTTTTTTGTCTTTGTTTTCTGCCGTTACAGAAAACACACAGCAACCCTATGCTATGCACTGCTGAGTATATAAACGTGAAAAACGGCCTCTGACACGCAGCAGCGTGCTCTGTGTCTGCGGGAGCACTGGGGACTTCTCCTCTGAACCATCCCCAGCTCGCGAGTGGGGAACGAAACCCCCGGGCATCCTGGCTCTGGAATTGGTGAATACCTGGCAGACACAATCAATGAACTCTGCACAAGGGCGAGTGGTTTTGGGTGATGCAACTGGCATTTCTGTATTCCAGGAACTCACATTCCTCCCTAAAATACTAGAATTCTCTGAGCAGCACAGCCCAGGTAAATCTCAACATTTTCATGGTATTTCTCAAAGAGTTATGAGGTTTCATTAGCACTTAAACTAGTAAATGTCTACATTGTTGGGTTTTTTTCAAGTGGAAAGAGTCGAGGTGTTTACCCCAGCCATGGTTCTAGAGGCTTTTGACTCTTTTGTATATTAAGCAGAGAATTCTGGGTTTTTACTTTTTAAAAAAAATAAAAATCAGTGATTGAATTCAAGATTGCCAAAGCAGGACTTTCAGACCAAGAGCCTTGTTGGGGGTGGCAGCGACCCGTGCCACTGAGTCACCTGTTCCTCCCACGCTGGCTGCAAGCCCAGGCACGGGGTGGGCACCACAGATGCTACCAAAGACCAGCCAATGACGTTAGCTTTTTCCATTTTAGAATCACAAAATCACAGAATGTTGGGGGTTGAAAGGGACCTCTAGAGATCACCCAGTCCAACCCCCTGCCAGAGCAGGGTCACCCAGGGCAGCCACACAGGAACACGTCCAGGCGGGTTTGAAAGTCTCCAGAGCAGGAGACTCCACACCCTCCCTGGGCAGCCTGGGCCAGGGCTCCGGCACCTGCACAGGGAAGAAGCTTCTCCTCATGTTGAGGTGGAACTTCCTATGTTCTAACTTAAAACCATTATTCCTTGTCCTATTGCTGGGCACAACTGGGAAGAGATTGTCCCCTTCCTCTTGACCCCCACCCCTCAGATACTTATACACATTAATAAGATCCCCTCTCAGCCTTTTCTTCTCAAGACTAAACAGCTCCAGTTCTCTCACAGGAGAGATGTTCAAATCCCTTAATCATCCTTTAACTGCCCTTCCTCCATCCTTGAGTACGGCTCAGGGCAGGAGCATTCCCTGCGGACAGGAGGTGCTTTGAGGAATCTCACGTGCATGTGGAACGCTCTGACGCACACCTGAGCAATAACCACGTGTCTTGTGTAGGCACGCGCGTGGGTGGGCACGCACCCACCAGCTGCCTCCCCCCGGCCAGAGGCCCCTCTTGTGGGATCCTGACCTCTCTCCACTTGGAAGGAGCCCTGGGTGTCAAAGTGTGTGCTGTGAAGGGAAGGCATGGGGTGGTCCTCTGTGGCGCTGAGCGGCCTGAGCTGAGCAACTTGCTGAACCTGCAGCCCGCACGGACGGCGGGACGCGTGCCCTGTCTCTGGGAAGCCACGCCGCCTCCCACCGCTGTCTGCAGCAGGGAGCAGCGAGGAGCAATCCTCCGGCGGCAGTGGAGTGCTTGATGATGCTCTTGCTCTTCTCCAGCTCTGTTTTCCCCAAGAGCCTCTTGCAGATAAAGCTGTGAGGTGCGTTTTGCATACCTGTCTGGAGGGAACGTCGCCCTGGTGCTGTCAGGACTCCCGCTGGTGCTGGAGTCGGTTCGCAGCCGTCGGGCTCCTCCAGCCTGCGCAGCCAGTGCGCAGTGAACTGTACGTGACAGATAAGCCAGGTTCTCGCTGAACTCTTCTGGAGCTTTTTCTCTAATGTATTAGGCATAAACAATCTTTCTTTGAGAGTCAGGCATGCATGTCTCACTCTAATTATTTCTTTCCCCCTCTAACCCGTTTTTGTTCAAGTTGTTGCCACAAGCAGTGGTGATAATGTTCTCTTTCCATTGTTACTATAGAGAGGGGATATGCCATAATTATTGCTTAAATTGGATTTTTCTTCATTGAAAATGTTGAAATATCTGCGGATGAATGTTAAAGGACTCATACATGTACGAAGCATGCCATTGTCAGGCCAGGCAGAGACGCTCCTCCCACCTCTTGGCTGTCCTGCTGCCCCGGGTGCAGGAGAGGATCTGGCCGAGCTGGGGGCACGACAGGAGGGGAGGCCCAAGGCAGCGCCGGCAGCTGCTGTGGCACCAGTCCCGGCAGCTCAGAAAACGCTCACCCTCGGCACCTGCAGGGAGCTGCGGGACTTGTTGATCTCTGAGAGACAGTTGGATTTCTCCATCGTTGTCGTTAGCCAGCGGCAGGTCACTCACCCCTTCTTCTATGCCTTTCTGGAAGCACGGCCAAAACACATCTGAGAAAACTACGCCGGCAGCGCTGGCTGCTCGGTGGTGGAGCCTTCACCTGGGTAAAGCCGTCCCAGCGCTTGTGGTTCTCGGTGTAATGGGATTTAAAACTGTGCTGGTTGCCTATAGCGAGCCCGCGCCTGCGGGCACTTGTGTGGGAGCGCTGGGCAGGGCTCCGGCCGGGCTCTGGTGTGCGTGAGGCTGGACACGATGCTGCTGGGAGTGCCGTCACCTTTGAAATGCCATTTAGCCTTGTCTCTTTTAAATACAACTCTCCTTGAAGCTGGGTGAGCTCACTGCCAGCCCGGGCAGGGCTTGTGTCAGCTCCTAACACCGTGAGTGGTGATGAGCATGAACAGGGTGAGGCAGCTGGGAGCAGAAAGGAGAAGCTGAGCTGGTCAGTCAGTCCCATTGCTGCCTAAGTGAGGCTGCAGGAGGAAAACTTGAGTGGAGAGAAAGCAGTGGGCTCGGCTGTCACTTGATGGCATTTATTTCCCCTGGGGGTCCTTGCCAGGACCTTGAAAATCCTCCTTTCCTCCCTCCAGAGTCCCTCCGTTTCAGGCCACAGACAATGTTGAGAGACTTCTCCTTGGCAGCGGCAGCGCCGCCCGTTAATTGAGGCCGCGGCACCCACAGCCTCGGCCGACGCGTTCCCAGGGGAGATCTGTCCGGTCCATGTTGGTGGCCACTGGGAAGGGTTGTGGAAACGCTTGCACGACAGCTACTTTTCCCTTTAAAAAAAAGAAAAAAAAAATAGTACAAGCAATACTCTCTCTTTTCCTAGACTTTAATAAAAGTCTAATGAAACTATGTCAAAGTGGGTGAGTAACTGTTAGATGTATAATTAAACCTTCCTATGTAATATGGGGCACTGCAAGATCAAATGAATTATGAGATTTCCCTTCTGGATATATTACCTTACTGAAAGCTGTCAATATTTTCTAACAAGAAAGACTGAAAGGATGTAGGTTTTTCAAAGAATGAGAAAGTTATGAGCTACTTAGCTGTCTAATATTGACTCTAAAAGAAAACAGTCAAGTCTTTAAAGAGATATTTTTGGCTGTATTGACACCTGAGAGCAGGCGGTGCCTTTAGCTGACTGGGTACAGAATTTCTTAGATGCTTTATTGTTATTCTGAACCCTTTGTTTACAATTTCATTGTCAAAATCTAGTCCCGTAATGGTTTCTGGTTAATAAAAAGATGAAGAACGGGACTGATGGCATTTTCGATGCAAAGAGCGGATGCTTGATTTTGCCCTCTTTATTGCATCCTGAAGGAAGGAAGAAATAGGACTGAGGAGCCCTTCACAGCCAGGGAAAGAAAGGAGGCCCCAGGAAGATTTTGAATGCGACTCTAAACAGATTTCAGACACTGCCAAAGAGAAAAGCAGCTTCTAATGTGCAGAGAAAAATAAATATTTTTAAAGGATTTCAGCATATTTAACATAAAACTTGTTGATTTATGAGAGTCCAATTATTACAGTCATTAAAAGACCATGGTTATCATTAAAAGGCTATTATCAGGAATGAAATGCTACAAACAAATGTTATATATTAAATAGGGTCATACATATTTCATAGAACATATTATACTGCAAAATAAGTTGTCACGTAGCCATGGCAATGACTTTTAAGTTACCCTTTTGATGCCTTAATGCACTGCTCTGCGTGTTTTAGTGTCAAGCCTCCGAACATGCCCAGCACTCAAAAGCTCCGACTGAGGACGACTGGAAAGGGGCAATTACACACCTCAACGCTCGCTTGCAGTGGTGAATGCCGAGACAGGACCCGTCCTGCAGAACCGGGGCTCGCTTTCTCACTGGGCACTGTTCGCTTACTCGGTGCCTGCTAGGCTGAACTGCCAGTACCAGGTTTTCTGGAGAGTTCCCAGGACAAGGTGTTTCAGCTTCGGTTGCGTGTGCCTGGATCTCACAAAGCACAAATGCGGTCATGAGGACCTGGATTGTCTGCAATTCCGAACACCCCCTGACTAAGGAAGATTTCAGAATGCAAAGACCAAAATTGGCTGCTCAATTAAATTCAAGGCCAGAGGAGCGGGACTCTATACGGGCATGTGGCGACAGGGCGAGGGGCAATGGTTTTAAACTAGAGCAGAGTAGATGTAGATTAGATGTTAGGAGGAAGCTCTTTATTAGGAGGGTGGTGAGACACTGGCATGGGCTGCCCAGAGAGGTTGCCCAGAGAAGCCTCATCCCAGGCTGGACGGGGCTTGGAGCAACCTGGTTTGGCAGGAGTTGTCCCTGCCCAGGGCAGGGGGTTGGAACGGGATGGTCTTGAAGGTCTCTTCCAACCCAAACCAGTCTGTGATTCTATGCTAGGTAGGAATGGCTTTATTGCTGGGGCTACTCCTGATTGTCTTTGTTCTGAATTGGACATTGGGCTGCAAAAATATTTTAAAAAAGGTGGGGGTTCTGAAGTATATTTCTGCATTTAAAGTTCATAATATTTTCATAGATATCCTCTTCCCTTTCATTTTATGTCCATCTCCTTTTATTTTGAGTGTTTCCTTTGATTTGTGTGTCAAAGAGCTGATAGGTACAGCGTGTCTGATAAGATCCAGCTGAGATTAAAATAATCTCTGTTTTGTGGTACAGAAGAGAGCAGTTTTTACATATCAGATCTCATAAAAGCAGAGGAGATGTGTGCATGGTGGGTGCTGAACTCTCATTTACCCTCTCATTGTATCTCCTGGAATGGAAACCAGCGCTTGGTCCTGACGCTGCGGCGGCCGTTGCAAAGCTTTTATTACAGCGTTTAAACACTGAGCTGTGTCTTTTGTCACAAACACTTCCCCGATGCCGAGGAACTGGAGATGTAATTATCCACGTGAAGTTCTTGCTGTCGAAGCAGAATTTGTTGTGAATGACCTCTCCTGCTGCCTGGGTTCTCCCCGTTTCCCACCCAGCTGGGGCCCCTGTTTGAGCTCCTGCAGCCGTGGCCGATGGAGAGACTCCCTCTGGGGAGAGGAACTGCACCGTGGAAAATGTCCCGGGGTCTGCCCGAGGTGACAGCTCAGGAAACAAACTGCAGAGGCAGAGTTGCACAGATCTGCCTGCGTCAAGCAGGGCAGCTTCTTATTTCTTTCCCAATATTTCAGCGTGGAGCGTTGTGATCTTTCCATGGGTATGGCACGCTCTCTTTCCATGCTTGCCCTCATTATTCAGTTGCACATTAATTATTATGCTTAAGGCCCGGCTTTACGTCCTCATCTGTCCCGAGTGGTAGATTCAGAGGAATTTTTTCCTGATTCTATCCCCCCAACTCCACTGCAAGCCACTTGCACACCCCAAGCACTTTGGAGTCCCCTTGCTCGGGATGGGGACGTGTGCAGGAGGAACTTGGAGCATCATCCCAGGTCACTCCCTGAGGGCTGTGTATGGATGTCTCAGCTGGCATTGGACACACGCTCCTCCAGGCTGAGAAGAGAGAAAGGAAAGGAGAAGCCACCAAAATCTGCTTATGCTTCATCTAGCTTCTGTGCATGGCAGGCACGGCGGTTGTTAGCTCAGGATTACCGGATCTAAGCCTCAGAGAAAACAGAGCGTTTCCAAGGGCATGAGTGCACTTAAGGGAGGAGTTGGGGTGGGAGCTGAGCTGAGAGAGAAAACAGTTACCTCAGTTCATTGTGGTGTTAGCTTTGCTTTGGTCGTAGGCTTTTTTGGCAACTGTAGGTATAACAGTGTCATGCCACTGTAGCGATGGAAGAGTCTGCCTGCACCCAAACGTCACACCTGGTGCATGGGGCAATGTGGCAGTCACGTCACTGATGCCACTATCAGAGCACCTCAAACGAGCGTCAGGGTGACACCCCGTCAGTCACTTCGAAATTACATAGACATGTTAGGTAGTGACATTCCTGTTGTCCTGACACAACGGTGACATTAGCATCTAATTACCTTGTAGTCAATTTATTGTCAGTCACATCCCGTGTGTCACGTATCACACCACCTCAACGAACTGAATCTCCCGGGGACATAAAAGAAGTTCCGATCACGAAGAATTCAGGGGATCGAGGGAGCGTTCGGTAAATTCCACAGGCATCGTGGCACCAAACTGTGTTGTGAAGGAGCCTGGGTAAAAAGGGAGGGATGCATGTCACGGTGAAAGTGAATGGAGAGGAAAACAAGAAGCGTGGACTCAGAAAACCAGCCAGGACTGGCGCTGTGGCTGCCAGAGCTGCGCAGCACACTGGGCTCAGTGGGACGTGGCACAGCCCTGCCAGCACAGGGCAGAGAAGCAGGCGTGTGGAAAGCGCGGTAGAAGCCCCAGCTTTGCTGGGAGGATGATCCCAGTGATCCGCCCAGGGCAAAGACAGCTGCCCCCACTTAAATCTGATTAGCTGCTGTTGGGGCATTGCTAATTTCTCATTAGCACCAGCTGCAGCTAGGGTCATCACGGCATCTTCGTGGGAGATCACAGGATGTGAAACTTGGTGTGGGTGAGCAGAGGGCACTCGGTGTTGTCATTGCTGAAGACTGATTGTTTCATCCAGGCTTCTGACACATCATTGGGGCTGGTCGGGCAGTAAGAGAAAACAGTGAGTGATGTATCCCCCAGCTGTTCTGGTGTGAGTGAGGTAAATGATCCACATTAAATGGCTCGGCCAGTTATGCAGTCCTGAAGTCTTCAAGTTCTTCTCTCCCGTGAGGTGCTCGGTGGCTCTGAAAGGGTGAATTTCATTGAATAATACTGAACTCCTCTGCAAGAGCACACGCGTCACTCTCAATATTCTTACGTAATATTCACGTACCAATATTCTTACTAATAAGTGCTGCTGAAGAACAGCTGTGCTGTTAGGGGTCGGGAGTCTGGCCACCAGGATGGTTTCCTCTGTTTAATTAGGTAACAGTCAACATACCTCAGAAATAATGTCTCTCCTTCAAGAACCGTGTGTTTTAAGTGTCAAGTTTTCTCTTTCTCAATTACCCTTTTTTTTCCAGAAAACATTTCTAATTTTGATTGATCTTCAGTTACTATTAATGCCTTCCTGGCTGTTTTATCCAGCAATGAGAACTGGGAGTTCCTGTCTCTGAGTGTAATCATACTTGTAGCCCAGGCCCACCATAGCAACAAAACAAAAACAATTGCATCTTTATATCTCGGTGTAAGTCAGCTAAGTTCTTGTTTTTCTTTTTTTTTTAATGGGTGACCTGGTTTAGGGATAGTTTTGTGTGTGTCTATTGTGTAGGTAATCACACCTAAATGTTACCTCCTTGCTTAGCACTTAAGGTCACTTCAGGTAATTGCAAAACTTAATTTTAATGCCATGGTTAGTAATGAATTGCATTGGCTACCCAGAGCAGTTGTCCTAATGCTATCAGTCGGCTGCTTAGATATTCACAAGGGAAATCTTATCGTTATTCACAGAGACAGAGAAACAAACATTAAATTTAATTGCACTACCGAGCACCAGAGTCATAATCTTTATATGACAGTTAAGGGTTTCATTACTTATCAATTCGCTTATTACTCTCTCAAAAAGCTGTGCATCTAACAAACAGAAGTAGAACTTTCTCTTCTACATATGTAAGGACAGGTAAATGACAGAGTATGATTAAGTAAGTGTACTGAATAATTTTATTTTATATGAATGGTTTTACTAACTCCTGATGGCATCTTCATCTATCTTGTTAAATACATTTCCCTTTCAAATTCGGAGAGAAGTTTTCAGCCATTTTGTGTAGGCTTTATTTCAGCAAAGCCCGCATCACCTAGTTAGACTCCGGCAGTTCCCAATGCACATCCTTCGTCAGGCGTTCTGAGGCACGCGCCTAATTTGTCCAGCTGGGATTCACTTGGATCTGGTGGGATTCCTGCATGTGCGGTTAACGTTACGGGCGTGAGTACTCTTGTCTGTGTCCGCAGTGCTTCTGCACGCCACAAATCAGTTGTGTCCTTCAGTACTCTTCTGGTTGTTTGCCTTGAATGCACCTCGTTAGCCTCCTGGTTGGGTGTTTGGAAGAATGAAGTCTGTAGGAGAACCAAAGCACAGTAAGGAAGTGCCAAAGCCATATGCAAATTCTGAAGCTGCTTTAATGCGTTTTGTGAAGCTTTTTGCATGCAGTTGTTTCATGTAGAACCAAGCTGTAGTGGCCCTTCCAAACTAGTTTTATCAAAGAGCTGCTGATATCGGATTAGTTTAATTATCAAATAATAAAAACATAGCCCCGGACTGGTCTATACCGACACCTTAAAGCAGCCGGTGGCAGGAACTTTTCCTCGGTGTGGTTTCTAAGCCAGAATTGTTGCTGCAGGGCAGTTCAGTCACTGCCTTTGGTGCAGGCTGGCTTCTTCCTGAGGAAATAATGCAAAGAATGCTTGAACGTTTCTGCCTGATATCAGGAAAAAAATTAGATTTGGCTGTATTTTCTACTACCCATTCAGATACACATGACTGATAGTGGCAAACACACACAAAAAAATAGCATCTTAGCAAGTTGCCTGTCCAGTGCTAAGGGACATAGGTAACCACTGAGCCTCTCGCCTTCGTGCTGGCAGCAGAAGAGCTATATCCATAATTTTGCCTTTAATTAAATCTGGGGGTTGTTTAATTTGTTCCCTGCAATAGTATTGGAGATGCGTCCAACAGCAGGCACAATACATGCCAACTTTCTTCCGACTCAGTAATTCTTGCTGTGCACCTCCACTTAAGCTCCAGAACCAAAACTCTTCAGCAGTCTGAGGCTTTAGGTTATTTTAAAATTATTATAGTGCCAGTAATAAAGCTTTCATGTGGCGTAAGAAGGAGATGAACATTAAAATAGTCAGGTTAAGTGGTACGATAATTGAACCTGCTAACAAATAGGGGAGAAGCCCTTTTTGTTATAATTTCTTTGCTTTGCATAATATTTGAGTCTAAAGCAAACAGATTTTTTTTCCAGCATACTGTTGTGTGTATACTTGATGTGCCATGTTAATAAAGCACCTGAAAATTGAATAATCGGCAGGTTGTCCTCTTACACACAGGCTTGCCATTACCCAGTGTGCACAGCAAATGAAGAGTTCAATAATTCATAAAGAGCTGTTTGTACTTGGTGGAATTGAGGAAGTGAGGGTAAACCTGCCTTATAATGCAATATCACCTCCAAGTAAAGCCGTTTAGCAAGAACAAGGCTTAATAAACAAAAAGTGTCTAGAGCCGCTCATCTTTTTGTTTCCATCCTCCCTGCTGCCGTCTGCGGATTCTGAAATGCACAAACGACTTGGGGAAATCACTCTCTTAGCGCACGACCTGATGCGTTTCTGTCATTTTTAATCCAGTGCCCAATCTGCAATCTTCGGCACACTTGCGAAGCGGTAGAACGATAACAAATCACCGACCTCGTTTATTTTGTTGCGTGGTTTGTTTTGTAATTATCAAGCAATGCTGGTGACCGACTGGCGGGGCTGGCCCTCGGGCTCTGTTGGGTGCTCGACTGTCTCAGGAGTGGGGAGTGAATTGCTGAGCTTTTCTGAAGTTTACGAAACACTTATCTGGAGGTCTCTCGGTTTCCTACCGAAAGCCAGCCAGCCCTGTGGTACTAATTGCAGAGGGAAAATGTCCAAATTAACACTTAATGTAGATTACTTAATGCATAAACTTTCCTAGGCAGAACTAGTGTGGCTTTTCTTTGACTTAGTCAGCCCTTTTTCAGGCTCCGTTTCAGGGAGCCCTGAGGTTTGCTTGAAAAGCAAATCCAGAAGAAGCCCTGCGGTCCCAGCTCCGCGGCGCTCTGCCGCATCTCCTGCCCGCGGTCCTGCGTGCCCGCAAATCCTAAGAGGGCTGAGAGGTTACTGCCATGTAATTTATGAGATAATTAAGTTTAAGGCAATCAGGGGAATTTTAGTTCTGAATAAGAAAGCTGCAGTGACGTTTCAGTAGTCTGCCCTAGTGTCACAAGTGTTGTTAGTTCAGGTTAGATTTGCCGAGCACCTTCCTGGGGATGAGTACGCTCGTGTGGGGAGGGGATGAGTTCACTGATATTTGGTCTGTGGGGCATTTGCTGCCAGGAAGAAGTTTCCACGCTTATTAGGGCTGCTGGAAATATCTCTGCGTGTTTGCCCGTGGTGCTTGTGCCCCCCTTGCTTTGTGGCATTGTCTTCTCAGACCAGGTGGCTGCTGGAGGAGGGAGTCTGTTAAACACCAACGCCAGTGGTTGGACCCTGCTGCCTCTGAACCCCCAACACGCACCTCTACTCAGCGACTTGCTGGGTTGTGGAATCACAGAGTGCTTGGGGTAGGAAGGGACCTCTAGAGGTCATCCAGTCAAAGCCAGAGCAGGATCACCCAGGGCAGCCACACAGGAACGCGTCCAGGCGGGGTTTGAAAGTCTCCAGAGCAGGAGACTCCACACCCTCTCTGGGCAGCCTGGGCCAGGGCTCCGGCACCCGCACAGGGAAAAAATTCTTCCCACATTCAGATGAAACTCGCTGTGTTCCAGCTTGCACCCATTGCCCCGTGTCCCATCACTGGGCACTAATGCAAAGAATCTGCATCCATGTTCCCTGCGGGCACCGGGGCAGGAGGGGAAATCCAGCCCCCCGCTCACGGGGGATGCATAAGGAAAAAAGTCACAGGTCTTATTTTTACTGTCATAATTTTTTAACGAGCGTTGCTATTGGGTTCTTCAGCAAAATGCCTCTCTGGCCTTAATGAAATTTGCTGTCTGGCCATGATTGAAGCCTGGTTTGTAAGTGATGCTGAAGGTTGGGTGGTTAAATTGTTGCTGCATCCTGTGTATTGCCAATGATAACTGAGACCGTAAAGGAAAATACAAGCAATACCTGCATTAATCAGCAAATGAATTTGCTTTGCCTGTGCTAATATTGATTTTTTGCCTTTGCTTTTTCAAATCCTGGCTAATGAATTTCCTGGCAAGAGTGCTTGCCAAAAAAAGAAAAATTTGGTCAAACGTTGTAGAATTCTGATGGCGTATAAAATGAGGGTTTAGATCCCAGACTATATCTGCTAGAACCCAATTCTGAAGTTCTTCTTGCCAAGAAAGATATGAAGAATTATCTGACTTGCTTGCAAGCAGGCAGCAGACAAAATTACTTCCAGCATGTGCTGAGCAAATGGCTTAAAACTCCATAAAAGAGAGCTGCAGTCTCCAAGGCAGAGGCCGCTGAATAGCTACAACAGTTCCTTGCTCTATTTTATTTCCCCAACGCCCAGCACACGTTGTGACCTCTTAGAATTTCACAGCTGAACATAGCTCAAGAACTTCTGCTCGGTGCTTAAACTCAGGCTAAAAGAAAATCTCGTTTAATTACCGCAGTGCTCAGGCCCATCTCCTCCACAGCTGACAGACTGGAAGGCAACGCGGTCCGTGCTTGCCCAGCTGGGATATGTTCAGCCAGTTGGTCACCCACACATTTCCTCCTCTCCCAAAGAGGTCCCAGCCACAGTTGCAGCAAGTCCTGTCAATCCAGAGGCTGGGAGCGGCAGGACAAGGTGGGTTTTGTCTGGACAAGAGCTGGTGGTCTTAGTCCCATCGCTGCCAGGTGGGAAGAGCGAAGAAGCAGAACTTGTGGTTCAAGGCACAAGTCCGGACTTGAATGGGCCTCGGTTGCATTTGATGTCACCGGAGTTGTTTTAATTTTAAGCTAATTTTTTATGTTGTCAGACTCAATATCATCAGTGTCACTACCACGCCTGTCCGCAGCAAGACCATCGCTGCCGCTGACACCGCGGTCGTGGTGTCACTGCTGATAATTTAAGCCTGACATTAGAAAGATTAATTTACTATGAAAATGACCCTCAGGAGACTAGTTCAGACACAGGATGAATCATACTTGAAAAATAGGATGTCTCATTGTTTCAGAAGTTCTAATTAACTTTTTTTCAGCCATCAAAAGTAGTGGATACAGATATGTTGAGGCTGCCCGTGTCGTTCCAACGGGATGGCTGCAGGGAGTCAAAAAGCACTTTTTCCGTTCTGTGGTAGGCGGGATGAGCTCTGTGTTGTGCTGGAACTGAGTCAGACTACTTCCGTCTCACGTGTTTTCACTGTGAAGTCTAAAAAGTAGGTCTTGGATAAATTTGGATCTAAGGGTGTTTTTTTTTAACACTTTCTCGTCTTTTTCTGGAAAATCAAACAATCAAATATTTGTGCGAATCTTTTCCTGCTCTTTGTGAGCTCGTGGAGCAGAATCAGGAGAATGAGGATGCTGTCTGCTCAGACCCTGCTGGGACAGGGGTGCCCAGCACACCTGCAGACACCCATGTTGGGTACAGAGTGTCTCCAGCCAGAGGTCTGTGAAGCAGCTTCCTTCTGAAAAACCTTTGCACAGTGCCCCCGTTATAGCGGGTGGTGATATGGACAATTAAGTGTAGAAAACTATTAAAATATTGGTTTAGAAGTGCAATCTTATGAGAACTGCTGTCTCTGCACAACCCTCCAAGGGTTCCTTCACTGGCTGATTACCAGAGACTCCATTTGAGACCTGTCAGTGTGGAGAACAGGAGCACCTAAACCAAACCTACATTTTAAATCTGCAACTTGCTAAGTTTTGGGTAATAAAAAACTCTTCAGACATGGAAGCTGTAAGAAAACTCAGAAGCAACTAAGTAGGGAATTTCTTCCACTTAAGTATTTTTGTCTTACTATTTTGATCTGTTTTATATGCCCTAGCATCTTCTTACTTTAGGAAATTTTGTGTCTCAGCTGCGCAGGAAAAGCTGGGATGTCTCTGAGACATGTCTGAGGTTGGCTAATTCGCCTGCCTGCACGTGAAGGGTGTAGGAAATGGGGAAAGAGGATACCACCCAGCCCAGTTGCCTGCTAGCAGTAGAGGAAAAGAAGAGAAAAAATGCATTTCCCTCTTTATTTTCTTGACTTGTTTGAGGAGTGTGGTTATGCAATGCCTCTACAACGCTGCTCCTTCTGTATTTTCAGCGTGAGCCCTTGGGTGCTCAGAGCACGTTTGTGGGAGCCCCCTGGCGTTTGGTCTCCTTTTCTCTGCAGAAGCTGCAGGTCTGCCTCCTCAGCTCAGTGCTGGTACCCGTCGGAACTGCCATGGAGCCCTTGCAGGGGGTTCTGAGCAAGCTCTCCAGAGCAGGGACATAGCTGTGACCTGCCACTGCCCATGTGCTGTCCTCTTTCTGCCCTCCCAGGACCCCAAAACCTGAGCTCTGCTCAGTGCCAGCCCAACGGCGTGTTTGCACAGCGCTGCTGAGAATTTGATTGCTGACTTTGGTTTGGAGTTTGACGGAGCCACGCTCTTCTCAGGGATGGCCAATGACAGGACAAGGGGCAGTGGGTGCAAGCTGGAGCACAGGAGGTTCCACAAAAACATTAGAAAAAACTTCTTCCCTGTGTGGATGCTGGAGCCCTGGCCCAGGCTGCCCAGAGAGGGTGTGGAGTCTCCTGCTCTGGAGACTTTCAAACCCACCTAGACGTGCTCCTGTGTGGCTGCCCTGGGTGACCCTGCTCTGGCAGTGGGGCTGGACCAGATGACCTTCAGAGGTCCCTTCCAACCCCCAACATTCTGTCATTCTGTGTGAGCTGAGGTTGATTTTGCAAATCCTCTCATCGCCCACCAGTTACTGCGTTTGTTGAGGTATGGCAATAATTTCTGGGTTGAGATGCCGAGGTGCTGGAAGCAGGTCTCCTTTCGTTGGGAGGTCTGTGATGCGAAGTCGCGTGTGAGGAAGACCCCTGGGATGTGCCCGTGCCCAGCCAGTCTGTCTGGCACCCCGGCTGCTGAGTTACTTGAGGAGAAGCAATTAAAGGAAGCTCGAGCATGCTCGCCCCAGGGCTGCTCTCCCCGCCATGCTTCGGTGGTGCCACACAGCTGCAGCTCAGGCTCCCGGCTCCCCCTCTTCCTTGCATCCAGCGAGGCGCTGCCAGTGCCAGCGCTATCAGCCGTGCCGGCCTGGGGCATCCGTGGGATTTTTGTTTCGTTTCAAATGTAAAAGCTCTGTCTTAAATGTATATGGTTGAAAGATTCCTGATGGCTTTTTGCTTGGAAACTTGGCACCAATGAAGTTGGAGGACAGACAGCTCATGCATTAGATTTTGTAGAACAGCTTTCTTGTTTGAAAAGAAAGGAAAAAACCCAACTAACCCCCTACATTCACAAAAAAAAAATTTGGTAGCATGTGTCAAATCCATCTGCATGTGTAAAACATGAAAGGGAGGTGAAAACTGTTATTAAAATGCAAATGCCAAAATTTCTGTAATAGGTGGGAGATTCGAATGATCTTGTTTCAGCAATAACCAGCCACAAGATTCCCAGTTTATCAGTCTGTGTGTGTGATAAATGAATCTCGGTTGGCGGAGACGAGCTCTGGCCAACGTTCGTGGGCCCCCCGGGGCTCAGTGCCCGGGCTCCAAATGCAGGCTGTGGGCTGGCAGCCGGGAGATGTCGCCGACCTTCCGAGTTCATTTGCTTGTCTTCGTTAAAGCAACTCGATTCCAAATGCGGCTTTTCCCTGCCCATCTCGGAATTTTATCTGAGCCTTTGTACGGGCATGTTAAACTAAGGCGGGCATCTCTTGTCACTTGAGGGACATTATCTGAAAGGCGATGGGCTCCTAAAGACACAGCCAGGTGCCCACTAGGATTTCATGTCGCTGGCTGCTGGAGTGAGAAGCTGTTGTAGAAGGCCTTTGATCTTGGTGCCTGTTGAAATTCCTTACTGACAAAATAGCTGCTGCCCGCGGGGGGCATGGGAATTGGGTGATGTGAGTCCGCGGAGCAAAGGTACGAGTGGACAATGTAATGAGGAGCGAGCGAGCAGATGAGTACCTCGGGCCATTTATCGTGAGGCAGATACGCAGGCAGAGCTCTCTGCGGCTCTGTTAAAGAGAAAAACAGCTCCATGACAACTTGTCTATCAGTGTCAAGGAGACTCTCTAATTTACTGACGTCTGGAGATCGCTGCCTCTGGGGGAAGGAGGGTGGTGGTTATCTGCTTGGGCACCAGCCAGCGTGCAGAGAGCGTGCTGTGCGCCGTGCCGAGCCGGGCTGCTAGCGCTGAGCTGCAGGAAGAGGCTTGCCCGGTACACGCAGTGCTGAACATACCTTTCTCAAAAATGACTCTGGAGATCTGCCCAGATGGTGTTCTACATCCATCCCTCCAATGTACCAATTAGCATTCGAGCAGGCAGTGTGGATGGTTGCTACCACTTCCTCAGTGGGTCTAGTGTTGGGATTTTACTACTTTCTTTTTTTAAAAAAAGATATTGGCTTCTACTAGCTAGCTGGCAAGTGCCAAGCCCAGCACCTGCGCTGCGAGATGCCTCCTGGCCGGGAGCACACGGGGGCTGCGGGGCCGTCCGTGAGTGTCCAGTGCCATCGGCACCGTGGCAGCCGGGCAGGGGACACTGAGGCACAGTCCCCTGTCTCCCGCGGTTTTCGGGCTCCACACCCCGATGTCTCTGGCCAGGAGGACGGTGCGGGAGTGTTGCCCGGCTCGGTTTGTCTTCACCTCTGATTAAAAGACTGTTGCGAGAGGATGGGAATGTACTTCGGAGATGGTTCGGATTGGCGAGTAAGATAGTGTGTTTATAGGTACAGGTGGGAGAAAAATTGACCACAAAGGGAACTCAGTTTTATTTATCATTAATTCTGAGTTGCTTCAGCAGACATTTTGTGGGAGCTGTTTTAACCTGCTTAATTTTCCTCTGGGTAAGGGGAAGTGGATAGCCTCTGTTAGACGACTGAGCAGTAAGGTCTTTAATGATGCTCTAGTCATTACTGCTGATACGCGATGCTGAATCCCGCGCGCTGGGATTTAAATATTACGTAAAATCTGAAACACATCACAGTTACTTGTATACAGCGAAGCTGCTGCTTGTCTGTTTCCATTCTGGGCTGTGTGGGCAGCTGCCAGATGTTTGTGGCACGTGATCTTAAATTCTCAAGGATGAAACTGGTTTTGAGGCGCGTGATGCTGCCGACTCACCTGTGGGGCTGGGCAGAAGGTGTCCTTGGCCTCCTCTCAGGAACCCCCTCGGGAACTCGTTCTGATGAGTCTCAGGGAATCCATGGCAGCAGATCCCTTGGCTGGAATTTAAGCAAAGCGTTAAGACTAACGAGAATGTTTTTTTCTGCTGTTGTTGTTTCTATTTCTTGAAGCAGCTCTGCTCAGCAAACACCAGCAGTAAAACCTCGTGTTCGCAGCTGTTTCAAAGGGTATGTTGCCCACAGCCTGTAGGCAGAGTACACTTAACTCTTCTGTCTTAGTAGCAATAACATCCTCGTTCCATACCTTCTCCTTGCATTAGCAGGGTAAATGCCATAACTCGGTGGCTGTTGTGCTTATTCTGCATCCCGGCAGCTGTGGACCAGCACTGATCCAGGAAAAACCCCCTCCTGTCTCTGTTCCCTGCCCTCCAAGGAACTCTGAGATGCAAACTTTTTTTTTTTCCCCTATCCTGTCAAAGAATGAGAATGAAGTAGTTGAGACAGATGTGAAATAAAAAATAATGTTGAAATGAGAGATTATTATGCTCCCTTGAATGTATGTTACTGAAGTGTTTTGTTTAATTTGTATTTTTCTGCAGCCTGATTTTTTTGAACTTTGTATTTTTCCCATTGTTCATATAAATGACATTGCGAGCATCAGAGTTTCACCTGAAAATTTCCAAACAATACCAAACACGGGGACAAAGCACTAATATTTTGTATCTGGCAGTGCTGTCCTCGTGTTATTTTGTTTGGGAACGGAGTGTGTGTGCAGCAGCATGCAGGCACGGGTGGAAAAGGCGGCGAGTGATCTGGACTGTGATCGTATCAATGTTTGTGCCAAAATCCTTACTGGGATGGAGTGGGCAATGACTGGGTGTCCCCCCTCACTGTGCCCCATGAGGCTTGGCTTCAGCTGCCCTGACTGCAAAAGAAATGCATTTTTGTTCCTTTCTTCTTCCTCACAGGCACAGTTCGTGACTCTTGCTCCGGCTGAGATAAATTTGGTGATAAAAACCGCGAATCATTACTAGGAGGGAGGATGACACAGTCTGTGTCCCAGAAATCTTGCAATCAAAGACTCTGATGTGAGAGCACCATCATGCAAAGATGTGCTGGTGAGCCTCAATTATCATCCTGCTTTCTGGGGAATTTCACTGCTTTCTCCTTCTTGATATGTTTTTGTGCACTTATTTTTGTGTTTCTCAGAACAAGTCCTGGCAAGCCCCATGAAAGCTTTTGCCCCTTAAGCGGAATAATGGAAGTTTTTTCCGTTGAGCTGTTTTATGAGAGCATAAAATTTCATGGCATTTATGGAAATTTGTGTCATGAAGCAGGTGGCTTGTTAGCCTTTATTTTATTTTACTAGACGCATTTGTACGTGTATAATGTTAAATCTTTGTCATAAGTTTGTGAATTATGCTAAGATATTGCCTAATATTGCTATCTGAGGAATGGAGGCATTTTGTAGATGGTGACTGAGGCAGCAATACATTTATCTAGTCTGGGGTTTGGTGTGGTGTTTAAATGCTCCAGGAGTGATAGGGCATAAGAAAGGAGAAAAACTCTCACGTATAAATGTAGCCAACTACGTCAGCTTCTCTCTTCAGTGTTCTACTCCAGGCATGTTGCAGGCCCGAACCGGGTTGGGGTGGTATTTCCTTGGTGTCTGTGAAATGCCGTGGTAGCTTGCCCAAGGGCTGCCTTGGGAGGCTCTAGGTGGTCACTGGTGTTAACGGCCGATGAAATCTCATTCCCTGGGGAGTGTTGTCTCTGGCTCTGCGCATCACGATGCCGTTGGCATGGCGGCTCCGTGCCAGCAGATGACTCTGTAAGTGTTTTCAAGCCATTGACTTTTACATTGCAAACAAAAGTCTTTTTATTTGACCTTTTAAACGCTCTGTTGCAAAACGCAGAGGAAGTGCGCTGACAGCACGTACGTGGAAATTGCTTTCATGCTGATTTTTGTTGTACTTTGGCCCATTACAGTGGTTATGAAGGTTTATTTTTTTAACATTGTTTTTTGTTGTTGTCATAGGGGTGGTTCCCTAGGGTGCCCGTTATTACCATGTTTAACTCTAATCCACTAATGGCACCCCTGGCGGCGTTCCTAGCAGAGCCATCTCTAGGGCTGGGAGGAGTGACAGGCTTGTCACCTTGGCGATGCACATCCCACCCCTGCAAGCGTTCCCGCTTCGCTGCCAGCCCCGCACACGTGCCAGCATGAACTTTTCTCCTGGCATCTTATCTAGCACAACTGATTAACTTTTCACTTTACGCCTTCCAGCTTCCCCGGCACTGCACATGAGCCAAATGCTATTTTCTGTCGCTGTTCCTGAGCCCGCACCGAGGGAGCTGCTTGACCTGCCCGCGCGCCTGGGCCCGCAGAGGGATCGGGCTGGGAGGGGCTGGTCTGGCAAAACAATTACGCGCACACTTCATAGAACTACTCTGGTGCTTAAAAGGGGGTCAGGTCAGACACTGGAGCAGCGCCTTGTCATGCGCAGGCGGCGAGCTGCTGGGAAAGGGGTTTGGATTAGTCGGATGCAAGAGCCCACGTTGTCCTCGCTCCTGCCCACTGCCCTTGGTCACAGCTCTCCCCCGGATCTCCTGCAGGGTTTTTGTCCTTGGGACACGGACATTTTGGACACAGTGCCTGCAGGCTCGAGCACAGTGATCCGATCCATGCCCTGTGAAAGGGCAGGCTGGCAAATTAAAGACAGCGCTTAAAAGGAAAAACTGAGAACAGAGCCAGAACCTTCACAGTGCTTGGGATTGTGAGCTCTGTGCCTCTTCAGCCGGGGGCAGTGAGACCTCGGGCACTTTGCAAAGGGGAAGGAGGAGGGAAGCAAACCGGAGCAGCCTTTCTGCTAGAGTGTCTTTGGGGATGAGGAAAACCTAGGCTCACTTCTTCATTTTGAAACCATTTTATATCGTGATTCTGAACTTTATTCCAGACCAAGAGTCTGACTACATGGTCACAGAGTTATGCAACTCCCATCCTCTACAAAAAATGAATTATCAGCTGGGACTGAGAGACGCTGACTCCGTAGCCTTCTGGTCTGATGACTCAGCCCGGCTGCCGAGATCCATCTTGACCCAACTGGCGCCGCCCGTGGGCCCGCTCCCCTGCCCTGACCATGCCGGTGGCTCCGGGCTCCCTCCTCTTGGCTCCTGGCCCTCTTGGAGCGTGGCTGGGCCACGGCACAGAGCCTTGGCCAGCGGGACCTGTGGTGGCCAGCTCAGCAGCCCCATGCCCGGGGGCTCCTCATCAAAGCGTTATTAATGAGTAATTAATGAGTGCTCAGCCGGGCACAGGCTGGGGGGGCTCTCTGTGCGACAACAGAGTGACCGTAGCTGCCAGGAATCTCACTTTTTGGGGATCTTCAAAGAGATCTACATGGTATGGCAGATGTATTTACACTAGCAGAATGAGATTTTATTTTGTACTTATTTCCACCAGACATGAAAGGAATTTGGAGATCTTGGCCAAGAGATCAGACGTGAGGCCACATTGTCTGGGGAGCTATTTTCCCCTCACTGTGCTCATCCGAGTTCTCTGGCCAGACCATAATCTTAATTAGTTAGGCAGGTATAATCCAGGAACAAATCCTCAGTGTGGAGTTAAGCCGGTATTGATAACCTCAGGCTTGGCTAATGTCATTTAGCCTGGTGGATGTGCTGGCTGCTGCGCATCAGCTGCAGCGCGGCCGTAGTGGCAAGGCCACACCTGAAGGCTCTGTTCCTGGTGTGACCCCGGGGATAAGGACAGCAGAGTGAGCTTTTTGCCTCGGGTTTCTGGTGGATTAAGCCCTGGTTTCTCAGTTCACTGGTAAAACTTCAGGCAGGAAAATACCTGGTGGTTGGTATTAACTAGGTATTGAGTGTTTCAGCTGAGGGCATTTAAAGCACTTAAACAGCAGTAAAATAGCTTGAGGCACCCTTTTGCTTTGAGAGGAGGCAGAGGAGACTGACTTTGAATCTTTGTTAGAACTTCTGTTTTTCCCATAAATGGTGACAAGGAATAACATTAACAGCTTCTGTTTCAGCTCTCAGGTAAGACTTGTATTTTTTCCAGCTGTACCACTGGGCTCTTGTGTGCTGGTGTGGGTGCTGAAGGACCTGCTGGGATTGCCCCTTGGTTTTTGTTTAGACTGACGATAACACTTGCTCATATTTCATGTTTTGTACGTAGTGGGAACACTGCTTGCAGAAAGAGAGCAAACATCATATTTTGAAAGGAAGAATTATTTTCAGGGCCTCCATTTATTAAAAAAAAAAAGCAAAACCCAAAAAAACCAAGCCCCAAAAAAACCCCATGAGAAATGGCTGGCTGAAAAAGTTGCAAGCTGGCTACAGAGAGCAGTCAGTCGTTTCTGGAAGTCTTGACCAGGAGTGTTTTGGCTTGTCAGGCACATCTCAGTTTACGTACATCAGTGCTGCACCCAGAAGCCAAGGTGGGCTTTGATCACTGAGAATTAACTCAATACACGACTGTGTAGAAAACTCAGCCAAGGGGAAAAATCAGTCCTTACAGCAACCAGAAAAAAGTGCCGGTTTACTATTTGTATTCTCACTCGAAGAACATCGCCACAATCACATTTAAAGTATTGAATAGATTGTGGCCAAAAATTACATATTAGGCAGCTGAGGCAAGTTTTTCTGTTAAAAAAGTATAATAAAGCAAACATGAGATAGATGCTCTGGGAGAAGGAGCCACAGGAAAGCAGTAAATCTGCAAAACAGAGGGTGAAGCACATTGTCCAAAATACTTCGTTTGAGATTTATGGTGAACAACAGTTAAGTATTATTGAAATGAGGCACTGAGTCTTTAACTGGATTCACTTGTGTCTAACGATTCTCATTGGACTACAAGATGAGACCTTAACAATCTGAGTGTGCAGCTAAAAATTCACTTCAGGAACCTGTTCTGAAGCCTCTTTCTCTCTGGGAAGCAAGGGGCCAGGCAAGATTTAATCCCAGAGATGTTTATAATACAGCAAAAAGGTTGTTTTTGTTACATTTTACTATGTGAAGCTATTACTCTTTTGACAAGCAGATGTTCGTGACTTTTTGCAGATATGTAATGTGGATATTGTAACCTCTGGAAATGTGTTTTGAGTGAATTATTGTTTTGAAGGACAAGAGAAAGAAACCAAACTTTCAGTTGTGGTTAAATTTTGGCTTTGCTGGTCAAAGCTCCTCTTCTTCTAAAACATCATAACCAAGCTTTTCAGCTGTAGGAGGGCCTGCCAAGAGACATCCGCGATGAGAGCTGCGTCTGTGGGCTGGAGCTCTGCTGGTCTGCAGCCAGGGCTAGTATCCCCTCATTTTTTAAAGAAAATGTTACAGGGAAGATGAAGGTTATTCTTTTTCAGTAGGGAAATGGGATGATAAGGCTATTGAAGAGACCTGTTACAAATTGTGGCATAACGTGGGCATGGAATAACCTTAGCTAAACCTGCCCAAGTTGGTTGTTCTGAGTGCAGGGTGAAGGTTGGGAACATCCTTCTAGTCAATCGGCTGGCCAGCAGTAAAACCTGAGTCCCGGCCAGCCCTTTGGACCGCCGGGAAGGCGCTTGCCCGTGGTGGTGCCCGTGTGGGCTTGGGTGAAGCCTCGTGTCTGGGCCTGGGTGGGAGCTGTGTGCCGGTGGGAGACAGGACGGGTGACGCCCCAAAGCAGGAGAAGACAAAGACATGTCTGGATATTAGCTTTATAACTGTGCTAAAAAAACATTATTTTTTTTGATTTGGGCAAACTCACAAGGATTATTTGTAACAGCTGAACGACAGCCTGACAATTCAAGTCTGATTTGCTCTGGCAGGAGCGTTTGCGGGGAGCTCTCAAAACACACAAATACGTGTGTGTGTGTAGAACAGCACCAGAGAGACCGGGCACAGGCTCACGAGTCCTGCCACGAGCCCCGGGAGCAGGCAGCACTGGGTGTCCCCCCACGCAGGGGTCCCCCCGGACAGAGCCCGGTCTCTGGAGAAGGGCGCAGGGAGAGCGCAGTGGTTTCCTGCTTTTTTGCATGTTTATCTGGTCAGCACCAGCCGGTTTTGTGGGCAGCTTGTGCTCATCTCAAGGTATTTGGATTTGATAATCTGATCAGTGCCAGTCCGTTCTTGGCTTCTCTGTCCACCTGCTGACTCCCTTGTGTTACCCTTCTGGTGTTCCATCCATCTGTTAAGAATTTGCTTACAAAATGCATTAAAATAAATCACTGTGATTTTATGTGCATGGGGAACCTGTTCTCAGCATTTCTAAAATCCTTATAAATAACTCTGTCTGATAGTAACACTATCATAAAGTCTTGTATTTTTATCATTAGTGATTTACAGGGAATGTCGTGAGGCTTAGAAAACAGCCTTTTAACATTCAAATTTGGTGGTTTTCAGAATGCATTTTATACTTTGTTGTCAAGTAATACAGCTTTTCAGACCAGGTGTGTGTACGGAGCACTATTATCAAAGAAATATATTCAGGTACAGAGTACAACAGCAGCTTCCATCGTATTACAGCTTGACTGTAAAGAAGATCACAGCTGAGACCTAGGGCAGCACAAATGCTACAGATTCAGACATTTTTTTCGTTTCTGGACTATTGATTTTTCCATGGGGTAGGACAGGAGGACCTGGGAAGGAGAGAAGACCACTCTCCATCCTCTGCAGAAGCTGAGCTGAACGTTGCAGACAGGGACGGCCCAGCACAGCCTGCCCAGTGCGATTGTAACTGCTCTGGAGTGCTGGCCAACTGTAGGTTTGTTTAAACAGAGCCTTCATCTGCAACGTATCAATTAAAGCCATAATGTTATAGGAAAAGGAGGGTGCCTTGGCTGATCCAGCAGTTAAAATCTTACAGTGCTATGTCCCAGATAGTGAATAATGTGATATAAAAAGATTCTAATGCATTCAGCACAGCCAAACACAGGAAGACCTGAAAATAAACCCAGAGGACACCAAGAGAGCCAACGTAATATATAGGTCAGTGTTTTCAAATTTGGTGTAAGTTCTTTTAGTCTAATATCTATATCTACCAAAATGTTAATGAGACACAGAAAGCTGCTGCCACTGAACGGTCCCCAGGGCTGAAAGTAAACAGTACCAGCTTGAGGCTAATTATTTTTTTCCTTAAAATGTATACCCTGAAAGATAAGCAAACATGGTGTTTGTTTGACCTGTGCTTCTCGTACCAGACTCTTTTTTCCAAATACTGTTCTTTAAAACAGCAATTAAATGATGCAAAAAGAGAAGAAAATCCTGCTGAAACAGTGGAGGAAGGGGGTTAACATGGCTTGAGATTGTGGCAGTGGCTGCACGGAGATGTTCAGCATCTTGTCCGTGGTCGTGCAGGAGGTGGGCTGAGTTTCCAGCCCTGCTGACTTTCCTCCTGGGTCTCATGGCATCTGCTCTTTTCTTCCTGAGCACCCAAGCCCGGAGCTGTGCTGCTGAAGGGCAGTCTCAGCTCTCCCAAGCGAGGAGCCTCTGCTCTGTTTTCGGGGAGAGCTGTGGCCGGCACAAGCCCTCCTGCGTGGGGACATGAGCGGCTCTTGTCTAGAGCTGAGCTCCCCCGCACCTCGTCTGCAGCTTTCCATCCCTCACCGAGGCAAGCTGTGATCCTCTGGGAGCTGTCAGAATATCTGATTTATGCAGGAGCCTGTAATAAACTTATGACAGTTATTTCTGTAGCTAATGGGAATGTAAAAATTCAGATAACATGTGTTAATGCTGATAGGCAAAATCTCTGATAAGAACCACCCTCCCCAACACTAAATAGGAAAACTCTGCTCTGATTGCGGCCGTGTCGCTGCCCCGTGCTGCCAGCCAGGAGCTTTCCTGAGAGCTGGGTTTGTGGCACAGAAGCAGCCTGCCAGCGCCGAGGGTGTCCCACGCTGCACACAGACGTTGTTCTTCCAAGCAGTGAAGATGCTTGTGCCTGTGCATGGTGACTGTGTTTAACCTAAGGTGAGGCAAAGAAGGGGACCTTTCTGATTTGTGTTGTGTTGCATCTTTGGGAAGCAAATTTGAAAGATAGGGTGCCCAGCTCCTGGTGATGATGGTGTCTGCTCTGGCAGACCGAGCTCCTGCTCGTGCCTGGCTGGAGCCCGAAGGCTCAGCATGGAGGCTTTGATCATTCATTGATGCATTTGCAACACGCAGCTTCCCCCCTTCTGTCCTAATGGCTTTATAACTGATTCATAATCTCGCTCTTCTGCACGAGGTTAAGATATGGCTGAATATGTTGCCAAGTAAATGGCTCCCTCTGTGGTATTTCTATTAGGCTTGAAGGAAAGTATCACTGACTTGCCTAAGAAGAGGTTTATATTTCATATAATAGAGGATCTACATCCTGATGTGCATGCTGTTTGTAATGCATTGGTCGAATTTATCATAGGAACATCCAGACCTCTTAAACAGGGACTAAATTTAACTTTAAAGCAATGCTAATTCAGGGGGAAAAAAACAGTATGCATCATCTGTCGTCAATTTGATAGTCTGTGATATGTGTAACCAATTGTTCTTATTTACATTAATTTGCATTGTGAAAAGCAATTTTACAGTTTCAGTCAGACTTAATAGGCAATTTGCAGCTCACTGCCTAATGGCGTAGTTACTTAAGCCTGCCCCCAGGGTGCTTTCTAGACCTGATATGAGACTAAACCTTTTAAATGTTCAATTGAACATCTTAAAAAGTCAAAAAGTCTTTGGCTATTAGACCCAGTTCGTACTTGCCTTGTCATATTTGATGTTATTACTACAGATGCCCTTTGATTCAGATATATTTTGCCCTAGACTGCAGAAATGGTGATTTGATTCTGCAGAACACGGTGGCATGAATGGCTTTTGCTGAGGGAAGAAGGTGAAGGTAAGAACGTCCTGGCCAGCCCTGCACCGTGGCTTTTGTGGTTCAGTCCCTCCGCTCCCTGCGTTTAATGGCTGACTTTTCACCAAGGCATCTCAGCTTAATGATGCATTTCCGAATGCAGGAACCACCTTTGGCAGGTGTGATAAAAGCTAAGTTTACAAGCAGACTGAATGAAAGCCCTTAATTCACAAAAATTTTGCTTTGATTGGATGTATTAGGGGCAAAAACACTTGGGTGATGCTGCAGAGGCTATTTTTGGCACTCTTGGAGTGCTGCTTAAGAAAGGTTCTTCGGGCCATCAGGTTACATGAGGAGACAGTCAGTCTTCCAACAGTACGTTTGATCATTGAAGGGGCCCCTTGGGAGACCGTATGAGCTGTCTTGTGGGGAAGGTCGCTGGTTCTGAGCATTGCAGGTGAGGGAGGAGGTGGCAAAGACCTTCTCAAAAAGATGGAGCTCTGCTTATCAATTCCTTACCCTGGCTACGTGCAACAAGTGAAGGTCACAGAACATTGTAGGTTCTGTGTTATTGGAAGAATATGACGTGTGTGAGGCTGAGGCAGGTCAGTGGCGGTGGATGGGCTGAGCAATGACAGTGGTTGTATCTCTGGGCTTTGTACCTAGTGGGTCACATGGAAGTGTCATTCGGGAGTGAGTTTGGTCAGACTTACGCAAAAGACACGTTATTTGGTCATCCTTGTACAAATGGCTAATGAAGGCAGCAGGGAGTTGGGATACTTGCTCATTTACATGAAGATATTGGCAGGTTTGAGATCACAATGAATCAAGACCTGTGTTATCGCTGTAGCTTGACAGCGATCCTCTTTCATGCTCAGCAATGTTCATTTCCAACAGGCTTCCAGATGTGGAGGTATTTGTTTCTAACCCATGCTGATATCACATAGATATATGCACTTCGCAACCGATTATGAAAATGCGTCAATGTTATTGGATTTCTGTCCTCTCTAATATGATAAAGCAAATACAAGGTTTACTAAGTGCCATTTTCTAGGAAAGAATATTGTGCCACACCGAACTGATGTAATACCACCATCCTTCTTCTTTAGCAGTCTGCTTTATTTCTGCAAGAGGGTTTTACTTCAAAAGATGCCGCAATCCACTTCACAGTAGTATTCTAGAGAGATTCCAAAAAGCTGCTGTAGCTGCCTGCTTCTTGGCATATCTTGCATTTGCAGCATTGTGCAGAGTGTGGAAAGATAGTCAAGGAAAGCTACGTATCAAATCACCCCATGTCATAATGCAGAAAGTCCCTTATCTACAATGGGCTTAAAGTATTTGAGGCTGTAAATATACCAGCTAGTTTAGCAAAAAAAAATAAAATAGCTGAAGTAAAATTATGCTTTTATAATGTTTTTCAATGAGATCTGGCAAGTTTGAGGCCATCTGAGCTTTGTGATGCATGGAGGTGGTGGAGGTATCCCAAGCAATCTGGTACTGTCTGTATTTGTACTTCAGAATAATCTCACCTATTGCAGTAATCCAACCTCTTTCCCATTTAAAACTTTTTTTTTTTTTAAGATGGCCTTTGCTGTTTTCTCACTGCTGCGTAACTAAAAAGCACAAAAGTTCAGAGACCAAAGCGTGAGATGTTGAAGACAGCCTTTAAATATGGAGGGTACAGGACTTTGTCACAGCTCTAGCATGAATCTTTACTATCTTTACTACTTTTCGGAGGTTCCCTTGTAACATGGCTAATATTTTTAGGTTTTTTTGAAGAAGAGTGACAATTGTGGCTGCACCCAACTGAAATGTGTTCTGTGGCTGAAGGGGGTGTTAGACCAGGGGGAGGAAGGTGGCTGGAGCTCCTCTCCCTCCACCCACACCCCGATTGAGGTCTGACTTACCCTGCAAGTCCCTGTAAGTCAGTTGGGATTTGTTTTTTGATATTCTCCAAAATGCAGAAGTAAAGTTTAAGAAAAAGATAAAGTCACAGTGATTGTCCTGTGATGGAGGATTTTGGATTAGCCAAGTTCATTAGCCTTTAAATCAGTGATTGACAAGGACAATTCCTAGTTTGCTGCAGCGCAGACACAAAGCCTTTTTTTTTTTTTGGTTGTTTATTAATGTTTAATAAAGATCAACCCGCAGATATTTGACAGTATTTTACAGCCTAGCACAGCTACGCTGTTGTGAAGACCACGCGCCCCTCTAACCTTCCTGGTTAATGGGCTCCGATCTTTTCATCTTTCATTGATTTTTGCAAGGTGTTTTTTATCAGATGAGCTGTGTACCCTCGAGGCTCACGCTGATATCCGCAGAGAGAGGAGCCTAGCGCTTCGATGTACGTGCATTTTGGTACGTCGAAGCGCTGGCTCCTCTTTTGTGCATTTTGAATACGCCAGCATTTTAAAACTGTGCAAAAGCACAAAACCTTTTTCTGCAGCTGTTCTGACAGCAGAGTGCAAAGGCTGTCTGCAAAGCCAGGACGAACAGCGGTGAGAAGATGTTCAGCTCGAGTGAGCTTTTTGTGCTGGTGCCTTCTCCTGCACAGCAGCTGGATCTTTATGTCCCTCAGAGCGAGATCAAACCTTAATGTTCAGCACAATCTTCTGCCTTTTCTCTTTTTTTTTTCCAGCTTTCCCTCTCCTTTTCCTCTGCTTTGGTGGGGATGGGAGGCATTGTTGGAAATGCAGGTCCCCAAGCGAACTTGGGATCAGTGGCCTTGTGTCAGGGGCTGTTGTCGTCGGTGCAGGTCTCCTGAAGTGAGCTGGGCACGGCAGGGAGAACCATAGAGTGGTTCAGGTTGGAAGGGACCTTGAAGATCATCTCATTCCAAACCCTGTGCTGTGGGCGGGGACACCTCTCTCTCACCAGACCAGGTTGCTCCGAGCCCCAACCAACCTGGCCTTGAACCCTTCCAGGGATGGAGCATCCACACCCTCCGTGGGCAGCCTGTGCCAGTGCTTCACCACTCTGATGGGGAAGAATTCCTTCCTTATATCTAATCTAAATCTCCCCTATTGCAGTTTCAGGCCACTGCCCCTTGTCCTATCCCTACAGGCCCTTGTAAAAAGCCCTTCTCCAGCTTTCCTGTAGCCACTTTCATGTACTGGCAGCCCCCTATTAGGTCACCCCAGAGCCTTCTCTTCTCCAAGCTGAACAACCCCAGCTCCCTCAGCCTGTCCTCCTAGCAGAGGTTCTCCAGCTCTCTCATCATCTTCGTGACCTTTCTCTGGACCTGCTCCAGCAGATCCATGTCCTTCTCGTACCATGGGCTCCAGAGCTGGACTCAGTGCTCCAGGTGGGGCCTCACCAGAGCAGAGCAGAGGGGCAGAATCCCCTCCCTCGCCCTGCTGGTCACACAGCTCTGCATGCAGCCCAGGACACAGTTGGCTTTCTGGGCTGCACATGCTCACTGCCGGCTTGTGTTGAGCCTCTTGTCAACTGACAGCGAGGGCGTGTGTGGGGCTTGGGCAGAGGCATTGCAGGCAGGGGGGCTGGACAACACCTCCCTGTAAAATAAACATGGTCTGGAGCACAGAGATACAGTCAGACGGGGCTGTCCTTGGCCAAGATCACTTGTTTTCCTCTTGAGTAGGAATGCAGCAAAGTGCTGCTATGATACAGCCCATGAGCTGTGTGATATAAATGATATAAAACCACTTTTTAATTTACCCTCAAGTGGTTCTGATACACTGAGAATCCCATCGCACTGACTGCTTTTGATTTACTTTTCTTTCTCATTCATGGTGCTGTATACTTCCCAGGTAGCTCCAGTGTCTAATTTGCCAGTTCTGTGTTTCCCTCTACTGAATTTCTGCTAGACTTTGAAAAACAGAGGCAACTCTACCAGCTTTATCAGTGAGGTTTCGTTGACTGTCCTCAGAACACCCACGTTTGGGCTGCTTGTCTGCGGATTTTTAGCTAACTGCTGGGGAAGCTGTTTTATGACAGATGTATGATTAATGATTGCTTTTGCGTGTTTCTTATAAATGAGATGCTCTGTCACTAAATAAATACACAAATAAATGGGCTGGGTGTAAAAGAACATGTTTTCCTCAAAAAATGACATCCTTAGTTGTAAATTTTAACAGATATATGAAACTAGAGATATTATGATCTATTACAAAAGGCTTTTGAAGTTCTATTTTAATTAACTTGCAAAGCCATCAGGACTCTTGGAGAGAAAATGATATGTGTAGTGTATCTCAAGAACTGCTTGAATGCGATCACGAGGATGTGATGGGCATGGCTGGAGAATAGAAGTACTGTAGCAATGCAGAGTCAATATTTAGCAAAGTAACCCTGCATAGGAAGCAACGGTGAAAAAATCACTGCCACTCCCTTAAGAAACCCTTCTTATTCCGGCAGCAAAATGGGAAAGGCTCTCTGTGAGGCGCAGCATCCCCTGCCTGCCCAGCTGGACCTGCCCTGCCCTGGTGGGGCACAGGTGAGGCCTGTTGGGTCTGAAGGTGCATTAGGGGAGGTTCAGGTTGGGTCTCAGGCAGCCCTTCCTCACGCAGAGGGTGCTCAGGCACTGGGGTGCACTGCCCAGGGAAGGGGGGAGTCACCGTCCCTGGGGGGGGGTTAAGGAGAGGCTGGATGTGGCACTTGGTGCCTTGGTCTGGCTGATGTGGTGGGGTTGGGTCAGAGGCTGGACTTGATGATCTTAGAGGTCTTTTCCAGCCTCAGCTGTGATTCTGTGACAAAAGAATGGATGCAGTGGAGCTGCTCCAGAAGCAGCATCCTCCACGAGCAGAGCCCCAGCCAGCTGCCGGAGCTGGGTGGGAGCAGAAATCCCAGCGCCAGGAGAGCTCAGCACACCTGGTGCGAAACAAAAGTGACCGTGTCTTGGACTTGTGCTGGCAGCGATGCCTGTGGGTCTGAAACACGGGGCTCAGGTGGAGCGGGGACTCACAGCAGCGAGAAGTAGGTCTGAGCAGCTCCCAGGTTGCTCTGCGTGGGGCAGGCGTCAGCGCTGTGAGGGTTGCTACCCCTTTGCAGCCTTTGGAAAAGCTCTAGGGACGATCTCCAGTGGACACACCGTGGCTTGTTGAATGTGCAAGCGTTGGCGAGCACTCCATGGCATGCTGCAGACGCCTTGCACCTCTTCTCTTCCAGAACCCTCTGACTGAATGGAGGGAGACTGGGCTTGGGGTGGATTTGTCTGTGAATATGTTATGTTGGCTATGGATGGAGCTCCTGCTCGCTTTACAGCGTCGCTGTTTTTGACTGAAGGTAACCATATGCTTTATTTCCATAGCATGTGTTTCAACGAGATTTCCGTACCAGAGCAGATGGGTGTGCTCCAGCACGGAGAACTGTGTCTCTGTGGCACCGCTACGAACCCCGGTGTGTCACCATGGAGTAGGTGGCACTTCGTTTGTGTATGATAAGCGTGTTTTAAATAGGTCTGTGATTCCCCTAACTAATACACATTAAGATTAACTGCTCTTTTGAAATCCCAGTTGCATGGCCACTGCTCACTGGCTTTCCAGTTTCACATTGTCACTCTTTTTGCTCCTACTGATGCCATCATCAGCTGTAGCGCCGCTGCTCCGTTATCATGAGCCGTAGCGCTGTTGCTGCGTTATGGAGGTCTTACAGCCCGGGGCAGACAGACATTCCTGCAGAAAGTCTATTCATGTACTTGATCATCAGCTAAATGGAGCAGCAGCACAGCAGGCACAGGCGAGCTGGTCTCTACTTGTCCTGTCGGCATTTCACGTTGAGGCCGCACCTCAAAGCCTGCATTCAGTTTTGGGCCCCTCATGACAAGGACATCAAGGGGCTGGAATGTGTCCAGAGAGGGGCAAGAGGCTGGGGAAGGGTCTGGAGAACAAGTTTTTTTATGAGGAGCAGCTGAGGGATCTGGGGCTGTTCAGCTGGAGAAGAGGAGGCTGAGGGGAGACCCCGTTGGTCTCTGCAGCTCCCCGACAGGATGGGGGAGCCAGGGGGGTCGATCTGTTCAACCAAGTATCAAGTGAGAGGACAAGAGGAAATGGCCTCACGTTGCACCAGGGGAGGTTTAGGTTGGACATTAGGAGGAATTTCTTTACTGGAAGGGCTCTCAGGCACTGGAAGGGGTTGCCCAGGGCAGGGCAGGAGTCCCCGTCCCTGGAGGGGTTTAAGTCGGGCAGACCCAGCGCTCAGAGATCTGGTTTAGTTGAGGACTTGTCAGTGTTGGCTTAATAGTTGAACTCTGATCTTAAAGGTCTTTCCCAGCATGGGCAATGATGTGATTCTATGGCACCTGTGCCCCACCAAGAAGCAGCACTGTGTTGATCAGCGCTCCATTCTGCTGCCTGCAGCCGCTCCCCTGCCCTGCCCCAACCCTGTGCCTGCTTTCACTGCTCCATCCCCAGCTGTGACTGTCACCACTCACCACCCAGGTACCCAGAGACCTTCATCTACTGATTTCCTGGTTTATTTGATTCTGAAATAATTGTGCTCAAGCATTAAAATAGTGGGGTTAAAATTATTTTTAAAGACTGCTCAGGGGTTCGCATGGAAGAAATAATGGGATGAAGAAATGGATGACTGCTGGATCTGAGTTTTAAATGCACAAGAAGAAACAAGTTCTCTCTGTCATAAATGTGAGCTTTAGAAAGTCGTATTCCAAGGGTTATCTGAAGGGTATATGTTTGGTTCTGACCGCAATTTACAGATTGATCCCCCCTGTGAAGTTTTGCGGAGAAAAAGCTATTGTTTTAGGGTCCAGGAGTAGTAAGCAGGGCTCGATGCATCAGAATCTGGTGGGTTTTCCTGTGGAGGAAGCCAGCCCCTCACCAGCGTTTGAACGTGGGCTCTCAGCTGGGTTGTCCCCACTGCTCTGGAGGAGTTCAGGGCTTTGCCACTGGACCAGCCTGTGCCTCCCATTTCGTACCAGCTGAGCCATCGGACTCGGTGCCTCTGAAGGCAGCCTGATAAAACTAGCAGGAGTAATTTTTTGTAAAGTGTCTTTTGATAGCTTGGCAAAGGCCAGAAGATTAAATACAAGGAATAGGACCTGGAGCCACATTTTCTCTGTGGGTATAAATGGGTATGGTCACGCTGAAACAAATAGGAGTGCTTTTATTTCGTACTGCTTCAAGGCCTGATGTCCCTGCTCACTGTAGCGGGGTTGGACTCAATGACCTTTAAAGGTCCCTTCCAGCCCAATGTGTTCCATGATTCTATGAAATTCCCATTTGTTTGATGCTATAATGAATAGACATTTCATGGGGATGAGATGAGTTCAGGTACAAACCTGGTTTCAGTTTCCTTCCTGCCTCCCTCTGATCTGTACAGTGACCAGTGTTACTTGGCTGCACTTGTTTTGGTAATTAACTTGTAATACACTCTAGTCCATCTTTCCTACTGAATGATAATATTTCTTTTTATTTGTTTAATTTTGGGTTTCGGATTGATGTCCTCATTGTAATGCATCCTGTGACTTGTGTGGAAATTGCAACGGGCAGAGTTCTCACGCGAGTTTTGCAACTTGCCTGCACGTGGTGGGGGAGCGGGAACACCTCTGGTCACGGAAGGTGCTGAGTGATGGGACGAAGCAGAGCTTTGTTCTCCTGGTGAAGCTGAGGAAGCTGCCCCCGAGTTTGCTGTGTGTTATTGTCAGCAGTGTTCCATGGCCTCTGACCTTGCTGCCCCACCATAGCACAGCCGTTGCCATCTGGGACACTTTAAGGTGCTGCAGAATGTTCTGTGATGGTCAGCAAACCATTCCAGCATCCTCATGAGCTGTCTCGGAGGCTGGTGAAGGGTGGAGGCAAAAGCTTTGGGGCAATTCTGAGCAAGAATTCCTTCAGCATTGTTTTCTTTCCTGGTAGTTTGATGCCAAACACGAATATCCATTTATTATTGTATATTGTATTATCTTGCAAGAACCTGGAGGAAAGTACCTTTATCTAAACTTGTAATTTATTGGTGTAATGACCAAGAATTAAAGGTTGAGGATAACTAGTAACATCAAGCCTCTTTGATCTTTAAGAAATCTTCCATTTTTTAAGGTTACTTGTTAGGTGCTTTGCTGTATCCAACAGACATAATATGGGTCTCAGTTAACCTGCAGCGTAGGTCAAAAGAAACAACGAGAAAATTAGAAGAGTTTGACCAGCAAGAAATAATTGTGAGCTTAATAAGTAGATGAAAGAGCAACAGCCGCAGCTGTGGAGCCAGGCTGTGGAAGCCGTGAACCTCTGGTGTTCAAAGGCTGACGGGTGGTCAGGGACAGCACGTCCCTCCCGCTGCTCCCAGGGACCTGCTGGGCATGAGGAGCTCTAGTGCCCGTCCCACCTGGTTTTAGGGCAGTTTGAGCTCTCCATCCTGCTCAGACCTGTCCTGGCAAACCCCTTCCTGGCTTGAATGCCGGTGCGTAGCGCGGCACTGCTTTACTTTGGGTGATGCTGGGGAGGTGGGACACCTCATCTTGGAGCCGGAGTCCTGCAGACACCTAAGGACTCAGCTGGTGATGCTGAGCTGGTGACCGCCCAGGGCTGAGGTGGTGACACTGAGCTGGTGACCCCCCAGGGCTGAGGTGGTGACCCTGAGCCAATGCTGGAGGTGGGTGGGCAATGCGGGAGCAAACATCCCCAGCACGGCACCCTGGCTTCATTGGCTGGCCCCTGCCCCAAAGTGCCTCCTTACATTTACTGCCCTTGTCTAACTTCAGATTTTATGAATGCTCTCTTCAATGAATTTTGCTTTTAAAGTTTTCTCTATCCTCTTAGGAAATACGCTGTTTATAGGCGGTTGCATTTTCTAAATGACTGCGTTTGCTCCTCAGACTTTAATTGAAATGCCTGGAAAAATGTGTTCCTGTAGCCTTCATGGGAAATAATGGGAAGTCCCTCCCTCCTGCTTCAAGACGACTCTCAGAAAAATACCCCAGTTTTAGTACAGGATTTATCTCAACAATGTGCAGCCATTTAAAAGCTTCCTGAGCTGTTTGTACTTACAAGGAATATTTCTAATGCAGCTTTACAGCACACACAGTAAATAGGTCTGGCTTGGCAGAGGGCTTGAAGAAAACCTACTTAGTTCAATCATTAGGTCAAGCCAAATGAATTTCTACCTTCTTCCAAGAAAATTACTAGTGAATGTCGAAGGCTGAAGTGATTTTAACTCCCTCGACACGGAAGATTTTGTTACACCGAACAATAACGAACCACTGAAAGATACGATTTTGGTTACAAAAAGAGCGCGGCAACTACATGTTCAAAAACTGGATACTTCCTACTGGTCCCTGCACTGTCGCATTTAAATCCTTACAGCGTCAAATATTACTAGCACTTATTTTTAGAGGCAGCTGATGGGTCTGAAGCTTAGTCCCCGCTCAGTCTGTCACATCCTTGGCTTTCAGAGGAAAAACCGTGCAGGAAATCGTGTTCCTCGGTCGCGCTTCTCATCGTGTTACAGATCAGTCAGCGGCGGCGAGCGGGGCTCTGGCAGCGGGGAGGTCGCTGCAGGGCCTTTGGAAATGAAAGGACTATTTTGTGTCTCGTTTAGAGACTTTCTGTATTTATTGGTGTGCGTTACCCAGTGGCCGGGGTAATGGGCCTCAGAAGAAAGTGTTGTTTAAGTAAAATAGCTGTGGTTTGGGGCGGAATAACTAAATCAGAAGTTCTGAGAGGCAACGGCCGTGTTCTCAGGCAGTGGAAATGAATCTGCTACTATGAGCAAAGCAATTTTTTCTAATTCCAAAATCCCGGTTTGCGAGGATGCTATATCATCCTCGGGCTTAACACAATAGTCTCTTGGCAACTGCTGATGCTATCTTGAAAGATTCATTTTTACAACAGATTGAATTCTCAGAAAAGAGGCCAAACATAAAGATGTTAGAAATCAAAGTGAAAATCCAAAAGGGTTTTGAGGCTTGATTTGGTTAAGCATCCAAATGTTTGGATATTTATTTGAAACTTATTCAAGCCGCTTAAATCTGGAAAACGGGTAATAGGCTCTATCCTCCCTGCTCTGTGACCGAAGGTCTTGGCACATGCAGCTCCAAATTGCATTGACCTTTTTTACTGCCAAATTCTATTGCATTTTCATTTCTAATTTACTGTCCAATACAGCCCCAAGGTTTCCAGCTTCTACTACCTTTCTAGGTTTCCATTTCCTATTCAATATGTGCTTTCTCCTTTGCTTAATAGTTCTCATTCTTTCCCAGTTAAGTCTCATCTTATTACTCAGAAATTTAGAGACTGATCTATGAGAACAGACTGACAGTCCATCCATTTTTTTATTACTTCTTCTATAATTTACCACATTCAGATGCTTCAGAAGGCACCAAAGAAACACAGAAATGGTTCATTATGGAAACCTTTGTCCACAGGAAAGATCCCTGGTGTGTCTCTGTGCTGATGCAGTGAGGTTCATGTCCTCTCCCATAATCCCCAGCTGAAGTAAAGATTTCACCTCAGTGCCTGGATACCAGTCAGTGGTTTTTTGAATTCTGTTAAGCGTTCACTCTCAGTCGTATCCTTCAGCAATGAGTTCCACAGGTTTATTCTGGAAGTTTGTTGCTTGTTTCTGTCTACATTTGTATTTCCTCTAGTGCTCCTGGTATTATTTATCTTTTTTGCTGGTTTGCGAATTTTCCAAGTAGGGTCACTTGTGCTTGTCATTCATATGCTGAATATTGCTTGCTTTTGAGTAGCAAGGAAGATGCTTTGTAAAATGAATTACGATAGATATTTTCTCTCTAATTTTTAAAGTACTTTTGTAGAAAGTATATTCAAGTATGTTGTAAAGTCTTTTCTCTAAACCTTGTGGTTGGAATCACTGACCTCTGCCTTGCTGGTGGCTCTTTTTTGTTGCCGTCTTCTGGCAAGTAGCTGGCTTGCAATGGGCAAAAATCCTCATTTAAAAAAATCTCTCTTTGACTTTTTCCATTATCTCTGAATATTCCTGATGACGTTTCATTAATTCACGCCTCCTGAGGCTTGCACCATTTTTCCTTGTGATGTGAAGACACCACGCTGCACGTGAGGGAGGAGGAGGCAGAGCTGAGGCAGCTCCTCACTGGGGAGCGGGTCCCTGAGCCCCGGCCCCTTCATCTGGAGGTCCTGGGGCCCCCATGGGAGGAGCCCTGGCAGCCGCCGTCACCTGGCACGTTCTCTGTTTCTTCATGTTAGCTCGAGGCTGGGCTGGTGGCACCTTTGCGAACCTTCTTGGCAGCGCCCTCGCCCCTCGCTCGGCTCACTTCCTCCGCATCGGGTGCTTCGGGTCTGTGCTTGGCGGTCCTCATTTAATTAACCTCTAATCTCTGCAGTATCATCCATGCTAACAGAAGTAATTCCGGACAATGTTTTGTTGATCCCTGTGACTGGTGGATGAGAGTGAAGCTGTGCGGCAGCCTATGGCGGCGTTTCTTACCCGGGGTGGTTAAGGTCAGCACCATAGGGGCTTTTTTAGTCCTTTCTCTTTTAATCAGACTTGCCTGTTTGCTTAGAGATCAGGCCGTGTTTGTGCGTTTCCTCATTGACAGAAGTATGCTTTTTAGCCTTCTGTAAAATCCTGTTGTGTTCCCGCAGACTTTTGAGGGAGCGAACTTCACGCATGGAATCATGGGGCGTTGCTGCAGTGAAATGCCCAGCAGCGGGGTGGTGCACATTTGAGGTTTTTTTTAAGTATTAAAATTTGTTGTTTATTTTTGAATGTTTGTAGAAGGAACAATGCTTTTTAAATAAGTATGTGGCTGGATTAGTGGTAGTGGCGTTGGTATGGTTTCAGGCCCTCAGTGGTTACACCACCAGCGATTTTCTGTTGGTAATGTTTCTGTACTTGTGAAGCACCGATGAGTCGGGAGTTGCGACGATAATCCCGTCTTTCAAGGATGCAGTGAAACATTTTGGATCCCAGCGCCTGGTATTTATGGAGGTTTTTATAGTACAGGCTCAGCAGTTTGCACAGTTTGGTGAATTCGTTTAGAGTAATTAGTGTAACACCAGGCTGGATCTGCAAGTCTGTTTAAGCCATTTTCCTTCAAGTATATCCAACTCTGAAACATCTACAGTACAAACACTGACTTTGTTTGGATGGCTCCATGTGTTCCTCCCATTCCCCTGGGAGGACGGCGAGTATCTCAGCGGGTGGGTGACACAGGTCCTGGTCGTTCCTTAGACCTGGGGTGGGCCAGAGAATTTTCTTTTATGCTTTATCCTAACGTACCCCTGTGTCTGTTCAGCGCTCCTGCACCAGTTAGTGAAAGAAGCTCGTGCTCACGTGGTGTTCTGTGAAAGGGACTTGGTGAACAGCCCAACCATCCGGCTTGCTGGGTTACAGCAGATTGCTGCCCAGGAGAAGATCCAGACAGCGTGCGAGTGGCGTTTTGGTTTGTTTTCCACAGAAAAGTTGTAATTGTTTAGATAAAGTAACCTTGTGATACCAACCTTCCCCTTTTGTAGTTTCTTCATAGTCAGCATGAAGAGAGAGGTTGTTTTGCAGGTCCTGGTCTAGGTTCCCTGTTCAATTTACTTATGTATTTATTTTCCTCCAGAAGTAATTTTTGCCTTTGTTCACCTAAAATAAATGACAAGTGGATAGATGAAACTCTCCCATCCTCTACATGTGCTTCTAGAGAAAAAGCAGGGTGGCTTGGCAGGCCAGGTACCTTGCACTGTCCAGCCAATTTGGACTGCTCAATTGCTGTGTTTTTCTGGACAGCACCAGAAATTGCGTTGCTTGTGCTCATTAGTTTCTTAATTTTTTACAGGTAAGGTAATTCAGAGTAACTGAGCCACCCCTTTTATCTCAGATGTAGCCCACCCAAGTAATCATATTCTCTCCTCTTCCACAAGCCCTGGCACTAGGGCAGTCACTTTTTTTTTTATGTATTTAAGCAATGACCTAAGTATCTGGGTAGTGCTTTGCTTCAGACCGTTAGTCCGAGGCCACGTTTTCCGTGGTGCGTGCCATGAAATTACACTGGTACTCTTGGTTTACTCATGTAAATGTTGAAGTTCTAAAATGAACATCTTGTTGTTTGCTCCTCACTGTGGAACTGGCCCCGAGAAAGGGGGCGGTGGTGGCCACAGCTCCCGGGACGGAGTTCTGAGAAGTCTTATAGACTCCAATAAAGATCAGTAATCATTAAGATTAACCACGCACTGATTTAATCAACATATAGCTTTGTTAATTACTAGCTCTCTCTTTGTGTCCATCTGTTTTAAAGATTTTAGTGAACCTGCAGCAGATGTTTGTGTAAATATAATACGCTGGTTGCCATGTAAATATAAAATTTTCAGGAGTGTTGCTGTAACAGACACCCGGTTTATTTGCGCTGTTGTCAGTATCACGTCTGTAGTGGCTTGAACCCAAAATTGGTAACTTTTAGAAATTGAATACTCTGTGGCAAAAACTGGAAAAAAACCCCACCTTAGATTTTAACTAATGGGGTGCGTTTTGCTGGATTTTTTTCTAGTGAAACAGAATCCCCAGTACAATGGGGAAAAACGCATTAAAAAGCCTGACATTTACAGAAGAGCTCTGTTACGCTGAAAATACTTTAAAAGTTTGAGACTTAGCTTTTGAGTCCACACACTTAATAGTGGTTGGTTGGTGTGGGTTTATTTTTACTTATTATTCTTTGGCAGCACACAAGGCTGTTTCTGTGCGTGTGTGAGTTTTGGACCCAGGTCCGTGGAGATCTCCATCAGTGGGAGCATGGCTCTAGGTTGGGTTCTCATGAGGCAGAGAATCCTAGAATGTTGGGGGTTGGAAGGGACCTCTAGAGGTCACCCAGTCCAACCCCCTGCCAGAGCAGGGTCACCCAGGGCAGCCACACGGGAAAGTGTCCAGGCGGGTTTGAATGTCTCCAGAGCAGGAGACTCCACACCCCCTCTGGGCAGCCTGGGCCAGGGCTCCGGCACCCGCACAGGGAAGAAGCTTCTCCTCATGTTGAGGTGGAACTTCCTATATTCTAGCTTGTACTCATTACTCCTTTTTCTATTGCTGGGCACCACTGAGAAGAAATTGTCCCCTTCCTCTTGACCCCCACCCCTCAGATATTTCTACACGTTCATAAGGTCCCCTCTCAGCCGTCTCCTTTCAAGGCTGAACAGCCCCAGTTCTCCCACTCTCTCTTCACAGCAGAGATGTTCAAGCCCCTTGATCATCCTCGAAGCTCTAGAGGGTGGGCATGTGGAGGAAACCTCTTCCAACGCCAGCTGGGGAGATGAGGGGGTACTGGGAGGCACCTCAAGGTGGTGGCCCCTTCCCTGGGGGGGGCGCAGAAGCTCCTCAGCGGCTGTGGAGCGGAGCGGGAGAACCTGCTGCTGCGTTTGCCTGGGTTTCGTTCTTGTTGGATCAAGACGATGCTGTTGCTGTAATGCCCAGGATTCCTGTGTGGAAGAAGTCCGACAGCCATTCTCGTCCCATGGGACAGGACTCGCAGCGAGGATGCGGCGCAGAGCAGCCGAGGGCAGGTCCCATTTCATAACTGAAAGCAGGAGCTTCTCTGAGGGAAGCAAACTGGGAACACTGGGAGGGAGCACCAGCTGCAGTGAGTTGTTTGTGCCGTGGCTGGGACAAGCCAGGGCGGGTTGTGGCGAGGTGGTGGCAGGGATGTGGTGTGGCCCTCGACCTCGTGGGGGTACGGGCGTGAGCGCTCTGGATGCACGGCCTGTCTGTCCCCTGTCGTGTCAGCTCTTCCCGTGCCCAAAGGCCGTCCATCCCCAGCTGCAGGTCAGCTGTGAAAACACTCCACCAAAACTCCCTGAGCCCTCACAGCTATTCCTACAATAGGTCCAGATTGTGAATTCAGGGAGGAATCTCCTTTTTTGTTAAGTTTGCACAGAGAAGGCCCTGGTCGATAGGAGGGATTCCTGAACATGGCTGCGGTGCAGTTAAGTGATAATAATCCCAAAGGCAATCAAACAACAATGGAAGAAATTCACTGTTCATTGGCAGAAGGTGAAAACCCACTGACTCTCAGATCCACTTGGTAATGTCACACGCTTACAGCCACGTGGCTCGTTGAGCTGTGCAACCTCCACAGCTGAGCCAGAGGCCTCTGCCTCGACCAACCGTGCCTGGAGCCGTCTCTGGAACGGGGGGAACCCCAGCGGAGCCCCCGATGCAGAACGGTGCTCTGGTGTACCTCTAGCTCTGGGCTCCTCCTGGGCTGATGAAGCGGGGTCGCTGCAGGGCGGTGGTGAGAAGGGACCACCCAGGGGCATGAGCATCTTCAGCACTGCAGGGACAGGCTCCTGGTTGGTTTACAAATTCTCCTTTAAGACAGATTTTAAAGTCAAGTGGAGATGACCTCGTGGTGTAACGGGAAAACTGGCTAAATGCAGAATTGCTTATTCGTATTGCTTGCTTAGGCTGTCCATTAAGAAAATAATTAATGTAGTAAATGGCAGAACTTCATCTTCAGTTACGTCTTTAATCCACAGTTCCTGCCCCAAAGCAACCCCAGGTGAGGTCCCCATGAGCCGCACGCTGCAGCTGCTGCTGCAACGAGCAGGGGCCCGTCCGACAACCCTGGAGCTTGGGACAGGGATTTGCCCACAGTTCGTTCATTCGGTCCTGATAAAACAGTTGCATCCTGGCACTCATTTCTCTCTTGCGTGAGTTTATCTTCATAAATCGCTACCCAGCAGCCAATTCTGTGTGCTCGTTGGCGGCAACATGAGAAATGAAATGTATATTTTGGTGCTGGTCGGGGGAGTAGAGGGAAAGATGGATCTTACTGTTTCCTGCAGAGCTGAGTCTGGAGTTATCTTTTGTTTACATCTGCACTTGAAAAGAGCTCTGCTTTCTGATTTCTTCTCTTAGTTTTCAGCTTCTGAGGATTTCGGTTTCATTTAGCCTTGCACCAGCAATGACTTCAGGAGCCCGGAGAGGAGGGCGAGAGTGATGGAAGGCAGATCATTAAGCATCTCTCTCCAGGTGCCTTTTGATCTGGGCGGTCCTTTCTCTCAGATTGACTGGATAAAGCACTGTGGGTGTGAAATTCCTGTGTGTGGTGTAGGGTGCACGATTTTTCAGAGAAGGGAGCACAAAGAAACAGATGGCCCAAGTGACTAGAAAGTCCCTGAAGCAGACCCTGCCCGTGCGCATCCCGAAACAGAGACCTGTGAGCGGAGGGGAACAGCCGGCTGGGGCTGGGCAGAAACCCGGGCAAACCAGCACCGACAGAGGAATTTAAAGACGGTAGAAATTAATCAGCAATAGCAAGCAGAACTCAATCTAACCCAAACTCATTCAGTTATTTATATAAGGAACCATTTTTATAGTTTCTGGTAATCTTTGCATAATCTTTGTTGTTTTTTTCTATTGCTTTAATATTAAAAACATGCCTTTCTTGACTGAACACAGCAAATGGTAGAAAACTTCCAATTCCTGCCACAATTGAGTCTTACTGCGTCAAATCCTCAGATTTCAGATGACAGTGGAAATTAATAGCAAGAATAAAATCTTATAATTGAAACTGAAATGAAACTAAATCTTACAGATGGGATACTAGCTTGAACTTGAGTCCGAGTGTCTGAGGAATCACTGTGTATTTTTTAATTCTTTGACTCTTCTCCAAAAATGTTTTGACATGCTCAGAAATTTATCTTCATTATTAAGGCAGATAGATCATCACATCCTGATGAGTCCAAAGTCAAAATTTTTACTTACCATTCAGACAGAAATAAATTTCCAACCATAAGTCTACATTATGGGCTTATTTCTCCTCACAAAAGGGAAGCTTTGCTGCCGCACGTCCCTGGGCTCTGTATCCCGATCCTGCGGGCGCTCGGGGACAACCCCGGGTCCCAGCAGGTCAGCGCCGTGTGTTTGTAGTGCTGGTACAAGCAAGCTGTTGGGTGAGAATATGGCACTACTCTAATGTGTATCCTGTGAGTATTAGTCCTGCCTAGAAGCCTTGGTAACTGTGTGTTTTAAAAGAAGATAATTATAGTTTTAGACTGTATTTTAGTTGACGGATTCAAGGCCTTCCCTTTTGTATCTGACTCACTTCATCCCTGCCCTTGCAGATGTTGTGCTGCTCTTGTGTGCATCGTTCAAAGATGGCCTGAAATGTGCGGGAATCGGGGAGGAGCGCCTTTAGTTCTGTGCCTTTGTGCCAGGTCGGTGTGATGGGGACTGAGAGGAGAGCTCCGTACCGTGCGGGTGCGTGTTGCGGTGCTGGTGCTGTGCCCACCGAGGGCTCGGCTGCCAGTGCCCGGCTGGGCTTTGGTTTCTGAGGGCTTGGACCAGCAGGACCCACCTCAGTCCTCCCAACAAACACCCCTCGGTGACTCACTGAGATCACGCTAAGCCTCTTGCCTTTAGAGAGGAATTAAAATAATTGTGGGACGTAATGGAAGAAAAATCCTTCCGCATTTCCTTCTTTATAATTCATATTTCTGTAATATCCTTTAATTTCCTCTAAGCTCCTTAAGTGCCCGCAAAGCTGAGGAGCTGAGATCCTCTCCACACGGCTGTGTTGCCAAGGTGTGAAGTGCGTGGCTCTCCCTCGCCAGCCCTGCTGGTCCCCAGCAGGTGCCTGGGCTGGGTCAGTGTTTCTGTGTTGCTGCTGACTGTGAGACAGGACAGGAGATGCTTTTATTCAGTTGTCTCCCTTTTCCATGGGAGTTTAGGACAAGTATTTCCATAGCATATTTATAGAAAAAAAATTTATAACTTTTATCATATTTTCATAATTAACATGCAGCCGGGGTTTGTTGTTCCTTTGCATCACATATGTGTTCATCCCCCTCTGCTTGCAAAAAGTGCGTGAGGAAGCCTCAGCTTTCAGACTTGGGCAGTTTTACTGAGCGGTCGTGAGCTCTGACCCTGCTGTTTCCCACCGTCTTCTCGCAGCGTGGTCCTCATGGTGCTGTGGTGGGGCTGGCGTCATGCGGGTTCCGTGGTTCAGGAGGTGTTGGAGCGGAGCGTGATGGGACATCATGGCACCATGTCCCTTGGGAGACTCCAGTGTCACCAGGGGTGACAGGGCTGGGGGTGCCAGGACATCTGGTCCAGGAGACCACGTCTACAACCATCTCAGGTCTTCATCATGTCCCAGCCGGCATGGCTCCCTGTCAGCACCGGCTCTGTGCCTGCTGTGATGCCCAGGACCAGCCTCAGGTCGTTGGAGCTGTCACAGACCTGGGTGAATTTGCCCAGAGCTGGTGAAACGCGGGGGCTTTACCCAACATAGCTCAGACCACCAGCTTTTCTGATCACGTCTTTGTTTGTAGTGTAGGGCATGTTGGCTGCAGGGGTTTGCTGCTCCCAGAGTCTGGCTTGGGGGGACCCTCTGCTGGGGTGCCCGAGGTGCTCGATTCCTCAGCAATGTGCACCGACGGCTACTAAATATTCTCTTTCTTGAGGCTGGATGATTTATTGCAGTATGTCTTGGTGTTTATTGCCAGTTTTGAATTTAGTAACACCTTCAACTTTGTCCAGTTAAACCACTGGTTTTAATGATATGTGATACGTTTAAGTCTGAGTGGCAGGAAACAGGTTAAATATCTCCCTGTTGACAGATGTGTGGATTATGTGGCGAAAGTGTCTGTCTCCTAGTTTGACCTCTTACATAACAGACACTTTAAAATTAAACCTGCAAATCCTTCCTGAGGTCCTTCTCCTTTTCCTTGTTTAGAAAAAAATAATCCATTGTGATTTATTCTCAGTTGTCTCATTTCTTCATAATGTGAAGGTGGTTTTTGTGTGCTGAGACTCGGTCCCCTACTATCAGTGTAAGTCATCTGCTGAACATTTCAGAACAAAATGAATCGCTGATGTGCTCAAATCTCTTACTGCAAGGAGGTTTCCAGACGTAATTTTTTCTTGTAGGTCTTTTCTGTGTGGCTTTGAGTGTTTCAGCACAATTTTGATGTACCCGTGACAGCATGAGATTCAGTATTTCACCGCACATCTCCCGGTGGAGGTGGAGCAGATTTTCCAACCTGTATTTTTTCTGCTTGAAAAGAATGAGAAGTTAAAACCAAATTAACGTGTGCTTTGTCAAATTGTCTATCAAGTGTGCCATTCACCAATCAAGACAATCTCAGAACTTTTCTTGAGGCAATTCTTTCTTTTTTCAAACATGTTGTCTTTAGACATTTCACACATTCGTATTATGGAAAACGTATACCCTATTATTTTTACTGTGGTGGCAATAATGAATACTCTGTCAGCCTTAAACATTTTAAAAGTTATTTTTCATTTCAGCCAGCTGATTTGATTTTCTGAAAATCAGGTTTTTTTGGAGTTCATTTTTTGTCTTCCTTTGTCTTAATTTGGGAGGTGATCACAAGCCTTCACGTCTAAACCACACGTGTCTTTGTAAACTCAATATCAGGCAGAGATAAATTAAAATATGAGTTACCACAATATTGCAGATCAGGTTTTTGAGCTTGTTAAACCCACAATGAAAAACGGAATAAAGGACTTTCAGATCACACCTGAGTAGCTGTTGGTATTTGAGTTTGTTAATGCTGCAAATCAGCACACGCTTTCTGAAGAACCAAATTTGCTAGAACAAATTTAATTTCTTCATTTGAATAGTCGCTGCCAATAAATCTCTCAGTAAGATGCCATTTAAAAAGCCATTTTCATAAAAGGCAGTGGTGGCCGGATGCTCTGCAGTCACAAACTGCCCCGCATGGTGCCTTTGCAGCCGCTGACACCCCCGGGCTGGAGCTCTGTGGCCTTTGCACCCCCCTCTCCCGGCCACCACTTCACTTCTCTGCGGCATCGCTGGTCGGCACCGTGCTCCTCGCTGCCAAATCTGCTACCAGAAAGGTCCAAAAACTGGGATTTTCAGAAAAGCACCGGCTGGTGGGATCCGTGGTGCTGCGGTGTGGAGATGGTTGTGTTCCCCGGGGAGCAGAGCTGCCTTCGCTGGGGGGTGTGGGAAAACTCCAGCAAGGTGGTCTGTGTGAGGAAGAAAAGAGCACAAAAATAAACAAATCCTGGTTTTGAGGACAACTCTCTGCTATGGAAACAAAAAAGTCGTTCTGGTGACCTTTGCTTCTTTCCTTGAAATGTTTGGCTATTTTTGCTTTTTGCAGTGCTCGGACTACAAAAACCAAGTGCTAAACTGTCCTTCGTTAGTTTAAAAAATAAATTAGAGTAGAATTTTATTTCTTTCCGACTAAATTAGACACCAAATTGCTTTACCCTTGCACCAGAGAAAGCTTATTCCATTTTTTTTTTCCTCCCCCTGAGTGAAAGATCTCTATCTCCAAATTCTTCCCAGGAAGGAATTTTCATAACAAGAGGCTATTAAGAGATGCTTACAGACTTCCAGGCCATCCGACAGGTTACAGGAGAAAAAAAGCAAGCAGCAGAAAATGGTGTGACATGGTATGTGTTCCAGCTAAAGTGTCCGTTGCTATAGCAAATGAAGGAGCGTAAGTAACCTCTAACACATCCCGCTTTGAAAGTCTGCGTGGTTTGTTAAAGGCTCTGTTGTTTCAAGGCATTCATCTTCTCCATTCCCGTTGCAGTTTGCTAAACTGCTCCCAAATTATTGGTGTTTCTGGTATAGAACTGGCGATAGGTGTTGTGTACAATCTGCAAGAACTTAAAACAATGATAAGTGAATCTTCTGGGGCGCACTCACTAGTGCATCAGTGCGTTAATCATAGAATGAATCATAGAATGGCCTGGGCTGGAAGGGACCTCCCTCAGAGATCATTTTAATCCAACCTCCCTGTTGTGAGCAGGGACGCCACCTCTCGACTAGGTCAGGCAACACACTGAACGGGAGAACTGAACGGGAATCGAGCCTGCGACCTTGGTGTTTCAAGCACCACACTCAACCCACTGAGCTAAACCAGCCCTCAATGCAATACTTGTGGAGCAATTTCAATGTTGTGCTTTGCTCTGTTTTCTAGATTAAGGGTGGATCAAAGGTCGAGGAGAGAACGCTGGAAGCCATTATTTTTTGGTTTTAGGGTAACACCTGTTGAGGCTTCTGCTTGCTCCAGGCTTTTATTGGACAAACGCTCCCCGCGCTGCCTCCTCCTCGGTGTGATCGGTGCCTCGACGAAGGGTTCTGTTAGTCCCACGTGGTTTCTGCTGGTCCACGGTGCAGTTCTGCAGCCCAGCCTGCTCAAAACCCCCAGACCAGCATGAGCCCCTGGGCTGCCCAAAAATTGGAGCTCAGCCTCTCCAGGAGCGCTGTCCTTCCAGGTACAAATACAAGTAGAATACAATATAAATAGAATAAATGCAAACAAGTGTGTGGCTTTCAAAAGCAATTGCTATTTACTTTTGCTAGCATGGGACGCAAATCTGGTCAAAACGCCAGAGAACACGTTCTGTTGTTTGCTCTGGAAAGCAGCAGCTCGTATGAACCAAGGAGCGGCCAGTGTTAGTGGTCACTGTCCAGCTAACAAACCAAAACCAGCGGGCACGAATAAACTCAGAACTACTGTCTGAAAGGTGCAGAAAATTCCCAATATGAAACGTGGTAGTTGACTCTAACCGGAGCTGCTCTAATTCTGTAGAGAGAGATAAGCTGGTGACTATAAATAGAAATGCCTGTTCAGTTTCAGTTGAGGTAATTAACTATAAAAGTGATGTTAAATTAAGGTGAAGGGAGCTTCCTGCACTGGGCTGCCTCTTGAAAGGCTCCATCCCACCACCTTTGAAAAAAAAAATTGGTTTTCAGCTCTAAAAAAAGTTCGTTTGGACCCTAAGGGGACAAGCAGCATCACTGAGCACCGGGGGAAGTTTCTCAGCAGGGGAAGGACCTCGTCCCCTGTGGCTGGGTTTTTGCTGGGGCTGTCAGAAAGTCTGGCTTTGTCAAACAGCTGCGGAGCTCTTGAACTGAAGCAGCTGAGCTGAGGTTGAAGCTGTATTAAATCTTGACATTTTAAGAGAGTAAAATAAATAAAAAATTGCTCACTGTTTTGCTATAGCCTAGGCAGAACCTGCAGCGCTCCTAAAGCCTAAGAATAGCAGTCACCATATACAAGGAAAGCTTTTATGAGTTAGTCAGTTGGGAAATAAATCCAAAAGTCAAGATAACCAGCAAAATACTGAATTTGTTTGAAAATGAGTGCACTGTAGCAGTCTGTTTCTCCAAGAGAAGGTTGATTATAACTGATGTCGTGGGGCCTCACAGCCACAAAAGCTCCGGCTGTCAAGGATTTTGCAATCCTTGTAGTGCCCGCCCATGTCAGCCCTCGTGTCCCGGTGAGCACCAGGTGAGACCCCTCCTCTTACCTGAGCGTGCCTTTCTCCTCTCCTCTTGCCTTGTTCTGTACCACAACATTTCCTTTTCAGCTGTTCTGAACGAGCAGTTCCTATTTGAGTGTGGTTTGGTCCCATTAAAGAAATAAAGAACTGCGTGGGAAAAGGATTTCATGCTGTGGAATCCCAACAGAATTAGTGTTAAACTCCGTGTTTATATTAGATTTTTCTTTCTTTCTTACTTCTTCAGGTTGTGACAGATGCATGTAAAAAATAACATGAGAAATGTCTCTCTTCGTGCATGTATTTTAATAAAGGTTTGAATGCCATAAGCCCAAACCCCCAAATCTTGAGCTTGAGTGGAGACTGCGATCAGCTGCTTTTGAAATCATAAACCTAAAAAGTACAGCTGGAGGACAAGCATTTGAAATCTGAAAATATTGTGCCTGTAGGACTAATTATGCTTTTGCAAACTTTATCAAAACACTGCTGTTTATTTAAAGTTAGCACAAGAACATTGTGGTAATGAATGGCGACTGTTACAAGTCAAGCATACAAACATCTATTTTCTGGAGAAAGTGACAATTAATGGATTTGGTTTGGTTTAATCTCCCTGCCAGGACAATGCAGAATTAGAGACTCTGTGAGCATAAAGGATGCTGGAAACCCGTCCCTGACATCACAGGACATGTCTCCGTCTCCTCCTCCTCCAAGGAGGAGGCGATTGCCATTACCACTGGGCATGGGATGCTGGTGATGTGAACCCATCTAAGTGATGGAAATGGAAAGCTCATGTCTCCAAAGTTCCCTCTTCTACCCTGGTAAGGGAAAAGTCCCCAAATCCACTTGACGCGTGTCAGATTTTCCTCAGGCGCAGTGGAGAAAAGCTGGTACCTCTGCCACCAGATGCACGCACGGTGGTGAAATATTTAAATTATTCCAAATGCTGAGTCAAGGCATAACAATAAGAGATTCATAGTTCAGACAGAAGTCCCTTGTAGGGATAGCTAAATTTGGAGCTAATTTTCTCGCCTACTAAAGATAAAGATGTAAAATACCTTTTTCTCTCTATTTGTCTGTGTATCTGATCTCAGCAAGTGAAATTAGTCTGCAGGTAGGTGTCTAGCTCCTATTTAAATATGAATAAGTTGGGATTTATTGTCTCTTTTGTACTTATTTTTGGGGCAGTGAGACTTCTCTTCTTGCCCTCTTGCTCCCATCTTGTCATTTTTACATGACAGGGAGTTTTCCTGCATGTCTGTGCAATCCTAGGACACACCCCAGGCTGTACCGTGCCCAGTTGTTCCCAGGTACTGGGGTTATTGGGAAATCTTGGGAGGTGGGTGGTGGGTGATGGGAGGTGGAGGTTGAGTGGTGGGTGGTGGGAGGTGGAGGTTGGGTGATGAGTGGTGGGTGGTGGGAGGTGCGCGATGGGTGAGTGAGTGGTGGATGATGGGTGGTGGAAGGCGGCAGGTGGGCTCCCACCCCAACCAGGACAATCTCTTCCGCTTGTTGGGGCAGGTGCTTCCAAAGGGCTGTTCCAGGCCAGATGGAAATCTGGTGAGGGACGTTGGGGCAGCTGCAGGGTCCAGCTCAGCGACAGCTCCCACCAGGCTTGATCCTGTGCCAAGGCTTCATTCGCAAATTGTGTCCGGAAAGCTGAGAAAGAGAAAAAACAGGCTTTTATTTGTACACTCATGAGTGTATCACGTTATGATTTGACATTATTCAGATGGAGGTCACAAGCTGTGCCCAGCTGAAGTGAGAAAATTGTGCTGGCAAATGCTTTACAAAGCTGAAAACTATTAAATTAGACACAGAAAATCCTTGAGAGAGGATGCTAATATCTTTATCGTATCTTCACTTAATTTTTTTTTGCCTCTTACACAGACACGGTTACAAATTAAAACTGACGCATTTTTAAAGGCTGGTAGACCCTGTGCTGTGGAGGCTACTTGACTTAGAAATATTTTTCTTCATGATCGTTACTGCTTCAGATTACTTCAGCAGCAGAGAAACTGCCATCAGTGGTCTCTGAGGGAAGAAGAGGGGATCAGTGACAAAAAAGAAGTGAAGCCTGGATGACAAACCAGCCAGTCCTGAGGGGTTACCAGGGGAGGTGGTGGAAACCTTGATGCCACCAGACCGCGCTGGACACCCTGGGGAGCACACACCGCATCTGGCACAGTGAGCTGTGAGGGGAGGTGTGTGGGGCAGAGACTGCTCTTGGCAAAAGGCTCCATCAAAATGCCGATTTCCCTGGAGACCAAGTAGGTGCCCAGGTCTCAGAGAGGAAATCCAGGTCCTTGACAGCTGCGCTGTGGATTTCAGCGATTCCCTGTGAGGATCACCAGCTGTTGATTTTTCTCTTCTGTGTGAGTCAGCTGTGTTCCTCAAAGACCAGGGAAAAATTCCCCAAACCTGGAACTGGTATGTCCAAGTGTTTCCTTCCAAGGAAACAGTGTCCTGAAAAATATGTTTTGTAGGTACAGAAAAGTCACCTGAGACATGCATCCCAGAAAATGTGAGATGCTCAACTTGCAGAAAGCTTTTGATCATTAATTCTCTCTCTTTTCGAAGTGTTGAAAATATCGCCTCCATTGTCCAAGGGAGTTTTGCGTTTTCTTTGATGCTCTAGTATATTGATGTCATAAATATTTACAGTGTGAAATAAACTTAGATCGTAGCTGTCCGGTTTTCTTCCTCTGGTCAGTTCTGTTTGACATCATCCCTGAGAGACCAGTGCTGTTAACGGTCCAAGGGGACTGTGGCTGGAGGGAAGGGGACGCCACAACGTCTCTGCTCTTCCTTCACCTGGCCCGGTGGCTTCCCTGCCCTGGGGCTTTCTCCTGGGGAAGCGGCTGAAGTTCTGCTCAGGCAGGTGCGAATGTTGGCACAGAGTGATGAAAGCCAGTTCCCCTGGGATCGGTAGATTTGATTTTGTACGTGGGTCAGCAGGGAGCTCGGGCAGAAGCCCGTTCCTGCGCACAGGTGTGTTGTGGGAGGAGGGCGGGAGAGAAGGAGAGGTCAGGCCTCAGCCCGCGAGGCCGAACTCGTGGTGCACGTCTGCCGGGGCAGCCCATGGACACACGAGGCTCCTCGTGTCTTTTTATCTGCAAAATTAATTTCGACTACTGAACGCTTTTCACTTACGCGGGAGGAAGAGCGAACTATTTGTTGGCGTTCGATGCGGTTCTTTTAAGTTGCCGAGGTCTGGCGTGGCGACGGCTGCTGTTGCACTGTGCAGTTGCAGTAATTTACGGTGGAAGTCAGAGACATCTCCAAGTTAAAAGCAGATCTCCTGTGAGGAGGATGTGACAAAGTTTAAGTAGAAAGCTGATCCCCTCCGCAGGAATTCAGAGATGCGTCTTGATAGCTGTAAGGCCTTGTAGGATGCAGGGTTTGGCCTTGTGCTTTCAAATTGATATTCTGATGCTGAATCTGGGCCAGTTGCACTTAGAGGTGCTGTCTCACTTGTTTAATTATTGAGCTCAGCTCTGCAATGGTTTCATTCTTTTAGATGTGCAGCAGCTGGTCGTCGCCTCTGCAAGCAGGACTGTGCTTGAAAATGAGGCTGAGGAAAGCGCAGGGCAGCGGGAAGTCGGGAGCGAGGGAGCTGGTGGGAGCTTGTGCTGCAGTGAGGGGTGCGTGATGGGTGCCTGACACTTCAGATCTGGGCAAAGGAGAATATATTTCTCTGTTTATAGGCACTAGAGTTTATGATTAAAAGTGTATAAAAACAATTTCTTTTGTGCATCGCGGTTTGAGGGCTCAGCCTGAGGATAATATCGAACCAATTCATAAAAACATGACACGATTCCTCTCCAGTGATGGTTTTCAGCAGCAGTCCCTGCAAGAGGCAGCGCTGCAGTTAATGGAAAAACTCCACTTTGTTTCAGTAGGCTCTGGATCGGGTCTGTAGAAAGCAATTTGAGTAGCAAAGTGAGAAATTTGGGATGACCAGTGTATTAATAACACAAACATCAAGCTCCACTCATTTCACTTTAGTTCACAGAAAAAAATTCCAGTCCAGATGCTGAGCAGCCGATCTTCCGCACATTGCCAAGGCAGATGCAGATACTAAAAGGTGCATTTGTAAATGGGTCTTTTCAATGCATGTCTCCAGTGTGGTATTTGTTCTTAATTTGATCATGGGTTCTGATTTTAGTTACTCTCCTAAGGTGATGCTTTCACTGCACCAACACCTGTTAGACCCAAATTTTAGTGCTGTTGAGGTGAGAGTGATCACTTCCTACAGTACCAACCCAGTCTTATGTTTGCTGGGAGAAGCCAGTGAAGCAATGTGGATTTGTCCATCCTAAGAAAGAAAGAAACCTCAGGAAGGCAATTTAAATCAGTATCTGATGGTGTGCTCTTGTTTGTTTCTATCCAATCCGAGGGTGCTTGGTGTGGACATCCCATCTGACATCGTACAGCTGGATCGTTGTCTGCTGCCATGAATTATTTCTGATATTTCTTTACAGTTTGTCACAAATTTAGTGTTGCAGAAAAGTCTTGCTCTTGTCACTGCCTCGTGACTGGTAAAAAGGGTACAGGACAACGTTGCTGATCAGATGTGATTGCTGCTGGGTAAGTGCTCGGTGAAGCCAGGGAGGTAATGAGAAGAATACAAACATCTATTATAGAAAGAGATGTTGCCGGACTCCTGTGGCAATTTCCTATGGTAATAAGCACCCAGGAGGATATTAAAAATGTCATTTGTGCTTGAAAAGTAATAATAATTGAAATAGATTTCTGGCATCTTTTATAACCACAGAGCCAACAGTTATTACTGGGGATATTTTAAAAGAAAACAAGCACATTGAGTAATTAGTTAATTGAATTGCCAATATGCCGATGCTGCTGAAATTAATCTGAAAAATAAGAGATTAGCAGCGTGGGTTTGCACAATTATAGCTGGTTAGAGAAAAAAAATTAAGAGGAGGACTGGGACACATTCAGCTCGGTCTGCGGCACAGGACACTGGTGCCAGGGACCTTGTGGGCAGTCCTGGTGAGAAAAACAGGAACAAATAATCCCAACAAATTTAAAAAAAACCCCAAACCTGGGTTGGATGTGTCTGTTGCATCGCTGGTCAGCGTGACACAGCACAGCCACCCTTACATCTCGGTTACGACCAAGCATGATGTTTACTGAGGACTCCTGCTATCATCATTCCTTGGGTTCAGTAATTTGGGAAGTACCTAAATATTGTTAAATATATTTTAAAAAACCTTAACCAGATTTCGGACTAAACAAGATGAAACTTCAAATAAAAAGTTAGAAGGGATGCTGTTTACATGGATGCTTTCTTTAAAAAATGTAATTGGGGGTTTTGGTTTATTCTTTTTTCTTATTTTTTTTATTTTGAAAAATTAAGTCCTTGGAAGTGAACAGAACAAGCTCAAATCTGAAGGTTACATTCAGTCAGAAGCCCGTGATCCAAGCCTGCAGATACCTCCCATCAGATAATTCACTTATTTGGTGAATTATAACAGAGCTGAGGCTTTCACTGGGGCGGGTAAGTCAGAAAGAAACTCTGTTTTTCCCTCTGCACCGAACCAGCCGTGCTGCGGGGGGTGAGGTGGGCTGCCACAAAGGCACAGGTGGCGACAAAGACAACATTGACACAACCCCCCTTCCCCCTAACCACAGCTTTGTGAGCCCTGAGCACTGTAAGCAGCACCCCGTGGAAGGGGAGAATGTACGGAAATACCTGGAGCGCTCTCCCCATCACGTCTGGCACAGATGTGGGTACTTAGTAACATGCGTCGGCGTTTCTCTGATAATGTATTTTATTTAACCTATTTTATTTCTCTGATTTATTTATCCTATTTTATTTATCCTGTCCTCTCCCCTCCGTGTTCCCAGGACCGGCAGGCCCCCTTCTCCAGTGCCTCGTGCCATTGAGTACCAGGAATTGTTTTTATTTCCAGATGCTGGTGCACAGGTCCCCATGCTTTGCGTGGCACACGGCACAAGCAGCTTCCAGCTTCACATGCCTTCACGATTATTCTTCCTGCTGGAGCTGGGATGCCCATGCCAGGATCCAGGGCTTGGCCATGGTTTTCCCCTCTGCATTCCCATTTTCTTCTGTAGCTTCATCACGCCACTCACACGCAAAGTTGCAGATATAAATACGCGTACAGGCACATACACACATGCATGGATTTACACACGTGACATGTGCCAACTTAAAAATACAAATGTTTATGGTAAAAGAAGGTTGTGGTTGTATCTTTTGTAAGGCTACAGCTCCCACAAGCAGTAAAATGGAGCGGGGAGCATCGCTGCTGTGGGCAGGAGGTGCCAGCTGCGGTCCCTGGCTGCTGGGGACGGGGCAGGGTCCTTGGGGACCCCTGTGCCAGGGCTCTGCTCCTGCATCCCCTTAGAGACCTCTGGAGCTTGAACGGATTGTCATCATCGTAATTCACTTAAAGGATGCTTTCTTTCTGAAAAGAAAACAAAGGCATGGCTTATTCCAAAACTGAGGAAGATACACGTGCAATTTATTTCCCTCCTGCAGACACCAGGAAGCAAAATGTCTGATGAAAACTTATTTTGCTGCACTTGCCTGTCTCTGAACTCGTCAGTAGGAGCAGGGAGATCTGAGGAACCGGTCCGTCAAACAGTGCCAGGTAACGCCCTTTGTGCGTTGTCCCAGTTTTAGAAGAAATAAAAATACTTTGGAACTGCCGTTTCTTGCCACAGCCTTGGCGACGGCTGCACAAGCATCATTTCCTCACCTCTCCCCTTCAGTGAAACAGAGCAAGGGTTTTGGAGGGCCAGCGGTGAAACTGAAACTTTCAATGCCTCAGATTCTGCCTGCTCACCGATGGGCACACCAGGGGAGCACAGGGACGGGCGAAGCAGCATCGCCCGTGGGAGCAGCATCTCCCCCGGGACCCGCGGAGGAGGGCAGTGCTCTTTATGCAAATTATAAGACATATCCAAAATGTTTTCTTGCTGTCCATCTGGAGATATAGCCATTGTTCCTGACTGGTGTTCAGAGCAAACAAAATTTCTTTGTGATGACAAATCAAGCCAAGCTGCCTGTCAGTTTTATTAGTTTTAAAAATAACGTCTAACATTAACCTGGCAATTTATCTGTCTGAAGAAACGCTACCCACTCACGTTTTATTTCCTCTATTAAAGGAAACGATGTGTAAACACTATGGGAGAGCACAGAGCAAAGTTTTTAGTATCACACATAACAAAAAGAAGTGCAAGCACAAGTCACTAGTGGGAAGGGGAGTGCTGCACATGTGTTCCTCGGGGCTGCAGAAACCAACAATTATTTTGTCTTGATCCAGCTGCACAATAAATGGGAACAAATACCCCATTGTGGTGAGACTTTATTTTTGATTTCCCGGCATTTATGGAGAACGGGTATTGTTTGCTATAAAAAGTGTGTTTAGGTCAGATGGCTGTGCTTTAACGTTTATTTTATTTTTGAAGCTTTACGATTACACTGTTGTACCCTGATTCATGGGTGACCTTCATGCATGAACCCAGCTTAAGTCATATAAACAGTCCTATTGATTTGAATTTTAACATTGATTATAGGGGGGTGAGGTGGAAGTCAGTGTGAATAAAAGCAATATAGAGTGTGCACCATCATTCTCAGTAAGACAACAATGGAATTACAATCACCTCTTGCCAGAAAAAATAGCAGGCTCCCTTTTTGTGATGAGATATGGATTTTAATCACTTTCAAATATACTGAAGTTCAATGAATTCTATTTTTTCCTTACTTACAAATCCACACACAAAATATATGGGTTTTTTTCATTTCTAGAGTTGAGAATGTCAGTGGTTCAATTTAATCCTCTCTTTCAAATAAAAAGATTTCTGGAGTGGGTACAACACCCACTTCTGACAATTCTGCTCTCAGTAGCTGCACACATTGTCATTCACACAAAAAAAGATGCATTTAACCTCTCCCTTCAGAAGAGATTCTTTTGTAACATGAAGTCTGATTAGTTGTGACACAAACTATGTTATCTATGTAATTAAGTGCCCTCCTGGGTTGCTGCATGTTGGGAAGATGCTGTGACCCTTGATGCCGAGCACAAGCAAGCAGAGGAGCCCAGAGGGGACGGTGACGTCTCCCGTGGCTGCATGTGTTCACCCGTGGGAAGATGCCAACAGCGCAGAGGAGTTTCCCTGCGCATTGGTGCTCAGCAAACACTAATGACCCCGGCAGCACCTGCCTCTGTGGGATGTGGTGCTGGGGCACCAAACCGGGGGCAGCTCTCGTTCTGAACGCCACCTCAGCCTCGAATCGTATTTGCAAGGCTTTCGTGCCCAAGTGTTTCGAGGAAGTGACTACAAAGGCAGAGTAAACACAGCTGAAGCAATGTCATCAAACATTAAAGCAAATATTTGCAGAGGTTTTGGTTTGCAGCCTTTACACATTTCCCGAATGATAGTGATGGAACGCGGGCACGTGCTCAGCTGGCAACGGCGAGACAAAGAAAATCGGAGCGAGAGCGGGAGGGACAGAGGAGGGTGGCAGGAGGTGGCTCCTCAGGCCACCACGGGCAGGTTCTTCGGCTCCTCCCTGGGGAGCAGACCCCCGGCAGCCCCTCACCTTGGCTGCTTCTCCGACTCCCTGTTCGTTGCAGGGAGATGGTCCCATGGTCGGAGCAGACCAGGGGCAATTCACTGTTTAGAACTTTAAAGGCTGAAGGTCGGAAAAGTTGTGTGGTGAAAGAGCAAAGACAGTGGGCTCGGACAGGCGGGGCTCGGGATGCCGAGGGGCCTGAGCCCCTTCTCGGTGGGAAGAGAGAGCCGGGCGGGTGGGGAGATGTGTGAGGGAGCGAGGGGAATGCAAAACGCAAGAGAGTTCAGAGAGAAGGTGGGCATGGACTAAACTCTGCTGAAAAGTACACTCATAACGAAACCTTTAATTGCTTGATATTCACACCTTGGATCAGCTGGTTGTTTCAGTTGTTTCAGCCAGCAGTTGGCCAGATGATGTTACTTCTGCTCTGGCTGAAGGATTGAAACTTCTGAAATGGAAGGATGATGGCCAGTGTGAAGCCAAACGCTTTGTTGTGTTCTTCACCCTCTAATCACTGGATTTGAAAACATTTGTAGGAATATTCAGATTATCTTAAAATCTTTGAAGAAGTAACACATGATGGGGAGGAAAAAATGTAATAACATGACTCCAAAATACCAACAAGGCACAGGCTGTAATATTTCACTGTCTTCAGCGTTGCCTCAAAACCCAGCCTGCATTTCTGGGCACATGCTCGTCCCTTGATGGAGGGTGTTTCTCGTGTCGGGGCAGTGAACAGCCCATTCTCCTCAGCCCTGCAGCACAGCTGGGGTGGTGCCATCTGCCAAAACCTCTATAAAGGTTTTACTGCTGTTTTAACATTGAGTTAGAGTAACTCTTGAGTATGCAATAAGCTGCAGATGAGGTTGCAAAACCCCATTGTTAACACTCAGCTGGTGAAGTGCAAAGGAAAGCAGAAGCTGTTCTTTGACTGCTTGCTGGAAGTTGCTGTGCAATATTTGTACGTATGAAAGGAAAGTCATGAGTATAAATTATCTTTACCTCAGAAATCAGTTTTAGATTCAACTGACATGGCAGGAGTTGAATAACCATTCAGCTTTATCATTTGCTACTTTAGAGTTATCTTTGGTTCACCAGTCATTGACAACTGTCTGAACATGATCCTTAAAACATGTAGCTGGCCTAGTTCTGTTCAGAGGGTAGCTACAGCACACCTGGGTGTGAGCATTCTCTCCCTCAATACTGTAGAAACAGGCTTTCATTTGCTTTTTTTCTTAATCTTTAACCTTTAATCATATTTTCAACAATGTTATTTGCATCTGACAAATGCAATCTCCTTTATCTTACTGTCTTGTAAATTCTACCTTGAATCCTGTTTGGTTGGTGAGGTGAATCCAAAGCATGCCAGTTAAATGAGCCAGTTTAACAAGCAGGTTTAATGAGTTGGTTTAAGGAACCTGATGCCCAGCCGGCCAGTGCTCCCCGTCGGGCCCTTTCCCACGGGTCTGCCTCTTTTCAGAAGGGTCAGCCAACACCTGCAGCCATGAAAATCTATTTGGTGATCACCTGGTTTTGCTGTGTCTCTCTCCATGTTAAAGAGCTGGTGGCCCAGAGGTGGTGGCACTTGGGTGAGGGTTGTAAATTTTTTTGCACCAGCTCTGTGCCAACTTAGGGTGAATAACGGTAAATGCTGCAGCGAGGCTGGAAGGAGAGTTAAGCCCAGGTACATCTCACACCGTTCACCTCTCTGCCGTGATATGGAGATGGAGGATCAATCTCTGTGTGATGAGCTGGCCTTTGTCTCAGAGCAAACGTTGCTCAGGTGTGACAGAGGAGACTCTTACGTGCCTGCCTTTTGCCATGTCACTCAGCTTTTGGATGTATGTTCATTCTTCACTCATTACGCATGTGGCAGCTACACAGAATAACCTCACAACAAACCCAGGCCTCATACAGCCGTGATGTGCCCTGTACTCACCCCTCCTTGCCGTTGGGTCACTGTCATTTTGCAACTGTTGCTGCTCAGACCAAGGGATGAGGCATTCCTGCCTCGCTAACAGCCCTGAGGGATGGGGAAAAGCTAATTGTTCTCAGGCTTCATAAGCAGCCACCCAGGGGTTCAGTACAGGGCCTGGGCAAACGCTGGATCCCCAGAGGGAAAGGGTGTGTGGTGAGGGGAGATACAGCAGCAGAGAAGGCCACTGAGCAGCACAATGGAGACCAGCCCTGGCTGGTGAGGATGAGGATGCTGCCAGGGTAGGGAGGGGTCACTGCTGCCAGTGAGGGGGTGCCCATCCAGGTGGGATGAGATGCTTGGCAGCTCTCTCTGAAGAGAGACCTGATTTAATTATTACTGTGCCGATTTCCTTGTGGGAAAGAGACACTTGGCTGCTGGTGCTTTCGGCTGTGCAGCCCATCACCCTCAGCCAAGTCCCCATCAGACCCACGTTAGGGCACCCAGAGCCCCCCCCTTGGTCAGCAAACACACCAACCACCACCATCAGCAGTGGGGCAGTCCTCATTTCCGCTGGCCCTCCTTGGACGCAGAAGTATAATCCCTTGAAAAGCAAGACTTCTGTGTTTTAGAGCTTTAACATGTTACCACAACTGAGTATCCATCCTTTTCCAGCATGATCAATCTTCTAAGAGCACAGAAAAATGAAATCATAGAGTAACAGTAATCTTATTTCAGGTAACGATCTCATGTAACAGCTTGTTTGTGACAAACCTCTCCTCTTCCTCCTGAACGCTGTTCAGTGTCTAAACTGTGGAACCAGGATCAGTTTCTGGAATAGGAGAGAACATGCTCTTGTTTGGCTCATTTGAATTTCTCTTTTAATGTGCTGGTAATGTCTGCAATGCCCACTGCTGATGGAACACAGATCTAATTCTCAGCTCATTTAGCTGCTGCCTCAAAAGGAAAACAATGCCTGGTGGGAGTGATGATTAGCAAGCAGCAGCAGAGATATAAAGAATAGATAAATGAAATAAATTGCTGAAAAGTTACTAATGACGGCATCTCTGGCCCCATCAGTCAGCTGGTACTCTGATGCACTAAATTGCTGCTTTCTTTTTTTTTTTTTTTTGAAGTGATAGCCACATTACAAAGCTGCAAAGAGGAGGAAAGCAAGAAAGAATGCGTAATATACCCTCTCCTCCCAACCCCAATGTCATGGGATCATCAAGTGTGGAGGAGACAGAGTCATAAAAATGAATTGCATGGAGCATGCCTCTCAAGCTGTTATCTGTTATTTATAAAGAATTAAAATGAGCTAGTTATTTCACATGTGCCAGAGAAAAGGGTTCATCAGTATTGTGCTGAAATGCATTATGACTTACTGATTCGCGATTTCATAGCTGTTGTACTTATTTGAAAACATATTTATATGCATTGTATCAACTGCTCACCATTGAATTTTTATTGTACATTACAGAGGAAAAAATCTTGTGTTTCAATTTGCATCTCACTTGACATACAGTACATAATTCTGCTCCCGTGCCATTTACTTGGGAAATACCTGATCACGGCTCTGAGCATGCACCGGTACCTGCCTGCAGTGCCGTCACGCCGCAGGGAAACAATGTTCCAACCTCTGCCCACCACCATGGTCCCTTCCAACCCAAACCACTCGGTGCTTCTGTGATTCTAAGTTGGAGATGATTATTGACTCACAGCCTGGGGGTAACGTCCACGTTGAATGAAAAGCGTCTGAAAAGGTCCAGACTCCGTGAAGGGGGTTGAAGGATGGGAGGAAGGAGACACATGAGGAGGTTTTGGCACATGTCCGGCCCCAAGGGCGAGTGACAGTGGAGAGCAGGAGGTCTCTGAGTTTTATGGATGTGATGCTTAAACTCATGCTGTTCTTTCTAAGGCTGGCCCATGGATCAGCTGTCCTCGGTGAGCTCTATGTCCACGCCAAGGTATGCTTAGCAGGGCTCAAGGATCTAGGTCTGTATCTTCATTAGTTTATAAATTGATTGAAAGCTGGGAAAGTTTTTTCCTTTTATCCCATCATGAGTTAACAAGCTGTTTGCTGGGTTTTTTTAAAGAAGATTTTAAAAAAATCTTCTTGATTGTTAAGAAACTGTACAGACAGGCAGCACTTTAGCTGTCAGTGGGAGCTAGTGATGCTTGGTGCATCTGAGACTCAGGCTGCTGCTTCTCAGGAGAATAAGGCTGATTTCCAAAGCCCCATCTGAGGCCTCCACACCTGAAACATCACTTTTAACCATGCAGGGCAATGCCCTTGTGTTCTCCAGGGCAGACTGGTTCTGCCCCAGGGAGAGGGCCCTTCTCAGAAGCCAGCGCTGACCATCCTGGATAGGGCAGTACTGGAAGACATTAAAACCGCTCTGCACTGAATGTCCTATGGTTTGATTCCATGGTTAGTTCTGCTCATTGCTTGACATCCCAGTAAGCCCTAGAGACGAGGTACATGGCAGAACCAGTCAAAATGAGCATTACTTTAAAGCTCAGGGTGCAAAGCGTTGTGCAGGCTTCCTGCAGCTCTGACGGTGAGACTCCTGACCGTGAGGTTTGGGATTTCACATCACTGGACCCCTTCCAGAAATATTTGCTGATCCCGCGGACTCAGTTTGGAACTACCAAATAGAAATTAATATGACGGTTCAAGTCCTCACTTCACGGTGGTGAGGGAAATCGGCTTCACTGGATACAGCTGAACATGCATGGTGTGACCAGCAGGAGCAAGGAGGGGACTGTCCCCTGTGCTCGACACTGGGGAGGCCACACCTTGAATGTTGTGTCCAGTTTGGAGCACCTCAACCCAAGAGAGATCTCAAGGGGCTGGAGCAAGGGCAGAGGAGGGCGACGGAGCTGGGGAAGGGCCTGGAGAGTAAATCTTGTGAAGAGCGATGGAAGGAGCTGGGGCTGGTTAGGTTGAAGAGGAGGCTGAGAGGAGACCTCATCACTCTCTGCAACTGCCTGACAGGACGTTGTAGAGAGGTTGGGGCTGGTCTCTGCTCACGGGTAATTAGTGATAGAACAGGAGGAAACGGCTGCAAACTGCAATGGGGAGGGTTACACTGGGCATTAGGAGAAATTTTTTCCCAGCAAGAGCAGTCAGCCATCAGCACAGGCTGCCCAGGGAGGTGGTGGAGTCCCCATCCCTGGAGGGGTTTAAAGGTCGTTTAGATGTGGGGTCAGGGGAGATGGTTTAGGGGTGAGCTTGGTAGAGTTGGGTCAATGGATGGACTCGGTGATCCCAGGGGTCTTCTCCAACCTGGATGATTCTGTGATTCTTTGATTCTCTGCAAGATGAAAGGTGTGGTACGTCCCAGAGCACGGCTGGCTATCCCACCTGTAATCAGCACCTGTCCAGCTGGGAATTTGGGAGGGGCTGTTAGAATCATGGAATGCTTTAAGTTAGCTGTGAGTCTCGCCTGGTACAGGGAAAGGAGCTGCAGAAAATCCCAGTGTGCACCGCAGCTGCAGAGCCTGGAACGAGCCCAGCTCTGTGGCATGCGCACATCCACGGTGCAATATTCCTTCTCTCCATTGGGAATATGCAATGTACTCGAGCAAAATTTCTGGAGAAATAAATATGAAATGCTTTTATATTAATCATTTCCATAATGGAAGAGAAATTACACTTAAAGGAAAGCTAACATTGAAAGTCTTCTGCAATGCTTGCTTTTCATTTGTGCAGTCATTCACCTCACTTTCTTCACATCTTACCTTTTAACCCTTTACTCTCTGCCGAAACAGCCATACCCCCACACCAATATGTGGAAAGTGAGGTTATATTCAGGTAGGCTAATTCTTATCTCTGTTACGTTGGTTTTATACCAGAGAAACACCTTTGAAATCAAAACTGCCTGGAAAATCTAATGTGATATCTCCTTCCCCTTGATACATAAAGAAGCTAATGGACCAGATGCATCCATTGATTTATGCTGTGGTTGACTTTGGTTTCAGAGGTTTAACAACATGTCGTGCTAATTGGAATGACCCTTGAAATCAAAGGAAGAAAAGATTTCACCTTGACTTTTGGTAGAGTAATAAATGCAAAAATCCAGAAAGGGCTGGCCACAAGTTTATGTCTCGCAGAGAAGATGGTAACCAACTTAAAACTGCTCTTACTTTACATGAAGAACGAATATTGAATTCACTGCTGAAAGCTGTCATCTGAGTCATTATGAGTACATTTCCACATGCTGTAATATATATTACATTCTCAGTAATATATACCGAGAGCACACTAAATATTTAATAATATTTAATATTATTAGCTAGAAGCTTCAGAGCATAAACTATCATTGCCTGACATAGCTTCGCTGAGCGTCCTGTGTTTGTTAACGATCAGCTCAAGGGGTTCATCACCTTCCCTGGGCAGCCTTCAGGAATCGGGCGCTGGAGCTGATGTGCTGGATTGGCCTGTGCAGCGTGGAAATTGTGATGGTCCTGGAGAGATAAACGCATAAAAAATAGAGTGATTAGGTTACACTGAAAATAAAGAAACCCTGCTTGCTTCTGCGGTCTGACATAAATGCCTCCAAAATTCATTTCAGAGTGAGTTAAGAATAGAAAAATGCACTTTATAGATCCACATTATTTAAATGTGATTCTCCAGCTTCATGGATAGCATCCTTAAGGTAAAATATCTCAGAGTTAGCAATGTGAAGAGAAATCAACATAAAAATATCTCAAAAGGGACAGCTTAGTTTCGAAGTGCCTCCTTTCCCCTGTGCCTGTATCTATTCGGATCTGACCTTCTGGCACTTGTCCGCGGGCGTTCTTACCTCTCCTCCCCCTCCACTGCCCTTGAATGGGGCCAGTGCTGCTGGGCTTGGGCCCTTATGGGGGAGATTGCAACCTGACATAGCCACGGCCCTGCATCCTGGCCAATGCTCGTTGAGTAAAAATTCTGGAAGATTTAATTTAGAACCCCTTACAGACTGAGTTAAAACCCCGGTTATGCACAAGTCACTCCACAAGACGGGCAGTCCAGGCTCCCCGTGACACCTGTGCCTGCGGACATTCAGCGAGGGGGATGAATCTTGTCGTGGCTGTTGTCTGGTCTGAGGTTGCACCAGGATGAAAGTTCTCCAGGGGAGGTTCTGGTTGGATATTGGGAAGAATTTCTTTCCTGAGAGGGTTGTCAGGCCCTGGCACAGGCTGCCCAGGGAGGGGGTTGAGTCGCCGTCCCTGGAGGGGTTTAGGAGACGGGTGGGTGTTGTGCTGAGGGACAGGGGTCAGTGGTGCTGACAGGGCTGGGACAGAGGTTGGACTCGGTGATCTCGAAGGTCTCTTCCAGCCAAAACTCTTCTATGGTTCTGTGATGCTCTGGGGCTGCTGGCCCAGGGGGCAATGCCCATGGGGAAGAGGGGGCAGCTGTGCCTATGGGGGGAGGAGAGGGTGGGTCAGGTGACCCCCCTGGACCAATCAGAGCGCTCCTTCCCAGGGCTCAGTATAAAAGGGCCCCTGAGGAGAGCCCTGGGGCTTCAGTGCTGCTGGGCTGGGAGGGTCAGGGTGGGCTGATCCTCAGCTCTCCCTGCACTGCCCGTGGCCCTGAGCCTGTTCCCGTGCTGCAGAGGAGCACCGCTCGTCAGGACAGGTTGTGTTTCCCCTTCCTCCCTGGACGTGAGGCTTCCTGTTCTGTTTCTTGGACTGTCAGGGCTTCTTTCTCTGTTTTTCTCGTGGAGCGTCATTGGGGCTCTGGGCTCGGGTGCTCCCGGCTGCCGGGGGCGCAGCCTCATGCCCATCCCTCCGCGTGCAAGCAGGCGGGTGAGTGCCCACACAAAGCGTTAGCCCAGTGCTCACGGTGCCCTGGTGACAGGCGATGGTTGTGAGCAAGTTCTGGGCTTCCCTCACAGCTGTGCAGGACCTGAGGGGCGGTTGTGGCAGGTGAGAGTTCCAGGGCTGTGCGAAGGGTTGCCCGAGGCACTGGCAGTGTTTTGAGTTTTAATCCTTCTGCTCTAGACAACCAGTATTTCCAGTAGAACAGATACATAATGTTCCGCCTTGTCCCTGAATCTCAACTTTTGAACTGCAACAAAACCACTGTTTTCTTTATTTTTACTGACTTTGGTAGTAAGGAAAGCCTGAGTGCAGCAGTAAATCTCGATAAGCTTAAATAGCATCCTGCACAGAGACTGTACACTTACAAATCTGTTTTTTTTCTGTGTAATTCAGTAATGATATATAATAAATCTGACCTAAATGCGACAGAAAGTAAGGGAATTCTATATTAATGCTTTATAATAGGTTTACAGTTAAATAAATTTTATGAAAGCATAGGGGTCTCATTGTTACCAAGCCAGCTTTCCCCATAGCAATATTTTCACATGATTAAGTTAGAGATCAGATAACCACCTTATGCAGTATATACCCAATAGCAATTTAAAAAATTCAATATCAGCTGTATTATTCTAAAGACTCATTCCATTTTCAATGCGAAATGAGCACAAAATAAAGAGATAAACTACATATAAAATGTAAAACATGGAAAAAATTTATCACTTGCAAGCATAAAAGCAGAAAGGATAAAAAAAAGAAGAGAACAAAAGCAAATGGAGACTAAAAAAATACAGAAAAAAGATAAATCTGCAGTGTTACCTTTTCCATATGTGGTTTAGCTGGGTTTTTATTAAGGTGCATATACTTCAGTGCAGCAGTGTAATCATCTCTCTAATACACTTTAGCACTTCAGGCTAAATTAATCTGTGCTGTGCTGGAAACGGTGGGCCCCACTTATGCGGGGGGAGCCAGCTCAGTCAAGAAGGTGCTGATAGGGACTCACTGAGTTGTCCCCCACTCAATGGCGGGGTGCAGGGCAGCCCCATCAGCCCACCAGAGGGTTTTTTTTGTTTTTCCCTTTAGTGGTACCACAGAGAGGAAGGAGCCAGCCCCCTGCCCACACGACAGCCCAATCCTGTGATGTGAAGCCATGAAAAGGTTGGTAAGGAGGAGAACTGAGGCAGTGGGGGGGGCTGTGGAGGTCCCAGCCTGGTCTCTAACTCCAGAGGGTGGGGGGCTGATGTCAAGCCCATCAGTGCTGGCAGAGCCGTGGGTTGTTGGGCTCCTTCAACCCTCTTGCGAACACCTGACGGCATCTCATTCCCCTCGCTGCAGATAAGGTCCTGCCAACGATTCCATTATGAACTTGCTCCCAGGAGTTGTAATTACTGTATTTTAGCTGTGAAAAGTTGCCCTCGGCTGACATTTTTGCGTACGCGGTTTTCACCCAGGCACAAATTGTTTTGTTTTCGTTGCTTTGCTAAATTGCTATTCGTGTCACAGTGTCTGGCCGGTTGCACAGTTCATAAACACAGCAGCAGACTTTTTTTCAGTGGGCAGCCTGGGTTCAGACAGCCTTTTTCTCGGGAAATAAAAAAGCCATTTGTGGAAAAAAAACTCCCACCAAAACCCAAAAAACCTTTCAGAGAGGAACTGGACTCCTGCATTATCCAGTGACCCTCATTTCAAAGGGCATCATCATTTCTGTCCCGAAGTTACCCATTTACGACTCCCTTTTGCTCTTGAGAATTTGCTATGTAAGAAATAAAGTTATGAAACTGAGGCAATAGAATGAACTATTTACCCTAAAAATAAACTGCAGTATGTCGTGTTTCTTGTGTGAGTAACAGACTGCACGTATTCCATCTAGCGACTCTCTTTCACGCTGGTGACCTTCAATCAATCTAATCTATCTACCCAGCCAAGCCAGAGGCTGACCTTCAATCCATCAAGACCAAACTTCGAGCACAGTGGGGTGTGGGGCTTCGTGTTGTTAAGCATGTCCAGAGGAATCCCTCCGTGGTGGGGCAGGTGACCAGCTGAGCCCCAGAGCTGTGCCAGCAGCCCTGCCTTGTCCCTTGGCAGTGTGAGACCCTGTGGTGACCGCTCCTGATTCAGGAGCACCTGGGGATGTGGGACGAGATGCACTGGTGGGCACCATGAGCAGGACCCGGTGCTGCTGCTGCTGTCCATACCTGCACCCGGATCTCCTCAAATGAGTTCTGGATTTACTTTTCCTCCAGCAGTTCTGTCAGATGTTGGCCTGGCAGATGGGGTAGGAGAGAATTGGGCAAGATGAGGTTGGGTTTATACCAAGCATGACTCTTCCGAATCCTCTGGGAGTGTGCTTGTGGCAGAGGAACAAACTTACACCCAGTTTTTTCTCGCATTTTTTCTGCATCTCTGTGGTGAGGTCATCTCTCTTGTACCTCCTTTTTGCTGCCCCAGAGCATTTCATCACATTGGAGTGGAGTGACTGTCCCCTGGCAGCCCCTTGGCTGGGTCAGCCTCCCTGCTCTCATGTGCTGACAGGCAGAGAAACGCCTGTGACTTTCCTTTCTAAAAGCCAGCATCCAAAAGTGGAGACTTCGCAGGAGGACAGCTGACTCCCAGTGGTGTGCCAAGGCTTTAGTTGCCACTGTTATGCCTGATGAGGTCCCTTAACACTCGTGAACAGGAGCACACGAGAAGTGGAAAAAGCTCAGTGGAATCACAGTGGAAACCCACAGAAAGCAACATCGGGGCCATATTTCAGGCAGCTTTGTTCTTTCTTTCCGCTTCCTGCAGATAGAATTTCTTTGCAGTTTTTGGGCTTACAGGGTCTAGGGGACTGCTGTGGCTGCATTACTCCCGAGGTCACCAACTTGTTTTGTTTGTCGGCAAGTACTGGTGGGCCAGAAGGGAGCTGAGTTTGGTGAGATCCACCCAAGGAAAGCTAGCCCTCCCTTCTGGGACTGACTGACGGTCATTTCACAGCTAACCTCATTCCTTTCCACATTGCTCTGAGAGCTGTGGGGCTCCTGGTGGGCTGCCCTGGGTTCTCAGGCTTATTTTTACTTTAGCTTCAGTTTAAGGTAGCTCTGAACTGGTGCTTCTTTGCAGGGCAGGTTTCCACAGACCAAAAAGATGATGCTGGAGGCGAGGCAGAGGAAGAGGACAGAGAGGAACCCAGGGGCCCCCACCTCCCAACAGCCCTCTGGCATCAAGAGACCTGCTTGGGAAGGAGTAATAAACTTAACAAGTACACGGGAAAAACTCTGCCCTTAACTGTATCAGGGATGTTTTTTTAAAAAATTTACATAATGCTAAACAGCCTCTTGCTCACATGCCCATGGATCTTAGTGGCTTTGTTGTCATGGATACCAGTACATACCTTGTTTTCTTTGAGAGATCTATCAAATATGTGCATTTGGATGCTTGCTATATTTGCCTGAATGTTATAAGCACATTTTTTACACTAGTAAGTAATATTAAGCCACTGTGTAATTTATACTGGAAGACTGAACATGCTTGAGCTCAGTATTTTAACACCCTTTTGTCACCCTTGAAATTTCAAATCCAAACACCCTGCCCAAATGCTATTCTCGTCAAGACTGAGCATGACTTGCAAGAAACTGTGTTCTGTCTGTAGGATTTTACTACGAAGGACCCCATCATGTGCTAACCGCTCTCCAGCCCCAGATAAGGGAAGAAATCACTTTTGAGCATAAGCTGATTCCTTGTAAGATAATGTTCCAAGAGATGCTCCCAGTCTAAAAAAAAATCTAGCAGAGTTTGTGTATTGTAACTTCACCTTTTCCATGGAGGCAATGAAAATATTACAGGCTTCATGTACTGTGGGGAAATTGTGGAAGCAAGTCTCCCATGTTCCCCCTTCTTGAAAACCTGATCTCCCACACGAAGGTGCCATGCAACCGAAATGGAAGCTTTAAGTCCCATCAATTGCAGAAAATCCAAACTCATTCTTTTTTTTTTTTTTGCATCATTACCTATTCATTATCCCACTGTAACCTTTATGGCACCTTCGTGTTTGACAACATGAAGCAAAATATCTCATTAAGAGCGAGTACCAAAAATTTCTATCCCATGTTACAGTGCCAGGGCTTCATTAATTTCATAAACAATATGCTGGAGCTGAAGACTTCGTATCCTGGGTCTGAAGCTGGTAAAATCCGAGAAGATCTTAGGCTGTCTACTGGGTCAGCAACTAAGCTGACCGTGTCTGGTTAGTTAACCTTCTTGTCTGGTTAGTTCATTTATACCAACGAGTACATTTCAATAGCTCAGGCTAGCTACGGGGCTCAATCCTACAGTTTACAATATTAAATTCAATTAAGTTTCATTTATCAACAGCGGAGAAAGGAGACATTGAAATAATGACAAGGGAATGACATTATTAGTAAAGAAGTAAAATTTGTCATGATTAAAGAACAAAGTTGCAGAAGAACTGACTCCCTTACCTACAACTTGTGAAGTCAGGAGTGTGTCAAATAAACAGGGGACAAATATTTGAGGTATGCGTGCACAAACCCATACCCCTGAGAGAAAACTTTTTCCTGAATATACTGACCTGTTATATGCTTCAGAATTGCTTTTAAATCACACCTCGGTCCTAGACCTTGAATGTGTTTTATTTCCTGTTGCAAATAGCTGGGTGAAGAATAGCTGGCCAAAGAGAGTTGCTAATTGAGGTTAGCTCCTGGGGAAGACCATGTGAGAAGCCAATATGCGAATCTCCCAGGACGGGAGATTTTCCCTTCCAAGGTGGCGGAAATGCCACTGCCCGTTCCAGGCATGAGTCTGCTTCTTTAACAAGGTCCTTGATTAGCAGATTGCAAAGGAGATCAAAACCTCGGTAAACCCCTGATATTTAAAGGAGACTGGTGTCTTCCCTTTGTACAAAAAAAAAATAGAAAGAAAAAGAGAAAAGGGAAATGTAATGCTCTTTCATTTGTGTGTGCATGAACAAATTAGTTTCGGAAGCAATTCTACGGTAATTATGACCATCTCCGGTGGATTAGATCTTCAGAAATATTCGCTCTAATGTCACAATGACAACTATCACATCCTGATTTTTTTTATATGATGTTCTAGCAATCTAAGGGTTCTGATAATTTCTGTGCATGACGAGACTAGAACAAAACCACATTTACAGCGTAGAAGTTTTGTGACACTGAAAATTTTATGGTGAAGGGATTTTGACCTTTGGATGATATGAAAAATTTAGTGGTAGCCCGATCTTTATCTTCTCGGCATGGCACGTTGATGCAGTCTGTCATTTCAGCTCATGTTGCCTGATAATGAGGTATGTTTGATGTTTTGTTACTCATAATACTTGAACTGTCTCTTAATTATAAATTTATTTGGTAATCACTCTGATAATACTGATACAAGAATCCATTTAGCATTTCTACGTCTGTCATATTTCCTTGCACTGGCGATATGTTGTGATTTTGTTGAGAGTTAAAGCACAAAGCTTTCTCTTTTTTTTCTGGTATAAGGAATCTAATATAATAATCCTCAGGGAAGTTTGGTAAATTTTGGTGAATTTTGCACAAAAAACATCGAGTGCCCTTTTTAACGGTTGCTCAGTGTTTGTCCATTTTGAATGGGTTTTGTGGTCACTTAATCATCTTCCTGATCCTGCCCAGTAGTGCACCACTAACATAGGGATATTTTTGGAATAGCCTTCAAGGGACTTGTGACTGCCTGGAAGGGAGAGCACACAGATTTTCAGCTGAGTAAGGACAGCACACCAGGCCCCAGACAGTTTCACTGCTTTTGATGAAGGGCAGTCCCCAGCCCTCTTGCATTTACGTTTTAATTCAAAAGCAGCCAAGGCAGTCTTTCCGGTGGTGTAATTTTGAAAGTGATGCCCAATTTTAGGCAGGATTTTTTTTCTTCCTGTGCTGCACATCTGGGCTGCGACAAGCCACAGCATGGGGATGTTTTCTCCACGACCAGCACCTCTGGCTTCAGGCTTCTGATGGCTTGAGCTTCTTGTGGCTGCTGTGACGACATAGCATCACAGAATCAGTAAGGTTGAGCAAGACCTCTGAGGTAATCAAGCCCATCTGTCACTCCAACACCACCAGGAACACTAAACTATGACCTGAAGTGTCACGTCTATGTGTTTTCTGAATGTGATGCTACTCGTGGCTGTGAGGTCACGTTGCGGGTCACACCCCGATGCTCGCTGTTGGGGAACAGCCGGTATTGCCGGCACTGATGTTGATATTGTGATTAATTCTTGAGGTCATTTAAACGCTGCTGGGGCTTCCCTGCCAGTCCCTGTCCCTGCTGCACGTCCTGACAGCACACGGGGACACGCGGTGCCAGCCCGGTGGGGCTGCTGCTGCCTGGGCTGATGCTTCGTGCAGTGTGCGTGGGGAGCGGCCGAGCCAACAATTATAAATGATCCTTTTCTTGTTCCGCGCGATATCATCCATCACTAGACACTGCTAAGTGAGTCTAGTAACATTAAAACCGTGTTTAATAAAGCAAACGTTTCCCAACCACTTATGATAGGGTCAGCTGTTGCCTGATGCAATTAATCACTCGTTTACTGAGCAAGTGGAGGGATTGGAGAGCGAGAGAAAACAACGAAATTAAGACGAAGAACATGCACACAAAATAAAAAAGCACTCATTAAACAATTAGTGACAGTTTACCACTGTTTTGTCCTCCTCAAGTACCTCCTGAAGTTTTTCAGGACTGCCTTGCAGTGCAGAGCAACAGATTAAGAAGATGCACCCTAAGGGTGTCGTGAGGATGTTTTCGTGAGAGAAACGAGTGCTGTAACTTCACACCATCAAAACCTGGAACTCATCTGTGGTGTCTCCCCCACAAAACGAGAGAAAGAAAGTGGCCAGAGACAGAAGAAGAGATGGGTGGCTGGTTCTCCCACCAGAGGCTCTACTATAGCCTTTCTGTTGGGGCCTCTGCGGCTCCCGTAGGATTTCTCTGAGCCCTGCTCTATTTCTGTGCCGTGAACACAATCGTTGCCTGTTTCGAATTGTGAATTGCCAGTGGCTAATAACCTGCTCTCTGGCTATCTGTGGCGCAACAAGAAGTGAAAGACTATTCCACAGATTCGCCAGCTGGCTGGCCAGATGCCCCAGAGCAGCAGCCCCCTTTTGGCTTTTGCTTGAGCAAAGCGAGACTATTTCTCCTCTCTGCGTCCTATCACGCGCCTGCAAAGGAACGAGAGCAGCACGTGCCGGTGAGGACAGTTCGGAAGTTAAACCCCGGGCTGTACCAAAGGCTGCTGAGATATTTGGACTGCGGTCACTGTTGGAAGAGAAAGTTTTTCAGCTCGTGGACTCTTTGGTTTAGAGGACGCAGGCAACGCACAGTAAGAGTTTTTCTCTGAGAGATGCTTGCTGTGCCCAGTGCAGACGCGCTCGGCGCAGAGGAGCCCTTCTGCCTGTCCCGGGAATCCTCTCATTTATATGCATCTGATAACTCGGGGACGGGAAAACGGGAATGAGTTGGCAGGTGGCCTTTCGAATGAAAGGGCATGTGGTAAACTATCTGTTTGCTGCTTTCTCACCCTGGAATACTAAAGACGTCACACAGTATGCATATTCCTTTCCATTTCCCCTCCGTTCTGTCCTTCTTATTGTTCATATTCCAAAAATCAGACATATTTTTAAAAGACATAGATGAGTAAGAGGCATTTGGGCTTGTTTACAGCAATTGCAGTGTGTAAGTTCTGCTGTTTATCCTAATGGTCCGTACCAAAATACAGTGAGGATTACAGCATTAGACTTCATGCCTTTGTAAAACATACGAATTTGAATAAGTCTTTATTCTGTAAACAGGATGTGAAAACAAAATTAGTGCTACTTCTTAGAGCAATTACCCCCAGGAACCATCTCTTTCTAACCAACAACAAGCTGATGCCAAACAGAGCTTTTGCTTTAAAATTAAATGTACCCACCTACCCTACAGGCAGCAATACCTAGACACGAAAACCATCAGGCATCAACACTAATATTTTTAATAATTTAGTTATTTATAATATAAATGTATTTTCTGAGGACTTTTTGCACAGTTTAAGGCCAAAATATAGCAAAGCAATAATTTCTTTGGCCCCCAGTTCTCCCATACGTGCACGTGACTCCCACAGCTGAACCCAGCAAATAATTCTAACTCATCTATTTGAATTTGTGGTAGTTACAACAGATTTTAACTACTCAGTTTGAAATGTTCTTAGCGCCTACCTTGTACTGAATATTTTCAGAATTTTGGCAGAAACAGATAAATATCTGGATCTTTAAAGAAGCACACACACACATAGAGAGCATGCAGTTAGACTGAATTAATTACCAGCTGACTTCTGATCGCCGCCACACTGGTAGTGAACTGAGTAACTGCTGAAATTAGTAAATTGGTTCATATTTTAGTAACATAAAAGAGATGAGAGCTCTGTACTTTTTACTCTCTGAAATATGTGTGAAGTCCAGGTAATTCTGATCACGACCCCCTGGTCAGTGGGAGATGGGTCAGAGCTGGAGATGAGGTGTCTGAGCTGCAGCAAGGAGCTGATAGGGAATGGAAGAAGTGAAATCACTGACTGAGCACGAGAGCTCCTCTTGCATGAGCAGCTCGTACTCATTTGCTAATCAGGTCTCTGATAGCAGGAGAAGATTGTTTCTGGGGGAGAAGGAGGATCAAGAGCCTGAGGTTAGAGGGGGAGGAACCGAGCACTGGCCCCAACCGCTCCGAAGCCGGGAGTAGCGGTTCTGCAGTCCGTGAAGGAAAACGTGATGGGCTCAGTGTCTGCTTGCGGTAAGATGGGTTGCTGGTTTTGGTGCAGTTATAGGTAGCTGGTAACTCTCAGAAAAAGCCTCACGTATGAAAGTGTTGTTTTGTTTTCTTGCTTTTGCGCGAGTATAGTAAGTTTAGTCCAAGTGCGTGCCCCTGGGAAGCTGTTGCCTCTTTTGCATCTTTGTCTGGCCCAAGGTGACCCACTCAGGGAGCTTCTGGCATCCGGGTTCTACCTGTGCTGCAGAAGAGCAGGAGGTGTGGGGAGAAGATTCCTGTGGGGGAGGAAGGAGGAGCAGGGGCAGTAGGCTGGGGACGAGGCGAGGCTCTCCTCTGAGCCAGAAGGTTTGAAGTACTAGTTATTGCATCAAAAAATACATATAATAACAGCACACTGCTCTGCCTTGCTCCACCAGGAACAGCTCCCGGTGGTTTAAATGAAGTGGTGCCTCTGGTAAAGGTTGTGTGTCTAACCCAGAGAAGGACGGGCTGGTCAGAAGAGAGGCTGCTACTGTCAGTAACAGGGTCTGGGCATGGCTGGGAGAGGCAGAAGAACCCCAGAGCCTCTGGATTTTGTTGGTTAACTGCATTAAATATGGTTTGTTTGCTTGCAAAGTCCCAGCACGGCTTCAGCACAGCGCGGTGCTTTCTGGGCCCCTGGTGATGTGCCTCAGCCTCAGCAGTTGGGAAGACCTTTTACCGAAATGGACTAATACAATATTTATACTGTCTGCAGCCTGGCTTCCTCTAAAACTTTGACTTCAGCTCTCTCTTGGGTACTATTTATCTGTTGCTGGTGATGCCTTACCAGAGGAGAAGCAAAAGAGCAAGCAGGCAAAAAGTTTAAGACAATGGTCTAGGGAAAAGAAAACCAATTCAAGACTTTTTCATTTGCGAACTAATATTTATATGTTATGCTGCAGTAATTTCTCTCCTGGTGCTGTCATTTGATCCCAGAGACATTTAGGTTTCACAGTTTAGAAGCTGTGCGAGCCTAATTAAAGTCGATTACACACATGCACAAAGAGGAGGACAAGAAAGGAGAAATAAATCTCTGGTCTGGGTGTTTGAGTTGCAGACTGACATCTCCTGGTCTCAGCAGAGGGGAGCCCTGGGGTTTCTCTCTGAGCCAACGATGCTGCCCCTGCTCTGCAGAAATCTCCCTCCCCAGGCAGCGTGGGGGCAGCCCAGAGGGCTCGCTTTGGTGTCAATAGGCAGGGATGTTTTCCTGACAGTGAAGTACGAATAATCTCCTGCACCTACTAGATGGTGCGCCCTTTAGCATCATAATTGGGTATGGTAGGTTTAGACTGGACTTTTGGAAAAAAATGAGGAAAATTTTTTTCCCAGCAAGAGCAGTCAGCCATTGGCACAGGCTGCCCAGGGAGGTGGTGGAGTCCCCATCCCTGGAGGGGTTTGAAGGTCATTGAGATGTGGAGTTGGGGGAGATGGTTTAGGGGTGAGCTTTGTGGAATACAGTTAGTGGTTGGACTAGATGATCCCAGGGGTCTTTTCCAACCTGAATGATTCTGTGGTTCTATGAATTCTGGAATGGGTTGCCCAGAGGGGTTGTGGATGCCTTATTTATTGCTGGAGGTGTTCAAGCCACAGACATCATGCGAGAGGCAGCAGCCAGGCTCTGACCTGCCCGTTCAGTGGCTGCCCACTGATTGGGTTAAAGTGGAGCTATTTTGGGGTTTGTTACTGGTCACATCCCGAAGGTCCCTCTCAGAGCAAAGCCATTTCCTTCAGCGGTACGTCTGAGTGAGCTCCTGGTGTGGTTTCTGCAGCACTGCCCAAACAGAACGCTTCACAGAACAGCATGAACATCTTGAGGCTGTGACCATGTATCGCGATTCTCCGGGCAAGGCCGGTGTGCTGAGGGATGACTGCTACCTGTCATAAACACTGGAGAATATTTGCATGTGGTTGAGACTATTTATCATGTCACCAGAAGACGCTTTTATGATTGGTCATTCCCTAACTACTTCTGTGTAAGCATCTTACCCAAAGCCCATTAAAGCTAAGGGCAAACCCCTGGGTGAGACAAGTTTGGCAGCACATCACCACAGCCCAGAGCTGTTCAGCAGGAGGATGATGTGGTGCTGCAGCCAAGTGAGTCTGAGGTTTTTTAATTCAGCCTGCAGCCCAGTGATTTCTCTCCTGACCATGCTGACCACGGCAGCCAGGACAGCTGTAAGCTTGGAAGCCAGTGTAGGATCATTAAAATCAACTTTAAAACCAAAGCTGAAAAATTGGGGAGCGCATTGGTTTCTGACTTTGGGTTTGAGGATGCTTGTTGGGTGCTCAGCAGAGCACTTATACAAATAAAAACAGAATTAGAAAAAAGAGAAAAAAAAGAGAGAGTTTGAGGAGAATACCACTACTGGAAGGTCATGACGTTTGGAGACTACCAAACAGGAGAAGGAAATTTGGCACTTGGTTGCTTTTTATGTCAACTTGATAAAGAAAACCTTTTTAGTGTCTTGTACAGATTTTTGTTGAGCAGTATTTGCACCATTTTAAAGATGAAATGTATATTTCATCAAGTTTAAGAAGAAACAAGCAGGGAGTGGGCAAGTATTTCAGTACCGTTAGAAAGATATTTCATTTCTTGTCAATACTGTACTATGCCCCTACACCCTGTGAGCATAATTGCAAGTTAACACATACATGAGAGCTAGAGCTGACAAATTGTTCGACTATCGATCATGTTATGAGACTTAAAATGAGCACAAGAGACTCTTTCATAGCAGAAGACACTGGTTCATTTTTAAAAAACGCTGTATAAATGGGTCCCTAGCTTCTCTTTCTGAAAATCGGTTTCCTAAAGCAACGCTGAGGACAGTCCTCAACTGTTTTTCTGCAATGACAGAGAAAGGGAAAAATTCTGACACAAATCTTAGCAAGATTGGGAGATGTCACTGTGGGTACCACTTGGGGTGTGACACAGGCAATGGGGATGTTTCTCTCATCCCAGGGTGCCTGAGACATTGTGGGGGGCTGGCGGGCAAACCCACGTTCCAGCAGCGCCTGGAGACCTGGAGAGAAATCCTTGGGTGACCAAACCAGCACTAGATTCTCTGTGAAGGCAACTGAATCTGATTTTATCTCCCTGGGGCATGGGGAGCTAATGTGGAGGTGACACACGGAGCTGCTGCACTGGGTGCCTGGGGACAGCCTGCCCAAACCTGCCAACATCCACGGTGGTCAAGGTGCCAACTGAGGTGTTGGAGGAAGAAGTAAGGAGCCGTGAGCATGGGAGGGGATGAGAGATGTTGGAAGGAGCCAGGGTAGGAGCCAGGGCACGTAGGATGGATTTGGATCGATGCCTTCTCCATAGCAAGCTTGTGCGATGCTTTGCCTGAAGGGTAGCTTTTTTTGACCTGAGATGGTATCATTTGAGAGTCATCTTTATTTTTATCATGGCATGAGTGGGATGTATTTTCTCCTTCGGTTCTTGGAAGCTTTTTCTTATTAAGTAACAAAAATGAGTTTCTGGAAGAGTCTGATAGGGAATCTTTTACTTTCACCCTTGTTTTTTAGCCAGTCTTGCTGCATTGAACCCACCCGGGGTTTGGAAGGTGGACCTTGCCAGGAGGATGTGCTGGTGGGGAGAAATATTTGTCCACATGTTGTCTGCCGTGTAAATACATTTCGAGAGTTTATTTACTGCGTACAGCATGATTGCAGTCGGACTTTTGTAGAGTAGGCCAAAATACCTTTTAATTTGCAGTAACCTTGAAAGCACACAGTCTCAGGAACCTTGACATTGCACTTAGAAAAAGCAGCAATAACCATGAACTTGTGTTAAGTACCATGGTTTTTACAGCGAGATCATTTAAACATATTCTGAGCAAAAGGATGGTGAGAGAACATTGTTAGCAAGCTCATTAGCCATCTGAAACTGCCAAGCAGAAGCCATTAATGGCCAGAATTGTATTTGATAAGAACAGTATTTGCAAAGGCAATTTTTGAGGACTTGGGAAATGTGAGCATTGAGCTGGGGCTCATTTCTAAAACACGAACGGAGCGTGGGCTCGCCCCAGCTGTGCCCCTGCAGCCGGCACTGGCTGTATCCCGGTGTGGTTTTCGCTGGATGAGCACTACGTGTGTTGGCATTCCTTTGGCTCTCTCTTCAAGAGGTCAGCGGTGAATGAGGCACTCAACATAAATAAATAAATAAATGCTGATTTGTGCCTGTCTCCCACAGTTTATTTTCCATCCCGTTTTTATTAACCTTATTCTATAAATGTCCCTGGGCCCACACTGCCTCGGCGCAATAAAATTTTTTGCTACTACTTCTGTCACTTCATTCTTCACTTTTACAGGTTGTCGTTATTTCTGCGAAGGGCTCTCTCCTCCAGTGCAATTTTGCTTTCAGTGGGTCTTACGTGGGCTGTGCTGGGACCACCATGTAAAGATAAAGGGACTTCCCAGAAACTCTCTGTCAGGAACCTGAAACCGCAACTCGTACGTGATGCTCAAAGCCAAACGCGTGAGCATGGCAAAAATTACACCATGCGGGTATATGGGAGGTCTTATTTAAATATATATGGCCTTCTTGGGAAGCACCGTGTGTGTCTGAGGAGTCTCAGGGCACTCACACCTGGCTTCAACCTCCGCTGCTCAGCCAAGCCCTGCTGGGGAAGGAGCTCCAGAGCTGGGGTCTGTGCAGAAAGCCCTTTATGACAAATACAATACGTCACCAACAATAAATGTCAGGAAGTGCTGGTATTCCAGGAGGGGAAAAAAAAGAACAGTCGAAGTGAGCACCATTTGATGGTTCATTTTGTCTTTCTCAGTGTTATGGTTCCTTTTTATGTTCTTTAAACAATAGAGTATAGGCCTTTTTTTTTTTTTTCAGAATAGGCTCTTTTATTTTATTTTTTTTTTCAGAAAAAAACCACCCCAGTAGGTAAGCGGCAGTTCTTCTTGGAAGTAATGTGTTCAGCCTTGAAAGTAATATGCTTAAATAATCTCCAACATTAAATATTTGATATATGTGCACAGGGACAGTTTGTACACAATTTTCCAGTGATCCCGAGCTAGAGGGGAGTGGCTGATAGTACTGCAAACCATTATGTACATATTTCTGTGCGCATACACTAAGACCTGTCACAGATATAAACCGGTTCAAAAGGCTTTTCACGTTGGCTCTTTGAACTTAGGAGTGCTCAAATGCTGGAGACAAGACAAGTGCCTCTATTCTGAGTACGACAAAGATGCAAGAAATTTTAAAATCTGGAATGTTAAATATGTTAAGCCTGGTTTCAATATTAGGAACTTTCAGAAGTGGAGGTCAACTTCACATCTGTCCCTCCTGCAGCCAGGAGCTCTGCCCAGAGAGCAGGACAGGGGAGGAAAACCAGCGGGGCCCGGGCTCGCAGCATCCCTTTGCGTCGCGCTCGTCCCTGCGGGTGCTCCTTTTCTGCCAGGCACCCCTTCCTCTGTGCTCAGCCTTCCCGGCAGGCCGGGTCAGGATGCTGTGAGCTCTGCTCTCGAAATTATCAGTGCTCAGGCAGAGCTGTGAATTGCGCTAAGCTCCCTGACCTCGTGGCATTATCATAAAATTATCTTTATGCAGAATCCGGCTGCCTCAGCAGTTTCCGCAGGAGGTCACACTCGACGTATCTGGGGTTTAGTGTTGTTTATAATCACTTTCCCTTAAACTCTTGCAAGTTTGGGGCATCTTTTGCTTCTGGTTTGTGCTTGCCTGTCAGGCTTCGGCAGAGATGGGTGCCACCTGAGCTGAACCCATTTTGGATTCTTTCCCTGACAGGTTCTGTCTGGATTTTTAGAGAAGACTGAGGCGATGTCTGCCTGACAGCTGCAGCCCCATCCTCCTTCAAATTGGGGTGCATGGGTGGGATAACCCCTGGCTGGGATAGCCCACGGCTGGGGTAACCCCCAGCTGGGATAACCCACCACTGGTCTTGCTGGAGGGGCTTTACTTTGGCTGCACGGGCTGAGGCGGAGGCTTGTTTCATTCAGGGATTTTACGTGCTCCGCTCGGTGTGTGCTGGTGTCTTTAGATGTCAGTGTGGTGCCTCTCTCTTCACTTCCCACTTTGCTGCAGTTTAAAGGATCCTTTCAGGAGGAGAAACAAACAGAAGTTGGCAGCAATCTGCAGATTTGATCATGGGGGTGTTTTGATTTTTTAGAGAAGCTTTGGAGAAGTCGGCCAGCCTTGGAGCCATGATCTCACAATAATCAGGTTTTCCCCGTGACGTGCTGGGTAACTGGAAGATTGATTTAAATAATCTTTATGGCCAGTACTTGCAGCGGCATGGTGGTCTGTGCTCTTCCTCAGAGAAGACTTTGGTTTGTTCTTTCTCCTTATGTTTTGATTTTCTTTTTATTTTATGGTTTTGGGTTTTTTTTACTGCCACGGAGGCATGTGATGTATATGAAAAACGTATACTGGATCTGAGACACCTGTTTGGGAATACCTAAGCAATTAGTGGGGTCTTACTCTGAGGCACTCAGGTGCATGTGTACGTCATTTATAGAATTTGCATATACCTGTTGTAACCCATCCGAGCCAGCCCCTGGCCCCTGGGGCTGGTCCTGCTGCTCTTCTCTGGTGGCTTCTAGCAATAGAGGCTCCCTGGGGAACCTGTCCTACACCACACATGGAGGATGCTCACCCACAGTTTCACATCTGACTTGTCGCAGGCTGATCACAGCCGTACTGGGACCGTGGATTTGATGGGAGGGTGAAGGTTTGTGCCCAATGACCTGGGCAGCAGTGTTCTGCCAGGCTCTGCAAGTCCAAAGGGGTTTAGACAAACCTACTGGCAATTTAACAATTTGTAAACTAGCAAATTGAGAAAATTAGCAAAATTCTGATCTTAACTGCACTAATGCAACTAATCACACTCATAATTTTTCTTATTTGCAAGTTGTGCTGCTGCTAGCTAAGAAATCCCAAGCAGAAATTGTTCTCTATTAGATTAGCTGCTGTAGGACTTCATCAGTATTTTTGGGAATTTACAGACTAAAACCACACTTTGTGTCTTGATTTTGGGTTTGGTTTTTTTTTGGTTTTTTGTTTGTTTGTTTGTTTGTTTGTTTTTTGTTTTTTAATACAGAGAAGTCAGCACCCCTTAGAAAATTGTAAGTTTTATAATGTGTTGTGCTGCCCAGCCTCCATGGTCTCCCACGGCTGTCAGTGCACCTCACTACTAAGGCTCTTTGATTATTTATTCAAGTAACATGTGATAAAATAAACAAGACATCTGCTACAAGTACACTGTGGCTAACACTCCAGAAGGCTCCAGCCTTCAGTTTTTCTGGTTTTTTTTGTTGGGTTTTTTTTTTCCCCTCTCATCATGCATAAATTGGAGAATGATTCTATTTTCCCTCACTTTGAAGAAACAAAAGCTGAGGGTTGTGTTTTCCATGATGACACACCAAGATGTCGACTCCAGCCCAGAAATCAGCTTTGCTGCTGCTGCCGCAGTGCGCTCACGTCACGGCACGGGTTTGCTCTCGCAGCAGGCGTTCAGGAGCTGCGACCAGGGTGCAGGTGCCTTTTATTTAAGATGACGCTAAGAAAATTTGACTTGGGTTTGACATCTGGTGTCGTCCTTTTTTCTCACTGCAGCTGGGACTTCGAGGTAGTTCATTAACACGTGAGGTGGGGGAAGTCTTCAGGTTTTGAATGCGAGACTTGAAATCAATACGTTGTTCAGGTTTAGAGGTTGAAGTGGGAAACTTCAGTAGCTGGAAGATATTTTCAGTGTGTATTCATATAAATTGCACGACGCTGCAAGAAATAATAGTTTTGTTCTGCTAAAACTTCCACGGTTTTGGACTTTGTTGTAATTTCACTTTAGAATGAAAGCTGAATAAAATATCTGAACCAGCACCTTGCGCAGGGCCCCTGAAATTCCTTTTGGAGGAGCCTTCTTCATCTTCAAACCAGCAACCCACCAGCTGGTTTGTCCCTGCTGATACCTTGGCGAGGTTTCTCAAATTGTGGCATGTATCTTCCAAGAGCAGTTTTGATGCTTCTGTAAGCATCCTTTTCTGCCTTAAATTGCTCGCGTACCTCTGTTGTCTTTCTCTGAATTGAGTGAAGACGAGTAATGCTTGCTCACAAATTTTGCTAGCTACCCTATGTATCAACGAAACTCATTGGCTTTGATAAAGCAACATGTTTGATGGAAACTGTTTCATCACAGATGTTCCGAGCAGTTCTGGAGATGGGACTTGCCTGGTTTTGCTCTTTTTTGTTTGTTTGTTTGTTTTTGTTGTTGTTTGTTTGTTTCTTCTTCGTTACTATTCCTACATTTTCTATTAGCTTTAGAACTCCCAGTGGCATTTTGGGGGTCTACAGCACACATTTCCCTTCGCAGAGGCTCGGTACCAGTGGCAGGAGTGGATGTTGGGAAACATGGTTTAATGGTGTTGATAGGGCGAGGAAAAGGTTAGACTCGATGATCCTGAAGGTCTCTTCCAACCAAAACTCTTCTGTGATTCAATGATCCGATGATTCGATGATTCTGTGATTCTAAGAAACCCAGGCAGATGCCCAGACCAGCCCAAGGGCAGGGCTGGTGGGAGGGTAGAATTGGTCTTCGACGTGCAGTGCATATGAGCTCACATGTGCAGACACACGCACACACACAAAACACACACAACACACACACACCCAGACACGGGGCGGGGGGGACGGCCGGACCTGCTCGGCCCCCCCTCGTCGCTAGTGCTCCACACCATTTAAGAGCTGAGAAATCGCGAGCGTTATCGAACGCTCGGGTTTTCGCGGCGCAAAGTTAGCAGAGATGCTTCTGTAACTGATAAAGTGGGAAACTTCACAGCACCGAGTGGTCCTCAGATTCACACTTCCACATGTGTCACAGTCTGGTGTTAATGTACTTTGAGCAATAAGATAAAACATGTGAGAGCACTGCCTGGGCACACAACCTGCCGCTTTTCCTGGGCTGTCCACACTCTGCACTTGCCTTGGGGGTTCTCGCCTCGCTGATGGTGATGGAGAGGTTGGTAACACCAGGGAGTGCAAAAGCTACCAACTTCCTTCCCAGGATAAGGCTTGTCCATGGTTTTGGCATCTCCCCCCTGTTAAATGGGGCAAGAGGAAAAGTCCCCCAAGGGTTTTTGAGTCACCAGCCTGCGCTGGGTGCATCCTTTAAGTTGTTTCTGATACCGCTGGGTAAACCTTGTATGGAAACTTTGGAAATTTATTTTGTTGGAGGGGGAAATATTTGACATCAGTGGAACATAGGCAGGTGAGAAAAGGCACCTGTGAAAATAAACAACCCTCCGTAAAGAAACACAAAACGGCAATTCCTCCAGATGGCAAATGTGTCTTAAATCTTTCAATGAAAAAAGAAAATGCAGGCGAGAAAAAGGCGTAACCAGGTTACACAAGAAGAACAGTCTAAGGGAAGGAATTAAAAACATTCTAATAGGCATGGGAAAAAATCTTCATGCAAATATTATGGTTTCATCATAATTTTAACACAGCGAGGAAAATGTAGGCAGGGAAGCTCAGAAAAATTTGAGTAAAGGACGACTTCTATCCAAAAAGAAAAAGAGACACAGCATTACAGGAAAGAGAGCATGTGAGACATAAATAGAAATGGGAAGATAAATAGAGAGATAAACTCATTTCGGTAATAGCTTGAAGTTGTTTCAGATAACGCTGCAAACCCGTGGAGGGCAGTTGCCTGTCTGGGTGTCACAAGGGGAGTGACTTCTGTCTCGTCCTCGTCCCGCAGAGCCGGAGGCAGGACTGGACCCCATCAAGACGCTCCATGGCGCGACCGGGCACCTTCCCCGGGCTTCGGGATTGTCTGCAGTTTCACTGATTGCAATTACTTTTAAAATAAAACCTGTTGTGAGGAGTGGGGTGGCACAACACCTTACGTGGTGAGGAGTTGCCAAGGTTTTTGCAAAGCTACAGAGGAATTGCCCAACACCTTTTAAAGGAAAATGACCCAGAGGCAGGGATGGAATCTGAACGTGGGCTTTCTACAAGCATCACCTCCTTCCCCTGCGCTTCTCTTTCGCTTTTCGTGCCACGCAGCTTTGTGGAGATTTTGGGTGACACCAGAACTTGCTGAAAACCCTGGGGGGACTTGCACCGCCTTGCCTCAGCCTGCCCTGGGGCTAAACCGGGGTCAGGTCTGGTTTGTGGTGAGGGGGCCTGAGGTTTTTTCTATGGGAACCAGACCTTTCTAACCAGGAGCAACTGGTCTGGACAACCATGGTGACATCTGCAGAGAAAGGAGGTGGCATTTACAAACATTGACAGGTAACGCGTTGAAGACAGAATAAATATTTTTTAAAAGTGTGGACTAATACGCCAGGATTGAATGTTAAAAGCAGAGCAGGTCCAGTAACAATGAAGACTGGGATAAACTAAACATAAAGCTGACTCAAAAGTCATAAAGTATCAGTGTCCTTTCCAAGACCTAGCTCGAAGTAGATGTATTTGAAGAATTTTTACAGCTACCCTAAGAGCAGCACTTGATGAAAGAAATATGTAGAAAATATTATTTATTTCCATCTGATATTCATGCTAAGGTGCTAAGGGAGTCAGTAAATTAAGTTTCTGAACCTCATGATAGCAGATTTTGAAAACTTGCAGGAAAAAAATGTTGGAGCCCACAACGTAGAGGTAAACAGATGGAGAACTAATATTTACAGGGAAAAGATGACGGACTGCAAGCAGGGGAGGACTCTTCTCAACCCCGGGAGACTGGACACATAGTGAGGGCAGAGATCCCCGGGCTGCCAACAGCAAGGCCGGGGCTGGAGCATCCTCGGGAGAGCAAAACCTTTGGGGAAAAGCCTGGTGGGAGCCAGCATTCGGAGTGGCTGTGGAACCGGGGAGGGCTGGGATGCTGGGGAGACGCTAGTCGTGACAGCCACCCTGAGGTGTCCTGGGAAAATAAATATTTATGAGAAAAAAGACACAAATTGCCAAGTTATCCTGCAAATTATTGGAGAACTGGAACATATTGTGGAGGGAAAAGGTATTTTCTGATGACTTTTCAAGCACAATGCTTCATTCTCTGCAATGTTCATCTTCAAAAACAGAGAATGGGGAGGAATTAATGGTCCAGGAGCCTGAGAATTCGCACTTCCCGGAACAAAGAACAAAGACGTTGAGCCTGTCTTCAAATGTCCCTGTTTTCTACAAAGGAATATAATTTTGCTTCTGTCATCATTTCAAGAAATACTTTCTCCACAATGATTTCTTTTCTAGAGTCAAGGAGTTGAAATCTTGCAAAAATAAGAGGAAGAAAAAACCTTCTCATTTTTCTGAAATAAAAACACAAAAAACCCCCAACCCCACAGAAACCAGCAACACAGGCTCTTATTTTGCTGGCAGAAGCAGAACTTCTTTGAAACAAGAAGAAAGAAGAAGCCGAACATGTTTCAATTAAAAAAACATTATTAGCTCACAAAGGAAGAGATAAAAAATGGTTTGCTCTTCGGGAGAGCGATGGGGCTGCCCGCTGCGAGCGTGCGAGCAGCATGCTCGTCTTGGGGGCTGGAGGGTCCACGGTGCCCAGGCGGGTCTGGAGGGTCTGGGCGGGGGTCAGGGCAACCTGGCACACTGCTCGGACTGGGAATAGAATTATTCATCTGCATTTGGAGCTTGTTTGCAAATGCCTTTTGCCTGGCAGTGACTGGAGCTCTGGAGGAGAGCCCTGGTGGAGCCGTTGGTAGCTCAGGGCAGCAGCACATTGAGCAGAATCATTGGCACCAAAAGGAAATGCAGAAGAATCACCAGGAGCCTTGTGAGAAATGAATCAAAACCGCACTCACTGCTCATGCTAAGAGCAAACAAAATGCAGGGAGGATGCGCTGGCAGCATCCCCGCACTTGGTGGTCACCAGAGATCTCGCTTTCGTGAATACCTCTTAATTTCCAGGCACACGTTGTAGGCACATAAATAAGTAATAATATCTCATCTGGAAATAGACACTTCAGAAACAACATTTCTCAGGCTGTAATGTTGTTATGCAGAAAAAAACATTTTGAGGGTAACAGGCTGACAAATAAAATGCCTGGCAATGCTGGTGGCTGGGCAGTGCTGGGCAGGCCGGTGAACTCTGTGGCTTTTGAGCTTTATTTAATATGAATGAAGAAGGAAGCCCGACTGTTCTGAAACAGGGAGTTCACGCTGAACATAATGAGCACCAGAGCGTCTACCAGGTGGTGACCTGCTCGGCTGCTGAGCTGTCATTGTTTAGACTCTTGCCATACAACAGCCACCATGTTAATTCATCATTTTGGACAGCGGTACTTTCAGCAGTGACACCGTCACAGTGTCATACAACACTAATTAGCTGTCACTGTCACATTACCCTTAGAGTTGTCATCCCATGGAGGTGGCACATGCAGAGGATGTGAGGTATCGGCAGTCGGAACACCCTTGTCCTCAGGGAAGCGCGGGTTAGTGCTGCTCTGCAGGAGCACCTGGGGAGGCACCAGCCCAAGAGGAACACTTTGCTTCTGCTGTGTCACCATTGAAACCTTCGGTTGCTCTGGAGGAGAGATGAGAAGCTTGCTCCCTTTTGGTTGCCTTCCTCCCCAGAACACCTCCTCCTTCACAGGCCAGCGTGTAGGGTCCTTCTGGCTTGTCGCGAGTCACGAGTCCAAGGGCCACGTGTGCGCCAGGGGCCGCCATGTAATGGGAGGCTGCTGGCAATGCAATGTTGGTGGTGTCCTCACAGGTCTGTCCAGGGAAGATGCAAGCAGAAACTCTGACTTCTAGTCTAATAAACACATTTTAATTCCCCTTTCCTTGTCTCTTTCCAACGTGAATTCTTCTGGCTTTTTACCCAAACCATATTTTATCCAGAGTTCTGCACATTTTCCTCAGATCAGAAATGCCAAAGCTCAAAATCGTCACGAAGCGTGCAGTCAGAGTTCAGTGTTCATTGGGCTGCAAACTTCTCAAAGCACAAAAGTCTTAAATCCTGAAAACTGCTCTTGTCACAAACCTCTGTCTTTTCTAGGTGCAGTTCTTAGGATCTCACACGGTTTTGGGATCATGACAGAGTCATTACAAACTTTGTGCCTCAAGTTCTGAGGTAAGTACCTGCTTCCGTATAGCAAATCCTCCCTCCCTTCCTGCCTTGTAAAACTGACCGGGCAGGTTAATTTTAGTGCTCTTCCTGAAAAATTATTGATGAGTTTTGCTCAACTTTTAGAAGCGGCAACGCTCTCTAGGGCGAGAAAGGTGGAAGCGGCTCCTGTCTAGACAGTGAATGGGACTCTTTGTCTGCTGTCCCAGTACTTGGGTATAAATTAATCATCAGCCTGCAGTGGTGGAATCGTTCCCATTTGCTTGGCAGTGGAGGGATTCAACCCTTGCTTCATGAATTCTTTATTGCCAGAACTTACGTATCATGGAAATTACCCAGCAGTGCCTGCAGCTGACAAACAAGAATGGCACGGGCGTTTCATGGCCGCTTCTTACCCCTTCGAGAGCTTGTGGTCAACAGGCAGGCGAGGAAGTGAAGACCCTTTCTTTGAGATTTCAGTTGGGATCACTTGTTTTTCCTGAACTTCCTCTGTTAGTGATGACCCTCTTCTCATCAGAGTAGAGCAGGAGAGGGTTTCTCTCCCACCCAAACCTGATTTCAGCGTTAGCAATTTCTCATCTCCTCTCCCACCGAGGTTATCAAGGACTCAGAACAATCCAGAAGGTCTTGATGGGCCAGCCTGGGAAGCGGAGCACACTCCCACGCCCCTCTAGTTCGGAGGAAAACCACAGCGGGATTTTTGTCTTTTGGCATCACCAGACATTTTGCCATCTTCCCAAAACCTCGTCTCTGCGTTGCAACTCACCGTCTTCGGATTCAGCTCCCAGCTCTGTAGTAGGAGGACAGCTTCTAGGCAATAATCTCCCTGCTTTTCTCTCTTGCTTATTGTATTTTTTTCTTACACGCCAACTCAATCTCCCTCTGTACACATATTTTCTATACAATAGGCCTCGTGAAGGTAGCGTCTTTAAGTGCTTAGTTTAATGATGGGAGCATGGAGGCAGCTATGTGGATAATTTATTTGATTTCAAAACGCTGCCACATTTATACATGGAAAACTTTAAAGAAAATTAAACTCATTAAAAAAAAAACACATGAATTGTTTTTGTAACAAAGCAATTAAGAAATCTTGCCTCTCCAGCACGGTGGGCAACATTCTAAATAAAATAAAGCCCAAATTACCTTTTGCTGGAAACAATGTAAAAGCTATCTCTTGTCACTTAATAAGAAATGGAGGTTTTTAGACAATACAAAGATTTAGCAGCTTCCTGCTATATGTGTTGAGAAGTATTTTGCTCAAATTGCCTCAGAAAAAAAGCAGACAATTCCAAAAGATCACATCTATGAGAGAGTTTGATGTGTCGTTCCCCTCCCCCCCAACTAAATTACTCTGCTTTACGGGATGCAGAAAGGACTCAAGCATTTTATTTTCTTCCCACAGTGGATGTATATACAAAGGTTTGATAGGGTTTTGTTTTGGTTTATTTTCATTGTCTTTGCTTCAAACTATTCCCTAAACCCCCCACGTTTCTATGGGAACAAAGGAATAAAACTGAACCAATGGGCTGCGAAAAGCGGGACCTCTCCTACCCCTCCCAGGGAGCGGGTTTTATTCACACCAAGGGTCCTGCTGAACCTTGAAATGACTCGGGGGGGGTGACAGTGTCAGGGGAGGACTGTCCCCTCATGAGAGGTGGCCCCGGGGCTTTGCCCCACGAGGAGCTGACGCTCCTGCGATGTCACGGGCAGGAGAAGGAGATGCTGGGATCGTGGGGGACGCAGAGGCGGGGGGGATGCTGGTACCTGCCCTCCCTGGGCTGAGCTGGGATCCGAGGGGGCTCCATCGCGGCCATCCCCATCCCCTCCATCGTGCTGGCACCCTTTGAGCATCTCCCGGGGCTCCCGCAGGGACATCAGAGCAGCCTTTCCCAGGGTGCAGGGTGTGCCCATTACAAACCGCCGGCACATGGAGGAAATCTGGGTTTACTGAGATATTTCTACTGGATCAAGCTGTTCCTGCCCCTCCTGGGAAGAACTCGGTGGAGATCTCCTCTTGTCAGAGCAGAGGCTCTGATATTCTAGAAAGAGCTGGAAAAAGGGTGTAAGACAAACAGGTGCCCCTTAGGCCTCCCCGCGTGCTGTCTGACGTGCGGGGCTGCTGCTGCTCCCGTCGAGGGGACAGCACAGAGCTGGGACCACTGCGGAGGAGCAGACCAGTCCTGCAAACCCGATGCCCTCCGAAAAGCCCTTCCTTCAGCTCCACCTGCCAAGAAAAAACAACTCCCGGGGCTGGAAGCCTGGGCTGTGCTCGCCTTTGGAAGATGGCCAGTCCTGCAGGGTCCCTCCCGAGCCTACTTAATCGCATGATATAAGATGAGAAGACAGGCTAATGAGAAACCCCATCTGCCAGCCAGCTAAAATTAAGGCTGCCTCCTTTAGCAAAATGTGCTCAGATATCTGTATTCTTTTAATATCTCTTCATATGGCCAAGCATGTTTCAGACGTAGCGGTGCCTGCCTCAGCTCTGTTTTTTTCCTTAGTTTTCCTAGTTTGCCCCTGAACAGCAGGTAAGTGGAAAAAATTGGCAGAAGGATTCTGTTTCAGCATGAACTTATTGAGGAGAGCATCAGCTAATAAACCCTGCAGTCCAACCTACCTATTATTACATTACATTACGTGACTCAGTGATTCATGGCACGAGATTGGTCAGGGATGCGATATAGCAGGTGGTCTCATGGCACTTTTGAACTCCTCAGGAGAAACTAGGACAGAAATGCAGAAGAAAAAAATTCTCAGCACAACCCTGAGGGCGGTTCTGTGGGGAGTGGATATATTTAAGGAAAGGTCTTCTATTTCGCTCTGCCTGCCCTATACTCCCATGCAGCTTCTGTGCCCCTGAGTAGCTTGTTCGTTTAGTTTATCTTACTAATTACTCTACTGATGTTCAAAGAAAGACTTTTCTTCCTGCAAAGGGTTGGCCACCAAATGCCCGTACCCTGGAGGCAGCGGTGGGAGGATGGGGTCCAGTGGCAGCAGCTCTGAGTGCGAAGCCCAGTCCTCCCCAAACTCACACAGCGCAGCTCAGGGCTGGGGCAGAGGCAAAGGGGCTCAGGCTGTCATTGGCAAGGAAGGTTTTATGCTGGCGCCTGGTACATGCCTCTGCTGGGCACCGACGCAGCCGGACACCAACTGAGGCCGGAGTCATTATTATGCACCTTTCGTTTGTCTCCCTGTAAAAGTCCCACCCGGCTGAGGAACAGAGCAGCATCCTCATTCCTCTTCAACCATCCATCCACTGTTGAGAATCAGGAATCACTTCAGGTAGGTTGGGAAATGCTGCAGCCATTAAAATTGTGGACAAGGAGAATCTATAAAACCTCAGAAAGAAACAACTACCACACGACTGCTGGCACTCGCAGATCTCACAAGTCCAAATTCTTAAAGCAAATCGCACGCATCTTTTGGAAAACATGTATTGATTCTTACCATGCCAATTGAGAAACAAATGTCTAATAACTTTTTCATGGATTAAGGCTGTGGGAAAATGTGTTTTTTCACTCTCCACAACTCATTGTTCAAACAAAGTAGTGTAAGTTAATCAATCTTGTGATAATAGCTTTTAGGAGAGCTGCTTTGTTGAACTTCATCTTTATTTTTTCATACAGCAACACAAAAAAAGCCAGGTGTGGCAAGAATAAAATTACACTGATCTATTTTTAAATTGTAATTTATTTTAGGGCCAGGGTTCTGGAGGTTTTGGTGGTTCTCTAAGAATACAAACTTTCTGCACAGTGAAAAGGTTTCTTTGGAAGTGATTAAGCCCAGTTACGAACTGCAGACCTCACATCAAAGGTTTGATGGGCTCTGGTGAGTGACTGAAGTGAACAAGCAAACAGCGAACACTGTCTCTGCCTGCCCAAGCAGTGTAAATTTCTCTTAAATGTTTGATTTTTCTTCCTCTGTAAGCAAAGTCCAAAGGAGGGAGGGACTTTAAATCAGGGCAAACTGCTGAGTTCCCAGATTTTCCCTGGGCTAATGGATTTGTTCCCTTCCCTTTGCTGCAGGAACCCCCTGAAAAAGGATTTCCCTGCTCAGGAAGGGTCGGGCAGCGGGATGCGAGAAGGCTTCGCCTCTGCTGCTGCAATGGAGAGAAATGCTGGGGGAGGGAAACAAAAAAAAGAACCACTTAAAAATTAAAGCTGAGATTAAAGTGAAGAACACTGGTACAGCTGAAAGAGCCTGCACGACACGATAAGAGCATGTTTTTAAGGAGTTCTCATTTTTGCGAAAATTAGTTTTGGATCCTCATCAGTGTATTCAGGAGAAAAAATATTACTCTAATGTCTATGGAACAGAGATAAAAAAGAGATCTACTGAAGGAGAAATAATGAATTTACACTTTTAACATTCATTCTGAGGTGCAGAAGATACATTACTCTACATTATGCCTATATTAGACTTAAATAAATTTCATTATGAAAACAAGATTAGAGGAGAGCAATGCAATTTGAAAACATCCAGCACTTATGTGATTGCTTAAAATAAAGAGTTTCCAGGGTGGTAATGCGTGGCTGCACTTCTGGATAACCGTATATAAAATAGATATTAAAGTGATACGAAGGGGCAGCATTAAACATGCAACAGCAGGAGGGTTTGGGGCTGTCTTTAACTCCTCCTCCCCTGGCTCTGCTGCCTCACACCCCCGTCACGGGGGGTTCTGGGCTGTTTGCAGCCCTGCTGGCTCTCAGAAATGATGAGGATGGAGCCCAAAGCCCCTGTGACTCCCCCTGCTCCCTCCGCAGCCAGAGGTCAAGGGAGCAACCGAGCAGAACATCACTTTTTTCCCCAAATGCGGCAACAATAGATGCATTTTTATTGCAATTGGCTATGCCACCCTTCCACTGCTTCCTGCCCAGGCAGGGCTCATCAATAACTTTTATTACACCAAGGCCCACCCACCCACAGTAACAGAACCTTCTGCAGTCCAAGTAATGAGCAGCCTAAACTGCTCACATACAGATAACCTCGTAACGTGAAGACACCAACCATTTTCTTCTCCTAAAACGTGCTGCTTTGCAAAATTAATTCACATTCTTATTATGCAAAGTGACTCGGTACCAGTGTTGCAAGAAGCTGTCTGCTTTCTGGTTGAGAACTTTGCTTATTAAAAAATATCTGGAAATCGCATGGCGAAATGCCTTCCCTGGGAAGTGAACTTCTCAGCTGGTTTTTAGTAACCGGTGTGGATAAGCAGGATGGAAAGTGCAACCTGTTGCTTCAGGAGTGTTACACTGGAACAGACTGCCTAGGGTGGTCATTGAGTCGCCATCCCTGGATGTGTGTAAGTGTCGCTTAGATGTGGTGTTGGGTGACATGGCTTAGGGGTGAACTTGTAGTGTAGGGTTAATGGTTGTAGTGTAGGGTTAATGGTTGGACTTGATGATCCAAAGGGTCTTTTCTAACCTGAACTGTTCTATGATTCTATGATTCTATGAAATCGTGGATAATTAATGAAATGGAGGAGCAGCAGGAAAGGTGAAGGGCTGGAGCAGGGTGGGACCCAGCGGGGTCTTTCTGCCCAAAATCTGAGAGGAGCTGTCACAGATAAGCCTTATCAGCTTTTGTAATTAAGATGATTTTACAGATCCTAAGTGTAACACTAAATGTTTGGGTCTATGCGTCTTCCAAGTGCAGTGACTTCAGCGCACTAAAACTGGGCTTTCCTTAGTTGAATGCAAATCCTTATTTCCTCCAGTTGTGTTCAGTGAAATACTGGTTAGGAGTACAGCAAAATTTAGCACTTCAGAGAAAAGGCAGAAAATAATTTAGAAGGAAGAAGCAGAAATTAATTGCACTTTAATAAAAAGGAAGCATCATCCTGTTTCAGGAAGACGTGAAGAAGCTGTATATTTGCATTAAGTACTGAGCTCCCCGAGTACCACGAGGAGACTAATTCTGTGTGCAGTGGACACGCTGTGAGGGGAAACATTCCCAGCACCTTCCTTTATATCACTTGCGAATCTAAACTGACATTAAAAGTTTGTAACTGCAGTTTATTTTTTCACTCTGTATTTTTCTATACGAGAAGCTTCAAACCAAGTTTTCCCTTTGCTATTATTTTTACTTTGCTATTTAGTTTTGCTCCTTGGCCCCTCCTGTGCCGTGTTTCCCTGCCTGAAGATGAGGGAAGGTATGACAACACGATGCTGGAGTAAAATGCTGGCACAGTATTATCTCTGTTCAACTGGCTTAGGAGCTGCAAGCCAATCAAAATCTCCAAAATAAACTTTTATTGGGACAATCTGTACTAAAATCTGTGAACCGAGAGCTGGGCATCTCATGGGATAGCACCCGTGCTCCAGGGGGATGCACAAAGTAACGCCGGGTGGGTATTGCCACGACCTACTTACGGCTCCTGCAGCGCGATGCTCAGCACGCGAGTTGTGACAAGCCAGAGAGGAAAATTACATGACAGCAGTAGATCTTCAGCTCACGCTGAATAATTTAACTATGGAAAAGCGAAATCAACCCTCCTCTCCTGGAAATCTATAGTCAAGAGAGAGAGTGGTGGAAGAGAGGGGTGAGAGGGAAAAATCAGGTTTGAGAAAACACAAGCCACTATTTGAGGAATTTGAAGTATGTGGAATAGGTTATTTTTATAGTCTATTTAAGTTTCCGGACTCGTTCAGTCAGCTACTGATACACCGATGTTTTCAGAACAAGGAAATTTCGAATATGACTTTTTAACAATTTTGGCTACACCATAATAAGGTATTTTGTTTCCCCCCCTCAAAGCCCACAAGTGGCACAAGAGACAGCAGGCACCGCTCTGGGTGCAGCATTATCAGAAGAATGTATTTGGTGTTCAAGGAGCCACACCCAGATCCAGCTCACTCCTTTACATTCCATGCCAAAAGGAATGTGTATGTCTTTATATACATATGAAATTGTAATGGCAAAAGGCTTTTTCTGAAGACCATACCTCAAATAAATTGAGTGTTCCTGAGTATCTGATACATCATGTAGGCAGCTTCCTGGAAAAGCCAACGGTATTTAGTCTAAGCTGCAGAGTGGCCATGGGTGGCGAGGTGGGAGCTGGAGGCTGGTTTGGACAGACCCTGCACCCTTCTCCAGACACCAATCTGGTAAAGCCCTGAGTTGAGATGGAAAACTCTCACAAGCTGGAGGAACCACACTGAGGCTCAAGGTGCATCAAAGTCCTCCAGGCTCACATAACACCCTTGCTAAACACCTGTTTTCACCCTGCGGCCTTCCATATGGTGTTACTGCCAGCCCTGCCATATACTTTTTCCCAGGCAGGGAACAATGAGGAGAAACACAAGGACAGAAGGGTGCTGCTGGTGGGAAATCTTATGAAAAAATTCACTTTATTCTGTGGGGTATTCGATGCGATATGCTTACAAAAAGCCTGTTGTCCTAAACGCACTTATAAAATATATTCATGCCACACCGAACAAATACAGAATACAACAGGGAGGTTGGATTAAAATGATCTCTGAGGTCCCTTCCAGCCCAGGCCATTCTATGAGTCTATGATTGTGAAAACTACCCAAATGCGCCAAACTTATGAAGTCCCAAAGAAATGAAAGAAAGATCTGAGTGCAATAACTGCTTCAGTCAGCTCTTGCAAGTGCACCGGCTGCAGCAAATAGGCAGTTGCCAATATTTATGATATTGCTCCATCTCTTTCTTATTCTTCTGGATAAACCTACCTATCATTTGAGACTGACACCAGCAGTAAAGCCCCCAAATCTGTGTGAAACTGAAAATCACTACAGCCAGCTCTGTTTATTACCGCTGGCTGTTAACAAATCACCCGCTCGATGCTTTGATTCACTGCCTTTGTAGGCACTGACTGTGGATTGACTGGTTTGTAATTCCCTTGGTCCCTCTTTTTAAAAATAAATACTCTTCTTCCTTTCCCATCCGCCGGGACACCGGTGAGCTCTTGAAGATAATCACCAGCGTAAGTGATTGCTTCCCCGAGTTCTCCAGGCTCGCCTGGGTAAATGTCACAAGCCTTCCTGCCCTTGATTAACATCTCATTTAATTTAAATATTTATTGATCTTCTATCTCCCTATTTTGACGTGGGTTCTTACTGTCTTGCCGTAAAGACGTGGCAGTCCGCGAGCGGAGCAGGTGCTCAAAGTCACGTAGAAACACACAAATAAGAACGTAGCCTGAACATTTCACCAGTTTTGAAATTTGTTCCTTCGTACAACAAACAGGTGCTACAATTTTTCTGACGAGTGATAAAGTCACCGATATCACGCCAGTTAAGCTCAATTACACTTTTAATTCTGTGAATGTTACAAACATCTTTTCTAATTTAGGGAACTCTTCAATTAAACATAAACATGATCTTTTAGGCAGTGCTTTCCAAACACTGAGGCGTGACTGCTGTTTCGTTTCAGCCATCCCATTCCTGGGTGATGCAGAACCCAAGTCCAACAGCATTCCCTGGCTTGCACACATTTTTTTCCCCTCACTGAGTTAGGAAGTTACTGGTGTGCAGTTGTAAATAGCTTGGGTTTACTCCATTTTAACAAAGAAATGGATTTAATGCCCTTCGGTACTTATGCAAGGATTATCTAACAAGCAAAAGAGTCCATTTCTCCATGCAGGCGTTTGGCCCGTGGCTGTTGCACAGCTGGAGGGAGAGTATCCCACCGGGTGAGTGAGATGAGAGACTTCGTGCCTCAACAACTTCCCCTTCTTGTGGTTCAAGGAGCATCTTCAGACAAAGCGCAGTTTTCCTCGGTGTCCGAGAACAGACGCTCTGTGTGTGCTCAGCTTTAGCTGTGTGAGTAGCTGGGTGGCATTTACCAGCCCAGATGTCTCCTTGATTTCCTTCTGCTGTAGCCTGAGGGTGCCCCTGGCCCTTGGTCCTTAAGGCAGAAGCAGAAAAACAACATGGCCCAACCCCAGCCACTCACTGCGTGCATCTGGACAACGGATTTTCCTATGTACTGTTCATTTGAATCGAAAGACTTTTTAATGAATAAAGTTTAGCTGGACCCATGTGAGTGGGGATGGGGCTGGGAACCTCCGGACACCCTGTCACCATGAGCTCTGCTGTCACCCCAGCTCCGGGCCATGAGCAGTCGATGTGCAGTTGGTCAAGGAGATATTAGGGCTCCCTGCTAGAAGGGGCTTCCCAAGCTCAGAAAAAGCTGCTCGTATCAACTGGGGAAAGGATAAGCCACAATTGCCAGTGGATACAACTGGCCAAAGTCAATTTGGGGTGATACACCTGGTTTTCTGTTTCATTCCAGCACTCTGACCACTCCTTGCAGCTGCCATTTCAAAAGACGCAGCTCTAAAACCCCAGAGGAATTATTACATATACAATTCCATTTGTATTTAGACTGGTACCGTATGTCTTATTGATTTGATAGTGTAGCTGTTTCCAATAAATTGCATTTATACAGATAAAAAATAAGGAAATAAATGTCAACAGCCCTAAGTGGGAGTGCAGGAAGAAACAAACGTTAGAAGCGCACGGTTTGAGAATCTGTGCAAATCTGATCTGAAATTGGGGGGGAAGCACAGTGACATTTCAGTGCTCCTTTTAACACCACAACAGCAACAGGCAGTGATTACTTTTGGCATTTTCCTGCATAAGGATGTATTGGTGATAAAACATTGAAGTAAATATCTTAAGAAATTTTCTTTTTTCTTTTTTTTGGCAGAGAGTGTTAGAGCACCGAGGAGCTTTTGCTGATTTTCCTTCAAAAGGACAAACAAAAGTGCTACTAGACCATGCCTTTTTAAATAGAACACATGTTCTTGGCTTATTTGACCAGCACAAATCCAGGATCCTCTACAGCAATTTTAGTTTCCATGACACATAAGGGATAGTAGTTTTGAAAGTAGGTCACACATAATGAGGATGTAGGGAGGCAACTAGGAAAGCAAAGGCCTCCCTAGAATTGAACCTGGCGAGAGGGGTCAAGGACAACAGGAAGAGCTTTTTCAAACACGTGGCAGATAAAACTAACACCAGAGGCAATGTAGGCCCACTGATGAATGAGGTGGCTGCCTTGGTGACAGAAGGTACAGAGAAGGCAGAGTTACTGAATGCCTTCTTTGCCTCTGTCTACTCTGCCAGAGGCTGTCCTGAGGAGCCCCGTTCCCCTGAGGCCCCAGAGGAAGTCAGGGCAGTGGAGGAGTTTGCTTTAGTCGATGAGGACTGAGTTAGGGACCAATTAAGCAATCTGGACATCCATAAATCCATGGGTCCAGATGGGATGCATCCACGGGTGCTGAGGGAGCTGGCTGATGTCATTGCTAGACCACTCTCCATCATCTTTGCCAAGTCTTGGGAGACGGGAGAGGTGCCTGAGGATTGGAGGGAAGCAAATGTCACTCCAGTCTTCAAAAAAGGGCAAGAAGGAGGACCCGGGTAACTATAGACCGGTCAGCCTCACCTCCATCCCTGGGAAAGTGATGGAACGACTTATCCTTAGTGCCATCTCAAGGCATATCAAGGATAAGAGGGTCATTAGAGACAGTCAACATGGCTTCACCAAGAGGAAGTCGTGCTTGACTAACCTCATAGCCTTTTACGAGGATATAACCAGGTGGATAGATGATGGCAGAGCGGTGGATGTGGTCTGCCTTGACTTCAGTAAAGCATTTGACACAGTCTCCCACAGCATCCTTGCTGCTAAACTGAGGAAGTGTGGCCTAGACTCTCGGGTAGTGAGGTGGACTGTGAACTGGCTAAGGGGAAGAAGCCAAAGAGTTGTGGTCAGTGGGGCAGAGTCTGGTTGGAGGCCTGTATCCAGTGGAGTCCCTCAAGGGTCGGTACTGGGACCAGTATTATTCAATATATTCATCAATGACTTGGATGAGGGACTAGAGAGTACTATCAGCAAGTTTGCTGATGACACCAAGCTGGGAGGAGTGGCTGACACACCAGAAGGCTGTGCTGCCATCCAGCGAGACATGGACAGGCTGGAGCGTTGGGCGGGGAAAAATTTAATGAAATATAACAAGGGTAAGTGTAGGGTCTTGCATCTGGGTAGGAACAACCTCGGGTTCCAGTATAAGTTGGGGAATGACTTATTAGAGAGTAGTGTAGGGGAAAGGGACCTGGGAGTCTTGGTGGACAGCAGGATGACCATGAGCCAGCACTGTGCCCTTGTGGCCAGGAAGGCCAATGGCATCCTGGGGTGTATTAGAAGGGGGGTGGTTAGTAGGTCGAGAGAGGTTCTCCTTCCCCTCTACTCTGCCCTGGTGAGACCCCATCTGGAATATTGTGTCCAGTTCTGGGCCCCTCAGTTCAAGAAAGACAGGGAACTGCTGGAGAGAGTCCAGCACAGGGCAACTAGGATGATTAAGGGAGTGGAGCATCTCCCTTATGAGAAAAGACTGAGGGAGCTGGGGCTCTTTAGTTTGGAGAAGAGGAGGCTGAGGGGTGACCTCATTAATGTTTACAAATATATCAAGGGTGAGTGTCACGAGGATGGAGCCAGGCTCTTCTTGGTGACAACCAATGATAGGACAAGGGGTAATGGGCTGAAACTGGAACATAAGAGGTTCTGCTTAAACTCGAGAAGAAACTTCTCAGTGAGGGTGACGGAGCCCTGGAACAGGCTGCCCAGAGAGGTTGTGGAGTCTCCTTCTCTGGAGGCATTCAAGACCTGCCTGGACACGTTCCTGTGTAGCATAATCTAGGCATTCCTGCTCTGGCAGGGGGATTGGACTTGATGATCCTCGAGGTCCCTTCCAATCCCTAACATTCTGTGATTCTATGATTCTATGATAATAATGCGAATACAGAAAAGAAAACCACCAACATTAAAAAATAAAATAAAACCATCATCTGCACTCCAACCAAGGGTAGTAAGCAAGCAGGTGTCTCAATCAGGCCGTTCTAAGATTTGCAGCAATTAGCACGTACTGGTTTTCATATCTTCTGTCCAATTTGCTCTCAGCTGCATGAATCTTCATTGCTTAAATCCGGTGTCTCTTCCCCTGAGCTCACATGTCCAGAGCGCCGTTATTTTCACCGGAGTTAATCTGGACTTACGATGCTATCTGAAAAGTAAATAGATTTTATTTGTTACCAAAGATACAGCAGGATCTTTTGAGATGGAAAATGGTAAATAGTTAACACATCTAAGCTGTATTTGCAGGAGGAACCTAGCTGGAAAAGCTCTTTCCATTCCAGTCAAAAGGCATGAAGGTACAATGCCATTTTTGTATCTGCAAATTCTGAACATCAACCTCCCAGGCAGAGGGATTATTACTAAAGTTCATCTGAAAAATGAACAAATGAACCACATAATTCAGAGAATAATTTCAAAAGAACCATTGCATTCAAGAGAAGTGACCCTAGACAACATATGAAGCAAAAAGAGGTGAAACTCATTGATTATACGATTCACTGTGAATTATCCACACATAGAGTGTGCTAATAAAAATAACAGCTTTTATCCAGTTTAAGACTTTGGAAGGGTTTTCAGTTTGCAGTTATCACAGACCACGGGGTTTCACCTGGGACGCTTTTCTGCACAGTTTTGATGTACAACGTTGTACATGTTTTCTGACGCTGAGCACTGGAGATTTGATTGAGTACTGCAAATTTCTTCAGGTGTATGATCAACAGGGTTATTTTCAGTGCCAGCTCTTATTAGATTAACTTGATGGCCTCATGCCGAATATTTTCTTTCTGCATGGATTTCTCATACACATTTGTTGTTGAATATGTAGTTACTCCAAACAGTGTCAAAAAGGGAAAGCAAGAACATAGATCTCTGCTGGCAGTATTTCCAAGCTTTGCTTTAAACAACCAAGTACAGCAACGTGAATTTACTTATGTGCTGTACTCAGTAGTGAAATTTCAAGTGTGGACAGCAGTGATTTGGGCTATGACTTGTTTCTCTGCATCGCACTCTTGCTGCTTCAAAAGCAGCAGCAATTGGAAAGCAAGCTGTGTTGTTTTCCTCTGCCTGAAATAGTTCATTCTCTTGCCTGGCATGTTAAAAAAAGAAATTTAAACACACTCAGGAAAGAATTTAAGCTACTATTATAACTCAAACCTTTAAATGTTCACTGAGAGCAATATTGCGCTATTGCCCGTGAGCCCACAGCCCATCAAAACACCTGGCAAGATCTCCCGGATTTCAGCAGGAGCAGGGGCAGCCCTTTAGCTCACCCTGCCTGGTCAGCTCAAGCACTGAACACCCAAAACTAAGACCATTCAGTATTCGAGCGTGCAACAGCACCCTTTTCACCATGAGCATTTAGACCCCGTAGTCCCCCTTAATTCCCAGGCAGTGCGTTCCATGGAGTCAAAAAATAACGTAAAAATCATAGCCAAGTGTGCCCCCAGCCCCAAACCCCAGAACGCCAAGCTCCCGAGAAGGCAATTTAAAACAATAAGAGTTCTCCACCCAGACAAACACATTTTCAAATTCAGACCGACAAAAGGTTCTTCTCTGGTTTGTTTAGACACTATAATCGTAGAAATGGCTGGCAAATTAAGGACAGGAGTGCAGAGGTGTGGGGAAAAGTCTTTGTGCTGGAGAAGCACTGTGATAAGCGATCTACTTGAAGCGCAGGCCGGGTTGTGGGTTTTTTTGTTAGAGTATTTACCATTAATGTGATCCCAAGTGGCCAATTACCATCCCTTTTACGTCCTTTTATTGTGAGATTCAGAGAACACTGCAAACAAACCCCTCCTGACGTTCCCCAGCAGTTATTTCTGTGGTTACATACCTCTCCTTCTGTGTCCACGATGCTGTAGAGCCTTGGCCTGTGCTGGAGGTATTTTGGAGGAAGGAGGGAGCTAGGAGCACCCCCAGGGAGCAGCTCTGCCCAGCACTGACCCTGGTCTGAAGGAGCTGAAGCCCATCGGTTCCTCTAGATGAGCCCAGCCTGAACCTGCTCCAGCTGGAAAACTTTGAGCCCAGCCCAGGGTGGGGCTTCCTTGCCTCCAGCTGGGAAAGCCTTCCCAGATTGGGGCTATAAAAGTGCTTTTCACCATTTTGCTTTTCCCTGAGGTTGTCACCTAGAGGTTCAAGGTATGTGCTATATCCTCCCTCCCTAGGCCACTTGCCATCAACTCAGTGGTGGGAGCTACTGAAGCAGTAAGGGCTAAATCAAAGTTTTTGGCATTTATAGCAACGCACTATGGAGAAAGGGAAAAAATGTAAGACTTTTGAAAACTTGTCTGGTGCATAGTAAATTAAAAAAATATCTTTTTTCTTAGTGCTTGCTTGACCTTTCTGCTTGACTAAACTACTGATTTAATCTATATGTAAGTTGCTATTTCTGCGTGCATCTGGATGAGCGGTGTTCTGAAACAGCCGAGAACAGTCCACGGTGTCCTCAAGCAGGTGTTGGAGAGAGCTGGGATGGTGGATGTTAGAGGGAAGGAAATGAAAAGCTAAGTGTGGTATCAGCAAAGATATTCATCTTCAAGACACCATCTATTTGTGCTCGGTAAATAGACATTATGTGTTAGCAGTCATTGCATTACAAAGCCCTTGCAGCAGCTTCATTATTGCTTTTTATTTTGCTCATTGCCCATTAGCTGTCTCTGTTGGAGCACCTGGATATCTGGGCACTCGCTCATCCAGCCGGTGAGCAGGGGCTGTGGGTGCAGGAGGGAAGGGTGCCAAGATCCGTGCGTCGGCTCCTGACCGTGACAGACGTGTTCAATAAAGCTCGTCAGCCCGCTGAAATGACCCCTTAACCCTCATCCATCCGATAACAACGAAGTTAAACCGTGTCACACCTACACTTGGGAAATCAGTTTATGGGAATGTGTTGATGCTTTGCTCCTCCACGGAAAGTGGGTGGAACCCACGTGGCTGTTGCAGCGAGCGGGGTGTTTGGCATGGAGGATGCTGAGCCCTCATCTCAACGTTAGCAGTTCAGCCCCTGCAGTGCCCAGAGGCTGCATGAGAAATGAGCCCCTTCGGGCTGCGAGGTGTGTGTGTGTGTTGGGGAACGTTTATGTGAAATTTTTGCTCTAGTCAAAAAGCTAAACTGCAAAGTAGAGGAGAGCGGCAGGAGAGCATCTCACCCAGAGTGATGGAGCTGAGATGCAAGGGGCTTAAATGCACACGTGCGAGAGCTGGCTCAGAAAAGCCACTCTGACCTCACTCTATTCTATATTCATGTATGTTATTTTTTGGTTCCAAATTTTGACCTTGGTTGACATTATGTTGTGTATAAATGCGATGTAAGGACAAATGCATATACATGAAGACAGATATAAAGTGTTGCAGCTGTTTGTTAGTCTGCTTTAGCTTTTGATAGGTGGTGTTTATCAACTGCTATTTTTATATTTTTATTTATATAATCATAGCTTAAAAAAAATGTATTTTTTTATTAGCCAGGACTTCAATACAGATAAAGACAGTGCCCAGCCTAAAAAAAAAAAACCCAAGAAACCAAAAGCCTCAAACCAACCAAACAACAAAACCCACAAAAAACATCCCAACCTTGCCTATCACCATAGTAACCTGACAAAAAAACCCCATCGTGTGCTCAGTGAGACTCAGTTGCTGATGAGGAGGTGACAATATATTAAGAGATACCTTGTGTTTTTAATATGCACTTATGAACTACTTGTGTTCAAAACAGAGATGAAGAATGATAAAATACATACATGAAAGCATTTTCTGTTTTGAAGTATTCCACTTTCAAGAAGTATGCCTGTAATTTCCTGTGCTCACAAGTTGCAGGAGGTCTATTATCTACAACAGAAAATGGGGTTTTAAAAAAGGCGTACCAGAAGAAAACACGTCCTTGGCAGTCTGTTGTTTTAGAATGTTCGATTACTAAACCACATCTCAAACTTGTTAGCGTGTTTTATTATTGTCTTTAAAAGCTCTTGAGGGTGGACCAGGAAAGGTAACCCACTGATTGTTTCCAAACAGGTACTGTAGGAACTTTTAGCACAAGAAAATTATTAATGGAGTTTCCCACCAGCTCACGGCAGCTGCAAGCGTCACAGTGTCTGTCCAGAGTCTGTCCAGAAAAACATCTGTGGTCTTCTACCTTGCGACTGAGGGAAACCTCTAATCTTGTCTCCATTGTAAGTAAATTCAAAATAACTTTTGCATAATAATGTGAAACCTTGGCTATACCTTTTTTATTTTGGTAGGGGGTAGTGGGGAGAGGCAAGCATTGGGGGAAAACTTGGAGTGTAGAGCCCCTTGAGGCTGCCCCAGCAAGGCTGAGCTGCTGAAGGTGATGCTCTCCATGTCCCTCTGGGAGTGCAGCCCTGGGGGGGTCTCTACCACCATCACCGCTGCTCGTGGCCACGGGAGCCCCCGAAATCCCCATAGTCCTGCTTCCTAGGGCAGGGGTGGGGTGCTGGTGCCGCTGTGCCCCAGAGGTGTGGCAGTGGTGATGGCCAGCAGCCCACCCCAGGGATGTCTCCTCGGTGCCCCCTCAGGTCTGGCAGCCCAGCTGCGAGATCCCATCCTCTTCACCCAGACCCACCACCGGAAAATTTGCTGAGGCCTTTGCAGCGTGCAGGCAGATACAGCATCGTAACGCACCTCTCGTACAGACTTTTCATGGGAATCGGTTTGAAGTTTTGCTTTGGCTTTGAAGTGCAGCCATAGAACAAAGCTCCAGTTTTAGTCCTACATCAGAAACTTGCTGCGAACTTGGAGCGTTATCTCGGCTTCACAAAAGCCTAAACAACAACAAGTCAACAAATCTCTAACAAAACTGAATTCTCCTGAGCTGCACCTGAAATCTTGGTGCTGGAGCAGATTGTTTTCTGAAGCGTCTACCACATGAGGAAAGATGAGCAAAACCAGAAGTTCATTGTAAGGTAAATCATTCTGAGGAAAGCATAGCTTATATCCCCTTGTGAGGATGTTTTCTGGGGCCGCAGCCCTTGGAGAAGAGGTTCAGCGGGAAGGGAAGACCTCAAACCCAAATGTCGCTGAAGGTTCCTGGTAGAGCACCTGAAATTACCAGGGTTCTTGGGTCACTGACTGAGAAATCCTGTAACTGAATGTAGTTGTAAAGGAAGACGATTCTGCTTGCCCCTCTCCTTATAGAAACAAACACAGAATTGGTCCTGCTGGAGAGCTTGTGCAGACAGAAAGATAAACCATTCTCGGTGTAAATGTTTTCAGAATGATTCCTTCAGAGCGCAGTGAACTGGCACAGAGCCGTGGTGTTTGTCCCTGAGATGCTCCCCAGGACTCATACCAGGAAATCATCCTCTAAACATCAGAGTCTGTTTCCTGGCAAAAGATGTCCCATCTGCCACATCGGATTTTACTAATGGTGCCGTTCCGACTGTGAGCATCGCTCTACATGCCCAGAGTCCTGTTGTGAGCTTCTGCTGCTTGATCTCCAGTCATGAGAGGAGTTTCTGCCCCATTGGTCTACACAACGGTCATGCTGCCAGCTCCCCAGGTGCAGGGACACCGCGTTCGTGATGCTATTTGGGGTGCCTGGGGTTGTGCCTCCTTACAATTTGTGGCATTAGGAAGCTTTCTCCTCAGCCTCCAGGCAGAGGACTGTGATTTAAGACACATAGGGAGACATGTATTTAAGATGCGTCCCCCTGTGAGGACAGGCTGAGAGCTGGGGCTATTGAGCCTGGAGAAGAGAAGGCTCCTGAAGGGGAGACCTTGGAGCGGCCTTCTCATGCCTGAAGGGGCTGCAGAGAAGCTGGGGAGGGACTCCTGACCAGGGGGTGCAGGGACAGGACAAGGGGTAATGGTTTCAAACTGAAGGAGGGAGATTCAGATGAGGTACTGGGAAGAAATTCTTCTCTGTGAGGGTGGTGAGACCTTGGCCCAGGTCGCCCAGAGGAGCTGTGGATGTCCCCCGCTGGCAGTGCCCAAGGCCAGGCTGGACGGGGCTTGGAGCAACCTGAGCTGGTGGGAGGGGTCCCTGCCCAGGGCAGGGGGTTGGAACGGGGTGGTCTTGAAGGTCCCCTCCAACCCAAACCAGTCTGTGATACACAGCAAACTCTGGTGATTAAAATTGGCATTCCTTCTAGAGCTCTTGTAGCTGAGGAATACTTAAAAGGATCTAAAAATCAGTCTGAATCTGTTTGGTTATTTTTCTTCTCATGTTGGTGCTGAAAACCTGGCAAGCCATTAAAGGTAACGGGATGTTGTAGCAATGCCAGTATCTATTGCTATTTGAATCTATTGAAAAGTAAAGCATACATTAAGTAGTTTTAACTCCACTCTAGAAAAAAAACCCACTTTTTTTTTTTTTTTTTTTGGTAGAGTGAAAAAAATGTTCATGGCTCAAATGTAGCCTTTAACCTTTTCCCCCGTTTTACTTCATCAACATTGCAATAGCTGTTGGTGGCATAAATGCCCCATACATTGCAAGAGGAGTATGCAAATCTCCTACTAATCAATACTTTTACTGGAACAAAAAATCTTTAAAGCTTACAATCAATTTAAAAAGTTAAATCTAATCTCTTTAATTTGATAAAGAGACCTTTTTTCCCTCCGCTCACGCAGGTACCCTTTCCTTGTGTTCCAGTAAAGATGAATCAGCTCCAGGCACCTCCACGCAGGGTAACGCTTCCAGTAAGAGCATCACCTGTAGTGGGTGAGGTGCTCCAACAACACATTGCCTCGTGCAACCTCTCAAACAGAAGTGCTGAGGTCTCCGCGTTCTCCCCCTCTCTTTGAGGGCAGTAGGAGCATCTTCACTGGTGTTATGCAAACACCAGTGGGACTTCTCAAGTAGATTTGTAGTGCTTGAAAAGCCTAGAAGCTGAGTGATGGGAAACCTCCGTTCATGATTTATTCGTTATTTAAAACAAGCACCGTGAGGACTGTTTCTAGGTTTCATTAAATGTTTGTGTCTCACCTAGGTGAGAGCCGTTGCACCCTGAAGGGATGGGAGCAGAGTGTGGAGGCACACAGATAATTTTGCCGCTGTTTCTCTGAGGGCTGTGTACCCCTGTGCCCAGAGCTTTTCCCTGCGATCCCTGTACCATCCACGTGGCTGTGCCTACATCACTTCCACCAGCTCCACCCTCCCTCTTTCTACTCTCAGTGCAATTCTGTGCTCTCCAAAAGTGTACAGGATTTCATGCCTCACGTGGACTTTGAGCAGCACAGACCCTGTCCTAGGTGCATGTGTTTATTTTCTGAAAGCAGTTGAAATAGATGGCGGTGACTGAGCCGCAGAAGTTTCAGTCTAAAGGAGACTAAATTAGTAGCTCGCTTGACCTTGAACAAGATCTGGCTTGACCCAGCAGCCGCTGGTCCCCAGGTCTGCCCTGACCGCCCCGTGCTGATGTGGAAGGAAGCCAGCTTCTGGGCTGAGAATTGCATCTAAACTGGAGTTTGAGCTCTTCTCCATGGGTCTCCATGAGCACATTATGTTCTTTGTTACAGAAACCTTACATATATTTCAGGACTACTGTGCCCCAATGCTCTTCAATCTTTCCGGACAATCTTTTCTCCTAGATCTCACCGTTGGGCGCTCAGTGCTCAGGAATGGTTGGACTGCTCTAAAAGCCTACAGCAAACAGGTGCTCCACTGTCTTTCTGGCTGTGCTGTTTCCTTTGCTCTCTGAATATTTTTGTGTTATAATTAGTTCCTAGAGAAATGTATTTTCGGCTGTTTCTGAAATTTGAGTGAGTCCGACTGCCTCTGTTAACAGCTCCTAGCATCCTAGTTTTGTAGTTTCCACAGTCTGCTAGCCCATAGTTTGCAGATTTTAAACAGAAGTATTAGTGAAACCGATGCAGGATGCAAGGCTGCAAAGCTCTGCCCAGTCCTTCTTCTGAGTGACGATTGTTTTTCTCCCAGACAGGTTTCCAAGGTCTTTCCCCTCTCTAGTGCCATGGCTTCACACCTTGCTCAGCTGGGAGAGCACCTTGCTCAAGGCACAGCTGCTGCTCACCATGAGGTCCACCACTGTGCCTCGGAAAATATCAGAGTGAGTCAACATGAGGTGCTCTGGACAAATCAGTGTTGACTTGTTATTTTCCCTTTGTTTCTGTGTGAGGACTTGCAGTTTGTTCGGTTGTTTATTTCAGTATTTTCCTGGAAACTGGAGTTAAGTTTCTGTAGGTTATGGCTGTTCTGCTGACCTTTCGTGTCTGCACAAGACTTCTTTCCCATGGAAAGTGCAAGAGGGGAATTAAATCTCAGCACGAATCAGAATGTCTTAACATCTTACTTACTGTTTCCACTGACCAATAGTCACGTAGAGCAGGAAAGAAAATTTTCAGTAACTTTACACTTCCCAGTCATTCTTCGTCTCAAAATTTGATGAGGTCAAGCGGGTTCTCATTTAAAACACTAGATGAAGATTTGCACAAGTCAGATTTATTTACTTCAGATAAGCGGAGATGTGAAAGAAATGTAAGACTGATCTTGCCAAAGTTTGGCATGTGAACTGAATTCAGCAGAAACATGTTTCTGCAAAACAAACAACACAAAAACGAGTTGAAAATTTTGCGTCATGCTGAATTGCAGTTATGGGCTCTGAGCAGCCTGAGAACTCATTTCCAAGGGTGGGGGGGGGAGGATTTTCATGGAAATCGGAGGTCAAATTCAGATTCTTTTCAAATTTCCAACTTGCTTTCAGCTTGAATAAACCTAAGTACTAGAATTTAAGATGGTTTTTGCTCCTGCAGCCAACTGTGGAAATCTGTCCCGGACGAGCCCAATAGCTGTCCGTGGTTTCCCCGGGGGTTCCCATGCTGCTTTGTGGCAACGATGAACATGAAGCCAGACAAGAACGGTGGCACTGGGCACCCCAGGTGCTTTTCTCCTCCTCAGTTCCTGCCTGAAGCTCCACAAGTGAACTGCCCTGTGCAAATCCTCGTGAAAGTGTCACGCGTAAGAAAATTCATGTCGTTAATCGATTGCATAAACACTCGTGTCGGAAAATGCGGTGAAATACATGCAAACCCCACCACTGCAGATTGCCTGCTATGCAATTAGAAGTGGGGGAAAAGGTGTGATAAGTATCAAATCCGTTTCCAAACAATCAAGGAGAGAACGGAACTTCAGCGTGCTCTCAACAGGTTTGTAAAAAATGTCATCGTTGCGAATGTTAAAAAACGACACATGCATCAATTTGTAAGTATCCATCCATGCGACTGTCTGCATTAGTGCGGGCGATAAACGGGCTGTGATGCTCTGTACAGCACGAGCACAGAACTGGTGACTGAGCCCACAGCTTCTCCCAGTTCTCATTTCCCTCTGTCCCGCATTTGTGCGTGAAGGCAGTGTGCTGCTCCCTCTTGAAACTCAATTAGATGTGCTGGGAACGAGGTTAACTGCCTGTATTTGTGTGTCTGCATCCAGGCATTCCTGAGCAATTGAATCCTAGCATTTTCTGGATGTTCTGTAAGTGAGAAGAAAATACCATTGTGCAGTGCGTAACATGACTAGCTATAAGTGTTCTCACTTCTGCCATTCTTTCCGTTCTAATAATGACAACACATTTACGAGTCCTGAAGAGACTTAACTAAAATTTCATCTTTCAGTGTGATAGACGCTTAATTTTGTTGTTGTTTTTCTTGTTCACAAAAAGCTATATGAAAGAATTACATTAGAATTGCGATCAATATTGCTGCGGAAGGTATGTATTGGCTTTTCAGCTCGGGGCTCACTAGCTGCACCCCAGAAAGGGCTATATCTTTGGTGTAAGGAACCTGCCCAGAGAAGCTGCCGAGTCCCATCTCTCTGATTCAGAATTTCTTTCAAGAGTTTAGCGACGGGTTTCATCAGATGCGTGGACACATTTCGCAACTCGGGCTGGATTCCCTGGGGCTACAGCATCATCCTCACCCTGCAGGCAGTATGAGAGCTGGGGTGCTCGTGCCTTCCCAGGACGCTCCTGGGGCACGTTTCTCCCAGGTCAGCATTTCTGCCTTGCACTTTGCGGCGAGGATGTTCTGGGTGCAGCGAGCGAGGTAAGTGCTGCTGGGAAAATGTAATGTGTTCATCGGAACCTCAGACAAGCATTTAGGTATATACGAAGGTTTCGTTCATCTCCGAAGTATTTATTCGAAGAGTTTGGCTCCTTCTGCAGAGCAGAGAGCAGCTCGCTCTGATCCTTGATGGCTCTGACCCTGCAGCTCGACCAATGTGGGTGAACCTTGTTCCCCGCTTTGCTCATCGGGGGCCCTCCCTGCTGGGGCTCGGAGCTCTTCTAGCACAAACACGTCTGTCTGAGAACTGAAAATACGTCGTCAGTGAGTGCTCAGGCGTGTGACTGGGAAATCTGCTCGCTGTTAATATTTTCACAGCAAGAGCTGACCTGTAGATCACAAGAAGAAGAAACAAAAGGATGCAAATATGGCTTTACTTATTTACAAATGTGCTTAATTATCCGCAAGCAAATTTTGTTGTCGCGGATCGTATTTCTGTTTCTCCCCAGACACGCTGAGCCTTTTTGTGTTCGCACTGGCAAATGCATAAACCCTCCAGTCAGATGACACGTGTCACTTAAACCTGCCCCAGATCCGGATTTGATGTGTGTCAACACATTTAAAGTTGTTAAATTTAAAAGGAGTTTCTCTGCCTGCTCCTCAGCTGCCAGGAGAATGCAGAGTATGTAACTGGGCTTTTAAAGCCAAAGTCAAACATCACTGGGTTACCCATCTGATGGTACAAACATAGCTGAATATTTATTCAAGGCATGTGAACAGGCCAATGTTGATGTTCTAGCACGAGTTCTGTGACTGAGGACGAGGGTTTAGGTTACTGGGGAGGTAAATCCCCCATGCTGGCTGTCGGGACAGGGAGTTGGATGTGTCTGTGCTCCTCGGGCACTGGCATCAGTCTCCACAGCCCAACCTCACCCACAGCTCAGTCCCGGCTCTTCTGAGCATCATGGACTGAGGTGAACAGGTCCCATCAGGCACCTTCCCAGGATGCCCGTGTAGGGACGTTGTTGCCTTGGTCTCAATCCCAACATGGGACTCCCTTCCCTGGGGGGCTCCAGGGCTGGTCCCTTGGCGTGGGATGAAGATCAATGTCAGGAGAGCTTGGGGATGTCCCTTCCTGGAGAGGGACAAGAGGCAGGCAGACAGCAGGGGTGACTTTTACAGGTCACGCCCGCTCCCTTTGTGAAGTCTGGGGAAAGCTGATGAAATCTGTGCTTTCGCCGTTATCTTTCAGTTGATAACGCTGCATTTAGAGCAGATAAAACCAAAGCCTTTGCAATCTGCTGTGAATTTTGGAAAGGGAGGCACCAGCAGGAGGGTAAGCCCAAACGCCGGGCTCTGAGCAGGGCTGCTGGGACGTTCAGGAGAAGACTGAGTGATGTCCACCAGCACTGGCACCAAGGGTTGGAGGGTCAGTCCTCTCCTTTGGAGCTTCGTCCTCTCATTTTCTGGCAAACCCAAAAGCAGTCTGGTAGCTGTACCTTAGTCACCGCTTTATTTTCAGGTTTGGAGAAATAAAAGCAGGGCATCTTGCACATAATGAATGCCCTAACCAAAAGACATCGTTTGAAAGTGAACTATTAGGTTAGATTAAACTAGTGGGGAAATTAAAACGTTGACTGTATCAATTGCTCGTCTGCTGTTGGTGCCACACTACAGAGCCACACAGACCCCCCCCGCCAGGTATAATGCACAGAAAATTTGCATTCATTACTTCCACAGTGGTTGATCAAGAACTTTTCAACCAAAAACACTGCTTCAGCTGCCTTTTTGCCAATATGCTAAATATTTTGCTAAAATATGTACATGATACAGGATAAACAGATAGTTGGGCTGCAGCAAACTATAAAAACCTTTGGCAGAAGCAACAAGGCTGGAGCTGATCAGCTGTTTCTCCTTCCCACCATCTCGCTGCACCCACACATCCCACCATGTTGGCCATTGAACTTCAAACAGGGGAGGGGTGGAAGACTCTAAAAAGATATATACTTTTTCTTAGCTGTGAGTAAATTATTAGAACTGCTTTCACCTGAATCAGAGATAGATTAAAACAAAATCAGGAAAAAAAAAGGTTTCATATGACATGCAAACCATCTTTGGCCTCTCTGGAGCAGCTGCCACAGCTCTGTGCTCCAAGTCCTGAGGAGGATCTTTCATCTGAAGGTTCTGTGCTTTAGTATTGATAATAATGCATGGGGAAATTACCATTTTTCTTAAAGTTTATTTTGTTTGCTGTTTTTCTTCAAACATATTTTATTTGCTGTATTTCTTCGGATACTTTTTTTTTGCTGAATTTCTTCAAATATATTTTATTTACTGTATTTTCAAGCATTTAGTCTTAAACCTTGACAATCTGTCGTAGTCCTACCTCCTCCTAATCTGCCAGCCCAACACAGGGGCAGCACCAGAGATCCAGTCGGGCATCACAGAAGCTTTTTCTTTGGGTCCTCTACTGGTGCAGAAGGAAATACTGGCTCTCTATTAATACATGTGTGGTTTATGCCCTCCTGTTCTGTATTTTACCATTGCTCCTGCATGTTTTTTGCTTTTATTTCAACATATATTTTAAAAAGAGAACCATGAAAACCAAATGAAGAAGAAAAAGACATCAGTGCCGTGCCGCGGCAGAGATTTTACACACATAAAAGCCCTTAAGTAGAGCTGTGTAAAACTCATTGGTTTCACTTCACAGGGGCTTGTGACAAGATTTGCTCTGGCTTTTGATCCACCTCAGCCTGCACCCTCCAGGGCTGCTCTGAGATTCAGGGCTGAGCCCGTTCTCCAGCTCGAGGCCAAATTTAATCAGGATCAGTTAGTTCAGACACCGCTGCCATCAGCTGGCTCTCAGGCTGCCCCTTCCACATTTTCTTTGCGAAATCACGTTGGTTTCCTTCAACAACAACACCTACTTTATTTTTTCATAGAGATTTTGTGGACCTTAATGAATAATTTAAAGAATTCTGAATTTATCGCCAAAGATAAAGGGCATTTGCATGACACTGTTGCTGATACCTCCGTCTGCTGTGAGCACAGTTTAGTCCCAGAGTGTTTGTACTGAGGAGGTAAACACTCTGCAGATCATCTGATACCCTGAAAACCCAGCCAACATAGCCACGGGAACTTCTGAATTTTCTGATTTTGAGAGCACAACATAACCCCTACTGTTCTATTTATCTTTTAGGGCATTTGCTGGTGGGCTGTGCCCTGCTGGGCACATAAATCCTGCACGATTTTCCTCTCTGTTGCCCCTCTCTGCTGTCTTGTGCCAACAGAGGTGCTGGTGCTGTCACCTCACTTTTTCCTCTTCCATTTTGCTGGCTTAATCCACTGACTATTCACTTTGCAGTGACGAGTGGGTGAGGAATGGCCCAGCTCATGCCAGCCTTGCCAAGGGGCATCACAGCAGCTCCTGGTCCCCGTTATGCTGCGGCTGCCACCCCTGTGCCCAGCAGAGTGGCACTGGTGGGACTTGCATCTGGGAAGTTTCCAACCCATTACCTGGTCTCTGGTCTGGCTGCCAGAAAAGGTGATGCTGAGGGAAAACCACTAGAAAAGAATAAAAAAAGATTTTAAGCTAAAGATGTCAAAGGAGACAGTAGAGACTCAGCAGCATCAACCAGGCTGGAATTCTTTTTAGTGCTATTTCCAGCCGGGATAACTTTCTAGCACCCAGCAGGCAGCCTGAGTGTGGCTTTTAATGAGAAATTCATATTGCTTCCCAGAGAAAATTGGGGTTTTTTCTTCTGAGTTTTTGTTTGCTTTCTGAGATATTATCTACAGATATACTTAATCCCCTTCCCAGCAAGGCGTATCAACAGCGAGGTGTGTTGTAGTGCTGCTCATGCTGACCTCTGCACGGAGAAGCAGAGATGTAGAGGGGTGAGAGCGGTGCCCCAGCTCAGAGGTGGCTGAGACACAACACAGCCCAACACAGAGAATTCAGGCTCCAGGACACGTAAAAAGAGAAAGATCCTCAGTACACAGACGATGATGCTACGTTGTTGGAAATAACAAGGGAAGCTTTAGCATTTGCATCGGAAAAAAACCAAGAAAACATGTGGCTTCCTTCTTATTGAAACCAGGAACATCTTGGGGAAAAGGGAAGAGGGAGGCAACAGAGCAAAAAAGGTGGGGGCACGTGGCCCTGCGCTCCCACCAGCCACGAGGAATGAGGTGGAAAGAGCTTGAGCTGCTGCCCTCGTGCACAGCGGAGACAGCCACTGGGCTACAACGGCTGCAAACGGCTCCTCAGGGAGCGCGAGGCGGTGTGAGAGCTGAAGATGCTGAAGATGCTGGTTGGCAAAATTAAGACCAAGGGAAGGAAATTATCTACACATCTCAGCAACAATCAAAACCGTGTCTTGCCTACTTAGGGACAGTGCTCAGAAACTCTCTCATTGACGTGATCAGATAGCTTGTGCATAGGAGAATTAAACTTAGTTGAATACTCTGAGCCATTAGTAAACATTTTTAATGGAGCCCAGACAATGGCTCGATTCCTAAGGAGGTGAAATTATATTATTATCTGTGCTTAAAAAGGGTGAATATAAAAGTGCTAGTAACCAATGACCAGTTGTCAGGCACAGAAATAATGACAGAAAAGCTTGTGTGACATATCAACACCAATGAATTCTTCAGTTCTGTAGTGCAATTAATGCTAAGCGAAGAGGTTTTAGGAAGCATAATTCTTAAAAAAAAATTGCCATGGGAGATGATAACTTTACTGACTGAAGGCAACTGTCACAAAATATGTTGCCTAAAATAATTTGATTTACTGCCCTAGGCACTTTGAAAAATTGCCTTGTACCCAGTAATGCCTCAGAAATTAAATGGATTAAAACCAGTTAAATGATCCAAAAATGTAATCAAACCCAGGAAGCCATCGTTCTCTGGCATGTTTCTACTGAGTTGCCATAGGGATCTCTCCTTAATATGATCCTGCGTTGCAGAGGACATACATCAGCCAGTGCTCACAGCGCGGGAGGCAACAGCTCAGCCACGCGGATCATCCGTGGCGGCTCATGTGGACGTCCCACTTGGTGGAGCCCAGCCCGGGCTGTAAGTGTGGAAAGGATGAGGAACCTTCTCACCAGATGGAGGCCATGGCCAGGAGCGCAGCAGGAGAGAGAACTTACAAGAGGCGCATGAGGAAGACCCAGGAAACTACAGACCTGTGGGTCCAACCTCAGCACCTGGAGGACCTGTGGAGAAGATCCTACTGGGTGCTCCTGAATGACATTTAAGGGGCAGTCGGGACAGGCTCGCGAAGGGCAAGTCCCATTGAACTAATTTGCTGTCCTTCTATGATAAGGTCACCCATCTCATGGGTGAAGGGCAGGTGCTAGATGTTGTTTCTTGGGTATGAACCCCCAGAGTTGAAGTATCTGGAAAGGTGAACAAGACCTGTGGAAACAGAGGCAGATGGCACCAGGCAGGAGCACTGAGGTCCTGCTGCCCATCCCTGCCGCCAGGGGGGACGCTGATGGACCCTTCCATGTCACTGCTGAACTTTGGAAAGAGTTGCTGGCTGAGGTGGGACCCTTAACCTCCTCCCACCACAAGAGCCCTGAATTCTTCCCAGAATGTCTGATGGGCAGTGGGGCATCACCGCTGGTGCCCCTGGGAGACTGGGTACGTGGGGCTCAGGGCTGCAATGGCTAAATCCCCAAAGCAGTGCCGTCATATCAAGAGCAAGAGCATTTTGATTATCAAAAACAATTGGTGGCCAGAAGAGCTGACCCGGAGACCTGGGAATGGCACACCAGAAAGACACTCCAAGTGGAAACTGGGAACAGGATTATCTGGAAGCAGTGCTGAAGCTGGAACAAGCCGTCGTGTGTTCTGAAGAAATTAGTAGATGAAGTGCAGGAGATCACAATGAATTATCCTAATGGTCCCTTCTGGGTATGAATTTAATGAAAGAATATCTGGGTTTTGTTCTGTTATTAAAAATAACAGATTCATCTGATTTGGTTAATTTTTCACTGGCTTTTGCAGTTACCGCAGCATCTTGCTCGCAGATTTGTCCACAAGCCAGCTCTTTGCAGGAGGAGAGTAGCAGAGCTTCACTGACTTCAGCTCCAGGTCCTCGTTTTGTGCATCCCATGGCTACAACTGTGTGAAGAGCTGCATTTCTTTTCCCCAACACTTCTGAGTTTTCAAAAAGAAATGAAAATTTCCCTGTGTGAGGGGCTGAGGGCAGCGGGGGGGAAGGCAGGGACAGGAACCAGGGCACAGGGACCATTTCGTACCCCATGTGCCGTACATCAGTATGTCGCTTCACAGCCCAATCCTGACCAAAACTGGCATCTAAGCACTCCCACAGCAGTGGTTATTCACACCAAACTGGGTGGGTTTCCCATTGCTGTCACTAAATCATCCTTTTATATTTTGTCCGTCGTACTGTTTTTGTTTTCCTATCTCTGATGATTAAAAGTGCTCAACCCCAAACCTGTGGATTAATGATCATCACGATGGAAATGGCAAACGTTACCCTGAAGGTTAAATTTAATTTCAGGGTTATATAGACAATGATTAGAGAATGCAATCCGGGAATGTGGACCGAAGTTAACAGCACACTTGATGCAAGATTAAAAAGAAAAAGCTAAAAAACAGTGAGTCTGGCACGTGCCCACCACACCCTTGGGCTTGGACCTCAGCGCCCGCCCGGGAGCATTGACCATGGTGGTAGGAGCGCGAGCGGTGACAACGTGCCTCGACCTGGTTGCACAGCACCCATCACCATGTGATGAACGGTCTTTCGTCTGCTAATTGGGCAGAGGGAACAGCACGGGGGGTTGGTGTTCTTGTGAGTGTTCTATCAGAGAGGCTGTCAAACAAACCGGCACATGTAACAATTAAGGGTGCATTTTGAGTTATCGACCTGACAGTGATATTAATGGAGGCATCACAGAAAAATTATACGAATCTTTTAAGTGTCATCCACGCCTCGTCTGCTGAGGGTAGCTTATTACCAGGCGTACGTGTGCCGCAGCGCCGCGGCGGGACCGAGGGAGGTGGAACAGGGCCCTCGTTCTGTGCTCCCAGCATCTCCCCTGCCCTGCAAGGAGCTGACCCAGGGTCCTTCCACACCAGCTCCCATCACGGGTGTTTGGGACATTGTGTCCGTTTCCCAGTGGAGTGAGAGGGGAGAGATCGGTCCCAGCGACTGTTAGGAGTTTGTCAGGCACTGGCTGTGGAAGAAGGGTGTCTGTGGGAGCAGGTGCCATCCCGGGCATGATGTCCCGTCCACACCCACCTGCCAGTCCTTGGCTGGGCAGGAAAACAGGCAAGCAAAGAGTTATCATTGAAAATTGTTAAGATCCCATCCAGCTTCCTGACCGAAAACTTTTTCCCTCTTACACTATTCTGGGAAAACGGTATTTGGAAAAGACCAGGTCCATCTGCAGCACCAGACATTCTGTGATTCTGTGATTGTGTGGTTGTGTGACTCTGTGATTCTGTGATTGTGTGACTCTGTGATTCTGTGATGCTGTGGCTCTGTGGCTCTGTGATTCTGTGGCTCTGTGGTTCTGTAGGTGCTCCAGTGTTGATTGATTCTGAATCACGACACTCTGCTGCACCTTCCTCTTCACCAAACATCCCAGCAACCACAGTTCACCAACCTGGCTCAGGTTTTGCTTCTCCCAAAGGTGAGTACCAACACTCTCTCCAGGATCACTCACAGGAACCAGGCGTGACTTCTTCGTACTTGGGTTCTCATTTCAGAAAGCCCTGTGGGATTTACTTATTTGAGAATTGTTGTAAAACAGACTGCTATCAACCATTTCCAGACCTACACCAGGAAAGGTGAGAAGTTCATCGTGGGTGGCGGGGTCTGCTCCCTGGTGTCCCTCCCGGTGGCCTCAGGGGACAGAGCCAGGGAAGGTCGAGACTGCAGAGAAGCACTCCCAGCTCTCTTTTACAGTCTGAATTTTTTTTTAGTTCTTTTTCATTTTCAGAAGAAGTCCAAAATATTTAAATGGAAAAGCAAAACAAAAAGAGATTTTTTTCCTTTTTTTTTCCCTTTTTTTTTCTTTTTCTTTTTTTTGTTTCTGTGCTTGTGCCTTTCATTTGTAATTATTTTCACAGCCTGGAACAAACCCACTCTGGATTCAAGCACCTCCTCATCCGTAAAAAAAGCAATGATGGCTAAAGATCAAAAGAGCAAAAGGTTCAACCTGGGACACGCTTCCTCTGTGAGAAAACCCAGCGCTCTCCTTAGCGGAGTAAGCAACAATTTACAGATTTTTTGTCTTCTCAACAAAAATGTCTAATAGGGCCACAAAGGAAATTTGTGCCGAAGCAATCAAAGTCTCTCTGTGAAAAAAAGAAACCAGAGGAGAAACGCCTAATCAAAGCCAAGGAGTGAACATTTTTGTGCTGAAAGGCAAGCGTGGCTTCTTTCAGGCTGCCTTTACCCCGGCCAAGTTTGTGTCCACGCTGCTGCCCTCGGCGTGGGTGCACCACGGCCGTCAAAAACGGGGAAGCTGCAGGTTTCTTGATTAATATTCTCGTGCTGAGCCCAGCTCCTCGAACGATGCATCCTGCTATTCAGCGCTGACCCAGCTACTGGGGAAAAAGAGTCCGGGACAGTGGTTTTGTGGGTCGCGCCCACAGCCTTTCAGGAATTCCTCCGGAGGGTCTCGTTGCCACTCGCACGCGTTCAAATAGAGTGTATTTTGTTTGTTTAAAGTCTCAGCCGTGTGAATTTTGAAAATATTATTCAAAAAAAAATTTCCAAGCCAGATTTCTTTTGACAATTATATCAAGAGGATTCGGATAGTGCCAAGTTTTAGGGTTTTTTGTGCACTAATTCTCAATAGTGCTTTGCAGGCACTGGTTTGCTGACAACCATCTGCTTCAACCTAACTTTCTTCCTTAAAGTCAGCCCAAGAGAAATTAAAATATCAAAAGGAAATATTTCAGAGGGAGTGAGAAGGAAGCAAAAAATGAGAGTGCTAAAGCTGTAAACAGCATTTGGATTTAAGCTGAGCTTAAGTCCCTTTTTGCAGGCTGTTTGCAGGAGTTGGCTCAGCCTGGCACGTCCCCAGCACCACGGCCTGTCCGGTGGGCATGAGCCTTTAGAAAGGGTGTGGGAAACTCTGCTTTCTCTCCCCACAGGTCTTCCCAAGGGCTGAGGGAAGCTTATTTTACCCAAACACCCTCCCCGTCAAAGGGGCTTGATTGCTTTTCCAGGTTTCCACGTACTCCCTCCCACCCCATACACCCGTTGGGAAGTGCGGGCGCAGGAGGAGCCCCCCGCGTCGCGTTTGGGGTGTGTGGAGAGCTCTGGCCGGCTTCTCTGCCTGTGATCAGCTCGCCCCATGACTAAATTAACCATTTATCATTAAAATGGTGCTAAAAAACAGATGGAACATATTAATTAAATGTCACGGTTGTTTTCCTGTAGCCTTTCGATCCTGAATTCTAGGCTGGGTACAGCAGTGGGAAAAAGGAAAAGGGGGTTTACAGGCTCATGCTGAGGTGGTGGAGAATCACTCGTGCTGGCAGCAGGACGGAGGGGTCCCACTGTCCCCATACCAGGCAGCTCCGCGCTCTCTCTTCATGTCCGTTGGACTCCATCGGCAGCGACGAGCAGGAGCCAGAGCCCGAAGGCAAGCCCCAACCTTTATATTTCAGCTGTTGCGGGGCCTTCAAGTAAAAAGAGATAAATGGTACAGCCCAACCTTTCTCAAACGAAAAACAAGAGAAATTAAATTCATTCACAGGGTGTGATTTTATCACAACCGCCGGCTCTCTCCTTGAAATAATTTTGCGGAAGGCGGAATTACTGTCATTTGTGCCAAAGCGTTGCTTCCCTCGTTAAAACAAGGTGTGTTATGCCCCGTCTTTATGGAACAACAAGATAGAATTGAAGGTTTTTATATATACATATACATATACATATACATATACATATACATATACATATACATATACATGCAACCATTGATATTTGCTGTTGCTGGAAAACTCTGGTGTGAGCAGAAGGCAGCAGCTGGGGGCTTTGGGGGCAGCAGTGGGGGTGGCGGATGCTCCGAGTGGGGGGTCTGCCCTCCCACCCTCCGGCCCCAAGGATTTTACCAGGAAATGCAGAGCTTCTGTCACCTTTCAAGATTAACCTTTTTCAGATTTATTAATGCACGCTGTGAAAAAATATGCGAGAATATGGATTCAAACCAATGAGAAAATGATAGAAATATCAACTATATTTTTTTCCTTTTGCAGAAGTATGTTGTTGTAAGCATTAAGGCTTGCTAGTATCTACTTAGGGCAGGTAATAACCTGATTCAGATAGCCCTGAAAATTTACGACATTTATTTTTCCCGTGAATTCCCAGGGGGCCATGGACACTGAATGCTCCATAACAGCTAGAGGAGCCGGTTCCCATGGTGTCTGGGGGTGATTTACCAGCTTCTGGAGTGCTGGAAAACACCACTGTTTATACACCATCGTTAATAAGCTCATCTTTTTTTATTTTACTTTATTTTAGTGGCCACTTTTGCAGAGGAGACACTCAGCAGTCTCAGGGCAGGGCTCAGAGGGCTGCGCCTGCCCCCGCAAAGGGACCCTCAACCCCCTGCCCCACAGCCGAGGACATCCTTCCCCATCCAAAAAGGGATTTTTAGGGGTCTCTGCACAAATAGCACATGCACATGTGAACCATTAGTCATGCAAATACAGACCAATCCATACTTAAAATCAGAAGCCCAAGGCTGCCGCCCCCCTTGAGCTCAACATTGTAATTCAACGTGCTTGATGTCCCCACTACAATTTTACTGCTGTGGATCGGATTCTCCATGAAAATGAAATGCTGATACATAACAATAACAAAAACGAATAGAAAACATTTCATCCTCAATAAAACAAAAGAAAGACTCCTGCGCTTCATGTAAGGGAAAAAAAAAAAGATGGTAAGGAAATCAGAGAGTCACAAAAACTAAGATTGTGGGAGAAAAGCTGCTCAAAGCTGTGTTGGATGAGGTGAAGAAGAGAGACCCTTGCAAATGGAGGATGCCCTCCTGGCATTTAAAGCTGAAACCTTTGTCATCAGAAAGCTGAACCTCATTAGGAGCAGTCTGTCACTCCACTCAGGAAAACAAAAGCATGGAAAGATGAATAACACTGTCACTAATCAGTGTGAAACTGTTAATTTTAATTGAATTATAGCAAACTTCAAGTCAAACAGATAAGTCCTAATCCTGTAATGCTTTAATTTTCTTTCTGATATTTTTCTAATATTCTAAAACACCATGTTACTTACACTGTTTAATCGATTTAATGAGGAATTTGCAAAACTCTGGTAGTGTATTGTTGTTTTTAAAGAAATAAGTGGATTGCAATTTCAGAAGATTCTTGTGCACACTACTGGGGTCTGAGTGGGTGTTACTGGGGTCTGAGTGGGCATCACTGGGGTCCGGGCACACGTTGCTGTAGGTGGGTGTTGTGTTTCCATCCTCCACAGCCAGATGAGTTTCTGTTCCTCTTCAGGGATTTCACAAGCGGCCTCTGGGCCTGCGGAGTCCTTACAAAACCAGCAACTCCAGGCACCAGTAAATGTTTCTTCTGTTTTAGGTCCTGGATGCGTGCTGGATGTGGTGAGCTCTTTCCTAGCATCCTCTGCCGTGGGGATGGCAGTCAGTCTGTCGACTTCATGACACAGAAAATACATGCTGCAAAAAAAAAAAAAAAGAAGAAATTTTTCATAAATAGGATGTACAGCATGTTTATGTGAAGCCTTTTCTTTTCCTTTCCTTCCTTAATCCTTCCGCAGAAGGTTAAAATAAGATTTCTGCTACAACAACAAAAATAAAAATCACCTGGGTTGCCTGGGGTAGGGGGGTTATTCCAAGTTCTCCCAGACAGTTTGTCTCTGAGAAAAAAAAATAGCTTGCTGAATTTTCCAGTATTTTTTCTGAAGGATATTTGCATGTTTGCAGAGGCATATTTGAAATCTATCTTCATATTTGCTCCGTTTAAAGTCTTTACCAGCAGAGCAGAGGAGGTGACCGGGAGCCGCATGCTCACCTCGAGCTGCTGCTGGTAAGAAAGAAAACGAGCGAGCTCGGGCTCTTCCTCGATCCCAGCTCTCTGCTCTTTGCAGAGGAGGATTTCAAGCCTTCTGAGGTGCGAAGGCGTGACGGAGAGCTCCCACAAGAGGATTTTTGCAGAGATAAGGGAGAACGTGCAGCAGAGGCATCCAGTGCTCAGGACTCCTCTGTTCCCCTTTGGCCCGTGCACGACTTCACAGATTTACAGAAAAGGCAAAGCTTGCAAGAAACAAGAAGGCTCAGTTAAATCTCTCTCTTCTAATTTATTGCGCCATGTCAGGGATGAAAACAAGAGTGTGCAGTATGACTAGAGGGCACGCAACAAGGGGTCTGTGCCCTGGACCTGGGGACAGAAAGTGTCCGAGAAGCAGCAGAGTTTCTTAAGGAGTTGGTGATCTCTGGGAGAGCTCAACAAGACAAAACAGTAACTCAAAGCAGGCAAAATAAAAATGTCTGCAACAGGTATCAGGATTTTTTTTCAAATGAATTTGCTTTATGCACTCTTCATAACCCGTGTTCCTTCCATCTTCCAAAATTAGGTTTATCTGACCAAAGTTCAGACAAATGCCTTGTTAAGATCTACTCATAGGCCTTCAGAAAAAGCAAATGTTTAGAATTACACATGCTCAGGGACACACAGACACATGCATGGATGGACTGCACACACATGCACACGCACACTCTTCCCCAGCTGGTGTCAGGCCAGAAGAGTTTTGGGCTTCTTTGTCACCCCCAGGATCAAACGTTCATCGATTTGTGTCTCTGATGTGTTTATCACCATCCCCATTAATTATTCTTCCCTTTGAACATCCTCATACCCTCACATGAACCTGGATGGGGAAATAGATAAAGGCACCCGCCCCGGTGCTCTGCGTTAGCGATGCCTCACAGGTGTAAATAAAGGAACATCAGTGGAAGAATCACAAAGCCGAGTTCCCCTCACCCAGCTGCTCCAAAGACGGCTCGTTTGTGCGTCACCCCTTATCAAGGCTAAACCTAACGACAGTCAGTCCCCACATTTGCTTTCCAAAACCTGTGTATGAGAAATGCCTTCATACCTCATTCAGAGAGGGAAGAAAAAATGGGGGAGCTGCTTGACCAGTATTAATTTTGACTACCCATGATCAAGCCCATGACTGAATATTTTGATAAGATTTTTCAAATATATTTTTGCGTAGGATAAATACCAGGGAACTCATATTTCCTTCCAAATAGCCTCTGCAGAGTGAGATGCTAAATTTAGTTAATAAATAATTCATGATACGGTATTCTCTTGATCTTAATCTTTGACTCTTTTACGCCAGGCAGCAGAATACATGCTGAAGACAAACATTTTTCAAGGCTGCTATCTACTACAAGCAGAAAATGTGCCTTTGGAGGCAGGTGAGACCAGAGAAACACGGAGTCTGTGAAGTGAGACCCCTGCCAGGGATGGGGTTAGCTTCTCCCCCAGCACTGGCAGCTCAAGGCTGCTCTTTGTATCCGTGTAGATGGGCTGCCCAGGGCATTTGAGGGTCTCTTAAGAAGCCTCCTGACTTTCGTTTTTGACTTCCTTGGTGTTTGCTTTCAGCCCATAGGTAGGAGTTAGCATGTGGGTGTGCGGAGAAGCCAGGGCTGGAGGTAGCAGCCACACCAATGCCACCTTCAAGCCAAGCAAGAGTCGGGTGGGCAGCTCGGGTAGCAGCAAAGGAGCTCCTCTGCATGCTGGGCTGCTACCTTCAGTCCAGGAGAGTTGATTTCAACCTGGTTTAAATATCCACACCCAATATTGCAGTTAAGGACTTGTCCCAAATGCTTATCTGGAGGTCTGAAGCTCTCAGACCTCTCCTGACCCCTGACTCTATGCTAGATGGCATGCTCTGGTGCTGAAGACAATTGCCCTCGTACGCAACTCCAGCCTGAGTGGCAGCTGTAAACCTCATCACCACCACATCTCTGCCACGGGGAAGATATCTGCATGACCACGTTAAAGACAGTGACGATCATCGGTGAGAAACGTGTCCCTTTTCGGATTTCAGCAGTATAACCACACAAAGCCAGCTGAGAACCCCGTGTGTGTGCCTCTAGAATATTCTGGGAGACTGTCTGTGTTGGGGGTGACAACTGGTTCACCTAAGGAAATATCTTCCAGCCTAGGTCTCAGCGAACAGCTTACACGGACAAAAGAGTTTCTGACCGTTTCTGCAACGGGGTGGCAGCTCCTCCCGGCGAGCTGCAAGGCTCCGAGGCCCACGCTGCCCACGCTGCCCACGCGTTTCCTACGCTCACGTGACTCCACATAACCAAGAGCCTCAACCTATTCCTGGGGGAATGTGGCGAGCACCCTGGATGCAAAGTTAACAGTATATTGTTGTGGGGGTTTTGTTTTTGGGTTTTGGGGTTTTTTTTTAGATTCCTGTGTTAGCACAAGGCAATCTGGTCACTGGGTCTCACACGCAGATGGGGCTGTGCCTGGGTAAACTCTCAGTGCTGAGACCCCACTTTCGTATCTTTTCTTTATTTCATACACGTGACATAGAAAGAGATTTACACTACTGAGCATTAAGCTTCTGAGTAACCTGTTTTGTAATAAAATGGGTTGAAATTTATTGTAAAATGGGGGGAGAGAGGAAGGAGTGGTAGGAGTGTGTTTGGCTACTGGAGTTTAATTTATCCACAGCATTCCCCCACCCCAACACGCAAGAGTGAAAAGCTTGCGAGTAGCAGGTACGGGCGTTACAGGATGCCATCGGGCAGATCTCCTCAGGAATCAGCTTGTGCGGGGAAAGACCAGAAGGCGTCTGTTCAGGTGCCGTCATGGGCTTTGCTTTTCTGACAGGTAGAAGTTTATCTTTGAAAAGCTGGCTACCTGCACGGGGGGAAGGTTCACTTTACACCACACAGTGAGAAATAGGAGCGTGCATCCAGAATTTATGCTTCTATATAGCAGACAGCTCTCATCTCATCTCGAGTGAGCTCAGCATCTATTCACCTGCAGATCAGAGATCTTTCTGCCTCTGCCACTGTAATATAACCAGTTTTGTTTGTTTCTGTTTGTTTGTTGGCTTATTTTTGTGGTAAAAGCTTTGAAAGAACTCCGAGGAGCATCTGTACGCTCCAGTTACAGTATTATCTAATGTGGCACAACTTATCTGGTAATATGGAAATCATGTCATGTTTGTTAAATTGAGGGTTTAGTTGTGTGAGTCAACAGATTTAATTTCTTGGGTAATAAACTGCTTTGAAATGATTTCTGACTCATCCCTCTCTTGCTTTAGGAGATGCCTGAGGATTGCAGGAAGCCGTGTTGGTGAGGATCCTGCACCATGAGTGGAGGGAAGCTGGCCTTGCCGAGCTTCTTTGCCCCAAAGCACCTCGTGTTGCTCATCCTTGGGGACAAGCCACATTCATGGCCACAGGTCCCCCTGCCCCGCAGGGGAATCCTTGCAAAGTCGAGGCAGCTGAAGCCTGGGGCCAGTTCGTTCATCCCTCACGTGGGGTCTGGCCAGTCGTCCCAGTGACTTCAGGTCTCTGCTCCTCATTTAACTCCTCCAGGGCTTTCTGTGGCTCTCTGAGCTGGTCTGGTGGCCCTCTGTCAGCTCAGTCCTGTGGGCAAACATTTCCTTATGGTTCAGAAAACTCTGGTTTGCAGGGGGGAGCATGGTGCCTGTGGGAGCAGGACTGCCCTGCCCGGCTTCACATGAGCAATGCCCTGGGTGGTGCCACGTGGAGCTTTTCATGCAGAACTGAGAGAACCATGACAGACAATCAACACTTTTTAAGCAGAACTCTAACATCCTGAGCTTTTCTTTCTCTTCTTGATTTTGCTTTGGTTTTGGTTTAGGTTTTTTTTCCCCCTCTGTTTTCAACCTGCCTGGAAAAATAAGTTTTTCATAGAAGGCAGCGATACCATCTTTCTCAAAGTGCGAGGCAGATTTGCACAGAGATGGAGACTCACTCCTAACTTCCTGAGGACGGTACGAATTCTTCCAAAAGTTTCACTTGGTTTTTCCCAGGTTTTGCTGTTTCCCTGCCTTTTTCCTGTTTGTCCCTCTGCTTTGCACACCTGTGCACACACACCCATGCAGGCAATGACGTAATTTAAAAATCAGCTTCAAATTGCACTGTGCTGATGTGTTTCAACATGCCTATGTTGCCCCTTCAAGATACAAGATGGTTGTTGATGTAAAAGGGAGAAGAAAACATGCAAGAGAATTTGAACAGAAAACTGTGACTGCGAGGCACATTCAGCTTCCCCCTGCCCCTAGTGAAGAGCTGTCACCTTGCAGGGTCTGACCCCTCATCGGGAACTTTCCATCTCAAGGTCCTTCAAACTAATAAGGCTGTAGGAGCATTGTGAACACATTTATCATCTCGTATTTTCTCTCCTACCTTCACAGACATCCCAGATAAGGCAATGCACTGAGGAATTATTTATGGTTGGTGTGACCATTAGCTGCATTTGTGCATGTAACGCACAGTTTCTGTAATGGGGCTATAAATCGCTTCAATTATTCACCTTTGCTTTATTTACAGCAGTGACAATTTTTAATATTGCAACTTCTTACTCATCTTTTCCAAATTTACTGTAGTGATATTTTTTAATATCGCAACTTCTTTCCCTGCAATAGGCAGCTACGGGTCTCTGTCTGACCGAGATGAAATTCTTTGGGAAGTGATGAGAAAAGCTCCGTTCAGTTAACTGACAGAGAGATCTTTAGGCAAGGAGCTTCCCAAAGCAGATAATGAAGAAATATATGCCTGTTTATGTATGCAGCTAAACCCGCAGAGATGACTCACCCTTTGATCAAGAGTCATTTGAAGTAAGGGGCCGCCTTTAAATGAAGCAAAGTATCAATGTAAATTAAAACAGGGATAGAAGCAGGACATGATGCTCCCAGACCTACTATTGACTCCACTAAGAACAAGATCAGACTCATTATGTTCCCAATTAACTGGACCCAGCTCCAGGACCCTGCTGGCACCCCCCCACCTCCCAAAGGCAACGGGCGATGCCCACTCGGCAGGACAATAGCTCGCACCGTGGCTCATCAAGGCTCTCCCATGTGCTCCGGTAAAATCTTCTCCCCAGTCTGTCAGCTTAGCACGAAATGAACCTTTATCCGAATTTTAAATGTATAGCCTCTCACACAGGATTAATTTCACCGTAACTCATTCGAATGTAATGTATGGAGAGGTGAATGGACAAAGACGTTTAGAGCAAGAAGAGTGAAGAGGAAGAAGGCTGATGGTTGCACAGCCGGAAGACTAACCATCCCTTTAGGTCTCTTGCCTGGTTGTTGAATGCTTACACCTTCTCCAGTCAGACATGTGCTACATGTATTCCTCTGCCCATGTCAGTCTGTCTTGACTGAGACTTTGCTGATCAAATATATCACCAAGAAAAGACAATTACAGAACTATTCTGTACAGCTTGTTTCCACACACCCAAAGCTGGGAGGGCTTAGATGCCTTGTCTGCCTGCTGTGGATTTGCCATTTATCTTGTCCATTTCAGCTGGGACAGAGTTAATTTTGTGCCCAGTAGCTGGTTCTGTGCTGAGTTTTGGATTTAGGGTGAGAAGAGTATTGTTAATGTTCCGATGGTTTAGTGGTTGCTCAGTAAGTTGTTGCCCAGCTTACCCTAAGTCAAGGACTTTTCAGTTTCCCGTGTTGTGCCAACGGAGAGGATCACAAGGAGCCAGGAGGGACCATGGTCAGGACAGCGGACCCGACCCAGTCAAAGGGACATTCCGTACCATAGGACATCATTCCCAGTACATAAACTGGGGGAGATGGCCAGGGGCACCGTGGCTCAGGCATCGGTCAGTGGGTGCCGAGCTACTGCACTGTGCATCACTTGTCTTTTCTGGGGTTTTATTTCTCTCTCTTCTTTGTTATCTTTCTTTCCATTACTATTGTTATTAATAATTATATTGCATTTTCTTTTATTTCAATTATGAAGCTGTTTTTATCTCAAACCATGAGTTTCACTTCTTTTTTCTGATTCTCCTCCCACCCCACCTGAGGTGGGGAAGGAGCGAGCAGCTGCGTGGTGCTCAACTGGGATTAAACCACGACACTGCTTTGGTTTCAAAATAGCAGCCCAAAAGTATAACAGTGGTCCTACACGGTCACTCTAAGGTTAATTTTAGCAGTAATATTTTGATAGGATTAATTTCAATAAAGTAATTGCTCCCAGGACTCTTGCAAACCAGCAACAGAGCGGGAGGCAGGTTCCTGTCAGCAGAATAAACATGAGCTTCAGTGCCACGGGTTAACACCAACACCAGAGAAGGACAAGTCTCTTACGATCATCCTCACTTTTTCCGTTCAGTTTTATAACCATTCCTAACGAGCTCTGAAAACGCAGGAAGCAGTGAAGTTATGTAACGACAAAAGCAGTTCATGAACAAATAGGTTTGAAACTCCTGAGGGGAAATAAAGGGAACGTGCTCTGTGCTGCCCTGATCTCCGACTTTCTGAAGTAGTTCTGATTTTTCCTTCTATCTTTAATTAGCTCTGAATCAAAAAGAAAAGCTCCAAAATAAGCCTCAGTATTTGGGGATTGTATTTATTCATAAAAATCCTAGCGATAAATATCTTATCAATTAATCTGAGATGTATTAAGACATACAAAGAAGTGACTGATTGCTGAATATCACATGTAGGGGTATTATCAGCCCCCTGTCTCACAAGGTGATAAAAAAAGGTACCAGAACTGGTGAGATATGATCACATTTTTATTTATTGTTTGGTACCGTATCCTGTCCTGGGTAATGGAGTTTTAAACAAATCGCATCTTGCTTATCGGCAGCGCCAGGGAGCCCGGAAAGGATGGGGCATCCGGGGAGCACAGCCCAGCCTGGCAGAGGAGGGAGGTTTGGGCAGGACGGGGATGGCCGTGAGCAGGCGTGGGGATGGGGGTGCGTTTGGGGATGGGTTTGAGGATGGGGATGGGTTTGGGGACAGGGATGGATTTGAGGGTGGGTTTGGGAATGGGGACAGGGAGTGCCCTCTGCTCACCAGTGAACCCTCCCACAGGTCTGACTCCAGATTTGCCTTTTTTTCTGAGGCAGGAAACAAATTCTTCTCACTGTTTCCAACAGAGACTTCTGCTCTCTCAGTGGGGTTTATTTCTGCCAGGCGCATTTCTGAGAACGTGGAGGGTTAGAAACTCTGAAAAAACAGAAGCTCAAATAAAAGAAATGGGGGACATCGGGAATTTTCTTTGGAGGGAAAGCTTCTAAAGCTTAACGAACGAGAAAGAAATTCGCAAGGACCTGATCTTGCAGTGTGGTCCTGGGGGAGAACTCCAGCCTCAGTCTTGGAAATCTGAAATTTCATTCTCTGGCAAAAAAAAACCCAAAAAACGGTGTAGCAACAAACCAATCAGCAGTGGTGAATGGCTAAACATGGTGAAATTCCACTTCGTGTCACAGACCTTGGGTATGTCTGGGTGGCTCTGGGTGTGGAGCTGGGCTCTGGTCGCTGCTTCCTTTCATCCCCACCAACCCGCGCTGCGGTTTTCCTCAACAGCTATTTCTCACGTGCTGGTGGCGTGGATTTGTGCATAACACATCCATAAAAAATAAACAGAGCAGCCAGGTCCTGCAAAAAAAAAAAAAAAAAGTACTTGGAATGTGGAGGATTAGATTATATGCAATGTCCTATATTTTAATGTTAAAAGAGATATCTCCAGCACGGTGGTGGAGAACAGGTATTTCTGAGGGATTTGAGACACCAACAGAGTTTGTAATACTGATCAAGATGAATGACCCATAGTGATGAAATATTTGTAAAAACCCTGGTGAAGAAGCAGAGAGTCCTAGAATTTGGGAGGCTTGAGATTAATAGGGTGCTCAGGCAGAAATGATTTCTATGCAAAATATGGTAAACAAATAGAAGTAGTTGCCAGGAGAAAAGTGACTAAAACCAGGGGTTTTTTTGAGAAACCCATAGAGGTATTCTTGAACACTTAGTCTAAGCCAGAATGGAACATTCAAGAACGTCAAATGATATAAACTGGAAGGTTGAAAAAAAAGTATTTATGAATTCTATTGTGCTAATGGAAGTATCACCAGGTAAATGCACTCAGCTGAGACACTTGAAAGCTTCAAGGACAAGTTCAGGTTGACTTTATCGAGTTTTTGTTTTGAATTTAATCTCACTAATTATATTAATAATAAAAAATGTTCTGCTAAAGCAGGTTGTAATTAGCTAATTATTTGCTCTATTTATGTTTCCGGCTTACTTATGCATTTTTATTATTCTCCTAAACTTGAAGAGAGACTCTTCAAAAGTGTCGGTGTTTCCATCTCGAGGAGTCTGGCTGGGAGGGTTTGGGGCACTCAGGCTTTCTCTTTTGGGGACAGAGTCCTGTCCTGCAGTGGGACACCCAGCATGGGCGAAGCCTGGGCACAGGTTGCCCAGGGCAGGGGTGGAGTCCCCATCCCTAGAGGTGTTCAAAAAATGTGTATATGTGGCACATGGGGCACATGGGGGTGTTGGGTTGACAGTTGGGCTTGATGGACTATTGCCATGGCCACCTCCACGGCCATGTCTGTGGCCGTAGCCACCTCCATGGCCATGTCCATGGCCCTGTGCAGCGAGGCTTTGTGCTGGGGTCATGGGAAGCATCAGTCCACCTCGAGCCTGTCATTACTGTGATAGCTCTATGAAATCACACAGCTCCTCAGTTCTCGGTGCTGAAAATAAATGCTGAATAGCTGGTTAAGTTAGTGAGTAAATATAGCTAATCAATATAATTGCAATTAGTGCAGGAAAAGTGGTGAGAACTTGGGGCAGTGTAAAACTAATTCACTACCTGGGGTGATGAAGGCCCTCTCTTCCTCTGCCTCATGGACACCCTGGGCTGCTGCTCCCTCCCTGCTGCCAGGGATAAAAGTTCTTGCAAAGCAATGCAAAGAGATGGTACAACAGCAGAAAAAACAGCCCCAAACCGGTTGCTCTCCTTGGTGTTAGCCATGGGAGCAGAAATCAGCCACAAGCTGTCCCCAGCAGCGCAGATCCAGAGGTGACAGATTCAGTCTGTGGCATCCCACAGCAGCCTTGGGATTTACTGACTCTCCTACCTCAAGGAACAAGCCAACCCCACAGCTCTTCCACTGGGCACCTTCCCCATCCAGGGCAGGAGATGTTTCCTTATGGAGCAGCTGCAGAAAACGCTCACTGACATTATCAGTCCCGTGCCCATTGCAATGGCTTTTTTCTCCTCTCCATTCCAGAAAGCTGGGCATTGCCTCGATAAAGGAGATGAACAGAGGCTATCAGGCTTTTTTGCTTATCTGCATCCCTGCTGATGCTATTTCCCACTGGGACCGTCTGCGGGCGGGTGCGAGGGTCTCGGCTCACAGAGCGGGGCTGGGGCACAGAACAGATGCTGTAATTCCCTCCTTGGGCAGGGCTGGTGGGAAGAAGTGGTGCTCTGGCATGTCAGGACCCCTCCTTTCACCTCGGTGTAAGGTGGAACAAAGGCTGGGGCAGTGGGAAATGGCAGATCCCTGTGTGTGCCGAGCTCTCGAGGAGGGGTTGAATGAAACTGTGAGTCCCACCTCAGGACGGCTCACGCAGCAGCTCTCTTAGTCAAAGAGTAGGGAAGGAAGGCTGGCAAAAAGAGGACATGAATGGATTTCTGGAGAAAACAATATGAAATAATGAGGAGAAATGTATCCATATACAGAAAGCTTTAGGACATTTATTACTAATATATAATGGAGACAGTTAAACATAGATAAATGACAGCTTTGATGAGCTTTTATTGCACAGTTCTTTGCGCCTCATTAAATATGAAGAATAAAAGAGGAGTAGAGGACTCAGAGACAAATCTGCGCACACCAGTAATGAATGATGAAGAATCTGAAGACAAAGGACAGGTTTTGGCACATTTGAGTCGCCACTGTTATAACAAGTATTTGTGCTTGCCGGGAAGCAAGCACGAATGTGAAAGAGGAAGAAGTACAGACAGGAGGGAAGTTTCTTGGTCAGTGCCTGGGGAAGGGAGCCCACTTAGGTACCGTAATTCATTACCGGGTGAAGACAGGCACAGGACACCTTCCAGCACTGGGGGTGATGTCATTCACTTGTTATAATTCCCTGAGTTGTGACATTGCCGCGTGCTTGTCACCGCTCAGCCTGACATGCCCAGTCTCATCAGTGCTGTGATGAGAGAGATCGAGGAGAAAAACTTCTTGGGAGAAGCCAGACAAAAGGGAAGGGCTGCCTCTCGGCTGACCCGAGCTGTCCTTTCCGAGCGGTGGCACGTCTCATGTTGAGCAGCACGCTTGCCGTGAGGATTCCTGGGACATCTGTGGGAGGGGCGGCCCCCACCGATCCCCCGGCACACAGCACCGGGGGACCTTCCTCTGCCTCTCTGATTCGCATTCCTTCACAAGGGAACAGTCCCCATTATCACTGCTGCAGGATATTTCCCCTGCACAAATAAAGCTTCTCTAGCTACACCTCAAGGTTTTTTATTTTTAATGCAGGAGGGTTGGGTTTTTTTTGCATACGGAGTTCATTTGTTTATTTGCTTGAGAAGATTAGAAAAGTCCCAAGGGAGCATGTGTTCCTTCTCAAACCCGTTTCCTACCTAGAATTACATTACCAACACTTTCTGTAGCCTTCCTGGGGTTTAAAATTAAAGCAGAACATGAATATTGATACCAGTATCCTTCTTCTTAGTGCACAAACAGCCCACATATCACACTGCTATAGCGACGAGGAGGAGGAAGGCAGCCCATAAGAGATGTCCATGGGTGGTTTGTCTAGCCTGCTGGACCGTGCTGCCCAGGCTATGGAAATGGGCTCAAGTTGCTCCAGGGGAGGCTTAGATTGGACATTAGGAAACATTTCTTCACCGTAAGGGTTGTCCAGCACAGGCTGCCCAGGACAGGGGTGGGGTCCTCACTCCTACAGGGATTTCAAAGCCAGGGAGATGTGGTGCTCAGGGACATGGGTCAGTGGTGGTTGTGGCAGCGCTGGGTCAACGGTTGGACTCGATGATCTTGAAGGTCTTTTCCAACCTTGATGATTCTGTGATTCTAAGCAGGCAGACACACACTGTCCATCTGTCTCCTCTTGCAGCCAAGTGCCAGCCGGATGAGTGGGGCTGCAGGTGGCTGCGACTGACAGACCCCTCGGATGTGTGCCCGGGGGCACACAGGTGCCTTTCAAAAGCCAGAAGTAAATGAGCAGCAGCACAAGCCCCCTTGTACAACGAAGCAAAGGCCAGTGGCAATCTGCTGAGAACCTGGCAGCCAAAACCTCTGAAGATCTGTGGGACTCAGAGTCCTAAATGGGTGCAGTCCACTGTGGTTCGGGAAGGGTTAAACTGCTGATTGACTGAATGTCTTGAAAATCCTAGGGCAATTAGGGATATGCTTCCTATAATGCTCAGGAGCCAAACAATATAACAAATCACTCAGGGGGATTAAAAACAAACGAACCAAGGAGAAAAAGACCAGCTAATGCCCACTGAAATAATTGACATCCTGCTTGAATTGAGCTGCTGCCCATCCCACTGACTCGAGCATGCATCCCTTTGCAGCCCTGCACCCACCCGGCCAGCGGCTCTGCAGTGCCTCTGCCACCACTGCCCAGGTTGGGGCTCTGCAGGCTATGATGTTCCAGGAATCCCTCTGCCGGTGTGGTTGTGACTGTCCTCTTGGACATCTGTGTGCAGGGTTTGACGTCCTCTGACTCCCACACTGACCACGCTTTACCGGCTGCCTGAGCCTGCAGTCGTCTGTGCCTGCACTTCTGTGTCGCCTTCCCTGCAAGAAGCGTCCGTGAGCAGAGCAGTCAGTGTGATCAGCGCTCCTGAAAGAGTCCAGACCTGTGGGAAAAAGCAAGGGCCCAGATCAGCTACCCTAGACTTGAATAATAAATTGAGAAGGGGAAGAGAGGGACCCATGACAGAGATACAGGAATCTGCGATTGCTGCTACAAGCTTGACTGAAACTATGCAACACTTTAGGAGCAAAAAGTGTGCTCAGCCTTGTCCTCTTGCAGCTAATTTTGAGGACACATTATGTAGAAGAACGTGACACTAGCTCGTAGCTGCATTTCAATGGAGCAGCGTTGATTTTTTTTTTACCAGATAAAAGAAATATCCTTTGGAGTGCTGCTGCTTTGAAGGACCCGCGGCAGTACATTATCTCTGCATCTGACTGTGCCAAGTCAGGTCTTCAGTGTCACCCTGAGCTCGTCCGGATCCAATTTTCACAGGCCGTAATGACAGGGCAATGGAGTGATGCTATTTGAGAAGAAATGAGATGTTCTGGAAAATCCCAAAGCTGATGCCGAGATCTAGCTGGAGGAGATGACCCTGGCTCTTTGCGATGAGGGGGAGATGGGACGGCGTGGGGGGACCCAGCAAACCCCATCTGCCGATGCCCTGAGGGGGGCCGGCCGCCCCGCTCAGGCTGCTGCAGTGCTGGGAGCAGGGAAGAACTGCTGGTCTGGGATCTGAAGGGGGGCAATGAGCTTTGGGACAACGTGCCCCTGGGAGCAATGGTCAGTGTCAGGCTCTTGTGCCTCGCCCCGTCCCATCCTGTCGGGCTCTGCCCCCAGAGCGCTGCCTGGGCTGTGTTGACTTTGTGAATGAGATGGGTCACAACATCATTCGATCATCACATTCCATTCCCTTGCGGTGCCAGCTTGTGTTCTTGTTCCTAATTACTCAGGGACTTCTCCTCACACACTCTCCCTGGCTCCCCAGCACCAGCCGGGCAAGACTGTGGGTCTTGCCTGACTAAAGCAGCAGCCCGACCACAGTTTCTGCTTATCCCTTAATGCATTTTGAATCTGCCTTTGTCCCATCTTCTTCCCACTATGGTTTGTCACTTATTTCCCCCTAATCCACACGACTCCTCCAGGAATGTTTGGGCTGCACTTTTAACAGATGCCCCCGGTTCAGACACAAGCCCAGAACCTCCTGCCCAGGAGTCAGGATGCTGACCCACGGAGTGATCGGCCTCTCCCAGGGCTCTTCCCTGCTGCCCTTCGCCATTGGCCGCTGCGGTCGAGCGCATTTCCCAAACGCTGCTGCTCTGCCGGTGCTTCTTTCCCCCCGAGGTAAAAAATTATCTCCTCCAATTATTTCCCTTTTTTATGAAGAGAGCTGCAATAACAAGGCTTCTGCGAATTGCTTTTGCAGATAAATAGACCAGCCCCTGTTCCTGAAGAGAGGAAATAATTGTACACACCTAAATAGGTGCTTTCACCTTTATTTTCATGTTTGCCTTCTTCCCTCGGCTATCTGATGAGTTTCCTACTGCTCATTTCGCACTCCTGCTCCTCATTCTGTCACACAAGTTTGTTTTGCTCATTCTGCAAGATAATCCAGAGGAGTCTGCTCTCCAAAGGAGGGAAGAAAGGAGCCCTGGATTTTCCACACACTACGTGTGGACTCTGAACCCATTAAGATAATTCTGCTCACTGAGGTTCTGCTTTTATTCTCCAAATGTCAGGATAAAGATTAGGTTCCCCAAACAGAAAGCTCTTCAGGAGGACAGGCAACACAGCATCCGCAGAGTCGATGGCTTGAGGCACAGGATAGACTCCCTTCAGCGTGACAATTTGGAGAACACTTAAATTCATCAGGCAGTTTGGGATATCACTGCTGATTACAACCCTGTGATAAGACTCATATTAGACCTCGTCTCTGGCAAAAGTATTAACTAGTATGAAGCTGTGCCCAGCTCAGAGGTAATGCTACTGCCACAAACTGCAAGAAGAAATCTTTTTGTCACATTTACTCCAAGCGAGGCTCAGCTAATAGATGCCGAGCACCCGGGTGTCCCTGGCTGGATAGCCTGCCAGCACCCAGAGAGCCAGGTGGCACCAGGAGGGAGGACAGATTGTTTTAGAAGCTCTGGCAGAAATGTTTAATTTAAAAAAAGATGGAATAAATCGTCCCATGAGTTTTCTACTCCCTGGTGGTCAGTCCATTGCCCCCGCGTAACAACCTGTTCTTCAGTTTCCATTTTCACATGATTGCAATTCCTTTTGTACAGTCGAGCTGAATTTTCTCTTCATTCCGTCCTTTTATTCTCTCTCTTTGTGTCTGCCATTTCTTTCTTTCCTTCGGGTTTCTTCCACTTGTCTAATGCAACACCTTTGCCATCTCTACCTCTTTACTGTCTGAACCCCTCGTGTCTGTAATTTCTGCTTTCAAAGCAGTGCTCTCGGCGAGGATGGGGTCTCCAGCTCTGCCGCATTTGCATCACGCCGCAGCCGTTGTGCCGCCGGAGCGGAGGCGGGCTGGGGCAGCGACCTCGCCCTCAGCTTCCCCCTGCTCGGTTCCTCCGTGCACTTCAACAGCCTCCTGCCAATAATCGTACTAATGCCCACGAAATGTGTTCTTGGGAGAAATCCTACACGCTTTCATACAGCAGAGTGCTGAGTTCATTCAGTCATCAGCCATAGCTCTGCCCACCAGTGTTAGGCAGAAATTTCTTCAGATTTCCTATTTCACAAAGAATCAATGTAGTGGTCTCTATATTAAAGCAGATTAATCTCATTTTATTTGCCCTGTGTACTTTCTGGATGGAGATTAAAGTGGAGAAGAGATGTGGGAAGAGAAGTCTCTGCAGAGTTCATAAAGAAGAAGGAATGAAGATGTAGAACATCTCTGGTCAGGAAGCTGCTGTGCATCTTCCAGTCATTGAAATGCTGCCAGCATAAGTCGCACCATGTGGAGTACACCCATCCTTTCGCTGCTTAAATTATGTATAGATATAGATATAGAGATAAAATTCACTGAGAGTTGGAGATGCTGATTCAGGCTGGAAAAGCTTGAACACTCGTTGCAGGAAAAACAATGCTAGCGGCACGCTTTTCCTCTGCAGGGTGCCATTCAGTTAACGCTGGTGTGGAGTGAATGCTCGTCGTGTGCACATCACGAACGCAACAAATCTCTGTGCTGTCGGCGTTCGACTCTGTCTCGATGGGGTAACTACATCACGGGATTCTCACACCCGCCAGAGGAGCGCCGTTGTTAGCATTCTCCCTTGCTCTTGCTAAAGGAGCGGCTGATGTGCAGGCTATAGACTGATACTATAATTCAATTGTGGGCACATTAGGTTTTTTGACACCAAGACTTGCACTATAAATTCCAATTCTGTGTTCTGTCAGTAACTAACAAATGCTGAATTATCTCCTTCCTTAGACATACACCACTGGAATCCATTAAAAGTGCTTAATGATGTATTAATAAAGCATGATTTTCCAGCAGAGTTTCTGAACTCCAGCCACTGGCGCCAGGGCCAGCGCCGCCAATCAAATTAGAGTGTCATCACTCCTCAGTAAATAAAGGTTAATTGGATGTACAGTATGAAAGGATCAGGAACGTGAGACATCTATGGCAGGTTCTGACTCGAAAGTCTGGTACGAGGTCCCGGTTCCTGCGCACGCTGCTCCAGTGCTGCCAGAACTCCCGCACGTGTCACTGTGGATGCCGCTGGGTGAGCATCTTCTTCGCATCACCTAGGGTCTCTGAAAAAGTTCACGGACAAAATACTTAATAGATTCAGCACTCTTGCGACCTACTGATTCCTACAGAGGGTGGGGATCTGAAGGCGTTCTCATCTTTAATTATTTCCCTACGAGACCTCTACAAGAACGCTTTTGATGGGGGCTGGTGAGCTGCGTGTTAGAGGTGTCAGCCACACCCCAGCGGGTGACAGCACTCCTTCCCAGCCATCATTCTCCTCACAAGTCTGATACCTGTGCCTTGTCGGTGGGCAGAGCATAGCCCTCCTCTGCAGAGCCTCGCGGTGATGGCAGCTTCCCTGGATTGCTCCTCCCCTGGGACTCCTGGAGCTGGGAGTCCTTGGCTGCAGCAACATCTGTCCCGTAGCTGCCAGATGCTCCTCAACCCCTTGCTGCCATGTCACCCAGTACCACATCCTGCCACATGGTATCATATCCCACCACCCAGTATCACAGCCGACTGTCCAGCACCGCATCCCACCACTAAGCACCAAGTTCTGGTATTGTATCCCACCGCTCAGCATCGCATCATACCACCCAGCACTGCATCCCACTCCCTGGGATCACATCCCACCCCCTGGCACTGCATCCCAGCCCCTGGCATCACATCCCACCCCCTGGCATCACATCCCACCACTCGATGGGACGGTGCGCAGGGCAGTGCAGGTGGATTTCCAAGGAGTCGGTTAAAAGCCATAAAACCATAACAAAATAAATAACCAAATAAGCACAAACCCGTATTTTTTTTTTTAAATAATGTGCAGTGTAACATGAGCTGGAACTTCATCTTGAAACATCATGGACTTTATAATGGAAAAAGTCCACCCTGTTTTTCAAAACCCATTAATGTGTCTTAAGTGCCTTTTCTCCTTCAGAGACTCTTTTTCCAAATCCTGGCTTTTGTTTAGTCTTTTGCTGCTAATTAACCCTCCTGAGCTATTTGCTCCCTGTTCTGCTCTAGAGGCCTGACCTTTCATTGAAGACATCTGATATTTTAAAGCTCTGATTAAAATATTTCCATTAAACGCTTTTTCAATGAACAAAGGGCTTTTGACATGAACAAAAATGTATTATCTGAAATACTTGGTTTTGCTAAAATGTATCAATTTGCCACAGAATTTTATTAACTGCACAAGCAAATAGTATCTTCAATAATAAAAAAAAAATCTGTGGTAGAAAACATTTAGGTTTCACTGCTTATTTACAGATGTCCATTTGCAATCCAACAGCAATAACAGAAATACAGAAAATACAACTGAATTCAAATTACCCTTGGAACACAAACATTGGTTTTGAGCACCGTGACATTTTGGTCAGACCTTTTAAAGGAATCACAGCCAAGGCAGACCCATGGCTGGTGGTGTCTGTTGTGACTCCCGTTCCCATTCCAGGGATTTTTGCCCCGAGCTCTGAACCCTTGGCTTTGCTCCCCTCCTCGCTGGTGGAGCTGCTCCTTCAAGACTGCGCACGCAGAAATGTGCTGGGTTAACAACAACTTTGGCTTCCCTCCTCCTTTCTGCCGGGCACCTGCCTTCTACACTTTACCAAAAGCTTCCTCTTTCATCATAATTTTTCTCCATTTTCACAGTTTCCCTGCCCTCAGCCGTACAGCTCTGCCCCAGCACGGTGAATTGCTCAGCGTTTGCAAGTGTCCGAAGTCTCCCTGGAGCAGCAGAAGAGCTTGCGTGTGTCAGGGATTTAGGGCCTGAGGCTGCTCAGAAAAGGCTTGTTCAGAGGAGAAGGTAAATATCTGTCAGCTTCTGCAGATAAGGAAGGTCTCTGGCACCACAGGTGATGTGCTGGTCCGGCACCACTTTGTGTCCCTAACATCCTCTGCCTTGCTTTCCATTCTACTTACAAAAACACCTGTGCCCTGCTTCTGCATGGAATTGCATTGTTGCTTTCTCGTGCTTTAAAATTTGTATTTTTTATTTTATACATAGCTGAAAGTTCCTTCAGGCATGAAGTTCTTCCTTTCTTTTTTTTTTTTTTTTCTTTGGCAATATTTTCCCAACCAACTGTAACTGTTTCAGAAAACTTCTATCACAAGCCATTCACCTGCATGTGGAAGGACTCACTGCAGAGGTCACCCTCCCCACCAGCAGGGTGGACACGCTCCTACAGCAGCAGAAACAACAGGAATTAATGCCCCTCTCTTTATCACATCCCACCTCCAGATTATTTCTCGCTTTTATCTTATTCCTTTACCATCTCTTCCATAGTCACACTAATTTTGGATGTTCAGACATGCTGCTTGCTCACGCTCCTCATGTCTCTGAACAAAAAGCTGGAGATGGAGCTGGCAGGACCTCGCAGACACTTACCCAGGGACTCATTTTTGTCCAGTACGGGTAATTTGAGGTGAGGCATTAGCTGCTGAAAAGCAGTCGGAAATAGCTCCCATCCTCACAGATGGGTGTAGGTATAGGAGTGGTCCATAAAGGAAACCAGATTTTTGTCTATGTAATATTATGATTAGTGGAGAGATATGTTTCTGCTCATTTAAATCAGACAATGTTCAGTCTAACTCTGGGAGCAGATGACAAAAGTAATGTCCCTAAATACACACACTTGCCACAAACAAGTGAAGGGCTCTGCATTTAACACACTGCTAATTTTCTTAATAGAAGAAGGAATAAACAATGGAACATCACACAATGACCCGGACAAGTTTGGCCTAATTTTCCTTGTTATCACACCACTTTCAATGGAAAAAAAGAAAACCAAGTTTTGATATTTTCATGTGGGGGGCTGTGCAGGAGTGAGAGGAGCTTTACCCCGGGTACCGGGGTGCCCAAAACTGGACACAACCCTCAAGGTGTGGCCTCCCCAGCGCCAAGCACAGGGGGATGGTCCCCTCCCTGTTCCTCCTGGTCACACCATTCCTGACCCAGGCCAGGTCACCGCTGGCCTTCTTGGCCAGCTGGGCACATGCTGGCTCATCTCCAGCTGTGGTCAGAATTATGAACCCTCCGTCTCCTTTCCTTGCGGCAGCCCCTTGGGGTGCAGGTCTGGGGCTGGAGGATGCTCAGTGCCAGGGCAGAGCCGTGGGGCTGCAGCACCAGTTGCTCTCCTGTAGAGCACTCTGCAATAGCAAGAGAAATGTTAAATCCTCCAGCCGCGCCGGGAACAAAAAAGGAGATAAGAAAAGTCAAGTAGAGTGGAGATGTTTTTCCCCTACCACAGACTCTTTGGAAGCTGAAAAATTGACTTCCATTTCATCCATTTTAATGCTGAAGGGTAGACCAGCCACGGCCCGACTTCCAGATTGTCAGTGCTTTGTCATCCCGACACTGCAATTTCAGAATGTATGATGGGAAAGTCGTATCAATGCCAGATCCTGGGTGAGATTTCGAGGACACAAAGCCACAAGACCTGGAGCAAAGGGCCAGGGCATCCCCTCTTCACTGCCCCACGCACAAGCACTGTGCCAGGGCAGCAGAGTCAAAAGATATTCTGATTTGTGCAGCTAATTTCAAAGAAAGCTGTTTTTAAAAACACACTTCCATCCTTACTCCAGCTTCTTTGTCAGTCCTGCTTAGAGCTCCTCTGGGGAAAGAGAACTGTCTGCTTCTGCCACAGGGCGCTGGAAGACAGGCTGAAGTGTCAACATGTAGACCCCAGCCCAAATCGCTCGAGTTCTATATTTCACATTGCCTTTTTGATTATTCACATTCCCGTTTTGATTATTGCTAGGTTACGTAATTTAGGATATTTGACAATTTTCAGAATGGATAGGTCGCTGGTTGGACCGCATCATGATGCAGGGAATGTGGAAAGGTCCAGCAGGTCCTCTGGGATGCAGGAGAGTCAGGAGCTCAATACTGCTGCTGGCTGGTAACTCTGAGAAGCCCACCAGTCTGGGGAACTGGGTCTTACTGGAAATGGAGTTCCTTCCACTTCCCATTCTCAGCCAGGTGGGTGAGGAGTGGGGAAAAAAAAACAAATCTGAGAGAAAACTGGCAGAAATTTCCTGTTTTTTTTTTTTTTTTTCCGATTCTGTAGCTCATACAATAAGGCCCAATTCTTGTTTAGTTGCAAAATATGCATTACCTTTCCATCTCCCTCATCGACTCCCGGCATCCTTCTCAGAAGTACATTTCAGTAGGATCCTATTTCCCCTCCATATGGTTTCTGCCAGTCTAACGTTATTTACATAATAGTCCCAAATCAATAGGTTTTCCCCTACATATTTCAAAATCTATATATTTTGGTTAGAGGACGAGGGTGGTTTCAGTTATAATCTTTTTACGTATTTATTTTTTCAGCATGTGGTAGCACAAGCAACAGATAAGGACATGAAATTCTATATGGTTTTTTTCCCCCTATCATTAAAGTCCCACTATTCCGGAGAACATAAAGCACAGCCAACAGAATGTCATCTACTCTTTAAACGTCTTTTCATGATCATAATGCTGTCATTAGGAACGTGTTTCAAGTGGATATGTAACAGCTTAGGGACTGTCACCTGTAACAAATTCCTCTCTGGGACTTGCTTAAAGGTAGCAATCTGCCTTCTTAGATCATATTAGATCAGTGAACACACGCTACTCCTCGGAATTAGATTTGTATAAGGAAAGATTAGCCTTGTATAACATAATGTTACGTTTTGTTGTTCTGAGCTATACGAAATGTAAATCATGTCTCAGATGCAATAATAATTCAAACGGGAAATGCAAAAGAAAAGACATAAATATGAAAAAGAAAGATAAGATATATAGGAATACAGCGCGTTTGAAACTTGTTTTGAAAGTCAAATACGCACCTTTATTTACAATGCCCTGATACTACTCAGTTACCCAATGAATTTCTGTGAAATAATATATCTGCACCTTTATGAACAGCACAGCTAGAGAAGAATGCGAACGAGGCAGCAATAACTCAGAGAGCTGTCAGAGAAGCACCCCTCAAAAGAAATGCTGTCTCTTCCAATTGCACGGCAACACAGAAATCTGGAAGTTTATGTATAAAGTTCCCTTTGGCGAACGGGCTGAACAAAGCGCTCCAGAAATACGACTTGCTAACATCTCAAAAATAAGTGATGCAACTCCATGTTTAAACAGTGCTCTTATAAAAACTGAATTAAAATGACATTAAAGCACAACGCAGAGACAGGACACTTTGATGGCAACTTGTTACCTGCAGCAGCCAGGCAAGCCCTGTAGCAGAGGATGCTTTCTCCAGAGAAAACCCACCCTGGATGTGAAGAGACACTGCACTTGCTGCGTGAGGAACAACCTTGCTTGAAAACCTGCAGGACGGGCACTCGTAACCCCTCTGCTCCGGCAAGGCAGAGTGGCAATGCCACAGCCTGCCGTGGAGGCAGGTGGTGAGCTCAAGGCAGGAGAAGGAACAAAACTACATCAGTCAGCCCGGTTGGGGCCAGCTGGGGAGAACAAGCTCGTTTCCTCCAAGAGGCTGTAAAAGGAGCATGGGCAGGGCTGTGGGTGCTGTGTATGGTCATGCAGAAAACAGCAGCACAGGCAGCATGTGGGGATTTGGGACTCGGGTAGGTGCACAGCCTTAATTCGTTCTTCTTTCAGCCTTAAATATGTGCTTGAGCCACTGCAAAGGTGTTTTAAATTCACGCTGTAAGGTTCTCGCTGTATTTCTTATTGTGCTCTTGCTGCTGCTTGTCCCTGCAGATCTATTGCGTGTTGAGTCTTGCACCGTGACCCGTGTGGCACTGGAAAAGCTGTCTGCTGGAGCTTCTAGAAAAATCTGTACTGGGACATGCTCCCAGCATACTGTAGATGCTCCCGGCAGGATGTGGTGAGGGAGGAAGAGCAGATCGCTCCAGGGAGCACTGGATTGTCACCAGCAGCAGCACATCAACCTGTTGCCTGGTCAGCAGGGGCGCGGGAATGGTTTATTGACTTGGGAACGGCTTTTAGTGAAGTGCTTGAGTGGAAGTTAATGGTTGGACTCGATGATCTTGAAGGTCTCTTCCCACTGAAACTGTTCTATGGATGAGCACTAAGCCCCCTCTCCTGTGTATCGAACAAATCATCCTCTCCCTCGCTAAACAACAGTTTGCACAGATGTGTAAATAGAAAATGTTGTTTTGCTTCTCAGGGGATCTATTGTTTGGTGGAACAATAATAATAGTTTCCAAATGTATTTCAGTGTTAAAGCATGTGTATTTCTGCAAAGATCGCCCGTGCTTACAGGAACACAAAACCTCTCAGTACTTACCAGGAAAAGCTGACTCACTCTTGAAGACTTCCCCGAGAGAGCCAAGATGGAGCTCTGCGACTCTCGGGTGGACAGAGCTGTTCTGATGCAGCAGCCTCAGTACTTACCGGGCTTTCTAGAGCCCTGAAATCATCTCGGTGTTCTCCTTTAATGTTTCATGGCATGCACCAAGCGTTCGCGCGTGTAATGTTGGGATGAGAGTGTACTCCATGCTGAGGGTCACAGGAATAATGGGGTGGGCCAACAAAATCATAGAATAGGATGATAAAAAATGTTTCTGCGCACCCAGGACAAGCTAAGATGCAGAATTGATTTATGAGATTAATAAGATACTGGAGGAGGTGGGTGGGTTTTAGGTTATTAAAGCCAGGGTTGTTTAGGCTTGGGCAGGAGATGAAGTCCTGCAGTTAAGGTGCAGAAAGGCTGATTGCATTCTGCCAGGGATGAATCAGGCTTCCAGCATCACAGCTGGCGTGGCTTTGGATCAAACCCTGAGTACGCACCAAGCTTGGGTACACGTTGAACTTCCTCTTTGTCTCCAGGGCTGAGCTGACGGGATGGAGATAGGGAGGTGGAGGTTTCCACCAGTGGAGCTGCTTCAGCCACACTTTTGAAAGAGTAAATACAAAAGCAGCCTACTGCTACCTATAGCCTGGGAATGATGGGAAGAAAGGAAATTGTTAGCTAGGCTCTGAAGTCACTACCTTTTGACTTTTTAAGTTTAAAACTAATATTTATTATTTCCTGGTCTGATATACTATGCCATGTGTAATTAAGCTAAAATTTCAAGTGGTTTGTTTATTCAGAATATGGCTGAGTTAGATCATGAAAACCCTTCCTACGAAGAACCCAGATTGTCCTGCGTTCCCTGGGGTGACCTCACCTCTCAGCGCAGATTCCCAGCTGTGCTGAGGCACAAACTGCTAGGATAGCTATGGAAATCATCACCTCATGCACAGTTGCTGTGTCTGCAGCACTGCTCTGCAGCTCGCACCTCATGACCCACCAGTGTCCTCCTGAATTTCTGTGAAACTCCTGTGACTACAGGCTCTAACCGGGCCCATTTTGCTCATTCTCTTCAGAGGCGCTAAAGCTCACCCCTGTGGTCTTGTGGCTTCATGATCTGAGTCCTCAGAGAGCTCTTTCCTGGGGATGCTTTCAGCTGAGACTGGGATCACTCTTCCCTAAAGGGGTAATATTCACACGCGGTTGTGCATGAGCAAAGAAACACTTGGTGTCTGTGTCTCCCGCGGGGTGCTCTGCTGTGCTTTTGCTCATCCCGTTGTGGGACATAGTGCCAGGGTCCCATCCTCTCTCCTTTGCCAGGAGATGTGGTCAGGAGCTTTGCACTGGAGGACCCTGGAAGGAAAACCTCTCTGCAGAGGGGTAGAACAGCTTCAGTCTTGCTGAAGCCCAGGGCTGTGTTTCTAGTGTTTTCTTTACTTCTTCCACACCAGATACTGAACTCCACCACCTCATGGTCACTATAGCCAGCGCTGCCCCCAGCCTTCTCGTCCCCACTTACTAGGCTTCAAAAGAAGCTGTCTTCCTGCAACTTGAAACACAGGCGTGGGGCTCTATTCCCATGTTTGCAGACAAAAATCTTTCCGACCAGATGGCAGAGCAACGGGAAAGGCTTTGGGCAGCTGCTGCTCCCCTGCACGCCGGAGGGACGCGCGGAAGGTGGGCGTCCGGAGAGACAAGTCTGCGCAGGACTCCGGGGTGGTAATAAATTAGAGGGAAGATTTGGAGCAAGGCCACGAATGAGAATTTAATCGCATGCTTCTTGTGCTTTCTGAGACTGGGTTATACTGGCCAGGAGTGCTTTCTGGAGGAAATGAAAAGCTGATACGAGGTGAAATATTGCTGTGAGGAACTGCGTATGATGAGTCTTGTATTGAACAAACTGCTCCATCAGTAGAGATAAGGTGTCTGAATCTACATTTTTGAAACTTGGATGCCTTGAGTATTTGCTCAGCAGTAATTTATCACTTGAGGAACATTGTGCAGAATAAGTGCGATCAGACCGTGACCACCTTCTCCTCCTGCTGATTAGCAGGAGATGAGGTAGGCAGGGTGCGATGGAGGACAGACAGCCCAGGTATCCAGAGGGTGTCAGAGCTTTGTGGGAGTTTGACCTCCTGGAAGTCAGAGCAGGCAGAGGTGATGACCTTGATCACCCTGCTGGGCGCTGCAGACCCCCAACCCGCAGTCCTTAATAAACAGCCTGCTCCAGGACACACGTGGAGGTGAAAAGTAAGACAAATGTTCACTCCGAAACATCAGGGGTTCAGACTTTAGTGCGTTTTGGAAATGTTCGTTGAATGTCTGCGTTTTCTGGCTTTGCAGGAGTCAGGAAGCAGAAGGACGGATAGAAATAACTTGTCAGTGCCAGGAAGTACTGGCTCTTTGACTAAAAAGAAAACCTTTTTGTCAGTAGGCAGACTAAAGATAACATGCAATATTGGATGTATCTTACTGGGTAACTCCTGAGCGCATTGGTACACTTCAGAGAAATTTGGCATTCTAACAAACGTCTCTGCCATTCCTGTGTCAGTTCTCTCATAAGGTCTTACAAAAATGTCATGTCATCCTTTTCAGTAAACTTGGCTAAGCGTTTAAGACTATCTCTAAACTCTGTTTTATTTTGAAGGATTAAAGCGAGTCAGAACTTCTGTTCTGGAGGCACAGAAGTTTTAGGTTGCTGTGAAATACGATATGTGTAAGGATGCTCTTTATAATACACCAGATAAAAATATTCATATAAAAAGTGAAATGAATAAACATGGATTTGAATCCAGGGTTGAGGGGCTGTTTTTGCTTCAACTTCTGAAGGTGTTCCAAGTATATTCCAGCAAAAGATAATACTTCTCTATGTTCACAGCATCTATCCCTGTTTGGCTAATGCAAAAAGCAAGGCAGTCGCAGGAATCAAGTAACAACCGTTGTCAGGAGAAAACAGACACGACAGCCCGGAGCTGCTCGTGCCACCTAAACAAAAAGCGAGCTGCAAGTGGTGAGTGTGACACTCTCCATGACAGTCTGAAGACTCAGGGTACGGAGCACGTGGCTCAGCCCAGGTCAGCATCACGACAGGGTGGTTTCATGCTCTCCTGAGCTCTGAGAACCTGCCCCTCTTGGGCTGGGATCTGCTGTGCAGGATCCGTCTGAATGGAATGGTCTCATTTCATTCTTTTTTTGTTCTCTTTGGCTGGAAAGATTCCAACCGTTTTGTGTTGTGAGATTGGAGGTGGGTAGGAAAAGCTTTCAGCGCAGCGAAGAGTGCGGTTTTGAGAAAAGGCTGTGGTGAAGGTGGTTGGTAACTAATGCTGGTCACAGAGATGGTCCTCAGCAGGGAGAACTGCTGGTGTTCAGGGAGAAGGAAATAACGCTTAAGGAAAAGGGGTGAACCCTTGGGCTGTGTTGATCTATTTTAGATGAGTACTTGATTCCCAGCAGAGCAGATGCCCTCTGCCAGAGCTAGACTTGGGGGTTTTCAGCTGGGACCTCCAAGAAGGTCCTGACAGCCCCACTGCCACTCCCAGAATGTAAATGGGGACTTTGAAGAGCATCAAACCTTGGTCCCCAGGGAACCTTGGTGATACACTTCCCCTCCCACAGTCATACTCACTGCTGAAACCTTTTTTTTTTTTTCAGATCTTATTTATAAAGATTCTTATCCAAAGCAATTTCATGATAAAATGAAATACATGTCAGTTATGCAGGCTTTTTTTTTTTTTTTTTTCCATCGAGACACAGAATATCAAATGTAATCAGGGCTGTTTAACCTGCCAAGCGGTGTTGATCAGCATAAAGTATATTTTTACCTTTTTAGCACTTTGAATTTAATTGCGCAATAGCATTGCACACACTGTCCGATTTTGATGCCAACTGATTTGGGTCACTTAGCTGGACTTTTTGAAATGCTGGGATGATTCTGGTGATTTTGCAGCATTAAAATCTGCCTAGTATTTTAAAACATACAAAAAGTAAATCTTTTTATGGCCTTTCTCAGCAGGCCCTTAGAGGGCTATCTGGCCCTCTTCCTCCTTCAAAGTCATTCCTGCCAGGGATTCTGTGGTGATGTCCAAGGTGTTTTTTTTACCAGTTTGAAACTGGAAAACAATCAGTAGTAGAAGACAGCATTTTCTTGTATTCCTTCTAGCTGGAAATTTTCTTTCTTGAGTATGGATATTTATACCTTTTACAAACTAATTGAAAAATAATTTGCTTCTCATGCCTATTCTCATCAGCATAATTTACAACTTTCCTTAACTCTGGGCAGTCACACTTCTAAAATTGTTGGAGATGCTTGCAGGAGAGGAGGAGCAGCCTGTGGCAATCTGGGCTTGGATGTCCCACCAGCTCAGCATCTCTTCCTTTAAGCTTAATTCCTGCAGTGGGCAGGGTGGTGGCTGGAGGAGCAGTCCCTGTGAGGACGACAAGACCCTGGTCTTGGCCATTACAAGGCTGAGAGTGAGGGGACACCTTCCCCTTCACCCAAAGGCAGCAGAGGTGTCTCCAGTCTTGGTGCGAGCTGGTTTCTAAATGTTAAAAGTGACAAAAAGTCAGCGGATTTGCTTAAAAGAGTCATTTGTGTGAATTTTATCCCTTAATTGAGAATAGTTGTAAAACCTTCATATGACCTTCTTAGGAGTTAGGTACAGACAAGTAGAAATGTTTTGTGTTATCCCTTAAAAGTATCCTACCTGCTGTACCTTACTCCCACAAACAATTAGAGAAGAAAGTGGTAATTATATGAATCTATTGATAAAAGCATTTGGCTCAGACAATGCTAAAAGAGAAACTATAATTTAAGCTCAACATGTACTACAAAGTTGACTAAGAAAATGGAAATTTATGTAAATTCCAACATACAATTGAGGTTACAGAATACGTGGGATGCACATGTTTGTGACTAATCCTTTAGGTTCAGTTATTAGGTTGATTTTTCCAGATTGAGCAGGTGCTTTCCTTTGGAGATTGCTCTCTTAAAAACAGCTTTTATATTTTAGGAGGGTAAAACCAGTTGCTTGCGACTTGACCAAAACTTTCCACTGCTTATTCCAAGAAGAGGAAGAGGGGAACGGCTCGGTGGGGCTCTGTGGTGGGTGTGAGATCCCAGCACCCACGCGCCAGCAACGTTAGACTCACCCCGCGTGGGAAGCCGAGAGTTTAGCTTGTTGCTTGTTCCCTGTTATCACTTGTTCTCAAATGCAAGAAGTGAGTTTGAATGGAAGTGTTTTGAAAATAAGGTGAAACGCAGCAAGTCGCCTTCTGAAGCACAAAGTGCTCCTTTGTGGCTTTAGTGGCACCTGCTGACTTCAGCAGAAAACACGAGCTTTCACTTGGATTTGTTCTTGTCAGGAGCAGCAGAGGAGTGAGTGGGCTCAGTTTTATGCCCCGAAACCCCCACGGACTCAGTCCTAATCTAATTCATACTCACCGAAAGCTTCCACTTATTTGAAAATTGCATGATCAGGTTGTAAATTCATAGTGTGGAGTCAGCTTTTGCTCTTTCTTACGTCACTCTCCCAAGATGAAGGCAAAATTTAGCTCTGAGAAGCTTAACTTTGGGTTTGAATGTCAGTCAGAAAAACGTCATCATGTTTTGAACCCAACTTGAATTTTAATACTGGTGAAAAGGAAAAGAAATTTTAACTCCGCATGTGAAAATCGCTGGCCATCGATAACCCTTGCGTGTTTTGTATCTGCATTTAGAATAAATTTGTAAAATATAATTGTGGATTCAGCTAAATCCCGGTCCAAATTAGAATTTTGGTCTTGAGAACAAGACCTTAGCCCTTTAAGGGGTGATAGAAAAAGGAACTGTCCGTGGTTTCAGAATAACTTTGTGTAACTCCTTTAATCTGCCAATTTCCATTTTCATAAAAATCTTTTCTCCACAGTTATTAAACATCTTTAAAATATAATTTAAAAAATGTAATAACCTTTGTCATCTGTTCTACAACTTGCCTTCAGCCAGTGCACTACTTGTGAATATAGAATTTCAAATTAAATTTACTAATCTCATGGAAAAAGGACACTTTAGAAAATATTGCATTCAGAGTTTATACAGCCACAGCAAGCTAAGAACAACTAATTCTATCAAGTAACAAAATAAATTATACATTCTCTCTCCTGGTTGAGCGGAAATATTTCATGGACCTGTTGAAAAGCTTCTCATGTAAAACCAAAGGGAAATACCAATTAACCACCCAGTTTCTGGCTGCGGATGCAGCTGGGCTGACCCTGAGAGTTTTGCTCTCAGGGTGACGGGACAGAGGCTCGTTATTTCTCGACAGATGAGGTCTGGCACGAGGGAATCAAGAGGGATGGGAGGATCCCTGCCATGTCTCGGTGGGTTCTGCTGGTGATTTTTAAATAATTCCAGTGACTCTGAAACCAAGGTGTCAAACCAGAGGAGTTAAAAATCTTCTTCTAAGAAGTCAGTTCTTTTGATTTCTTCTCCTGCTGTACAAATTTACAGCTGTCTTGAACATTAAAGAAATGTCCTCAGGACCTGCTGCTGGATGCCTGAGGCCAGCTGGACCCATCCCAGTGCAGTGGGATGGGTGGGATCTGGTGGTTACTGGGGTAGAAAAGAGTGAAATCCTGATTCTGATGAATGGGTGGTGACTGGAAATGTTAAAAAGTTATTCCTGGCTATAAGGCGAGCTCAAGAAACAAAAAGGGATGGGGACTGTGACACTTTCCTTCCTTCCTCCTTGCTGTCTTCTCTATGAGTGGGGTTTGCTTTGACTTTTCAAGATAATCCTCACACTTTTTTTGGTCCTAGCGATTTGGAGCACCCAGCCTGGACTCTCATCCCCAAAGACAACCTTTCAAAATCAGAGTTTTAGGTGGGTTTTCACCAAAATTCAGGTAGTGCTTTAAGCTCCAGTCAAATCTACCCAAGAATGCACTGGATAAATTCATTTTTGCTACAATGTCGTTTAACAAAAACTGAAATCACATGTGCACAGTTTAGCCGTATAACAGGGGAGGGGAACGAAAGCTCCCCCTGCAGAAAGCCATTTATGGGAGTGAATTTGGAAAGCATGACCCAGCAATGTCAGCCTTTCCTGATCCTGATCTACCAACTCCATATTGATGTGGTTGTCTTTCTGTCCGTGGTCCCAACAAACTGCAGAAATAAATGGGAAGGAATCAGTGTGCTGAAAAGAGAGCACTTCGATGTGTCTTCCCATTCAGCCTCCACCCACCTGGCCTCTGGAGCTGACCTTTTTTTTAATTGGGACAAGGCTGGAAGAATCACTGGGAAGCATCAGGCTCTTACCTGTGTTCCACCACCTATTTGTGAGGGGAGAGTTGTCCACAGGGCACAGTTCTGTCCTACCAAAGCCTGCTCCTGCCAGGGCTATCACCGGTGCTTCAGAAGAAGGTGAAATAAAACTCTCACGCGCCAGGAAAATGGAGCAGCGCTGCTCACCAAGGTGGAAGAGCAACCTCCAGGTGCTCTGATTTGCAGGAGAGGGTTTGTTAGAGGCAACGGGAGTTAGGAATGGAAGGTAGAGGCAAGGAAGGGAAGGGAAGGAGGGAATACCATGCGCCCAGCGGGTGCGAGAGGTGGGGGAGAAGCTCTTGGCACCAAGGCTCCGGTGCTGGCTGCGGGCGCCGCTCCCGCCGGTGAGGCACGTGGATGCTGCACCTCGCTCTGGCACAGGAGGAGGTCACCTTTTCAAAATCAGCTTCTTTTGTGTTCCCCTCCTGTGGCTCTTGCAGAGTAGACTATTTTTTTTCTTTTTCTTCAGAAAAGGTACTTGAAAAAATACACTTTAATGAAATGATTTGGGGTATGTAATCAGAATTTTTTTAATGATTCATGTCACAAGTGCAAAGAATTTTGGCTGAAGTAAAAGGTAAGTTTTTTTTTTAATCATCAGCATGCTCATTATTCACTTCCCACTCTAAGCAGAGACAAGAAAAACAGCAGCTTTCTGATAAAAAGAAGAGGATCTATCAGGTCCCACTCACTTTTCATGAACTAAGAAGTGATGGCAGTGACTGTCAGATTCGAGTGATTTTCCCCATAAATCTCCTCTTGTAAAAAAGGAATCATTGTTCCCTAACACTGCACAAGCTTTTTGTTCGGGTTTGCTGTGTATAAAATTTAATGAGAACAGGCACAGAACACATCAAGAGCTGAGCATGTGTCAGTTAGGAAATGTGTGTGTTTGAAAACCTTTTCCTATAATTATCTGCATTTCCAGTTACATACTGGGGCCTGATGAGGGGAAGGGGGCTGGGCACTCACTGGAAACAGCAGCTTCCCAAAATGCCCCAAGTACCCGACTGCGCGAGCTGTGCGTGGCTGGGAAAACGTGTGAAGGAGAGGAGGCTCGGATGACTCCGAAATCAAGCGTCCCCATGGCAGCGTTGCTGTGGCTGTTTTCTGGGTTTGAAGTGTTTGAGTAGCATCTTTGACTGGCTGCTGCTGGCTGCGCCAACTGCAATAACCTGGTTTGGTGTCTGGCAGTTGTCCCCATCTGCTGGATCTCAGGCTGTGCTCTGACCCTGACCTGGGACGTTTATGGTCCATCCCTGGCCCGGGGTGCTATAGTCCATCCCTGGCCTGGGACGTTTATGGTCCATCCCTGGCCTGGGGTGTTTATGGTCCGTCTCTGGCCTGGGGCGTTTATGGTCCATCCTTGGCCTGGGATGGTTTCTGCCCATCCCTGGCCTGAGCTGGTTGTTTTCCTTGCCCATCCTGGGATGTTCAGAGTCCATCTTTCCATCCCATCAGGGCGTGGTCCCATGGAGGATGAGGCGGGATGAGTGATGGCACTGGCGGGGACTGGGAGAGCAGTGGCATTGTGCGGGATGCTCACAGACAAGCCAATTATGTACTAACGAATGCAGGGGGATGATTAGCAGACTAACGGTGGCCTTTTTCACCTGCGCACCCAACGCACTATGCCCTTATGAAATACAGCACGTCTTAATCTGTCTTTTTCCTAATTAGTCTGAGATAAGCTCTTGTTGGGCACACGACGCGGCGATGCCTGCTGACAGCACTGCCTCTGTGTGCCTTCAGTCATCTCTGACCTCCTGTTTTCTTCACGAAACTCAGGTATTTTCTTTCTGGAACATCAAGTGTGGCTGATGGTTTCCCCTCCTGCCCACTGTCCCAGGCACAACCACACAGCATAAGGGTCTCTTGAGCTTCTGGGTGTTTCTGATCATCTTAATCCTGCAGAGATAACAGTAAAAAGCAAAATCAAGCATTCAGGATTAGCTGGCTAATGTTCACACGTGGCTTCTAAAAGGTTAAATGTTCTTTTGACGTTTATAGGTAACTACTGTCAGTCAAAGGATGTTTTACAAGTAAAAAATCCGCCTTTTGTGACGCTGTGATTCATCATCTTAACTCTTATTTATGAATATTCCTATAAAAATGTCAAGATTCCTCTGTCATCTTAAAAGGCAGAAAGCAATCAAAAAGCAAAGACTACAAGCAAAAGGATGTGCTGCAATTTTTAAATGACATTTGAAGCAATTAGAAGTTTGTCTAACTCTTTGCTTCTACAAAGCCCTTGTCCTAGAAATGTCCTGTTCCTCAAAACCCAGGGGCTTGGCCAGCCCTGGAGACAGAGGTGGTGTTGCCCTCGGCTTGAAGGACCATACAGAAACATGTCATGATTTGGTGGCGTCACCTTGTTCCTCCCCTGTCCTAGGTCTCAGGGGTGGAGACGATGGGGAAGAACCACAGGAGTGGAATAATTTTCCTCCTCTCCTCCAAACTCTAAAGCGAATGGTGAATATTTCTTCTAGTTCGTGACTGCCTGCTGCACTCTGGTAGCTTAGCGGGTACATTAATAAATCATATTCAACGTGACCTCGGCACAATTAAAACACCACACCTGAAGCTGGCATAAACCACATGGTAGTTTCTGGAAGGTGCAGCAGTCATGCAGCTTTCTCGACTCACCTCGCTGCAGCTCGTTCAGTGACTTCTGAAGCATTCACCAGGATTGTGTTTCAAGCTCAGTATCGAATTAATAAAAAGAGAAAGAGGTCATGCCCATAATTTGTGTGTGACATCAGGGAACTTGCAGGTTGCCAATAGCATTTTAAACTTTCTTTCCAATCTATTAAGGTGTTTAAATTCATTTTAACCTTAAATGGTTAGGGTTGGTACTAGCCATCAACACCAAATTAATATTGCTGTTTTGCAAGTCATTAATTGCTATGGCTGAGTTGCGGCAGCAGCTCAGCAAAATAAAAGTCTGATTTTAACATCTCCCAGGTAGCATATCGGGAGCAATGGGTTATGAAGCTGTGTGAAGGCATCTGCAATTAGAACAGAGGGATCTTTATTAACTGGCCCGAGCGTGCGAGGTGCACCCAGCGTGTTTCCCAGGTCTCTGATTTACTGCTCTTCATTTATCGAGGCATGTACATCAAAGCGGAGGTAATTTCCCATAGCAGGGGCAGGGTGTGAGGATGGCGAAGCCCAGATTGTAAATAATGATCACCTTTTTGAGAAGCTTTTGTGCCACAATGTTTCGTCGGTGTTTCTGCCTGATCGCTCTCCGCCAAGTAGAAGAAAAATCAAATGGGCTACCCAGCACCCAGGAAACTGTTTCGGAGAGATTATCTGAACATTTCCGCATTCCATAAATTTGGCAGGGTGGTGAATGTGTAAAGGATTGTTCCAAAGGGAAGGCATCACAGTACATGATGCAAATTGGCAGGATTACAGAATGTAATGAATCCAAAGAAGATTTTAAAATATAATTGGAAAGGGTGTCAAAGAAAAAAAAAAAAAGGTTAGTTTGTTTCATCTGTTACTGGGACTTGAGCTTACATCCTATTAAGAAATTTACCCATGCCAGAGAAAGAGACGTGATGTATAGCTGGCTCTTGTGAGCGCTGTTACCGAACAATAAACTGCATGTAGGGGTGATTGCAGAATTGTTGTCATGGGGTTTTTTTCCCTACTGTTCTTTCATTCCTAAGGGAAGACAAAAATCTAAGAAAATTCTTCTTTGCATTTTGATTTCTCCTGCATTTCCTTATGCTAATCGGCCTCATGCGACGGGAAGTATGATTACAGAAAGCGAGTTACCCGTTCTGAGCCGTCAGCAGAAGCAACTGCTAAGGAGCACTCTCCCTGATGGTTCCACCTTTCCAGGGGCAGGAGCCCATCACCCCTCCTCGGGGCACGCAGAAGCCGAGGATGCAGGTAGCTTCTGGCAGCTGACATCGCATTGCAGAAAAGAGCCCAAGTGTTTGCTGCCAAATCCACAGCCCCTGGGCTGGCCCCTCCTCAGCTCAGGGAGTCGCAGATAAAACCACCCTCTGAGATCACCTCTGCTGGAGAGAGAGACCCCACGTTTATCCCTTTGAAAGGATAAGAGAAAAACCATTTCCTTGTAGCAAGGAGGTGTGGCAAAGGGTGACAAAATGAAAATGCTGAAGGCGCTTAAGTAATAAAATGAAAATGAAGGCTACAAAATGTATCTCGAAGAACTGTGTGCTGAATCACTCAGGTGCATGGTGTACAGTGCTTCTTGCAGAAAAGCATCTTGACTGATTAACACTCTCCAGCGAGTTTTTAAAACCCGTTGTTCTTTAGCTTGGGCCAGTTCTGTGATCGTGTCAGGAAAGAGGTAATAAGTATGCGAGCTTTTACGGACAGTCCTGATACAGATGGTGCCAGGCTAGAGTAGAAAAATTGCAAATTGAAATGGGGCTTAATCAAGGGCTGTGGGTGGTGGCCATTGCCCTTCGTGCAAACCCAGATGCCTCATCCCCACGGGGTTGCTGTTGGCAGCCCATGGGTGATGTGGGTGATCAGCTCCTGTCCTGCCTGCTGTTACCTCCAGCATCGCCCACATAACGTCCATACTGGTGCTTCTCCAGCCTTCGAGAAGCTGATTGAAGTTTCTCACTGATGTTCATGAACAAATATAATTCTGCAAAAGAAAACTGAGGCCTTTAGCATTAAAAAAAAAATATTTCATAAGGTCTGAATTTGTTCTCAGTGGCTTTTTAACTCTCAAGAAAAGGCATAAGACAGGGACAACCTTTTTAATAGAGCCTGTTGTGATAGGACAAGGGCTAATAAGAGGGGAGATTTAGACTAAATATAAGGAAGAAGTCCTTCACTATGAGGGTGGTGAGACCCTGGCACAGGTTGTGCAGAGAGGTGTTGGAGGCTCCATCCCTGGAGACATTCAAGGTCAGGATAGACGGAGCTCTGAGCAACCTGATCCAGTGGGAGATGTCCCTGCTCACTGCAGGTGGGGTTGGACTAGATGGCCTGTACAGGTCCCTTCCAGCCCAAACCATCTATGATGCCATGACAGGGCAGACTCAGCGCTCAGTGATGTAGTTTAGACGAGGCTTTGTCAGTGTTGGGTTAATGGTTGGATTTGATGGTCTTAAAAGTCTTTTCCAATCTAGGCAACTCTGTGACTGATTCTGTGATTGATTCTGTGATCGATTCTGTGATCGATTCTGCGATGGGTTTGAGCTGTGCTTCACACGGTCTCCGCTGCAGTCTGGACCGTTCCGTGGTCCTGGTGGGGGTTGGATGCTCCCCAACAAGTGCTGCAGGTGACAATGGCTCTGCTGACACCAGCCTGGCGGAGCCCCTGCAGGCACCGGCCCTGGCAGAGCTGCCAGCCTAGGCTCCACTTCACTCTGGGCTTTAAAGATTTTATTGAAGTCCGTTTCTGCTGGGAAATCCGGATGAGGCCGAGATTTGTTTCATTAGGAAAACACAAATGGAAATTAGATAAAGCTTTACAAAGGGATCTAAGCGAGAGATGGAACACGCTGTGGTCACAGTGTTGGCAGCAGCTTTGCAGGGATCTTCATTCTAGTCATTTGCAACAGTCAAAATTGTAAGCATAATTTATTTTTTAGGGCTGTAAAAATTAACTATAGCTCAGAAAACACGCATATGAGGTACTCAATACAGCAAATGACTCTATCTTAAACCTGGCCTTTAGGGAGCTAATACCATTGCAATCCAGTTTTATTGGAGAGCTACATCTGTTTAAACAACTGATACATTTGTTCCTTATTACGGTAATTTCAGAAATATTTTTAGAAATAATTTCTGCCTGAGATTTGATTCTATTCTCTCTGCTCATGGAGTGCAATTCCTCTTCCTTTCCAGCAAAAGTCTTGGGAGAAGGAGAGAGGAGAGGAATGAAGAGTTTTGGAAACCTGTCTGTAATATTTCTGCTGTTTGGAGAGAAGTGACCGTGTACCCTGCAAAAAGAAGGGAGGGATGGGGCTGGTGGCAAGGGCAGGGCGCTGGGGGCTCTGCCCTGGCACAGGGGTATGTTGTGCCCTCCTGTTCCAATTTTGACGAGAAAGCACGCATAACACCAGAAGAAACTCATATAAAAGAATAATTGAAAGAATTGTTATTCTCTTAAACAGACAGGTTGCAAACTGACACAGGCTTGTTAGCTATGTGAAAGAGGGAAAAAAAAATGAAGTGACATTTGACACGGCTGTCATTTGTTGTAAGTGACAGGTGATAATATTGATAGACTGAGAAATTTAAACGGTAATAATATTTATTCATTGTGTTCTTATTCCTAAAGCACCTACCACAGCAGCAGTTAAACTTTGCTTCGTCTTTGGCTGGGATCAGTTCTGCAGAGTACAGCAAACCCCTTGGTCTGTGAATTTTTTCTGAACTACCGCAGGGTAGATTTAGACTAGATATTTGGAAGAAGTTCTTCCCCATGAGGGTGGTGAGACCCTGGCACGGGTTGCCCAGAGAGGGGGTGGCAGCCCCATCCCTGGGAGTTTATAAGGCCAGGCTGGATGGGGCTCTGGGCAGCCTGATCTAGTGGGGGATGTCCCTGCCATGGCAGGGGGTTGGAACTGGATGATCTTTAAGGTCCCTTCCAACCCTGACAAGTCTATGATTCTGTGGTTCTATAAATGTGCCACTCAGGAAGGACGACAAGCTGCAGATGCCCACTGATAGGGGGGATGTTGTTGCAGACTCTGTGCTGAAAACATTTCTAAAGTTGCCGAAGAAGCAGAAAAATGTATGTTTCCTGTTTGAATGAGTTTTAACCTTTTTTATCCAGAGACGGCGTATAGCCGAGGAGTCTCACAAAAATGCCAGGAGCCTGAACAGCACGACAAATAGATTCCTGAATGAAATGTAAATTAAGCTTTCTGCTACATTTCTGTAATAATCCATCCAAAGAGGAGCAGAAGCTAAAAACCGTAATAACAATGGGATAAATTATACAGTCCCACAATTTCTCTGGCACTGCTGTTAGCATAACACTGGATTGATGTTGTACCTATTTTTATTTTTGCTGCTGGAACAGCCTTTGTCAGAGAGAGGAGGCATCCGAATTTCAATATCTAATATATTTTGTGAAATATATGGAGTGCCGCACTAATCTGACCTTTTCAGAGTTTTTCATTCCAATTGCCTGGTCACCCCAGTCCTTTGCAACAGGTTAGGCTCCCTTTTTAATAGGAAGAGGAGGAGTGCAATGGTCAACCATTCAAAATACTGAATATTAAAAAGGTCAACAGAGTGTGGCATGGCAATGTGAAAATGAGACAATACAATCCCAGATACCTCATTGAGGTGACAAAAATTGTAGCAAGAGGAGAAAATGTCACAACACGAATCCGTCGCCAGGAAGGGACAGGAGCACGGTGTGCAATGAATCTGCCCTCGCTGCCAAGTACAGGCTCCATCCTGCAGAAAAATGAACTCGTACGTGTAACAGTCAACAATATTTGCTCCCGATTAAATTGTATTTTTGCGAGTTATGCAGTTAAATGGCCCCAAAAACATGGCAAATGTGCAGACGCCGCTTTATTCTGTACCTACTCTTCTCTGTGGGAATAGGGATCCTGGGAACCTCTTTCCTAAAGAACAGAGGCAGATGAGTGTGACAGCGTGTCCTTTCCCTGTTTTCAGCCATAAGAGTGAAAATAAAAAAGATGATGAAAATCAGAAAACATTTAAGAAAAAATAAATCTTGGTTTAGGGAGGAAAAGGACACAGCTCAATGTCTGTAAAACATAAAATGTAAAAATTTTACTACAAATAAAGCACAGCTTTTGCTTCCTAAGTGGTTCCTGATCAGAGCTGGGCTGGCAGAGCCCACGAGCCATCCGCCATCCCGCTCCTCGCTCCGTCCCAGTGCGGTGGAGCTGAAATGGCTCCTTTGCCCGAGGAGGTGGCCAAACCCTGTGCACGCAGGGACTTTTTTTTCTTTTTTCTTTGGATTAACACCTGGCTTGGTTTGCTCGACTTTTTTCTTTATCAATATTTAGCAGCAATAGTATAGTAATAGATATTTATATGGATATTTTAGTATAGTAATAGATTTAGATATTTTAGTGTAGTAATACATGGTTATAAAACTTAACTTGCAAAATGTGTTGGGTTGATCGTAACTGCACAAACACCGTTTCATCCATTTCCAGTATCATAAAGAAATGCTTTGGTAACTATTTATTTTCCCTTGAAAAGATAAGTCAGGGTATGATAAACATAGATCTGAGGTACCTGACTTGAAGCACCCTCATTTGCAGATTCTAGCTGATGGCTACAGGGAATTGCTATTTTAAAAATCCAAACCCCAGAATTAACATAAATAAGCTTCAATTGAAAATGGGATTTCTATCCACCTGAGGCAGGAAGAATTAACTCGCTGGAATCGTACCCAGCAATAAAAGTACTTTTCTTTTGTGGCCCCAGAGAAAGAAACAACATTACAGGGAAGTTAAAGGAAGATGTCCCAGCCAGGTGCTTTTATTACAACCTAATGGGATCACTCTGCCGGGCTGTGGCAGACCCAGCATTTCTTTCAGAGCACTTTAAGCTTGGCTGCTGATATTTTTGCCGGGGCAATTATGGCTAGCAATCATTCCTGATGGAGGCCCTATCTTGTCACCATCTGCACACACAGCTCCCGCTGTCGTCGGAGAGGTCTGAGTAAAATGGATGGAAAGCAAAGCTCCAAGCCTGGCTGGACTATCCGGCAAACTGGTTCATGGTTCTGATCAAGTGCAATTTGTAGCAGCCTCTTAATAGAAATAAAAATAAAAACAACAATAAAAGCCCAGCACCAGAAGATGCCTGCCCATGCACGCTGGCACAGGAGCCAAGCGCAGGCTGGGAGAAGGGCGACGGCAGCATCGCTTGGCAAAACTGGAAGGCTCTCGATCGTGGCTTTAAACAGGTAAAACTCTAACGAGGTGATTAGAGAAAGCCAAAATCAGGCCTGAGACAGCCTGTGCCTGTCTTCACTCGTGTGAAAAATATTTCAGGCGCAGGATAACACAGCACCAAGGGAGAGAGGTGCCTTGGGTTAAACGGTGTGAGGTGTTCCAGCAATAATATTCCCTGCAAGTGCTGCTAAGTGCGGTGATGCCAACCCTTCCTGCTATTCCAGCCCACGTTAGAGCAGTTCAGATGCTTTTATACTAAATACTCTTACCAGGGACTACAGGCTCTCCAGCGTGGTATTGGTAAGTGTCGTAAAACCCCCAGAGCATTAACATAATGACTGAAAGAGAAACTTGGCTCATCACCCACTGATGCCCTGCTCCCAAAGGAGATGCAGGAGATGCTCCCTTCTCACACGCAGCAGGTATTCTTTGTCCCCTCCCTGCTGGGCCAAGCAGGCACATGCTCCCCACCTAAATCTCTTTGGTCTATTTAGGGTTTTATGGGATATAACCAACACTTCAGGGTCCATTTGCAGACTAATGTTCAGCAAAAGCACATCCCCCATCTCTCCCAGGCTGTGGTGAGGAGCCCTCCCAGGGAGTCAGACCCGACCTGGGCGGGTAATGGCATATGTTTAGGAGCTCACCATCTAATATTTAGGAGCTCACCATCTAAATACATATAGGAGCTCACCACCTCTCTATATATGTACAGGAGCTGACCATCCCTCTCCCCATTGTGGGTAACACAACCTGCTCCTTCCCTCTCTCTGCGATGGCAGAGCCCACAGCACATGTTGTGTCATGAGAGTGTTTCATTCATTTATTTCTTACAGATCCTCTACCCTCCCAGGTGCTCCTTCATCCCTTTTCAATCCTGTTTTCCAGACCCAGGGCTGATGTTAAACACAACTGCACTATATGACTCATCCTTCATTTCCTGTCACAGTAATTTTTAATAGCTTTTTTTCTCCATTATAAATGTTACGTGGTAGGTTGTTTTAGGTGGGTTTGTTTTTTGGAGGGGTTTGGGGTTTTTTTTTTCCTCTCCCTTTTCAAATAAGGTATTGCTGGTTGCTTTTTTTATCTTTTTAACTTTAAAACTCCCATGTCACCAGCCACCATCCGGCCCCCCTGAGAACACGCTATCAGTTCGAGTAGCTTTAAGCAACTGGAGGAGAATAGGGAAATATCCCCAGAGAGGGACGATGCTGGGAAGGAGCAGGGACAGGGCTCAGACTCGAGGTTCCCCACGTTGAGGCCTGGCTGTCCTGGGGGAAACACCTCCTGACCTTCTGCTCACTAAGTACAGGAAATTGGCCCAAGCGTTTCACAATCCAGCTCAAAGTAAAATTCCTAGTAAGCGCAGCAGTAGTGGGAGAAGCTCATCACTGGCAAAGGACCTCAGGTTTAGGAATCCAGTTTGGCAAGGGTCATTTTTGTTAGAGTACTGAGTCCTGTCTCTGACTATCAACAAAACCTGCTGTAAATGTTTCAGGCTATTGCTGTCTCACAAAGACAAGGGTTGTTGCTGACAGTGGCACCGGGGACTGTGGGAGCTGGCAGCACCACGGTCCCGCTTCTGCCTTGACCCACCTTACACAGAATTTCTGCAGAGCAGGTGCACCCTCCTCACATTCTGGGTGGTTCCCAAACAATCGGTGGTGGTGGTGGCAGCGACCACAATGATTTTTAGAGAGACTTTGTTGTTCTGCTTTTCAAAATGCAGGATGATGTTTGTGAATTTTTTGCGGGGGATGGGCCTGATCCAAAACCAAAAAAAGGAGAAAAGAGAGGGGAGGCTTCCTAGCCCCTGGAGAAGACTTTAGATCAGGCCTTTCTAAACCGTTCCCCTGCTTCTCTGCTGGATGTTAATTATTACAGCTTGCAACTCAAGAATTTTGTTCTCAGTCATATCCTAGTTTTATTCTCGGCATAGCTGAATGGCAAATTATTCATTTGCTCTAATCACAGTGGGGTTAGGATCTTTGGTATTCAAGTGACAATATTAATTGCCTGGCGTGTGGTCTTCTGAAGAACAGAAGTTAGAAGGAATGATTCCACACCCCAAGTCATTAGGAGAACAGTGCAATTCATTATCTGCGTGTTATTATTACTAATGACATAGTAATAGACTCCATACTAACAATAAATATCATTTTATAAGCTTGGTGTTTTGCTTAATGGCTCTTTTAACTTGAAGGCACAGGTTTGTGCGGAGGCACAAGCCCTCTGTTTCGCAGTGGCTGTTTCGCCATGTTTTGACTGGTGCTGTGAGCTCCCCTCCTCCTGGGAGGAGAGTTGAGGAGAGCGTCCCCCCACCCTGCTGTCAGCTTTGGGGGGCGAGGACCTGCTCAGACCGACACGTATCGGTATGGAGAAACCCTGCCCGACCTTTGCTTCAACATCTCCAGCAATGAGACCTGGGGAATAAATTCCTCCATAAACACAGATGTCCAATCTCCCTTGCAAACCCGGAGCATTGCTGGTTCATCGTGCCTTGGCACTGGCGCTCGCAGCTGCTCGGTTGTGGTGGGGAACAGTGTGTGAAATCAAAGAGTCTCCTTCATCCGAAGGTGCTGGAAGGGATTAGTCACATCTCCTGCAGATGAGGCAGCGCCGTTCACCGTTTCTGTGCTTCTTCTTATCTACCCTGGAAGTTTTTCCTGCTCGGGAGGGTGTATATCAGGCTCTGGAGGGGGCAGCACTCATGTTGTGAACACAGTGACTTACCGAAGTGGCTCATAAATCAAGAGTCACGTCTAGAGGAAGGCACAGCATCTTCACCCCTCTCTGGGCTAGCTGAGCCTTATACGAACAAGCTCCCAAGACTGGGCTTGTGGTTTGTTGTCGGATTTTATTTCCAAATTGCTAACTTCTTGCTCTTAGCACAACTGTTTTATACATGGGGACGGCACAAGCCTCTCAGAAAAACCATCCCAGGAAAGGTGCCTCCTCAGACAGGGCCCACCCAACGAAGCCCAAGGCTGGGCTCAGTCCCGTGGCCGGCACCCACCTGTGGCACTGTGCAACCCCTGACCTTCACAGCTGTCTATGAGGAAGCTCTTCTGCACTGGCAGTGAATCTCACCACTGCTGGGACACCTGGAGATAACGGGGCATGAAATGAACTTTTTTTCTTGGCTTGGTTTTCCCTGGAGGGGGCTGGCTGCCCCCCGCTCCGGGCGAGCTCACAAAGCAAAGAGCAGGGCTTCATCCCCAACAGAGAAGCTAAAAATACCAACTTTATATAGTAGCAAGAAATGAATTTGTCTCCCTTCTGGCATATAGGAGTGGTTAATGTGGTAAAAACCTCTGCTGCTGGGGAGTGGGACACCATCCCGCTGTTGAGAGCATTAATGAAGAGCAGGCTGCTAGATTCGAAACCTCTGTCCCGGTCTCAGAGCTAAACTGCCCTTGGAAAAACAGTATCAACAGACATTTTAGCACTATGTCCTTCTATTTCCAGCCACGGGTGCACAATTCTGGTGGCGCAGTGGAACACAAAATGATTTATTAATGACAGGAGAATCTGCACCTTTGAATATATCCCAAAGCAAGTCTGAAGTTATTGAGGCAGGGTCATTATCATCTGCTCTATTAGCAAGACCTGGGAAATAGATATTTTAACTTTAATTGAATTTCATGTAAGTTGCAACCTGCCCTTTAACAAAGAGGCTTCATTTTAATTTATCACAAACTCAGGCATTTGCTTCGGGCTCTTGGATTTAGTCTCCAATGCGTCGAAGACTTTTTCCCCCAATTGCATTCTGCCATTGAATGCAGAAAACCTTAACTAGAAAATCAGCATGGTTTTGCTTTGCTGTTTCCTAATTTAGATGTAACAGGAGACATCAGGGACCAAATGTCTGGCATTTTTTTGCCTGGAGTTGTTCAAACTGTCCAGCAGGTCAGCTGGCCCAATTGGCTGGTGGATGCTGGGTGGAGAGGACGTGCTGGTGCCTCTCGCACTGCCTTGGGGGCCGAGGGCTGCACCTTTCCACAAGAGCCCGAGGTCCTGCCCTCAGGGAGGTGTCCTGTGGGAGGACAGGCCGATCCCACCCTTACCCTGTGCCTGAGCTCTGGTGTGAATTTTGGGTGAGCTGATGGCAGGTCTCTACCCCAGCAAGCCCTCGTCCTGAGGACTTGGGGATGCTGAGAGACACCTCACTTCTGAATCGCTCCGTTTGCAGGAGGAGGGTTTGGGTGAGGTTTGAGAATAAAGGGGTCCAGCTCGGAGGAAATCTGTCGCTGTGGTCTCGCGGCAAGATCTCGGGTGATTTTTTTGGGGAAAAACATACCAGAGAAAACAACTGCGCGTCAGCACCGGCTTCCACCCAGCCTGAGTCCTGGGCTCCTCTCTGGCAGGTCCGCAGGAGCGTTCCATGCCCTGGCAGATCAAGGGAGAAGAAAGGCACGACTCAAGCTGAAGCCACACGTGGAATTACAGGAACTAACCGTGCATTTTTAACACACATATTAAATTACGCTGTAGAAAAGCAAGTTAACAATTTAAACACGGTGGAACTGTTTTTAACTTGTTTGTTGAAAAAACAAATATCTGCTTCATATTACATTACATTGTTGAATTATTTATTTACGGTTCACAATACCTGTGTTGTTTGTGCTAGTTGCTATTACAAATACCGAACTAATGTTCATTTATTTCTCCACTTACGTTGTGGAGATTGTGTTATGACTTTATCAGTTGGCTTCTTTTTTTTTCAAAGAAACTTATTTCAATCCAATTTCTTATGTCATGTTACAGATAAATGAAAGCAAAGGCCCCTCCATATTGTATGTGAAATCTGTAATACCGTGGCTCTAAAGTAATGCCTTAAACAATCAAGCTAAATGTGTCAGGGGACTTTTTAATACGTTGCACTGATGAAGCAAGAGTATTAAATTTATTCAACCATGAAGATGGCTTTGATTATCATACACCTCAGCTGTGCTGGTATGTGTTGACCATAAGGAAAAAAAAAAAAGAGAAAATGAAATGTGATTAGTTCCTGATGGGTTGAAATTCCTTTAATACGCGTAACATGGAGGGAATTCTTATTAAGAGCGTCCATCAAGAATTCATTTTTTTTCATATCTACTCCACAACACAATGACTCAGTGTCTCCAAGGTGTGATAACGTTCTTATCAATATCTGAATGGAAACATATGGGATGGTGCAATTATTGCTATTTGATTGTTTGCTCAGTGAAGTGGGACGTGTATTGTGTACATCTCTGAAGCGCTGTGAATAGCCAGACTGGTTTTTACTCTTGAAAACAGGGGTGATGATTGCTTTGCACCATTTTTTTTTTTTTTTGCCAGAAGATTTGATTGTGCAGATTTGGAAAATCGATTAAGTTACAAGATTTTAAAAATTATTTCTGAGCTGAAGCTTAATGAAAACCTGTTTTTCAGACCCTAGTTAAAAAAAAAAAAAAATAAAATTTGTAACGCATTTGAGTGAGACACGATTATCACATGCATAAGCCATTGTCAGTAGATGGAAAAATTATGAGAAAGTTTGAAAGACTAATTACTAATCACTTGGCTCTGGCAGCACTACAGTATTTGTCTCCCTGTTTCCTAGGCAGGTGCTGGGTCTGCAGAGCTACGGTGCTGCATCGGAATTATTCTGAAGAAAGGGCCTAGTGCCACCGCACACAGTACAGACGTTTACAACCGGATTATTACAACTCCGTGTTGTGCTTCTCCGCTGCCTCTGCTGCTGTGTCACAGATGCTCGCCGCGAGTACCTGTCAGTGGAGAAGCACAGAAATTTCACAGAATTCACGGAGAAGTGCGAAATCGAGTTTCAAATGCTCAGCGCCATTGACTTGTGTGCGTCACTCGGAGAGGTAACGGTGGCGCGATCACAGCAGAGATGTGTGGCCGGAGGAGAGAATAAAACCCTTGTTGGGGGACACTGGGACAAGGTCCCACTGCCCGGGGAGGGGGGCACAGCTACCCCCTTGTCCCTGCTCTGACTCCTCGCCCAGAGATCCAATGCCCTCCAAAAGAGCGTTTCCAGGGGATTTAGTGCTCTGGGAAATGTGTGCCCAGGACAGCAAGGGGTGAGTTTTTTCTGTCTTACATTAAAATGTGAAAGTTGAGCGGGACGGGTGATAGGTTTTATGCAAATCGTGTAACATCGAGCCGGCTGCTCTCCCTGAACCCCTGGAATGACAGATGAGAGCACTTCAGAACTTGTGTATTTTAATGGTGCTTGTGCTGAGGATGATAAATGCGGTCTTCATCCAGCAACTTCAAGGCTCACTTTTTTTTATTTTAAGAGGGACATGCATATGGCTAAAAACAGTTGCAACATTAATAACACTTCCCTGCAAGAAAGATTGATGTACGCAGCATAAATACTCATGCTTCGTACGTAGCTTCTGGTAGACAAGTCGTATTGCTTTTGCCTTCAATATTTGGGCTGAAGATTGAAGTCCAAACGAGTGGGTTTTTTTCTTTTCCTCTTCAGAGGAGTGTGTTCCAAGGCTATCACTTAGCTTGCATCCTGCCGATGGCAGCACAGACACCATGTAGCCCACGAGAATTGTGTCACAACCTGCTCTTTGCAGCACTCAAGACTCTTTATCTCCCAATTTCTTCAGTGGGCTTATGGAAACGGTTAGTATAGAGCTGGAAAAACTCGGCGTCACCCAAGGCAAGCTTAAATGGAAGCCAAGTCATTCTCGAGCAAGTGAAATAAATTCTGGGTATTTGAAGGGAACTGCAAGAAGAGAAGCTTCAGACAAAAAAAAATGGCAAAACATACAAAATGAACAAGCCTTGAAAGTGTGGCCTTTATGAAAGACTCAGGGGTGTCTGTGCTTTCCGTGTTGGGTGCTGGCTGAAGGAGGGCTGGGGATGCAAGCAAATAAATACTCTTCTATTATTTGGTTTCTCCTGTGTTCCTGGAGACAAAAATTGCATTAAAAATACCTGACTTCACTATCAATTTTTATTCCCAGTGGAAGTACAGGCAGGGCTTTCGGCTTTGTCCTGAAAGGGCTCACTTTAGTGGTCTGTGAAACACTTCACAGCCTCTTCACTTGTTTACCTCATCACTCGGATGTTAGATACCAGGTGAAAAAAGGGAGATTCGGATTCTCACAGGTCTTCATGAGGTCCTGCCTTTTTCTCGAAAATTTTTTGAGTGAGGAAGGGTATCAGCCTCGGTGACACTATGAGGGTAAAAGCAGACACAAAGGAGATGCAGACCATAAGCACAGGGGTATCTGTGCTTGTTCCCTCCAAGCCCCTCCGGCTTGGCACCTGCAGAGCCAACTGTACCTTCTTGGCATCAGCGCCCTACCCTTCAGGGGCTTGTAGCTCTGAGATCCTCTAGACCTAGGGCTTGTGTCTTCTTGACAAAACCATCTCATTTCTTTTCTCCAAATGGTTTAATTGCTCTTGGAGATTCTACAGCCTGTCGACATCCTCCATGCTCTGTGGCTTTGAGTGCTACTGTTTGCTTCTGATCACGTTGCCCTCCCTCCTGCTGATCCTCAGATGAATCAGAAATATACTTTTTAATCTCTTCTGATTTAATTAAAATTTTTTTTCAAATACATTTAAGGCTTAGTCTTCAGCTTCATTACAACACAAGAGGAGGTGCAGATGGTTCTGAAGAGAAGGTTACAGGCACTTGCTTCTTTGAGAGTGTTTCAAAAACGTACTTTTGAATGAAACCTTTGCAGATCATCGTTACATAAAGCTGGGTGGCCATGGCACTTGGAATAGATGAACCTGATCAAGCAAGACACAGCTTTACTTGCCTCAACGTGCAGACTCCTGGTGGGTAAACTGCACATTGTCGGAAGCTCTGCCCTGTGGCGGTAGATCAAAGAATCACAGAACTGTTTAGGTGGGAAAAGACTTTTAAGATCATCGAGTCCAACCATTGACCCAGCACTGCCAAGATCACATAAAGTGAAGGAAAAAAGTGATGAAAAGAGGATCAGTAGGAAATAGTCTCAAAGCACAGGCTCGGGGGCGGTCATGGTGCTGCTCCCTGTTGGAGCAAGTTTTATATCTGCAGTAGAACCTCCTGATCCACAGGAGTGAGACCTCTGTGATGTTTCTCTCAGTGCAGTGGCAATTAAAGGTGTGTGAGGCTGGGATGAGGGGCTTGGAAATTCTTCCTGTGGTCTGCAAGGGTCGATGCTGGTGGGTGCCAGCGGGTCCTTCCCGGGGCGGGCGATGGCTGTGCTCGTGACGCCCCCTCGGGACAACCTTAACAGCGATAAGCCAGGCAGACGTTGGATCTCATGTTGTGTGTAAGGAACCCAGCTGATATTTCAGTAGGATTCAGACAATAGCAGAGATGGAAAAAAATGACAGGTTCAGAGTATCACTGAATAATATGTGTTGATTGAGAGCCACGCAGCTTTTTTAAAATAATATGGGGGGCATCGTTTGCAACTTGTTCTTGTGAAGAGTCCCATGACAGACTTCAAATCTTTGGCACGGCTTTATAACTTTATCAGAGAGAAGCATCAAAGCAAGAATCTTGTTCTAAAAAAAAAAAAAAAAAAAGGCAGAAAAACAATCAATAGAAACCACAACAAAATATAAGATCAGGATAATCACGTTTTACCATCAAAAAGGTAGTTTGTGTGCCTTTTGTGATGTTTTCTTCATGACAGTTTGGTCTCAGTGGCACAGTGAAAATAACTTGCTTGTCTTGTGATTGACAAGAAACTTAAATGCCAGCAAGCAAATGCCAGTAGGAAAAAAATCTTAGCTCGCATATCGTACACCTTAACGCAGTGTTGGATCCAACCCGTTTCCTTGTAAGTTAATGGGCAATTGGATCCATATGGCACCCAAAAGTGTGCAAATTTGGGTTTTCAGTATGAGAAGTTACCTGGGAAACTGACTCCATTTGGTAACTTATCAATATTCAGTGCTATTGCCAAGACAAGATAAAGGAATAAGATGGAAACTTGAGAGCTTTAGATAAAATAGGCCAATAAATGCGTGTAGAGTGTATCTAACTCTGCAGCAGTTTGTCCTGATACTGGACTTCAGTCCTGACCATCAGAACAAAAAATAAATGTCAGCTGTTTCCTATTTAGCAGCACTAAATAGTCAATGTATGAAGACTGTTAATACTGTTGTCTTTTTCAGTCTTTTTTTTCTCTATATATGTTAAAGAATTTACAAGTATTTATCCCCTCCTCTTTTTCCTTTTTTTGTTTTTTTTCTTTTTTCTCTTTTTCTTTTTTCTCTTTTTCTTTTTTTCTTTTTTCTTTTTCCTTTTTTTCTTTTTTTTCTTTTTTTTTTTTGTAATCACCTTTCCATCAGTGTATCTCTGGGTAAATTGTCAATGAAGGAGCACACTCATCCTGGATGCTACTGGGAGTTCAGCTGAAAATGTTTGATACCATAAAGACAGCAAAATTGGAGTATGGGCAGCTCTTCCCGGTTCAAGGGTCAGTAGCTCCAAGGAGACATCCAAGAACTAGAAAGTCTGCTTGGAAATCAATATCTGCCCCGAGTGCTGTGAGGGGAGCACGGCTGAACCAGCGAGGATCTAGGGCATGACAAATCACGGAGGCGATGGTGCTGTGTGTTGGAAAACTGTAATTTTTAGGTCGCCCTGATCTTTGAGGAGGGGCTGTGCTGCGATGGGGAGCTGGCTGGCGTGCTGGTGTGGGCTGAGGGCTGGGGTGTCCCTCTGCCACGTGGCAAAGGGTCTCCAACCCTCCCAGGGTTGCATCATGATGCTTGCTTGAAAGCCAGAGGCAATGTTGCTGCTGTGAGTAACAGCAGAGAAGCCACGTTGCGACAGAGAATGGGTTCTCACTCTGGTTTCCTCAATAACAATGCCATGATTTAGGTAAGCAGAGCCAGATGCTTCTTTCAAGCCCCAGGACTGGCCAAACACGTCTTTGGGGCTGGGCTGCATACTGGTTGTTGCTGGTGTGGGCCCAGGGGGTCAGGCATCAGGGTAGGTAAGCTGCCAAATGAGGGAAAAATAATTGTTTTCCTCGTGTGTGTTTTGATGTGCTGCTTGTGTGTGCTGGCACAAGCCTCTCATTAGTGACAGGCTGTCTGTGACTAAAGCATGGGCAAAACCACTTTATTTCTGTCTATCGGTAGAACAATAAAAAACTTTAATCATAAAAAGGGAGGGCCAACAGCCCGCTTTTGTGATACGGAGTCTTCTTTTTTATTAGGTCTGAGACTGAGAATGGCTCTTGTTAAGAAATACTGGTTTATTGCAGCAGGCTGGGAGATGAGATAAGAGCGAAATACCAAACGCACACGCACAAACACAGAATGTGTGAAAAATTGGAATGATAAGGTCTTTGGAGCGGGTTCCTGCGAAGGTGATTGAGGTGCGACGCTGCATCATATTTGCCCGAGAAGTTGAGGAAAATTGCAGTATAATCAATTAAAATTGGTGCCACTGTGCCTGGACAGAGCTGTCTAAAAGCAAAATGCAATAAATAAATATCTTCTTTACTTTTTGTCAAGGTTATGTGACTTTGCAAACGGTGCAGCCGTGGAAGACACGCCAACAGCAGGAGGCTCTGGTGCTGGGACAACCTTTTCTTGGACTGACCTTAGATGAGGGTTGGAGAGAGACAATGCTCCCTTGTGGGGAAGGGATTTGCTCCCCGAGTGGATGTTTCTGAAGCCTCCTGCCAGATGTGCTGAAGCCTTGGACTGGGGGCTGGACTTGGAAGCCTTGGACTGGAGACCTTGTCCCTAACTGGATGTGTTGACCAAACAGGAGCTGTTGCAGGGACCTCCAGCAGATCCTGCTCCTCTGGCCCAGGAGCACCTCAGCTGGAGGTCTGTGGACACAACCAGGCCCACCACATGCCTGGGGATGGATTAAAATATCTACAGGATTGTCTTCACAGAGTTTATGTTGGGACTGGGATGTGCCAGTGATGTGCCACGTGGCTGGTGGCCAACGATGGCCAGACCAGCACTTGAACAAAGTCTTGTTTTCTCCCTCATCCAGTGAACTGTTATTATAACTTGTGGGTTTGTGGTGAGATGAATTGGGTACTTAATACTCAAATTCTTCACGGTGAGAGTGGTGAGGCATTGGCACAGGTTGCCCAGAGAAGCTGTGGCAGCCTTGGCAGTGCCCAAGGCCAGCCTGGATGGGGCCTTGAGAAACCTGGTCAGGTGGGAGGGGTCCCTGCCCATGGAAGGGGGTTGGAATGAGAGAGTTTTTAAGGTCCCCTCCAACCTAAACCATTCTATGATATGATTGATGCTATGCTATGATGTGATGTGCTCTGCTACGATGTATCATAGAGTCATAGAATGTGTTGGGCTGGAAAGGACCTTTAAAGGTCATCGAGTCCACCTCCCTGCAGTGAGCAGGGACATCTTTCAGTAGATGGGTTTGCTGTGGATATGGTATGACATGAAATGCTAAGATACAATACGATAATGCCTACGCAGAAACGCTGAGCAAAGCCTCCCCATCCCTGGCACGGCACTAACATTACTTCTCAACGAGTTTTTGTCAAACCAACACACCGCGTGCTCCAAGTGCTGCACCCAGCAGGTCTGCTGAGTCCCCCAGTGCTGCGCGGTGGCTTCCGCACCGACCCACTCGTTCACCCATCAGGTGAACTTTAAACACTTGGCAATGCTGGGAGAGCTCGTCTGAAAAACACAAAGATGCCTTTTACACACGCCACCTGCTAGGGAACATTTGGAGGTGCAGAACTGAATGAAATTGAGGCATCCCATGTGGAAAAGACAGTATATGGAACATCTTCATCAAATAACCTTGCTTTGTTTGGTTTTTATTTGTTTTTAAAGACCCGGGAGTCCAAATGTTTAATAAACACACACACACACACAGAGGTGTTGTCTGGAAGTTTTTGTTGCTCACACACAGTTGCAATTTATACGCCAGGAGCTGTTGATGTTAGGAAAAAAACCCTATCTCGGTTCTCCTTAAGCCAAGGTGCAATTTTAGATAGAATTCTAACAAATAATGTCATCTCTCATTCTCATTTATTTTAGCAAATAATTTTAGGGATGACTGAATTCATTCCAGAGAATGCTGCTACTATATAATGGGACTAATTAAGAGATTTTGGATATAAATAGTTTTTGAACAATTCACAAGACCAACTTTAAGTTTGCACATGATTTTACAGAGGGCTTTTCCTTCTCCTTTGCAGACACCTGTATTTCTCAAGGGAAACTCTTCTTCCACCAAAGCTGGGAAGAGGGATGATGATCCCAGTGTAGCAGGGGCAGAGCCTTTCCGACAAGGATTGTTGAAGTTCCTGCGCTAAGAACAAGGACAGAGTTTAATTATCGGGGTAATTCTCTCTCATTTGATGGGTGGGAAAAGCCCAGATCCTTCGATAGACATCGCTTTTTTTTCCCTCTGCAGCCTCTAAGTCCTCCAAAGTGCTGACAGATGCAAGGCTCTGTTTGTGCTGCGGCTCTGGCTAATTCAGGGGCTTCGGTTACTTCAAAGCTTTCAGTTGATTATTTTGCGAATGTTAGTTACATTTCCAAGTCAAATGATTTGTCGGTGAAAAATCCCATTGTCATTCAGATTGGGTTCATTTTAAAACATCAAATGAAGTTCAGTAAAATTTTGTTTTTAAAACACTGAAATCAAGTATTTCTGCAGAGTTGACATATTTCATTTAGACAGTTTTAATGGAACGTTTTTGATCTTTGGTTTCCAAAGAGCTTGTCCAAGTGAAGTCATTAGTGCTTACACTTAAAAAAATTAAGACTTTTGAAGATTAACATCATGACAGCATTTCAATTTCATTAAAGCAAAACATTGTTATTAATTCAAAATGACTTTAAAATGTGTTAGAAATTTCAATTTCTTTCAATTCCAATTTAAAGACTGAAAATTAATTCACTGAATCGGAAAACACAGATCCTGCACAGATACTACGTGAATTATCATTCATTAAATCTAAACCAAATTTTGTTTAATGTCAGTGATGATTCAAAACATTAGCCTTCATTAGAGTAAAACATGGGTGATCCAAAACAACGCTCCAATAATTAAATAACAACATTGCTAAAATCGTGACACTGATGATAAATGGGGCTCCGATGTCCACAAAATTAGTATAAATGTGTGTTTCCAAGAAATTTCACAGCAAGAAGGGACATTCCTCCCAGTAATTACATGGGCAGTGTCTGAGATTAATTAACTGCTGCTGCTTTGGGTCTTTTCTGACCCGAAGCACCGCGGGGCTGGTCCCTGGTGCAGACGAGCAGCAGCAGAGCTCAGCCTGCACGACGGCTTCTCCCAGGTCTGCTGCTTAAACAATGAAGAATTATCTTAGAATATTACATCTGCTATCTTTAAATAGAAGTTACCAGCATAAGCAAGGGTTTGGCCATTTTTTCAGGGTTTAGCCTGTGGTCTTTGCTGTTCAGGGGGTGTACAGGGCTTATTCATAAAGAAGAGCTGTAAAATTTCAATCAAGGGTTTGTTTACTGAAAGTCTGGCTCATCTAAATTAAATACTAGAAAGTTGTTATTAATCTGAAATGCTTCTAAAACATTTTTGTTCTTTGAAAAGACAGCAAAGTTTCTCCAGGGTTATTATTTTTTCCTACTGGAAATGTTGATAATGATTTTTTTTTTTTTTCCAGAGTCCCACTTCCCCTGTAGGGGGAATGTAGTCTTTTACAACGTGTGCTATGTTCCTATTAAATACATTTTAGGAGCACTGAGCACATGAAAACACTCCTCTGCATTGATAAATGTCACGTTACTATAACCAAGGAAAGGCAACAGTCTCCAAAATACTAGGGCTGGCAACTTCAAAGCCCATTTTCCTGTTTTAATGTGGGTCCTTGCGTGCACAGGTGGGAACACTTCAGTGTGGTGGGTTGTTGCACCTACAGAAGGACGATGTGCACCAGTAGCAGGGATGGAAATTGAGGTGAGGGATGGCGGCTCCCCCATGGCCCCCCGAGGGTCCAGAAGCCATCTCAGCAGGAGCACTCCTTGGAGTCAGGCTGACACTAGGAATTGATCCCCAGCTCTCCCGTATGGCCCTCGTGCCACTACGGAGCTTCCCAACTTAATTAATGGCTTGAACTTTGAGTTCACAGAACCTCATTGATTCGGGAAAATGCGCACTCTCGGTTTACGCAATACAAATCACGGCGGGCAGTGGGCTGTATCAGCTCCCCAAAACCTCGAAGCGTTCCTTGTGCTGCACGTGATGTGCTCATGGCTGGGCTGGGAGGTGGGAAAGAGCTGGGACCGGGCAGACAGAAGCGAAGCCTGACCTTTTCTCAGCCCCTGCTGTGCTTGGGCAGATCACTGTCTCCAGCAGCAAGCAGGGTTTCAGAGATGTTGGAGGACTGGACCTCTTTGCTCACCACAGCTCGCTGGCTTTTGTGCCAAGGTGTTTGGAAAAAAAAAATCATAATTACCTAAGGAAAAAGTTGTCCTGAAAATACTTTGGAAAATCAAGTTTGTCTGGGTTTTCAGAGAGCCTGAAATAAAGATGTATGGTCTGTTCCTGCTCATCCCTGTCTGTACCAGGCACCTCAGATGTCTCCAGGTTATGAAAGTCCCATAAATGCCAGTAAAGACTGTGGAACAAGTCAAATTTACGAGAAAAGAGGTAGAGACCTGCGCAAACAGCTGTCAGAGACATCAGCATTCGCTGAGCCTTTTTTCCCAAGATGCCACCGATGACATCTGACCTACTGAGAGCTGAGGGTCAGGAAGGACCAGTGCCTGCCCCTGCATCCCCCTGCATCCCCCTGTATCCCCCAGCATCACCCAGCTCCTGGCTCTGAGGCAGAGGAGCTGGGAGCTGCTCCCTGGCATTGGGCTGAGGAAGGCGAGCTCTGCCCTGTCCTGGAATTAATCCGTCCGCGATTCAGACCTACCGTACACAAACTGTCACCACATCTGGAAAAACCAGTGGGGCTTCCAGAGAATAAACAAAAAATACATTATCCAACTGAGTCTTCAAGTAATCGTATTTTTGTCACTTAATTTCAGCTATTCTGGAAAATGTATCCAATGACTGCCCTACTTTAAAAGTCTGTGACAGCAGTTTTATGAGAAAATCTATGTACATTAATGACATCAGCTGGAATGATCAGTTAGGTATGGACATGTTAATTGTATCGCCATGAGCATGTGGCTGACCAAGAGGAGGCCACACATCCATCTCCTGGGGACAGCAGTGGGTCCTCTGCTGCCAGCGTCCCTGGAGCACACCTCCTCCACCCCACAGGACCACGTTTCCATCACCTTCTCCTGCTGACCTCCAGCCCCGCTCACAGGAGCTGCCTTCTGCTGCCCTCTGTCACTGGCAGCCTCACATCTTTCTCTCCGAGACCCAGACACCCCTCATTTGAGGTGAGCGACTGCTTAGACATGTCATATGTAGACATGGTAAAGCCTAAAGCCCAGCTGTGCGTGACACAGTTATCACAGTCTGCTTTAAAGGTCTCTGATGTCAGGCTTTCCCCTGCTTCCCTTTGCTGGAGGCACTGCAGTCTGACAACTGGCCTGAAAATGTATTCTCTATTATTTCACCCCGTTACAGCTAGTAATTTCTCTTTTACCACTGTAAACAAATCCCTCACATCCTCTGTGTTTACGCCTTTCCAATATATTTATACGCTGTTATACCCCTTAAACGTATCTTTCAAGCTGATGCAACTTTCAGGGTTTCACGGTTAAGTAAGAAATGAATGATGAGCGAGAACAAAGCCTCCTATTACGAAGTAAACTGAAGCGTGTGCTAATTACTGCACAAGGCCCCATGGTGGAGGAGGGGTGTTAAGTGACCCCCGCACCCTGCAAGGGAAGAGGGATGAGGGGACCGTCCTGGTGTCTCCTGCATGGAGGATGAGCACTCAGACCTCGGCGCTTTAAAGGAGGTGATGAAGTGTAAATGACAGGCAGTGAGACATGCATTTGAAATGTGGAATGGCCAGCACAGTGAGGAAGGAAAAAAAAAAAAAGAAGAAGTGTCTTTTCATAAAATTTGCACTGCTATGAGAAAATGTATTACTGCTTCCCCAACAGAGCAGCCTGAGAAATAAATTTTCTCCTCTCACAAAGTGTTTTCGTGGCTATGGCTAGCGATGTCTCCAGCACCTGCCCTACCCGCTGGTGTGATTTCCCCATCACACCTTCCCTTAAAGGCAGGGCCCTGACCTGCACATCCCTCACCCCAGGCCGTTGTGTCTGCAAAGGTAAAAAGATCCCCCAGCTCCTTTTCCAATGTAACGAAACTTTGTGAACTGCGATTTATTTGGGTGCACGGGATGATGCCGATGGGAGCAGTCGCTGCAGGCGCGAAGCAGCCCAGCGCGCAGCTGGTGTCTGTGGTCAAGTACAGACCCAGAGCTGAGAGAGCTCTCACGTGTCTCTTCAGAGATGCCCACCCATGAGGGAGGCAGAGCCAGGCGACGTCCAGAGCTGCTGAGGGCAAACACAGAGGGGATGGATGCTGTCATGCACCAAGGGCTTGGATGGCTTTGGGGTTGCAGGAGAAGGCACTTGCATTCACAGTCAGAAAGGAGGAAAGAAGAGGATCTTCAAATTGTTGAGAAAACCATCCACCCTTTTAAAGCCAACGGTAAAATTAGCAGGTAGCATGAAGAACCGAATGCATACCACAAAATAACTGAGGTATGTTTTTGCTGAATGATGGCAGTGTGTCAAATTATTCACGTTTCCAGTAAAAAGAATATTGGCGGAGGAGAGAAAAGCAAATGTTCGGAGCCATAGAAGAGAGGTTGTCTGCATTGCTGATAAAGTAACATCCCACTTCTGGGAAGGATCTGAGGATCCTGTTTGATTTCCTATTCTTTTGTAAAGTTGCAGTGCAAAATAAAGTATTCACTCTCTAGGCTACCTGCCGGGAGGTTGTAGTGAGGTGGGGTCCATCTCTTCTCCCAGCTAACAAGCAATAGGACAAGAGGAGATGGCCTTTGTGTGCCGGGGGAGATTCCGATTAGATTGCTGGGTTAGTGGTTGGTCTCGATGATCTTAAAGGTCTTTTCCAGTCTAAACCATTCTGTGACTCCAAGGCATGCTTCTCCCAAGGGCAGATTTGTGAAGACCGCTGTCTGTGGTGATGCCACAACCGGTCTCAACCTTGCCATACCTCAGATCACACCCGCTTCCATCTGCCGGGAGAACACAGCCCTGTGCAAGGACTGGCCCCCGGGCGGGAGGGGACACCCTGCAGAGATGCTCTGACTGCAGCTGGGGTGCTCTGACTGCAGCTGGGGTGCTCTGACTGCAGCTAGGGTGCTCTGACTGCAGCTGGGATGCTCTGACTGCAGCTGGGATGCTCTGACTTTGGCCAAAGGCAGAACCACAGTTTCTGCTCTTTGGCCACCAGCTCTGCCAGCTTGCTGCTGCCAACCTTGTAATTTGTTTTTACTGGGCAGCTGCCAAGAAAAATAGTATCTTAAATGCCTTGTATAGTGCTTCTTGGTTTTATTATTACAGTTATTATTTACTGGCTTTCTGTGCTCTGTCTGCATTTTCCCCTTAGGAGATAACTGTCCTGGACACCGTTGCTTTGCATAAGCAGGAAAGAGCACTAACCTTATGAAATTTCTACAGTGCCTAATTTACAGCATGTTATCGTGACCATTTCAGTGGTATATTCACAGATCAACATCTGCACACTTTTGATTTCTCTTCCTTGAACTGGTTTTCTTAACCAGTGGTCAATATTGCTAATTCATCAAGAGCAAGGAGCCCCTTAGTCAACTGCCCATTGACAAAAGATAAACTTCATTTTTAATGTGGTAAAGTGTACAGCCAAAAATCACACAATCACTGACCCAAAGACTGGTTGGGACTGGAAAGAATCTCTGGAGATCACCTGGTCCAACCCCCTTCTCCTGTACTGGGGAGCTCAGGGATACAGGTCTTTAAGGCATCATCATAAAATGTGCTCAGGGGAAGCAATAACACAGGGTGGGGCTTTTTGTTTGTGATTTTGGTTGGGTTTTTTCCTCCCCAAATTCCACATCGCATCTATTTATAAGGACCTACCTTCTTTTTTTTTTTTTTTTTTTTTTTTAATGACTACAGTAAGTTCATCATCCTTCTAGAAAGAGTAATGTTTTATATCTCTCAGTAGATACTTGGGAACATGGCCTCTATTTTGTTTCTGCTTTGATAAAAAAGCGAAAATGATGGCATAAACTTTCTCTTATGAGAGTAGAGTTTTGAGTGTGAGCCTGTGTTGACATAAGAGTTGCAATTAATGCAAATGCAGATCACTGATTACACCTGGTCACAAAGAAGGAGGCTGCCTCAAACTACTTTTAGCTGGTGTTTGGAGCAGCAGAAAGAAGAATAGTTTCTGAAATGAAAGGCAAAGGGTTCTTGCTGTGCCCAAGCCTCCTCCGGGCATCAGAAGCCCTTTGGGATGGGAGGGGTCTAGCTGCTCCCCAGAGAGCATCTCCCACCCCTCCCATCCCCTCCCCACATCTGGAGGGGTCTGTCTGTGGAGTGGGAGAACATCTGCCAGGTGAGTGTCCTGCCTGCCCAGCTCACCGCGTCTGCCCTCCAGCCTGGCAGGACGTTCTGATGTCACAGCGCGTTGGGAATTTTGCCTGCGGCTTGTTCTCTCAGGGATGAATTTCTTCCCAAGGCTTTTACCTGACTGTTGAGTTGAGAGCAACTTCCTTCTTGTGACGCTTCAAAATTATGAGTCGGTTTCTTGGATTCTGGGTGTTTATTTTCTCGTTTAATGGCTTCAGCAGGTTGAGAGTCGGGGTGACCGCTCCCAAGCAGGTGACCTCCCGCAGGCTGACGCTCCTTTTCAGCAGCAGAGCCAAGGCTTTACTGACAGGTAAGTGAGATGCTCTCACTGTGGGGCGGCTCGTAGCACCTCCCACTCTTTATGTGCTTTTCCTTGTCAAATAAGGAGCTTGTCAAGCAATTATTTTGTTTTCAATATAACTAGCAGTTAAAATAATTTGGTCGAACTCTGCAGTTCTGATATCAGCAGGTATCTCATGTAAATTTACACAGACATATAGGCTCGGCTTTGTTTTTTTCTGATAACATTCTGCCTTTTTATGATATTTAGGAGACCCTTCCTAGCTATCACAGATGATCCCCTTACTGCTGGGACAGAGCATGAGGCAGGTGTGCGGGGTCCAGGGTCTCCAAGGCTCTGGTTGGAGTACAACTGGTCCCTTGTGCCCTGATGGATCTGCAAACTGTTTGTTTCCCTCAAACACCTGAGACTTCTGTCAAGAGATAATTCTTACCTTATCTTTTAAATCCTTCTACCTACACAAAGTGACAGCTGCTGATGAAATGACAATATGAGCCAACCAGTGGTCGCTGCAGGCTGTCAGCTGGGGTAACTGGAGGGCTTGGAAGGTTTAATTTCAATTTGAAATGATTTTATACGGGAAAACCATGAGTGATGGGGTTATAACAGCAGCTGACAAATACGACCACATCACTTCATGTTTGTTTCCTGTTAACTAACTCTCTGCCTTTCTCCCTTTTATTGTCATGTACACTTCTGGAGTCCTGCTTCAGTCTGAACTTCCTCGGGAAGAGGCACTCCCAGTGCTTTCTTTCTGCAGAGCAACAGCTACAGGGGGTCACCAGCTGACACTGCTATCTGCAAACTGTAATTCAGGGCCTTGATTTAATCTCTGAGAAAGCGGGTGAGCACGAGTGCACGTGACACTTGGATTCTCTTTCTTGTCAAATACATCCAGAATAAGGTACTGTTTGAATTATCAGAAGTGTGAAAGCACACCAGGCTAGTCAAACTTGCCATAAATTCTGTATTTTTCAAACTCTGATGAAGTAGCCTTTTACAAGGAAAGGATTTGGTTTTGGTTTGTTGTTTGTTTTTTTCAATTTGAAAATTTGGCACAGCCCCCCCAGAAAATTGTCCCTGGATTTAAGTATTGCTTGTTTCTGCTCTCTTACAGCAAGCTCCTCCTCTCTACTTCTAGTTAGGAGAAGCCTGAGGGTTTTAAGGGCATCTATCTGCTTTCTTCAATTTTCCAGGAAAAGGATTTTGATTTTATAGTAATCTGAGCTCAGGAGGCTTTGGAAATGAGCAGTATTTGAGCCTTCACTGTATTTCTGTTGCTTAGAGTGAACATCCCTTTATTTTTCACTTGTGATTCTTTAGCTAACATGACGTTAATTGTGATTGGAAAATGATTGAGCCTGTGAATTGTGAGACTGTTCTCTCTTAACAACGCCGAGTATTGCTTTGATTAGATTGCTCTCTCCTTTCATTACTGAACAACTTTAAGTTTAAAAAGAAGTTGCAAGTGAGTAATACTTGTGTTGAGAGACTCTCTTGCACACCAGCGAAGAGCTGCACGACAGACAAACCTGCTCTGACGTGCCTCCTCTGGGGCTGCTCTTCAAGAAATGAAGGCATGGCTCTGCTCTCAAGGACTAAGCTCAGTGTTTTCGTGTCTATACCTGCCACACAACGTCTTCCAATCTGAAATTACTTCAGTGGGAAGAAATTTATTTTAAAAAAATAATTTAAAAAAGGCATTGAAGCCCTCGTGGAGGCCCATCCCTGGGGAGAAAGGTGGAGAGGAGGCTGTGACCTGGGGGAGGAGGATCGACCACTGGAGAAGAGCGCTGGCTCCCTGTTTCTCCTGGGCACCCAGGCAGAAGAGTTCCCCTCCAGAGCAAACCTAAGAAACACCATCTGCCCAGTGACAGCTGTGGAAATACATTGGTTTAACTTCTGATCAGTATCTTAATCCTTGTAGGTTAGAGACAAGCCTGTTGCATTTCCTAGTAACACCCCGGGACGGGATGTAAGGTGGGCTTCGTGCTGCTGCAGTGCTTGTCCCCAGCAGGCAACGGCCTTCTGGGCATCCTCCTCCTGCAAGAAGGCAGAAGCAAACAATGAGTTAGAAGAATCAATCAGGGAACAGTTTGTTCAATAATTTTCTTTTATAACTGGGTTACCTGCCTCTCTTCTTGCTCATCGCGTTTTCAGAGCTGCCTGTTGATGCTGAGGGGGTGCCCAATGGTGAAACGCGTCCTCTCACCCTGCTTTAACTAGTGCAGACTCCATGATCTGACCTACGTGACGTGCAGAGGGATCCACTGCAGGCACAGGTCTGACACCATATGACAATCCCGTGTTTTCTTTCTCACACGTAAGGTAACAGCACTTGTGCATCTGTACATCACCTGGGCTTTCTTTTAAAGCATGTATTTAGAAAGAATAGTGGTTTTGTAACAAGATCGTGTAGTCTTTTATGCCTCTTCAGATAACATCAGATTGAAATTGTCATAAGCCCATTTGAAAAGTCAAGGATCTAGCTCTGCATGTTACAGAGAGGACTATTTGCTATTTTAAAACCAGTTAGTGTTAATAACCACAATAATCCACTCTTCAAAGGGTAAAAGTCAGTAAAGCTGTATTTTACTCCAGCTCACTGCACCCATTTATGTCAAGTAACAAGGCAGTACATCACATTCTTTAAAAACATTTTTATTAGTGATAACAGTCTCAGTAAGCAAGGAGCTTTCAGGGGAAGACTTTCCTCTGGACAAGTGTCACGTTAACCCCTTGGTTTCCAACACATGATGTAGACTAGAGACCCCCTTTAACAACAAGATGCGTATTTGTACCTTGTCCTTAATTTGGTGAAAAATCTTCGTAATTCTGTAGAGCTCATCATTCATGACCTTGGGATTAGCTGCTTTCTGGCCGTGCATTGCAAAGAGCGCAGAGCAGAAGCCTGCACAGTGTAAATCTGTCTGAAGCCAATGCAATGCTGCTGCTTGCTGCTTTTTACCACAGAGTACCCTTCAAATTAGAAATAATTAAATATGATCATTTGTTATGCTGGAAACAAGAGTCCTCGTGAGAACTCGTGTGTATTTTCCTAGTGAACAGAGTTTGCAAAGGTTTTCATAGTCCTTTTGTTTGGGGTAGGATTTGCAAGAAGAGACCGTTTCAAAACTAGCAATTAGGTCTGAGCTCGGATGATTTTTTTTCCAAAAAAAGCAAAAGTAGAGGCTCTGAAGGCTTGGAAGGACCAGACAACCTCCATGTCCATCCCCTGTAATGTGGAACCAGCATCCTGACACCTCTGGTCACCCAGCCCCTGGAGCCCGGCAGCTCCAACCGGGTGGTCCCTGAAACTCAGCTCAGAAAAAAAAAGAAGTGAGTCTGCCAAGAACTACAGCACAGTTGCTCAGTCAGATTAGTAATTAATCCCAGTCTGGAGTAACATACAGAGAAATTAAAAAATACATTTCCAAACAATAAGAAACATAATAATACAGCAACAAAACCCTTTCATTTAAATCCATTTATAGAGTAATAAATGAAGAAGCTCATTAAACATCAAATTATAGCCAATTATTTGGATGATTCCAATTAAAATCTGTTTTGACATCAAATCTTAGCTTTGTTATATACCCAACTCTCTAGCTTCCTCTGAAATGCAAAAACGCAAATACGGAATCAATTGCTTCTCTACCATATTTTGCTTTGTTGCAAGTTAAGGAAAACCCATAAAATAGAACTTTAAAATTATTAGGTTCATAATTAAAATATATTTATATTTTATTTTTATTATTTTTATTTAGATTTGTTTTTATTTTTATATATATAAAGCACCTATCACCATACTGATAAACATTCTTTGGAACCACCCTGATGGCAGAGGTAAGAACAGGAATCAGCCTGTCAGTGCCTCAGCACTTCTGTTTCAAACAAATTTAAAAAGAGAAAAAACAAAAAAAGAGAAAACCACAAGACTTTGCTGCCAGCCTGCCTGGTTGGTGTGTAATACCCCAGTAGGATGGAGAGAGAATCAGAAAAAAATCCCAACAAACAGCTTGTGAGTTGAGATAAAGACAGTCTGACAGGACAAAAAAGGATGGGGAAATAATGATAATGATAATAATAATAGTAGTAGTAGTGATAATAATAATAATAATAATAATAAATATTTTAAAACCTGTTATGTATTATACTTATTATTCTTATTAAAGACCCTTTGCACCTGACATGACCGAAGCGCAGGGTGAGTGCTGCTTGTCTTGGTGGATCTGTGGCTGTGGCAGTAGGGATTGTAAGGAATTGTTTTAAAACATTTTGCTTAGTGAAATTAATAACTCGCCTTTCAAGTCTGCACAAACGCAATTGAAATGATAATTTTAAGTATTTAAATACAGCAGAGAAACAGTAATGACATTATCAAATTATAAGTAAAGATCACTTTGTTTCAACCTTTTTAGTGAAAATTATTTTCTTACTAAAAAAATAATCAAAGAACTATTACTATTTCCTTGGGTTTTTAAAGAAGTAATGAGCAGTAAACTCAAGCAATTATTCAGATACATTTCAAATGTCGCTGTGAAACAGCTGCATCCTGTGAAGAGGAAGAGTCAAGAAGGTGGAGGAAACTTTGTGCTGGTTTCATACCCGCTGGGCTCTCCTTCCCCGGTGTGATGCCGGGATAATTTTATGCACAGCGTTTCAGATAAAGGTAGAATCTTCTTGATATCTATTTGACTATGAGTTTAATTGAAAATGCTTCTTACACCGTCTTGTGTGTTAATTCAACCAGCAAAACCCCTCATGTGCTCCTGAACGATACAGAACTGGATCACATCGCACATTTTCAACATGATGTACACTGACTCCAACGGATTTTATCGCTTTCACCAATTCACACCTCAAAGTTTGCAGTTGTACTTATACCCAACAACAATTACCTCAGCAAGGACAGTTTTAATGAAATGTCACTCTTTTAGCCAAGAAACAAGGTCAAATATCCAAGGTCAAACTGTTCAGAACCTTCGGAGTGGGGGGAGAAAAGACCTTCCAAGTTTTCTGTCAGGTGCTTTATTACTTCTGATAGTACTCAAAGGATAACCAGAGTGGAGACATGGCTTATTTATTGTATTTACTTCTTACTTAAGAACTGTTATTATTACTTAGGATCTGATGTGTTAAACTCTGCATTAACAGCAAATCAAAAAATGCAATAAAATGTGGTCCAGCACAATAATCTTAGAAATTAACATACAATCCTTTTTTTTTTTTTTCCTTCTGATGAAATGACGGTATCTCAGAGGAAGTGGAGGACAGAAAGCAGAAGGGCCTGTAATTGTTATTTTCTGCAGACATCAAAGGTTCTCTGAAAAAAATTATGGTCTGAGAGCCCACAGATACCAAATCCCAAGTGTCTGCTGCAAAGGGCACTGCCCTAGCCTGGGGAGCTTTGGCCTGATGTGGAAATCAACCTGGTGCTGGTACAATTCTGAGCAATTCTAATACTTCTGAGCAGAAGAGGAAGTTTTCCAAGTAATACAGGGAAATTTCCTATTAGGCCTCATTTATTAACTAAGGAGAAATTCGTAGTAACACCAGAAATTGCTCAGATTCAAGTGCTTAGGAGAAGCCGAGATTCAAGTGACCCCAGCCTGCCTGCAGTGACAAGTGGTATTAAAATGAAATCTGGAATTCATAATGTAAACAAATCATTAACATTCTGAAAATTTTACAAAAACTTCCTGATGTCCTTCCAAAGGTGTGAGCAAGAAAGGTGGCAGCTACACGGGCTGGACAAACTTCAGCCGAAGGAACTCCAGCTGCCCTACAGGAAAGCTGCAGGCATTCCGAGGGAGAGTAAATGGAATAAAGGGAAAGGGAATGGGAATGAATATGTGTGGAGGGTAGAAATACGGAATCATATTAAGGGAAGCAAGGGACAGGAGAAAAATTGCTGTCTAGCAGGAGTTAGAACAGTAAAAATGGCTTTTCTAAAGAATACTATGAATAAAAATAATTCCGGTTATGGGATTAGTGTGTTTTGAGATGGAAATGGAAACCTTTTCAAGTGTAAAAGGCAGGAGAAGCCAATAACTGTGGCAGGTCTACACCTGGGAGAAAACCATGCCACAGGCAGAGGAAGCAGTTCTCATTCCAGTATTAACCCAGGACGTACTTTACAACAACGCTACTAAGCCTGGCCTTTACAAGCTGGAACTTCCAAATAAATAAAAATATTTTAAGAGATAGGGCTCTTTGGACTGGTATGGCTCAGGCTCGTGACACGGTGCAGCGGCTCGAGGCTGCCAGACCGCCCGCGGTGCTGGGGAAAATAATGGGACAGCTGATAAGGGATTCAATTAATGCATTGAGGAAGGGTAATATAAATAATGCCAATCAAGTAGGGTGTACTGGTAATAGATCCTGTCAAACCAAATTGACGTCTCCTTTTAATGAGATTATGAGCTTGGTTGATAAAGGTAATAGTGCTGTTGTAATGGATGTCTGTACAACATTTGAATTGGTACCACATAACATTTTAATTAAGAAACCGGAATAATATAAAGTGCAGATAATAAACATGCAGTGCACTGGGTTTGTTTTTTTTTTCAAAGTGTGTGTTCTCTGCTTCTTGTTGTTTAAACCACATTATCTTGAGCCCAGTGGGACCCGTGAGGTCTACAGCCTGTTGGTTTTAACAGCAGAGGATCCACTTTCTTATTCTTCCAGTCTTTGCTCCGCAGATCACCTCCTGTCGCAGTCGTGCAAACTGAGCCGTCAGATGGAGCTGGGCAAGAAACGGGATCCTGGAAGGAGACTGGTAAGCCAGGACAGGGGGCAAGCACTCCACTCCAGGACTGTTTTTCTGCTCTGCTTCCAGCGCAATTTCCCCATGGCTTCATCAGCCTTGGCCGTTTACCCCCTACCTCGACCCCTGCACTCACCGTTTTTCCCTGAACTCCTGCAGTCTAGAGTCTTCAACATCTCAATCCTCTCCCAGATGTCCTTCATTTGCTCTTTGGTCCAGAGCGAGGAATTCCCTTCTCCCCTGGCCAGCCTGCAGCACCCTTCGGGAGGGGGCGTCAGTCAGGAGGGGGATGTCAGGGCGGGTTTGTTGGTGTCGGTTCAGTCGCTGGGGCTGTAGGTTTGGTCCCACAGCACAACGCTGGAGCATTGCTGGGCACCAGAATGTGTGCCTCAAACAGCCCCAAACAGCCCCAAACACCAGAGGGGCGGTGGCAGCACTCGCAGCCTTCAGCTTTCTTTAGAAGTGAGGCAGAAGTTGGTGCTGAGCAGGGCACAGACACTGCTCATTGCTGAGAAATGCAGGTAAAAGTGGTGGTGTTGTCCTGTCTTTGACAGAAAAACCGAGTGTAGAATACAAAAAGACCATGATGAAGAGAGATGTGTGAGAAATCATGGCACGGCTAATTTTCCTCTTTGTTTTGTTTGCTTTAGGCAGTGACCCCTGTTGTACCATGTTACACTAACCATGGAAGGGACTGAACGCAGGCAGCTCTCACGCAGTGATTTTGGTATTGTACAATATCCTTAATAACATATTCATTTGGAATTTGATTGATGTAAAGTTATTTCATCTTCTGGCTGGATGTTTTCAGATGATGAGTGTGAATCTGAACCTATTATTATGGCAATCCGTCAGACATACCTCAGCCTTCTGCTTCTCCACTCCTGAACCCTTTTTTTTAGTATCTATACAGATACACACACACACATATATAAATGCACTTACAGCCTTACTCACAAACACTGATGTCAACATCCCGCACCTGAGCAGCCCGACAGACTTCAAGAGAAATACACAAATTGCAAAGTTCATGACGGGACTAACACTTTTTTGTCTCCATCTCATTCAATGCAGCAATAGACAAGGATATATGGGCAGTGTAGGACAAGTAGGAAGTCTTCACCACAACCACAGCACACGTGACCCTGTAGTGACATGGAAGTGTTGTCGCTTCGTGTGCTGCTGCCAAAGGGGGTTGTGAAACTGGAGTGTGCGTTGCTGTAAAAGGCATTAAATACCTGCCGCTGCGCACCTAACTACAACTTACAGTGTTTTGCCACAATAAAAAATAATCAGCCCAGAATTTCTAAAGGGTGAACAGTAATTTTATCCTGGCGCTTGAGCATCCACATCAAACCTCCTTCCCGGTGGCTGACTTGCAGAGGCATTTCTGGAAATCCAAAGTCATTTCGAGCTCAGTGTCTAAAAGCCTGAATACCCCAAACCACAGCTTCTCTTCGTAAATGTTGTCCTTAAGGACTGTGGAGAGAATTAAGCACAGTGTGAAGGTCTAATTTTCTGAATGACAGCATAAATCATAACTGGAGGCAGTTGCTTAATTAAAGCTGTGCAAGTAAATGACTATCCAATGTTCTGGCGGTTCCAAGAAACCCAGAAATCATTTCAGGTCAAACAAAAGGATTCACTTAACACTTTGACACTCCTACACATTTTGTGGCAGTTTTAAGCATTCCTTAAGCATTTACTTCTGAAAATAGGAGGTACATTGAAAGACACTTCTTATTCGAAATAATGAATATTTAAGCTGAAATTATTTAAAATAGGAAAATGCACACGTTTTGTTGGTGACTCTGAAAACGAAGATTGGTTGTTTTGATTTAACATTATCATTTCCTACTGTAAAAATCAAGAAAAGCTGGAGCAAGTTTAAGACAATTTCATTATCACCAACACTTCTTTCTCTGCCAAAACCCAAAAATATTCCCATTTCCAGCTGCAGGTGCCTAGGGTAGGACAGCGAGTGAGGCTGAAAGAGAGCCAGGATGAGCGGTGGTTTTTGCGCCACGCTTGCAGAAGCGGAGGTCGCGGAGGCTCTTGGTGGGCAAAAAGATGACAGGCAGCAAGTTGAAACAAATGACTTCTCCAGAAGAAAATTGTATAAGGGCTTCAACTTGTAATATTGAAAGTGATTAAAAAATAACTGACAACAAATTTTGAGATCCCTTAATGTATCGGTGATGTGGTTGGCTCTAGCACACGACTACCCGCCGCCTCTCCATCCCACCGCTGGCAGAAGGTGGCTGCAACCAAAAACAGCGTTTGACCTACTCAGCAAGGGCTTTATCATGAAAAAAAGTCGAGATAAAATGCACGCTGTGGGTTTCAAACTGATTGGCAGCTCATTGCACCTAATGCAGAGTATTGGAAGCGTGAGGGAGGTCCCCGGCGCTCCTCAACGAAGGTACCCTTGCCTGGCAGATGGGAGGGACAAGGACACTCAGGTCTGTGCTGAGACCCTCCTGGTGTGACCTGTCTTGCAGGGTCTATATTTGCCTTTGAAATCCCACTGCCCCTTGCGAGTACATTTCTGTTGGTGTCAACTGTGACTATGCTTGCAAAGAGTAAAATGGAAGTGAGGCAGGCTGTCATATGAAAAATGAACAGATGGGGAACCTATATTTAGAAAACAAACAAATGAAGAGGGTAGGGAAGGAGGTGCTTGCATGAGAAAGGAGAGATTTTTGTGATGTCTGGCTTAGCAGCTTTTATTATTCCTGGGCAAATACAGTGGCCACCTGATGTCAACCACCTACACTGGATAAAATCTGATTTTGAGGTAATTGGTAAATCCTACACATCCCGGTGACGGCGATAACGCCTCCAGAGAAAGGCCAAAGCGGGCGAGACTCACGTGTGACCCCAATAAATGTCTTGTGATGAAGTCGTGGTTGAGGGCGGTCACATTTCCAGGCTCAGCCGAACGCTTCACTGCCTCTCGGTTTCCCGGTGTGCGTGAGGAGGAAGGAGGAATTCCCAAATAACACGCTACTCATCGCTTCCTGACATTGCCACGGGACGTTTAGTGATCTATCAATCTCCTATTCTGGAGCATTGTTGTGTTCCACCCAGGTAGGCTTCCCCTTGCCTGTTATTTGGAGCAGACCTGTGTCCTCTGCCCCTCGTGCTGAGGCTGGGAAGAAGCTGCAGTGCTATATTTAGAGGCAGCCCACCTCCCGGCACCATCTTCACACATGAGAGCACGGTGTGATCTGAGGAGTTTTTCATTTCGAATAGTTTTGGAATCAGCATTAATGGGACGGCGTGACACCAGTTTGCGCTGCAGGAGCAGCACTGCTCCCGCTGGCCTTCGCTTCTCGGGGCTCTGTGCCTCCGTCGGAGGGGCTGGAAGTAAGGGGCTGATGGCCAGCCTGCCCAACTCGCTGCTGCTGCCACCTTGGAAAGAGGGAAGAGAGGAAGAAAACCAGAATTAGAAAAGCAGGAAGCGCTCTGCTCGGAGGGAAGGAGCAAGTCCACAGCGAGTTTCAGCTGACTGCGGGGCATTACTTAATCCTTTTCCCACCGGGGATGTTATGTGATCCACCTCGCCTCCAAGAAACTTATTTGCCATCAGAGCAGCAGACACGTTTTTGTTGACTTTTAAGCAACTCTGTAAAAAATTTCTGGGCATTGCTATAAATACAAGTCATACCTTTCTATCATTCAAAGGCTCAACATACTTCCTTTTTTCCTCCAAAAATCAGTGATTTCAAGGTCAATTTTTATTTATTTCATGTTAAATGAACTCACTCCCTACCCACTAGTTCACTTGAGGCTTCAGGGCTGACAAAAGTAACTCTCTTTTCACCCTAATTTTCCAAATACTTAAACCTCTTTGGCTTCAGTGGACACTGAGCACTACCTTAAATTATTAATACATTTAAGTCATAGACCGAAATGAACCCTTAGTGAAAGGAGAGGAGCTGAGAGTCACTTGCACGAACTCCTCAGTTATGGAAGAATCGGAGCAAATCTGTGGACGTCATGGAAACAAAACTTTTCTCTTTTTTTTCAGGTTGTTTTATACAGGTGGGCTTTCCTTTGGTTTCATTTGGAAAAAAAAAGAAAAGTACAGAGGAAAGTAAAAAGGGATCTTAGAGATCAAGTCATGATGTTAATTTTGTGAGATAGATAATCAACCTGTTTTGCAGAACAAAGAAATTTCAACTAAAATTAAATGTACAGTCACAAAGCAACCAAAATGCTGAAAGATGAATTTGTGGTCCGTGACAAGAATTTCTCAATATAAGGCTATATAAGGACATACACATATCAGGACAAATAAAATCTTAGAAAATTTTGGTACTTCTGAAACATATCATTATCAACTACACACATTTCACATTTTCTGAAATCACATATGTTGGAAGTACACCCTCCAACAGCTCACACAGAGGCACTTCTTCACTGTTTTCATTTTTTACATATTCACTTAACAGCACTGAAATACAATTGCAAATTCACATATCTTTACTACGTCTGACTTGAAATTGCACCTGAAGGAATGACTGTGAAAGATGAATAGCACAAGCACCTGTGTAAGAATATGAGAAATGCTGTTCTTGCCTGTACATGTTTGTTTGGAGGATGCCATAAATATCTTCTGGAGATGTTGCCTTGTCTGCACAGGCTGCTGTCCCCACACAGAATGGATTTACCTCCCAGCCCATTTGAGCTCTTGTGCTACTGTGACACCAAGACAGCAATCATAGAATCATAGAATCACAGAGTGTCTTAGGTTGGAAGGGCCCTCAGAGATGATCTCACCCAACCCCTGCCATGGGCAGAGATGCCCTTAACCAGCCCAGGTTGCTCCAGGCCTCATCCAACTTGGCCTTGAACATCTCCAGGGAGGGGAAGCCACAGCCTCTCTGGGCAATCTAGTCCAGAGTCCGGACACCATCGGGCTGAGGAATTTCTTCCCAAGACCCAATCTAAACCCATTTTCCTGCAGTTTAAATCCATTTCCCCCTGTCCTATCGCTGGACACTCTTGTCAAAAGTCCCTCCCAGCCTCCCTGTAGGTCCCTTCAGGCACTGCAGGCAGGGATAAGGTCCCCCTGGAGCCTTCTCTTCTCCAGCTGAACAACCCCAGCTCCCTCAGCCTGTCCTCGCAGCAGAGCTGCTCCAGCCCCTGGCTCAGCTTTGTGGCCTCCTTGGGCCTCGTCCCAACAGATCCATGTCCCTCTTATGGAAATGCAACAGCGATTTGACAGAAATTGTCCCAGGTGGTGAGATTTTTCCTGAGGTGAACTTACATATGATCACGAAGAGCAGGACAGACACCCTCAGTCAGCTTGTGGTGTCAAGACTTCTTGCTAACGCTGTCACAGAGTGATGTTTGGGGCATCTCCATATCCTTGGCCAAGACCTCTGATGAAATCTCAGTCTTCCTGCAGGTACATTTCTGTATCAAATACCTCACTGCAACAAAAGAAATCAGAATAAGTACAATATTTATTATTACATCTGTGTGCCAGGAAAACAGACAGGAATGCTGGCAGCGGCTGTCTGCTGGTGGGGCACCAGATCTTGTTCTCCTGCCCCAGCTGAAGCCTTGGGCCTGGAGAGCATCCCTCCTCTGCCTCAGCAGCCTTGGGGGCAGAAGTCGTCACAGCCAGGCTCTGCAGAAGATGACTGCGCAGAGTACCGCTCAAGTCACTCTCAGTCCATCATTAGAAGTTGTTTTACTTCGTGTTCTTTCCTCTTCCCCACTGGCACGGGCTGGTGCAGGAGGATATTAGATAAAAACATTACATTTATTTGCTGTTTCAGTGTCCAAACGTGACAGCCTAAACCCCAACATTTTCACAATTTTTACCTTTTACATTAAAAAATAAAAAGCTACCTAGCAACAGGCAGAAAAAAAATGGACTGTTCAGCAACAGGGGGAAGACCAACCTCAGTTTTTGCAGGGTACACACTCTGGTCATACGTTCACACTGCAAGCAGCAGCTTTTTGTCACAAACTGATTTTCCAAAGCCTATATTCACTCCTTGTATTTTAATACTAAATTTAACATGCTGAATATAAGCCAGGCCAACCTGATAAAATTAAGGTTCTCCAAAAAGAGAAATAATATGAAAAACAACTTCAAGGGGTGTGTGAGTTAACTTACGCCATCTCCCACTTTAACTTATAACTTCATTTAGCTCCTAGACATGTAACATCCATTTGACCTCAATTATTCCTATTACACTTCACCTCCACATTTGGCTCTTTGTTTTACAATGCAAGCTGATATATTACAAAGAATAATTCCAATTATTCTCTGTGTGTGCTGATGGATTAAAGATGACATATGGCCCGGTGGAGGGTGTTTGGAGGAAAAGGGCCAGATATGGGGAATCTGGAAAAAACCCACCCCTCTCTCTCCGGTTAAGCACCGTTATCTCTGCCAAGTTACAGAGCCCAGGCGTGCTGCTCTGACTTTAAATGAGGGAAGCGACTGCCGCAAACTCAGCCGCGGTCTCAGAGACAAAGTCTGAGCATTCATCGCGCTGGCAAACATCTGCCAAGCCTCGCGTCTTCTCTTGGTCGCGGGACCAGGTCTGCACTGGGCAGGCACATCCCCACTGTCCCTGTTCAGACTGGTACCCAAACCCAGCAGCACACTTCTGGAAGGTCTCCGGGGCTGTGCTGCTCCGATGTATTTTGCATCCGTCCGTTTTCATAAACGTGGCAGCAGAGAAGCTTCAGTCTCTTCGCCTGCCAAAAAAAAAAAAAAAAAGTGATTAAATGCAGTGTCTGATAGCAGCACCAGATAGGGAGCATACAGTCCACAACACTCAATTTTTAAATAACTTTTCTACATGAAAATAATTTACTGCTCATAAAATGTTTTTACACCGATTTGCTCATTAGGTCTCCTGAAATACAGTGACTCTGACGCTGTCCTGGCCATAGAAGACATCTTAATAACATAAGCAAATGTAAATGGCTTTCAGAAAATCACCCTAAAGCAGCTTCTTTTGCATGATGTAAAGCAGCACAGATCCACCAAGAGAGTCATCTTGAATTATGCTGACTGTAGCTCTTGCCCACAATATTTCACAGCTTTTATTAAATATTTAATTATCATTTTGAATACTTTCCTTGACCTCTACCCTTTTCTCCTGGGATGGGTTCCCAGGCAGCCAGCGCCGACACTACCTCTAGAAGAATATTAAATGTTTATAGCGATTTTTATATCGGATGATCTCAAACTGCTTAACACAGTGGAAAGGATTAGTCACCTCACCTTTGAGACGGGATACGCCCTCCACTCTGCTTGGAAAACATTATTTACCGTGAGTTTTGTAGGAGAGAAGTAAGACCACAAGAGAAATGTGGATGGAGCCAGAGGTTGATTATTCAAGCATGAAGCTGGCCAGGACAGTGAGATTAACCTCGCTCCTTACTTCAGGGAAGGCGCCATTGGATCCCTGAGTACTGCAACTCATCCAGCTCCCTCTTACCTCCCAGCTAACGAGGGTCATTTAGATCATTATGGGTTGGACTCTCTCTGAGGCTAAACGATGCAAACATGCTAAATGTGTGTTTATCCTCCTCCTTTTTTTTCAGCTGTAATTTGCTGCTTTGAGCTTAACGAAGTGAGAAGCTTTATTTTTCTTACGATATAAGCCAGCATCTTCAAACAGCACCCAATTAGAAGAAGAAATATTTTTCTGCGCTGCAGCGCATGTGTGGTGGTACAAACAGTGCTGGCCTTTGCAAAGGCTGTAGCAGATTCCTCTCATGAATGGTCCTTCTGGCAGCTGAGGGGAAGCAGCCTAGTCCTCAAACCATCAGATGTGTTTCTGATAATGACCTGGTTCTGAAGCTGTGGAAGTTTGGCATGTGCAGTTCTTCCAATATGCAAGACCAAGGGATCTCATGTTAAAGCAGTAGTTAATTCTTGGCTTGGTTTAGGTGGCCCCAGTTCTCTGTGGAGTGTTCCAGCATCTCACAGAGTCTCTTCAGGAGCTGAAACACAATTTTGCACCTGGAATGTCCTCATATTTTATTTAAGCAACAAAATACATCTTAATTTTTGATATGTGCAATACGTATCGATACGCCAGAATAATCAGAAGAAATTGCTTTCTGTTTTTCAGCAAGGAGACTTATGCCTCCTTAAGGTGTGTTTATGTGGGACCCTTCGAACGAGCACAACACCTGCCCAACTCTCAGGAAGGAACAACTCTTCCCAGTGCCACTGCTAGCATTGCTGTGATCAGCATATGGGCATGTCACGAGACAGAAATCCCCAGCAGCGCTTTACCTTGCCCTTTGAGTTCTCTACCACCCACTACCACAGAATATCACAAGTTTTTATTCTGAAAACCCTGTTGTTTTAACTAATGTATATAATTTGAAGCAGAAGGGTGCAATCCCAGCTGAGCTGGAGTCTAAGGGCACGGGTACATCTGGACAGAGCCTCTACTATCAGGTTACCATGGCATTACACATTGACAACACAGAAATCAATTTTGACAAATGACTTGCTTTCCTAAACCCATAGCAGTTTAACATTAAAAACGTGGGGAAACAACACACAGCATCAGCCACAGAGCCTGACCAAGAGCAATCCAGCCAGCCATCGCTTCCTGCTCAGGAGCAAACTGACATTAACAGAGCAAATGAGTTTTACTTCCAGATAGAAAACGCTGGAAGAATGAGAATCAGAGCTGCGCAGTGAAGATCAATTGAAATACACTTATTTTCTTCCACGCAACCATGAGTTTTGACTCTGTGTACATACATAAACACATACTTACTACGCTGAATAAACTCATAAATTATTCTTCAGCTGCAAGAAACTCTTAGATATGAAATTATGGGAAAGTTATTAAATGGGACTAGCTAATGTTTACAGAATGGATGGAATGTGCTGTTCTGTACCGGTCTGATGTGTCAATACATAACGTGTTGATATTTAGGAACCATAATAAAAAACTTCTCTGTGGGCAACAACACCGCTGCAGTATTGGACTCAAGAACGTAGTTTTAACTTCATTCCAGCTTCATTGAACGGGGCTGACATAGCTTTAATTACTAAACCACAGCAAGCATGCTGATGAACCAAAGGCCTACCCACGTCTTTAGTTAAACTTACTAGAACCTGAATTTTCAAAATTTAGACTCTCCACTCCATCCTGTCCAAATGCATGTTATGCAGCTCTCGGAGTCAATCAGGCAGGGAAAATAGAGTTGAGTCAAGGACACGTTCTTGTGTGTTAACATCTCTCGTTTTCCCAGTACCCATCCTCTCCTCATGTTCCCACAGAATCACAGAATTGTTGAGACCTCTGAGATCATCAAGCCCAGCCTATCTTTTTTTCTGACTCTCATGCCTTTCACTTTCAGGAACGGCTAATTTAGCTCCGTACACTCTTGTAAAGCGAAGGAGAGGAAAAATGAAAAAGCCAGTCACACAGATGGAGTTACAGACTTTCAATATGTAATGACTATACTTAATGTGTACTTAAAGACAATGGGCAGCACCTTCATTACTCTGTTACTGCTTCTTACAGCAAAGTTACCCCATCACCGGCAAATAAATCCCAGAATCCCACTGTACGATGACTGTGATTTTTCTTTCATGAATAGCACAAAACTACCCTAAAAAGCTGTGAAAAATTTTGACCGAAACTGCAAATAACTGAAGAGGGTCCCTTCGGAGAGCCGGCCAAGTTAACGATCATCACACCAATATGGCTACAGATCGTCCTCTCTTTATTGCTCCGGACAGCTCAATATATACAGTTCAGCAGTGTCCCCGCGCCTGCCCCTTCACAGAGTTGGTCGGTTACAGGTTTACACGCGCCAGCGTTTTATTGGGCAGTGCCATTCCACTATGCAAGCGGCTATCACCCCCTCTTCTCCCCCCGGGGCCAGCACCTCCCGCCAAGCATCTCGCAAAGCTCTCACAAAACAGATAAAACCTCCTCCTCCCCGTGTTCCAAGGCAGCTTCAAGGACAGAGCCTCTGTTTAGGCCTAAGCTGGGTTGTCCACGTTTTTAAAGTTATACCGCGCCTCTGCTCCACAAGAAATTCCTCTACATATCCCCCTTTTTCTTTTTGGACAACCCAGGCTTCATCCACTAGCTTGCTTATAATTTTCTTGATTATACTTATCAAACAACTAAACATAAGTAAGCCTATAACAATTAAAACTGCAATAACCAAAAATGCCTTAACTAAACTCTTAATTCATCCTGTCAAAGTTCTCACACCCATCGCCCTAAATCATACTTTGATCCTTAATCACACACTTCTAACAAAGCAAAAGGCAGCTGGTTTCCCTGCCTTGCTTTTAGCTAAAGAAAGATCACTCTGCTGGTTAGTACATAAACCTTAACACCTACTATGTGGCTTTGATTACACAACCAATATAAGCTTCATTGTTAGTCACACAAAGAGGATACATATTAATACAACAGGTAACATTGAGAACAGTCACATTTTCCCACAATTGCTCTACCATCAGCTGTAAGCATCTTCTGCCAGTCCAGTCCATATAATCGTTGGTAATCGGTACCTCAGGGTCCCATCACGTCACTGGGCGAAACGAAGGGATTCAACAGGCAGGCCCAGTGCATGGTCGTGTTGCTGCTGTGCTGTTGAAGTGACAGGATGCTGCACAGCCACATCATGCAGGATCATGCGGTTCTCAAGTCCCTTGTCCGTTATTAATAATAACAGGACACTCAATCGAACTGGCTGCTTCCCAATCTCCCTCTATTATAACGTCTCTGATGACACCGCTCCATCGCTGTTGCAAAGGATCCTTTATGGTTCAAGCTTGAAAATCAGGCTTGAGTGAGGGAGCTGATGGTAGTGGGGGAGCTGAACTGGTTTAAGGGTTTCTTCTATTTCTCGCTGTCCAGTTGATAATTCAGCGAGTTTGTTCAGGATCTCTTTCAGGGGTTCATCCTGATCTTCCTTCTTCCCCCTCTTTTTTTTTTTTTTTTTTTTTTTTTTCTTATTAGCTCAAGTATTACTTCGATCACGCTGTTATCACACAGGGAGAGCAGAATTTCCCAGGTCTGTTTTGATCATACTCTCCCGTTCACTCCCATGCACATCTGGTGTACAAGAAGCGTCTTATCTTCATTCTCACGGACAAGCTCTCAACATGAGCTGTACCTGGCTGGTCAGGGTCTCTTTTCATAATTAACAAGCAAGAGTTATGCACTTGCTTAGAAAAGAGCTCAGCTCAAGGACGAAAGTCTTAATTCTGCAACGCAGTGCAGTTTCTCCTTTTTTTTTTTTTTTTTTTTTTCTTTTTCTTTTTTTTTTTCCCACCCAGTCGGGATGAGCAGGGAGTTTCTTCCTTTGCCTTTTTCCTTTCCTGCCCTCCCTCCAACGCTTCGGTCGCTGCCGCAGCAACTTTCTTTTCTGCTTGCATGATTTCTAGAGTGCATATTACGGTTTTCCAAACTGTTCCTAGTTTTTTCGCTTCCTTTCCTTCTGTTCCTCCCTCTAGAGTACAGTCCCACAAAAAGTCTCCTACTTCACTCCATTCCGTGGAACTAAAGATTAATGGCGGGTCGTTCATTTTCTCCCATTTCCGAGCCCATGGGGCTAATACGTCTCGCTCCTTTACTTTTCCTCCTCTCTTAGAGAGTATACTAAGGAGGCGAGTTGCCGCGTCCGTTTCCATCGCGGTCTTACCTTGGCAGGGGCTTGATTGGCCGCTCAAGCTCTGGTCTCCGGTGCCCTTTTGGTCACACTCGGAACTCTCCTGCCTCCAGCTCTCCAGCTCCCAAATCGGTTCACGTCCGATGCTTCGGAGTCTTCCCACATTTAAGCAATCCGCATTTAAGCGTCCATAGAGGGTCCCTGTTCGGGCGCCAGATGAAGAGGGTCCCTTCGGAGAGCCGGCCAAGTTAACGATCATCACACCAATATGGCTACAGATCGTCCTCTCTTTATTGCTCCGGACAGCTCAATATATACAGTTCAGCAGTGTCCCCGCGCCTGCCCCTTCACAGAGTTGGTCGGTTACAGGTTTACACGCGCCAGCGTTTTATTGGGCAGTGCCATTCCACTATGCAAGCGGCTATCACCCCCTCTTCTCCCCCCGGGGCCAGCACCTCCCGCCAAGCATCTCGCAAAGCTCTCACAAAACAGATAAAACCTCCTCCTCCCCGTGTTCCAAGGCAGCTTCAAGGACAGAGCCTCTGTTTAGGCCTAAGCTGGGTTGTCCACGTTTTTAAAGTTATACCGCGCCTCTGCTCCACAAGAAATTCCTCTACAAATAACAAAGAAATTCTGCATCGAAGAACAGTAACTTGTTCTTTTTGGAAGTACCAGGAGATCTCAAAGGCTTTTACTCAGCACTAGAGTGTTTGTCACAGGATGGGGAACTGGAGATGGAGCGGTGGCTTAAGGGCTGAGCATTTTTCTTTGATTCGTTCCAGTTCACCTCTGTCTCTTATTTCAGTTTCTTGTTCATTTTTAATTTAAATGCGTGCTTGACAGGAGTGTTAAAAATGTCATAGAAATAAATTGTCACTGATACATTTTTAAATTTATGTTTGCTTTAGAAGAACTGCTGGCAGGCTTTGAGATGCTCTAATGCTCATCTCTCTTGAAATCAATCAGTGAACACAGCGAAAAGTGGGGACCTTCCGCCTCATCGGGAATTCGCCCGGCTCTGCTCCTGCTGGGGAAAAACATTCACATTGACTGTGGAGGCAGAAGTAGGATATATAGACTGGTGGAAACCTGAACAATTGGACTGTTACATGTGATGTTTCCCTGGAAGAAGTATCCGTCCTTCTCCAGGTGCTGGAGGTGCTTTTTCCCTGCAGAAAGGAGCGCAAGGTCAGCATCTGTTCAGTCCACAGATGCGGCCCAGGAGGAAGGTCTGTCCTTCCCAGTATTTCTGCACTTCCTGATGTAATTTTCTTTGCTGGGTTTGCTCACTCCTTTTCTGGACAAAAGCCTGTATCAATGACAGAACCCTGCAGTGAGTGTAAATCTACGCTGAACACCAGTGGGATTTCCCATGGTAAAAGTCACGTGCTGGGAGAGCAAATCAGACGTGGTGTGTGTGTGTTACTCAAAACACAAGAATTTCATAGGTCAGCTTTGGGTGCCAGCAGGAATTGCAAAGCTCAAGTTAGCCTTTAAGCCAGAGATGCCCACCTTGGCAATGAGGGTTGGGTCTGAGCATCTCCTCCCCTGGGGTCGCTGCTCCTGACACGGGGGAATTCTGGGTTAATGGTTGGAATAGATGACTTTGAGGCCTTTTCCGACCTTAATGATTCTGTGATTCTATGTGTTGCCCAAGGTACTGGCACAGGACTGGGGCACACTCTGGTGATTAACGAGCCAAAATCACTTCTCGCCACCCCTTTGCTGACATTACTTCCCTCACCCATTGCTAATCCTCCATGTCACTGCAAAAGCTAGCAAATTTCAAAGACAACTTGACTTTTTTTTTTTTTTAAAGAGTGAGAAGGAAACAGATATAAAAGCACAACATAGGTAGGATGATGTTTATGCTGTGATGGATGAAATGAAGATCCCATTTTCATAGCAAATGGTTGGACACATGGACTATAATTGGGGAACTTTTAAGCAGAGATTTCAGCTGTATCTCACCACAGCAGTTTGTGCAGCTGAAGTGCCTGACAAATGAAAAATAGCATTGCGTCTCACAACTGCAAGGTCACCAGCAATTGATAGTTGGAATATATTTACATACACTTTTCCCTTCTCAGTGAAGAAAACTCATCAATACAGAGGTGATTTTTGCAAGGCTGCCGAGGGGGTCTGGGCAGCAGCCCAGTTGGGGCTCTCCTTCCAGCTTATTCAAACGGTATCAAACACATCCCCTGGCTCTCTCTGTGTCTCTGTCTGTCTTACTACCCTGCTCCAATTACAGGCTAAGTGGGAAAAAGGACGAAAGGAAATCATTATCTCAGGACATGGGGTGGGAAGTCAGAACTCACAACTCAGTCTCCTGTAACTCCAACAGCTGCTGGACAGGACAGAGGTGTGAAACTCCATCTCTCCCTTCCAGACCTTGTGAGGAAAGGGGCAGAGAACACGACATCTGGCCCTAGGTAGGGTGTTACTTTACAGGCTTAAAACACATGCACGTGTTCAGATTATGAAATCCTAAAGAGTACGTGCATGCTCATTCACTCAGCAGTAGCTCTGGGCAGACGTGGTTTCGCTGGTAGGAGTGTAACCCATCATACAGGCAGTATCTCCTTGTCAGCATCTGCACATTTTGACTTAACTAACACAAATACGAGAAGGGTCCATGTCAGAAACAAAGCAAGCTTGTCAGATCTTGGCAAGTGTCCTAAAACCTGGCTCCGAATGCATACACGGAAGAACGCTGTGTTTGCAGCTCGTGTGAGTCTTGCAGGCAGGGCTCCTGTGAAATGTGGGCTGGGGTATGTCCTGTGGTGGAGCTACCTCCTGAAGTGCACCCCCCAGCCCCTGTGCCCACGGACGGCTGTTCCATCCAAAGCCTCTCAAGTTTGCAGGCCCAGGTATGAGATTCTTGTTTGCATGGGATCACACAAGCGATAAACTCCCTAAGGTAGGCTTGAATACGAATTTTGAAAGTATCTGTATACCTAAACTCATAAAGTGCCATGGGAAACTGCTGCCACGGTCTCTATCCAAACATTTTTTAGCCCAAATCATAATGAAATGTAAAAGAAAGAAGAAAATTTGAGTACAATTTGCCTGTTGCTTTGCAGCTCATATCTACAAATTGCTTAGCACAACTCTGTTGGTTACGCTGGGAATGTGAGTGTGCATGTGTTTTACTTGGTTATTATTCTTTCTAGCAGAAGACAGCCCTGCCACATGCAGAACCTGCAAGTCCCAAACGATCCTTATTAGTAGATGAAATCCCAGCACTATGAGAAGCATATTAACACTGTAATTTTCAGGTACAGCTCTAATAACACTTACTGAAAGATAGCGTAGTGCACAGAGCTATAAAACGCTGCTCGTAATGCCCCGATAAACTGCTTCCCAAAGTGTTTTATGGAATATTCATCACTCTGTGGAAATAATGCAGCTTTCTGAATATTATTATCCACCTTTTTCTTTTGACCTTCTCCAGGCAGGGTGGCTTGTTTACATCGGTCTAGATCTCAGGATTGACCATGGACCAGCTGACCAGGTTTTGCAACTCAAGAGGCATCTCCAGGCTGTAGGGCATCTGAGTTCAGTGGGATGCCTGCAGTCTAACTGAAGAACAGCAGTTAAATAGCGCCATTCGACACTTGGGCAGAGTTGCACAGACAAGTGTACAGACAGCAAGCCAAAAATAAAGTAAAAGGGAAACGCGAAGTGCAGCAGAGGTGGTAAAACAGTTTGTGTTAGATGCTATCTGAGCTGAAAGCTGTTAAAGTCAGACGTGTGCCCACGCTTCCTCCAGCTGCCTCACCCACTTGGTGCCCTGCTCTGCTCAACCACCTGTTGTTTTCATGGGTTAGGCTTAGCCCCAGGTGATGGCTCATTCCCGCAGTGGGGGCTATGCCCTGTCCCATCTCTGTCCCATCCCTGCAGCAATGTCCCGCCAGCAGCAGTTCAGGCGGGGAAAGTTTCCTCCTTCCACCCCTCCGCGGTTGCCACTCTCTCACTCCAAAACCCTTCTCCGGGCAGGATATTGTATGAATGCAGGTTTCATTTCCAGCTAACAGGGCCCACACGGTGCCGTGGGATGTCCTCGAGCTGTCACACCTTTCTGGGAGCTGCAGATCTCCTCAAAGAGGAAGGGAAACTGCCCACAATCCCTGTGGCACCCAACCTCTGCTACCTGGTAATTAATATTGTTCAGCTGTCCACAAATTACCAGCTGCCAAATTGTTGTAGATTATTTGCATTCCTTATCTGCAACCCAAATCCAGTGACCTGCTACCGTGCAGTTCCCATACTTACACCTGTCAGGGTAAGTGCTCACAGATTTAGCAGAAAGGGCTGATTGACAGCTGTCCGTCAAAGATGTCGCCCCATAATTTGTCTGTTGCAGCAAACAGCTCATCCCCGAGTCCTTCTCTAGAGGTTTTCATAAGGTGTGATAGGATTTTCTTATTTCTGGGTGACTTTAATGAGTCTACGGGAATAACTGTCTGAAATTATGAAAAGTCAGAATCTAAATAATTCTGCACCTTAAATAAAATTTGTGAAAAATTTTATTATTTCCCTCTGAAGTGCTGGCATGTCACTGTTGGAAGCTGCAGTACCATGGTTATCAAATACAGTTGTCAGTGACAGGGGGTTGTTTTCTTCTTGCAACACTGGTTGAAGTGCGATGGTCTACGATTCCCTGTTTTTTGTTAAACAGCAACCGAAAGCAGTGCCTCTGTGACAGTCGGAGAGTTTTTTTTCTTGAGCTGATTGAACATCTGAAGGGCTTTCCTATTAAACAGGATAACTGTTTCCAGAGTTGTAAAATGGCACAGCAGTATGTAAAACACCATATTTTTGGCAGAGTGGGTAATATTTTAGATATTATGAACCATCAGACACAGCTTTATGGATAATATCTGCACGTCTGGAGTGACAACTGGAGGATGGATACCCTGAACAGCTGGAGCTTTACCTTCTCAGCCCCACTGATTTATTCTGTGTCTCTGGGCATGCCACTGAGCACGCTTCCCTTGACTTGTTGAACAAAAAGACTGTCTTGACGGAAAACCTCGTATGAAAGGAAAGCTGGTATGATATTAGCAGATTTGATCTCATATACGCATCTAAAAACCCAAGAAATATGAATATAGAGGCACTTTGAATTGTCTGGTTTGTTTTCTCTGGATGCAGAGGAAAAAAATTTGAATAGCAAATGTTTGAGTTCACTGAGGAGTAATAAATCTACATGGTAGACAAAACCTCTCTTTCTTCCCAAAAGGTGTAAGTAGAGTATTTCTTACATTTTACATGTCATGGTTGGAGTTGTTCGGAATGACCTGGTGTTGGGCAATGTATATTTTAATTTATTTATACGTGTTTGCCTCGGTGCTAAGTTTCACAAGAGCCTTCACATACAATCTTGATTGTGACAGCCCTGTGTGGGGGAGCTCGGATGCTTATGCATATTAATCCTCAGATATTTCTATATGTTAACAAGGTCCCTTCTCAGCCATCTCCTTTCAAGGCTGAACAGCCCCAGTTCTCTCAGTCTCTCTTCACAGCAGAGATGTTCAGTCCCTTGATCACCCTCACAGCTCTCCCTTGGACTCTCTCCAGTAGGTCTCTGTCCCTCTGGAACTGGGGAGGGTGAACTCTGTCCCCTCATCCGGGTCATTGATGAAGATACTGAAAAAAACTGGACCCAGTAAGTGATCCCTGGGGAACAACACCGGTCACAGGCCTCCAGCCCTGTGCCGCTGATCACAGCCCTCTGAACACTCTTGCTGGGCCAGTTCACAATGCACCTCACAGTCCAATCATCTATCCCACATTTCTTGAGTTTTCCTATGAGCATGTTATGGGAGCCAATATCAAAAGCCGTACCGAAGTCAAGGTGTATGACATCCACTGCTCGCCCTTCATCTACCCACTTGGTTATACTATCATAGAAGGACATCAGATTAGTCAAGTGGGATTTCCCCTTGGTAAGTCCATGCTGGCTACTCCTGATAACTTTCTTTTCTTCCAGTTGATCAGAATGGCTTCAGAATGAGCCACTCCATCATCTTCCCAGGGATGGAGGAGAGGCTGACTGGTCTGTAGTTGCCAGGGTCCTCCTTCTTGCTCTTTTTGAAGACATTGGCTTTCCTCCAGTCCTCAGGCACCTCTCCTGAATGCCTGGTCCTGGGGGGGCATGGAGACATGGTGAGGGGCACAGTGACCTCTTCGGCATGACGCAGAGCACTGGAAATGCTAAACAGACCTTTGTGCCTCAGCTGGGCATCGCTCCCTTGTGGTCGGTGGGCCCGTAACTCAGTTCTGAGTCATTTTGGCTGCTCGTTGTGCGAGCAGATCAGAGCGTAACACAGACGATTTGAATGCTTGTCCAGTCCAGGCCGTTATATAAATTATTTTCCAATATTATCCCAGGCAGAAATACAGCGGCGTGTAAGGAAATGTGGATGCTTTGTACGAGAGGGTCATGATAGATAAAAATGATAATGGGTACTGTAGTGCCATAATCAAAGTCTAATTGTCTCATTAATTAAGAGCAATATTCAGTTATGTATTGGGTCCTAGAGCGATTATGACTCAAATGCGTAATAAAACGCGTGGATTTATCTTCTGACTTGTAGTTTTCAGCCAGGCAAACCATTTGGTGGAGGTCAAACAGTTCAATTGCTGCTTTAAAATGTAGTTGAACTTTAGGCATGAATAATCATTGATCCGCAGCTCAGCTCACCAGCCTCCGGACGCCGCTGCGGCACACGGCTGTCGTCAAGGCAGCTCTAATTGCCGTCAGCCAGTGCGGGGAAATCTCCCAAGTTTGCCAAAAAAAAAAAGGACCAGGGATGAACAAAGAGGCACCTCCAAGGGTCCCGGACCCCTTGCCGTTCATTTCTCCACCCTTTACCCACGGTTGTTTAAATGCAAACATCTAAAATGTCTCCTTCCCCCTCCAATTTCCTGACACCGGTCAGGCTTGTTTTCAGAAGTTCCCTGCCAAATGCGAACCGCTGGTAACACTGGCTGTTCTGGGGTAATTAGATCAAGATTCGAGCAATTTGCTGTAGGGCCTGAACTCGGATCATCCTTCATCTGTCTCTGTGCTAGATCTGTCTTTAAATTAGATTATAATGAGCTTGGCAGCACTATTAATAATACAGCAAATCATGGGAGAGTATGGTTTTATTTCATTGGTATAATGTGCACAACTGTGCCGCTTTCGATCATGCAAAGTAGGTGACTGCCGCAAGTTTCAACCTTTTTTAATCATAAAAATCAAATAGTAGGATACATGAGTTTCTAAAAATTAAAAAAATCTTGAGCTCCTTTTACAGCGATAAAATGGGTTTAACACCGGAAGCTTAACAAATTATTTCAAGGCAACGTTACTTAATTTAAATATCATTGGGGTCCTGCCTCTCGAGGTTATTTTATTTAAATGTTGCAGTTCCTGATTTTAACAAGTGCTGCTGCTGCTGCTCTCGAGGACTGGCATCGCCCGTGCCTTGCGCCGGCCCCGAGGACCTCGCTGCTTTGAGAGGAGAGGGATGCAAAGCTTTACCGGGAATAAATGTCTGTAGTTTTTAAAAGGGCAGGCTGCAGGCATGTTACGGGCAACATAAGGCTTCATTAGCGATGATTGGCTTGATTAGCAGTGTCGGGTAACGCGCTAATGGTCAACTGCAAACCAGTAGCTCATTCTGATTAGTGTCTTGTTTCTTCTTTTACGTAATACATTCTAAAGACAGAAAGAAAACGTACACGACATTGGTTCCTTTTTTTCCATATTTTATTCAAATAAACAGTGTGCAGTTTCCCTGAATTTCAGCTTTCTGGGAGCGGCTGGGTAGACGATACCATTTCACAATCTGCTTCAGTCAGCTCAAAACCGTGTTCGTGCTGGAGACTGAATCCCACTTCCCAGTCCTTTTAGAGCACGCCATTTCTCATTTCTTTTCCTCTGACAAAAACGCCAAAAAAGAGAAATAAAACATAAGCAGATATGTTCTTGGGTTTACCCTTCTGTGAAGAACAAACGTAAATGAAAAAATCAAGTATTTGAATGTCATGGAAGATGGAGATTACAACATGGTCTCTGGGGTACACATGGAGCAGATGTTTTCGGTCAGGTCCTCTGTCTGAGATGGGGGGCCTGCAGGGGAGGAGCTGCAAGTAGGTCAGTGGGGCTGCTCTGAGTTTTTAACCAGCAGATGAAGATAGAGGCGTGAGAGGACGGACCTGTCAATCTTGCGTTTCCAGCGATCTTCACAGGGAAGGCTCCACCAGCCTCCCGAACACGTCCTTTGACACTGCGGGTGTCGCCACCAGCAGCCTCCTCCGAAGTGTCTGGAACGACATAAACACCAGCATAAGAGATCTCGCTGCTCCCTCCTTCTCACGTACAGGGATAAATATGGATTCAGTGAGGGTGAGAGACGGCAAATTAAAATTCTAAAAGAAAATGTTTCTTTGCAAGTTGTGCTGTTCATTACTACGAGAAAAACATTGAGAGCACTCAATATCAGAGACGGGATACCAATCCGCATGATACGAGAGCAGTTTGAAAGCTGGGGTTGTTTGGAAAATAAGAGAAGCTTCTCACACCCAAGATACACTCCTGGGCCAAAGCCACAGGTCCAGCTGCCCTGGCCCCCTCAGCAGCACGGCGCTGCCCTGAGGGTGCACGGAGTCAGGTCCCGGCACACGCACGGGGCAGCTTCCAGCTCTGTCCCTGCTGCATTTTGTATCTTACCTTTCATCACAGAGCCCATAAAAGATAACTCAGTCTTTCACAGCTTGACCTGAATCTGCAAGACTGGCAGAAGTAAACATCTTCAGATTTCCACTCTGAAAAATTTGATATGCGGCTCCGAGAGAGTCTAAAAAAAGAACCCTTTCATCTTCATTTCCTGAAGTAGTTTTTTATTTTTTTATCATATTCTAAATTCATAGATAAAACCCCAGACGACTTTATTGGATTAAGAATGACCACAAACAGCACAGAGTGTCTCCCCATGACATTAATATGCTCATAATTGATATATACGTTCCGTGTTTTTTTTCATGAGGTTGAGATCACTCTGCTTACTCTGTTCCAGACCATCTCTTTGTATCCCCCAGCGTGCATTTGCGCACAGGTATGTGTTTACCTCTAGTGACAAAATCTAGCAGAACAGTAAATTATACTTCTTACTAGGGAACAATCCCACCCACAGCATTGTGTTCTCTGATTGAGCCTGTGCTGGGATGCAGCTGGAGCAGTGGCTCAACACTAACACCAAAATTCCCAGGTATTAATATAAGCTGTTAAACGCAACCCGGCAGCATAGGTCTGTCACCTCATCTTCAAAAACTCAACTGCTGTACTTAATTAAATAAGAAACTCACCCATAAGAGTATATGTTTCTTGACATATTTCTACTATATTTTCAGAAATTTGAGAAAGTCCTGGTATGCTTCCCCGACAGTACCAGACTCCTTGTCTACCCAAAATGGTCCTGAACGGCCAGTGATCCTCCTCCGCTCAGCTGAAAACGTCATGTCCAGTCCCCTCAAAATAAATAAGCTACGTATCTCAGGGAAAATTAAAACTCTGGGAAGAAGAGAAAGTAGGAGAAAATGGAGGAAATGTATGGTAAAAAGTATGATAAAATCAGGATAGAAAGTTCTTAATTCAACTCTGCCAGGCAGGAGGTGGATCTAATTTTCACTTTAAATAGACTCTGGCTCTAGCTTTCCTTCTACTATTTAAGAACAAGGATAATTACTATAGTAACCTCACAGCGTAACAGTGACAAGTAACAAGTGATAGGACAGGAGGAAACGGCCTCAAGTTGCTGCAGGGAAAGTTTAGATTGGACATCAGGAAACATTTCTTCACAGAAAGTGTTGTCCAGCCCTGGCGTGGGCTGCCCAGGGCAGGGGTGAGTCCCCATGTCCAGAAGGATTTCAAAGCCGGGTACATGTGGTGCTCAGGGACACGGGGCAGTGGCCGGTCTGGCAGTGCTGGGCCAGCAATTGGACTCGATGGTCTTAAAGGTCTTTTCCAACCTTGATGGTTCTATTCGAAGATTCTAATTAGACTTGGTGTGGAATATTGAGCTTCTTACAAATAAGTGTGTCAATACTTTGTTCGATAGGTAGATTACTATCCCTACTTCAGGGAAGAAAAAAACTGGGAAGGTAAGTGTGGTTTTTAATCAGTGACACATCTAGCAGAGAATTTAAAAATCCTTTTAAAAATGCATTATTTCTGGGTTGCTTTGACATAACCCAACTTAATGGCACATATATCTTCTCAGTCATAACTCAGAGTGTAACATTTCGAAATCAAGCTCACTTTCCCTGGGTATTGTTGCTCTTCACTCCCGCCAACATGAAGCAGAGTTCTGCACGTGTAGGGGCAGAGGCATACAATCACCCCATGAGTTTTCAGCATTAGGCAAATGTATTACACGACGGAGAAATCTTCTCTGAAGAACCTAAGAGGAAGATCACCCTCCAAAGCACAGGCGGGTCTGCCTCGGTGGGTTTTCTCCAGGCTGAGAGAACGGGTTCGGCTTCCTCCATGTCAAGTCTGCAGCTGAGCTCTGGATTCAGAGTTCCTCCGGGTGGACAGGAATGCTCGTGTTGACTGCAAGGAGTTTTTTGGGTCATTTCTTATTCTCTCTAATGAGGGAAGGGTTTGGGGATTAATCACAGCGCTTTCCCGTCCTTGTCAGACGCAGAAGCAAGGACCGAGAGGAGGGAGGGGAGAAAGCTCCTTTCTGACCTTTGCTGGTAATTAATCATGAAGTATGAGAATTTGTTTGCCCGCAACCTTGAGCAGTGATTGCAAATGATCACCTAGAGATAGGTTGGGGTGTTGGATTTTTTACTTCTTTTTTTACTCAGTAGTAATTTCCCCGGCTAGCTCTGGCAGATGAAATTACATTTGACTTGAGCTTCTTCGATCTCTGCAGTACTGAAAACCAAAGAAAATTATAGGAGAGTGAATTTTGCATAATTTCACTCATACTAAGAATTTCCAATTAGCAAGGCATAAATTGATCCTCTTTGCTTTAATATCTTGGGCTTTTTTCCCCTGCATGCAGATAGCAGCTGAGTTTTAATTCATTTTAATTCTATTACCATACATAACCATCATGCACTGTGATAAGTATCTCTCCTGTACACAAATGCCTTTGAGAACTACCCATCAAGTACTTATTTAACCTCATTGTGGATGGAAATAATAGCATTTACTGTATGTGTTTATTTTGCCTCATTTATGAGGCAAATTAACTTTTTTACACAAACACACCGGTATTTCTTTTTCCGTTGACATTCTTCCCAGCGAGGCTCCACTTTCTAGGTTGCATTCCCTAAAGGTTTTCTACATCTCTGCTAGTGTACCACTCCGAGCTGGCAACCACAGTTTTATTCTCAGGATTATTATTAAACATCATTAAAATGTGACAGAAAGTTTTACTGAGGTGAATGGGATTGGATTCTTACAGGAAATATAACATGTTTAAATGAGTGAAATCTCTGCCTTTTAGAGAAGCAGTGCTACATTGTGCATATAAACATGTCTGATGCATTATAAGGGCTATATAATGCTAAAAAGAATAAAAGATTTTTTACTGTTATTTTCCAGCTCCTTATGACAGCCTTTTTAGGTGCCTTGCTGAAAAATTACGCAAGCTAAACCAAAGTACGTTAAAAAATCCTCCAGTGCAAGTGGATATGTTATACTACGGAAAAAAAATCTGCTGCGGGTGACAGTAATCACAGGCTAATGATAAAAACAAGAGCAAATCTCTCTAGGGTAGAGGACACTCTTACTGTGGCAGGCACTTGGAGCCCATCACGCTGTAGGAGGACGGTAACCAAAGGTGTGGTGAGAGAGATTTATGCAATTCCTCGTGTCTGAAGGTAAATAATGGTCCTGAGCTGTGCCAGAGGACTGTGGGGTCCTGGTGGGTGCCACCGGTGGAGCTCATGGCAGACGTCCCCTTGAGACACTGCCACGTCCAGCTGAGACCAGGGATAGTCAAGCGTGTGTGCAGCGATGGAGCATCAGGAGCCGGCCAGCCCCCTGCGGGGATGAGCCCCATCCAGCAGAGCCAGGAAACTGGCAGCCTGGCTGGGAAGGAAAGTCCTCCCGAGTCTTTCTAAGCAGGTGAGAGCTGATGGGACGCTCCTCCACCCTCTGCCTCGCCGCAGCCGTTCCCTTGGGTGGCTCTTCAGGCAAAGCTGCTCCCACCTTGAACGCCTCAGCCCACATCCTGCAGCCCGGTGGGAGGATGTCACCTCCGAGTCCCACAGCGTTAGGGGAGGAGGGACCCTTCAGGAGAAATGGTTGTCTTCCTTCACTGACGTATTCCACTCGCATTCAGCAAAGCTCGAGCCTGCGTTCAGGGAGGTCGGCACCGATCCTCATGATTTAGTACCTTGCAATCACGGCACTAGCCTTTCCGAGCCACCAGAAGAGCTGATGACAGCAAATTAGTTAATCATAGATCTAATTAAAATATTAATACCTTCCGTGTTGGTAGTGGATGCATTTGTGTTCTGTCTTCGCCATCCTTGCCCCGCAGGCGTGTGCGGCTCATGGCAGCTCTGGGGCTGCGGCTCTGGTCTCGGCGAGGGGCATGCCATCGATGGACCCTGGTTTGTGTCTTTTGGGAAAGAACACTTTGCCCACAGAGTCAGAATTTACAGCTTGAGTGGCAAGATGAAAAACACATCCCTGGGATTCAGGCTGGAATGGGAAAAGTCTTAACAAATAGAACTAGATTGAACTTGTACACGAAATGACACCTACGAACACTTAAATGCAGCTGAAGAGAAGTAGCGTGGATGCAAATAGCCAGGTACCAGCCCTCAAAAGAGGAGGAAAAAAGCTCAGCTGCAACTTCTGCACATGGGAATGGCAGAGGCTGGGCAATCTGAATGTCTTTTGGTTTGGACGTCAAAGTCTTTAAGCTTTGTCTCGGTGCTGTAACTTTTCCCCAGCGTTTTCTCTGTTGTTACTAAGGGAAGAGACTGGAACACAGGTTCTTACCATGTGCATTTTTACATCTTTTGTTTCCCCACACACTCTCCATGCCTTTTGCAACAGGGTGTTTTCTTCCCTTTCATTTTAAAATGTGAAAGTTTGAGAAGTTTTTTTCCTGCAAATAATTAAGCATGTTCATGCATTCCTGGGTCTTCACCTCTTGTCACAGAAAAAACAAAATGGAAAATATAACCATATGGAGGAGGCAGTAATAACAGAATAAAACACTGTTGACCTCTTATCACTTTCACTTGAAATTAGCATTTTATTTTTTTTTTCTCATTTGATGCACTGTCATTACAGAGTATGTGTGTGTTTTAGTATTTTTATTAATAAACATGGTAATTTAACAGCCAGGTTAATGGCAGTTTTAATGAGGAAGAATACTAATTGGGCAGGCTGGGAGATCTTTGGGTGGCTCCTTTTTTTTTTTTTTCTTTTCTCCTTAGAATCTCACTCACCCTGTCCTCGAAAATACACAGCATATGTGCCAAGGGTTGAGGGTTTGTTTAAATGTTGACAGTTAATGCACACAGTTTGTACTATTTTGTTTCATTTCACAGAGCCTTTTGCACAAACGCAGATTCATGGCACCCCAGCCACGGGATTTACAGACTGCTAAATCTTAAAAGGTTTGCATAAACAGGGCGTCTTGCTATTGGTAAGACAGACAATGTGACCATCTGTCTTTCTTCTGCAGCCAAATGAAAACGACAGAAAGTATGGGTCTTGTCAGCTAAAAACTAGTAATTTCCCAGCTCTTGTTAATATTAATTTAAGCTTGTGGGCTGCTTGGCAGGCAGTTGCTCTTAGAATCACAGAATCACAGAATCATAGAGTTATAGAATTGTAGAATCACAGAATCATAGACCAAGGAGAATCACAGATCACAGACCCATAGAATCATAGAATCATAGACTCATAGAATCATAGAATCAGTCATAGAATCACAGACTGGTTTAGGCTGGAAGGGATTTTTAAAGGCCATCTAGTCCAACCCCTGCAGTGAGTAGGGACATCTTTCACTGATCAGGTTGCTCAGAGCCCCATCCAGCCTGACCTTGAATGTCTCCAGGGATGGAGCCCCCCCCACTTCTCTGGGCAACCTGTGCCAGGGTCTCACCACCCTCATTGCAAAAATTTCTGCCATATATCTAGCCTAAATCTCCCCTCTTTTAGTTTAAAACCACTACCCCTTTTCCTACCACAACCAGCCCTTGCAAACAGTCCCTCCCCAGCTTTCCTGCAGCCCCTTCAGGTACTGGAAGGCCACTCAGGTCTCCCCTGAGCCTTCTCCAGAGCTAGTAGCATCTCCAAAATGCCCCAGAAAAGCCCCAGTGCTGGTCTCTGAGGGGCACAAGCCCCAAATTGGCTTCCCCTTCCCTGAGCTGACAGTTAGAAAATTTTATGTTCAAAAGACAAATAAAAGTAAACAAAAAATCCTCCCCTGCTCCCACACCCCCCCGCCCCCCAGCAGATTTATGGAGCTGTTTGTGCTTTAGAGATGCTGAACAGACAGCAGCAAGTCAGACTGGCTGCGGAGATACTCTGACAGAAAACAGGTTTTCTGCAGTGGAACAGGAAATCACCAGCTCTTTAAACCAGTTGGCAAAATGAGCAGATTTATGGTGATTGTGTGATAACAATCCACAGTTTGTACTGTATGGCAGTTTTTACAATATTGTTTTAATGCTGCCATTGGAACATCACAGACAATAATGGTGTTTTCAGGCTCTCCATAAATCTTGCATGGTCAATAAAGCAAAACTGAAAATTTACCACGTACACAGCAGTTCCAAGCTTGTCTCTGAGCTGGCAAGGCCTTTTTCATTACCCAAGAACTGCTGCGCATGTGAAATACCAAGGACCTGTGTTCGGATTACCTGTCATCACACAGGGGACATGGAAAGATCGTCCTCCTCCTCATCCTCCCCCTCATTACTAGCTGATCTACGTGTTTCGGTGTGTGATTGCCGTACGTGTTTCTTGCTGACAAGTTACCTGGGCACTGACTGCACCACTGCCTGAGACATCAGGACACTTCTATTATTATTATTATTATTATTATTATTATTATTATTATTATTATTATTATTATTATTATTATTATTATTATTATCTATTCTATTCTACTCATAATAGTACTAATACTAATACTAATACTAGTAATAATAGAACTTTTTACAGTTCCTCTCCTGTTCAGACTCACAGTGTCAGTGCTGGGTGCAGCCAAGGGCGTGCAGCTCCCATCTGGGTCTGACCCCACACGTCAAGCACCTGCGGCCCCTGGACTTAACTTAAGGGAGAGTAACAGGGTCTTGGAGGCAAAACTCCACAAAACTCTTGTGGAGGATCCCACCAGTCTGCAGTGGATGGAGGGTTTCTGCAACAAGCATCTGGGTTTTGACTGACCGGCGCTGGGATGATGGTCCCGCGCTGTTCGGGATGCTCACCAAGCACAGCGTGGCTGACAGACCTTCATTCCGGGCTTCATTGTTGATGTTTTTCTTGTTGAGTCCAAAGTAAATCTTATTTTCCTGTTTTTAAATGGTGGTAGGAATTCTTGCTGGCAGACTCCGGTCTACCAATATTTTCTAGTGCAGAATTCCTTTGTGCTGAACATCCTTAGCGTAGCAGCTCTATGAAGCTGTAACCAGTATGCAGGTGATTACATCTTTGGGTAAGAAAAAGTGAGTGGAGCACATGGACTTCTACACAGATAGAAAAAAAATAAATTAATAAATACAGAATTTCTGAATACGATATATTTTGTTATAAACGCAGAAAGGTTGCCAAATGGCCAAGCTTCAATTGGAAAGATCAGGCTTGTACATGCCACGCCAAGAATTCTTTCAAAATTACATATTCCACCGGTGAGAAAACCTCAGTCTGAGGCAATGCTGAGGGATGGCTGCACTTCCAGCCTTGCAAGGTTGCAGAGATTTAAAGCGCTGATGGATGAAGACACCAGCTTTCGTCCAAGCTTTGTTGAGACCACTTTCCAGGGATTAATGTAATAGTGTTGCAAATCTGATCAAGCTGCTGCAATTCCAGACAAGGTGATGAGAAGTTGCCTTGGAGGTCAGCCATCTGCTGGGAAAGGCAGAACGTGAGTTCTCCTCCCTCGGTCTCATGGGCTTCCCTGGCATAACAGAGTCCATGCCTACCTCTTGCTCATCAGAGATGTTAAATAAAAATGTTTTTATTTGAACTCCACCCATTTCCAAGCTAAGGTGCTGTCATTGCTCTGGGGTGCAGAGAACAGTTCTGGCGGGCGGATGCACTGCTCCTCTGGAGCCAGCACCTTCGTTGTGGTCTTAGCACCGAGCTACTGCCTTCCTTCACGTTCCCTCCAAACGTCTGGCGGATTCAGGCTAGAAAAGGGATTTCTCAGTTTAACATCTCCATCATCTGCCTTCCAATACCTGAAGGGATCCTACAGGAAGGCTGAGGAGGGACTTTTTGCAAGAGCGTCCACTGATAGGACAAGGGGAAATGGGTTTAAGTTGAAGGAGAATAGATTTAGATTAGATCTTGGGAAGAAATTCTTCAGTACAAGGGTGGTAAGACTTTGGAATAAATTGCCCAGAGATGTTGTGGCTGCCCCCTCCCTGGAAGTGTTCGAGGCCAAGTTGGACAGAGCCTTGAGTAGCCTGATCTAGTTGAGGGGCGTCCCTGCCCATGGCAGGAACGTTGGATTAGATGATCTCTAAGGTCCCTTCCAACCTAGGCCATTCTATGATTCTGTGATGCTATGATCAGTGTGAAGCTTGACCCACACGTGCCGTGTTGCCCATCTTTGTTTCTTTATGCATCCTCCCTTTGTCACTCTGGAATTGGTGTCTTCGTGGCATCTCACCTTGTGCTTCCTCCCTGCTGGTGTCAGACAGGTTTCAGAAGGGGCTCTGTGCCACGATGTGTTTCCCTTAACTCATTTTTAAAAGTGGTATATGTCTTTAATTGCCTAACTCATTCCTAATGGCGTAAGACTAAAGGCAATTGTGAATGCAATCAGCTGGAATGGTTTAGTTTATTTCAGCCTTTTTCTAATCTTCCATTTTTAACCTGTTCTCTTCCCTACTGAAAAAGCAAATGGTAAATTTTATTAACAAAAAGCTGTACAACACCACCGAGGTGAGATAAGCGCTGTCTCCATCTCAAGCACTCCCCAAAAAACCGTGTCCTGCACTAGGTCAGATTTTTCCAAAAATAAGGGCTGATGTGAACTTTTCAGACAATAAGTTGAGAGCCCGTTTTTAACTCTGACCAAAAGAGTCTCCTGTCCAACCGCCTCCCCAGAGCCTGCAAACTGGTGGCAAAACCAGCAAAACTGGATCCAGTGCTTTGCAGGGTGAATGCTGGACTAGAGTCACCATGAAATCAGGACAAAAGGAGAAAGAAGAAGGAACTCAGCCTCCCGCAGTGGGCATGGACGTGCCGTGCCATCCACACCTCGGTCGCAAGAAAAGACGGTTCTCAGCCTTGTTTTCTGCCCACAAACCAATGATTAAATAAATGTTGGCGGGGGGGAAAGACGCAAGTTTTTTCTTCTTGAACAGATTTATGTGCTCCCAGGGGAAATCTCTAGGGCTGTGCTGATCAAAACTGGGGCTGTTGTGGCAGCTTCAGGGAAAAGACACAAATCTCTACGAGTGCCAACAAAGGCAGAATTTGGCTACTTTTCCAGGAGTTCCTCTCCAGTGAGCCTTGGGGTGATGCAAAGACATGAGACAGGATCTGGTCAGGATCTTTTTAGGACAATCAATGCAGAAAATGCCATTTTGTCCCTCCACTCTCTACAGTCCCCATGCCCTGTGCTGGCAGAGGAGCATGATGGAAACTATGAGTATGAACCCACCTCCTGTGCAAGGAGCTCTTGAATGCAGCAGCATGGGAGATGCCTGTAATCAAATAATCTACCAGGTTTTATGTTGAATCTTTCTTTTTCACTGTGGAAGGTTTTTGCTGACATTTTGCTGCAGGTTAAAAACAAGAGAAAGTTATTTAATCAAACAGTAAATGATACAAAGTCTTCTAAATCCATCCAAAGTGAAGCAGATCTATTTCACTTCAACCTAAACTGGGTTTTCTTGTTTGCCTACAAAGCTGAAAAAGAAAAATGCCCACTGTCTGCTGGAAACTATTTTAAATGTATTTCTGCTTTTCACTTCTGTTGAAGACTGCCTCCGTAGCACCCGCACCCCACGGATCTCCCAGGCAACCCAACCATCCTAAAGGAAATATGGAGAAACTTACTTCTCCAAGACACTTCTTTACTGGTTTACACATAAGTGACTTCTCTTCTTTCAGGTAGCAATCCTGCATGGAGAGTTGGCATGTTTTCCCAGCCCCAGCTTCCCCGGGCAACCAGCTCAACCAGGAGGCTCAGAAAATGCACAAGCACTTCACCAGCAGAAGCCCCAGAAATCTTTACAGCAACTGAAATTCCTTTGGATGCAGTAAAAACAATATGAAAAGAAAAAGCAACTGTCAAGAAGAAGTTGGTTTTCTTTTTTAGCAGGTTCAAATGAGACTTTCTTGGAATCTGCATTTTAATCCAATAAAGCATCCCCTTCAAAGTTTGGCTTTCTCTTGAGCTACATTATCAAAGCCAATTCACAATTTTGGTTGATCAGAAGGCAAGGAAGAAGCTTCAAGTGAAATGCCCAGAAAATTAGATTAATCAGAGCTGATAAGAATCAAGTGAGACAATTCTGCAGAGTGAACACAACTGAAAATTGTAAGATAACTGATAAAGTATTCCAATGAAAATATCTGATTAAAATAAACAAGCTATTATTTTCACAATAATTTGTTTAGTGGTGTCACTCCATGCTCTGAATGAGAAAAAACAAAAGCATCTTTGTGATCTGATTACTTTAAAAAATCCTATTAACATAACAATTCTGGTTTTTGAGGTGTCCCTGTTCAGAACATTCATCCCTATGACAACAGAATATTTCTTAAATGCTTCAATTATTTTTGGGACAGAACATTTTTTGAAGGAGATGTCCTGGTATGATATGCAAAAATTTCAAGAATAATGTAGGAGAAAAACAAAGTTCAGAAAAATCCTCTAAAAATAGCCCTGAGCCTGGAACTCAAACGTGAAAAAATTCCTTCAATTCTCAGTTACAAAATATCATAACATGAGGTCCCAAACAATCCAGTCTGAGCAAAATGTCAGGTGAAAATGTGGATTGGGCGCTGCCCAATAGCAGTAACTGATGTGACCTCCCTATTTCCTAAATTAAAGATGCCTAAGATTTTTCATCCTCGCCATTTTTTCACTTAACACTTCCATGGGTAGACATTCCCTTGGAAGTGTGAAATACATAGATCTAACACTTTAATTTGAGGATTTCCAAAGAAAAAGTTCAATTTTGGGTTAAAGATTACCCATGTCAGCTCGAAAGACAGAAAGAAAAGGCCGAAGCAACAAAATGCAAATTTCAGCCCTTCCCATACAAACCCTAAAGCTCTTCAGCTTCGTGAAGCGGTACCAAACCCCTTCAATTTTGTCCTTGGAGCAGTCCCTTGGGTAACACTGAAGACGCCCGTAGCGTGTGTTCTTCTTGTGAAACGTCTTTCTTCTCCTTGTGACCTTTTCCACAAATCGAGTTTCATTAATTATCCCGAGTTCTGATGTGATGTGATCATTATTTGCTGTGTTTGGGTTTGTATGTACCCGCTAAGGCAGTTGAGCTGTTTGTAGCGTCGTCACACACAGGGAAGAAGAGGGGGAAATGGGGGAGTGATGTCAAGCTCTATGAGAGCCTTGGGGTTGCATTCAGATTGGGAGATTGGATCCATGCGCATCAAAAATACAGATTTTTTTTTTTCTTCAAAGTGGAGAAAGGCTTGTGAAGATAAAATGTAAAATGGACTGCAAAAACACCTGTAAAATGACCAGGGAAACAGGGGAACATGTTAGAGGAAACTCATATAAAATAAAATAATCTTTACGTGCCTGCTAATATGTGCTACTTTCACTACATGCGCTTAGGAGTGACTTTGGATCTTTGTTTGGAAATTGGAATTTAAAAGCCATCAGACTAAAGGCTTTGACCACATGGACCTGAAGCTGCAGGGTCAGAGGGGTGGCAGCCGGGCACTGTCACCAGCACAAGCCTCTGCAGCTCAGGAGGCAGGGGCACCCTGTTCCGCTGGCGTGTTTCAGAGCTCTGATTGCTGTTCCACCAGATGACTTGCGTCTCCTCTCTTGCATCTCCTGTGTTCCGAAATGCTAGAAAGAGATGAGTTCTTTCCTCCTTGTGCATGGACCTATGATTTTCACAGCTATTTTGTGAATAATTCACAGAGAGTTCCCCAAAATGTCAAAATTCAAATGCAGGAAAATATGTCGTTACCTAAAAGAGGCTCTTGTGGGCAAACATCTAATTACCCTGGGTGAATCTGAAATAACGCAGAAAACTGAGTTGCTCAAGTTCCCGTGGAAACTCATGGCCACCAAGCACGCAGCTGTGGGTTTTGGCCCTGGGTGAAAGACTGGAGGGAGAAGAGAGCCTTGTCTGGGGTGTGCTGCTCGAGCTGCAGTACGGGGAGCAAGGGGTCTGCAGAGTTCGGGTGTCTCTGGTCCCACAGCATCACAGGGAGCCAGCTCTCAGGGCTGAGGGAGGTGAGGACAGGACAGGGAACAGGGGACAGGTGACAAGAGACAGAGGCCAGGGACTGCCACACCAGCACCCCGACCCCGCAGCTCCCCTCTGTGCACTGCCCAGCCTGAACAAGCGTCCCAGCAGCAGCAGCAGCAGCAGCATTCCTCCCTCGCCACCTTCACTCCATGATGAACATCTCTAAAATCCTGATGGTTCTGCTGCGGGTTTGGAAGGCGAACCCGAGCGAATCCCTGTTGCGAGTTTAAGGACCAGAGCTAGGTATTTGCTTTTGCCAGACTAAGTTGCTTTACAGTGTGTTTAATGAAGTGTGTTGCTATGGTGAGGCTGGTTTCAAGGGCATCTGTTATTAAAAAAAAAAACAAAACCGAAAAGCAGCAGAAGAGTGAATTGTCCTGATCAGATCAATGAGACACCAGTTCTAGTGTTTCACCATATTTTTTTTACCTGTTTTGTCTGGGAGAGCAGAGAGGAAGCCCTTCATGGAAGAAACACTGTGCTCGTGCCTCGGGGGTCAGTGACGGAGCAATGTTAACAGCAACAGGATGTGTGATTAGGAAATATTAAGCCATAAGGACTCTCACTGGCTACTTTGGCATTTCTGAGCCACCCCCAGTCAGCCGGGCAGCTGGGGGCTGCGGGGAGCACGTGGCAATGCTGCAGGTTTCCTTTGTTATCATAGAAGAGTTTGGGCTGAGAGGGACCTTCAAAGGTCATCTAGTCCAAGCCCTGCAGTGAGCGGGGACATCTTTCACTGATCAGGTTGCTCAGAGCCCCATCCAGCCTGACCTTGAATGTCTCCAGGGATGGAGCCTCCACCACTTCTCTGGGCAACCTGTGCCAGGGTCTCACCACCCTCATTGCAAAAATTTCTTCCATATATCTAGCCTAAATCTCCCCTCTTTTAGTTTAAAACCACTACCCCTTGTTCTATCACAACGGGCCCTGCTAAAAGGTTTTAAAGAAGCCCAGACAGATAACACCCATAGCTCTTTCCCTGTCCACTGATGTAGTCACTCCATCATAAAAGGCCACAAGGTCCAAGGTTCCTTAATTAACTTTTCTGTTGTGTACCTTGATTAGATTAGCTTTCTGCCTCTAGGCTACTACTCCAACTTTATAACCTCCTTAAAATGCAATTGCATAGCTTTCTAAGTCATATCGCGTAATAAAAATTAGTTTTAACAGTTTCTTTCAGGATTTATAATACCTGTCTCGCTATACATGACATAAGCAGAGGGAAAACAAGGCCAATTTGCCATCAGACCTTGCAGCAACCAGACGCCCTTTCTCATCCCTGCACGGACGGGAACGTGCGGTGCCTGAGAGCTCAGCAACCTCCTTCACGGGAGCCAGGACAGCATCAATAACAGGACAGCAGCAGATCTGCTGCTTCAGGTGCACTGATGTGCCCAGAAAAGGTTGTAACAAGGAGAAGATTGGTAGCTGGGCTTAAGCAGAGCGTCAGCCTGACATATGGGGCCACCAGCCAAATCCTCACGGGAGGGATGGAGGTGTCCCTGTCCCAAACCCAGATCATCCCTTCCTGCTCCTTCTGCCTAAAAACTACTGTTCAGTTTGCTCAGTCCATGACAAAGTGTTTCTGTGCTACAGGTTTGGGCCAAAAGGATGCTCTTAACTAGTTTGTTCTGAAGGAGGAGGAAGAGAAGGAGGAGGAGAAGGAGGAAGGCTTTTGCCCTCTGTGCCAGCCAATGACATCTGGTTCCTGTCTGAGGAACCCACACTGAAGGACCTGAGGAAGACACATCTTCAAGTTGATCGGTGAAGCTCAACGTCACCGTGCAAAGAAAGCAAAGAAGAGAAATAAGAAACACAGAGCAGCTGGGCAGCTCCCCAAGCATGGCCCAAACCAGCTTGATTTTAAAAAAAAACAGAAAAAAACAAGTCCAGACTGGATTGCCAGTTTTCCTATCAGTTATTTACAAGTTCCTAGAAGGCACTGTCAAGCCTGAAAGTGAGTGATGTCTATTTGTCAGGGCTGGGGAGAAGAAAGACCAACTTTCCCAGCTCAAGAGTCAACATGAAGGCTCTTGCTGCCCTTGTTCCTCATCGCTTCCCACCCGCTGCCTGCCAGCCCCCTGTCTGGCACAATAACGTCAGTGCAGACCCTTCCAAACGTGGTCAGGTCCCCAACATTCTTCTGCAGTTTTAAACCTAGGAGCTGTGTTTTTAGTGAAAAATGACATTTTGAAGACTATGGAAAACGTGGGTGCAACCAACAGAATTGCAATAAGAAACAGAGTATGTAAGCAACAAAAAGTTTTGCAACATGATTGGCTCATTTATTTAGCGATTCTTTGGGGGAAACTCCAACCTCCATTCCCAGAGCCCCCGGGGACACAACATCTGCTGTGATGTGGGTGAGGCAGCCAGCTGCAACGTGGGGCTGTTGTTAAGCCAGTCCTATCCACCTTATGATGGGAATCTGCTTTTTTTAGCAGGTATTTATGCCACACTCTGAGTCCGTGTTCAGATTTCCAGCTGAACTTCGTCACGTGGTGAAAGTAATTATAAAGGTCAAGACATTTGCGACATAAAGCAAATACAGAGGTCCTTTTCCTCCCGTCACTGCTGTTGGGTGGAGGTCATGGTGCTGCCAAACGGATGCTGAGATTTCAATGGAAGTGATACAGCACTGGTACGGCCCCGCTCAGGAGTTTTCTCAGAGTACTGGGGAAAGAAAAAAAAAAAGAAAAGAAAGAAGGAAGTCCCCAATCCCCTGTATAGTTTTCTTGATGGCTTTCACTGTGTCGCAGACTCCCCTGACCACTCACACCATTAAGAGTCCAGTTTGACCTGTGCAGGGAGCAGCTCTCAGTCGTCGCTTTGGGGTATTTCTGTTATTAACGTTCATGCCTTTTGCTGTCGTTGAGACTTCAGTAATAGTCATATCCTTGACCAACTAATTTGGAAAGGTCAAGCCCAAACTCAGAAACACTCATTAAGGTTTTATTGGCTATATGCTCAGCAAAGACCAGGACAAAGACGGAGAATTTTTCTTGAATGTGGGCACTTGCATGCTTCAGTTCAGGCAGCCTCTCTCCTAGAGGTGTTTGTTCTCTCCCAGCAATGTGTGCAATTTCATCAGGTAAAAGGGAAAATCCCACTGATGCATTTGCCACCTTGACAGTATAATTTCTCACTGTTTGACCACAAATTCCATTTCATTCATCCTGGGCTCAGGGTGGCACATAGCACACCGGAGCAAGGGCTGTTTCCAAGTGTGCCCTTAGTACCTTTTTCCTTTGCCCCACTGAAGACCTCGGACAGTTTTTACACATTATCCCACATCCTTTCTCGTACGGTGGCACCCTGCTGCCCTCCTCAGCTAAAAGCTGTCTCAGGATGGGTCCTGGGCACAGCTGGAACTAGAAAGGGATGAATCCTCACAGCAAAAATGTGCTGGGAGAAGAACAAGTTTCCTCCCAGCAACAGAGACATCCGAATGAAAGCAAGTGCTTAGCACCCTTCCACCTTCTGCCTTTATTTCTCTCTGTAATTTTACATGGTGGCACATACCTGCTTTAGTGTTTTCCTTCATGACTAGTGTCTAACACAAATCGACACCTTGCTGTCCTGGAGTTGTGAAACAGCAAAGTTGTTTGCTAGCTAAGTGTGTAAAATGGAGCGTGCCCTAAACCATAAAGTGAACACAACAAAGGAACAGCAATTAAAACAATGGTAAAATCAAAACAGCTAGTGCTTGTTCAGAATAAGAAATGAAGGTGCTCAAGTCCCAAGAGCACAGCTTGGAAGCAGGAGCTGCTTTAGAAAGGCAGCCCTGGCTATCAAGCTACTGCAATGAAAATCCAGAAGCTACAGATCTTGGAAAGCATATCTCACATTCGGTAAGAGATCTGGATTTCCATGAAGCACTGTGATTCCTCCATTTAGGGATAATAATCTGCATTGTTCTCAGAAAGCAAGATGTCAATAGCATAAACCAAATAGGTAATAAACACTTAGGCATCATGAGGATAATGGCTCCCAAGACAAAATGAGTCGGGTTATTTTTTATCATGAAATGCTCCAGGGAGGTAAGCAGTCACCTGGTTTTTAATCCAGACATCGCAGACCCAAAGGAATTTTGTTTGAGTGTGACGGGGAGCTGGAAAGGTTTCTGTCTCATGAAAATTCATTGGAAATTACATTAGTACTGCTGGGAAGGTGATGGCATCGAGCAGGGGTGGGTGCAGTGCCTTGTCCACACATACCCTGCTCACTGGAGTCTCCATGTGCCCTGTACTCGTGGTCCCAGTGAAGAGGCCACGGTGAGCGGAGGGGGCAGTGACCCTGTAGCAACTGGGTGGGGGCAGAGTGGGGCTGACCTCCCCTCCCAGGGCCTTGCCATTGTTAGCTTGGGGTGAGAGCAGAAAGCCTTGGGAAGCAGGTCATCAATATCAATAAACTGGTACTTGATAAATTGCTTGTACGTGCTTGATCCATTCAATAGACAGATGATACTCATTTTTTAAATGCCTGCAGTGTTTGATTTGCTGTGTTTTCAGAAAAGAAGGGAAGGTGGGAGTCTCTTCAGGAGCTCTGGCCCTGCAGCACGCATCCTTCCCTCATCTGCCCTGCTGTGGTCCGTGGCTGCGAGCTTGCTGGGCTCTGCCTTCCCGCTGCGCTCACTCTCACCCACGCGCTCCCAGTCCCTCCTCAGCCACACATACTCCAGGGGAGAGGCTGCAATCCATCACTTCATACCCACCCAGCCCTCGCAGGATAGAAAAGGAAAACCTTCCTGGAGTGCAGGTCTTGGTGAAAGTACAGTTGGGGTCAGCGTCCTTTCAAATCACTCACCATCTCCTTTTGTGCCAGCCCTTTCCAAGCCCTGCTAGTCTAGCGGAGGTGAAAAGCTTCCTTTTCTTTCCAAGAAGGAGCCACAGACAAAACCTGCAGACATGCATTAAACTGCAATTCATCCCTGTCATGATAGAGTTTATTCTGAAGTGAGATAAGGAATTAAAGTAACACGCCTTTTTTCTTTTTTTTTCTTCTCCTGCATTTCTTCGCAAAAGACTTGTTTATACCAGACTTTGCTGATCAGATATAGAAAATAATAATCTATTTTTAACAAATGAATTTAAAATTGCATTTACAAGGTTCTGCTTAATCACTAGTGTTGTGCCTACCTTAAAGAAATACAAATACCATCTGCATGTTAAGCACTGGCACAGGTTGCCCAAAGAGGTTGTGGATGACCCATCCCTAAAAGGGTTCAAGGCCAGGTTGGACAGGGCTTGGAGCAACCTGGGCTGGTGGGATTGCAACTAGATGATCTTCAAGGTCACTTCCAACCTCAACCATTCTATGATTCCACTATTCTATGATATTTAAGGCAGAAACCAGGCAGCATTCCCGTCACCCAACGCGACTAGACCACTGGTGACCATTGGTGACCACCGGTGATCAGTAGTGGCTCCTTCCTTGACTTCAGGGCTGGGAAAGCAGCAGGACTGGCCGATGTGGGCTTGGTCCCCAAGTTAGTGTCACTGTTGGTGTCCCCACTTTCTCTGACCATGTGTTCCCACTGCTGCATCACCCAGCAAAGGGTCACTCCCCTTTGCTGATATCCCCATTGGGACATGGTGAGAATGAGAAATACGGTGACAAAACCAGCCTTTTAGAAGTAATCATCACTTCCTCACAAGAGTATGAACAAGTGCAAGAAGAGAGGACTTCTGTCAAAGCTGGGCATGCATCTCCTTGGCTCACACATGCCCAGAGGGAGGTTTATGGTAGTGCAGGTGCTTCAGCATCTGCTGACCCACCACCAGGTCCCCCAGCACTGTGCATCCCTGCCCTGCATTCTGGAGGCTGATGGCTCTGGGTGTGACACCCTGCAGGCAGGCTCTTCTGCATGGCCAACCAAGACAGCTCTCGAGGGTCTATGCATTTATTTTTCCCTATCTTTTTTAGTAGAAAAAAAAACTTTATGAGCATGCACACTTTATTTATACATGTATGTAAGTGCACATAAAGGAAGACAAAAAAATGAGTGGCTGTACTGCAGAAGTCAAGCGGGAATGATCACTAAGTTAAAACGCGTGGCGGCAAGCGCCAGCTGACAGTGATAAGTACCAGCAGTATCTGATTTCTTGACAAATGAGGCCGGTCCCCGAGCGCCGCCATCCCCAGCGGCAGCCGAGGCAGCTGGAGACAGCCCCACGGAGCATCCAGGGGCTGCCCCGTCCCCACCCACACCTTCCTCACAGGCTATTAACTGCAGCCATGATTAATACACGTTGGCAAGAGGTTTGAGGGGAGTCTCATTGCCGATGCCCGGGCTGTATCTATTCCGTTGATAAAGATGATTCCTCATCCCCCAAGACTATCCATTTGACATCTGTTACGTCTACTAGGGTCTTATTCCTTCGGTGCTGCGATGAAGAGCAGCTTTATAATTGACTTCAGTAGAAGTCAGATCACCCTATATCAGCACACATGAATAAAAAGATCGAAAAGAGAAGCAATGACCTCAATCTATTCTCCAAACTTTCATCATTACTCTCTACAGCTCGAGTCCTCTTCTTTCAAAGCTTGCCCTGAATTTAAAATTCACAACATGCGTACAGAAAAAAAAAAAACAAATGCAAAACCTTAAATGGCCCAAATCAACAAATACGGTGATGCATTATCAAATTAAAGATTAGAAATAGAAATGTTTCTTGCAAAGTATAATCCTCGCCTTGATCCATGCATTTAAAAAATCAATAAAATAATGTGCAACAACCGTGTAAGGCTTCTTTTAATGACTTGTGTCTTAATAAATACCATATTCATTACAAACCTTCATCAAAACATATTATCTACACTTGGCCATGCTACTTTTCCTTGATTAGAAAGCTTCACCTTGCTAAAGCATGAAAAATGGATAAGAGTGGAACAGAATACAAAAGGGCCACTTATTATTTGTCATCTGGCAGGGTTTGCCCTTTTAAAGCAGATATCAAAATTTTAAATGTGATCTTATAATAGCAGCAGATTTCTTCTGGAGCCATCTGTGGCAGATGCTGCGGAACCGCAGAATATTTGGACACTATTGTATTAATATCAGAAACGTTGCGTCTGTCCTTCTGGGCTGAGCAGCGATTTTTGCACTGCTGGCTTGAGGAAGACTACAAGGAACACATTTGCAGGAGTCAAAGCCAAGAGGGGGTAATTAACGCTCTTCTCCAGACCTTTAAATGTGCAGGCAACAAATCATCTGAAATTACAAAATTACGCACACATGCTTCTGCCCTCGGGGGAAAACAGCGACAAAGCAGCTCTGGTTTGAGAGGTGGGCTGGAAGCGCTGTGGTTGATGCTGGGGGATCGCTGAGGACCCCCGTCCGTGGGGATCCTATTAACTTAGGGGAAGGGATTTTAGGACTCACTGCTTCGTGGCCAGACTGTTCAGGATCTCTGAACATTCTGCCACCTTTCGTGCAGGATTGCGTCGTTCGATCTTCAGCATCATCTCCAGCCACCAGCCTTGAAGCTTGATTGCGGAGCAGAGAACTCAGAATTTAATTGTGGCTCCCAAAGGGTGTCCTGGTCATGTCCGGAAGGGAAAAGCCTCCCTGGATTTATCCCTTGTGCCAGGGCTGCTCCATGCTTTCCCTGTAAAGCTGAATTTCTCAGTGGCAGCAGAAAGTTGTCCCCAAGGGTTGGGCATCGTGGGCATGGGATGCAGCCCCCATCCTGCACAATGGTTCTGAACCTGTGGGCCCCAGCAAGGAGGGTGACGATGCTGTCTCCGTGTGCCCCAGCAAGGACAGCAGCTGTCCCCCGTGACTGCTCCCTCCCCTCCGCTCTGACCCAGCGCCTTCATTGAGGGTGATGATAAACAGGCAGGTTTGGGTTCTCACATCGTGCTTGAGGTGTCCCTGCTGGTTTCTGCACAGCTGCAGGAGCACCTGGAGCATTTCTCGCTTAGCGTGAAAAATATGTGTGTACGTGGCTTCTGTTTATATTGTTTTACTTGACTTCAGGTAGCACTCTCTCCGTTACTCGCAGTGACAAACTCTCCCTGTTTGCTTACCTGAATATCATCCGACTCCATCCTTCTCTCCTTGATCCACGAGCACAAACACTAGGAGACCTAACTTCTCCGAGATATTTGCCAAAAGATTTAGTAATGATTGGATTGGATTTATTGAAGAGAGATGGCATTTTTTATCTTAAACACTACCAGAGACCCTTCTTCCCAGCTGCCTAAACCAACTGATCTGATCATGAATTCCACAAAACGAGCAAACTGCCAACATCGACCACGTAAAAACCCCAAGCTGCTCTCCTGAAATATTATCATCTAATTAAAATTAAACATTGCTGCTGCCCACGTAATTTTACTGCCTTCCTAAACAAGGTCTTTTGGATACGTCCTTCTCCCATCTCAGAGGACTCCTCACTATTTCCAGAGAAAGAAATCACCCAAGTTTTCCATTTGGTATCAAGTGGCTGCGTGAGCTGAGCCAGGATGGGGCATTGCTGCCCCGACCTTCGCGTCTTGACCCCAGCAGGACCCTGTTTCCTCACCACGGTAGGAGTTTAGCTGAAATTTATGGAGTAGTAACAAGCTGCCTTTCCCTCCAGTACCTCATCTGGAGGAGATGAATTTCAATGAATAAACAGACAGAAAGCCCGAAGCCGGCCGTTTGCGAGGCGCTACGTGCACATCCAGTGGAAAATGCAAAACGCAACCTTCGGTTCCCGCTTTGAGAGGATTTTACTCCTTTCATGGAGAGACGACAGCTCCCTCCTCGGAGCCCAGGGCCAGGGTAGCGTTATCTGCGTGGCGTCCCCCCAGCCTGGGCTTTGATCCCCAGCCGCTCCCCTTAGATCCCCCCAAGGCAGAGCCTCCCGTCGCTGCCTCCGAGAACACACTCAGATCTCTGAGGATGCGCTCTCGATACCTATCTGGTTTAAACCTCCTCTAAAGCTTTTTTCTTTTTGAAAAATCTGGATAAGTCTCCAAAAAGAAAATGCAAATAAATACAAGGTTTGGGGTTTTTTGTTGTTGTGGTTTTTTTTTTTAAGGCAGCGAAGGGGATTAAGCACGAGTCACACCCCCCTCCGCCTGCATTTGCATTCAGCGTTCTGATGGCACTTGACTCTGAAATCATTCCAGTAAAGCGGAAAATTAATATTCTAATATGTCTGCTTCTCCAGCAACTAGAAATAAGTAAAGTGGAAGTAGCAGGGAAGAAATGTTTTAGTATTAACTACGTATATGAATATTTATTGTACCTTGCCATCAGACACCTGCCTATCAGGTCTGTTCACTCGTACGTACTGTGAGACACTGTGGGAGCCACAGTAGCAATTATTTTCACATTGCACAGAAAAGTGGTGAACAATTAACCTCTGATAGTCTTCTGATTACCTTTCACCATCATTTTTGGCTCGGGTATTGAGGGAAGAGATGCCATCCAGAAGGACTTTGATAGGCTTGAGAAATGGGCCAGTGCAAACTTCAGGAGGTTCAACAAGTTGAAGTGCAAGGTCCTTCACCTGGGTCGGGCCAATCCCAGGCACAAACACAAACTGGGCACAGAGGGGGTGGAGAGTAGCCCTGAAGAGAAGGATTTGGGGGTGTTGATTGATGAGAAGCTCAACACGAGCCGGTAGGGCACTCATGCAGCCCAAAAGACCAACTGCATCCTGGGGTGTATCAGGAGAAGCGTAGCCAGCAGGGCAAGAGAGGGGATTCTCCCCCTTTACTCTGCTCTTGTGAGACCTCATCTCGAATACTGCATCCAGTTCTGGTGTCCCCACTATAAGAGAGACATGGATCTGTTGGAGTGTGTTCAGAGGAGGCCACAAAGATGATCCAGGGGCTGGAGCAGCTCTGCTACAAGGACAGGCTGCGGGAGCTGGGATTGTTCAGTCTTGAAAAGAGAAGACTTCGGGGGGACCTAAGAGCTGCCTTCCAATACCTGAAGGGATCCTACAGGAAGGCTGGGGAGGGACTTTTTACAAGAGTGTCCACTGATAGGACAAGGGGAAATGGGTTTAAGTTGAAGGAGAATAGATTTAGATTAGATCTTGGGAAGAAATTCTTCAGTACGAGGGTGGCAAGACTTCGGAATAAATTGCCCAGAGACATTGTGGCTGCCCCCTCCCTGGAGGTGTTCAAGGCCAAGTTGGACAGAGCCTTGAGTAGCCTGATCTAGTTGAGAGGTGTCCCTGCCCATGGCAGGGAGGTTGGATTAGATGATCTCTAAGGTCCCTTCCAACCTAGGTCTGCAAAGTATGTCATGGGAGAGAGCCCTGCTGGGCACCAGCATACCACACCACCATGTCTCCTTGGGCTGCACTCAACTTTAAGTTCTGCTCTTTGTGGGTATCAGTGTGTCCAGGTGCAAGTGGCAGAGACATCAACAGAGGGACAAGAGCCACCAGCACCACACGTGGCTTTGCTCAGACAAGGAACCCTGGCAGAGGGCTTCAAGCTGCAGTTTGTTACTTGGAAACTTAAAAAATGCATGAAGTCTCACTTTTCTGTAGGACAACCAGACGTTTATAAATTAATAAGAATGCATAAGTTTAGATTTCCACTGATATTTATAAATATTTATGTTTGTTTAGCGCAGTCCCTTCTCTATAACTTTGCTTGCTACTCTTGCAGCAAACCCGAAAGCCTGAATATTCGCAGTGCCCGGTTGTGTCTTTAAAATTAAATTCCTGGCAACGAGCGGGGACGTCTTCAGCATCTCAGAGCCCCATTCAAGCTGAGCCTGAATTCTTCCAGGGATGGAGTAGTTTTAGAAGGAAACCAAATTCTATGATTCTGTGAAATGGTGGGTTCTGGCTGAAGGCAGCCTGCTGTCCGGGGTGTGTGGGGTGATTTTCACAGGAGGAGCTGGAGCCCCAGGTAACCCCCACGGCACCGCAGCCTCGCTTATTGCGAATAAGTGATGCCAACCACCAGGCTGGTATCACTTATTCATAATATTAGAATCACTGAGGTGTAAAATTGTAGGTGTGGAGTCAAGCACAATGTATTATTTCTCTGTTTGGAAAAGACAAACCCTGCTGGGCACACCAAGGCATTGACATATTTTTTGTCTTTCTGCCGGGCCAGCAGCTCTCCCGGCATGGTGGGGGCACAGGCAGGACCCTCTGCTGCAGGACAGACCTCTGTCACCCCCAGGTTTCTGCCTCTGCACCCCCACAATCCCGAATCCCACCCAGCTGCTTTCATTAGAGGGCAAAGGTAGAAACTGAGAAGTTACGGAAGAAAAGGGAGTTTTACCAATTCTCAAAAATGCTGGAATCTGACAAAGTTTTGGTTGCGGGAGCAGACTTACACCTCCGGGTCAATAAGGGATGGGGGGAAGTTTTCAAATGTTTTCCCTTCCCCAGAGGTTTCAGAGGGCGTGGATGTGTGTGGATGACGGGAACGGAGCGGCAGTGCCTCCACCATCTCCTGTCCCCACCTCCAGCAGAGACCACGACTGTAAGCCGCGTCTTTTATAAACTTAGGACATAAATCCACACTAATGATTAAGACACAACCTAAAATACAATCAAAAAAAATTCCTATCTTACAGCGCCATTAGATAATTATGTCTTATTCACACTTTTTCCCCCCATATTTTACTGTCTGCGCTTTGTGATGACTGAATATACAGTAGGAGTGAATCACTCATTTCCAAGTATAAAACTTGCATGTTGTAAGGCTGAATTATTCATATTATTCCTGTTCACCCCTATTTCTATTTACATTCTTGATACCGAAAAATATTCTTCAAAGACAAATTTTAGCAATTAAAATTTTAAGACAGAATTTGACAATGCACATTATTAAATCATCACAAACCGGGGCAGTAAAAATTAAAAGTGTGATTGTTGTCAGCTGGCGGTGATGTGAGTTGTTCCGAAGTGGGTCACAGTTCTCCAAAGTGCATTTAATACAAAGTTTGTCTGATTTTTTTACTACCTGTTATGGGTTTTGAGACCATCATTTACCACTGCATCCTGCACCTGGTGCACTCCCTACCTGGTGCACTTCTCTCATTCTCACCCACCCCCTGTTTTTCCTGCGCGCTCTTGTACATCCCCAGGCAATAAATCCAGGGGAAAGAATGGAATTATGTTGCCAAGCAGGATGTCTCTCTTCTGCACTGTTCTGTATTTGCAAACAAAGAGAAAATGCCTGAAATAACAAAGATTTTCCTGTTCAAATGTTCTCTATGATGTGCACATACATTGTTTCAAATGCATCCTGGAGCATGTAAAAAGTTTAAAGTCAAAAACTCCCTTTAAAGGCAAAGGCTTGAGGAAAGCCCCGCCGGGGAGCTGGGCGCTGCTCTGACAGGTTTTAAGGCTAGCAGGGATCATTGCGTTCACGTATTCAGGCAGCCTGGTTAACGTGGGCATAATAGAATAGTGGGATCAGAAATGATTATATCACGTAAATTCAATCCATATTTAAATTGTGAACGCACAGGGGTTTTTTTTAAAAAAAAAGGCAAAACAAGCAGAGCCTGTGACAAGCAGGTTGTGTTCTGTTTGTGGCGGTCGGGGCTAACAGCTCCTCTCCCAGGATGAGTGCTGAGACCAGGACTGCTGCTTTCCTCCTGCCCTGCTCGTGGGCTGGATCACAGCTCCACTGCTTCACTTTCTGATATGCTTCCCTTGCTTCATAATACTGAAAAATCTGTTCCATATGAGTTTTCCTATTGCCCCAGGGGAAAAACGCTGCTGCAGATTTAGACTGGACATAGGTTTAGACTGGGCATAGGTTTAGACTGAACATTAGAAAAAAAAATTTCATAGAAGGAGCAGTCAACCATTGGCACAGGCTGCCCAGGGAGGGGGTGGGGTCCCCATCCCTGGAGGGGTTTAAAGGTCGTTGAGATGTGGGGTTGGGGGAGGTGGTTTAGGGCTGAGCTTGGTAGAGTAGGGTCGGTGATTGGACTCAATTGGTCTCTTCCCACCTGAATGGTTCTGTGATTCGATGATTTTATGATTTTATGTTTCCATGAATCCATGTTTGACTCTACGATTGTTTCTTTGCATTTGTGTTCCCGCCCTGACATTACAGAGGTGATTTAACCAGCTCTTGCTCCTCTGTCTTGCTTCAACTTCAAGCACCATGGTTTGACCTGTCTCAGGACCCTGCCCAAGCCCAGCAGCTCCGTGCCTGGAGTACCCTGTCAGCTGGCTGGAACAGCAACCGGGGCTCAGACACTCAGCAGCAGCAAGAGGATCTCATGATCTTCGTGGCATGAGCAGGTGTTCGTGAACCTGCTGAAGTCTTACGCGGATCTCCAGATCCTGCCAGCATGCCTTGCTGCGGCTTGCATCTCTTAAAGAGGAATAAAGTCGCTCAGAAGTTACGTGTCTCTAAAACAACAGTAACAAAAGACTGCGACCTCTGAGTCCACCTGGATGAAGGGGAAACCTGGGACCTTGCCAGCCACAGGTGCTTTCTCATGGGCATTTCGCTGGCTTGCGGGAGGCGAGCTCCCCCACAGCTGGAGATCTTCCCTGCTGTCAACAAGGGCTGTGCAAGAAGCAGCCATAATCCAGCAGTGATAACAAGCCATAACGGGAGGGAGGGTGCGTTTTATGTAAATTTAATCAAAAACTCCTCAGAAGTAATTGGCTGAAGTGATTGGGAGAGCTGATGGTGCATAACAACCCTGGAGTCTTCTGTGCCCCCTCCTCTCCAGGCACGGGGCTGGTCAACAACTTGTTGCCTTGTGGTTAACAACTTGGGCAACAGCGTGTGGCAGCCTTTAACCCCAGGCTGCAGCTCCTGCAGCTGGCCCATGGTCTCTGCAGAAGGCTGTTGCTTTGTGGCACCTCCAACCTCTCTGGATCTGAAAGAAAACGGTGTTTCCCGGGAGCACAGTGGGCACGGTGCCTGAGTCTGCCTCTCAACCAAACGCGGGACCAGAAACCACTTGGAGCCAGGGAGGTCGAAAAGAGATTGGATTTGGATTTTGTGTGTTTAAGCCACTTGTGGAGATGCAGAATCTTTTTTTCCCGGGAAAGAAAACTGAGCTTTTTGCAGGCGAACACAGAGATCTGAGATGATGTTTCCTGAGAAGGCGAAGTACATCTCTCCAGACCCTCTGTAGCTCTCATCATGCAGCAAAACAGAGCTTTCCACACACTTTATCTCAGCTGCAGATAAGTTTTTCCTTATACACTTGCAGAGTGGGGCCTGCCCCCTGTTTATGCTGTTTTTATGCCCCTGTTTTTTTTTTTACATACAGCCCCAGCAAGCCCGTGACCATCATTACATCTGGGGTGTCACTGGCTGCAAGCGCCAGCAGGGAAACGCCAGCCTCTGCCCATCTCCTGGTTTTCTCGTGCCTCCAGCCAGGAAAAAACAAACAAGGTTTTCCTAGGGTCTGTACCCAAAATAAATTGAGTGTAAGGAATAAAAGTGGATTTCTGTTACCTGTGTGGGGCTGTCGTGAGCCATATGTGTTGTGACCTGTGGCAGCCAGGAGAGTGAACAAGCTGATACCGGCGCGGCTGCTTTCACTTTGCTATCTCGCTTCATCTGCCAGACTGTTCGAAATACAAAGTGAAAGCTGGGGTTTTTTCTTTCTTTTCTTTTTTTTTTTTTTCTCTTTTCTCCTTTTTTTTTTTTTTAACTCCCCAAGAAATTCGGATCAGAAAAATAACCCCACTGACATTATCCCTGTTCTTCTGGTGGGAGTTGGAAGAGGACGCAGAAGGGGATGGCGTGTCGGGGACCAAAAGGTGGGAGCCATGAGGGGTCTCAGGGCTGCTTTCGTGATACATAAATATACATGTGTGTATGTATACTTCGGTAAGTAGATTGCATATATATATATATGTATATACACATACATATATATATGCATATACACATGCATTTATATATGCATATAGATATACATGTATAGTTAGCTATTCAAAAAAGTTGTCAATGTCATGGTTAACTCTGCTAACTTTTCCAGTTGCTGTGAACTATGTGTATTTTTATAAGAACAGGTTCAAGACAGCAACGCTGGGGTTGTGCTCTGGGATGCTGGAAACCCATCCCCAGTCTCCTCCTTTTCTCACCCAGATAGACTCCTCTACATGCTCCACCTCATTATTAGCAGCAGGTATTTGCTGCTAATGCTTTTTTTTTTTTACACCTCCATAATAACGTTAAGAAATACTGAAATCTCCGTATTTAAATTGCTCTGGTAAAGAATAATACATTAATCATAAATAATTTATATGAATCTGTCCTTTTTTTCCGGCACATCTCAGCAGTGTCATAGTAACATCCTTTCCATATAACAGTACGCTGTATTCTCTCAGAAAAGAAAAAGGAAGGGAAAAAAAAAAAGAAAAAGAGAGAAAACTAAGTGAATATTTCTTTTCTCTCTCCTACTCAACAGGAACAATCCCCAGTAGGTTTCCTCAAGCCAGTCTTTTAATTTTACGTAACACTACCAGGTGAAGTGGGGAGAGCTGCTGCGGGCAATTTCAGCTGCTGTCAGAAGCGTTGCCATTAGGGTATCTTGTTTTATGCTGTTCAGCTTACAAGAATAATGACAGCAAATGCACTCCTGCTTTCAAGCGCGGAGCCATATCGCACATAGCATTCTGCTCCATTTCATGGCAACGGCCGGGTGCAATTTTAATTCATTTTCTGCTATTATCCCTTTTCTGCTGGATTGTTTATAATCCAGTGCTCATCCACGCCTCACCCAGCCGCCTGCACCGACGAGGCTTGGCCATGGACGCATCGGCCCTCAGGAGCCCGTTTGGTCAAGCCATGGAAGAACACTATCAACCTTAATGATGGATTTCCCGTGATAGAAACACCTGTTTTCTCCATGTGTCATGCCAAACCCCTCGCAGCGAGGTCGGCAGGAAGGTTTTTAATTCCATCACCGCAAGGCAGACACGAGTTTGTAGGAGCAGCGAGGAGCTGCATGCACTGAGCGGGGCCAGGGACCAGGAGCCCAGCCACCCCCAGCACCCAAAAAACCCAGAAGAAAAGGCATTTATAACCCCCACACGCCCCTAAAAAAAAACACAAGGCATTCCCTTTTCCTCAAACACAATCAAAGTTTTTATCTTGGTGTGAGACATTTTCATGGAGCAACAATATTTCCAAAAGCCAGCCCTTCCTTCAGTGAAAAAATAAAAAAAAATCCAGCTTTTGGCAAGCTGTAATTGCAAAGTGTCTGCTGCCTTTATTCCACAAAACCTTCTGTGACGACGAGCCCCCGTAGAGAAGACAGGGATGGAAATTTCCAGTAGAGCTGTGGGAAGAGCCGTTTTTTTTGTGCTTGTGACTTTCAGAGGCGCTTTGACAGACCCTAACTTGGAAAGGTAAACTATGTTTTCTTTTTATACTACCCACAGTAAAAATAATAATAAAGAAGAACAAAAAAAAAGAAAAAATTACTCAGTCTTCAAATCTTAGGAACTTCTGGTTTTTTACCAGCAATAGTGGGAGTTGCATTCTGAGGTGAAGAATAGAGTATGATCTTACAGTACATTTTAAATAACTTCTGAAACATAAGCAACCTTAATTAACATTCTTATGGTACTGGAATCATAACAAGAAAAGCAATTTAATCTGTAAAACTCTATTTGTCACAATGACAATGATGAACAGAGGGAGAAAATGCTAAGGGGAAAATAGAAGACGAAATGGAAAAGGAGGAAAGATAGAGGAGATGCATCTTGAGTTGTTAAGTGAGTGATAAAAACATTTCTGGAGAATGATGGAGACAAAGCAAAAACACCTGACCCTTGAACTAAGCCAGACAATTGGGGAATTCTTCTTTCTCCAAGTCCTTTCTTCTGTGAAGGCTTTAATTCAGCTCTGCTTTCCCTTAATCTTCACACAAACCAAAACAGATAAGAGAACAATAATGTCACAAGGCAAGCGAAGTAAAATAACCCTTTAATCTTCTCGCTCCCCTAAATTAACGAACATCTTTGTGCATCTGTTTGGGAAGTGGCAGAGTTCACGGCAAAGATTTCCTTCACGGGTTTTCCAACAGCTTCCAGGGTACCTGATGACACTCGGGAAATTGGGAACCATATGGAAACAATGATCGTTCCTTCCAACCTCCCACGTTCTGGCTCCAGCCAGGATGCCCCAGAGGTGGGAGATGCACTGGTCAAACTGGGCTGCCCTCATCAAAGCACCCACCTGATGGGGGCATGGGTGATGGAAAGGAGATCTATTTTTCAATCCCAAGAGGTGGGAACGATGCTATTTAAAAGAACTTTTAAATAAAACTTCTCCTTTTCTTTTCTTTTCTTTTCTTTTCTTTTCTTTTCTTTTCTTTTCTTTTCTTTTCTTTTCTTTTCTTTTCTTTTCTTTTCTTTTCTTTTCTTTTCTTTTCTTTTCTTTTCTTTTCTTTCCTTTCCTTTCCTTTCCTTTTCTTTCTCTTCTTTTTTTTTTTCCCGCTGAATGTGACCTCTGTTACTTTTTGCTCTCCAACTGAACTTTTTCTCACCTGAGAGTTATGCTCCAAAAGGAAAAGATATGTGGATTTGGAATGTTTCTCTTAAGTGCCCTTGTAAATATATACTAAAATATGCTACAGGCTTGAAACAGTAGATGTAGAAAAGCAAACAGCTATGGCAGAGCTGTCTTTTAGAGGGGACCAAAACAAAGTTAATAAGATGGCACTGAAACTGGGGCAGATTGTCTTACGTTTGCTGCTTTTACGGGTCCATAAACCCGGCTTCCATGCCCTAAAGTTTCAATTTATCAAGTGCTGCAACTGTCAGCATAAGAGGTTGTTATCAAATGAGAGAGTTTTGCAGGCCCTGAAGTTCTGTGGCAAAGGAGAGAAGCTGTAATCGCACCCAAAGGGTTTCTTTTGATCTCAGCTTCTCCGGGCAGTTGTTTCTGTCACACTCCCGGCTCCCAGCCGTACCCCGCTCACCATGCATTGCTCAGAGGCAAGGGCTTGGCTGATTCATTTTTCTCTCCCCCTGCTCTCTACAACCCCCCTGTGCATGCTCCAGCACTGCTGGGCTCTGCATCGTGAGTTGCATCAGGAGGTCTTTCCCCATCCATGGGGACTGGAGCTCCTGGTTGCCTGCTGACTTAACTTTCTAACCGGCCTCAATTTGTATTTTATGTGTTGAGATAGCTTTGCTCGTGGCTCCCTAGCATTCCTACTACCCAAATAACTTCATTTTTTCCAGCAACGGGGGCTCAACTTCCACCGCGTGCCCATGCCGATCCTCTCTGCCCACCTTTATTTATTTATCTGGTTCTGGTTAGCCTATCCGATGGAAACACACAGGTGTAAATGTCCCAATATTTATTTTTAAACTTAATGCTCCACAGAAGGATTTCCTATTAACGGGAACACCTGGCCATAGAGGCATCGCTCATTCTTCTGCAATACAGATGGATGATGATCGCGCCGCTTTTGCAGATGCTGCCACGGCGTTTATCCAAGCGATGCTTTCCACGCGCCATGCATCATCTCTAGCTGGAAATCTGTATTACTCTTTAATAAATATTTTGCCTCTAATGCCTCGGTGTGAGAACATTTATGCGCTGATTACTTCCTTCATCTTACTTGTCCAAGGAGCTCTTGTTTACAGAGCCCTGACAGAGCTCCGCGAGTCATGAGCCATGCCAGACGCTCGGGGGTCTTTCATCTCCCACGGGCGTCCCCTGCACCCGCAGCCGCCTTCCTCCTGCCCAGGGGAGTCCCTGCTCCTGCAAACCCTCTGCAAGGTGGCTGAGCCTTAATAGGAGGAAGGAACTTCATCTGGGGAGGGTCTGGTCCCCCTCATCTGTCTGATTTCCTTAAACATTTGACCCGTTGAGATTTGCTTCTGAAATGGCAGCCTTTAAACTTCTCGATTAAATCGAACAAGCTGAAGTGTTTGATTATTACAGAAGCATTCTGACATGTTAGTCTTCATTATATCCTTTGTTTGTTTTTTTTTAAATAATGGAACAGGTATTATATTTCCCATGTTAGATATAACTAAATAGCAAAGGCTACATCTCGTTAGGGAAGGTAAAGCAAAGGTTATACTTATGACACAACATGAAAAATGAAAAAATTATGAATACCTTTAAATGCACTGTGACATTTAGACAAATCTTTTAATCCTAACTAATGAAAATTGTTTCAAAGCACAGCAGAAAGACCATGTGGCACTCTAGGGACCACAATGAGGAAAAAGAAGTTTGTCTCTCCTCCTTCATCACCTGCACATCCCTCCACGGTCTTGGCTGCCTCCTGCCCCAGGTGCTGTCTCTACACTTAGCACAGACAATGCTGTGCTGGGGCAGAGGACGGTGCTGCTGCCCCAACATCAGCGCTGTCCTTCCCAATTAGCTCTAATTGAAGACAGTGCCCAAGGCTGCCTCTGCTCTTCCATCCCCGTGTGTTCACAGCAGGTTGCGACTGCAGGGCTCGTGCTTTGAAAAACACGAACAAATTTTCAGTGTCCCTTGCTAAAAGGACGATGGTTGTTCCAAAAAGGCCGGCGTCAGTTTGATGATTGCACCACAAGATATGCTTTGGTGCTCCATGGGTTAATACTCAGAGTTTCAGGATTTGTTTAGCCACCATTGATTTTGCTTTCTGGTTTGCATCTATAGAATAATGTTTGCTGGTCTAAAGTTTAAAAAAAAATGAAAAATTGGAGGTATTTTCAGTTTGGCTAACAAGGCATTGTAAGCATGATGACAGCTCCAAACGCGCAAGTAATCCCAGGTTAATGATCTCATTCTCACTTTCGGGTTAATCGTACAGGCAAATAGCAAAGGCAAATCCTGGAATACATATTCACTGTTGAAATAGGAGAGGAGCGACAGAGCTGGCTTCCCAGAACACTATGGTGCAAAACAAAATCTTCCACGGCGGCACTTTGAAGAGGTACCTCCTTTTTTGCTGGGTTTGCTTTACTCATATTTTACTGTGGAATAGGTATCTTTAAAGATTCTTATATTATTTATTGTTTTGTTGGTTGGGAATTAATTTACATACATTACTGCAAGGAAGTCCCCATTGGTAAGGCTCTTGCTAGGGAAAGGTTATTTGTAATGACCAAATTTGTCACTGTTTGGAATCTCATAAAGGTCACAATAGAAGCTTTTCACTTGCTTTAAATAAAATTCTGTATTTTAAAAAAAAAAAAGTAGAAGAAATGTGCTTAACTTTCATTTCATAGAAATATCAAACCTGTTTGCATTATAATTTACTTTCCGAGCTCTTGACATTTACCCAGCTGCCTGTCTTTGGAGAACAATCTCTTGATTTGGCTTGGGAAGCGCTCGTAAGGAACCTGCTGGTTCCGAACGGGACCGTGATGCTGCGCCCGGGCATGCCAGCCTGTAGCCAGGGCCGCTCCCAGCGATGAGGACAAAAGTTGGGTGGCTGTAGGCTGGCTCCTCCGGTGGGTACCGCCATCCGTGAGCCCAGAGTTATCCCCGAGCCGGGTGGGACAAGGTGCTGATTCGTGCGGTGGCGACCCTCTGCAGCTGAGAAAGGGAGAAAAGGGCGTGTGATCGGCTCCCCGGGTGCATCCTGAGGCCAATGTCTTATCACTGGTAACCTGGGAGAAAAGATTGACCCCACCTCGCTACCCCCTCCTGGCAGGGAGCTGCAGAGAGGTCTCCCGTTAGCTATGAGACTCGTCAGCCTCCTCTTCTCCAGCTGAACAGCGTCAGGTCCCTCAGCCGCTCCTCCCCACACTTGTTCTCCAGACCCTGCTCCAGCTCTGTTGCCCCTCTCTGGACACACTCCAGCACCTCGATGTCATAGTATTATAGAATCACAGAATGTTGAGGGTTGGAAAGGACCTCCAGAGATCACCCAGTCCAACCCCCTGCCAGAGCAGGGTCACCCAGGGCAGCCACACAGGAACGTGTCCAGGTGGGGTTTGAAAGTCTCCAGAGCAGGAGACTCCACACCCTCTCCGGGCAGCCTGGGCCAGGGCTCCAGCACCCTCACACTAAAGAAGTTTCTCCTTATGTTGAGGTAGAACTTCCCATGTTCTAACTTAAACTTATTATTCCTTGTTCTATTACTGGGCACCACTGAAGAGAGATTGTCCCCTTCCTCTTGACCCTCACCCCTCAAATATTTCTATATGTTGGTAAGATCCTTCTGCCCTGGGTGGTGGCAGAGTCCCCATTCCTGGAGGTGTTCAAAAACTGTGTAGTTGTGGATGTTGGGTTGGCAGTTGGACTTGGTGATCTTAGGGGTCTTTGCTAACCTTAACGATTCTGCAGTCATATTCTATGAAAAGCCTGGAAGGCCTTACGTGATGTTTCATCCAGGGAAAAGCAGCTTCTCTTCGTCCCCCAGCGTGAGGGGGACACCAGCCGCCCTCCTCTCCCACTGCTTGGGAAGCCATTGGCCCCAGGTGTGGCTTTTAAAACCATGTTTTCTCTTGCTGGCAGACAGACACATAACGCAATATATTTCACATCATACACTGGGTGGAGTTCAGTTCTCTGCAAGTCATCAGCTTCCCAGACCTACTTCTCTACTTCTGTTATGCAGCTGTTAGGGTCAAGCTTAAATTACAGCTTTTTTTAATGACAAATGACGTGTTTACCACAGATTAACCTTTTTTGTTTTTTTTTCTTTTACTTGCTATCATCATGTTAATGGGACACTCACACCAGTTGATGTAACCCTTGGTCACAGAGCCAGGGTGGCTCGTGGGGACAACACGGCACCAGCCTCCCATGGAGGGGATGGGGCAGTGGCTGCTGAGGGAAAAGATTTTTTTCTTTAATTCCACTCTGCCATGGGAAAATATTGCTCTTTATCTGTTGACCGAATTATTTTTTCCAGCAACTCGAGCCTTTTAAGTAACGGCCTTTCAAATTGTATATCAGGGTGCCGGAGGTACAAGCATCAGGGCTTAAATCACATTACCGATACAGTAATGTGCCCAGGGAGCCAGACTGCTTTAGGAGTAACAGTATTTAAAAATCTAGCACTGGATTAAGGAAGAAACTGAGTTGATGGGCGGGTTTAAGCAGCGAAAGAAACCCGAGAGAACAGGATCTGTGCGGTCAGCGCCAGAAATACACCTGGTAACGTGTCCATCAGCTCACAAAGGGGGAGACCGAAGCGTTAGGTCACCACCCTGCACCTTCACTGCCACAACGAGAGAGATTTGCTCAGGGTGTGTGCTGCGGGGAACCACCTGCAGCTGCTCAGGAGCCTTTATGGCACGGCCAGAGCTCAGCCCCCACCGGGCTCAGCTGCAGGGCATCAGTGGGGCGGAAAGGGCCAGAAATTGGGGGGGTGGGGGCTGAGCCTGAGCGAGTTGGTTGTAGACGTGAGGGGTGGGAGGCAGTGGAACGTGTTCGTGGCTTCTGGAGGGTGAGTGCTGCAGGTCTGGCTTTTTGTTTGCTTGCTTGTTTGTTTTTAACTTTGTTTTTAACTTTGTTTTTAATTTTGAACTCTGGCTGGACTGGTCTGGGAGCTCAGTTTTTAAGTAACGGGTAATGTTTAAACTGCCTTTTCCTTGCTTAAAAGAAACTTTGCCCAGACGTGTGAGTGAGAAGTGTAAGTAAAATAAAAGTTACCGTTTGTTCTTTAAAAAAACACCCCACCGTTGGAAGCAGGCTGTGGTTTAAGGTACAACTGTGTTATAGAAACGTGCGTGGAGCGGGGAGGGGGGGGGGGGGGAGGGGTGTGCGGGCTCAAACACTTTATTTTGCTGGAAGGGTTATAAAACACTGCTCTGTGCCTCTCCTGGGTTAACTGGGGAGCATTCAGGAGGATACATGGGTTTGAATTCAGTTGACACAAAGTTCCGGGAATCCCACAGGTGTCACCATCTCAATTCAGGTGCTGCTGTAAACGTGTTGCACAGGATAAATAACTAAGGTCAAGTAGATGTATTCGGAATTGGGTGCAGCAAGTGACCCTTTAGTCTTTCGGTTGTGGTTACTGATGGAATTTGGTGCAGAACAGGACAGGGCCCGTGTGTTGTTTTTCAAAAATTGGACGTGAACTGATTTTCTGCTTGTACTTTTCTTGCCTCAAATGACTATTTATTTATTTTTTTTTTTGGTCTGACGATAGAAGTACAATTCAGATAACTCTTCTGAAGTGTTGCTATAAGACCTGTAGCTGCTCTGTCTGTCTGTGGGTCAGTCTGTGCCGAGGCTGTCTCTGGCCTCAATCCCCCCAGCCAGGGACAAGGGAAGAGTGTGTTAGTAATTAATGAGGATTTTACTAAAAGTGTGTTGTTGCTTCTGAGGCTTGTTTGCGGGAGAGGTATCTCTAATCTCTGATTGCCATCACATAAATCTTTATTTTGCAAATCTTCCTGTGTTGTTAGTCCTCTTCCCTTGTACAACAGAAACAGAGGTGGGTTTCTGCTCTATCCCTCTCTGTGAGGAGCTTCCCTTTCAAGCTGGTGCTTGCAGTCTTCCTCAACCGAGTTTAATCGTCCCCACTTGACTTTTTGAAATGCCACCTCTCTCGGGGACTTGGAGACAAAAGAGCCGGAGGGCCGGGCGGCGCTCCTGATGGCCGTGCTGCCCCGCCCGGGGGGCTGCGCTGCTCCGGGGGCTTCCAACCGCCGGGCGGGGGATGCGGCAGAGCCCGTCCCGCCCAGCCGTGCCGGCTGCCTCCTCACCGAGCGCTGGGGGCCTCAGAGCAGCTGCCGAAATAAAACAAACGCCTCGGGAGCTTCTTCCCCGGCATGCTGGCTCGGCAGATGAGCAAGCCATTTTCTGCCTGGGAGACAGGACCTACATCTGAAGGGGTAGATTTAATCATGGTCTGAAGGTGTGTCTAACTAGCTTATTCTTTTTTCCACTATAATGGTCCCATTCGGGATGGGGGAGATGGATGCTGACACTCCATGTGCTGCTAGTTCTGTGTTAGCTGCCTTTCACAGACAAGCAGGAGAAGGGGAGCTGTTGGCTGGACTTGCTGCTTCGAGATGAGTTTCTCCATAAACTCGCATTTGTTGGTGAACACACACCCTGCTAGTTGTTGCAACCTCTGGGAGATACCAAAACACAGTAAAGGGTGCTTTACAAGAGGGGAAACACCTTTGTTCCCCCCTCTCTGACTGAGGGGTTGTGGTGTCTGCTTCTTGTTGATGTGTGGTCCTTGGGTTTCTGGCACCCCCTGTGCCCCTGAGAGGCTGTGAGTGGGTCAGGTCTAATGTATTGCCTGACGGATTTCTCTTTAAAGCCTTATAAATGCTGCCTCTGCAGCAAACTGTCGAGTGTAAACACTTGGTTTAAAAAAGCCACATATGTGTGTATATAATACATATTGTGTGTTTGTATATATTGTAATTATGGCCCCAAAGCTTTTCAGCCACTTGGGAATTTCAATACAAATATTTAGCAAGTATTTCTCTGCTCGGAGATAAAACAGGAGATGTTTCCTACCACATCACACCCTTGTGTGCACTGTTACTTTATGAGCTGCTGCGCATCCTTTGGAATATAAGGAGAACTTTTGGAAAAGACGGGCCTGCCAGCTTTATAGCAAAGGGCTCCTGTGTTCGCCTTGATATTTGCCAAGAGTCAAAGCAAGCGAGGCTCTAATGGATGGGAAGAGGAAGGCTCTGGCTGTTAAATTTTTTTTCTGTACACCACACACTGGTAAGGGGTGGAGAGAGAAGAGAGACCCAAGCCTGTAGCTGAGGTGCAGCGAGCGTGCCGCAAATGTCAGTGGTGATCCTCCCCTGGATTTGCTTCATCCCTTCTGAAAGTACCCTTTTTAATAAGGCACGATGGACTGATGTGGGGCTATCGAGTGCAGGATGAATTTTCCCCTCTCTAAATAGATATGAAAATCTGGTCTGTTTATAACTACCAAGCCACATCTACAAAAAGTCTTGAAAATTTTTTTATGGAAATCCTTAATTGAATAATTGTAAGAACAAAGCCAATAAAAAAAATTGGTCTTGAACAATGGGAATATAATATATGGAGAATCAAAATTTGAGCTTAAGGAAGAAAAGTAATTGAGATGTAAACAACTGGTTTGAGTCAAAATCTTTGGAAACTTCAGCAGAGCATCATATATCACCATGAATGTTTTTAAAACTGACTGAACTGTCTAAAGGTTTTACAACATTTCCCAAAGTGACCAAACTGATGGGTGTGGGAAAGTAGACTGCAGCCTCCCCGAAATACATTGTGCCCTCTGATCCTTGGGCTTTCACCTGGTGAGCTCCATTGGCTAATTTAATTAGCCCAGTTACTGTGAAATATGTAAAGATATTAATATTTATGAGAAAAAGGTGATGCTACATTTATGGATCTCTTTAATTTCAAACAGCCCGTCATGAGGCTGTATTTGCTATCCCTGCCCAAGCAGCTCTGCTTCCCTCTGTCCTTCCAGCAAGGCCTCCTGCCCCTGGAGCTGACTGAAGAGCGATATGGAAGAAAATCTGGCTTTTTCGCAAAGTAACTAAAATGATAGCAAGGTGGAAAGGCTGATGTTCTGTGCTTGATTGCTCCTTCAGACCTGTTGTGAGGTCCTGGTTTCATCCTGAAGGTACCCACAGCATCAATGCCCTTTGGTTGCCAACAGCTTTTGGGTCGTCTGCTTCAGGACACTGGTCTTACGTGAGTGTGAGGGGCTGAAACCAAGCCCTCCCAGGCATCTGTGGTGGAAAACACCCCTGCAAGCCTCATAAGTCACGCTGACTTCCCAAACTCCTGGTCCAGAAATGCTGGAGGAGACCTGCTCTCTGGCCAGCAGCCTGAGCAAGGTCATTCAGGAGCTCTCTGCTAGGTTCAGCAGTTCTTCCATTCTTCCATCTGTCTATCTTGTTATTTTAGAATAGGAAGTTTTGGAGCAAATTATGAGCTAATTATAGCACTGCTTCGCATCTACATCTTCAGACTGTTGCGCTCAGGAATAAGACTGTCAAAATTATGTTAACAAATGAGAACATGTCACAGGAAAAGAGCTCTTCCTTGTACATGTTTTAGATAAGATGTGTATCTTCCAAGTCATTATTTTGGCAAAGAAAATGATGCCTTTGTACTTTACCCTAAGGAAAAATATGTAAAGATTTATGGCTGAAGTCAATAACAGAAATCTGGATGCCAGGGTGAGATGCATGGCTTCATTAAGGGCAGCTCACTGCTGCATGAATAGCCATCATAAAGCCCCTTTAAAGAATGGCTCCAGGAATAAAGGTATGAAAACATTGTGTTAGTAGTTAAATGGGTCAAGCTGAGCTCATGGTCAACCACATATTATTCTGCTGGTTACGTATGGTCATAATTATGAAGTCAGAGAGACTGGTTCCTGGTGTGATGAGTTTTTTATTCATTGCTGTAAAGATTTTTTTTTTTTCTTCCCATCTAGTCAAATGGGTTTAAATCCAAGGTAGCCTAACAAAAAGAAATTAAAAGTGAATGCTGTAGGCCTGTCTGCCTAAACTTGTTTGTGATGTGTATTGTTAGATTGTGTACTTGTCAGAATAAAAAACCCAAATTTTAATAGGCCTTGATCCCTGTCTGGACTCCTACAATACAGAGTAATATGAAAAAATTTTAATGGTGATGCTGGGCTGGATGTCTCGGCTTCCATTGGTTTAAAGTTATGAATTAATACAAAGATGGAAGTTTACCAGTTTTCGCAAGTTTTAATGGAGTTTATTTTTTAAATGGGGAGTGTATATAATTCCTTCTTTTGCAAACTGAGAACTTGATCAAGAATGGGTCAGGTCTTCTAAATTTCTGTTTGTGTCAGTGAGAATACTATTGGATTGTAAAACCTTTGCATAATAGACACAGGAAATAACCCTGAAGTCATCTAGTCCAGCCCTAAGCACAATCAGGTATAACAAAGCTGTGGTGTGATGTCTTTTTAAAAAAAATCTTCAGTAACTATACAAAGTCCTTCAGTCCTCCATATCCTTGTAATTTATGCCAACTACCCCCTTCTTTTTTTTTTTTTTAATGAGAACTTTGGAAAAGCCTGTATATAATTTGACTTTTTCATATATTTCTGGAACTAATTTTTGTAAATATATTTATATCTTCATCCCAAAGAAGTTGTGTGTGCACCCATTAAGAGTATTTTCTATGAATAAGTGCTCTTCATCTCTGTCCTGGGGTAATTCCCACCACTGTTGCAGGAAGCAAAGGGTTTCAGTTTCCATTATTTCAGTATATGGCTTTTGAAGGGGGGCTGTTATTACATAAGTAGAATAAATGTGTACAGATGAGAGCTCTAAATGCTTGAAAGTCTGAAATAGCTTACTCGTCCATTTCTGAGAGTAGTTTCTCCTTCTGTAAGTGCATTTCCAGCATTTATGCACCCTCCCTGTTGACTCTTGGCATGGCAGACTTCTCCATTTGGCAGAGAAGGGTTAATACCTCACAACAGTCACTGCATAATGCCACTGGCACCTCACTTACGGTATATGGTGGGTGTTTTGTGTGTGTGTTTTGGTTTTTTTCCCCCGAAGGTCAAGTGCTGCAAAAGGCTTTTACAATTCCATTCCTAGCTTGGCCATCTCATTATACACTTAATATTAGTTTACAAGCTGCAGGTAGTAAGGACGCAAAATGAATGGGCACTGCATTAGAGCAGGTGGGAGGGGACAGGAGCTGAAAGGTCTCCAGGGCTGCCCTAAAACCAGCATGAACTGGGCACTGCCCCACACCCCGAGTCTTTGGAAACTTGTCTGATGATGAGTGATGAAATGCATGAGATCTATGTGAGGAAAAAAATTAGAAATCTTTTACATTCCTACAGAGAAGGGTGGTTCCATCAGTTTTACTGCATCAGATGATAATTGAGAAACTTATTCAAATCAATTCCATGGAATAATTGCAGCAATTGTTTTTTTTTTTAAGGCGAAGGTTTGGCACATGCACAGCTTGAAGTTTAGTCCTCTTGGTCTTTAGGGAGACAGTTAAGGCTTGCTCTTGTGTAAGCATCTTGCAGCTGCCAGTCAGTAGGATGTTAAAAAGCTGAACCTCACCTGTCCAAAGCAGGGCTGGTGATGTGGGGCTGCCCTCCTGGCCCACCTGAGGCTGTGGGAGTGCTCCATGGTGCTCACCCTCCGTGTGGGGAGGGGGATGCTCAACCCCAGGGGTGCAGGGTCCCTCAGGCTTGTGGGAGCCCCTTGTTGTGCCCCAAAACAAGAAGTGGGAGGTGGCTTTATGCAAGGTGAGCACCTGCCTTTTCACACCTGATCAACGTGAGCACCTGCCTCTTCACACCTGATAAGCCTGGTGAGTTTTGCCCTGGTCTGTTTAACTTGTTAAAAGCTCATTGCTTTTCATGAGCTTGTTTAAGGCTGCAGTGATCTTCAGCCACTGGGCACAGAAAACCTGGTTCTTTTCCTAAGAGGTGTTAAAGTGCCTTTTAGACACTGAATGAATTCCTTCTGCTCTGACTTCTGTCTGGTACCGATTCTAACTTGTACCTGTGTTGCTCAGCTCCCAGGTTTGGAGTTCATAAAATACATTTCCAAACAGGAATGTTATATGCAGGGTTGTGTGTGCCCATACCTAGATGCTCTCAGGAGGGCGTCTCCTCGGGCTGTGATGAGCTCCAGAGCCAGCCGAGGGCTGTGGCCACAGCAGATGCTTCGCTCTGGATGTTTTTAATGCCCTGGAGTGCAGAAAATTTGGGATCGTGGCTCAAGAAGTGTCTGATTGTGCTGTGGCAGTGCCTGGGAGGCCTCTGTGGCAGAGACGGGCTGGCATGCGCTGAGCACCCTTGGCTGGTTACACCTGGTGGAAGCCACCTCCATCCACATCACCCAACACCTGATCCATGAAAAAAATGTAAAACCAAATCAAACATCCAGTACAAATTTAAGCCTTGGGAAAAGCAAGGCACTTGGAGCTGTTGCCTGATTCCACAGGCTTAGTTCACAGATGGTTTTATTTAGATCTATGAGTTAGCGTAAAGTGATAAAAGAGAAACACTTGCTGGTTAAATCGCGGCACCAGAGCTGGGACTGTGTGAACTCTCCAATTAAACTTGACAACTCCTTAAAAAATTTAATCCCGCAGATGCGATATGACAATTCCCAAAGTGTAGAATGAACACGGTATGTTAGAGTCAGCTGCTGCTTCGAAGGACTGCCGGGCCGGCATTGTGCTTAAGTCGTAGAAGGTGGAGAAAATTCAGTCAACACATTGACACCATATGTGAAAGCCTGTTTGTGTCACTAGGGTGTAAATTAAAATAATGTGGAACTTAAATGTTTACCAGTGGGCTTTATTCTCCTTCTATTTTGCTGCTCAATAAGGGCAGCACCAGCAGGACTCAAAAAGCCGTATGGTAACTGATGGAACTTCTGACAGAAAACTTGAAGAAAATAAAAAGTCAGGCGGTGAGTTCTTACCTGCTACTGGACAACCACAACTGTTTTTTAAAGCACTCCTTAATTTATCTCAAGTGTTTAATCTAGGCTTTTCAGTAGCTGTGGCTTTGCGTTCTCCCCAGGCAGTCGTTGCGTTGGGCTCGGTGGTTAATTGGGCAGGCAGGGCTGCTCGTGTTTGGAGATCACTTGAAACTGGAAGCGGGAAATTAATTGCGCCAGAACAGTTGGGTCTGTTTTTATTAATGGGGCAGATTAGATGGATCACAGAAACAATCTTCTAGTTGAGAAAAGCTGGTCTCGTCTCTCGTTCGGCAGGAGCTGTGGCTGTTGAACTCCTGTTCACTTCTACATTGACAGGAAGAAAAAATTGGAGAAGATACCAGATGCCAAAGTGATTACATCATTTATGTGATAAAACCACTTTTGCTGTGCTTGTCAAAGTGTTTTAGTACAATTTCTATAGGAAAGCTTTTTTTTATTCTGCATAATACTTGAATATATGTAAAAATAGCTTGACAATCTTCCCCCTCCTCCATTCTGTGTCTGAAGGCTTTGCTTGCTGGGAGCAACTGGAGAGGAGAGAAAGTATGTTGGGTTTTCCTTTTTTTTTTTTTTTTTAAAGAGAGGGGGATAGTTTCTTGTTCTTCCCCTTAGTAATGCTTAGATGAATTTGGCTCTTTCATTAGAGAGCTGTTCCAGATGCCTAAAAGAGATCATATTGTGGAGGAGTCAACACACTTCTGTGCTGAATAGCAAAGTGATACCAAAGGCAGGGAAAAGGACCATAGTCTGCTTGGTTTTTGTTTTTTTTTTAACGGTCAGACTAGTTCATCTGAAATTCAAGTATGATGATAAATGCCGCCCCAGAGGCGAAAGCCTCTCGCTTTTTCTTATGTCTTCTCTTTCACACTCTTCCACTGACTTTGACTTAAATATAAATATCTTCCAGTTGTTATGAGAATGGTGTGAGGTCTATTACACATGCGGAGGAGTGAGGCAAGTAGCACTGAAATCTGTATCCAGATTAACATTCAAATTACAGTTGGAAGTGGTGTGAAATACCTGGAGTCCTAAGTTGCTTTTTTCCATACATTTATTTTAAATCTCATTTGGGTTAAATGATAAAAATATACTTGCTACTGAAAGTCAAGCATAGCAACCGTGTGACAAAATGAGACGTAATAATTATGGTTTTTACATACTGTGGCAAACTCAAATAGTTGCTGAGTATATGCCTCAGCCTGCCCTTTGCATTTTCTGGAACAGCCCCAGCTCCATAAAGTAAATACATATAACTTTGAGAATATTAGCTTGTTCATCCATCTCCTTATTATAATTTAATTGATGTAGCAATGTTTCACATATCTTAGAGTTAATGACCTAGTAGTAATCAGGATAATTTGCATATTTGGCATAGAGGAACTAAACTGGAGGACTTTTAAGGTACCCTGGGTTGAAAACAAAGTAAGTGTGTACTTCAAGTGTTTCTGGACCTGCTTTCTGCAGCAAGTGGAGGCTGCCTCTGTGCCCCCCAGCTGCAGCTTGGGTTGTGCTTAAAACAAGCCAGATGTTATTTACGTTTAGCCTGGATCATATTTGTGAGGTGACCCACTTTCTGTGGGTCTGGCTCAGAGCATCATCTAAAGCCTGGCCATTGCGGGGGTTGGTCTGGTTTAACTCTTGCGATGCACTAATCTTCTTGCCGAGGGAGGAGGTCCCTGCTGCTGTCACGTTTGCTGATGCTTCTTGAAAGTCCATTGCCCATGCCAGAGCAGGCGCCTCCTTTGGGCTGCCTTCAGTAAATGGGTGTCTATCCTCTGGCCAGAGAGAGTGTTTGTTGTAACCCACACTGTGTCTTCAAATGGGGCCGTGAAGTCATAAATCACATTAAGGTGAGGTTGTTATGACATCTAAAAATGTTCTGCAATTTTTTGTGCTTATTAAGTAACTGCAAGGAGTGTACTTTTCAAATTAGTTATATTGGTACTTGCCAACTATTTCAAATGACAGCAACTAGAGAGTTGTTTTCATGGAATAAGACGTGCATGTTATTTTAGGTAGGGTTTGACATCATTGTGAAGGTGCCCAGAAGCTGGTTTTATTCCTTTCCCTGCAGTGATATTTACAGGAGAGGAAAAAAACCACCACCCTCTGCTATGAAATTTAACAAAAAATGACCTAAAGCAGCAGGATTGAGGGGTGACCTCATTAACCTTTATAAATCAGTAAAGGATGAGTGTCAGGAGGATGGAGCCAGGCTCTTCTCAGGGATGTCCAGTGACGAGACAAGGGTCAATGGGTACAACCTGGAACACAAGAGGTTCCACAAAAGCATTGGGGAAAACTTTTTCACTGTGAGGGTGACAGAGCCCTGGCCCAGGCTGCCCAGGGAGGGTGCGGAGTCTCCTTCTCTGGAGACATTCAAACCCACCTGGACGTGTTCCTGTGGGATCTATCTACTCTGGGTGACCCTGCTCTAGCAGGACTGGGACTGGGTGATCTTTGGAGGTCCCTTCCAACCCTGAACACTCTGTGATTCTCTGTGAGGTGACACGGCAGAGGCGCAGAGTGCTGTTGAGAAGGGTGGACCTGAGCATGGGGCTGGTTAGAGGAGCTGTAGCCCCGTGGTGTCGGGAGGTGGTGAACTGTGGTGGGACACAGCTCTGGTGCTGGTGATGTAGTCCCCACTACCACTTCCCCTCCCAAAGGGGTGAGGAGGGTCCCGCCAAGCACTGGTGGGTTCCATGGGCTGATCTTGCATGCACGAGAGCAGTGTTGTGTGAACAAGAGCGGGTGAGGAAGTGAGGGCTGAGGTCAGATGTGCTGGGGGGTCGCTTGCCAAAGTGCTTGGAGGACGTGATGTCTGGAGAGGCTGCTGCCTCTTCACTGGTGGCAAAAGGAGAAGCAGGGAGCTGGCAACTGGTTTGTGAAAGTGAACCTTTTCGTATAGGTCACCAAGGGTACTGTTCATTGGAAATTGTAACGAAAAATAGGGGAAATACTGGGAAATAAAGTACTGCAGGATTCATTTCCTTGTGTAATTGTGCTTCTCCAGAACAGTTTGGGTTGGAAGGGATCTTAGAGATGACCTGGTTTCACTGGAAGATGTTCCTTCCAGTGAAACCAGGTTGCTCAAAGCCCTGCGCAGCCTGGCCTTGACCACCGTCTCTGGAAGCCCATTGCTGTGTTTTTGGGGGCTGAGAGGACTGCAGGCTGTGGTGTGCACCTGAACAGGGGTGAAATGCCCTCAGCTCCATGTAGTGGGAATGGTGCTTCAGTGAGTTTTACATGCTTAGATGATGATGGATAATTAGTAAGCAGTTAGGAAAAAACTGGAGGGGAACAGAGATGTCAGATAGGATTAGGTATTGTTGGGGAAGCTCCTGAGGAGAAGCTGCTTTTCTCATTTCTTTCACTTGCTGAACTTGCTGGAAGGTTCTCTCAGGCTTTGAGGTCTGGATGGGGGATTGTGTGCAGGAGGATGCTGCGGCAGTCACAGCTGAGCTGGACTTCTGGCAGTGTCTGTTGTTCCTCACGGGTTTGCCTCTGTATGTGTCTCAAGTTCCTCAAGGATGCCACTCGACGCTTACGTGGCAGATGTCATTGCACCTCGTTTTAAACTTCTAGATCTAAACACAAGGTTCCACATCGACCTTGCTCTAAAATCTCCTTATGTCTCCCTGTGACACACTGGAGAGGACGCTGACACCCTCTGCATCACCCGGACATTTTGATGCCTACACTCAGAGTGATTAATTGCTGTAACCTATGCTTTTAAAATGCAAAGGCAGTTAAAATAAGTCTTTTTATGTACACTCCTTTCCATATAAAACAATACATGTTAAAGTATCTCTAAAGCCTTCTTTATCTTGCATTAAATCAACTATAATTGTAAAAACATTTCACAGCATCTGTGATCCACATGCTGCCTGTTTGAACCTTTTCAGATGCGGATGCAAGACTCTTGTTCAGACATAGTTCTAATTTTCTGTGTACGTAACCATTAGCCAAGAAACTAGTGCACAGGAGAGAGGAAAACCTAAAAGCGTGCTTTCCTCGCTGCATTTTTAAGACCTCATGAAACTTACTCGTTTAGGCTGCTGATGGAAGTTTTGAGCCTCACTCCCAGACTCTTCCTTTTTTATCATCTGCCTACCCTGGAGCATGAGGAGGGCTGACAGAGTCCTCCTGGGGTCCAGCCACTTCTCGGGAATGCTTGCACAATGTATTTCACAACCCGTGAAGACAGTGAAGCCAAAAAAAAACCCCCGAAAACTTAATTCCTGTGGCCTTGGAGCAGGAGGGTGGGCTCATATGCTTTGGGAGCTGTCAGCAGTGCACAACAGCTGCCAGAGGTGCCAAGAAGGGGGAAGTGTCCATGTCTGAGATCTTTGCAATGAAGCAGTTGCAGTAAAATCGCACAGACCCACTTGCTCCCCTGAAGAAGCACGTGCCAAATAGCCTCAGCTTGTGTAATAGCTTTTTTTTAATTATTTTTGAAAACTTTCGACCCTTTTGCAAAAGGGGAGGGTACACATTGGTTTTGACAGTGTTATTCCCTGTTGGAATGAAAAATAAACTTCTGGAGTAATTACCATTAACACTTCCATTATGGCCAACTCCGTTCATGGGGTATGTGGATAGCAGTGGTGAAAGAGGGAGAGCCCTAAGTTGCTCTGATGGGAGGAGGGGATGAGAAAAACTGAGGAATTATGTCCTTCATCCTGTGAAAAATGAAAATTATGTCTTCTCAGCTCCGTTTCTCCAAGAATACCATGACTATGCTGATATGCAGGTACCTCCCAGGAGGGTGAGCTCGGGGAGCTGTTTCGGTCAACCCTCGCAGCAGGTAGCTGTTAGATGGGCAATACAGAGCAACATCAGCTGTCTCTGCTCTTTCACTGTCTCTGGAAGTGAGGTGTGGAAGCTGGTGAAGATGGCATTGCCCTCAAGACAGAAATGCAAAGAGACTTTGTATAGCTAAAGGGATTTACACGAGGTCAGCTCACTGAAATGAAAGTTTAGTTTGTGAAGCGATACGGCAAATCCTGGGAAAGGCACCACAAGATAGAACAAATCCTTCTTTGATTTCCAGCCCTCAGTTTTCAGAGAAGAGGGTTCCAGGAACAAGCACAACACTGAGTCCATTTGCCAAATCTTGCTGATGACTCCCTCGTTTTCTGTTCGTTGAAAACCCATGTGTGTTTCCAACCCAACTGATTAACTCCCGGCCTCCTTCCAGCGTTGAGGGTCGCTCTCACCCGTCTCTAGCTTCCTTAAGTCCCTTTTCTCTCCCCCTTAATCACAGATATTTTTATCTTTCAGTCCTTTATGACCTTTATTGTCCTCTGCAATTGCTCCTCTACTTTGTGGCTCTCTTAGGATGAATTTCATTAGACTCCAGAAGGTGCTTAATGTATTTCAAACCTCTCTATTTCCTAAAGTTGACTTGGGGCAGGGGGGCTTGCACCTCTGCGTTAAAATTAACTGCATTATGCTTCTAGTCATGACCTACGATTCTTTTTTTGAAGAGTTATCTTAAAAATAAACGAAAATACAAATTCTTTTGACACTGAGCCATCACTTGAGGAAAGAGTGGACCTATATTTTGATTCATCTTTCTCTTCTAATATGTTTGTAGTGGGTTTAAGCACCAGAAACAGAGCAGCTGAGTATGAGCCACTTGCTTCCCTTTGCAGGCACACTGCTCAGATATGATGTTTGCTTATGCACACCCCCTGTTGTTAAGAGGTAGCAAATATTGCCATCTAATATCATGCTTATTTTGGAGAAAAAGAATTAGAATATACATAGCACCACTTAGGTCTCGGCAATGATTGACTTCTTCATGTGACACCTACAAATTGAAGCATTAACAATTTTATGAAGATGAGACACAAATAAGGGCTTTGAAGAGAAAACTGATGGGTTTATTTTAAATGTGGCTTTCAAAGTCAGATTCATTCCTGTCTTACTGGTTGCCAGTGAGTGCTTTCAGGCAGGAGGTTTGAGCTTCTGCTGGGCTCTGGCAGAGGTTGGTATTTAGAAATTGCTCCAATTTTTTAATAAATATATAGCTAATAACTTCAAATCTTATAAGAATGAGGTTATTGCTTTCACATCTTTCCTGATGTTCTCCCAAGGCAGGGATGTAGGAAGCCTGGTGAATGAATTATGTAAGTGTCTCTACCGCTTGTGTAGGCTGACTCAAAATGCTTTATTTCTTTACTAGTGAAAACACTTCGTGTTTCCATGAAAAAGTAAAAAAGTCTCATCCAGCTCAGCCAGAAGCTCCAAGTGGCCTTCTCATTAGGCATTTAGTGAGCAAATAATTTGTGGTTAATAATTTACTCAATTTAACCTGAACAAATAATACCAGTGGAAACTAAGTAATGCCTCTTGAATCCAGGCACTGCTAGAAGTTACTCGAACCCCTCCTACAAGTAGCTGCATGTCTGGCAGATGAGGAGTTGGTCTGAGTACTGGAATGTACTAGGTGATTTTTTTTTTTTCTCTGTTTAATTCAAAGAGAAGCACCTGGGAAAAAAATAAATCAGGAGAGAGCAGCTAAGATGCTCTCAGCAGACACTGGTCACTGAATAAGGGATGATTTTGGACACTTGGTCTTGAGGCCCTTGACTCGTGAGCCCAAGTTTGCATGACTGGAGAGGCTGAAGCTCATAAACCGAGAGGGGGAGAGTTGCATTAGCAGGATGGAAGTGCTGGCTTTCTCCCTCCTTGCATGAGGATCTTCACACTACGGGAAGAAGCCGATGAGGGAAATCAGGCTGAAATCCTCAGGATGCTGCTGTAGAACTGCCCGAGCTTTGTGGCAGCAGGCAGCACACAGCAAACCTGCCTGGGTTACCCTGCTCAAATGACAAGTCCCTCCATGGAGGATCACACAGAGCACTTTGAGATAGCTCTTCCTTCTTGCTGTCATGTTGCTTTGATAAATAATTCTTTGTTTTTAGGACATTGTCTGATAACTTTATCTCCAACCTTTAAAAACTGCCATTTTGGACTGTGAATTCCTGAACTTACTGGCAGTGGGGTTAACAAGCTAGAACCAACCACGAGGTTAAGCCTACGAGTGGGTGATTTTACTTAGTCACTATGAGGTGTTATGTCTGCCAGCTTCAGGAGTAGCCTTGGAGAAAGAGGACTGAGCTGGAGCAATAGGAAAGTCCTATGGAATTTTTCCATGTCTAATGTCAATGAAGCTGTGACAAGACCACAAATTACTTGGGCGTGACTTTATAGTGTAGAATTCATAGAATTTGTATTGTGAATTTGACAAGAAATCCAGAAAGGGCCATTTTCTTTGTAGGTCAAACTCTTGGGGTTCTTCTGCTTTGCATTATCATGTGCCATTGTGTACTTGAGGCAGCTGAGCATGTTTGCACTCCTGAAATACAGCAAAAATCCTTCAAATGTGAACCTGGAACCCATAGAAACATCATGCTTCTGTATCTGCACTTCTCTGTTCTAGATAATAAGTAGGCTTTTGGTAGCAGCAGAGGAATACATGAATGTCACGTTCCTGTATGCTTTAAAAACGTGGAACCAAAAGGGAGAAAAGCCCTTTGGGTCTCTACCTCTGATGTGAACATGCTTAGGCTGTAGGGATTCCACTCACTTGTCAGGGATTCTGAAAAATACCGCTGGGTTTCAACTCTGAAGTCCACCGTGTGTGTGGAGATGAGCACCTCAGAGCTGGATGCTTCTCTCTAGTGTTTACCCAAGTGCTAGGTTTGCCTACACATGGGTGGAAGGATTTGTGCTAGTGATCTTCATCTCGTCTTCCTGACTAGTAAAATTCCAGCTGCTGTTTATCCTGTGTAGCAATCTCCACTCAGCAAGTGTGATAAGGAAGGTCTCATGAGGTTTCATAGGTGGCTTCTCATGCAGTGGATCAACACACATTTAGCTCACGTGGAAAACTTTCAGCGTTTGATTAGACAAAAGCTGTGCTGAGCAGCATGAGAGATCTGGAGAGACTCCAAGAGTCTTCCTACTCCCTGCCTGGGGCAGAGATATATCCTGGGAACCAAGGACTGGTATACCCAGCACCATGAACTGAGAAGCTTCACTGTGTCCAACTCTGGACTTTCCCTCTGTTGAGGTGGAACAAACCATTCCTGTGTGATGCCCAGTTGGACAGGAGCTTTTCTGCTGCTGGTTAGCTGGTCCTCCAGGCTTGGCTCTGCTTGTGCCATCCCTGTGTGTCTGTTAAAAAAATAAGTGGAGAGCATTAAACTTTTTCGCAAGTTATATTTAGCTTGTAGACTCTCATCTGTACTGATGGTCATATTATATCATCTTTTCCTACCAATTTATGTAAATGTGACAAGATTCAAATTGGTGCCTTACAGTGCCAGTGTAACTTCACTGTACTTCCCTGATTGCACGTTGTTCTATGCTCCTTATGGAGTATTTTTGTTTGATCTTTTGAATGATAATTGCTATCACTTCCTCGTGTGTTCATCGTTCATATGAGTTTCTTCTTCAAATCTATCTCAGGCTGCAGAAATAAAAATCTTTTCCCTCCAAAGCTGATGTTAACCACAAGCCTTATTTGGCTGTCTAAAGCTAAAACACTTTCTGTGAACCAGTTAAAATCTGTTTTTCCTCATTAAACCAGTTTTGAGAAATAAATATAGCTATTTCTACATATTTTTTTTTCTTCAAACAATCTTGCCAGCTTGCTGCTTCTTGAGGTGTTTTCCTTGGCTGAAAATTCTGGAGGATGATTCTGCTGATGTCATCTCAAACATGCTTGTTAAAAGCTCAGTTTGTATTTCAAAAGTGAGAATGCATGCTGATCTTGCTAACAGGGTAATGTAAAATGGAAGTATTTTGAATTTGACTGAAATAATACACAATACCTCAAAAGGGTATATAAAAATAGCACCTTACGTTTGAAGAATTGGTTCTTCTTGGCTACTTTGGTTCCAGGCCAGGAGTCTAAACTCTCCCCTGGAATTGGTGAGCAATTTGGCAAGAGGAGCAGCGATGTGCCAGGAGCTTCCTCCTCTTCATCCTGTAAAATATCGTGAGCAGGTTCCTGTGAGGTTGGGGTCCCGATGTCCTGTGACACTGATGTCAAGGAGCCCTGCTCAGCTCCTGTGCAAACTGAAAACAATTTTTTTTCCCCACTGAAGTGCTGTGAGGCTAACTCAAGCATGTGCAAGCTGTTCTCAGAAAAAAACAAAGCCATATTTTGCACTGAAGCACCTTTTCTTTCTCTTCATCTGTGATCAGGAGATTGTGGATTAATAGAGCAGAATCCAGACCCAACGTGTCCTGTGCTCATGGTGTGGTTTTACTGGGTTTCTACCCTTGTCCCTGTAGATACAGACAACAGCTGGGCTCTGCAGGGCAGGAGGAGGGGGTGGGAAGCCTAGAAGGGCTCTCACGTTGTCGAATCAATTCTGTGTTTGGCAAAACAGATCAAACTCTCCATGAGCCTTCTCCAGCCCCAGTGCGATGCTGCCCTGGGCTGTGTTTGGGTACTTGTTATTTGCTCTTCCTCGCAATCCTCTTCCTCGATGGTGTTTGCTGAGCTGGGTCCATCTCTGGCTTTAGGTGTTCCAAAGGCTCCTCCTTCTCTTGCTGCATACCCTGCCTTCAGCTGCATCCCCTGAGGATGCTCTTGTGGCCCTGTAGTCCCTGCTGCCTTTTCTAAGCATGTATAGCCAAGGTGGTTTTCTTGTTCCACGAAGCAACATGTCTGACATAAAAGACACGTAGGATTTTTTATTGAACCCCAGCTCAAGCCAGTGCATTTAACTGCAAATTCTTTCATCAGAGAACAAATGCCAGCTTGTTGTCACTCTATTTCACTGTGCTCCATGCAACCCTCGTTATTGCTTAACAGGAGATAACTGCAACACGTGAGCAAATTATGCTCAAGCCTTCCACAGGACCTGCTGATACTGCATCAGGCAGTCAGGGAGCTGGCTGCCTCTTCCTCCTCACATCCTCTTCCTCCCTGCATCCTCCCCTGTGGCAGCCCCAGTGGTCAGAGAATGCTGGGTGCTATGCTAGCAGCAAGAGGGTGAGGAGGAAAAACAAAGGTGTGAGAGGACTGCTCCTCCTCTCAGGGGTAAAGATGGTGGGTGGTGATGGGCTACAGTGCGGATGCTGGTACGACCATCTGGGACACAATGCAGAAGGCAGTTGTGCAATAAATGAAGACAATCGCGTTTCCAAGACAGAGGAGAAATTGAAGGCTCTTCTTGTGGGTGATTTTCAAAGGAGCTGGCCCACCAGTCCCCGCTGCCTCTGGTTGGAACCCACCAGTGATGCGAGTGGGAGCAATCTCACCACCAAGTGAGGATTTCTGTGATGAGCCCTTGCTGAAGGGGCAGTCAGGCAGGAAGAAAGACTCCCCAGCCCGTTTCACAGCCACAGCTCTGACGGGCTGTCTCTAATGAGACCGTGTGGGTCTGCACTTTGGGAGCGCTACTGCCCCCTGATCTCCAACTTGCCAAGCTCCTCCCTGTGTCTGTTTTCTCTTCCACTCTCTCATTCCAGAGTCTTCCTTTTCTGATCATTTAAAACCACTCCTAATTCTTAGCCTGAACGTGTTCTTGTCTGCACATGGCCGTCAGCCTTGTGACACTGATGTCTCCTCACTTCTCCTCTTCCTTGGAGCTATTAGAGATTGTTTCCCCTCGAGAGAGCAAATCCCTCCTTTTTTCCATCACTCGCCTTTTTGCGTGGTTGTCTAAAGAGATATCTCCAGTCATCCCAGCCACCCCATCGTTGCATCAGGGCCAGGCTCCCCTACAAGATTTGCACCAGACATGTATTTTTTCAAGTCTTATCTTAAAATGAGGAGGGATTCCGACAGCCCAACTGTGGAGGAGTCCCTGGCGTAGGGAAACACGTAATGTGTGTTCTTCCTTTTAAAGATAGCTGTGTTAGTCATTGAGCAAACCCATGTATGGATCAGTAGAAAACAAAATCAGGTTTGCACTTGCCTATCTAATTATAGATCATTTGTAAATGTGTGATTCTTAATCCACGTGGGAGGAACCATGAAAAACAAATCAAGACAAAACAAAACAAGGAAGGCATAGCAATAAATCAGGAAGTAAATAATTCACTTGCCCCTCTTAGAAATAGATTCCTTTTTTTTTTTTCACCCTCAAAATGGCTTTTAATCTTGCTTTCACTAAGGAAAATGAATGCTAGCAGTATATGATGTCTGCTGTTCAAAATCCAGACTTGGGGGGCACAGTAGGGAGAAAGCCATTCATGGAGTTATGTTTTATGTTTAAGATATCCCTTGCTGCTGCTAATAATCAAGCCAAATTATAGGCTCAACCAGCTGAAAGAATATTCTGGGGAATGTAAGTTTCTCTATTCTGTGTGTGTTCTCCGGGCTTTATATTAAACACCAAGAGCAAACCAGTAGCAAGCCAACCCTGTTTTCTCCTGCAGATCTTTGAGTCATTCTTGTTTTCCTTCTTCTGAACAATTGGTATAAAAGCTGGTTTATTTGTGTATTTCAATCTCTCGTAGCCCTATGATTATTTTGTAGGGCAGCATTTAAACCTTGAACATGAATAGCTGAGTTCTGTAAATTAGATAGCACAGCTGTACTCTAGCTCTTCTCCTGCATTACAGGAAAGCAGACTGTCTTCAGCTGAAAATAGTGTTCAAAATGTTCATATCTTTAAATGCTTTTATTTTTTTATCTAGCATGCTATTTTTTTTTTTGTGTGGCCAAGTACACAGCTTTGATGTGGCTCTTTGGTCTATTTTTTGGCCATTTTAGGCCAGTAAACGTTATCAAAGTCTATCAGTGGTTACTTGGCTTTTTAAGATAACGTGTACTGCAAAAGTGCCTCTTCACATCTGTGCCAGTGTTCATGGGTAGCTTTGATTATTTGCCATAAAGCACTAGGGTAGCTGGGGTTGTTCAGCTGGAGAAGAGAAGACTCTGGGGGGACCTTATCCCTGCCTGCAGTGCCTGAAGGGACCTACAGGGAGGCTGGGAAGGGACTTCTGGCAAGAGTGTCCAGACATAGGACAAGGGGAAAGGGATTTAAGTTAAAGGAGAATGGGTTTAGACTGGGTCAGGAAGAAATTCTTCAGTGTGAGGGTGGCCAGATCCTGGGCTGGATTGCCCAGAGAGGCTGTGACTGCCCCCTCCCTGGAGATGTTCCAGGCTAGGTTGGATGAGGCCTGGAGCAACCTGGGCTGGTTAAGGGTGTCCCTGCCCATGGCAGAGAGGTTGGGTGAGATGAGCTCTGAGGGCCCTTCTAACCTAAGACACTCTGTGATTCTATGATCATTTCAAATTTTACTTTCAAATACGTGCGTGGTCGTCACCTTTGGCTGCGTGCTAAGGAATAGTTTCAGTTCTTTCTCTTCCTGGTGCCAATGGGCTTGTGGCTTTTTCACACCGCAGAAATGTTCATTTTGCAGAAACTGGCCTCATGTTGTGGGAATGCTTCTCTGCCCCAGATGTGCAAGGAAGAGGATCTGGAGCCTGTCCCTTACTGTAAAGGTGGCCTCACTATAGAGAGCAAAAGCAACCCTTATTTTGTTTATCAGGGTCAATAGAACATAGTTTAGACGTCAATGAGCGTCGTAGCTACCCTCTTCAGTTAAAGACTGCTGCCTCTCAGAGTGGAAAAAAGAGATAAAGGGGAAAGAACTATGCATAGAAACACAAGTACATCTTTTGTTACCTGTTTTCAAGGATAGGGTTTGCTGATTATTTTGTTTGTTTGTTTTTTCTCAAGACTCATGTTTTGAGAAGATAAGGCTGAAGTGCCTGGTGAAGGCTCAGAAGGAACTGAGGACTCACACCGAGACTTTTTGTGTTGAGAATAGCGTGAGTGATGGACTCGAGGGTCAGTGATGGATACAGTTTTCTATATAGTCTGTTCAAGTTCTTTGCAGGAAGCCTGAGAATGGCCAGTTTTAGGCTTTCATCTTGCTGGGTGATTGGCTACTCCTGAAAAATTTCTTGCACTGAGTTACTGTGGCTTGTTGTTTACCCAGGACCCACACATTCCAGCTTTTGGGCTGTTATTTTATATATACTTCACCTCTCCTATTGCTTTCCTGTTGCTCTTCACAGAATCAATATTAGAGGTTGGAAGGGACCTCAAAGATCATCTAGTCCAACCCCCCTGCCAGAGCAGGACCACCTACAGCAGAGCGCACAGGAACGCGTCCAGGCGGGTTTTGAATGTCTCCAAAGAAGGAGACTCCACAACCTCCCTGAGCAGCCTGTGCCAGGGCTCTGTCACCCTCACAGTGAAAAAGTTGTTCCTCATATTTTTATGGAACCTCCTGTGTTCCAGCTTCCACCCATTGCCCCTTGTCCTGTCAGTGGACGCCGCTGAGAAGAGCCTGGCTCCGTCCTCCTGACACTCCCCCTTGACATATTTATAAACATTAATGAGGTCACCCCTCAGCCTCCTCTTCTCCAAGCTAAAGAGACCCAGCTCTTTCAGCCTTTCCTCATCAGGGAGATGCTCCACTCCCTCCATCATCTTCGTGGCTCTGCGCTGGACTCTCTCCAGCAGTTCCCTGTCTCTCTTGAGCTGAGGGGCCCGGAACTGGACACAATATTCCAGATGTGGCCTCACCAGGGCAGAGTAGAGGGGCAGGAGGACCTCTCTTGACCTACTTGCTACTCCCCTTCTAACACACCCCAGGATGCCATTGGCCTTCTTGTCCACGAGGGCACATTGCTGGCTCATGGCCATCCTGCTGCCCACCAGCACCCCCAGGTCCCTTTCCCCTGTGCTGCTCTCCAGCAGGGCAGTCCCCAACCTGTACTGGCACATGGGGTTGTTCTTTCCCAGGTGCAAAACTCTGCACTTGCCCTTGTTGAACTTCATAAGATTTCTCCCTGCCCAGCCCTCCAGCCTGTCCAGGTCTCTCTGAATGGCAGCATATCCTGCTGGTGTGTCAACCACTCCTCCCAGTTTCATGTCATCAGCAAACTTGCTGACAACATTCTCTAATCCCTCATCCAGGTCATTGATAAATATATTGCAAAGCACCGGCCCAAGCACTGACCCCTGAGGGACCCCACTAGACACAGGCATCCAGCCAGACTCTGCCCCATTGACCACAACTCTCTGACTTCTTCCCTTCAACCAGTTCTTGACCCACCTCACTACTTGGTCATCCAGACCACACTTCCTCAGTTTACCTATGAGGATGCTTGGACCATCTCGGACCATCTCTTCACCCAAGATGAATTTAAAATATTAGTGGTTGAGCTCAGGTGGCCTTTTCCATGGTTGGCTTGTCTGTGTGTGTGAATTCAGTGGAGAAGTGGAGTCAGTATTTGAATTTTTCCCATTCTTCCCACTCTGAAACCAAAGGACAGGGTCTGTCAGTGCCCCAGCCCTGCCAGTGCTGAAGCCAGAATTTTTGGGTGAAACCAAGTGTCATCCAGCCACAAGAACTAGCTCAGCGTGTGCAGTTGTGACTTGGAGGTGTGCTACTAGATTGTGCCTTTCTCCTCAAGGGCTCAAAAATCTATTTAAATATCTGTATTTAAGATAAAAATCTAAATATATGTATATGTGTGTGTATGCATACACACATGAGAATCGGTATATCAAATATGGAAAGCTATTGCAGATGGGTAATGAATAAAGATTGTTCGAAAAAGGACATATTCTAATCCTTTAGCTCTAGTTCCGATTAGAGTTCATAAAGGAACTCTAGGGAAGGAGTTGAAAGATAAATGTCATAGGGAAAGTGTAACTATGCTCAGGGCTTTAAATGATCAAAGCTCTCTCTTGAAAAGTCTGTTGTCAAATTTTGACGCTGTGTCACAACTCTCTGTGGCGGTCTTGAAGTAAAAACAAAATATTGATGAGTTTTGGACATCTGAACAAAACCATCCAAATCTAGAAGGTAGAAACACAGCTGCTTATTAGGATTTTTTTTCCCCCCTTAAAATATGTATTTTAACTGTCTAGATACAGTGTTTGTTACTGCAGGCAAAACAAAATCTGCACATATTGAATTGCCTCTGGCTAGCAAATGTATTTCTGGGGTATATAATATTTTAAGCAGGTAGCACAGAGAAAGTCTGCTAGTCAATCTGTCCACAACTAATCAAGTATTCACAGCATACTGCTGGCAAAATAATTTTAAAGGAAAAATCACTTGCCAGTCACAAGCACGGATATAAATTAAAGAAGCAATGTCTACAGCAAAAATAAGAGGTTTACAGTGTGATTTTAATTAAAATCAAATCTAGCTTGTTAAATGATCTCTAGCCCATGCACCCTCCTGCTAAAAAATCCATCAATTGAGTATGTTTTCACTAAGGCTGTGGATTTGATGACTAAGGACTACGGTTTACAAAGAGTTTGTTTCAGCTGACCCAGGCTCTGCATCTGAATTTGGCCAGGGTAAGCATTTTGTCTCGTTTCACATCGGCAGAGTGGGCTTGGTGTGAAGAATGCTTCTCTTTTGTCAAGGGTGTTAAGATTTTTAAGATGACAAGGGTTAAATGCACCTGTGTTTGAGGGCTGAGCCTTAGATAAAGGTTTCTTTCAGGCTTCACAAGGACCCTCTTTGAAATCTGTTGCAGCACACAGAGCCTGAGACACTGATCTTGCTGTGGTGTGCAGTCCTTCTAAAGGTGCAAATCTTCACCTGTTGTTACAAATCTATTTTTTTTTTGATGGTGCTGTAGTCAGCACGACCGTGTGCCAGAAACACGAGGCTGTGCCCTGGGAACTTCAGGAAAGCTCCCGTTTTATCTCTTTAGCTTGTGAACCTGATGCTTTGTGTCTGAATGCCATTTGCAAGGTTGAAGAGTAACCCCAATAAATATGGGGGAGACTAGATAGGAGAAAAGGGAGTGAATATAGTGCCTGCTGTTGTCTGTGGAGGTGTCTCTTCGTTGCCTGATGTTCAAATTTGTAAAGTCAGCTCATGGCTCCTCCTCTTGAGTGATCGTGTAGAAGTGTCCAAAAAGATTTTTCTTAAAAATTTAATGTACTAAAAAGCTCTGGTCTTCATGGACGATTGCTGTTTGCAAACTCAATTATACAGCTTCTGCAGAATTGTATTTCTAAGGCTGTTTGACTACAGCATCCACTGCTGTTGGACTGGAGGCTACAGAGGGGAAGCAGACGATGCTGGAGTGTCTTCTGCTCTTAACTGTGTCCCTGGCCCGATGCAGCAGACTGTGGATGGCATCAGCTTCAGGCTTAGCTCTGTAAGGCAGTAACTTGGTGTTGAAACCTATTTCCTTCTCCAACTCTGCAGGAAGTTTGGATTTATCAAGCAAAGCCTTGTGTAACTTGTTTTCAAACCGTCTGTGATGGGGTTTATTGCATTACGGTGGTTATTTGGCAGAATCTAAGGGAAATCGCCGATTGCTCCTGTCCGAGTATGGCATGTTGGAACGTCCAGGCAGAGCTCCTGAGAGGCAGAAAAGTAGTAGTTTTCATCCTCTAGCAAATTTCTTAGAGTCAACAGGGGCTAAATCCGGAATGAATGAAAACATCTAGAACTGAATCATGTTGAAAATTGACACTTTATTCCTCTCCTCCAGGTTTTGATACGCTTATGCCCAGGGCAGGGGGGAGTCACTATCCCTGGAGGGGTTTAAGGAGAGGCTGGATGTGGCACTTGGTGCCATAGTCTGGCCCATGTGGTGGGGTTGGGTCATAGGCTGGACTTGATGATCTCAGAGGACTTTTCCAGCCTCAACAATTTATGATTCTGTGATTCTTGAGATTTCTCATTTATTCCAAATCTAAAGCGGAGATCGCTAGAGAATTTTGTGCTGCAGACACAGCTCTGTGATTTGCTTTCTCCTGGAAGAGCAGCTGATGTCTCCTCCCCCAGCTCACCCTGACCTCACACCTCCGTGGTCCCTTGGCTGCACCCAGGGCAGCTCTGTGTCCCTGGGAGCACTTGCTGGAGGTGCTGAGGCACTGAAATAGTGAGAACACAGCTTAGCAACACTGGGCTTATCATGGTAGCCCCTTCATAATACTCAGAATACTTTTTGGGCTTGTAAAAAAAGCCATTATTGTTACCATCTGTTATTCAACTGCATGAAGGCAGTTGAAAAATGTGTCCGTTCCTGTTCATTTTAATAAAGATATATTAAAATGCTCAGAGCAGGCGTGCCTTTAAACTGAAGCAATGCAATAAGCCCCGCAGATGGTTTGGTTTTAAATGTAATTGATGTGGCTTTGGTATTAGAATGGGTCAACATTAAAGGCACCTGGAGTTATTAATATTTCTGGTAAATATTATAAGCTTTTCTGCTTCTATCCACGCGGACACCTAATATGAAGGTGATCTGTTTTCTAATACTCTCCTCGCCCGATCTGTTCGTACTCTGCTAAGTACTGATAGCATGAGAGCAGATAATGAACTCTGCTTCTGAGAGATAATACTATTTATCATATTGACAAATGCACAGGCTTTATGAATAGGTTTTTGTATTATTGCACAACAGCAAAAACATCTTGTGGAAGATCTTTGGAATTTTATGCCTGATGCCAGAAAGAGATGAGTATTAGGGCAATTGGGATGACAAGCTCGTTAGTATTGTGAGAGGGTTAGAAGGGAGGAAAAGCACGAAGATGGAGCTGCAGTCAACATGTTTCAAAGGATGTCACGCTCACAGAGGGGCAGAGAGCCCCTGGGCTGGGGCTCAGACACGTTTTCAGTGGGTTAAGGGCCAGAAGAGGTGTGTTATCCCCTATATATAGGATATATCTGTAATCCTTTGATAACAGCCTTGCCTTTCACAATCAACTGTTAAACCGTTGTTATTTACAATTTAAAGGCATTATTGCCAGCATAAATCTGGCTGTTATGCAGGCAGTACCTTGCCAAGAGATGATTATCTTTTTTTTTATTTTATCCTCCCCCCAGTGCCTCTAGCATAGATAAGGTGATGTTTGTTGCCTCGTTGCCTTCTGGAAGTTAACGCTACTGACAAGAAGTCAGGTGTGCAACGCTCTGCCTAGCACGGAGTTGTTGATCACCAGAAGCCAACAAACCAGATTTGAGTTTTATGGAATTAATTTCTGACAGCTGATATTAGCTGTGCTACCAGATCAGGTCCCAACTTGATTGTCCTGGCTCTATCCAGGCCTCTTCTATGGAAAACAACCCACAATAACAACGTGAAGTGATCTTGGTTTATTTGTTTCTGATGGTGAAAGCAGTTCTGCTCTTTTCTGTGTCGTTCTCCCTGCGCAACTGCAGAACTTTCCCTGATCTCCCTGTGCAGTTTCTGCAGTTCCTCTTCACACTCCCCAAAGAACTGTGGTTACCGCAGCCTTCCTGAGAAGGGCTGTCCTGCTGCTGCTGCTGAAAATACTGCTCGAAATACCACAAAGTGGTTTGCTTAAAGAAGCTCAGATTAGCTTTAGGGCGTAACCTGTGGGAGACCTCTTATCGATGTGATAGACTTCTGGTGTTAGAAAAGGAGTATTTGGTACTGAGAAGTTAGTGGTTTGCCTTTTTTCTTTTTGGGACGGTTTGGGGGCTGCCGAGGTCTCTCCAGGCACCCCAGACCTTCCTCTGCAGGAGGAACTGATGCTCCAGCACCTCCTGTCACTCTGCTCCAGGGCTGCTGCTGTTCTGGCAGGCCAGCCTGGTCAGAGCAGGCACAGCAATTAGGAGTGTGCAGTGCCTAATCCATCCTCATTAGAGGCTGTTATCCGTGTTTACCTCCCCGCATTGGGCACAGCCTCCTAAAGAAGACTTCCGGAATGTTGATGGAGCCCTCACCTGTCACACAAGCCAGGCACCGCGTCCCTGGGGCTGAGCAGAGGACTCTCAGGCGTGCTTGTCTGTTCCAAAGGGTTCTTCCAGAGCAAAATGTGAATTTTAAAACTACTGCGGTTCCATATTGATTACCTTCGCTTTAATTATTGGTTGTCCCTGCAACGAAAACATCAAAGTGCTGAATTGAATGTAGTATTGAGCTTAATTCCACTAGTCTGTTTTACTTCACTGGGATGTTGGCCCAAGGAAGGCAGTACGTGGTATCACTGAAAAATCACTCTAATTCTTTCCTGACTTTTACAGAAATAACCAAAATCAGATTCTTTATTATTTAATTTTATTATTATTCATAAAACACTTTTAGAATCACAGACTGGTTTGGGCTGGAAATAGAAATTGACACCAAAAATCAAAATAATTCTGGAATTTGAAGGGGGGGGGGGGGGGGGGGAAGAACCAGTTTTGAAACTCACCTGTCAGGAATTCATACCTCATGGGATCTTGAAAATGTTTGAAATCTTAATTTGGTATTAACTCAAATGGCACCCTAGAGGCCTTTGGGCATCTCTCCTCCTAGACTTTGAGAGCTGTGGGGTGTCATCCCCGTATTCTGTATCATAACGTTGACATCAAAGGCTGATCACACACTCATCATCTTTCAGACAGGAAACACGTGTGACCTATTCGGAAACAGTAAAACATTTTCTGGATGTCAGTCCCAAATTAACGAAAGTGAGAAGCCAATTATAGCAAGATTTTTTTTTTTTTTTTTAAAAAAAAGCATCTCTTGCAAGAAGAGGAATAAGGCCGATGGTGCGTACAAGCCGACAAAATATGTTGACTGTGGGGAGCAAAACCCTGCTCACGGGTTCGTAACACAGCTTAGTAAATAAGATTACAGCCCCTCCCCAAAGTATCATTCAGGATTTGAATAAAATTAAATAAGTAAACCACCGTTTATGCGGGAAACTGATAACCTACAGCGAATTAAATTGGCCATCCTGCACTGAATGTGTTGAAATTCTGCCCGTTAGTGTCCCGTAGTGTTGGCAAGCCCCCGGTGACACACGGCGTGATGAGTACGAGCAGTGCGGCCTTACCCATGCAGAGCACGATCAGCATTCATAACAACAGTCCAGAACATTTTTAGTTTTACTTAGAATGATTACATTTTTTTTCCTGTAAGTGCCACTAAAATTTTAAATAATCTTCATCAAAATGTCTTTTTTTTTTTTTTTTGGCTAAAAATCATTTTCCATAAAGTGCAAGCCACCTCTATTTTATGTTGGACCTGCCTTTCATTTCTGCAAATCGTTCCCATTGATTTACCCTCTGTGCCTTTGGAAAAGAGGTTTTATTTTTGTGTAACTGTAACGCCGGCTGCTAGTAGTCGTAGTTAGGTTTAGTATTTCACAAATATATGGCAGTGATTATATTGTGCTAAAGGTTAGCTACATATGCACAAATGGTAGATTTAAATGTCTCGTATCGCATATGTCTGAGATTTATTCAGCTGAAATGTTAAACAACTAAATTTCAGTTTTTAACTGGAATAATGAGAAAAGAAAGAGGTCTAGGTTTCCTCTGGCCATAAAGTCAGTCAGTCATAGTTTTTTTTTTTCCTCTGTCACATTGCTTTGATATTTGCATTTGCTTTTTTTTTTTTTTATAAGTAGTACAACACCCGAAATTAAGGGCTGACAAGTTAATTATATGTGATTGATACATTTATTTTGAGTGAGTCATTACCAGGATATAAACCACAAAGTGGTTTTTCTGATTGGTTTTTTTTGTGTGTTTGCCACTTGCCCGTTGAGGCAGGGATGTTCTTGGCTCCAGGAGCACCTGGGAGGGTCCTGCTGCCTGAGGACACAGGATGGAGTCCTCTGCAGCAAGGGGGACCTGGGGACCTCCTCCCCAGGAGGACACCCTCTGAGCTTGGTGCTGCTTAGTCCCCATCCCTGAAGTGCTCAAAAACGTGTAGATGTGGCACTTCAGGACATAACTTAGTGGTCACAGTGGTGATGGGTTGTCGGTTGGCCTGGATCATCTTAGGGGTCTTTTCCAACCTTTACGATTCTGTGCTGAAGGAGAAATGTCACTCTGGAGAAGGGCTCCCATGTGGTTCTGCAGCACCCTGTGCAATGGCTGCAGAGCTTTCCTGGGTCGGTGCTTTAAACATGTACGTCTGAAGGAGGATTAAAACTGCTTGGTTGCTTCAGACCTCACTCATGGCTACTGTAAAACTAAGGGATGAAATGTCTGTGCTGATGGCTGTGGCAGTTACAGGGATGAAGGTTTTAAAGGAGGGACTTTTGACAAGGGCCTGTAGGGATTCGACAAGGGGTAATAGGTTGAAGCTGGAAGGGTGTAGGTTCAGACTAGATCTAAGGAAGAAGTTCTTTACCCTGAGGGTGGTGAGATGCTGACACAGGTTGCCCGGGGAGGCTGTGGATGCTCCATCCCTGGAAGTTTTTAAGACCAGGCTGGATGGGGTTCTGGGCAACCTGATCCAGTGGGGGATGTCCCTGCCATGGCAGGGGGCTGGAACTAGATGATCCCTGAGGTCCCTTCCAACCCAAATCATTCTGTGATTCTATGATTTGAATGCTCAGTCCACTCCAGAGGCATGTCACTCCTTATCCGCCCGATGTCACACGTGGGGTGACGTTTGTGACACGGGCTTTATCTTCTTCCAGGAGCAGAGCAGCTAACACTCAAATTTGAGGAGTCGTTCCTTCTAATAAGTGAAGTAGTCCATAAACAATCGAGTAACTGCCGCTAAATTGTCAAGACTTTCATGCTTTCAGAGTCTCTCAAAAGGCCTGGAATGAATTTTGGTCCCCTGCTTGTGTTTGTGGTGGCTAGAAGGAACATCAACAACAAGACATGTGCCCTTCTCAGTAATTTGAGGTAGAATTACTATGTTTCTCACTAAAGATGTACACTTCGGTGCAACTCAAGCACTTGTAGAAAAAAATAACTCTTTGAGAATGCTCAGTTGTCAAGTGATGACTTGGATTTCTTTTCACAATAACATTTTCTTTTCACAATAACATTTTCTTTTCACAAAAACCAGCACCACCACTCCCTCACTGCAGAAACCACTGTGTGCATAAAGTTAAGGCTTCTCTGCTCGCCCTGTTTTGACTGAATTTGCTGACAGTATTCTGATTCCCAAGCCTTGAGAGCCATGTGCAGGCAGGGCTGGCACCTCTAGAGTTCACAGTTCTCCTAATCTTTATAATGATTAACTCAAGCTTCGTTTGGGTGTGTGTGCGTTTCATTTTTCTGATAAAAACATGACAAAGGGTGCCCGATTCCTCTGTTGTCCTCAGGCCCTGTACTCTTGCTTCCAGCAGGACTTGGGCCAGCAAAAGGGAGGAGCTTTCTTTCACTTTGGCATTTTCTGCCTCTCGGCGGATAGAGGCAAGACTGCTTTTTCTTATGACATGACAACGTTTAATTTGTTCTAGGATTGACCGGACAGAAATTTCTAGTTGATCAATTTTCCCTCATCACGTGACAGGGCAGGAGCTGACTCCTTGGAGGATGCTCCAGCATTACCTGGATTTCCTCTTTTTGCTCAGCTCCCAGCCGCGTGCCAGGGCCAGAGCTATTTTCCCATCTGCTGCTCAAACTCTCTGTGAAGATGAAACGCCCCATCCATGTGTTTACTAGGAGGCTTAAAGGGGATAACATTTCATCAGTTCAGTGTAAGAAATGCAATCCCTGAGCAGCTGCAAGCACATTCATACCATACCCAACATTTATTTAATTATGAGTTTCAGAGGCAACGGGAACCAAATTTAAGGGGTAAAAATTTAATGTTTTCTTGAAGAAACATTGTCCGGCAGAGTAAAACCCGGCTGAAGCTTGCAGCATTAGCACAGCCCAGGGGTTTGTGGTGGTGTGGCTGGTGGAAGAGGGAGGGCTGGATGGTCTGTAAATGGCCCAGTCCTCAGTCACCTGCAGTGCGGGGGGGCACGATGCTCCAAATTTTGGTGGGCACAGTCCTGTTTGGTGGCAGGAGGTATGTCATTAATGCAGAATTTAGTTATCTTAAATAGCTGATCGGTGGAGGGGAGGGGTGGGATGCCACGGGTTTGAGCCTGGCGGGGTTTTGGGGAGTGTGGGGAGGGTCAGGGTGCATGCCCCGGGCAGGAGGGAGGGAGGGGGCCAGGACAACGGGAGGGGTCGGGGAGCACATTTGGGGTTGGTTTCTATTTCTTTCTCTGTTCCTCTCACTATTCCACTCAATAAATGCTGGGTGGGGGTGCATTAAATTTATTTAAACTTTTTTCCCCCATGTCTACTCTGTTTTTTACCTGTCACGGTAAATGGTAAATAAGTCCTCCCTGTCCTTAATCTCAAGCTTTGAGGTTTTTTTTTGTAGTTGAATTTTCTCCTTCCCTTTTCATCTCTTGGGGTCGGGTGAGGAATGAGGGGGCGACGCGTGTTTCTTTGTTGTGTGCCCGCAACAAACACAACTAAATGAATGAATTTCTGGTTGTTTTGGGGCCAGTGCTCTTCTAGTGGTACCTGCCTCTATAAATATATTAACGAAGGCTTCTTAAAGAGGTCGGGACAATAATTTACTCCATCGCTCCTTGATTTACATGGACACTGAAAATAAACTTTGAAAATATTTCCTACTCAGTGCTACTTCTGTGACTAGGATGGCAGAAGCTTAGGAATGGCAGATGTCTTCAGTACGTGTAAAAGCAGGAGTGTCTGTAAGCGTATGCTAGGGAGGAGCATAAAAACTTAAATGAACTTATGTATATATTGGAAATTGTGGTGTTTAAGAAAATTTCTGAAATTGCATCAGTGAATAACAAGTCTGTCACAATTAATTTCTTAAGGTAATTTCTATTAAAATGCTCTTTTCTGCTTTTGCTTTCAGTAAGCGCTGAAGTTTAGTTTGTGTACAGTCACGGCAAGAATATGTATGATACAAAACCTAACAGGTTTATTTTCTTTCCTAGGTGTCCTGGCATACTCTAAGTTGGGAATCACCTCAGTATTCCTTTCCTGGTGTAATCATTGGACCCTCAAGGAGGACGTGCAACAGGACATGCAAGATATGACCCCACTATTGAGCGCAGGAAGAATGTTCGTTCAGTGGATGCCTTTCAACACCTGGCTCCGAGGAGGATTTCCATTCTTGGGGGACATGGGGTGCTCCTCCCGAGCCCTCTCTGGAGAAGCTGTGCGTGGCCAGCTCGTGCATCTGTGAAGTCGTGTTCCTGGCCGTGTGGGATGGAAGGATGATGGCTCCAGGCGTGCTGCAGCCGGAGAATGCGCTGGGCTGGGCCAAAGTCCTTCAGGCAACATCTGGAAAGGGCATTCGACTGCTCTCTGGTGCTCAGGAGACAAACACCTCATGGAGAAACAGGCTGGGAAAGGGAAGATACGCGGCCGGCTCGCTAACAGAAAGAAAGAGGCTGTGCATGAGCCCTTCTTCTGTGGGTGTTGCTTCCACAGATTACAAGGAGGAAAAGTTGGAGAGAGCTCGTCCATCTTGGCCCCAGCAGGGTGGGATGGTGTGAATCTGTGCAGATGACACAAGGACACCAGATCTGCTGCCATCGAACCACTGCCTCATGGACTGGCCAGAGCCATGCTGGGCAGGCTGTGGGATGGGATGTGTAACGGCAAAACACCTTCAACTCACGGCAGAGAGAGAAGGATGGGTTCCCCTTTCCAGAGAGCCTGCTGTCCTCTGCTTCATCCTCATCCAAGTGGAGACAACGGTCACTGGGACTGGTGTTCTGGTAAGGAGCCTTCTTTTACTTTCTCAGGAGTTATTTCAGTTGTATATAACGGTTGCAGAGCAGAGGAGCTCTGGCCAAACCTTCAGGGCACGCTCATCTGTTGGTGTGTGCGCTACTCGTGGGAAAGCCTTTGGGGTTGTAAGGGTGGTGTCACCATCGTTACGTTATCAAGCCCCTCAGCCCGGGCTGGCTTCCGTGCTATGCCTCCGGGGCTGGCTGAGGAGCTGCTCCACCAAAAATACAGTCTGAGGAAAGGTCCTGTTGTGCCTTGGGAGTTGCACAGACTGAAGTTACTGGATAATACGTCCCCCAAAAGAAAGAGCCCATTCGCATGAGTAGAAATGTGATGGTGCGGTTACATGGCAGGCCTTTCCTTTCAGACAGTCACCTTCTGTGATTGTGGTTTGGTTGGTTTGGTTGGTTTTTTTTGGACCCTTTAGGCAGATGGAGAGGGAACAACCTGACTCATAACAAAACTATAAAAAAGAACAAAGGCGCAGATGATTGGTGTGCTTTCATAAAGTGAATAAGGCTTTTTTTAATGGATTTTTTGGAGCTGTGTTTGGGAATTCTGTGTTTCAATTAAGATATAGGTGTGGCAGGAAATCCCAGCCACTGGTTCCTTGGTTGTACTCATATCCAAACCTGGTACATTTACGAGACCTCATAACAAGCAACAGTTTGTGCATTATTGTGTTTCGTTGAGGAACAGAAATGTTTTGTGGTGTTCCGTGCCAGCCGTTTTGCATTGCCGTGTGCTGAGGAAGGGCTTTTGCAACTTTGGCATTTTGTCACTGGGTACAGTTAAGTCCTCTATGTGTTTCCACTGTTAAAACTTGTTATTTCCTGTGTTTGTCAGTTAAATCATGTGTGTCATTATTCAGTAGCGTGACATATTTATCCTGGTGTCTAACTTTCCTATTTAGATATTCTTCCCTGCCCCCCAAGGTTTCGTACTCCATCTCACTACTATCCTTTCTTTGCCCACCAGCTAGTGCGCCCGAGTACTTATCTCCAGATGTGTTGGCTGTGCGTTAACACAGAATATTCCCTTCACATAAGAGCAGGAATTTTGCCTACCGGCTGAGTTGGTCATTAATATAGCCACGCTCTCTAAATATGGACATTTCCCGCAGACCTGGGTTTGGTTTTGTTGCATTGACTTCACTGGATCCACTGATTTAAGTGGAAAGGAGTACTCTGTTGTAAACATAGAGAAATCTTATTTCGGGCTTCTTGGTGAGCTCCTCCCAGCCCTCTGCTCCCTCCAGGAACTGGGTCTGGGCCCATCATCTCCACTGGCTTCCAGGCTCTCCCTTGCCACCTGGATTAATCTCTCCCCTGCACCGGCCCCAGGGGCTGTGGGTCTCTCAGCAATGCGGCACTTTCTGTCTGAATTTCACTAATAAGCATCTTGAGGCTTCCAACCAGTCAGGAGGGTTCCTGTCCTCTTGTACATCAAAACCTCTGGGAGCTGCGCGTGGATGACACGTCGTTGCTCGGGTACTGGAGGTGTTATTTCAACCCGCTAGGGCTGATTACGAACAAATAATGAGAATTTGAACATCAGTTACCAATTTTTGCCCTGGGCAAACTCACTTTTCATAAATCTTCTGTGGTTTGTTTCCTGGAGGGGGTCAAATGCTGCTGGCGTTCGTGGTATCTGCTCATCTTTCTGCCTTTCCGTGCACTCAGGTGAGCCACAGTTGGTTCGGGATTTCACTTAAGCGTTGATACTGTGTCACAGATTATTTTTAATTTTTATGTAATTTGAAATGTCTCTTTTCTTGTTGCTATGTCAACCTCAAACATTTCAGCCTAGTGCACGTACCCAAGTGAAGTGTTCCTGCCTCTAGATGGGAAAGCTTTCCATTATCATCATCATCTGTGATTTATCCTTGACTAGACATAGCTCACCTCTGTCATGGAGTTTACTCTTTGTGCTGTAGTTTATCCTTCTATTGTGATATTTTCCAAAAACACTAGTCATGAAACCAGTAATTCCTTCTTAGGGCCAAACCAGTTAAGTAAATGTTGGACTTGACTATCTCTTTTAATTAAAGTTCATAAATCTACAAAAAACTGAGAGTTGCTGCTCGTTTTGCACCCATTTGTTGAAGGCAGAGGTGGGATTTACAAAGGACTGGAGGTGACGCAACCGTATCGAGACCACTGCTCTCGTGCCTATTGCTGTGCCTTGTTGTGGGCTTTTAGACTTTAAATATATACCAAAAAATTGGGAAGTTTTAATAAAAACTGTGACAAAGTATGGTTCAAAGTCTGAAAAACAGCCTTTACAATCATGAGCCTAAAAGTAAAGGTGAAGAGTCGATCATTGCCTACCAGCACTTACTTGGGGAAGCATTCTGAAGGTGTCACAATTCTTTAAAGAAAGACGTTCCAGGAATAATGGCAGCAGCACAAGTGCCCCAGAAAAAATTTTAAAGCCTTTGACGTTTCCCACGCGAGTGACCTAGCTAGAGGCATCTTAGATTCTCCGATACACAATTTGCATTTTTTTATTTAAAATCCAGATTTAATTTCTTTGTGGGCAGGCCCAGTTTCCCATGACTTTGCATCTCAGGGTTGAATTCCTGGCGTCTGATGAAGGACAAGCTCATGTTGTGTTTTGTCTCTCACTTGGAGCACTAATAGAGTGTCTCTGGTTACTTAATTCCGTAATGTTGGTGGGAACATGTTATCATTTAGACCTTTGTCTTTGTGTCAAATCTGATTGAAATCAGTTGGCCAGTTTCAAAGCTGTTCGCAGTAGGCAGGCACACGGATGCAGCTGGAGACATAAGCCTCATTTTCTTAAAAAAAAGAGATATAAGAACTTGTTAAAGCTTAAACAGGTTTGTGCTTGGTGTAAAACGCTTTGCAGTAGTATGGTCAGCTATTTTGTTGATACTTCAGTTTGCAAAAATAGCAATTAGAAAAATAAGTGTGTATTCTGTGATTCTGTAACAGAGATGTTCTCTTTTGGGACAGTAATATCCGACTTGGGCTTCGAAAGTTTCTCCAATTTGGAATTTAGATTCCCTGTTTAAAAATGTGCAAATGAGCCTGCTTTACTGGCAGGTGTTGTAGAGGTGATCTCTGAGAGTTTGGGTTTTCTTTGAATGCCTAAAAATTATTATTTTTAATTGGTGTTGAAAAGCTTCTCTTCCAAATTCGGTTTGCAAGCAGATTGCATTATCTGTACCACCCTCAGCAGCCATCTCTGTGTTACATCGGAGCAAAATTTGTTAAGATTACATCTTTTGAATCTCCCTGCGTGAAGCGAGTATTTATGCGTGTAAGCATGTGTATGCAGATAAGTTATGAAACAAGAAGTATGTGCTCCAGCAAGGTATACTTTTTTGATGAATTAAGCTTATTTTGTGAGTCTGCCATATCCTAGCAGATTGTGCTTCATTTCTCACGGTTATTTCAATTTATTCGACAGAGACGGTATCTTTTTAAAAATCCACACTGAGGACGGAGTGTGAATATTCAAAATACTGGCTGTGCTGCTCACTCTATATTGCTGAGATAAATCATCTTTCCTGGTGGTTAGTTTGTGGCTCCTTTCTACTGTTGCATCTCCTCTCGTATAATTTCTTTAATATTCCAAAGGGTAATTGGTCTTCGATAACGTGACCATGAAATTCCATTCCTGCTCTTGACTGTAAGTGTGGCCAAAGTTGACCTTATTTTCATTGTTCTATCCATGCATTTTTCCTAATCGTTTCGTAACTTGTGTTATAAAATCCAAATGTCTCGGGTGCCTTTTCCCTCGACAACCGAGTGGAGATTGATTTTTCGGGGAAGTGATGAACCTTTCTGCTGGCTGCTTTATCTCCACCGCGGCCGCCCCTCACAGATCCCGAATCCCCCGTTGTTAGTGGAAAGAAGTGACTGATATGCAAATATTGTTTCCTATAGACTCCAGCAGGGCTGTGATTCAAGCATCAATTATGGAACTGCTATAAGGCATTTCTTTGTACCATCGCTCAGAGAGTTACAAAGTCACTATCTGGAGATTCCTCGGGTTTTTAATCTTAATACCTGGGGAGAAAACATGCAGTCCACACAGACTTCCAATCTGATATTTTATTAACAAGATTAAATGAGTAAGCTAAATTATACATGCAAATCAAATAGAGAACAGAGTAGGATAATATGGAGTCAGCACATTAATCAATTTATCAGGTCGGTTTATTTGATATGCTGTGATCAGTGGTCTTCATATCCTCCATCCAGCGTGCTGCACTGCAATAAATAAATCATTTCATAAAAACTCATTTCATATCGTATCACTTCTCCTTTTGCCACAGGATGACGGGCCTTGTGGATAAGGAAGGAGCATTGTGGAAACCTCCTTGATTTTAGAAAGTTTGCTATTTTCCTGCAAAACTTTTTTTTTTTTTGTAAAGAAAACTGTTACAAAAGCTGGGGAGATAAAGCTGCTCTGGAATGGTTCAGAAAATCCTGTTCCCTGGTGGTCACCGTCAGGTGGGTGTGATGCCCTGTCCTCAAGCTGCACCTCCGGCTCTGGCTTGCGTGGGGACCACTCTGAATTTTAGAAGCAAGAGTGATGATGACTCAGAGGAAGCTCTCCAGGGCATCCAGCACAACCCGCTGCTTGGAGCAGGGCCAGGTCTGAGGGTGAGTCAGGTCGCTGGGGGCTGTGGGCTTGCAGGGGTCTCAGTGGTAGAGAAAGATGTACCCAAGTCGACCCCAAGGTAGCAGAGGCAATGAGCCCTGCCAAGTAAGATGTTCCAGAAGACTTCAGCAAGAATGTTTGCCGGGGTTCGAATATAGATTTGGAAGGATTTGATTAGCCTAAAGAATTAAAAAAACGGTGCTTTTAGATGAACAGTTTGAACGAGATGGGGTCTCGTATTTCTAGGCAACTGGTGGGTGCTCGTTAGTGTGCTTTAAAAAGAAACAGAAAAGAGATCCCATAGTATTGTACTGGAGATGACCATGCCCCAGAGGAAAGGGTGTGAGTTGTGCTCCGGAACAGGAAAAAAATCAGTCGTTTCCTTTCTTTCTTTTGTGCTCTTGGTCACAAAATGGGGAGTGGGGTCCTCTTTCTGTAATAACGAGGATAGGTTGATTATTGTCATGCTGGTGGAGACTTTTTGCCCTGCCATCAGGTCCACATCAGGGGCGTTGGTCACCAGGCAATGACAGGAGCATCCCGAATCCTCTGCTCCCTCCTGCCTGGCGCGTGCAGCCCCTCTCCTCCCGCTCAGCAGGGCACAGGCGCGCACGACGCTTTGCTCCCGAGGTCGGAACACTTGCGTGAGATGTCAGAGGTTATTTAGACAAAATGCTCCCTGATGAATAAATGAAATCCTAACATGAAAGAATGATCTGGGCTGCTGAGCATGGATTCACAGATTGTCCACACTTGTTAAGGTCTGACATGCAGCACGTCCTGTCTTCCTCAGAGTTATAAATCCTGACTGTATTGGTGAGGCATCCCCGTGCAAGTCATTGTAAAATATGGACGTCCCAGTGAGGAAATGTGATTTAGAGTCTGATAGTTTCAGTAATGACTATTCTGCTCATCTCCAGTCTGAAAAATACCAGAGGAACAACTATGGTTTGTTTTGTAAGTTTGAAACACACTGCATATATTAGCCCTAGGCTCATAAAATGCTCTTGTATTTGCAGCAAGGCAAAATGTTTGTGTGTTTCCTTAACACTAAACTAGCATTTTGTTTATGAGCACTCCGCCACCCTATTGAAGTAGGTGTCTTGACTTGTCTCAAGCATGGAGAGTTGCAAATTGTTGCACCAGATTTTCTTCTTCTTCTTTACTTCTAGACTCAACGAGGAGGAGGCTTCTCCGCTATATTGCAGTAGCCACAAGCTGATGTTATTTCTAGTAAGGCAGGACACTTGCGTCTTGTCACTTCATGGTTGGTTTTGTTTTTTTTTTCCCTGAAATTTATTTAAAGCTACCTCTCTGCATAGCAAACCCTGCTCTTTACCTTTGTGAATCAAAGAGTTCTGAACAGTTAAAAAACCCCCAAGCCTTCTCATGAGTGTTGGGGATGTGCAGAGTTCGTCAGGCTGAAGCTTCTTGTGGATGTTTTCAAACTGCACTCGTTTGTATGTCTTAAAATAGGAGAACGTAGGCTGATCACAAGTTGACAGTATTATCTATGTATTTGGCATCAATATTAGCGAGCTTCTGTCATTTGGCAATTATTTCCATAGTATACCATATGGTGAATAAAATGTTTTCATTCACCCACATATGACTGAAGTTTTGTTGGTCGCTGTGAGCGAGCTTAGCCCGCCGAGGGTTGGTTAAGCCAACCAAGAACCTGAAGATGCCCTTTTGCTTCTCTCAGGCAGGAGGGTCAGTGTTTTAGGAGGAATCTCTTGCAGAAGTGCAGAATTTCTGCACTTCTCTTGGGTTAAGGGAGCTGATTTACGAGGTGCTGGGCCAACACTGCGCTTCCTGATGCCTCTGTAGACTTTACAGAAGAAATTGTTCCACTTTTTTTTTTCTTTTTTTTTTTCCCCCCCCTGCACTGTTGAGTTTTTCCGCTCGGATGATGGATGCAAGATGGGAATGACTCCTGCCTCATGGCTTTCGTTGCGAATCGCAGCACGTGCGGCAGCGATGCAGCACAAGACGAGTTTTCTCAGACATGAGAGAATCCCGAGAAGTGACATTATGAATGCCTCGTGTCTGAGAAAGGTATAATTAGAGCTGCTGTCTTAAAAATAGGCAGCCATGGATCACTCCTTCTTTGAGAATTCTTTATTATACGTATTTTCTGATGTCTAATGCGAGCTGAGCTTGCTCTGCAGCCTTGTTCTGTCAATTTAAAAACTCGAATGAGGCAACGACTCAAATCTGTGGGAATTAGAGTCCATTCGTTCTGGTGCTAATAGAACTGCTGGCTTACAGCTCAGAGGTGCCAGCTTAGATGAGAGCACACCAGGATTCTCCCAATTTTTGAAGTGCAGGAAATAATTTTGTAGAGTATTTTACTGAGCACTTCTGTACTTAGTCACGTAATAGACTATGCAGAACATGGAAAATGCATTTTATGGAGATTTCAGCATTTGCTTTCAATCCTATTAGCAAAAAACCCCACCGTAGTGCCGTGATTTCTGAAGTTATCTGTGAAAGAGACGCTTGGTTTAAAGGGAAATTTCTGTTGATTTCAATACTTGACAAAAATCGTCATTTCCTTTACTCATATGTAAGAGACTTAAGAAATAAAAAAGTAGATGTTGGGAAGGAGACATACAAAACCTTTTATTTTAAAATGTGAAAGTGCTCTATCTGCCTTTTCTGAGATTTACCCATCCCTCTGCTTACTGACACCCCCTCACCTTTAAAAATGAACTTTTCAGGGAATGCACTTGGTGAAGCCTTTTTGCTCGATAACTGATGATCCAGTGGGATTGATCTAGATGAGCTCCTTTGCATAGCATTTCTGCAGAAACATCAGAAATTGCTCTTTGAAACCTAAGGCTGACAAATTATTTGCGTGCCTTGGGTTGTTTGTTCAAATTTTAGGCAACTTGAGACACTTTTTAAAAACATTGAGTGATGGCTAGGCGCTTCTGGGAGGGGTTGGCACTGCAGCATAAAGATAAAGTGTTGTCCGTATTTATGTGATGTTTTGCTATAGGAGAGGAAAGCGAACAGCAGATATATTAGAGAATGTTACATGAGAGTGGTGATTACCTCACGTAGCCTAAGCTAATAGAATTTTTAACTTTTTTTTTTCTTCTTGAAGATTTTCAATTAAAAAATTAATTTTACCTCTGGGAATGCTTTGTTCATTACCTCTGAGTTTCTACTGTTCTTTGGCCAATGTAAAAATGTTTCAAAATTCCAAAGTTTTTGTGAATTTGAACACAAATCATGACTCTGAAAATTCAGTGTTGGGGTTTTATTTGTGGTTTGTTTGTTTTGGTTTTTTTTTCTTTTTCATGGCATTCCATCATACTGTATGTCCTCCCCTCCCTGGCCTCAGCCCAATTTAGGATGCCTGTCATCTGCGATGGGGACAAACCTCAGGCTGTGATTTGGATGCTCTGGGTGGCGCTAACCAAAGTCGTTTGACAACCAGGTGGAAATGCCAGAGCACTTTGAGAAATAAATATGTTGGGAGCAGGCAAATGCACGTATGCAAATGGCCCATGCGGCTCTTGCCGAGCTCTATAAAAATCATTTGACTGAAGCCTCTAACAGGACGGAACGCTCCCTTCGCCGCAGCATCGGCTGTTTGACAAGATGAGACGCACCTTGAGCGGGCTGCTGCTGTGGGGGCTGTTGGGAGCTCAAAGTACAGTGTGGTCGTTTGTGTTAAGTCACGTCAAAATAGAGCTGGTTCCTCACCCAGCTCCAGCACGAGGGTAGTTAGCAGTTGGCAAACACTGCTCAGAGTACACAGGAAAACGAAACAATGTGAAATACAAGTGAAATACAACAGGGCAAGTGTGGAGCCTTGCATTTGGGAAAGAACAACCCCATGTGCCAGTACAGGTTGGGGACTGCCCTGCGGGAGAGCAGCGCAGGGGAAAGGGACCTGGGGGTTCTGGTGGGCAGCAGGATGGGCATGAGCCAACAATGTGCCCTCGTGGACAAGAAGGCCAATGGCATCCTGGGGTGTGTTAGAAGGGGAGTAGCAAGTAGGTCGAGAGAGGTCCTCCTGCCCCTCTGCTCTGCGCTGGTGAGACCCCATCTGGAATATTGTGTCCAGTTCTGGGCCCCTCAGTTCAAGAGAGACAGGGAACTGCTGGAGAGAGTCCAGCACAGGGCAACTAGAATGATTAAGGGAGTGGAGCATCTCCCTTATGAGAAAAGACTGAGGGAGCTGGGGCTCTTTAGTTTGGAGGAGACTGAGGGGTGACCTCATTAATGTTTACAAATATATCAAGGGTGAGTGTCACGAGGATGGAGCCAGGCTCTTCTCGGTGACAACCACTGATAGGACAAGGGGTAATGGGCTGAAACTGGAACATAAGAGGTTCCGCTTAAACTCGAGAAGAAACTTCTTCTCATTGAGGGTGACGGAGCACTGGACCAGGCTGCCCAGGGAGGTTGTGGAGTCTCCTTCTCTGGAGACATTCAAGACCTGCCTGGACACGTTCCTGTGTAGCATAATCTAGGCATTCCTGCTCTGGCAGGGGGATTGGACTTGATGATCTTCGAGGTCCCTTCTAATCCCTAACATTCTATGATTCTGTGATCCAGGCAGGACAGACCATGCTCTGCGCACAGGACAAGCCACCGACCCAGGGGCCATCCCCCAGCCAGTGCCCGCTGCATGATGCACACGAGTGCCTGTTCTCTTGGAGCTTATTCCAGTCGCTCAACTTCCATGCTTTGTCGGCAGCTTGAGGGAACAGTTACAGGAGAGTTAAACACGCAGAAGGAAACGAAGCAAAAAGCCAAGTGTGAAGTTTGTGAATCAGTCTTGAGTATTTGTGCCAACTGTTAAGCGAATACTTGCAAACAACAAATAAATTTAGCTTTTCTAAATGGCTCTAAACAAAAATATGTGGTTGAGTCACAGGAAATCTCACATGGCCTCGCCATCGCTGCCTCTGCAGTAGTTAGCTCTTCAGGTGAAACCAACGTGCTAAAATAGCTAAGTGCAACTCATAGTAAGGCAGATGATGTGAAAAGTTTCTGTCTTCCCTTCATGGAAATAATTTTTCTGTATGTGTACACATCTGCCACCAGATTTTTTTAATTAATATTATTTTTTTATTTTTTTCTCCCCTTGCAATCTTCCTAGATTTGCGAGGAGGTGGAGAAGATTCAGATGAAAGAATTTGGTCTCTAGAGCAACGCTGTTTGGCATAACTGCTATTGACTCCTGATCTGCTCTATCTTCCATTGATCTGCACAGAGCATGAAAGCCAGAGATATGAATCTAAAAATGAACAAAACAAAATAAAGAGCTTCATCTTGGCTATTGTTGTTTGAGACTTACGCAAAAATAATAGAATGTTGCCAAGGAAATGTCTTTTTATTCAAAGAGGAGCAAATTATTTGATTGTTTGTTAAGGGCAAGTAAAACCAACATCACGTGGCTCATTAGAAGTTACAGAGCTCTCCCTAAAATTAGATCTGGACTATTATATCTTATCCCTCTCTGGATGATCCGAGTACTTAATGTACCAGAGCATTCAAAGGGCTTTTACGTGAGACAGCTGCGTTAAGTTTTTTACATCTAAAGGCTGATTCCCGCGTGGCTACGTATCTTCCTCCTCTTTGTACCAATACAACATATTTGCAAAAATTGTGTCATGGCTTGGAAAGATGTTCTCCCCAAAGTCTAATAAATAGCACGGAAGATTGCAAGTGCATTCATAAATGTTCCGACTAAAAATTAATTGTTTTGGCAAGTGTTGTCTGACCAGCTGTAATAGATACAGTTTGTGTGTTGGTTACAGGAGGAACCACGTTTAACTCTAGATTCCAAGTCTGCAGGATGAGAGGCTGATCTGATGGATATGAACTCTTTTTATTTTTGGTAAAAAGAATAGTATTATTTAGGTTGGGTAGTTAGCGTGGTTGAGATAAAAGGAAGAGCAGAAAGCCTTGAGAAACAGCTGTGGGGTTTTTTTGTTTGGATTTTTAATTTCCCCTACGCAAAAACTTTATTGTGAAAAATAGTGGAAGTGTGGACTGATTCAAGAAGTGTTCGAAGGGTTTATTTTTGAAGCAGAGAGGAAGGATCACACTGCTTACTAGTCTGGCTGAGCCAGTCTGCTGTTCTCAGAGGGAAGGAAGAGCAGTTGTCTTGGTAAATGTTAAAAAACCAACATACTGTTAGGAGGAAAAAAAAAAAAAAGATGAAGCCCTTGAGATGTTCTTCTCAGAGCAGTGGAATGGAAACCAGGCGGAGGAGATGGCTGTTTAATTGAATGCAGCCTGGGAAGGAAGAGCTGTGGGGAAAAGTGCTGGAAAGGTCTTCAGGCCTCATTGAAGTCAGAGAGGTACTGGTGTGTTTGTTGTCTGTGTCCTGTGTGCAAAATCTCAGGGAGTATTTATGCTCTTTTGTCTTGCTGTGCTCTGACAAGGGTGTGTTGATGCATCAGTGAGCGAGGTGAGCGTTTGTTGTCAGGTTGAGCTGGTTGATGTTTTCAGACTCAAGGTTCCCTTCCACACATGATTTGTGAGAGCATTCAGAGGTCGAGGTGCGGGAACTCAGAAGGCCAATGATTTGACAAGGAGGCAAAGGTTTCGATGACAATATCTGAGAAGCAGCACATCCAGTCTCGAATAACATGATGATGATGGCAAACAGGTGACTGGCCTGGAGTCCTGAGGCTGGGCTATGGGAGGCATTTTCTCCTGGGGCTCTTGTTCAAGAATTACTGCAGTCCTGCTCGCTTTGTTTCCAGCTTTATAGACAGCAGGAGTCCCTACAGCAGCTGCAGACATAATAAAATAGTAGCTAGAAGAGTGCTTTGATAGAAAAAGAGTGATAAAAGTCCTGCATAGCTGAGGGTGTCAATGTAGAAGATACAATCCTAGATCCAAAGCAGAGTGATGTTGAGATAAAACCCCTTGCATACCCACTAACCCAACTGGCAGGGGGTGCAGCAAAGGGGTTGTGGGGTCTCTGTCAAAACTCAAAAGCTGATTAGACGTGGCCCTGGGTAACCAGCTCGAGGTGGCCCTCTTTGAGCAGGAGGGTTGGGCAAGGTGACCTCTGGAGGTCCCTGCCAGGCGCAGCTGTACTGTGGTTCTGGGGCTGTAACTGTGGGGTTACTGAGGCTCGTCTGGAAACGAACATTTGCAGGATGAGGTGTGGGAGAACCACTTCGACACTGCCGACAGCAGTGCTTGAGCCGTGGCAGCAAAAACAATATCTGAGAGCTGCACAGAGAGGATGTTTACAACTGTTTGGCGCGTGATGTTTCGTGGTTGCTGCCCGCAAGAAGTACATTTGTCTGGGAAGGTTCTGCAGGAGGTTGCTGTGTGTCTCTGAGTGCAGGACGGTGACTGTGAGGTGTGGGACGGCTCCACCTGCCCTCAACAGCTCCCTGTTAAAGGGAGCAGCTGAGGCTCACAGCTGGAGTCTGTCCTGGTGAGCCTGCTCCAAAAACTGTGTGGTCCTGCCTCAGAAACGTTCCTAATGATATTTTTGGTACCAGATGTTCAGTTTCTCCTGGCAGGGAGTCCTGCTGCCGTGGGGCCAGTGGATGGGCATTGCAGAGAGAATCGTCTGACTGTGGAGCTGTGTTTAGTGGTAAAAAGGTATTACTGTAAAACAGCGATAATACAGATGATGAGCCTTCGCATCCAAAGTTTGCGAGCCAATCTCTCTCTCTTTCCCCCTATCACGGAAACTCAGCAGTATCATGTGCCACAGGAGTAGAGGAAGAATTCCCATTTGCGTAGGTAGTATTTCGTTTGGCAGCTGGAAAGTCCTAAGGTGGTGGGTTGCAGTATAGAAGGGTAAAGCTCATGTGGGGAAGAATGCCCGTTTATCAGAAGAGCAAGCATTGAAAGCATCGTGATTAGTCAGCTTTTTTTTTTTTTTTCCTTTGAAAATTCTACTCTCGAATCCTCCTGATGCAATTCATGAGTAGGATTTTTCCTATCCGTGGTGCACCAGAAAAATAAGTTCCTCTGGCAGCTGACGGCAGGGGAAGTACCGCGGCAAACTCGGTGCAGGTTGTGCCACGGGCTGGCGGCGTGGGGTGGCAGAGCTGCTGTGAAGGAACAATTGCAACATCATACGGGCCAGATGTGTGTAAATTAGTGTGAGAACGTTTCAAAGCTGCCCCTGATGCTGTTGCAGTCTTGCAATTTGTGTTATGTAACTGTGCACCGCTTATGCAACCCCTCCCGAACCTGTACGAGACTCAGCCTGGTCCCGGAGAGGTGCAGCCTCGTGTTTTGTGGGGAACAGCTCGACTGGAAAGTGGGTGTCTGGGTAAACATGCAGAATTTCTCACTTAGTGGCATTTGTCAGGGGCTGACAGTGGTTTGAATGTGCTTTTAACGTGCTGGAGAAGACCACAGGGGAGGAGAGGGGCTTCTCATTTTTGTGTGTCTATAGGGAAATAATCCGTCAGCTTTTTTTTTTTTTTTTAATTCCCTTTTTTTTTCTTTACTGCTGCTGGCGAACGCCTCTAGCTATCCTGGTCGAATTTTAGGAAACGGAACTCCTCAAATCTCAGAGCCCACCTCCCTCTCCGGCCAGCGGCGAGGCCTGGATCGCCTCTTTCGGAGATTTCAACAGCTTCCCGACGCGAGGGGGAAGGGAGCCTCGCCTCGGGGGCGATTCCCACCCCGAAATCCCTCTTTGCGGGCAGGATCCCCCCTGAAATCCCCGCGTACCGCCTGCCCAGGCCGGGCCCGGCGGGGTGGGGGAGGCGGGATGCGCGCCGGGCTGCTGCCGGCAGGGAGGGGGTGGGCAGGGCTGGACCGGCCCCGCGGAGGGCGGCGCGCATCCCTCCGCCGCCGGGACGGTTGCCAGGGCGACGGCTGCGTGGCAACGGGCTTGGCAGCGGGGACCGCCCGTTGCCGGAGGAGCCCGGAGGAGCCGCCGCGGCGAGCAGAGCCCGGGCTCTCTGCCCTCCTCCTCCTCGCTAGATGCTTCGGCGACCTCCAGCCACCCCCGGCCAAGCTCCTCTCGCCCTCACCGACCGGGAAGCCTTACCGGAGGGGCGAGCGGGGGGGAATCCACCTTCCGACCGGAGCCAAGCAACAGAGAAGCGCGGATGGGGCCGCTGGTGCGGAGCGCCGGGGGCTCCCACCAGTGGCTCGCCAGCTTTTTCCTCGGCCTTTGCTGGTTTTTAAGCCCCGGCAGATTGGCGGCTCCGGGGGGAGATTATCCCGGGGCGACCGTGGACAATTTGGTGGTCAGGAAAGGGGACACGGCGGTGCTTAGGTAGGAGCGGCGAGTGCGGTTTTGGGGGCTTGTTGGGGGGGCACTTGGGGACCATCTGAATTGACCCCGCCGTGGCGTCCCCGAGAGCGGTCGAGGCTCCCAGTGGAGCCCGCACGGGCTCCAGCAGTAGCCCCAACCGCTCTCGGGGACGCCACAGCGGGCAAAGGATTTTTTTCCTCGGTTTTTAACTCTGTTCCTTAAGTGTCTGGGGGGAGAGAAGTTTGGAAACGCTGGCAACATCAGTTCGGGGCACCTGCAGCCCCATAACGCCCCATCCAAAGTATCGGCATCCTTATTTCTATTTTTATTTCCGATTTCTTGGCGAGGTTTTTTACGCCATCAGGAGATTTACGTGCTTGCGGTAGCGCTGCTGCCGCTTCTCCTGCCGAAACCTCGCGCTTCCCCTCGGTGTCTTCTCCTCAGTCCGGCAGCAAAATTTGTTTACCAGTCATCATACACCATACTTAATCTACCCGAATCCTTCTTTCCAAATCGCGTTCGTTAATCCTCGGCTTTGATTTGATTATTTCCCTCCCCCCGATTCTAACTTTTTATTCGTGCGTTGTACTTCTGTCATGATCTCGTTTGTAGTTTGGGGGGGGAAAAACACATTTTCTCAGTATCTGGAATATGATTGTGGTTTGTGGAATCTCCTTGCTTGTGATGAATCTCCCATTTAATTGGCAGTAGTTTTAAGCTATGGATCTTCCAGCTGTATTATTTTTTGTTTGTTGGGGTGTCGTTCACTCAGGTCTTCATGCAAAGTCTTTTAGCCATATGCATTTTTAATGATCCTGTGATCAGCTGCGAAATACTACATGAGGTATTTTCCATAGGAATCTGGAATCATTTTATAGCAAGCCAGCCTGCTTCTGGTGTAGTAGCTACTGAAAATACAGTAGATGTCTATGTAGGGCAGCTGACAAGTATTTTTTATGTATACTCTGTGTTGTGAGATGTCCTGAAGTCCTCATGCTTCCTGCCTGCAGAATTGGAGTATCAAAGAAAATATATATGGAAAAAAGTCTATTTTATTTGCACTGTTTCAGGCTTAAAGGTTGCAGAGAGGGTAACTCGGTGAGCTTGCAGGCAGTTAAGACAGATACTCAGCCAGTACTAAATGTTATTAGGACATAAACAAATATGTGTTCAGAACTACTTTATTAGAAAATTGTGGAATTACTCTAAAGGTTACCTCCTGGGGGGTTTCAGCTGGAACCCATTCAGCTTTCTAGGCCTGAAAGTGTGTTTGAAACTCAGTGTCTGTGGAGCTGGCTAGGTTACATAAATGAAATTAGAGCTTTAAGATTAAAACATTAGTTTTGTCTCACAAGGGAGGGAGGGTATCGGTTTTGTAAAGAGATGCTGCTAAAGGAAACATTAACGTGGCTGCTGAACTCTAGAACAAAGCAATTAGATGGTGAAAGAACTCGTGTTACATCTGGTTTCTCATTCTTCTTGCTCTGTGATTAAGTTCTTTCATTTCATGTGCCTTTTGTAGGCTTCCCCGCAAATCAGAGTTTATTTTGTTTTCAGCTAGTATTGCGACTTGAAAGGGGAAATGTGGGATCACTCTAAGAGGGAACACTTTCAAAAGAGTGCACAGAAGATGGGTAGAGCTGTATATCTTGAGTCTCTCGCTGCACATCTTCACTGCTCCTCCTGAATTTTCCCTCACTGGATATTTGTAACACAAATATATTTCAGTACACATTGCAATAATTGCTGTCAGTATCCTAAGTATCGGAAGCTGGCTATTTGTTTAAACGCAGATCCCACTGAGCTGGATAAAGCAATCTGGGAGTTAGAAAAGGAGGTGGTTTTTCCTTCCAACACTGTAGCCATCTGAATTTAGCTCTTCTCAGTCACTGCTGGCTGCAGCATCCCAGGCTGGCTGTGCGCTGTAGTTCCCAGCCTCTCACAGCAAGATGGCCATCAGCTCCCTCCTGCTGGCACGTGTTGATTCCCCTCCAGCTTCTCCCCTTTGGACTCTTCTCCAGCAACGAGGGCTCCAAGAGTTACCTCCTCACTTTCTTACAAGTGCAGCACCTTGCCTAAAGCAGCTAGCATCCCTCGTTTTTAATGATTAACACCTGGGAGAGATTCCCATTGCTTTGAGTCAGCTGCGGGGTGGTGAGGGTGATGCACGGGAGGCGTGTTTGGGTGGAGGCAGCCCCCAAGGCGAGGCCGTCGCTCGGACCTGCACGGCCCCCGGGGCTTTCCCTGCGCTGGCAGCTCAGTTACCTGTTGACACAACACTCGAGGTCTGCCAGGAGTGGGAATAACAGGGCTCCCTGCACTGAACAGAGGATGAACTCTTACTTGGGAGTCTCGTTTTGTGCTAAAATGCTGGGGAAGGGAGCGCATTGCCTGTTTCAGCCAGGAGGCAACCGAGCGAGCCAGATTCCTCCAGTCTCTTGTCTCACATTAAGTTTTCATTGTCTTTACTAAAGATGAGGAATCAAGCCTTCTCTAAACGCTGCCATTCTCCGGTAAAAGCCTCTAAGTGTTAACATGAAGTAAAATGAGTAGCGCGGCTCCTTCATTTTAAGATGGTTAATTCGTATGAAAGCGTGGTTAATCAGCCAGGCACCGGAGGCGCGGCTGGAGAGCAAAGCCACGAGCATCACTCCCTGCCCAGTGCTTGGCCAGACCTCCCCCAACCTCTCCCGTGTTCCCCATCCTCCCTGCCCAGACCCCCAGCAGTGCAGGGGTACTGGGGGGTCCCCACAGCCCCCCTGGCCAGCGCTCCCTGGGGCTGACAATGGGCACAAACCCTGAACCTCCCACCTCCAGCTGGCCCAGCCCAGCCGACGGTTGGCCAAGAAGGTTGCTCAGCACCTGGGTGGGTACAGAAAGCACCTTAGCAATTAGGGTTTTTTTAAGAAAACGCCTTGTTAGCCAAAGTGTTCTTTCTGGGAATGAGTTATTTCTGTAGCCCCAATGATTAAAAGCTGGTTCCTTCTTTTTGTTTTCGATTGGGGATTGGTCCCTTGCGGTCACAACAGCCTTTGTGTCGCTGTCAGTCCAAGTTGTAAGAAGTTGTATCAGTAACATGGTGGGTTTGTATGGCAAAATAATTTGGGGAAGCTACTTATCTTTGGAAGTATAACTCTGTCCTGCCTCTTTTTTGTGTTCTTCCCAGACATGGCTTAAGATTTAATGAGAACACACAAGCAAAGAGAGAGCAAGTTATAAAAGTGTTATTTTATTAAAGGGATAAATTTCTACATTGTAAATTGCTAGAAATATAGAAACTATCCGTATTTTTGGAATCGGGTTTCTCTCTTTTCGAGACCTCCTGTGAGTACAGGGATCCCCATGGGGCTGCAGCCCATCCCTCACGCTGACAGCAGGACAGGCAGGTTCGGACCAGGAGCATTTTAAGAGCGGTGACAGACGCAGAGCAATTTCCTTGGGGCAGGGATGGGTGACCTGCTCCCCTGCCCCGTGAACAGAGCAGGTGCTGCAACAAAAGCGAGCCTTCCTGACAGTATTTTCACATTGTGTAAGCAGTAAAATTACATTTTGGAAGCTGACACATTCTTTTAAAGAGCAAAAGATTTTTTTTACCGCTCCGTGATTATAAGTGGTTTATGAAATGTGTGCTGTGCAATAGGTAAAATAATGTGAATTCTTCACTCCAAAGAGTTAAATCTTGAGTGAAAGAGCTGGACTGAGGCTGCCAGTGAAGTGTCGGAGGGTGGAAGCTGTACAGCAGATACCTGGGTCTGACTGTGATTACAGAGCACACCTTGGTTCTTGTCACTGGGAAAACTGGGCATTGCTTCCAGGCCAGTCTTGTTGACAAGTAGAGTGAACTTGATCTTTGACCACAGCAGTCTCTTTTTTGCCATCATGTGTGAATTTTAGCTATAGTTGAGGGCATCCAGCAGTCATTCAAGAAGGATGATTATAGGAGATGATTTTTTTTGTTTCGGTCATAGGTCAGGAGGTTTGGGGGTTTTCGGTTTGTTTTCTAAATTTAAAAACCGTGTAGCCTGGCTGCTTCTCTTTCCACCTCAGAGAGTTTCAGGTCTCTGTCATGCTCAGCCGTGCTCTCTGCTGCCTTGGAGGCTTGAGCCAGTCATCAAACCTGCCGTATGAACCAACAGATAACTGTCTAGGAGTGTGTTGTACTGGCGTTAAAAGGTTTGGGCACACAGCAGGCAGCTGATCCAAAATCATCCATCTCTTCTGGTGGCTGCTTTTAGAGTCACTCAACTTCTCTGTATGTTTTTCTGCTGGTGGGAGAAGTTGCCATCTGGGGAAGAGCAGCTCCTGGCACCCTCGCTGTCTCTCGGTGTCCTTGTGCAGAAGAGCTGCTGCTCCAGCCCCGAAGGCAGCGAGCGTGACTTGGCCCCGAGCTCTTCGACGGTGGCAGCCCCAGGGTGGCAGGGGAGGCGTGCGAGGCAGCGTGTCAGAGAAATGCAGCTCCACGTGTGGCTCTGGGGGCTCAGAGCTTCGCCGTGGCTCCCTCGAGCTCTGCAGAGATGGTGGTTCTCACCGTCTAATGAAAAAGACTTTCCCAGCTGTGTGTCATCATCTTTGCTTTTGTGGGAGAATGGGACACTCCCTGTTCTCCACCGTGGCTTTCCCCTTATGGATGTTGGTCATTCAGGGGAGAGATGTCAATGTTATTTTTCCAAACTAGGTCTCTTTAGGAGCACCAAAAGCGGTGTCTCTGAAATCAGAGTCTGATACGGACGGGAGCTCTGTTTTGGCAGGAGAAGTTTGGCAGCAGCAGCCAAACCCATGCCTTCTGCTTCTCCGGCTTTCACAACATGCTGCTTTTCAGACTGCACTTCCCTTCTCCTAGTGAAGCACATCAGTGCCTTCCCATGGGCCCAGAACAAATGAAACCTTGCTGGGACCGTTTCCTGCTTCAGCTTCTTCTGGCTCCAGGCACTGGGGAATGACAGTGCAGCGTGATGGTCACCGTCATGGATTTTTATTTTGTGTGGGCTCCTCGCCAGCACATCTTGACCTATGAAATTCCGTGCATTCCCAGATCAATGGGCCCGAGGAACCTCCAGCTACTCTCATCAAAATTGCTGAAGGTGCTTGCTTGGCTTGAGTGCCTGTGGCATGCAGGGAGGTCAAGCAGGCTTTGGCTCTGGAGCTGTTCAGGTCCTGGAGGATCATGTTTAGATTGGATCTTGGGAAGAAGTTCTTCAGCCTGTGGGTGGCCAGACTCTGGAACAGATTGCCCAGAGAGTCTGTGGCTGCCCCCTCCCTGGAGATGTTCAAGGCCAAGTTGGATGAGGCCTGGAGCAACGTGGGCTGGTTAAGGGCATCCCTGCCTATGGCAGGGGTTAGGTGAGATCATCTCTGAGGGCCCTTCTAACCTAAGACATTCTAGGATTCTATGTAGATACTTAATTCAAATTTAAAATTCAGGGAGGGTGGGGCTGGTGACTTTCAGGGACTGGGACTTACTCATCAGTTTTGCCTTGTCTTCTGCAAAGAACTGCCCTTTCTAGCCAACAGTCTTTGCCAAAGGAGCAACGACGGTCCAGGAAAGCAGATGACATGTTGGCCAAATGCTCCCTGTCTGATGTAATTCAAATTCCTGACAACTGGGCATTTGAAATGAAAGTTTTGCAGTGTGGGTAGCAGGAGAATATCAGGTGTATATAACACGTAAATTTTGAGGTAGGGTGTATGTTCCAGCATGGCAGTCCCTCTGATGTGGACGTGCCCATGTCAGACACCGTCATGTGCACCCATCTTTAAACCCATCTGTGGGGGGAGGTTGGGTGGTGCAACAATTACAAAATCTTTCTTCTTTCCTTTCAGATTTTAAAAAGTATATTTCTTGAGTTCCATAGTCTTTTGGTATTCTTCTGCAGTTCAGGATCATAAATAATTTGGCAACGTGAAGCTTTGTTCCTGCATCTCTGAAATGTGACTGCGCCACGTGTAGACGTACGTGCACGCTCCCCCATAAAATTAAGTTGTTGTTTGGGCAGGACTTTCACGTTCCAAGTCCCTGCCACTTATTAAACAAGCACGTTATGGCGCTTGCCTCTTGTCTGTACAGCAATAATAAATAAATTCTGAGTAAATTAAAATAATTTATCATTTTAAACGATCGCGAAAGTTTCAGATGTTATGCAGAGGAACTAACAAAACAAAGAATCAGCAAGGAATGAGAAACAGGATTTGTTCCAGAGGGCTGTTCTGTTGAGGAAAAAAAACAGAGACTTAAATTACTTTCTTCTTGTCATCTTGCATAAGAGCTGACTGCAACCGATATCCCAGGGAAACAAGTCTCGGGGGTTCGGGCTGACTCGTTCCACGGGCCAATCAGCCACACGCAGAACTGCCTGACACTGTCTCTCCTGGCAGAAACTTGACCCAGAGCTGTGCTTGGAAACTATAATCTGAGCTGCGGCAGGTTCAGGGAATCAACATGGAGACGTTTCAGCAATCTTTGTGACTCGCAGAGATGAATGGGGCCAGTGAGGCTCGTGCCAAGGGCAATGGGCAGGTCCTGGCTTGAGGAGCACCCAGGTGCTCGCAGGCTGTCGGCCACTTTGTTCCTTCTTCTGGGCGTGCCTTCAGTCCTGCACATGTACGATAATATTTTATATTGGCATGGGCCATCGTTTCAAAGCCCCTCTACAATGGGGCTGTTGCGGTCCGGGAGCGAGGAGGACAAGGTGGATGATGCAGAGCATCTTCCTTGCTGCTCCAGCCACTGAGGCAGCCTCCGCCTCTTCACGCACCTCGAGGAGCAGCGTGGCCCGAGAAGAAACATGGGGATTTTCAGAAATATAGGGGTTCAAGTCAGCAGCTGGGCAAAGGCAGAGGCGGGTTCCTCCGGCTCGCCACAGCTCTGGGGAGATCTGCACCGAGGTAACGCTTCCCCGATCGATCAGATAATTGATTGTGCCCACCCACAGGCTGCTGGCACGGGAGTGGCTGGTTCCTTGACCCTGCTTCACCTGCAAGTCAAAATGATCTGCAAAGATAGGACTGAAAGACAGAGATAGGTTTGAAAGACAAACGTGTGTCTCCCTGTGAGAATGCTGCTCCAACATGGGCAGGAATGTTTGTTCACCACCCTGCTGCTGGGGTCCTGCCTGTGGCAGAGGGAGGGTGTGCAGGGTCCTCTCTCTCAGCCTCCAAGGGTCAATCAGTACAAAATCCATGTACTTGCATGAACAGGAAAGTCTCGCCTGGAAACAGAGTTTGAAATTTGAACTTTTCCAATTTGCAAAATTCCTATTTCTTCCGTCAGCCCAGATGTCAGCCTGAGGTTGACGCTAACTCAGTGACGTCCTTACAGGAGTCTGTCAGCATCGGGGCTCTTCCTCCTCTGCCTCTCATTGGAAATCGTCCCTCCACCGTGCTCTTAGCTGTCCCAAGCCCTCACACGCTGCGTGCAACGTGGAGGAATCCAGCCTGAGCAAAGTCCATCTCTTGGAGCTTGGCTGAGTTTGCCCTGTTGTGTGCAGTCCCACATCCCGCCCACCTTTATCCCACCCCTCACAAGCTCTCGAGCTGTTTCCTTTTTACTCTTTTCATGTGTTTTTCAACTCAGCTGAAAAATAATAAAGATCTTTCTTTCTCTGACTGGATGCACAGTTTTGTTTCCAACGTTGCAGCTGCCTGAGACCCCAGAGCAGGCTGGATTCGTTGGTGCACCTGCATTTGCATGTGGGTGGATATGTAAAATAGGGCCAATAAACTGCTCAGCCGTCATCGCAGGAGTGTTTCTTGTTCTCTTTCCCTGGTACCTTCTGCAGAGGTACCAGCACATGGAGCTGGGAGCTGTCTGCAGGAGCTTGAGCTGGAGCTCAGGGTATCTTGCTGTGCTACAACACCAGCAGAGATTTGGCGGTTGCTTGCACACAAGAATGGCCCACCGGGGGAGTTCAGCCTAAGTTTTGATTTTTATACCTGCAAAATCATTTAAAAAAGTATGGTGAAGTAGAACAGGTCCTGTTTTAGAACAGAAAAACAATCAATCTATTTTAAAATATTTTCCCTTGGCAAGGGAAGACGATCTGGTGGTCAGACAGCCAAACAGCTATCATTAGTCATGCATAATTAAAACAGAGAGTATCCAACTGTTAGCAGTAACAGTTTTGTCTTGGAAAAAATCTCATTAGCATACAATACTTCTAACAGAAATTTCCAGTAGTTTTTCCTCATGCAAATGTCAATGTAAATGAAGGAAATTCTATACATTTATGTACACATGCTGTATTTTTCCTATACTTATGTAAATATGCAGGAATATGATAACTGTCCAGTTTAGCACAGCATCTGTGATATGCCTGCTAAATTTACATAACGCAAGTCTGTCAGAAGTAGGCAGGAACCTTATTCCCTCTGCAAAACATAGGAATACATAATTTACTGCGCCGTTGTATGCCTTTGATATTTCACTGGCTTCACACTGAAAAAAATGTTTTTAAACTGAATATAATCCACCATTGTAAAACAGCACTGGAGGCTGAAGTCCTCCCTTTCTGGCCACCTGGTTTTCATCCAGAGGTAGCTCCTGCTACGTTTATTCCTGGTATGAAGAACACGATGTAGGTCTTTGCCCTTGATGTCCTTGGGAAGGGCTGAGGGGCAGGGTTGGTGCATCGCGTGGCACAGCTCTTTGGGGTTGCTTTAGGTGCCAATAAGGAGAGATGTTCCCTTGGAACATGGTGCTGGTGAGGAGCTCTGGAGCTCCCGAGGTGGGAGGCACAGTCCTGGTGCTCGCGGAGGGCCAAGTAGCGCACGGGCAGGCTGGCCCTGGGGACTGGTGGAAGGCAGGACCAGGAGGACCTGCCCTCACCCACCATGGAGATGGGCCCATGCTGGGTGTCCGGGAGCAAGCTCAGGGCTGTAGGAAGCTGGTGATTTCGTGTATTTATTTTGTTACGTTTCTGATACATGGTGAAAAAGAAAACTCCATCAATCCATCCATCCCATCCTATTCCATCCTATCTATTCCATCCATTCATACCATCTGTCTATCCATCCATCCTATTCCATCCCATCAGTTCATTTTTTTTTATATATAGACTTCATCCTGCAAATGAGCTTCCCTGAGGCGTGGTTGTGGCTGCGTGCCACACCCCGGAGAGTGATGCTCCAGCAGTTACAGAGCTCCTGCAGCCCCTGGGATGTGGTGAGGGTGGATACCATGTTAAAAAATCGGAAAATATTGCAGAATAAATTGTTTTGTGCTGTGGAACAAAAAATATTGCTGGAGTAACTGAAGCAGTATTTTTCAATGCCATTTTTTGTTTCTTTCTCCCCTCTCTTTCTGCTTGGCCATGCTGGTTGCCTAGAACTTTCTCTTCCGCTTGTCTTTCTGCCCTGTTGTAAATCAGTGGTCCATGTGACAGTGGGTTTTGTATGCGGAAGAATAAGGTTCATTGGGACAGCTGAATACATTTAAAATCTAAACAGGTAGTCCAGTACAACCCTTGTGTGAGAGCTCCAATAATTATTTTTCGTGGGTTTTAATAAGCTACCATCTTAAGTGCTGAAGAAGTCTACAAAGAAGTTTTGCTTCCATTTTACTAGCTCTGTATTTTAATAACACCGGTAGTAGTTTGCGGAGACAAATATTAGAGAACTTCATCCTCTTGGGATCAGGGATGCAGGAACAAGCACTGCATGCCTGTCTTCTGCAACTGCTGGTTTGTTTTAATTCAGGAAAGTTTACTCTCTTCTGTCAATGTCAGAGACCTGGCAGCAGCAGAGGTCCTCTCACGAAAGGTGCCCCAGCCCACAGGGTACCTGCCAGTCCCACTGCTTCCCTGTCCCTAGCACAGATACTGGTCTGGACTTGGGGCACCTCCTTTTGGGAGCCAGAGGAAGAGCAAAAACATTGAAGGCCAACACAGAGCTTTTTGACTTCCCGGGCAGGCTCTGGCCGGGGCAGGTGGGTGCTTCTGCTGGTGTACGTGGTGGGTCTGGGCGGGGGTTTGCCGCGCAGAGGCTGGTGTTGATGCAGGGTGATGCCCAGCTGCCAACGTGCTGCCCTGGATACTTGCATCCTCTGATTATTTTGACCCAAAATTTTGGCTTGGACTCTAGATATTCATCAGATACACCGTCACCATGCGTGTTGTATGAAATGATGAAGGGATCTGGTCTGGGGCATTCAGCTGGGGGGCTGTGGTCTCTGCATCTTCCCATGGTTCTTCATGGTCCCTTGCTGGTCCAGAAAGCCCTTGGTAGCTCTGCCGTCCCAGCTGGTGGCCACTTCTTCGAGGGAAGGTGGAAAATGTGGTGCCTGGTGCCTCCAGAGACACTTGGCGGGCTGGCTTCCTGACAGCGAAATGTCAATTTGCTAGTGATAATTATCAGAAGGGAGTTTAATGGGGAGGGTGTAACCGACCGCATTATATTTGCCCATTCTTTGTGACTGCGATGCTACTCACTTGAAATGTTCAACTTGACACAGGAGCTCCAGATATAACCTTCGCTTTCAGTAAATTGTGGTGTCACTTAATTTTAAAGTAGAGCTGTAAATGCATGATGGCAAAATGAAAATGTTGAGTGTTGCAGCCAGTGCTGTGGGGAGGTGGTACATTGCAGTCCTGGAATAAACACATTTTACGTTTGTGGCACAGTTCAAAATAAAGTGTGTATCATTTACTGATGTAATTTAGTATCAGATTCACTGTATCGTGTGATAGAACATTGTGATGGCCAGAAGCTCCTGTCATCAGTGGTAGGAAGGAGAACCGGTGAGGGTGCCGTGGGTGTGCAGAGAGCGAGGTCTGTGCAAAGAGCAGGGCTGTGCTCAATAACAGATGGAAATTGCCCTCACCACTGTGTGCTGAATTTTGGAACCCCGGCACATGCCTCAGACCTGTCCTGGTGGAGGACTGCGGTGGTTAATGCCTCTGCATTTGCTTCTTCGGCTTTTCTAGCCCTGGACCTGCCAGTACGGAGACTCCTGGAGGACTGGAGCAGCTTTGCTGCGAGGACAGGCTGAGGGAGCTGGGGTTGTTCAACTGGAGAAGAGAAGACTCTGGGGGGACAATTAATGGGCTACACAGCAAGCTCAGCAAGATGTGGAACTGCTAATTTTCCCCAAACTGGTTGAATAAAGGTCAAGAACTCCCACCTGCCAGCAGTGGAGAGAAGAACTCCTGTGCCATGACCTGTGGGACTGTTAAGGAGGAAAGCAAAGTTTTGGATGCCTCGAGGAGGTGGAAAGGATGGGTAACGGTCCATAAAGCCTTTTCTGACAGTTCCAAGAAGCCCAGAACTGAAGATGGCAGAAGTCAGCAGAGGCACCGAGCTGTTGAGTGGTCCACCGACAATAAACATTCAAGAAACACAGCTTTCAATGAGTTTGTTGTTAGTTGGTTTGGGTTTTTTTTTTAGAATTCTACAAGTTGTGTTGACTCATCTTTGTGTCAACTCCTCAAATCATGCTTGTGTGAGCATTTTCTCATGACTTTTTTGGCTTCCGACATAGAAGTGAAGGGAAACTTAAAGAGTAGAGGAAGACTTGCTCTACCAAATTTTTAGATTGACAAGATGCTTGTGGCTTAATTATAAGAGGAATTGGGAAACGGTCCTAGAAGAGGATGAACAGTGTCAACACACATTGAAATAAATTACAGGTGAGGCTGTCCTAGACTTTGAATGCTTAAAGTCTTTAGGAGATTGAAGGCAAGTCCCAGTGAAATCCCAAAATAATTTGATATCCTGAGCTCAGGCAATAATAAGTTTCCAAAGGCGGCAAGAAGAATGGATGTCTTGGCAAAAATAAACAGATAAATAAAAGTGCTGTCTTCTGTTTTTGTCTACTGTGTCACAAAATCTGAAAGGCTGAGGTCTTTTCTGCAAGATAAATGAACCTGGCTTTATTGAAAGCGTGATTTCAAACAGGTAACTCTGTCAGGTCTGAAAGCAATTATTTCAATTATTCTGTTCCTAACCATCATAATATAGCAGATTTTAATGGGGGATTTGAATCTGATGAACTAAATTAGTTAAAAAATGAGCACAGCTGTATATGAAGGTCTCGGAAAGGACTTACATTATTAACTCGACTTATTTTAGGATCTGTGCTTATGAGGTATTGAGTTAACTTAGTTATGTATTTTAATAAATGTGAGGAAAAATCTCATACCAGTGGGAGTTAAAAATGCAGTAGTTTTGCAGGTATTGTGTTGCTTACGGAATGAAATAATGCATAATAATGTTATAACTAAAACATTCCTGTGTATTATATTCATGCTAAATATTTTTATTTATAAATTTAGTGTGGTGGTATCATACAATATTTACAAAATTGTAGGTTAACTCATTGAAAGTATATGTGCATTTACTTGAGTTGTTATGGCGTGATTAACTTGAATTTATCATAGGCATTAAACCAGTAAACTGGCAAAATCACGCACTTTTAAATGCCATATATAGAGAAAAGCGTTAAAGTGTTTCACTGTCTGGCTACTACTTGAGGTCATCTTGATATAAGTTAAATTGCATGGCAGCACTTAGGACACACCTTTTATGATTGGCCTCACCAGGCCACTTCTAACTTGCAATCACACTCCCACTTCAGCAGCGCAGTTCTTTTGTAATTCCTGTTCGAGACAGTTGTTAAGTAAATCTAAAATTAAGTATTAAAAATGCCATTGAAATGGTAATATAAACACTGGGAGGAAAAAAAAAAAGACTGATTAATCTAAGCTTTTCTTTTAGGCACTAAGGGTCTCTCGTATCGCATTTCTTGTTTAATGACATGTAAATACATTTGAGGTGCTGCGGGCGGTAGGAAGCCACTGTGACCTTCAAAAGCTTTTAAGTATTCTGCAACAACGTGTGAAAGCCAATTGCATACCTCCACCATGGAAATTATCACGATATTCCTTTCCACAAAGAAAACCCCAACCTTTATTTTTACAAGTTACACTTTAATTCTTCAGTATTTTTTTTTGGTAAGGCATTTTAGGGTGTAAATTTACCTAATGGCTTGAGAAACATAGCCTACGCGGTGTAAATAATCCTTAAAAGTTCTTCAGAGCATGTTAGTGCATTGAATGACACCATGGGCGGTTTATGGAGAAAGAGGGGCCATGCAGGAAGCTGTTGAGTTGACAATTCAACTAGAAACTGGAAGATGAGCATCCTATCCCAACCTACACAAAGGTGTCACCCTTCAGGGTTTTGGAAACCCACGCTGCTTCTTAGGAAAAAAAAAAAGAACTTTTTTTACTAGTGAGACAGTTACCCAACACGCGCCTAGTGTTCATTAGAGATGGGCTGCTTGTTCTTTTTCATTCGTTAACCTCGTGGTTAAAGAGCCTCTGGGCTGAGGACAGGGGGCGGAGCTGGAGATCTCCAGGCTGGACCACCGGCCCTGCACCAGCTGCACTAATCCTGGGTGGGTGGGCGAGCTGGGGCCAGGTCCAACGTCAAAACTACTCGTAGTCAAACATTTCACATTCTCTGTACAAAGCAGTATCTCCAGTTCTTATAGAATCCTAGAGTGTTTTGGGTTGGAAGGGATCTTCAAGACCACCCCCTTCCAACCCCCTGCCCTGGGCAGGGACCCCTCCCACCAGATCAGGTTGCTCCAAGCCCCATCCTACCTGGCCTTGGGCACTGCCAGGGAGGGGACATCCACAGCTCCTCTGGGCAACCTGGGCCAGGGTCTCACCACTCACAGAGAAGAAAATAGAATCATAGAAAGATCATATGAAAGACTTTCTATTATTGAAAAAAATGTTTTATTCCGTATTAATATTATATGCTTTCTGCAGTATAAGACAGTTTTGTGTATATATTATAATTTTTTTTTTAAAAAAAAGGCACAAAATCTGTTTTACTTCAGGGAAGGGATCAAAACCACAGCTTCTGACCTGCAGCAGTGGTCTAGCTGCTCCTCACCCCACAGTCAAGACTGCAACTTCTGCTTTTGACAGAACTTTGATTCTCTGCCCGGCAGATAAAAGGAAGGGCACGTGTGGCTGAAAATAATACTTATCAATAAATAATTGATGCGCCAGGTATATTAAGTACACCTCAGGTCCATCGACAAGCCTTGCGCCGGACGCGGGGCATCTCCCCACATCACCCAGTGTGCACCAGCAAAGCCCCGTTGGGAAAACTCCACGTACATGTTTCAAGGTCCTGAAAAAAAATCAATCCTGTGGGTTTTTTTCTTTGTTTGTTTGGTTTTTAATCTGTTTTTTTTTTTCTCTGTGGTGAGTAAACTTCGCTTTTCTGTCCAGGACTTGTTCATTAGTGCCTAGCGGGGACAGAGTCAGGTGAGAGGACAGAGGTGATGGGGAAGGACCAGTGGCTCAGGAGGAGCAGGTCACCAATTCCCAGGTGCGGAGCTCTGGTCACATTCACAGGAGGCCGGGTGATGAGTAAATATGTTATGAAAGCGGCCTAATTATGACAGGCTTCCCCCCGGCTGAAACAATTGGACTAGAAAATTGTACTAGACTTTTCATTCTGAGACTATTAAACGATGGAGGAAAAGAGGACGAAATATATCTTTTGTCACAGCTCCTTTTTTGACTTTTTTTTAGTATAGAGTCTTGCACATGGCTGGGAGTTAGTTTAAAATTAATTAATTGTGTTTAATTTGTGACTTTTTTCCTTTCCCCTGCACAAACTTTTTTGCTACATTTCTGGTGGTATGAAGGTGTCTGGGATCAAGATCAAACACAGCCTGCAAGTGAGATTGGGGAAATCCAGTCATCCGGAGTGGGGCTGCAGCTCGGGGTCCCCCTGGGCCAGAAAAACTTCTTAAAAATTTAAAATTAAACTCAGGGCACAGGCGCAGAATTGAGAAGATCTGGGAGCCTTTGGTATAGAGGTGACGGTTGAATTTTGTGATTTATTTTTTTGGTGGTCCTGCGGGCTGGTGGCAGCCCCCAGATCTGGGGCTGTTTCCCTGCAAACTGCAGAGCTGCTGGGTTTTTTTTTTCATCCTCTTTCATGTATTTTATCCAAATACCGATTTGTGATTTTTTTTTTTTTTTTGGTCCACAACGTGTTTGCGATTCCTTCGCGCTGATTTCATCAAGGGGTGATGGATTTCAAATGCATCTTGGCTTGGGAGGCGCGAAGAGCGCTTTCCGTGGTGCTCATCCCACTGATCGCCGGAGTTTTGTGTAAATATTTAAAGTTAACATGCATTCTTTGATAAATACCGATAAGGCTTAAGTGGTAATCTAAATAATTAATATCTTAGGATGCCTGGCCTTTCTAAATATATCTAACTGGCGTACCGAAGTCGTTTACTACCTGCCTGCTGTTTTTTCCTGTACCTACAACCTCCTCTCCCCAGCAGTAGTTCACCTTTTCCTCTTTACCATCTACTTCAGCATTAATATTTACTGCAATGAAGCCCTTCATGCCCGAGGAACACATTATTCTCTCTGTGAAAACAGTAATAACCCCGAGCACTGAGTATGTATTTGGGTCTTAATTCAAATATCAATTGAAACACTGCTTTTCCAAAGGACTATGCTGATTCTTGCTCTTTTTTCTTTTTATATGTATATAAATATTTTAGCTGCATAAAGTGAACAGTGAAGGAGAAGAATCTGTATAACAAAACTTATTTTTAGTTCAAATACAATACTTCTGCAATGACTGTCTTGATAAGCACGCCCTTTAATATTTTAGACACATCGAAACACATTTTCTTTTTACAAGATTAACCAAGTGAAGGATCAGGAGGAACATTGTTTTGAAGTGTCCGTGAAAATTGTGTAGAAAAGTGGAATATAACGTGAAGGATGGTTTGGTGCGATTATCTCCGTGGCTTGAGGAAGCCGCAGCTCGCCAAGAGCCAAGTCTGTCCGGGAGCCAAGACTCTGTGGGAGGAGATGCTCAGGTCCACGGACTCTAAATGGTATTTTGGTGTCAAATGCACGGAGAGCTGACCCGCTCGCTACAGCTGCAATAAATCGTGAGGAGAATCCGCTCTCTCACTAAGATTACAGCTTGTTGTAAACCGTGTTGGGGATGCAACGTTTAGAATTGTGAGTGCATAAACCAAAGCCGACCCCCAAACGAAATACGGGCATAAAGCTTCAGACGCTCGCTAAATCAGAGCATGTTTGAAATCCCTGTGATTCTCTTTGGGCAGACTCAGGGACAAGTGGGATAAGCTTAGATTCTTTCCATTTTTTTTTTTTTTGAAAACCTTTTAAATTCTTAGATGGAAGACAATGCATTGTAATAGTACAAATTAATATTATTTTTTTACGGTAGCACGTGATGTGCAGTCCTTACTGTTGATCAGAGTTTATGTCACCTAGAATGCAGTTTCTGTGCAAATGTTTGCTGTCTTTGGAGAGGACTTGGCACACTATTCACAGGTTAGAAGCAGATAAATTACAATATCCAAAGCACATCTGCTAGTAGAAGGTTTGGGTGCTGAAGAGGATACAAACGTATTCATAGCAGAATAAAGAATTCCTTTTCCTATTTAATAATATTAATTTGACTACATATGTGTGCTGCTTAATAGCATAGATCTATAGCTGTGTGATGGCAGAATAAAGAACTTTCTTTTACTTCATCTGGATGAGAATGAATAATCTTCTTCTAAAATAGCAACAGGCACCCAGCACGCCGATTGTTGAAGGTGTCAACTCTTTTATAAAGTTACAGCATCTTGCCCATCAGTTGGGGTAACCAGCTGATAATAAAGAGCAGCGCTCAATTAGCAAAGGAGAGATGCAGCACTGGAGTGTCATTTTGGTCATTTTTAATAGGCAACACCTTTGTGGGTCTGGTTGGAGTTATTAGAAGATAATAAGTCTTGGGCAGGAACAGTATCAGGATGTGCAGCTTGAGGGCCTGGGGATGATGGTGATGAAGGTGATGATGGTGATGGTGATTCATCTCTGGTGCTGCTCAAGTGCCCCGGGGCAGCAGGACCTGAGGCTGAGGCGAGGGTGCAAGGGCTGGTATCTGGGGCACTTGTCCCTCCTACAGCTCTCGTCCTGCAGAAAGGGACTTGTCCTGCCTCTCTCTTCTTGCACCCTGAATCGTGTTCTCACATAATTTTATTGTTGGCTGGTTGGTTTGGTTTTGGGGGTTTTTGAGGTTTCTTTTTGTTAATTTTTTTGTTACTTTTGGTTGCTTCTTATTGCTTTTGGTTGCTTCTTTATCTTGATTCATGAACTATTTTCCCTTCTGATTTGAAAAAACACGATCCTACATTGTGACATTTCTTCCGACCTCTGCGACAAATATTTTTTCAGACCGCCCTCTTGGTCCCCTGCTTCAGTTGCCTCTGGTTGCAGCCTCTCCATCTCAACGAGGATAATCTGTTTGTCTTTTAACATCAGGATTTTTTGTTGTGGTTGTGGTTTTTAAACATTTTTTTTAAAATTTCTTTTTGGAAGCAGCATATAATATTGCAGATTAAGAGTTATTTTCTGAGAATATTTACTACCGCTGATTCCCTGCCCTCAGCAGACTGACGTGGAGTTTCCCCGTCTAGAAAAGCTTTACGGAATCGTAATGATGAACCTGGTGTGGGGGGAGCTGTACTTTTTAGCATTCATCTGTCTTTAAGAAAAAGTGGGTAGTTCCTGTAATGGTTCCAAAAACATTTTCGCTAGCAAAGAAGTTCTTTAAATAGTACTCACTGAGTGAAACTGCTAATTTGCATGACAGCTTGATTAAATGTAACCTGGTTCCACACTTAATTTATTTTGAAACTGTCCAACATTTTCATTCCATCCCATTAATTTGAAATTAGTAGACTAGCTTGATTAGATTATTTAGGCAAAAAAGTTAATTTCATCATCTTCGTTTGCCTAAGTACGAATCCATACTGTAAAGTCGTCCAAAAGTAACAAAATAAATAAATAACAAAACTGTTTGCACCAGCACAAAGATCTGTCAAACCTGTTAGTGTGACGCAGGATGAAATGAAGAATTAGGTCTTTTAATGATCTTTTTTAGCATCAGCAGAAGCTGGATTGCAAATTTGGCTCCGTGTTACAATATATATATTCCTGAGTATGTGGGTTTTGGAAGAAACGAACCTGAAAAGATCCTGTATGAGTGCTTTTCACGCAGAACATTGAGAGGACCCCACTTCCTAGAAGGATTCATGGTCAGCGTTGAATACTTTTTTTTTTATTCCCTTATCATACTAAAATCATTTTTGGTTATTCATTGACCATACTAATTTGTTTTAAAGGCTTTTTAAAAACTGCCTTTTAGTAATAGCTTGAAAATTATCCAAGTGCCACGGGAGCCTAAAGTTTATCTTCCAACATAATTTTAGCAATTAGGAGCCTAAATTTTATTTTCTGTTTTTTATTTTCCTGCATAACCATGGGCCAAGAGGGACGAAGGGCTTTTTTCCTGCGCATAGGAATTTTGTTTCAGAAACAGTAAAAGCAACAAAAAAACATGAAGACCAGATGTGCTGTGAAATAGGATTGATATTTGTGTTACTGTGTTAGACGCAATACTTGGTCAGGGTGGGTTCACCTTGCTTCACTGCTGGAGATGGATTAATTTCCCTTGATTAGTTGCTTTAGCAACTCCCCAAAAGGCAAGAAGAGCAGGAAATGCTCTCAGAGGGTGACCGAGCTGAGTGTGATTGTCTTGTGGTGGGTGGGATGGTCTGCATCAGTAAACTCAAATAATCTGTAAGTCAAGAAAGTCTTTGCTAATTGATGGGCTAAACAAGATGAACAGAACCTAAACCCGTAAAACCACTTCAGAGACAATCCTGCCCTGCTGCTGTAGCACGGCAGGCAAGCAAGCAGGGAACTCTCAGACCCACAGAATGTTTTCTGGGCAAGTAGCTCAGTGCACCTTCTGGTAACGTTAACCCCGATTGTGCAGAGGAGAGAGAGGAGCTTTGCCAGAACACAGTCAGAGCTCATTTTTCATACTCTGTCACCCAGCTTCAACATCACTGGCTGGGCTTGTCTTGAGATCTTCATTCATGTGTCTCCATCCTCTTCTGCTTGTGAGTTTGTTGGGTTTTTTTTTTAATTGTTACTATTTTTTTTTTTTTTCCTTTTGAAGAGTCCTGTTGCACACTTTATGCTATGGGGGCAGGCTTCGGATCCCCTCGGTTACTCCCTCATTCCCTGTCTCGCTGCTCTTGACAATTCAGTTGCTGTCTCCATGAAGATGACGCACAGAGAAATTTTCATTTCAGATTTGCATCCTGGATTTGCTAACTAAAATCTCCATTTTATCTCCTGGTATCTCCTTGTAGATACCTACCAAGGAGCTCGAGCATTACATTTTTAAAAAGAGATCCTGTATCTTTCGTTCCTGCCTGTCTCCAATAAATGCCTCTGCAGCTCAGCACCCTGCAGCCTGCCCGGCTGGGGTCCTGGTTCTCCTTGTCTGTGCTCGCTCTAAACCTCACGGATTCCTTCTGCATAGCATCCCTGTGAAACGAAAGCTTCTTCATCTTGATTCATGAACTATTTTCCCTTCTGTTTTGAAGAAACACCATCCTGCATTGTGACATTTCTTCAGACTTCTGTGACAAATATTTTTTTCAGACCGCCCTCTCGGTGCCCTGCTTCAGTTTCCTCTGGTTCAAGCCTCTCCATCTCAATGGGGATAATCCATTTGTCTTTTAACATTCAGGTTATCAGGTGGTAATAACCAGCCTGTGAAAATGAATGTCTTTAATTTGGCCACTGCCATGGATGTGACAGTGACAAAGACAGTTCGTTGCCCGTGCTGGGGAGCAAAGCACTCCAGAGCTCCTCGTTCGCAGCTCTCGCCATGGAGTTTACCGTCGCGGAATGGGAAACGATGAAGACAGAGAGGAGAATGTTTTCTATTTGAATGAGAGGACCAAGGCACGTGACACTAAATCTACCTCTAAGAGGTAATTTATTGCCCAAATCACTTTCTCTTTGCAGTTTGAATGGTGGTTATGGATGAAAACCACCTGCGTTTAATCAGGGAGTGAGGGAGCGGTGAAGAAAATACTATGGGCGTAAATATTTATTTGTGATAAATGGGCAGAAGTGAAAGATAGAATTCAGAGTTCACTGGGGCTGAATCCATCTCATGCTGTAATTTACAATTTCCAAATTTATGACTGTATGCATGAGTGGCTACATACAGACTCTGATGTGAAAACTGGTAGTTGAAGGTCACACCATCTTTCCTTGGAAAGCTAATTTTCCTCGTGTATAGAATAAGGTTTCACATTTGATGTTTATGTAGCGATTACTGGAGGAATTTAACATCCTACTATTGTGCAAATATAAATGTAAGCACGTAAATATTTTTCTTACACCTGATGAAGCCAGTCCTGTGTCCGTTGTGTATCCGAAAGCAGAAGATGTAGCTGATCCCGGTGATGTTCACATCTATGAGACAGTAACAGTGGGACAGGCTCATCCTGGAAAGAAGCAGCCGGTTTCCTGCTCCTGCGTCATTGTTAGCATCCTTCTCTGCATTTGGAAAGAAGTGGGCTGGTGTCACCTGGGAGTCATTAAACGCTTCCTGAGGCAGATGTTGGACACTTACTTACAGAGGGTGCCCACCTGTGAGCCAGCAGATCTGGATGCTTTGGACCTTGGAGGACTACAAGACTTGATTGAGAAGATCACCAGTCCACAGATGTTGCTTCCTAGTAATATGTAATCTAGAAAAATCCAGCATGTTCAATGACTTAACAAAATCAAGTCAATATTTTAGTTCTTTTTGCATTCCTTTCTGAGGAAGGAACTATTGCAAACCTGTCACAATCTTTTGAGATTTGTCTGCAAGGCTACATGGAATAAGCACTACCTGCTGCAACCTGCTCTTTGATTTAGTACTACAAGAACTCTTGTTTCTTAAAAAAAAACCCCACCCAAAAGGCAAGCTACAAGTTCAGTACAGCTGTGTTAAGTGTATTAAGATCTGGATAATTAACAGGCTTGATAAAAATCATCAGTGTGCAGTTGACAGTAGGTGGAAAGGGTATTTCTGGTGGGGCTCTTCAGCAGTGAGCAGCGGGAGCTGCGTGAATACTTGGAAATTTGGTATAAAATTACAGATGATAAAATCTGAAAGTGACTCTGCGATGAGTGGAATAGGATATAATGAAGAGGAAGGCTGCTCAAAGGCAACATCTTGGTAAGGTGGATCCATTCTAAAAATAGAGTTTGCGTTGGGTCCCAGCGTAACCCTATGGAGAGCCCCCCCGACCAGGATCCAGAGGTGTGCACGCTGGGAGTAGTGAATAGCAGCACAAATGCCTTGCAATTGTGAAATACATAGTATTTCCTGTGGTGAAATACAACACATGGTTGTGGCGTGTGTTTTCTCAAAGGTGCTGAAATAACAGAAAGATGGCAGAGGAGAGAAAAATATTACATGGGGAAATAAAAAGTATTTACAGGGAGAAGCTTAAAGAACTCAGTCTAATTTAGCAGAATAGGAATAGACAGCCTCATTGTGTTGAAGAATGTTTTTATGTCAAAAAGCCTCAGAAAATTCAATCTTGGCAAAAAAACCCACACCACCACCGTAATGAAAACTAATAACGAAAAGCTGAAAGTGAACAATTTCAACATAAGTGGAAAGCAAGTGTTTTATAGGCAATTAACTACTGGAATCAGCTATTAAAGAAAAAGAGAACTGCTTATCTGTTGTGGCTGGTTGGCTCTCCAGAAGAGGAGGCCCTTTGTTGAGGGGAATAATGTCAGAAAGGAGGCTCTTTCCTTTGATGTAGCTCTGGAAGATATTCCCTTTTACCCAGGCAAAAGGGGAGGAATTGTCCTGTTGGATCTTGGTTGGGTGTCGCTTAGAGCAGAAAGCTACTGCGTGTGTTCATTTGACAATTTCCTCTACCTAAACCCTTTTTTTTTGGAGTGTCACCGGGTGTCTCTGTGAAATAAATTCCATTCATTAAAATATATTAAATTAATGTTTAATGTCCAAACTCTGATTTATTTAAAGACTTAAATAAAATCTGTTGTGAGTCAGGATGTGATTGAGAATGTTTTATTGTAGGCATGGAAAAAACCCAACAAGATGCGTTCAAGAGATGCCTGACCTTTGCCTTGTCTTCCTCTCGCAGGTTGCAAAGTACAACCGTGCTGATTTGGGCTACCTGTGGAGCCAGCCCAGTAAACTAAAGCCTTGCTGTGCCTTTTTCCTCTGCAGTTATTTAGCAAACAATTTATCCGTGTGCCCTCTGTTCACAAGCACATAAATCTTTTCTATAAGCAAACAGTTCAATTTATCTTTAATAGTCAATTTTATTTTTAGATTGTGGCAGACAGTGCTTTTTAGATTTCTGTCAGGGGGAAAAAAAAAAAAAGATGATGCCTTTATATTCCCAGGTGCTGGGTTCCTGTTTCATTCTGGAAAAACCTGGCAGTGTGGGCATCTCCCTGCTCCACTGACACAGCGTTCCTGGGGAGCGTTCGTATAAATTGCTTCACTGACAGCTTCCAGTCCTGAGAGCATCAAGTGAAGAAATAATAATTAAAAAAATAACGCCTGGAGCAGAAACCACTGCTGCGTTTTTGTGTTCTTGTGGGGCTGTTTTTCTAGCTGGGCTTTGACTTTGTCACCACCCCGGGTACCGAATGCCGGGAGAGCAGCTGCCGGGGAGCTGAGCGGGCTAATTGGAGGGGGCTGCCTTGGTGACAATGAGGAGGAAGAGGAGCAGAGCAGATCAATGCGCCTGCGAGCAGCCTGGCTGCCCCGTGGGGATCTGTGCTGCGACAGGGCCGCCGGCTTACCGGGAGATTGGGGTACGGCCAGTCGCTGCAGGTCATTTGTGTGCTTTAGCTCGTGTGACTCACTGGTATCGGGTGCAGTAAAGGTTCAGGCAGGGGATTTTGAGCAGCAGGTTTGAGGCTGCAGGGATTTGTGTAATTTTCCTCTGTGCGAGTCTAATGCAGGCGTGCGGCTGAGTGTTGTAGTTGCTGTGAAGGGGATGGTGCATCTCCCTTGTGAGCTCTGAGAGTCAGGCAGCACCTTCCCCTTTCCTGGGGGGCTGCGAGGAACCTCCCAGTTCGTGCTGTCACACTGGGACACCCGGGGACAGAGCCGGGGTGGCACAGCACTGTAGTCACACCGGGATGCTGCCAGAGCAGGAGGGGTGCTGCGGGTGGTGCAGTGGGTGCTGGGGGGTGCAGCAGGGTTCGATGAGGAGCCAGTGGGGTGCGATGGTGCCCTCGGGTCAGGGTGCATCCCGTTGGCCGCGGGTGACAGTCCCACTGTGGCTGGAGGTCTTGACTCTGGACCCCAGAGAAGTCCTGCTTGTGCTGCGTGCGGCTGCTCCACGCTGTGCTCCTCTCGAGCTCGTTTAGCTTTGAGAGGGAGGCTTTTGGCTTCTGCAGGAGACATCCCCGAGCTTTTTCCCCCTGTCCCGTGGAGATAGCTCACCCTGCACCCCTTTCTCCCCGTGGTACCGCCTCGCTCTAGCTGATTGCAGTCCTTCGTTACCCAATAGCTAAAACTAATTTTTGTGCAGAAGCACTAACATGGTCTGTTCAGGTAGAGACTGCAGGAATACTCATCTTTCTGCTGAGCCCCGCGCGATGGATTCACTGTCTTCGAGGCTGTCAGAGAGGTACACGAAATTCCTAGAATGGTAGCATCATAGAATGCGGCGGGCTAGAAGGGTCTTTTTAATATTTTCTACTTTTACTGATCTGGTTTTGTTAAAATGCTGGTCGAGGACTGTTTCTTGTGGCTTGCAAGTGGCTGCTATGAATAAGAACTGGTGGGGCTGGTGGAGACAGATCCTGGTGGAGTCTGGCACGAGGGGAATCAGGGAAAACAGGCTCAAAGCTTTCTGTGTATTTTCAGAGCTAAAAATATCACTGAAAGTTTTCGGAAAATTTCAGCCGATGAACCAGAGTAGTGATAAATCACGTTGCGGGATGCTGACAAGCAGCATCGGGGCGTTTCGAGGGTGATACAGATCTGCCTGCTTAACCGTTGCCAGCATTACCCAGGCTTAATGAAGATATCCTGTAATCTTGAGGATCCAATTTACTAACTGTCACTGTTAATGTAATAGCTATAGAAGTAAAACTCCCGGCTTGACACTAACATGGACGTAGACAGAATCCATTTCAGGTGAGCGTAAAAATTTGGTCTGTGAGGTACCTGTGACTGTCACAGGTGAAAATATTTACTAATGAGGTGTGTATTAGTCCTGGACAGGTAGAGAACTCCCTTAGTCTCTTAATTTGCTTGGAATAATTTATTAGCTGGCACTCTTCACCCATGACAGCCGTAGGTAAATCCCAGACTGGAGCTGCTAATTAAAGTTGCGAGATGAAGGGAAGCTACTAACGAGTTGCTAGACAAGTCCTCCAACAAAACAGAGGAAATTTTAAGCACGTGAAGTTTCACTGTTGATTCTCATGTGAGGGTGAGGAAATGTGGAGGAATTTACACTTGCTGCAACAGGTAATTATTAGAAGTGCGTGTGAGCGTTGGTACGAGGCTGCATGAAGGTAGCGTGCTTCCCCCGGACCCAGGACACATGGAGCGGTCCTTGAGGATCTTTCAGCATATTGTTACAAAAAATTGTTGAATGTTTCACATTTAGCTTTTTTTTTTTTTTTTTTACAAAAAAAAAGATAAACAATGAATCTGTGCGGAATTTATTAGACACATTTACAGTTAAATATATCACTAAATTTTGACCTATGTCTGCTCAACAGACTCGTTACCCATGTGATGATCCTTACATGTGCTCTTGTCCAGTGGAACTAAGTAGTGAATGAAAACCTGTAGATACAGTTCTTGATAATAGAAATTATTTTTTCTTGTTGTTTCTTCTACAATGTGAAATTTAGACATTTCCAAATGAACGATTTGTTGAAGAGTACGGAGGATTGCATCTGTTGTTCCTGTTGCCTGGCCGGTTCCGTACACAGAAATGTCTGGTGCTGCAATACATTCGAATGTGCTTTATATTAGGAACAGCGGTGACACCACCAGAACACCTGTTTCCACTGAAATTTCATTAATTATGTTGTTAAACGTAATTCATGTGAGTGGGCAGGGCAGGGGTTCTTTATGATCCAGACTGGCTTTAACCTTGCCCATTGCTTTAAAAGTCGGGCTGTGAGGTCCCAGTCTGAGTTGTGTTGTCCCCTGGCACCTGAGGCTCGGGGCACTGAATCTGGGAAAGATCTTGTGCCGTGGCTTATTTCCTGTGAGCATGAGAAAACGTTCGTGTTGCACCTTTGCAATAAAGCACATCCAAGTGTCAATGAAAAGCACCTAGTTGTGATTTAAAGAGCAAGCAGTTCCTGCAAGTCAATACGAGCTCTACAAAAAGAGTGAAAAATGAGAACAGAAGTTAATCTGAGAGAGAAATATTCGCAGTAGTCGTGATGCTCTGATTTCTGCCAGCCACGACCTGATTGCATTTACAGTTACATTTGTGGTGCTCTTGATAAATCCATGATTGGAAGGTGATGCTCAAGTCTGAACCGGGTACATCTCCAAAAAAGCCTTATTACTGTGAAATACAAAGCGCACCCCGCGCCTCGCCTGCTCGCTCAGTGCAGCTTCAGGGACGAGAGTTTGTCCAGGCTTGGCCCAGCAGTGACTTTGCCGCTTGAGCATCTTGTTTCGGTGTGATTCAGCAAATTGGTTCCAGTCCTGGGAGAGGGCTGGACCCCTCAGCTTCACCTCCCCCAGGGCTTTTAACCTCCTTTGACCTCGCCAGTCCATAAGCAGCTGCTTTGGTTTCCCAGCAGTATATTAAAAAATAGTACAGTCGATAGCAGCAGCCATCGATAGGAAAGCACTCTGGGTGTCGAGCTTGGAGCCGCCCCTGGGCAGCATCCCTGACCGGAGAGGGCAGAGGCAGGGTACCAGGGAAGAGAGAGTGGAGGCAAGGTACCAGGGGAGAGCAGCTTTGGGGCTCCGCCTCCGAAGCTGCACAAGATGCTTTTCACTGATATACTGTGATGGGAATTGATTTGCTTGGGCCCGATTCGAACTGAAACTTTGTCAGAGTGAGGAACCTCTCCCGGGGGCTCCTGAATGGGCCGTGCGAGAAGAGGGACAACACGTGCCCTGCTTTCCCTCCCCGCAGCCCAGCAAGGCAGCCTGCCGACCTGCGGGCAGTTGGTGAGGCTCTCGGCAGCCGGCAGGAAGCGGGGCTGCTTGTTCCAGTCAGCCGGTCGCACTGAATCGTCACCCGCGGGAGCCTTCTAAGGACCGTGCAATCACCCACGTTTCTCCTGGGCACGGGCTGGTTCATGATCCGTTGCTCTCGCACATGAGGGAACAGATCCCTGCCCAGGTGTCTCAGGAAAGAATTTTGCTTTCATCTGAAACGAGCGTCTTTGAGAGTTGGCCTCTTGCTTCCCACTCTCCCAGTTTTCCCCTACAAAAGGAGATTTTCTGTGGCTATTTGCGCATCTAGGACCTGTGTTTTCTGCATGCTCCTTAGGATGGGTGCACCGAGGAGAGGTGGCGCTTTCGTCGGGCAGACGTTCCCAGTTTTCACCAAATGGGCATTATTTATGGTAGAAGAAGCAACTTTTAACTTCCCTGCTCACCCCGGATCCCCGCGGGATCTGGGGGAAGTGTTCTGAAAGCTTCGTGTTGGGCAGTTTCTTCTTTTCTCACTGTATTTGTTTCAGGCTGGGTTTAGAAATTTGAATTCTTCCATGCGGAAGCTACTCTTGTCCTGAAGGTCCACGCAGGTCAGCTGGTGTTTGTGATTTCTAAATTACCTTTGAGGGACAAAACAGTTTTTAAACAAAATTCCTCCTCTTCTTCCTTCTTTCTTTTCTTCTTTCCTTTTTCCTTACCCTTTTCATTTCCCTTTCCCCCTGCTTTTTTTTTTTTTTTTTTTTTTTTTTGCATTAAAGCAGTCAAATAATGGTTGGACAATGCATTAAGTACTTGCAGGCACCTTACAAAAAGTGTAAGAATATTTGCCGATATTTTCCTACAGGGGCTTTTTTTGATACGTAGCATCTTGATAAACTTACACCGCAATTTCTAAATCCAGGCTTTCCTGAAAAACGTGTGCCGACTCCAGTACCTCTACAAAATTCAGCCTGTAGGAACTATTCCATATCACACCCTTCTCAGTTACTTCAGTATTCATCCTCCTTCCACCTCCACCCTGACCCGTGCTCACACGCTCCCGTGTCTGAATGCTCAGGGCTGGACAGGGGGATGGATTTCGTGAGCAGTGCTCACGGTTTTCAAAAGCTGCAGTTGGTATCTCTGGCTCTTTCTCCTATTCTTCTTCTTAATGTGAGGATTTTTATTTTCTTGATTCATAGGTTATCTCAATATGAATAGGCTCGCATCAATCAGCACTCCTCGTGCCACAAAATGAATATAAATGTTGTGTTCAGTACTTCCCGAAAAGAATGAGTGTGTGTCTGAAATGTAAATCCACGTTCTGCAGTCTTTTCTCATGACTCCTTGAAGCCTAACTCTTTAGTTTTTGGGTGGTTGTTTTTTTTTTTTTCAACGCTAATCAATTCCTTTGCCCTAGACTTCTAAATCGGTTTGCCAGAATTTGTTATCTCTGGCGTCGCATTAATTTCCGGTGAACGGTAACAATCAACTGTTATAGAAAGGATAAAAGCTGTAGCTGAGAGACCTTGGCTTGTTCCTCCATATGAGCACTGGAAACGTACACAGTCCGTTAAGATTTGCCGTTTACTCAGTGACCAGGCTTTAACTGCACGTGGCAATTTCTCAGCGTTTCTCACCAAGGTTTTCTGGAGCGCTGAGGGGAAATTCTGGTGCACTCTTGATAGTTTTAGAAAATGAACTGAAGCAAGATCCAGAACCGTTCTGCGCCGTGCGGAGGCTCCCGGGAGCAGGAGAGCCCGTGTGCTGGTGCGTGCTGATTTCGAGCAGCTATCATCGCTGTTAAGATATCAAAGGTGAAATCAGACATTTCCTCCAATTCCTAGTTGTAAAAGCAGCTTGAATCTAAAAGCTTCCCTGTACAAATCAGGGCCCCTAAGTGGTAATTCAAAGAAAAAACAACCCCTAACTCCAGTCTGGCCCAGAGTAGTCCCGAATCTACCCCCTCGTGCTCCAACTCGTGCCGTGGTGTCTGTGGGAGAGTTCCCACATTCCCATGCTTTGTCACCCGCCCGTGGGAGCCGACCTGGCTCCAGGGGACACACGCGTGCCAGGAGCTGCTCTGGCAAAGACATGGCCTTGGTTCCCCACAACTTGCTCCGGGTGTGTGATACCGTGCCAGGAGAGGTGCTGAGGGGTGAAAACCATCTTGCTACAGCCTCTTGGGTTTTCGTTTGGTGTTTGGGTTTTTTTGCCATATCTTCACAAGCATTTGTATTGAAAGGTTTCTCGCTGGAACAAATGATAAGTAATACGCACAAGGAATCATTAGCAGAAAATGAGATTATTGCATCTTACATTTAAAATGATTTAAGTCAGTGTTCTTGACAAATAGAGCGACTGACCTTTTATTAAACGGGATGATTGGTGTCAGTAATTAAAGTAAGAAACATTAACCATTACACATCTTCAAAGTGTCCCTGTATAATTTGTCTTTCCTTGACTCATTTGAAAACCTTTCTTGCTTTTTGAGGTTGCTCTTCTAAGGGTTCGGAGTAATTGAAATATTTCACTGTTTACTGAATTGAAAAAATAATTTCCTAACCTTAACAATAAAAGTTCCTGGAGATATGTGGGCTTCTTTACAAGACGAGAAATCCACTTTATGACAATACTCTTGTCATATAATATTTTTTTTTTCAACAGTTTGAAAATCTGGAGTGTTTTGACTACCACTTCCAAAAGTTGGAAAGTCACTGTGGTGATCTTACTTTTACAATATTTGTATGTAAACTTATTTTTCTCATTTAGTACTTCAACTTGTCATAGGTAAAAGAAAGTACCGCTGATGCACGCGTGTTGTACTCATTCTCAAACTGCTCTTTTGCTGCAATCCAAATACATTTAAATGTGTTTGTTTTCAAGAATGAATTAATTTCTATGGTAGGCAATGACAGCGTTAGAGAATCAGTACTCCAGAATCAAAGTCTTTACCCTTTCTGAACTTTTAGATGGTGAAATCTTGATGCCATCGAAACCAGAGGGGACAGGGTTGTGACATCTGATATTCTAAGCGGTGGATGTCTTTGTTACTTTGATTAGAAACCCATGGTCTTTCTGTCTTTAAAGAAAAAGGAAAGTTTTTTCCTGCCTTCTTGTCACCCCGACTGTCAGCACACAAGAGCCATGTCCTGCCCGTGCAGTGTGCAACCAAAACCTTTTCCTGCCACCTTCAAGAAAAATGAAACCCAACCAACCCAAATGATACAGCATTAATGCACACCAGTAAGTTTCTTCACGTATGGAGGGACTGAATATTTCTTCTGGCTGCCTGAGGTTTCTGCCTCACCAACCACCCCGGCTCTGACGCTGCAGAGGGTGACCTGATGGTGACGGACTCGTGTGTCCCCAGGGAACAGCGGCAGCGCTGCCGCAGGTCTTCAGGAGTTTGTGACACCCGTCTTGCCTCCCTGGTGGGCAGGAGGTGGTCACAGAGCACGTCTCATCAGCTCTGGGCTTCTTCAGAAAACAGAGGCAGAGCTCCAGCCGTGACTTCAGCTGTTTATGGTTCTCCAGCTGCTCTGTCCTTCGTAACTGGAGGCTGGTCTCCAGCAGTGTCCTCCTGCCTCTCCTTTCTGCCTCCACTTTTATGCAGAAATAGTTTAATTGTGGGGGGCATTGACTCAGTCTATATGAAGGAGAAGCTGGACTAGATGACCTTCACAGCTCCCGTCCCACCTAAATTATCCAGTGGTCCTACTCTAGATAGCTTTCTATTCCAGCAAACTCCAGGAAATATTTAAATTTATTTTCATGCCGTAGATACTCATCAAATGTCAATTTATAATGCTGACATCCAAGCCTGCTCAGGGTACGTCACAATTTCTGTTTTATCAGCCAAGATCAAATGTCATGGCTACCCTGGTTAAGTGTTAAAATTCACAGTGGTTTTTCCTGAGGAACGTCCAGAAGACGCTGTTGCCTTGCTGGGAGAGGCCAGACATTACCATGGGCAGCAGGAGAGCTGCAGCTGGTGCCAGCAGGGCTCAGTTACTGTCAGTGAGAATATAAAGCAAGTAAAGAAGAGGAGGAAAATTTTATTTATTTTTTTTTAATAACCGCAGTCAAAACAGGGCAATAAATTATTGAGGAGACTGTGGAAGTTCAGTCCTGAAAAGTTCTCAGGGCTGCTATAGCTTTCTGTGATGCATTACAGCTAGGGTTTGGTTTTGGAGAGGCAAACAGATCCCTGAGTTACTTGTGTTATTTCTGATGAGTCTTCAGTCATTCTGTGGTTAATGTGAAAACAACATACGGTGAGAACCCTGTGTTTCTATAAATTAAAGTGGATTTTTATAACCCTTGACCTCTAGCAGTTAAAGCCCTGGTTCTCACCGACTCTCCTTTCTGTGGAAGTTGAAGTATTTTCAGGGTGCCTAAAGATGGAGAGAGATACCTGAGCGACTTTTATGTCTTTATTTCAGTGAGAATTAAGTCAGTATTGCTGAGTAGCCACTTCTTAAATTCCATGTTAGTCTCCAGGCACTTTTAGGTGTCATTTTTAATCTCACCACTAACAGTATGGAACAAAAATTTTCAGCAAGGAATTTACTTCCAATTTACTGAAACTTGCTCCTGTTTTCCATGTCACCTGAATATTCTGTTTTCTTCTTAAAAATTATGATAGTAAGTGCTGGTAATACCATTGATAGTATTGACTTGTATCAGAGTTAAAGAGAATAGATTCAACCGATCCTTATCACCTGAGCTCAAAAGCAGACTCTGTGTCATGCAGCATTAGCGAACCAGGGCGTCTGACTTTATATTTTCTTGGATTACTCTCTCAAGCAATACTCAAAAGTCTGAAGCTTCGTACATTTTTACTTCTGGTAGTCGTTTTTGACATGTACATCAGCATTCACCAAAGATCTTGCTCAGTCTAAGGTGATTGCATGGAATGAGGAACGTTGAATAAATATTAAAACCAGACCCTGAGGAAACTTGATAGAGCTTCCCTGATGTCAGTGAAACTGGGGCAATTTAAGTGCTTTAAAGGGAGAATAAATCAAAAATGTAAAAGAATGGTACGGAACCACCCACAAATACGAGTATATATCACTTCTGCTCAGGAAAGCAGCACTGCAGTTTGGTGAAGCAGAGCAGGGGTGCTCATCCCTCAGGCACCTGCTGACAGTGTGGCACATGGGGGAGGAAGGGACAGAGGTTCTGTCGCTGTTTGGGGTTTGGCATCCTACGTTCACCCCCTGCACACTCACTGATTTTTGTGTAATATGTTTTGCAGTGCTGCCCACTTGCATTTGCTAGCATTTTTAAACCGTGTTATCTGCATGTAAATAAATGGGTCGTGCCTAAGACGAAGGGTCCTCAGACACGTTCACAGGTCTGAAAAGACACGTTTTTATTATTCCTTGTTACTATGTTCTGTGTATATGCAAACCCGAGGTGTTTGTGCACTTCCTTAGCTTTAATCACAACATGAGGACAAGGTTTCATTTGGAGATGTTACCACCTTGTTTTGAGAGAACCTAAGGCCAGCTTGACTTGCAATTGTTTTGGAAATCAAATCACTTCTCTCATCGCAATTCTACTCTTCTTTCTGTTCTTCAGAAGATATGTGTGATGCAGAAAAAGCGTAATGGAGTGAACATTTTCACACCTCGATCACATATTGCAGTTAGAGCAGCTGGTTTTACTTATCAAGGTATGCACTCAAGCTTACTTTTGCACTCTTAATGAGCAAGAGCGTTCGTTTTGCTACAATGAGCTGTGGCAGAACCTTTAGAGCCCTCAAGGAGGATGAGCATCTTGTCATAAACAAGAAACAGAGATAGAGCAGTGTTAGGGCACTGCATTGTGTGTTGTGCCCAACACAGCAGTGCCTGGCTGCTCACACACCAGGTTTCTCAAAACTTCATGACAAATTGTCTGATTTTTAAACAGTTCAGTCCTGAACTGGATCTTGTACTTAATCGTGAATTTTATCACAAGCATCACCAGGTATTTTCATGCCGCAAGCTTCTCAACTGCATCTGGAGAGGGATTTTTAAAAAAAAAATAATTGAGGTTCTTCATTAGGTTTCTGCAAAGTTTACCAACTAAGAGTGTGCACTGAGGAACTTTGGGCATTGTCCTGCATTTCCCTCCCCTGTAAAACACTGCAGTTCTGCTCAGCCTCTTCTCTCACGCAGCATCTCCCTCAGGTGCGGCCACCTGCGGTGGATGAGGGCTGGTGCACGGACTCTCTGTCGATGGGAACGCTGAGCGTTCCTGCCATGCAAATTCAAATCCTTCCCAAATAGAATTTGCTCAGGGAAGGAAAACATCATGTTTCACTGTGGCACAAAGGCTGCACTGACTGTCGTTTACAAAACAGTTCAGAAATGCCTCGTAGGCGTTGAGTAGCTGCACCCATACATCCTCCTGAACACACTGGGGAAAGAAATCCCTCAGGAGATGATTGAGCACTGGATTTTCTGCAGTGAAGGCTTCCTGTAAGTTATTCTGTGAGATTTTGAATTTGTTTTCTTCTGTAATTTTTCCTCACTCAGACACAAATGCTTACAATGAGTCAAGGGGAAGAGAGCGAGGCCACAAATGAGAGAACAGATCGTCGTCTCACAGAAGCCGAGGGGCCGCAGTGATGAGCAGGGCAGGGGAACCCCCTCACCCCTGGGCACAGCCACGGGGAAGAGGGGGTGGGACAGCCCTGGGGAAAGGTGCCTTGGTCTTTCTGAGGAACGGGAGTGCTGGGCGCCTGTTTTGCCAGTTGGTGGGGTCAACAGAAAGGACACAGACGCTAACAAAAGAGCAGGCTTATTTTGCTGTCTCTTTCAAGGTATTACAAAAATGAGGTAATGCATTTAGTTAAAACAATAAGCTTGTTGTGCTCTAGTTTTGAGCAGCAAGGAGGATAAGCAGGGTAGTGCACCTCATCATTGCTATCTAAGGTTAACAATAGTGATAAGAAAGGTCCATCACCAATTGCCCTGATTATCATCACCCAGACCTGCAGGCTCTGGAGAGCCCCGGTTGCAGCAAGGATTTGGAGCACCTGTCCCAGCAGCTGGGAGGTCCTAGTGATTAGGATCTAGCAGTTTTGACCAAGTGATTAGGACACAGTGCGTCCACTTGTAGGGAAGGGCTCCAGAGACTCTGCGAGAGGGTCCAGATTTTATACTAGCTTACAGCACTTCAAATGCAGAAACATCTGGTTTCAGTTCTCCTTTTAGGTTCTACCCAAAGCCTGGTCAGGGCTCAAGGAGAAGTTCAGGGGAGTTCGTCTCTCTGTTTTGGTTTTAACATCTGGTCCAGCTTCCTCCAAGAGAGCTTCTCTGTCTGGTTTGCTTTTAAGCACCTATCTCCCAACAAGGCCAAAGGTCTAGTCTCACAACCTTGCAAGATGCCTCTAAAGAGAGAAAGATCATCCTGCTGGTAACCATTACACTGTAAGCATCACAGCAAAGCTTTTATAGATTGACATCAGAATATATATATATATATATATGTATGTATAGTCATACTGCAGTAGATCAGGGATACATTATATATGAGATCAATACTACATATATTAGATATAGTGTTGGGTTGTGAGGTTCATCTAGAGGTCAGCCCAGGGGTTCACCGTGGGGGACCCATCTCCGACACTGGTGTGGCCACACTGGGGCTCCCTGGTGCAAGAGAGACGTGGACATGCTGGGCAGAGTCCAGCAAAGGGCCACCAAGGTGATGAAGGAAGTGGAGCATCTCTGCTCTGAGGAGAATAACACACGCAAGTCTGTCTTCCCTTGCACTGCAGTCAGTGAAACTGCAGGGGTTTAAAATATGGAATTTTGCTTATAAAGCTGGATTTTATCTGCACAAAGCACAAAGACATGCATTTTATATCACACCAGGGCAAACCCTCCTTTTCCTGGGCAGAAATCCGGATAGTTTTCAACATCTGTATCAGAACTCAGGAGTAAAAAACACAGCAAGACACACGTCTATGTGAAAGGCATGCGCCATGGAGCTTGGAGCAGGAACAAGTGGTTCTTCTTGTTGTAGGAAATCCTGTTTTTCCTCCCTCCATCTTAGCTCTCTGCCTTTTGCGACTTTTTTTCCCCCGTCACATGGTGCTCGCAGCGAGTGTGAATTCAGATGGTGAAACATGCTGTGAGACAGCCACAGTCTTTGTCTTTTTCAGCTGGCTGGGACAGGAGCATGCTCAAGAACGATTCCTCTTCAGAGCAAGTTTTTAAATTGCTTTTTGTATTTTCAGTCCTTCATCCATCTGATCCTTTTGGCTCTGAGGCGGTGCCGGTGGGAGCGGGGTGCCCGGGCGGGTGATTTTGCACCCTGAGTGAAGGACTTGGGCTGGCACGATGCTTTTTTCGCTGTGTCATAGTGTCTTTTTGCTTTTTCTTCATGACCAGGTTTCATTAGTAGGTTTCCCAAGTTATTAACATTGTTTGGATCGGTTTTCCTTTTCTGATTGTCGGTGTTATTTTTTCAAACCTCCTGCTTTGATCCAGGGTTTCACTTACTGCCTAATCACTATTAAGGGATGACAACAAAAATATCCTGTGCTATCTTCCTCCTCTCTGTGTGAGCTATCTCTAGCTTTGAAATATTATATAAAAAATCAGATAAGTTTATAATTGGGCATCTCTTCTCTGTGCGAGATGTTTGTTTTTCCTCTTAGCAAGATTCGCTCTGCTGTTGTTAAGCATTTCTAGATCCTTTTTAGTTGAGCTGGTGATGGTTTCTAACAGTAACCTCTAGATTCCAAAGCTGGGTGCTTCCTATGGCATCACTTACACAGCCATGGGAGGGAGGCACGGTTAGGTGATCTCTAAGGTCCCTTCCAACCTAAGACATTCTGTGATTCTACAGGTGAAAGGCAGAAGTTCAGTATCTGAGAACCTGTCACTACTACAAGGAGTGGTGGAGCCACCATCCCTGGAAGTGTTCAGAAAACATTTAGATGTGGGATTTCAGGGTATAATTTAATGCTCATGGTCCTGTTGGGTTGATGGTTGGGCTAGATGATCTTGGAGGTCTTTTCCAACCTTTATGGTTCTGTGATTTAAAACTGTCTGAAGCTGAGTCATCTGACATCATCATTATCTTTCCAGGTGGGATGTGGGGAGGAGGCAGGGCTGAGCAGCTCCTCCATGGAAGGTGGATACAGGGTTTAGATTTCCCTTCTTCTTTGTCTCTCTTCAGTTCATCAAGACACAGCCGTGCTCCCAAGTCCCTCGTTTAATAAGAATTTCTGGAAATAAGAAGGTGGGACCACAGCAAGGCTGTGTGCTAGACCGTCCCCTCCTACCCCCTGATGGGCATCTCAGGGACATGGGGTATCATAGAATCCTAGAATGGCCTAGACTGGAAGGGACCTTAGAGGTCATCTAATCCAACCTCCCTGTCATGGGCAGGGACGCCTCTCAACTGTATCAGGCAACACATGGGGAGTATGTACGAATCTGTGTATTTAGCCGCAATTTCGAGCCACTTGCAGTGGCGGGATCTGTGGGGAAGGCAGGAGTGCAAACATCTTTTGCTTTCCGCAGGGTAAATACCTTTTTGGGTAAATACCTTTTGTGTTGCAGGCAGGGGTGGAAAGTTTGTGTGTGTGTGTGTGTGCCTTGCACTCACCAGCGAGTGCTTAAAGCATGAATGCTGCAAGATTGCCTCTAATTGCCTTGGAGATGCCGTGACTCCTCTCGTTACTGCCAGCTCCTGTTTCCATGGGAGACGGTGACTTCTGATCCCGAGAACTTGAGCTTAGACATATTAATGGTGTTTGGTTATGGCGCGGGAACAGCTCCATTAGCGTGCCCGGGGCCTCGTGCTGGCAGTGGCTGGGGCTGAGCGGGACCCCTGCCCCGGGATGGAGCTGCACCAGCACATCGGCAAGTGAAAAACCCTGCCAGAGCTAAGTTACAGCATTTTTGGGGGGGAAAGAAAAAAAAAGAGTGGTTTTGTTCAATTTCCACAATGAAGAAATGTAGTTTTGAAATGCCCCAACAGCTTTTGTGACTCTTTCCATAGCTGCATTTGAATAATCTGTCTTGGTGGTAGTAGGTCCCGAGCATCACAAGCTTCTCAACACTAATTATCTGCGTTTTGTTTCCAGTGCACTGTTAAATAAGCTTTTTCTTTGAAATTAATGGCCTGGCGAAGGAGGTCTGCAGCTACCTGGCTCTAACGGTGTGTTGGATTTGTTGAGTTTTAAGGTGCTGAAATTCAGGATTAAAAAGCACTCGTAGATCAGCTCTCTGTAAGGGACTTCTTCCCAACTAACAAAATTTTTTGTATATTTTTAGAAGAAATTGAAATTTATCTTTTCTCAATATACTTTATTTACTACTTTGCTTAAAGAATGATTAATTTTTAAAACCAAAATCCTATTCTTAGCTTTTTTTTTTTTCCCCTGGTTGTTTTAACAAAGGCGTATGAAAGAGGGGTATCTGAGCTTTCATTATTTGGGAAAGCAAATCTAATTCACGTTCTCCTTCATAAGGTACATGAAAACCTTATCTACTGTTGTTCCACTCTAAGTAAAAGAAAGAAATCAAGGAAGAAAGCAAACCAACCATATGCAGTGCTGTCTGCAGAAGCTGTAGGAACAGAAATCCCATGGCCGTCCCCATAAAACATGAACCCTTGCTCCCTGTGGGGCTCTCAGGCAGCAGCAATTTTGTAGCTGGGGTAGGATGCCAGGCTGCAAAAAGAGACCAGAGAAAGAGTTTTTCTCTCTCTCTTCTGTATTGCAGATGATGAAAACCAAGTTATGCCCACACCCAGTGGTGGTGTCGTGGGTGAAATGACCTTTTCTGGTTTGTAACAGCAAGCAGCGCGTTTTTGCTCTGACTGTGTGAGATTCCGGCATCGCTGAGCAATGACGCGTGAGCGCCCATGGGGACAGCTCAGAACCAGTTCAGGGAATTTGAGCAAATTCTTCGACGATGTGTCTCTCGAAGTCCTTCTGGATCCTTTCCTCCCTCTTTTTCTTGCTGCCAGCAAAGGGAAGCTCAAGCCAAGCAGAGGCTCACAGCCTTCACCACCCACTCTGTTTGCCTTTCCATCGCTGGGCGTTACCATTTCTAGGCAAAAAACTGCTCCCACCATTCCTCATGCTGCTGAGTTTGGTCTAGTTACAACCTTGTCCTGTCAAAAAACTCCAGGAAAGTTTGAACTTCCTAGGAAATCCTGGAAAACAGCTACCAGTTAACTAAGGTGGTTGGTGGTTGTACCTGAAACGTGGCGTAAGGTCAGGTGCATTTTGGTTGTCCTCGCTGGGTTCTGCTTTGTGAGCCAGAATTTGATGGAATGTAGATACTCGTTTAAAATCAATATGAGGAAGAAATTTTTAATAGCGAGGGTGGTGAGACGCTGGCACAGGTTGCCTGGAGAGGTGGTGGATGCCCCATCCAGAGGAACATTCCAGGTCAGGCTGGATGGGTCTCTGAGCAGCCTGACCTAGTTGAAGATGTCCCTGCTCACTGCAGGGGTTGGACCAGAGGGCCTGTAGAGGTCCCTTCCAGCCCAAACCAGTCTGTGGTTCTACGACTCCGACAGGAGTATCTACACAAACCCCTCTGATGCCGTGGTGGGGACACGAGTACGTCTGCTGAGCAGGACCGCAGCGGGAGACGCGCCCGGCGCCGTGGGGCGATGCACGGGGAGACATCTGGTTTGCGTGTTTGCCTTTGGATATACACAGCAGGAAGGCCTTTGTCAGATGAAGCCTGTGCAAGCAAGAACAGAGATAACTAATAAATAAAAAAGCAAATGTCTAAAAGCTTAATGTGTTGCTGAGCTTTTCCATATGGTTATTTTCTTCTGCAAGTCCAGTCTTTGGCCAGCGATTGTCAGTGCTCACAGCGTCACCAGGAATGGCCGCAGTGCTGTCTCTCCTCGATTTTTAACCTTTATAATGCACCGTCTCATTTCCAAAAATATTTCCATAACCCCAAATCAAAGTGGAGGACCTCTGGAGATCAATCTGCTCTTGGATGTGCGGGTGCCGTGACATCGCCCTGGGGGGGTGAAGCCCACAGGACGGCTGCAGCTTCTCTCACTTCTGGTTTTGCCCTCGGGAGATGGGTTTCTGGCTCACAAACCACTCAGGATAAGGGCCATCCTGTTGCCATCCAGCCTGGCATCAAGTGAAACAGCTCCCTGCCTTCCACAGGCACCCCAAATTAATCACACCTTTGGGAAAAAAACATAGTGGGATGAGGGGGAGCAAGAAAAGCATTCTTTCTCTCCTGTCTCAAGATAGTTTTTTTATTTTTTTGGTTTAACTTCCTTTCCCAGCTGAACACTTTAGGAAATTTAAAAGTATTTTCGACACGGTATCCTAGTGAGAAAGGTTATCACCAAATGGGCTGTTCTTTTAGCAGCAATATCGTTCATGCGTCAGCACCTGCCTCCCCATCTACGGCCGCAGCTGCTGGAGCTGAGAACAGGAATGAAACCCTGATGGCTTCGTACCCAGTGACATTCCAGTGATGGGGTAGCCCTTGTTGGTGAGGACTTTGAACTGTGTTTGGTGCAGAAAAAAAACAGAGAAGGCTGATTTTTATGTAAGGATTTCAGCGTGCGGTTTCTCTGAAGCAAGGGAGCTTAATCTTGCTGCGGTGAGGGTTTAGCCCCAAGCTCTCAGCCTCCCCTAAGTTTGTCCTTCAACTCCACATGTGACAAGGGACGGGCACAAATCCCTCACCTGCGGCGCCGTCCAAAAGTCATCCCATCCCTGGGCTTAGCAGGCTGCAGTTAGTGCTGTCGAGGTTCAGACAAACCCTCCCCTGAATGGCTTTGCCACTTTATTTTCCCTCGTAAAACCCCACAGTTTTATTCTGAAAAAACTCAGATACACACAGATGTGGCCAAAGTGATTTTTCCTCATTAGGGTCAAACCTCGCTCCTTTTCTGTTGCCTTTTCAAGCTAGTTTTTATAGCTTGTTTTGGGAAGGTCATTTTACTCCCACTTCATTAAGAAATAAAACAATGGTGCAAGCTAAACGTTATTTTGAGGATTGAGTTCTGAGGAATTGGCCGTGATTGCGCAGTGGTGAAAAAAATGTTTCTGTCTTATGGGAAACATGCTCAGCGTGGTTTGGTCCTGTTGTCAGGAGCAAGCTGGCCTCGTGAAAGCAATCTAACTCCATCCATCAGAAGGGCAAACATTTGTTGAAATGCTGCGAAGAGGAACTGGCTTACTTTGCCCATCGCTGGCAAAATGTAATTTTTAAGCTTCATTTGATTTCTCTTTCTCTCCTTGAGAAGCGTTTGCTCTTCCTTGGAAGCTCTGTTGGTCAAGGAACTAGCGCAGAGTTGGAAGCCATCGAAGCTGTTGTTACAGATGGATTTTGTGAGTGAGGGATGAAATCGGGGTGTCGGCTCCTGCCGCAGCCTCTGCGTCCACCCGGCTCCACCGTTGTGGCTTTTCCTTCCCTTATTCACCCTGTGCTGAGCTCGGGAATGAACCCAACAAACAGTAGCAATTGGCAAGGTACAAGTTTTTCTGTGTGTAGCAAAAGTCTGATGTGCCAGCAAAGATTTTTTTTTTCTTTTTTTGACAAAGACTTTGCCTGTTTGGTGTCGGTGTTGGGCAGCAGCTCGAGGTCCCTGTGGCCTGGTTGTTGATTATAGTGAATATATTATGGTTGTTAAGAACGATGAGCGCCGACTGCCGCGTGCGAAAGTTCGGGGGAGTGTCTCTCCACCACGCCCCATTCCTGGAGCAGCCCCCGAGGTGGGGTCCCAGCCCGCTGACCCAGCACATCCCCCCGTCCAGACCGTGCCGGGAAAGACGTGCTTACAAACGAGACATGGAGCCCTCCTGGCAGTTTGCCTAACTCCCTCAATGTAAAATGCAAGTTTCTAAAAGCCAGCGTATTTGCCAAGCGTTAATTATTAAAAATAAAATCTGGCCGTCTTTGGTTTATTGACTGAGCTGCTGATTACTTGATTTAGTTGCTCTTGAAATAATGTCCTTTAAATAAACGGTGGTTTGGATGTATTAAAAAAATCGTTGTTCTTTATCGAAAGGTATTATTAATCTCCCATCACCATTTAAATACCAGAATTTGCGATGAGCCGTTCTTGGTATCAAAGATATCATTGAATCTTAAAGCAGGACTTTCTGCTGTGATACCTCGTGTATATATTTATCAATATTTCTGTAGTACGTGGCATTGAAGAACACAAGCTTATTGCTGTGTTCCTCTACAAATCCCTGACTCAGTACCTTTTTGGAATTAAGTTGTTAGAAATTTGGGAGAAGTAGAGAACATAGACTGAAAATCAGCCAGTGAGAGCATCGTACTTTGGGAATCCGTGAAAAGAAAAGGAGAAGTTTGACAGAGACGAGTCAAATTTATTAAGCAGATATTAAAAGAAATTAAGACATCTCCTTTGACACAGCAAGATGTCTGAAGTGTAAAGAGATTATCAGAGACAAGGACTAAATCTGCCAAGCCTTGGTGATGGTATTAAGATACTGCCTGTCTGGAAGTGAAAACACGCCATGGTAGTAAACCCAGAGAGCTACAGGCTTAAATTTCCAATCCAGGCTTGCAGGGAATCCTCTTCGAGTTGCATTCAGTGTTTAGATTTGTCTTAATGTAGAGTATTTTGGCCTTTTAATTTATAATTTCTGCTTGTCTAAGGAGGATGGGCTTTTTCTGCTCTTGCTGTACTATTTGTGCTCTCCTTGACTACGCAAAATGTGGGTGACCTACTCCGTCTCTCTCTATTTTACGGGTGTGAAGGACGTACAGCTGCTAATGTAGACTAGTCTTCAGTTTAGGAGTGGTATTGGACTCCCAAAAATTGGGAAGGATCCAGCAGTGTGATTATTAAAATATCGTGCTGTATCTAGGGGAATTGATTTATCGTTTCTGCATAGCTTATAACTGGCTTTCGGGGGGTTACAGATGTCCTGCACTGGAGCATTTCGCCCCATATACTTTTGACTACGGCACTAAGATTATGATAAAATGCAATGGCTCAGGCCTCTAATCTTGAAGATTAAAGTGATTTTTGAAATGATAACAACTTTCTGGACAGACCATGTTGTTTACTGCAAAGTGACATTTTAGTATGCTTCGCTGCTCAACATTTTTAAACCTCAGGTTCTTGAGGAAGTTAAATTGTGACGTTGCTCTCAGGTCAATACACTTAATGACGCGTCTTAGACTCCAGACACGTTGTGAGACATGGAAGGAGTGGAACCATGTTGTCTCAGAGCCCGTTTTTATTCTGTGTCTTGACCACAGTTGTATGTGGTTCTTATTTGCACGTGCCCCAATAAAAGCGAATTTAGAGCTACTCAATGCTTAGATGCTTTCCAAAGGTCCACTGAATTTCTCATGCAAGACTAAAATACGATGCAGGTGCTTTTGAAGTATTATATTTAATATCAGAACAAGAAATTCTGGACTGGGAAGTTTGCAGCGATCAAACAGCTCACTTGAATGTGACAAAAAATTTACCTCGTATAGTCTCAGAAAGCTCCATCCTTTTAATCCAGTTACCTTTCCCTGCAGTTACCTTTGAACATGGTTAGTGAAAAGATTTTCCATTCCAATCACTTAAACTACCACCATTAACGGAGAAAGCTCAGCCAGGATTCTTTTTTTTTTGCGTTATACATTTCTTTAAGAAAAGAGAAATGCTCTTTCTTCCTACGTCAAAATGTGTCAGTTACAAATTCATGGTCTCCTTCCAGGTTGAAAGGCTCGTTCTGTCTGACAGGTGTCAGGTTCACTGGTGATGCAAATTAATATTAAAGGACAATAAATGAATGGCAGAGGAAATCTTGAAAATCTTCTCAGCCTAAGACACTCAGCTGTGGACTTTTAATGCCTATAAAATATTAACCACAGCTGGGCATATTATTGCAGGATTCAGAGCATTGGTATGTGAAGAGGAGAGCCCAAAGCATTTTAGCTGCCACCTGGACACATAAATAACTTCCTTACAAGAGTGGTGCTTGCAGTACTGGGGTAGTTTAGTGCAAGGAATAAAGTGTTTCAGTCATTACTGCTTAGTTATTACATATTACATACCACAGCTGAATTATTTTACATGTACCTCTCAATACTATTGTTCCAAAATACAACTTGTTGTCATAAAAACCCATGGATGTATATTTAGGACTGAAATTAGAGAGAACTGCACTGATTACCTGGGGGCAACCTCGCATTTTGAGAATGTTTCTGTTGCCTAAATAGTTTTCAGCATTTTTGGTTTATTTTTTTTAATATTTACTATTTCATTTTGACTTCAGCTGAACGGTTGCCGTCACTGCGCCAAGACGAGATGGTGCCACAGGCTGCAGGTCGGGCGGGAGGAGTCTCTGCTGGTTAGTCCCAGTGGGGACTGGTCCTGCAGGAGCAGTCTTGGCTGTGAAGGTGAAGTTTCCTTGATGTGAAATGGTTCCCTCGATGCACTATCGCTTCAAGAGGGCAATAAATACAGAGGTTGAATCAGGTTGCCCGTCCACGCGGGTTATAAATGTGACAGTAAGTGACTCTCCGTGATAACTGTAAGACAAGACAGAGGGGAGCACTAGCTCCCGGTGGTTATTGGGCACCTCCAGTCGCTGAGCTCTCATTTATATTTCCTGACAGGTCTTCCCCAGGCAGAAGGCAGGAGCCCTTCCCCATGTCGGCGCACGCGTCTGTCCCTCACATGGGGAAGCAGATTCGTGGGGCTCCAGGGTTTGGGGTGGGACACAGAGCGGAGGGGAGCAGGACGGGGCTCAGCGTGGGGCCCGATGCTGTTGGGGTGCTGTCGGGCTGCAGCCCGGGGGTGCTGGGCTCGTCAGGCATGCCCAGCTCCCTTGATCCAACTGTACGTGTCTTCAGGACTTCCAGGCGTGTGGGCTTCTCCCCAACATCAGAACCTTTCAGATACCCACGTAGCCAAATTGGGGGGTCGGTTTCATTTTCGCCAAGGCACGTGTTTCTGAGTCCGAAAGGGAAATCTGTCCCTGCAAATCCATGTTTAAGATGATTTAAAGAGATGCTCAAATATCCTGCCTTTGACAATCTCCTTTTCTGTATATATTTGTGACAAGGACTGAAGCTGTACAGCTGGTCCTGGCCACAGGGTGTTATAAGATTATGAGCCAGGAGCATCAATGCTGTTATTGGTGTAATGTCCACAACTCCTGAGCTTTTTGTTCAGTTTAGTAACAATGGCAACATAACCTGTTGGATCTTTTATGGTTATCTAAATGCTGACAGCTGAAGCATCCTAACAAAATGACATGTACCTTGCTACCTTTCCCCCTGTGCCGTCTCAGGCAAAAAGCAAGTGCAAGTCACAAGAGTGATGTAGTCACGGATCATGTCATTTTACGTGAGGAGGGAGGTCTTCCTCATCTGGCCTCATCAGACCTTGCTTCAGGAATAAATTCAGAAGATACTCTGAAACGTGTTTCGAGTTTCGAATTAGGAATTTTAAAAATGGCGAAGGTGATTATCCATGGAGATGAAGCTCCAGAGTACCTTCTCTATCTCTGGTTGCCTGCCATCCAAGCGTAGGAGCTTTCCCGAGCTCTGCAGCACGAACTGCCTGAATCAGCACAGACTGGAGCGGGCTATATCCAGGGTGCTGCTGTGAAGGTCATGAGATATTCCCTGCAACTGCTTTCAAGGTAATGGTTTATTTGCAGACAACTCCAATGCTGGCAGCAGATGCACGTTCATAACGAGGTCATGGTTGTCCTCATCTCCTGACCTGTTAGTTTTGCTGAGCGCAGGCGTGGCTGCAGCCCCGGGGTAATTCTGGAGGGATGCTACACTAGACTGCTCTGACACGAGCTCTTTCAGCATCACCTGCAAGGTGCCTCAGCTGTTCTGTGAGTTTTTCTGGTGTTGCCCACACCAGAAAGTTCACAGCCCTTCTTTCACCTACACAAACCCAAGTGTTTCCCAACCCTGCCTGCTGCTCACCGGGTGGGTTGCTTGCTTCACACCAATAAAGTCATTGGTTAAGGGTCCCTGTGCTGCATGGAAGGAATGCGGTGAGCAAAAGTAAGGCTTACATTTAATATTTTGCTATAGTTCACTCCCAGAATTAGGCTTATTTTTTCTTTGACTCTTCAATACACAGAGGCTTTAAAAAGCTGGCTCTATATCTCTTACAACGATGACTGCCCAGAAGCCATTCACAGAGATGTTGTTACAGGGTCTTTATGTTGATTCATCCTTCTTTTCTGTGGCACTGTCTTTTTTATGGTCCCATTCATGCCTTTTTTTTGGTTGTTTTTGTTGTGAGTTTTTAATTATTACCTCAGTGTCACTGGGAAAAGTTGTAGTTGTCTGAGTGTTGGTTATAAGGAGTTACTTTTGCTGGAGTTCTGTGGTACTTTACTGCTATAAAATGCGGTATTGTAGAATAATAGCACAGGAAGATTTAGGTTGAGTAATTTTTTAGAATCAATAAGCGCATACATGGCTGCAGCTGCAGAAATGTTGGAAGGCTTACGTACCACATCCATCATCGGTGCTGAAACTCGGTCCGATACCTTGGCTCTCACTGTGGGGACAGGACTGCTCTTGCTTACATAAAATAAATTTATCGACATCTTAGTCTGTATCGATTAAAGCACAGCTCTTCTTTGGCCATGAGTTTTCCTGTATTTTAACAAGAGAATGCTATGGATTGCAACCTGAAATGGCGAGGAGCTTTATTTAAGTGGCAGCCTTGGGCACCTGGCAGATCCACGGGGCTGTGGTTCACTCTCTCATGGGTTTTCGCTGAACTCATGTGATGAGGTTGACACCAAAAAAATAACAGATAACAGGAGAGGTCCCAGTGGCTGGTGGGTTCTGCAGCTAGTCCACGGCTCTTCCCACCCTGCAACTCCCCGGGCAGAGCAGCCCTGGGGCTTCTGGGGAACAGAACGTGGGGCTGGTGCATAAATTTCTGCCTCTGTTGTCCAAAAAACAATCGATTTCCAAGAAGTCGGTTTTTACACAGTATTACCTGTGAGCATTCTAGTTAGTTCTTCCTTATATATATTTTAGTGGCATAACTCTTGAATTGCTTCTGGTCAATAATCCCTTCTCGTTGTTGTTATGAATTAATTATAACGGAGGGAAAGAAATCGTTTGAAATACAGCGCAGTTTCTGTGTGCGTTTGCCAAGCGTGACTGTTTAGTGGGACAAAATAACCCAGAGTAAAATCTAATATAAAACAAAATCAAATCCCCTCGAGGGCGAGTGCTTTGGTTCCCTGGAGATTCAACATAAACAAGCACACAACTCCTCCCAAATGTGAAGAAAGCGAACAGTGGACAGACCCTTCAAAATGACACTGAAATTCTTACCTTAGCCATGGGCCCGTGTTTCATTACATATGCAAATCAGGTAATTACTTGGTGGTATGCAATTGCATGCACACTTTTGCATGGGTAATTCTAAAAATTGTACCTCAGGTGTTAAATGTTAATGTTTTTGCACACACGCCACTCATTTATTTTAATGCATTTTTTTTTTCCTCATACAAAGCGACGTATGCCTAGACACAAACAAAAAAATTACGTCCCTTGAAAATTCCACACCGTGTTAGATTGCAGTTTCCCATAGGAGGGAAGAAGAGCTATTTTTATTTTTGATCCATAGTTTGTTTTATAATAGGAGTAATCTCTTGATAGAATATTTGCAATAAAAAAAGCTTTGAGATTGATTAAATGCTTTAGCTTCTTCTTGGCCATTAACCAAACTTGGCAGACGTTTATTGCTTTGAACAGTGCAAGGCAGTAGAGATAATCCTTTAAATATAATAAACCCCTTCAATATAATGAAGTAGAAATACTAGCGCAGTGATGTAAAGTTATGTCTTTTAGTAATAACATAGTAATAATATATTACCAGTAACTGGTGCTCCTAGTTTTTAAATTTCTGACAAGCATAAGTTGTTTACCATTTAGGTGAAAACAGTTTTTATTCAGAAGAGATCTGCCCTTTTACTTCCAGTTAGTAAAGAGAGAAAGGAAATGATTGAATAAAAGGAAAGAGGAAAAAACTAATCTGCTCACGTGGGGCCTCCCTCCCCGCACCCGCAGGGCAGCGCTTTTGTTTAGGTCACAGCAAATCTTCTTACGACAATTGTTTCCCTCCCCAGTTTGGGAGCACAGCCCTCTGCTTTAGATGCTGCGGGCTCTCGGGGATCAGTCATCGTTTCCTTGCAGAGCTGCAGCTCAGCAGCTGCCCCCTTGGGTCCTGGTCCCTTGCTGGTGGCCAAGACCCACAGTGCCGTGGCCCAAAGGTGCTGAGAAAGCCCGTTGGGCGAGCGTGGAGTAACGACCTGAGCGCCACGACTCATGTGGAATGGCGGTATTTTGTCTTACACTGATTGCACTGTGCCAAAATGCGACGAAAACACTTGGCAATACGTGTGAGGCTCCAGAACAAGCAAATGTGAGGGCAGACCTGCCCCAGAAGCTGCTCCCATTGCCTCGTGGCAGTGGACCACCGTCTGGGCTCCCCAGCATCTTACCTTTCTGCTGCAAATTGCCCCAAACCATCTGGTTTCTTTTTAATTGCAGACAAAAAAAAAAAAAAAAAAAAAGAGACCTTTCTGGAACATGGACCAGTGTTTATTTTTCACTAGAGCTTTGGATTTTTCTAGGCCACTTACTTACCCTAAATATTTTTCCTTTCTAGTCTCTGCCTGTTTACTGATAGACCCAATTAGTCAGATTTCAATCAGAGCTACACTCTCGGCCCCAGGTTTAATGACGGCTTGCTTTGAAGCCTGTGTTGTTACGTCTGAGACTCAGGCAATGGGTCTCTGTTGCCTGCTTGAGAAAGCTCTACAAATTGCTTTCTACGAGTGTTTATTCTCTCTTGGGCTTGATCTGACATCTGAGGGGTCCTGCTTCTTGTCCAAGGTGTTGGTGTGGTGGCCGGGGTCTTGGTGCTGGAGGTCAGACCCTCTGACAGAGTCCAGAGCAAGGGGAACTTCATGTTGTGGTGGGACAGGGGTCATCCATGACAGCAATTTAATCTGCTCCCAGGTGCCTGGAGTGTCCCACACTTCCCCGTGTGACCCCCCAGCTTTAGGAGGTCTTGGTGGGTGAGGTCTGAGTGAGGCAGGCACTGCCAGAGATGGAGATCCCTGTCCCAATGCGGCACCTCAGGACACGTACATGGCCTTCGGGAGCCACCAGGACTGTGAGTAGCAGACTCTCCAAGTTTTGCTATGTACTCACAGAAGTCAGGTTTGGAAGCCCCAGTGACGTCCACAACTGCTTCACAAGAACCTCTTCTTCCTTGATACATACAGTTCTTAAAACTTTACTCCTGATGATTTTTTATTCTTATTATTACTTTTGGGCTACTTGTCTTGACCTGTGTGTCTGTTGAGAAGTACATTTTTCATTCTACTCAAACACGGCTTAAAAGTAGACAGTTTTGGCCACTTCCCAAGCATATTTCTATGGATGGACACGGGAGACCTCTGAGGACAAAGCACCTTGATGTTCATGTTATTGCAGAAATGCACATATCCTTTGCCTGGTTATAGGAATTGCTGCTCCCATAGACCCCCTGGAGCCTGCCTGCTGTGCTCTCCACCTTCTGTGCTTCGCCCCTAGGAGCCCAAGTAAAAAAAACAACACCAAAAGTGACAAGAAAGAGGATGCAAGGACCCATTTCATGTAAATTCAGTCCCAAAGTTCATGGCTAATTGCTTGCAGTGGCCAGTGCCACCAGTGGAACTTGAGGCTGGTCGCCACTCCTCCGTGCTGGATTGTCCCTGGTTCTGATCCCAGGGTTCAGTGAGCTGGGAACACAAATTTGTCGTGCTCAGGCAGTCAGGAGTGAGCTCAAGGGAATGCTCTGCCCAGAGCACCAAGCCTGCAAGCTGTTCCCGCAGCGCAATGCACCTCAGTTATTCTAGGAGACGCAACTTGAAATATTCAGGCTGAAGAACGAAAGAAAAAAATGTAAAAAACCTCACTCTCCTCTAGTTCTGTGTTGTGGGAACGTTGCAGGTTGGGTGAGCAAGCTGAGGGGGCAGCGTGGTGGCCCTGCCTCTGCAGGAGGTGGGCACCAGTGGCTGACAGGTTGGCGGGGACTTTTTTGGGGACGTGGTGGTCCCTGTCCCTTGGTCCTTCCCCCTCGTGGGAGAGCTGCAGCCCCTGGGAGCAGCCGTGCACAGCTTGTCCTGGGCGCTCGGATAAGGTTGCTGGTTTTAGACACGGTGTAAAATCCTTAATGTAATACTTGGATAATCTGGGCAGCCGAGGGATAAGCTCCCGGTGACTGCCTCTGCCCTTGCTCTGGGGGGGACCCCTGACAGCCCCCACCTGTGCCGCACCATCACCGCGGCAGCACAAACAGGGCTGTGACTCTTGGCTCCTTGACTTGTGAGATTATTTTGCCTCCCAAGCCATGAATTGCTTATACCTTGGCTGGTGTGTATATGTATGTACCTATATATAACAACTTGTTGGAAATGCCCACCTCACCCTTCCTGCAGGGCAGTCATAGTGCTCTATCTCTTGGTTCAGTCTGGTTTTTGATATTATGTTTAGTTTTGTCTTGGCTTTTAAGGACCATAATGATCTTGATCACCCATGGTAGCAGCCTGACTGCTAGGACAGAACATTTGAGATGTTTCACTGAAGTATATTCCTGTTCTATGCAATTTTGCACATTTAACATAAGGCTTCCTTTAAACACTTGTGACGTTACCAGTGAAATTCAATCCAAGTAATAATGATTAGACTGGAAAGAATCATAGCCCTGTGGCATAGATAAACCTGCCTGTGCTGACCCAAACTGGAAAAGCAAGATACATCAAAGTGATTTTTTAGTTCTTTGCAGTTAGATATTGACAGTGGTTAAAATATTGGATAAAGTTTTGCCCATTGCAGTTTAGTGGGGTGGCCAGGCAGCCTCCAGCCTGCTCAGCCCTTGGGAGGGATTTCCCTTCCCCGGGGCTTACTTCCCTAAGGTTTAACACGGGAATAACTCGTCCTTTTCAGATAAGTTTTCATGACTTCTTTTTTACTCATTTCATTGTCAAATACGTTTTTCCCTTCAGGACGTAGTGATGGCCACTGGCTGGAAGCATGTCTGTTATTTTGAAGCTTTAGAGGCAGAAAATGTCTTGGCACCATGTCCAGAAAATACATGGAAAACCTTAGAAGTTGTTTGTCTGAGAAATAAAAGTCATTATCTAGAATGAATAATATTTACAATATCTCTCCACTTTTATTTCACAACTTCAGCATAAATCGTTACTTCCACACAAATGCATTATTTACCTTGGTCGCTGGAAACCTTGTCTCGTGATATTTATCATATATATTGTGTATGATTATATTTCAGCTTCAAATTCCTGCTGGCAGGTACGACTATTTCCTGGCACCACTCTCTATTACACCGTGCACGCAGCAATTCATTTTCCCTGATCAAGTCCGGGTATCAGACAGGCAGGTTTCATGATTTATTGCAGTGCTTCAGTACTTTTCGTCTCCAGCATCCAGCTGTTCTCCAGCTGTTATTTCAGCACGTGTCTTACTTTCAGAAGGTTCTGACCGTACTGTAAAAGCTCCAATGTAATTCATCTCCATAATCCCAGGCGATTAGATGATGCTCTGTCATCACTGCTGGTAGTCTTTCACCTCCTCCTTTTTGTTTTCAGTATGTGCATAACCTGGCAAATACTTTTTTTGCTCTACTTAGAACATGAAAGAGAACTCTAATTTTAGTTCAGGTAGTTCAGAGGTCAAAACAAACAGTACTTAAATATATAATAAAGAGTGAGCAATAACATTATGTCTGTCACTGGGGAAAGTATGTTCAGGCATTGCACCAGCGCCTGGAGTGGTTTAACAGCGATTATTTGAGGATGCATTAATTGTTATAAGCGTTATCAGATATGCTTGTTTAGGTATGGGTAATTAATTTGGGGTATAATTTTAAAATTTGACTGTGATTAAAATTAACCTGCGATACATCCAAGGAAATCCTCCTGCGTGAGGAAGGGTATTTTCCCCAAAGCGTTTAATAATCCTGATTACGTTTGGTTTTTTTTTCATATAGAGTCAAATACCGCCTAATTTGTGCCTTCAGTGAAAACGTTGCATCAGACTAATAGCAGATGTCAGTTTTTCTGCCGTGTTTGGTCAAAAAGCTAATTTGGTTTTGTCCAGGGGCTCTCTGTCAGCTTGTCCCCGTGACACTGCCTGGCGGTGTGGGGTTTTGTCAGGACAGCGGGCTTTACACAAGAAAAGAAAACAGGTTGTTGGTTCTTTTTGATTTTACAGCTGAGGACACATAGTTTTACAGTGAGGATACTTGGACGGCAGAACACCCATCCCTGGCCACAGTAACTCTTCAGTGATTCTGGTATTGGGGTTACACGGCTGCGTGTAGAAAGAAAGGACTGACGTGAAGTTCTCTCTTCATAATTTTACCTGTCCGTAGCATTAATGCTAATTATTTTCCATTCTTTTCTTTTAGGAAGTGGAGCGAGGTTTTTCAGATGGTTTTGGGTGGCTGGGCAGGCAGGGGCCAGTTTGGGGACACACACACATGGGTCGCCCTGAGCTGCATCTGCTGGGATCCGAGCCCCAGAGCCTGTTTTGGCAGAGTCAGAGCTCCCTCTGCTTGCAGGCAATTTATTCATCGGCTTAATTACATTTGCATCGGTGTGTGAAGGCATTCCGTCGGAAATACCTTTAGACCCGTGACTGGTTTGGAGAAGGGAACTCAGAATAATCGTAAAAGCAGTGAGGAAACAGGATGCGGGTGGTCTTTGGGACTGAGTGTGCGTATGGAGGTCTCCAATATGTATTAATGCTTCCAGTAAATCTGAAAATATAAAGGTATCTATGTATTGCGCTGCAAATTAATATTAGCTTCTAGTTCGTAAAAAAGTAATGTATTGCTTTGCGCCACTTAAATCAGTAGGTGGGCCAAATTCTAATCTAATGTTAGTTAATGACATTGGTGCTATGATGCTTAACCTCAGCTCAGGGGACTGTCCAAAATGTCCCAAGTTAGGTTTTTTTCCTTTCTCTCAAAGCACGAGAGGAAAGGATCATGTGGAAACAATCTTGTCGCACCAGATTGGAAGTGACTCGTGTATTAAACTTGTAAGAGGAGTTTTTCTTGTGCTTTAATTACACAAAGGCAGTTGTGTGCAGCGCTGTCACGCCGTGCTCGGCGCGGTGACTCCTCTGGGCTGCTGTTCCGGTACGTCGGAAGCAACTGAGCAGGGATTATCCCTGGCAGTGGAAGAGCAGCCGTGCCTCTTGTTGAGCCAGCTCAGCAAAGACGTTTTCTGAGAATAAGCACAAAATTTTTTAAAAGGACTGGGAGGGAGTCAGACCCAGGAAAACGCGGTCCGAAGGGGTTGGCAGCTGGAGATGAGGGTTTCTGCATGTTCACCAGCTCTGGGATTTCCCGTTTGCAACACCGCGAGGGTGTTGTGTTAGAGACGAGGACAGCTTGCGGAGAGCTGCTCGTCTGGAAACAGAACTCAACACGTTATAATAAATTCACGGTGATATCTGAGAGCAGGAGTCTTTCTTTAATTATTGCTTTTTTTCTTGAGGCAGGGAGGTTTGGAAATGTGTTCCGGTGAGATTCTTCTCAGCAACTCATCGGCGTTTGAATTATGAAACACTTTTCTGGGGGTGTGCGGCAGCTTCAGCGAGCTGCTAAAAAAGTGCACCTGTGTTCACAATAACCAGCCAGTTTCTCTATTTTGAGAGAGATTAGATAAAATCCGTGCAATTATATCATTCTGCACTTCCCTACAGCGGGATCATTGGGGGGTGGCAGCATCTCCAAAGACATAGGTCTGTAGAACACCAGTCGTTCACTGGGAGAAAAAAGAGATGTCCCTTGTTATTGTGTGCAGCTAAAAATAACCCAACAAAAAAGCCCTAAACCATATCAAACCATCCAACCAACCAACCCAAAAATAAAGAGAGAAAGAGGGAGCATTCCAGGTGTTTTTGCAGGTCGGGGAGAGGGAGGGAGCTGTTCCTAGGGCTCCTCTCCAGGGGGTAGCGTAGATCTGCAGAGGGATGGGATGTGTTAAATCGGGATCATCAAAATCCTTATGTCGCAGCATTAAAGTGTTTTGAGAAGTCTTTCAAGCAGCACGTGGCACCTCATTTAAAGTACAGCGCGGGGAATTTGGAAGCAAAATTGGAACTAAACATGGATAAACTGTTGTCCCCGGGGTAAATCTGCTGTTCTGGTGGTTTACTAGACTGTGCATGCAGTGAGCGAGGGAAGGAGCTGCAGGGAACAAATGAAATAATGCATGCACAAGGAAATTTGAACTAAATTCCTATTTTCAGGCTTAGGGAATGTATGGTTATGTTAAAGATTTATGTGATCTGAGTAGGTATTTTCCATAAAAGCTGGAACCATCAGGCAGCGTACTGGAAGTGAGCTGAAGGGGAACGCTGTGCCGGTGGGCAGAGCTTCTCTCCCCATCTGAATTCAGGTCAGGACTCTGCAAAATAATGGGGATGGGGCACAGTCCAACCTTGCTGAGCACCATGGGCTGAGAGAGCTGCTCACTGGCCAGGAAAGAGGAAGAGGGACTGCCTGAAACTCCTACTGAAACGTGGAGTGCCAATTCACATTCGCACTTATAATAGTTATTAATTGTTGAGTTTATAACCCAATTTACAAACTCTCCGTGGAGTGGTCAGCTTAATTAATCAGGTTATAACTGCTCTGCACCGAGAAAGATTAAAAAGGGAGAGATGTGGAGGAAAAGAAAATGAACAGAAAGACGTGTCTTTCAAATGTTGGTGCTGCTCGTGTTCCTGCGTTCGGGTTAATCGTGTTGTGCCGTCGTGTTGAGCAAGGGCTGCGGGATGATGCTCACAGGAGTGAGACCTGCCAATAAACCTCCAAAAAAGGATAAACTTCCCAAATCATAGTTCATTCTGTGTTATGAATCAATTAAATATGGGTGTTTGAGGGCAAAATCTTAGTTCTCCCTGCTGGTGGGACATGAGCTCCATGGTGTCCCTGCCCCTTTGTTGCTGAAGGCCAGACAGATGTGCCATAATATCGAATTCTTCTCAGGCAGCGAGCACTGGAGGCTTTCTGGTTTGTGGCAGGACAAGGGGCAATGATCACAATCTGGAAACCACAAGGTTCAAGTTAAACATAAGGAAATTCTTCTTTGCTGTGAGGGTGACAGAGCCCTGGCACAGGCTGCCCAGTGAGGATGTGGAGTCTCCTTCTCTGGAGACCCGCCTGGACGCGCTCCTGTGGGATCTCCTCCAGGTGATCCTGCCCTGGTGGGGGGGATGAACTAGGTGATCTCCAGAGGTCCCTTCCTACCTCAGCCGTCCTGTGATTCTGTGTAATTTCTGTCTGTATTCCATGTACCTGAAAGCTTCACTGTCCTCGTCCATCCACCTCTTGCCTTCTTCAGACTAAAATCCTTTTTGCATGCTGGCAGCAACAAGCTATGAGGTTTGTCGTTGGCTTTTTGCCATCACGCTAGAAGTGACACACATAATACTAGAAAATACAAGTCACTTGGGAACGCCGTTTGGTTTCCAACCACTCCGTTGTGACTCCTGTGTGGTTGTCCCTTGCTGCGGCGGGTTACAGGAGGGCTTGATGAAGGTGTGCGCACCCCCAGTAACATCAGGGCAAAGCACAGCTCCTTCAAGAACTTCATTGTATTCAGCTACTGGGGCCTTAAGTAAGAAAATCATGTAATAAAATGCGAGCGCCCGCAGCCGTTTTGGTAGATACAGCGGCTTCTGACCTCAGGTGGCCTTTCTCCTTGTCATCTAAGGTTGCTGTATTTTAAAGAGGGCTCCGAGATGTGCATATGGCAGGTCTGCAGGAGGACCATAAGTGTATCATGTGTGGTACCACAGCCCCCAGGGCACCGCGCACCATCTGCATTTCCTCGGCGCACTGATAGAGATCTCGCCGGTAATCATGAAGAATGTCTGACGTGGATGCTTCTGCTGCTGGTCCTTTGCTCACGTGGGTTTCTGTGCTCTGGGCGAGCTGTCAGTAGGTTTTGGAGTTGGCTGTAGCTGGTGTGGGCAGCGCGGGGGCTTCCAGGCAAACAAGCTCGGTGGTCTGACGAGGGATAAAGTACAACACCCTTACTAGGTAGAGCTGGGTTTAAGGTACAGAGTCAAAATTGCTGATTGAACGTCGGTACGTAGAGGAGTAGGAGTTGAAAGGAATACCTTGCCTGGATTTTCAAAGTGATTCTGGCCCCTGGCTTGGCAGGCGTTGCTAATCAGCTCCACGGGGGTTGGTTTGCTCACGGCATCCGTGAAGCCACCTGCCGGGGTGTAGGAAGCCGTGGTGCTGCTCATCTGCAAAAACCCTGCCCGTATCCCTCTGCTTAGGAAAGAAGGAGACAAAAAGGAATCCACAGAGCCTGCGCTGAGCTCGGAAAATACGCGAGTCAGGAAACGGAGAGTGCCACAGTAGTGCTCACACTTTCAATATTTGTCGAAGAACTCAGAGAATTTGTTTCCTGTTGGGAAGTGAGGAATATATAACCTGAGGCAGTGCCACTGCTGAAACTGCAGTACGAAAAATCAAAATAGAAAAGAAAACAACCTGAAAAGGAACTTGCATGGAGCTGGCCTGGCTCTGGCGGTTGGGTTATTGCTCCACCTTCACTGAATCTCCTCTGTCATTCATCCTTTCTTCTCTTAATTTTCCTTATCCATTAAACATGGTTTCCCAAGAGTAGAGGAGTGTTGCAAGGAGAAATATTAATCGCCTGATACTTCTTAGATGAAAAGAATGCTTTTCCATTTTACAGTTGTTTTTCAGCATTTTTTCTACTTCTGATTCTCCTGTATGTCTGCATGCATCATATAGGATTCAACCCTCTTTATTAAAAGGCATGGCCTTTGTGTTTGTGACCCTTGGGTAGTTCAGCTTCATTTTTCAAAGGTAAAAACAGCCAGCACAATATCTAATGTGTCCTTGGCAAATTCAGTCTGCTGAATCCATCCCAATTGCTACCGGGGTTGTGGTTTCCATGTCACACTGCACAACTGTAGGTGTACGGGGATATCACTCGTGGTTGCTAAGCTTGGAATGTTTATGAGAGTCGTTTGCGAGGTGCAAAAATTGAAATTGCACCAGAACCGGAAGTTCAGGTGCTTCTGCTGAGCAGTAACTTGCTTTGGGTGACGCGAGATACAGTTTTCTCCCATATTGTACAAATAATGAAGGTGAAGGAAATGAGATTGAACAATGAAACCCAGCAGCGGCAGAGTCAGAAAAGTTTATTATATCTGTTGCTTCCACAGAAGTCAATGCTTTCCTTGCATAAAAGCAGTAAATCCTGGAAATAAACAGTATGCCCTGACAGGAATACGGTGTCTGCACAAACACAGGGGTTGATTACGGCACAATTTGTCGCTCTGGATCTATAAACAACTCCCTGCATGCATGCGGGGTGATAAACAAATCAGGTTTTTTTTTATATATATATATATATATATATTTAAAATCCCACTGGAAGATAAATCTGCTGTGAGGAAGCAGAAGGAAGGCTGTATCCTGCACCTCCGCTGGCCTTTTGCCAACCCGAGCCTGTCGTGCACACTCGTGCACACTCACTCGTGCACCACTGCCACGGAGAAGCATCGAGCGCCCATCAGGGCACTGGGGCCAGGAGGGCTCTTTACCCAACTTGCCAAGAAGTGTCTGATATCTCTCTGATTTGTTGGAAGCATTTAAAAAAATATAAAAATCCTAGGGAGTGAGGATTTTTTATCTGGTTTACTAAAAATTTTCTGTCTGGTTTGATAACAACTCCTACTCAGGGTGATCCTCCTCTGGCAGAGGGGTTGGAGCAGGTGATCTTCTGAGATCCCTCCCAACCGCAAACACCCTGTGATTCTGTGATAAAGCACACTTAGGAGGGGTCTCCTGCACCTCTGTGTTGAATAAGTTTCTCAGGATCTGATTTTTTCACCAGTTTCCTTTGCTTGCTTTGCAATAAAGGGTAAAGTCCTGTGTGTGGGAGCGTTCACTTTTAAACACAGGGAGGCAGTTTCAGGAGGATTGTTTAAGCAGTTGTTTTAAATACATTTTTTTTTTAATTGGCTATGATTTTAATAAAATAAAGTTTTGTGTGATTAGTGGTGACCACTCATATTTCCTGCACAAGCAAAGAAAGGATTCCTGGGAAAATTTGGGAAATGTCATCAACGCGTTTTACCCCAAAGCTTTCCGAGGAGAAAAATCCCATTTTTGTGATGGTTTAATTGTTCGCAAACTGGTTGTTTGTGAAGAGGTAATTCAGCATCAAGAATGACTAATGCGAGTGAATTGCTGTGCTGAGCACAGAGCAGTTATTTGCCATGGTTACCCCGGGAGATGAAGAAAGGCACAATTATTCCGAGAGGTACTGTAGATCCTGTTTACTTTTTATTCCTACCGTCTTTCTCCCCGATCTTTATACAAGAGAACACAAAAAATCCCCCACCCAATTAGATGTATTTATTGAATTTGGGAGGAAGGCATTTGCAGTTTAAAAGCTGGCTGCTGGCCCCAGGGGTGGGTGGAAGGTGATGCCCGTGGCCAGCGCGGTGTGGATCAGGAAAGCCTCCTCCTCCTCTTCCTCAGCTGTGTGAGATCTCTGCTGGCTTCATCCCATGTGTTCTGCTAAAGTGAGGAGGACGCAGGTTCTGTTCCGGTATCGCAATCTGCATTCTCTGACCTGTTTGCATATGCTGGTTTGCCCCAAAAGGTGTTTTGGTGGGGTTGGAACCCTTGGGGTGTTTGGTTGAGATGCCTTGAAAATAAAAGCTGCTTGGAAAGAAACGCACCAGGACACGTTACTACAAAATAAACAAACAAAACGAATCCGTTCTGGATTGCTGGCATAAATAGTGGTAATGTGTATTTTTGCTTGGATGCTTTCTCAAATTTTTCTGAGTTTTAGAGACCCCAGCACCAGTTCTCATACATTTTCAGGTCTCCTGTCTTCTGTCCAACCTTTCCTCGTGAAGATTTATCGTCTTCTGCTGCAGAGTAGCGTCTCTTCTCCTCGTCTCATCCCTTCAGCTGGGGTTACCTGGCAGCCTGACCCTTCTTTCACCTGCCTCTCCATTTACTTTTAAATTAAAATGATAATAAAAAACATTTAAAGAATTCACAATCAACAGCATGACTAAGTTTCAGGATCATCTACAGCATATAAAGGTTCAATACGCAGCACGTGGCAGGCCTATATGCTCCATGCAGCATGTACTTTGAGGATAATCTCAATTTGGATGTCAATTTGTTTCTTCCAAATAGTGTAGAATTTCCACTCCCTGTGCCCCTACAGCTGGCAGGCGCCTGCCCAGTGCTGCTCACGACGAGCAGTGAGAGGCACGTGGGAATGCAAAAATCCCGTAAAAACTCCCCTGTGTGACCTGGACACTTCTTGCTGTAGAAGGTGCAGCCTTCCTTTGGGGAGAAGGCTTCGTAGACTTCAGCCTTCTTTGCCTTGTTTTGTAGATGTGGGTTTGATCAGCCCCACTACACATCAGGAAATGAAAGGATGTTTTTTTCTCCGGAAAAGAAAAAAAGTCACTGCATATGAGCAGGTTAGTGGCAGAATTTCAAAGGAGTTGCTCTCTTTGGTGCCTCTTCTCATTTGTCCCGAGCGTGTTACAGTCAGCAGAACAGAGAAGAGGGAGATGAATTTGTCAGGCAAATAAAAATTGTTGGGCCCCATCTTCTCTTCGGTCAGCAGGAAGTCGACAGTTAATGCTGTAATTAAGCGACGATTATTATCCTTTGGTGTTTCCTAAGTGCCTAGGCCATTTCTGTTACAAAATACTTTGAGATAGAATTAAGTAAAATAATAAAATGGGTTGCGACTCTGGCTTCGCTTTTGTCTTTTGGAAGTTTTGTTTTAATATTTAACAATATTTTAATATTTAATAAAACTGGAGCTTTTATATCAGCTTGTTATTCTAGACCCTCTGGTGTGATGCTCAGGAGCTGCCCAGCTAATGGCATTATTAAAATGCTTGATGGGTTGTTGTTGGGCTCATTAGTGCCAGACCTGTCGGGGAACAGAGCGAGGCGGCACAACCAGGTGTCTGCTCCTGCTTCACAGAGCTCCTTCGCCCTTCAGAAAGTTTGGGCTTTTGACAAGCATCTTGTAGTTGGTTACAGTCAGTAATGACAGGGGATATTATTTTCTCACCTATCAAAGGCCACTGATGAAAGACTCTTCCCTCTGCCCTGCGAAACCGTAGATACGTGTGGCTGTTCCTGTGAAACCAGGAGGTCTTGGGCTTCCAAACATTTTCTGCACTTTTTTTCCTCCTGCACAGAACTCAGACCCGAACGTGCTGTGCTACCATCTTGTAGGAAAAAACACCCAAACCGTCCCTCCAGATAACCAGATTTGCGTGACAAGATTAAATGAATTATTACTGGTTTTACAGCCATGGTACCCTGGGTATTTGCCGGAGTCATGAGAGCTTGGGGGTGCCAACCTGCGCTCAGCTCGGGAGGAGCTCAGCTCCAGCTTTTGGGCTGGCGAATTTCTGGATGAAAGTAACTACATGTCTGAGAGATGGGGTTTGATGAAAAACTCCGTTTGGTGTGACGTCTGCCGTCAGGTTGTGCTCACATTGGTAGGTCTGCTTTGGGAGGCGGTGGATTTTTTGGGGGCTTTCACTCTCACGCTGGCCACTTGCCTCTGTCCCAGTGCCACGATGGTTTGTGCAGGCACAGGGAGAGAGAAAAAAATCTGAAATAAGAACAAATAATGGAACTCAAACTGTGATTTGTGAAGGGTTCCTCAGATATTCTCCCATTCTGATTTCATGGAGGTATTTAAAGTTGCAGAGGTATTGGGTATTTCTTGAGCCGTATGTCTGAAGGATAGCGCGTATTGGCTGGAAGGAGACTCCAGCATCCCTGTTCTCTGCTCTCTCCTCGTATTTCATGCTGGGTGGAAACAGATAAACAAGAGCTGATGTGAGAATACATTAAATAAGTTTATGTGGGGACACTTCCAAGTACACATTGTGACATGTCCCACGAGCAGAGCCTTCAAAAGAATTGTACAGTGGAATTTTCACGTGGCTGTACTTGCATGGCTGCCTGCTGAAATTGATTTTGAGTGGCTGAGCGCGTTTCTGCTTTTTACTGTGACAGAGCACAACATTTGAAAAAATGGGATATAAAAGTCCTCAGACCTGTTCTAGTGCATAAAAGATGCATTTTCCCCTGTGCCAGACCATCTTTGATTTTTCTTAGCTTTTCTAGTAGGTATTACTTTTTTCCATTAATTTATAACTAGTGGAATTCACTCCTTCAAGTGCTTTTGGTCCTTCCACTGCCTCCAGTCTAGTATTAGCAAAGTCATGAGCCATTTGAATATAATTTACTCAAAAACTCCAGGACTGATCTCCATCTGATGTTTTCAGGCTTAACTAATTTCAGATAGTTTTAGCATATTTATTCCCCAGGTATGGAACCATAAAGAAAACTACAGACAGTTGTTATTTAAACTGTAATTGAGAACAAAGCTAAAAAAAAGAGAAAAGGTAATAAAAAAAAAAACGGTAATAGTTGCTGCTTGCGCTTGGTACGGCTTGTGTGCACAGTAGCAAAATAAATGTTCCTTTTTAGGTAGTTTGCTCTTCTTTTGTGACTTAATATTGTTGATACTTTCTTGAAATAATATATAAGAAGGTCCTTCTGAGGTCTGTGCCACCAGCTCCGCAGGAGTGAGGGAGCCTCCCAGCTGCAAGGATGCTCGCACCCCAGCAGAATCCTACAGGTCCTCTTCTTACCCCAAGAACTGTTACCAAGTTTTGAAAAATTCTTTATGCATCTGTCCCGTTTTGCCAGAATTCCCCTTATTTTTTCATGTCTCACTGGTCTTAATTTTGATAGTTTTTATTTTGCGAAAATCACAACTGTAAGTGACCCTTCTGTATCTCCTCGGGTTCTGGCACCTGTTACAGCCCCATGGTGACCATTGGTCCCCACTCGCCTTGCTTCTCCTCTCCCAAACAGAAAATGCTTCTCCTACTTGTAAAAAGCCACTCTTATCTCCCTCTCAGTCAATTAAATTCATTAATTAAAAGAAGATAAAGATCAGTGAGTAAAGGCTGAGCTAATGTATGCTTAATGCATTGTTATATTATGTTTTGTCAAACATACTAGTAATTGCTCTTCTAATTTATTCATTTCATTATTACTAGTTTTTGGAGTCTGTTGTCATGTTTTTAATGTCTGCCGGTTGCACATCAAAACGTCGGTTTGCTATGCTCAATGCATTATCTCCGACTTCAGTTTCCTTAAAACCTCTAATTGGTATGACAGTTCTCACAAAAATTGAGTCCTGATCTGAGAATTATTTCAATCTCAATGTGAAAAGGCAGCTCTTTTTGCCTCGGGGTTTTATTTATATGTCACCTTTGCATAATTGCAGTGTCACAGGGGCTCCTCCCCTCTCAACTCCTGCACTTTTCAAAGCACTGTTGAAGACAGTCGCAACCTTTAGTCCTCCAGAAAACTCCTGGCGTCTTGTATGCGATCATTTGTTTCTTTTGCTCAGTATTTGTGTGTGAAGGAAAAGGAATCACCACGCTGTGGAGTAACATAGTGGGCTTCGTCAGCTCCTGCTGCGTCACAGAAGCACTGAATCTCTGTGATTGGAAGAGACCTTCAAGATCATTGAGTCCAACCATTAACGTAGCACTGCCCAGAGAAGGAAGGGCTGTGTACCTTTGGCCATGGCAGAGAGAAATAGAAAATTTCATGAAAGATCTGAAACCTGAAAGCAAGCAGAATTGCACTGGCAATCATTGAATAACACTAATTTGAAGAGCTTTAATTTAATATATAAGTTGGGGAAAGGTCTGTGAGGCACTGGGAGAAGAGTGTGGTCTGCCGAACAAGGAATTAGCTCAAACGCCAAGTCTCATCCCGTCTCCAGAAAAGCCAAGTCCACAACAAAAGACTTTAAGTAAAATGTTAAAACAATTATTTCTATAGGAGATCAAAAGAAAAAAAAAAAGAAATATCAGAAAAAATGTCAGTTTCTTAAAGGTCTTTGGACAAATCGATCGCTGGAGACCTGTGAGTTCAATGTCAGGAGCTGGTGATGACGAGAGTTGGAAAGAAGGTTTATAACTAGAGTCAATGTAAATTACATATTTTCTTACAAGGTTCCCATAAAATGATTTGATTACAAAGCTTCAGCAATAGGTTAAGGAAATTATGTGTAGGTACACATATATAAATACCTACAGAAATTGTATTTCCACCCTACATTTTTCCTTAAGTGTATCCAGGATACTCAAAGGTCTGTACAGAGCAGGTTTTGCGTAAATGTCAGTGTACTGAGTTGGAGAATATACAGAGAATTTCACCACTTTTCTGTCCATAGGGCGTCTCGAAATCACTTTTGATTTCAGCATTTTGTGAATATCCATTATTTCCTTAGTCTCCTTTCTCCAGGTCATTAATGAAGATCAAGAAACGAGCGCCTAAGTAACACTCCCTTTGGCAAAGCAACCAATTATTTCAGTTGTTTCTCACTGCTCAGGTTTCTGATAATTTTTGCTCTCCTCCAGGGTCTCTCTCATTCATTACTGACTGGACTTCCATGATCTTAAAGGTTTTCTTTTCCAGTCTAAACAATTCCACGATTTTTCGTGATGCTTGAGCAGCGCGGGCATCAGCCCACTGCAGCTGGCGGCTGCCTCCAACAGCTGCAGAGAGGCACATCTGCCCCTCGTCTGCCTGGTCTGGAATTAAAGGCTTAATTCCAGAATAACCAAGTCATTGCAACACATTGGCCGTGTTTATAATGAGGACTCAGACTGTCTTTGACTTTGCTAATGACATGTGAATGCAGTGCAGTAAGTGCATGACAAAGGGCTTCCCCTCACATTCGTAATGAAAGAGCCGCAGAACCAGCCCGAACCTTTGTCTGTAGGTCCTATTAGTGACACCCAAGCCAAAGGACAATTTGGCTTACAAGGGGAAACCAAGAACATCCCCCAGGCTTGTCTCAATGATGCTCCTGCACCTGCTCAACACACCCGTGGTGTTTGTGAGAACATGGGCCAGATCCTTTTCTGCCCAGCCTGGGAGGGTGCAGTGGGGCCAGAGGGGTCAGGGTGGTGGATGTAATTCAGGAAGCTGGAGCAACTGAAGGGCAGTGCCTCAGAAAACAGAAAAACTGGAGGAATAAACACAGGCTGTGTTAAATGACAGTCAATGGGAAGATACTTGTAGTTTGCCTTCATTTCTATGAATCTACTTTTCCTTCTGTGATTTCTGTAGTCTGTGTCTGTAGCTTTACACTGTTATTTAGATGCTGATTTTAACCTGTAAACTCACCTGTCTTGATGCTTTTGTACAGCTTTGTGGACCTGTGGCCCAGCCTTCAAAATACTTGATATTCAGTCATCAGCACAGCTAAATATTTTAATGTTTGGAACTAATTAACTATTGAGCAAGAGATTTTTTTTTGTAATAGTGAATGTTGGTGGTTTATTAGTTTTCTGTTTTTCAAGAGGTTTTTTTTTTTTTCAAAGTACCCCACAAGTTTGGATAAAACAGCTACCAATAAAGACTAAATAGGAGTAACAGTTTGGAAGACTGTCAATTTTGCTAAAACGCCATATGCCTTGTCGGCTGTGCCTTGTAATCCTCTGTAGCTTTCATCAAAAATTATTTGAGCTGAGCTATCTTGTTTCGGATATTTTCTGACGAATGGGCTTGACTTTGTTCATAAATGGCAGTGCTAGTAATCGGGAGAGAAACCCTGGTCCGGAGCTGAAGATGCCATCCGACAAATAAATGTAATTTCACAAATGTTTATGACAGGAAACCAAGAAAATTCCTACTAAAAGTGGTCTCTGGTGGCGAGAGAAGTGCTTGTAATAAGTTTAACCCTAGGTCAGCCTGCTGAAGAGCATCGTGTGTCGTCGAGACTGCTGCAGAACAGCAACTGGTAGTGCTGCTGGGCTTTTACCCTTGTGTAGAATAAGGGTATAAATATCAGCTTCTTACCACTACATTAGCTCCCCTGAAGGGATAACATACAGCGACTCCTGCTCCAAAAACTTGTGCTCTCATCACCTCTCCTGTTGTCCCTCTTGGGGCAGGAGATGCTGGTGATAACTGGTGCAAGGTATTGGCTTCTTCCTTCTCGTACAGCACTGCCAAGACAAAAGTTAAGAAGGGGTCACAAACGTAGCTGAAAAGAGATGGTCCCATGATTGCCTTTGGTTGGACTCCATTAACCCCAGCAATTTTGTTTTTCTCCTGGAAATTTTTTATTCACTTCTAAGCTTTTTATCAGCTTTTTAAGGAGAAAACCCACACAGTAATAGTGTAAGTGTTAGGAATAATGCTGGTAATAGTAGTATAAGTTTTGGAATATGATTTTTTTCCATCCTTTATAGTAAGGATGGAAATAAGGGATGACCATAAACCAGAAGGACATTCCCAGGTGAAATGCAGGCGTCGCTGCTGACATCGTCTCTTCTAGAAGGTGCAGAGCCTAATTGCTGTGGCTGTAGCTCAGGCTGATGATGGGACTGTCCCTGTCAAGGTCACTGGTATTTTACTCGGAGTGTCAGGCTTTGATTTATCTTCCTCTGCAATATTACTTCAACCTGGGCTGGTAAACAATAATTACATCCCGTCCACTTGGCCGGTGTCACGGAACTCTGCATATCAGCGTCTTGCAGATTCTTGAGCCATTTTTGATCCACCTCCCACGGCTTTCCATAGCCTGTTTTTCACTAAAAATGATTGATGCAATACCTTTTACACTGGTTTTGGGTTTTATGTCTTGGAGGTGGATTACATCCAAGGTCACTCTACACTGAAGACTTCATTCTGAGGGTATTTTCTTTTTCTGTTTTACTATTTGTCCTCTCAATCTGTTTTCTATCAAACCGAAGCGTGCTTCCTCTATTGTTATATTTTTGGGGGTATAGATATTAAACTGCTGCTGGACAAATGAGAACATTCAAGCACACACTTTGACATATGCCCAGTTTCTCTCCTTTCTCATCTGCAAACACAACATGTATGGTATTATTTTTATTCTAATTTTCACTTTTATTAAGGAACAATTTAAATACTATTGCTTAAAAAAAAACCCGCACACAAAAAAACCCCAAACAAGTGCAAAACCTCTCAGGAGCCATGGTACTTGGCTTGTGGTTTAAATAAGTTACATGAAGTCTCTGCATATTTCTGGAAATTTTGCAAGTAGTCTTAGAAACTTAGAGTCATCCTTCTGACTTATGGGGCACCTTTCCTATTGCAGCATTATATTTCTGCTGTGGTCATGCATTGCTGGGTATGAGCTAATAGCGAATTCTGTGAAAGGTGATTTTCTAATATTAAATTTGCAATGAATGGCAAATGGGATACTTGCAGACTTCTCACATACTTCAGGGAAACTTTTTGCCAAGTAAGACTGGTTTCTTACCAAATGGGTCCTATGTCCTCTGCTCCTCCTTTTCCCACTCCTTGAAACATTCTTTCTTCCTTGTGATCATCTTCACCCTCCTCTTCATGAGACTCGCCTGCTGGGAAGAGATGCTGGGATCAGGAGATGTTTGGGTCAGGAGATGCTGGGGCAGGAGATGCTGGGATCAGGAGATGCTGGGATCAGATGTTGGAGTCAGGAGATGCTGAGATCAGGAGATGTTGGGATCAGGAGATGCTGGAGTCAGGAGATGCTGGAGTCAGGAGATGTTGGGGGCAGGAGATGTTGGGAGCACCCTGGAGCTCCCTACTTGTGTTGAGTCTTTTGGAAAGCCTGAAGGTCTTTGCAGCTGGATGTTGTCTGTCCAAAGGAGGCTGAGTTGCTCCTGACTTCTGCAATTTGGAAGCATTGATAGGGTCTCTTTTCTCCTTCCCATGGAGTTCTCTGTGTTGAACCTCCCACTCTACAGGCAGATTTGATACAAACAAACCAGTCAGTCCAAAGGTAGCCGAGAGGGACGGGCAGACGGGTAAAGCACAGTTACCTGTTCCTGGTTTTGTCAGGAAACGAGGTGGAAAGGATTTCTGCAGTCAGTTTCCGTATGAAAAAATAAAAATTGGTTCCTGTGGAAATTGGGATAGTTGCAGCATTTCCTTGGAGTTTCAGAAAGCTCTTAATTTGTGTTGCAAATTCCTCTGCTTGTGGGCTCACACTCCTTGGTCCACTTCTGTGCACGGCAGGATTTGTGCCAGCATGTGGAAAGAGGAAATGCGGGTCTGACAATAGATTTGGCTTTTACCTGAAGCCAAGCCAGGGGTCCACCATTTCCAGTCCCTCAAACAAAGAAAAATTGAGTTTATCGTCTGAACGTGAAGCACCTGAAGAAAGATATTTCTTAGAGCAACAATTTTCCTGTTGCTGCAGGGGTGTGGCAATTCCTAACCCACTGAGTTGGTGCTTTCATGGTCTGAGGTGCTCTGCTAACCTGCAGCAAGGGCTGGTAATTACAGATCTTCTGACTCATTTACCAATACTGGATTTATAAGACATTGTCTTTGGTCCCCCTAAGGAATTGTGCAGTGGTGCCAATGTCTTTTGAAAAAGATGTGAGGTTACTAATTATATTTAGCCAGTGAATTGAAATTACCGGAGCGTCTGTTTGGGATCGTTTTGGCAAGTTTCTCATTTGTAAGTAATGAGATACGTGCATTACTGGAATTTTTTCTTTTAAATTATTCTATTACAAAGAGAAGTAGTTATAGTATAAAGTTGTTGTTTTGTAGGGAAAAAAAAGAGAATGTGACAGCAGCATTGCAATCTCAGTGATTGGTATAGATTGGAGGAAATGATAAATGATAGGATGCAGAGCAGCAGCTAAAATATTTGACAGTTTTTATAATAGTAAACAAAAAGCAGTTCATCTTATATTGAAAGGCTCTGGTAAAATTTTTTTAAGTCCTGGAAGCATGGTGTCCTTAAAATGGAGTCAAGCATCCAATTTGTCCGGACGAGGACAGCTGGATGGTGCGGGGTCTGGGAGAAGCGACGTTTTGGCCGCACGAGCACAGGGGCACAGGAAGGGCACGTGTGGATGAACCTGCTTTTCTGGAGGAGTGAATGGTTTAAGCACTGTCAGGTTGTGTTGTTTCTATACTGAAAGAAAAATACTGTACAAGTGCAAGAATATGCTTCCCTAAGTCATGGCACGATTTCCCTAGGTGGTTTGCAAGGTGTGTTGGGATTAGCCCCTTCAGTCTCGATCGAACGAAACCTGACATAATTTTGGTGAAATATATATGACCAGTGAATAATATTTTACATGCTCACATGGAAAAGTTCATCTACAGTCCATGGGTTTAAATCACCGTGACAAAGACCTGAAGAGATTGCAAGTTTGTCGACATTCCAGCTTGCTCGTGGATCATTCATAAGCACAGAATAATTGCAGAATGCATTCTCGAATTTGAAAGATTTGTCTAGTTAGCCACATAGGGACCAAATTTTGGGGTTTCAGATTAAGTCGCATGAAGAAATTAAAAGTTTAATCCAAAGGCAGTGTGAAAAATCGCATTCATTTTTCCAGGCTACATTTTGGTATGGTTAGCTCAATTGCTTTTCTTCAGTGTTACATGTGGTCAAAACCAGCACCAAGTGCTTCAAGACACTGATATTTAAATGAATTACGCTTGGTTGAAAATATTTCTTTTTTATGTCAAACAACTGCATGAGTCTGGTTAATGGAGAGCAGTGTTTGGATTCCTCAGAGCTGGAAATCGTAATTGCAGCAGTTCGGTTTTCTTCTCAGGGAACAAACATGTCCCTGGGAGCAGAGAGCCCCATCCCACCAGCCCGGAGCCGCGGTGACCTTTGATGTTGTGAGTTACTCGGTGCTGGAGAGGAGATCACTCTGTGTCAGCCGTTCAAGAGAGCTAACAGAGGCTTAACAAGTTAATCTTTTATACCCTTATTCTTAAAGTGTGTCTAAATCCTTTTGTCTTTGTACGGCATTTAGATAGATCTGACGGTTCAAAAATGTCTGAAATTTCTTTCGTGCAAAGGGACAAGACTTCCAGATTTTTTTATGTTCTTAGATGGTTCCTTCAAAAATGTCATTATCACCTTCAAGAGGCACAATGAAAGGCATGTCTACCTCAATTTAGAAAGTAATCCTCAAAAAAGGAGAAGGGCAGACTGGAAAAAAAAAAAAAAAGAGCTCATGTGAACTTGCGCAAGTCTTTGCAGAAGGAAATGCCTGGTTTGATTTTACACCAAATGTGCCTTTAGTCTCGAAGCTGGGCACACAGAAAGTGATGGCTGGTGCATGGTGCCAGTCCAGGTTTTAAAAGAAAAGTAATGAAAATATGATAGCCCAGATCCTGGTAGAGGTGTGAGTGTGAGACAGTGGAAATAGGCTCAGGCAAAAACTGGGTGGAAAATAAGGGGTTAGATATTTTTTGCTTCAGATGTTATTTGATGGAAGTCCTTTCCAGGGAAAAAGCAAACAGAAACCAAACCCAGACAAAAAGAACTACCCCGAAGCTACAAAGTGCATCAGTGTGATAGGAAATCAGATTCACCAGATTGGTATGAATTTCACCTGTTTGTTGTGAGGCCTGTACAGGCCAGTGCAGTTGTTGAACACTGTTACAAACCCCCGAATCCTGGCAACATCCGTGAGCCATTCGTTAACAGCGGTGTAAATCCCCTGTGATGGCTTTGGTTTAATTTCAGGAAGAGAACATGCTCAGACCTGGGCCAAACGCAGGGCAATTATGCTAATGACATACATTAGAAACTAGTTTAAAACATAAATAATGTATTATCGACCGTAAGATTACACTCGAGCTCAGATTCGATTCCCTCTTCATCATTTTGCTGCCCGGGGGCGAATTGGCCTCGTGGGAGGTTTAATTCGGGGCCCTTTGGGATGCTGGGCTCTGGCAGCAGAAATGGGTCAGGCTCCTCAATGCCACGTTCCCGTGCAACTTCATGCAATTCTATGATTCTGTAATTCTTTGATTTGATTCTGAGTGACATATATTTTTAGGCAAATGCCTTTTGCCCGGCCCACAGTGAAGGAATTGCAGGAAGATGCTGCGTTCCAGCATCTCTGGACTGGGGTGGGGGTTTCTGAGCCAGGTTCAGTGAAAACCGTCCTGGACCACACATCCTCAGGGCCCGTTTCCCCCTCCAGGGCTGTGGAAATAGAGGTTGAAATTCTCTGATTCCACAGTCGCTGCGCCCTGTGTTAGGACAACGAGTGGATGTCGAGAGGCGAGTGCAGCTGAGGGGCAGACCCAGCACCCCAAGGTGGGAACTGCAAGCTGAAAATTGACCCACTGTCCAGTATTTTGGGAACATGAACTCTTGGGGTAAATACCAGGAGTTTGTAGATTGAAGTTGCCTAACAGCCTCGTAAGGAGTTATTTCATCTTGTCGGAGGCTCAACCATTTCCATTGCTTTCAAGGCAAAAGTATATTTCAGTGTTTTCTGTCCCAAGACCAGCAGTAAGCTGCCTTGTAAAATTAATGTTCCTTCCTCACTTAGCACTTACCCATCGCTACCAATTGCTTACTGTAAATGAGACGATTAATTTACTGCACAGCGCGGGGAGGGCAGCGTGGCGAGGTCTTTTCCTCTTCCACGACAAGAAATTTGAGCGTCCATAGCGCAGAGTCAGAAGTTTAAAGATGGAAGACGCTGTCTTGATTTTCAGGAAACAGAGAACGAAAGCCTGTGGGTGGCTGTACGCCACGCTTGCCCCTCGCTCATGTTGCCGTGCCTGAACACCACTTCCTACAGCCAACCACCTCACAGTGTGTCATTTTGGATAAGATTTTAGTTGAAGAATAAGAAATTAGTCTTTATGTTTGATCTCGGTGGTGAGGAGCAGCCAATTAACGGACAGGATTGCCAGTGTAACTCTCCTAGAACCGATGCTTCGTTAGTTCCAAGCTAACGAACACTGAAAGTACATCCCTGCTGCATTGCAGTGTTCATTGGAATTAGATTTGTTTTTTGGCTTATAATTGTATTTATTTACCACAAGTGTTTGCTTGTACTACGTAGAAATGCTCATGATTTGTCTCAGAGACTCCCTTGGAAGGAGAGTTCAGGGTTAGGTGTTGCATTTCTGCATCTGAGGAATATTTCAATTTTTCTTCTGAAACTTCTGCTAATAATCTGAAAAAAAAACCTTGCTGGTAATTTAAAAATATTTTATGATTTCTTCCTATGGCCTCGCTCACTAACGGTACAACCAGTTGAAAGAAAAAGATCCAGTTGCACTAAGACAATTTTCCAAAACGGGGATAATTTGCCCCATGTCTCCCAGGTCCGGCTGGAAATCAGATCGCCGGCTGCCGTGCGCGTGCGGTGTCCTCCGGCCACAAAGCTTATGTGCTAGGATTTGTGCACTTGAAATCAAAGCTTTGCAGCGCTGGAAGTGTCATTCTAAATGCCTTTTTTCTTTCTTTCTTTCTTTTTTTTTTTTTGATATTTTCTTTGGGAAAGAATTCTATTCAAACTGAGATGTTGCAGAGAAAACTAAATGTCATCTTTTATTTCTCTTAAAGCCTTATATTGTGAGGATGTGCTACCGTCGGTACAACCCTTTAGATCGAGAAAGTTTCTGCACGTCAAGAGTTTTGTCGTGGAATATTGTGTATTGTCTTCCTGAAAGGCCACTGTTTGTGCACTCTTGCTGGATGGAAAGTGGAAATACGAACTCGCGGGAAAATGCCTGCGTATTAATATTTTATTTGATGTTCATGGTAATTGTAATCGGGAGGAATTCACTCTGTCTGAGAGCAGATACTGCACACGGTGGGAGTTCTAAACCGCTGGTTTTTTGAGTGTGAGAGTGAAGGCAGCCATGCTGTAGTGCTTCAGGAAAGTCCAGAAAGGGGGTGAAGGTGAGGAAAGACATCTCTGGACACACGAAGGCAGGTGTCTGTAGCAGGTTATAAGAACCTTTTCTTAGTAGAGCTGCACTTTGGAAAGAAATCATTAAAATTGTTGCGTTGCACAAAACTCTTCCCGCTCGATGGGCTGCAACTTCACAACTTTCTGTGAGTGTCTTGGGAAAGAAAAAAAAAAAGAAAGACTGAATATGGAATACAGCTATTACAAGAGAAATTTCAATTTTGCAAAGGCTGGAAAGCAGCATTAAGCTCTAATTAAAAAGTTATTGGAAACCTCCACAAGGCTCCAATTCAATTTAATTAATGCAGCTCTTCCTCATCCAGAAAGGCAGTAATCATTACAGTGGCATTTCAGAGGTTGCACAAATCTGGATTTTACCTGTTTTGAATGCTAGGTGCAATTTTCTAATATCCATCCCACTTTTCTCAGTGGAAGTTAAAATTCTGCAAAACTGAACTCTGCAGTGGGTTCAGCGTTGCTCGGTGTTGCATTAGCCTGATGATGTCAAGGAAAAAGTGTTAAAGCCTTATGCACAAAAGTTTTTCTGCTTGAAAGTAGGAGATGACACAACTTGTGCCAGTCTGCATATTAATAAAAAAGAAAGAAAACGGGCTGTTGAAGGCAAGAATTAAAGCCCACTGTTGATTAGCTTCATCACTAGCAATCAGTGCATGTTGTTTTTCTGTCAGACCTCTCTCTTCTACACACTTGCAGAGGCTGTTTTAATAATTAGAAGAGCAAACATGGAAAGAGCTTTGAAGGTCTGTGGATAGAAGCGCTGCAGTGTTCATCTTGCACGCACTTTACCCGTTCACCTCCGCGCTGTGGCTCTCAGAGTGCTCCTTGAGCAGACTCAGCAGCTTCTTGATGCTTAAATATTAAGTGGTGCTTTTTGGAGGAGTGTGTGAGATTGAGGAGGGGGACCCTGGTCAGAACCCCGAGGGGTGATTCCCCCCACGCTCGTTGCTGCAGAAGATCCAACTCGCGCCCTCTGGGCAGGATATTTGGTTGGTTGGTGGGGAAGTCCTCCTGGTGTATTATTTGTTAAATGTTTCAAAAGCGCCAGTTGTGGTTGTTCTAGCAATCTCTTTGAAAATCAATTGATTTTGACTGAATTCATCTTGATTGTAATAAGCTGCTCAGATCTGGGTCTTACACAGTTTGTGCTTTTACTTCGTATATTTTTCAAATCAATAATATATGCAACTCAAAGGTGCAAACATTCTCAATAATGAAGTGCCTTCTTAGCAGAGTAGATATTACTGAAGACCAGCAAATTGATTAAATGGATTTGCTCTCAGCCTGTGAGGTGAGAGTGGGGAAGTGAGGCATAATCCCATATACACCAAATTTACTGGGAGCGCTTTTTGAGGTATTTCTAATCGGCATTACATTGAGGCTAGAAAAAAAGCTACTAACAATTTTTACGTGCCAGGTCTATGAAAAACTCACTTTACACTATCTATCTAATCTATCTATCTATCTATCTAAAGGCAATGTAACTGTTCAGAAAATCAGACATAATTTCATGAGAACAAAAAACCTAATCAGAAATACCAGCATTTGCTGAGCTGAAGTTGTCAATAAGTCTTAGAGAATAAAGTTGCTGGGCTTGTTTTTGCATGTGTGTTGTTTTATAAACCTGGAAGACCTTATGGAATTTTCCTCCTGTAGCTTCCCAAGTCACAAAACTGGAAATACAATTGTAACTTACAAAATGGTGCCAAGTATATCTGTTGAGATCTGTTCATGTGAGAGATAGGTTTTCCACTTAGCATAAGTTTTGGATTTTGCATCTTGATTTTTTAGATTAGATTAGATTTGGCATTTTAATGTTTTTAAATTCGATTTTTTAATTATATATTTTTTTTAGATTTTTTCGATTCTCATATCTAAGAGTCATACGCTACTGCTGGAATTTTAAAATTAAGATCCAGAAAGTATCCAGTAGTCAATATGTTTTAATAAACAATATTCACATCCACAGGCAGCACTTCCTGGAGCTGTAACTTTTCTTCCTCTGTGCTACTGTTTTGCAGATTTTACTTGAAAATGGGCACATTCAGAATAGTTTGCATTCAGCTCCCCTCACCTTACCAGTGTCAGTAATTCAGGCCTGACACTTTGCTGTCATTTTATTCCTGCCTAGATTCTAAATTACAAGAAAACCACTTCTCGCTTCTCCATGGTTTTTTTTTTTAATTGGGTAAAATAACCCTCGCTGCATTTTTTTTTCCCCCTAAGTAAAAACATACTGGCATATTAAGAATTTTCCAGCCTGAATGGAACAAGTTGGTGTAGCTCAGCTGCAAGCCCTCACAAAACACTGTTCCCTGCTCTCAGAGCTGAGGTGCAGCGTCGGCTGGACCCGAGGGACCAGCTACAGTTTATCATCATCATCACCATCACCACTGAAGCAAACAAAGCTGCTGCAAGTGCCAATTCCACGGCACCATCTTGTTGCAGTTCCACACCTTTCTTTAGTAAGAAAAATACAAACAGCATTTATTGTTACCACATAAAATAAATATTTCAATAGACAGCCCTTGGGTTGTGTTTCCCAACTTAATAAAGTCAGGGAGATGTCATTGCCGGCCTCCAGGTACTCATATAGACCTTCCTTTCTGGCAAACTTGTGCTCTTGGAAATTCTTCTGAGGTTGGTAACAGCCAACAAAGATTTTCAGTCTTCCCAGGTATTGGTGTTTTCCCAGCCTGGCACGGTTGGTAATTTCCAGTATTATTTATGAGGAGCCCCATGCCCAGCCATGCCGGCGCTGGGATGGGAAAACGACATTTCCGAGATAAACCGGGTAGGATGGAAGCACTGCGTGACTGATGATGAATGTTGTGTCAATAGTTGCATCCACGTCTTTGTGTGTAATAGGCTTTGATGGACTTTTCTTCCATTAATTTGCGTAATTGCTTTTCAAATCCATTTATGTGTTCGGCTCCCACAGCATCCTGTGGTAATGAGTTCCACAGTTTAATTATACACTAGGTGAAAAAATACCTTCTTTTCTTTGTTTTGCACCTACTGTCTAATTCTTTTCTGACAAGCCTTTGTTCTTGCGTTTTGAGAAACAACAAATAATTGTTTGCCGTTTCGTGCTTTTGCTGCCATACATGATTTTCTATACGTCTGCGACACCGTCCTCTTTCCTGAACTGAATAGGGCTTTATTTTATCTTTCTTCCAACAGAACCTCTTCCAATTAGTTTGTCTTGTCACATTTTCCATACCTTTTCTACATCTTCTAAATCCTTTCTGAGATAGAATGCCAGATATGCAAAACGTGGCTCTCCCGTGAAGTTCTATTGGCATAATGACATTTTCCATTGCCATCGGTGCCTTTCTGTGCAATTCCTGCCTACACTTTCGCTTTCCTTCTCCCCTCCTGAGCACGAAGCTGATGGTTAAAAACACTCATTAAGAATCCATCGTCCGGGGTCTGTGTGATTGCTGCTGGAGCCATTCTGAGAAACTCACGTCACACATTGTGTCTTCCAGTCCCCTCACACTGAGGCCAACTTAAGTGCCAGGGAACAAATTATGTATTTGATTTTCTCAGAAGCTGGGGTTTAAGCATTTCTGCAGCACACATGGTGAAGCTTGCAGGGTTTCGCAAGAATATCTAGGTTGGTTTCTCCGATGTCCAGCTGGTTGCCGTTGAGCGTGTGTGTCCATCGCTGTTGGGTCTGTGCTTGCCCTGCTGCTGGGAGATGTCCTGCGCTGAGCTCAGCCGTCATGGGTGGTGACCCCGCAGTGGCTGAAGGACACAGGTGGACCTCCTGGTCTCTATACTACTGCTACTAACTACATACTACTAGCTACTGCGCCATTGTCTTACCAGATAAACTGATGAGACCTCTTCATTAGTGCGGTGGAAATACCCTTGCCACCTGAATTTAGGGATATAACTAAATTAGACACATGTTCAAAGAGAGTGTCCTTTCACCTGAGATAAGCAGCACCCAAAGCACAGAGCTGGTCACTGCGCGTGCAGTCCTCCCTCCTTCCCCAGCGTTAAGTGGATTTGCTGGGATGTACACAGGGAGCTGGTACAGGCCTGAGGGTGTAGGAAAGATGCTTTAGCATCTTTACGGTCATGTTTGTCTCAACTTCATAGCAAACTGCTTGATTGTGGGTCTTGGCTCAATGGTGGAATCCTCAGATGGAGAAATCCTCACCACGTGCCTCGCGTGCTGAGTAGGAGGAGCAGATCCAGCTGCGAGCGTGCGTGCCATGGAACAAGACACTTTTTTCCCTAGATAAATGTAACCTTGTGCAATTCCAACCCTTTTACTATGTTTATCATCAGTGAAACAGGATCGGAGGGAAGAAAGAGAAGAATCTGGTAGCCTCTGTAAAGGTCGGTTTGGGCAAAAAGGCTCAAAGGGGAGACAAGGAGCTGGAGGTACTGGGGGCTGAGAGTGGGGGTGCCCAGGCCAGACAAGGGGAGGATGACCCTGCGACCCACCACCTCCATTGAATGAGATCATCACCCTCTAGTTACACATTTCTTCAACACAGGGAGGTGAAAGTATCTCTTTTTTTATTTATTAGAAAATACCACCGTGAGTCACAGGGAGACAAGCTGTGAGAATGATTACTCGCGAACAGAACAAACCCCAGTCTGTGTTCATATACATACGTATATACCCAGACAGACCAAATAATAGCTATGTATTGTAAGAAATACAAGTAATGCAAAATCTGTTAACAGAATTGAATCCTTTCAGATGACAAAGAAATTATGATCAGGTCACCTCAAGTGATGAGATTTCTGCCAAAGCCCTTCAAGTGCAGGAAATGGTCCCTAATGCACAGGCAGGGTCAGTGTGTGGCTCTTAGTAAGTGCTCGGAGGTAAGGATACCTCTTATGAGTGATAAATATTGAAATTGTTGTAATGAGATTTGTAATGAAATAATTGGCAGTTTTCTTCTTTCCCGTCGCTGCTTAGGTGAAAGTACTTTGAAGAGTCTCCTGTCCGTTTTCTAGGGTTAACGGATGGAGTGGAAGAACCAGAAGTCTCAGAGCTTGGGCTCTGAGGCTTTACATCCAGTTAAAATAGTTCAGCATGGTGAACTTCTGTGTAAGAAATGTCAACATTTCTATGCAGTCTGAAATTAAGTTCCTTCTTTAATTTGATGGACTTTCTGCATAATGACAATTGTGAATTACGTTGCAGATTCTCATCAGGTTAATGACTCACCAAGGAGGATGCAATTATCTTAGGAAACATGTAATCCGTGATTATAACTCAAGGATGCCTCTTAGGCGATTTTTGTTTTTCTCTTCCTCTTCTATTACATCTCTGTATGCTCCAGCTAACCTCAATGAAATCCTAAAGATCGCCCAGATTCCCATTTGGGTAAAAAGGGAAGAAAATTGTTCCTGTCCTGGGGGCAGGTTCTCTCCCACTCTCCTCCTCCTTCTCCAGGTCCTTGGGTGAGTGTGAGGGCTGGGCACAGCCCTCTCTGTCCTGTTTTTTTTTTAACCCTTTCATGAGCCGAAGAGCTTCTCAGTTTCACAGCAGAACCATGAATGTCTCCAGTTCTGGAGGGCTGCCGTAAGCAAGGAGTTAACCAGATTAACTCCTGTTCCTAACTAGACAACTGTAGACCAAAAGTTTATTAAAACTGACTGTAAATGATGCAAATCTCCAATTAAATCTTCCCAGATAAGCTGCGGTATGTGGGCTTACCTCATACAGATTAGAGGCAAAGTTTGAGGGTAATTGTGTTCTGCATCCAGATGTGATACTGGGGCGAGCGCAGACTCCTGAGCTCCGTGGAAAAGGGAAATGTTTCTTCTTTCTGCTGCAGTTGAAATGCTTGGATTTTCTTGTAGATCCTATCGGCTAAGCTTAGTGTAGAGCTTGAATTTTTATCGTGTCACCCAATTGGTACCATGACGCATGGGAAACAATAGTCCCCAACTGCACCCTGGGGGCCGATGACTGGAGTCTGTGAGACACTTCTGGCATCTGCACCACTGAAAAAACACCCCTGCCTTATTTTGTCTTTACTCCCTATTTTTGTTTTCTGGTTTTCATAGTTCTTTTTATTTGAGTTAAACCTGAGATGGCAGACGTGGAGAGTGAAGTAGAGGCAGGACAAGGCAATAGTACTCAGAGCTAACTTTTGCTTACATCCTTTCTGCTCACGATGGTACAGGGAGAAGGTGACAGACACACAGACGATTCCAAACTCTCTGCCTGGAAATCTGAATTTTCAAGAGGACATTGAGACTGTTAAGGCTTGTATGTAATGTAACAAGGGAAGTAAACCCCATTCTATAACCTAGTCAGTATAGGGGAAGTCTTTTTGCCTTACACCTGCAGAGGCACAGGTTTTCCTCCTGCGCTGTTTCCGTTCTCTGTTTTAATCCTTTACTACAGTTTGATCCTAATGAGATTAGAGACTTAAAATGATGCGGTATTACATTATTTAATGTACAAGATGACTCCTGTAACCATGGTTTCATTTGCCTGCCTTTTTTTCAGGAGTAGAGGAGTTTTTCTTTTCAAGAGGGGCAAATACATTTGGGAGGGAATCCTGACAATGCCTCCATCTCATCTGGTTTGTAACAGTGTAAAACCAAGGTAAATCCATTAACAAAAGCAATGGATTTTTTATTTTGCATTTTGAAGCACTGTTTCATCCGTAATGAAGGCTGAGGAGTATTATTCAGAAGGTTATTGCAAAAATAGCATATCCATTGTCACTGGGGCTTTTAGATGTTTAGTATCGTTTCTGAGGACGATTAAGCACTGTGCAGAGATGTGCTGAACATTTCTGAAAAGCTTTATTCTCCTATGCTGTTGTGGAGAATAAAGACATTGCAACTCCTCTTTAAATTTAAGATCAAGTCATAGTGGAATTGTCTTTTATATAGTTTTCTGCCGTTTACATACAGTCTATACAGCATAACATAACAGCCTGTTTATCAGCTTGGGAAGCAGGAGGGAGAACAGAGAACACATTCATCTTGCAGAATTTAGACCAGCAAAGCGAAGAAGCTATTTCAGCCATACAGGAGAAGGTTTGCAAGCCCTGTAGAAGATAGGCGAGCAATTATTTTCCAGCACAGGTGAAAGTACCTCATCCCATCAGATTGCGTCAGACAAGCAGAACCTGCCATGGGCTTGTAAAAGCTTAGCTAAGCTTGTTAAGGCCAAGGATCAAAAATCTTAAGTAAATACAGCTGGAAGCAGCAGAGCTCAGTGAAGAAGCTGCCGAGTGCCATCTCCCTGGCTGCTGTGTCCCTCTGCACACCAGGGGCCCTGGTGCTGTGAGCCCCGTCAGCCTGCACGCACCTCCAAAAGGCAGCTCTGCCCCGCAGGTCAAGTGCTGGTTCAATTTGCTTCGTGCCAATAGCCAAGTTTTAACACGTGGAATGCAAATTTTTGTGTTGGAGGAATCTCTGACGGTGGCTGCCCGAGGATGAGAACAGATCGTTAACTCAAACTTGGGTGTTTCCCTCGGTATCCCAGAGCTTTCAGGTGCACTGATGCAGTCAGAACCTGCTCTAACAGTAAGAAAATTGTCTGACTTCAGAGACGTTTGTAGTATGTACGTGTTAGTGAAAGAAATACTGGTTGAATGGAAAAAAAACAAACTGAAACAAAACCCTACAATGTGTTCTATATGTAAGCTTGAGCTGGAAAATCAACACACGTGGTGGAGTAGAATGAGAACTGCCCAAGGGACACGGAACTGTAAGGAGAGAGCAGGGCGGCAGCGGCCCCGTGTCCAGCCAGAGCCCTGCTCCTGGCGGCTGCTGCTGCATTGCTCAGGACATGAATATCTGAATTCAGGATCAATCTGATCACTCTCAACCACTTCTGGGTTGTGCTTGAGATCGATGAGGAGTTGGGGCTATTGCCTTCACAGAACTCACCCGGGCGTTGTACGGGGGCTTGGGTGGATTTGCTTATTGTAGCAGCATTTTCAGACTGCAGCTGGTGCGTTATTCCTGATTCTTTTAAATTCGTTTATTTATTGAGAGATGTTTAAATGAGAAATGCATATACTTGAATGTCAAAACTGAAACCAATCAAGATGTTTTTCCTGTGAAGGCTGTCCATCAAGTGCGCCCCTCCTCACTCTGAGTATTTCAGTGCCTGGCTGTTGGGGTCCTGGCAGCTGCTCGGTGGTCTCGGGGTGGGAGGATGGTGAGAAAACCTCTCAAAGGGATCCTCTAAAGAGCCCCCACCCCACCTGGCTGCCGCAATTCCCCTACGTCCTATAAGGACCGCGGCCACCCTCCTCAGGATGACCATAAAGCATGTCAGCGCAGTAAATTTCCTTTCCTTCTTGCTGAAGGAAATATCAAATTACCTGTGGATTAAATTCTGTGGTTTGGATTCAGTAGTTGCTGTTGTTGGCCTCCATTCAGAAGACTTGGTCCTTCCAATGAAATGTCAAGAGGCATCATTTTTTTCCCCCATTATTATCCACAGAGTTCACATAGTAATAATGGTTGGTACCCTGGGAAGTTTTAAAAGTTTATGTGTCCATTCTGTGTTTTTCTCTCCTTCTTTCATTTCAGGTTTTTTTTTTCTCTCGGAAACAACATTTCACTTTGCTAAGCTAAAATACCCTTTCCTGTGTAGGTGGTTGTCCTCCTACAGCTGGCTATCACTTTATTTAGATTACCGCTTCCCTTTAGAAGGCTTCAAAACTGTCTTTAGTCTCCAGCAATTGCTCTTAAAAGCTACCAAGGGCTAATCTCCCTGGAGATTTCAGGGGTCCTAGCTCCTGTTGGCTTGTAACTCTCCACATGAAGTGTTTATTTCTTTGTAGTGCAGCATAGTTTAAGAACAACAACAGATTCTGAAATATTTACATGCAGACATTTTCTGAAGATGAAAATGTATAACAAAGACTGATCATCCGTGTATCTGACAACTTTATATTCCTAAAGCATAGATTAGGATAAGAGAACATGGTAGATCTGGCCAGAGCTGTCAGATGCTGGAGTCTTTGTTGATGAATTTTTCATCACTGACATGTCAGCCAAACATACGGGCTGGGTTTCTGACATAACTCGTTGCCGTAGCTCTCTGATGCACTTCAGGATGCTGTCTTGCATTCTCGTCTGCATTCCTGGGGCTGTGCCGCTCTCCTGCCCACGCTTGTTTCTCAGGACTTGGGCCATCCCACCACCATCCTGCTCCCAGGACTCTCCAGGGTTGCTGAAGGCCATGGCTGTCTTAGCAAGACTCAGGGCATGGAGGAGAGGAGCCGGGGAGCAGAACAGCTCACCCAAAGGATCCCGTATCCACGGTACGCTTCTTCCAGCTGCTCTGTGCTGGGCCGCTGTGGCACAGTCCCGTGTGCTCTCGCCCATAGGCTGGTGGATGCCACCCTCGAGCATCTTGTCCAGCTGAAGTTTCTTCTGGAAGCGACCGTGGTGCTCCATGGTGCTCCGTGACCTCTCCATGGTGTGAACCAAGAGATGGTAAAGAGGCAGTCTCCAGGACATCCTCTGGAGTCCACACCTGACCTACACTAGATACCTAACAGGGACACATGTAAAATGTACCATGAACTATTGTCGTGGAATCGATTCATAGATTTTAAGCCTTGAAGAAACCATTAATGGTCATCTAACCTTCTGTGCCACAAACTCTGACTGCATAATTTTTGTATCCGGTCCGCAATTTCTTTTTTGGCTAGAACAAATCTTCTGGAAAGGAAACCTGTCTTTATCTGAAGACTCACATGTGACATGAGAAACCTAGGATGAACTCTTCAAGTGTTAATTTAAACTGAGTCCATCTTGAAACTTCAGGCACTGGATCTCTGCATTTTTTGGTGGTTTAAGGAGTCATCTCCTTTCAAAAATATTTTCTCTCAAGAGAGTGCTTTTTAGGTCAAGTCGTATCAACTCATTCTAATGCCCAATTGGGTACAAACTGACATATCCGTTTCACAGGAGATCGTAGGAGTGTTTTTAACGGTGTGATATCCCCACAGCTTAGTAGTTCACCCACCTGTACCTAATAACTGTGTTACCGTGACATTCTGATCTGTATGCTTGAAAAGAAAGGAAAAAAGATTAACTGAAGAAAAAGTTAGATATAGCAAAAATATTAATAATAAGCGGGAAGATTTGAAGATTTGAACTTAGCTTTTAGTCCTAAAGAAAACAAATTTAAAAAAATCTGTCTGGGTGTGTTGACAGTCCTGAGTGGGAGACCTGGACCTCAAAGTGTTGGGCTGGAGCAGGCACCGGGAGACAGAAGCAGCTGAGGAGCAATGTCCATCTGTATTGGAATCGATGTTGCCCACCTTTTTTTTCACACTTCAGATATAAAATGAGAAATGGCATCCCTGTGATAACAGCAGTAAGACAGCTGAGGGGAACAGTTAGGATAGCTCAGGCTTCTGGAAGGAGAAGGTCCTGCAGGCTCCCCCTGTTCCCGGTGCCGGCGAGGCAGGGCTGGCAAAACTGAGTGGCCCTTCTGTGGCCGTGTTGTGTGAGCTCTTCCCAAAGTCCCTGAAAAACACAGGGGTTGTAAAACACAGAGGATGAGGTAAAGGCAGGGAGCAGGTGGTGAGATCGCGTGCGTCGGTCTTCGTTAGGAGGTCGCAGTTGCGAGGCGATTGCCTCCGGTTCCTGAGGAACTTCCCACAGAGATGGAAACAGAAGCTCTCGCGTGCCCTAAGCTATAGGGGCCATACCTGCACGGGGGGAGATTAATTTGATTACCCAATCTAATCAAGATGTTTGCGTAGCTACCTAATTTCTATTATTCTATTAACAGCAGAGTGAGAGAATAAATATGCATAAATGAAAGTTATGTTCAAATAAAATGAAACCAGCAAGTCTTCTTTCCCACTGATCAAAGCCAATTACAAAGTTTGTCACTTTTGTGACTAAACTGTTGTTGCTTTTCCATAAAAGTACTGTCTAAAATAACTTAAAAAATATATTTCAATTCCAGTTCACATATTAAATGAATTCATTATAAAGCATTTTAGTTAATTTGCTTTATCCTTAAAGGTTTATGACTTTACAATTTTAATTAAATTTCATTTCCTACACTGCGTTCATTAATACGTGCCTTTAAAGAGCATTTATAATTCATTGTCTTTATCCATTTTACAATTAAAACCGTTACCGTGGCGTGTATCTCGGAAATAAGCAGCAGCCGCTTCTCTGAGCAGCGTTGAAAGGACGCTGAAAACCCTCCAACTTTATCTCAACGTTTCTTTTTCCTCCTCGGACCCTAATCCGTGCCTCCTGAGCTGTCGGCAGCTCGGCAGCCAAGTCTCTTCGCAACGACAGCGGCAGCATCCCTGACCTTGCTGCTGCTCCCCATTACCATAAGCTGAGGGACATTGGGTGAAGCCACCCGTGGTCATGCAGCAGCGGAAGGCTCATGCTCTTCCCAAGCAAAGAATTTATTCAGAGGATTACTTCAAAAGTCTGCTTGTTTTTCTGAAGCGATAGTGACTGGGTGCATTCACGGGCAGCTCTGCTATGCCTGGGGTGGCCGTGCATTTGGTCAGGGCCTTGCTAGGATGCTATTTGCATTATTAATGTGTTTTTAACAACCGATGTTATCAAGAGCAAGCTGAGAGTATTTAGCACAATTGCCATTCAAATGATCAGTATAAAATTTCAGCATCTGGTAGCGTTGCCAGTGGCCACCTCCAGACCTCCCGCTAAGGCAAATCTGTGCAGACAGCCAGAATTCTTTGGGTGGAAGATTTAGTAAAAAAGCAAGGAAGGATGTGCAAGTCTTACACTGGGTGTAGAAACAAACACCAGAATTTATCGGTAAATTTAAATATTGGGTTGGACTAGATGATTTGGGTCGGACTAGATGATCTTTGGCGGTCCCTTCCAACCCCTAACACTCTGTGATTCTGTGATTAAGGCTCTGCAGCCACATAAAAATATTACAGAAACACAGAATGCTGGGGTTTGGAAGGCACCTCCAAAGATCACCCAGTCCAACCCCCTGCCAGAGCAGGGTCACCCAGGGCAGCCACACAGGAACGCGTCCAGGCGGGGTTTGAAAGTCTCCAGAGCAGGAGACTCCACACCCTCTCTGGGCAGCCTGGGCCAGGGCTCCAGCATCCTCAGAGGGAAGAAGAATTTCCTTGTGGTTAGCTTGGACCTCCTGTTTGTGCCCGTTGCCCCTTGTCCTATCATTGGATGCCATTGAGTAAAGTCTGGCCCCGTCTTCTTGGCACCCACCCTGTAGGTATTTATAAGGATTACCTATTTATAAGCATTGTGATACTCATAAGCAGGTTCCTCAGCCCCTCCAGGACCCTGTTTGGAGCAGGGACCTGATGCAAACTCCCTTTGCTCCACCATAGCCACTGTCCCCACCGCAGGATTTTCACTGAGCTTTTCCTTTCCCACCAGTGGGTTCGTTTGTGATGGTCTAGGGTGAGCTTCTGTATCAATGGGTGGGGATTAATCTTGATTAATCTTTCCACATCCCACAGCAGGTCTCGCTGCTGCAGAGATACAAAGCTGGGAGCTCTCATGGCTCGCAGCAGCTCTCACCAAACCGCGCTCAGCTGCAGAGCCAAGGGACAGGGTTGGACTTTATCCTGGTGAACGAGGCAGATGCTGCTTGGTGATGGGAAACTGGGGCAGAGAGCTGCACAGTTCTCAGATGTCCCTGGGAAAATATATTCAGCAAACAGAACCATTTTAAGGTAGTCCTTTTCTAAAAAAGATTCGCGTTCCTGTCACTTCTGATTATCTCGGCGTATAAACAAACGTTGATGTCGCGTTAGACACACGCTTTGCCTTGGGTTGCAGTGCTGGAAGCCTACAAAGATAATTAAATTCCAACAGTGGCATCAATTTGATCAGTGCTCTAAATGGACGTTCAAATTAGCATCTTTCCTAACATAGAATAATTATGCCAGAAATTAGAGATGAGATGCTGGCAAGTATTTGCATCATATTTTCAGCCTAAAGGGCATAGCTTTTCTAATGCTAATATTCTTCCTTGTTGAGTGTGTACAGGCTTTGTTTCTTACAAGTTTTGGATATCGGTGCACACACACCCTGCCCGTGAACACTCAGCAGATCCCAGCCGAGTATCGAGTCCATCGGCGGTGGGAGCGCCGGGCTGATTTACACCTGTTTCCTGCTTTTTTGACATTATCTTTTATTTCCAAAAAGCCACAAGAGTGTCATAAGCTATTTTCCTGTCGCCTATCTATCTAGGTAAACACTTTCATCACTGCACTTTAGAATGGAACTTCTGCATTTCTCTCTGTACTCCCCTAACTGCAGAGCAGGACCTGCACCCCGTGACGGCGCAGTTACTGCTGGCGACGCGCAGAGTCCTCCTGACCTTGGTCTCTTGTTGGTTCCGAGGACCGTGGCAGTCAGTGTCACAATTAATGCAGATGTGGACGATTTGATCTTCAACTTCAACTTCTGCATCCCTGTTCTGCGCTCCCATCCCCGCAGGGATGGCGTGTGATGAGCAGATTTAGTTTTCGAGTCTAATCTGTTGTTACGGAACTGCAGTCGATATTGCATAACAAGTAGGTTTGATTTGTGTTAATGTTTGTAAATTCCTCAATGTTAGAGTAGTGAAAGTGCTATTAAATAGATTAATGTGTTTGCTTGTCCTGCAATAAGATGTTTAATAGCAAGTAAGTGGTTGCAGTAGCAACAAGGTAAATTTATTTCTTGTATATCTCCAACTGTCTTGTGCTTCTTGGTGTTCTCTGTTCTACTCAAAACTGATAGATGTCTACTTCTTAGTTACATTGGCCGTTCAGAATTATTATGCCTGTAAAATCTTAATTTTGTTAGCTAACCCTCTTCCTTCTTCTTTGCAGTTAGATATGTGGATCTAAGAGTTCTATTTTTACCGAAAGAAATTCGTGAAGCTAAAAAAAAAAAAAAAGAGATATCAGGATTCTGAATGTCAAAATTCCACATACCCAAAATACACATAGTCTTTGCGTCTTGTATTTATAGCTACGAACATGTGGCAGTGGCTCGGAAGGGAAGTGGGTTCTGAGGTATAAAAAGGCTGACGTTGCGTGGCTCTTGATGAAAGTTTAAAGTTGCAATTGCGACGACAGTAACTTTTTTTTTATTTTACTTTACCTTTTCTCGAGTCGATGATATTGGACAAGTTTGATTGAGTTCGCCCGCTCCTGAGAAGCATAATGATTCCGTGAAAGTTCTTTGGCTGGCACGTCTTGCCGGTGTTACGTAACAGGCAGTCAGAATAAAATCATGCGGTGAACTGGAGGAATAAATATAGGAAAATGAGTCTCTGTCATCAGAGATACCATCAGGAGAGGAGTGACAGATGATGGAAAGCTCTAGCGGTGTGTCTGCAGCTCAAAGGACATTTCATTAACGCTCGGCGCTCCTGGGTGGTGCTGGGGCTGCCCCCGGCTCCTGTGAAAATCGCGGCCACGACTGGGAGATAGCGACCCTTCCTTGAGTAAACAAATCATTTGTTTGTCCTTCGTGCTTGATGTTTTAGAATATTGTTTACCTTTTCGCAGCCTGCTTAATTTTCCTTTGCTAAGGAGCCAAGGCTTTTCCAAGCTCTGCAAATATTATTTTATTAGTTTGCATAACGTTCAACGGAATTTGAATATGAAAGTAGGCTGAAGGATGTTCTGCAAAATATATGGTTATGGGAGGAAGGCCGTGCTATTGCAGATTTGCTCTATAAGAGAGTAATAATTAAATCAGTAACTTTTTTTTACGCTCAACCCTACAAGAAATACCGTTTCTCTACCTCGGTGCTCTTCCTCTCCATCATTCAGCCTCTGCTCAGCAAAACCCCAGTCAAAGCCTTTCCTGTTTTGGGGTGCTGCTTTACCTTTCAACTGTTGAAAATAATCACCTTCCTTATTTAAACTTCATTAGTTCCCAAATTCATTCATTGTCACTGCTAAGAACAGTCTCCTGGATGGAAGCAGGACCAGAGGGCACGTGTCTCGGTGGTCTCTCCTGTGCGACCATGAGCACCGGCCACTGCCTGTGCTGCTGAGCTCAGCTTCCCTGCCCTGCAGAATTCCCCTTCTCAGAACTAATTCCACAAACCCAATGATAACTTCTTACAAGAACGGGAAACTCGGGTCAACAGGATTGTGCAGTGGAGGCTCCCTCGCTGCCAGTGGTGTGAATGGAGAACATGGAGGAAGTTTCCTTTCAGAGCGTAGAGTGTTTGCTGGAAGATTGATAGACTTTATGTCCCTGACTTAATCCCTTTTGTGGCAAAGCAGTATTGGATCACTCTACAACAGCTCTCAAGTGGCAAATTGTTGAAACAACTCCATGAGCAACCACATTTGCACACTCTGATTGGCTACCCTAAAGACAGAGCCAATTTAATTATCCTAATACGCTAATGCGCACAGAAATACAGACCCACCTTTCAAGGCACCGGAGTCTATAGTCCTTTCAAAGCAATGAGGTCAGCGTGGTCAGCTTCTGTGTTAAAAATGAGGGGTGATGACGGGTCTGTAACTGTCAGACTTAGCAAGTTAGCAGCATTCAGGTGTTTCCTAATAGTGACGAAACTGTTCATGTGACAATAAATACCGTGCTGAGTAGAGCGATTACTGTGATGGAGCATAGTGCCGCTCTGGAAGCTTTCCAGAAGATTAGATTCTGCATCATTACGTGCAATTCCTAGCAGCCTACGCAAAATTATCTGAAAATCTCTTCAGTAGAAGTTCATGATAAAAACACCCTTCTTACATTGCTAGTAAAATGTGCCTGTGAATACACACTTTTTCCTCGGGTGTATATATGAGACCTTAAAAAGTTTTGCTAGCTTTGTGGCACACCTTGCTGGGAGGTAGAACTTTATGTCATAATATTCTGGTCAAAAGGAAGGTTTGCTCCTAAGATTAAGAACTATGAGTGCGCTGGTGATGAGAACTCACTTCAGTTGCTTAGCAGTTTGATTTCAAAAATAATTGATCACTATCATTATTGTCGCATAGAGATGCTTAAGAGTCTGGAGTGTTTATTGAAAAATTGCTTAGCTATTAATTTTGGCCTGAGCAGGATTACCTCAATGCTTTCAACACGTGTGCTGGTCGGGTGGGAGGTGTCCCTGCCCATGGCAGGGGGCTGGAATGAGATGGTCTTTAAGGTCTCTTCCAGCTCAAACCGTTCAACAATTCTATGACTCTATGGCATCGTGTTAGTATGTGTCACGTTTCTCAGTAAACCCGTGCACATCTGCTGTAAACGTGACCTTGGGCTCCCTCCACAATCCCTTCTGATGGAAATTATGCCAGTGCCTCTAGCCTTTTTGTTTCTTTGTGGTTTTTTTGTCTAATTGTCTTCTTCTCCAACCTGTATTCCTATGGCATATCTGTGGTGAGCAGAACCAGGTGTGGTATTCTGCAGTGAAGTGGATCATGAAAAAGAAGCTCTAGCATCCATGAAAATGTCCTTTTTTGAGTACCACATCACTACCTGATAGTTAGCATGCAGAAGATGAGCGGCAGCCCCCCTGGGATTTCTGCTTTCCATGAAGTTCTGTCTGACATGTCCCTGTTTCATCTTCGTTATCCCTCTGCTAATCTTTCGCCATGCTCCAGGGAAGTACTGCTCGAGGAGTGCCACCACCCAGCAACTTTTCTGTTTGGAGTCCTCGAGCCCTGCCGTGGGTGTTTTTTCTCTCATCCCAGTGTTTTTCCTCCCTCCCCATCCCCGGGAGCTCCGTCGCTCCGGCTGGCTGCCCTCTGCCTGGCTCTGAGCAGGGGCTGGGTGGCAGGAGCCGTTGCTCACAAGCTGCATGAGCCCTTTTCCTTCAGCTCCTCGATCGTTTCTTCCTCTCTGTGGCTCCTGAATTCTTATCAGCACCTGCTGAGCCAAGGTCAGTATTTGCTTAGTTGACCTGAAAGGGATTTGCAATACAGCAGTAGAACTTACCGAGTAGGAAATTGCATCTCTTTATCCCCTTTGTTTTCCATTTGGAATTCACTGTTTTGCGGTGGCGCATCTTCCATGTTTTATCCATCCGCTTTTAGTGTACTTAGGACTCATCATAATCGCTCTCCCAAATTCAGAGCTGAAGCAATTATACTAAAGCCGTCTCTACCAGATCCGCCTCACCCTCATTAGAGGTGACTCCTCAACGGAGCCGAGGGAGAAGAGTCAGAGAGAGCAATTAAACATGAGATTTCTCCTGTGCAGAAGTCATACCAGCACCAGGGGACTTTGCCAGAGGCCCCTCCCAAGGATGGACAGAAAAAATGCACCTTGGTGGGAGATGTGTGAAGCTGCTTAGTGAGCTCTCTTCCATCTTAGACCCCGTACAAGAGAGCTTTTGCTTTTCTAGAGACTCTCTGAGCAGAAAGGAGCAGGCCCTCATTGCTGAAGGGTGGGTACAAGGCTTGTGTCTCTCTGCAGATGCTAAAAGAGAAGCACGAGCAGTTTGGAGCCAAGTAGCTGAGAGATTGCAGAAGACTGTCCTCCAAAGTGACAAGGTTATCGATGACTTTGAGCAAGTCCAGACGCCAAACAAAAGCATCCAGCCTTTTGATTACTTGAGCGTGAAAAACATTCTTCAGCCAACTGCAGCTGGATGCAATTCCGTAATTAGAGACTAATCTTAACTAAATATTTCCATATTTAGTCTTGCTGTCATGCCTGAGGATGAGCATACCAGCCAGTGGAGGAGTTCCTTCTTGTTCACCAGTGATGGGTGGTCTGTCCATGGCTGGGAAGACTAGATGTGCGAATAAACACATTTTGCATGGCTGAACCTAATCCTTTGCTACCAGAACTAACTGCACTGGAGAATCCTTTTCTGAAGCAGGTCAAACTTGCGGCTTTTTTTCTCTTATTTGCCAGCAGATGCAGAGCTTGACTCCCTGACCTGGCTGAATTCATTTCACCCAAATGTGCAGTCTTTGCAGGGAGCCACATGAGCTGGACTGCTGCTATTTGCTCCGATTTGTTTTCACAAACTCACCCCAGCTCTGGGCCCTCGCCTGTTCCAAAAACTCTCTTTTTCTTCAAACCAGCCATTTTATCCTTGCCTTAGAAACCTGTGGTAACATCGCGTGTAGGGAGAATTCTCAGAGCAAACTGCGGACGAAGGAGAATGGCTAGAATAAATGTTGTTTTTCTTATCTCGGTGATGGTGTTGGAGCCGGGCGTGAGTGTGTTTAGTGAGCCCAGCTGTGGGTACGACGTGGGAATTTTGGATGACCAACCTCACCTACCTTCACTTGTAGCCTGATATCAGTGATTTCAGGGTCTCCAAGACTTTATCTTTTCTTTCCTCCCACCCAGATTTCATTTTGTTTTGGTTTTTGTTTTAAATATCATCAGCTCCTCCCAGTTTTATAACACTTTCCCCCAGTCTTTTTCATTATTTTCTCCTTTGCTGCATTAAGATGCAATTATGTACTTTAGCTAATTGCTAGTTACTTAATGTCAAAATGCATAATGTGTCTGAAACGTCCTCTGTTTTTCTCTGTCAAAATCACATATAGCAGAGGAAAAAATGCAGGCTATTAAGGCTATGTCTTGTCAAGAATTTACCTAAAAAGCTAATTTTTTTCCTGATAGGACGTATATCACATTTTTGGGTGCACTGTTAGGATTATAGGCACTTAAAATGTATAAATTGTTTCTATTTCATATTCTTAGTTCTTGAGGGACTTTATATGTAGGATTTATTTGCTCAGAATTATAGATTCACATTTGGTTTGGCACATACTTTGGGGGCTGATAAAGCTAGAAACGTTTTTACAGACTAATGTAACTGGACAGCAGCAAGTGCCAAAGAGCATTAGGAAAATGGAAATCTGCTTCATGGCTGAATTTACCATTTTATAGACACTGAGTATGTTTGAATATTTCAGATATGTGTGAAGCAGGTGGAAAAAGGTTTAAATTAATAAATGACGTAATTAACAGCAGCTATAATAATGGCACTCCTGGCAAAACTATGTTTTCTTCCAAAAAAACAAATTTTATCAGTTTGAGTTGGAAAACTATTGTATTTTTATTTAAAAGCTCTTAAGTCGTATCATTTTTAGCACGTAAAAAATTATTCTAAAAGGAAACTAGGAAAAACACAGTCAGTATTTGGGTAAGGGAATGGTGGAGAGAGCAGTCCTGGAGCAGTTTGACATGGGCTATTGTGCCAAGAACACATGAAGAATAGTTTCTTCATTTAAATAGACTTTGTTTCATAGTCCGGGTAAGAGGAGGCAAATTGAAGGCTGAGAGGAAATAAACAACTTAATTCTGACATTTTCCTCATTTTTGGAAACATGTCTTTGAACTTTGAATGTTTCTCTGGGAGAACTTGGTCTTTAGACTGAACATCTCAAAGAGCAGGTTGAGGAGCTCCTACTCTCACGGGGGGGCTCGCCTGCGCTGTGGTTTGAGGAAAAACATCAGAGATTGGGCAAAAAAAGGATCATTAAGAGCCCGTGCACCCACTGCTCCACCAGCAGCATCATGAGAGGCTGGTGGGCTTTGCTCAAGCTTTCTGCTTCAGCATCTTCACAGGGACGACAAAATCCGCATTGGTCACCTTCCCAAGGCGCCTCTTTAGACGATTTCTGTGATGGTTTTTATGGACTCGGGGTGGGCAGTGGTGGCTTTGGGCTGCTGCTCAGCCTTGCACAGAGGCTGCTTTGGAGAAGGACCAAAAGCTTCTCTCTCCGCGGGCTGGAGTTCAGCAATTTGCGGGACTTCAGAAAACAGGAGAGTTCCTGTTTCTGGCAGTTTTCTTCCTAGTGGCTGCAAAATCCGAGTCTCAGAAAGGCAGTAGAGCTGGCAACAGGTCGGTTTTGTTCTGTTCTTTGACCTGGTTTCTCTACAGAAAGAGCATTCCCTCAGAGAAGATCCCTTTAATTCTGTGGCTTAATAAAAAATTACAGGAAACCTTCAGAGTTTGCTGTTCCACAGCTTTTTCCATCTGAATGGCTAGTTCATGAAAACTTCAGTGAGCAACCTACTTGAAAACATACACCAAATTAAAGGCACTCGAGGAGTGTATTGTGCTTCATTCCTCCCTCCATTCAGCTGTACGGTATTTGCTAATTTTGATAACGTTCGACAGCAGAGGATAATAATAAAATGCAATTTTGCCTTAACCGTCCTGTTTGATGGTCACTTTGTACGGTGAGACATCGGGCAGTTGACTTCCCCTGAAGCCCACCCCTGGGCCAGGATTGGGAAGGTGGCGGCTCCCCGTCCGTTGAGATAACGGCCAACCGTGAAACAAATAACGCGCAGCTTCACTCTCCTCGATTTTGTAGGATCTTTCAATACTACAAAATCACGAAACGTTGCTTAGTGAGGTCAACATATGCACTTTGTCATAGACAGGCGAGTAGGATTCAGTTAAAATAATCAGATGAGAAACCCACCAGCCTGCTCCTGCAGCCCTGCTGGCTCTCCCTGGCTGCCTTCTCCATTTTCCCCGTCTCCCTTATTTCTCTCAGCCTTGGCATGTCCCCAGAGGGTGTTTGCAGTTCCTCTGCCTACCTTGCCTCGATTTCACTCGAGCTCTCATCTTGTCCTCCACGGCTTATTTTCTGTTTCCAAGCTCTTTTTCTTCCTGTCTGTTTTACTTTCTCATTAAACTCGTCTTGGCTCTCTCCAGACTGACCCGGCGTGTTTGGCTGGCAGGGTACACTTCGCTTGTGCTGCTTTTCGTCTGCTCCAAGTACAAAAATATTGATATTTACAGAGCTTGTTGTAAAAATCAATATTGCACTAGGCAGAGCAGAACAGCTGCTGTGTTGCAAAGCCAGTCCTGTCAGCCTCAAAAACTGATGGGGTTCTGAGAAATCAGGAAAAGAGCGAGAAAACCGGCAGTTATGAGGGTTCAGGCAGAAAGGCAAAGAATTTATGATTATTTTTTTTTAATGCAAAAACTTCACCCTGCAAGCACCATTCTTGGTTAACACGGAAGCTCCGCTATACGTTACCTTGTTCTCAAACTTCCTCGGTAGGTGTTCTCCCGAAATTGTGGGTATTAACCCTCTGGTGCAGGAGAAAATATTAGCCCATGGGTAAAGAAAATACTAGCCCATGGGTAAAGAAAATATTAGCCCGTGGGTAAAGCTGGTAGTAGCTACTTCATTGCTTCAGAGAGTCGACATTTTCATTTTCGTGTTTGGAAAGCAGGAGCATTGGCTCTCCCAGAGCACATCTGGACCATCACTAGTCCAAAGGATTATTACTGTTATTGACAGGGAAAGGCTAACAGCTTGGAAACCCCTGGCTACAACAACTCAGAGCGATCTTTTGCCAAGCAGGGCAGGACGAGCCCTGGGAGCGGGTGGCCGGTCCCTCAGCAGGTGACAAGGAAGCCACATCGTGTGCTGCAGTCCCGAGAAATAAATGAGATTTTTGTGGTCACGCACAAGCTGCCTTTGTGATGTGGGAGAGATGAATTCTTCCCGCCAGCCTCGTGATCCAGCTCAGAGAAATATTGCAGGGTTGGGTTGGCCCCGTGTGGCTGAGCAGCCTCCTGAACCCGACCCCGTGTCATTAAGCACCTGAATGAAATGCAGTATTGAGACTGAGACAATTTCATGCAATTTTGAAATATTAAATAGCTTAAAAATTAACCTGAGGAGAGGGCGCTTTTTTTTTTTTGCCTCTACGCAGTGTTTCTCCAGCAATTTTCTAACTTCAGGACTCTTGTTTTCAAAAACAAGTTTTCTTCTTGCATGCCAGAGGAAAAAAGCCAATAGTAAACAAATCTGTGAATTGATACTAATGAAAATTCCTCACGCATTTCACAGCCTCGTGAACCTCTTAGCTCTTAACAGCCTTTGGAAACGTCTTCCTCCTGGTTTTATATGGAAAATTGTAGTCAGTTGTATCTCATGAATTTCTATTTTCCTAAGCCCTAGCTTGCTGGTCACAAATATAATTATACTAAGTTCCTTTCCTGTGGAATTTGAAAACTTTATCCATCATTCCTATTCCTTGCAAAATGTGTTGGTGTTTTCAATGGAATGTGGGGTTTGGTCCTGAAGCCGAAGTTTGGTCAAAAACAGTAAAAAATTGTCTTTCTTCCCTTTCTGTACTATTAATAGTTATCTGAATTTCTGTTTTCTCTAGTGGCTTATTTGTTATTCAGTGAGGAAATTAGTTTAGGTTTTACTTCTAAATATCAGTGATGTTGTGAAATTTTTTTACAAGTTTTTTAGCTTCTGAGGCCATCAGCAGTGCATGAGAGTAAAAGTCAGTAGAAGCTTGATTACTGACTTCAGTGGTGTTGATTTTTCCAATTTATTTTAACAAAAGGCTTAGTGACATAACCTAAGAACTTACATGGACAGTGTCTCGTTTATTTTTTCATCCATATGGGAAAAGGTTAATTCTTGAAACATGATTTTTTTTTTTTCCCCCATTCATATCCTAGAATTTAAAAGGGGAGTGAGAGCCTGGCCTCTGAGCAAATCTTTTGTAATTACTAGCATTTCAGTATGTATAAAATCCAACCTTCATAATTTGCTAAATAAGTCCATATTTCTCCACTTGAAGCTGCCTTAGGGAGGCTTGAACTAAGACATCATTTTTTTCTTAATTTTTCTGAAATATCCAATTCCAGGGGTAGCTACTTCTTGCTCATTCGAAATACTTAATGAAAATTAGATGAAAGTGCTCTAGCCACACTTTCCAGTCTACTTCATGAAAATATGTTTTATATAGAACCATTCCCTTAGGAATCAAGTCTTTAAAGTATTAGAAACTTTTTTAACATTTTCCTTTCTGGACACACCATTGTGCTGTGGTTGGATCTCGTTAATGCTGGAGCCTCTCCAAGATATTTCACTAATTCCCTCGATTGACCTCTATAAAACTTCTTTGCGACTGCAAAATATTTGCTGTGAATTCTAAGCATTTTAACAAAAATCTTAAATATTCATCAACATGTGCTCCCCTATTCTCTATGAAGCCTCCACAACTGGGATTTTTAAATCGTGAAGCAACTGGAATGTCTGAAGTCTGATTAATTCCTCTCTATCGGAGGGATACACTCAGTAGCTGGCACATTACTGTGAAGGATCTCTGTGTTTGGTACTTACAAGCAAGATTTGTTACATCCTTAGCTAGATTTCCAAAAGTAAGCGGTGTCAGTAGAGCCGGGCAAGCTTGGAAATGCTGCAGGAACAAGCAGCCCCATCAATAAATGCTGGGGTGGTGCGGGAGTGAAGGAGATGGCACTCCCCAGAGTACACTGAGTTTTGTTTAACTGGTTGTACGAAAGACTGGTGCAAAGCTTGTCTTTCCCTAGGTCAGGATTAGGATGAGGATTCTTGGTGGGCTCGTGTGGTGCTTCTGGAGTACATACTTTTAATAATAATAATAATTATTATTATTATTATTATAATTTTTAAATTAAAGACAGAAGAGTTAAAATATAGGTAATAGTTAAAAACTATAAAAATGCTACCTTATATTTGGAAATGTCTTCTCTGATTTGTTCATATTTTTTCCTTTCTATGTGGATCTGTTCTGTTCTATGCACTTTCTTCTTTTTCTTCTGATAAATGACTGCTGTATATGACAGAGCTAGCTTCTGTCTAATAATTGTAATGCATTACTCCAGTGACTTCCATTTATTCGTCACTCAATATTGTTGATGAAGGATTGCTTGGATTTTTATAGTCCTATGTACTGGCTAGGGGTAGAGTCCCTTTGAAATCATCGTGGATTTACAGTAAGAAGCACAGTTTCGATATGAGACATGATGTGGTCACCTCCAGCAAAAGGAATTGAGGAGGGTTTGGGTTGTTTTCTTTGTTTTCCCTTTTCCTCTGTTATTTTTTTGAGTCTTGAGAGAGAAGAGGCATGATGGAAGAGCCATCTTTCTGTGGCCTACAGGGAGGCTGGGGAGGGACTTTTGACAAGAGTGTCCACCAACAGGATGAGGGGAGATGGATTTAAACTGAAGGAGAATGGGTTTAGGCTTGATCTGAGGCAGAAATTCTTCAGCCCGAGGGTGGCCAGACTCTGGAACAGATTACCCAGAGAGGCTGTGGCTGCCCCCTCCCTGGAGATGTTCCAGGCCAGGTTGGATGAGTCCTGGAGCAACCTGGGCTGGTTAAGGGTGTCCCTGCCCATGGCAGGGCTTGGGTGAGATCATCTCTGAGGGCCCTTCCAACCTAAGCCATGATTCTGTGGCCGCTAACATGACCCTTTGACCACTATCTGTGATGCCTTCTGATATCTTCCTTATATGTGACACAGGAATCCAGCAGCACAACCTGGGAATGGAAGGACACTTAAATTGTCATCATCTCTCCTGTTTCAGAAAATATGTGCTTGGAAGAAGCCTGGTAGTGAAAATGCAGAGATCCAGCACTGGCTCTCAAGCGCAGAGAAATACTTTCCATAGGCTGTGGACAGGTGTTGCTACAGCCTTGTTGGGTATTAGCTGGACACAGGACTTTAGAAAAAGAGGATTTTCAAGGTCCAGAACTAGCGTGCCCAATGTTGAAGTCACCCCACCCCAAGCAGGAGGGTGCTCCAGAGAGAAATTCCCTTAGATCTCTCTGGAGCCACCTTTGCCTTTTCCCCGTTGCCCATCGTGCAGGTTTGAAGTACCAGGGCAGGCAGCATCTCTTCCCTTTTTTGAGGAGTTCGAGGTAGCTGGTGCGAGGAGTTGGGTGGGTCTCAGCCAAGGAGCTGCCAGGCGTGATGGGCTGGCACGGGGCTTGCTTGCAAAAACAGTTTAAACTGTGAGCTGGCAGGCTTCTCTGCAGAAAACTCCTGGAAATGGAGTTTCGCCTCGAAAGGGCTTTGAATTTGTGAGGAAGGCAGAAGAATGCCCAGAGGAGGCGTACGACCTGCTGTCATCGTACGAAAGACTTCGAGAGCAGCAGGAGTCTGAGTAGCAGCTTTATACCACTATTTTAGTGGAAATGGGTGGCAGGAGAAAATGAAGTCTCGTAGCAGTTCAGGTGAAGAAGTTTGACATTTACACAGTTTTGTGACGAGAAAAGTTCTTGATGTGCTGGTGCTGTTTGAGAATTTGTTGAATTGCATTTTTAATTATTTGTCAAGGGCACCCAGAGTCTGGGAAATGTATTATTTTATGTTTTATAGGTTGAAATCTAAATAAATAAATGTGGTTGAGAGCTCAAATGACTGTCTGCACAGTGTGCAACAGCAGTTAAAATCCTTTGGTGCATTAAAAGTATGGAATATATTACAGCAGCATATTGAACAATGGTGCATCTCATCTGGAGCGACGCATTCAATTTTGTTTGCCTACCGTAAGCTATAATTAAGATTGACAAGGTTATCCTGAGAAGGAGAAAAAAACATTACAGGAATTTTAGATATGTTGACACATGACTGAAGAACTGTAAGAAATTAAAATTTCTGGACAACAAATATGAGCACAGTTAAGATGAGACCACTTCAGGAACTGCAGGGAGTATTAGTGAAGAAACACTTGGGGCATAAGCTCTTCCACTGATTTTTGTGCCAGCTTGGCGGGGTCTTTGTCACCCTGGTTCAGCAAAGTGGGGTCCTGAGGAGCAGCACCAGTAGCGGCAATAGCGTAACTGGTGTCAACTGGGACGGGAAAGCAGGTAGACAAGTGATACGAGTAGGCGGTGGAAGAGCTGGATTTTTTTATACGTTGCTCTTGGCAAGAAAGAACGCTTTTCAGTCAGAAATACTGCTGTTACAGATATTAGCAGGGTAAATACTTCAGGTGTTTTGTGCCGCCTTGCCCTGGCACGGCGGGCCCAGAGCCGTGGACGGTGGTTCGGAGATAACGCATTCCCCAGCCGCCCCACTTCCACTCTCTGCTCCTCCCAACGCTCTCTCAACGCGTTTCTCTTGGGTTTTTTAGCACTGGCCACCTCCACGACCGCGCTGGGGATTCCCTGATCTTCCCCTCGTGGGCGAGGGCCGGTGCTGCTCATCCCTTTGGCCAGTGGCCGACACTTATCAGATGGATGTGGAAATGGAGCTCCCCGTACAGCCACAGCTTTCGTATTCCCCATCTGCTCCTACTCGGCTCTCTAGCTTATCTGCTGCTGCTTTTTTTTCTTTTCTTTTTTTTTTTTTTTCCAACGTAGCCTGCACCGCAGACTAAATCTTTCATTCTTCTTTTCCCCTGGGGCCAACCACCTACATCCTATTTTAAGATCTATTTTCAGCTCGCTCTAGCAATTAACATGCGATATTGCAATAAGTCTGGGCAGCTGAATTATCGGGTCATTTCACCGAAATGTCCATTATAGACAAATATGCAATCAGGCATCTGTGGTGGTGCACGAAGTCAGCCCTCCATCATCCTCCCGTGCATGGATAGCCATAAACACACTCGGATACACACAAACAGAATCTATATTAAAAATACCGGAAATAATTAAGTCAAGTTCTTCCCTGCATATAAAACCAGAGCTTTCACTGGAGTCAATCTGAGCTGAGTACGTGTACCAGTAGAAAGCTGGGTCATTATTTTTTACAGTGGTCTGCAAATATGTAATTTATGTGCAATTATGAATGTAAATTCTCTGTCTTTTGCTAACAAAACCAACCAAGGCCAAACGTGCTTACTGTTAAAAACTGTGACGATCCAATTCACTAGTTAATTAATGAAAAAAAAAAACCCAGACCAACCCACAAGCCCTATTGCAGGTACTTTTCACAGTGAAATTAGTAAAGATGTTGATCTCTGAAAAATAGCAGTGTCAGAGCACCTGACAGTTCATATAGCTAAATGAGTGAGTATTTTGTACGTGATGTTAAAATTTTGTGTGGAAGATGCAACTTTTAATATGTGAGAGAGAGGTTAATGCCTGTGTGTGGGCTTTATGGAAATGTGGGGGTTTTTTTATTCTGGAGTTGCAGATATTGCTTATGAGAGACAAGCTGATTAATCTCAGTTGTCTGTGGCTCTCACAGATTAATAACCTCATTCCGATTCATGCTATTTATGGCGCAGCCCAAATGTTTGGGCTTTTTTAAATACTGAAAAGACACAGAGCAAATGTTTTCCAGCCATCCCAGCTCCCCTCCTACACTGACCATATTCCACCTGCTCTTGGAATAGTTGCTTAAAAACAGTTATTGATTTCTCGGCAGCAGCACTAATAGCAACCTGAGTACCAGTGGATGTGTTATTGCTGGAGGTGGGATCTGTCTTTTTTTCTTGCTTTTTTGGAGCAAGGTCTTTAACACTAGTTCTTATGTCAAAATACATTTGCTTATAATATATCCCTCAGAATATATCTCTTATAACATATCGCTTATAACATATTGCTTATAATGTATTGCCTATAGCACATTGCTTATCATGTATTGCTCATAATACATTGCTTATAACATATTGCTTATAATATATTGCTTATAACAGGGTGAAGGCTTTATTCCCATTCTGTGCTTGTCAAAGAAAACCACGCGGTGATGCGAGTTGCGGTGTGGGACTAGCGTTGAGGCTTCTTCATGTGTGCCTGAGGACAACTTTTCCCGATGCGGCTGTGCCGGGTGTTCGTGTGTTATCTGCACGCAGCTGCTACATCAATGAAATCAACAAAAGGGTGTGTGGGGGGGAAGGAAACCCAGAAATCTAAAAATGGCTCAAAGTGGGCGAGCAGCTGAAGCCTCACTAAGCTCTCTGGCAAGTGGCGTTTAAAGTGTTTGTCTGGGAGGGAGCGGATTAGCATCCGTAGGAAATACAGTTGTTTTTAGTGGAGTCGCTCTTTGCGACTGTCACGAGGAGCTTCCACCTGTAGTTTCAACCATTTCTGCCCAAAACATGGTCAGGTTTGAGGTTGGTTTGTTTGATTTCTTCTCTTTCCCAGCACTCTGAATTCAGCTTACCTCTGAGAGCAGAGCTCAATGCTCTCCAGTTACATTTATTGAAAAGCAAAGGAGCCGGTTTTTATGCTCTGCAGAGCTCTCACCCCCTGGCGCTCAGCAAACCCTTCTGCTCATGCTCGGGGTGGAGCAGAGCCGCGTTGGCTCACCGGCCTTCGCTGGGCTCGAGAAATTGGGGAAGGAAATGTGCTTTTTGCCATTAATTTAACTAAATGCCGATAACTAGTGTGTTTGTACGTGTGGGATGGTTTACTAAGCAGGATGCTGCTGCCGTGTGGTTCTTTTCTCCTCCGAGACGTTCAAACCCACCAAGACCAGACTGGGTTGGGGGGGTGGCGGGCGATGGGCTCCGTAGACAATGAAATCCTGATTAGACGCTGCCTTCACTCCCTCCTGCCCTGACCTGATTCTGCTGGCTCCAACCCCGCAGAGCCGAGACCCTGTGTGTTGCTGCCGAGCTGCCCGAGCCACGCTGGGGCTGAAGCCGGCGTTAATCCCCACAGGGAGGGACGGGCCGGAGGCTCGGTGTGTGAGGGCAGCTCGCTTGTCCCGCTCAGTTGCTTCTCATGGTGCTGCTGAGCCGTTGCCTTCCCACCCTCCGCAAGAGATCACCCCTGAGGGCTGGGCTTTTGGCCATGATTGATTTTAGCCTTAGTTCAAACAGCTTTCTGAAAAGGCGTATGGATCAGGCGTGTTTCTACGTAATGATTGTACGGTGATGGATATGCAGAGCATGGAGTGACACAGTTACGGGATTACTTATGATGTGATTCCTGTGCAGCTCCGTGCACGCAGTGGTGTGGTTTTCTAGACTGGCTCGTCCTGCGGAGGTTGTAGAGCAGGTCGGTTCATTTCGTTTTGCATAGTACCCTATTGATTGGATTGGAGAAGGGTAGGAAACAGGAGGTGCAGTTATTCAGTGTTTCCTGCGTTGTTTCTCTGTGCAAGGCGATCGCCTCCCAGTCCTGGAGAACGCAAACGCTTCAATCACTGGGAGGAACCAGCTCTCATCCCTCTACACAAAGGAAATGGGGTGCAGAGGGCGGTCCACCCCAGCAGGACCAAGCTGCTCCGCATTCCTCATCTCTCTGGCACCTTTAGCATCTTCCTCACCAGACCCAAAGGCCCCTCATGGGGAAACAGGCTACTCTTGTGTGGGTGGAATACAGACCCAGCATGATTGAAAATACTTTCAGTGCTATAGCTATCATTTATAGAACGATGTGTGCTCATCCATCCTCTGGCGAACAAGTGTTTTACTCATCAAAACTGCATAATAAGACATCATTTAATCTGAAAACACACGGAGAAAATTTGTAGCTGTTCTAAATAGGAACTTTGATGTGCGTTGCATGTTTTCTAGTTCACCTGTTACTACACTCGGCATCTTAATATACCCGATGCCGAGGTTATCAGTGAGTTATCTATTTTGCAGAAGTCTATTTGTTCTGATGTGAAATTGTTAGCTTTCAGAAGATGGGATTCTACCTTTCCACCTGTTTGACAAGTAGAATGAGCAGGCAACACGAATAAGAAAGCTGGATATTTTTTTCAAAGGGAAAAGAAAAAAGGAATTCCCCACTGGTTGCTACTATTAAAAAGCTTCTTTACAGGTGATGTGCTAAAGAAAACTACGCAAGAGCAGTTCCTAATTCTGCAGGACTGGTTCTGCACACAGGCACCGGGCAGTGTGGTGGCTGGATGATGGGCTTCGCTCTCTCCAGAGGCAAGGTTGATCTGGGGAAGGTCGTATCTTTTATTATCCCCCTTCCAGCAGGAGAGTGATGAAGTCCCTTTTTATCTACAAGTGGGAACTCCACGTGGCACCGACGCGATGTTGCCCAGGGTTCTGGCTCAGAGCAGGCAGGGTGAACGGCTCCCCATCACCCAGCCATCATCATCCTCATCTGCTACAACCCTTGGCTATAAATGGCATCAGCCTTCCAAAGGCAGGGTTTGAACACAGTCAGCACGACGTGCAGACACAGGCAGGTCGGGTTTTGTGCTGTTTTCCGCAAAGCCGGTCTGGACGTGAGGCAGCTCCCACTTGATTCTTTTTGTGTTATAAATCAGGATCCGCAGCATCAATTGGGAGCAGATGAAAACCCGACTTCGGCGCTCATGCGGTGGGTGTGCCCTGGGACTGGCTCCATCGTATGGCGGAAGGTAGTGGGAGATTTTGCAGGAAAATAGTCACGTCGGAATCAATAGCAGCGATTATCCCGCGGTAACCAGGCTTAATGGTCACGGGCCATGTTCTTCAGACTGGATTAGGGAGGCAAGCGTGTGAGAGTCTGCTGCGAGAAGATAAAGAGCACCAGTGGAGTGGAGATGGCGGCTTTGCTTAGCAAGCGACGTCCTTGGCTGCCTTCTGTGAAGAGCTGAATTCCTCCGGTGAAATTTCTTTTCACAATGAGCGAGTCAAGTGGAAATACAGCATGAGAAATGAGAATAGGCTTCTGAGGTGCTCAGGAAAAAAATAAAAAAAAAGTTCATCCTATTAGCAGTACAGGGACAAATAATAACAAGTTTAGGCACAACATTTGAAGATGTATAATATATGTTTAAGGCTTCCTCTCAGATTTCTAACAACCCATTCACGTCTTAAACTTGGTGTGATTTAAAAGACACCCCCAAGCCAGTTCTGGTTTAGTTTGTTTGTGACAGTGGAGAGCTTGATGTTGCTGTTAGTCGTCCTTTGCTGCCCATGTCGGTCAGGCGTGGCATCCTGCACGGGTGTATGGCCACAGACCTGCCTCTGTCTTGACCGAAAATGCTGCTTCTACTGAGAAAATGAAAACACACAGAATTGTCTTTACTTTTTGCACCACTAAATTAACCATAGGAAGACCTAGCAGTTGTTTTCTTCTATAAAAAGTAGCAAACTAAGCACCACAAGAACCAAGAACTCAGTCAGGTTTATTGCCTTCCAGTGATTTGAAAGCTTTTTCTGTTGTAATTTGCTGTTTGAAAAGCATTTTATCTGAATCCGTTATCTTGCGTGGTGAGACCTATTTAAATCTTAAATGTGATATGGAAGGGATTGGATCTGGGATGTATCCTGCAAATGATGGAAATGCAGAACACGTGAAATGAAATGGGAATACGTGACATTCTTTGGAGCAAGCAGCTTGAGGTTCGTCCAAAAAAATGTGGTTATTGCTGGCAGCTGCGACCCGAGGCACCTGCATGCCAAGTTTGTGTGTTTACATCCGCCAGCACAGCTCCCTCCCACAACCTTTTATTCCTCTTTTAAATAAAAAGGCCATTCTTATTTCTCCTGAAAGATTCATTATAGTGAAGGACTGCAGCACAATTAAATTAGATTTTTTTTTATTGTTTATTTATTACTACTATTCTGAACAGTAGTATATCAGCAGACTAAATGTTCCGGGAGCACGGATGAAATTGTGTATCGGCCCTAGGAGAAGTCGTATGAATTCTGCTGTTATTAGTTTGGGTGGAGAATTCTATTTCCTGGAAGCCTTTGAGATTTTTAAATCTTTTTTTTTTTTTTCATTCTGCGGAGGGATGAAGATAACTTCTCAAATATTTTCACAAAAATGGAGTTGTTGAAATGGCCTTCTCTGCCAGCTGCACTTTGCTAAGTGTATTATATCCCGAGGTGAGATGTGATACGGCGCGGCATCATCTCTTCTGCCCGACAAGGAGCAGAGACCTCAGCCACGGATCGTTCTGAGGCTGGAGTAGGAACTAAACCCAGGTCTAAGGTGATGTCAGAAGCTTCAGAGAAATAGGAGCCTTCTCTTGTTCTGCCTCTCGGCTTGTGTTCGCCGTGATGAGAGAAGCGGCAGCGGCTGCTGGGCACAGACAGCACTGCCAGGCTGCGCAGGAATCTCTGCGAGGAAGCGTGTTCTTTGTGAAAATGCCAAAATACATCACAGAACGCCAGAATGTTTTCGTTCTGATTTTTTTTTTCCTAAGTTTTAACATATTTTCCTCATTTAAAAGGCAGGGGAGTATTTGTATCCTTCCAAACACAGGAACACTGACCTGTTTCCCCAGTCCGCTGACACGGGCAGGGTTCGAGTGAGCAGCTCAGGGACTGAAGGACATCGCTGTGTCCGAAGCCTCAGTGGCACCAACGGGGAGGGGACAGCTGCTCCACGAAAAGGGGCACAACCTTCCCAGGGCAGGAGTGAAGGAAGTGCAGGGATGCATCCTCCTTTTTGAGCCACAAGGATGATGCAGGGAGTGGAACATCTCCCTGATGAGGAAAGGCTGAGGGAGCTGGGGCTCTTTAGCTTGGAGAAAAAGAGACTGAGGGGTGACCTCATTCATATTTATAAATGTGTAAAGGGTGAGTGTCAGGAGGACGGAGCCAGGCTCTTCTCAGGGATGTCCAGTGATGGGACAAGGGGCAATGGGTGCAAGCTGGAACACAGGAGATTCCTCAAAAACAAGGAAAAACTTTTTCCCTGTGTGGGTGCCGGAGCCCTGGCCCAGGCTGCGCAGAGAGGGTGTGGAGTGTCCTGCTCTGGAGACTTTCAAACCCGCCTGGACGCGTTCCTGTGTGGCTGCCCTGGGTGACCCTGCTCTGGCAGGGGGTTGGACTGAGTGATCTCCAGAGGTCCCTTCCAACCGCCAACATTCTGTGATTCCATGATGCAGCAGCGCAGAGCATGTAGGAGTGCAGGAGGTACAGGGGATGCAGGGTGTGTAGGGGAACAGGGGTGCAGGGATACAAGGGGTATATTGTTTTCCTCTGAAATCGCTCCTGTTTTTAGTGTGCAAAGCGAATAAAATCAAAAGAAACCCAAGTTAAACGCATGCTCTGAGCAGTAGCTGTCCTGGCAGAGACATTTGAGATGGTGCCTGTGAAAAACTTTTCCACGGGGAGCAGGAGGCTGGACACAGTTGGCCTTTACTGCAATTAGTGAAGAAGCTTGTTTACACCAGCAAGTGCAGGTTTGACCTTTCTCCACCTGCGTCTCCATGCTCAGTGTTTTCTGGTTTGTGCTGGGGGGCTGTGGGAGGAGGTGAGCCCCCAGAAACGGGGCTCATGGAGCTCCCCCAGCACCGCTGCCACCTCCTCCCTCCTGTCCTGCAGAGGAGGGAGAAAAGCTCCAAAAGGACATCACTGGTTTTTGTTGTCAGATAAAAACATTTTCTGACAGTGGGTGTTGCAGAGGAAGAAGGAACTCACAATCCTGGGCGTGAGGGGGTTTCTGCTGGGTTCTTTTGCAGGGCTCCCTGCGATGCCACCTGGGCTGATCCCAACCAGCCATCCAGAAAGAGCTTTTCACCTTCTTTGCACTGTAAAGCAGCGTTGTTGCTTTTCATCGTTCTGTGTGCATGGTGCAAAACGATGCAAAAAGTCTGTTCTTCTGTTCCGAATGCTCCCAGGGCGCATCTTTTGCAAGCAGTGGCAAACCTGTGTGTGGCAACCCGTGGATGCAGATGTTTGGGTGGGGCTTCTGTGTTCCGTGTTTTGCTTTGTTTTGTTTTCCCAAAGCTTTAAAACGTTTCTATAAGAGGTTGGCTAAACTGCAGGCTAATAGCTTAGCTGTCTTGGTTAGACATGCAGGTACCTCTGTGGCTGGTTATTTATTTATAAACTTGCCGTCTCCGCTATAAAAAGATTTGTAATACCCCAATAATAAATGCATTCATCACCACATCTTCTGTAATCACTGCAGTTCCTGAGCTGCTATTTGGCACTCATTAGCTGAAACTCCCATTCACCTATAATTTATGAGAAGCATACAATTATGTGTTATCACTACTTCAAGTGATTACTACACTGTATGTTTTTAAGATAATGGCATGAAACACTCCATGATGAATTACACCTCTCTAGGTAGCTTTGCTTCTGTCATTAACTCTATTATTTTACTTAAACCAACCTGGAGAGAATTGCGTCACAGGGTTGGTATTACCTTCTCAGAGAAAAGTCCCAGGTCAATACTGATCCAATAAAGGACATGACACAGCACACAATTATCTCCCGCCTTGTGTCTCCAGCCTGGCTCATGGTGTAGATATTGTTGGAAAGAAACCCTAAAATCCAACTCGGAAATCATGTTGGGTTTTTTTTCACTAAGCCTCGTTAGTAAAAGAAGACTGTTTGGGAACAATGTGTAGAATATAAAACCTGAATATTAAGAAATCCCTGTCCCTGGCCTGCCTGGAGGAAGGAGAGGTGACGTTCTCCCAGCTCTGCTGTGCAGCAGGAGCTCCCACGCTTTCGCCCACGGACCTTTTTTTTCACTGTGTTTGACGCATTCTGCACTTTACAGCTGAGCAGGTAGAGAGGACCTCACCATTGCGTGGGCTCTGCAGGGAGGCATTCATAAAATTTGGAGTCGATGCTCTTAAAGGTCTTCTCCGACCTAAACAAGTCTGTGATTCTGTGCTGGTAGTGGGGTCTCTGGGCAGGGCAACGTGGAGAGTCGCCCAACAGAGCACAGAGCTAGGCTGGTTTTCCCATATTTTCAGTGATGCCGCTGCCTCAAGCTCCGCAACCTGCAGGTGCGGGATCCATCCTACTGGATCCATCACCAAATCATGGCATTTATGGGAATACCAAGCATAACAGCCACCCCACACTCGATGTTTTATCCAGGGTGCACGTTACCGGAACGGTCTCCCCCCATTTTTTTGTCAGAGCTTATTGCGTCAGTGAAGAAACTGTTGTTTAATTTTGGTGTTAAAAATAAAGAGCAGTGTAGCTGTTCTGAGCCTTAAATACATGCAGTTAATTAATATCGTGGCTGTGTGAATTCAGTTACGTATTTCTGGATGCTAAAACTCTGCAATAACCCACCGTGGTACTGGAAGTTTAGAAAGTGACACGGTGTGTTCGCAGAGCTGATGTTTTCGCATTCTCTAGGTGTGATCCTTCGCCTTGCCGTGGTCTCAGAGCTTGTGCTGCTTTTTATTCCTTTAACTTGTGTTTTGTTGTTGTGTAGCAGAAAAGCAGGGGGAAAAAATTACCATCTGGGTCAGCTTTCACCATCAGAAGAAAAGCTGAGTTATCTATTCCTATAAAATAAACAGGAGTGGCTCTCAAATTTTCAAAGACCCCTCTCCCTTAAGAAAAGTGCAAAATAATGAAGACAAAACCATGCGGTGAATTGTTTCCTTGCTTTTCTCCAGCGGCAATTTCTTCTTTATAGTTTCCAAAACTCAGGGTTTCTGTATCATAAATCTTTAGAAATTAATAATTATCAAATGTAGCAGCCAGCCCCTTTTTAATATTTCAAATAATATGATTAAGCTGGGAGTTACTCTCTGAACATGACGCCAGGACTACCAGAACCAATACTACTGTGTGTGATATTGTTTCTGAGCCTTCAAAGAGAAAACGTTATGTGTTCCCGTGAAATAATTAATTAATAACTAATAATTCTTATCTCTGCACAATACTGTTTGGTTCATTTTAGTACGAAAATTTTTCTGCGAAGAGGGATGGGAATATTTCCGCATAAATAAAAAACTACAATGAATTTCTTGCAGTTTCTCTGTCCTTATCCTGGAAAAAAAAAGTTGCTTCTTGGTGGCAGGAGGGAAATGCACGTTGTGGTCACAGCTGGGGGCGGTGATGAATGCTAGAGGCCAGAAAACCCCGTGAAAGTGATCTCTTGGCTGGATTGACAGGCGCTGAGGCTGAAACAGGCAAATAACATCGGCTGAAGAGCAAAGTACGTTTAAGATCTTGCAGAAGAGTAAACACTTCTGCTATTAATTAGTAATATTCTACTGATTTTCCATGTTTAATGTTTCACATTTAGGGATTAATCCGTGTTTTATCTGCAGACAGTTTCCCTAGAATATCTCAAAGCATCTCAAGGCAGACGAGTTTCTAAAATCCAGAAGCTGCAGAAGTGGAATGAAGGAGTTATATTCTGCTTTCTCCCCCCGTCGTTTTCTCCTGTTTTCTCTCTCCACCTCATCTTTCGCCTTCCCCTCAAGTGGGCACTTGCGAGCAGAAAAACCTGAGGAATTCTTCCAGAATCAGAGCAGTTTGGGCTGGAAGGGATCTCAAAGATCATCCAGTCCCACCCCTCCCTGCCATGGGCAGGGACACCTCCAACTAGACCAGGTTCTCATGGTTAATAAACTATACATCGATTCTCTGGGGTGGTGGAAGTGTCACAGGAGCAGAGCAGAGGTGTTAATTATGCTAATTGCTCATGAAAATTCAGGTAGCACGTATCCCCATTTATTTCAGGCGGAGTGCCAGATGAAAAAAAGCTCATGCTGCTGTCTGTGCCTTTTGGAAGAGTCCGTGGGTCAGCAAATATTTAAAGAGTTATCTTGGTTCCTCCCTGAGTTTGCAGATCTCCAGCTCTGAGCTGCTGTTTGAGCAAGCAAGGTAATGGCCTGCCCAGGATCTCCAGAAATGGAGGGTTGGAGAAGAGCGTCTTTATTTAAAGGAGGTAATTACGAGTAAGTGCCTTGATACGGTGCTAAATGAAATATTTGACTGCAAACACTCGGTAAAATGTCTGAGGCGTGTCTGGTCTGTTCATATTGGAAGGGGAGGAAAGGCTACATCATCAGCAGCTCCTTTGCTGTCAGTGCAATAGACTTAACCTACGATTTGCCCGGGGGGGCCTGTGGGGCAGAGGCTGTGGGAGGCACAAGGCAAGGCCGGAGACTCCATCCCCTCACACTGTGCTGGTGAGAACTGGGGAGTTTTCCTGGAGGGATCCCCCCTGGGTATGTTTCCCCACCCCGAGCATCTGAGGGTCCAGACCGGTCTCCTGTGGCATCTCTTTCCCGATGCTCAGAGGGAGACTGGCTCTGCAGACTCTCCACTGGGGAGGCACACTGCATCTTTTCACAGAACCGTAGACTAGTTGGAAAGGACCCTGAAAATCATCAAGTTCCAACTCCTCCACCACGGGCAGGGACGCTTTCCTCCAGACCAGGTTGCTCAAAGACCCGTTGAGCCTCGCGTTGAAACCTGCAGAGAAAAGTTGGTCTCAAAAAGAGTGTGGTGCCAACCACGGTTTATGGTGCTGAAAAAGCAGGACATGCACAGAGCAAAGATCAAAGGAAAAAGGCTCCTTTGTGCATGTGGCCCCTCGGGGTATAACCAAAGCTCTTTCTGACACCAAGAAGGACCGACGGAGACATTGAGGCTTGCTGGATGTGGAGAAGGGAAACTGGTGCCAGGGTAGGAGGAAGGAAGGGAGGAGAAAGGGTTTGGCAGCCAGACGGGTGGAGGGGTGGTGGGAGCAGAAGCTGTGGTGGCCGTGGTGGGGCTGGGGCACGTGCGGAGAGGAGGTGGGATGCTGAGGGTGGGTCGCAGGGGAGCAAAGCAGAGTTTGTGGTGTTTGCAGGACCCACATCCAACACTGCACAGTTCACAAGTGTTTGCTGTCAACTGGTGGCTGTGTAGAGAGACTGAAATCTGTCCTCAGCCCATTGGCACCGATTTCCTTAAACCTGGCTCGCCCGTGCCTTGTCAGAAAAGCAGCACGGAGGCATTCCCGGGGGGTTGGTGTTTGCTGTGAGCAGGAGAGGATGAATGATGGGTTGGTACTGGTGAACATCCCTGTAACGAAATCTCGTCGCATCTCAGCTGGGCACTGCCGTCACAAAAAATGCTTTTAAGAGTAAATCGAAGGGCTTTGGCATACGATGGATCTGCCAGGCAAAGCAAAGCCATTTATTTATTCTAGGTCTGTCTTGGCTGCGAGACAGAGTTTCGGGGTTCTGATTTTTAAACTCCTTTTTAAAACGACTGGTTTTCTCCTCTGTTTTACATAACTCTTGTTTATCAGCCTTCCTGAAATGGCCTGTGCAGCTTTCTGTCCCATTCAGGGCAGAACAGTCTCCCTCTGCAGGGTAATTTAACATTTTCATCTTTGTAAATAGATAGTGTTGCTTCTTGTGGAAAAAGAAATAATTCGTCCTAAGAATACTATTTTTAACCTCTGTTAAGTCTTTTTTTTGTTGTTGGTATCCTGTACATCTTGCTTCCCGGGTGAAATTTCTCTGTGACAGTGAATCTTGCTCCACTTCAGAGATAATTCAGCTCTGGGGTTTGCAGCTGAGCTCTGGCCACATCTTCCCTGCCAGGTCCTTATGTTCTCTCCCAGTCCTGGCAGTCGGGAGCTCGGATTAACTCCCCCAGAAAATGGTGACGTGGGGGCTGCAGCATCGTCACACCCTGGCTTTGCTGAGCCCTTGGGGGGACGTCGAGGTTTGGGCATGGAGGAGCTGGGGTTGGACATGCACTTGCCTGGTCACCAGCATCACCTCCTTGATACAGTCTGAGGCTGTCCTGTGCATAAAAAAAAAGAATTAGAAGTGATGATAATGAGCAGCTGTACAGTTGGGGGTTTCTATGCGGAATTCCCTGCTGTGAGATATAGCAGACATGGGAAAAAATGATTTTGATCACAAAAGGCAAAGAGTCAACTGTAATCACACCCTGAGTTATTTTTATTGTTCAGGGAAGTTTCCTCAGTGTAACAAACATTTAAGATGTTATTCGTAAGAGTCCACGAGAACTCAAAGAAGGCATTTATCAGATCATCAGTAGAAGGACTTTGCAGAAGTTCTCTTAGCAGGTTTCTGGTGTGATTTGCTGGTTCTGGAGCTTGGATGTGTCATTTGACATTCTGAGCTTCTGGGTGTTTTTCTAGGCTGAACCCTGACCCTCCCGTTTCTCTCTCCCCTTGCTGCTCAGCTCAAAGCCAACCTCCTTTGAAGTAGAAAAAATTTAGCAACACTGTTTTTTGCGGAGGTTTTCTGTGTTCTGAGGAAAGTGGCTATAACTCAATGCCAGAACCGATTTCACTGGGGGGGAAAAAAAAAACATGCTGTAGTAAGCAATAACAACTCTGTTAAGTGCTTCACATATGCTTTGGCGAGCACTCCGGGCACAGGGCGGTGGGAGGGGGATGCTCCATCCCCGGGGGCGTTGCAGCCAGCTCCTAAAGCACCAGTTCTGTAAAACCACAGGAGTGTTCTACTCAAATTCTTCTAGGTTTTCAGAGAAGAGAAAGAATTTCTGTTAATGAGGTGAACCTCTTAACCTGAAGTGCAACAGGATTACTGGTTTTACAGGCACAGCCTCTGCAGGGATGGGTCATGTTCTGACCTGCAATGCCTGCCTTACCACCTGAGGGATGTGTTTGATGGAGGAAGCATCTCAGAGCGTGTCCTTCAGTGTCTCCTCTACGTCAGGAGGTTTGGATGACGCTGCAGCGGGGCAGGGCCATCATCCTGGGTGGCATTTCCCATGGCTCCTCTGACTCACCTCCCACTCAGAGAGGGAGTGGAGCAGAAACTGGTGAGGTGGGACCGCTGGATGGAGACCATGGGCATTGAAAGGGTTGCGTGGGTTGAACCTGCCTACAGATTTGTAAGATGGTTTTTCACCTACTTACTCTTTTAGCTTTGCCTTCCATGTCAAGTTGGATGGGGCTTTGAGCAACCTGCTCTGGTGGGAGGGTTCCCTTCCTGTGGCAGGGGGGTTGGAACGAGATGGTCTTTAAGGCCTCTTCCAACTCAAACCGTCCTAGGATTCTCCGACTCTAAGGAAGTAGTTGCACAAGAAGCAAGGGTAATGGCACTTTTGGTCCTACTGGAAGGAAGATTTCATTTTAAGGACCTCCCAGGTCCTATCCAGATGTAACCCCCGAAAATGCAGTGGAAGCTCTTTGGAGCTGGGCATGTGTCGAGCATTCATGAGATATGTGGAAGAGCAGAAAGCTTTGTGTGCCAGCCCATGCCGTTGTTTCAAGGGCAGCGAGGTGGGAGCTCCAGCCCTGGCTCCACTGTGAAGGCTCTCGAGAAAGGACAACGTGTGCAGTTTTAATTATGCAGCTGAGAAGAACTGTTTTTTACAAAGATTAATAGGTCTATGTTTTAATTATGGGGAAATAATAGACTAGAGAGCTAGGGAAGTGGGAGGTATCAAAAAGGAGAGGATTAAAAATTTTAAGGAAGCGGGGCGAGACTATATTTTTCTGTACTTACAAATTACGGAAGAACATCCCCATTAATAATGATCAGAAAAATAATAAAATACCTTCAGCTGTGTATGACAGCTAACGTTAAAACCTATTTTTTATGCTTGTTGAGTAGAGAATTTCTGATTACAATCATCAGTTAAAGAATAAATTGTTCTTTTTTCCAATCTTCTAAGTTTAAAAATAGCATAATTATCTTCTGAGTTCAGCTATAGTTTAATCAATACTTTTCCTAGCAAAGTAAAAAGAGCAAAAGTCACTTTTATTTAACGATTGTTATGCCTTTTTTTTTTTTTTTTCCAATTTGTGCTACAGTGTTATTATTAACTTCTAAAAATATCCGGTCCTGTATAGATTTTAAAAATTACATCGCAGAGGATGCTGCGCAGGAACTTTAAAAATAAACCACATTTAAGGAAAGAGAGGATAGAGAGAAGAGAGGGAAGGCCACTAATGTTTGCAGTTTCTGCTGGGCGTCGTCCTTCCAATAAGTTATTTCCCATACACTACTGCAGGAGTTGTTTTATTGTTGGACTTTACTGACCGTCAGGACACTTTGGCTTGGAGCTGTCCACCAGCAACGGGTGGTGACCGACCTCCAGCAGAGGGAACTCCACACCCGCAGCGCTGTGACCCTGCCGGGGATCCTCAGCTGTGCATCAGTCTGGGATTGTTACTCAGAGTATTTACAGCTCTTAAATCTAGGAGAAGCCAAGGAAGAGTTGGGCTCTTAGCTTGAGGGTCGGACTCACCCTGAGGGAGATGTCGTGGAAGGCTGCAAGCTCTTCATAGCTTCGCAGGAAATCAGAACTCTGCTCAAACTTCTGAAAACTGGCATTTGAGTTCCCTGAAATGTTTGCAAGACTTCACAGGCAAAGCTTTCCAGGGCACAAGCCTGAGTTGTAAGGTTTTTAGTAAAACTTAACTCGGTGACTCCTGGTTTAGGATTTGTAATGCATTTTGCTCAGCTGTGCCTCTGCAGTCTCAAAGAGATAGAGATTCTCCTGGAGAACTGTGACCGCACGTGTCCCATGCTGTCCTGAGCTGCACGCTGGCATGGGCATGGATGGGGAGAGTCAATCCATCTGCAGATGTGTATAAAAAAAGTCATCGAGATGCTGGAGAGGGTCCAGAGAAATGCAATGAAGCTGGTGAAGGGTCTTCAGAATAAGTTTTATGAGGAGCAGCTGAGGCATTTGGGGTTATGTAGTCTGCAGGAAAGGAGGCTAAAGGGAGGCCTTCTTGCTCTCCACAACTCTCCGAAAGGAGGGTGTAGCAAGGTGGGTGTTGGGCTCTTCTCACAAGTTACAACTGATGGGACAAGTGGAAATGGCTTCAAGTTACACCAGGGGAGGTTTAGGTGAAACATTAGGAAAAATTCCTACACTGAATCTTCTACTCTTATCAAAGACTGGGCCAGGCTGCCCAGAGCGGTGCTTGAATCCTCATCCTTGGGTGTGTTCAAAAGCCATCTAGATGTGGTGCTCAGGGACATGGGTTAGAAGTGGTAGAGTTAGAGAATGGGGCGACTTGATGATCTTGAATCTCCAGCCGTAATGAATCTATGTTAATGCAATGAAAAGAATACAGATTTATCACTTATTATCTGCAGCCTCATAAATAAATGTTGTTTGTAGCTGAAATGAGGAAGTGTATCCAAAGATCAAGTATGTGATATGTGAGAAATGCAACTGTAGGGGGAAATCATAGAATCGGACGTTGGAAAAGACCTTTAAGATTATTGAGTCCAACTGTTAACCCAGTCACACAAAACATATGTGGAAAAACTATTCTTTCATAGAAAATTATCAAGGTGAGGAGGAAGGTGGGGGGAAGACCAAGTGTTTATACAAAGGGGAAAAACATCCTCATTTGTTCTTATTTCTGTCCCTCGGCACCACTGAGAGTGCAGAACCTGGCACACATGGGGGTGAACGTGTCGTCCGAAGCACCTGCAGAAGGCTCGTGAGCAATAACCGCGCGTCCAGAAATGAGAAGTGATTTGCAAACAGAAAGGGATTACATTTGTTGGATTAGAAAACATTTCTGAGAGGAATTGTCTGATTGCTTCTTCCGTGGAGTAAATATGCACTTGGTACCCATCACACCTCCTCTGCGTTGTGGGAAAATTTGGCTGTTGAGTTTGAAGGCTGTCCTGTGAGAAGGATTTCAGCCAAACTCCGCAAGGTCTTCAAGTCGGTTTGTTCCCACGGCGTTAAAAGAACTCACGCGGTGTTTGGGTAAAGGGAGAGAGAAGACTGCTCTGGGCTACTGAAGGATCATGTCTGGAGTGAAATATTTAACCTATTTTCAAAGAACCTTGCACAGAATATTGTTTTTAGTTTAAAGCCGGGATGCTTCCACCACAATACAAGGTGCTTCATCACGGGCTGAACAAGACTGAAACGTTTTCTCCTGGTTACATTTTTAGAAATGTGTTTTGTGATTTATTTTTTCAGCGCACCTGAAAAATCTTTCTCAAAAGCTAAACACCTGTTTTGGTTTTAGTCCTTGGTTTTCAGGTTTCATATGGCAATTTTGCACTGCGTACTTGTTTATTAATTATCAGGGTATAAAATAAAGTTGATTTTAACAGGTTTTCACCTCAATCTACGATACCCATCCACCTAGGAATTAATAAAGCAAAATTTCTTATTTGTCTTCGAAAGCTGCTTTAAGAAAATACCTGTGTATATCAAGTGAAACAGAAAGAGGTCTCATGTTCCTCTCTGCACTGCTGTATCTCACTTTTCCTCGGCAGGAAAGCTTTGATATCAAAAGGGCTGTGTTTATATGAGAAGTTTTCAGGAACCTTTGGGGCTTTCAGAGCAGGTGCTGTGAGGAGGTTGTGAGGATGCTTTGGAGCTGCCACCCTGGGCACTGCCCTTCTCAGCCTGGTTTCCGTGTGCTTCCCTTTGTGTCTGCTCAGAATTCCACTTTTGTCTCTAGTGAATAACCCAAAATTTAATTTTTTTTTTTTTTGCTTTTTAGCAAAGCCTTTTTTTTTTTTTTTTTTCCCCTTGCAAGCTGCACAGGGAGTTTGAGGCTGGTTTTGTGTACTGGGAGAGGAGGCTGGTTTTCTCTCTTGTGGGAAGAAGCTGTAGAGCTAACCCTTCCTTGCGAGATTTTGGATGTGTGTAAACAACGAGGGAGTTGAGTAGAATGGTAAATGGACATTGAAACCTCAGGTTACCTTCAAAAATAGTCCTTTACAACTGACTGTATCCAGCTGCTGCAGAAATGACAGTGGAAAAGAAAGACATTGTAGAAAAACATTGGTGAATCCGAGGTTTCTCTGCCTCTCTCCAGTCTTCTGTTCATTACCATCCGTTTTCAGTAGTTCAGGAGACTTTGAAAGCGGCTCCTTGCCTTCCTGGAGCAGGACCAGACCCCACAGAACTGCTCCTGCAGGGATCCACGGCTGTCGGCTGCGCTCTTCATCCTCAAAGCGACGCTTCCCCTGACATCCCAAGTCTCTGCTGGATAAACCGTGATTTTTCATCCCGTATCATGTGCAGCTCCTCTCAGAACTCTTTCAGGTTTCATGTTGAGCCCGTTAATTAGATGAATGGTTGCATTCATGACCCATTTCTGAAGAATTTCAGCCTGATGCTTCTAGTTTCTTATTCCTGAAGGGAATGTCATTTTCCCCCTTAAACAATACCACCCTTTGCGTAAGCTACAAAATCACCATTTTCTCCCACCTAACATTTTCCACAGTCGTGCTATTTAAATGCTTTATCAAAGAGATGAGATCTGTTGCATTCTCTTCTTCTGCTGAGTTTCCTTTATGTAAAAAAAAAAACACAACCTCTTTATCAAATAAAAATGTCCCATTAGTCTGTTACACTTTGTGTTGCCTTCTTTCAACTTTTAAAGTTGTTTTAAAGCCTTAAATTCTATTGTGGGCACGGCGGTTAGCCTACAATTTGCTTGATTCACTCTCTGCATTTCCTTACATGCAGATCACACGTTTCTGAGTTCTCAGTCACATCGCATCGCTTTCGCTTTGTGTAAAACTCCCCCAAGCTCCTGGATGCACAGTTTGACGCTCTCAGGCGTGACTCCAGTGAGATTTGTCTCTGCCCTCAACTCCGACAGCTGCTCTGCCTTTTCCCACGTGCTGGATGTCACCTTTTTTATGGGAAACTGCAGCATAATGCTCATTTTTGAGTTCCATCCCCTCTCTTCTCAGCACGGCGACGGGCTCTCTGTGCCATCTGTTCCTGCTGGACGCCCTGCTCCCAGCCCTCTTCTCCACGTTCTGCACCCCAGCTACCACCATTTGCTTTTGCTCAGGTCTCACCTGCTGTCTCCAGTCCCGCTCTTTTTGTGCCCAATATTTCCTTGTCTACAGCAAGGTAGAACTTGAAGTATCTCCAGCTCCCATGTTCTCGGCATAGTCTCATACTTCATGGAGTCCTGTGCTCTGCTGCTGTTTATGGGTTTTCCTTCCATCGTTGTGTTTTCTTTCATATGTTTTCCTGACAAAACTCATTGCTCTGGCTGAAATTCCTCCCCAGACTCTCTGATTTTCGCTGTCAGTTGCCCCAAAGTACAGACTGCATCATCCAGGCGTCACTCGAGCACACAGTCAACGTGCCCGTGGGATTGAGGAGCAGTCTGTAGAGTCCTTTCTGTCTCCTGCTTTCCCACCTACCACCAGTGTCACTCTTTCCAGAAAAATTTGGTGGCTACTCCAAAGCCATTGGTTCCATTAAGGATTAGAGCATATGCAGGGATGACCTTCATCCCACCAGCCTCCGAGGCTGCTCCAGGGGCTCCTCAGCTTTGCACCCTCTGGCATCACCCAGCGATGAGCAGCTGAAGACAGAAAGCTATTTTAGAGAGGAATTACAAAGGTGTCCTAACACACAACACAAAATATTGACGACAGCAGCATATTGCAGTGCCTAATTACCTCTGGAGAAGGTTACGCTTCTGCTATGCCTGGCTGGCTTTTTTGGGGGGGCTTGTTTATCTACGGAAAAGATTTTCAATTAGCACTGACCTTTAATACTCCTACTGATTTTTGGTTCTACAGATGGCGAAAGGGACTGCAGATTGGATTTCGCAGTGCGCCTTGTTCTTTGTATTTCTCAACTGATTAGTTTCAGGCAGTGCCCACAGCGGAGCATCCTGCTCCAAGTCCCTCGCAATCTCCGGTGCCGTGTTCAGCCCCCCGAGATATCGTGTACGAGTGCTGTCAAACTCTTCAGTTATACGTGTTTTCATTCTCCAGCTGTACTTTTTACCCATTTTAAAAGAGCACAGTCTTTACTTTATGGAGGAATATTTCTGAAGTAAGCTTTGGAATCAAAGGAACCTGTCTAGGATACTTCTGGTTGTAGGGGTGTTGTTATTCTCTGAGCTCTGGTGACTCAGAAGAGCACAATTTCTGGTTATTGTTATAATAATGTCAGTTTTATATATATATGTGTGTGTACATATATATGTATACATACATATGTATGTATGTATGTGAGTATAAATACATAAATATATAATTATATAAATTATATATACATAATGTCAGTTGTAATGTTGTATATTATGTCAGTCATAACTGCAAAAAGCTGAAGTATGGCACTACCATACCAAAGATGTTTTAAAAAACTTCACTAGAGCTACGCTTTGTATTTCCTCATTGTCGTCAGCAGGGAAATCCGTGCTAATTAAATGTATGTTTGCTTTAAACGAGGTGTCATGAATATGATTAGCAATGACCAATCTAATAACCTTTTGAAAAGAAAGAAGATATTGGCTTGGATACTGAGATGTAGTTATAGTTTTTAGTGGAAAAAGTCTCTTGGTTCCCTAAGTGAAGCAGAAAGGGCTGCTCCAACGAGGTCATTGGCTCCAATTCCGAAATAACTCAGACTTGCTACGTACTGTTCCACTGACCACTCACAGCAGGAAAGTCAGAAAGGAAGAACGTAGCAGAAAAATACATTTATGCTTCTCGTGTGTTTGTAAGACGGGCTTGTGGATTTATGATGGTTTGTGAATTAACAAATGACTCGTGTTTTGAGGTTCAAGTGTAAGAGTGTGGCTGTGTTCAGTCTAAAAATCAGTAGGAAGTTACTGGTGTTTAAAAGCTCCTACATTTTCATATTTAAGGTTTCACCTTCTTTCCTAGGTGCTACTTGGAAGATGGAGCTTCAAAAGGTGCCTGGCTGAACCGGTCAAGCATTATTTTTGCTGGAGGTGACAAATGGTCGGTGGACCCTCGAGTGTCAATCGCAACAGCAAACAGAAGAGAATACAGCCTGCAGATCCAGGACGTGGACGTGACGGATGACGGGCCCTACACCTGCTCTGTGCAGACCCAGCACACTCCTAGAACCATGCAGGTGCACTTAACTGTGCAAGGTATGTGCTGAACTGCAAACTGTTATTGGAGATGTACTAGAAAAGTCTGCGTTCGTAGTCAGGAAACATCATCTAAGCACATTTTAAAGCTTTTTACCTTTTCCCTCCTCTCCCTCTCCCTCTCCCTCTCCTCTCCTCTCTGCAATGGAGCAAGGTGTAACAACACACAAGGCAAACACTGGTGCAGTACCTCAGGCACAGCTCCCTGCAAGTCAAAATAAGCCGATTTTTAATTAAAATCCATAAAGTTTTTGTTTCTTCCCATAAGAGCGGCCCATTTGTTTTCATGAAACACATTCTTGGTGCAAACTCTGCAGAGCAACTGTGTCGGGTTTGCACTTTTGGAGGTAGTTTGCAGTGTATTCTTCTGCGGTGCACAATTCTTTGTTTTGATTGTCTTTGTGATAGTTAATGCCCTCATGCAAGGGGCTAAAAAAAAAAAAAGAAGGTGGAAATTAATTGCATGTATAAAAAATATAAACAGGAGCTTAAAATTAATTAGGCTAACTAGGAGCATATAGAGAAATAATAACTCAATAGTTAAAAATATGCATAATTATTAAGCGATTGCATTTATATCTTCAGAAATGCAAAGCATAACCTAAGGCTTTAACTTATTAGTCTTTGGTGTAATCATCATTAACATTTTCTTTTGCATTTTTATGAGTAATAAAGCAATGAATATAAACCAGAAGAATTTAAATGGTAATCTCTATTAATCCATGTGGCACACCAAAACCCCTTGCAAATAACGCGTGTGAAATGCTCGTCAAGCTAATTATTCTTAACCACTGGACCTTTAGACCCCGATGGTTTGTAAGAGTGCGAGGCTGCTGCTTTGTAAGAGCTGAGCGTATTCGTTGCAGAAAGAACGTTATTTTATTAGTACATCCAAAAAGCCATCACTTAGTCATTTTTATAATCTTCCTCGGAGGTGGCTGTTGCGCGAGACCCGTCAGCGTCCTGTTTACGTGGGAGGGAGTTGGTCAGGGATTGCAGAAATATGAATGCTCTGGGATTGGGAAGTTGGAATGAAGAAGCTGTGACGGTACCAATTATTATTTCCGTTGTGTGTATATATTCAGTCACTCAAATGTTATTCTGCTTAGATGTTACATGGGAGGTGGGGACCAGCTCCACCAAGCGTAGCCAGAACAAGTGATGAAGTTAGAAAACCCCGCTGGCCCCGTGTTTTCTGCTGTGTGATTCTCTTAGACCTCAGCAAGAAGGGAAAGCTGCTGAGCTCCCTTGCTTGAAGAGAGGTCCTGCATCCCCTGAGCAGGGGACCCGCAGCCCTGGAGGATGCCCCAGCCCCTCACAGCAATGGTTGTGGCCGTTTCTGATGGTTGGGGCTCGTACCTTTATGTCTGCGTTACTGGAGACATCAGCTGTGAGATGGGTGCTCGATAGGTTGGATGCAAGTCCCACCATTCGCTCATGGGATCCCACCTTGAACTGACCTTGGGGTTTGCAGGGTAGTTTAGAGCGTCGCGCCTGCCGCTGCCATTATCCAGCCAGCGGGCTCGGGCATGTCGGTGCTTTTAATCAGGTCACCCGGCACTGCCGCTGCTACAAAAGCCCTCTCCTCACCCTTCCGTGTGCAGAGAGGCAAGAGGTGAGGATGCAAGATTCATGAATCCTTTGAGATGGAGATTGACCTGTCTGAAAGTAGCCGAGTCTGTGAGGGAAACATCAAACAGCTAATTGGTGCTATAAGCTTATATATCCTTTCCTGCTGCACAGGGTTCAGCGGGACGATATAATAACATTTTATGGAAGCGGTTTTATGTTTCCTTTTAATATTGTTCGTGGCTTTGTATTTCAAGATTAGAAACAACTTCTGCTGTTGGGGAGAGATAAATGAAGGGAAAAGCGGGTCTTTTGCCAAAGAAAAAACATTCAAAGGTCTGGCTTTCCTTTTACGTTGTGAATAAATGATCAGCGGCAGACCTAGAGCAGCACATGAAATAACAGGAGAAAAAGAAAATTTAAAAGCAAAGTCTTAGTCCTTTAAAATTCTTCTGCCCTACAGGTTGTGTTCTGTGGAGTAACGTTGAAAGGAGACGTTCTCCTGCTGGAAACAGCAGAGCTGGAAGAGCCGGGAGTGTGGGCATTGTGTCACAAATTAAACGAGTAGAGGCTTCTCTCTGATCACAAGCGCCCAAATAGGCTCAAACTCCAGACTGCAAAATTATTTGCTGTGAAACTCCACTTTTAAAGACGTATAAATCCAACTCTCTCTCTTTTTTCCTTTCTTTTTTTTTTTTTCCTTTTTGAGTGTATGAGTGAAGTCTTTCTATACACACAGAGCCAGCAGCTGTCATCCCTGATAACCTTTTCTGTGCTACTTGGGCTGACAATTTCCAAACATATTTATTTGTTTCAGAGAATAAATACATTTTAATGGGTTAAAGATGCCTTAATTTCCATGAGTGAGGCAGAAAAGTATGACAACCAGCAGGTAGCCAAGGCTGAAGGGAAGCAGCAGCCTCCTCCATCCCTGTCCTACGTGCAGATACAGGGAGCAGTGAGACTGGTGGCTTTGGCCGGCATCAGTTGGGAGCCCCTGGCAGAGCTCAAAATCAAGTTTCTGTTTCCCAAATCCCTGCCCAACGCCTTAATGAGACACCAAGTCACCTCTAAATCACTGTTAACTTACTACATGGTTACACCTTCTTGTACCAAGTAAACTAATCACGATAGTTAATTAAAAAAAAAGTCTTCAGCCCACATTTACATCAGCGAAAGAAAAATCACGTAAAAGAGAGGAGGATAATCCAGTTAACTCTATTTCAGTGACCTTATTAGAAAAGAAATGAGAATTACGAAGTAATTAAAAGTTTAGAAGGTGGGAGTTTGTAATCAACTCAGCCTACCTCAGTGCCAGATGCTTCATCTGTGAAGTCATGAGCTGGAGATGATTTAACGTCAGACAGTTGCCACAGTAAAGTAGAAAAACGGGGAAAAAAATGAAATACGTCTTACCAGGCTGTATTGCTCATAATTTTTCTAGCAAAAGGTTGCAATTTCTGCCATTTCTAATCTGATATTTATTCTACCAGGGTTTAAATTGCATTCCCAGAGATGCGTTTCCCTTTCAATTTGCAAAAACACGAAGACGTGTTTACCGGTGTCCTTGAGAATTCATGGTGCTGCGGGGCGGAGTGGCAGGTCGCAGCCCCAGGGCTCCGGTTCTCGCTCGGTGTCGTCGCGTGGGGAAGGGGCAGGTCAGGCTTCGGGACCCCGGGGCAGGCAGAGGCCAGCACAGAGTGCTCAGAGGGACCTCAGCCCCCTGTGAGGGCTGCCCGGAGAAGGAAGAGATGGCGTTGTGTGACCTCGCAAAAGGAGGGCTCGAGGAGAATTTTCTCCATGCTTGATTAACACCCCTGGTGTGGATGCCGGGAGGGGAGAACAAACCCATCGGGTGAGGGAGAGCGCTTGTACGGGATTTTTACAAATAAAACTGAGCCCTGTGAGGTGAGGGGAGGGTGCTGGTGCCCATGGCGCAGTGGCAGATCCGAAGCTCAGGGTGGCTGCTCCCGCGGGGCTGGGGGGGCAGGGGTGACCGTGAGGCTGGTGAGCAAGGCTTGTGACCGTGGTCTTCTCTTAGCGACGGGGCCAACGGTCTGGCAGCTCTACTCCTCTCCTGGAAGGTGAATGAGGAGCCTGGAGATGCTTCTGGAGACAGCGGGACCAGGATGCGCTGGCACACTCTGCGTCAAGGGGTGGGTTCTTGAGGTCTGTGATTTGGTCTGTCATGGACACCCAGTCCGTGGTTGAGGTTTTGCGGTGCAGATAACGGGTGTCACCCCCTTTGCCCCTGCTGTCCCCAACTCTCCAGCGTCTCTGCTGTCCTTGCTGCCCCCTCTGCCTTCCCCATCCCACAGGAGCTGGTTCCTTGTCACACCAGAGCTTCCCAGCAGTACCCAAACGCTAACGCCAGGGCATCAGCGACACAAAAACTGTTTTACCTGTTAGCTGACTTTTTAAGTTTTATTTTTATTGTAATTTGGGCATGTTTGGGTCTCCTCCCGGGGCAGAGCCCGTGCATGTGAGACGTGCACTTGCTCCTGCCCTGCCCTCTCTGCGTCGTCTCATTTCTTTACGTAATCTGCACTTGACATGGTGTGCATGTAAATAATTCACTTATCTATGTAAATGCAATTTATAGATTCAGTCAGAAACTGCAACCTATATTTTTTTATTTAAACATGGGTAATATTTCCAAAGTAATACTCAAGGCCCTTTTTCTGTTTAATAAACCTCCTTAATGTCCCCTAAATATTAATGTATTGATTTAGTCTTTGCAATGTTTGCAAAGTCTAATTTGTTTCCCCAATCAGGCCAAGAGGGACTTGCATTTCGAGCTAACAAGATAAATCTTGCCCAAATTTATTTAAAGTGGGACAAAATAAATATGCAAAAGACTTCTAAAATCATGTAACAACCACTTTCCAGCTAAAACCGATGATCCATTACTCTTTTAAATTGCTGGCACTCGAGTAGGATGTCGGGTTTTGTTATAAAATTAACTCGCTAGTGCCAGCCACTGTTATCATCTTGTCCCTGCTCAGCACAGGAACAAAAAAGACTTGGAAAAATTGTTCTGGTGGTGGAAAGGGACTGAGTGAGACCCCCTCAGACCACCCGCTGCAGCCAAGAGAGTGCTTGGACTCACCCTTACTGAGGTCATCCTTAACGACTGCTCAGAACGCTTTCTCCAGGATTTGTATTTTTTAACTCATTCATTAAATTCCTCCCACATTTGTGCCTCACTCGGTGTTTGAATGAGCTGCAGGGGCTCCCTCTCTCTAAAATATGTATGAATGACTTTTCCCCTTCTTTATGAGACTTAAATCACGGAAAAATGTTTGCGTTAGCAGGTGATCTCATTTGCGAGGATGTAAATCGGGAATATTTTATCTGAAGTGGAACAGGGCTGTGCTCATCTGAAACTCATAACTCTGCAGCAGCATTGGAGGTGTTTTACAGTCGTGGCTACAACTGAATTTCCATTATAAGCCTGAAATTTCCATCTTCTGAAATCTGCAGGCAAAGGAGAACCTGCACAAAAAGATCATTTGCTCTCTGGCCCAAAGTATGTTAGTTCTGTTACATTTGAATTAAGTCGAATGAGTTGTTTTGTGAGAGGTTTGCAAAGACTCTCTGCTCTTAGTGGAGTCCGAAGCGTCTTTCAGCGGCTTCTTACATTATACGGCAATGCCAGAAGGTGGAAAAAATAAAGAGAAAGTAAATAAACCCAGCAACTTGAGTTAAAGAACAACTTTTACTTTCTTACTTTTACTCCTTTTTTAATTAAAGCGCAGATAACCGCTGCAGCCTACCACATCTCCACAAAAATGCTATCGTTAAGGAATTTGCATCCGCTAGGGCTTGTCTTGAAAAATGTGAAAATAATCCCATCGGTGAGGGTTGTGGGGAGCCTTACCGGGTGTTTCTGACAGCACCAAGGCTGCGAAACCTACTCCTTTTTAAAGATCTATTATTTATCAACTACGTCTTTTTTAAGATTTCCTATTTATTGGATCTGCTGCTCCCACTGAACTCAATGTCAAAAATCCTCAAGGATTCACTCAAGGAGGAGCCGGCGCTCATTGCTTGGAGGACTAAAACTGAAATGGTGTTTCTTCAATCGCTGGACCTCAGAAATGCCGTTGTTGTCTGAAAATGGAACGCGGCAATGCAGAGATTTTAATTAGTGCTTTATCCAAATGCAACTTTATTTGAACAGGTCCTCCAAAATGTTATTCCGTACCTGTAATGAACTGCAGGAGTATTATTTTAAAGGTGTAAAAATGAACATATAACACTTTTAAGGGTTTGGGTACATACAAGCACGTGTTCTCCTGCCTGCCCTGCCTGCAGGCTCCGTTACCCCCTCTGGAAATGCCCGTCCTGTTGAGTCACTGTCCTGGTGATTGAATTGAAGGGGTTTGGGCTGCCCTGGAAAAACTGAGATAGTAATTATTTTGTTATTCATTGCCATCCCTTCCACATTGCCAGGGTTTTTGGAACTCTGTACCCTGAGTAAGCAGCATAATATTTTATTGAGCTTTCTGCTGCCTGTCACTGTGATCACTGTGATTACTGTGATTTATCTGGTGGGTTTTTTTCACTGGATTTCCTGTTCTTTCAACTTTTGTAGTGTTAGACTGTCAGTTGTCAGGAGATGAAAAGGTGTCCTGTGTTTAAAAGTTTAATTTTTTCTCAGAACAATGCTAACAAAGATGGTTGAGTAGCCTTGGAGTGTGTTGAAGACCAGTCTGTAACTTACTTGGAGTGTCATATTTTTCATCACCTAGGTTATTTAAGAGGATGTAAAAAATATCCCACCTGATGCAAGGCAGATGTAGAACACGATGATTTTATCTTGCAAAACCAGATTCAATCTAAATATTTAGTGAAGTCCTGCTGAGGACATGCAAAACGCCGGATCATGCTCAAATGAATTCCCAACATTTTTGAAGCTCCTCGTCTTCTGTTTCTCTGAGACTGAGAAGAAAACACCGTAGAAGTATTTTAGTATCAGAACTTCGACACGGTAAGATTTTTAGTGAATTCTTCCTCAAAAGATTCCAGTTAAGGGAATTAAAACGCGACATATTAGGAATTCTGCTCATTGGAATCAATGAAAAATTAGATCCATATATGAAGACCATCTCTATAAAAACACAAGGGGAAGAAACTGGGAGATAAACCAAAGGGACAGATCCAGTGGTGTTTCGTGTCCCCTCATCGCGTGACCGAAGGCAGCGCCTCTGCCGGGTCTCTGCGTGAAAGACTGAGGTCAGCGCCTTGCTTTTAGCCTGATTGAAACTAATAACACCTGACACACTAAATATCCTAGCTGAAATACTATAATCTGATAAAAACCTTTTGTCAAGTCCAGTTAAGGTTTTAAGAAGCGAGGCAAATGGAAGCTGTGCTGAATTTACAGGTTGCCCGAAGAGCGAAACCTTCCCTGCAGCATCTCCCAGAACACTGTGCCAAGTATTGGTAGAGGCAGCTGCAAGCATGTCAATATAATAAAAATCACTCTAACCATGAAAAAGAAAAAACCCACCTTTTGAAATTATGAAAAATAAGTACATGTTTTCAAAGCCCATTATTTTATTGAAACAGGAGGTGGAGTGAGAATGATGTCCTGCGACCTGGGGGTGAGCTAGCCCAGCTTCTGCTCCGGTTTTTCTTCTGCATCTTTATCCCTTCTCATGATCTGGTTTCCTGAAGCTTTGGGGTTCGTATTCACCTGCCTGGAAAGGATAATGCCAGCCAGACTAAATCCATTGATGTCCTCGAAACACTTAAAAAAACCGCTCAAGCTGGAGACGTTTTGTGTTGCTGCGTTACGATGCGCTCTGCAAACAAATACAAAAAAGAGATAAGAGCTAATTGTAAATCACAGGGACATGATGCTTGGCAAGAAGTTTCCCAATAACTCTCATGCAATTAATAGATCTTTTGTCACTCAGAAGTTTTAACTACTCAGGAAATGGCTTCTGCAAAGGACTGGAACAGGAGGGTAGAGCTATCCCGACGTCATCCTCCCCTGCTCCTCCCTTCCCACCTCCCACCCCAGGCCTTGATTCCCATTTTTTACTGCAGACCTAGAAAGGTGGGTTGGAAACGCTGTAAAAATGAGGAAACTGGCAGTAGCTTCTCCTATGGAAGCACTGCTAGAACAAGGCAACGCGACTGCAATAATAATGAATTTTTTGCTACCTCATCATCGCAGAGAGTGGTTTGCTCTCGGCTGTAGGTTCTTGTGCTCGCGGCTCATGGGGCTCCTTGCTGGATGTGGTGAACTCTGGATCTGCTTGCGCCGTAGTGATCAGAAATATTGGGAACGTTCATACAAGGAGTGGTTCATTTATATTAGCTATAGACTAAAATCAGTGCATCGACAAGAAATAAATAAATAGCGATTGTCCTTTTTATAACCGTATTCTTGTAGAGCGTAAATGATTTTTGCGGAACTGTTGCTAAATAGGGAAAAGTATTACCTTCCGTTTGACGAGTGGGGACCCTGACACACTTGAGAAGATAAAATCAGGCTTATTTCACGGTCTGAAATTGCCTTTCTGATCTTCAGCAGTATGAAAACCTAATGCCAGAAAGGCGTTAGAGGAGAGAAATAGAACTGGTGGAGGGTTTCACCCACATTTTTAAGTGAAATGTCCACGATTGTACATCAGATAGCTGGCAGGAACAGAAGAGGCTTCAGACTTCTGGTCTGTTTATAGTGGCCAGTAACATATGGGCTAGGGTGCACAAGCATCTGGTGGATGCGTGTGTGCAAGTTCCTTCTTGTATATATTCATGTTATGGGTTAAGATGTGGCGTAGTTCAGTACGAATATGGTGAATGTGGAGGCTGAACATGGAGAAAAATATTTCATAGATTTGCCTTTTCTCACAGCTGAGGGCATTGTGTACTCGCAGAGAAGCGCTGTGGTAGCGGTACAGATCTGTACCAGGACAATTATTTATAACTGATAAGAAAAAGATTTGGATCTGTTCACCACTGTCCTTATATTTTTTTAAAGGTAATTCTGCACATATGTTGGACTTTATCTAACAGGTAAAAACTCTGTGCCATAAATCCAACTAGTTGTAAATGTCAATATTGGATACTTTAGAAAACTAAAAACATTGAAATTAGTGTCTGGAATTTTGAAACCCCATTAAGCATTAGTCTTATTAGAATAATTAGAGTGCGGCGTCTGTAAAAGTGCAAAATGCCATTTCAGTTCTTCAAAAACCTGTTGACAAATCTGCTCTAAATTTTCCTTTCTACAAAATTTAAACGATCAAGCTGCCTTCTTGGACTAATGGTGCTGGAATTAGTCTCCAACATTTTATTCTTCAATGTGCAGCCTTTGTCTGCATGCTTTGCTTTACCTCTTTTTCTGTGCACTCCTACAGAAGCAGAATTACACACGCTAATGTTTTAATTGGCACAAGGAAAAGGAAAGGCTGCACATGACAGAAAAGATGGGCAATCCGTGAGCTCAGAGGGGAAAGCCAGGTACAGCTTCCTGAGTCCTGGGTGGATTTGAGTGAGGCAACATACAATGCGCAGAGAGACGCTGGGGAGTGTGGTTTGCGGTGTTCACACGTGTAGAATTGTAGCGTCATGTCTTAGGTTGGAAGGGCCCTCAGAGACGATCTCACCCAACCCCTGCCATGGACAGGGACGCCCTTAACCAGCCCAGATTGCTCCAGGTTCGTCCAGCCTGGCCTTGAACATCTCCAGGGATGGGGCAGCCACAGCCTCTCTGGGCAATCTAGTCCAGAGTCTGGCCACCCTCACACTGAAGAATTTCTTCCTAAGATCCAATCTAAACCCATTCTCCTGCAGTTTAAATCCATTTCCCCTTGTCCTATCGCTGGACACTCTTGTCAAAAGTCCCTCCCAGCCTCCCTGTAGATCCCTTCAGGCACTGCAGGCAGGGATAAGGTCCCCCCCGGAGCCTTCTCTTCTCCAGCTGAACAACCCCAGCTCCCTCAGCCTGTCCTCGCAGTAGAGCTGCTCCAGCCCCTGGGTCAGCTTTGTGGCCTCCTCGGGACTCGTCCCAACAGCTCCATGTCCCCCTTAGGGTGCGGACACCAGCACTGGGCGCAGTGTTGGAGGTGGGGTCTCACCAGAGCCCAGCAAAGGGGGAGAATCCCCTCTCATGCCCTGCTGGCCACCCTCCTCTGGATGCAGCCCAGGGCAGGGTTGGCCTCTGGGCTGCACGAGCGCCCTGCCGGCTCAGGCTGAGCTTCTCCTCCAGCAACACCCCCGAGTCCTTCTCTTCAGGGCTGCTCTCAGCCCACCCTGTGCCCAGGTTGTGTTTGTGCCTGGGGTTGGCCCAACCCAGGGGCAGGACCTTGCCCTGTGACTCACTGACCCTCCTGCAGTTTGCCCTGGCCCATTTCTCCAGCCTGCCCGGGTCGCTCTGGTGACAGCCCTGCCCTCGAGTGACTCCACGGCACCGCACGGCTCGGTGTCATCGGCAAACTTGCTGAGAGTGCACTCAATAAGTGTAAGCCAGGCTAAAAGAAAAAGGATGTGTCACTCAAAAAGCGCACTTTCAAAACATAGAATCATAGAATCATTCAGGTTGAAAAAGATCTTTAAGATCACGGAGTCTGACCGTTAGCCCAGCACTGCCACGTCCGCCACTGACCCAAGTCCCTGAGCACCACGTCGTGTAATTTATCCTGTAACTGCCCAAATGGTTCAGGGTGCCTCGACGAATTATTAGCAAAGCTCTCGCTTTCAATGAGTTAGATTTGCGTTTGTGTCATTCTATTTTAAACCAGACTGTTACTTAAAATACCATTGTCAGCCTTTTCATGCTGTCTTACTTTCACTTGCACTGAGCCAGATTTCACTGTTTAAAAAAATACTCATTTATTCCCTCCCACCTCTCCTCCCCACCCCGGCATCGAGTTGGGAGCTTGATGCTCTCCAGGTGCCAAAGCCCAGCCCAGCTTTTGCTGCTTTTCCTTACGGTGTGAACCCAAACATTGGGTCGTTTTTCGCTTTTGTGCCTGTGCTCTAACACAGTCTCGCTCTAGGAAAGGGTGAGAAGAAAGCAGAAACCCTGCAAAGCCTCACACCTTGCTGTCCTTCTCTTTCTGCTCCCACTGGGAGGTTTTAAAGCCTGTGTTATTAGTGTTGTTTGCACAAAAATCATCCCACTTTCGGGTCACTTACAGCGTTTTCTAGCTGGGGTAAGGTCTGACTGGGCCAATAAATGAAAATAAGACCAGCAAGACAGGAAATGTGAGATTATTTGGCACCTTTATGGTTCATCCCTGGAAAAAGCTGTTTGTTTTCGTAGATGGGAGAAGGTGTTGGAGAAGTCACTGGGAAAATGTCAGTTCTCATCAGTGGAGGCTAAATCAAGTCCTTAGCTTAACAGATGTCATTATGTGAAAGAGGGCGGTTAAATAGAAGCTTAAAGTGTGAAAAGAGAATAAGAAAATCTCTGTCCAGTAAAGGGAAATAGCATAGGGCAATAATTTATGTTACTTTTTAAGCACTAAGGGAAAGATTTGTACCTCATGGTGGATCTCCACTGGTGGTCCACTCAGTCCGCATCGTTGAGACCATCAGTCAGCAGGAACGTCCTCAGAGTAAAAGCCTCCACTGAAGCATCCCATTCTGCCAGCACTCTTTTATCCCACAGAATGGAAGGCAGGGGGGGAAAAGTCCACTCCGGACTGAAATCACAACTTTATTGGTCTTGGGTTTTGGTTTTGTTCCTCGTGGTTAAAAAGAGATAAGTCCTGAGTGCTGTAGTCACGGGGAAAGCCAAGCTTGGACGTGTTAAAATAGTTCTCAAAAGAGCTGAGAGTTAATACAGGAACGGAACAGTTCTGTTCCACGTTAAATTTAATGATTAATATTTGATGATGCCAATGCAATATATTTTCTTTACATTTAGCACACCGTTGAAGGACATTTCTGAATAAAATAAGAAACATTTCTAGTGCAGAGGCAAGATGGAGGGGACATCTTCCTGATTACAGTCTAAGGGTGCATTTTCATTTACAATATGATCTTTGTCACTGAAAGTGTCCCAGGATGAGGCACAAAGAACTGGTGATTGAAAAACTAAACACAAGCAAATGAAGTGAAATCAGATGAGGGGGAAAATGTGAGGATCATTCCCCGTATCTCTTTTTACCTCTAAGAAATGGCTAGGTATAATAACGAAATATAAAATGGCATTAATGCAGAGCATGTCCAGGTTTTTCTGGCTTGTTTTAAATGCTTTGCTATTCATTTTTCTGTGTTAGTCTCTTCCCACACTCTTTTTTGCTTTGAAGCAGCATGAGTTGTAGGAGTGAAACTAGGCCAAGCACAAGTAGAAATGAAGTTGGAGTTACAAGCAGAGAGTGTGGTAAACTTTGGAGGACTTTGATAGAATATCTGCACTAAAAGGAGCTGTACGCTTCCTGCTACATTTCCATATTTAATGCTGTAGAAGCTGATAGCGCAGAGAATTTGGTTTGCCTTTTCTTTCGGTGTGTGATGCGTGATACTTGCATCTGTACTGCCTTGCTGCTGCACTGCTGCTCGTCCTGCTCTGGAGAAATTGTGAAGCAAGCTTGTATACCTGCTTTTAAATTAATGACATCCTTGAGATATGGCATTATTATCCAGAACAGTGTAAAGGACTGATTTATATCCTCTGTAGCTAGCTCTGCTTTAGAACAAGCTGATGAATGACCTCTTTGTATGCTGAACTATTTCATAAAGCTGACTCCATTATACACAGGCAGAAATACCCTGCCTCCAGTGACCAACCCATTAATAAAAATCAGTAAACAGGAAGGGGTAGAATGATCTCATTAGAAAATCCAGATGAAAGAATGAAATGCATGAACCTGAGGTACTTTGACAACTGGAGTCTCCATTAGAGAAACTGAATGTTCAGTCTAACAGGAGGAGTTCCCTTTGCCTCAGAAGCAGCCAGAGCTGGTGCTGGAAAACATGTTATAATTTACCAACCAGGTAATACAATAAAATGTACACACACACAAACTACTAAATGAAGATGGGACTTTTTTTTTTTTCCAGGGACAGCATCTCTAGATGTTTGTAGAAGGTTCTGCTTGTGAGAGAACCAATCCTGAAATACAGGGATTCACTCTACTCCCCCTTGTAAGTTTTTTATGTTGAGACTGTGTCTTCTATCACCAGTGCCCAAGAGTAATTCCTGTTCATAGTAAAACCCATTAGGAGAAAAAAAAAAAAGTGTGTGCAGCTGAACATTTCACTGAGGAGAGTCCCTTGCTAAGGATCTTACTGTGCCTGGGGACTGTTTCATGTTGGTGTGTCTTCTACTGAGCTATGGCAAGCTTTATCTGCATAGGTTGGGTGATTCAATTAAATGGAAAATAAGAGTTGGGCATTAGCACTTTAAATCCCACCTCCGGTGTATGAAGATGGGATTCTTCCCTTTTAATTTATTAAATGGCACATCTTGTCTCATTTTTATGAGCTGAGAACTGGCAGAAGAAAAATATTTTGTACTATGAGCTGTGTTGGGTTGATGGTTATGAGGGAATTACCAAGAATGAAGAAGCATGGGGATGGATTTATTAGAGTAGTTTCTTCTCATATACTGTCTTCTTTTTTGGAATCCTCTACAGCTCAATTTTGATTTTATAGCTTAAGAGAGGGTAAGAGAGGATGATGACAATATCTGGTATTCACAAGCAGCAAAATCCACCAGCTGGAAAGAGCAAAATCAAATGCATGTCTTTAAAAAGAATTCGTAGTGCTAATTTAGGAAAATTTCTGTAAAGAACTGAAAACAACTGAAAAGTAAAGACACAGATTCATACCATAATATTGGATTGTAAGATATTTGAAAGAAAGCTTTAAAGGATATGGATTGAATGCTTCCTGCCTGGAAAAATCTCCATTTGAAAAAGTTCATCTTTGATGGTAGAGCTTTCATAAAGATGCAAAGAAAACTTTTTCAGCTGTTCTATATCAAACAGTTGTGGGGCAGCAAACGCAGGGGTTCCCCAACGTGTGACACATCTGGCGAGGATGTGGGGGTGCATTCTCTGCAGGGGAAATAAAGATGCTGCTGTTCCCCACGTTAGCATTTGAAATATCATCCTGCTGAGATTTGGTTTAGGAGGTTTACATGAATATGTCCGAGCAGCAGTTACAGGCACAGTGAATTATTTCAGGGAAAAGTCTCATGGTTTGGGCGTATCACAGTGTTCAGGTAGAACAGTGGGCAGAATGTCCTATGTCTGGTGGCTGATCCACTGTAATCAAGGAGCTGCAAACTTGATCTGGAAATGGCCTGCGTGTGGTGTATGAAGCAATAATTACAATATCATTAGCAAGTTGTAAAAAACACTTCAGTGGTGATTGAAAGTGTGATTTACTTTGAAATCCATTAACAGAAAGAACAAAGGAAAAAATATTGATATGTAACTAAGTATTAACCTCTGATAATACTTCAATTTCATTACGTCCTGTCTAGTAGGCACGAGCAACCAAAACCTACAGAGTGGGTCTTGTTGATCGGGAGTCACTGATCTTCAATAAGCAGATTCCTCAGTGGTTTATTAATATTACTAGGCTAGGTTCAGTTAGCCCCTGTTTTGTAAGTAAAACTGAAAAAATAAATCACCCAAGTATTTTTCATATTGACGGCACAGCTTTAGGCCACCCTTGGTGTAGGACTGTGCTCCTCTCTTCACTTTTAGAACAGCACAACGTTTATGGGAGAGTCTAATCCGAATTATTCTTCCCTTTTCTGTTTGATAACAGAGATGATTCAGATTTTTAGGATACATTAACTAAGAAAGTACTCTTGAGTTTCCCACCAGGAGATGTGGCTGTGTCAAAAGCCAGTATCTCTAAATCATCATCTAGTACAAGGGCTGAATTCAATCTACAGCTACACAAACCACCTCACACAAGGAACTGAGTCTTTCTGTACATTTTAATAGCTCAGAGTTATAGTTGTTCTAATTGTATGCTTACTTTATAAGCAGTCTTATTAACAAGTAAATTCCAAAATTTTCAGACTTTGATTTTACTATCGCAAATATGTATTACCATAGAAGTAACAGAAATCTGCTTTCTGTATCCGCTGTATTATAGAGACAGAGCTGAGAATATTTATAGACTACCCTAATACGGAAATACAATTATCAGTTCAGTACTCCATAATGTCAGCTTAAGTTTTTAAGGTTTTGAATTTCAGGAGAACAGCTCGAGGAGCCCCGAACATCACCATCCTCGAACACAGCTGCGGATTCACAGGGTAAACTAAACGAGTGCTGTTTGTAGCAAACAGTAAATCGGAGCCCTCTTCGAGGCAATTAGCAAAATCAGAGCATCCTTTGAAGCGAACAGGCGTGGAAATGTTGCTCTTGTGCTAATTTTTCAAATGCATAATTTTACAACTTTGTTCAAAGGGCAGCAGAACTGAGTATCTGACACAACCATGGCTCTCGTGAGCTGGGGATGGTTTGGGTTTTTCTATGAGCTATTCACCCAGCTGCTGTACAAGCAGTGATGAATGAGAATTATTAAAATAACCCCTGCAGCCAGACACTTTGCATCCAGTGAGGAGTGATGACAAGTGGAGATCACTGTGCGAGTGGGGAGGAACAAGGCCAATGGAGAAAACTGTGGGTTTCATCCAGAGCCAAAGAAGTATATATGTTGTCATTGTGCTTCTGTGATACTTCCATTTAAAATATCCAGCAAAACACCTGGTTACTGGGTGAAAATCCAGATAGTGAGGGTGCCGGAGCCCTGGCACAGGCTGCCCAGAAAGGTTGTGGAGTCTCCTACTCCGAAGACTTTCAAACCCCGCCCGGATGCGTTCCCGTTTGACCTACTCTGAGTGATCCTGCTCTGGCAGGATGATCTCCAGAGGTCTCTTCCAAATCCCAACATTCTGTGATTCTCTGATAGCGTCTTTTTTCAATAACTCATGGTTGACATGTTCAACCCTCAACACTTGAGTAGAACTTTTTAATTTTTAAAGGGTTTGTCTTCTCATTTATGTTTTCATCAGAAAATGCTCAGTACTTGAATATAGCCAAGTCTTACAAGGAGCAGCTGAGGGACCTGGGGCTGTTCAGCTGGAGAAGAGGAGGCTGAGGGGAGAACTCATCGCTCTCTGCAGCAGCCTGACAGGAGGGGGGAGCCAGGGGGGGTCGGTTTGCTCAGCCAAGTATCCTCAACTCAATAGGACAAGACGAAATGGCCTGAAGTTGCTCCAGGGAAGGTTTAGGTTGGACTTTAGGAAACACTTCTTCATGGAAAAGTTGTCAAGCTTGGCACAGGCTGCTCAGGGTGGTGGAGTCCCCATCCCTGGAGGGATTTCAAAGCCAGGGAGATGTGGTGCTCAGGGTCATGGTGCAGTGGTGGGCCTGGCAGTGCTGGGTCAGTGGTTGGACTCGATGGTCTAAAAGGTCTTTTCAATCCCAAACAACTCTATGATTCTGTGTTTTTATCTTCTTTTATCCCATGTGACTAAGAGATGTTGTTTCCTTTAAATCACAAGTCGTGTATCCCTAACGGTTCATTTATTGGAACAAATCTTCCACGGAAATGTTCTGTAGAGTTTCCTTCAAAGAACCACACAATGAAAACTAAATTACCGGGGCTGAATTTCTTGCATGTTATAATTTATGAAGCAGTCGCAAGGAAAATAAATAGTACAAGATCTTTTGCACCACACAAGAAAACTATAGCGAAATGAAAGCCATATGGCACTGACTTTTAACACGATCCTACAATATGATTCTAACTTCTATTATACTTACTTAGCACAGATCTTTTATCGTAGCAATTCGGATAAAAGCTGAGGTATTTTTTGCAAACAGAATAGCCTAGCCCCATGGGCAGATTTTAAAAACTGTGCTCAGGGAGATGCACACACAAAATCTGTTCATTTGCTACAAATTTTGGCATTCTTTCTTTTTTTTTTTTGTTTTCCATGTGATGTTCTGAACATTTATCCCTTTGGGTCAGTATGTTCATTTAAAAGGAAAAAATTAACCCAAACTCTCACTAGGGAGATATGAACTGGAATTGGAGTGCCCAGATTTGAATGGGTAAAGAGGTGCTTCGGGAGCTTGATAAAACAGGCGTGTTCGTACGGCTGCGATTCTCAAACCTGCCTCGAGGCCAGCAGTGCTGAAGACATTGCAGTGAGGCAAAATAAATAGTTAAAGTTTTGCTTACTTGAAAGGCTTTCTGATACTAAAGGCTAAAGTATAGAACTGCAGGATGGTTATTATGCTGTCCCCAGCAGATTACTCATTTTGTTGTCTTTAGGATTCAGAAATGTTCTTATTTTATTTAGACTGAAATTTTAATCATCCCCACTTTGCATTTAAAATGTGATATTATTTCCCCTTCTATCATCTGTAAGAGAAAACCGGAAAATTGCCTTAATAGTTGGCAGGTTTGCTTTGTTATGTAAAATAGATCCTTGGCAAAAAATTAGAAATTTTATAATTAACACAACAGTTCCATTATACAGTAAAAGGATCGTTTTATAAAAAAAGAATAGCCCTGTTTGAAATACTTCAAAGGAAAGACGTTTTGTTTTCGTAGTGAATTGAATGTAGTTAGCACACTGAAATATCTTCCCCATAAATATTCCAAAATCTCTCTATGTGATAACGACAATTGCTGGGTGCAGTGTCCCTCCCGCCTCCTTGGAGTTCATGCCCCAGGTTTTTGATTCCGCCTTCCAGACTCCTCCTCTGCCTTTCAGAATGCTGATAAGAAAATGTCTCATGGGATCAGTCTATCCCAGTAAGATATATTTAAAATCTAAGAGCGCTACGGTATTGCCCTGAAGAATTTATTCTCTTTATTGTGAAAAAGGTTGAATGGAATTAAGGAATAATTTCATATTACGTACCAATTTGCTACATAAATATTATAATTAATATTTAATATAGTAACATAGTTATTAATACACTGTAGTTAATATGGATAGTGGTGGAAGAGTGCTACAAGTCCAGGCTTGCAATAACTCCTCTCTCGTGCACACAATGTGTATGTGTGCTGCAGATTTCTTCCTGACGTGGTGTTTAACTCAAGCTTTGTGAGGTGCTGGTCTTCTTCTCAGTCACTGGGAACTGCATGATTTGCTTAAGCAAATACACTCTTTTCTCACCGTGACTCAAAACCCAGGAATATTAGAGACTGCAAATTTCAGTTATTTCTAATATTAGATTTTCCCAACTAATAGAATCTTGGATTAAAATAAAAACGGACATGTGGCATGTAACTTGCATCCAGAAAACTTTCCTACCAAAGCCAGCTCTGTAGATGAAGTTATCTGTAAAGATAAAACCCTTGTCACTGGTACACTGTCAGGAATATTTGAATAATGTTGGTGAAAAAAGTACCGCTGTGTCTTTTCCCCCAAAGTGGGGAGATGGAAAGTCAAGGGCTAAGTCTGAGGTTCACACAAAGACCATGAAGCCAGAAAGTTTTCACCCCCACGTATTTGGGGCTTTTTGACAAAAGTAACATGGTTTTAAAGCAGTTTCTGAAATGCTGATCCCATTTAAGTCAGCATTGAAGTTTAAGAACGGGGCCTTACTCGTCGTTTGTTTATCATGAGATGCAGCCCTGGGGATGTATCAGGAAAACACACCCCAAAATGATATGCCTGCCAAGTAATTAGAATAACTCTTTAGAAATCAGTGTCTGGTACCTTCAGCTTTTCACCTGTCGTTTTCTCAACAGCCCTTTTTTTGGGGCTGGGTGAGATTCTGGAAAAGAAACACGGGGTTGGGGGTTAGACTGAACAAAACTCTCACATTTCCCCAAGGAAGTTTTATTGGTTTTCAAACCAAAACTTTCCTTTCTCAGTTCTGTGTGAACTGATTTTATTTTTTTCTCCAAACTTAGAAATTCAGCTACTCATTTAAAAACCCAAAACATTATTCATCCAGACTTACTGTGTGAGTTTCCAGTTCTATAACGCGATGTTCAGGTGGGTTTCCAGCCAGATAAAATGTGACCACAGCGTAAATTTTCAGCCTGCCTTGAGTTCTGTGTATTTTACATAAAAATTTACAGACAGCTTAAATTAAGGCAATCAAATGCATCCAATATAACACTGTGGTTCAATTTTCAGTAGGGTTCCCTGGCTGCGTCTGAAATATTTGAATGCACACTGAGTTTGTGAGCCCCAAATGGACAACCGCAGACGCAAACACCAGGCTTGCATCTCAGCCTTCATCCATGCATGCACCCCTTTTAGGTGTATAATTACGTACAGCGGGGATGTTTATACATATAGGTCTGATTCCAGCAAGCAGATGCAAAAATATTTAATTCTATAGTAGAATTCCTGTGATAGTTTTCCCCGAGGCGTTTCCACATGCGCAGATTTGAAAGGGCTCCGGGTTACGCGTCGCAGTTTGTCCAGTTTGTAGGGGGAGTTAGCCCAATTCTGATCATCTCTCTGAAAAGCATCTGCTCGATTCCTCTCATCTAGCTTTTTTTCCTTTTTAATTTCCATTTCCGATGGGGCCTGAGGCGCTCGGGGTGGTGAGTGCCCAGCAGATTGCCACACTTCACCGGGGTTGGAAAGCTCTTGGGGAAGCCTCCAGGAACGGGCTGCCTGGCGAGGTTTATGGCTTAATTTTCCAGACTTCTTTGCATCCTCCTCCAATCATAGTGCAGGAGCTACTGGGAATTGCTCCCTTCATCACTTTGCTTAGGACAGAAACACTGAATCTGTCATGGGCAGGAAGAAAAATCTTATTCAAAGTTTCCATTAATTTATGCAAATGAGTAGTTAACCGTTAATATTCATCCCTCATTACAAAAGGCAGGATTTTCTTTTCCAGCTCCTGGGGTGCTCGACAGGACCCTTTATACCTCCTAACCACCCTTTGATTTCTTTATTATTTGGGGGGAATTTTGTTTTGATAATGTCAAAGTAACATGAGAAAAGGTAAATATTAATACTATTTGCCTTTCTCTACATTATGTGCTAGTTCATGTATTTCCTCAAAAAATTCTTTCTACGGTATTCAGGTCCTATGATTCTAAGAGTCTATAATTCACAATTTTGTATTATAGTCATGTCATTCCTGAATTGTGGTTGTAGTGGTAAGAAAGATCTCAAAGGGTGAAGTGCTTTTAACGGTGCCAGTCTAGTATCTCCAGCATGGAGCAATTCATTAACATGGAATCCGAAAAATAATATTTCCAGGATGCTTTTAATAACCGCTCTTGCAGTGGAAAGAATAAAACCAATGTTGAGTAAATCCTCAAACCCCACATTGCAAATACTATTTCATCCTGACAGAAATATCCAGCAATGATAATGTTTTGTCACAACGCTTTCACATTGCAAAGGCGCCTTTTAACAGCTGGAAAAGTCTTGCTATGGCTCATTGTTGACTAAAATTTAAAATTATCATAGCAAGCTCCCAACTCTGAAAAGCCCTCGCTGTGCAAGGCTCCCTCAGGGCACAAGCATCTCCACTGCTCATTTTTATTTTCATAGGAGCAGACATGTTGGCGGGTGGAAGAAAGAAGAAGTTTGCCTGCTCCATGTTGTTTATCTTTTTCTTGAGAAAAGATGAATGGCAGAGACATGGGTAACTGGATATCACAAATGAACACAAGGATTTCGTCCTGCACACGCCCATGGTTCTCCTTGAAAATACCGTTGAGCGAGAGGTTTCCCAGGCAGTGCTTTCAAGGCTGTAGAGTATCAGCAAATATTTTCTGGCTGCCTTACTGGCAAGGGTGTGCCCATTGCAATTTCTCCAGCTCCAGCATTTGTCTTTTTCCCTTTCTTCTGTCTCTTCCACACGCCACCTTCCCTGGGTGACCCTGCTGTGAGCAGGGCTTGGAGGTCTCCAGAGGTCCCTGCCAGCTCAGTCCTTCAGAGCTCCTGCCATCCTGCAACGTGCTTGATGATGCTCTTGGCTTTTCCTCTCATCGCCTACGGGCACTTCACTGACTCCTGCCAGCATCCTCAACTCCCGCCAGCATCCCTTTTCTCCTCACAGGTACTGCAGGCTCTGCTTGTGTCCAGAGCATCACCCGGGGCACATGCAGGCTCCTCTGGCAGCCAAGAAGGGATGTGTGACCCAGGTTTCTGCTGGTCATCTTGTCAGAGTCCCAAGCAAGCTCGTTATCTGTTCTTTGGTTTTAATGTCATAGACTTGCTCCAGTGCCCGTCTGCGACACCTCTTTGACATAATTTGCATACGCAGAGTAAATTTGTGATGACACACAGATGACACCAAGAGAGGTGGGAGCGCTAATCTGCATGAGGGCAGGGGGGCCCTGCAGAGAGACTGGGACAGGTCAGATCCACGGGCCAGTGTGACCGGTGTGAGCTGCAACAAGGCCAAGGGCCAGGTCCTGCCCTTGGGCCACCACAACCCCCAACAGCGCTGCAGGCTTGGGGCAGGGTGGCTGGAGAGCTGTCTGGCACGAAGGGACCGGGGGGTTCTCATCGACAAGCGGCTGGAGATGAGCCAGCGTGTGCCCAGGTGGCCAAGGAGGCCAACGGTGTCCTGGCCTGGGTCAGGAATGGTGTGACCAGCAGGAGCAGGGAGGGGACTGTCCCCTGTGCTCGGCACTGGGGAGGCCTCACCTTGAGTGTTGTGTCCAGTTTTGGGCACCTCAACCCAAGAGAGATCTCGAGGGGCTGGAGCGAGGGCAGAGGAGGGCGACGGAGCTGGGGAAGGGCCTGGAGAGTAAATCTCACGGAGAGCGATGGAAGGAGCTGGGGCTGTTGAGTTTGGGAAAGAGGAGTCTGAGGGGAGACCTCATCACTCTCTGCAACTACCTGATTGGGGGCAATCAGGGGCATGGTGGCGGGGAGCAGTGTCAGCACACCTCCCAGAGCTGCACGTGCCATCTCTTCTGCCTTTGTCAAAAAAAAATAGCTTGAAAAAAACAGCCAAGCAGGGTAGCAAAGGACATTTGTGGAGTTTCACCATTTCTACTCAAGCTTCCACCATTCTGCCACTGTGCACAAAGGGAAACTGGCCTCACCTTCATCATTGGCTACGCCAACAGAATGTGCTCAGTCTTTTTTAACTTCGAAGCACTATAATTGAATTTATACGCTCATTCACCCTGAGAAATGGTTATTTATTTGTGAACCTGGTATGTCATAGTTACCCAGTGTCGACAAGCTACCTCTGTAGTTTTAACCTAGGACGGGAAGCAGTGTTCTATATTATCAAAGTCAAGTCGTTAGCTAGATGTTGAAATCCTAATTAAACAGGATTTGGAGTACTCAGCTCTGGAAGTCCACGGTAACTGGAGCAAGCTGCCTACTCTGAGTGGCTGTGATCCTTGTGATACTTCTGCGTGGTAGGACAGGTTTGATTTATTCGTTGTTATTGGAGTCTTTAATAATCAGTATAATTTATGAGGACAAGCGCATAGAGTCCTTTTTCATTTTTCATTTCTATTGATTTCTGTAAGCAGAGATGTTCAGGATGGTAATTGTGTATTGTAACATAGTGTACATGTCACTGTAACAGTGAAAACAGAAACTGAATTTATTGCTGTTATTCCATGGCTGGAATTATGGTAAAATTTCCACTTGGACATTTCTTAGTCAAATTAAGCACCCTAACAGGGAGCTGGCACTCATTCAGGGCTCAAATGCTTGCTGGCCCAGAGATTACGCTTGAGGTAATTCTGTAGGACTTTGCCTAAAACATTATAAATTGAATTATTAGGACAATGCTCTTTTGAAAGTGCCGTTTCTATTAATGAAAAGGCACAGGGTGAGCCTGTCATCATCGCAAGGTTACGCTGGGCTGAGCATATGGATAAAGCAGAACTCACTGCATTTTTCTCGGAAGAAATTGTGTAGTTTGCAGGTAATGCAGCAAAGGGTAAGAGGCTGCAGGACATGAATACTTGAGAACCATGAATGTTGTACAGAGCCGTTGTGTAACCATTTCAGAAATAAAACCTCTCCTCCCTCTGTTTAGGTTGAACAAACTCTGGCTTGGTTGGCTGAAGCCTTTTAAGACAATTTGGATTCAGAATAGTTCTAACAATGAGGTCAAAGCATTTATTTATTGTTGATAGCATTTTCAAAAGCCTCATGAAAATAATCTTTAAGTTGCTGAGTTAGGAACCTGGAGGAAATTCTGTCAGCAGATGCTGCGTGTGCTGTCTCTGGTCGGGTATCCAAAACTGTTGGGCAGGTAACGGTTTGATTTTAATTTGGTGTTAACTGTCTGTAAAATGTGAATATTAATAATCCCATTAATCCCCATTAATACTAATGCTTCTCGTGTCATTGGAATGTCATGAAGATTAAATCATACCGCTCACAACACATTTATGTGCGGAAGGGGCAGTTCTGCAGAAACTCAGCGGAAGAAATTAGTAATGTGGAAAGCAATTCCAAGTTTAAATGATAGATAATTGCTACTAATATCTAGGGTACATAGTGAGAACAAACATAAATAGGGAATAAATACCTGCAACTGCCCTAATTCAGGGAACAAGCCATTATTCTTTTGACTTGAGTCAATTAACTTGCAACTTGCTCAGTACACCTTTGCGTTCAGTGTGGCTAGAGAATGATTTTCCGCAATAAAAATAGTATGTGATCAGATGAGGAGAGGCACCCCTCGATGTACAGCGTGGTCAGGATGATACTCGTGATCTGACCTGCCCCAGAGCTGCACAAAGAAATGTCTGTGGGTTGAGCATGGGCAGGGCACGGGGCCCCGGTGGGTCCCCCATCCTTCCTCTGATCCTCCCAAGGGATTATCCTCCTCCTTCTCCATCTGTGGAGGCTGGAGCCCAAAGCAAAGCAGATGTTTCCTCAGCTGGTGCAGAGACCAGACCTCCCTCTTGCCCACCTCCACCAAGCAGCTGGAGAGAGTTACCATTTTACTGCTCGGGAGGGAGAGACAAGACAGGGAAGGGTCAAATTAAATCCTGAGACACATCACACAGGCTGGTGTGATCACAGACAGGCAGCATCCATCCTCAAACTTCTGAAAACAGTCTCTGGATGCTGAGAAACTGCTTGGGAAATCCGTGGGGAAGAATGAAACCCAGTATTTATTTTTTAAAAGGAATTGACAGAAGACTCTAGAAAGTATAAAAAAAGTGAGCTTAACTTTTGACCCGAAAAAAAGTCTGAAATTAATACAATAAGAAAAGGGATTCTCATAAACAATTGAATGGAAATAGATGATAAACGAGAACCATAATTTTTAGAGCAGGCACTATGAAAGGCCAGTTTAATTTCCATCTCTGAGAAGGTGACTCGGCTCCTGGGAAAGGTCCGGCAGCAGATGGGGGTTGTGTCTTGATGTTCACACCTTCAGTCCTGGATTTCTCTTCCAAAATTTAAAGAAAAACAGCCCTGACCAAATTTTTGTAAGGCGTGTACACAGCTTGTTAAAACTAATACTAAAGGAGTGATCGTCAGTAATTCACTGTCAGCGGGAAGGACGTATCGAATGGGTCTGTCGTGATCCCAGAAGGATTTAATACAGATTTCAATAGATGAATGAGGTGATATACTAGAGAATACATCTATATAATTTGCAGGGGACATCAAAGTGCAAGTGCTTGTGACAACAGGCTTCAGATTCAAAATGATGGATTTCAGAAATGGCCTGGAATCAATAAGATGAAATTCAATAAGGACGGTGCAAGACAGCGGTCTTGGGGAGAAATCAGATACACAAATGGGTGAAAACTCTGGAGGCAGCAGAGCTTCAGGAGAGTTATAGCTGCCGTGTGTTAGATCCGAGACAACAACATAAATACTGCAGGAAAAGAGCGGGTGTCAGCGGGAGGTACCGCACCTGGACTGGATATGGTTTGTACCCCTTCTGCTTTTTCTGTCCCCAACGGAGTCTTAGCTGGAATGCAAGGCCCAGGTTGGGGAAGAATAATTTATAAATAGTCCTAGGCAAAGTAAAGCAAGTTTGAAGGAGAATAAAACCAAAATGCATAAAACCCAATAATCATACGAAAAATAACACTCAACAGAAATGCGAAAGATCTCATAGACAGCAAATTCTGGCAGGTTAAAACAAATTTTCTGATATTTGCACCCTTTTTCTAAGGAGGACACAAAGGGTGGGGCAAGTGTTCCACAAAACTTCCCAGCAAGGATGTTCAGAGCGGAGTTGTTGGGTTCTGTGGGCAGGCAGGAGCCAGAGCCGGGTGCCTGGGGGGGCTCTGCCACGAACTGCATCAAGGAGGGAAGGATAATGAATTGCTTTCAGATACGAACAAGACACTTAAAATACAAAGTAAGCAGAGACATATGGTTGGGATTCAAAGAAGGGGGAGTGATGCAGTCAGAGAACTGTCAAGGGAAATTATTTTAATAACTGTATAGGGAATACAATGTAAATCTCTCACCCTGCCTTACTGGGAGAAAAATCGAACCCGTGAAATAATCCAAAAGGAAAACTGCACAGTTGCATGAAAGCGTCTTGAATCATTACAGACCTTTTATGTAGTTCATGTGATGGCAAGAGCGGCAACAAGTATATTATCATTTATCTGCCAAAATCTTCAAATATTCTTCTTTTGCCTGAAAGGATTACTGGTGGTGTTTATCTCAAATTTTCTCTTCTGGAATTTTTTTTTTCTTAGTGTTGAGTATCTTGCATACAATATTTCAGTGAAAAGCGCTATGCTCGCTTATAATTTAGTTCGTCTTTAGAATATCTACATACCAAATTTCCACATTTTACCTATTTTTTTCTTCTCTGTATCCTCTGTTTCTGTTGATACACACGCACATAAATGTGCCCAGGCACTGGAGCACTCCGCACCCCTCTCCCTTCTGCTGGGGATGGGCACAATTCTTGCTTCATCTACAACAAACCAGAACGGGAAATGTAAATTCACCCCAAAGTGTTACCTTACGTTGCTTTTCTGCCTTAACCAAACGACGATTTTCTCTCCGTTGGTTTTAAATTGTGCCGTGCAGTATTGATCTTATTGACTCGAAAGAAAGGAGAGACAGTGGGGGTTTAGGGCAATAACATGTATGTGTCCTCGTATAATACCTAGAAGCTTATTGACACCTTCTGGAGAAACGAGGCCAGTGTAGCCTCGGATATTGTTGTCCTCTTCCAGTCCAAGCCTGCCAAACCACAGAGAGGGGTCGTCAGGAGTTTCCTGTGGACTGTGGTTTTTTTGTTGTTCATACTGTGTTTTAACTGCCAAATGTTCATCCTCTTCCACTCAGTTGTTCCTTTCTTACCCTGTGTAAATAATTTTCTTCTTGTCTTTTACTAGTCATCATTCACCCTGCAATGCAGTGCTGGCGAATGAAACTAATACGGGAAACTAATTCTTTAAAGTATATAGAACTTTATGCTGTTCTTACCTTTGACCATTTTCGGATTTCTAATCATTCTTCTTGTTTTGCCAGTACCCATTTTCCGTGATGATGATCAGTTCTGGAGATACTAAATATTTGAATTCACTAACTTGGAAAGGGTTTTCAAGAATAACCTTTGTGTATAAGTCTTTATTTACATTTTTAATTAATTTGAGTAACTTCATTAATTAGACAATATCACTGCTGCTGCATATAAGACTTTTGCATTGATTGTCTGAGATAATGCTTCCCAGAATGACTCCTAAGGTTGTATTTAGTTCTCACACAGAAGCAGCTGAGTGAGTATGACACAGGTGTTGAGTGCTGGACCAGGGTTGGGGTTGGGAGTGTCAGGATGTGCAGGAGGATTTAGAATTGAAATGAAAAGCAAACTTGACATAATTTGCCTAGGAAATAATTAATTAAATCACATATATACGCAGAAAGAAGCCCTGATTTTTCAGAGCACTTTCATATCAGTGTGTGCTAAATTAGCTTAAAAAAAAAAAGTAACTGAAATAGAATATCGTCTGTGGCTCAGACCTTTTACTTAGACAGCAATCAGTCACCAGCTGGGAAAAATTTAGTTTTAGCCAGTAGGTTATTGCTTTTTTTCTTTTCTTTTTTTTCCTTTTTTTTTTTTTAAGATCATTTACATGATTAAATCCTTAGCAACGGTTTGATTGAAGAGCATTACTTACTGGAAGCAGCTTGTGACATGTCTGAAAGCTTCTCCAGGTAGCGGGAAAACGGGAGTGTAAGAGACCGAAGCTGGGAGCCCTGGTCAACCCCCCCCGTGTGCCCGAGTGACCTGTTACCGTGACGGTTCACCTTCTCTTTAAAAAGAAGGAGACCATAAAGGCACAATCCCAAACAGATCTCGCCCCCATTTGCAAACAAAACAATTCTTTCGCTATCCGTACTCTGACAACCTTTAGTTTGGGTGAGGGATTCTCTCTGAAGGTCCAAAGCCTCCACCTGCACCAGGCATGCGCTGATTCACAGGACGCGATTGCTTCAAGGACTTCATGGCTTCCAGAAACACGTTCTTCTCGTTTCCTCTTATTTCAGGTTTTCATACCAGAAAAACAGCGCCCCATTACAGTGCATTACGTAGAAGAAATCCATAAAGGGTTATTTTGTAAATCAGGGGTTTTGCTCTTCATTTTAACCAGTTTCATTTGTGCTTTAAAAATGTTGAGAAGAGTCACCAGGCGGTCGACGAAAAAAAAAGAAAAGCCCTTAATTCCTCGCAGCTTGCTAAGTAGGGCTGAAACTGTGGTTAAAAAGCCAGTGTGTTACAGGAAAAGGTATTGAGCCAAACCCAACATCCCTGACACAGGTGGCGCAACCAGGTGAAGTTGGAAGAGACCGGTAACCGAGAGTTCACCGAGTTTGGGGAGAGAAATAGAATATTGCTGGATTTGGGGTTCAGTAAAGTTTTTCTGATTTGAAACCAGATTTTTGCAAATCAATTAACAGAAATGGCAATTTTATTTTCTACATTTCTTCTGCTTTACAAAGCATCAAGCTGCTGACAACAAATCCATCTCGAGGCAAAGAGTATAGCTTTCCTATTTCTGTATTTTCTCACTGATAAATTGAGTACAGTAATGAAAAAAATGTAGGAGAGCAATGAAAGGGTTGCAGAGAGAACAAATGTTCGTCCTTTCCCTTCTCTCTGCATTTACCAAGTGAACAATATGAGTCACAGAAAATAGGGAAAATCTGTGGCATCAGAAATTGAAGAATGATTATCTGCAGAGAGTCAGCTTCTTCATTGATGGAGAAATGGTTGCATGACAAAATAACTGTGGGCAAGAGATGAAGATCCTTCAATTTGCTTGGAGAAAGAAAAGCAAGCTGTCACGTTCGCCTTTCAAATAACTTTCAGCGTCATAAGAAATTTTGTCCATCAGCCATCACTCAGGGTGAATCCTTCAGAGCAGACTCTGGTCAGGAGGTGAAGCTCGGGGGCTGCTCTGCCTCCCCTCTGCCCTGATTTGGGGGTTCAGGACAACATGCTTGTCCCAGAACCACTGTGCTTGGAGATGCATCTCCATCCCTCCTCAGAGAAGTGGTGGTTTGCTTCCAGTTTGAGGCCGACCTCTCTCACACATGATATATATGTTGTTTTGCAGAGCACTTCTGTTTTCGATCTCAGACAAACATGGCTGGACCTTAAGCATCGGAGGTGTTAGCATAATGGTGTAAACTGGTCCCTGAAAATCACTGTTAGTATTTAATAACAAAAAAAATCCACCTGATATTTTAGCCTATTTCATTTTAAACTTCCCAGATTTTACTAAAACATTTATGAAAAACATACTTAAGTAGCTCTTAGTTGAATGTTCAAACATTTTAAGTGGAAATCACAGGGATGCAAGTGATTCTTCGTCTTTCTTGCTCATTGATTTTAGTAATAAATTTATCCTTACTACAGCAGCTTCCATTGCTGGAAGTTTTACAGAGTGGCACACCCTGAATTTATGAATCTATTGCACGGCACGTGGGACATCGCTGCAGGTGACGCGCGTGGCAGAGAGAGAGACTTGACTGCAAGGTTCAAATGAGCAATTTGCTTGAACTTCACCCACAAGTCCAGTAGGTCACTGTGCAGCTTTTGTGGATACAGTGAAAGAATCATAGAATCACAGAATCATAGGATCATAGAATCATAGAATCACAGAATGATTTGGATTGGAAGGGACCTCAAAGATCACCTAGTTCCAATCCCCTGCCATGGGCAGGGACATCCCTCACTAGATCAGGCTGCCCAGAGCCCCATCCAGCCAGGCCTTGAACCTTCCAGGGATGGAGTATCCGCAGCCTCCCTGGGCAACCTGTGCCAGTGCCTCACCACCCTCAGGGTGAAGCACTATTGCAATTTAAAAAGCAATACACTATTGCAAAACTAAGCGATTCCTAGAAATGTACTAGTACAAATTAAAAAGCACACTAGATATTAACATCTTAATAACGATCTCAAAGCATGCCAAAATACCACACCTGTGTCTCAGCCCCTTCCCCTCTCTCAGGTAAGGGTTCTCAGTCCCAAGGGAAAATATCTTATTCAACGTCCCGAGGAAGGGGGGAAGAATCTCCTGTAGTCCAGCCGTATTGCTGGAAAAACTTCTCCAAATTCTACCCAAAATCTTGGATTTTTTATCCTGTAAGGGTGGGATGGGAGGGTAGGGGTATGCCTGAGGAGGTTGGAGTATCTAGAATATTTGTCTTTGGTGGCATGGTGAGATTTCCCTTTTTTTTTCCTGGGTGCACCCTACAGATTTTGCTAATTTTGGGGTATCTAGCACACAAACGATTCGCTCAGCCAAATTAACATATATGGTGGTCAAAATGAGATTTGGGGCAAAATGTTTGCTGGTTGGGTTTTGGTTCCATTCAGGTTTCTGTTCTTTTTTTCCTGTTTCGTTTTGGATAACTCAGGGCTGGGTCATTTTTCACAAAGCTCCCGCCGTGGGTCATCACACCCTGTGGCAATGTGGGTCTTTTTTTCTGTCATTTAAAACTGTTATTCAAGTTGGTCTCAAGTCAATTGATCGCTGACAACAGCTAAGACATGATAATAAATTCCTAGTTAAAAAATACACGATATTACAATAGTTTGTACAAATTACATATCACTGCTAATGATATGAAAGAGGTAAGAGGAAAAGAAATTAAACAAAAACTTACAAAAGTACTACTTCTATGAGGTTTTTCTCATGCTTCAGCATTGGCATGAGTTGGAAATAAATGAAGCATCAAGATGTAGCCGTTTTTCTTCACAGCCCACCCATAATTTATTATACCAGAACCAGCTTGCCAATGCCTCTTCTGCGTACAAGACAAAGTGCGTTTCATGAGCAAGAGGTGGGGAGCTTTAGGCAATGCTCTTCAGTCAAAGCGCTGTTAAGGAACTAATCATGTAAATGCTAAAAAGAAAAAAAAATATTCTTAGTTTTCCCAGTTGGTGACTGATTTCCATGTAAATGAAGATTTGTGCCACGCTAGCAGGGGCTGTTGTTTTCTTCTTTATATTATTTACTCTAGTGATTTTAAAACTGCATTAACTGTACTTTAAAATCGTATACGTTTCAGGGTTAATTTCCAACACGCTGAATGTTGAGTTCATCTTAGTATTTCATTTTGCCGAACATGAAAAAAATCTTTGTGCAGTGTGAGATTCCAGTGCTGGGGCTGAAGGCAACGAGAAGGTCCTACCACCTTTGGGCATGCGTTTCTCCAGGGTTAAAAATCTGTGAGCCTGCCTGCAACGCTCCAGAAAATGCAAACTCTTCCCTTCCTTCCGTCCTGTCTTTTTCAGTCCTGTCTTTTCAGCAGCCGTAGGGAGGTGAGATACCCCAGCGGGGCACAGGCATCGATGTTGAGGAGCACTAAGATGTTGTGCATGCGGGCACTTAACTGGTTCGTTGGATGAATATGGCTTGAAAAACTCTGAACTTCAATATTTCCGTAACTTGCAGTTTCCACTTACCCTGACTTTCAGGGAATTTCCTTCCCAAAGAAAAACCTTGTTTGCCCTTGCTTCAAGCCGGGAATTTGGGATGGGCCTTCATCCCTGACGGGTTTCTTCTCTGAAAATCCAAACAATTCAAAATTCAACAATTTAATGTTTTGTTTTAAACTCAACAAACTGCACAGAAGTTTAAGTCTTTGCTGTTGATTTACTCACCTCGACCTCAGTGAGACTCCCACATCAACCTTAATGTTAGCGGCTGCTCTTTCCTGGGATGTGTCCTTCATCATCTTCATGGCCCTTACCTGGACCCGCTCCTCCCTCCCTGTGCTTCTCTTTCCCAGGGGACCCAGCCCCAGCCCTCACCAGGATATAGTAATATTTCTTCTGTGGCAACTCTAATGCATTCTAAAGAAAAATAACATATAAAAGTAGAGTAAGGGTTTTTGTTGTTGTTTTTAAAGTGTTGGCAAATGGTTTTCCAACTCTAAAAAGTAGAATGATCTTTTTTATGGTAGATACTACGGTGCAGTATGTTCAGCTATAAAAATTATGTTGTTGGAGAAAAAAAAATGTGATGTTTACGGTTGTTTTTTATTTTAAAATAAGGTGGTTTAGATGTGGCATTTAGAGGTGGTTAGGGGGTGAAAATTGCTTACAGGTCTAGGGAGGAAATCAGTGCCCGCGTTTACCAGAGAGGTGGAGGATTTATGTAGATGTAAATAATTTAAAAATCTCGACAAAATTAAGGGCACCTTGAAACAGTGAAATCGTTTCTTGCCTCTCGGAAGAATCGAAACCCGCTGATTTACAGCAACTCCTGAATTTTGCATTGCGGTGCAGGAAGCGCTTGGCCGGCAGCGATCCTTGCCAAATCCCGCCTGTAGGAGGATCCTTTGCAGCCCTGACATTTTCAGTTTGGGGTCACAAACACTGGGCATCGTCTGCGCCCTGCGTGGAGAAGGGCGTCCCCTCCCAGGCCAGGGGGTCAGAGCTGGGGCCAGGAGCGCGCGGTGAAGCTTCGCCAGCACGTGCAGCCCCTCCCGGGCTCATTAGCCGCTGCACGGGATTAGCGGCGTCAGCTGCTGCGCGGGACGTCGGCCAGCGTAATCTCCTGGAAATAAGTTACATCTGTTTCTGCTAATTAATACCCCTTGCGGCAGGCGCGGCGGTTGGCGGTTGGCAGCCGCATCACTTTTTCCTCTTGTCGCTCGGTGACGGTTATTGATGGCTCCGCAGATGGTCAAGGGGCCTGAGGAAGACCCTGCTGGCTGTTAACGTGGGTCCTCTCTTCTCATTCACATACGGTTCAAACATATAGTTTATTCCTAAAATCCACATTGCAACCTGGGATTAATTTGGGGTTTTTTTTCCTAAAAATTTTCCTTTGATTAACTGTTGTTTTGGTTTTTCCCACATTGGAGTACTCTGGCTGCATCTGATGGTTCAGTCACAAGTTGCTTTGTCCTTCTGACTGAAATGGGAAGGGTAAGAGAAGGAAAAAAATAGGAAATCAACATTGTCTTATGAGAAATCTTCTTGCAAGTGAATATGCTAAAGTTCACGAGAAGTTTTGGAAAACAGAACCATTTGTAAAGCAGAAGATTTTCCAGATGCTGAGGGATCTGATGATTGCAAGATGAAAAGTCATATAGCTTCTCACTTAGTGGCAAATGGAGTTCATCACTGGTTTTAACAACCCTCATAACAACATTTTAATTTTTCTATGTATTTGCCATAAAAACTAATTATCATGTCCAAGCCATAAAAAGAAGAACAATGATTTATTTCTTATGTCGTGTTAGTGATTTCTAGATATTATACAAGTTAATGAAATCAATATGCATATTAGGAAAGCAAAGCAATAAATCGTTCTGTCTGCAGAGAAAAATCAATGCTTCACCTCATTTTTTCCCAGCAGACAGCTCAGGTCAGGCAGGTCCCTCAGGGGTCACTGCAGGGGTTTGTAGATGCAGCTGATGGTAGACCTGACGAGTTTTTCTCGCTGATAAACACCTCAAAAAAACCCAAACCACAAACCCAACCATGTGTTTTGATTTTTCACATTTAAATTTAGAATTTAGAATTAAAAGGTGCATGCACAGAAAATATAAAAAAAATCTGTTTATACATGGAAAAAAGAAAAGTGTATTCAAAGATGGGCTCTAGGAAGATCTGGAGATGGTCAGGCTACCTTAGTGCCCCTCACTAAGATGTGCTGCTGAGTGACACGCTGTGCTGGGGGGCCTGGCAGTTGAGTTCGATGATCTCAGAGGTCTTTTCCAACCTAAACAATTCTACGACTCGCCGAGGGGAGGTGTGTGCTGCTGGGAGGGCCAGCGTGGTGTGTCTAGCACCTTTGTTGGAGGCCACGTTGCCCACACTGCTGGAGGGGTGCAAGGGGAGCGCAGGGTCCAGCAGCCTCGTGGGGTTCATGGGGTTGGTGGGATCAGAGGGGCACCTGCTCTCAGTGAACTCTACTATAGTGGCATCTGGGTGGGATAAATTTACAATCGTAATTATTAAGGTTATGGCTGTTATTGCACATTTGGCTTTATCATAACTCGCTCTGAAGGCTTGTCTGAACTGCAGGCTCGTGCCGTTTGTTTTAATCGCTTTTTGGAAACCGAAGCAAATTTATTTCTCCCTCTTATAAACAGCCCAAGGGGAAATTAGCATGTCGCTGTGGCCCCCGTGCCCTACTCCATCGGTCCGTGCTGCTCAGAAAGGTGACTCGTTTACTTGACACTGTAGTGGATATAAGCTTTCATATATATTTAAACAAAACACTGTGCCAAACAGCTAGGTATATTCCCTGGGTTTTTATTGCTGTTCTATAATGTTGATAAATTACTTATTAAACTGGAATGCAACAACTGTTCTCAATGGAGAGTTGGAGAAAAGCAATAATGGAAAATGCTGAAATTTTCCTACTATTGGTCATTTACAGAATCCTTTTAGAGACTGTGTTCATCCAGACACTTGAAGGAAGGGCATGGTGGAGATCTTAAACTGTGTAAGGCTGGGTTTAGACCTTTGGATCAAGCTGTAGCTCTGGGAATGTCACATGGAATGGGCTCAAGTCACACCAGGGGGGTTTAGATTGGATATTAGAAAAATAATCTTTACTGGAAGAGTGATGGGGCACTGGGACAGGCTGCTCAGGGCAGGGGTGGAGTCACCATCCCTGAAGGTGTTCAAAAACCATGTAGATGTGGCACTTGGGGACATGGTTTAGTGACCATGGGGTGTTGGGTTGACAGTTGGACTTGACGATCTTAGAGGTCTTTTCCAACGTTAATGATTCTGTGGTTCTATAGTTCCCTGATTCTGTTGCCTGCAGGACTATCTGTGAGGCCGGGTTATCGTTTACTTCTCGACATTCCTCTTTAATTCTATATTTTTCTCCCAGTTAGTCAAATTTAAGTAGAGCAATGTTATGAACTGCTTTTTGAACAGCAAACGAAGCTTCACTGAACTGGAAAATCTTTTCTAGAACATTTTAGCGTCACCTTAAATTTCATCCGCAAACCAGAAAATAATAATTTAATTTTTCTCATTTGTTTTAGATAAACCAAAGCCAAAGGTTTCTGTTAGATTTGACTACCAGAAAAATGATCAAAGGCTGAAAGCGTGTTCAACATTTGGTGTTGCAACCATCCATCTCCACCCTAGACCGGCAGGAACCCCCTGCATTGCTTGGTGCCCCAGAATTTACTTAGGATATTAATTTGCCTTTCATCCTTGCTCATTATCTTGTTTCCTATGCATTTCTTTAATCCATATACTGCAGCAATGTTTATTCGCTTCTATATTTAGGGTTTTTTTCCTGACCTTCACGGTTGCCACGTGGGATGGGTGAAAGACTGTGGTTGTTGAAAGGGGGAGTAGCTCTGCAATGGGTTTAATCTGCACTCAGAGCTCGGCATAGCAGATATTAAAAACAAAATCTGCTCATAGATCAGAGTCTTTAGAGGTATCAGGAGAAGTATGTACGCAAAATAAACATTTTTAATTCTGATTAAATATTAACTTTCCATTGTGATTATGCATATATATTCTAGCCATAATTAATAAATCCCACAGGTTTCAATGATCTGAATGTAATGATCCCTATCAGTCAGTAAATAGCAGTAAAGTTAGCAGCATACCAATATATTAGAAATCACTATTTGTCTCATACAGTGAGGTTCCAGAAATGCTACAGAAGCCAATTTCTACTACAGGAAGGAAGATCTTCCTGGGAAATCAGTGCATAAGTGATGCAACCTGTTCAGTGTCATTGTAATAAGACTTACAGACATCTTCTGCTAGATTTTATTTAATTTTCCCCATTACAAAACCCAGATTAAAGAAGAGCCTTGTCAATTAGAAAACGAACAAAGCACATACCTAAGAGAAAATCACTTAACCTGCACTCTGTATGTCTGTAAAACTCTTCATGTTCTATCATGTCACAGTTCAAATCTTGCCTTAGAAAGACTGAAATTCCTGATGAAAAGCCTCAAAAAGAAACCGAAGTGTGCACACTTCTTTTGGATCAGAGCTTCCAGTCTTCAGCAAAATCTAGAGTGGGTTTGTCTGATGGCATCTGGTGTCCCTCGAGGCAAAGACGAAGGGATCTGCGTTGTGTGCAACGCTGAGAACAGAAAATCATAGCAGCATGGAGTCATTTAGGTTTTAAAAGATATTTAAGATCATTGAGTCCACCCCTATCAGCAGGTGTCAAACTGGGGCTCAAGCCCTGTGCTGTGCCCACAGCTTCCTGTAGAATCACAGCATGTCTTAGGTTGAAAGGGGCCTCAGAGATGATCTCACCCAACTCCTGCCATGGGCAGGGACACCCTTAACCAGCCCAGGTTGCTCCAGGCTCATCCAACCTGGCCTTGAACATCTCCAGGGCGGGGCAGCCACAGCCTCTCTGGGTGATCCAGTCTAGACTCTGGCCACCCTCGGGATGAACAATTTCTTCTGAAGACCCAGTCTAAACCCATTCTCCTTCAGTTTAAATCCATCTCCCTTTGTCCTGTCGCTGGACACTCTTGTACAAAGTCCCTCCCAGCCTCCCTGTAGATCCCTTCAGGCACTGCAGGCAGGGATAAGGTCCCCCCGGAGCCTTCTCTTCTCCAGCTGAACAACCCCAGCTCCCTCAGCCTGTCCTCGCAGCAGAGCTGCTCCAACACCTGGGTCAGCTTTGTGGCCTCCTCGGGACTCGTCCCAACAGCTCCGTGTCCCCCTTAGGGTGGGGACACCAGCACTGGGCGCAGTGTTGGAGGTGGGGTCTCACCAGAGCCCAGCAAAGGGGGAGAATCCCCTCTCGTGCCCTGCTGGCCACCCTCCTCTGGATGCAGCCCAGGGCAGGGTTGGCCTCTGGGCTGCACGAGCGCCCTGCCGGCTCAGGCTGAGCTTCTCCTCCAGCAACACCCCCGAGTCCCTCTCTTCAGGGCTGCTCCCACCCCGTGCCCAGTTTGTGTTTGTGCCTGGAGTTGGCTGCCTTTTCTCCTGGTTTTCTTGTTTAGAGCTCAGTTGCACTTCTGTAATAGAGCATCTAAGAGAGCTCAGGGAACAAGTGAGATAGAAATAATGAAGGCAGAGAGGAAATGATAGAGGAAGGAGTGGTGGTTTCAAAAATTAGCTATTAGAAAGAAATTCTTCTCTGTGAGGGTGATGAGGAACAGGTTGCCCAGAGAAGCTGTGGCAGGCCCCTCCCTGGAAGAAACTTCCACAGAAGGAAAGGCTGAATCACAACACACCCTGGTGCTTCAGTACCACACCGCAGCACAGACCCCAAACAGTGTCTTTTGTGCCCAAAGGGTTAAGCAGACCCTCTGTGCGTGGTCCAGGGGTGCTCTGAGGTGTGCTGGGCAGGGTTTGCACAGATGGGTTGGTCAACCAATTAATTCCAGTCCAAGAGAAATGGTCGGTTCAGCTGCTGAAAGCAGCGTCTGCTCTTCCCTCCCTCTCTGTTTATTGCTTAATTATGAAATTATAGTTAGGAAAAAAAGATTGAATTATTGTTGCAGACAGAGAGGTGGGGGTGCAACCCAGAATTTGGATGAAGAGCTTAAGGATATTTGGGATTCTGCAAAAGGATCTATATAATCCTTCTTTTTCGCAAAAAAAAAAAAAAAAACCCACCTCATTTTTTAATTGAAAAACAAATATATGAAGCTTCAGCTATACTTACAGCACCTGGGAGGGTAAAATTTTACCTGATGGTAAAATCTCTCTTGCCAAACTCCCAGATTGAACACTTCTGCGCTTATAATCCAATTCCTCTGACAGTTTTTATATACTCTATTGGGATTGGCTATATTGTGTATATAAAACAGGATCGATTACATTATAATCTGAAAAGGGAGTTGGCTACCATATGATTTAATAAACATTACTATACAAAAATGTAGCTCATAACTTGTCATCACCTTTATCTGGGGAAACCTTTGGAAGAAACAGAGCTCTGTCTCCAGCCACGTGTGTTGTAATTTTGCACAGACTTTGGTAGGATATTTCAACAGAGAAAGCAGTAAGGCAGCACGTATTTTAGTTAACAAGATAGGTGCACTTATGCTGAGGCCCCAGATTTTTCCCCTGATAATTCTAAATTGTGATGAAAATAAGACATCCTTTCCCATACCCACAAAAGCAACAGCAACTAAGAAAGCAGCTCTACCCTGCAGTTGTTCCCACTACGGTAGTAAGCTTTATTATGCTGCATCACTTATGCACACATAAGTGTAACTAAGAATGTAATTCCAGCCCTTGAAAATGAGAAATGAGACCCTTATTCAGATATTCCTCAAAAGAGAGAAACAAATATTATCTAGGAAGCCTTACAAAAATGATGCTTGTGGTGTTCAAATCACCTGCAGAGCGAGATGAAGAGGTGATTTATCACATACGGGTCCTTAGTCATGGGAAAGATGCTTGATAGTAAGGGAGATGTTCAGTCGTGCAGACAAAAACATAATAACATCTGATTTCTGAAAGCTGAATTTAGTGGAATGCAATTCTGAACTAAGATGCTGTTTCCTGAAAGTGCTGAAAGTGCTCACCAGCCACAGCAGCGTGAGCATCACCTGGAATCACCAGGATGAGACTAGACAGCTTCCTAAAACATCTGCTTTAGTCAGGCCTCTGGGAAAATTTCTAGAGACTGTGTCTGAGCTCCAGCTAAGTTATCCTACTGGCCCCTCTGGCCATATATCCCACAAATATGTCATAGGGTTGAATTTTGTTCGTATCGAATTCCGTGCTCCGCAACCAGGGCTTACACGTAGAATAATTTTCAAATCGCTTGCCACTAGGACATACGATTTTATCAAAATCACAATATTTGACAAAATACTGTAGGTTTAGGTTTTGAACACGGTGGGCAAAACCGTCACCAGGGCAGGTGAGACCGACAGCTGAAGTCAGTGGCTGTCCTAAAACAAGGAGGAGAGGGGAAGAGTTGGGGATGCAGGAGGAAATCCAGGGCTGGGAGCCTGAGCATGGAGGAAAAAAGGCTGCTTTTTGTGAGGACACCTGAAAAGGAGGAGAATGGTAAAGAGCAAATAAAACCTTATGAGGAGAGGCAGAGGAGGATGGAGACAACACTGGCATCAAGCAGCAGAGGAAGGAGCAAACCGTGCTGATCTTTGTCGTGGTAAAACATCAGAGGGAACTGAATGAAATCCTGTTCCTTCACATTCCTGTCTGCAGTAGGACAGTCAGCACATTTTCTTTGCAAATTTGTATTAGGGGGTATTTGATGACAATTCTTACATGACCCAGCTTTTCTGCTGGATCCTTACACGGCTCTGCTCACGGCACATCCAGGAGGTGACCTGAAGGACCAGCAGCAGAGTATGCCAAGAGCTCCTCATCCCCACTGAAATTAATGTTCTTATATTTCTAATCTCTTTTTATCAGTGGCGCGCTATCAGTGCACTGACCAACGAGTGGATGTTTCACCCACCTGTTTTCTGGTGATGGATGCAGGGGAGAGAAGGGACTAAACCCAATCCCAACTCTGGCACAGCCAAACCCCAGGAAACCTCCTTTTACTCACTTAGGCTCGTGCTGGTCACCCTGGTGCCATCGTGGCACCACTGGGGCTCCAGCCTCAACCTCTGCATTTAGCGACAAGTTGAAGGCAAACAAAAATAAATAACGTCGGGTGCCAGGTGTCAGAAATCCCTCTTGCTTCAGTAATGCCAGAACATGAGCAAGTCTCTCTCTTTTTTTCTCTTCAAAGGTGCAGAACCTCAAATAAGAAGTTTAATGTTGTTGGAAATCTTAAACCGAACCTTTTACTCAATCTGGAATATATTTCTCCAGTTCCAAACAAATATTGCATCAATCAATTGTATCTATTTACTTATGAGAAGAACTGTTTTGTGTTATTTGATTCCTTTACTTGGCTTTCTGGAAGTACATTCGATCTTGAAGGATAAAGAAGTAAGGGGCTCAGATTTAGGGAGATATTTTAAAAATATTGTAGACTGAATAAAGCCACTGCATATGCCCCATTACTCAAGATAGCCTGCTCTCAGGTGGATTTCTGCATTTCAGTCCGTCTTGAGGAAGTAGATTTATTTTTCATACCCTGTACACATAAATAAGAATTTCTCTCAGTGCTTGGTTTGTTGCAAAGCTGAGATATTGATGATATTTAACTTGAGCTGAGGTGGGGAGACCTGTATTAACAACGCTCTGTTTGAGGGCACAGGTTACAGAAGGTTCTGAAGCACCTATGTGTAAGATCTGTATCTTTTACAGGTGTTTGTATAAAATTGTATATTTATCCTATCAAATATGGCATTTTCAGAAGGTTATGTCTTGTTACCACATTGATTTGATTACTACATAAAATGTAATAAAAAGACATTTAAGAAAATGCACATTTCTTTGGAAAGAAAGATTCATTCTGCAATCCAGAATTCCTGCTTTCATTGGTGGGACCCTGCTTTCCTTTCCTCCCTCTGTAACATGACAAGAAATAAAGCATTCCCTTAAGGGTGGGACATTTCATGCTTTGCATCATTTTCCATCCATGTGGAACTCTGTTCTCTTATGCCCACATGTATAAATTGTACAGAAAATGTAGAATTCTGCTGATGAAATGAAAAGAAAATCCTCAGCTTTATTTTTTCTTAACCATGTTGCTACTGCAAGCCTAAAAGCAGTGCAAACAACAGAAAAAAATGTATTTTAGGCCTGTCCATGAACACATATGACTTTGCACGTACTCATGAAGTAGATGTGCTAGGCATTGTTATTTCTAAAAGCACAAGAAGAATTAAATTTCTTCTTCTTTTCAAGCTGCCACGGGCAAGCTCAGTCTTCTCTTAAACACAAGCATCCGAACCCGCAGCTGAGCTGCTGCGAACGTGGTGGAAATAGCTGTGGTCACACCTAAACCGGGTTTTTGCGTATCCATTTTTTGGCAACGGCGTGGATTTTCCTCTAATAACAGCAATCCAGGTGTTCCCGTCCCAACCCTCTCCTTGTTTCTTTCCAGTTTCCCCGAAGATATTCCGTATTTCGAGCGACATCGTGGTGAACGAAGGGAGCAACGTCACCCTGGTGTGCCTGGCCACGGGGAAGCCCGAACCTTCCATCTCCTGGAGACACATCTCTCCCTCTGGTAAGCACAGCCCACGGAGGATTTTTCCTTATCGCAGATTTTTCCCTATCATGGATTTTTCCCCATCATGGAAAACAGCCTTTTTTTCTCAAGCTGTGAAAAAACAAGGCAACGGGCTCTGTGGTCCCTGGGTTTCGGAAGGGTGACAGCATCCCTTCTGTACGCCTTCGAAAGCCAGCGCCCAACCTGACCTTTAGAAAATAAAAGCTTCTTCAGGTGTCACATCGAAAACTCTAATACTGCTGTAACATGGGAATGTAGGAATAAAGGCACTCTTGATATGAGCGTGAGTTTAAGCCTGTTTTAACAGGCTGCAGTCATCTATCAAACAATTCCAATTAAAAGCAAAACAAGGAAATAATCAAGAATGCACAGGGCTCTCTAGAAGCAGGAGTGAAACTTAAAAACATTAACACATCACTCAATAGATTTAATTTAATGTAACTACCGTTGAGCCTTTATTCTACGATACAGCGTCGTTCGTTAGAAGGGTTTTGCTGAACAAATTAAATTATGTGGATGAAGAGACGCAAACAAAATGGCACCTAAAAGCGTCGTTTCTGTTTTATATTTCTATTTATACTTTTAATTCCTCGTGGAAAGGAAAGCTTTTAGGGAGCACTACGGGCATCTCCACAGCGGCTGACTTGGTGCTGGGCCAGCCAGCCAGCTCCCTGCCAGCAAAGTGGGGTCTTGTCTTGCTCGGGGGGGACACACCCCCAATCCAGATCTCAGAGGTACCAGCTCTAGAAATCCGGGGTGGGCTTGTGTTTCTGAAAGGAGGCGCTCCCCGTTTCCAACCAACCGTTGCGTGCGGGACTGGTCTGGCACCAGTTCTTCCTGAGGGACTCTACAGCATTACTGGATCTTCAGTGAAGGTCTTTCTGTTTGCACCCACAACCTTTATGAAATTCGTGCAATTGCAGGGAAGAGCGGTTTCATGGACCATCACATAATCCTAAGTGTCTCATAACCCTGAGTAACCGTTTGCTCTACAAAGCAAAAAAAAAAAAAAAAAAGAATGAGCAACTTCTGACCTTTAAGACAATGACAGCGAATTCCGCTTGAAGTGTCCGTCAAGGGACTAGTGAAAAAATTCAGTTGTAGCAAAAAATGGATTTTAACTAAATGTCACATAAAATTTTATTGGAAGCTGTGGTGATGGTTTACAGTAATAGCTTAAAGCGTTAGATTGTCTACAGAAAGGAGCCGTTAAAGTTTTCCCAGAGAGGGAGAAAGCAGAAAAGGAGAATTAGTGCACTCTGGCCGGAGAAGGGGCCTGAGGAGGAACGAGATCCTCCTCAGCTTGAATTTAGACCAAATTAGTGCACGTAATTGCAAAGGCTTTCAGTGAACCCACTGATTTTGTATCCTGACCAAAGGGCTGAGCATGAGGACTGAGAGGAAAAAGGTGGTCATTCATACAAATTACAGAATCTGTTCTTCCCACTAGTCTGCAAAATAAGGAGAAATTCTCCCTTTCAGTAGCTCTGTCCCACTGTTGTGCTCAGGTGTGTGTTCTCGTGTACAGAGAGTTACCAAAGGCACTCAAATCCAATTAAATATCAGTCTGGCAAACAAGAAGCCTGGATTTATTAGAAAACAAAATGCAAGAGTTGAAAACATTGGATTTCTGTAACGGTTTGTATTCTGTCTGCAGCAAATTACCTTTATCTAAGCATAAGCTTTGTCTGCACTTCATAATTTCTACCAGTTTTCCCCTGTAATTCCCAGTGGCACTAATGAGGCTTACACGCAAGCATCACGTCTAGCGTACAACACTAAATTGTATTAATGAATCATATTTAGAATATTCTGAAATTGTTTGTCAAAGCTGCTACTAAAAGATAAGAAACTGAAAACTCTGAATACAAATGATTCGATGTAGACTAATTCCAAAATATTATCAAGGCTTGCATCAACGCAGCCTTCGCTTGGATAAGGTTGGATTCAATTTTTTTGAACAAGAGATAAAATGAACCTTCTGTAGGAATAAAAATAATATGTATTTAGAGGTGATTTTTAACTTAGTACATAAATTGTTGGCCTGGAATCTTTATTGTGCATGTTTAACTTGCAGTCATTATGTAAATGCTTTCATTATATAAATATTCATTATACAAACCCATTATGTAAATCCACAAAATCTACACATTCAGTGTAACTCCGCAAGAAACAGGGGGCTGCAGTTTGTAATCTGAAAATCTCGTATTGTTGAAATGTCATCGGAATAAATTGCAGGTATTACTTATTTTGTTCTGACATTTAAGAGCAAAGTGCAGCATCAATAGTTTAAGAACGAAACCAGAATTTTAAAGAATTAGGGCCTGTCTGAAACATAACTCCAGCTTTTAACACTTGTATGCACAGCTCAGTAACAACAAAAGCCTCTCAGAAACCTTTTTATAAGACATTAGTGCTTTGCAATATTTTTTTTTCTTTTTTTTTTGGGTGAGCTTTCCCTGCCATGGAGGGACCGATGCCCTAGGGTGCTCGAATGCTCCCACCCCTGAGCCGAGCACCTTGCTGCTGAGGACAGGCTGACTAGGAGAGCCTCACATTTCCTGGGTTTATCTAAATGCAAAGTCGGCTAAGTTGGATATTGAGAAGAAATTCTTCACTGTGAGGGAGTTGCCCAGAGCAGCTGTGGCAGCATCGCCCAACATAAGGATAAACTGGATGTGTGCAGAAACATGTGTTGGGAAGAGCAGAGTTTCAAGGCACAAACACAAACTGGGCACAGGGTGGGGTGAGAGCAGCCCTGAAGAGAAGGACTCGGGGGTGTTGCTGGAGGAGAAGCTCAGCCTGAGCTGGCAGGGCGCTCGTGCAGCCCAGAGGCCAACCCTGCCCTGGGCTGTATCCAGAGGAGGGTGGCCAGCAGGGCATGAGAGGGGATCCTCCCCCTTTGCTGGGCTCTGGTGAGACCCCACCTCCAACACTGCGCCCAGTGCTGGTGTCCCCACCCTAAGGGGGACATGGAGCTGTTGGGATGAGTCCCGAGGAGGCCACAAAGCTGACCCAGGGGCTGGAGCAGCTCTGCTGCGAGGACAGGCTGAGGGAGCTGGGGTTGTTCAGCTGAAGAGAAGACTCTGGGGGGACCTTATCTCTGCCTGCAGTGCCTGAAGGGACCTACAGGGAGGCTGGGAGGGACTTTTGACAAGAGTGTCCAGTGACAGGACAAGCGGAAATGGGTTTAAACTGAAGGAGAATGGGTTTAGACTGGATCTTAGGAAGAAATTGTTCAGCCCGAGGGTGTCCAGACTCTAGACTGGATTGCCCAGAGAGGCTGTGGCTGCCCCCTCCCTGGAGATGTTCAAGGCCAGGTTGGATGAGCCTGGAGCAACCTGGGCTGGTTAAGGGCATCCCTGCCCACGGCAGGGGTTGGGTGAGATCATCTCTGAGGCCCCTTCCAACCTAAGATGTGCTGTGATTCAAAATTTATGAGCTGCGCTGAATGAAGACACATCTTCTCACCTCAAGTGAAAAGCAAATCCCTGGCACCAGGAGGCTCTCGTTGTTCACCCAGTCCTGCTTCCAGAGAATGGTGACGCTGAAGCATTTCCAGTATAACCCAACAAACCTCACTCAAAAACCCTGTTTAGCACCCACGAAGTCAAAAGTGTTTCGGTAACCCTGAAGAAAGCTCAGAAATTAGGCTGAATTTCGAGTTGGGCATATTCATACGGTGACTCCTCTCCCTCTCTAACATGTTTCACTTGCCACCGGGGCACGTGTGTGTGAGCGTGATGTGACTGAGCCAAATCTAATGCCCACCCTATTGTTTCTGGACAGCCCCGAAGCTCTGAAGATGTATTACATTAATGTATCATCATAGCGATGTCGTGGCGACGATGTATTAGTGTAATACATCTTCGGAGTGCTCGAATGATCGGGCTGTCTGGGAAGAATGACTCTCGGAGCCAACTCAATCCAATTACAGGAGGAAAGCAAGGCGAGTCCCTGAGCAGAGCGTGGTTCTGCAAGCCCCTTCCCGAAGCAGAACGCTACAGAAAGCTGATACCAGCAGGGAGGAGCCAAGGGGCTTTTAAAAAACCTTCTAACTAAATCCTAAGGAACAAGCAAAGCTTGATATGAGCCCAGATAATATCAAATATTTTGTTCCACTTGCACTTCTGCTAGAGAACCACCGTTTCCCAGATGTTATCCGCACGTGACGGAAATAAGAAGTGTTTTGTTGAAGTGCAGGTGCTGCAGACCTGGATTTTCAGGCTGAAAATATTTAGCTGACACAAATTATTATCAGATTTTCAGGGCTTTGTGTGTGTACAGAGTGAGAGCTCGTTTCTTGCTTCAAGATGGTTTTGAAACTGCACGTTTCAGAAACAAAATTTTTCTGGCTTGTGAGTTTTGTCCTACAAGATTCCAAAAATCTAACAGATACTGTTGCCAGGGAGGTTTATTTCACACCATTGTTTTCCTCTTAATATATCTAACATTGTAACATTGTAATATATTTATAATATATATAATTCCTAATGCATACAAGCATGCATCATGTAATTTTTTGACCCATGAGAAGCTGCTCTCACCCACCTTTGCTTAGCTGCTGCCTTTGCACAGGGAAGCCACTCAAGTAGCACTAATCAAGTTGTGTGAAGGATCTTGCCATCAAACCACAATTTCCAGCCTTCACAATTCAAAGTCCAATTAGCAGGAATTTCAAAGAGCCTGGCAACGCTGCCATCTGAAAAGACGTCTTTCACTCGAGCTGCTTTGTCCCGGATAGCTTAAAATTGGTGATTATTGCTTCCTCATAGAACCGTAGAATAGAATCATCATCATAGAATGCGTTGGGCTGGAAGGGACTTTCAAAGGTCACCTAGTCCGACCCCCCTGTAGAGAGCAGGGACATCTTTCAGGTTGCTCAGAGCCCCATCCAGCCTGACCTGGAATGTCTTCAGGGATGGAGCCCCCAGCACCTCTCTGGGCAGCCTTCCTGGCTCATAGGTTTGAGTTGGCAATGCCTGGAGTCACACTCCATTGTCTCCTCTCTGAGTGATGCTATCTCACTTTAGCAGTAGCTCAGTGAGAGCCCTACAAGTAACGAAGAGTTTTTTCTCACATGGAGTTCCCACTTCATCAAGGCCATGTCCTGCAGGAGGTGAATCTTTGAGGCCAGAGCCGGTGATGTCCTGATGGACTGCAGGATGGAGCCAGGACGTGGTGTCCTGAGTCGCAAGGACATGCAGCCACCTTTCCTAAATGGAGTTAGATTTATGGCTGCATTAGACCAAAAGCGAAGCTGGTTCCCTTTAGGTGTCTAAGAAGCAGAATGTAAAATAATTCAGTGATTTAACCTGATCAGCAGTGACAGTGATGTGCCTCCCTTATGCCATCATTACTCATCTTGCAGACAACAGCTTCATTACGGTGCTGGAGCTGTGCTCCTCGCTCAGGTGGAGCATTACTGGACTGAGCTGAAACATCTGTTCCCTGCAAGCGAGCTGGAAGGGTTTGGAGACGAGCCAGGAAACCTTCAGAGATAGACCAAGGCAGGGACAATCAGCAGTGACGAGCCAAGATTGACCGTGATCAGGGAGGTTTTCACCTGTGCAGTGGAGGAGAGGAGGTAAGCAGGACTGTCCTGCACTTAAGCTGCCTGCTCCTCTGCCACTTCACTTAGCCCCTGGCATCTGCTAGCGTTGTCTAGCCCAGCTTTTGGAGGAAGGAAGGACAGGGACATGCTCTCTGCTGTCCTGAGCCACCAGAGAAAGCTGCATGTGGCCTCTTGGCTGTGTGCTGTATGTGGTGGCACCGACTGGCTTCAGAGTAATGCCTTCAGTGCCAGCTGACAAAGATGACGTAAACTGGGGTTTTACAAATCTTCCATGTCCAGTTCCTGGACTGGGTTTATGGAAAACACCCCTTCTTCTTCTGGCTTGACATCAACTCCCCATTCTGCGCCGTGCGAGGAAGGAGCTCAGCTCTAGGTTTACCACTCTGTGTTGCAGTACTTTACTCAAGCCCAGAGCTTTGCACTTACTGAACAGGCATGCCTGCTTCTCTCAGTCATCGGCTCTGGCCAGGACCTGCAGGAGTCAGGAAATGTCCCAGCCTGGTGTCCTGACAGGATTCCCTGTTAGCAACATGCCCAACAGGGCTTTGGGCTCCTCAGCAGCTAGCTGGGTTGCAGAAATTTGTGCTGTTCCCACGATATGAGATGAGCTACTGCAATGTGTCCCTCCTGGCACGCAAAGCTACTTGGGTGGTTGAACACCTTAAGTCCTAAAACCATAGAATCAGAGAAGGGTTTGGGTTGGAAGGGACTCAAAGGTGATCTACCTCCTGCTTGAACACTTTCCCAGCAGCAGATGTGCTGCAAGGACCGGCTCCTGCGTGTCAATGGGCAAGACCTCCTTGGAAAACACCCAAAGCATGTGTCCCCTGGGACATAGAATGGCTCCTGGGGAGCTCGGAGTCTTTAATCAGCCTCTACATGAGAAAAACAATGTGTGTGGGACAGCTAGACGTCACACCAATGGGCACATGGTGATCGCCTAGGTGGATCGGCCCATGCTACAGCCATTGGTGGACTCCAAATTTTGTGATTAATATTTTATACGAATGTAACAGCCTGAATCGTGTTCTTGAAGGGACATTTTTCAGTTGGTAAAGGCATCACACGTCCTTAAATCAACGGTTCCCTATATCAAGCACAGAGCTGGCAGCTTCCCAAGAGCTCAAGGGGAAACGGTGTGGAGGAAATGAGGGAATTAACTATCAGTTTACAGACTGAAGTGCAAACACTGGTACCCAGTATAAACCACTTGTTGTGGTCCTTGCTTTACCTTTGGATAAACTAAACTAAGGAGCTTCCAAAATCACACCTCTCCCATAAAAAAACCAGTGTCTTTTGGTTATGGAACTTTCAGTTTCGCTTTTTTTTTTTTTTAAACAATATTCCTAAGTACCATGTTGGGGAGATTTATTATTAGGATACAACTAAGTTACATTCAGTATCACGATCTGTCACTCTGGGGTCAAGTGATATCACATTGTGAGTGGGCAGGGGGCTCTGAGGGAGACTTGTCATTTTTATCAGGATGGATCCAGAAGTTTGAGCATCCCTTCAGGAACAATTAAAGGTATTCCTAGAAATCCTCACGTCTTCTCAAAATCTTTAAAGGGGCTGCAAAAAAAATATCATCTCATTAAAATACAGCTGTCAGGAGAAGAATATTCAAACTAAGATGGTCAAATAATTGGGTCTTTGTGAAGGAACTGGGAAACGAGGGTAAGATTAGAATCTTAGTGAAACACAGAGGTTCAAACTGAAGCCATACAAAGGTATTGCTCAGAAATAAGTGTGAGTTTTCTGACAATTTTATAACAAGTGGAAACTATTTCTTGCTTTTCAATAAGAGTAGATGAACTCATTAATAACTGATAAACTGTTATGAAAATTAGAATTTTAATACATGCTTAGTTATTCCCTCAGATATTAATTCATTTTTGTTTGAGAAATATTGCACTTCCAACTGAGCAATTTGTGAATCATAGAAGATATTTCAGGGGAACAAAGTCTTTAATGTTCAAAACCAAACCAAGCAAATACAGATTTCATCCTCTTTCGCCTTCCTTGGCTCTAGTGTCCCTCATGGGTACTTTGAGAGACACTTCTCTTTTGAGGAGAGCATGCCAACTCTGGGGCTTGAACAATTCTTTTAGAGAAAACTAACAGATAATCACTAAAATGCAACGAGATGCTCTTGATTTCTATTTACACTCTGAGGGCATCCCCTCCGGGCAGGTGTCAGGTCCCAGCTGGGGAAGATGCTCCAGGGAGGCAACAACGAGTGAGCAGCAGATGCCACAGTCATCCCCACCACACCTGCAGTACTTCCTCTTTTATTGCTCAGAATCATTTCTTCTGGGCATTTTTATGAATAAATCATGTTTTAAACATGCAAAGAATTCTTTTTAAAATGCACATTTCTAAAAAAAAAAAAAAAAAAAGAAAAGGTGTAGCTTCTGAGGGTTTTGAAGAAATGTGAGAAAAAAACTTAGTCATTAATGATTCGTTTAACTCTAGCAATGCCTCCCGTTTCAACAAACTGAAGACAGAAGAGTCATGGAATATGGGAAGGGCCAACAAATGTGTTTGAGCCAAAGAGCCAATGGGTGGGTAAATAACTGGCTGTCATTTGTCGTGCATCATTTTGAAAGAGCAGCAGGAGGAAGGAACATCACCAAGCCATCAGACACCAGAAAAGCTCTGACCACAGACCTTTTCCCCAGGCTGAGCGCCCGGCTAGCACTTGGAAAAGATCAACAAAAATCAGAAAGTGGCCTGGTGTACCAAATATCCAGCAGACAAATCTGCTCTCTCACCTGTTTTGTTTTTTTTTCTTCCAAAGTAACTTCTGGTTGACCGTATCTTCTCCTCAAGTATTAGAATGGAGCTGGCTCTCCTATGTATTAATGCTCGGGTGCTAAGGCAGAAAAGTCAGGCCATATTCTGGAGTCTGAGCTGACCGTCTGCAAAGAGAAAATTACAAATTGCTCCAAACCATCGCAACTCCCTGAACGTCGGAGGCAGCGTGCAGCCTGGCGGCGGCTCTGCACGGGGACAGCAGCTGGTGGGACTTCAAAGAGTGAGGAAAACCAACTGTGATGACTTCTCTTGCAGGAGCGGCCTCTACCCCCGACACAACTTCTCTTGACAACTAGCTGGGATTTACGTCGCCCACACTGCGAGCACGCACACAGCTGGCTCTCCGAACGCTTTTTCTCCGTACCGATATATTCCACATACAGGTGTAACCCTGTTTGCCTTCACCTCTGAAACTTTCAACTTTGCTGGTCTACGTTCACATCTCTTTTCTTTTACCAGCATGCTTTTCTTACAAATCTGCTCTACTTGCTTTTCTCGTTTTGCGTCCTCAACTGGGAAGCCTCCTCCAGCCCTCAATTTATCTGTCAGGTTTGGATTATTTTTTTTTTCTTTATGTTTTATCCGATTTTACTTTTCAAACATTGGAGCATGGCTCCTCTAAAGGTAAATGGCCTTCAGCGATCAATGTGTAAGTGGTCCCTAACGTGATAGAGCCATTCTCCTAATAGAGAGCGAGCTGTTCACATTACCTGCAGTTCCTTGGAGAGGACTCTCCAGTGACAGCACGTGGAGTAACTTTAAACTCAGAGTCCATAATGACAGGTAGAAATGGCTTCAGATCATTTTTCTGGGTGAATCCAATTGTTCAGAATTTAGATTGTTCAGAAACTCATGGCCAGGAAAGAAAGGTGCCTCCTTGCACCCTTGATCTTGTATTTTCTCCCCAGCTTCTGACATCGAGAAGGACCTTATGGATTAATTACTTAAAGCATCTGGTGGTAGTCAGTTATTTAATATCCTAGCAAATAAGAAAAAAATAACATAAATTCCTCTTTGACTCGGATGAAGTTCTTAGAGTTTTCAGACATACTTGCACCAGATTTTTCCTCTTCCTGACTTTTGTTCAACACCAGGGGAGGAAAATGCTGCCCTTGCAAAACTCGCCCGTCCAAGCCTTTGAGAACTGGTCCATATGGCAACGTGTACACCTGCTACACCTGGTGCCAGATACCATATGTGTGGTAAGAAAATGCAGTTTTAATTGTGCACTCTCCTGAGGAAGAACAAGTGTGATGATTTCGCAGGCATCGCATCACATGGCAGTAGCAGAAGATAGGCATTCCAGCGCCCTTTCACTGGCAGTTCCCTTCCTGGAGAGAGAACCTGACCCTCTAACCCAAGAAATTCAGAGCAAATTACTTATTACGCATCATCAGTAAGCCTATTTAAGACAGCTTCTGAAAACTTCATCACGAATGGCCTGGGACACAACGCGCTCTCATGTTTATGTTTCTTTTACTTCAACCAACGTTTTTTTCTCCATCCTTGATCAAAGATCTTGACTGCCAGGACCTCAGGCTGATGGATTCATGCTAATGAACCTCCCAGATTTCTTTTCCTCAGATACCAAGTCTGATAAGTCTGTTGGCTCTACAGCCAAAAACGGCAGCCAGACACATTCCTGATACCTCGATCAGTCTGTGAAGTGGACACAGGCTGCAGAAGGGCAGAGTCGGGTGAAGTTGCCCCGGGCTATGAGACACAACAGCAACACTGAGCCCTCTCCTGAAGCTCATCTTCACTCACCGATGACACAATTTGTTCTCCCTCCCGCTTGCAAATATCCTTTTTTTGTTGAGCTGGGTGTGCATGCTGTGTAATATAAATACGCTTACACATACTTATGCATATATCTTTCACATAACACGATTTCAGTTCTCCCACACAGCCATGGGAAATCTCTAGAACTAAAAACAAGCTGAAGAAGATGAAACGCTGAGCAGATGAGTAGGAGAGATGAAACGCGGTAGCTGTGTATTCCCCAAGAAAAATATTTATCTCTAATATTTACTAAAAGCTTTCTTATGTGAGCTGGATGCAAAATTTCTGGGGACATGAGGGTTTAAAAATGACTTAATATTTTTGAGTGTGTGAGTTGCAAAAAATACTTAGGGTTTACAAAACTATAAAAATGCATGCATAGTCTGCAGCATAAATTTAACTCAGCTCCAAAACACTACCTTTTTCTAATGAAATTCCAGGTACTCGGAGATTTATTTTTCTCCTTTTTTCCAAACTAGTGTTGGAAATTGGGCTATTCATAGGACTCAGCATACAATATTTTAGTGTGTGCCACGCACTGGGGGAAGTACTGGCATTGGAGAGCATTTCAATCACATAATTCAATGGTAGTTTTTAACCTGACACAATTCATTTTTAACCTGACAACAGGGTATTTTTGCCTTTTATACCTTTTTCTTCATATTAGAAACAAAGCAGAAGTCTCACCAGAAGGTTTCTCCCCTGCCCAGGCAGATGCCCCTGTGCAGGCAGGGGCTTTGCATCCTTCATTACTCTTCAGAGCAGCAGCAAACAAAACTTTTCTAAAAATGGATTCAACCTGGCCGAAGTGGAGCAGGACTAGAACTTGTAACTTGTGAAAGTTTTTTTTCCTGTAATTTATTCCTGTGAACAACACGGAAGGAAAAAAAACCAAACCCACAAACCCATTCTCATGCAATTTCTCATATCCCATAAATTATTTCATTGCATTTTATGAATGTTCACTTCAATTCACAATGATTTTCCAATTTCAGTCTTATCTTCCTTTTTTCCATAACCAGTGCTTACTTGGGCTCTTTCCCGTGACAGGCATGGTACACTGTGCTTATTAATGAGTGCTATCTTGCTAAGTGATGCACTGTAATAATTGATGTTTTGAACCTTGCACACTTTAAAACATTAATCCATGAACAGATAAGCAAATGAAATTCACTGCTGTGATGGACACGGATGTAATACTTCTCCTTCGTTCTCGCTACCCAGTTTAGATTTTTGTCATCGCTCCCTAAGTTGCAAAGTTATTAAAGTCCATTAAAAGCTTGTCTGTCTGGGAAAAAGGTCTCTCCAACCTTTAGGCCTGTAATTTCCAGTATGACTGCTATGATACCTTTTTTTAAGATAAAAAAGACTATATTTGATGTTTTTTTGGTTTCTTGCATGGCAAAGGCCTCATGGGGAATCTAAAACAATTAATTTGCTCCCCACGTGCGGCTCAGAGGACAGAGGAGGGTGACCTCCGAGGCAGGCAGCACTTTCCACCTGAAGGACGTTAAAGCGCTCTCAGCAAGGCGAGAACCACAGAGCTGGGAGGTGCTGGGACACAGCAAAGTACAAAACCTCCCATGTGTGCTGTGACGCCATTGTCAGGTGGAGATAAATTAGCTTTTGAGTCTTATAATTGCTTTGGCTCTCTAAAACAATTAATGTTTCCAGTTGCAATGCACTCAGGAGTTACACACACAAACATTTCCGTTTGGTCTCTGTTTCATTTCATGTTGGCTGGACCTCTGCCTGTGAGAAGGCAAACAGGATCTTCTTTCTTGGGTTTGCTCCTTTGGGAAAGGAAAGCTGTTGTCCGATTTTTCATTGACATGATGGAATGTTTACTAGGACACACCATGGAAGCACTGAGTGGTGTGGTGAGCAAGCCTGGAGGTAGGACATGGGGTCACCACCCACCTTGCACCGATGGCCACTCATTAGGGGTGTGATCAGCCACTGGTTCTCTCCAAGACACAGCTGGTTTTGGCAGCCCTCGGGGTGCAGGGACTCCCAGCTGGTGAGGTTTACCATCCTTCACACCCAGCTGGTTGATGCATGGCTAACAGGTCAAGTCAAAAGGTCCCTCAAAAGTGGGAGCACCTGTGATGGACAGGGGGTTGCCAGCAGCAGGGGTGGGTCAGCTGCTCCAGAGCTGGGCTCTTTGTCATAAACCATAGAACGGTTAAGGTTGGAAGGGCTCTTGAAGATCATCTCATTCCAACCCCTGTGCTGTGGGCAGGGACACCTCTCTCTCACCAGACCAGGTTTCTCCAAGCCCCAACCAACCTGGCCTTGAACCCTTCCAGGGATGGAGCACCCACACCCTCCTTGGGCAGCCTGTGCCAGTGCTTCACCACTCTGATGGGGAAGAATTCCTTCCTTATATCTAATCTAAATCTCCCCTATTGCAGTTTCAGGCCACTGCCCCTTGTCCTACCCCTACAGGCCCTTGTAAAAAGCCCTTCTCCAGCTTTCCTGTAGCCCCTTTCGTGTGCCGGCAGCCCCCTGTTAGGTCACTCCAGAGCCTTCTCTTCTCCAAGCTGAACAACCCCAGCTCCCTCAGCCTGTCCTCCTAGCAGAGGTTCTCCAGCTCTCTCATCATCTTCGTGACCTTTCTCTGGACCTGCTCAAGCAGATCCATGTCCTTCTCGTACCACGGGCTCCAGAGTTGGATGCAGCACTCCAGGTGGGGCCTCACCAGAGCAGAGTCGAGTCCGTTTTACTTGCCATGAGTGCTGGCTTGGCTAATGAGTTCTGGGCTGGGGCAGATTTGCTCCCAGGTGCAAACCATGAGCTCGTGCAGAGGCTGCAGCAGCTCAGGCAGGGCTCGGGCTGAGGGCCACAGCTCCTGTTCTCTGAAGCCCACCAGGTACGGAGCTTCATTAGCAAATGGCTCTTAAGGATCTGAAGGTTGCTGAGTTCAAGAGGGGCACGGCTGGGAGAGGGCCCTTGGCCAGACCCAGGGGCTCAGGTGGGCTTTATAGCTCAAAGCTGGGCGTTTTGAGCAAAAGCTGCAGTGGCTGCGGCTCCCTTTGGACATGCATTATCTGTGGTACCAAGGGAAACCCTCACACATCAGTGAAGTTTCAGGCAGTTTGTGCTCAGCTTCCAGTGACTCCTTTCTCTGATTATTCCATTTCAGCAAAACCCTTTGAGAGCGGGCAGTACCTGGACATCTACGGAATTACAAGAGACCAGGCGGGGGAATACGAATGCAGTGCAGAAAACGACGTCTCCGTGCCAGATGTGAAGAAAGTAAAAGTCACAGTAAACTGTAAGTCGAGTTGTTTCTTTAATCACTAAATCCAATGGAGAAGAGGGTTATGGCTGAGGAGGAAAGCCTGATGTAGAGAACTGCTGCTTGTGATGAAATTGTAGTTAGTTGGGGGTTTGTATTAGAGTGGCAAAATGACCTGTGTTCTTTGATGTATGAGTTTTCCTCACTGAAGGAAGGTAAAACCAGCTTAAAGTTCAAATCCTCCTTTTGTGTGCTGGGAACAGTGGTGCTGTTGTGCTGTCTTCAGCTTTATACCTTGTGCTGGGCTGTGGTGTTAAGATGAGTTTTTGGAGTAAGTTTTTGAATAATTTTCTGAGTAACTGCTGATGGCTGCCGTGATTGTTGGGCTGAGGTGTTCCTGCTTTAATTTGCTGTGGTTGTGCAATAATATAAGGAGATGAGAAACTTTCTGGAATTTTTTTGGGGTGCTTAGGTGGTGATCAGCTCCTCTGGAAATCTGAGGAGCTCCCAGGAGAGGCAGCAGGTTGTTCTGTGTGGTTGCCCCAGTGTGGAGCATGAAGAACACCGTTGCTGCCCAGTTCTGCTATGGTGACCCTCGTGGGTGACACCAGGAGCCACCAAGGCAGCCTGTCACCATCCCTGCTGTCCCCGCTACCTGAGCTTTTCACACCAAGGAGGTGTTTCCACCTTGGGACTGAGTTTGGTTTAGCACTTGGTATGACATGAAACATTCAGACGAATGTTCTTTGTCCCTCTAGCACTTTAAAAAAGAGAGAATAATTACTCTCATCTACTCTGAATCTTCTTGGGTTAAGCACAATCACCCATCTTGTCATTTGTAGAAGTTCCTGGTTTGGAAATTGCTGTAGCACCTTTATTGGCCATAAATGTTTGAGACATCAGCTTTGCGTCTCCCTCAGCAGATGTTGTCCATGCTGATGAGCCTCTTGTCCTCAGGTTGTGGTGAAGTTGGAAGCGGGAGAAGGGGCTGTGGGCTGTTGTGGGTGGGATGCTGATGGGGCTAACCTGGGTGTTCATGGAGCGTTCCCACGTTCAAAAGCTGGTCCTTTTTTATATGATAATGGCATATTCGTAGTTCATGATGCCTTAGACCGTGGTGGATCAATGCACTAGCGCTTATAGAACAGCTCAATCACACGCTGAGTCTCACAGGCGATCTTTGTACTGCTTGGTTGTGCAAGATAGTGGCACTGAGTGCAGGTCCTGCTCTAAGCTCCTTAGGCTTCTGCACTGAGGCTCTAGAATAACATCCCGTGAGCACCAGTCCTTGCTTTGCAAATCACAAGAGCACAGCAACTTGAGGAGGCTCGTGCCGAGGCCATCACGGTTCTCACTGCTGCTTTGCCCGTGCTGACGAACTTCCACCTGCATCAGCTTTGCTGAATTCCCAAGTGTGGGCAGTGCACTAAGAGCTAGGGGCTGTGTGGGATGGAAAACCACGATGGGTGATGTCCTGTGGAACCAGTGACCGTTGCTTTTTGTGTGCTATGTTGTCACTGGCATATTGTCAGTATGAGCAGTTGTGCAGGAATTTGCACAGGTGTGTTTTGGGGTAACGCCTTTCACACAAGCTGTACTCCAGAAAGGGAGCAGGAGTGGTGAGCTCCCATCTAGTTTTAGCTAAACAAATATTGCATCCATGCCATTTCATATCACAGGGATTTTAATAAGGGTGAAACTAGCTGTCTTGGGACCTTTCTAAGTGCTCATGGGAAGGGAAGAGTTGGGAAGCCTGCTTACCTCAGCCCAATGGTTGTTTTGGTGTTTGGGTTTTTTGAATTAAAAAAAAAAAGCAGAGGCTGGCTTGGAGGTGCGATGGAATTTGCTCCCCCTGAACAGCGAGCCAAGGGGGGAACGAGAGCAGCAGCGCGTCTGCCTTGAGAGATGTGCAGACTCAGCGGGTCCCACTCCTCTTTGGTTCACGCCACGAGCAAAGGGTGCTCAGGTTTGACACTGCAGCCCACAGCACGAGGGTGAACTTGTCTGCAGTGAGAAATGTGTTGCAGGCTGCTAAACTAACCCACAGGATGGGTAAATGCACGAACTAAGTGTCCAAGCTGATCTTTGTCCTGATTTAGCTCCCTGGGCTGAGCTGGAGGTGTCCTTGGCTGTAGTGGGGATGCATGTGGTGGTACAGCAGAGTCGGGCAAACTTTTAAGTCCACAGAGCTGTGTTTTATGGATGGGAGTTTTTTTAATGTTTTTTACAGTGGAAGAAGAAAATGGAGGGGGCAAAAATAAAATCGAGGCAATGTGTGACTACAGCCTGGCTACAGCATGAATCAGTTTGTACACGTGAAAGATTTACTGTAGTCAGCTAATTACTAATGCACTTCTGTTTGGGTTGGCACGCTGTCCCCCCGGCCAGTTAAGCACGATGTAAAAGCTTCTTCAAGCACCTGCTCCCCACTGCTGATGCTTGTCCCTTCTGACCAGCAGAAAATTGTCCCGCTGTGTTTGGGAGAGGGTCGTGCCGGGGCTGGGTGGTGCCCTGCCCGGGAAGGGGTGTCGTGCGTGAGATCGACCCGGCAGAGCAATGCGCGTTGTGCTGGCCTGACAGGGCAGCTTTCTGTCAGAAAAGAAGCTAAATATTTCATTTAAGAGAGCTATGGTTTGTTTGAGTCATTATTTATGGGGAAATTTGTATCAAATTAATTTTGAACTTTATATCTGGAAAGACTTTAATGAAAGGAACACCAAAAGCGAGGCAGCTCTGGGTACTTTTGTTACCCTGGGTTGGGAAGCTGATTTTGTCAAACATTCTTCAGTCGCATTTCCTTTTTTAGAATTGTAGAACTACAGAATCATTCAGGTTGGAAAAGCCCCCTGGGATCATCGAGTCCAACCACTGACCCTACTCTACAAAGCTCACCCCTAAACCATCTCCCCCAACCCCACATCTCAACGACCTTTAAACTCCCCGGGGATGGGGACTCCACCACCTCCCTGGGCAGCCTGTGCCAATCTTTGACTGCTCTTGCTGTGACAAAATTTCTCCTAATGCCCAGTGTAAGCCTGCCCTGTTGCAGCTTGAAGCCGTTCCCTCTTGTTCTGTCGCTCATTACCCATGAGAAGAGACCAGCACCAACCTCTCCACAACGCCGTGTCAGGCAGTTGCAGCGTGATGAGGTCTCCCCTCAGCCTCCTCTTCCTCAAACTCAACAGCCCCAGCTCCTTAAGATATCTCCGTGCTTGTCTAACAAACTATAAAGAGCAAGGCTTTCTCCCTCCACCCCCTCAAAAAATCTCCTTCCTTCCTCCATTTTTCTGGTGGGCAGGAGCCCCGCAGCCTCCATCCCTCCTCACCCTCCCCGGAGGTGTTCGGGCATCGTTCCTCGGGCACAGCGGCCCCCTGGCCAATCGGCCACATCCCTGCACCGTGGCTTTAATTCCACTTGCTGCCACCCGGTTCCTCGGCACCGCACCTGCGTGAATACGATCGCTTACCCAACCGCTCCTGACAGTTTTTAATATGATTCCACTCTTATTAAAAGGCGCGCTCTTTACTGCAGACCTGATAACTGTAGAATAAATCAAGGTTTTATTGTGCCCAGTTAATAGAATGTATCAATGAGCCCTGAGCGGTTACGGGGGATATAAGCATAATTTTGAATATGGATATTCATCGCGTATAGCGGTTGTTCAGTCACCCAAGCATGTACAAGAAAATTACCAGGTTTAAATTACTTTCTGAATTTCAGGTTTCTTGGCTGGGCGACTTCCAACCATACATAAACAACCAGGCTGCTATCTGCCTTGCAGCACGTGCGTTATAACCCTAATGACTTTACAGAGGGTTTTTTATTTATACTGCTTTGTATTGCAGAATCTACATTTCCTACTTAATTTATGTCTGTCCTCATAATTTCCCCTTTTAAAAACGGTGGCTTGAGAATCCATGGTGCATTTGTCTGCCTGAATTCTTAGAGAAGAGGGGGGTGGGAGGAAAAAAAAAATAAGAAGAAAGAAATTGAAGCAGCTGCTTTATGAAGAAAGAATACTATACCAAATCAAGTTAAAATAGATAAGATATAATCCAATTTCATTTCACAAGTAGATCTTATTAGCATTTTCCATTACATTTTATAAAGCAAATAGAGATTTATAGATTATAATATTGAACCCCACTTTGAATGAACCACTGTCTGGACTAGCAAGAATTTAATGTCATCTGAAAGCTGCTCTGAACTACCCTCGTGGTGCTGTAGCTTTGCTGACTCTCTTCTGGTTTATTAATGTCATACTTAAAAAATATTTAAGGCAGTTGCTAAATGCAGGAATCTCCAAAAGCGTCGAGGCCATGCTGAAGTGATGAAGAATGTCAAATGTGCATCATGAAACTGGCATGTATTTTAATTCTCGTAAAATAGTCAGCTACCTAAATAAATAGCAAACGTGGACTTTCAAAGTGTGCTGTAGCATTCCCCCCCCCTTTTTTTTTTTCCCCAGGAAATATATATGCTAAGGATCTGGGTTTCTGTAATTGTATCTTGAACAGCTCTGGTAAAGCTGGATCTTGCAGACTTTACTGAACTAAGATGTGGTGGCTTTGGGGAAATCCACAAAAACCAAACAAACATTCAGTTGAAATTAAAAGACAGCAATTTAGTCCCAGCCTTTACGAACCCCATCGTGCTGCAAATTGAAGGCCAGACTCATCGGTGCTTACTGGGGAGGTGAAAATTAAAGTTCCTGTGCTGAGGAAGCCCAGCTGGCTCCGGGCAGCGCTGGTGGGTCAGATCTCTTTTCTTGGCTGTCTTGGGGTCATCTTGAAGCGTGAGCGGGAGGAGAGCTCTTCACTTCTGAGCCAGGAGTCCCAAGAAGACTTTTTGGCACAAACAGCTCTGAAGGAAACAATGCCCAGTGCAGCCAAGGCTCAACCTACAGCCCTTCTCCTGCACCCCCTCCATGTGCTGCAGCCTGCGGAAGAGAAAGCTCATCTGCCAAATTTTGTAGGCAGTAAATAAAAAAAAAAAAAGGCAAAAAACCAAGTAAGGGTAGATCAAAATATTCTAGAAATTGAGCCATGTCTGCTTGCAACAGCGTCTCTCTGTACAGGTGTTTTCCATAAGATCTTGAAAATGTTGAAGAGGGAAGATGTAAGTGAATGGACTGTAAAAACTGTATTAACTTGAAGTCGTGCCCCTGAGTTGGTGTTGCCCTTGCCCAGTCCCTTTGTAGGGGGTCTCCAAGGATGGCAGCTCCGTGGGCAACGTCCTCTACTCGGTCACAGCCCTTAACAGAGTGGTTTTCACAGTGTCTGGCATGAACCAGCCCTGCAGAATTACATCCTCATCCCTCACCTGTCCTCCGAGGAATGGAGAACACATTGGTCTTACCTTTCGATCTCTTGGAGACAGGGGACATGTGCTCCCTGGGTTTACATCCTTATGTTCAGCTTGCCTTTATTCTTGAGTCTTGAGTCTTGAATCTTGAGGGATTGACTAAATGTTTCTTCCCTGTAGGTCAGTTGGTGCTAGGGAGAGGCTTTCTGGCATAAGGTGTCTAAAACTGAAGCCAGCGTGCCAGGTGAGGTGCGTTGGGTTGCCGAGGGTGTGGAAGGATTATTTCTGATGCCTGTTCCCATCGCTGGCAAGGACACTTGCCTTCCCTATGTCAGCAGGACACTTTGGTGGGGTTTCATCTTCAGCCCTGGTTCCCTCCTCTCAGTACTCATCCAGCTGATGAATCCCAAGTGTTGTACTCGTTCCTGTTTGGTTTCTTCCAGTTTTCGGGCCACTTCTTCTAATTTTTCAGGTTGGTTCTCATCTCCAACAATGGTGTTGGTGAAATCCCCTACCAGTAGCAGGCCTGGGACCAATGTCCGGCTGAGCATAGAGGACATCAGACCCACAAACACAGCCTTCCGGGTGATGTGTGCCGATGGGAGGGCGGTGTTTGGCCAAGCCCAGCTTGCCCAGGTGTGGGGGATGCAATGGTACGCTTGCTGCCTGAAGTCGTGGCATTCGTTGCCCTTCCTGGCAGGAACTGATGACCCAACAGGAACCTCCTGGCAGTCGCTCATCTGCTTGTTATCTTCCAGGTGCTTTCACATCTTTGATTACTCAAACAGCGGTTTTATGGGGACTGGAGATCAGTGGGCTAGCTGGTAATTGCCAGGCTCCTGTTGCTCTCTCCCCTTCTGAAGATGGTTTATGGAGGCTGCCTTGGGCGCTTGGCCCACACCTCGGAAATAACAGTGTAGCTCTATGTTTGCTTCACCCAGCTCTCGAATGTATTTTTTGAAGTTCATTAGGCCAATTGGTTTTGTGTCAGTTTGGTGGTCTTTTGTGGGTTTTTTTCAAATACTTGCTGCATTATTCTTTCCCTGCCTTAACCCAAAATACAAACCAATTAATTGCAGTCACTGACTTGGTCACATTCTGGTGTTTAGAACAATTCTGCCTCCTACTCCCTTTACTTATGTTTCATGCATATTCTTCAGCAAATCCTCCGAGTTGGTTGGGTCTGGGTGTCTGCTGCACAGACCTGCCCCTCACTGCTCGTGTCCTTCCTGCTGTGATGGTTTGATAAGATACTTTATGCTGTGGAGGTTTTTTATAGAAGAAACGTGTGAGTTTCTTGTATGAATTTTAAGCAATGTGTTTGTTTTTGGCTTGGACAGGTTAGGGTTTTTGCAGAACAGCTTATCTCATTAGCATTTCTTAGAAGTCTGCCTTACTGTTGCTATGGCACTTTGCATAATATTATGCATAATAGTCTGATTTTACTTTGAAATCAGACATACTGTACAAGCCACTCTAACCTAATTATATCTGTAACCTTAAACCTACTGGGGAAAAACATTCTAGGACTTCAGTGTTTGTTGGGGCTCCTAATAGCTGGACACGTTGCTGTGACTTTAGTTTCCCAGAAAACATCTTTCTGTGAAATGTTACTGACTGATAAAAAAAAAATCTTGCCTTGGCAAGTATTTTTTTTTTGTTTTGGATTCAACAAGAAAAATTTCCTCAGTCAAGGGAAATGAGTTACTAAATAAAAAAAACAAAGGCCAAGCGTTTTCCGAAGGTCTCAGTCCTCTTCTGCTTTGGTACCAAACATAAAATTGCTTAGAGCAACTTGCAGTTTTAATTTCCACTTTCTTCTAATAAAAGAGATGGGAGAACGGGGAGACTTCTGTTTAAGCATAAATAAATAACTGTGATTCCTTCAATTTTTAATAGCTACAGATGTGCAGCTTCATATTGCTGTGCCTGACTAAATTTAGGATGTAGTGGTTATGGTCAACATTGGCCTTAGGAGACCCCGGAGCCTTTTGTTAAATAAAGCACCGAGTTGACATAAATGTGTCTTGATCCATATGTGCAATATTGTTATTTTTATTTTTTGGTTTTTTTCTTAAAACAACATGGGCAATGTATTGCCTTGGAGCACCCGAGAATTAATCACGAAAGTTTCCTCTTGGTAAGGATGCTTCTATCCCATTACAAAGTTGTTTGATTTTATTTATTTTTTCTTCTAAACGAGGTAAAGACCAATTCTCTGAAGGAACAAAGCTGTGGAGGAGACATTACTGGGTTTTTTTATGGTGTCATTTATACCAAGTAAATTCGGTCACTCTTCAAATCTCGCCCATACGAGATGAAGTCACGCCTTCATGCTTGGCCATGAAACAGAAGGGACCTTATCTTGGTGTTGCTGTGGTCGATATTATCCATCTGGCTGAAATTCTCATATTTAAAACTGCATACTGTGTCAATCTCTCTTAAATCATTGAATGTTTCCCAATACCGTAAAAACACGGAGTAATTTGCAGGCACTGAGTGTCCCCAGTCCCCACAAGCACGGAGGAGGTGTGTGAGTGTGGAGCCAGGGAGATCAAACTTGGCAATACCCTGCTGAAGCATCACAATTACACTGCAAAAAGCTAAAAGCACTCTGGAGTGTGGTTTCACTGCCTTCTGTGAAACGTGTTTTCCGAAGTTCTCAGGTGACCACTCAAAAATGGGATCTTCTGGCTTCTGAGTCACACTGGGTATGCCTTTAAATCTGAAAACGGGCTCATTTTTGGTTCTGTTAATGGATCCGTGCGAGCTTTCTGAAGCGTGACTCTGCTCTCTTCGAGCCTTCTTGACCCAGCTGTGTGGTTGAGGGTACTGCTGGTGCCCCACCACACGAGCCCGTGGTGTGCAGAGTCTGCAGGTGCAGGAGATACCTCTGGCCAAAGCACAACTTCAGCCTGCCCTGTTTTCCACAAGTTTTCTGGTTTCTTTGGGAAGAGGATAGCGTGGAGTGGCCTCCTTTTGTTTTGCCCTACGTGCCACAGACCCAGGGAATGGATGGCGTCCCCCCTTCACTTTTTTTTTTTCATCTGGAAACTGTTGCAAAAGATCAAAGTTAGAGTCCTGTTAACATTTCAAAGAGCAAGAGCAGCGCTGCTCTGTGATGCGCTGTTGGGGACCGCAGACCAGCTTCTGGCAGTCTGCAACATGGGCAGGTCAGGAGTGATGTGGATGCGGAGGTCCATGTATTAGTCCATCCAGACTGCCTCTTGGCTTGTTTTTTCCTTTTATTGTTAGTCATTAACCTATTTCTAAAAACCAGATTCTCTGTGCCACACGAGTTATAATGACTGAACGAGGGCGTCCGTGCATCTGAGTTTCTGCTTCCGTTAAAGGGGTGTAGGAAAGCTTCAGAGGGACAATGGAGAGGAGGCCTTTCCTGCAGCACATAATGAACAGCTGAGAGAAGAGAAATCACAGTGTAATTAGTTTCTGTATCAGGGGGGCAAATAGATGAGAATACAAAGCCCCCCCACACTAGCTAGAGGAGATCAGGTCCTACCACAGCCGGGATGAGAACTCTGATCGCAGTTTAAGTCAGAACAGCAGAGCTTGTCTTTGGGTCCAGCCAGCTAGACAAGCAGCTGTAAGCAAAGTATTTCAGGTGAAACTAGGGCAAATAAGAACAGGTTGGGCTTTTTCTTTTCTTTTTTTTTTTTTCTTTTTCGCATAAGACAGATCTTTCAAGATTTTCTGCTATCTCATAAAATGGAGCTTTTGCTCATGCATAATGTAATCAGAGTTGTGGTTTTCCAACTTTTGGAGGTGTTTTTGTTATTTTTGGTCAATGTTAGGACTAGATTCTTATTTAATTTGCTGGCTATTCTCATCACTGACATGGCTTGTATTAGTTATGTGCTGTACTATCTCCTAGTAACGCTTTATGAAGAATAGCTTTCATCAATTCAATAAAAACTGGCCATGCATTTAGAACCACTTCACTTGATGGGGTGGGGAAAGAATGTAGCTGATTTGAAGAAAATATCTTTTTCCTCACTTGTGGGGAAAGAAACCTGTTTTATGAAAGTAATGTTTGTCATTTTATGTCTTTCATGTATTTGTTGGGTTTTTTTACATTTCAGGAATCGGAGTAAAACAATATAATTCAAGTTTCTGACTCGAGTGCAGTTTGGCTCCTAAATTAACATTGATTTCTTTCTGTGGTGTAATAGTTTACTACCAGGTTCTGTGAAACGCTGCTCCATTGCTGCCTGTTTCTGAGGAAGGTTGCTCATATTGAAGTGTGACAAAATTGATTATAATGTTCCTTCATGTAGATGCCATTCTGCTGCCACAGCACACATTCGAGGGCTCTGGCAGCATGAAGTGAGGTCTTGTGTTTGAAGAAGGCGGAATGTTTAGTACTCAAGATATCCCTCCGATGCATAAGAAGTTCATTTTTCATCTTCTTATAGCACGTCTCTGTTTAACTCTGCCGAGTGATTTTATTTTATTGGGTGTGAGGGACAGCTGCACCCTGTGTTTGCCGGTGGTGCGGGGCAGATGTGCAGCCCATCAAGTGAGCTGCTCCTTCTCTGCCTGATGATCTTTGGATCACGCTGTGATTCTGTGATAAAAGACCTGTGGCACCTGAGGCTGCAGGACAGGGACGCCGCTTCGCTCCCTCGAAGCAAGAGGAGCTGATGCTCCGGCGTTGCATTGCTGCTGCAGCCACCCAGCTTTTGCCTGCAGAGGCAAATTAAGAGTTTTAAGACACCAGAAGGTGGTGAGACCCTGGCACAGGTTGCCCAGAGAGGTGGTGGAGGCTCCATCCCTGGAGACGTTAAAGGCCAGGCTGGATGGAGCTCTGAGCAACCTGATCCAGTGGGAGATGTCCCTGCTCACCGCAGGGCTTGGACTAGATGACCTTTAAGAGTCCCTTCCAGCCCAAACTAGTCTGTGGTTCTACGAAACCACCTCAGGTTAACCCTTCACTGTGAGAAGAGTGTCTCCAAAGCCAACCTGTGAACCACACTGAGGAGTTAGGGAGCAATTAAAGCATGTGCAAACAAACCCTTTTTCAAGCACTGTGTTCTTGGGAAGCAGTATGTCTGACCTAGCTATTAAAAGATTGTTTCTATTATTCAGATTTGGGTTTTATTGTTCCAGAAAGCCTATGGGTGCTGATTATTTGTCATTTCTGCAGTGGTTAATTTTGAGGGCTGCCATGATTACCCATTTGAAAGTAATCTCTGTTTCTTGTCTTCAGGAAAAAAAAAGTCCTTGAAATGAAAATAACTACTAATTCTCACATGTTTATGTTCTGTCAGCAGTTACAGGTCCACCTATTGTGTAATTACGGTATACTGGTAAATGTCACTCATTATGCTTTTGCATCTCTGGGAGACTGCTGTAACAAATAAGAGAACATCTATGACAGAGTGTCCTAATATCGAAGAAAAGGTACTGTCACCAATATATTGTTGACGGTTGTTGCAAAGGTGCAACACAAAATCTACAGGCCATTGCTGGCGAAGGTGTGAGGACAAGCTCAGGAGTTAGTGGACAAAAAAAGTTAATGAAGGATGAAGGAAGCTTTTTTTTTTTTTTTTAGCTTTTGTGTACTTTTGCACTTGTGCTGTCATTTTAAAGTCAAAATCATGTCACAGTAAGATTTTGGACACTTCTGGTGTCTTTCTTGCAGCTCTTCCTCTGGGCATCACCAAGAGTGAGCTCCTCTGGAGGGAGGCTCCTGGGACAGCCAGTGTGGGCTCCTCGTCATCTTCTGAGCTGCTAAAATTTCACATCTGCTGGTGGGATGTTAACCCCTCACACCGGGTGGGATGTGAAGCAAGGAGGTGTTTGCAGCGAGCGAGGACAAGCTCCTGGGAAGCTGGTCCTGCCCAGCGTGAGGGCTGGCTCCCAGCTCTTCAGCCTCCAGGTGATCCCACTTAAATACCAGCTAAAATACAGTTGGGGGAAAATTGAAGTCTTAATAGAAGATGACTCATGACTAAAGAGCTTATGTGTTTCAAGGAGCAATTTGAAGTGTACGGCAGGCTGTGTCAGACTCCAAACTAGAGCCAAAATTAATGGAGAGCTCTTCAGCTTCCAGGAGCGTTTACTTGCCCAGATTGCTCTTCAGCAAAAACAATTACTTAAAATATTTCTTATGATAGTCAATGCGTTGCAAAGCAATATTTCTCCTAGCAATTGTAGTGTTCCTTGTTGCTGTGGGTCTAAGATTTAGTCTTCCTTGCCCCTTGCCAGCATGGTACCTCTGAGGTAATCCAACAAGGGTTTGAGTGCAGCTGGTGACACCAGCCGGGGTCACAAAAATGGGTCTAAATGGCATGTCAGTCTTACAAAACCCTCCACCCCTTGAGTATTATTTTCTTAAATATTTTTTTTTTCCTAGCAGCAGACATTGCTGCTTGAAATGGTTCTGCAAAAGAAATCTGTTTAGCATAACCTGAGTGCGGGCACAGCCGCGCCGCCGCGCAGCGACTGTCCCCGTTGGCTCCTACCCCGACTACATTCAGCATTTCAACGAGACATCCAGTCCCTGATAAGACAGTAATGATATTGTTACAACTTGTTTCTCCCCTGGTGAGATCGCTAAATTAGGTTTTAATAACTTCTGCAGTTCGGCTGGTATTAGCAAGCGCGTGGTGCGGGCTCCAGATCTGAGCTCGGGGAGCTTTGAGCAGCAATATTTCTGCTCTCACAGTTTAAAACAAAGCAGCGCGGTTGACACAAAAGAAAGGGAAAATTGCCAACATTGTTCTTCAGCCATTACAATTCATGGAGCTGGTTCTCTTCGCGTTTTCTGCCTCTTCTCAAATAAAAACAAACCATTTTGAGGCTGACATGACTTTTTTTTGGACCTCAGAGTCGTCTTGATGTGATGGGCCGTGTCACTTCAGTTGCTTTGATACCTGTTGCATGCTGTGCACAGAGATTGCAAAAGTCATTTCTAGGCTGCAAGAATTCACCTGAAGAATTCACAAAAAATCACTTGAAGATGCTTTGTCTCCGGTGTACTTTGAAGAAAATTCTGTTTAATATCAAATGTCTCAAAATTCAGGTGCTCGCTGCTGTGCACCTGGTATCATTAGTGACAAAAGAAAAAGAAGAACAAATCAGGAATTGTCTTTCAGTGCAGCAATTAAATGTCTATGTGGGGAAATCCCAGTATTCCAGACTTCTCATGTAAAACCAGGCCCCCTTCCAAGCATTGCATCGTGATCTATTGTCTCTTCTCGAGGAACGCGCGATGCTCATTGGAAACGAGCGGTTGTAACAAGAATGACAAACGCTGCTCAGGGACGATCTGCAAAGCCCTGGACATTTCTTCCCGTTCCAGGGAGCTGCCAGTCTAAACCATTGGTGCTGGTGGAGTATGTAAGAGAAAAGTAGAAAGAGACTCAAGGTAGAAGGGTTCTTTTTTTGAATTGGTAAGGAGGTGTCTGCTCTGGCAGATCAACTCTTCTGGGGTAGCAGGAGGTCTGGAAAGCTCCTATCAGCGTTTCACCGAGTTTCATTTCTGTAATTTTATTTCTAAATTTTGCTTTTCAATTACACAAACTCGTTCCTGAGAGTGTTTGTAAGCAACTAGTATTTCTGTGGCTTTATTGCTTTTCAGCTAGGACACCTACTTTGGCCTCGACTTGTCATATCAGCATAGATTGTCCTGGTTCTATCAGCTTACATCTGCTGCAGATTGCTGGGGAGGGGGGAGAAACCAAAACCCCTTTATGTAAACTTCACTTCTTTTTAATATAGAGCAATAGCTGCTGGACCTTTCATGGCTCTTTCTCATTCTTCACGAGATACATATGTATATCAGCTATAACACACTGTCAGCGAACAGTGGTTTTCAATCAAAAAGACTGTCAGTAAAGCTGATTCACTAACAAGAAAGCTGTCAAGCTGTGACAGCTGCTGTCTTTGCAACCCCAAACAATCTGTTCAGTGCTAACTCTGACTTATGCTTCCATTTATTATACAGTAGTAATGAGTTCTGTCCTTAGAAATACCATTTTGGTTGAGTACACCTAGCTACTTTGTTATGTATGTAGAACATATCAAATCAGATCCAAGGTGGACGTGATAAGTTTTCTGCAAAAAGTTCTACTTCTTTCGTCTTTTGAATTACTTTTTTTCGAATTCCAAATCCACTTTCAGTACTTACCTCATTTTTGTAGTTGAGCATGAACCCAGAGGTTTCATTGCTGTTGTAAGCTGGGAAGAATATAATTTCTTTTTTTCCCCACTTTGTTGAAAAATGGCATATAACCTTAAACACAACACTAGTGTCTACAGAAATGAGTAGAGGAATTTACTGTTACGGGAACTGTTCAGATGCTTAATAATCCCAGGATCTCAGAGCCCACAAAAATTCTGTGCATCTGAGGAGTCAGGGTGACACTGCTGTCCAGATGCAGGTGCCAGTATTCAAATTGTCAACCTTTTCTTTTAAAACTTAAAAAAGAGAAGGGGTGTCTTGACCGTCTCCTTAAGCAATCTCTCCCAGCAATAGTTACCAGACCTCACTCTCCTTTGCTTCAATTATGGTTGATTATAGCTTGCCCAGCCTGTAAATGAGATAGGGAAGAGTTGGATCCTTTTTCCTTCTGTCTTGCATTTTTAGTGATATAAGTACCCCCAGTAAATTGTCTTTTCCAACTCCACTAATACAAATTCCCTGTTGGGTCCCCATGTGTTGCCTAATCTAGTAGAGAGGCGTCCCTGCCCATGCCAGGGAGGTTGAATTAAATGATCTCTAAGGTCCCTTCCAGCCTAGGCCATTCTATGATTCTAAATTCTTTCTTCTTTTCTGAACTTCTGGTACTTTGACTGAGACCACACCAGTACCCCATAAAGCAGATGGTTTGCACCAGATAATGCATCTGTGGAGCATCTCTGGGGGGTACTGGCCTCCCTTCCACCTCTGCGCATTGTCAGGTGCCTCCTCCTGCTTTTCTGCTCCACCATCTCCAGCAAAGAAGGGAAGGCTGGTCACCTGCAAGCCACCAGGACTGTATGTTGAGAGAGCAAACAAATAAAGCTCACCCTACAGCAGGTAAAAAGAACAGTCTTCTCTAAGGTATTATTGTCTCAAGTCATCAGATGAGGGCAATAAACTTCATGATTCTATGATTCATCAAAGATCTAAATAAAGCAAATGATGATGAAACTCTCATTTCTGACACCTTAGAAAAGCTGAGTGAGGTCCTGGAGACTGAGGTCTCGAGGTGCCTGTCATTCAGAGGGAACTGGCAGTCTCCTGGCACATCTCCAGTCCCATGACACGCACTGGAACCATAACGAGATGTCTTTATACCTGGGAGATAACCCGCGCCAGGTTACAGCTACCAGGCACTCATCAACAGCAGCTCATGTTGTCTCACTGCCTCCCATTTATGGCCAGGGAGGGCAGAAGACGTCAGGTGTTGACATCCATCAGCTTTTCACACATGGCACTTACAGGTGCAAGCATGGGGAACGTGGATGAGAGGAAACACCACTGGTGTGGGTGCGGAGTTATTGGGAAAATTGTCCCCGAAAGGCTCCTTGCCAGGCTGAAGGACTGTGGGTCCCTGGGGTCTGCTCTGGGTCCAGCGTTCAGGTGTTTGATCAGTGACAGCATCGCGTTTTCAGGCAGGGTCAAGCTGGGAGGGTGACGGCACAGAAACACACCCCAGCGAGTGTGTCCATGGTCTGGGTAACTTTTTTGCTTTAATAGTGGCAGTTCCTGGTTTCTCGTTGCCCTTGGTGTCTCTGGCCTGATCTGTTTTTGTGCTTTGGCTTCACGGCCGTGCTCTAGTGAGACTCGAGCACGTCTCTCCCTGCACTCCTGACCTACGTTGAGATATTTAGAGGTTTTGTTCCAAATATTATTTCCTTGGAAAATTACCAGCTTTAATTCACTTTCTCCTCAGCTTTACTGCCAAAATATCTACTTAGTAATTCCTGGAATTTGTTGAAGTCCACTGCTTTTGTCTTTCTTAGAGGGAGAGAAATAGCGAAGTAAATGTGCTCGTGTTTGTTCGTGCCGGGGGTCCCAACCACCTCTTCCTTCTGGACTGGCATCAGATGCATGAAGGCGTCCACTTGCCTCCTCCTTGTTCCTTAGTACCACTCTGGGATGCTGATACTCATTTTTCCCCTTTCACCTCCCCACAGACATCTGAATAAATGGCTGAGATAAAGTAATGGTGGCAGAGCGTGAGGGCGCGTTAGTTGTGCAGAAGCTTTTCCAGTAGTAGCTGCTGAGAGAGGGAGATTTGCTGATGCAAGCGCTCAGGAAGGATGCCCGCTTACCCCTTGCCATGCTGGTGCTCCTGTCCCATATGGAAATATCCCTCTCCCAAGCTGTCCCCCAGCCTTACCCCGAGATCTACTTCTACTCCTGCACATGGTGAGCTGCAGTTTTGAACAGCGAGCTTGCACGGAGTGAAACGTCTTCATCTTTCCAACTACTTCAACCTCGTTGAGGAGATGCTGCTCTGCCTTCCAGCACAAAGCTCCCCGTCCCTGGGCTTTCCCTGCTGCCCATGTGGGGCCGAGCGGTCCTTCCCAACACGCGGAGAAATGCGACTCGTTAGAGTTGCCAAATGAATGCAAAAGGAGGATGAAAAAGAGAATGAAAAGGAGACCAATGCACGCACTGTGTGGGAAAAGCTAACCCCCAGCCATGCTCAGGTACCTTCTCCTGGGGTAAATCCACTCTTGAGCCATTTTTCTTTTTCTTTGCCATGAAGTTCCTCAGCCAGCACCTGCAAACAACTCAGGGCTCTCGTGCCCTGTTCTACATCACTCAGGCTCTGCCATCTCGCCTCCAGCATCTCACCCCGTTCCGGACCCCACGTAACCCCCTTGGCAGCTTCTGCCCGTCAGTGCCGCCGTGGGTGTCACGGACATCCCAGCTCTGCCACAGGTGCAGTGCCAGCACTCGGGAGTTGTGCCTCTCAGGTTCCCTACATTCCACACAGAGAGTTTTAAACCCTTTTTCTAACAGATCTCCTTCAAATATTTTTAAAAAAGACAGTTGGTGGTTCTGCTGGGTCCTGCCAGTGCCATGTTCTCTGCCCTGAGGCAGAAAAGTTTGCTCTTTTGCCTCAGTTAATTACAGATGCTCGGCCGTTCTTTGCTGATGAGAAAGTATAGATGGCAACTTTCCCCTCAAATTACAGCAGTAAGAGCAACAGTGTATAAAAAGAGGGATTACGTGACAAAAGCTGTCTTTGTTATACCAGTGCTCTTTCAAGTTGTGGAGTTTTTTTTTTTCTTTTTTTTTTTTTTTTGTTTTGAAAACTGTGAAATTTGCTTTTATTGTGGATCCTTCTGGGCCTCTTTCAAAGCCCACTGAAGTCGACGTAGAAAGACTTTGACTTCAGTTAAATTTGAATCAAACCGCACTGGCCAATGAAAGATTAAAACCAACTCCACCGTATCAAACACCACCAAGCACAGAGCACTTAAATCCCTATTTATGTCTTGTGCATCTGTTCCTTCTAAATTACCGATGAGCCTCGTATGCAAATGCAGGATCTGGTTCGGGTTTGTTTGTCGTGGTTTCAGTGATGGTGCCGGGCACTGCTGGGCAGATGTGGGTGCGAGATGCTCCCGACCCCCCTGGTCTGGTGTTCCTCGCGAGGTCCCCGACTGGGGGAAGCTGCAGCTTTTGATAATTTTGTGAACTTTTAGACAGGTGCAAGATTTTTTCCATCGTAGAATCATAGAATGGTTTGGGTTGGAAAGTACCTCAAAGATCATCTCATCCCAACCCCCTGCCATGGGCAGGGACATCCCCCACTAGATCAGGCTGCCCAGAGCCCCATCCAGCCTGGCCTGAAAAACTCCCAGGGATGGGGCTGCCACCCCCTCTCTGGGCAACCTGTGCCAGGGTCTCACCACCCTCATGGGGAAGAACTTCTTCCTCACGTCCTATCTGAACGGACCCATCTCCAGCTTCAGTCCATTCCCTCTAGTCCTGTCACTGCCCGACATCCTAACAAGCCCCTCCCCAGCTTTCTTGTAGCCCCCTTGAGATACTGGAAGCCACAATACGGCCTCCTCGGAGCCTTCTTTTCTGCAGACTGAACAGCCCCAACTCTCTCAGTCTGTCTGCACAGGAGAGGTGCTCCAGCCCTCTGAGCATCCTCACGGCCCTTCTCTGGACACGCTCCAGCACGTCCAGATCTTTCTTGTGCTGTGGGCTCCAGAACTGGACGCAGCACTCCAGGTGGGGTCTCACGAGAGTGGAGTAGAGGGGGAGAATCCCGTCCCTTGCCCTGCTGGCCACACACCTCTTGATGCAGCCCAGGACATGATTGGCTTTCTGGGCTGCAAGTGCCACTGACATCATGTTAAAACTTTTCATCCACCAGTACCCCCAAGTCCTTTTTTTCAGGGCTGCTCTCAAGCCAGTCCCTACCCAGCCTGTATCGGTGCTTGGGATTGCCCCGACCCAGATGCAGGACCTTGCACTTGGTCTTGTTGAATTTCATGAGGTTGGCCTGGGCCCACCTCTCCAGCCTGGCGAGGTCCCTCTGGGTGGCATCCCTACCCTCCAACATGTCAGCTGCCCCACACAGCTTGGTGTCGTCAGCAAACTTGCTGAAGGTGCACTCAGTGCCACTGTCCATGTCGCTGACAAAGATGTCAAAAGGGACGTAGCTGTTTGTGATGCCTGGACTGGGGAGAGAGTTGAGGAGCATCCTGTGGCGGAGTCAGCCCCCTGCTGGTGGGGTTTCCATGCAGGTCTGGGGCCAAGGGGGGTGGATGTGGCACCGCCAATGCTCGCACACCGATACTTGTCTGCGCGGTGAGGCCACCTGCCTCGGGGGCACGGAGATGCTGGCACAGGGAGGGTGGGAGAAAAAGGCTTGTGCTCCCACGTCAGCATAACTCCTTCATCAGGGATCAAATGCAGAGCTACCGTAAAGGGAATACGATTAGGAAAATGCCTTGTTGGAAAAGAGACGGGTTAAATAGATGAAGCAATGAGATAAAACCTGAGGGATGGAAAAACAAACCCGCCTTTCCACCTGCGTTTTTCTCGTGCAGCTCCCCAGCTGGTTTGGAGGTTGTTAAGTTTCTTCCTCTTCTTTCTCGTCACTCCAGTACTTGTAAAACACATTGTTAAGAATTCCTGCCTGCTGGCCTATTATTTATTATTTTGTCAGTGATTTTTTTTTTTGGTTTTTTGCACCTCCCACGTGACAATTACTTGCAGATTTTAAGCTTTCCCCTCAGTACTGTAAGGTTTTATATTCAAAAACGTAAATTGCCCGACAGCCCATGATTTTGACGGTCCGTTACAACAAAAATGCGTTTGGTGTAGCTGAGGGAGACCCATGTTTTGGGGAGCTCTGATGCACCCTGCAACAACTGACACAGAGGGAATGCCTGAGAATCTGCTCCTCTTCTGAAAGCTAAGCACAGCCGTTTAATTAATCAACATCTGTCTGTAAAGTTAAACCCTGAATGGGAAAGGGGAAAGCAAAAAAAAAGAGATATTGGGTTGCACCTCAAAACTCTTAGATACCTTGACTGTTTGCGTATAAATTTTATATGTATGTACACACCAAGATGGCACCAAATTCAGTGGGGTTTTTAATAAGTCATCAAGAAGGGAAGGAAAAAATAAGCTTGTTAGTTGTTTAGCCCAGTGATTGTTCCGGGCATGTTTCTCAACTGTTGCTGCTTGCTGGAGAAGTTTCTGATATGAAAAGGCTTTTATTAATCCACCCAATTAACTTGGGAATAGGTTGGGCAGCTCTTCTGTGTCTGTTAGAGAAAAAATAAATAAACTAGGTTATTGGAAGTCTGTCTTAACTACATAAAGTACAAGTAATATTGTTTTGCTTGTAAAGATTTGTTATTTTCTTAGTAAAACACCATGTGGTTGTATATATGCCCATGAACATATTTGAATGTTGCTCATATCTAATGTTTTGAAGCAGAAAACAGATCTTGGAAAACCTGTTCTCCTACCAGAAAGTCTTCATCTTAACACACCGGAGAGCAATTTTGCTAACAAAAGGCTACGTTGGGATGCCAAATTAAAATCTGACGGAAACTGGGAAAATAAAAGACTTTTTTTGACATTTACAATTAATGCCACAAAAATGTTAGTTTAATCAGACAATATGGTTAATCACAAAGGTGAAATTAGAAGTTGCCAGCCTTGAATGCTGGTGTAAAAGTTAATAAATTCAACGCATAATCATTATGCACATGCTAGTTATAATCATTTACTGTCCATACCAAATCTTTATAAGCATTGTAATTAAATATAAAATGCACATTAGAATTATAATGAGTAATTAGGGCAACATAACTAATATGCATAAAAGTCCCGAAGCTCATTAAAATGTTAAAAGATGAAGCCTGTTCTAGCTGGAGTTTTTTTTGCCTGCGTTCTGGGCCTCTCTGAAGGCCAGCATATCGCCCGCGTGGTTTTAACTGCTCCTTCAGACATCTAAGAGCAAAATGAAAATATTTGGGTAGGAAACCAGACTCGGCAGTGCTTCGAGTCGTTTCTGGATGGGACAGAAGTTGTAAAAAAAAAAAAAGTAAAATTGGGTTTCCCAGCGCAAACATTCAGTGTGTCAGTGATATCAGACAAGCAGAAACGGAGCAGAAAGTGGTTACTGAGCCCTTGTAGGGAGGAGGAAGATGATGGTTTTCACATTTTTCTCATTAAAGCCCTGGGAAAGAGAGGCAGAGCACAGCGAGCGCTCCACACCATCATGTGAGATTTAACAGCCGTCACGTCCCCCTGGGTGGGATACAGAAATACGTATGTTTCTGGGGATAATAAATACGTATTTGGGGGTGAAGAGCAGCTTTACTTCCTGGCCCATTTCATGTAGGGACAAACGCGAAAGGGCGTTACCAAAATTCCAGTTAAACCGAGTCTCGGAGCACCCACTCGGCAAAGCCTTTTCCAGCAAAGCACTTACACATATTTAAGAAACTGCTATTAAGTGAGTTCCAGTAACTTACTTCCAAGTCAGAAACGAGGCATTTATTTTAAGTGCTCTGCTCTGCGGGGATGAACGGTGGGAGAGGATTGAACACGGATCCACCGTGGAGAGAGTAAACCTACAAACATGAGTCACGAAAGCCCAGTGCTACTGACAGAGATATGTAATCATTATTTTTCTCATTGTTATTTTCTATAACCATTATTTAGGAGCTATAAAAATGACAAATACATCTAAAATCGTTAGTGTTACCCCAGGTTTTCTTGTTAACATCGCCATTACATTTTACTGCAGCATCTTCTGTCAGACCACTGACTTTTCTAATCCATCTCCCCTCGGGACATCTCGGTGGCTGTCACCCCCATCCTTCCTCCCGGGTAAATGCTTTCACTCTCCCCTGATGCTCTACACCTTGCAGACAAGCTGTTATTTTCTCGCTTGCTGGTGTGTTTATTATTATTATTATTATTTACAAGCAAGTGCTCCGCACGCACTCGGAAGTCTCTGCCACACAACTGGAATCTCTGCCCACGCAACTGGTGAGGGAGAACCTGGTGGAGTTTTGCTGGAGCTGTACCTTCCCCTTGGATGCTTTTGCGTTGAATCTTTGACCAAAACATTTCTGATTTTTCCCATTAATTTTCCAGCTGTAATTACTTTACTTAAAATTCGTTAAAGCTGCTCTCTTATTTCACCTTTTTAAGCTTTCATCAGGTCTCTTAAGCTTGGAGGGTCCATCTGTATTTATGCCTTGGCTTCTCTTGGCCACTCAGGGCTCCTGCTGGCATCGATCCGCTGGATGGAGCGGGATCACGTCGTTAACGATGCTAAATGATTTTCTGCAATGGTTTAACTCATTGTTATCAAACTCCTGAACGAAAACATTTCCCAAGATGGCCAGTATTTATCCTTGCTATTGATTCAGAACCGGGCGATGGGTGACATGGGAGGCAGTGATACTGGTGATGCTCCTCAGAGCCTTGCGGGAGACCTGCCGGGGGCTATGGGAGGCGCCGTTGGGGCTGAGCGAGGTTTAGATGATCCCCCTCAGTAGTTTAAGAGGGTCAAAACTCCCCTCCCTGATCCCTCTGTGGGGAGGGGAGTCACACTGTGAGCCTCCGCTGTGCTTTTTCTAGGATCCCCTAAAAGGATGTCAGCAGGGCTTTGGCAAGTTTATTGGCAACACAGAAAAGAAAATGAGCTGTAAGGAGCTGTGGGAGGACGTAACGAGGTGGAGGTGATCAAGAAGGGCCAGTTAGTGCTGTGAAATGCAAGGACCTGTTGCGGGGCCGGGAGGAACTGTCTCTACATCTATTTCAGGAATATTCCAAACTCGTGGGGTGCTACCTGGGAAGAAAACTCATGTTTTTCTGTATATTTGTTATAACCTCTCCCCAAACACTCCCTCACCAGCCCGGGCTGCACTGGGTGTCGGGCAGATAGCTCACCAAAAATCCCCAGTGTGTGTCGGACACCAGCGAAGGCAGAATTGAGCTGAGCCTGGTGAGCGCTTGTTAATGTAATATATGGGCTTTCCTTCTGCTAAATTATACATAGTTGGATCAGTCCAATATTTTTTTTCTGGTTGTTACAATCTCAACATCTTTTGCACGGGAGAAAACTCCTGAAGCCCCGGCGGATAAGAACGCAGACAACTGCAGCGTGACCAACAGCAATAAGATCAAACCACGAACGTCTTCTCAAAGAGGAGCCATTGCAGACTACATGGAAAAAACATTTAAAAAATACATGAAATAGTGGAAGCCCCAGAACCTCTTCCCATGTCTTTGCCTCTTTCCAAACCGAAGCCCGGCAGCGAGAGCAGCAGGTAGTTAGGTGTGTAATTGCATCTGGAGTTACTCAGTCTTCCACACCGATGGGAGCAGCAGGGTCTGATGGATTTTTTGGCTCAGCACGTTGCTAATCAGCACGCCAGGAATGTGCCTGCGTCGCATAGTTTGTCTTTTTACTAAAAACAAGACAATAACCTGACAATGAAAAATCTAGGAGCGCGGTGACTCTAAGCTGTCCTAGGTTTGTGTTTTCATACCGGTATTAGCTGGGGATTTCCTGGAGCGGAGAATATTGATTTTCATTTTTATTCTGAACAAACAGAAGCTGAAGTCCTTCTGAAAGGGAGATCTAAGAAAACTCCCTTTTCGGAAAATTTCCAGTGTTTTCCAAACAAAACTCTGCCTCACCAGACAGCAAAGCCCAGCATCATGACTTGTAGCTGGGATCCAGCCCACAGCCCTTCCCCAGCTGCACTGCGAACACGATGCCTGAGACTTCTGCCCCAAAAAGCATTGGCAAGCTGTTTGCTTTTATGGATCATTTCATTTTAAAAATTATTGGTGATGTTCTTCTTTTTTTTTTTTTTTAAATAAGCATCTAGCAAAACCAGATAAACAAAAAAAATCCCCCTCAAAAACAAAACGCCAAGGAAAGGGTGGGCAGGCCACACAGAGAGGCACCAGGGTAGTACTTTTACAAAACCAGCTTTCTGTGTGATTCAGGCTTGTGTTGGTCTCTTATTTGCTTTTTCTGTTTAGCTCGTGAGAATCAAATATTATGAGTGCAGTGTGCACGCAGTGGGGTACAATAATTTCAAACTCGGGAGTTTCTTTGCTAATAATTCTACCCACTCTGAATTAGGGGAAAAAAAACAAAACCCACAAACCCAAATATTTTTACTCCTTTTGCACACGGCAGAAGAATATTTGCCTCTTTCTACAAAGCTTTCTGAGGGGCTGGTGTGTGATAATGAGGAGAAGGGGCTGGATAAAAACCTATTTCCGACTATTTTGGGACTTGCAGACCCTGGACAAAACCCACGGGCATGACAAACCTTCCCAGTGCCTGTCAGCCCTTGAAGGGCAAAACCCAAGATCACTGGAAACCTTCCCAGTGTCTTTCAAGTCATGAATCACCCAAGATGTCAATAGCTCCAGCTCAACTTGTGGGAGTTTGCCCAGTGTATGGATCCAGTGCGTTACTGCAGCACCTCTCCCAGAATTCTCTCTGGTGTCACCCAGAATAGCTTGGATCTACTTACTCCTGCCACGCGGACGGTGAGGGGCAACTTCGCGTGAAACGCCACGGGAAGCCGGTGGTGGCAGGTCGTCATCGTGTGCAGGGAAACATCACGTGCTGGCCGTGTGGGGCAACCTCCCTTGGGAGCATCTCCCCAGACTGCTTCATTTCTCAGGCAGGGAATAAGCTTTATACGTCCCTGTTATTTTTATGGAGTAACCAAAAAAAATAAAGTCTGACTTTTTCCCCGTGCAGATTGTGGAGGAGCACTCATGCAAATTGGTTTATTATCCACTTGACTTTTAATGCTAGTGGTTGAAAGTTAATGGATTTATGGATTGGTTTGATGTAATCGTCGGGAAGAGAAAGTTGAAGGCAGAGGGTGTGTTGGGTGGCCGTGGGAAAGGGTCGTCGTCTGCCTGCCTGACTCAGGGCAGGATGCGAGAGAGAACCAGTTCCTGGTTTAATCCCACTCCAAATGCACTCGCTCAGTTTGGTTTAAACATTGGGCTGGGTCCTGTGAAAGATTCTGGTCTCTTGAGTGATGGGGAAGAGAAGCAGATGAGAGGCAGTCAGTGTTCGACATGTACATAAACACCTTGAAGCAACATCTGGAAAACTGCTTGGGAGAAAAAAAAAGTAAACAGGTTTTTATTTATAAGTTCTGCACTCTGGTTTTTATAGTGTTTTTGTAATGCACATAAATTATTGTTTAGAAACAGAAAATGCAACAGAAATTCCAGGGAGAAGGCAATCGTTGCTCAGCCTTTCTTTTGATAATCTCTTTCCTCAGGAATTTGTTGTGTTTTATTTTCAGCCTTTTGCTGGCAATTGGAATAACTGACAATAATTTCTTTTTATCTTTATTTGTACCTGTAGTTCTAAGCTTAAAGTGTTTATTGCTCTTTACAATGTTTACTATTTATAAAGAAAAAAAACCTATGTTTACTGAAACAAACCTACACCCAGTGTCATGCTGAAAAGTCATGCTGTTCCACGGTCGGCTCAAAATTGCGAAGGTAAGTTCATTCCTTCAATACTCACAACAAGACCCAGGTTTTAAATGCACCTCGTACAACACTAATGCTTATAAATAGTTACATTTTACATGGAGTAACTGAGTTGGAAAACTATCTTTTTTTCGGTATGGAGTTGATACCTCTTCATGTCTCAGCTGTGTTTTTCACTCCAGATACACAAAATACACATCAGGATCTGCTGTGTGGGTTAATTTTTACGCTGCCAGCAGAAAACCGCGGTTGAACGTGAACCAAAAGCTGGAAAATGTGTGCTCGGCCGAGCGCTGGCATAGAAGCGCACTCGAGAGACGCAGCGGCGTCCGTCTGCGTGCCTCCATGCAAATGTCCATTTTTACACTTCTTTTTCTTCCAGTTGCCCCCACAATTCAGGAACTTAAATCCAGCGGTGTGGTGCTTGGAGGGAGCGGACTGTTACGGTGCGAAGGTGCAGGAGTTCCTGCCCCAGTCTTTGAGTGGTACAGAGGAGAGAGGAAGTAAGTAGCCGGGGATGCTGCCACCCCTGGGGACCTGGGTGGAAGAGCGAGGAGACCGCTGGGCTGAGCTTTTTCCCCCCCAGGCTCTCCTGAAATCCAAGCCTGGCTTTAAACAGCCAGTGCTCGGAGGTGTCGGCTACCAACGCGGCTTTTGGGGGAATTTCTCCACTTCCTTGGGGCCGTAGCTTCAAAAATGAGGTGCGAGCAGGCTGCCCAGCTGCGATGGTTGATAATTGCAATAATGAGCCTAACGATTAAGCATGCTTTAGTAATTACAGCCTTTTGAGGATAATAAGCAGAAAGGCACTGAAAATGTCTACTAAAAGGATTTTTTTTTTTTTTTTTTTTTTTTTAAAAAACTCACCTTCATAGGTTTCCTCCTTGGGGTTGCTGGGGTTGTTTCATGAACAAGGCTTCCAACCAAATCTTAAAGCGTATGAAATGTCACCCTCAGTGGTCCAGACCACGGACTTATAGTCTGCAGGCTCCAGCTGAGCTGCTGCACGTCACAGCACCCGAGGGAGGGGCAGGGAAGCACTCCACAACCAACCCTGGGCTTTGGGGTTTGATTACGGTCAGCTTCACCTCCAGGTCGTTAGTGCCATGCCACGGTAACGGGCATCTCTACAGAGTGACTTTTAGTTTAAAAATCAGCTTGTTAGCCAGACAGACCTTTTTCTTTTTTGAGCAGCAAATTTTGGGTCGCGGCTCTGAGCTCATCTAGGAGCTTGATCCTGTCAAGTTCACACAGTGGTGCAAAAGCAAGTAGGTGTCCCATGTAAGCAGCCCTTTTAGCTTCTGGAATTTCCTGCCTTCCAAGTGGTGGGTATCCCGGCTCGAGCTTCCCATTAAACCTGGGAGTTGACGTGAGAACATTAATGCCCATTTTTCACAGAAAGCCATCTGTCAGCTCGTTTCTCACTGGCCAGCTGCTCCCCTTCAGCAGTGTTAGCTGCTCACCTTCCTTGGTGAGTGCTCAGAGCAGCCGTAGTTGTTGCATCTCGACCATATCCTGAAGCACTCCCTGCAACAGCATAATCGATCTTCGCTATATATAACGGCAAATGCTTTTCTTCTGTTGGTGGAATCCATCTGCATCCTATTTCCAAAGATGCATATCATACTGTGCATGTGTTGGGGCGAGCTGCAGCAGAGATGTATTTTACGTAGAGAGTAGGGTAGCCCAGGTTTTAGCGCTCTGGCTGCATTTAGCCGCTTCCAGCGTGATAATCGCCTTTCTATTTATAACGTTGACCAATTGCTTTCTCTGTGAGTGCGTTCAGTGCCGCAGCAGCAGCAGGGAAGACGAAGCAGAGCATTCCAGGGTGCCCAAAGTTGTGCCTTCTGCCTCCTGTTTCAGTTTAGGTATCACCTCAGGCTTGCTGCAATCAGCAAGAAATGTCCTGTCGTGTCTTACTGCTCAAATTAAATCTACTGGGCCATCCTTTTATGTTAAATTGTTGTTGGCAGGCGTGCTAGACCTGCATAACTACAAAGGTACTGGAGAGCTCTGAGCCTCCACCACTTGCAGGAAAGAAGAAAAGATGTATACATGTGGGCTTTTTTCCTCCAGTGTATCCCCCTTATTTCTGGATGATGGACAGCCAGCACAGAGTGAGCCTTGCACAGCTCAGGCATTGCTTTAATGCAAAACTAAGGAGAATCAGCTCAGAGTAGCCATGGACATTATCCTGCAGATTATTTCCAGATATACTACAGGACTAAACTTACCTACTGGGAGCGCACACCTTGCTACATTTTCTTCTAATAGAATAGAGGGAATCCCATTTTCTTCAGAGAGCCTTGGGTTGGGACCTTTTTAATTTTTTTTGAGATCTAGATGAATCATTGAATAAATGAATAGAGGGAATTAGATCTGAAACATTAAGTAGATGTTCGGCATCTGAAACAAGGCGTTTGGGTCTGTAAGCTGTGTTGTTGTTACTCAGATTCATGTAAATCCAAACCCATGGTTTCCAGACCCCCAGGGATCATCTCATTATAAAACAGCCACTAGAACTAAGCAGAAAAAAAAGCAGCTGCAGACTGCACCCCCTTGAAAACTAGTGGCCTTCAAGGCAGAGAGCTTGCAGGACTAATTCCACCTAATCGCCGAGCTCGCAGGAGTTGCCGTTCATTAACTTTCCTTGAGCGCACGTTTGCGCGTAATTGCATCGCATTAAACAAGGGACTGGAAATTCGGGGGAAAAGTTAGTAAAAGCATCTTAAAACTACGCAAGTTTTTGGCTTCTAAAGCTGCACGAGGATTCCCTGTGGAGGGGAGGACGGCTTCGCCGTGCTGACTCCCAGTTTCTGAAGAATGTTTATGCTATGGGGTTATGCAGAAACTAGATCTCAGACACTAAACAGCCACAGGGAAGAAGCCCAAAAGTCACCTGTCTAAAAATATGAATTCCCTTAGCCTTGCCAAAGCAAACAAGACTTACATTTGAAATAACAAAACTCATTATAAAGGCTTAATGTATTATAATAACATGAGGGTATTCAAATATGAAACCAAAGGTGGGTCCCCCTCGGGGCTGGCACTGATGCATGGTGTTCTTTGGATGCACAGGCATAATCTCCGGAATAAAAACGAGATGGCTCTTCCCCTGATAACGGGTGGCACAAAGCAGTGAGGTGAGGAAATGTGCAGGGTGGCTGCACACAACTCGAAATGCTGGTCCCAGCCTAAGGAGCCAGCGGCTTTGTAAAACCCAGCCGAGTAACGAGCGCTGAGAGCTCGTTCAGTGAGCCAGGCAGAGCAGCACACGGGAGTGATTAATTTAAAAGTAAAAGCACCTGGTTCTTACAACCGCAAATGGAAATCCTCCAAACTACTGAGTTTGCGCTAACTAACACTGGCTCCTCAGTCCAATAATTACGTGACTCATTGGTATGCGTTATCTCTCCGATACTGCCCTCCCAGTGCCAACCACTTCCTAGCGGGGATGCTGGGGCAGGTGATGCTCACAGGAGCAGTGGGAGAAGAGGAGGACCAAGAGGATGAGGGGAAGGGGTCTGAGCTGGCCCCCACCGTGCTCATCCTTTGGGCAGCCTGGGGCAGGCAGCAGGTCACGTCAAGCAGGCGCAGTTAATTTTATGATGCCAATGTCGCGATGACAGGGCAAAGGGACAGCAGAAATCCCAACACCCCTTCGTTCTCCAGGCACATACACACAAAAATTAGTTAAAACTTAAGAGCTGTAAAATAGAGGTAGAATCATTAAGGTTGGAAAAGACCTCTAAGATCATCAAGTCTGCGGTCCCAACTGCAGTTATGGGCCAAAAGGATGGAGGTGGCCTGAGAACAGCTGTAGGTAGAGGTGGAACTCCCCAGGAAGAAGGGCAGGATGAGGGGACAAGGGGTTCAGACCTCTTGACATGCAGAAGCACACACGTAGGTTGAAAGGACAAACTGCTTTTCACAAGTCTGGAGAAAAGATCATAGAACCATAGAACAGTTTTGGCTGGAAGAGGCCTTCAAGATCATCAAGTTCAACCTTTTCCCAGCCCTAACCAACCCCACTAACTCATGTCCTTCAAGGCAACATCTGCCCTTCCCTTAAACACTTCCAGGGATGGCGACTCAACCCCCTCACTGGGCAGGCTGTTCCGGTAAAGAAATGATGAACCTTCTAACTGCAGCATTCACCCCAATCCAGGCTTTCCAACTCCATTCTTTTATCTTTCTTGGAAAACCACGTATGTCCATGGGATATGCTGTGTCTTATCTCTGACGATGACCAAGGAGAGCAGAGTGAGTGCACAGGGAAGAGAAACCCCCTGGTTAGCCCGTAGTGACTAAATGGGAGCAGAAGGACTCATGAAACAGTGAGGATTCAACCCACGATATGCAGAAGTGCAATTAATCATGGAATCATAGAGTTGTTTAGGCTGGCAAAGACCTTTAAGATCATTGAGACCAACCATTAACTCAGCAATGCCAGGGCCACCACTAAAACATTTCCCCGAGCACATTTGAATAACTCCAGGGATGACAGACTTGCAATGTGTTTGGGCAGAATGCTAAAAGACTGTGTTCGTTCCCAGGATATATGATTATATCTTTCAGTGTATCACACCGAAATTGTATACTTAATCTGGAACTCTGCTCTTTATGTGAGATATAAGGAATTATGAGTAATCGAGTGTAGCTAGTATTTTAACAGCGTGGTTACCCTTCCCATCACCTTGTTGGATCAGACATGGTTTACCCACAACAGCAACATTTAAATTGCTCATCGTTCTTTGCCCCAGAGCACCAGTGATGCATCTGGTAGGCTTTATCAGCAGACGTGCACAGTTCCCATGAAATTTGGGGTGGGGAGCTCAGAGATGGGTGAAAAGAGCCCTATTTCGGCTTTTTCTTGCGCTTCGTTACCTGGTTTCTGTTCAGGTTGCTGTCTCAGGAGGCAGTGCTGCTGAAGCACAGCATTCCTAATTGCAAGCGTAATTTGTAGAGCCCGATAAATAAACTGTGGCCACGGTCCTACGTGGTTGCATTTCTGGCTGCCTAATCCTCATCTACCGTGGACACAAGCAGTCTGCAGGGCTGGGAAAAAAACACTTTCTGAAAGACTTACCACAGCACTTTCCTGCCTTAAAATAGGTTATTGAAATTTTTGGTTAGGATCTCCCATTTTAAAATCTAAGCTGGGAGTTTATACCCTATCCTCTGGCCAGGCAGGCAGGGCCAGGGGTGTCAGCCTTTATTTTTTTTTGACCGTAGGGCACACAGGCAGAACCTGTGCCCCTCAACAACCCCACAGCCTCTCCGATCCGCTGCTCTGGTAATTTTGCTTGACAGACTACATTGGCAGCTTGTAAACAGCTTAGACTCATAGACTCATGGAGTTATAAAGTCACAGAATCATAGAACAGTTTGGGTTGGAAGGGACCTTTAAAACTGCCCTAGCTTACTGTGCTACCAGTTATGTCTGTGAAAAAAAAAATAAAAATTACACAATTAAATAAGTAAATAAATAAATAAATGCTTATGGTATATGAGTTACAGACATTTTCTTTTTGCTTTCTAGACTGATCAATGGTCAACAAGGAATTGCTATTAAAAATTATAGTACAAGATCACTTCTTACTGTTACCAATGTGACAGAAGAGCATTTTGGCAACTATACATGTGTCGCTGCCAACAAGCTAGGGACGACCAATGCCAGCCTGCCTCTCAACCGTAAGTAACGTGGACATGTGGCAAATGTTCATGGTTGTTTGTTTCCACATACATGGATTCAAAAGCCAAAAAGTCATAGTATGATTTTTCCGCCCCCCCAGTTTCTTCACAAGGTGTGTAAATGCCATTGCATTCCTCCGTACTGGGAAATAATGCACCTGGTTAGTTGTTCGTGCTGCAGAAGGTTTCTGTTCTGAAAGTGATGGTGTATCTTGGGGGGAATCCGTGAGTTATAAATCTACAAAAAAATTATGACTTAACCCAACCCGCCGTCGTGGTAGAGAGAATTAACGTGGCAAAACCTTCCTGCACAGAATAGCAAGAATGGGTCAGTAAGGTACCACTGCAAACAAAGTTAAAAAAAAAAAAAAAATCAGCAAGTTTCAAGGAATATCCTGAGCCAAATAAAGGGGGTGGGTGTGAGCCCTGCTCATGGGTTGGTTTGTCAGTCGTTGGCCTTGGGTACCGAGCAGTTGCGGAGGACCTGAAATTAAATCATTTGGAAAAGGCAATAAGCATTCTAAGGGGCAAAGCAAAGCATTGAGATTTTTAGCATGAAGGTTACCAGAAATGGGTCTTCAATGTCCTGCTTAAAAGATATTTTTGTCTGTGAATTTGTAGCACCCCGCATTTGTAGAACGTCTAGCCATCTGTCAGTGGCATCAGAAGATGTTCTAATTAGTTGAACTAATCTGTTCCGATAGTGACAAAACTGAAAGACAAAACTTAGGATATATCCTACACACTTTTCTCTAGATAAAGATATTCCTTATTGAGTGGAAATACAGATTTTCAGTTGTTTAAATCCTAGAGTTATTGCCTTCTAGCCATGAAACACCCTTCTGAATATACTTCGGATATGATACGTGTTACCAGGATATTCTGAATTACTGCAGAAGAGCCACAATAAGCAGAAAAGAGCATGAAGCCTTTGCTGCCAATTTATTTAATATTTGAGAAATCATTAACAGAGCGGAAAAAATACTACACTTATTTTAAACAGAAAATGCGAGAAGTGAAAACAAAGGAATATTATGCCAGAAGCTGAGAGTATTTGGTGTATTTGCAATTCAGAGAAGGTAAATTGAAAGCTGAGTTTAATTTTGAACAGAGCAGAGCTGAATCTGTCTGGGTTTTTTTTCAGTTTTGAATTGTCGAGGTATGGTGTAGCCATCCTTGGAGATGCAGAGGCTGAAAATGTCATATAAGTACCAAGTACGTTGTTACAAATCATAAAAATAGATGTTCTCCATCATGAGGAGATGGGATGCGCGAAGCAGAACAATCTGAGAGAAAATACTGAAATCTGGGTTTGATCCTGACCTCACGGAATGAAATATGAGGGTGATGTTAGCTCAGAGGTTTGGCTGAAAGATCAAGATGAAATGTCGTATTTTATCCTATGACTTTTTTAATCTAGTCAAAACAAGGAGAGGTTTCCAGAAGGTGGTGATCTAGATTTCATCTGGGAATGAAGATTATTTGGTGGAGCTTTTCCTTGCTCATAGTTTGCATTAATGTTCTTTAGCAAGAGTATCATTTAAAACAAAAAAAAAATAGTAATCACAGCGTAGCAACTTATTAAGTACAGACTCCTTAATCACTCGGAGAGAATTTTCTCTCGAGAAATGCTTCTTACGTTTTATTTTGTTGGCAACGAGAGCTGAACATACGCGCTGGTTCAGGTATGTGTGGAGGACGTCTTAGCAGTTAGTGGTTGGCTGCAGCATTTGATAGTGAAATACAGGGTTAAGTATCATTTGATTATCACGTTATTTGACAAACGATAAAAATTAGACGTTGATGCCTTAATTCAACATGCATTTTAGGGTGTTAATTGCATGGTTGTTTCCGTCTGCTGTTGTGGTGTAGTTTTTTGTTTGTTTGGGGGTTTTTTAAGAAAAATGTGTATAGCAGAATTAGAAAAATCTGTATTTTCTTTCTTTGCACATCCCCATATAATATATAAATGACACGGTAGCTGTGCACAGCTGGGAGCCTTTCTCAGGGACAGAGCTAAGCACACTCTCCGTTACTGGTGTCTGCATCCTGTGCAGATATAAAACTCAAGGATACCAGAAAAAGGATTATTTCTTTTACTGACAGGGCTCTGGCTTTCTGTGATCCCTAAAAGCCACCTTGAGCTAATAGAAAGTTGTAAAGGGATGTCAGGACAAGGTGAAAGCTGGCTTTGTGTGACTGTGACATGGAGTGAGCAAAAGGGAAATTAGACTAATTGGGCTGTTTCTGCCAGTGCCCGTGGGGTGGACTCGTCTGGGGTGGGGCTGCTCGCCCGCGGCCAGCAGAAGGTCACCCCGAGCAGCTTCTGTCCTGGGGATGGATAGTGGGGTCAGTTTGCAGAAGAACTTCACGTCTGGAGCATCCCAGATCCTGGAAACGTAACGCGGCGTGTCATATCCCTGACTGAAGGCTTGTTGGCCATGTTGAAGATCCAGCTATTCGTAATAAACCCAGCAGCTGGAAAACAGAAAGAATGAGCCTTGCAGGGAAAAATACAGAGAAGCGGCGGTTCCAATAAATTAATAATGAATGGCAATTTGCTAATTATTCATGGCTAAGTCTCTGCATCATCCGAATGTGGGTTTTTTTGTGGGTGAGCGGATGAAGTACATGGTCCTCCCAGAGCACCCGTGTGAAGGAGAGCTTGTTGGACAGTCCCATCCTGCCATCTATGGGCCTGATTGATCAGATATTTAGCACTGCCTAAGCTGGCTTTTCCCAGAACTTCTGGTAATTAAGAACGTAGTCCTCTCCTGTGAAAAAAGCCTGGATTTGCTGATCCACTAAACCCACGAGATGAAGCATTATGGTGGGGTACAAGGTCCCATCTACGGGGCCAAGGAGCCAATGGAGAATGGAACAGCCCTTTTTTAGTTAAGCTGATTTTGCTGTTAAATTAGCGCAATCTCAATTCAAGACAAGATGCACTTTCCTACAAGTTTGCACGGTCATTGCAAGGGGGAGGGAGTTATCATCAACCATTGGCACTGAAGAAGATTTATCCAACTGTTTTTCTCAAGCAGACCAAACTGAGATGGTCTCTATTGATGCTAAAGCAGCAACATCCGTACCAAGATGTCTCCTGTCCTTGCACACTCCTGGCCAGGAGCCACAGCTGGTGGTGGATTTCTCACTTCCTCTTATTAAGGCTGAGCCGTGGCAGAGGGTTTTTCTTGCCTTTCGTCGATGAGGATGATGGTGGGGCCATTGCTCAACCTCTGCTCTCACAGCTGCACGTGGGGTGAGATGTTGCCACCACCAGCCCTTGATGAGCTGCTGGAGGTCGTGGGCCAGGCGTGGGGCTCAGCCCTGCTCCCAGGCACTGGAGATCTGGGCTAAGTTTGGCAGGTTTTGCGTGCTTCTCTGCAGTATCCTGGCTCAGTCAGGGGTGCAACACCAGCCCCATGCCTCCTCCTCATCTTCTCTGCCTGAGCACTTGTGGAATCAGGGCAGGAAACCGAGCAGCTGTTGACATCCTGCTTCTTTGGTCTGCATGTAGGTTTAATCTAACCATCTGTAAGTCAACTTAGAAGGGACTGTAAGTCTGTAAGGGACTGTTCCTAGAAGCATTAAACTCACTGCTACACGTGTGACCTCTGTGCGTCCCCTGAAAATTTGGCATCTACAACAGTCTGGGTTCATGTAAGCCATCACCGCACCGGAGGTGAAGATAACCATTAGCTCTCTAGCAGAGATGTGTGGGTTTATTCTTAAGTGAAGGTATTGCTTTCATTTTCTAATGCACATCTGGTTCCCTAGTACCTTTAGGAATGCTATAACAACTCGCCTGGTAACGTGGTCCCTTTCTTAGGAAGACTTGCGATACAGGGGGAGCATCCCTGCCTGTCACTAACAGCTGCCAAAAAAATTGCTGCCGCAAGTGATTATGTGATCCGTGGGGGTTACAGAAATCTTATATATATTGTCAGTAATTATTCAAAAAAACTAAGTAACTGTGAAGAGCTTCAGAAAAGGTCAGTAGTGACATTTGGAAGAAGCAGCAGAGCAAGGTGGTGTGTGAGAGAGGTGGTAGTGTTTTCGGTGCTAATTTAATTGCTGCAGCTGAACAGAACTACTTTATTGAATAAGCATCCAACTGCGAGCTTAAGGTTAGTGCAATGTGCTTACAATCTTGCCTCAAACATTTCTACATGCCAGGAAGCACCAGACCATGCCCTAAATTTATATGTGTTGATTACATTATGTCCTGCTTCCCACATAGAAATTCCTAATTAAACTGCTGTATTAATATTTTTAATATATTTGGCTTCATGTCTGAAGCGCAGAAAACAAACAATGTTTTTCCAAAAATTTAATTTAACTCATTGTAAAGTGCACATAACATGTAAAAATATGTGTATCCCTTGGTGGCACCATGCGTAGTTGGTGCATCGTTGGCTCTGTCTACTGGAACATCAGAGACCCAGAGGTATCGAGGGTACCTGCAGGGTGGTGTCGTGGCCTTGCTAGGACTCATCTTCTAAGAAAGGGGAGAGACAACTGTTTTCCGTGGTCGTTTCTTGCTGTGCCAAGTCATGAAAACCAAAGAAAAGTTAGGATGAGGGCTTAACACTTCAGAGATCCCCTCAGGCCAAGGGTCGGAGGCTTGTTGATGCTGGTCGTCTCTCCTGGCCGTTGTTGGACTTGATCCACAGCAACCGTCCACCACCATGATCATTTAATAGATGTGCTTCTTTCCCACATCTGTAACTTTTCCTTCCTGTTTAAACATCTTCCTTCCTGTTTAAACATCTTACTGCAACTGGAACCTGTTCCCACCAGCCGTGGTCACCACGGGAAGAAGAGAAGTGTTTCTCAGGAGGAACAAGAAGTGAGGTCTGGGCGGAGGGAGGAAGGGCAGTGCCGTGCAAGGTGGTTGGCTCCAAGCTCATGAAAGGCTCTTCTGAAGGAGCCAGGGGCTGATCCAAGATGAGTTGCTTCACGTGGCAGCAAACACACATGTTTGCTGCCCTCAGTAGTCGTGGGTTTGGGGCAGCTGCACAGGGTTGGTGCTGGGACCAGCACCCGCTGCTTCAAAATGAGAGTTTCATGCTCTCTGATGCCTGGGCTGCAGTCATGTGCTTCAGGTGTCTCTTGATAAACCGCAAAGGTTTCTGGATGCACTTGTACTTGCTTTTGCACCTTTTTATTTTCTCTTTTTTTCTTGTTTCCTTCTTTTTCCTTTTTCCTTTTACTTTTTTTCCTTTTTCCTTTTTTCTTTTTTCCTTCTTTTTTCTTTCTTTTTTCCTTTTTCCTTCTCTTCCCTTTCTTTTTTCTTTCGTTTTTCTCTTTTTTTGCTTTCTTTTTTTTTTCTTTGATTCCTCAAAACATACCTGGGGATCTGAGATGTGAGCTCCTTAAATCCAGCCTCTCCAGAGCCGTATTTAGAGCAAAGGGGCCGTGCAGCATGGCCGTGCCACAGAGTCTCTCAGAATCACAGAAAGAAACTTTTAAGATCATCAGGTCCAACCGTTGACCCAGCACTGCTAGTGACCCTTTCAGGGAAGATATTCTTCCTAATATCCAGCCTAATTCTCCCCTGGCACGATCTCGTGGAATTTTTCCCACATTGCCCGGCACGGCTGGTGCTGCTGCTCCTTCGCAGTGATTTACATGGCTTTTAGTTCTCGTGTAAAGGCTGCCTGGGCCAACTTCTGTTCATGTGCTTTGGTGTCATCCTTAAACTCAGGAGTTTCATTTTATTGACTGAGAAATCGTATTTTAGTGTATTTGAATATGTGACAGGTTTCTCCTCGGTTTTAGCTGGATAGCTCTGCCTGGCCTAGCAAATTTGACATTTCTAGACAGAAATATGCTCTCCAGGGAAATTCCCTTGGTGTCCACAGTTTCAGCTAGTGTCCAATTACCCAAGAAAGATTTTACTATTTTATCTCTCAAATACCGGCCTGCAAAGCAAACCAAGCTTAGATTTGCATAGTTCTGTGTAATGTCTCAGCCAAAAGGGCTGGTGTGCACTGAAAATAAATAATAAAAAATGTATACAGATATATCTTCTTACATATAAACATTTAAATGAAAATTCCTGCACTCATTAGGAGCCTATTCAAAGACTGCTGCAGTCAGTTGAAAGACATTTATTGATTTAATAAGGCTTGGATCAAACCCAAAGTCTCCTGTAGACATCACTGTGCAGGGAACTGGTGCCCTGGACCTTATTCTTCCCTGGGAGCATCCCTTCCAGTCCCGTGCCAGGCAGTCCTGTGCCCCTGCCCTGATCCGCTTATCCAGCTCCTGCCAAATGTGCACAGAGGTCAGGTCATCAGTGTCTTGGGGAGGGTAGTGGACAGGGAGCAGATTAGAAATCAGCCGTGGAAAGTTCCCATTCGTTTGTGAAGGGGTGGTTGCACATCTGAGCTATCATGCTCTCTGGTGGCTTCTGGCCGGCTGCAAGGGACACCAGGCCCACACCTGTAGGGTTTCCTGGCACAGCCTTTACAAATCATAGAATCATGGAATTGTCAGGGTTGGAAGGGACCTCAAAGATCATGTAGTCCCAACCCTCTGCTATGGGCAGGGACATCCCCCACTAGATCAGGCTGCCCAGAGCCCCATCCAGCCTGGCCTGAAAAACTCCCAGGGATGGGGCTGCCACGCCCTCTCTGGGCAACCTGTGCCAGGGTCTCACCACCCTCATGGGGAAGAACTTCTTCCTCACGTCCAATCTGAACCGACCCATCTCTGGCTTCAGTCCATTCCCTCTAGTCCTGTCACTGCCCGACATCCTAACAAGCCCCTCCCCAGCTTTCTTGTAGCCCCCTTGAGATACTGGAAGCCACAACCCCAACTCTCTCAGTCTGTCTTCAAAGGAGAGGTGCTCCAGCCCTCTGAGCATCCTCGTGGCCCTTCTCTGGACACGCTCCAGCACGTCCAGATCTTTCTTGTGCTGTGGGCTCCAGAACTGGCTGCAGGACTCCAGGTGGGGTCTCACAAGAGTAGACTAGAGGGGGAGAATCCCCTCCCTTGCTCTGCTGGCCACGCACCTCTTGATGCAGCCCAGGACACGATTGGCTTTCTGGGCTGCAAGTGCCACTGACGACTCATGTTTAACCATACCAAACCTCCGGGTGATGCATTGGCCCACCTGGAAGCTCATAAGGACTCTGGTATAGCCCTTCCATTACAGACAGAAGGCAATTTTGCTTCTTTTTCCCTTCTGTGCGTGCTCCGTCTTCACTGGTGGGGTCGATGGTCTAAGTCTTCGGTTTTGCTTACCATGTCCACGTTGGCCCAAGAGGGCCAACTGCTGCAGGAGGGGTGGTTCATCAGGGAACAGACCTGTCCTGGAGATGGAGACTGGGATAGACAGCCAGACCCTGATCAGCATGTTGAAATTAGAGAAGCAGGATTATAAATCTGGGAGTCAGTTCCTCGAGAAGTTTTCTCAGATATCAAGGTATGTTCATCCAGGGCATTTTAACTGAGTGCTCATGTTCCCAGTGGAAAACAACTCTTTGAAAACTTTCAACCATCCCTGGTGGGATTCCCAGGCAAGGTTACAGCCTTTCTTCTCTCCCTGTTCTTGCACAGGGTAAGACATAGACGTACAGCGCAGCTCGACAGGGAGTTTTCTTTACATCACAAGTACACCTGGGAGAAGAATTTCATAAGATATCACTGAGAGAAAGAGCCCATCAGAGTTAAAAACTCAGCACCTTACATCCATATAGCCCTACAGAATGAGATAAACGACCAAACCCTCCATTTATGCAAGTTGTAATCATTCTGTTAGATGTTGGGTTTGAGATCCATCCATATGGATGCCAACTGCTGCTCCAGGTAGCAATTAGTGAAAGTTAAGGAGAAATTTTCTCTAAAACCATTTTCCAGCTTGAGCTTTATTAAAAATTATGTGACAATAAATGACTGAGGTGGGACAAGGTAGAAATAACGCATCTGAGCAAGGCCAGTAGCACGTGGTTTTCCTTCAGTTAGAAGAAACTTTAAAGGTCTGAGAGCATTGAGGGGGGAAAAAAAAAGATAAAGCAAACAAACAGAAACCATAACAAAATAGCCCAGTGATCTTTTCTATGGAACCTTGCTGAAGTTGCCTTCATGTTATGGTTTGTTACATTTATATTCCCAAATTGTGCAATTATAACCATAGCTAACAATGTTTAGACACATATTCTTATGGAACTGGATAAATCAGGGAAGTTGAAGCATGTCTAGAAGCATGTCTAAATGTTCATCTTAGGTGTCAGTTAATTATGATGATTAAAACTTCCAAGGTCATGGGTGGAGGTGATTTACAACGCGCTTGCGGCACCGGTGGTCAGAGCTCTTCTTGAGTTCCTGTTCCTTCTCAGGGGGTAGAAAAACCTTGAGTAAATTCCCTTTTTAGAAAAACTGAAAATCCAAAGAATACCAGGCGAAACAAATGGGGTGAAAACCAGAAGCTCTATAATGTCATGGTATCGGTATTTTACAACTCAGTTCGGAACACGGACTTCAACCTTGGCCTTCAAAAATTTTGCAGAGTGGAGGGGAAGGCTCATAAAGGGGTGATAGGAAACAAAGGATGAAACAATTCCCATGCCAAGAGATTAAAGATGATTACTGCCTATCTTCTAAGAGAGGCTTATTGAAATAGTGGTTAGTCTAGAGAAGGTGTATTAAGAAGGTTTCTCATAAAACGAGCCCAAGAGACCTTTCCCTTACACTGATCAGTGGCAAATTTTAAACTTAATGTAAAAGCAATTCTTTGTGGAAATGTGATTAAGTGTCGAACTTATTTTCGTAACAAGTTGTTGAGACCAAAGCTCATGGGGCTTTAAAAAGGAATTAGCTATCGATCAAGCATATCAAGAATTTTCATGAAGAATAGGTTTTAACCCCAAGACTTCAGGATTTAAGTGAGTAATCCAACAGGTTGGAAAATGCCAGAGCCGAGATAATTTGCCAAATAAATCCTAGGTTATTTAACAAGTTTCTCGAAACCAAACAGCGTTTACCTGAAAAGCATGTGTGCTTCTGTGGTGTCAAGTGTCCTCTAAGTTAGAGATTTTTAAAAAAAAAATGGAGGTAGAGATGCTCTCCACAGCTTCTATTTACGTTCTGCTACATATTCCGAAGCGTCTGAACAGATTGTGAAGTGAAGAAAATTAGAAAGGAAAAAATACAATCTTTATTTGGCTGCAAGAAAGCTAAGCATAGATGCAGAGCTTCAAAAGTGGGGATTTTTTTCACTAAGCCTGCTCTATAAATACTAATTAACTCCTGTACTGAACAGCGCAAGTAACAAGATGCTGAGGTATTTCAATCAGCATCTACAAGAGAGAACTAAATTAATGTTATTCTTAATTCCACCTAAATGGTTATACGTTAAGATTTTAACTGGATTTTAAATAATAAATTGAGTACAAAAGCTTAGTCTTCTCAGGAAACATCTGTCAGACTGGAGAAACTAACTCTGGAGTTGGGTGGGGGTTTATCTAAATAAATAGGTGCTTTAACGATGTCAAAACTGCGATTTTACAGCTGAAGGGATTTCTGTGCTTTTCTTCATCTTCTTTAGCAAGGCCCTTCACGTTTCTCCTTAATGTAGAGCTGAGTTTAAAACAATAGGTTCCTGCTAATACCAGAGCAGTGTGTTGTATAAAATACGGCAGGTTGAAAATAATACTTGTAATTAATGACTAAGAGGTTAATACCTTGAAGCCAAAAAAAAAGCACTTTTTGCAAAACAACCAAGTGCTTTCCCCACACGTGGCTTTCTGAATTGAGAGGCAGGGACGGATTAAGGTTTCCCTGCACTGCTTGTCATCATCCCATCTGAATTTCAGCATGGTTCCCCCATGAAGGGAATTTTGCAGCTGCTCTGTTTCTGTTTGCAAAGGAAGAGCTTGTTCTCAACCTTTGGGCATTTGCTCTCGGCTGGCGGTCACTGAAGCTGCTCCTGAGCTCTGCAAATGTTGTTCCACGGTTCAGTGTGAAACCCTGCTTGGGAAAATAGCTGCTCAGGCTCCGGGGTCAGAAATGAGTGGGTATGAATTTGTCATGCATAAAGCCAGGCTGCGAGAGGAGGATTTCTAACCCGTAGGACAGCGGGATGCTAAGAGAGAGCAGTGGGGCCAGCAGCTGAAGTTATTTCGGCGCTGGAGCTTAGTGAGTTTATCAAAGGGATTTGTCTGCAGCATAAAAGAAATGAACCGAAACCCTCGGGTCTGCTCCCTACAAAAAAAGGCAGGAGAGGAAACACAGCTCCCACATAAAAATCCCTCTCTGCCGTTCTGCTGACCACCTTCCTGCAGAGCTAAACAAAATGCAGTTTCACCCAGGGATTTAGTGCTGGTTTGATTTTACTGTCTTGTGTAACGAGCAGGGTGCGTGGTTGACATTAATGAGAGTGATTGGCCTGTGTCTAACCCTATCTAATGTAGTTTCAGCTGCTCACGCTTCCAGGTTCCTTTAAAGTGAATTTTATTGGTGTGCTCTTAAGAAAAGAAGTCCTGTTTGTATTTTTGCAGATGAATATTGATTTCATTTTTGGTGCTTCAGAAGCAGGCGGTTTGGGAGGTGTGTGTGTGTGTTAATAAAGCAGCAAAAGGACAGCACAGAGAGGTTCTGGGCAGGCACCCTGGGTGCTGGGGAGGGACTGCAAGAGGAGTCAGGGGACGTCCAGGGTTATCTCAGGCAGGTTCAGCTGGATTTGGTATCCGAAAGAAGAGAGAAGATACTTCTTTTTCCAGAAATTATATGTTCAGTTCTCGCATGCTAATATTCTGCTTGTAATATGCTGACAGTAGTTCATCTGTGCAATGAGATTTTAAGCTGTAGCACGACATCTCCTTTCACGAGTTGGGCTGATTCTGCATTAGAAGCAGCAGCAGCAAGGGTGTCCTGCCCTCTGCCTTGGCACGAGTCCCCCTTGGTCTGGGTGTGATCTCTGAGGTGGGACCACTGTAGGTAAATAACAGGTAATCTAGTATTTTCAGTTTCGCTATCCTGACCAGAAAAAAGTTACCAGGTCTGACAACAGCTATCACAGTCGGATGGGTCTAAATCCCTCGCGGGAGACGGTAAGTGAATCATTGCTTTGAGAAACACATTTTGTTGTTTATTTTAACCCGCTGGTGTGTGAGCTTGGAGCCTCCGTTTCCTTGTAGGCTATTTGCAGCAGAGCTCTGCTCCCTGATCTTGGCTCTCACTAGCTCCCCGGGCAGAAAATGCATTTCCTTCCTCTGAGTGTTTGCGCGATGGAAGGACTTGTTCTGTAATTAGCCAGGCACTGTTCGTCACCCGTTCTACCTATTTTCCAACACATGAAAACCAGTTGTACTTCTCTGGGGCTCATTTGTCATGGGAATAACCCATGGGAATAACCCTGTTGTGTCCCTCTCTTGTACTATTATGTGGCTCTCTAATTCCCTTGGAAAGTTGGTAGTCAAATCTTATATATCCTTATACTCCTTCTTTAAACTCTGGATAGAGATGTGCAGCCGTAACTCCAGTTTAATTAAGTCTCCTTTTACAGATATTGTACAGTTTTTATGAATTTCATCATGGCATTGGCACATTTCACCACGTAATTTATAGAGGTTTGCAATGATTCGTTTGATAGGCATTGTCTGTGGATTTCAGTTCATCAGGGATCAGCAGAACTATAATTACACAGTAATTATTAAATAACTTATTCACAAATCGCTGTGCCAGTGAAACCAAATATCAGAGCAGTGGAACAGCATCTAGTTCCTCTAGGCATGGGTGTTCAGGTCTGTTCTGGGCCCAGAGCTGTTCAACATCTCTCTCAGTGACAGAGACAATGGCATCGAGGGCACCCTCAGCAAGTTTGCTGACAACACCGAGCTGTGCGGTGCTGTGGAGTCGCTTGAGGGCAGGGCTGTCACCAGAGGGACCCGGGCAGGCTTGAGAAATGGGCCAGGGCAAACTGCAGGAGGGTCAGCGAGTCACAGGGCAAGGTCCTGCCGCTGGGTCGGGCCAACCCCAGGCACGAGCACAACCTGGGCACAGGGTGAGATCGTCTCTGAGCTCCCTTCCAACCTAAGACATTGACATTCTATGATTTTATGATTCTATGATTCTATATACACACAAGAATTTCAGAGATGGGCCTGCTTACTCTGAATGTGGTAGCAATGCATAGATCAAGCAAGAACATCTGTAACTGAGAATGAGACTTATTCTGGAAAGAGTTGCCTATGCCAGTATTCCCAGAGCTGCAAGCAGCAAGAGAAGACTTTCATCTGGGAAGGCCTACTCAGGAGGTGTTGGGGTCAGGAACCCAGGTTTCCCTGGCCTGGAGGAGCATCTCCAGAGGCTGACAAGTCAACTCCTTGTATCCAACCTGCTGCTCCCTTGTAACTCAGGCAGATTCCTGTTTTCTTCCTGATAAGTGATGGGTCCACAGGGATGTTGGATGGGGCTTGGAGCAACCTGGTCTAGTGGGAGGCGTCCTTGCCCATGGCAGGATGTTGGAACTAGGTGGTCTTTAAAGGTCCTTTCCAACTCAAACCATTCTGCAGCTGGTTAAACCCTCCACCAGCGTGTTCCCATTGACCCCGTGCCCAACTGGAGTTGGGCACGAGGTCAATGGGAACACGCCGGTGGAGGGTTTAACCAGAATGTCTCTCCTGCACCCAAGCTGGTTTTATGTATGTGGAAGTGGGAGAAAAATTAACAAATCTGCCCATTATGAACCTGGCATGAGAATATTAGCAGTCGTTGGCACAGCCCTACAGCACACTGGGAGGAGGTAGCACCGTGGCACGCATCTCATCTCTAACGTATGTTTTGCCTCAGTTACTTCCAGAAATATAGCCACGGTTGTGCAGATTTAAAGAACGACCTCTGAGAACAAGAATATAATTATTGGGAGTCGGAGCAATGCTAATCATATGTTTCTGAACAGCAAAAATGCTAACAGATTTTTAGGTCTACATTATTCATGAGCTTCCTATTTATGCATAGGAATGAAAGACTGAGCTAAAAGGACCCCGACGACTTTGTCACTTTTTTCTTCATTTTCGTTATGGTCTCCACAGCTGTAAAAGTCATTAAAGCAGCAGTTTTCCCTGGGGGGAAAAATAATCTGATCCAGGAAATACGGATTAATGAGCAAATATTGTCTATCCCTTATGAACTAACTCAAACAACTAAATAAAAACGTTGTATTTCACGTAGCTTTTGTGACATAGACACAACTAGGCTGTTGATAGGCTTTTTCTTTTGTCGGGTGAGCTCGCTGCTTGGCGGAGAGCCCGCGTGTTGCATTGATGGCCGGGTGGATTGATGAGCAAACCTCAGCACACAGGTCGCAGCGGGTGGTCAGGCAGCGCAGGGACAGGTTGGATTGCAACAGGAAGCTTTCAGAAAATTTTCCTTAACCAATCGTGGTTAAAACAAGAGCTTCTCCTTTTCCTTTCCAGCTGCCAGCCCGCTGTGGGTCTGGCTGCAGCCACTCGCTGAGAAATTGAGATGCTTCAAGTGTGCAGGGAAAGGGAATTTCATAAATCGCATCCTCAGTAGTGCTTTCTTGATAAACGTTACAGAAAAAAGATTGCAAACCATGTGGAAGATTTCATAAACGGAAGATTTCATCAACAGAGACTGCAAATTGGTCATGCCTTTCGTTATCTTTTATTTTTTGTAATGCTCGACAGTGTCTTGTAACTGGATACACAGTGCTGAAAGAAATGCCTTTTGATTTGACATCAAACCCCGTTGATGCATCTTCTTAGAATGCAGAAGTGCTGTCTGAGGTTTTCTTCGTTTGTGAAAGTTATTGTTACATTTCATACACGGCAATCAATGGGTGTCCCTAGGCTAGAAATGCATCGCTTCAGAAGTCTTTCTCTGCATCTGAAGGGGCTGCTGTATCTTTGAGAAAAAAACCAAACAACCCCACACAACATCCTTCTGTGGCTTTATGCAGGTTAAATACCGTGTCCCCAGTGCTGGGATGGCCGGATGCCCGTGGCGTTTTGGGGAAAAGCAGAACTCCTCACTGATCAGCTGCCGCTGGTGCTTTTCCCTTCTCTTCAAACCCAGAGCACCTCTTCTCTCTCGGGTGATGTTTTTGCTGCTGTGCTCCTCCTCCACACTCGGAGGTCATCCCAGAGGGTGCGGAGAGCCCTGCACACCCAGGGCAGACGTGGGACCTGCCACAGGGCAAAAACATTTCATAGAATCATAGAATTTTTTAGGTCAGAAAAGACCCCTAAAATCACCAACACCAACAGTTAACTCAGCACTGCCAGGCCTGCTACTAACTGGTGTCCTTGAGCACCACATTTCTACCTAGTTTTGGAGTTCTTTGCCTTTTCGTGGCTTTTCTCTACACATAACCTCTTCCATCTCCAAATTACCCGTAACAATATTTTCTTTGCAATTAATGAACGAATTCTTTTTGCTGCCCTGACCCTTTGCATGGTTACTTTTGCGTTTTCTTCTTAGATCAGCTTCACAGGGGTTTCTGCAGCCGCACGGTGTGTGAGACTGCTGAAGGCTGCAAGTGCCGAGGATCACTCTGAAATCCATAGAGATCTCATTGTCCATATTTGTTTTTCAAATCTGAAAAATTTTATTATTCATTTATTCAAATGGGTATTTTCCTTTAAATACATTGAACTTCTTTTTCCTTTTTGAGTAGTTTAGCTCTTGTTAATAGCAATGCAAAGGTGTACTGGTGATGGGACGATAAACTAGTGGGATTATTTTTGTGATACTCAAAAGTAGACTGCGGTATGAATGGGAGCTTGTGCCAGAATCCTTCTGTTCAGGATATATTTCCCTGATTTCATGAAATCATAGAATCAGAATGTCTTAGGTTGGAAGGGAGCTCAGAGATGATCTCACCCAACCCCTGCCACAGGCAGGGACACCCTTAACCAGCCCAGGTTACTCCAGGCCTCATCCCACCTGGCCTTGAACATCTCCAGGGAGGGGGCAGCCACAGCCTCTCTGGGCAATCTAGTCCAGAGTCTGGACACCCTTGGACCGAAGAATTTCTTCCTAAGATCCAATCTAAACCCATTCTACTGCAGTTTAAATCCATCTCCCCTGGTCCTATGTCTGGACACTCTTGTCAAAAGTTTCTCCCCAGCCTCCCTGTAGAATCGTACAATCATAGAATTGTCAGGGTTGAAAAGGACCTTAAAGATCATCTATTTCCAGCCTCCTGGCCATGGGCAGGAACATCTCCCACTTGATCAAGTTCCCTTCAGGCAGTGCAGGCAGGGATAAGGTCCCCCCAGAGCCTTCTCTTCTCCAGCTGAACAACCCCAGCTCCCTCAGCCTGTCCTCGCAGCAGAGCTGCTTCAGCCCCTGGGTCAGCTTTGTGGCCTCCTCGGGACTCGTCCCAACAGCTCCATGTCCCCCTTAGGGTGGGGACACCAGCACTGGGCGCAGTGTTGGAGGTGGGGTCTCACCAGAGCCCAGCAAAGGGGGGGAATCCCCTCTCATGCCCTGCTGGCCACCCTCCTCTGGATGCAGCCCAGGGCAGGGTTGGCCTCTGGGCTGCACGAGCGCCCTGCCAGCTCAGGCTGAGCTTCTCCTCCAGCAACACCCCCGAGTCCTTCTCTTCAGGGCTGCTCTCAGCCCACCCTGTGCCCAGGTTGTGTTTGTGCCTGGGGTTGGCCCGACCCAGGGGCAGGACCTTGCCCTGTGACTCACTGACCCTCCTGCAGCTTGCCCTGGCCCATTCCTCCAGCCTGCCCGGGTCCCTCTGGTGACAGCCCTGCCCTCAAGCGACTCCACAGCACCGCACAGCTCGGTGTTGTCAGCAAACTTGCTGAGGGTGCCCTCAATGCCATTGTCCCTGTCACTGAGAGAGATGTTGAACAGTGCTGGGCCCAGAACATTCCTTCCCAGCCCAGGCATTCCCGTGAGAGGGAAGCTGTGCACAATGTGTTAACATGTGAAATTGTTGCAGTAGTGGGGACTTCATACTCTTAGTGGCAAGATGACCTTTATTTTAAATGTTATTTTGAGCCATTTTTAATGGAAATATAATTTATGCTTGTTAGTGGTTCAAAGCCCCCACCAATCGAATTAACTTTAAAACTTTTTTTTTTTTCCCTATGCTATAAAATAGTTCATCCTCCATAAAACATGATGATACATTCTGGAACTTATTAAACATTAAAAGAATAAATACAATTTAGTAGACTGTAGAGCTAAAGCAATGTGTTATTTTAGTGTCTTTTCCTGAAGAAAATCAAATTCCATTAGAATTTTAAGTAAAACTTTAAATTCATCCCATTACTTTTTGTGTGCCAGTTGAGAAGTCATGTGGTGCTCAGCCCTGGGACTCCACAGAAATGGATTTCAGTGAGTGCTCTTAAACTTAACTTTCGTTGGACTTCTTTTACAAGAGGTAACTAAATGGGTCATTAACGTGGTTTTCTACAGGTTTCAAAATACTTGAATATTTAGTAAAAAACTCCTGCTATGAAACCAAACCAAACTATTGTAGATGTAGATCAGGGAGGATTGATGAAGGATGGAGCAAGTAAAGTACCTGGCAATTTCAGGTCTCCAATTCATGGTTAATAATTTTAAATTTTCTTATTGTTTCATAAGCATTGAACTATTAAATACTGATCATCCTGTAATAGAAGAACAAGCTATTTAAATAAAATAAACCACTACTAAGGCAATTAAGATGTAATAACTCAAACTTGTAAAAGAGCTCAAATCGCAATTGCAAAATATTAATGGTGACTAAAAGACACAGACTAAATTAAGGTCACGTCTGTACCCAATCCACTTACACTTTCCATCCAAAAGATTTATTATTAAATATGTTTTTCCATTTACCATTGTATGCAGTCTCTGGCTTACCTAGGCTTAAGGACCTTAATTTCAAAACAACTCATTAATCTTCAGCATAGCTGATAAAGCCCAGAGGAGAATAGATTAAATAAGCCTGGTTAATTATCAAAGGTCATAAATGAAAATAGCTATGAGATTTTTTTTTAAATTAATTAATGTGTTTGCCTTTAATTGCCAGTTGTGTTTTGGACCAGTTATTGATTCTTCCAACACATGGGAAGTCTAAATATTGTTCCAGCCAAATGCAACCATTTTTCCGATGCAGACTGGAATGAAAGAAGCTTTTGATGTTCTCCCATGGCAAAGTGCTCTCCTTCTGATCTGTAGCATCATGTTTTGACACTTCCTCAGATCTAGAAATTACACCCTCACTAGATAAGATGTTACCCATATTGAGTAAGCACCTACCCCCATCATATTTCGAAATACTCGGTGAAGTTGTGTTCTCTCCTACCCAGTGTAGGTCAGGGTTATTCACTGGCAAATATGAATATCTAATCATACCTTTTCAAATCATATCTTAAGAAAACTCATGGGATTTTAAATTGAGTATAAGTAGGGAAACTGTTTAGAGTGTTGATGATTAATAACTAGACTGCAAAATACTAGAAAAAAAATGAGAATAGCATTAGACGGAGAAAACTGCAATATATGGCGATGCTCTGGTTTTGCTGAGTTAACTGTGCACCATTTCTTGACTGTGTATCTGACTTCTCAGTCTTCCTCAGAAAATACTCCTGAGCAGGAAGGATTTCTGTGCTCGTGTGTGTCATACCCTAAAACGAGATTTCAAGAAACACAAGGTTTTAGCTAAAGGCAACCTGGGTCTGTTCCAGCAGTCATTCCACAGCTGGGATCAAAACACCTGAGGAATGGCAGAAACCGATGTTACAGTGTTCAGGGCTACAGAAACCAATGAAAACAATCCACGGTTTCTGTTCACCCTAGTGATTGTAAAATAGGTTAGACTTCCTGTCATTGTAATAGTGAAGAATACAAATAATTAAGTTATATCTCAGACTTGTATAGCATTGCTTTTTATTTTGAAAAACAGAATTTGAGTGTGAGTTATGGCTTTACCCATAATAAAGAATACATTTTGGTTTTTAAAACTGGTATCCTCCCAACAGCATCACCAAAACACACCAAAACCATCTCAACCAGCTAAGAACACCAAGTGCTGATTCCAATTGCTCCGACATGTTTTGTCATTTCAAATTCATTATTAGAGAAATTTGTAAATTCGCTATTATAAAACACAGCGACAGACCCAACGGGTGATCCCCGAGGGGTTTGTACCGAAATGGGGAATTTGTTACAAGTTCAGTGTGAACTGAAAGCTGGCACGGGGACATAGGGGCAGGAGAGACAACGGGAATCACTACAGAGCACTCCTCTCCCATTTGCGTTTGTGCCAGGACAGGGTGTGGGGAAAAGAGAGAGGAGAGCACGGGCACACACCAGGTACGGTCCTGTGGCATTTCAGATTTCTCCAGACTTCACACTTTTTTGTATCTTCACCATCACCTTTCCCTTCTTGGCTTTAGTACGAGTCCTGCTGGGACGTGAGCTCTGGCTCCGAGGGGGCTGTGCCAGACCCTCACCACAGCCCAGGCTTGGGTCTGTGCAGTATTTGCCAGCACAGACTGAGATTTTGGTAGTTTTTCTCTTCTTTCTCTCACTGGCAGATCTCAGTGTTTTGTTCTGAAAGCATCGTTTGTGAGTTTGAGACTCATTGCGTTTCCAAACTGCTTCTTGCAGACTGCGGTTTAATGTTGAAATCCTTCGTGTTACAGAAGCAGCAAATTCCACAGGACAAAACATATTCTGGAAAATACAGAATCAAACCCTTTTTTGTGAGATGCATAACAATTACACTCCAATATAATGACACTGAGCTGCCTGCCCTGTCCCAAATGGCTGCTGGGCTCGAGCCTGTGGGCAGGGAAACACGGCCCCGTTAGCAGCAAGGACAGGGGGATACTCCTAACCCATGAAGGAGGCTGTTTGAACTGAGTTATGCCAGTGTAAACTGGAGCTATAATGGATAATTTTTAAATAACAGATAATTTTCAAATGGAAAGACCTGAAACTCATGAAGGAGGCTGTTTGAACTGAGTTATGCCAGTGTAAACAACTGGAGCTATAATGGATAACTTTTAAATGTGTCCTGGGTTTAGCTAAAAACCCAGTCCTGTTTAGTGATTTTTACTTTTCAGTTTAGTGTCTTCTCAAAGGCTGCACGTTCTGAAGTCAGCAGCATGTTTTTGCAGACAGTGTGTGCTACTGGCTGAAGAGGGTCCCTTCGGAGAGCCGGCCAAGTTAACGATCATCACACCAATATGGCTACAGATCGTCCTTCCTTTATTGCCCCGGACAGCTCAATATATACAGTTCAGCAGTGTCCCCGCGCCTGCCCCTTCACAGAGTTGGTCAGTTACAGGTTTACACGCGCCAGTGTTTTATTGGGCAGTGCCATTCCACTATGCAAGCGGCTATCACCCCCTCTTCTCCCCCCGGGGCCAGCACCTCCCGCCAAGCATCTCGCAAAGCTCTCACAAAACAGATAAAACCTCCTCCTCCCTGTGTTCCAAGGCAGCTTCAAGGACAGAGCCTCTGTTTAGGCCTACGCTGGGTTGTCCACACTTTTAAAGTTATACCGCACCTCTGCTCCAGAAGAAATTCCTCTACAACTGGCAGTGATAACACCTGATGTTTACAGTTACTGCCTGGGACTGGTATGTAGAAAGACTCTTGCTTATACTTATTCCTACAGTGACCAAGGCCACTGCTGGCTCTTGTGTGCCACGCTGGCAGTGCCGGGTAGTAAGAGGGGGGCACAAGGAAGTAAAAGGTCGCACCTCCGAGGGGTAATAGACAGAGCAGGTGACCAACGAGAGTATTCCATCCCATATACGTCATATCTAGTATAAATTGAGTGATCACGAGAGTTTCGGCCCTTTTCGGCCTTTTTCTTCATTTCACTTTTCCTGCAATGGCCGGTGTCCAGAGAGGACTCCATCTGACCTCCTGCTTTCGATCCGGATCCTGAGTTCCCGAATCCAGCTCCCTGTATCCAGCTCCCGCCGCCGCTGAGCCTGGGGTTTCCCCAGTGCCTCCTGCTCTGCAGCACCAGTGGTGATTTCTATCGGGAGAGGGAGTCGGGTTTGATATCGGGCTACTATCTATAGTTGTATATAATTCTTTAATCTTTTTACCATTATTTCTATTATTTTCATTAAAGCTGTTCTAGTTTTTTTTCTTCTCTAACCTGTAAGCCTCTCTGCCTCATTCCCTTTTCTCTTCCTGTTTGGCGGGGGGGAAGAGGGGGTTAGAGAGCGTCTGTCCATGTTAGTGGCCGGCCCAGCCCTAACCCACGACAAAATGGAAAGACCTGAAAATTTTCTGGTCCTGTGGGCAGTTCCGTGTCTGTACCCGATTGCTGGTGGGTTTAGGGGATGCGGAGGAGGGGGTAGGGTGCTTGCTTTGTGGGGGGTGGTGTGGTTTTTATCTGTGGGTCAGAGGCTCGTAGGCTGTTTTTCTGCAGGCAACAGACTGAAACAACATCTCCTTTACTTCTGCTGAGTTTTACATATTCTCTTGGCGGGGGGAAAGTTGGTTTATGCTGTTAAGACGCTGGGACCGGGAGGACGCCTGAGTCACTGGATCTAATCCCCTTACGCTGCAGGCTGCTCCGTCATGTAATCCCTGCCATAAACTAATCGAGTTTCCTCCTCGAAGGAGCTGAGTTTCCTTCTCACAAGCTCTGCCGAGGTGCAGCGTAAGCAGCAAAGGCTGCGGTCCCGCTCCGGGGTGCCGAGCGCCTTCTCTCTCCGCTTACACCCATTTGTTCGTGCACCCAGGGGCTGAAGTATTACTCGGTTCCTTAATCATATTCAAAGAAATTTTCTAGGCAAATAATTGCAAGTAATTGGACTCTGGTAAACTAATAACCAGTTGTTATTTACTGCCTGATTTTTGCCTACGTATAGGCTTTAATAGCTCCTTCCACCTCGTATTTTCCTAAAGCCTTGAATGTCATGAAGCTGTACTTGTGTGAGTTTATCCTCCCTGAACATGTCTTTAATTCTCAGTCCTGCTGTACCTGCTGTCCTCCCCTCTCCATGAGTTTACTGTTGTTTTGATAATTTTATGTGCAAAAGTATTTAAATCCCTCTGACCTGAGTATGCTGAGCTGATTGAATTTTGCTTTAACTTTGGTCTGGCAATTTCCATTTCCATTTTGTTATTCAGAATGCCTTCTTTTACGCTTTTGATAGAACCAAAGGGGAAAAAAAATATTTTTTGGTCTCTGCCTAATTTATCTACCCTAACTTTGTGAACAGAGGTGCTTGCAGTTTTCTTAAGGTATCTGTGGGTGTTTCACAGCAGGTTTGCTGTGGTTTCCTTTCCAAGGGGTGGCTCAGCTGGGCATCAGGGCAGCTCCCGCTCCATCTCTGCCCTGCTGGCTTTCCCAGACGTTGCTTCTTTACGGCCAATTCCTTTTGTTCCTTCTAATTTTCCTCTGTGTGCTGCGTAGCCTTTCATGGGGTGGTTTCCCATTTTCTTGTGAGTTTTTCTCCGCAAGGTTTTTTCTGCCTGGGATCAGAAAGGAATTTGTAGATGCTATCTCTTTCCTTTTGGTAAAAGGTAACATTAAATGTCCTTGACATCGAACCGCACCTCCTTGTCCCAGCTGTCTTTAGTAGCTTATATTCTCCGAAGATTTCTCTTTTGAGGGTTAAAGCTGTAGTTACAAGTCTGCGGGGTTTATTTAAACTCACTCAGCTGCTGATTCTCTAACCCCACCTTATTTCCAACAGTCAGCTCTACCATATGCTCACCGCTGCTAACCAAAGCTGGTTTTAAAAGAACATTGTGTTTTATTTCTTCCCATTACAACGCAGTACAGGTACTTGCACACCTTCTCCCACATTTCCCCGTTGGGCTGTTACACGAGAACCCATAGCTGCATTTCTCCATTTAAGTTCTTTCTAGTTGTCTTTATCAAAATGTGATTTTGCAGATAAATAGATTTCCTTGTATTGTCCCAAGAAGGCTTTCCTCTGCCTTTCTCAAAGTAATATTAACCCAGACAGTTTGTTTTCCCCATGTTATCATCACTTATTCACAGAATCCCAGACCCGTTTGGGTTGGAAGAGACCATCTCATTCCAATGCCCTGCCCCGGGCAGGGACCCCTCCCACCCGAGCAGGTTGTGGAGGTAGGTTGCCCACAGCTTCTTTGTTATATATTATATAGTGTTGGATCTTTAATATCCCTCCCAGCCCAAACCATTCTGTGATTCCATGACCTCTAGCACATCCCCAAGCACTCACTGATGGGGTATTTGTAAAGGGAGCTGGACCTTAAAAGGCAGTAAGAGGTACGTTTGTACACACTTTAGAAAAAATAAACTCTCGTCTTCCATCAGCTTTTACCAAAGTGTGCTACTCCCTTTTGGCTAAACCTGTTTTGGCCCATTTTCCTGGCAGAGCCTGAGTTCCCGAAGGGACTGAGCTCTGCCTCCACAGCACGGTCGCTGCAAAAACCCCATTTGAGCATCCCTGGAGCCTCGTGGCACAGGAGAGATGCCCACCGTGAGTTATGACCTTCTGTCTTGCACGTCCACTGGGTTTTTGGAGGTTGATTGTGGGAATTTGCCTTGTTATCCCAATCGGAGAGCAGCAGTGGGTCTGCAGGGGCAGCTGGAGGACGGCAAAGTGGGCAACCAAAAGCTTAGCAAGTGATGTGAAGTGCTTTGGAGCTTTAGTCTGTTTACACCTTGAAATTATTATCATTTACACCTCGAAATTATGAGTTTTTCATGTAAGTTTAGCAGCCAATATCCCAGTGCCCAGCCCACTCCTCCTGTTTCTGTCATTTTGGTCCCAGATTGAATTAAAACCCTGCTCTAAAATAACAGGATGATTTTGGCTCCCCGGAAGAGGCAATTCTGGAGATAAGAGCGAGAATCCCGCACGCAGCGATTCAGACAGCACCAAGTCTGTAAAGGGCAAACTAGGAGGTGGTGTGAAGTCATTGCTTTTCCTCTGGTTTAATCTAAAAAGCTCTGCTCGAGGAGAATTCTCCACTGAAGTCACAGAAATGGCACAGAATATCATGTTTTTCCATCATACTTCCATATTTTTTTCCGCAACTACCCTTGAAAATTTTATATTGTAAGATTGGGGTCCCAGAAAAAGGAAGTACAGATACTACCACTCTTTCCTACACATCCTTGTCTCCCAGTGTTACTAAGAAGTCATTAATCTATTTTAATTTTAATGAACCAGCCTAGCGCACTTATAGGAAAACCAGCTGGTTTTGTTTTCTCTCTGTAGACCTGAACAATTTCATGAATAAAGATTTGCAAAGAGTTTTAGAACTTGAAACTAGAAATATATTCATCTCTCCAATTCCTTGATCTAATAACGTATTTAAACAATGAGGTTTTTACAAGAATAATGCATGATATTACTGCCTTCGCTTCCAGCCTCAATGATGCCGTGATTCTGTGACTTTATGCTACTTTAAGCACCTACAATTAAGTCTAGATCCAGTGTTTCCAAAAGAAGCACGATCCTAGTAAAATCCCTCTTGGTTTGGGTACGCTATTTTGCCTTTTAATGAAATATTGTACTCATTGCGTATGTTAATTTAGTTGCTTGTTGCAAAGAATGTTGTCATTCTGCAGCAAGAGGAACCTTTTCCATTATAGGAAGCCATAGCAACAAGAAAGATTTACTCTTAAATTCACAAGAAAAAGATCCTGTTATTTTAGGGTAGCCAGGAAAACAACTTTTGCCATCATTGCACAATGCTTTTGAGGCAAAGCTCGTAATTACACATGAGAAGCAGGAGATAATTTCTCAGAACATAAAGATTCTGGAGAAATTAAAGACCACTAAAACACATCATTGTAAAACTTGTGAAACAATCATTACAATACAAAATCGAGGAATTCTGGATTTTTCTTTGGGTGTTTTTCTGAGTCTCGTTTCAGCACAAAGTCTTTTTCTCCTGCTAAACCACGTCTTCCCTACGCGGGAATACAACCTTATTTCACAGAGGACACCTTTTTTCCTAAGCAGCTGGGTACATTTTGTCATTTTTCCCTTTTTTCCCCCTTTTTTTTTTTGGCATCACAGTAACCTGAAAAGAAATTGTAGGGGAAAAAGTACCAAACTGGACAAGAGCAGAGAGTGTGTTCAGCTATTACCTGCACATCCATTGTTGTTGGCTCACTCACATGTTTTTTTTTCATTAGCTTTTTGTGTAGTCAAGACATGGTCAATGATCTTTTGAGCTTGGTAGTTCTGCTAAATCTTTTTATTAAGGGTATTGAGTAACTGCGTTGAGATGGTAACTTGCTTCTGCATGAGATTGATTGGGACTGGTATTTCATTTTGCATAGCACTATTCAAAGCTAATAAAAGGCACAGATGATGAATTTTAAAGCACAATTATAATGAAAAGGCACAGATGATTGTTTCGTTAGACTTGAATGCTGGAGAATTGTGCTCTTAACTTTTTTTGTTGTTTGTACTGGTTGCCCCAGGTGAAGTAAACATCTTCAAAATGTGTTTAGTGGTTTTCAGAAATGTTTTCTTGTGGAAAGACTTTGATAATTAAAAAGATGTGCATTTTTAAAAGTCCACTAAAGCAAAAAAACGATTATTCAAAAACCGTGTTCAAAATTGTCACCTCAATTTGTATTCATCATAGGAAATTGCCTTTCATATAGCGAGAAAAAAACCCTTTTCCTAGCCGGGTTTCAGTAATTCCCAGGAGAAATGTTTCCGAGCTTGAGAAGTCCAGGCGTGGCTTTGCCAAGGCAGCAGCCAAAAATATTTGCATATTCAGCGTGTGGTGGTCCCAGTGTTGTCTCCTCATGACACATGAACGATGTAGCTGTGGTTCATAGGCACAGAAGTCTGGTCGACTGCATGTTTGCCACAGCCCACGATCCTTGCCACAAGGCAGCCCGATCTTTAAATAAAATTGTCGTGTCTGTTGCATGACTGTTTGCTGTCTCATTCTGTATTTGTCTTCCATGTGTGATTAACACCCAAATGTTCTCTTTTTTTTTTTTTTTTTCTCCTTTTCCCTTTTTGTAGAAATTATTGAGCCTACTACCTCTAGTCCTGTCTCAAGCCCAGGTCAGTATCCACATACCTTCACGAAGTATGTCTGGGTACTTTTTCACAGGGACCCATATCGGATGCATTGCCATATCAATAACCGGAATTGATTACGGGCAGCTTTGTTGTGGTAGTGCTGTACTGTCTCCTTCCCATCTTTGTGCATTCATTGCTTTGTCTTCCCTCCAGGCTTCCTGTGTTGTTCTCTTCTTAAACTTCCCCTTTCGAGAAAACCCCTCCTCGCATCTCCGTTTTTCTCCCATCCATGCTCTGCCCCAGGGTGCCACAGGGGATGTGCGCGGGGCAATGCAGCCGTTTTTGGAAATTGCTGTGTTTTCTCTTTGCCACAACCTGACTTCTCTGGTGTTACTGTTAAACATGAACCTTGGTTTAAGGCTTGCAGATTTCTCACCCTCTTGTCCCTGAATGACGCGTAGGAGGGATCTAAGACCCCATTGTGAGGTCCTCCTCATTGTAGGGTTCCAGAAGGTGCTCCCGGAGAGCTGAAGAGCCTGCCCCTGTGCCTTGGCAGGCAGTGAGAGGTTCCGAGCGTTCATCGTGACTCCCCATTTTCTCAGATGTTGCGTGAAAGATCTGTGGCTGAGAGAGGCACGTACCCCAGCTAAGCACTTCATTGTTTCAGAGCCCCATTAAAGACTTGCCCTGAGACAACTTGCAAGGTACCCAACAATAGGTAATTTGTTAAAGCGACAGATACAAGATTCAGAGTTGACGTTGATAAAGTCACTCTCTGCAATAGTGCTAATACATGATACTAATGCTAGCAAAATACTCTCCCGGGTATTACTCACCAAAAGGTGGAAGCACAGTCCTTACCAAGAAGGTGTCCCTGTCTTGGGTGAAGGAGAAGGAGCACAGCCCCTCGACTGCCTCTGCTGGGTTCTTCTCCCTCCATCGACACATACCCTCCCTCTATGCTCCTTATATACTACCTTCCTCCCCACCCAGGGTGGCATTCAGCATGATTTGAGTGAAGAGTGGGTGACTATAGTCATATGAGGATATTAAAGTAAAAATTTCCACTCTGGCCCCTGTGGCCTTCAGAATTCTGTTTTGAGTCAGCTTATCTGTTTGCAGGATGATGTTCACATTGTTAGTCTCCGTTGGGTCTTGTTCTTCAGCCAAAGCAGGGACCTCCTGGCACCACCAGACTCCCTCCTTCGGCCAGTTCTCACCGTGCAGGCTTTGTTGTTCTCCGTTCTCAGGGTCTGTGCAACAGACAAGCGAACACCTGCGTCCAGCAAGTCTGAAACCCTCAGGCTAAAATAACACACAGGGGTTCCCCGTTGCTGCTCCCCAGCAGGTCGCCCTCAGTGGAGCTGGACAGCTCGGCGCAGGAGAGAGCTGCCCTGCTAAGAGTTGGCCTCGGGTCAGCCTGTAACCATGTCCCAAATCACTTGCCAAAGGGTTTGGGAGGGGTAAACCGTGAGTGTCACCCCGTTGCAGCTCCCGTTGCTCTGACAGTGGCAGACTCAACGGGCTGATGTTAGAAATTTTGTGACCGGCAGAAGTAGGGAGGTGATTGTCCCCCTGTACTCAGCACTGGTGAGGCCACACCTTGAGTGTTGTGTTCAGTTTTGGGCACCTCAGCATAGGAGAGATATCGAGGTGTTGGAGCGAGTGCAGAAGAGGGCGACAAAGCTGGTGAAGGGCCTGGAGAATAGACCTTACGAGGAGCGATTGAGGGAGCTGGGACTGTTCAGTTTAAGGAAGAGGAGGCTGAGGGGAGACCTCATCATGCTCTACACTGACTTGAAAGGACATTGTAGAGAGGTTGGTGCTGGTCTCTTCTCACAGGTCATTAGGGACAGAACCAGGGGGAATGGGTTCAAGTTGCAACAGGGCAAGTTTAGGCTGGACATTAGGAAGAAATTCTTCACGGAAAGAGTGGTCAGACACTGGAACAGACTGCCTAGGGAGGGGGTTGAGTCGCCATCCCTGGATGTGTTTAAGTGTGGCTTAGATGTGGTGTTGGGTGAGATGGTTTAGGGGTGAACTTGTAGTGTAGGGTTAATGGTTGGACTTGATGATCCCAAGAGCCTTTTCCAGCCTGAACTGTTCTATGATTCTATGATTTCCATAAGTAATGCGTTTCCACGAGTAAGGCGTGAGATGCTCTGGCCTGAGAAGTGTCACAGGGATCATCTGGGAGACAAACACAAGCAGAATTTTCCTCTGGCAAAACCTATACCTAAAGTATACTTCTATTTCTAACTTAAGATGAAAAGATTAGGAAGACTCTGCCAGAAACAGAGAGTTACAAAAGGAAAACTAGGCAGCAGACTGATCCACCCACCTTAAAACTGACAGGAGTGGAAAGACAAGTGCATAAATCTTCAGTATTTTTAATTAAAGGGCTTAGGAAGGACCATCTCTGGAGACCCCTGCGGAGATGCTCAGGGCACGCAGGCGCTGCCCACCCGCCCTCTCGCGGGCCCTTCTCCAGCAGCGAGTTGTCGGCAGCACTTTGTCTCTTTTACGTGCCGAGGAGCTGCTGCGCCTGCGGTGCAAAGCCATCCACAAAGCAACCCAGCAATTTATGCACGACCACCGCTCCTCACGAGACGCGGCAGCAGAAGGAGTAGGAGCGGGGAGGGGAGGATGGATTTAACCTGCAAAAAGCTGATAGGGTTTGTAACAAAAGTTCCTATCCTTGTGATTTTTCACAGTTGCTTCAGACTACCAGGCAGTTGAAAATAAGCTACGAAATTATTTTTGTAGCTAACAGAAGCCAGGAAGAAGAAAAGAGTCGCGGATGACACGGCAATCGTGCAAAATACTGATAGGGGAAACTCGGTCTGTGTGTCGTCTGATGCTGGTTTTTGTAGGGGGTTGCAAAGTCCCTATTCAGGGAATGACGGTGTATGGTGTATAGTTATGGTCGGAGTGGACTCGAGTAGCCTTTTGGGGTTTAATCTCCGTAAGTAAGCACTGCAACACAGAAGCAGAGTCTTTTCTCACCTAAAAAAAAAATCAAGTTCAAGTAATACAGCTTCAAGATGTCTCTGAGTTCTTGCTGTCTGCAGAGATTTACGACAAATGAGCAAAACTGTGTGTGGGTTTGGGGAGCAGGGTGGAGGTGGGGGAACGGAAATGAATAGCGTCCTTTTATGACGGTCCCTGCCTTAACTTTGAGAGTGTGGTGTTAAATAGCGAGGTCTCTTTCCAAAGTACAATGTGGAATTGCAATCTGAAAGCCTTCGAACACAACAGAGGAAAAATTTAGAAGAAGCTAAAGTTGCAATTTATGTGAAACTACATGAGCTAATCCAACTTTAAATGACTGAGGAAAGGACTCTGAGGTCAGTTAACAGAGGAAAAACAACATCTGTTCTCAGAAAGACAACAGGAAGGGTTTTATTTCAAAGAAAAGCTCTGAAAATGGACAGAAATTTAGGATTGAGCCCTTCCTCCTGGAAATCAACACTGGTATCAGCAGTGGCATTGCCATTGAAATGTTCTGTTTGCCTTACATGATTAAATAACGCTGCGATAGTCCCTCTACTTTTCTAATTTTAGTCTGGTAAATAGCCAGATAATACCATCACTATTGCTACGAAGTTATACAGCTGCAGAGGCAATTAAAAACTTTTCCAGAGTCTCGGAAACTGAGTCACTCATGTGCTGCGGCATCTGCAGAGAAGGCAGTGGGTTGGGAGGGCGGATCGTGGCAGAAAACCCAGTGTGTTTGTCCATAGCTGTTGTGACAGTAAAGTGAGATTTGTGACTTTGTTCATAGCCAGCCCAGAAGGTTTCAGCCGGCGGCGCCTGCTGAATCTCTGTCCGTCTGTCCTGCTTTCCCTCATGCAGGGACAGTAACACAGAATGTGGATAATCCTGAAGAAACTCATTTTTCCTTCCGTTTCTTGCATCACTCGGAATACAGAGCATCAGCCTTCTTCTTCCTTGGCAGCTAATTGGTTAATTAACATTGTCATTTACAGCTTCACTTCATGGCAGCTTCAATGGGTGTTTGTCCCGGAGAAGGTTTTGCTGCAGGAAAGAGACAGGTCCTTCTCCAATGTTTCAACATCAAGCCAGAGGTTATGGAAAAAACCCAAACGGATTTATTATTTAAGTGCAGATAGATGAGGGAGAATTGCAGGCCAAGGGACTCCCACAAATGAAGGCAGATGACTGACAGGGATGTTCAATATTATCACCACTGCTGGAGTTTTCCAGGAGATTTCTTAAATCCCAGAGTAGGAAGCTCCTTTCTGTAGAACGTGCAGAATCTGTAGAAATCCTGAAGGTCTTGACACCACCTTCTGTGGGGGTCTTAGTGCAACTCTGAATACACAGTAATTATCTTATTCTCAAAACACCTTTGAAAATCCCTTTTGCTGTTGCTAGGGTACGTGAGCATCTGCATTTCTGCACATGAAAGGAGGAGTTCAAAAGGAAAATGTCACTGATGTCTCAAGATGCTTAAGCTTGGGGTTGCTACTGCCTCTGACCCCCACGGCTCACTTTTCTTCTCAGCCATCTACTTCCTCCATGTTCCCTAAGTACTCAGCCAGGGAATAATATTAGTAACTTCCACCTAAGCAGGTGAAGTTCTGCTCTGATGAGGAGGTTCTGACGTTTTCTACTCCTCTCACAGTGTGCAAACTCTGTCAGCATTGAAAGCGACGCGTGCAAAAGACCTTTCATCTCACCGATTTTTCTTCTCATATTCAGTATAATTACTCCCATCGACTGGTTTGACCTAGTGTTAAAAATTATTTATAAGAGGCGTGTGTAAGATCTCAGCGCAGACGTTTGGTGACATCTTCTAGATCTGACAATATCCCCAAAACGTCTTTCAATGATAACTTATAGAAAACATCTTGATTTTAAAAAAAAAACAAACCAACAACAACAAACCAACCTTAAGGATTCCTTCCCATTTCAAACAATAGAAGACAAGCCATTTAAAACATTTATAACTAATTTTATATAATACTTATAGCTAACGCAAAAGCAACACTGTGCTTGAGAGCCATACTGATGCTCCCATGCATTCCTCTGCTGGAGCCCCTTTTCACATTTGGGAGTTTGCTTTCTCAATTTCAAGTGACAACGCTTAAAGCATATAGAATTAGCTGCAAAAGTTAAGAAATTGGGGTCACAGTTGGTATCTCTTTTGTCAGCCTTTGCCAGGAGCTGTAGTTACTTACAAATCTTTCATCCTTTAGCGTAATTAGTTCACAGGTGGCGTCTTGAAAAGCCTTTGAAGATGCTGCTGAATCCTTAACGCTGACTAAACAAGCAACAGTGACAGGTCAGAGAGAATAATTGAGGAATCTTCTTTAATTAATGATTTCACATGTTACGAGGCACTTTTGTAAAAATTGGAGTTGGAGAAGGACTTCAGCTTACTTAATTTTCTCAGGAACAAAAGCATCTGTTTAAATGAGCACTCTGGGCAGGTCGGACAACTCCTTGAACCGTGGTTCTCCCTAATCTGCCTTACTGCATATCTAATATGTTTAATATGCCAAAATACCAAATAATACCTAATTTCAAGCCGGCTCTCTTGGTTTCATAGGTAACATGTCAAACCCTCCATTTTCTCCTCTTCATATGCAGTTGCAATCCCCCTTTTAGTAAATACATGATTCATGTAAGGAAAATCTGCAGGGTTGGTCTCAAAATTTCTGCCACACTTTCTTGCCATTAATTTTGTCTTTACATGACAAAAGCACCACAGACCTTTAGCTAGAGATTCTTGCACGTGGGCAGGGGACACAGCAAACAGTGGAGCAGAGATGAACCCTGGGGGACAAGAGAATGATCACCCTTGAGAAACAGCCGGTCGCTCATCTTCATCAGCCGGCACTGAAGCTCTTCTCTTTCTTGGCCCAGTTTGTGGGATTTCCTCCAAAATCTAAACAAGTATGAAAAGATGATCAAGATCTAGTTCAACAGATCCCAGATCATTGCAAGTTTGGCTTCTAAATCACATCAGAAACAGACATCTGTCTGTTCAAAGGCTCTCGGTGGCCCCTTCACTGTCTCCCAAATAATCCCACGCTGGGAAGGAAGGCAAGGTCTCCCAGACTGGCCTCAGTCTCCTTCATTTGACACCTAAATCATCATAGATTTATGGAATCATCACAGTTTGGCTTGGAAGAGACCTTAAAGATCATCCAATTCCTGTCCCATGGGCAGGGACATCCCCCACTAGCCCAGGTTGCTCCAAGCCTTCTCCAACCTGGCCTTGACCCTCCAACAGCTGGTAGCAGAACACGATTGGTTCTTTTGTCCGAGTTAACCGATATAAAAGCATAAATAAGGTTACCAAGTAGGTTGGCATCAGGCGAAAGAAAAAAAAAAATCAGTACATTAAGCTTATTAGTTAATTATTTTAAAGCTCTATGTTCATAATATGTTATGGACAGTTCTGTTGCATTTCAGAACTCCAGGCAGATGCGAAATCCCAGCATGGTTCTCTCTGCTGGAAAAAATATAGTTTCTATATTCACGAAGGCTTATGCGTCTGCACGCTTCATCCAGGGTGTGCTGGGTTGCTGTAGGAACACGCAGCAGAGCACGGCAGGTTCTTAAACCAGCAATGCTTAGAATTACACACGGGCTGCACTATGGGAAATAGCTGCCTTTAAAGTACGGTCTTCATCTGCCGCTAGAAACAAGTGAACTTTGTGTTTCTAAATCATTCTGTGAAGGCTGCATCCTCAAAGTTAAATCTGTGGAATTAGGTAAATGCTTCTGTTTAAGCGAAATGCACGTTTCAAACAGCTCACAGCGTGTGCTCGGTGACATTCTGCACCATTTAAAGAAGGCTGCATCATTTCAGAAGACTGTTTGAACACCGTAAATCATAAGTATATTATTCACTGTTTGCTGAATTGATGCATCATTTAAAATCAAAAGAGCTACTTTCTATCAGCTGAAAAATAGGATTAGAAATAGGTCATTTTTAGTCCATTGATTCCTGCTCCCTAAACCGGTATGTAAAATGCAAGAATGTTTTTTTCTGATACTGCATTGCCTACATGCCTTCTGTCATGGGGGATTTCAATATTAATGAGTTCTTGCACAAACATGAGAAGCCCACTTAAGAGGAGTTGCTGCTCCGACACTCACCGATTTGTTTAACCAACAAAACCCAGGGTTTCACACAGAAACGAGAATGCCTGAATATTTCCGAATGTAATACATCGATCAGTTTGCTGAAATTGCACATTTTAAGCAAAAAGTGCTCTTGAGGAACGCCAGGAAAGCAGCGTGGGACCATCAGGGAGATAATTTCTGTAGCCTACCACACAAGGGTGGAGGATGCAGAAGGTGGACAGAGTGTACTGCATGGAGCAGTGTGGAAACCACACACCTCTGAGACATGGGCAAGGCTTGCTCTAGCACAGCACTGACTTCCCATGATTAATGGATATTTAAGAGATAGATGTTGTTCCTTATAGGTCTGGCATCTGTTTACTAACTCCTGATGTAGATAACATGCGTGAGCATCTCCGTCCACATCCTTGAGGCATCTCCCCACCTCAGGTACTCGAGGGAGCTCTGGGGTGGGGCTGGAGGGGATGGGCTCCCCGGGACGGTGTGAGGGTGGACAGGGTGGAGATGCCTGCTCTGAAGGGGGGCTGGGAGCAGCAATCCGTGTATCCAGACCTTGTTCTTTGTCTACAGACAGGATTTAGGTCTGCGCTCCCACAGTATGCCGGGAAGTCAGATGTTTGCGTAATTAGCTTCTAACATTGCAAGTGTCTTACAAGGAACGTCTGAGAGAACTGGGATTGCTTAGTCTGGAGACGAGGAGGTGAGGGGAGATCTTACTGCTCACTGCAACTCCCTGACAGGAAGATATAGTGAGGTAGGTGTTAGTCTCTTCTCCCAAGTTACTAGGGATAGGACAAGAGGAAATGGCCTCAAGTTGCACCAAGGGAGGCTTAGGTTAGACATTAGGAAAAATTTCTTTACTGGAAGAGCGGTGAGGCACTGGCACAGGCTGCCCAGGGCAGAGATGGAGAGGTGGAAACCTCCATCCCTGGAGGTGTTCAAAAAACATGTAGATGTGGCACTTGGGGACATAGTTTAGTGGCCATGGGGGTGTGGACAGTTGGACTTGATGATCTTAGAGGTCTTTTCCAATCTTAATGATTCTGTGATTCTATGGTTCTGTAAGTGTGTGCCTGTTCAGGCTAACCTGAAAGGTGACCACGGCACTGCAGTATGGTCACAGCAGCGCGTCGCACGTCTGGGCAGCGGTGCTGGTCTGCGAATCCTCCAGCCTGCAAGACGCTTGGTAAAGACACTCAAAAAGACCGTGCGTGTAAGGACATGTTCTGATGGAGAAAACAGAAGCAGGAGATTCCAAAATGTGATTCATTAGCAGCAAGAGAGCAATCTTTGTTTTTATTTATCACATAAGGGTATGTTTTATGTGAAGATTGTATCAGCCAGAATTGGCTGACTACAGTAATTCTTACAGGAATAAATATGCATATATCCATCTAGATGAGACGTGTAGCCATGTGCAGAAATTTAAAATGTATATACAAGTGGGTATCTATAACTTCAGGGAGGGTCCCAACTCTGCGCAGAATGTAAAAGAGCCTACAGCTACAGCTGGTTGGAAAGGATCTGACAAAGATGGGTTGTTAAGGGAGGGAAGGCTTGGGGGAATAGGGGACGTGTCAGAAAATGCCTATTTGAAATCTCCATGAATATGTCAGTTTTAAAGAAATTCAAATAAAAGCCTGTTGAGTTTTGAGTGGAAAAAAAACATACTGGCTTCCATCCAGGCTACTCGTCTCATTCCAGGCAACACTTCTTTTTTTTTTTTTTTTGTCTTTTCACTGTCAGAATTTCTCACCAAATGGAAATTTCCATTTCTTGCCAGCTGCATCTAGAGTGTCTATGCAACATGGACATTTTGATGCAGTTGCCAGCAGTATCTCCAACTAGGGATGAAAACCAACATCCTGAGATAATACAGGCTCAGCCATTTCCTTATTCTGAGCTTAATGTTTCAAGGTGTATCTTTACATCTTTATGTTTTCCTTATCATATACCAGTCACAAGGCCCAGTCTACCAAACTGGGGTTTTAAATTGGTTTTTGGTCCTTCTTTAAATTTTCCAGATGAGCTCTTACGCATGCCATCAGGCAGCTCAAGAAAGACCACATGGAATTTTTTTCGTCTGGGTTAAAGAAAATAGAACAAAACTTTGTAGGTGGAAGCACGGCAGTTGGGCCAAGCCCATGCCCCTCAAAGAGTGAAGATTTGCACAGCAGCTCTGAACAATTAAGCAAATTGTTCAGGAGTTGTCGCCACTTGGAGACAGAGCTTCCTCAGAAGAGGAAATGCTTTTGAAGGCACAAATACACCCACGAGGGGTAGTCAGCAGTCCCTGAACATTCAGGGTGGCTTAAACGATCTTTGAGTAGGAGCAGACAGAGCTCATTTGTTTGCAGAGCTCCGAGCGACTCTGGGCTGTGTGCTTCATCTCATAGACTGTTGCGTCCTCTGCTGTCCTCCAGCTGTTCATGGTAATTTGGGACCCAAACAACAAAATTCAAAAATAAACAATTGCCTGTCAAGGATTTGGGCAACCCTCAACGTCCATGTGGCAGGGCCAGGAGTTTGTTATCTCTTGAGCAGCAAGTCGTCACAGGAACCTCACACCTCTTTAGGACACAGTATATAAGTATGCCAGCCCGTTAATCCAGTGAGGCTGACAAGGAAAATTCACTTTGTAGTTGTTCCTGTGTTTTGGCACCTGCTCCTGCACATACTCTTCATTAAGTCTGGATTTTAGCTGAGCCTTTGAATTTTACAGTGCCACAGAAAAACTGTGGAGCCATCTGGTTAAAGTTGGGAAGGTTTCATTAAGATGAAAAGTTTTGCAAACTGCTTTACCATTTCTCAGGTGCTGAGTCAGACAGTTCCACAAGGAAAAGCTGTTGGCATTAGGTAGCAGAAAACTGCTCCCTCCCACCCACCCACCCACCCACGTCCGTATTGTTACCTCATTGGTGTCGGTGACGTTGGGTGATGCTGGGATATTTGGTGATGTCTGTCGTTCCAAACACCAAGATGAAATGATTGACCTTGGCATCTTTTCTATACATCCTTCTTCTCATTTTTTGAGCTACATGACTCAGCATACGTTTCGCTCTCCGACTTATTCCACAATGGCAAGGATGCATCTCTTTGAATAAAAAAAAATGATAGAACTTATTCTTCTTAATATCTCTGATTGCAACAGAAATGATTGCCTACCATTCAGCCTCCTTATTCAACAAGCACTGTACATAAAACTACACTGAATGAGTTCTCTGCCAAATGGAGGTAATTCAGAGAGCTACTCGGTTCTGAAAGCTCAAAAGCATGTTTGCCCGAATGAGCGGGATGTGGATTGGATAATAGGAAAACAGCCAGTAATTTGAATAGTCTGCAGCAAATTGTCAAAGCAAAGCAGTATGGTGATGGAGACATTTCAGGACGTGGTTTGTAAGGTTGCTTTACCTACCATCTCTTGTGTCCTCCCGCCCCACAATGTACAGTCCCATTTAGTGTTTCATTTTAAACAAGAAAGGAAAAAGGTAGAAATCCTCCCCTGTTCAACACAGGTTGTCACTACCCAGGCATTATTCAGTTTTTTGGAAAAATCCTTTTTACAGAATCTTGAAAGTTTTTAGTAGTTAGGGCTTATGGATAGTACAAACTAGGAGAAGGAAATGTTTTGGGAGTAAAATGTGTTTTTCTTCATCAGAGGCGGTTTTAAAGGCATCCATGTCCCTCTCTGCCCTCCCAAAAGCACGGCTCTTTAGACAGGCATGATGTAGGGAATACCCTCAAAACAAAGCATCGTTAATTCCCAGAGAGGTTAGAAAGAGGGGAAGGTGAAAAGCTTCCACCACTGACTGCCAAACTTTACCAACTACCTGAGGGGAATATATATCATTTACCCTTCTGCTGCTGTTTTAAGACTACGACATAGAATCAACCACTCTGAAAATTTCTCACATTCCTACCAAGTGGCACGTACTCTTTTCTGTCTTGTCTTTCTAAGTCACAATTTTGAGAAAAAAAAAAAAAACCACCAAAAAACCCAGCAACAATGGTAGAAAGAAATTGCCCGTTGCCTGGCTGGGAAACCTTTCTGCCAGCCTTTTTCATGAGCAGAGGGACACATATGATGTGGGCTTGGCCTGACTGCAACCCACAGACACACGAGGGAGCGCGGAGCCCCAGCTCACCTGCAAGGTGAGGGCTGAGAATACGGAAGAACCTTTCTCTGGGACTTTTTCTTTTCTGTGCTTAAGTGCAGTGTACTCGTCAGTGGGGTGTATTTCCACTGGAGAGACTGAATGACTTCGCTGGGGTGATGAGAAAAGGGATGGAAAATCACATGTGGAAGAGACTTTCTGCTTCCCTCCTCAGCCACCCAACAGCTGGGGAACTGGTGGCTGGGTCACCAAGGAGGGGCCGATTGTGGCAGAGTGCAAAGCTTGAGCATCTTCCATGAAAGGTCTCTCTAACTCTTTTGTACATGTTCCTTAGAAAATACAATTGTTGAGCAAAACTCATTCTTCACCAGCAGGTTTCCTTGCAGCCAGGCTGTGCCTCCTCAGCCCCAGTACCGGGGTCCTCAGCAGGGGAGGGATAGAGAGGGCACGGCGACACCAAGCACAACAGAAGATATTCCAGAGCTAATGGGAGAGCCATCCTGAGGGTCACAGAATCTAGAATCGGTTTGGTCGGAAAAGAACTTTAAGATCATCAAATCCAACCATTCTCTAAGTCTACCAGGCCCACTTCTAACCCACGTCCCTGGGCACCACACCTGGATGGCTTTTAAACACACCCAAGGGCGGGGATTCGAGTGCTGCTCTGGGCAGCCTGGCTCAGTCTTTGATAACCTTTTCCATGTAGGAGTTTTTCCCAATGTCCAACCTAAACTTCCCCTGGTGTAACTTGAGGCCATTTCTCCCTAACATTCTGTCATTCTGTGGTTCCTCTTGTCCTTACAGGTAGTTGTGGCGAGTGATAAGGTCTCCCCTCAGCCTTCTTTTCTGCAGACTTCTCACGTGCTCATCCTCTAGCAATAATCAGCATTAATTAGGAACAGCCTCTCACAGAGGCATCAATGCGCTTTTTTTTTTCTTTTTACCATCTCCGCTAAAATTTTGTACTAATCAACAGAGATTTTCAAAGCCATGAGTCTTAACAGGACTTTCATGTCTAAAGCTCCCAGTCAGCTTTGAAAAAATCTTAAATGTTGGTGTTTTCTTTTTCTCCTCTGTGTAACAACATATGCAAAGATGAGCCATAATGTCTCCAAGATCCTCTGGATTAAGCTGAGCAGCAGGTGAGGAAGGCTGGTGCACCAAAAGCCTCCTGAAGCAAAATCCCCCCTGGCAGCATCAGCCAGGGAGTGTGGATTTGGGGAGCCCTACGGTTGGGGGACCCCCAGCAGAAAGTCAACCCAAAGCTGCTCTGGCGGTGATGGATTTCATCGCCAGTGCACACACAGGAGGTAACTGCAAAGGCTCAGAGCCCTCCCGACAGCCACCCCAGCTCCTGCTGCAGTCCTGTGTCAGAAAAGCCCCAAATAATTCACTGCGGGAAGCAGCGAATAAGGATAAATTGGATGGCATATGCCAGCGTGACACCCTTGGTTAAAGGGTGGAAATCTGAAGGTACTTTGGGAAGAAGAGAACCTGCACGTTCGTGAAAAGTAACAAATACTTGATTAGATCATAGGAGCTTTCTGCGTACTTAGTGGCTGGGCTTTATGTGATGTTTGTTACGTTCTCTCGGCTCACAAATGGCTGACTCAGAATTAAAGCAAGAGGTTGTGTCCCTGCACAAGCAAGAGGTCTCCTGCCTCGAAGGATTAAACCTTGTCACAGAGCAAGGAGGAGGAATGTGAAATTCATGTACTCACATCAATGTCTTGTAACATGCAGAAGACCAATTTAAATTCATTCAAAGAAGGACCCCATAGCTAGTCACACAGAGAGGAAGGCGAGAGCTATACAGTCACAATAAACAAAATAAACCGCCATTACTAGATTTGCATGGTTTATGAGTTTCACTTTGTCCAAGAATCAACATCTTAGAACCACAGAATCATTTAGGTCAGGAAAAAAACCCTTTAAGATCATTGAGTAAGGATAGATGTACAGAAAAGATACTTGGGTGCCTAAGGATAGCTACGGGTGTCATTTGTATAGAAAAAAAGGAAAAAGTAAGTTATCGGAAGGCAACAAAATCCATTTGGCTAAGTGCTGCTGGGAAAAGGGTTTGTTATACCCAAGGAATTTACACGTATAGTTAATGACACAACGGAAGAAGTTGTTTTTTTATCATTTGTGTGGGAAAGCGCTGGCTGTTTCGCGGAGTGCGCAGCCGCCAAACCGCCACCGTCACAGAGGGCGAGGTGACAGAGGAGATGGATGCCTTCCCCTCGAGTCAGTCGCTGATAAAGACACGTCGCTTGGCCGCGAGATGACAAACTGTACGTTCGGGGTGACAAATCATTTAATTAAAATTTACAAGCGGTTAAATACCGCTCGACCCAAATGGAGGCAGTTGCCATGAATCAATTTTGGAGGAGGAACTCGACTTTTCAGCGAATCGATCGCTCGCAGCTACGGCACCTGGACACTCTCTGCATTTCTGGCGTGTGGAGAGCCCTGGCGCTGGCTGCTGCAGGGTCTGGTGCAGGGAAGATCTCAATCAAGCTGAAAAGCAGTAACAATTTTACTTGGGCAGTTCCTGAACACTCTCGAGTTTCATAAATAGTTAATGTCACGTTGAGTGTTCGACAACAACGCTCTTGTATCTTAAGAGCAAACAGCTCCGCTTTTGATGAGTTATATCGTTGCATGTACAGCCGGTGGAAATTGCAATCATCTGTCATGAAAAGGCTCAGCAGGTTTTATTACAGGAAAGTACGGCTGGACATTGCATTTACTAACTAATGTAGTAAATGCAAAATTGCCAGGGTAACGCGCTGCTTTTTTATTTATGCTGCCGAGCACATAATGTGCTGGTAGTTTCATAAAAATATATGTCGGAGGAATTTCACATGCCAGCAAGCTGTAGATCTCTTTTATGTGTACGACTTATCCATTGTCCTTCCATTTAAGACGTATCCCATTATCAAGAACAAGATTAAGCAGTATTGACGTACGAGGCAAACTCGAGGGATAATGCTGGTCCAGTCAGTTATAATTCAAGGTGGCACCACACTTTAATTTACCTGGAATTGGCAAACAGTTTAACTTTGTAATTTATTTCATACTTCACCTGATTATAATAAAAGGGATACTGATGATTAATTGATTGGCTATTAACGCCATTCATCAGAAAGTTTCCATGGATTGTGTTGGGTTTTTTTAATAATCCTGTCAAACAAGAGCAGTGTCTACATTATGCAGAAAAAGGACCAGGAGAAAGCCCAAAGAAGGGCTTAAAAAACCCGACAGAACAGCCGAACAACAACAAAAAAAAACCAGCAAAACAAATCATCTTTGGAAATCATCTGACAACAGCCTCAATGGAAGATTTGTTTAAAGGTTGTCAACTCCTCCAACAAAAAATTTTCTTTCTCATGCACAGTCACCAAAAAAAGAGGCAAGAAATCATGCACTAACCTGCTTAACTCAATATCCTTTGTCAAGATCAGAAGAATGATGTTGAAACTGTCCAGAAAATGTAAAGTTCAGTGTAAAAAATGATCGTTCACAATGCTATATGACATTGCCTCAATGTAGCAGAACCAACAAAATCTTCGTGATCTATGAGAACTATCAAAGGTTGCCCCTGAATGCATAGATTTAATAGGCTGCTTAATTCAAGAGCTTATTTACAATGTCACACTTCATTTCGGGGAAAATTATTCTGACAGCCAACCATTTAAAATCTAGAAAGAATGTTCTACAAAAGGTCATAAGTACAAATATTTTACATATTATCTTTAATAAATTCATTTTGTCTAAAAGTTAGGAGGATCAGCAAATGTCTTCAAAGCTATTTACAACATTTCAGCACAAGACCCAACCTCTAATTACCGATGGAAGTTGTAAATAATTGTCAAGTATGCAGATGAACCAAAAATTCTATCGAATTAAAGTAATTAGCTCCCAAACCAGATTTTTCTGTCACTTTAAAATGCTTTTCCTTTTCTCAAACGTGACACTTACAAATGAGGCCAACATTGTTAGAGAAGCAGTTATTGTAGGCTGCCAAAATTCTGTGCATAAGTACCCGAAAGCACACGCCACGTGTATTGCTTTCAAAACAACCTGTGATTCCCAGCAATTGACTATGTGACTCCACAGTTCTGAATTGGGCAAATTCATCCAACTCGAACCTTGCAGGCAACCCGAAAATTGCACCCGAAAATTGTGGAAACCTGAGCGTGGTTACCTGGCACGGAGAGCCTCTTGGCTCTTCTTGGTTCTTCACCAAAGAACTTTTCCAGACCTCCTGGTCTGGGATACAGCTGAGATGTCTTTACCCTTGGTGTATTCTTTTGTGGTAAATTTTAAGCTAAATGAGTGACGATTGGTTTGGTTGGTTGCTGTTGCTACAGGTGGTAATCAAATCAGGGCTAGACTATATATAACTATGCAGGTAAGAAGCCTTGAACACATCACATCCAAAACCAGCGGTGTGAGAAGAAAACTGCATAATATCATAAAATAATACGGTGTTTATTTGTTCCTTGCCCACAAATTCCCTTTCAAATGACCCTTTTCTATTGCTAACCCCCTCTATCTCTATAGTTGTCACTGTTCTACATCTTCCAGACAAGACAAAAGGGTTTAGACTGAAAACCACAAGGTGGATTTGTGGTTTCCTTTACCCTGACTGTTCTGAAAACACTGCGGGTGAAGGATCCCTCCCAGAGCGGAGCGCAGGCACAGCAGGGAAGGGATTTACAGGGTGAGGGATACCGTGGTAAAAGCTGTAGTTGAAAGCTGTAATACGTCTCCATGACACAGAAACACGTCAGACGTACCACGTTAGCAAGCACAGCTTTCTGCCAAGCACTGTTGCAAAATAAGTAAGAATTTTTACTTTTGACTAGTGAAAAAAATGTGTACTTGAATGCATTTTTGCAAATCTAAAATAGCCTTAAAAAATTGAAAGTTTTGGATAGAAAGCCTGTCAACAACAACACAAAAATAGTATGGGCATGTGCTTCAGAAACAGAATGGGCATCACACCAGAGATGTGCAGAAAGTTACCTTTCCAGAAGCAAAGCTTGGAAATGGGTGTGACATCCTTATTTACTCGCTGTACGTGTCCTATAAGCCTACAGCACATGGCACCTACAATCTCCTAATACACTAAAATTTCCTGTAAATAAAGCAATTAGCTCTGTTATTAGCCATAAATAAGCGTTTTAAAGAAACAGAGGGCTTCAATAGCTACATCATTTAAAAAAACTATTTAAAAAGCAATGTCATGGTTCATTCTCAGCAGAAGAGTGTCTTTTTTCTACAGACTCAGACAAAAAAAGTATTTTCTCACCAAATCTGGGTCAAGGAGGACCATTTGGGAGCTGTACATTTGTCTTCTGCATCACAGCTTCAAATAGACAGTACTTAAGAGTAGCCCCAAATCAGCCTTGAGTCTCAGAGCCAAGATACCTTTACCAAGCTCTCAGGAAGAACGATAAATCGTGGAATGGCCTGTGTTGCGAGGGACCTGGTTCATCCTTTCCTATCAGAGCTGGAATATGTCAGCCTGGGCGATGAGCTGCGTTCTTGCAATTGCGAGCAAACATAAGCTGCCTTGCCTGGCTTTGCTGATGATGCTGGTGTTATTAAATTACTTTCCTGAAACCCAATGGAAAAAAATCATCAGTCATGTCCAATTCTCAGTTCAAGGAATTAATGCTCTAGCCAGTAAATACAGCCGGCTTCAGACATCTACAGAAATGTCTTGATAGTGGAAGTCAGGATCTTATTCTCTTTTTTCCTGGCAATGAGCAGGAGGTCAGGCCGTGCCCGTTGCTCGATGGGAGAGGCCGGTTGCACAGAACAACCCATCTGTTTGTGCCAAAGGGTGCAACACTGAGTTATTTATTGTGCCACCGGGTTATCCATCAGCCAGCGTACACAGATGTGTTAAATTTTATTTCAGTGCTACGCGAGTGTGCTGCAGCCCACTGAGCACAGAAGTAATGGAAATGTCTGCAATTAGGCCAGAGTTTTTAGAGCGAGGGGAGGGAAAGCAGATTTGGGGGTTATTTTCTTCTTTTTTCTTTTTTCTTTTTTTTTTTTTTTTTGCCTGGAGGTGCTTTTAGACAGATTGCATTTATGAAGCCAACCTTGAAACTTTACCTGCGCTACCATGCTGGGGAGACAGCGGTGTGATAATCTCCCCTGACTTCTGCTAGAACGTGGAGTTTTCACTATTTCCTGGGCTATTTTTATTAAATAGACCTTATTTTGCTAATGAAATCTTAGGACTTACTAATGCTTCTAGCTCATTAATACATAGTAGTAGATCATACAACTCTGACTATCAATCCGTGCTAGGTTTGCATTTATTCAACTTTCCTCATCTATCCTCCAAAGAGGCAGAGTGGATCTGATTCCCGAAAGCGCTCTTTGCTTGGCCTTTGGGCTAAGTAATAACTTTTATTTGAAGGCAAAGTTATTTGAGTCTCTGAAGATAACCTTACCAAAGAGATTACTGCTGCAATAAAACACAAAATGATATTCCGAAAAATCTTTACTTTTTTTTTTTTAATAATCCTCGGGTAAATTATTTTTAGCACTTCTAAAGAAGGGGAGGAAAGCTTGGCAAACTCAAAGAAAGTGGAAGTCAGGATTTATTTCAAGCCATAGAAACAACAGTGCCCTTTAACTTAATAATAGCTCTAATGTGGGAACATTAGTGATAATTATAGCCCTTCAGGGTCTGATCCTATAAAGAAATGGGTTAAAACTGCAAGTTCATGTGAACTATTCAAATCTCGTTTTGTCCCTATTACACAAAGAGAAAGAAGACTAGAAGATGGAGCTCAGTCCGACAACGTGAGACCATGCCTGAGTGGTGCCTGTGGAAACAGAGCAATGAGATCCAGGAGGATAAAGTCAGAAAATCCTAGAAATTTAGATTTATAGAATGCATTGGCTTGGAAGGGACCTTTAAAGCTCATCTAAACTAACCTCCCTGCAGTGAGCAGGGACATCTTCACTAGATCAGGTTGCTCAGAGCCCCATCCAGTCTGACCTTGGAGACAGAGCTCATCCAAAGATAAATTTACCCTGGGAATAAGAAAATTCCCACCCACTCAGAAGCGTAGCTGTAGAGAAACCTTCCACTGATTGCTCCCAGTGGAAGACAAGTAACTGCTTTTAAGACAGGTCTTAAGTTATTTATGAGGGAAATCGCAAGACGTGGTGCAGCAGCGGAGCAGGGTTTGATAAGCTGAGAGGCAGCTGCTAATTAGAGGTTCCACAGCTGCATTCATTTTGGGGTGAAAATTACAGATCTGTTTAGTTTTCCACTCAGTTTGCATCCAACAGGAATTTAAGCCACGGGAAGGAACTGAGAGGCAGTTTCTAGGAGAGGACATGGAGCTGCAGCCCATGCTATGGGCTGGGGAGGTCCTCCAGCAGCTACAGGTTGAGGTGACAGATCACGGTCTCTGCCATGAGCCGCCCTTCCTTCCCTCTGGTGGAATCTGCTGCATCACAGAATCACAGAATGTTAGAGGTTGGAAGGGACCTCAAAAGATGATCTAGTCCAGCCCCCTCCGCCAGAGCAGGACCACCTACAGCAGAGCGCACAGGAACGCGTCCAGGCAGGTCTTGAATGTCTCCAGAGAAAGAGACTCCACAACCTCCCTGGGCAGCCTGTTCCAGTGCTCTGTCACCCTCACAGTGAAAAAGTTTTTCCTCATATTTTTATGGAACCTCCTATGTTCCAGCTTGCACCCATTGCCCCTTGTCCTGTCAGTGGATGCTGCTGAAAAGAGCCTGGCTCCGTCCTCCTGACACTCCCCCTTGACATATTTATAAACATTAATGAGGTCACCCCTCAGCCTCCTCTTCTCCAAGCTAAAGAGACCCAGCTCCTTCAGCCTTTCCTCATCAGGGAGATGCTCCACTCCCTCCATCATCTTCGTGGCTCTGCGCTGGACTCTCTCCAGCAGCTCCCTGTCTCTCTTGAGCTGAGGGGCCCAGAACTGGACACAATATTCCAGATGTGGCCTCACCAGGGCAGAGTAGAGGGGCAGGAGGACCTCTCTTGACCTACTTGCTACTCCCCTTCTAACACACCCCAGGATGCCATTGGCCTTCTTGCCCACGAGGGCACATTGCTGGCTCATGCCCATCCTGCTGCCCACCAGCACGCCCAGGTCCCTTTCCCCTGCGCTGCTCTCCAGCAGGGCAGTCCCCAACCTGTACTGGCACATGGGGTTATTCTTTCCCAAGTGCAAAACTCTACACTTGCCGTTGTTGAACTGTATAAGATTTCTCCCTGCCCAGCCCTCCAGCCTGTCCAGGTCTCTCCGAACGGCAGCACATCCTGCTGGAGTATCAACCACTCCTCCCAGTTTCATGTCATCAGCAAACTTGCTGACAACACTCTCTAATCTCTGGTTCCAGAAAGAAAGTAAATATTTCAGTCACTGCTAATTATGGGTTCCCATATTATTATTTTATAAAGCCCCAGAGAGAATATCTAGAAAGGTCTCTTCTGTGCATCTCCTGAGGTGACCCATCTGGGGCAGACACAGCCCTCCCGAGCTGAGGAGAGCAGCAGCTCCCCACAGGCTGCACTCCCATTTCCATGCCCCAGAAACATATTTCTCCTTTTGCAGTAAGGGAGGGTGGATGATCCACTGTCACCACAGAGGCTTTTCCGAGGAATTGTAAAGGAGCCAATTCTTGTTCTTGCAGCACACGTGCAGGTGGCTATTTTTGTTAAAGAGCAGATTTGTTTTGGTCGTATTTTATTGACTTTTTTTTCTTTTCTTTTCTGGTCAAAAAAAAATATCTGCCAGTCGCTAAGTTTATTTTGAGTTTTAACCCACCCTCTGAAATGCGTGCAGCTCCTTCTCATCACTGCACATCCAGCTCTGAGGTTCTTGCATTGAAATCCCAGCTCAGGTCAGCATGGGACAGTCCCTCCCAACCCAACGCCTTCTGTGACTGTGTGAGCAGGCAGTGGTCTGGGTAGCAGTTCAGCCCACGACTGGGGCTGGTTTCTCCACCCTCTCTGTTAAAAATCTTCACAGACCTCCACAGATGATACACACTCGCAGCTCTGAAGTTCCTAAAAGACAATTTTGTTCTAATCTGACTGCACTTCTTGGCTGTACGGAGAAATTCGAGATAACTTGAGTGTAAAGGATGATCTATATATATATAGCCAAATTTTATTCTATTCCCTCATGGTAATTTTCCTCATAAATACTACCCAGGATCATGAAATATTCCTTGCAGTAGAAACCAGGTATGCCAGGGCTGTACTATTTCATCCTGTTAAACACCCCGCGTTCAGTGCCTGCTTCATTTATCCTATTAATGTCTTGGAAGGATTCTTTTTCCTTTGCATTATTTAATGGAAGGTTGGGGTTTGTTTTCATTTGATACGATCAAGTTTATCTGCGCCTGAAGAAATTCTATTAAAGACACACTGTACAGCAATGCAGAAGGGTTTAAAATTGTTTGGGATTTTGCAGCTGCAACAAAAGCGTGCCTGCGCTGGCCACAAGATTAGCTCGAGCCTGCTTTGGCTGAGCACCGCAATTTTCCTGATTTTATGAGACCCAGAGACATTTGCTTGATAGACAGTGGGATGGGGGGTGGGAATCTATTATTTACACTGATTATCTACCAACCAGGCTTCTGTAATAGGGCTGTTGTTGGTTAAAGAGTTCCTTCAAAACTCATTTTTTCCCGTTACCCAAACTCTTCGTAAATATGGAAAAACGGGGTCACACTGCGGCGCGTGCCTGGCCCCCAGCAAAAAAAAAACCCAAACCTTACAAACACCACTGAGTAAGAACAACAGCGAGGCCGTAGCATCAGAGTGAGCAATAACTACAGGGATTTTTAGGTACCACTCGGTGATAATCGCCTGCAAATGGGGACTTTTCTAGTCGCAACCGTCTGCTTGAATTTGAAATGCGAGTTTGGGAAACCAATCCCACCCAGGTAATAAACTTTTAACAACACCTTTCCGCTGTGAAAACAGCAGCGGTGTGAAGTGCTTACATCCAAATGTATTCAAATGCAGTCGTTCAGGTTATAGCACAGTTTTTAACCAGTCAAGGGTGTACGCAGGCTGAATGGGAAAGTGTTTGTAGCTTCTACAGGTCTCTAACTATCAAAACTGCTGATAACTCGGTGCTGAACTCCCTCAGAAAGCACACACTGGCACTGAGGAGCGCAACAGCTCCTTTGGCACACAAAGTAAAATTGTCCAAAATCGAGATTTTTCAGTTATCTGAGTATAAGATACCCCATGTGCCTCCCTGCTTGGAGAGAACTTTGTTTTACTGATGTCTTAAGTACTCGTTTAATCAGCATGAGAAAGTCATCATACCCTCTCTCCATCAAGTTACCCAAATTTTGCCAATCCTTCTATAACCTTACATACGATCAATTTGCTGTGATTTTTTAAAAAATACAAATTAGATGGAAAATTTACTCACCATTTACAGGTTTGAAAAATTAGAGATGTTTGTTTCTCTGAAACAGCACCTCTGGTTTCATCACGTTAAATGTTTTGCTGTGAACAGCGACAATCAGATTTAAACCTGGATTTCTATGAGAAGAGTCAATGACAACGCGGAAGGTAAAGCATTAGATTTTGGAAGCTGACAGGAAGGAGAAATGAGATTTAGAAAAAAAAAAATTTAAAAAAATTTAAAGAAAATAAAAAACAATGCCATTTTAGGGTTCCATTTGTTAGCAGAGCTTTTGGAAGCGAGAGAGAGGTGGTTGACCCAGGCAGGTGAAAAGGGGGAAAAGAAAAGAGGAGACAGCAATTCCAAGACACCACGTTGCTGCTGAGTCAACCTCAGGTTTTGGAGGTGCTTCCATCTCCACGCTACGTCTATCGAGATGCCTGCACCAAGTGCTCCTGAGACGCTGCTGACTTCAGAAATGCTTTGTTCCCAAGAGTTGTTTGAGAACAGAAATTAAGACACTTAGAAACCTTTTGCTTATACTTAACAACCTCCATCAGGTATGGGCTTGCTTGCTCCGTGAGCTTAATGAAATGCAGCTGCTAATGTTCACTAAGTAGGTCTGGTTTGAACAACTGTGAAACGTGCCTGGCATGCCCCATCACATTAATAAGCAAGCAAAAATCATCTGACTTAAAATTTACATTACCATGTGTATTTTTAGCTAGTTTTAAATTAGCACTTTTGCTGTTTACAATATTTATCACAAGTTATTTGTCGATGTGCAAGGGGGTGGCACGGGGTTGGACTAGATGATCTTTCGAGGTCCCTTCCAACCCCAAACACTTTGTGATTCTGTGACCAATTATTGCTGGGGATGTCTTCTGCAGCCTGCTTGGACGTGTATGTCCACACCCGGGGAACCCAAATTCCCAGACAAAGATGCTGTTGGGTGGAAGGAGGCAGCACAGTTTGGCAGAAGCTAAACCCCGGGTCGTTCCAGCTTATCCTCAGATATCAGAGGGGCTGGGGGTGGCTGGGCTTACATTCCGAGTGATGCCTAACTCAGCATTGATGTTCTGGACTACCCAGGTGACGCGCCCACACGCCTTCGATCTGGCAGCCTGAGTGACGCTAGTCATGCATATCTTTATTGCGATTGGTGTAAATTTTCCTCGCTTCGCTTTTAAAGGTAGAGACTAGAAAAATTCAGGACGCAAGCTCAGTGGTCGCACCTGGGAGGCGGGTAGCTTTTGGGATGGAGGTGTGTTTTGGGATTATAGTGAGATAATAATGAGCATAGTCCACCCAAAGGACAGCACCTATCCAAAGATGACAGACTCTTGGCCCAGGACAGTAAATGTGCCGTCAGCTGGCTCCTTGACGTCTCCAGGTTCCTTTGTGTGCACAGAGCTTGAGCACGGTGTCTCCACTCCCTTCCACGCTCCGTGTGGTGTTTGTCTTAGAGTCAGAACATCAAGCTCTCCTAATGCTACCAACCCTTAAGGTTACCTTAGAAACCTTCATGGGGAGAGCTCCTTGCATACCAGCTGCACATTGTCCTGGAAACTTTCTCGATATTCTGTGTGAACGACACTATATAGTTAATTACGTCATTTTGGACAATCAGCCCACATCACACAATGTGAGTTTCGAGAGTTAGGTGCTCTTGTGATGATTAAGAACTAAAGTCTAGGCAAAAAGTACCTTAATTCCACAGATGCCCACCATTACAAAATTGTGATGCTGGGTGCTGAGCTAGATATAATGTTTTGGTTGCTCAACTGTTCTCTTTTGTCCTGTAAATATCACATTTTCTATTTTAACTCGGTCAGCAGCGGTATCATGAACAAGGTTCGAATTAGACACAGAGCAGGTCACAACTACGGTCCTCATGAATGAAACCAGAAGTGCTTCTGTCTTACTTTCTGTGAACACGCAGAGATACGCACAAACGTGCTGGGATAATATTTCACTTTACAACGTTGCTGGTGGCATATCAATCTCGAGAATTTAAACTACTAAGCTTAAATATTTTAGTGCAACAAATAGTTGGGTTTTCCTTCTGCAGCTACAGCAATAATCTTGTGTTCTCTGCACTCCCTTTCTAAGGCTCAAAAAAATGCTGCATTTATTTATTTAAATCAGAAATAACGAACCAATGGGCAGAAGCCGCTCATTTTACTCTTCTCTCATCAAACCCCTCCATCCATTGGGGCGCTTGTCTTTCAAATCTTTCTGCCAGTACTTAGATTTCCTAGACAGCCCTGTCTTATCCATCTGGGCAGAGTTAGCTCACGGACAGCTTTTGCAATTTTTCCTGTCTCCTTTCTCAAGGATTTTTCAGAAATATTTGTCTCAGTAGTGCTAAGTGACTCCTGGCTAGAAAATACGCAAAAGCAAAATTCTGCCAAAAATGACTCGCAGAGAATGGCAGCACAGGCATTAACAGAGCAGAGTTTGGCTGCTCCCATCAAAACGAGCGTGTTTGATGTAGATGATGCCATCAGGAAGCGAAGGCTCCCGGCAAATTCCTTGTCCATACAGTTTCGTGAGCAGGGACTGGGGAGACAAACGAGCCCCGTACCCAGGCGAGGACACATCCAATGGCATCGAGCTGCCTCATCAAGCAGTTTGTTATACTCAGGGAAAATGTTTTCCAGTGCCCCACGAGCCATCACATCTCACTTATCCGAAAGCTGGGGCTGTGTGGCTCTGCACTCATTTCTTCACTTGACGTTCTTTGCTGAGAAAAGCCAAAGACTTTGATCATACATCACCTCTAAAATAATTTCTTGGAAATGTATGCCTTTATTTAAAAATATTGTATATATTATATATACACCTTTATTTGAAGGTGTATATGTGTATATATAAATAGGTTGTGTATATATATATATAAAGGCTGTATACATTATATTTTTTAATTTTTTTTTTTTTTTTGCATTCCAAATGCACTCTGGGGATGTTGGCCTGGGCAGTGCTGTACGTTTCTCTCTCATTAAAAGGCACTTCAGTGACTCACATCAGTAACAGAGAACCATCAGACTGGAGTGCCTGCATCCAGCTCTCAGCTGCCACAGAAAACGTTCAAATGCGTTTCACCATTACTTAAATTATCAGCATTTTCCGAGTGTTATTATCACGGTCGAAGCTCTGTTTAATCAAAGTCTCCATCTGGCACACGCTTCAAAGGCCCTCCTCGTTCCGACTTAGCTATTTAACTTCACTAGTGAATTTCCCACCACTCTAAGTTTCCCGTCTCAGGCGCTCAGCCTCGAGGATGATTGCATTTGCGTAAGACTAAACAAATCAGTGTCTTCACTGACTCATTTTTACACCAGGTTTGAAGATTTTCTTTAGCCAAGGTCAAGCTTTCTCCAACCCCTCCTGGCCTCCGCGGTTTCTCTTCTCCACAAACCTTCCTTTGGTGAAAATGCTCGTCAGCCGGTTCCGCGTTCACCAAGCAGATTTACCTCTCCTATCACAAGCCATTGCTTTCTAATTCAGTCTTTTATAGACTGTCGACCCGCTCCTCCAAAGCCATAAATCCTCAACTAACTTCAAGTGTAACAATATTTAGAGATGTTATCTGCAGGACTCAGCTGAGCCTTCAGAGCCCCATTATCTTACAATCTTTTCCTTTAAAAAAACATTTTTGACAGCCCAGTCTTCTTCATCTCTTTGCTTTCTTACTGCTTTGACCTTGAGTTAGTTTATTCCTTCTCTCCCTTTATATTTTAAATGCTGCACAAAGAACTATTTATTAAGGCTTTCCTATGATAAATCGCTAACCTGAATATGGTTAAATGAAATGCTTATTAACATCTCCCTGCATAATCCATTTAACAGAATTAGTCTTGCTTATTCCGACAACCTAAAGAGGTCCGTGCTTTTGTCTACAAGGCATCAGCATCAAAGCTTATAATTATTTCTGGTTAATGCAGTCCTTGGTGTTAGGAAATGTTGGTTTGCACGTTTCCGCATAGTACTTTTCCTAATCTCTTGTATTAATTAGAGATAGTGATATAATATGACTTTGTTCCTTTCTATTCACCACCAGGAGAGATGTCTGAATATAATCCTATCTGTGCTGAGAGCATGCTTAAATATTTTCACAACTGCTAACCATTATAAAACATTAGGATTACGTAAAATAACCACTAAATTAGAATAAAAAAGAAAAAGAAAAAAAGAGAGAGAACTTGATAAGAGCAGGCAGACTTCAGAGGCAGGCGCTTGGCTCCCCAAGGAGCCCAAATCGCAAGGAGCAGAGCTCCTCAGGGGAGAACCATCGCCCGAGAGATGCAGAGGGACCGGCCAGACCCTGTCCCTGGCCAGATCCCTGGGCCGTGGGACGGGGCTTGTCGGGCTCAGAGGAGAACCCTCCATCAGCAAGAAAGGAAGTTATTACCCTTCAGTGGTATATTTCAAATGGATTTCATTTTCCAAACCCTAGGTCACCTTATATTTCAAACATTGGGCCTTCCACCAAGCTCATTTTAACCACCTCCTAGGTGGAAATCCACTTTCTTTCGAGGTATCCCTGCCACGATCACGATGGGAATCTGCCCCGCCAGATCGGCACGAGGGGAGGCAAGCCAATCGATCTTGGTTTCTTTTTCAGAGAGTTGCCAAGAGAATCGTTTGGGACGAGAATCTCTGGCCAGACAAATACCTCCCTGCGGGCCAGACACTGTTCTTCTTCCCCTCCCTGTGTACCAACAGCTTCACACGCTGTAAAATCAGTTATAAACAGAGAGTCCTGTTCTGATGGTGGTGACAGGTATTGTGGAAAAGCCCAGGATGGGTGCAGGTGTCATCAGAGTCAAATAATTTGTGTTTTTATTTAATGCCTAATCACACATCAAATCATAAAATCACTCAGGTTGGAAAAGACCCTTGGGATCATCGATTCCAACCATTAACATGCCTCCACCTCCTGCTGTAAAAATACTACGAGTGCCAATGTGTGCATCTGTGTAAAACGACATTTAATGCTAAGATCTTAGAGGGGAGGGGAAGAAGCTGTTAGTTTTACGCTCTTTTCAAATACTTAAATCTTTCCATTCATTCCTAAACTAAAGTTTTTAGTCTGACATAGAGAACCGCCAAAAAAAAATTCCTAGGACAATTAACTAAGTACAAAATGACCTTGCGTAGCAGTACACTGCAACAATAATGAAAGCAAGGACTTAGCAAAAATCATTATTCACGCTAGACGAACAGCTATGCGGACCAGACTGAGACTCTTCAAGAAATGTCTATTTACTTGAAGTTTGTAAACCACCACAAAAGATGCACAGATTTTTGTTAGCTTTTGAGGGCAAAATTTTCCTTTGCCAGCAAAGCAATGGGGGAGCCACAGGAAAAGTAAATCAAAATACTGAGGTGAAAAAGCCAAGGACTGCAGAATATTAAATCTTAAGAGCCAACGTTTTGAGCTGCATGCCGTCCAGTAGTCTTACCTTGACATTATAATGGATGCAACCCATTTGCCACCAACTGTGAGGGAGGGACATCTGCTTATAAGTTCACTTTGGAGGCTAGAAACACTTGGGGATTTCCAGAAGCCAAATTAAATTAAGAGGTATAATGATCTTTCCCAGTCATCGAGTCACCGTTCACCGTACCGGACCCAGCTAGGCGTTCCCTGCCCCCTGCCCAAAGGGTGCCCCAATTGGGGCTGCTCAGTACAAAAGGAGGTTGTTAAAAAAAAGGGGAAATTAGGCAGGTTTTTTCCACACCACCAGGAGACGAACTGAAGGGTTGGAGGAGCGCACCAGGATGCGCACACTGAACTGCCCATTCTGAGCAGGCATATGGGAAATGTTTTCAAGCTACTGGTTCCAGTTTGAATTAACATAGCGGGGCTTTTTAACCCTTGATTAACCTTTTTCAAATCTTTAAATGCAGCTAAAAAAACCCTTTAAAGCCAGTTTCTGATCAGTTTGCCTGTTGGTTCTGGGGGCCACACGGATGCCGACATAAATAGCTCCGGGTTCCTTTGGTTTTTCTGTCGCCAATGTCACTCCAGGTCCCACGAAGAGAACCCGTCCCCATCAGGGACCGACCAGCAGATCCCGGTGACAGTAGGTTCACACCTTCTTTAAGGGAAGCTGGAGAAATGGGACAGGTATTAGAGGGGCTGGAGAATCATTTTAAATTTTGCCTCAGCCCCGGTGAACCTGGGAGCCAAGCAGCTGTTGTAGTGCCAAAGCCAAGTTTAAAGAAACTCGGAGGGCTTAATAAATGGTTTTTTGAAGTGAAATTTTGTTTGTCAGACCCAGCCATAGCATCACCATCCCAGCTCCTCAGGGTTGGGACAGGTAGGGATGGAACAGGGCTGATATGCGGCCCAGGGACCACCAAATCCAGCCCCTGCAGCCCTCTGGCATCCTGTACGTCCCTGTGCCAGAAGCACCCAGCCCTCAGGGAGCTTTGTTCAATCCCAGCAGAGTCCAGCAGCTTTAAACATCTCCAGCCTTGCTTCTCCTTCAGGTTTCTTTCACATCAAATCCTCCTGGTTAGCCAGCTTAGGGAACCATAACTCTTTTCTATTATCTAGCCAAGTCTATGTATTTTCCCCCCATTAATTCATCCGGCACCTTTGTGCTGAAACAATCCAGATATGATTTAATAAGCTTCAGAAAGATAGTACTGGTTCGTATGCAGGAAATCAGATTTACATAATTTTCCACTCGCTTTTATAGCCACGGTAGTTCAAATTATCTTTACGTTGGGGAAACTCTTTTAATATGATAAAATGAAATACCACCTACGCTACGCTTTAACTTGCTAGCCTGGCTTTTGTAATAAATTAAATGTTGATTTGTCATACTGACTTATCACAGAAAGTTCCTTTCTAATGAGAGGAGAAGAGAGTGCCCTGTCCTGCAGTTAGTCACGGTTATAAGTCACTAAACTAAGCTTCAAAATCAAGCTTCATCTTGTAATGGCTTTTTAATACTTAAACCTTTCTGCATAGAGGGGAAAATGAAAGATTATTTTTGTTGTTTTATCACATGCTCTGCACCAAACAAAATATCATATGTTGACAATGGACCCGGCAGCACATAGCACAGATTTCTGCATAGAAAGAAACAGGATGTTTATATTTTGCTGTTGGGACTGAACAAGTCTTGAAATTCAGGATCCTGCATCCTGTAAAAGCAAACAGGATTTGGTGAAACCCCTGGGTTTACTTTATTTTCTTGAGTGCTCACTGTTGTCTCTCCTACCCCTTCAGACAGGCCACAATTTTGGTAAAATCCCCTCTGTTGCTCATCTCAGGGGCTCTTTCCGTGCGCACCAGATGCCGGGTACCTCCTGGGGTACGGATCCCACCGAGGGAGATCCCAGGGCTCATGCCAGCCACTGGGGACATGTTACCTCTCCTCTTCCTCTCGGCCCAAAAAAGGAGCACATGATGCTTCGGTGAAGTTTGCTTGCTTCACAAAGTTCAGTAAGGACAATTGTAGAGTCCTGCATCTGGGGAGGAGTAGCACCAGGCACCAGCACAGGGGGACATCCTGCTGGAAAGCAGCCCTGTGGAGAAAGACCTTGGAGTCCCAGCGGGCAGTGAGTTGTCCATGGGACAGCAACGTGCCCTTGTGGACAAGAGGCCAATGGGATTCTGAGGGGCATTAAGAAAAGTGTGTCCAGCAGGGCTAAGGTGGTTCTCCTGCCCTGCTCTGCCCTGGTGAGACCACACCTGGAATCCTGTGTCCAAGTTGGGGCTCCCCAGTTCCAGAGAGACAGGGACCTACTGGAGAGAGTCCAAGGGAGAGCTACGAGGGTGATCAAGGGACTTGAACATCTCTGCTGTGAAGAGAGACTGAGAGAACTGGGGCTGTTCAGCCTTGAAAGGAAATGGCTGAGAGGGGACCTTATTAATGTAGAGAAATATCTGAGGGGTGGGGGTCAAGGAGAAGGGGACAATCTCTTCTCTGTGGTGCCCAGCCATAGAACAAGAAATAATGGGTTTAAGTTAGGGCATAGGAAGCTCCACCTCAACATGAGGGGAAACTTCTTCCCTGTGCGGGTGCCAGAGCCCTGGCCCAGGCTGCCCAGGGAGAGTGTGGAGTCCCCTGCTCTGGAGACTTTCAAACCCGCCTGGACACGTTCCTGTGTGGCTGCCCTGGGTGACCCTGCTCTGGCAGGGGGTTGGACTGGGTAATCTCTGGAGCTCCCTTCCATCCCCCAACATTCTGTGATTCTGTTGTTCTATGATTGATTCTATGATTCAAACCACCCCAGGTCCTCTCTGCTGTAGGTGGGCTCAGTGCTGGTGAACAGCAGTGGCGAGGTCAGGGGAGACTTGCTCCTGGGCAGGGCAGTGGGACAAGCTGTGGCTTGGCCCCAGGAAAGCCTTGTGGACCATTGGTAAATGTTCTGCCATGTACCTGCAGAGTAGAGCTGGTGAAGTCTCAGCTTCAGACCACCTCTTGGTGTCCTCAGTCCAGGTGGTGGCTTGAGAGCACTTCAGGATTGCAGTGTAATGGGGTGAATGGAGAAATCCTGCAGGAGAGGCAGGTTCCTCCACATGGTACCCAACCCTGCACCAACCTGAGGCTCCCAGGAGTCCTCTCCATTTCCACATGGCTCACGTGTAACCACATCAGTGGTTTCTCCCTTCCACGGCGCAGCCTCCGGGTTGGGCATGCCCAGCTCACTCAAGGTGGGTCATCAGGAATGAGCTTGGGAATGTCCATTCCCCTCCTGCCATTCCAACACCTCTGTCCTCCACGAGGAAAAGGCCTTGAAAAGTCAAAAAAGCAAATTCTGCAACTTGCGTCTAACTGAAGGGCTGCGATGCCGGCTTGTGGAAAAGGCGCTCAATGCCAGACTTGCAGAGATTTCATATTTTAGAATAACTTGTAGTATATTCACATAGTCTGGAAATCCTGCTCTTGACTGCTGCAGATAATATCTTCTCACCTGTTTCCCAACACTGTTTTCTTACATTCTAACTCTCTTTGCATGTATTTGCTCTAGTATTTGCTTAGGAGTTTGAGAAAGTCTTTGTATTAAAGCAAGTAAATACATTTTCTTCAAAGAGGCTGAAAATAAATATGAATGTCTTTGGCTAAGGAAAATTGTCAAACTTTGGCTTCTAAAGCCGGGTAGAAAATGAGTTGTTTCTTAACAGAGCTAAATATATTCACCTCTCATTGATTTCAGTGGAGATCTTAATGCTCAGCAACTTAAAAACAGATAAATTATTCAGATATTTAAACATAAAGCGCTCATCGGATGTTAAGGACTCACATTTTTAAATGCCTGCCTTAATAATGATTTACCCTCTTTAAAACAAAAAGTAATATTCGCTGAGCAGGGCAGCGCTGGCTGCTTTTGCAGCATTTTCCCCAGTTTTCAGAATGCTTTTGCTGCGCTGATAGTTACCTTAGAAGAGTTAATGAAAAGTGAGAACTTGGGGGTCTAAGAGTGGAAATTTTCACTTAGCCCCTTTCTCTTCTCTTTGCAGCTCCCAGTACAGCCCAGTACGGGGTCACCGGTGACGCCGAAGTCCTCTTCTCCTGCTGGTACCTTGTGTTGACACTGTCCTCCCTCACCAGCATATTCTACCTGAAGAACATCATTCTGCACTAAATGTAAAGACCCATAAAAGGCTTTTAAGGATTCTCTGAAAGTGCTGATGACTGGATCCAATCTGGTAGAGTTTGTTAAAAGCAGCGTGGGATGTAATCAGCAGTGCTTACATGGGGATGATCGCCTTCTGTAGAATTGCTCATTATGTAAATACTTTAATTCTACTCCTTTTTTTTTTTTTGATTAGCTGCATTACCTTGTGAAGCAGTACACATTGTCCTTTTTTAAGACGTGAAAGCTCTGAAATTACTTTTAGAGGATATTAATTGTGATTTCATGTTTGTAATCTACAGGTTTTCGAAAGCATTCAGTCATGGTCTGCTGAGTCGCAGACCGTAGTTTACAAAAGAAAAAAAAATATTGCAGTAAAAATGTGCTTCTTTAAGGCTGCAATACAAGTATTCAGTTCCCTTAAATAGCGTTCTACCCACATTTACACAGAAACTTTTTCTTTTTTGATAAAAAAAATGAAATTATATTGCCTTCAAAATATTTCTTCAAAATATTACACATATCTAGATTTTCTTCTAGCATGATATTCAGGTTTCAAGAATGAGCCTTGTATTATAACTGCCTTGTGCAGTACTGCTTTCTGGTTTCTTTCCTTTCTCCTGCAAACTCAGCATGGGTGTGCCTTCATAAACCACTACTTTCCTCTTCCTCTCCAACCAATCTCGAATGTGTTTTGGGAAATGCTAAAGCATCCTTTTGAGCATAAGAAATCTCTGGCCGAGGACAACAGTGCTATTGGCTAAAAGGAAAAAAAAAAAAAACCTCTCCCACCTCCAGAGGGTCAGAACTGCTTCAGGCTCTGTTTTTTAGGCGATAGCCAAAGACAGCACCAACTCCTTTTTACGCTGCCATCTACCACCACTAACAAGTCAGCAATCTCCGTAAAAACTAGTTTTCCCATTACAAAACAGAATATAAATTATTTTCAGGCATCTCCTGAATGTAGGAACGCTTTCTGTAGTCACTCTAAATCGAAATTCCTCAGTGGCCCCAAACGTGAGAAGCTGGAGAGCCCCTTCTGTATTACTGGCAAAAACAATGCGAATTGGTATTTTTTTCTTGCACTTAGTTTTGTACCGGTTTGGCTAATTTAGCAATGATAAAGGATGCTTTTAGACTCCTGAAAGTACACCAAGCAGAAGTTTTTATACATATATATGCACATATATATAAAATACACAGCTATGTTAACAGGACGTTGCTCCCACACCTGCACGGAAGTGCATGCGGCCATCCACGACGGAATCACCTCTACAGGCAGGGCTCCATCACCCCCACACCAACCCCGCACAAACATCCCCTCCGGCTGCAAAGTCCTCCCGTGGGATTTCCCAGCCCTGCAGTCTGTCAAGATAATGCTCGTCTCACTTGCTGAAGGATAAATTTTCAATTTGGGGGTTTTTTTTTGGGGGGAGCAGCGTTAAGGCAACGCATTGCTTGCCGTTTACAGCTGAATTTTACTCCAGCTCAATTTGACAATGGCGTGGCCACGGCCAACGGCCCTTCAACCCAACTTGGTAAACCCCAGAGATCCTGACTTGCTTACAAAACAACTAGCCATGACCAAAATAATAAAACTATTACCGGCGTTATCATTTTGTATATGTACTCTGGTGGGCGACACGATTGATGTGGCGTGGGGTTTTTTTGGCTAACGCTAGGTTTTTATAGAGCTGCGCGCCGTGCATACCCAGCAGCTCCAAACTCTGAGTTTCCCAGCCTCGGTATATATGCCATCCCATAACGATGTGCAGACAGAATATGCGGTGAATCTGCTGTAATTACCGGTAAAAGATATAACCAAAAATATGCTGAGCCCAAAACCCAGTGTTACAACATCCTGGGTCGCTCTGCGTACTTTCGGTGCCAGCTCCTACTCTTTCTATTTTATTATTTGCAGCTGTGCGCTAAGCAGTTGCTATTTTCAGAAATGTGGAAGTATTTTTTTTTTAAAAAAACCTTGAATAACATGACAAAATTTCATTCTCTGAGGAAACAACATAACCCCCATTCAAATCACGCTGTAGAGTCCTGACACTCTGATCTCTCTTGTATTGCAGCTTTAAAGTGCTCTATTTTAGAACCCATTCGCCAGAAGCAGCGGTGCTGCAGGAAGTATCGTGTCCAGACAGTTTTATGAAGACAGATAAAAGGATACGCGTAGCCCAGCTCATATGCCTCATCTCACGTAAAATTGAGACATGTTTCTATTCTGTGGCTGGATCAAGTTGCAAATCTCGGTTATTTCTCATTTCAGCCATTCCTGATCTCCAACTTCTTATATTTCCAGCAACAGAATAGAATAAACAGCAGCTTAATTAATAATGAAAAGAAAACAAATGAGGTATCGACTGTGTTGGTATCAGGTAGAGCCACTGGATAACACAGACAAGACAGCCCCACCTCTGAATTTTCACTTAAACTTGGCCAGGGCACAATTATGGTCAAGTCCAAAAATTTTTTTTTAAAAAAAAAAGGGAAAAAACCCACAATATTTCTAGGTGCCTGTGGCATTTCCCTAGGTGAAATAGGTATTTGATACCACATGCCCAGCATGATGGGAGAGGTGCTAGGTCCCTGCACCCACTCCCTCGGGGGAGCATCCCCAAGGATGCTTCTGCCCCGTGGACAGAGACACCCCTTCCATCCAACCCATGGGACATGGAGCCAAACCACGTTCATTTTTTGCAGGATCTAGGGGGCTGTAGGTGGTGTGCATGGAAATAAAGAGGCGTGGTGGGCGAGCGGGTGATTGTACAGCTCGGGGGGCTGCTGCCCGCCCCGGTGTCAATGCGGCCGCGTTCGCTTTAGGCAACTGGTTTTTTTTTTCTGAAGGTCTGTTCTACGCTTCTTCAAAAGGTTCAACCCATCCTGTTTGTATCTGTCGGGCAAATATTATTATATTTATTCCCACTTCTCAACCGTGAAAAAAAAAAATAATAAATGGCTTAGCTCCGAGCAGTAGAACTGAATATTTATATCAAGACCGTTGTCCGCAACCCCAAGGTCTGTCACACCGCCAGCTCCTACTTGTGGGATAACTCAGGTCCGCGCTTGCCATCGCATCGGTGACAAACAGAGAAGCAAAGATGCTCTAATTATCCAGTCGCTGATCATGGTATTATACTAATACTGAATTAAAAGATGTCTCACAGCTTCTCGAACAAAGGCAGTTTCTCAAGGGTTTATAGCTTGGCAGGAAATTTATCCTCTGCAGCTAGACAGCTTTTTTAAACTTTTCAATATATGTATTTCTTTTATTTTATTTTTTTTAGAAACTGTGCTGTTTTTAAGATATGGGAGTGTTAGCAAACCATCGCCAGGGAAAGCTGCTTTTTTGCACATTTTTCAGAGCTAGCGTTCTAGGTCAACAATGGTGAATTACACGCCTACCAAAATCTCTGCTTAGTCCACATAACTGTGTTACGGAGAATATGTATACCAAAATATGTACTTACACAGATAAACAATATGCCTTAAAGACTAAATATGCATTTACTTCTGAGACTGGAGCAGACTTGTGCCCAGTCTGGAGGTAAATAATCCATACTTCATAGTCTGCCATGGAAAGTTTTCTTTCTTAGGAGGAAAAAAAAAAAAAAGTGTTTCTTTTAAAAGAATCTTAAATAATCTTAAAAATTCTTGCATAAACTGACGTATTTGAGGGAGTTCAGGAAAAGGATAAATTTTAGCCTGATGTGTTAGCACTGGCAACACGTCTCCGCGCTCGCGGGGGTCTGCAGGGAGGGGATAGCAGTGTCCCCTTCCCATGTCCCCAGGAAAACAAAACAGGAATTAAAAATTCTCCATAAATGTTAAAAAGAAGTAACAACAGGAATTAAAAATTCCTCATAAATATTAAAAAAAACTTAAACAGAAATTAAAAATTCTCCATAAATGCTGAAAGAACCCAAACATCTGTAACAACAGGAATCAAAAAATTCATTCAGCCTTAATTCTTAGAGTAGATAAATAAGTCGTGACACCCAAGAGAGGAATTTCCTTTCCTTTTGACTGACCTCGGGGTCTGGGCTCGCTCTGTTTTTTGGTCCTTTTTTACGTTTCTGTGCTGAGGGTTGTGGGCACGGGCAGGGTGTGAAATTCATTTTGCGACCGGGAAAGATGGTAACTGAGAAGGGCCAGATGGAAGCGATGGCACCGGGGGGCTCGGCAGAATTTGGAAGGATTCTCAGCAAGCATTTTGCAGCAGCAGCAAGAGACAGGGAGATTGTTACCAGGGCAGCTCCAGCACTGAGCACGTACCTCTTGGTCCCTGTCCCTTTCTGCCTAATTTGTGAAGAGCTCAAAGATTCCCTTATATTAGAAAATTCCCACATTAAAGATTGTAGAGATCGACATATTTTCCACCTCTCATAAACTTAGTTCTCAGCCATTTACCACCTCTCATACACCCAGTTTTCAGTCATTCATATTTTAGGGCGTATTATGCTTTCCCAGCACATTGTAAATCTGAATTATAGGACGAGGCTGGGGGCTGACCCCCACCCTGCCCCAGCTGCTTCGCTCTTCCCTCCATGGGAGGTGCAGTGAGTTCATCAGGTCTCTGCACAAACAGAGACGGGGAGGAAGAGACAGCTCAGTGCCACAGAACTTCCCCTCTTATCTGCCAAATATGAAAATACTCATTATTGCTCCCCCATCCTCTTTTTTTTAGCTTTTATGGTGGAAAAAAAAAGCCTCTAATGATGACATAGATTATATTTGGTATCTAGAGGGCGAAATCTGTTCTCTCCTCACGCACATCCATCCTCCTCTCCGTTATTTTTTTTTTCTTTCAGCCAAAACCAAAACACAATTGGCACATTACACGACGCAATAACATCAGCTTTCCCACTTATCAAAACCCTTACAGCCGCGAGCCCCTAACTCCCATTAACCTCAACGACAGTGATTTGAAATAGGGAACCGCAAGGGAGAATAAGCCTTAAAGATGTCACTGAGCAGAGCAGCCTCGGCCGCTGGTTGGCATCTTTTTTTAATATGAAAATAGATTTTCCTCTTTGACCGAGCGGTTCGTTTGGGTCCATTCCATTTAGATGCACTTAACATTTTTGGCGTGTCACTTGAGGTGGAGACACCCCTTCTGAGGCAGCTTCTAGCAGGAATTCCAGCTGGTGGGAGCCGTGGGAGGTAGCGCGGTTCATTAGGCTACAAAAGCTTTACAAATGTGAAAGGAACTGGTTTTCCTCTCATTTAAGTGAATTGCTGAAAGCACTGGGCTGTTCTTTCACGGAACTTCAAATTCACCATCTTCTTCATTAACCTTAACATTTTTTCTTTTTTTTAAACCTTTATTACACGGGTAAAAAAAATTTACTTTGGAGTAAAGTTACTGCAAATTCACTCCCTGCAAACTTTTGAAAGCAGTTTAGAGCAATGGATCTCGTTTGTCACTGTTTTCACAGAATTATGGAATGGTTTGGGTGGGAAGGGACTTTAAAGACCATCTTGTCTCAGCCCCTCCCACCAGACCAGGATGTGCTTCTACCAGATCAGGTTGTTATTTTCTGTATGAAGAGGATTTAACATTTGTTCGCCAAAAATTAAGTGCTGTAATCCCCCTGTGAATCATTCCTGAACTACTTTTAGCAAGCCAGCTGCATGCATCCCTCCGGGCTGTGTGTTTATTAGCAGCAGAAAGACAAACAGTCGCAGGAGTGGACACCTTCTGGGAGCTGCTTCCCAAGCTTCGGGCACCCCGCCACTTTGCTGGGGCCAGGCGAGCATTCCCGTGAGCTGGCAAATGATCCAGCAAGGCGCCCACGTGCGGTCAGAGGGGATGTGGGGCTAAAGAAAAGCCCCGTGCTTGACCTAGGCTTTGAAAGTTTAGTTCTGGGATATTTGCATCAGGTCTTTGGAAGCCGCTGCAGACACAGCCTCGTGCTTTTGCCACCGGTGAGCAACAAACCCGATTGTGAAAAAGGGGCAATTCCATCCACGCTCCTCTGGGTACCCCTGGAAAAGCAACCAAGCTCCATCCTGCTCTGCTGCCTCACAGAATCAGAGAATGTCAGAGGTTGGAAGGGACCTCAAACAATCATCTAGTCCAGCCCCCCTGCCAGAGCAGGATCACCTACAGTACTTCTTTTAATCTCACGAGGATGAGTTTTTTTTCTCAATTTAATTGCAAAGCTGCCATTCTGTGCTCCTGCAGCGCACACCGAGGAAGAGATGCTCAGCCCTCGGTGTCAGGCTCTGACACCGAGACCTGCTCTCCCCAGAGATCAGCACCCACTTGGCATCACCTCTCCTCCCTGGGGAAGGGGCTGCAGCAGGGCAGGGGCCAGCACACCGCCTGCCCCACCTCTTGGTCCCCTTCTCTCTTGGCCCCCTCCCCAGGCACAGGGGAGAGAAAGGCAGAGGAGGAGGCTGCAGCTCTCAGATTGAGCCCCTAACCCATCAGACAGACCATTAAATAGTTTTCATGTGAAAGGTCATCTAAGAAGACAAAGAGAGGGCTCAATGTCCTGTGCGCTGCAGTCTGAGCTCCCACCTTCTTCTCTAGCAGGGCTCTGATTTTGCCTTAAACAAACCTGAAAGCTCTGTGATGTTTTTCCAGCTCAGCAAAATCTTCCTCCCCAAGCCAGACACGTCCAGGCTGCCTCCCTTGGGCGTGGGACACGGGTAGAGCAGGGACACCCACGTACCACTTTGCCTCCACTGCCGAGACACGTGGTGGAAAACACACCTGAGTTTTTACAGTGTGTTCATTTTGGTCAGGGGAGTTCCAATAAATGTCTCAGTCTTTGATTCGGTGCCTTTAGCACCTTTTTTGCTAAAGGGCACAATGTAAGACAGTACATTTTAAAAAAAATAATAATAATTTCCCAAAGTTAATCACCCCTAGCAACTCAGCTCCCCAGCACAAGTGCTCCCATCACCAGCTCCTCAGCAGCGGCACCAGTTGAGAGGCACTGATGAGTGTTTCTGACATGGTATTGCTCTCCAGAAGATCTTGGATAAGACAGATCTTCAGGGGGCGGGGGGGGAGGGGGCGGAAAAAAATCCAGCTAAGGGCTTTGACCTTATATTTGAATACGGAATTAGCACTCAGGTAAAGGTCAATGAACAGAAGAAGGGAGTGGAGGATTTTTGACCGAAACACTGCTGAAATGGGTTTAAACACACACACACGGGTCTCCAGGCAGGTCTGCTGCTGCAGAAGGACCTGCTCCCCTCGGGCCCAGGGCACCGGGAAAACCTGCTCAGAAAGGGGGAAGAGGAGGAGGAAGAGAAGGGTCTGCTGGTGTTTGGTGAACAAAGCCATGATGAGGCATCAGGCTCAAGCAACTCCAAGGCTGAGAGACCAAAACCTCAGACCTTAAAGAGTGATCAATTTTCAGCCCAACTATGATCTTGATATATAATTTCTTTCTTTGCTTCCTTGTCAAGTCGGTGCTCTTAAAAGTTATTTTACCCTCTGGTGAAACATGCAACAGTTACGGCCAGGCTCTTCACCTAAGACCGGCCCCCTTTGGCACGGCTCTCCTTCACGAGCACTGACAACCAGGGATTTGGCCAATTTGGGCAAAAAAAACAAACCAACCTTCCCCTCCAGCCCAATGCTTTCTCCATTTCTAGATTCTCTCCCACCCAAAAGCCATGACACCATGGCTGTAAATGACAAATAATAATGCCAAGTACTTCGATGGAGTCTTAAAATAAATTGCAGGAATTAGGGCTATTACAATTTAATAATCACTTTTTGTTCATGACTTTTACCGTTATAGGCGTTTTACCTCTATTTATTGCTCACACCATTAGCAAAACTTGGGAGCTGTAAGAAGTGCTTAGATATTCTGATAAATCAGAAATATTCCAGAAGGAAATCCCTTCCCACAGGCTGAGGCCAAAAACTGAGACACACTCCACCGAGTCAAGGTGCAGGTACTACCCAGTATCAAGTCAGCTCCTTAATGCAGTGCCAGCACCGTTGGGAGGGTTAATAAGAATAAAAAACAACCACAGAGCCATTTGCATTTGTTAAATGTAGAGAGACACCACCTGAAAACAAAAGCCAAGCCTCACCGAGGTAGTGAGCCAAATCTGTGTGTAATTATCCTTCTAGTATTCAAAATATTGTTATTAAAATAACTTTCAGCACAAATTCTAGCACAGCTAGCACACCCAATGTAGAAGACATATATTATATATTCTTTATATATATATTTATATACTCGGTCTATAGTGGAACACACTTGCCTGATGAGTGTGACACTTCTTGCCTTGTCACCTGCCTTCTCAAAGAAGAGGGGGTGTCTGTTCTCCCAGCTCAGCTCCCACCTCTGAGTCAGTAATATATGCAAATGCACTTCGCAAAGCACTCCTGCAGATGTTCTTAATTAAACCAGCTTAGCCCAAGCCCACATAAAGTAATAACCCCGAAAAACGCCTTCCCGCTCTCATATGTTGTGAATCGCTGCTGCAGAGTACTACAGGAATATTATTTTTACAAGAGTAAACCATTTGCCAAATAAGCCACCTGTTAAATAAACACTCCCACTCTCCAAATATTGTTATTTTGTTTTCCAGACTATGCACAATCTGGATTTATTTTAGATGGAAAAAAAAAGATAATCACCAACTTAAAAAACAACACACCACCAAAAACAGTATTTTGACTACTTGAAACTATCCATCTTGTGTGCACATCTGCTCCCCTGCAAGCTGGCAGAGTTCTTGCATTAAAAGAGAATCATAGTTACTTATTCAGCCAGAAGCTAATGAATTTCCATCATCAGAACTCGGCATCCTTCAATTTTTTATTTTTTTTTTTTAAACTTCTTCAAGCCTTGAATTGTTCTGTATTGGCCTGGCTTCACTTCCCATGAGGTGTAGCTTCTCATGGGGACAAATCCCGATCCAAGATTGTTTCAAAGTTGACACTGGAGCGCGATCAGCCTCAAGGTTCATTATACAATCACTTGTTCCATGTTTTAAAATCCAAGTTCACCCCACTTCAAGCCCATCTGTATGCAAACATCCTGTGCACCCACCTAATTCAGCTTAGTCTTTAGGGTTAGTCCTAGAGAATGGACATCCCCTCAGAAAAAAATATAAAATTTGAGCACAGTGTTAAATAGGTAGAGAGAGAGAATAATGTGATGCTGGAGCTCAGGGTTCTGTTCAGAGCACGAACATAAAAAGGAGAAAAAACAAGCATAAAAGAGGATGCTGAGAGGGGTGTGAGCAGGGAAGCGCTCGAGCTGGCTGTGCTGCTCGTGCCCGAGCACCCCAGGCTGCAGCTCCTGCAGCCTCCGAATCAACAAGTTAATGTCTGGAGGTTCCCTTTGAAGGGCTTCTCACAAACTGCAGGACTGCAGCTGAAGAACCACGTTCTCCAGGCGTTTTGCTGTGTCCTTTCACTGTCACACACACCAGAGCTGTGGACCCAGACCCGAGAGTGCACATTTCTATGAGGCGTCTTTTTTTTTTTTTCTTTTTTTGAATTGGGGCTGAAACAGGATCCCCGGTAGCACACAAAAATGCTCCCCCCAAACATTTTTACCAGCTTCAATAAAGGTGTGGGCCACAAAGAACATTTAAAATCTCTCACCGACACCGAGGAGGGGTTACAGGCAGCCACACTCATCCTCTGAGAGTGCGCTCGCAGACATTTACCTAAATGGCTTTCGCGATTTTGTGTCCTCATATCTGAAAATAATAATCTTGTTGTCACAAATTATTACGCTCGGAGGCACCCTCCTCCCTGCCAGGTTACGCTTGTGCACAAAGCCCCGTTAACCTGGAGGCACTTTGTGACTGACGGCACCCGGTGCCGAGCCCGGGGGAGATCTCGGTGACTGGCAGTAAGAGCCAGGCAGGGGACAAGCTGAGGGCACAAAGTGTGCCCATAACGATGCACCGGCACTAGCAGTTCAGCTGAAATTGCAGGCACAAAACAGGACAAAACTGCTTTGCAAAAATCAGCCCCATTACATCCTTTTCCCTTTCACAGGGAGCCTTTGTGACAATGATTTTGCGTGCTCCCGTTTTACATGTTCTCGCACAGTTTCTTGCTCTTTAACACTCAACACTTGGCAGCTCGGCTCCATTGCTCTTACCTGATATTTTTCCAATGCCCTCTGGATAAGGCAGCAGTAAAAATCCTCCATGCAATTCTCATACTCTGCCCTTACAAAGAATATTTTTTTTTCAGGACAAATTCAGTTTTCATCCAGCTACAGGCTTGCCTTTTATCTTTCGGACACTAAAACCCATCACAGCTTGTAGTTTCTCTTTTTCCTAGTACTTTCAGGCATCTTGACTCCAACATAGATGCTTAGAAATTTTTTACAAAACCCGTATTAGTCATTTCACTTTAAATGCAGCTCACAAACTAATGGTGTTTGTTAATTAAGGCACTAAACCCCCTCCAAAAAAAAAAAAATTGCTAATGCCTCTTTACTGTACAGGCTGGGTACAGTGTGGTGGATGAGCACGAGGAAGCTGCTGCAGAGGGACTGTGGTCTTTGATAATTAGCAGAGAGGACAGAAAAAAATGTTTTGCCTACCTGAGTCTATGTTACTTTAACAACACTAATGCAAAAATGCAAAAAGAGCATTTTTATTGGGAACAACTGCAATGCCCAAACACTAATATGAGGAAGAAAAAAAAAAAAAGAGTTGCATCCTTTTAAAAAAAACTCTTTCCTCACCTCTCCATCTCAGCTTTTTCCACAAAGAAATCCACAACCGGTTTCACTCAAAGAATAGACTTGAAATTTCTATACTCATGTCGGGGCAGCATCAAATATTAAAGCAAGATATTAAAATTTCAAAGAACCAAAATTAAACCTAAGGTATTCAAAAATAAGTGTTCCTGCATATTTAATACTAGAGATCTCGTAATTAACTTCGGAAATCTCTCACATTAAGAAAATTAGGCGCTATCAAAAAAGAAAAAAGTGACCAGCAGTGACCTTCCCAAGGGCTCAGCAGGAGTTCTCAGCCCACAGAAAGACACAGGTGTCGTCTGGCCCCGTTCTGTTTTCACCCTACAGGGAGGGAGGGCCCAACCCAGCAGATGGGCTCCGTCCCCAGGATGGTGCCACAGTTCCTCCCCTGCTCCACCCCCTCGGGTTGGGGGCGAGCATCCATGAGAGCTGGTGGCTGCCTCGGTGGGACCAGAGGACCACACTGTGTCTCCTCCGCCTCCTGCCCCTGGCAACAAGAGCACTTTCAGGTAGAAAAAGTTCCCTTCCTCCTCAACTGTTCAAAGGAGTTTCTTGGGCTCAGTGACATCTTCGTGGCTCCCTGTAGAAGCCTTGCCAGACCTTCACCTTCTCCAAGCAGGGCCATGAGCTGTCCTGTCCCTCCTGCAATACACAGACCTGTGTGCAGGACCAGAAGGGCCATGGCTAAGCAGAGCAGCTCACCAGCCCAAGATTCGAGAGGTGTCATGAGACATTTATGGTTCTTTTGACTTCAAAGACACTATGAAAGACACACTAGGGAGGACAAGCAAACCAAACCAAGACTGAAGTGGGTTTGTACACCTCCATAGGCAAGTTTTCCTCTGTTATTCACAAGGACAGGCTGACTTGTGAGGAGCAGTTAGGGGTGGCTCACTTTGTAATGTCTTCCAGAGATGATCTAGCTGGACCACTCTGTTTCCCACTGTCATAAAACTGGTGGTGGTGACGGTGAGAACACAGCCAGGGCCAGCAGGGTGGGGAAGGGCTTGCTCTCCGCTGCTGACCAAGAGCACCTCCTCCATGGGGTGGCTGACTGTGGCTTTCAGAACAGCTCGTTAATTAAGCCAAGTCCCAAGTCAGGGAGGAAGCAGGAGGGCTCCTTTGTCCAGACCCAGCTCCGTGCCCAGGGTCAGGGCTTTGGGGCATTTTTTTTCCTCTTCTCACCCAAGTTGTCAGGGCTGTGACATAACACTTTGCAGAAGATTAAAGCGTTATACAAGTATTAGAATTTATCATACCGATGACACACACAGTTTTATAAATGGAAAGTTGCTTTAGATGGACAGCGTGCCAAACTTTTAGCTCTCTCGAACAATTTGAGTGCAGCAAATAGGGCCAGTTATGTACATCACGGATGTCACAAGTAGCCAGTCTGTGTGTGTCAAGGCTGTGGACTAAGCCTGAGCTGCTGTTTAAAAATGCATAGATGATCATACAGAATTAGCAACACTCTTTGAGGAGCCTACTCCCTGGCTATGAGCCCCACATGCTCCCTCTGTTCAGCCTACATCTACAGGCAAGGGTGATCTGACAGTTGAAGCCTCATATCTGACGAAACTGGAGATCAGCATCAACAAAATATAAGAAGTTGGTCGCTGCCGTCAATCACTGTGAGGAGGTTTAAATGCTTCCCCAAAGTAGAATATTGGTCTACGGTAACAGGCAGGAAAAAAGAACAAATAGCAGATTCAGTGGCACAGACTGCAATCAAATGTCCACATTTGTATAATCAAAGCAAACAAGTCACTGAACTAGCATGGTAAAGGGAAAGAGAGCCATCGGCTGTGTAAACAGTGGCACAAAATAATTACCAGCCTTCCAGAGCTAACAAGGATAAAGCTGCAAGTTACAGGGGCTTGAAGCCACCTCCCAAGGAAAGGGCTCTTGGAGCTGCAGCTCAGGGATACCCTGGGAGCATCCTGTGATGAGAACCTCCACCCGTCTTTGTGCCACCCCTCCAGCAGCACCCCAAGGCTGCAAGTCCAGTTACCACTCCTGCGCCTTCTCTCATACATTTTTCCTCACAGAACATCTTGTCGTTCCCTAGAAAGGGCTTGGTCAAGGCAAAAGCAAGAGGTGGGATGCCTGGGGGTGCCAGACCAAGGACAGGAATGTGTGGTCAGGGCATGCTGTGCCTCATGGGCTGGTTTGGGGGGTTTTCTTATATGATGCCTGTTAATTCACTGGGCTCATTTTTAGAGCTTCGCTCAGTAATGTACAATAGACGTCGCAACACTTGCTTCTCAAGACATCAGCTTAGGGATGGAGGGCAAGAGAAGCAGGTTAGAGAGATAAAACCCTATTCTAACAAAAACAATAAAAGAAAAATCAGTCTTTATAACAGACAAGCAAGTGAGACTTACAGCATAATCATAAAGCACAAAGAGGTCCATGGTTTGCCAGGAAGGGTGTCCAGGCAGCGTTATTCTAGAGACAGAAGCACAACTGCACTGGCAGGATCCGTTTGCTTCCATCTGAGCAAACCTTGCAACGCGTTTCATGGCAGTGGATAGCTACGTCACGCGGATCTGAGCCCTCCATCTGTACTGCTGTGCCTCCCCTCTCACCAAGCACCTGAACTCCTCAATCCCTTGGCTTTTCCGATGCCATGAGCCAGCACAGAATCCGCACTCAGAATTGCTGTAGATAAGACCTGAGCCCCACGGCCGCAGCCCGAGCCCCAACCGGAATAACAGTCTGGGTAGATCTGATCTGAGAACAAGTTTCTGGCATCAAGCGATTGTATTAATTTCTGTTCAGTTTTATACAACATCTTCTACTTGTGGTCAAAGCAACCAGCCAGCTAGAGTTTGAAGAAACACCAATCTATGATTTAAACACTGTGTAAAGCTTGATACATGCTTCAATCTGGTTTAAACCACTTGGCTTTTTTCAATCTAAAAAGCAGTAATCACACAGCAAGACCCTCAGGTGATTCAACAATCCACTTACTCCAGGGGGAAAACAAATTCTTTCTCTCTCTTTTTTTTTCTTTTTTTTTGTAACATCTCCTCTGCCCTCTGGCAGCTCTCCATCCTTCCTCCCAGACAGAATCAATGGTGATTGCTTGCAATGAGAAAATGCAACCCTCTCTGTGTTTCCCAGCCCATGGAAAGGGTCTGCAACACTTTGAGAGCCCAGGCTCAGCCAACACAAGTTCACAAGACCTAGTTCTGCATCAGCGTGTAGATTTAGGGCTGGGGCAGCCACTAACATCTCACTGGTGCTCTCTGTGAACCCCCAGCCCCCTCCCAGTGGAGGGGAACAGGGAGAGAGACTGAGAGGTTGGAAAAAAAACTTGAACTAGCTTAAGAAAAAAAAAAAGTGCAACAATAACAGTGAAGATGTTGAACCATACCCAGATATATACAAGCATGTAAACAAACTAAAAGATACAAAAGAATTTGTTAATGTGGAACTCACACCCTGCGTGTGGCAAATCAGCCCCAAGCAGAAAAGTCTCAGACTGGACTTGGCAGCAGATGGGAGCACCCAAGCCCAGAGTCCCAATGAGAGTCAAAAAAATAAAAAATAAAAATCCAGAAAAGGAGCTGCTGTGCTCCTCCCACCTGGAGAAGAAGAAAGACAACCTGTCCTGACGAGCGGTGCTCCTCTGCAGCACGCGAACAGGCTCGGGGCCACGGGCAGTGCAGGGAGAGCTGAGGATCAGCCCACCCTGACCCTCCCAGCCCAGCAGCACTGAAACCCCAGGGCTCCTCTCTGGGGCCCTTTTATACTGAGCCCCTTGGAAGGAGTGCTCTGATTGGCCCATGGGGGTCACCTGACTCACCCTCTCCTCCCCCATAGGCACAGCTGTCCCTTCTTCCCCATGGGGATTGCCTCCTGGGCCAGCAGCCCCGGAGAACTTTCACCCTGGTGGAACCTCAGACCAGGACAGATGTTGGCATCTCTCCCGGCATCGCTCTCAGCTGAAGCCTCCTCTTGGCTCCTGCCTTGCGCTTGGGGAGGTGCAGCAGGCTGGGCAGGGCTGTTGTCCCAAAGATTGAGAAATGTTGATTGGATGGAGAAATGAGTTCAGCTGTGTGCTTTAGAATAGTTCCTGAAGACAGCCTTGCAGGATGCAAGGTTTCTCAGGGAGCTGCAGCTATCCCCCTCCCTACCTAGGGACCTCGGCACCCTCCAGCCTGAGCATTTTGGTGGAGCAGGGACATGAAAGCTTTTTCTTGGTGTTCCCCTGAGATGTGATCTCCTTCCCAGCTGTGCTGGTGCTTATGGTTGCAAGGTTGAACAGGCAGCCCAGCTGCTACTGGCCAACACCTGGACAAAAGCAGAGCAGAGCTTCTCAGCTCTGACCTAGGGAAAACAAGCTCCTTCTCCTCTGCCTTCATCTACCCTCTTCAGATTTCCTCAGCATCCCACACCTACAAATTAAATCTGTTCCACCCACGGGCCCCTCACTCCCAAGGCTTAAGTCAGGCTCAGTGGAAAAGATGATGGTTGGGAACCCAGCTCAAGCTGGGTGTTTCCAGGAGCAGAGCAGATTCCCCCACCAACCAGCAGCCCTATCTGTCCCCCCCACACACTGCCAGGTCAGCGCCAGGTGGGACTTCTCTCCGCTGTTGTTATTGCGGTGCCACCTGGGCAAAACTCCCCGTCAGCTCGGTGTTTGCTGCGAACCCAACAAGATCAGAACTAGAAGCGAGACCTGCAAAGACTCAGCCAGGAGAGAACATGATGCAGAAGCTTTCTTTTTTCCCCCAACAACTCTTACAAAGATCTGAGAGGCACTTTTCAAGAGCAGGGAACTTGCAAGCCCCTGCACAAGAGTCGTCTGGCATGTCCAACTGCAGAACAGGGTTAACACATGGACCAGCCCGCGGCACACACACAGATAAATCAGTTGTCTGATAAAGGCAGCGACACCAAAAAATTGTGTGATCTTTTGCCCTGCTGACCCAGTCAGGAAAACGAGCCAGGCTGGGAAATGCATGGTGCACTCTCGGTCCCCCTGAGCCCCTGTTAGTGCCTGCAGGGCTGCTTTTAGAAAGGGCCAGGGGCAGAAATCGGAGGAAAACCTTGAAGGCATCACGCAGCAGATGACTGAACATAATCCTTAATTTTCCTGAGATAGTTTCAAAACAATGGGTTTAGCATTTGCAAGCCAAGCCACTTGTTTATGCCCTTTTCTCCTTCCTTCTCAGATGGTGGGCAACTGCGGTTTTATTTTCGCACAAAGTTCTTTCGCTAATATTCATCCATAATCATCAACAAAATAATATATGTAGGCGACTATAATGACAGTAAATGCTGTGTAGGAGGCATAATAAATGCTTCATTGTCAATGCTTGCATGCTGAATTAAATACCCTATTCTGGTCAAATGCTAATACATTCTATGAGCACTTTTCCATAAACAGATTTTTAAAAGACCGTAGAATAAAAAGGTGACATGAACAATATATTGAAATAATCCAAGAGGTGTGACTTTAAGAACCGGTGTTTTTTTCTGTACCATCTTGCTTGATGTTGGCACTGAAAAGATTTGCATGAAAAAAAAAAAATTATTCAGGATAATATCACTGCTGCCCTGAATATGGTACGTCCGTAAGGAGTGAAGTAGCATCAAACCTCATTTGTAAACAATATGGTCTTTTTTTAAGTGGACTTTTCAATAGCTGGCTGTCCGGGCTGTGCAGCACCTCAGGCTCTGCCTTCTGGTGAAACATTAGGCAAAGTACAAAACAGGTGGGATTGAACTTTCTGCAGATCCCGAGCAGCCTCCATCTGTGCCTGCCTGTGTTTTGCGTGGCTGCTGCTGCGCTGGTGTCGGAGCATGAGACGCAAAAAAAACCTGATTGCAATAATGTGGTGCCTAGAGCGGAAAAAACCCACAGCAGCCGGAAAAAAACACCTTGGGTTTGAATCAGTTATTGCCTTGAGCAGCAGCTGCGAGGGGTCATGCCAGGGAAAAGCTGCCAGCTTCAGCAGACATGGAGCATCCAGTGCCTTTGGGGCAACATCTGAGAAGCAAATGAGAAAAGGAAATTTAAAAAAAAAAAAAAAAACGAAGGCAGAGTGCAGAACAACTCCCTGTTGTAATTCACTGGGATCTGGTAGCACCCTGTGGTACCAACAGAAGATTATAGAACCGTAGACTGGTTTGGGCTGGAAGGGATTCTTAAAGCTCATCTAGTCCCAGCCCCTGCAGTGAGCAGGGACATCTCCCACTGGATCAGGTTCCTAGTGAATAGCAACAGGACAAGAGGGAACGGGTTCCAGTTGCACCAGGGGAAGTTTAGATTGGATATTAGGAAAAACTTCTTCACCAAAAGGGTGGTGAAGCATTGGAATGGGTTGCCAAAGGAGGTGGTGGAGTCCCCATCCCTGGACGTGTTTAAGAAACAGCTGGATGTGGCACTTGAGGTTTAGTGTTAGGGTGGTGTAGGGCTGTAGGTTGGACTTGATCTTAAAGGTCCTTTCCAACCTTTATGATTCTATGATTCTAGGTTGCTCAGAGTCCCATCCAGCCTGACCTTGAATGTCTCCAGGGGTGGAGCCTCCACCACCTCTCTGGGAAACCTGTGCCGGTGCCTCACCACCCTCACCGTCAAAAACTTCTTCCTTCTGTCTAGTCTAAACCTCCCTCTTCTAGTTTAAAACCGTTGCCCCTTGTCCTATCGCAACAGGCCTTGCTAAAAAGATTGTCCCCATCAGTCTCACATTTCTTAATAGTTGAAAGACCGCTCTAAGGTCTCCCCTTTAGGAGCCTTCTCTTCCCTGGGCTGAGCCACCCCAGCTCTCTCAGCCTCTCTGCACACAGGAGGTGCTCCAGCCACCCTGCCCTGGACCTGCTCCAAAAGGTCCGTGTCCTCCTCGTGCTGAGCCCATGCAGACCTGCCAGAGCATTGTCTGAAGCAAGGGAGACGTGCTTTACCTCGGAACAATTTTATGTTAAACCTGAGGCTACAATATCATACTGAGCCCCGAGCAAAGCTGCCCCAGGTACTAGTGCGTCTAGCTTATATTTTAATTACTCTACTAACGCAGGGAGGATTTTGCAGAGGAGTAAACAGCAGCACCCTGAGCAACGCCTTGGTTCAGCACCATCTGTTCTTCATCCCGCAAGTATATTTTCCTTGGCGATCCAGATCAAAAGGCTTAGCACATTATCGTGTGATAAGACAATCTAAAAGAATAAATAAGTCCTGCAACACAAAGCTCGGTATTAAAAAGCCAATAATACTTGAATGATACTACATATATTACAGCTAAAAATAGACGAGGAAAGTGTGGTTTTGAGGTGATTTATTAGGAACTATGAAGCAGCCCTGGCTTTGTGCTGCGCTGTGAACAGTGAAATTGGAATAAATAAAATAATCTCGCTGCATTAACAACTTGCTCTAAACCCATGTGTACGTGTAATACGCTCACCGGTTGCCAAGCGAGGGCCATGATTTGAAGGATAGATTTTCTTTAAAATCTTTATCTATCTAGAAACCGAAACAAGTGGAGGCGCAGCCCCTGGCCCCACAGACACGAGGGGAGCAGGGGGTGCCCGGCAGCTGCTCCGACTCCGGGCGTGGACCCCCAAGACACCACCTGGGAAGGGCAAAAGCCAGGGATGCTGTTACTGATGCACGATGGCAGCATCAGGGAAGACATTTCTGGAGGGCAAAATTATGAATCAGAACCTCCTGCCACCAGAAGGAGAGGGTGTTTGCACAACCGAGGGGATAAATCTCCATTTTTCATCCTTCTCCTGTCGAGTATATACCTGCCTGCCACACCACAAAGAGTCAAACGGTGTATTAGCGAGCTGTGGCTGCAGTAGCTGTCGGGGGGGAGCTGCTTTATGTGATAGAAGAACACAGCTCATTGGTTTGAAATGAAATAATAAATAGAAATAAAATAAAATAATAAAATTAAATTTAAAAATTAAAAAAATAAAATCACCCGAAAAATAAACAGAAAACCCTCTCTACCCAAAATCAGTCTTAACACAGTGGTAGATTTCCACATATCACATGGCAAATGCCCAAATAATGCCACTTTGGAGAATCTCGAAGGTGCTTGCTCTTAATTGTCAGCTTTTGCTTTGCTTGCAAATCGTGCCACACTCAGCGTCCTGCCTTCCCAATACCCCTTGGTCAGAAAGAGGAATGAGAGGCTCACCTGCCAGACCGAAACCTTTCTGTTTCACTAGTGGGATTTGGGAGCAGAAACCACGAGAGAACCGGGGGTGGCCCTGAAACCTCCTCGCGTGGTTGGGAATGAGCTTTTCCTTTCCCCAGCCTCAGATGAATCCTCTTTGGACTCCGACAGGCGGGTTTGGCTGATTATCTTCAGCGTCTTCTGTGAAGCAGCTCGCCCAGGCTTTTAAAGCTTGAGCACAGTGTAGCAGCCAGGATGCTACGTTTTTATACGCTGAAAATACATAAAACGTGACAAAGCAGGACTTTTATTTAGTAACATACTTCTAGGGAAGTGTATAAACCACCCATTAGAAATCCTGTTAACATCATTGGTCATTACAACAAGAGGGAAAATGACCTTCCTAGGGATTTGATTTCTTTTTTGTCTTCTTAATGGTTACCACTCTCCCATTTTGTGCGTATTTCGTGTTGCATCCGGGGAGCAGAGAGTCGTCATATCTTATTTGCATGAGGGGCTGGGAGATGAAGCCCGTATTCAAACCCTAATCTCCCTGTTAGCTACTAAAAGCTTAAAAAAGCTCGACGGATAAACCCCAACCTTAGCTAGCAAGCATTGGCTCAAAAAACAAGATCAAAGCAAACGTAGGCGCAAAGTTGTTAGTGCCTCTCTTTTAAAAAAATTGTGATAGATGGGAGTGGGATTGACAGGGGTTACAAAGGCAAAGCCCATTCTGAACCACAAGGCTCTCATGTAGCCCATCTCCCCCAAATAATTTACAAACCACAGCAAGTCCTAATTTCTGAGAGGATCTCGGGTACGTGCCAACGTTGGCCTTGGGTATCCTGAGCACCCCCTCTCACGCCGTATTTATTTTGGCTACATCTACCCTTCGCATGGTGTGAGTTTGCTGTTTAGTGATGAGTGGGTACCAGCCCGGCTGCAAAACCGCTTGGTAGCAAACCCTGCCCGTGGCGGTGGCGAGCGTTACGCAGCAGGACTGGCCCCCCCTGCATTTGGAAATCACTCAGCAGAATTACAGCTTTTGATGGCAAAGCTACTTACAGGCAAACAAGGTCAAAAAAGCATTAAGGGAAAGCCGAGAGTTATTCGCCGGTTCAGAACACAAAGCTCCCACATCAGCCGGCGAGTAAATGCTTGTGCAATCCTCCACCCACGTAAATCTAGGCAGGGTGAGGGAAGAGCTGCAGGTTGGTGATGCCATAGCTTCTCTGCGAAGAATGAAAGGGCAGCGGGGACGCAGGTGACACTTCGGTGTGGCAAAAGCACCGCTGCTTCAAGGGGGTAGGGGGTCATGATCTCCATCCTCACCGCCTCGCCCCTCGCGGGTAAACGAGAGAGTTTCCTGGTGCTGGCGCGTGGCGGAGCGCGGCGATGCTCCCTGGCACGCGGACAGAGCGAGGCTTTGGCTTCCCTACTAATTCAGTCTAGCCTGGGAAATCGCCCCATGGCAGAATCCGGGTAAATCCGAATTGAAATGGTGTTTATTGAAATGATAAAATATATAAAAAATAGAAAAAAAATAGAAATAATAATAAAATTAATAAAAAATAGAAAAAAAAAACCAAACATGCAGAAATAGTTCAGTATGAGGACAGCCGGAGCCTGACCCCTTCATTTTTCATGGGACCGCACTACATCATCCTACCTCTGACAGTCTGAGAGGGCATCCATTATGCAGAAAGTTGATGAAGGAAAACCAATGTTCTTTCATTCATTTTAACATCTTAAAGGTTAATTTTTTATTTTTTTTTTTTTGCAGAAGACCAGTATTCTTTTTATTGCAGAATAAATTACTGCAGTGAATCCTCAGCGTTATTTAGCAAGTGTCAACCTAGTCTTTCAAAAAGAATATTTTAAATGGAACTTGCCAGGTTTGACAGATTTGATGTAAGGATTAATGACCCACGATAACAAAATGCTCCTATTAAAATAAATACAAAATCAGAAAGGTTTAATCAAAGCACAAACCTATTTATCCTAGGACCAAAAGGAAGGAAGATCCAACTTTTGGGAGCTTACGTGTGAAATCATGATCCGTGTGGCAGAGGGGTTCTAGAATGCACCATCCTCTTATTTTCTTAGTGCAGCTCTTGCTCTGCAGATCTGTGCATCGGGTACACAGCCCCTGCATCTTCCACGAGAAAGCAAATTTTGCCTTTGCCGTGTCGACACTGACTTCCCCATGACAAAGTTTTGTCACCTCAGAGCTGGGTACGTGGTTTTGGGTAACGTCCAAATATGCGAAAGGACACGAGTCAACCTGCCGACGGAGGTGTCTGACTCTCCTTCAGGGCCACAGTAAAAGAGACCAGTTACTCCTAAGCAGTTACAAAATGTTTCTGACAGTCAACCTTACTGAATGAGAGACACACTAGGAACCCAAGGAAAGCAAGCATGCACTGCATGTTCCTATACTCACACCCAAGTCATGAATATAAAAAACTACAGATAGGATTATATGTAGAAAGGATATCCCATACACACACCTTAGCTGTAAAAGAAATCACCATTTTTATATAGTCCCCAAGCCTCAGTTTAATTTAGATTAAGTACATTTGCTCTGATTTTATTTGTGACCAGAGCGAACAAAGATCAACCACGACAACCTACATTTAACGAAATTCAGAACGGCAAACGTTGGCAAACGTCTGCAAATAATGCCATATTTTATTCCAGGGCAAATAAAGTAGCATATAGATAAAAGAAAAGCCAACTTCTGCCCCTATTTGCCCACGGGCAGCTTTCTCACAAGCAAATTGTTGCCTAAGTCACACAGTAGATGTAAGAATAACGCCAAGCGCAACTTGGAAGTGCTTCTGCATAATGTGTGATTCACATAATTTCAGGGCCAGATTCCACATTATGAAGGATACCCACCACACCTGTATCTGTCCTCTGCCGATAAAATTTCTGCTTTGACCCCAACGTACAGCATCTGCGTCAAAACATCAGATATTGCATTTGTTTGTTTTCCCACTTGCTTATAGCTGGCAACAGCACAAGCCAAGGGGACCCAAGGAACTCTAATTCATCACAGTACACCGGTCACCCTCACGCTGCTGCAGAAGTATATTCCCATGACTAGTGTGAACCCAACTGCATCAAATTCTGCTTAAACATCATCAGTCAGCAGCACAGAAAGCACTTTCCTAAAGCTCCTATGAGGGCTGATGGAGTGAAACCAGAGTGCCTGCACTGGCTCCAGCAGCAGCCAGGTCAGGACACATCTTGGCTCCAAAAACCTGACGCCCAGAGACTGTTCCCGGTGCGCCCCTCCCTCCACCCATCCCTCCATCCACCCATCCATCCCTCCATCCATCCATCCATCCGTTCCTCCCTCCCTCCCTCCTGCTCTCTGAGCGACAATTGGCCCCAGAGAAGCTCAAGCCATCCAGTAAATGCACGAGTATTGGGAGAAGTGAATTTCTTTTCCCGACATTCCTGCTGCTTCTGTTAAGGATTGTATCTTATTCCAGAATCAGGTTGCAGATTGTACATTGTGTTACGATTAGAAAAGGATACTTATATATATATTACTCTTTTTTATTCGTTTCTAAGGAAATCAGCTCAAGACAGCAGGATACGGTGAGGATTTTAGTTTTTAAAAAGTGGTTTACAGTAGCTAAATTGAACAGATGCCTTATTTGTGAGGATTGAAGGTGTGGGTCTCGGGGGTTTTTTTTGAAGAGAAGCAATCCCCTCTCCAAAGGTACCTGGTGGGGGATGTTCTCCTTGTTGATGAGCTGAGGTAGGAAGGATGTTTCTGTGTAAAGCCGGCCTGGCAGCAGGACAGGAACAACCTGTGGGGGCAAATGAATAAATAAATAAAGAGAAGCTGGTATCTTAAAGGCACCTTGAGACTCCAGGCTTGGGGTGAGGTCTCTGGGCTCCTTCGAAACCCCAGGCTCAGCACCCCAGCCTCAAACCCAAGAAAGAACACGACAAGAACAATGCTACAGTATATAGAGTGTCTGTCTCAGTAACCAGGCCCATCTTCCTATTTGCAGTTACAGAAAAATGCCTCTTTAAAATGCACAGAACTTTTTTTTTTTACCCAAAAGCCACGCTGTAACTTCCTTGTAGCCTTGCTGCTGTGCAACCGGCAGGCAGAAAATCGCTTCTCCCTAACTCGTTTGTCAGGTTAACAACAGAACTTCTCCCAGGATTAAAATAGGGCGACATTTTCTTTTTCCGATGTTTTTTTAATTAGTTTAACCTGGAGTTAACGGAGTCCCTAATTCCTTCCAAACCTCAGCAAGAGCCTGTAGGCACGACTGTATTTATTTCCTGCATCTGTTCTCCAAATTAAATCAGAAAATTATTATGAAAGAACAGTTCTTGGTAGTCCCCAGGGAAGCTCCTATGGAAACCTTACGGTACAGCGACGCTGCCAATGATCTCTCTATTGCAGCGTGGCTGGAACCTTTCTTTACAGAACTTTTTCTTTTCCCTCCCCCCTTTGATGTTGTATTAATTGTAAGGGAAATGTAACGCCACTGCAGGGTTAAAATCTAGTGCCACCCGAAGTCGGTGCCAAGGCTTCCATTTATTTCACTGGATCGAGGATTTCATCTTGGATGAAATCAGGTGACGGAGTAGACGGCGCGTCCGCAAGGCATCAAACGATGAGCCGCGGTGTTGCATCAAAAAAAAAAAATTAAAAAATTTAAAAAAATCATTCGCGTTTGTTCCAGCATCAAGAACATCCTTCAAGGGGGTTTGAATTGAAGGAAGAGTCAGTGCGCCCTTAGTACAAAGCCAACGTTTAAGTCACCACAAATTCCCGCGCGGAACTAGGATCAGATCCGACCCGCCCAAACTTTAAAGGATGTACAGCATTTGATGATGCATGTAGTATTTTTAGTAGCGACCAGACTATGACATTTGAGGGCTGCAGCCTAGTAGGATAATCCCGTGTTCCTTGCTTCTATGTAATATTTTGTATGGGTTTAGAGAAGATGGCCTCTGTTGTGCATTGTTTGTGAAATGTTTCTTATCCCAGAGAGGTGTACGATGTAAAATACGTCAGTGAAAAGTGTATATTTTATGTGAGAGGAAAATACATTTTAATAAAGGTAAAGCTTTGTTAGCTGTAAAAAAATGGCGACTGTTCAAGTGTACAGTAACTTCTTACTAATGTATGAAAATCTGTGATATTTTTGATTTGATTGTATTTGTATTGCCCAAATAAAACATTTTGGCTGTATTGTTCCTAACTGTTACTTTTTCTTTTTTTTAAGGGGGTGAAGTGCATTTATTTCACAAGAATATACTTTATTCAGGCAAAAAAAAAGAAAAAAAGGAATTACCGAATTTTCTGGATGGTGCCTGCAGTGAATTAGCCAGTTGCCCTGAGTGAAAGTCCATCTTGTATTGCGACATGCTGAAAAGTGCATTTGAAAATTAATTTTGCATTTTGCTATTTAATCGTAAGAAAGAAAATTCTCCAGCGCAGGCTTTCTACGGAAAGGCATTGGCAGGATAAGGCTAAGAGTCCTCAGAGGACTCTGTGAAGGGACCCCTGCAGAGGCAGAACTTGAGATGAGCTGCAATATATATGGTGATGGTGGCATTTAAGCCATCATGGCCTTTTTCTCTTACTTTTTTTTTTTCTTTCTTAAAGGGGAGATACAAATTAAAAATATTCAACTAGAAGTCCAGGCAGCACAAGTCAGCTGCATCCAAACATGAAACTGTGAAAATGTCCATGCCAGGAAAAAAAGAGAGAGAAAAGGAGAGAAAGAGAAAAGGAGAGAAAGAGAAAAGGAGAGAAAGAGAAAAGGAGAGAAAGAGAAAAGGAGAGAAAGAGAGAAATGAGGTACCTTTATCTCATTAGCAAATATGAAAACTAAACTCCTTTCAAAAATACAAACTAAAATCTGCTGCGTCGCCTGGCTAGCGCGTTTGGGTGCAAGTTTAATGCCAAGGTTTCATTCGCCTGCCCATCTTGCAAACTTGAGTAGGGTGAGAGGAAGGAAGAACATGGGGCCAAATCAGTTCAATGCTCTGGTTGCACATTGGGATGCGTAGCTACAAAACCAAAAAAAAAAAAAAAAACCAACCCACCAAAAAACCCAACGGCTTTCCAAACGAGACAGCCAATGAAGTGTCTCCTCTAGTAACCAACCGAGGAGTCAGCTGCAGACCTCTAACACTTCCCAAAGCATCAGCCACAACAACCATATTTCCTAGCCAACCTTGCCAAGACAATACTCACGCTTTTAAATGTTTCTGTGGAAGTAGAATGATAATATAATAACAGGTCTTATAAAGCCACGTTCATTTCACAAGGATCTAAAAACAGCTGAGGAACGTTCACGCACTCAAGACTTGCCTCACCTGATGCTGAGCCTCAGGTGGGGTGAAGGACGGTGACCGGGGAGGAGCAGGGAGCACACGACGGGAGTTCCAAAGATGAGATGAGGAATTTCACCAGAGCTCCGTGTTGCTTTAGTGAAGCTCATGGCAGGGATGCGGAAACACGGTTGCACACTGAAATGTGTCAGACCCCAGGAGATGCGGAGCAGCTGCATCCCAAATGAGCCTGGGTAGTTCAGAGGGAATCGAGGCAGCCTGAACGTAAAAACTCTCTGGCATTAGGATCTGAAGATCCTGATGTTACGCTTTCCCAAGCGGCCGTACCTTTCACACGCCGCACAATACATCATGGCATTAATTAAGTCCAGAAAATGCTCTACACAAATTGAAAGCATCGCATTCTTTGGTCTTCCCACTGAAGGCTGTGGGGTTCCTGCCTCGAGCCTGGCAGCAGCGCGGCTCCGAGCACGACGACCCTCCTGCAGCCTCCAAGAGATTTATCAAAAGCTGAGCGAGATATGAATCGCAGTGATGCCTGTGGGTGTTTCTTTAAAATTTTCTTGAAAGAATCTTCTCCTTATCAAACTGCCTGGTTCCCGCCTGAGTAAAGTCACCGCACCAGAGGTGTGTGCTTAAGCTGAGGTGACGTGGAAGAGCCAAGGGTTGGTATTAACAGACAACTTCGGTACCCACTGAGCTCTTGCCTGCCCACCCTGAGTTCTCACAGAAGGCAGCAGGAGTTCATCCAGTCCCTGCCGAGTCCAGCCACTACCAAAAGGAGAATTAAGCTTTGGAAGAGGCTTTAAAAAAAGAAAAAAAATAAAATAAGGCCAGGGATACATTTTTGCAGCACAGAACTACTAACGGCACTACAGAGCTTTCAAAGCCTCTCCTGAAAATCCACCGTGTCCATGGCAGAGACTGCTCGGTCCGTTCTGTGCCTGCACTGGGGGTCCGTGGCGAGAGGAGCTCCTCATGGGATGAGCATCCTCACCCACAGGAGCACGCTGGACTTGCAAACCCGCATGAGCATTATTGCCAGGCACTGGGGAAATGGATTGCGCCGAGTACCGAACCTTAAAACGCTCCTAGTGATGACTTTACAGCATCCTCGAGAATTAATTTCTCCCTGTCTTCAGGTTAATGAGTTGAAAACAAAAATGTATGGTCTCGGGCAACAACAGCAATGAAAATATTTGTCTAAACCACCCAATCTTTCCTATTGTCAGATTTATTTTACTCTTTTTACAGCGCTAATGTGCAACACCAGGCTGCTCATTTCAGGGAGAAGCACAAGGTCTGTTTTTCCAGATCTGAATCGAATGATGTCTTCATTTAATTCCGCTTATTTTTTTCCCAGCGTGCATTCACCCCTACCTGCCGAACAGAGTCTTCTCATGGAATGGGAAAACAAATTGAATTTTAATCAGAGGGTTTCCATTCTGATCACTGCCGGGCTACTTTCACTTTATAGTTACCAATAAAACGTTAAAGAGAGAATCACCGATGGATTTATTTTGATTGATTGCATCTACCCACTCTCTTGCATTTTAAGGTACCTCATTACTGTACGTTCAAGAATTTCATTTCTTAGCGCATGTAATAAGCCTTAAACTTCAGATAGCTAATTGGTTCAGCTGGCGTTTCTGTGCCTTAGCTGAAAGGCCAATAAAAAGAAGCACAAAAAAGAAGAATATTAATAGTTTCTACTTTGTAAAGATAAGCTTAACAGCCAGTTTATGCTCTAATTAATACATGGAAAGCAAAGAATGCTGCCTTAAAAAGAGAGATTACCATCAGATTAAAGACTAGCTAGCAATTTATTTTTTTTTTTGTATCCCCCACACATTTATCCACTTGTGCCCTTTACGATTCTTCACCTCCCAAGCTTGCGCATTATAAGAAAAGGACAAGTTGTACATTAAATTCTGTAGGAGTGAAAAATGTACAAGAACGCTTCAATCATCATTGCTTACTAGAGGAGACTCTCTAACAATTATCCTTACTTAAAGTAAAATTTATGGTTCAATTTCTCTCACCAAAGAGACTTGCAAAAGGAAATAAAATCACAGAATCATAGCATGACCTAGGCTGGAAGGGACCTTAGAGATCATCTAATCCAACCTCTGGGGTTTGATGTCCCAAGGATTTTAGTGGTGATAGCCAAAATGTAGTAGTTTGAACACCTTGGCCTACAGGGAGTCAAATGTTGGTGACACGCCACCAAAATAAAACAGAGAAAGTTGCTGTGAGGTACTTTCAGGTATTTTTCACTTCTCGTGAAACTTGGTCTTGCATGGTGTACGTCCAAATCCTCCATTGGCCCCCTCTCTGATGCTCCCATGTCACACCACAGGGTATTTACACATTCTGAAACCCAAGCTTTTCCTCTTTTCCTCCCCAGCCACTCTGACAGATCAGGACAACAAACCCTGCTGACAAGTTTTATCAGGTACATGGACCCACAGAGCAGGAGCCACGAGCTGCGCGACGTTCCCACACATCACATAGCCCAGGTGGAGGGAAATATCTGCCCCTCTGCATAGCACCATGGAATCATTAGGGTTGGAAAAGACCTCTAAGATCATCTAATCCAACCATCAACCCAACACCCCCATGACCACTAAACCATGTCCCAAGTCTCACTTCTACATGTTTTCTTAACACCTCCAGGACTGGTGACCTCACACCCCTGCCCTGGGCATCCTGTGCCAGTGCCTCACTGCTCTTCCAGAGAAGAAATTTCTCCTAATGTCCAATCTAAACATCCCCTGGTGCAACTTGAGGCATGACCAGACGCAGAGGAGGACGTCCTCCCAAAGCACATCGCATGTCACATTTGGGCTAAAACACAATTCTCACCCCCGTGTCCCTTGGAAAAACCAACCAACCAACCCTATCTCTGCTGCTTGGTGCCCATCCTGGCTGTAGGAACCGCACATCCAGCACGCCAAAGGCACGGTGCCACCACCCGCTGGCAGCCAAGAGAGATTCCTACCAGGAGGCCAGGCTGGAACACCTCTGAGGAGCTGAGATTTTGCGGAGGGAAGATTTCTTCTTCTTCTCCTGTCAGAGGTAAGAAGATGTTATTATCTGGATGGGCAGTGGTGGAATGACCCACACTCGCCTGTGACCACCTTGGGTGACATCCACAGCCCAACACCACAAGGCAGGCAGCGTCAGCAGATTGCTGGTCAAACCACTGGGGAAAAAGCTCCAGTTAGATTTGTTTCTTAACAAACAACCCCTCTGGAAAATGTATTTTCTTGATTTTCCTACCTGGAAACGCCAAGTGGGGTTTTTTAACAGGATATTTGACTTGCTTGAACAAATGGCAAGCTTCATTAGCTGGTATTTTTTCCAAGTGATAGGCGGTAGTAAATCCCACACTAGACTTTTGTGACTGTGCCTGATAAATGTTGCCTAGAGCCCTAGTGCTATCTTTTAATAAGCACAAATCTTGCTGCTACACTATTTTCTTGTTCTTTCTTCCAAGAAAGAAATATCTGCCGATGCCGTATGCTTCCCCCCGCATCTTCCTTTTGTTGGGAGAAAGGCTCATTTTTCTAAGACACCTGAGCTGAACGGATATCATTTTCTATACTTTAATAAAAGGAACCCAAACAACACAAAACAAACTTTGTCTTTATTAGTTGACTCGTTTCTTAAGACACCATAATGACAGTAACCGTAATACTGGTGCAGCCCAGAAACCCTGTTATCAACACAATAGGTATAAAACGTTGCTTGGCGGGCACTGTGGATCATTATACCTCCTCACCCGCTGCAGGGTGGAAGTTACTGATGATTCCTGTCTACCACCTAACGTCAGAGATCACCTCTTGAAAACAGATTTCTTTCTCCAGCGCTCCACGGCTTTACAGACCGATACACACTGGGAAAGTTCTAGAGGGCAAATCTGCAATATTGCACCACTTCACAGCTGAACAAAAAGGTGCCTTTTCCCCCCTTCCTGCTACGGAAGAGCTGCCTTTTGAAAATGTGAGCTCTCCTGAGCAGGTTTATAGGGCAAAGATGAGAGTGATGATAGTTTTTATTTACTGAAAACAGCCTTCTGGGTCTGTTTTGCAAAAAAAGGTGAATTTTTTTTAGTACCTTTATGTCATCCCTAAGAACACAAGGCAGAAATAAAACTTTGGAGTGGTGCAACAGTCCTTACAGTAAATCAGGCTGGCTCCTTACCCTTGGCTTTTCAGCAGCACCCAGTTGTCCTCAACCTTAGTTGAGGCTCACGAGTCCAGTTTTTCCTTGGTTGGGAGAAAAAAAAGAAAGCAAGCGTAAATCCAAACATCACTTACTCTTGGCACTAAGATGAAGCATTTGTCAAGTCAGACAACACAAGGGTGGCCCTTGACGTAAATTATCACCACTTGACATTTGAGCTGGTGTCTTCCTGGGAGGTGAAAGTAGGCTCAGGTACGGTGTGATGGAAGAGTCCAAGGAGACCCTCCTGATGAATTATTTTAATCTCCCAACAAATTGTAACTACAGTTATGGAATTACATCTACTGCTATGGAGTTACATCTATGGTCACGCACTTTTTACCACCTTATTTCCTAACATGGGCTGGTTTATGTCATCAGAGGCGGGGCAGGTGCTCGTCTTCATGCAACAAGTGATGCTCTGACTGCTCTCAGTGAGTTCCAGCACAGGCTGGAGACCCTGACCATGGCCATCACAGACAGCCAATGAGCCTGTTTGAACTTGAGGGTTTTTTGGGGGAAAAACACACAAACAAACAAACAAAAAACACAAACGTTTTCTAAAAAGCAAGACAGTTCATATACAAGGTCATCCAAGCAGCTGTCTTCTTCATTAATGTGTTCCCCGGACACACTCTAGCAAAAGCCATCTCCAGTGAGATCTAATTTAATGTAGATCTGTAAAAGAAAGTAGCACGTTGTGCAAGCAAAGTTATTTATGGCACTGAGACCTGACTGATTGCAGCAATAAATAACACAGTGTGTATCACTGGGAAATAATGTAAAATCAGTTAATCCACCAGAGCAACAGAGAGGATCGGAACAATTCTGCTATTACTCTAATGCAGTACTTTCGTAACAGCGGTCTTCACAGTTTCACTTTTCAGAGCATTAAGTCTCTAATAACTTGGTAGTAATTTGGGGAAGATTTCCTTCTGCTGCTTATCACGTGAGCAGAGCTGCCCCACACTATTTCAGACCGATGGGATTATGACCCTTCAGTAGTCCCACCATGACACCAGCAAGATTTTTTGGCTTAATCCAGGGCTACGGCTCAGTCAGCACCAACTGCTTCAACTTCTATTACAGTTTATTTGGGCTTAAAACTGAAAAAGCAGCTGCTCGCCACCCAGTCACACCGCTCCTGTGGCACCCCAGGGAAAGGAAAACCCACTGCTCGCCCTGACATGACTGTCTTACATATCACAGGCATCAATCAGCAGGGACAAAAGGAAAAAATAAAAAAGTAAATAAATAAAAATAAAAACCCCTCTCACAGTGCTCGCTGGCCAGCTGATTTATCTCCACTGCAGCTACATTTTCCTAAACGGGAGAGGAAAAAGCTCTCAAAACAGATATTTACATAATTTCTGGGCACAGGCATAACTGGGCACAGGCATAACTGGACCCAGTTGTCTACCTCTTGTCGCTCCTACAGGACCCAGGCTGCTCACCTCTGGTTTAGGGCTGGGCTATTACACTCATGTACAGGCAAGCTTTGAATTATCCTGGAAAAAGCCGGTGGAAGACGATGTTGGTTGCACTAATCACATTCCCCGGATTCGTGATGCGCAGGTGAAGAGTTCCCCCTGCAGCTCCGAGCTGTGCTGGTGCCTCCTCTCACCAAACACTAGGTTTAAGGGGCCGCCCAATGCAAGTTCTGCTCCGGGAATGTCCTTGCATTAACTCCTGGCAGCCTACTCTAAAGGTACCTGGGGACAATTAGGCGAGGGCATGGTTTGTGTTTATCCCCTTCCACCCTGCATGGCCAGGCTAAGGCTAAACATGATCTAGAAAGTAACATAGTGCTGGAATTCTGCATATCTTGCCAGGAAAACACCACATTTAAAAAACATTCTCCGATGTTTTAGGAATTTAAGACTTTATTGTGGCTTCCAGTATCTCAAGGGGGCTACAAGAAAGCTGGGAAGGGGCTTGTTAGGATGTCGGGTAGTGATAGGACTAGAGGGAATGGACTGAAGCCAGAGATGGGTCGGTTCAGATAGGACGTGAGGAAGAAGTTCTTCCCCATGAGGGTGGTGAGACCCTGGCACAGGTTGCCCAGAGAGGGGGTGGCAGCCCCATCCCTGGGAGTTTTTCAGGCCAGGCTGGATGGGGCTCCGGGCAGCCTGATCTAGTGGGGGATGTCCCTGCCCATGGCAGGGGCCTGGAACTAGATGATCTTTAAGGTCCCTTCCAACCCTGACAAGTCTATGATTCTGTGATTAATTTCTGGAAGCAGCTTTCATGCTCATGCTGGGAGCTGAGCTTAGGGACTTAAAAAGACGCAGCTGCAGCTGTTCCTTTTGGGTTCTGCAGGATCTGCCTTGAAGTCTCATCAGTTTAGGAAGTCAGATGTTCAGCATTCAAATTTGGAAAAATTTCTCAGTTGTCAAGCTCAGAACAGGGCAATTGTTTCTAGTGCTGGGTACATTGTTACTTCAAAATATCCTGTATATCCACAGTAAATCATACAGGTTGGGTTTTCTTGCTTTCAGGGCCACTGTCAGGATTTACCTTAACCATCAAGATAAAGCTCCATAAAGTAATAAATGCAATTTTAGCAAATAACCAACTGATCTGAACTGGTCAAAAGGCAAAACTCTTCATGAACTTTTGCATTTTCAGAGCATACTGAAAATACACAACCCAAAATATTCACCCTCGTTTGTTAGCAGAATAATCAGACACTTACCAGTAGTTTCAGAAGCCTGACGGCTGCTGGCTCCATTTCTCTTCCTTTTGACCTTCACAACTCCCAACAACTTAACTAATCGTCACTATTATCAGCAATTTTCTGTTTACCTGGGTCATTTGCAGCTGCCCGGACCTTCTAACTTCTCTAATTGTCCTCAGCTGGGGGGAAAAAAAAAGTAAGCAGCTACTAAAATTGCCTTCTGATACCATCCTGCCTGTTCATCTCTCAGAGGTTTTTAGGCATCTTCTCCAATAACTCTGTTCCCTCGAGGGATCACTCAGAGAGTGCCGAGGGCCACCCAGGGGAGCCTGCTGATTTGATTTTCAGTGATCTCTAAGGTCCCTTCCAACCTGAGCCGTTCTATGATTTTATGATCATCTTCGCCTACTAAAAGAAACTAGAAGAGGTGAAAAGCCGCTCCACTCCATCATGAGTTTTGGATCAAGCAGAGTATTTTCCCTGTTGAGAAGACCTCATTTTGATCAGTGGTTTCACCATATTTCCTGCCCTTTGGTGTCCCCCCGTGTTTGCTGTGGGTTGTGCATCCGCCCAATTTTCCCAGCCAGCTCCCAGTATGGAATCCAGCTGCTCCGCTACAATGGAGATAGGAAGAGAGAGTGTCTGATCTAAAAAGGTTAAAGTTCGATAAATAAAAGTGTATTGTTTAGAAAAAGCTTTGAGAGCTTCAAGGAGAAAAATAACTGATATTCCGTTCCTTCTCTCTCCCACTCGGGATTAGATTTTATACTCTCTAAATTGTCTTAAGAATCGGCCAAAATGAAAATGCAGCTATTTGGGTTTGTACAGAACTGAAGATATGTGTGGAGAGCAGAAGGGATGTCCATCCCGTGTTATGAGAGCTACCTAAAAGGAACACATATTGAGCAGACTTTGGCATCGGAGGGAGGGTGTTGCATCACCCTCCCAGACAAGCTGCCCCCCAGCCCCACCTGCTTCTGAGCCCACAAACCGTTTTTGCTTTTTCCTTAGCAATTTTAATCAGGTCTATTTGCTCAATCCAGTTTAGTACTACCCAAATGCTCGTCTGTATTCACCTGACCAGAATTTGTCTTTTGCAACATCAAGTACTGGAAATGCTTCGATAATAGTTCATCACACCTACTGGGAGATATTTTTCAGGAAGGGAAATTTTAAAGGTGGGGGAATGTGATAAATGTTTGACTTCATAGCTGGTTCTCAAGCATCATCAGAGGGTTTCTGGTGGGGCTGCCATCATCAAGGAACCTACAAGCTCTAGAATCCTTCTGAAAAAATAGAGAATGAATGTTGATTCAGTGTTAAAAGTGGATTTAAATGCATGTTCACTTGCATGAAGTTTGGCTGCGGAGTCAAAAACAAAGTTCACTGTGTCTAGAAAGAATTTCAGAAGAGCTGGATTCAGAGCTCATGCACACACTGGTAACCCTGCTGCCGTGGACTAAAAAACATCTCAAAGCTTTTTCTTGGAATCATAAAGATTGATGAGATCAGAGCGATGTTTACTTGCAGCCTGAGATGGGAGCAGCAAGAAGCAGTCTCAGACTGATAAAGACGGTGACTGACTCATTGGGAAATGTCTCCTCCACAATTAAGGATGAACATTTTATGCCTCGTTTGTAATTTTGGAGGATTGTATTTTGCACAGGTATATGCTTTTCCACCAGTTATTTTTTCCTTCCTTTTTTTTTTTAAATCAATATACATTGCTTTAGTGATCTGAAATTCCTATTTTTATCTTTTAAAAACAACCTTACAGAGACATGCTGGATTCTGAGCGAAACTGATAAAAACCACCGAAATACAGAGATAATGGTGAAATTTACCTTATGTATTTTTATTCTTCTCCCTCTATCTAGTTTGAAATGCAGATTATGGGAACCTGCACAGTGTAGGGCTTAAAGATAAACAAATGCAGTTTCAAGTCAAAAAAATCTCCTAAGAGACAAAACACACTACAAGGATTCCCGGGCTCAGTCCGAGCATCTTGAGCCCTGAAATACCACAGAAGGAACAGCTCTTACATTTTGTCCAGATTGTGACATGTCAGAACAATCCTAGGCAGCAAACGAATGCACGCACTCGCTGGGTGACATTTATCTAAGGTGTCCCGTTGATAACCAGTGCTTCTTCCCACTTATTATTTTCTATATCCAGCGCTAATGAAATTCCCGATGTTTTCGTTATTATGCATATCATTTTACTTCAGCCACCACTCTTGGAATTTCCACTAGCAATTTTCTTTCTCCCAAGATTCGCCACGCCAAAATGTTGAAGGCAAAATGAAAGCTGTCACCTTTTTATACAAACCACACCCACTGCTTCACCAGAAACAAGAGGAATAGCCCGGCTTGACTCTTTAGGCAGGCTGTTGAGGAAGGTTGACTTTCCAAACCTTGACAGAGTTTTACTGAGAGGATTTTAGGATTCTGTGTCCTAAAACTGTGAAGATCTTGAGCATGGCCCAGGATGTCCTGCTGGAAAGCAGCCCCATGGAGAAAGACCTTGGAATCCCAGTGGGCAGTGAGAGACCCAGGGACAGCAACGTGCCCTTGTGGACAAGAAGGCCCATGGGATCCTGGGGGGCATTAAGAAAAGTGTGTCCAGCAGGGCTGGGGAGATTCTGCTCCCCCTCTGCTCTGCACTGGTGAGACCATCCCTGGAACACTGTGTCCAGTTTGGGGCTCCCCAGCTGCAGAGAGACAGGGACCTACTGGAGAGAGTCCAAGGGAGAGCTACGAGGGTGATCAAGGGACTGAACATCTCTCCTGTGAAGAGAGACTGAGAGAGCTGGGGCTGTCCAGCCTTGAAAGGAAACGGCTGAGAGGGGACCTTATGAATGTGTAGAAACATCTGAGGGCTGGGGGTCAGGAGGAAGGAAACAATCTCTTCTCAGTGGTGCCCAGCAGCAGAACAAGAAATAATGGGTTTAAGCGAGAACACGGGAAGTTCCACCTCAACATGAGGAGAAACTTCTTCCCCGTGTGGGTGCTGGGGCCCTGGCCCAGGCTGCCCAGAGAGGTTGTGGAGTCCCCTGCTCTGGAGACTTTCAAACCCGCCTGGACACGTTCCTGTGTGGCTGCCCTGGGTGACCCTGCTCTGGCAGGGGGTTGGACTGGGTGATCTCTGGAGCTCCCTTCCAACCCCCAACATTCTGTGATTCTGTGATCCTGTGATTCTGTGATCCATCACAAATTGCCCTGGTACTTCACCATCATCCAGACCCGCAGTCACTGGGGAGGCCTGTTTGCAGCGAGGATTTGGAGCATCTGTCCTGGAGATTGGAAGGTCCTACGTGGTGCGTCCACTCCTAGGGGAGGGCTTCAAAGTCGCTGCAAGCAGATCCAGCTTTTGTACAGTTGAATAAACATATTTCAAAACTCTAAGTGTGGAAACATCTGGTATCACCGTCCCTGTTGGATTCCACCCAAAGCCTGGCCAGGGCTCATGGAGGAAACCAGGGGAGTTTCTCTATCTATTTTGGCTTCAACCTCTGGTTTCAGAATCACAGAAACATGGAATGTTAGGGGTTGGAAGGGACCTCTGGAGATCATCAAGTCCACCCCGTAATGTACATGTAATGTAACATTTTTTCAACTGTTGTTTCAAAAATTACTTCCAGATGTTGAAAACTGCTGTTTTGCCCCTGGAAAATAACCAAGTTTGGAAGACATCTCTATTACCACACTAGCTTTTTTAACCCCCTTATTTTTAGAATAGATTTAAGGGGTTTGCTCGATCAGAGCGGAAAACAAATCCTTATGCGTGTCCCAAAGTCTACACGCGTAGCAATAGCACTCAAGGGCAAAGGGGGCTTCTATATCTATTTTAACTTTCCAGACACTTAGTTTTGTGGCTTTGCCCCCAAATAAAGAAGAATCAGGACACATTTACACCATAAGCAAAGAATCTGGTGACCATGACACCACAGGCGTTACAGCATAATGCTGACTACCCTTACACAAGCACTACAGCAAAGCTTTTTATAGATTGGCATCAAGGTATATAGACATTCATACTACAATAGATGATTAATATATCACGTACGTGGTTAATACTGTATATATTAAATATATAGTGGGCTTGTGAGATTCATCTAGAGGTCGACTTCGGTTCGTGACCTACCATTCAGGCCTCAGTACTTCCCCAGGGAAACGTGCTGAGGATTTATGGTTCTGCTCATCTTCTCTCTGTTCAGATGCCACTTGCTCTGACAGTCCCAATGAGATTTTAGGCTTTTCTCTGTAACGAACATCCCTGATATTGCCTGCCCTGCCCTCCCTCCCATCCTCTGAAGCTTGCAGCACGTTTGAAGCTGCCCGTGGTGACGTTGGCCGGCGGCTGAGCGGAGTCTCTGGGCTCGGAATTGCTGCCACACAGGGCACAAGGTCAATAATCTTGACAATTTACTTCAGCCGCGCTTTTGTCTTCTTCATCTCAGGCGGTTGTATTGCCCTCAGGGCCTCCTCATCCGCGCTTTTTTTGTAAGTGCACAGGCTGTGAGCGTATGTTTGCATTTTCAGTGTTAATAGAATAGGTCAGAGACAATTGGTTTCATTAGATTACAGTATCTGAACAGCTACTTGATGGCTATTGGGCTTGCTTTCTTTATGTGTTATATTTAGCTGTGACCTTGAATTTTGTTTTCTTTTGTACATTTGTTCGAGAAAAGGATTTTCTCTCTCTCTCTCTCCCTATCTTGACAACAACTAGAAATGGAATTTTTTTTTTTCAATCTCAAACATGAGCATAGCACATTTCCTAACAACATGCGATGAGTGTACAGCACTGCACTGTCCATCAGAGAATGTTATCCTCTTACTCACGCTGGCTACCAAATATTCACTTCTTTCTTTAGATGGAACAGTCCTTGAACACAATTCTGTGCTAAAAAAAATGTTGCTCTAATAAAAAAGCAGCTCTAAAAAACCGCAAGTGAGAAAGTATATTTTTCCTTTACTAATTTTCTTTTGTATTATTCACTCTTTTTGTCAAGGGCTTGGGAAGCGCAGATCTGTAGAGTCCCAGGCCTCAGCCACGAGACAGGCTCCACACCTGCCCAGCGAAGTGAGGAAACACAGCTCTGTTGAGGACTTGAAAGAGACTTTTTCCAGCAGTGCAGGGTGGAGAGCAGCTGCCATTGCACCACTCTTCCACCTGCCAAGTGGCTAAAATGCTTCTTTAAACCCCAGGGTCATCCTTAGGTAGGAGCTGTAACATAGAAGAAATTAGGAAGAAGTTCTTCATGAGGGTGGTGAGACCCTGGCACCAGTTGCCCAGAAAGGTGGTGGAGGCTCCATCCCTGGAGACACTCAAGGTCAGGCTTGATGGGGCTCTGAACAACCTGATCAGTGAAAGATGTCCCTGCTCACTGCAGGGGTTGGACTAGATGGTCTGTAAAGGTCCCTTCCAGCGCAACACATGACAAGAAATGATATAAAACATCCCAGGAGACGCAGCAAGAGATCAGCCATAACCCACCTGCCCAGTCAGCTTGGGAAAACACAGAGCAGCCCTGCAGTGTGCCTGTCCACAGCAGTGGCTATCCTCTGTTCCATGCAGAAGCAAGGATATTCACCTGTTGGTGGAGCTTCTTCAGCAGCATGGCAGCTGATACTTGGTCTGCTGCTTGACTGCGGAGACTCAGGTACTGGAAATAACCTGACTGTGGAAGCCAAAGCTCCATTACAGGTTACATTTCCCTGCGAATTTTCTCGCTGTCTGGCAGTCACTCACCAGTTTGACTCAAACCCTAAAGTAATTGCTGCCCTTAAGAAAGTTGACACAAAATCAATGTCACCTGGAGCTCAGGTACCTCTGCAGTGCCTTGCTATGTGCAGCAAAACACAGCCTGACACCGGCAGCCTGAAAAATCTACTAAAAATCACTACCATAGTGTACGTGTAAATATATACAGTAATAGCCTTTATTTCTTGATATCCCAAAGTCTGAGGGTTTGATAATCATCTGTGTACTCCAGAGGAAACCTCAGTAATTTCCACCACTGGTTGCAAAGCTTTTTTCTCACTGAATTTCTTCTTTTCCTTAACAGCCCTTATAATTCTTTAACTCAACGGTAGACTGTAAGACTGCTATGACCCTGTACACAAAGACAAAGGATTCAGGATAATTCTTTAGTCTTCTTTTGCTTCCTAGCACAGTGGAAGAGGTACTGGGGACATGCTGCAAACCCTCTGACAGGAGGGTGTAGCGAGGTGGAGTCGGTCTGTTCAATCAAGTCACAAGTGATAAGACAAGAAGAAATGGCCTCAGGTTGCACCAAGGGAGGTTTAGGTTGGATATTAGGAGGAATTTCTTTACTGGAAGGGCTCTCAGGCACTGGAAGGAGTTGCCCAGGGCAGGGGTAGAGTCCCCGTCCCTGGAGGGATTTAAGAGTCAGGCAGACCCAGCGCTCAGGGAGCTGGTTTAGTCGAGGACTCATCAGTGTTGGGTTAATGGTTGGACTCGATGGTCTCAAAGGTCTTTTCCAGTCTGGGCAATTCTGTGATTGTGTCCCCACAGGGCCAGCCCCAGCAAGTGCAGGAGACGGGCAGGGAGAACCTCTCGCCCAGGCTTGGATGGAGGTGCAGGAGCCCAGCACCACGCTGGGACCTGCCCTCTCTCCTCACTCGATGCCGCCTGCTTTGCTGTGAGGGGAAAAGGTTTAACCTGCTGCTCCCAGGAAAACGCTCGTAACGTCAGGCTAGATGACAGGCTTTGAACAAAAACTTACCCCTGACTTTTAATCCTAGATTCTGTTTCAAAACTGTGACGACATAAAGGTCAAAAGACGCAGCTCCTTTCCAGCAGACTTCCGTTTTCCTTTAGAGATGTAACAGTTCAGCCTTCAAGCTTTCCCCGCAACTACATGATTCCATCTCCTTTCGTAATGTCCATATACTTATGTTCAATAACAGCAAATCCAATTCCTCTTAGTCAGCCTACAAGGTACTGCTGTTTAGAAATGCCTAAGAAGAAAGGATTCATAAAGTATTTAATATATCACACAAAAGCTGCATGCAGGACTCCAGTCACTCTGAAACATATTTTTTTTATTTCAAAGAGAAACTCATAGTAAGCAATAAGAACATAAAATGTGCAGCAATAGATAACACAGAGATGAAAAATTGTTGCTTTGAATATTACAAGAATGTACCTATGATAAATGATCCCTCCCTAGTATTGTCTGCCCTGGAAAAATGGTACCACAGAGTTAAGTTACATCTAAGATTTTTCTCATCCAGACTCTTCCTCTAAACCAGAGCTCCACGAAGATCCTGCCAGCCATGCTTCTCGGCATTCTGTTCTCACCGCGAGACATGGATGCTTTGGTGATGGTGCTGTTTTAAGATTCTTCAATAAAAAAGCATGATGGGAATGCCGCCGGCAGCCAGGGGAAGAACCCCGCTCCCGGCCCCGTCACCCGTGGGATGACATCTTACTAATCTCCCAGGCATGGGGCAGAATACGCAGAGCAGGGGTCAGCAGAAAGCTGAGATTCTTCTTCAGCACAAACACAAGTCCAGGATTAAAAAAAAAAAAAAAAAAAGCCTAAATCTCAGGATAAAGGAAAAATAATTCTAAACATTCAGACAATTCCCCTTCCTTCCTTCTTTCCTTCCTTCCTTCCTTCCTTCCTTCCTTCCTTCCTTCCTTCCTTCCTTCCTTCCTTCCTTCCTTCCTTCCTTCCTTCCTTCCTTCCTTCCTTCCCTCCTTCCTTCCCTCCTTCCTTCCTTCCTCCTTTCTTTTCTTTTCTTTTCTTTTCTTTTCTTTTCTTTTCTTTTCTTTTCTTTTCTTTTCTTTTCTTTTCTTTTCTTTTCTTTTCTTTTCTTTTCTTTTCTTTTTTCTTTTCCTTTCTTTTCTCTTTTCTTTATTTTCTCTTTTCTTTCTTTCCTTTCTTTCCTTTTCTTGCTCCATAAATCACTTTATTTATATAATGGAGAACAATAAAGCACACCAGATTTAGAAAACATTTTTTTTCTGTCAAGGAGCAGAATGACTGATGCTTTGCAAAACCAGTATCCAAGTAAAAAAAAAAACAAACAAAAAAAACTTTCAGGGATGATTTACTGAAATCCACTGAAGGACATGGATATATAGATGCTGAAAAATGCCAACTATTCAGGCTATATTAATTAATTAAATATTTGGGAATGGCCTTGAATAGTTAGAGCTGAACAGAAGAAAAAAATAAAACAGCAGAAGATTGTCTTCAACTTAGACCCACTCTCCATGTTTTAAATAGAAATGATTTAGGAATAACAATGTAGCCCAGATATCTCCAGACAGAACAGACGCCTTCAACTTCAACGGCAGAACTCTTATCAGGCTACCGTGGCATTTGTATGACAATGTATTTAGCACAGCCCCGGAATAATAATTCTTTACTGATTGTAAGCAAACCGTTTTTCTAAGTCTTGTGTTCCATTCTCCTTTTAAGATAAAGCCCGGCAGAAAAGCCGCACAAGGAACACGTCCTGCAGGAAGGGTCTGGTAGGATTTGGATTTAACGCGGTGCCTTTCGCGCACGGGTTGTCCCCATGTCCATCGCTTTCATGCTGGGAGCCAGAAACCAGAGGTGCTGCGAGCTTGAAGGCAAGCCTCAGCTATCATTATGCACCAGCCATGGCTCGCACGGAGGGCTGAGTATATTTTTAAAAACGGAAACAAATAAATAAACACCATCTGTGGAGCTGGCACTGGAAAGGTGCTGGAGAGTTGGTGTTTCCACAGAGAGAATCAATTCTGCAGGCGGCGACTCCTCCACGTAACACGGCGTGAGTGTCAGATCTCTGCGGAAGGACAGAGCCACGTGCCAGGGGACTGAGATGTAAAACTGAGCTTTCCCCTTAAATAATTCTTTCAGTTACAACCCTGTCAGCTCATGCTGTACTGGGTTAGGGTTTTCCTGCAGTACCAGGACCCACTTGGTCTGACTTCAAAGCCTGAGCGAGCCCGAGCTCCGTCAAAACCCTCAGCTCAAGGTCTTCTTTTATCAGGGTGCAAATGCTGGGAGAGGGGTGGGTCACAGCAGCCAGCTATGGAACGAGGGATAAACCTCTGAAATGCCTTTTTCTGGCTCCTCTCTTCATCAGGAATTTCTGAGCGTATTAGTTACCTCCTTCTCTCTGCCACCTGAGCCCCTTGCATCATATTGGTTTAAATGGGACAATTTATATCCTGAACATGATTAGCTCGACTGTTGCTACCATGATGCAGTGGAGGTTTTCCTTAAAATAAATTAAAAAAAAAAAAAAAAAAGAAAAAGAGAGAGAGAGAGAGAGCAAGAGTGATATTTTTATTTTAAAGACCAAGTCTTGTGCTCAGAGGTCAGTGGCCCTGGCTCGGGCTGCCAGCAGGGACAAAGGGCAGAGGACTGGAGATGGGGAGGGTGGCCAGAACCTACCTGTCCCTCCCTTGGCCGGGCAAAGGGCAGCGGCAGTTCTGCCCCTCCTCAGGATGGGTACGGACGCTTATTAAGTTGAGATATATGTCCTTGGCAGCTGAATAATAGAGGAGAAATGCATGCCCTGCCGCTGAGCCGCAGATATTTGGGGAGTTGCCTAGCCTGAAATGTTTTCTGGGTTTTTTTTCTCTTTCTTGCTCAGATTTGAAGCCTTGGCAACACACTGCATTTATTCAAAGTCGCTTCCGCAGATCTTGCCTAGTGAAAAACCTGTTTCATAGGCTAAAACATAAACTAATTCAAAGTCACCAGCTCCCTCTTTGTCGTGACCCAAAGCATTCTGTGATGCTCTGACTGCAGAGGACCCAGCAGCTCAGCAGCACCAGGGCAAGCTCTGCTCTCCAGCATGTTGCTCCACGTTTTTTTACGTTAAATCCCGTCCGTAACCACACTTTGAATCATCCATCTCTGATCTTCACACATTTCCTGCTTTGAATCCAGCCTCAGAGCTGGAGGCAACTCCATTGCGCCGAGAACAATTTCAGGAAAGTCTGGGGTGAAGTCAAATGCTGTGAACACCTTTTCCATTTTCTTCTGTTGTAAATCATCACGTTGAATTGTGTTTCTGTGCGGAGCGAGGCGCTCCCATTCTCCGAGGTATCCAGCTGTGCCTTGTGCCAGGGAGGAAAAAGAAGGCGTGAGGTGTGATCAAACGCCGTGCTGTTATAGAGTCATAGAGTCACAGAACGGCCTAGGCTGGAAGGGACCTTAGAGAAAAATGTTATGACTTGTCAGAAGTGGGATCTGTTGGTGAGGAGCACCTCGTGGAGCTGAGAGGGGCTCGTCAGGCCAATGGCTACTAAAGATATTAGGAAAGAATTTGACTTCAAACAGCTCTTCTATATGCTGGGGAAGTACAAGGCAAATGGGCAGCAAAAATGGGGAAGACTCAGATGCTCTTCTTGAATAGCACTGCCCGTTGCCAACGTACTTGGTTGGGCAAACCATCCCGCTGACCCAGAAAGGTGTTTCTAAGAGTGTTGTTTTCACGCGATTGCTGAAGGATTGGAAATGTGCACTTGCAGACACTGACCTTGGGTAAGGACGAACGTCCTGCCACAAGCACTTCTCTCTCTTCACTGACTGCAATGCCAATGTGGGCTACACGACCAGCCCTCAGATGGTTAAAGTTAAATGAGATAAATCCTACTAATTACACTAGGATGTGAAACCCTGAATCAGTCCCTAAAGATTGTTAGAATAGTTCCCAAATTCTCCCGTGCTTTTCCCAGTCATATACCTCCATCTCTTCCCATCAACCAAACTGTTAAACCTCCTGTGCCAGGTTTTGTGGTGTCTCTCAACATCCGATGATTCGACTCGCAGGAGTGAGGTCAGCCAGCTCCACACCTCGCCGTCCACTTCTTACTGCACATCTGCCAGGTCCTCATTCTTGCAGCTCCGCCTCTCAAATTCCACCCTGGGTAACCAGTGCAGTGTTAGTGGAAACCTTCACACCTTGACCTGAGGAAGTTTAGATATCTGCAAACTCTTTGAAAAGTTACTCTTGGTCATTGGTGGGGTCAAAAGGGACGGGACTGTAGGAACACCGCACTGCAAAAGTTTACATTAATTACTGTTGGCTTTGAGCTTTGGGCAAGGTATGTCCTGTCCTTTCCAGGCTGCAAGAAGGGATTGTGACAGGTTCCATCCAGCAAGAAAAGGGGAGGGGGTTGAGTTGTCCCACGTTTGGCACAGAAGGTCACAACACGAGTAAAATTACAAGCTGCTGTTCTAAAGCATTCACTGCAGTGGAACATGATAACCTTATTAGAAAAATCCAGTAGTCTCTTATTAAAAGGTGAAATAAGGAAAGGTATTCACTGTTAAATGCCATGTTATTTTTAAGCTCTTTTTTTTAGCTTCTGTAGGGGTTTCTAAAACCTATAGGAACTACAGCTTTAAGGGAATGAGGCATTTCCTGGCATAATCAAAGCAACAATTTTCTGAGCGTCCGTACCCCCTATCATATAATACATCATATGATTCAGAGAGTTCAGTTGGAAAGAAGGTGAAGGTGGAAAGGAACAGCTGAAGCTGAGATTATTACTCAGCATTTCTGTATGCAAAATGCAAGCTGTGAACTGCTTCTAATGACACCTAATGAACCAGGTTGAGAAACGTAATGCAAAGAGTAAACAGTGTTGTTACAGCAATTCATAAATGCCTATTATTAAACACTAAAAGCAGCTGTTTAATGATAAAATTATTATGAAGTGAGCTGGATGCTGACTTCACAGGTCAGTTAGTTTGTGGCTTACCTTCCAAGGATCTTCCTGGGCTCTCCCGAAAGCATAGGAGTGTGGATTTTCTTCAGAAGAACATTTTTCTCATCCAACATTAGCCTTAGAATCACAAAACCATAGAATGGGTTGGGCAGGGCCACCTCCCACTAGTCCGTCTTTCACTGTTTGTCCTGGAGAACTGTAAATATACGTGTTCAGATTCCATTGTAAATTATGCTCCATGTGATTCTACCACATGGAGAGACTGCACGATACACGTCTGAAGCTGCCGAGCAGTAACTTTGGTTTCTCTACAGCACAGTATTAGGAACCAACAGACCTGGAAGTCACTGCACTGAGAGCAAGAGAGTGAACAGAGCCATGGGTCACCTTCCCCTGGGCGTTACTTCAAGGTCTTTGGCAGAATGCCCTATGGAAGTGTTACGTGTTGTTGTTTCTGTGACAAACTCTTTACTTTCACCCTTACAAGCTGCGTTCATCCACTAGACTTGCTCATCTAGAGTTTTATACTGCACTTGTACTTTTGAGAAGGGCCTTTCCTTATTATGAAACAGTCACTGAGAGGAAGACCACACTCCTTCACCCATGAAGAACCACTCTTCAGCAGACCTGTCTCTGCCCAGAGAGGTGGTGGAGGTTCCATCCCTGGAGACATCCAAGGCCAGGCTGGATGGGGCTCTGAGCAACCTGGTGGAGTTGAAGATGTCCCTGCTCACTGCAGGGAGTTGGACCAGATGAGCTTTAAAGGTCTCTTCCAACCCAACACATTCTGTGGTTCTCTAACCTTACAAGCAAACACACCCTGCTGACTCTGTACCTCAGGACAACATTTGTCAATCAGCTCATGCTGGACTGCAAGGCTTTTTTTCCACCTCTCCTTAGAGTGCATTTTATAAAAGGATTAAGTGCTGTTTTCCCACAAGATTTATACACAACCCCTATCTCTTCTAGGTAAAAAGAAATAGCTTCACTTTACCTGTATTAGTCTGATGTGGATATTAATCTCCAGAAGTATCTGCGCAGAGTCTATCACCTCCAGGTATCTACTGCAAATATACAGAGCACTGAATCACAAGTGGCTAAAATCAAAACACACTGAAAATAATCCTTTTTCCCCTTCTCATCCATTCCTTCCCTCACCGAGCTCGGAGCTTTGTAAGGCATTATGTGTCATGCCTTTGAGGAGGACTTCTTTGTTTCGTACCGATCTCCAATTTTGAGATTTGTATCTTCTGACTTCTCTGAGAGTGGAGCTTGAAATATAAAGATTTCTTAAAGGGAGGATTTATTTAGTTTTTTCTTTTAACTAAGACTCAAAGAATAATATCTATGGTTTCTCGAGGATAAATGACCTTTAACTTAAATACTTTGTCAGGCTATATATGCAAAGCATGTAAACATTATCCAGAAAACTATTCTTATGGATAACCGCCACCCCTGGCAGAAGCTTTTGCATTTTGTTGAAACACATTTATATTTCATTGCCACAGATGCCCAGGCAGCTGGGTAGAAATCCATCAGTGGTTGAAGCTGCTGAAACATAACTGACAATCAGCCTGCTGGGAAAATAAAATAAAAGAGCTAATCCTGGAATAAAGGATATGCAGACGACTTTCGTTTTAATGGGGAAAAAAAATACAGATAAAAAGAAAAAACAAAAATATCGTGCATAGCGAGGAAAATGAATAAACATTCTGAGACATCTTTTCAGAAGTCCAAAGCTGAGGATTTAGTCTAGGGAATGGATTTGTGACTGATCACTTGTTCTTCAGAGGTGTGAGATGAGGATCTTCACAAAGGTCTGAGTTGGACCGCTCCGTTTGTATATAAATTTATCACTGATTGGGAATTTCCACACCCAAAGTCTGCTTATCATCATTCTAACCCAACTTGCTTAAAACAGTGTGAGAAGGAGCCCCACCCTCGTGGTTCCCCCCAGCACCACCCTGGGCAGCTCTCCCGGCTGGACACGGAACGGCACGGGGTGGGCAGGGACCCCTGGACTCTGATCCAGGGTTTGATCGCCCTCACAGCACAAAATGTATTTTCTAAAGGTTAAATCTCACATTTAAGCCACACACACGGAGCCGTACAACAAAATAACGCTTTATATGGAAAAAAAAATACAGATTTTCTTCATCAGTTTCTCATCCCTGTATTTGAATGCCTTTGGTTTCCGAGAAATCTCAATGCGTTATTTAAAAATAGATTCATTGTTCGTTTTCATTCCTTTCAACACATCCTCGGACTTCTTTTAATTAATTACCCAAACACTTTATCAATGCACAATCGAAATTTACTTGCATTTGAACCTCACCCATAAGACAGTAAACACACGGCAGATTGGCACGAGCAGCTTATACACAGAAAACGGCTTTCTACTGTTGTGTTTGAGAATAATAAATTTGACAAGTTTTAAAAAAAGAAGCTGACTTGGCTGTGAAGGCAGCAGGACAGGTCTCCTTCATTACCTGCATTCACACAGGGACGCATCCACACACACCCTACTAAAAGTCTTTTTATAAATTTATTTTTGGTCTTTGTCAGACAAACAGTTCCCAAACATGACGATTTATTTCTCCATCTCCACCCTTTCACAATCACCCTTCGGATCTCCCGGAAGCAACATTTCTTTCTAATCCTGTATTAATTTCTAGGCGACGTAATGTTTCCCAAAGTTAACGCTGGCAGCAGCAGCTGCAAACGACGATGCACAAAGTTCAACCTGCCTGGTTTTCGCACGCTGAATGTATTTTCCTGTTCTCAGTCACGACTCAGCCCATCACCGTCTTGACCATAATCAAGTAGCTAATGGATTAGCGACGCCGTAACAGCCAATTACTGGAACATCAGCATCTTCACGCTTTGAAATACCAGAGGTCACGGGGAAAACGCAGAGAAATATATGTGCTTTTAAATCGCGGCCTCGATTGCCATCTCATTTGAAAGAGCAATTAATTACCAGCATGTATCAGTACACATAATAATAGCTAATTCTGGGGTACGTATCTGTAAAACTTCCCTTACATCAAGACAGTTCGCTATAGCCGCGCAGCGCTTTGCTCTTGCAATCTTCACAAACAATTACAGATAATGCTGTGCGGCGTATTTATTCCTTCCACGGTAGCTACTGTATAATTTTCTGTGTTTTCTTCTTAGTAAGATAAATATTTTGGGGAGTTCTGCCCCAGCCACACAAGAATTATTTCCGCGATCCACTCCATTTGCATGATGTCTTCCATCTGACAGCCCGCAATGAATAACAGAAATTTCTTCTGCGTAAACAAGAGTAAGCCCATGGCAATTATTGCTGTCTTTATTGATACACGCCAGATCGTTTCCTCAAACATGCCAGAAATCACAAAGCTTTTAGTGGGGGTGAACAGCAACATATTTTCATTATTGATGAAAAGTGACTGCAATACAATAGGAGTGTAAGGCAGCCTACAAAAAAAAAGCACCTAAATAATAAGTAAGCTTATCCATAAATCACGATTGTGTTCTTTGCCCATGTTGGTGCACTGAGAGCTATACCCAAAGTTCACCCCACAAAATTCAGTTGACACAGCAAAATACAAAAGATAAAAAAATAAAACTTACACAGCAAAAAGGCTGAGCACGTAGGATTTCTACCTGAAAACATTTTACTTAGAGTTATTCCAAAAAATAACTCTTTTCAGACTTATCTTTGCCTTTCATTGAACTAATTTGTGTATAAAGTTTGCAGAAAAATCTGTGACAAATTGGCTTTTAAAGCAGTAGTTACTGCTGTTTGGGAGCAAGTATGCAGGGTTTGACCGTAGAGAATCAGGTATTTTGGGGAAATACAACAACTTTTATCAAAGATAGGGCAGGGCCAGGTCTGAAGTTCCTCCCACAGTATTTCTCTGTGGCTCCCAGCTCTTTGCCTCACTCGAGCCAGATCTTCCGTCTTCCCTCGGTCATTTTACAGACCAGACCTTCCCGGTGAACCCCTGCCCCGTGTTTTAGAGGGAGTCATCATCTGTCTTGGCTCTCCTTCGAAACTCTCAGTCCTCAGAGCTACTCCCATGGAGCCCACGACCTTTTCCAGCATCAACACACAAATCAGAAGCTCTTCCCAGAGTCTCTTCAGCAGCACGGTCACCTCCATTAACACTTCCGGAGAGCTCTGGAAACCCCTCCTAAATACGTCTTTCTTTATGATCAGACCCGCCAGAAAACCCGACTGCACGCAGGACTCACGGCACCCTTACAATTAAAAGGGTTCCTGACCAGTTCTGTGATGAAGCACGAGTTGCACGTAGCCATTGATGACTTCTTGAAAAAAAATTCAGTCCCCAGAGCCTCTCGTTCAGGGTACCAGCAGGCAGCATCTCCACAGGCAGAGCCTGGTTCGTGCACCACGTCCCCGATCCTCGCTCTGATGAAGCTGTTCAGCGCACTCCAACCAAGTCAGAGCATTGGCGTGAGAGCACACAGGAAGATTTTCCTTTTTTAAGCTTTGTAATTAGCTTCTGTTAACTTTTCTGTGAGAACGTGGTTTAATCAACTGTATCAGTGGGGCTCTTTGTAAGTACAATTGATTGACTGATTCACCTTTTCCCTTACTCATCTGATGGCAAATGCGAAGAGGACAGTGCCGTAACGAGAGGCAGAGGACCGTCCTACAGGACCAACCGGAGAAGTTGGGTAGGGTTGGCCACCTTATGTGGAATCGACCCCACAGTCCCCCTCCTCCAGGCCACCACCCTCGGAGCGGGCAGGAGGCCGTGCTGCTTCCGCAGGGCCCCGTCACCTCGGCAGCTGATGTCACCATAGGACCAGCCAGCAGATAAGATTGACCTCCCACCGCTGGGATTCACAGCCCATCGGGGTTCAAAACGCATCTCCCATTAATCTCAGTGGGATTGGATCAGGCTTGAGAAATTGTCCAGCCACAGGAGACACGGAGGTTCCCCTTGGGGTAGGACAAGAACCCAATCCCACCCCACAAATGCCTTTTCTCCTGACGCTCCCCGGGGGCCCTCGACTTGAGATAAATGGAGTAAATTAATCGTTGCTTTCCAGTAAGTTTTGCCTACTTCTGCCAGCTTTGAACTGGAACTGCTGTATCAGCTCCAGATGCAGTTACTTCAGAGACTAGCCAGCTAAATCACCTTTATTAAGTAGCTTTAGACCAAATTATTTTTATTTATAAAATCTCAGCCATTACAGATGTGAAGGAGTTCAAGAACTGGTCAGCATGAAAGTTTGTGGTAGAAGTCAAAACATCCATTGATTTCATCGCTAACTGAATCAGATCTGTAAACCATAAATTGAACTAAATATTGGATTTTACCATATGGATGTCAAGACTCCTACTAACAGTAGCCAATGAAAGATAGGATGAGCACTGGGATGTTTTGCAAAAGCAAATAAAATGGAAATATATGGAAATACTTGGCATGGCTTTCCAGAAAACCGTACTGAGGGAAGTTGATGAGGTACTTGGCTCACATCGAGATGTGGAAGAATTTCCCCTTGAAAAGAAGAGCTGCTCTTGAAGCACAAGGAGCTATAGGAGCCAGGGGAGAAGAGAGGGGGAAATGGAAACAAAGGAAGAATAAGCCAAAAGAAAAAGCATAATTGCTAGTAAGAATTTTACCATAGGGAATGGAACATGAAGAACTGCACAGGATAAGTTTGTTTATTCTGAATGTACTCAGATGAAGCCTAAAATTGCTCAAATATTTACATTTTATCAATGGCTTTAATCCATTTTGCCATTTAATTGTACAAAGCCATCTTCCTCAACAAGAGTATCTGTACTTTTTAAAATAAATTGTGGTTTTAAATTTAAAAAAAAAATCAACTCAACGTCTCATAAAAAGCTACAGATGGAAATTTTCTATGCAGTTGTTTGCTCAGTAGAGAGAATGTTGAATCCTTCACCCATTACATGTATCCTCACCACAGATTTGCTGCACCTGCTATTTTACATCTCGGTTTATCCGGTACTGAATATTTATGGTCCATCTCCAAGGAAGTGCAGGCAGGGCTGGAGGGGTCCATCAAAGCACGGCGATGACACCTGCTGGAGGTGGTCACCAGCAACCCGGCCTCAACCTCATCCCCTCCAGCAGCAACAACCACATCCAGCTGCACGTGCACGAGGGAGAACAACATAAGGAAGAAATTTTTTATGCTGAAGATGGTGAAACCCCGGCACAGGTTGCCCAAAGAGGTGGTGGAGGCTCCATCCCTAGAAACGTTCAAGGTCAGGGTGGACATGGCTCTGAGCAACCTGATCTAGTGAAATAATTAGGTGACCTTTGAAGGTTCCAATCAACCCAACACATTCTATGATTCTATGACATACAGCAGGACATGCTGCAATTATTTATGACTATTTAAATAGGTCTTTCTCTATTCGCCACCCAAGTGATCAAAGACACATCAACGTTGTACCAAGGAGACACAAGGTCCTCACAGGGAACTGCTCGAACGCTGTGCTTTCACCTCATCTTCCCAGGCTGGAAGCTGGGGAGAGCACTGCCAACCAGCAACCTCCACGACCTTCAGTTCCTTAAAGCCCCTTGTTTGCAATAGAGAGGAACTTCTCACGCCTGTGTAGACATCAGCTGGTGTGGGTCTGTCCCTCTGGATGCTGCTGAAGTGACAGCCCTCGGCCAGCCGAGTCCATGGGGGCGGCACCCCACGAGCTCCCCCTCGATCTTCATGGCGGTGGGGTCAAGATCGGGCTCCTGGACCGACACTTCCCCCTCGCTGTGAGCCACCGGGTCTTCTCACTTGAGGAACAAACTGTAAAAGGACAATACTGGCTTTTTTATAGTTGTTTGCCCAAGTAGTAAGCAAAGATGATTCATAGTTGTTACTCCCAGCCATCTGCAGTGTCTCAGGCACCCGAGTCCTCCTTAGTAACAAAACCAGCTCCAGTTTGTGTGAGGGGACATTTTCCCCGCGTTCCTCATGCGGCGCAAGCTATGGTAAAAACCTGTCCTCCTGCTGAGAAGTGTGTTGGCATCAGCAGAATCTGCAAGGCAAGAGCAAGGCCCTGCGAGTCCCACTGCACAGGGACGACTCAAGGGATTGTTCTTCATCAGTTAAAATGACTCAGAATATAAAAAGAAGGTGTAAAAAAACTCAAAGTTTTGGAAGAACAGCTTAAAAAAGGAAACCGTTGAGATCGGTCAAAGCTGAGAAGGAACTGGTCAGCTGCAGAGCGGAGGAAGAGGCAGTGGGAAAGGGAGCACTAGGAACCCTTGAGTAATTCAAAGCTTCGTAACTTTTTCCAGTGTCAGTGGACTTACTCATTTTACTCAGGAGACTTTAACCTTAAACAAGAGGGGAAAAAAATCTATTTTTCCTCAGATATAAATCGGATTTTCAAAGCCATATGGATGTTTTATTTTTGTCTTGAGTGTGTTGCCATGCAACTTAGAGAGGCATCAGCTCTCTCGCAATGATTGCCATGAAACTTCCATCCAATTCACTCGTGTTACACGACACGAGTCTTGAATGACCTCATGTCCATCTGCCTATATTCTGTTTAGTTCTGTACTTTTAAACAAGCAAACCACAACATCTTGACCTTTCTTTTATAGCCACTTCTCCTCAGCAGTGCTACCACAGGCAGTGGAGTTAAACTAGTACTTGTGGTGGCTATTAAATCTCAAGAGTACTCTTGATTCTTTATTGACATTACAGTACCCTTCCACATAAACCAAAGAGACTCACAGGGTCCTTGGTAGAAAAATTGGTTTTCTGAGACATTTGGATCCAACAACCAAAGAACAAAGACCCAATAATTAAAAAATATCCATGACAGCATGCACTTCTGAAAAAAAAAAACGATTGAAACAGGTTAGCAGATGTGGCATTCTCCATCCTCAGAGGCCTGTATATTAAAACTAGATAACTTTTTACAAACTGCACCCCTGAAGAAAGTGTTTAGATGGATGCAGACATCCGCAGATGACTGTTTGAACCTTCTGGGTCAGGAGTTAAGAGTGGTAGAGCAAGAAGGGGTGAACAGTCATTAACAAAATCAAATTAGACGCAGCACCCAGGCAAAGACAGACTACTAAAGTTTACATGAGAAAAAATCCTTGCAGGAAAAATACTCTTTGAAGGTAAAAATGCAGGAGAAGCAGGAAGCTAATTCTGCGGTGAAGCCTTTTGCGACGATCCAGGATCAAAGGGCAGGCTGCAGCGCGTTAAGCCCTGCTGCTTGTCGCTGTTCCGCTCCTGGGTGGGTTCCGCACCACAGCTGTGGAGAGACACCAGCAGGTACCAGTTTGTTAACTGGAGCTTGAAATGGACAGTTTGAAGCCCAGAATGTTTTGTTTCATAAAGGATTCAATGGGAACCTATTCTAACAATTTATGTTTGCGGCTCCATGCAAAATGCTCATTCTTCTGTGGAAAGCCAAGCTATGCAAACAGGTAAAACCAACAGGTTCTTTGGGGTTTTTTCCCCTACATTTAAGCAGCAGAAGGAGAAGCCACAGTCCTGCTGAAGGCAGAAAGCAGCTCCACAGTATCCCGACCCTCCCACCCTGCTGTCCTACCCATGCCTGAGCAACTGCCATTGTCAAGCAGAACCTTGGAATTTGGGGTCAAAATGGCTTGTGAGAAGGAAGGGGAGATGCTGCATCAAAGGATGTGGTTTGGTGGTGTTCATAGGGCTGGGAAAAGTTGGACTCGCTGATCTTGAAGGTCTCTTCCAGCCAAAACTGTTCTGTGATTCTATGATTCCAAGGAAGAGGATCATTTGCCTTGCAGCATTTATCAATATCAATAGCAGGTTTTTGCTCACGCATCCGCATCCCCGGGACACGGTACGAGATGTGGAACAAACTACCCCATGGTGGCAGCTCCGACCAGAGCTCCCCCACGTCCCAGGCTGAAACAGCACTTTGGGGAGCAGCAGTTTGGAGGAGCAGCAGTTTGGGGAAAGAAGAATTTGGGGAAGCAGAGCGACAAGCACCACCACTGCTCATGCCTTGTCTCACAGGTTTGTCTGAGCACCTTGCCCCAACAAGCGTGGTTTTCTGCTTCAGTCGCACCCTGGAAGAGCATGGTGCCATACTTAATTGCCAAACACTCCTGAGTTACTAAAAGCACGTCATGAATATACAGAGCGTGTAGTTTATAACCATGATGATGCGCTGCTGCTTTCTCAGCGGAGAGAAGTCACGGGTCACACTGCTGGTGCGACTGCTTTTGTCTTTTCCTAGGGAAGAAGGCACATGAACAATGCCACCTCCTGGAGTCTTCACTGCTATTTCAGTAATTTTTTTTTTAATACGAGATGAAAGTCAGATTTAACTGCCTCTCTAAAATGCCTGCACGGGAGCAACATCACAGGGTGGTTTTAGGGATGGTGGGCAGTCAAGCAAAGCCTGCGTGCAAGTGCGGCGCGGCTGCGGAGAGGACACGCATACAAGAGCATAAATCTCCGGGTTGTCATTTATTATAAATTCTAATGAAATTATAGAGAGGAATTTTTATTTCTTCCTTCTGAGCACATGTAGAATTTTTAACATGAGCATTTTATTAAAAAGCAGCCTGAGTTATGAATGATTCATAGCCAACGCCTGCCTCCCACACGCTGGCAGGATGACCCGTGGTTAGCTTCTTCACGGGCAACAAATAAAGCGGCTCTTAATGAACCCAGACAGGTTGTTCTGAAAGCACCGAAGAAGCAAAATCAGGTGCATTTTGAGGATTCAAAAAAAGTTATGTGTTTTGTCAGGATCTCACTGAGTTGGGGATTTTTTCGGTCTGGTTTTTTTTCTTTTCTGAATAATGAATGAAGTTCTTTTAACGTAGCGTTAATGCTGGGTGAAGAAATTCAATCGAAAGCCTGTCACGGGGCTCTCTTGTTTCACTTGACAAGAGTTGTCATGTTCCTGTGACACCTGACGTGCAGAGCACCAACTGATAAATAGCTTCAAGATGAAATTGTCAGTCTCCATTACCTCGCACCAGCAATTACCCAGCGCGGTGGGCTGGGGTGCCAGGCCGGAGACCCACAGGTCCTTCAGGTGAAGAAGGAGGGTGGGTGCAGCATCTCCTCACCCAACAGACCGGATTTGCAACTTCACAGCCTGGTGCAGAGGGATTCTTCACAGGTTTATTGGTAACAGTGATTCTGGGGATCCTTCTTTTTGTTGCTCTTACAGCAGAGGAAGAGATAGAGAGGACTAAGAACATGCCAGGTGAAAACTGGCGAAGGAAATAAAGGAGATGAGAGAATACATGGATAGCTCTAGCTTTGGGAGGGGGAAAAAAAACCTGCACATGATTGTAGCAATTAGTCCCAAAGTTTCAAGCTGGAAACCTCTTGGGAGGTAATTTAAATTGAAAAGTTTCCAGCCCTAAATCAATTTTATATTACTTAGAACTAAGACGGTGGCACTAACCTACTTTGCCACCTTCATTCCCCACAGACAACCAGAGAAACATCTGAAAACCTCTTGCTACTGGGAATTACTTTCCTAATGTCCCTCGGATTTTTTCTCATTTCTAACTACTTCAGGGAGACTCTGGGAATGGCTGTGCTATAACCATAGCAACGCAGAGATTTTGCACAGCGCTCAAAATTTCTGTTGTTAACAAAAAAAAAAAAAAAAGACGAAAACAATATAGAGTTGCTAACACAAAAAGGACAAAACTTGTCTCTACTTGCTGGGTAAGGACTGGCTGGGACCAGGGGGGAGCTCAGCTCACGCAGCCAGGGCTCACTTACCTCTTCTGCGAGGAAGAGGATGCACTTGGCCATGCTGTAGGGTTTGAGTTGGTGTTAGACAAAGCCACGGCTGGCCTGATCCCATGCCAGCAATCAACCTGCTCTCGTAGAAGACATCCCTTCTGCATTCCTACACAAACACACACCTCTGCTTCACTCGGTATTTGGGCTTGTTCGCTCCCCAGGAGTTTGCGCTGAATCCAGGACATGATCCGACCTGGTGGAAAAGTGTGATTAATGCATCTCAGAAAGGTTTTGGGGGAAAAACATTCTGTCTTGTGGAGGTGCACAGCACTTATCTGCTGAGCTGCCAGCCCTCTCTAACTTCTGACCAGGAGACCCAGCATCTCTCCGGAGTGGTCTCGAAGCCTGGACTCACTTGACTTAGTTCAGTTTGGTGTAGCGTATTGGTTTGAAGGAGGATGCCAAATGAAATTGTACTTTGAACGCCTCATCCTATTTATAATTGCAACTGAAGGAAAAACAAAGTCTACTCAGTAGTTTTCTTTTACAATCAAAGAAGGAGGGGAAAAGACTTCTCCTTTGTGGCCACTCTCTTCTCTGTAAATAGGACACTTGTCAAAAAGGCTTTGTGTGCCTGATGTTACTGTAATTGAGGGTTCTGGGAAAAAAAGAGAGGCTGTCTTCGCTGAAATGTGCAAATTTTTAGCAGAATTGGCTGTAAAAACGAGGACACGAAATTGCTTTTGCATTCTAGTTGGTAAGCAGCAATGTACGAGAATTCACAAATTCTCTGGCAGTGAAGGAACACTCATGGTTCTCCTTGGACATCCCGAGAAACCTGAGAAAGCCTCTAGGAAACAACACAGAAAACCACAGAGGACCCTCCGGACTATTCCCTCTTGGGGTTTGTTCAGCTCCCTAACTAAACCAAGATGTTAATTCTTTTTTTCTGGTTTATTTTGTCCAAGCAGAATTTGGAGAAGCAGCAAAACATTTCATGTCAGCAAGACGCAAAAAGCAAAGCAACACCAACAAACTACGGGCGAGTATGAGCACGGCCAGCAGCCTAATTCTGACTTCAGAGACCTAAACTGGCACAGTTCAATGTCTGTTAACAAAACAGAGCTCAAAATAGTAGTATTGTTAAATTAATTGTAAAATTAATATAAAAACTTCAAGGTACAGTTTCTATTGGAATTGTTCCTTACCCTTTAAATGGCACATCTGCATCAATCGGGTGTGAACAGGCTCTATTACTTGTTTTTACAGGCAGATTGACAAAGTCAGGGATACTTTGCCAAATATATAGAAAACAGTGATTAAAACTGACTTGTAAGAAGGGGTTAATTATTTCCGTGACCAGGTGACACTTTTGCCTACCTAACACCCGATTTCTAGGAGCAAACGCCGACCCGCAAGATCCACCAATTTCAACAAGTGCAAGAAGCTGCGAAAAACCAAACGAGCTTTTGAAGAAGCAAAGAAACATCCCCCACAAAAAGCCGGAAACTTCTGAAGTCCTCCAGGAACGAAACATCCCTGCTCTGGCAGCAGCGAGGAGCTCCGATGCCATGGTGACGAAGGTTCCTCGAGAGGGGGAGCAGAGGAAATCTAGCAGATCCTCCCGTCGCACCGACTCCGGCCGTGCGCTAATTAGCGGCGATGCCACGCAGCGCGAGAAGAGCAGGGGAGGACGAGCACGGGAAAGGTTAATCACATCTTGGTTTTGCGTGACTAAGACTCTTTAAATGATGAAACCTTTCCAACCGGGCTTCTAAAAGATATATATTAGATCTTCTTTTTACATGCCTCACCTTTATTTCTGCTGCATTTGCCCATTAAATGCTTTTGCTTGAGCAAATTTGTATTCCAAATAAGCTTTTTTTGAACCACGGTAATTATAGCTGTCAAGCGGGGCATTATTTATTCTGCATCTCACCTACAGGGTGTTCAAATACACTTTCTGAAAAGTATAAATATTGGCCTATTTATGTGTATTTTCCTTAAACACATCACCTTCCTTTAAGCAGCAGGTTTAGAGAGTACACCTTCTGCTTTTCCTGCTGCAAGCCTTATTCCCTCAGCGGAAGCGGAGCACAGAGCCCTCCCGACATCCGCCCCCTCAAACATCCCACACATGTCACCCTCACAGCCCGTCCTTGCTCACCTAAGCCACCGGGTTTGAATACTGGAGATGCTTTTTGCCTGAGATACCTGAGGAAGGCGGCCTCGGTGTCCTCACATAATGATCTGCAGAGGTTCAGCAATTTGCTGAAAAAAGGAACAAATGATAAGCCTTTGGGTTTTTTTCTTGTCTGACAGACTCCTCCGGTTCCAGAGTGGAATCTTTCAGTCCTTTCCTGGAAGACGTTGCAGTGTGTTAGAAAAAAAGAGGAAGGGAACAGAAGAGAAAGTGAGAGAAAACCAGCAACGAGCAAGGGCAGAGCAGGTCCGTGGGGGACCACAGGGTAACTCACCCTCGTGAGAAGATGGTGTCCCACAGCACGTCTGGTGGAAAACAGTCACAGCAGGACTTTACAAGGGCATTTAGCAACAGGACAAGGGCAATGGTTTTAAATTAGAGCAAGGTAGAATTGGATTAGATGTTAGGAAGTTCTTTAGTAGGAGGATGGTGAAATATGGGAACAGGTTGCCCAGAGAGGTGGTGGAGGCCCCATCCCTGGAGACACTCAAGGTCAGGCATGATGCAGCTCTGGGCAACCTGATCTAGTTGCAGATGTCAACTAGACGTCATGTCCACATGTTTTGGGTTGGACCAGATGAGCTTTAAAGGTCCCTTCCAGCTCAATACATCCTATGACTCTATGATTCTATGATTAGAATCATAGAATCACAGAATTGTCAGGGTTGGAAGGGACCTCAACGATCATCTAGTCCCAACCCCCCGCCATGGGCAGGGACATCCCCCACTAGATCAGGCTGCCCAGAGCCCCATCCAGCCTGGCCTGAAAAACTCCCAGGGATGGGGCTGCCACCCCCTCTCTGGGCAACCTGTGCCAGGGTCTCACCACCCCCATGGGGAAGAACTTCTTCCTCACATCCAATCTGAACCGACCCATCTCCAGCTTCAGTCCATTCCCTCTAGTCCTGTCACTGCCCGACACCCTAACAAGCCCCTCCCCAGCTTTCTTGTATCCCCCTTGAGGTACTGGAAGCCACAATAAGGTCTCCTCGGAGCCTTCTTTTCTGCAGACTGAACAGCCCCAACTCTCTCAGTCTGTCTTCACAGGAGAGGTGCTCCAGCCCTCTGAGCATCCTCGTGGCCCTTCTCTGGACACGCTCCAGCACGTCCAGATCTTTCTTGTGCTGTGGGCTCCAGAACTGGATGCAGCACTCCAGGTGGGGTCTTACGAGAGTGGAGTAGAGGGGGAGAATCCCGTCCCTCGCCCTGCTGGCCACGCACCTCTTGATGCAGCCCAATGCTAGCCCAATTCTATGATTCTGTGATATTCTAAACTTACAAGCAAATACACACTATGAAATACAAAGTTATGCAAGTTGCAAGAACTTTTGCAATTGATCCAAATCAGAAAACATCAGGTGGAACACAGATCTGCTCTCCGTCCAATCATGTCAGACCCTGAAGGCTCTACTCAGTGAAAGCAACCAATGGCAAACTGAGCAACTTTTCCTCCTGACTCCAGGTCTCACCATCAGTTAGCTCTTTAGAGACATTCTGGAGAAGCAGCAGCTGTGGAGCCTCCTGCCAAGGAGGAAAACTACTCCAGGACCTCCACAGGTGACCAAGGGAAATTCTAAGCATCGCGCTAACGCAGCACAATGTAGTGAAAACAATGATCCAGTCACCTTTCAAATTCCCAGTGTATGTGGTACTCAGAAACTCTCACAGACAGAGCTTCCCCTGTCCGGCAAGTCCCCTGTCAGACCAAATATCTCTCTGTATACGTTTAACACGCTCCACCTTTCATTTCAAATCCTTCTTCCCCTATTTTATTCGGAAAACCATTACAGACTTTCATTTTTAGGTGGCCACACTCTGTTTCATAATTTCTATCTAAATGCATGCATGATCAATTCGTAACTATTTGTCATTCACCCTCCAAGCCAGCAAATCCTTATCCTTCCTTCACCAACATTTGCCATCTCTGAATGCATTAACGAGGAACCACCACTGCCCCTCTCAGCCTGGGCTTGGCTGGGACACGGCAACTGCTGCTCTTCCAAACAGGCTGCTTTTTCAAAATCTCGGAAAAAAAAGTATATACCCCTTTTAAACTTAAAGACCATTAGCTTAGTTGCTCTTAGAAAAACCCTCTGTACCCCTGGATCATGTCAGCTATGACATCTGCTCGTCAGACCTAGAATATTTCGCTGTCACATTAAAAAGTAGTTTTCCCAATCTTTTGGCAATACAGTGTCAGTTCTTGGACAGTGTCGCTTCTAACTGTACCCTTTCACAAAACCAGAAACACAGCTGTGCTAGATAGATTACTGCTCCTAAATGATGACGAAAACGTGTATTTTGCATCTTTTTTGGAGATTAAGTTTAAAAATCTATGCGAGATCTCCTGCGGCTCTAGAAGAAAATCCTAACCTGCGTTGTGAATGTCAACTGAATTGTGGGCAAATACATGTTTGGACTTTCCTGTCAAAAGAGTGAAGTGTATCATGAGCCCTTATTTAGTTCAGAGAAGGAGCACTAGAACTAAAACAACTGTCTGACAGGTAAAAATTGCTGGAGAAAATAATGCATCTATATCAAAATTCTTATTGCAGGAAAGGCCACTGTCAAACACAGCGAGAGCTCGGTTAGAGAATATATTGTTACTGGTTTCGGAGTAAAAACGTAATGATGAAATATGACGCATTTTGATCATCCCTGCACATTTGACTATTGAAACTCCATCTTATTTCTGTATCGCATGTCAATGGTGGATACAAAAGCCCGTGGCAAGGTGTTATGGACATGGACACACACGTTTTTCTTTTTAAAACTGAGGTGGTTTCACACGCTCTTGAGGCAAAGCATTTCTCTCATTACTGGCTTCATAATGACATGCTGAAATATTTAATATATGGCAGAACAGCCAATAACATATCTAGCAACAGAAGAGGCTTATGTGAAAACCAAACTTGCTTTACCAGCCTAAATAATTCCGTTAAACTTTATTCCACCCGTTTAGCATCTCCACCAAGCGGGAGGAAATATCCAGGTATGATCTACCTTCATCTGAGAGAAGCCTGTGCCCTCGGCGGTGTGCCACTCATGTGCACGGGTTAAGGAAATGCTGTCCAGATTGAACCAAAAAGAAAACCAAAATAAATTTGGAGGACAGCTTAAGCATTCGGAATTACCTTGGTACTCAGAGAACTGAAATGAATTAAAAAGGAATTCAGCTCAGACCACTCGCAAAGTCTCAGACTTCAAAGGGAGAAATCAAGTCTTAACCAGTGAACAACTGGAAGAGTTGAAAAAGGCATCGCCCCATGGCGAATCATAAACCGAGTACGTGTCATGACGGGATGCTCTGGGGAAAAAAAAGGATCATTTTAACACGCACCCACAGCAGCACAAAAGGACTATGAGCCTCTTCAAGGCCCTTCCAGCCCCACATTTAAACGATTTAGCGACTATTTGCCAACTCTACTAAAACTAACATATCCAAGCGCTCATTTCAAGCATTCACTTGGTGATCTTATGTACTCTTAGCAGGCTGGAAGCATTCGTTAATTATTAAATTATTAAATGACGAGCAATTATTAAATGGTGAGTCTAACCTGCTGTAAAGGTCACGTGTTGGGAAAATCTTTCCTTCGAAAGCACGTCAGCTTGAGCAACACATCAGCTGAGAAAAGACTCCACTGCCAGTGAGATTTCACCTGATGGAAGCGCACAGCACTCTTTTAACTCATAAATCTGAAATTATAGTAGTAGGTTTTATTATTATTAATACTATTATTGTTGTTGTTGTTATGTCTTGGAAAGCATCAACAATTTATTAAGTGCTTTAAAGTGATGCTCAAAAACCTCGGTGCCCCAAGCTGCTCGATAAAGAGCGCGGCACGCCGCCGTCCTAGCAGGCAGGGACACGAAAACCAGCCTGGAAGAGCGATGAAGCACAGGCAACCTGCGCTTAATTACCTGACTTTGATCGTGCTGGCCTTTGTGCCATTTCGTTTTTCTCAAGGAAAACTGATTTTCAGGGCTTGTTGGTAGGAATTGGCTGTCTAGAGACAGGCCAATTAAGGAGTTTTCTGTACATTTTTTCATTCTCAGCTGCTCGGTTTCATTATGTTAAAGTGATGGGTGATGTATTTCTCATTTACTCGGTTATTAACAATTCCTTACCCACATTTGAAGCCAAAACGTGTTGTGGTAGAAACACGAATCCAATAAAATTGTTCACAAGCTATTGTGAAGCGGGCAGTAGGTATTTAAATGAAACTTTCCGTAAGAAACACAGAAAAGAAGCTCAGCACATCAAAAATCTTTTGGTAAAGCTGTTTATCAAATAGAGGGAATATCCTGTATAGTCAGAGGTGAACACCAGATCGCGTCTGGTTACAGCGTCCCTCCAGGAGATCTTGTCCACTTGGGCCATAAATTAACAGATCAACATTTTTTGCAGTCCCAGTAGGATTTTCAGCTTTTAATAGATCAGTTTTTTGAAGTGAATTGGACGAATGGAAGTTACAGTAACACTCCCTCTGCCGATGGTCACTTCAAACTTCTGGCTGAGGGTGCCCGGCTGGAGACTCTTTGGAGAAGTTTCCTTTAGCAGAAAACAAATACCACTTACATGTTCTTCTCATCATATTTTAGTAACTTTTGAAATATTTAAGCCTGTGATTATTATCAGGTGAATCACCGTTTCAGCTGTGCTTATCTTTAAACCAATGCACACTCCGTTTCATTTCTTAACGCAAAAAGTAAGTTTTGCATGCCTTGATTTCCCTGAAGGGAAAATCAGGGGTTCTGAACAAATTCCTGATGGTTTTTGTCTCCATGATAATACACTCAATGTTCGATAGCCCTGTCACCTGTGAAAGGCTCTTGCCTGGAGGTACACGGGAATGAACTAATTTCCAGGGGGCAGCTTCCCTATAACCCTACTGACAGAAAACAAAACAAAACAAACGGGAGCAGCTGAGTAGTGCTTGTTTTTCAGGAAAAGGCAGGAGATAACAGGAAAATCCTGCTTGTAGGAGGTCTGAGCAGAGGCGCATCCTTACAGGATCTTGACAGTCCTCGCCAACTTTACGTTCTGTGTCGCAGACAACTCAAAGATTATCTCGCATCCAATTCCCAGTGCCAATCATACACGGTGACAGCGATGCGTATTGGGGTTTGGGCTTTTTTAGAGCTACCAATGCGTTGATATTCCATGAAAAAAATCAGGCTTTTAATCTGCAGTAACAGCTGTACCTGCAAAAATGTATGTTACTGAAGTGCCACCTGCTGTACGAACTAAAAACTCCGACGATGGCAGGAGCAATCCTTCCAGGCTCTTCCTCTGGGCTGCAACTGGGTTCCCCGGCTTTTTCAAGCTCTTTTTTATTTATTTCATTTCAAGTACTGGTGCTGACAAAGCAACCAAAGAAGATTTGGTGCCATCTCCTACAGAGCTAAGACTCAAATACTTCGTTTAAGCTTGGATTGATTATTCAGTGCCATTAAGGATTATCACTTGGAGAAAAAAATTTGCTGATGGGACCTGCCTTGGTTGTATGGGGAGTGATGAGCTCTAAAGCAGCCACCCGGCCACCCTCTCCTTTTCATCCTGAGCATTCTGCTCGTTCTTCTAATTCCACAGTAAAGAAAAGGAAGATTTTTTCACAGCCCTTTTACACAGTCCCAGCAGAGCCCTCTGCCTGGGACCTTTTCCAGCTTCAAGAAAATGCAGGTTTAGTCCTTCCTGACTATTACGAACATTTTATAAATGGGAATTTGTACACAACCTTCTGCAGCAGGCAAACCAGATGCCCCCAAAACATTTATCCAGTGCGCTCACACTGGTTTATACTTTTAGATAGCAATAACACTGTCATCTTGCCTCATGAACTGGAGAGCAGATGTGACAAAAACCAGCCCCATAACCAGATTCCAGATGACTTTTCCACAGGATGTGGCCACAGCACAGGAGAGAAAGGGAATAAAAACTGCCAGGAAAGTAACATTTGCTATAAATAAGCATGTTGCATGCAGGTCATGCTGGTCAACCTGATGGCAGATCTTGCCAGATTGTTACCAGTCCAAAAAGAAAAGTGGAAGGCAGACAGAGTCAGTGAGAAGGGGAAGAACCATGCTGGCACTGCTCCACTATGGCCACAGCATCCCAGGCACACATGGGAAATGCAGCCCATGTCCTGCTGCCAAAACAGCCAGCTGCAGACATTATTTTTAATAACTTTTTTTTTTTTTAATAAGGGATTTACCTGAAGACTCTAACATTTTTATTCAAAAACTGTCTGTACGCTCTTACAGGGATTTGATTAGGGCCACAGAATCCCAGACTGGTTTGAGTTGGAAAGGACCTTCAAGACCATGTCCTTCCAACCCCCTGCCCTGGGCAGGGACCCCTCCCACAAGAGCAGGTTGCTCCAAGCCCCGTCCAGCCTGGCCTTGGGCACTGCCAGGGAGGGGACATCCACAGCTCCTCTGGGCAACCTGGGCCAAGGTCTCACGACCCTCACAGAGGAGAATTTCTTCCCAATACCCCATCTGAATCTCCCTCCTTCAGTTTGAAACCATTACCCCTTGTCCTGTCCCTGCACCCCCTGGTCAGGAGTCCCTCCCCAGCTTCCCTGCAGCCCCCTCAGGCACAGGGAGGCCGCTCCAAGGTCTCCCCTTTAGGATCCTTCTCTTCTCCAGGCTCAACAGCCGCAGCTCTCAGCCTGTTCTCCCGGGGGAGCTGCTCCAGCCCCTCAGCATCTTCGTGGCCTAACACTGAGAAACACGTCCAAACCTCGCGTGCTCTCTGCCCTGTGAAAATAAAGCCTTTTATTTTTTCACCCTGTGTCAGCACCCGGCGGTTTCTCTGTTTCTGTCACTGACACGAAGGCCTACAGGCAGGAACTCGCCCGCCGGATTCCCTCAGGGAGCCCCGGCCGTTCCGTGCTCGGGACTCTGGGCTGACGGAGCCACAAACAGCCGCAGGAAAAGAACCCGCCATGAGCGAACGAGCTCGCCTCCAGGGGGGTTCACACTCCCGGGGCCGAGGAAGCCCCCCCCTATCCCCGCGGGCCCGTTCCCGCTCCCGCATCCCGCTCCCGCCCCCTCCCCTCACGCCACGGGCGCGCACCGCTGCGCGCACTCCTCCGCCCCGCTAGGGGGCGCGCGTCCTTCCTCCCTCCCCTCTCTCCCCGCCTCCGAGGCGAGGCGTCCGCGCCGCCGCCTGATCGAAATCCCTGCCGGCGGCCGCCCCGCTGGCTGAGGCAGGCGCGGCGGGGCAGTCCGGGAGAGCGAAGGACCCCGGTCCTGTCTCTTCCGCGGCGGCGCTGGGCTCGGCTCGGCCGGGGCCCAAGATGTCGACCAAGAATTTCCGCGTGAGCGACGGGGACTGGATCTGCCCCGACAAGAAGTGAGCGGGGGCGGCCCGGGGGGGGAGCGGCTGCCCGCTCGGCGGCCCGGAGGAGGCTGCCCCCGGCTCCCGGGCTCCGCCGTGCGGCGGGGCCGGCGCCAGCGCGGCCGCAGGGTCGGGCCGCGGCCTGAGACGGGGGTGGTTTGGGTCTGGAGCGGCTCCGGTGTGACATAGGGAAGGCGGGTTCTCCTCAAGCCTCGTTCCCCAGCGCTCGGTTAACTGGCGTCTTGGTTCTCGTTTTGTTTTCGTTTCCAGGTGTGGGAATGTTAACTTTGCCAGAAGAACCAGCTGTAACAGATGTGGGAGAGGTGAGTGTCTGAGGTTCGGTGTCTGCCCTTCTGAATAATATTAATGCTCTTCTAAATAATACGTGCATATGTATACGTGTATATAATACATATAGGTGTGGGTATGTATATATAATACATATATATATGTATATCTATATGTAATGCATATATATTTCTGCCCTTCTAAATAATACATTTAGATTTTTTTAATCAACCATAAAACAGGATGCTGAGTTCTCTTTGGTTTTTGTTCTGTTGTTTTTTTGTTTTCCAGAAAAAACGACGGAAGCCAAAATGATGAAAGCTGGAGGGACTGAAATAGGAAAGACACTTGCTGAAAAGAGTCGTGGCCTCTTCAGTGCTAACGACTGGCAGTGTAAAACGTATGCCCTTTGAACAAAATGCAGAGTGTCTCCTTAGCGCCGCACAACACATCTACAGTGTGATACTTAAGTTTGTCAGTATAAAAGTACTTGTACTGATGAGTGAAGAGCGATTAAAAGTTGCAGCAGTTCCACTCGTAGTGTTTTGCTGTGAGGCTAGCGTTCGTTTTTGTTTGCTGGGCAGCGGTTGCTTAATTAACGTGACTGGAGAAAGACTAAAAAAAAAAAGGTCAAGACTAGGCAGGTAAAAGTTCATGTTTTTCATAAGCAGAGACGCTTCTCAAGTTTGGACGAAATGCATAGATGGAAGTAAAACCTTCATTGCGTTGTGATGCTTTGTTTTTAACATTCGCTAGATAGTTAAGGAGTAACCTTTAGCACATAGTTAGGCTCTTAGATGTTTCTCCGAGCCATCAACTGAGAATACTCGGATCTAAACTGGAGAAGGACTACCAGTGAGAACACCCAGAGACTCTCCTGCAGCTCTTTGTGTCTCGGGGACTGTTGGTCTTAGGAGTTACTTTGTATTGGCTGAGTTTTCAGCACAACACTTTTTAGGATTTTCTTTTTTTTAAGTGTTACCTCAACACTTAAGCTTTTTGATTTGATGTAAAACGTTTCTCGTTTCTCGTTTTGTTCCTTTTTGCCTCCGAAGATGTGGCAACGTGAACTGGGCCAGAAGGTCGGAGTGTAACATGTGTAATACTCCAAAGTACGCGAAATTGGAGGAGAGGACAGGTAAGTTGTGTGTGGTTTGAAGGCACTCAAAATTACTGTGAGAAAGCTTTTTATAAATCACCGTGTAATTTAATTAAAGTAGTTGTTTTCACAGCAGAGCTAACTAAGTTGAATGATCTTTATGTAAATAAATCTCTGGGCTCTTCGGCTTGATTACTTTTAGTAGTGTGTAAAGCATGTGGTGGTTTCATTTGGAGATTCAGCTTAAACTCCCTGCGTATTTGATTTTTACCCTAAGATATGTAGAAGGAGTAACGCAGCATTTTACTAAACTCCAGAAGGTCTAGTGCATGTAGAGCGTCCGTCTCCCGAGGACTCGGCAGTCACAGGCCGTGTTTGAGGGCTGGCTGGATTAGGCTGGTTATCTCTTAATGAGGTTTGAGGTTTGGTCACGCTGTGACACATTTAAAGTTCTTCCTGCATCAGCAACGAAGCTGGTGATAACTAGAGCAGCAGATTTCTGTGCAGCGCGGCTGTGGCCGCTTCTGCCATTCCCACTGCACGTGGGATCGGGCTGAGAGGTTAATGCACCCAGTGTAGCACTAACGCATGCGAAGAAAAAAGAGGAGGAGAGCACGGAGCTTGTTGATCAAAAGGAAAAAAATATTTTTTAATGTTCTTATATTTGAAGTATTTTACAAGAGGAGTATTGCACATAGTGTTAATATCGTTACATGTTTTTAGTATTTAGTTAATTTTTCAAGTTCTGGTGTCACGTGCAGGACAGCTGGTGTGGCGCATGTGCTTGCAGTGAGTTCCAAAGTCACTGAAATTAGAACAAGCCGTGGAGGTTTTCCACTCGCCTTATAAAAAGTAATAGATTCTTAAGGCAGAGCTTGGTAGTTGTACGATTTGGTGCAGCTACAGGCTGCTGTGCTTCCTGTTGCTCCCCGAGGCCATATATGATTTCATGTTCCAGCTTTATTTTTTTTTCCGTTCTTTTAAACTCTATTGTTTCTTTGCTGTTTATGTGTCTTAATCCGTTTTCTCAATTAGGTTTCTGAGGAACAATATTTAATAAACGTGTGTGGGAGGAATTCATGTTCCCCTTGAGATCATATTATGTTCTTACAGCCTGCATTTATAAATCCACTGAAGGCTTCCAGAGTCCCTGAAAGTGTATTTTAAACTTTGTGCTTAACGTAGCTGACTTTGCAGCTCAAAAGATTGTCTTGTTTTACCCTTTTTTTTTTTTTTAAAAAGGATATGGAGGAGGATTTAATGAACGAGAGAATGTTGAGTATATAGAACGCGAAGAATCAGACGGGGAGTACGATGAGGTGAGGTTTTGGTACCTGTGTTACTCTGCAGAGGCTTCTGGTGTGATTTGTGTTTCGGGTGCGTCCAGTCTTGTTTCCTCACAAGGCAAAGCACAAGTCAGAGGCACCGTGTGAGTCATCTCTTTGTCAGATGCTCCGGTGTGAAAGCTCTGAACTCAGAATGCGTCTGGTTTGTGGGCTTGGGGGCTAAAAACTAAGAACAAGTTCAAATTAAACTGGTACAGGCTGAGTTCATAAAACTTCTTAGGGAACTGGCTTCAGGGCCATGTATGTTTTCAGCCAGTTGTTCAGCGCTGTTTAATAAAGATATCCCAGAGACCCAAATACGAAATAATCTTTTTTTCTCCATTAATTTTGTCTGTGGGTACTAGTTGTTTCCGGGACAAACATCTGTTTAGGAAGTTTCTTGCTGCTAATCAATGTTTTGTAATATTTCTCCTTCCCTCCAAGCAATATTTTATTTGAAATTGATTTATTTTCTCATAGAAGCTTTATCCAAAAATAGAGTTGGAAATTACTTTTGATTAAATCCTGTGCTAATGGAATACAATTTCTTAGTTTGGACGCAAAAAGAAAAAATACAGAGGGAAGCCGGTCGGTCCTGCCTCAATCCTGAAGGAAGTAGAAGATAAGGAGTCTGAAGGGGAAGATGAGGAGGATGAGGATGAAGATCTCTCCAAATACAAATTGGATGAGGTAGCGTGTTTTGTTTTTTTCTAGCAATTATTTTCTAATTATTAGTACAGTGCTGTTTAGTATTAGTGGGTAAGGTTTGGTCGCTTTTCGCTGCCTTTAGAGCGATGTAGAGGAGTAGCAATCAGAGTAATGGTGCATAAAGCTGCTGTAACGTGTGTGCACATTCTGAATACCTGCATTCAAAGACATATTTTTCTTTTTAAACCATAAATAATAAGTAACTGGTAAAAAGGAATGTGTTTCCACTAACCTCATTAAATAACAGAAAATGCAGTGTCGTGTGGGTTTTTTGCAGGCTTTTCACTAGTTTGCTTTGGAACACAAATTTTTAGTCACTCTTTAGTCTTAGAACTTTTGGATCTTGTTAAATGCATTAGCAACAGTATTTTCAAAGGTTGAAGAAAAACACAAAATAAAACCATAGAGCACATAAGAGGCAGTAATTGAAGAAAACTCAAAATATTCCTTATGTGTTTTTTTGTACGTCTGCATTTTTTCTTCAGGATGAGGATGAAGATGACGCTGACCTTTCAAAATATAATCTTGATGCCAGTGAAGAAGAGGACACTAATAAGAAAAAGAAATCCAATAGGCGCAGTCGTTCTAAGTCTCGATCTTCCCATTCTCGATCTTCATCGCGCTCATCCTCTCATTCAAGCTCAAGGTCTAGGTCCAGGTAAACGGGTACAGGTCAAGGGTAACGCCAGGCAAAATGTCAGTATCTAACTTCTTTATTTACTTTTTTTTTTCTTGATTGCCTTACAGTTTTAGTTTAATAATGTTAATGATTTCACGTACAGAATTTACACAGGTAGAAAATGTTCTGTTCTGTGCTGCTGGGGATCCTCAGCAGGGAGGCTTCTTATGTCCTCTTGCTTGGTGTACTAGATTTAAGTCGATGCTTCAACTGAATCCTTCAAATAAATTTTAAAATGTAGCTTATTCTGAATTTTATTTTTAGGCTTGTTGGCCACGTGTGATTCAATGGGTGAACTTTTTTTTTTCCAGCGATGTTGAGCTGAATCCTTTAGCAGAGGGTGGTTTTGTTCAAGTGGGAGGTGGTGGCAGGAGAGGGCAGTGATGATGCAGTCCAGATTCAGTGAAAGGAGAATATCCTGGAAATAAAGACAAGAAACTTGAACTCCAGTTCCATGGCGAGCCACAAAGCTTTAAGTGCTGTGGCAATGTTGTCAGAGTAATGCTAAAGGCTTATATTGATCGTGGGGCCACAAAAAAGAAAAGTCTGCTGGGTGGATTGAAGATCTTGCATCGTTATTTACATTCAGTAATACAGGAGTGATTCGAGAAATGCTCTGCAACTGGGTGATACAAATCCCGTCGTAGCTTTTTAGCTGCCTCACAGCTGATAGCAGGGTGATCTGATGGGTTGAAGACCTCACGTGGGTGCTGGCTCGCAGGGTTATACGTGAAGTTCTTATACAGAAAGTTCAAGTTTCTTCTGGTCTTCCTGGCTTTGTAACTGCTCCGCTCCGCTCTCACCGCTGCTCAAACGCTTCCATCCTCGTACTAACCAGGTGTCAGCCGCTGTCTCTCTTCTGTCTTTCCCTCCATTGCTGTCGTGCTTTCCTTCATGCTGCCTCTTCTACGAAAGATTAAGTTCTTCTCGCCACCTCTTGTCGGCCTCTCCGCTCCTTCAAATGCCACCTTGAGATGGGCGTTTGCCATGTGGCTCCAAGAAGAAAGTAACAACAGCTGAGCTGGCTGGCTGTTGGCAGTTTTTGTAAGTGAAGGCAAGTGTGGAGCAAGATCTCCAAGGCAGTGGCCGTGTTGTCCCGTGTAGGACCCAGCATGGGCTGCGTTTGAGTGCAGCTCTTAGATTGAGGATGGGGAAGGTCAGACAAGAGGGAAGAACTTAATCTGGCTGTAATTTTGCTCCTTAATTTGCAAACATTAACAGTGAAGAAGTAGTTCGTCGAACGCAAGATTTGCTAAGCATCTGCCTCAGCTTTCTGTTGAACTTCTTGCTTGTAGTGACACATAATTAATTGGAAATAGCGGGTGCTATTTGTGGATACTTCTCTGCAGTTTTTAAAAAAGTGTAAATGCGTTTTCTAGTTAGCCTGTGTTCATACTGCTTTTGTTTTGCACAGTAAAATGAAAAAGATGTGGTAACAATATAACCTGGGAGATTGACAGCATGTATTGTGCATTTTTCTTAAAAAGATTATTAGAATTTGATTGCAATGCCTTCTTTTTACAATGGTTACTGCAAGCCCGCTACCGTTTTTATGTATCTTTTGTGGTTTGTGCTTTAAAGAAAATCCAGCAACAGGAGAAACTTGAAAATAATTACGACTAGTCACAAGTCCCATTAGCTGTGTGCATGTCTCAGCCAAGAATTAACTCCTACTTAATTTTTACCAAAAAATTGGAACTGCTTAAACAAAACACTTGTGAGAACTGACTCGGGGATCGTTTGAGCTTGCCAGTCCTCATACTCTGGCCTGTTCTGCTTTGCAAAGAAACTGATGGGATTTCAAGTTAAGGTACAAACGAAGCATGAAGGCATTGATTTTAGGAAACGGTTAACAGATGCGTAGTTGTTTGATTTTGCCAAACAACTGGGCTCCTGTTTAATTTTTGTGCTTTGTTTTAGGAAACGCAGTAAAAAGCTGACTTGATAATTTTTTTGTAATGTACTGTCCTACTATGTTCAAGTTTCTGGTTTAAAACATGCCGTGGTGGTACCAGGGGGAGTAGGAAGCCAAACTGTATCGATGCGTCATTGTCTCTGCTATTGTACTCTGCTAAATACAAGTCAGACACTGGGAAAAAAAAAAATCTTCCGTGTTGTTTCAGGTCCCATTCCAGAAGTTCTTCCAGTTCCAGATCAAGATCTCGTTCCAGTTCCAGAGAACACTCTAGATCTCGTGGGTCGAAATCAAGGTGAATGAGGTAGCACTCTCTCCTTGCAGAGAGAAAAAAGGGCAGAAGAACCAACCGCTTGTTGATTTCATCGTAAAATTATGCCAGTCAAAAAACATTAACTCGTTTTTATCTTGGAAGTCAGAATTCCTTGGGTCTCTGCACGAGGTTTGTTGCCACTACAGATGTATTTCTTGAGAATGCGAGGTTTTGATTGAAGAGTTTAAGGCTGACCTAAGCTAGACGAGTGGACGCCACAGATCATCACTTTGAAGGAAGAAGAATTTCAGTGCATGTTTACTTGTTTCCGTAATTTTTGCTGGTTTTACCATTTCCACTTTGGCTGCTTGATGTGGAGGAACATTAGCAAATACACTGCACTTCTGATTTTGTGTTTAGTGATACCTTATTTAACTGTCTAAATAATGCTGCCATTGTCTTTATAAATGTGGGGGGAACTGACTCCAAATGTTGGTAGTAAGTGGCACAAGAAGCTGACAGGAGCTGGAGGTAGCTGACGTGCACGTACCAGAAATGTGGCAGTTCCTCGAGCTGTCCTGGCATAGGCAGGAGTTCCCTTTTCTGACAGGATGAAGAGCTGTCCCACCTCTGCGTGTGCAGAGAAGCTTAAAACTGTAAATGAGGAAGCTTGAGGTGGGGAATTGCGAACGGTGCGTGTTTGCTTGTGCCCAGCGGCGCACGCGAGGGTCCCCAGCCTGTTAGCCTGGGTGAAATAGGGCTGCTTTGGGATTGATGATGAGAACCCTGAAAATATTTGACCAACAATATTGTTGTGCTTTTGTATTAAAAGAAAAAAAAATGCCATTTTTTAAAATGGTTTATCCAGCTGGCTGAAAAAAAAAAAAAATCCCATTAGGTGTTTTAATATAATTTTGAGATTGCAGTTTAGGACTCCCTAGCTCTATTACTTTTTCCACACTTGGGGGTTTTTTAGGTATCCAAAGTGATTTTTGAGTGCTTGTAAATGAAGCTGATTCTTTTGTTGTTTTTTTTAATACCAAAAGGAGTGTATTCTAAAAGACTTTTTTTAAAATATTTTGGTTGCGGAAGGTCTTACTCTCTCCACAAACTTACTTGGAGATTTGTAAAGGTACTTTCTGAGGGCATTTACTGTTCCAGTAAGACGAACAAAGGCAGCGTAAATCTCATCCAGTATGGGGTGGGATTGGGAAATCTCATCTTACTGATGGATACCTCACACTGGAAACATTAAGTCAGCGTCACGGCTGCGGGTTTCCAGCCGTTTCGCTTTGTGAGTGCTACGGCCCGGCCTGGCCTCGTGTCGCTTCTCTGTCCGAAAGCATCATTCTAGGGAATGCTGGAAAGTGGTTTCCAAACCATTCCTGGTCTGTTTATCAAGAAACTCTAGCAAAATTGATTAAGGAAATTACCACTGCTGTAGAAGTCTTTATTGGCAGATAACTAAGGAGTAAGTATTAAAGCACCCGCACGGTTATTTGACAGAGCGCTGATGTCACTAGAGCAGTGAGCGTTCATGAGAACTGTCTCTTTTTGTTCTTTCTTTGTTATTCCTCTGTTATACCAGAATTAAATCTGATTTATTTCTTAATCAATAAAGATCCAGCTCCAGGTCCTACAGGGGGTCTTCCACCCCAAGAAAAAGATCTTACTCAAGCTCTCGTTCATCATCTTCCCCCGAGAGAAGCAAGAAGCGAAGTCGTTCTAGATCCTCTTCATCTGGTGATCGCAAAAAAAGACGATCGAGATCACGGTCACCCGAAAGGTTTGGGTTTATGTAGAATAAGAATGGGTGTATTTAAATGTGTGATTTTTTTTTATTATTATTATTTTATTTTTTTCTGAAGGACTGAGATTCACTGGGAAAGAATTGAATCTGATCAGTTATTCTGATATTAAAAGTAGTTTTCTCACCTCCCCTACTCCTACTTCCTGTTAAAACCTCCATAATTTCCACCCCCCCCCCCCCCAATGACAACTCCTCCTGCTAGGAGCACGTTCCATAGAAAGATCTGGCTCGCCATTCTTTCAGTGCGTGCAAGTGTTAGTGTGTACATTATTGGTTTATTTTCATAAGTAACTATTGCACTTAGAAGTTGTATTCTACTTTCAGAATTAAACTTATATTTGTAGTATTAAATTCACTGTCCTAAGCTTAAAGTGGTTTATTTTTATATTCTTATAAGACCCCCCCCCAGCTTCCAGCTATTGTAGGGTACAGACTACTCACAGTGGATGCTAAAATTAATTTCAACTTATTTCTTTGCATGCTTTCTCCATTTATATCTTGCAGACGCCGCAGATCATCATCTGGATCTTCCCATTCTGGTTCCCGTACAAGTTCTAAAAAGAAATAATGCAGTAAAGCTCAGATTTAAAAAAAAAAAAAAAAAATCCAGTCAGTGCATGAGACATTTTTAAGAAGTTGGTGTCTTACTTGGTCAGAAGTGCTAAATCTGCTAGTAGAGGTGCATGTCTGTCCTTGCTTGCTGGAAAACTACAGCTTTGTTCATTCATGAAGCAAAACGTGAGGTAGCATTTTAAGCCATAAACTCCCCAGAGGAGGCGTGAAGTTTTATTGTTTGAGTGCAGAGGGGATGGTGTTATTTTTAAAGACTCAGTTCCTTGATTCCCAGCTCTCGTGCCTGTGTCTGAGCAGGCACAGGTTGGATGTGTTCTAACACAGCTCTGCTCTTCTTGGGGCAATTAAGAATCCAAGGAATTCAGTGAGCTTTCTGCATCTGACCCCTGAGCTTGTTTGCAGCAGCTCATATGGGACCACAAGTGATTAGTGTAGCTGTAGGGCTGGTGTTAGCTGGATGACAGTAGTGAGGGCTTAGGTCTAATTCTTTTTTATTTTTTCTATGCTGAAGTAAAAATAGAGATGAGTGCCCCTGTCTTTAGCTCTGCTCAGTGCAAAATAGCTACTAAACATCCAGTCCGTCGTGCGATTCTGTAGAGAGTGAGTTAGGCTTGCTCGTGCGAAGCGAGGACGTTGGAGACGTTGGGCTCTGTCCTCTCTATTCCTCAAGCCCTGTAGCTGCCCGTGCCTCGAGGTTATTTTCTCCTCGAAGTTTCACTCGCTGCGGTCAGCGAAGCTTTCCCCTTGGACCCCGGACTCCACGATCCTCGTTTACAAAAGGATCGTGTAAGAACTTCTCTTGGGATGGAGGAATCTGGAACTAGCTTCTTGGAATCAAGTGAAGCTTCCACAGGCCACCTGTAAAATTCGTTTGGGGCTGACTAAAATTTTCAAGGTATCTACATTTTATTTATATTTAAAAACGAAAATTAATAAACTGCGTAGAGAGTTCTCACATCTTAAATGTGTTCACCAGTCATTTTTTTCCCTTAAACCTAATTTATGGCTTAAAATGCTTTATTGAATCTATTTTACTAGCAATATCCCATTAAAACTTGGTCTCTCTTGAGCTCCGTTTGGTTAAGAAAGGTTTAAGTATCTCCAGTGCCGTCACAAGGTAAGTATGTTAAGGAAAAATCTTCTATTTATGCAAGCAAACAGCAATATATCTGCATTTATTTCAGTAGTAAAACTCCCATAATTGACCGCTGCTTTTCTTTAATGAACTGCACAAAAGCAAACGGAGCAAAATCTCAAAACTACGTTCTGCTTTTTTTTTTTTTTTTTTTTTTTTTTGCTTTTTTTTCCCTTTTTTTGTTAAGATGCTTCTTTTGGACTGGTAGATAAGCAAAGTGTTTTTGGTGTAGAAATACTACTTTGATAATCTTTTTGCAGAAAAAAATGCTCTGCAGTTTCTTTAATGCTTTCTTTTATATCTAATTTCAATGCTAAATGTGTAGATTGCACAAGAGCAGGCTAGTCTTGTAACTGTGCCTCTGATGACTTCAAAGTCCAACTACTAAATTGTAAAAATCAGATCTGATAGATGCGATGTTGTTAGCCTTTGGGTTTTTTTCTTGTGCTTTGTATTAAAATCGTTGCTGTACTTAACAGATGGAAGGTTTTAAATTTAGCAGAAGATAGGCTGCAGACAAAGGAAAATTATGGTTTCATTTGGCTTAGATAAACTGTAACGATTCTGTAGACAAGTGTAAATAAAACCTGTGAGTTAACTCTGCAGTGGGTGCTTTCTCTTTGAAATGTGAGCCTGGGGGACAGAATTATCTCCAGTGCCACAGGAGCAAATTTCTCTTTTGCTAGAAAATATTTCCCTTGCCCTCGGTTCAGCTGTTGGGGTCAGATATAGGAATAAGTAGTCAGATAAATAGGCAACTGGTAATTCTGCACAGCTTGGTCAGATCGGTGCAAGTTATCGTGGCGAAGGAGGAAATGTTGATTGGGTCAAGTTTAGGTCTAACGTGCTTTTCTAAGAAAAATTAAATGCACCTGTGAATAGTAATGGAGATTGTCTTAAGTGTTCTGTGGTAACTGAAAACTAAAAAGCGATTCTAAATAAAAGCAGGACAGTTTTATATACCTTTTTTATAATTTTCTATGCTTGACATAAAATGCACTGCTGAAAATTTTTTAATTCCACCTGCTTTTGGGGAAGAAACTCCAGTTAATGTTTTCAATCAATTCCATAGTTTGTTCTTGAAACAATCACAGAATGTTAGGGATTGGAAGGGACCTCGAAAGATCATCAAGTCCAATCCCCCTGCCAGAGCAGGAACACCTCAATAATGCTACACAGGAACGTGTCCAGGCGGGTCTTGAATGTCTCCAGAGAAGGAGACTCCACAACCTCCCTGGGCAGCCTGTTCCAGTGCTCCGTCACCCTCACTGAGAAGAAGTTTCTTCTCAAGTTTAAGCAGAACCTCTTGTGTTCCAGTTTCAGCCCATTACCCCTTGTCCTATCATGGGTTGTCACCGAGAAGAGCCTGGCTCCATCCTCGTGACACTCACCCTTTAGATACTTGTAAACATTAATAAGGTCTCCCCTCAGTCTCCTCTTCTGCAAACTAAAGAGCCCCAGCTCCCTCAGCCTTTCCTCATAAGGGAGATGCTCCACTCTCTTAATCATCCCATTTGCCCTGTGCTGGACTCTCTCCAGCAGTTCCCTGGCTTTCTGGAACTGAGGGGCCCAGAACTGGACACAATATTCCAGATGGGGTCTCACCAGGGCAGAGTAGAGGGGCAGGAGAACCTCTCTCGACCTACTAACCACCCCCCTTCTAATACACCCCAGGATGCCATTGGCCTTCCTGGCCACAAGGGCACACTGCTGGCTCATGGTCATCCTGCTGTCCACCAAGACTCCCAGGTCCCTTTCCCCTACACTGCTCTCTAATAAGTCATTCCCCAACTTATACTGGAACCAGGGGTTGTTCCTACCCAGATGCAAGACTCTACATTTACCCTTGTTATATTTCATTAAATTTTTCCCCGCCCAACCCTCCAGCCTGTCCAGGTCTCGCTGAATGGCAGCACAGCCTTCTGGCGTGTCAGCCACTCCTCCCAGCTTGGTGTCATCAGCAAACTTGCTGATAGTACTCTCTAGTCCCTCATCCAAGTCATTGATGAATATATTGAATAATACTGGTCCCAGTACCGACCCTTGAGGGACTCCACTGGATACAGGCCTCCAACCAGACTCTGCCCCATTGACCACAACTCTTTGGCTTCTTCCCCTTAGCCAGTTCACAGTCCACCTCACTACCCGAGAGTCTAGACCACACTTCCTCAGTTTAGCAGCAAGGATGCTGTGGGAGACTGTGTCAAATGCTTTACTGAAGTCAAGGCAGACCACATCCACTGCTCTGCCATCATCTATCCACCTTGTTATATCCTCGTAAAAGGCTATGAGGTTAGTCAAGCACGACTTCCCCTTGGTGAAGCCATGTTGACTGTCTCTAATGACCCTCTTATCCCTGATATGCCTTGAGATGGCACCAAGGATAAGTCGTTCCATCACTTTCCCAGGGATGGAGGTGAGGCTGACCGGTCTATAGTTACCCGGGTCCTCCTTCTTGCCCTTTTTGAAGACTGGAGTGACATTTGCTTCCCTCCAGTCCTCAGGCACCTCTCCCGTCTCCCAAGACTTGGCAAAGATGATGGAGAGTGGTCTAGCAATGACATCAGCCAGCTCCCTCAGCACCCGTGGATGCATCCCAACTGGACCCATGGATTTATGGATGTCCAGATTGCTTAATTGGTCCCTAACCCAGTCCTCATCGACTAAAGCAAACTCCTCCACTGCCCTGACTTCCTCTGGGGCCTCAGGGGAACAGGGCTCCTCAGGACAGCCTCCGGCAGAGTAGACGGAGACAAAGAAGGCATTCAGTAACTCTGCCTTCTCTGTATCTTCTGTCACCAAGGCAGCCACCTCATTCATCAGTGGGCCTACATTGCCTCTGGTGTTAGTTTTATCTGCCACGTATTTGAAAAAGCTCTTCTTGTTGTCCTTGACCCCTCTCGACAGGTTTAATTCTAAGGAGGCCTTTGCTTTCCTAGTTGCCTCCCTACATCCTCGGACAACAGCCTTATATTCTTCCCAAGTGGCCAGCCCTGCCTTCCAAGATCTGTAAATTCTCCTCTTGCCCTTGAGCTTACCCAGCAGATCCCTGTTCCACGCAGGTCTCCTGGCTCCCTTCCTTGACTTCCTACATGTCGGGATGCTCCAATCTTGAGCACAGTAGAAGCAGTCCCTGAACGCTAACCAACTATCTTGGGCCCCTTCACCTTCAAGCAGCCTTGCCCATGGGATTTTCTCTAGTAATTGCATAGCATTGATTAGAGAACATTCTGTCTACTTTTCCTTCAACATAAAGAGTTCTTTTTTGTTCTTTTTTCAGAAATAATAGGGTATTGGTTTGGTTTCGCTGGGTTTTTTAAGTACAAAATTACAGATATTTGTGCAGGCTTTTTCCAAACCTTGGACAGGAGATCAACAGGAGGGAGTAATGCCCCTGCAACAGTTCAGTAATGACAACCACTTTGGGCAAAGTCCTGCACAACTTTTCCTGTCCCCCCATTATCAAAGCAAGTAGTAGGTTTATTGGGAAAAGAGGTTGCTTACACGTGCAATTAAAAAAAAAAACCAAAATCCCCTGTAGAGAGCTTCCTACTTAGTTTGGAAAATGAAACCAATACATTGGTGTTTTCTCATAGGCCGGTTACGGACCCCATCCAGAAATAACACAATTAAACTAACACGGAACATTCCCATTGTAAAACTGTACAAAATGATGGCAAAAAAAAATTTTCAAGATGATGGAAGGAGGCACAGAAGATGTGTCCTGGACTCCTCCCAGCAGCTGGGAATCCATGGATTGTGTCAGAATTGAAGAGGGGAGCGAGGGGAAGGGTTATTTTCCCCTCCTGCTTTTCCAGGTTCTACTTTAAGCCGTGTACGTCCGAGTTCAGTGTGAATTTTGTTCCCAACGCCGGACTTACTTTGCAAATGGCATCCTGATGTGTGTGCACCTGCAAGACGATAGCCTGGATTCCTTTCCCTGAGCCCCGAGTGCTGTCCATGTTCTGGAAAGTAGAGAATTAACAAAGGAGCCACAGCTCAATAATTTATCGAAAGCGAGCCGTAACGTAACTTCTAACGTGGTTCTTACTTACAAGAAATTTAAAACTCTTAACTCTGCTTTCACGGGAAAAAAATTAATCCCTAGATGGAGCAAGATGAGACAGTCTATGGAAATGTTTGCAAGGATTTGTTACGGGAACTGGTGCCGGTTCTCTGGCCGGCCTTTATCAACGCCGGGGGCAAAGGCAGGTCACGCCAACCTCGCACTGTGCTAAAACGTTGTCCCGAGAGTTAAACAGAGCAGGAAAAGAAGAAAAGGAAAGAAAGCATCGTCTTCCTTGCCACCTCGGGAGCCTGCCCGGAGGCCGAGCAGCAGCCCGGGGCGGGATGGGCACAGCTCCAGGGCCGCCCGGGGGCAGCAGAGATCGCGGACCGGCCGCCGTGGCAGCGGGAGCCCCCCGGGCCCTGAGGGAGCTCCCCGGTCCCTGAGGGAGCCCCCCTGGTCCGTGACGGAGCCCCAGTCCTTGAGGGAGCCCACCGAGCCCTAAGGGAGCCCACTGGTCCTTGAGGGAGCTCGCTGTGCCCTGAAGGAGTCCCCCTGGTCCTTGAGGGAGCTCACCGAGCCCTGAGGGAGCCCCCTGGTCCTTGAAGGAGTCCGCCGTGCCCTGAGGGAGCCACTCCCCGGCGGGCGAGGCAGGGCCGGTCCCGCCGGCTCCCCCGACCCGGCCACCGCAGCGTCCTCGTGCCCGCGCGGCCGCCCGCCCGATCCCAGCCTAAGCGAGCCCGGCCGAGCCGCTCCGCCTCTGCCTTTCCCTCGGGGCGTTCCGGGCCGGTCCCCCCCCCCCCCGCCCGCCCCCGCCTTATAAAGGCTCCCGGCCGCCGCTCGTCGGCGCCTCGCCGGTGCCGGCCGCAATGGGCCGGCGCTTCGGCTGCCGCTCGCCGTTGCCACCGCCGCGGTAGCCCGGCGCCATGAGCCGGTGGCCGCAGTGCCCGGGCGGCCCGAACGGCAGCGAGCCGGGCGCCATGCGGCAGCGGGGCAACGGGACCGGGCGGGCGGCGGAGGCGGGGGGGGGCTGCAGCGCCGTGTCGGTGGCGTTCCCGCTGACCATGATGATCACGGGCATCGTGGGCAATGCCCTGGCCATGCTGCTGGTGTCCCGCAGCTACCGGGCCAAGGAGAGCCGGCGGAAGAGGTCGTTCCTGCTGTGCATCGGCTCCCTGGCGCTCACCGACCTGCTGGGGCAACTGCTGACCAGCCCCATCGTCATCTCCGTCTACCTGTCCAACCGCGCCTGGGACGCCGTGGACCCCTCGGGCCACCTCTGCACCTTCTTCGGCTTCAGCATGACTGTCTTCGGCCTCAGCCCGCTCTTCATCGCCAGCGCCATGGCCGTGGAGAGGATGCTGGCCATCCGGGCTCCCCACTGGTACGCCAGCCACATGAAGACGCGGGTGACGAAGACGGTGCTGTTCGGCATCTGGATGGCCGTGTTCGCCTTCGCCCTCCTGCCCATCGCCGGCCTGGGCCGCTACACGCTGCAGTGGCCCGGCACGTGGTGCTTCATCAGCACTGGTGACAGCCAGCTCACCGGCAGCCTCTTCTTCGCCCCCACCTTTGCCGTCCTGGGGCTGCTCTCCCTCGTGGTGACGGTGGCGTGCAACCTGGCCACCATCGAGGCCTTGGTGTCTCGCTGTCGGACCAAAGCGACCGCGTCGCGCTCCAACAAGCAGTGGGGGCGGATCACCATGGAGACGCTCATCCAACTCCTGGGGATCATGTGTGTCCTCTCGGCCTGCTGGTCACCGCTGCTGGTAGGTCACCGCACTGGTCAACCCCTGGTTAGCTCCCTCCTTCCCCCAGGCGCTGGGAGGGCACTGGGGTGCAGGTTTCTCCATGGAAATGGCCTCAGAGGAAGGAAAGCGGGGACAGAGATGTCAGCTGGGAGAGGGAGAGAAGCTGGGAGAGGTCCAAGAGGACAGCCAAAGAGTCAAAAGAGGGGTCTTGAGGAAAGCTAGGGTCTCGTGCTGAGGAGGAAGGCAGGACGTCCAGCGTGTTCCCACAGGGAGCAGCCGGAGGTCTGAGGGTGATGGGACGAGGGGCGCCGGAGCCCACTTCTTCCTCATTTAGGCGAACCTGCAAGGAAATTTATTGAGACCTTACGACGATGGAGCCCTGTGCTCATGGGAAACAGCCATTTGTGGTTTGTTTGTTGTTTTGGTGGGGTTTTTTATTTGCTCCCACCTTTGCAGCAAAGCTTTCTTCAGAGCTGTAGGAGAAAAGCTGCGAGTCGTGACTTTGCAAGCGCTTTCTGGTTGTCAGCAGGTTGTTGGCTGTGTCACAGTCTCTGTCTCCAGAGACTTTCAGAACCCACCTGGACGTGTTCCTGTGTGATCTGCTCAAGGTGATTCTGCTCTGACAGGGGAGTTGGACTAGGTGATCTTCAGAGGTCCCTTCCGACCCTGACTATTCTGTGATTCTGCATTTACAGCAGCATTCTGAGCTCTTTGTTTGTTTTTTTTTAAAGGACCCTTGCATCTCTTTCTGCTCTTGTTATTGCTCAGTTATGCCCTTTCTTTCTTGTCCAGCTGGGGTTTAGGAGGGGACGAGGCTGAATCCATGTCATCTTCTGCCGTGTGGGACAGGGGCACATCCAGGAGCCTGACAGCCCAGCTAGAAAGCCCAGTTGATTCTGCCCTCAGAGGACAGAGTGACTTTTGGAAAGTTTGTACTCGGAATGCAGAAACAGATGGAAAGGGCTGATGCTAGATATGGTAAATTTGAAGTTATGTGGAAGGTACTTTATGGCCGAAGAGGGGTTTTTCTTCCTTCTTGTGCACAGGGAACATGAGCTCTTGTAAATGAGGCTGTGACAAGAGGAATTGCCGACAAAGCTGACAGCCGATGGGGATGAGGTAAAGAGAGAAAACAATTTTAGTAATGTTATCGTTGTAAATTAATTAAAATTCTGTCAGATCTCCAAAATAATCCCACCACCACATAGGTCAGAGGCTGTAAGTTAACTTTTTAGAGATGATTAGCAGCTTGTGACAGAAGTAAAATATGAAACTGCACTGAAAATGTAGTGAGAACTTGAGAGCAAAGAATTAACGTTCTGCTCCTCAGACCTCAAGGAACATGAAACTTGGGAAGTCGTCGTGTCTGTGTCTCTGCGTGTGGCTGTGGCACAGGTCAGTGGTGAGCCTGGCAGTGCTGGGTCAACAATTGGACTCAATCTTAAAGATCTTTTTCCGACCTGAGCAGTTCTGGGATTCTCTTTTATTCCCGTGGCATTTTTGCAGATGTAGCAGTCAGCAGACAAACCCACAGAGCTGCCGCCGCTCTGCTGAATCAATCTGTGGGACGAGTTAACAGAGCGGAGCGTGGCTCAGGGAGCCCACTGCAATCACTGCTGACCTCTCCAGAAACCACCTCGGGCAGCTGGTAAGAGAGGGCTGGGCTCCTCGGGGGTTTGGCCATGGAAGGTGACCTGACTCTCTGGCAAGGAGCCCACCTTTCCCAGTTCAAAGTTGATCCCAGCTGAAGAGCTACTGGTGGGCGGCACTTTGCACGCGAGCAGCTCTCTTCCCCGCGTGGCAGCAGCGCTCGGGAGCCCGCAGCTTTTCTTGTGGAGTTCTGCAAAACTTCTCTGCCTGGTCAGCATGTTCTCCAGGCTTCGTGTTCGTGGGATCAAAAGTCACAACTGTGGGAGCGTTTTTATACACTTGGACTTTTTTTCTGTACAGTCGCGAACTATCAATTAGGAATAAGAGGCTGGGTTTTCGGAAGAGCGACCACAGGGTAATGCAAGTGCCTTTTCAGCGAAAGCCAGATTGTAGAACTCATTTAATCTGTAGCTGCGTCGTTCAGCATCTCTAAGAAATTTAGCTGAATCAGAGGAGTTTTTTGTGGTGCTTTTTTTTTTTTTTAAAAAAAAAGGAAATCTGAGTTTTATAACTGGGAACTTGACAGATTCTGACGATTATTGTTATTGAGTAAACAATGTCCTTTTGCACAGACAGCATTTTTAAACTTGATCTGTTGATGAAAAGGACAAAATCAAATGTGATGCAACAGAAAAGTGAAATTTCTGACAATGGTGGCTGCGTTCTAAACATCTTCATGAAGCATCCTCCCTTTCTTGGTTTGGGCTGGATTTGGTAAAGAGGGGAAGTGCATAAGTAGTGCAGGCATCTTCTTTCATTGTGTACTCAGGATCCTACTTGAATTCAGCATGGAGAGCCTGGGAGAACGCTGCATTTAAATAAGATATCGCCTTATGGTAAGTTGTTTCCAGTTCAGGCTCATCTGCTATTTATATTGATGCTCAGCTGGGGAGCATAACCACTGAGCTAAACTGACAGTGGATTAAAATGAGTCTTTAGAGCAAGCTACTCCCTGACTGCACCCAAACACTGGTGCAGCACCACCTGGAATTCTCATTAATAATTCTTTCAGAGCTCCAGGCTACAAAATTATGCGCTCGCAGAGTTCTTTCAAAGGTATTTAAAGCCAAAATGCTCAGGTGTTCTGCAGCTTTTCTTCCTGAGGCACTTCTCCTTAACTCCCCTGTCAGACAGAAATGGTGTACATTCTGCTTCACAGGGATTTTTATTAAAAATGTATTATTTTGTGATATTTTTAGATGTGCAGAAATGTAGTTGTGGAAAGCACCTTCACTTATTAAAAAAAAAATTTAAAAAAACAGTGATATCACTGAGCTGCCAGGAAAATCGATGACCCCTTTCCTGCAAACAGTCAACTTCCCGCTAATGCTCCATTTCCATGGGAGGCTGAAATAGCCACCTGTCTCGGAACTGAGCGTTTTGGTTTGGCCAGAAGACTGGATTGTGCTGGTCTCTATTTGTCTACAGAAGGTCAAAACCAAGTGGCAAAAATTCGATCACGTCTGTTTGAATCCCACTAGACTTTGATGGGCCCTTGTCATCGTTCCCTGCATTATTATCCTTCTGTAAATATGATCTTTGTTGTGACGTGCAGTATTTCTGCTTCAAATAAAAAGACGTCCACGGCCGTGCTGGGCGGTGGGAAGTTCTCCCTCAGAAGCAGAGCCTGTAATGGTATTTGGCTGGCTCGAGCTGAAGTCTTTCCTTCCTCTCCAGAGGAGGCGGCGGAAAAGCGTCCTAAAAATTTAATGAGACAAAATTACGGTTTTGGTTTTAAAACAAGGTGGAGCGTGCCCATAGGTATTGTTAATCATTACAAGGGAAAATCGTGGCGTTCTGCCGTTCACTCACCCCAGCCACCGTCTATATTTCATCAGGAGAATTCTCTGTTCCTTCCCCTGCTCATTTCTGCATGTGTGAGAGGATTATTTAAGCAACAGATCAGGGCTAATGGGAGAGGAGAAGCAGGGTGAGAGTATGATTGCTCCTGTCTTCATGATGCGTAGAAAACATGTTTGGTTTTCTGGGAGCTATCTCAAGAAAAGATTTTGCAGTCTTGGACCAGAGGTTTCCCATCAGATACTTACCCGGTATTCTAGACCAGCTACTCAGCTCTTGCTAGGCTGGAAAATGTGCACGTTCCAGCAGAACTGCTGTTTATTCTCCATCTTTTCCTGCAGATAGCAGCAGTTTCCAACACAGTTTGTAAAACTGGAAAAAAAAAACCTTTGGGAAAGTATTTGTCTTCTTTTTTTATTTATTTTGTTTTTCCCTAACAACAATGGAAGTTTGTTCTAAACTCTTTGCGATATAATAATAAGCTGCCTGGGAGTCAGAGTGAGGTAACGCAGGCTGCCCGTGTGAAGTGAAGCCCGTGGCAATCCATCACGGTGATGGTTGCCATCTGGGGAGCTTGTGCAAAGCCCTGAAACATTCTTGTGTACCACAATCCAACTTTATTCAAAACACGATAAATGTATCTCACGAAAGGCGCCTTGTCTTTGGTTGTAAGTTTGAAAAACGGGACCAGGGAGGTTTGATGTTATTATAGAACTACATTCAGTGGTAACAGTCAAGTTTTATCCACTCTAATTGAATAAATGCAATTATCAACTGTATTACTGTATGCATTTCTAATTGGCATAAATCGTGTAGCTCCATTGACTTTATTTGACCCAATGTGTTTCCTCTGCCTTTTGCAGTCTTTCTTGTAATTCATTTAGAAGACCAGCACAGGCCATGATAAACAGCCTCTAAGGATCTCAGACAAATAAAATTTCCAGTAGAGCAATTGTCGGTCCAACAAATGCTCCAATAAAGGAACGTTACATAAGAAAACCAAAAATAAGCAGCAGTCTTCTGCTTGGGAAACATATTTTTAATAGCCTGGTATTTTTGTAGCTCCATGGGTTCGTTAACAAAAGAACTAGATGACGAAATCTGCGAAATGAGGGTGGTTGCGGAGTTCCCAGGGGCAGAGATAGAAGAGCTGAGCTGGGAGAAAGCAGTCAGAGCAGCGGGAATAACAAAACATGGAGTGGTTTCCCTTGGTTGTACTGTGGACCCAGAGTACTTACACGGTGCTGCTGCTCTTCATGGCATGGCAATGCCGCGGTCCCTGCTGGGGCGGGCACAGGAGGGAGATGCTCCAACGGTGACAGCGTTCCAAGCCGGAGGTGGCAGGGGAAGCGGTAGGACTGTGGTTGTCTGAGTCTGATGCTCTGCACGTGGTCCGGATCTGTATCTGCTCATGTGTTTAAAAAAGCTCTGCCGATGGTTACTTGTTGTCATTTTCATTAAAATTAAATGCAGTGGATGGAATCCTCGACTGCTTCTATTTAAAGAAACAAAAACAATTCTGCTTTGCTGTCCCAGCTACCCCGCCTGCCCGACTCATCTGAGTCTTTCCAAGGTCAACACACGGTTATTGATCTGGCACCCAGAATATCCCTTTGGATGGAAAAATCCTCCCATGGAGCCTCTGCTCCTGGTTGCTCTTGCTCTGACCGTCCCAGTTTATGGGGACAGCAGCTGCCCAGATGTGACCTTTCTGGGTGACATCTGCACTCAGGAGACAGCCTTCTGTGGGAAAACCTTGACTGAGATCGCTCGGCTTGCGTTCCTGGGTTGTCTTGGGTCTTGCCAGAGGCTGAAGTCCAGAAAGTTGGGCAGGGCTGTGAATAATGGACTGTGGTCTTATCCCTCGAGCATTTTCAGGGCTGGCCGGCAGGTTTTTTAGCCTATGGTGCCCCTGAGCATTCAGCAAAGCTGAATGAGATGCGCATCGGAGCCGTGGTGCAGAGGTATCCATCTCCGTGACGTCAGAATGTGCTCACCTGCTGCATCCCCGCTCTGTAGGATTTCCAGGCAGTGAATTCAGATGTAACAAAACACGCCCCGTCCTCACAGCAGCAGCTCTGCCTTTTTCCTGGCTCTAAAGCACCTGAGAGCTTCATCACGGCTCTCAGGCAGGTGTTTTCCCCATTTCCCAGGTGGTTTGGCAGTGAGTTATGTTGCAAGTGCCTGCTCAGAGGAGGTTTTGATCCCTGTGTTTATGGGGAAAAACCCCCACAAACAACACAATCCAAAATCTAATGTAGTTTTATCTGTAGAGAAGCAACTAAAAGCCTTTGAAGTGAAATATTTTCAAGCAGCTGTAGTTGGTAAGAAAGCTCAGGAGGGAGCTTCAGGCAGCAGATCCTGGCTAAACCATGGGAAATTATATCTGGTAAAATGAGGGTAAAGGTGGCCTCATGTTTCAAGGCTCACGGCACCAACGGGTGAAGAGCAATTTATGTCTAAATTTGGAAAACGAGGGCATACGATGTGGTGTCATTTTAGTTGATTGAAACATGATAATGCAGTCTCCTGTTTAGAAGTCTGTTCAGGATTGTAAGCATTGTAGCAACCCATGAGAAAAATGGATCCTCCCTGCTGGAGGAAACTTCTACTCATGTGAGACCTTTTACGGCGTAAATCGTGTCTCTCAGCCGCACCGGTTCGGAAGCTGTGGGAAACAGCTTGCAGAAAACGCCCCTCTGCTTGCTGGGGAGCTGAACTGAGCAGAGAAATGAGGAATATAGGTCAGATTAACACAAAACTCGGGCTGTGGCCATTGGCTTCAGATGTTTTCTTGACCTTTATTAACCCTTTTCTTTTAATTTGGCTCAGTTCATGAGCAGAATAGTTTACCTTAAAATCAAATTCTAGGATTTAGAAGTCATAGAATAAGACATCTCAGCTTAAAAGAAAATGAAGATGTCTTTGTATTTGAAATTCTTTTTTTCTGCCATTTACTGTTCATGAGGTAATTTTAAAGAGTGCTACTCATCAGGAGCTGCTCATCTGCTCCTTGTAATTTTGACAAAGTGATGGTGATAAAATGAGCCCTTCTGAGTCGATTTTGCAAGGTCAGTGATTTCCCTTTCTTGCCAAGGCCGGGCAGGACCTCTGGGACCTCACAGGGAGCTTTCTGTGGTGTCTCAAGCAGGGGAGCACCATGCGCCACCTTGTTGTGGCTGAAGGTCTCTGAACAAAGCAGACTGATGGCTGGAAGGTGTTGTGTTTATCGCTCATTTTGCACACACACACACAAACTGAGATGCTCTCGCAGTGCTTATTTGCTCTGCCGACACTTTAAACTGGGCAACGAAGGAAATAAAATTTTGCAACAGGATTTTATCTTTGGGGATGTTCATGTACAGCGATATGGACATAACAGCCTCGTAACGTATGTCGCTTCTTCCCTCTCCTTAGATAATGATGTTGAAGATGATCTTCAGCCACACGTCGTTTGAACGCTGTAAGAGATTCTCCAGCGAAGCTGAAAGCTCAGAACTGCACAAAGAATGCAATTTCTTCCTGACGGCCGTGCGCTTGGCCTCCCTCAACCAGATCCTGGACCCGTGGGTTTACCTGCTCCTCAGAAAGATCCTCCTCCAGAAGTTCTGCCAAGCAGCCAACGCCGTCTCCAAGTGCTCAAACAACGAGTGGAAGGAGAGGTCGATCACCTTGTCTGAGGAAATCCGACGGACGGCGGCGTGAAGGAATGTTGATCCGTTCGCCTGGAAACTGCTTCTGCCAACGAGTGGTTTCAAACCTTACTGTGAATCGGGGTACCCGCGGCAAGTCAGTGGCAGCGTGTGCAGCTGCGAGTGGTGTTACTGAGTGCACCTTCCAGTGCCAAAGAGTTATTTATCCAATGTGCCAAAAAATTCTCAAATGCGGAAGGAGGAATTGCTTTTGTTTCTACGTTCTGTTGTTGTTGCCATTCGTAACCGAGCTGCAGCAGAACACAATGTTTTGCGTGCCTAAAATAGAGTTTGGAGGGAATTTTCTTGCGTTAAGGTAGGAAAAATGCATTTCCTGTCAGGGGACACTTGGAATGGATTCAACAGATGCTGCTGCTGAAGAGACCTGCTCCTATATATGTTTTAATACTAAGGTTATCTACGTCAGAGAGTCCTTCCTCCTTTTTTCTGGAGGGACAAGGAGAGAAAAGGGCAAAAACCCCAAGAATCTTTAGAAAGGCAAAATCAGGAGGCTTCGTTTGGATTTCAGTGGCTTAAAACTGCAAAGGTCATGCTGTAGCGATGACGGTACGTTGTTCTCTCTCTCGAACGGAAGGTAACACGTGTCTCGGGACACGTGGATTTGCCCTGACGAATACTCTTTCTGCGTGGATGTTAAATAAGCTCATCTGCCGAGGAGGCTGTAGCATTGGGACAAATAGCACAAGTGAGAAATCCATGAATTTTAAATTTTTTTTCTAAATATCAGCCTGTGAAATGCCCAGGCTTAACCAGAATTGCTGTTTGCAAAGCACACTATAAAACTACTTTGAGCAGATGGAGAGGGTGATAAACAGGTTGTAAGAGTCAGTAAATGTTCTTCTTCCTGTGGATTAATGGCAACACTTAACAAAGCCAGAAATACTGTTTTCACATGAGTTGTTCTATTCAGAAATGCACGTGTGTCCGGAAACAAAATGAACATCAAATGGCTTTTAAGTAAGGAGGATGCCACTCAAAACTTCTGCGTTGCTAAAAAGCCCTATGAAGTGGCCCAAATAGTAGTTCAAAGTAATTTATTTCTTCTGTGCTTCAAACAGACAAATTTGAGAGATATGGCAGCTTTGAGAATTTTTAAAATAAAGCAGACTTGAAGAGGTGAGTGGAAGGGTGTGCGTTAGTCAGATCTTTCCCACAAGTAACTTTCAGGTTTTATCAAAAAACTGTGTTCTGATCCATTGGTGTCACATCTGAACTTTATTTTTGAAAGGGCTACATTTTCTTCCTCTTTTTTCTTCACCCAGCCTCTAGGATAGCCTCTTGGGTGAAATTAGACGCAAACACAATAAAATCCAATATATTGTGTAGTTGTACACCACATACTGGGTGCCATAAAGCATCGAATCTGGGGGTGTTAAAGGCAAATGTTACCCTGTATCTGCCAGGCATTTCTTGCACAGAACTTTTATTTTGACTTCTCTTCCTTTCTTCATAAAAGTAACTACTCGAAAGAGAAACTGGCTACGGACTCTTCTCCTTCTGCTACCACATTGTCTAACTCTTTATCTTTGTAGCATCCAGATAAAAATAATTAGTCGGATGGCGGAAGCCACTGTTCACGTAAATCTAATGTTATCTGGGTGGCATTTGAGTGCACCCTGAGAGCTAACGGCGTGCTTTAATTCACCCCACAAAGCACAGAGAGAGGCACATTGTGCGAAGTGCCGCCTGTCTCTCATCAGTACTCATCATCACCTTCTTTGAAATAAATTCCTTTTTCAGTGAGGAGGCAACCCCATCCTCCTGGCCCCGCTCTGTTCACGGATAAGCGCTTCGGGGAACACGACGGAAAAATTTTACTTGTTCTCTGTGTAAAAGTGTCTGGTGGGACTCATAGTTTTGGGTTTTTTTAAATGTATTTTTGGAATATAAAAAGACTGGGCTCATATTGCTCGGTTTATGTACGTTAGCTTTTGAAACCAAATAAAACAAACCCAGTCGCTTGTGAAATATGTCGGGATGACCTTAACAGTTCGACTGAATTGTTCTGTGTCGAGCCATTTTGTCTGGGATCCTGAGCTGGAGAGCGAGGGGGGAGTTCTGTGAGGAGGAGGAGGAAGGAATCCATCCCCCTTGTACCAGCAGGAGCAGGAGGAGAGTGCTGGTTGTCCCAGTCGATTGAGTTTGCGGTGATGAGAGAGCAGCTCGGCCGCGGTGTTGCCGTACGTTGGCCGTGGGGAGGAACCCCGCTTTGGTTCTAGAACTGGGCACGGGCTGCTTCTTCCCACTTGCAAGGGGTTGTTTTACATTAGTTCACTTCAAATAATTTTGTTGTGCCGTGCCCTTTTGGGTTTTAGTGAAATAGGACACAGACTTTTTCCGTTTGGGAAAAGGCAGTTCTCTCCATCTTCGGGTGCCAGAATATGAAGAAGCTACTTTAAATATCAGAACATGGGAAGGAACGTCTGCTTTTCACTTGTTTACAGAAGAGGAGCTGAAGCACTATTTGCCAGCCACGACTGCCACGGTGGGACATGGCTGGAGGAACGCACTTTCAGAAATTAATTCAAAAACCTTTGGCATAAATGAAAGCTTTTATCTCCCATTTACTTGTTTGAGTGGGAAGCTGTGTGTTTTGTTGCATTTCTTTAAAGATGCCTTTTATGTGATGTATTTAAATTCCATGACAGCACTATTCCTAATACTAGGTTTAATATGTTGTACTTCTGTCAAAGATGTTACAGGAGCTGTGGTGTATGGAAAAAAAAAAAGATTTTGAGATCATTGTTTTCTCCCCAAACTAGCTTGTTTGTGTACCGAATCAATGTGTGTGCTATCAATCAGAATAAAAGCTTGGAAAAATAACCAAATAATCTGTTTCCTCAAGTTGCCCAGAGGAGCTGTGGATGTCCCCTCCCTGGCAGTGCCCAAGGCCAGGCTGGACAGGACTTGGAGCAACCTGCTCTGGTGGGAGGGGTCCCTGCCCAGGGCAGGGGCTTGCAATGAGATGGTGTTGAAGGTCCCCTCCAACCCAAACCAGACTGGGATTCTATGATCCTGTGATTCCTCCAAGACCCCTCCGTCCCTGCTTCCTACTCCTGGTGCACAAAAGCCATAGGGGATTGTGAGTGCGTCAAGCATTGCTCAGGAACCGGCCTCCCCGTGAATGGTTCGGTGAGTTTTGCAAAAGCACCACCTGCTCCTAGAGCACAGCAGGGCTCGTCGGGTTCCCGCAGCTCAGATTTTTATCTGCTCGGCCTCCCAGGTTGTGAGCAGTGCGAGCCATGCCGCGCTGCTGAGGAAAGCCGGTCGGGTTTGCTGTGTCACCAGATCACAGAGTCACAGAATGTCAGGGTTTGAAAGGGACCTCCAAACAGGTGTTGGGATGCCCAGCTGACACCTCGCCAGTGCTGGGTGGGATCAGGGCTCTCCAGAACTGGGACTGTGCACCCCAAGACCTTGCCCATGTGCCAGAGTCTGTGTGTGTGACCATCCGTAGCCCCTCTCAAGGGCATTCCCGCATTTTTATTTACATTATTGATGTCCCAAAATTAGTTTCTCCTGGAGAATGGTGTCCTTCATAAAGGACTTACTTTACTGAAGTGTCCCATGGGTGGGTACACAAGGGCAGAAACATGTTTATCATGTAAACCTCTCCTGCAGCTGGGGCAGAGCCGGAGCCCCGGGTGCAGGAGTTAGTGTCAACAGCCACGGGCTGATGGAAGTCTTAGAATCAGTGCTCTGCAGCTAGTAATAGCAAAAAGCACCTTCGTTTAAAATTTCTCAGCCTAGCGCGTCCTAGAACTGGAAATACCGTCACTTAGTATTTACCTATTAGCATGCAAACATGAGCAGCTGGCAAACAACTGGGGATTGCTTCCTTCAAATCTTTTCACTTCTGGGAACCAGAACAGAGCAGGAACAATGTGCCTGTTACCCCTCCTCTTTTCCATGTGACTCCTTTTAAAAAGGAGCTTTTCATCTTCTTTGTAGGCACCCTTTAAATCCTGGAACGTGGTGATAAGGTCGCCCCTAAGACTTCTTTTCTCCAATTCTCTCAGCCTTTCCTCGCATGGCAGCTCCCGAATCCCTGGATCATCTTCGTGGCTCTTCTCTGGACTCTCTCCAGCCTGCCCACAACTGTTTTTTGTAAAGTAGGGACCAAAACTGTGTGATGGGAGCACGAGAAAGTTAAATGATGCTCAGTGGTAAAGCATGGATCCCTCCCCAAAAGGACAAGACAGAATTGGCGAGGCGGAGGCGTCAGGCACCCAAACTGCCCTGATGCCCTAAGTACAACCTCAGATACCCGGGAGATCCCCCGCTAATTGCCGCATCTTCTAAATTAAAACATAAGCTTTAGACAGCAAGAGTAATAAACCCCAGATAACGCTTTTTTTTTTTTTCATTCACTTGACATTTGTAGATAACATTAAATAATTGAGGGTAGAAACTGCGTACCACGCTGGCCAAAGTCTGAATACTTGTGAAGGCAACAGCAGTTGAGCACAAGACCTCCCCTGTGATGGTCACCTCTGTTTTATTTAACTGTTTTTTTTCATGTAGTTACAATTTTCTCCATCTGGCTTATCAGTTCAGAGCAGCAGCCTCAGTAAAGGGGGGGATGGGACTTTGGGGGTCAGGTCCCTGCTGTGATCCCTCACCGTGATGTGGGTCAGGAAAAGGTAAATGAAGGTAAACACTAACTCGATCTGTTTAAAAAAAGACAATAAACAAAACCAATGAAACAACAACATAGCAACTATGTTAAACAAATTTTAAAAAAAAAAAAAGGCAAAGTGCAAGAAAGCATTAAAGGCTGTGAAATAAAAGAGATGGAACCACAAAAAGCAAATCTGCTTTATCTTGAACAGCAGCAGGAAGAACACCAGCCGATAGGTCTGGTTGCCCAGAGACAGCAGAAAGCTCCCCAAAAGCGAGCTCTGCAAACAGCTGCTGTAAGATGCATGAGGTCTCTGCCCAGCGTCGCAGGAACTTGGGTGGGCTGTAAAGGGCATTTTGCAGGCTCAAACCCTGCCCGGGCTCCCTTGGTGAGGTTTGCACCCAGAGGGAGAGGCAACGCTGAGCACAGCCCTCCCCTCCAGCTCATTTCAGCCCAGCACCTGGGCGTGCTGTCACTAGGCACACGGAGCCAAGCAAGCCCTGGGGATGCCGGAGGTGGTTTTCCCAGTGCTTCCTCCATCCCTGGGGTCGGGCATGGATTTTGGGCAGAGTCAGAGCCGGTGCTGTCTCGTGGCTCTCAGGGTGCAGGCGCTGCCCCGATTTTGTTTAACAGATCCCCCATTGCCATTATGAAATTGGAACGCAATGGCTGTATTTTTCAGGGTGTGGAAATGAGTATTTTACGAATAGTGTTTTGAGAACTTATAACCACAGTGGTAAAGGTGGAAGGTAACAGTTGTCAGGTAAATGTGTGATACTGGGTTACCAAAGGCATCAACAAAACAGCCTTAGGGGTGAGCATCTGCCTGCTGGGGAGATGCTGTGTATTCAGCGGGCTGGTTAGATCACACCCGTGCAGTGAAAGCTTTGGGGCCAGGGACAAATCACCTGTGTGAGCTGTACACCTGAGGCCACTTCCCATGTTCTCCTGGCTCACAGCAACCCCACAGCCCTCCAAGTTCCCTGTGCCCAGGGACGTAACCCTGGGATCTGACCTTGCCTGATGGCAAATCGTAGAATCACAGAATTGCTGAGGCTGGGGAAGACCTCTGAGATCATCAAGACATGTATTTCAAATACATGAAATGCCCATTTATTACATTTATATATGTGTGCCTGGCTACCTGTGCACTCTACGATATCCTGGTGTGCTATTGCACTTGTTCCTATCTAATCCCAACTGTAAACCCAGACAGCTTCCATGAAGAAGCTTCTTCCATGCTCATACCTTCAGTGAAGAAGCTCCCTGGACCTGGGGTGCAAAGGGAAAAGGAGCCATCTCACAGCTGCCTGCTAGAACCCAGGAATCCTCGAGGGCTTTCAAACAAGCACCAACCCAGGCTTGGCTCAGGAAACAGCAGGTTGCAATCCAAGTGTCCAGCAAGCTTGGGTCTGGTGGATCTTTTCCAAAAACCGTTGGCAAGAGTGACGGGACCGGAAAGGTATTTACAGGCGAGCCCTGCGGATCAGCGCCGATTTATGGGGACTCCAGTCCCTGTGTGGCTCGCTGGGATTAATGCTCCTAAGATTCCTACTTCGAGCTGGCTGGCTGAGTCCCAGCTCCTTCCTGCGCGTTATTAATCTGCAGCCATCTCACTCGAGAACAACAGGTTATAAATTAACCCAGCTGCCACTTTTATAGTTCCTCAGGTTTTTCTCAGCGGAAGCGTGGGCACTGCAGTGAGCACCTTCCTGGGGGGTTGTGCTGAAAAGGGTCAGAGCTTGTCCTGGGTTCAGCAACCAGCACCGAGCTATTCCCGGAGCACCCACCTGCAGCTCAGCGGGGCTGTCGGTGCTCCCTGGGTGTCCTTTAGCCAAACACCCCCATGCTCTGCTTCCATTCCTCCTGGGAAGTGCAAAGAGAAAATTTCTATTTCATTGCTTTGTGAAGAGACCCGCTGGGGTGCCGGAGCCACAGGGCTGTAGAAATGTAGAATCGTAGTATCACGGAATTGTAGAATTATGGAATCATAGGTTGGTTTGAGTTGGAAGGGATCTTACAGACCATACGGCTCCGAGCCATTTCTGGTTGACCCCAGGCAGCAGCAGTCCCCTGGCCAGCCTCATCAAGCTCTGGTTTCCCTCTGAACATTTCAGATTTTTCAGGGATGAAGTCAAAAGCAAAATTATTTCAGAATTCACCCAGGCTTGTTGCTGCTGGTATCTCCCAAAAACACAGGGATATCTCAGCAGGTCCCGGCGCCGACACTAACAGGGTACACACGGAAATTCAGCCCTTGCTTCAGTCCGCTGCAGTACATAAAAGAACAGCTTTGAATATAAAATATGTTAAATATGTACAAATGCAGTTTGTTAAAGACAACGTATTTATATTTTGGGCCGCTTTGTTTTGATAATAAGTTGTAGCCAAGGATAGAAGCCCCAGTTATTATGACTTTTTGTAAACACGCTGATTTAACAAACCTTGTCCATCCTTCCACATACAGCCTGTTTGCATAGAGGGCAGCCACGGTTATTGCACGCATCCATTAGGAAAAATACATTCAGCCTTTAGAAAGGCCTCTGGGCTTGCAGATGGAAAGAAGGGTACGCCCCATTTTTGAGTGACTTTACAGTACGAAGATGTAATTTCTGACAATCTGTGGTTTATACGACAGGTTGGCATCAGCTGGATCCTGCCTGATGCGTTTGCAGTTCACTAGCTCCGAATATGAGCAGGCTTTAAAGAGCAGAGGAAAAAAAAAACACGCCTGGCAACCTTCTGCCCACATTTGGGCAAGGTTTTTGACCTTGCCAGCTTAGGAGAAGTCCTCACAGCTAAGTCCTATGAGCAGCCAAAGCCAGGAGAGATGTTCAACCAAGGCTGGTGACAGCACATACAGGTGGGTTTGGTGGGAAGTCTCACTCACGCCAGGACCCTTCAAAGCCACCTCAAGCACAACCTCCCTCCAGCCCTTCCTGTCTTTAAATAGTGACTAAAACTGAAGGGGTGGTTGGAATATGACAGCTTTTATGGTGCATTGGTGTCATGAGGGCAAGGCGGTACCAAATCTTTGCAGGGCATCTCCTTTAGCAGAATAAAATGCAGCAAGGCGCGGTGGCTTGAGGCTAAACAAGAGAGTTTCAAACTACAACCAGAGGGTTTTGAACTACAGTTTAGATGCTGTGTGTGCACTTAAAATAGACTAAACCCACTGGACCTGAGAGAGTCTCTACCTCCTGGAGCCATCAAACCACTCTCAGGAAGGACAGGTAGAGCCTCCACTGACACGTTTGCCAGTCCCTCACACTAAACCACCTAACCGCCCTTTCTGGTCTTCAAAAGTGGCTCATTTTTCTGTTAAATCTTCTCTACTAACTTGTGCCTAATGAAGAGGGCGACCATCACTACTGTGCAGGGATCAGATGTGTTGAAATGCTCTGGAAACGAATGATTTAGCATCAGAATAATCAGGTTTCTGCCTCCCCCACCTTTTCTGTGCCATTACTCTTGATTTTTTAAAGGGCTTTGACGAAGATCATCAGGTTTCTCCTCCTCCCATCCTTTTCGTGCTGTTGTTCGTGATTTTTTGAAGGGCTTTGACGAAGATGAGATGAGGTTAGAGACTCTGCTAATGACTGCTCCCTCCAGCCAGAGCGTTCCCCTTGCCAGGGCATCTCCTGAGGACAAGAAATCCTCCTTACTGGCACCACAACAAACTCCAGCCAGAGCCTTTTAAGGACAATGTTTTATCCAAACCATTGAAATAATAAAACAATTGCTGCTTTGCCAAAGAGCGTCCTTTTAACTTGGCTTCAGAAGCCGCCAGCACCCGTGGTCAGAGCGGCGATAAAGCAGCAGATTAAGGCTCCAGGTAAATTTACATTATGAAGGGCAAGAACTTCATGTCCCTTTTGTCCTCTGCTGAGGCTACTGTGTCCTCCTCAAAGGCGACAAGTGAGGACACGGACTCCTCGACCATAGATGGCCGTTGGGTTTGCAGAGGCAGTGGCTGTCAGCGCCCAGCCCGGAGGATGGGGTTGGAAGGTTTTCTCCAGAAACACAAAAATCCCACCTCTGGTGGGCTCCTGCTGGACACGGGTGCTTTCCTAAACCCACTGAGGTGAACATCAGCCCCCTGTTCGTCAACCCAAAGCTCAGCTCCATCTCTACAAAGCTTCCATGTCCAGGGTGTGGAGGCATCTTGAGGACAGCCTGAGAGCAAGGACAACTCAGAATACAACCCCATTTCATACCACATTTAAAATTATGGGGGTTTTCCTAAATATATAATGAGAAGGAAAAAAAAACAAACCCACACAATAAAGCTCAACCCAAACCTGAATTATTTCAGATCATCTTAACTCATGTAGATCCTTTACAGTGGATGATTCAAACTATCCTATATAGCTCAGCCACGGACCAAAATCCCCAAGAAGTACACCTCAGTTTACAGAAACACCTTGCAACTGGGCAGGGAGGAGACCTAAAACATCCCGCCTGCCAGAAGTCACTAAAACTCTGCCAGCCCGCAACACAACAGGATTTCACCCGGCGGCTAAATTTATTTCTCAATTTAACATGGCCATTCCCGAGTCTCATAAGCTGATCAGATATTTAATAAAGGTAACATTGTGGTTGCCTTTAAGAAGTTTAATAAAGCGAGTTTTATTGATTATTTTCCTTATTAAATGCACGCCCAGGTCTCTGGTATCTCTCGCTGGCGCATACACTTGTTGTGTGCCAAATATCAACATGTTCCCACTGAAGAGCTGCTGACAGAGCATTTCTCATCGTCCTTCCCAGTACAACTGGAAAGAAAGAAAATGTGAGATTTTGCTGCCCCTGCCAGGGTGTAAATCGACAGGAGTGAAGCTGAAGACATGAGATGACTCTTGATCAATGTAACCTAAGGCAAGAGCTCTTCTAAAAGTGGCAACGTCCATCTGTCTGTCTCCCTTTGCTCTGCACCATTTACGGGTGGCCACATTCAAAACTGTCATCCCAGGCTGGTGCCTTCAAAACTGCTTTTGCTTTGGCACAGCACCACCCCCAAGACACCGAATTCTTCACAGCGCCGCAGACCCAAGCTCCTGCCCACCACAGCAGGCTCTTCTCCCACGCCAGATAATTCACTGTCCCCAGCTGACACAAACAATGCTCCCATTTGCTGATGCCACGGTTATCTTTCAAATAGCGTATAATAATGTACTCACCCGGGAGTTATTTTGGTCAATCCCTCAGAATTAAGTTATGGATGAGTCATTTCAATCCAAGTATAAAGAAGAAAAAAGATACGATCTGTGCTGCAAAGGCTGCGTGCAGCTGGAAATTTATCTCCAAACTTCACAGAAGGGTTTTTTTTCGGTTTTTTTTTTTTTTTTTTTTTAGAAGCACGTGAGTGATACCCTCGAAGGAGAAAAAACAGCCCGGATTTTTTTCAGAGCCTTGGTCCAACCTAGTAAACTGCAGCCACCTGAGCCTCGTTGTGGCTGACCTTGGGCAAGCAGGTGCCCCAGCGTGAAGGAGAAATCGTTGCCAGTTGGCCATTTGTCATAAAAAACCACATCAATGCTGGGGGGGGGGGCTTCAGAAATCAGCCCTTTGACACATCATTTTACTAATGAAATAATAAAACACGCCAGGCATCCCTGAAGATCTCCTTGCTACTAATACGTCCCTTGGTTTGGGTTGGGAACCCACACTTGGGCGATGGCAGGGCTACAGCTCAGCTCTGTAAGTCACCCAAAGCTTTTCTGCAGACCATGAGCTCTCTGCACCCTCAGAAATTCAGCCCAGGGGCTGAGGCTGGTATTTTAAGATGTGAAAACCAACATTTTGTCTTCTGAGCCAAATTGCTCAGGCATGCCCATAGCAACCTCTGCAGCGGGAAGCGACTCCCACTGTCCCCAGAGGACAGCCGCAAGGTGTCAAGTGCTCAGGAGCATTTATCTCGGGACAAACAAATTCATTGGGAAGTTGCATCCAAACACAGGCTGCTCCCCAACAGCATGACCATCCCCTCTCACCGCCCCTGGTCCCCAACACCAGAATGCACAGAAGAGCTGAGGCTGTTGCTGCCTGACCCTCACCCTGGGCTGAGGACGCAAGAAGCTGGTGCAGCTTAACACCCACTGCCACCAGGAAAAACAAAGAGACTCAGGGAAGTGCTTGGGAAACGATGCCCACCCAGGCTCACCCTCCCCAGTCTTGCTGCCCCGGCTCCAGGCTGGGTCTGGGCTGCAGCAGAGCATCGCTCGGGTTTGGCCACTGCATCCCGTGAGCTGGTCCAGCATGTCACACGGGCTCGGCTGGTCCTTTACAGGCCATCTAGTCCAACCCCTGCAGTGAGCAGGGACATCTTCAACCACATCAGGTTGCTCAGAGCCCCATCAAACTTAAATGTTTCCGGGGATGGAGCCTCCACCACCTCTCTGGGCAACCTGTGCCAGGGTTTCACCACTCCCATTGTCAAAAATTTCTTCCTTACACCTAGTCTAAATTTCCCCTCTTCTAGCTTAAAATTATTACCCCTTGTCCCATGACAAAATGTCCCACTAAAAGAGGCATTAAGGTCAAAGAGACACTCTAGAGCCCACGCTTACTGGTGCCCTTCCCTTCCCAGCCATGGAGGGAGCTGCAGCAGGACAAGCTGTGAGTGCCCCATCCCTCCCCTTCTCCACCACAGCCCTGGCAGAGCTTTCCAGCCTCCCCACAGCCTGGCAGGGCTGGGCTTAATCACTCCTCCCCAAAGCCTGGGCTTGACACTTCATTTATCAGGGCAGAAACCTCACAGCTGCAAGCAGTTTATACACATTTATTTGGGGAAAAACAAAGCCAAACAGGCACGGGGGTGCCAAGTGTCAAAGGAGCTCTGGTTGCCTCCTCCCCATCCCCTTTAACAACATGATTACAAACTCACCACACTGGGGCTTGGTTCTGTTCCCTTGTAGGTATTGACATAATAGAATTATCTAAGCTACTGGAAATGAACTGTTATAGCAGCTATGTCAATAAATTAGTTTGAGTACGGTAACAATGTCAAAGTTAATAATTCAGCCGATATTTTACTGGACCATGCAGCTGCTGCCCATTATCAGCTGGATTTATTTGGTCTGTCGCTCTCAGGCCCGCACCCCCTTTACGCTAAGCATCTCCAAATGAACGTCAGGATCACGCTGCACCCTCCCTGGTCTTGGTGCTCTGGCTCCCGCACTCCTGCTCAGTTAAGTCAGGAAGTTTATGCTTTTGGAAGAAAATAACGTCGCAACTAAATGTTTCCAACTGTTTCCAAAGGAGATGCATGGGTATCAAAGTGAATGCTCCTTTGAAATTACTGGGACGCTGGCAAACCATCCTTAGGATGAGAGGAAATGGGCTCAGGTTGTGCCAGGGGAGATTTAGATTAGATGTTAGGAAACATTTCTTTACTGGAAGAGTGGTGAAGCATCAGAACAGGCTGCCTGGCCCTGGAGGTGTTCAAAAACTGTGCAGACGTGGCACTTGCGGACGTGGTTTAGTGGCCATGGGGGTGTTGGGTTGACGGTTGGACTAGATCATCTTAGAGGTCTTTTCCAACATTAATGATTCTGTGATTCTATCTCTTTATTTGGATTTTTCACCTCAAATTAGGTAAAAATAGTAGAACAAAAGATTTGGCAAGCCTTTAGTTGTTCCAGCAGTGCAGTAACAACTACAAACCACCCGCTTTGGTTAATGTGACGTTTGGAAACGCTCGGAAGAGCAAGGCAAACACAAGGTGAGCTGCTTTGTTGGTTTGGGAACTCGTCTGCCAACCGGTCCAGCTCCCACATCGTGCCTCCCGCCCCTCCACCCTGGGAGGGAGCACGAGGGCGCGGAAACCCATGCAGCAACTTGGGGAAATGCCAGTTAATAATTTCCAGAGCGGTTGCCAGCGGGATTGCCCTGTGTTGGGTGGCCGGTCCCATTTTGGGCAGGGTCTGTGTCCCAGTCTTCACCCTCTGCGCTGGGCTCAGCTGCACCCCCTGATGGGGATCCCCCTTGCTGTGGGAGCATTTTAACTCGAGGTTTCCCTGATGGACAGGCTAACAAACTGCCTGGGCCTGAGTTATCCCCAGTTTATGCCATCTTGCCAAGTAATTCTGAAATTAAATCATCGACCCTATGCACGCTGGCTGATCCCCAGGTCCCGAAATTAAACGCCGTTTGTGCCAAGGCTCCGTCCAACTCGGGGGACTGTGGGAGCACAGCGACAGCACTTCCCAGCAATCCTGATTAGATAAATATATAAGAAAAAGCACCAACAGTCTCCCCTGGAGCACCTGAAGCCAGGCGCTGCCCCGGCACTCCCACTGATCCCTGGCTCTGCAGAAATACAGCTTTAAACCCATAAAGCCATTAGGATTTCCTAAGAAAGCTCTCCGGTTCATAAAAGCGGAAAGCAAACAAGGCATTTCCAGGAGCAGAAAATGGGCTGCGTCATTCTGTTTCCTGCAGAACTCCTGAGCCTGCAGCCCCAGTGCGTTTCATTGAGGTCTGCAGAGCACAGCGTGGGGTCACGGCACACGGTGAGCACTGAGCAAAGCCCTCCTCCCAGAAGAAAATAACAACGACTGAGCTCGAAGAAATAATGAAGATTTTTTTTTGTGATTGAGTGGGTATAAGTGTGTTTGAATGAGCCCTGAAAGCTTCGGTACCCATGGAATTGTGATGTGCTTGGAGCTGCACGCCTGCGGTCGGCACGGTTCGGATGAAGCACATGCTTCTGTGCTATTTATATACAGCCAGTGGGCCAAACTTCCCCCTGTTTTATACAGAACATTAACAAACCATTTTAATTAGCGTATTAAACAAAGACACAGAAGCATTAGCTTCACCTTGCCATCTGGCTTCAGCTCCATTTCCAATGTCCTTTCCCCATCCCTAAGCTCAGACTGGTGTTCTTCAGGGAGGGAGATGAAGGCAAATCCGGGAGCCCCCCCAGCTCCTCTCCGTGTCCTACCACTCTAGGGGTGCCCAGGCAGATGTTGCACGCCATGGACAACCCCCTCCACATGCAGCGCGCTCGCCCACCAGCAGATCTGAAAGGCCCTCCCAGAAAACCGACTGTTCCTTACCAGCGAAATAAACATTTAGTAATCCCATGGCATCCTGTGGCATTGTTCTTTTCTTTCCTGAAATAACTGGGGCAAGCAACAGCCCAGAAAATATCAGCTGTTAACCCACGTGAGAGGGGCTTATGCAAGCACGACCTCGAGATTTCACATCACCAGCAGCAGCCAAGGGGCGAAGCATGCTCAGGCTCCCCGTTACACATCCTCATCTGCTTTCCTGGCACCGTGTCCCTCAAGACTCGCCCTGGTTTCACACCAGGCACGACCTCCCCTAGACTGGGAACCCGCTGCTGCCACTGCCAGTGTTGAGAAAGGGTGGTGAGAGTGCACGAGCCGGCGCTCCAAGAGCTGGTGCATCAAGGATTGTCGTGCCAAGGGCTGGTGTGCCAGGAGCTGGCATGTCAAGGGTTGTTGTGCCAAGGGTTGATGTGCCAAGACCTGGCTTGTCAAAGTTTGGCATGTCAAGGGATTTTGTGTCAAGAGCTGGTGTTCCAAGACCTGATGTGCCAGGAACTGGCTTCTCAGTGGTTGGCACATCAAGGGTTGTTGTATCAAGAGCTGGCATGCCAAGGGTCATTGTGCCAAGAGTTGTTGTGCCAAGGGCAGGTGTGTCAAGAGCTGGTGTGCCAAGAGTTGGCACGTTAAGGGTTGTTTTGCCAAGGGCTGGTGTGCCAAGGGACGGTGTACCACAGCAGACAGCGAGGTTTCACCACAACCCTCAGCTGCAGGAGCATCCATGCTTGCCCTCCTGGCTGTCACTGTCACCACCTGGCTGCAGCACAGCATCCAGGAGTTTTATTCCCAAAGCACTTTGGTTTATCCAAGCACAAACACCCAAGTTTGGACCTGGTTATGGATACACGTGTACAACCAGAGAGCTGGTGACACCAGTGCTGGCGTGCCAGGTGTTGCTTTCCCACCGGCTTTCTCTCAATTCTATATCCAGCAGCTGCGGACACCAGCTAAAGCCTTGCAGCCAGAGAAGGTACTGTCAGCTCCTGCCTGAAGCTGTCATAATTCTCTGCTTTGAAAATGAACTTTATTTGTGCTTATATTCACTGCAAAAAGCTTTCGAGGCTTATTTTGCTGGTGGTTTAACCGACAGAGGTGACATATGGGAGAAGATTCAGGCATGCCAGTAAGGTTGGGCAAAACACAGCTGGGAGGGGTGCTTCGGAACACGGTTTAGTGGCAGGTTAATGGTTGGACTCGATGAGCTTAAAGGTCTTTTCCAGCCTAAGCAATTCCATGGTTCTGCGAATGACCCCTGTATAACTTTCACAGGCGTTTGCTGGATGCTGGCAAAGCTTGGTTTTAATTTCAGCTGTTTGTCAGCAATCCTTGTCCTTCAGGATGCAATGTTGCTTCAGCAACACTCCTCAGAGGGATCTTTACTGCAATTCCGAAGGCATTTCATCACAGAGCCTGGTGGGCTGAGCGAGACACTGGTTGTGTAATGAAATGGGCGACCATTAATTACCACCCCGTGTAGGACCCATCAGAGGTGAGAGCAGAGCCTCAAAACTAGGGAGGCTGGCACCTTACTTTCATTATTTCCTGCTAAAAAGGGCTCTCCTTCCTGGAAAGGTGCTGCTTTGTGGTAGAAGGAGGGGAAAAAAACATTGAAAAAAAGCATTAACTGTCTGGATAGCACTGAACCCTCGGATCTTTAAGTGTTGAGAACTTGTTGGTTCAGTCAATGCTACTTGCAAAAGAAAGGAAATTGGTGGAGGCAGAGCAGTGTCAGCCCTCCCCACAGTGCCCCAGGCAGCAGTGGGGGGGCAAGGGAAAAGCAAGGCGGCCGCCCCCGGGGAAATTATCAAGGTAGGAAAAGAACCGGGCATAGGAGGGATCACAGCAAAGCACTTCAAAGAGCTTCTCATTAGCAAATTCCAAACTGAAAAGCCTTGAGCTAGCACGACAAGCCTACAACAGCCAGCTTTCCCTGAAGGAGATCTTCACAACTTCTTGAAGGTCTAATTAGTTTTCCCCCCATCTGGAGTTAATGTCTGAGGTGGGATAAAGGATGCCCAAAAGCAGCAGGTGGGAGGGGAAGGGTGGCTGAGGGGGTGCAGAGCAGAGCAAAGGGACCTGAGGGGTCCTCGGAGCTCGGAAAGCTTAGTAATGTGTTTGCAGGATATGAGGATTTTTATTTCTGTTTTTCCTTTCAGCAACAGATTTTACAATTCTGAAGAACCAGCTCACCTCGCTCCCTGAGACAGCTATGCAGGTTCTGCTGTTTCAGAGCTTCTAACACAAGTGGTGTTTGTCCCAGCTGCACTGGGTGAGGACCAGCAGCTGTTTGCCTTCTCCTGCCAGACGCTGCAACACCACTGGAGGCGGCTGGTGGAGTGGGAGCAGAAGCAGAGACCCTGGTCAGGGTTCAAAAGCCTCTTCCTCGCCCACCCAGCATCCTCCCGGCAGCGTCCTCGCCCTCTGGGACGCAGCGTCCGTGATGGAGAAGCATCAGGTGCCTTTTGAAATGACATTTGATGGCCATTAAAATAATAACGAAATATTTTCATGTGGCTCCAGAACAGGCAGGAGCCACTTAGAGAATTCTGTTGTTACTGGGTTACTGAAAGTACGAGATGTGAGCACCAAGGGCTGGTCTTGAAACCTACCCTAGGCACATGCCGAAGCTCTCAGAGGGCAAAGGAGTTGCTTTTAAACTCATATGTAAAGTGCCATGGATTCTTAACACCAACCACACCAAGCTCCCATGTGAGAAGCTTCTCTGGGCAAAATGCAGTCACTAGGAAATGCGTCATTTATCACTTGTTTAAGCCATTCTTTGGGTGAAAAACATCGACAAAAGCTACACTGAGCTACCCATAAGCCTTAACCCCCCTCAGCCCACGTTTTATCTTGTCAGGGAGAGGTTGGATCACTTCGCAATTCTCCCTTTCTTCCCTCATCAGCAGCATCTCCCCAAATGTCCTTCAGTGAGAGAAACCCTCAGAAAGGATCGTTGGGCATTTCTCCAGCAGGACCCCAACGGGACATGCCAACAGGCAACAGTCTTCCACCTCTGAATTTAATTGTTCCTTCCTCGAGTTTCCACCCACTCCGCCGCAGATGGTCTGTGGGTGGGTACAGGCAATGCAGAGGGTTCTGTTAGCTGTCGAGCTTGAGGTTTGTAGCATTTTCTGAGTATTGAAGGCGTTAAGGATCTCTTAGGCTTGCAAAGCCTGGTGCAGTGGGGCCAAAGGGGTCTTAGAATCATGGAATCGTAGAATCATAGCCTGGTTTGGGATGGAAGGGACCATCTAGTTCCAGCTCCTTGCCCTTATCAGGGACACCTCCCACCAAAGCCCCATCCAGCCAGGCCTCGGGCACTGCCAGGGATGAGGCACCCAGCACCTCCCTGGGCAGCCTGTGCCAGGCTCCCACCACCCTCGTAGTAAAGAACTGCTTCCTAACAGCTAATCTAAATCTATCCTGCTCTACTTTAAAACCACTGCCCCGTGTCGTATCACAGAAGGTCAAGGCTTGGCCATAAGCCCCGCGCTCCTGAAGCCACCCAGGAACCCTCCTGCTTTGTCCTGTTTGGACCTTAACCCCCACCCAGAGCTCCAGAGAACTGGTGGTCTGACACCCAAGAAACTGCACCATGGAATTAGCTGGGTAGAACTGGACTCCATACAACACACTGCCCGTCTCTGCTGCTTGAATAGTGATTCCCATTTCTCTGCTAAAATCTGGAACAGCGTACACCCTGTTGCAACACTCTGGTCCTCTTGGAAACCTTCTCCTGCCTCCCTTTGGCACCGGCACGGGGCTCTCATAGCCTGTGACAAGCCAAGCCACGGGGCTGCACCTTGGGTTTCCCAGAAGATTTCTTGAGCACCATAAATTAAGCACAAGAGCAACGATTTATTCCTTTTTTGGAGAGCTTTGAAGGAAGGATTTTTTTTTTTAATCTTTCTCAGAATATCTCTGCTGCTCACCGGTCAGTGACAAATCCTCCCCCTCCACAGGCAGAGGAGAACCTGCGAAGTCTGAGATTGAGTCAGCAGAGACTTTATTTGCACATTGCTCTCTATTTATGTTTGGGTTTTTTTTTTAGTTAAATTTCCTGATGTTACTTAATAAGCAAGAACATTTCATTTTCTTAAGTTCATCAGCGTGCAAGTAACGAGCATTTCCAAGGCAGAGCAAGCCGGCAGTGCCCAATGTGATGCACGGTCCCAACACGCGCTGTACGGTCATGCAAAAATATGGTGTGAACATCTTCCTCCTGATCTCATCCTACTTCTTCCCTTTTCCATTGTCATGCTTTGTGAAGGTTGTTCTGACTTTTTTCACTCAAGTGTCTGTTAAGAGCTGCCTGAGCTCATTACTTCATTTCCCTGGGTGCTGGAAGAAGAAAGCTGCTGGCGGAGGCAAGGGGCAGCCGGGGCACCCAACTGTTGTCTGGTTGCTGGAGTGGAAGGTTTCTCCCTTGCATGATGTCCCACAGGCTTAAAAAGTCACCCAGGAAACAAAACAACTCAAGGGTCTGAATTTCAGGGAAACCTGAGTACCTGGGAAGAACACGATCTGGCTGCGGCTCAGGGACACTCAATCTTTCAGAGCCGGTTTCTTGTGCCGGAACACCTCGAGAGGCTGCAGCATTAGGATGAACATGTCCTTAAAAAGGAGAGAAAAAAAGCCACAAAAAAAAAAAAAAAACCCAAACCAAAACCCAACAAGAAAGCCCAAGTATCAGAAAATCTACTTATTTCACAGCTGTCTACCTCTACCTCCAACTTCTGTTTTACATCCACCCAACTCACTGGAGAAGAAGAAAAGCCGAGCCTTGGTGAGACATTTTCCAGGAACCTGGAGGGGATGAACCAGCAATTTCCCAGCATCACGGTTGATGAGGCTTCTGCTGCAGCCACTCCAGCTGTTTCTTTACCACCTGCCCTCACATAACTGAGGTGCAGCGCTACCACATCGGTCATTTACTGTAACGCCCATTTATTGTAACACCCAAGCCCCTCGTTAGAGGGTCACACTGATTTTCTGCAGTCACTCCATGGTTAACATTTCATGCCTGTCTATTGTTTTCCTGATCTTTCTTCAGAGGCTTTTAAGGAGGGAGAGCTGGACTGGGGACCCTGGGAGAAGCTGCTGGTTTCTTCCATGGGCCGGAGCTGGGCTGGTGGTGGGGACCACGCAGACTGCACCCAACCCTCTGCCCTGGGGTGATGCTCCTGGTCCCCCAGGATGCCTCCCTGGCACACTCCACAGGGCCCTCCTTCTCCACTTCATGCTGTTTTGGGAGGGAATGACCCAAGCGAAGGTTTAGGGAGGTCAGCTCTTAAATTTTAACACACATATGTTTTCAAAGCAACTTAATGCATCAAAGGGGGAAATTCAGACATCGCTAAGCTGAGTTGTCAGTTAGGCTGATTTATACAGCTTCCATAAATACTACATTTACTCGTACAAAGCTATTACTACTTTCAAAGAAAGAACTCTGAAAGGTGTTTCTTTTGTTCTAAGTGTTTGTGAACTGAAATTAAACCAGTGCTGTAAGCACCGAAGAAAGATAAGAAATTAATTATATTTTTTTTTCATTTTCACCTTCAAATGTAGAATTAAATATTAACAGAAGCAACATTTATTCTACAAAACACAGCTATCCATTTCCTGTGCAGTGCAGAAAGGAATGGCCTTCCGTGTCCAAGAGAAGCTTTGATGCCTTTAATGAATCATTAAGGAGATATAATAAGAGATATAAATAAGGGCCCCTGTGTGAGGACGCTGCCCGCAGCCCCCCTGGGGCAGCAGAAGCTGGCAGCCCCAGGTTTGCACCATCAGCACCCAGACATGTAGACGGCTACAGGTAAAGTCTAAATACCAAATAGAAGAAAAATGGTCCAATTAGAGGATGCTTTCTCATTGTTTTTCTAAAAATGATTATGATTTCTCACGTGTTCTCCATATGCACGTCACAGTGGAGAGTGAACTGGGCAGGACATATTGCACTTTCTGACAGACCCAGTGGCTGAATTCCCCCTGAGAGTGCAAAGATCATCTCAAAGGGTCGATGCAAGGCTCACTTCTTCCTTTGCTCACTTCTTCCTTTGCTCGTTCGCCACAGCTCTTGCTAAGAAACCAGCAAGTGCAGAAACAGGGGCAGCTTTGGCACGGCACAGCCCTGGGTTCCCGAAAGCAATCCTGGCTGTGATTAGGTCATCTGGCAGCTCTTCTGCTCTGAAAAGCGCACTCTGGTACCAGCCCACCTTCCTCCTGGCACTCGCGATGCAGTTCTGAGGCAGCACTGGTGAGAGCACAGAAGGACAATGAAAAACAGCTTCATAATTCCTCCCCGCGTAACTAGGTCGAGGTGCTATGTCTTAAGTGGCATTGAATTGAGAAAGAAACCTTCTAATAATCACAGAACCACAGAATCACAGAGTGGCTTAGGCTGGAAGGGACCTTAAAGATCAATAATGAAGAGAGGAGAAGTCATTGCCCAAGCATGGCTGGAGGATGAGGGGCTTTGTCAGGAGTTGTTTCAGGTGGCAGCAATGCCGCCCTTTCAAACCTAAACAATTCCACATTTTTTATTTTATTGGATGATGCACGCCCATCCTGGCTGAACACCTTCTGCGGTCCAGATCCCTGTGGGAAGAAACCCCGGAGGTCACCACGGATGTTCCAGTGAGAATTTCAGTCAACCCAGCTCACACAGTGCTCAGTTATTTCCATGTACTGAAGAGATGCGTAGGAAATAAAGAAAATTTATAGTCCTTGTACGAAAGCCCGAGGAGCAACATGACCTGAGCTGCTAACATCGTCCTCCAGAGCAACAGATGTGGAAGGGTCCGGAAACAAGCACGGCGATGATTGGTTGGATGGAGGACTCCCAAGGCAGAAAGGGTCGAAGAACGTTTCCTTGGGATCACCCTTCCTTTTTAACAAACACAAAAATCGCAGGAGTCTCCAGCGCCGTTGCCGTGACTCATCTCGAGCGGCTTAGACGGGGAGCATCCTTCTGGGGGGATCCTCTTTAATACCTCATATTCCTTTCAAACCAGTCAAATAAAAGAGGAAAGAGGTTGTTCCACCATGAGGTGTGAAACCTGGGCCGGTTGAAGATGTTGAGTGCGTCGGGGAGGGAGCACTGGCTTTTCGTCTTTTATTCTAATATCCAAAGCCATTAACAGAATATACCACCACTTTATGATCTTTTTTTAAAAGGAATTTTTAGGAAATAGTCATAATTATTTCCCCTTGAGAGCTCAGTCTGCTTTAGCCGTGTTTTATTACTGCAGAACCTGACCATAAATGCTTAAAATGAGTCTCCTGAGGTTAATGAGTTACCCTAGCACACAGCGGAGAATGCCAAATCCAAATATTGCCGCTGCTAAACGCAGGGTTAATTGTTTCTGGGGCCTCTGGTGCTCAACCTGCCCTGCTCACACCCGTGTTTCCAGACCTCCCCCACCACGGGGAGGAGATTTGCAGACCCCGGGTACCAGCACACAAACCATCTCCATCAGGTTTGGACTCCCCAGGGTGCCCAAGCCCTGCCCAGCTCACTCTTCATAATCTGCCTTGAAAATGAGAGACCACGAGGTGTCTCAGAGGATTTGTCACCACCTCTGAGGCCGCAGCCACGGTGCAAGTGCATTCAGAATTTGAAGTATCCAAGGCTGTGGAGAGCTGTCCTGTGAACGCATTGTCCTGCAGCTTCTGCAGATGCAGAAAGATAAATCGATTTAGCAAAATCCTAACTCCCTGTCACAATTACTGCCTGTATTTGGGTTTGTGCAGATTTATTTCTTTCTTTACATGACAGCACTTAAAGCTAAAAAGAGTCCTCAAACAGGAACTAGTTACCCACACGTCTATGTGCTTATTTACACCCGCGAGTATTGATTATTTAGCAGTTAGCCGGTTGCCACGACACCAAACATCCCCCGTCTAGGAGCAAACAAGCGCTCCCTCCCCCAGTTCATAAATACCAATTATGGTAGAGCAGTTCAAAATTTTCCATTCACATAATCTCAAGGAGTTACTACCCTCTCTTCACCCTGCGTGACGCTCTTTGCTTTCCATTGGAGATTTACATATTTTGTTTTTTTCGCTACTTTTTTTTCCCTTTTACTCCATCTCCAAGACAGCATTTACAGCCGGGTCAGCGATTCGTGCCTCTCCAGTATCTCCTGTGCCGCTCGGGGGGAGACGCAGAGCCAGCATCTCACCGGAGGTGCCTGCAGGCTCACGGGGCTGGTCCTGCTCATTAAAGCTTGCAGTAGTCTGTGCCACCAATTTAAAGCTAATAAAACATCAAAAGGGACTAAGAATGTTAATTGGGGTATGAGTAACCTGACCAGTGCTCCATCCACCTTGCACAGCCCAGCCTGCTGGCACAGCAGGGTCACGGTGCTGGAACTCCCGCAGAAATGAGGGCAGGGAGCATTGCAACATGATTTTTGGAGGTCAGAAGAAAATAAGACACACACACACACACACGCACACACAGAGACACATTTTGCTTTTGAGATCTGAAAACTACGCTCTGTGTGCAAGACTGAACTTGGCTAAAAGGAGCTGGCTGGGGGAGTACCATGTTTTTGTCATCAGAGAGGTCCAGAGAAAGGGGAAAACAGATGAAGGAGCATCTCTAGAGTGCCAGGAGCACAAGAGCAGGCATCTGAGAGCCTCACCAGAGACACAGGAGCTGGAGGGAGATGAGGGCAGAAGGCGAATTTGGGAGATGAATTCACAGCACAAGCACCCAGTGCTCTGAACGCGTCCAAAACGATGAGCTCAGACTTCATCAGCACCAAGATGCTAATGGCAGCGCCTGGTGCAGATCAGGCGAGCGCCACATCTCCCAGCCACTGATCTGCACGTCTGTGTCTTCCTCAGCTCCTGATCAAGGCAGAATTGCACGATGGATCTAACTCGAGTCTGGATCAGAGAGAGAGTGGAAACTCAATAAATAAATGAGTAAATAAAACCCATCAAATGATGCAGCTACGCTGTCATTTCCAATTTCATTTGCTCCCGTTCCCTTGTGGCTTTGTGGCACTAAAGCCATTGCTGGCTCCATCACTGTGCTCGTACTGCGATCACAGTCCTCGTGGGCTGGAAAATGGTGTGTTGGGCCAACCCCAGGCACAAACACAAACTGGGCACAGGGTGGGATGGGAGCAGCCCTGAAGAGAAGGACTCGGGGGTGTTGCTGGAGGAGAAGCTCAGCCTGAGCCGGCAGGGCACTCGTGCAGCCCAGAGGCCAACCCTGCCCTGGGCTGCATCCAGAGGAGGGTGGCCAGCAGGGCATGAGAGGGGATTCTCCCCCTTTGCTGGGCTCTGGTGAGACCCCACCTCCAACACTGCGCCCAGTGCTGGTGTCCCCCCGCTAAGGGGGACATGGAGCTGTTGGGACGAGTCCCGAGGAGGCCACAAAGCTGACCCAGGGGCTGGAACAGCTCTGCTGCGAGGACAGGCTGAGGGAGCTGGGGTTGTTCAGCTGGAGAAGAGAAGGCTCCGGGGGGACCTTATCCCTGCCTGCAGTGCCTGAAGGGATCTACAGGGAGGCTGGGAGGGACTTTGTACAAGAGTGTCCAGCGATAGGACAGGGGGAAATGGATTTAAACTGCAGGAAAATGGGTTTAGATTGGGTCTTGGGAAGAAATTCCTCAGCCCGACGGTGTCCGGACTCTGGACTAGATTGCCCAGAGAGGCTGTGGCTGCCCCTCCCTGGAGATGTTCAAGGCCAGGTTGGATGAGCATGGAGCAACCTGGGCTGGTTAAGGGCATCTCTGCCCATGGCAGGGGTTGGGTGAGATCATCTCTGAGGGCCCTTCCAACCTAAGACATTCTGTGGTTCTATGATTTTTGAAGTGTCAGACTGTCTTACAAGACTGTCACTCGGCCACAGGAAAACAGCCAGCTGGCAGATATCTGTCCTCCCCCAACACCAGAGACCGAAAAACCATCAGGTGAACAATCACATCAGTGCTGGACGTGTCTCCTTGAAGCACTCCGTGCACCTTTTAACCCTGAGCCTCTAAGAAATGGTGTAACTTAAAGCCAGTAACTTGAGATATCCTTCAGAGTTTATTTCTTCTGTCTTGGCTGGAAAGTCGTTGCTTCTAATTTTACAAGATACAGGGTGGAGGAGGTGAGGAGAAGAGTCTGTTGACATGGGAATAGTTTTAAAGATATTCCAGAGCTGTGTTCTGGTGAGATTCAGCTTATTTTTTAAGCACTATTAGATCGGTTTTGTTGTTATAAATCAACAACAGAGTATTTGGTTCAGCAAGATCTGTGTACAGTACCGGTGATGGAAAGCAGTGAAGAAAGTTGTTTAAAATATAAAAAAAAAAAAAAAAAAAAAAAAAAAAAAGAAGAAAGAAAATCCAGATTTTTCACACTGGTAGCAAGCCAGGTTATGTTCTCCTAAATATCCTGCCAAAATATACGATATATGACAGTCTCAGTTTCCAGAAATTCAGAAGATCCACCAGCCCACAGCGCTGCTGTGGTCTGGGCACGTCGCAGAGCATGTGAGATATGGAGAAGCCACGTGGAATTTGTGGTGGTCCTCAGACCCCAGAAATTGGTGGAGCTCCAGGGGCTGGCACGGAGGAAAGCCAACGGCACGGCAGGGCTGCCGGGGATGCTCATGGGTCATTACAATTCATTTAATATTTATTAAAGTTTGTCTGGAGACTGTGTGCCAATTCTTCTCCATAAAGGCCAGATTTTTGAGCAAATTTTCCATTCACGGCTGTTTATCTGGCATTCTGCACACCAGACAGAAGAGGGTACCGTTGAACCTCTCAGAAAGATAACGCAAAGTTCTTTCCCTGAGTTGCTTTGAACAAGAGGCTTGATGCCTCCTTTCTCCCCACAGAGGTTTGCTTCTTCACAAATAGAGGAAAAAATAGTGCCGTGGTGGTTATTCACTGGTGGAGCTTCCTTGGAGAGACTACCACTGCTCTGGGCGGCCACCAGAGTGGAACCAGCCATCACCTCCTGCTCAGCTCTCACAAGGCCTCGGGCTTGAGCACCTCCTGCATTTTGCTGAGCCAACACCCAACACCCGGGAGGAAAACACATTTTTCAACGCGCTATCGGCACGAGCGCTTCTTCAAACACACAATAAATCTGAGCAAAAAATGTTGTTCCTGTTGAGACAGGTTGAGAAGAACCATAAACCTCCAGCGGTGGGATTGCATGAGCGGGCAGGACGTGGGCAGGACCCTCAGATCTCCTCATCCCCAAGATACAGCTGCTGCCGAGAGCTGTCTCCGAACACCAAAAACACCAAGTCAGGCTCAGTGCTGTGCAGAGCTGGATGTGTGCTTGGACTTCTTTTTTTTTTACAGGCACAATGTTTAAATATAATTTTATCAGATGTCCTGTGGAGTTGTGGGAAACGAGGAGCTCTGCTTGCGGATGCTGAGGGCAGCTGAGCATCGCCGACCATGTTTGTCAGAGAGGAGGGGGAAAAAAGCAGGTTAGCAAAGAAAACTACTTGTTTGGAGGGAATGCTGCTCCCCTTCGGCCTCCCACACCACAGAACCGAGCTTCCCAGCCAGGAGCTGCTGCCACATATTTGTGAGCATGGTGGGTCAACATCAACATGCTTTTGGTGTGTTTTTCAGGGTGCTAACCCCCCCTCCTTCATGCACACCAACATCCCCCCTCCAAGATGCTCCCCAGCTGAGGTGAGCATCACCAGCCAGTGATGAGATCATCTGGATCCTGCTCTGCCCCTCTCAAACCTGGGGTGGTCACAGAGAGAGGTTCTCCTTCCCCTCTACTCTGCCCTGGTGAGACCCCGTCTGGAATATTGTGTCCAGTTCTGGGCCCCTCAGTTCCAGAAAGACAGGGAACTGCTGGAGAGAGTCCAGCACAGGGCAAATGGGATGATTAAGGGAGTGGAGCATCTCCCTTATGAGGAAAGGCTGAGGGAGCTGGGGCTCTTTAGTTTGGAGAAGAGGAGACTGAGGGGTGACCTCATTAATGTTTACAAATATATCAAGGGTGAGTGTCACGAGGATGGAGCCAGGCTCTTCTTGGTGACAACCCATGATAGGACAAGGGGTAATGGGCTGAAACTGGAACATAAGAGGTTCCGCTTAAACTCGAGAAGAAACTTCTTCTCAGTGAGGGTGACGGAGCACTGGAACAGGCTGCCCAGAGAGGTTGTGGAGTCTCCTTCTCTGGAGACATTCAAGACCTGCCTGGACACGTTCCTGTGTAGCATAATCTAGGCATTCCTGCTCTGACAGGGGGATTGAACTTGATGATCTTTTGAGGTCCCTTCCAATCCCTAACATTCTATGATTCTATGATTCTATGATTTTGCTTTAGAATGGATCAGCAAGAAAAAAAGACATCTACCCGATTTGGAAATTTCCATGCACGCAAGTTTTCCAGATTTAAAAACATGAGAATTTGTTAATATATGTCACTCTCCCTGTGGCTGTATTTCACAGAGAAAAAAAAATTCAAAACAACTTTGACTTTTATTAGAGAACAAACGTTATGAACATCTTTTTTTAACAATTCTTAAGCGAATCAACTGTTCCATCTCCAGCCTGAGTCCATATCCTCCGAAGGGAATCTATAAATACCTACAGAAGATGGTTTTGGGAATCAAGAGCTGAGGGTTGATTTGAAAAAATTGCTTTATATGCTTGGGAAAAATTAAAATCCTGGGCTTATGGGATATTTCAGGTTGGAAGGGACCTCAGGAAGTGCTCAATTGAAGCAGGGTGCTCTGAGATGCTCAGGACCTTACCCAGACTCGACAACCCCCAAGGGTGGAGACTTCACCTCATCTCTGCGCAACCTGTGCCACTGCCCAACAGTTTGCATGGGGAGAAAGGTTTTCCTTTTGTCCAGGCTGGGCCCCCCACAAACGCCACCACTCATGACCTCTCATCCTCCCACGCACCGCTGGGAAGATCCCAGCTCTGACCCAACCCCTCCAGGTGAGGTCCCCAAAGCCCCCCCTGCTCTGAGCTGACCAAACCCCACTTCTTCAGCCCCTGCCCATCCTGGGGACCCTCACCTGACTCACACCAGTCCTGGCCACGGTCACACACACCGAGATGGCCTTCCTTTCTCAGCTCACTTTAACCAAATCACACGTATATAATGTTGAAACCACTCTCATCTCCTCGCCCGCTGCAACACGAGACGTTGTGCTGCCAACTGAGACACTTTGAAAATCTGGCTGATGGGAATTGATGGTTTGCAGGGACGCAGAGCTCTCTCGGGTGTTTCAAAGGTATTTTTCTGCACCTCTTTGCTAAGTCAGGACTAGGAGACACTGCTCACACATGTGGAGTGTCAATCTCAGCTCTGCTCCAGCCACCAAAGCCTCACCGATGCTGCAACATCTGCGAGAGGTTACAACACAACCCCTCTGCAATGGGAGCTGCAGATATTAAACAGAGCATGAACTCTGAGGCTGGAACCTGAGCAAAATAAATCCCAGCAGTCTGGGCTAATCCTGTTTGCCTCAGCAGTTCTGCTTTGAAGAAAACCTCCCTGCAATGGACAGGAGTCGGGAGCCGGGCTGCAGCCCCAAGATGTGACTCCAGAAAACACCCAGACACTTTCATTAACATCAGCTTCTCTTCTTTGTTCCATGTTCAGAAAATTAATCTTCCAAAACCCGAGGCTGTTTCAGACAGCAGCTTTGGGTTCAGCTCTTCAAGGGCCAAGGGGGGAGCATCCTGCTGGATGCCAGGGAAGCACATCCACAGGAATATGAAAAGTACTCATTTATTCCTTTTTAAGCAGCCCATTAACTAAAACCAGAGTGAGTTACCTTCTCTCTTATTTTATGCCAAACCTGGTATAAAGGCCCAGCTGTGCTATTGTGGTCCGTCTGACCAACACGGTTTACACCACATCCTTCCTCACCCGGTCGTTAAGGCTGAACTATTTTTGTGCCCTCCCCTTAAAGATTACCGGGAACAGAGATGCTCAGCACAAAGCCAACGTGCCTGACGCCAGCTCAGCTCCCTCTCGCCATGCACAGGTTTTCTGGGCTCACTCGTGTGTCAGACCTACATTTCACCAACCAGTAAAGCAGCAGGTGATGGAATCATGTTTCAGGACAATGTTATTCTCTCAGTTTCCATATATTTGTGTATGTGTTTGTGTTAGCACGTTTTTGTTGGACACATTTGTCTATTTCTAGCAGCAAATTCATTTCCCTGGGTACCCCTAGACTGCCAGCAGAGGATTTCTTGTGGTTCTACAAACTGGGGATTTGTTTTGCCTGCAAGCTTGATGGATGATCTGACAACAGGAGGGTTTGTCCCTGGCGCGAGCACTGACAGGAGTTACAACAGCTGTGGACCAGTTCAAACCCAGCTCCCGCCTGCAGCCCAGCAGTTTGTGCTCTTACACAAGCCTGGAAAAACATATCTGCCTTCTGACCCATGAGCCACAGTTTAGAAGTATAGGTTACTAAATTGCATCTTTAATAACTACATCCAGAGGCCTGACACTAAACTTTTTTGTTTTGAAGACTGAACCAGAGAGGAAGACAAATCCCAGTGCCTTGGCACTTGTGTTTTTGTAAAGGAGGGAGCTGTGAGAGTAAACCCACCAACAGATCATGAGATGTACCTGGCCCTCACGGTTGACAGCTGCAGAGGAGACTGGGGCATCCCTGCACAGCCGGGGGGCAGTGAGGGCCTCCTCAGCATCCCACTTCCCAACATCCCACCTCCCCAGTATCCCACCTCCCCAGCTTCCCACCAACCTGGCATCCTACCTCCTCAATATCCCACCTCCCCAGCATCCCATCTCCTCAACATCCCACCTTCCAGCATCCTACCTCCCCAGCATCCCACCTTCCAGCATCCTACTTCCCCAGCATCCCACCTCCCCAGCATCCCACCTCCCCAGCATCCTACCACCCTAGCATCTCACCTTCCCAGTATGACACCTCCCCATCATCCCACCTCCCAGCACCACGGGTCCAGCCTGCCCTTTGCTGTGGGCCCAGAAGACCACCTCTCCTCCAGCCCAGCACCACCAGCACCCACCGCCTTGACAGGGCTTTGCTTGTGGGCTGTGTTTCTCACCAAAGAGAAACAGGGACTACCTTTAACACATCTGCTGGAGGCTCATGAGTCACACCAGACGAGGCCAACTCAGTTTGTTAAACAAATCCAGCTGAAGATATGCCAATATTTGCTCAATACCGATAAAATAAATGCTTCAAATGCTGACATACAGAGATGCAGCTTTTATACCATGAACAGTGATCACTTTTGTATTGAAAGCTTTTATTTTCCTTAAGTAATAAGTTAGGTCACAAGCGGGCACCAGAGTCCAGACGGGTTGCAAAAAGCATCCGAAAAGCCGGCACCAGGGCACATGCTTGATTCTGAGCTCCCTGAGGACCTGTAGCCCCAGCATCACCACAGGCAGTTTTTGGCATGCACCGGGGTCTCTGCAAGAGTTTTGCAGGGATATGGGAATGACATAAACTAGAGAAATGAAACAGCTCTTTAAACGTGGATAATTTGATGAATAACAGCTCCTTGGAGGAGTATAAAATAGCAGGAATTTGTAGTAGTGAAAACAATTTTCTGCTGAAGGGAGGCGCAGCAAGGAATGAAGCACAGCCGGGGAGAACACGGCATGAAATACAGCCATCAGGGCACCCTCCACCCCCGAAATTGTTCAGCACCTTGTTTCCAGCCCTAAGCACAGTGGCCGGGGGGGCTCACTGCAGCCAGGGTACACCGGCAGATTCCAGGTATCCCAGCAGGACTGAATGCGAGGGCAACGCTTTGGCTGCCCTACACAAGAAAGTAATTACACGGTTATGGCTGGACCTGGAAGATCCTGAGTGGGGTGGTACCTGAAAACCTCATCCGCTGAGCTTTGTAACTCAAACTCGGTGTCATTGCTAAGGAGCGTTTTAAATCATCGCTTTGCTTCAGCAGTCACGTGCGCAGCGAATGCTTCAGCGCTTTACCCTGGTTTTGGTGCACATGCCATAGCAGATCTGACTACGTCATCTCAGCTGGAACACATGAAGACAAACAGGCAGGCAATAAATATACCTTATGGCTCTACAAAACAAAAGAAGTGTCTCTAGGAATATATATGTGACCTTTAACAAAAGTTAGCATCCACTCTGAAGCACGCAGTCAAGAATGCCTCTCTGTTCATTCCATCTATTTTATCCTTTTCTCCCACCACTGTTTTTCTAACTTCTAATGATCATTTGAAAATAGGAGCCCGTGCTAGAAGCGACAAGAGATTTCAACATAGCAACAAGGGAAGGTATAGGGTAAACAAACTGCTCCGTGGAGATTAAGTGTGAAGGACTGTCTAGACAGTTAAATTCCTATGGATTTCATTTATCAGGTCATCATGCCAAGTCCTCTTTCGTTTCCAAACAAGGTCTGGCAAAACCTTCCCTTCCCCTTATAAAAAGGGACATCCCACCTCGCTGCTCCCCATTGCAGCGTGGAAGCTTCTTCCTTTCCTCGCACATACGTAAAATAAGTGAGGAAGTCGTTACTTCGAGTCCTGTTCAAGAGACTGACGAAAGCCCGTGATTTACGCGCAGCCTTGCATCCATCACATCACCAAATGCTGAGAAGCTTACCCAAAGTCAGCTCAGCCCTCTGTAAAGCAGAGCAATAATCCAGCAGCCATAACCTCATCAAAGCAGGTCATGGCACCACGAACTCGAACTCTGCTGTGCTCAGCAGTGAGAACCTCAGGGAAAAGGCAGCAAAATGAGGATTTGCCTCTGAGTCCTGCCTATTAAAAATTACTGCTCGTCTTCAGGACTAGGGATCGATCGATGAGTCCATAAAGGATCAGTAATAAATTAACTAGCTTGTTATTTGCCTGGAAGATGAGGATGTTTACAGAGACACACAGGGTTTATTGGGCCATGACAGCGTCCCACCTTTTTAATCAGCGGCTCCTTAATAACTGTTTATGGTCTGCTTATAAAAGCAGCAATAGTGTAGTACCGGGGCGCTGCAGGAAGAGGATTGCTGCTCTAGCCTAGGAATGATCTTGGCAATTCCCTTCATGTCTACACAACTCAATTTTAAAAAGATCGATTGCACAAAGAGAAAGATCAAGCAAAGGGAAAGCCCCACTGAGCCTTCTCTTCTCCAGGTTGAACAACCCCAACTCTCTCAGCCTGTCCTTGAAGGAGAGGTGCTTGACCATTTTTGTAGCCTCCAACAGGTCCGTGTCCCTCTTGTGTTGGGGGCTCCCCAGCTGGACATAGAACTGCAGGTGAGGTCTCACCAGAGTGAAGCCGACGGGTAGAATCCCCTCTCTCGCCCTACTGGCCCTGCTGCTTGTGATGCCGCCCCTTCCGGGCTGTGAGCTCAGGTGCCTCAGGTGGCTCACGTGGCTCAGGTCCAGCCTTTCATCCACCAACACCCCCAAGTCCTTTACCGTGGGGCTGATCTCCATCACATCATCCTCCAGCCTGCATTGATTAAAAAAAAAAGTCCTTTTTCTTTTCCTAAAATAAATTGAAGCAAACACAACTAAATTCTCTCCCAAGAGCCTCGGGGAAGAGGTGAGTAGGCACCTTTTCAATATTGCCATAAAAAACACCCGCAAAGTGTCACCGGCCATCCCAAGAGAATGGTTCACACACCACCAGCACCTCCAGCTGGCTGTCCCAACACAGAACTGCCTGGTCCCATGGACTCCGAAGGACTCCAGCAATCACAGCAGCACTTTGGGTACATCCCTGCGGGATGGGATTCAGATCTGGACTAGAAAGGAGGCTTTCCTGTGCTGCTTCTCACCTCTCCCGGGGCCCTCTGACAGCAGGACCACTGCAAACCTCTTCTCACATCCAATGGCTGAAATTCCTTCTGGTGGTCAAAGTCGCTGGAATAAAATCTTGCTGCTATAGCGACAAAGCCATGATAAACAGATTGTCCCGTCTTGAAGCAAGGCATATATCACCCCAGTTACACTGCAGTGCTCCTCCCTCCACGGTCCCTGCTCTGTCCCCTTCCTCTAGAAAGATGGGCTTACATGCTCCCAGCCGCACAGGCAGGATCAGCTGGGAAATGACTGCTTGGCTGGATGATGACTATCCATCCATTGCTTTGCTTTTAACAACTTTGAACTTCCACATAGCTTTTCATGCCAAAAAGGTTAAGTAATCCTTCTGACTCCAGCTTTGCAACACACCTGCCCGCTGCCAAACCTCAGGATGTCTCTCTGCAGCTAATGCCAACTGTCTGTGACAATTAATATCCGTAGTAAATGCCACGCCATTTCTTGATGCAGCGGAGATGCAGAAAAGAAGAGTTAAATCATACTCTTGTAGAAAATCTGCACAGGGGAGCAAGAACATCCTGTTTTCACTGTTACGAGATTACATTATTAAACAGGACGTAATTATGTCCTTATTAGTTACGGCTATGCATGCTTATCTGTGGGACTAAATATTGCTATTCAAACTACAGAACTCCATCTAGCCTAGAAAAACCCCGAAGGACAGAATCACACAGAAAACCACAGAATTGCCCAGATTGGAAAAGACCTTTAAGATCATTGAGTCCAACCATTAATCCAACACTGACAAGTCCTCAACAAAACCAGATCCCTGAGCACTGTGTCTACAGATATTTTTCCCCTCTGACAGTTTTCCCTTCTGAAATTAAAAAGCTTTCCCTCCCAGAAGTGCCAAATTGTTGGCAGGGGTGCCATCACCGGGGGCTTCTGCTTGCTGCCGGGGTGAGTGCTCTCCACTGCTTCCCCCAACCTGCTCGCTCTCGTCTGCTCAACCTTCCTCGGGAGCAAGGACCAAAGCCAAAAAGAGAAGAAAAACAACTGTCATGGGAGGATAAATCAAGGCAGCAGAAGGTCTGAAGACTGCCTTCAGCCTGAGCTCATCCTCTGCCGGCCCGGCCGCAGAGCTCGCCAGGGCCAGTAGCAACCATGGCTGATGGATGAGCAGCCACGGGGCTTTGAGCCAGGTAGGCTCGGGCTGTGCACAGAGCCCCTGGCCGTGCTCCCGTTTTCCCCCGACGTTCCTTTTTCTATTGCTTCATCCACCCTCGAGCAGCCGCCTGGGGCAGTTCCTGGTCAGGTGTACCCGAATCGCTCCAGGAGGACAGTCGCACCCGCCGCCTGAAACGGCATCTCTCTTCAGAGCCTCAAATGTTATTTATTTTCTGATCTGTCTTTTTTTAACAGAGGAGGAAAGCTCCACTACCTTCCTCCTCGTTTATTATGGGCATTAAGTAAACATTATTTCCTCTTAAATTCAATCTAATCGAGTTAATATCAATACTGCACTGAGCCAGACTAACCTAATTAGTGTCGATATTTAATATATTTTCTGCAAGTCGCGCTGAGAATGAGCTTCTTGCTTTCCATCACCGAGTCCATGAAGAAGAAATAGCATTTTCCTCCCAGTTCAGGAATTGGTACTGATGGACTCCCCAGCCCAGGGGAACATCCCCAGCACCGCCTCGGTCTCACACACATTTGCTGAGCGGGAGGTGTTCACTCCAAAAGTGGACGCCATTTCTAACGGGTTGCAAATGGAGAGTTTCCACAGCAAAGGTGTTCCTCAGCTCCCTGCTCCATGAGTAACACGGGTAACACATATCGTATAATTACAGAATCATTAAGGTTGGAAAAGAGCTCTGAGATCATCAGCCCAACACCCCCATGGTCACTAAACCACGTCCCCAAGTGCTACGTCTGCACGTTTTTTGAACACCTCCAGGGACAGGGACTCCAGCCCTGCCCTGGGCAGCCTGTGCCAGTGCCTCACCATTCTTTCAGTACAGAAATTTTTCCTAATATCCAATTTCAAACTCCCTTGGCACAACTTGAGCCCATTTCCTCTTGTCCTCTCACTTGATACTTGGTTGAACAGACTGACCCCACCTGGCTTCCCCCTCCTGTCCGGGAGCTGCAGAGAGCGACGGGGTCTCCCCCTCAGCCTCCTCTTCTCCAGCTGAACAGCCCCACGTCCCTCAGCTGCTCCTCATCACACTTGCTCTCCAGACTCTTCCCCAGCTCTGTTGCCCTTTTCTGGACCCGCTCCAGCACCTCAGGGTCTTTCTTACACTGCAGTGCCCCGAACTGAACACGGTGCTCAAGTAGTTTTATACCATTAAATGTAGAGAAGAAAAAAATCCCCACAAGTCATCACCTTCACAAAGCACATCCTCCTCCTCGTGGTGTTCCCATACATCCATCAAATGCAGCAGGAAAAGTCATCGTGAGAGATGCATGAACTCAAAGTGTCCCTCCCTCAACACCTCCCAGCCCTCTGCTCTGGCGTGCAGGTTTGGGGCGTGACGGCTCCTCAACGAGCCAAGAAGTCGTTGGATTCGCTTTTGTTAGTGTTAGCTGATTGCAAAAATGCAGAGTTAGCAAGCTGCACGAGTTACCATACACAATAGTCGCTGAAAAGTAAATAAAATAAATCCAAGATTCCTGCATGCAGCTGTCATGATGAACACAAAGAGCTCAGCATTAAGTGCTATAAAAGGAGTTTCAGCCTTGATTGCTGCAGGAGAGTTATGGTCCGGACACCAAACTGGTCTCACAATAATAAAACCTGTTGATACCATAAATCAACTGGGCAGAAAAAATTATTCACTGGTTATGTGAAGGGAGCAGGCGTGAAACTGCTGGAGGTCAGAGAAAGGCGTTCCAAGCAGAACAGCACCATATTTTGGTTCTAACAATAGCAGCAAGTTCAACACGATTCAGTATTACTCACAACACAAAGTCCTTTTTGTTTCGGACGCAGCAGCAAATAATCTCATTTCATGGCAAGAGTTTGTAGAGACAATGAAAACTACAATTACCAACTCCAAAAGCTCAAACGCAAGCCACCTTTCTCCTCCCAGACCATGGAACTAATCTTTTCTTTACAAGATCTCATGGTTTTTAGGTGAGAGTAGTTTTATTCTGTCTTTGGCTCCTTAGGCTACCTACCTTGTCCTGCCTTGTGCCCAGGAACATTACAGTTTTATCACGGAAAACAGCCTTACCAGCAACAGCTCCTACCCTAGCTCGGCTCAGCTCTGCAAGCCCATCTTCAAATAATTTCATTCTGTACCTCAGTCCCCACTTTTTGCCCTGAACAGCCATCGGTGTCCTCGGGGCTTGACCTGGGCACCCCTCTCCCAGCAGCTGGGGTGACTTTGCCTGGGTCAGCCAAACCCTCTTCAAGGACCTGGCATAAAGCATGTCTGAGGCTGGGCTCATCTTACGTTCTCCCTCACCCCTCAGCCCCAGATGACTACTTTTTCCAGCTGTTGTGGCCAGCAAGAAGCAAGGAACCAGAGTAGCCAAAGAGCCTTTTCCTAGCAGTGGTCAGAAGGGATGACCATCACCAGATGGTACAGCTGGCCCGGCGTGCCCAGAGTTCACAGCCCCTCCTACCATCTCACTGTAACACACTTAAAACACAAAACATTTCCTATTGAGTCTCAACTTTTAGGGGCAGTGGAAAGTGGGTTTGTGGTGGTGCTTCTCCCTTTCAGTGATAAGAAACCATTACCTGTATCCATACCACACACTGGGAGTGCCTTCACAAGCAGCTGCACTCTTTTTGTGGCCGTTTCTTCAAGGCTGGTCTGATTTATAAGAACCTCATACACAGTTAAAGTCAATAAATGAGGCACATGGTCATTGAGCATATAATTAAAGTCAATAGATTTAGCCGCTTCCCTTCCTTCAGGGAGCGAAAGACCAACCATGTGCATGATTCCCACTGAGCCTCGGGCTCCTCCCTAGCCCTTGGGCAGTTTTTTTTGAGGCTTGCCATCTGGAACCAGCCACGGTATTTCAGCTGAAATTTTACCAGCATCGTGGAAAGTAGAAAACAGCCTGAATTCCCAAGACAAACGTGACATTTTTGCAGAGTTGCCTGCTCCTCTTCAGCACACGGTCCTCCGGCCTGCTGCACACAGCTTTGTGCTGCCAAGTTATTGCCCGTCACCACTGATGTATTTGGCTTTTTCCTGCTAAAGCCCTAATTTCGCCTGACTGCTGGGCCTCGACAGAACCGTCTCCAACTTTTCAAGATCCTTTTAGGCCTGACCCTGTCAAACACAGCAACTGCAGCTCCTTCCACCTCAATGTTCTCCACAAACGCCCTCTTCATGTTAGCCTGTAGAAGGGTCATCACCACCGAAGCAATTAATGAAAACAGTAATTGAGGCACACCTGGGACCAATCCCACCTGAAGCCTCGAATAGCAACCATTACTTTTTTTTTTTTGGTGGCTTTTCTACTATTATCTTTATCTGATGCAAATTCTGTTTTTTCATGTTCTCTTCATGAAAACCAGAAGAGAATCAGCTTCCTGACTACAGCACATACACACCCTCTGCTGCCTTTCCCCACCATGCCATTGGTAATTAAGACCCAGAACCTCAATGTTGTTTCTGATTTGTACCTTCCAGAGTAAGGATGCTCGGAGCACGAGGCATGAGGTCAGGTTGCTCCAGCTTCAGGTCCCAACCAAATGGCAGAGCTCCCTCTGCCCCGAGCACGTGTGCTGCAAACCGCTGTGAGAAGATGTCAAAATCTGCAGGAAACCTCCTGACAAGCTTTGGGAGCCAGATACAGAGAAGCCGTGCAAGTTCTGGATTTACGTAAATATTTGCGCTACACGGTTAAACACAACCACTTTATCCTTCCTGCGATAAAGAGCACATTTCAAATAAACAGGGTTTCAAATGGATGTTTTGACTTTGCGTGCCTTGCACCTTCTTTTGTTCATCGGAAAAACGTTCTGGCTCTAAGAGCTACGGGCGAGACCCCCCCCAGCCCCAGCCGTTACCTCTGGAAAACAGATCATGTCACTCCAACTCCTTCGATTCTGAGTTACCTTTTGGTTTAAACCGTAAAAAATGACCATTTGTGGAAAAAAATGACTTGGACTACGGCTGCTTGTTCCCACGGCAGCATCTCTCAGCTCAGGCGCAGACCCTCCTCCGGACCACCCCACCAGCTGGACATCCTCAGAGATGATTGAATTACAGAGACTAAATTAGTTACTTGAGGAAATAGACTTTTTTCAATTTTTTTTTTTTTTTTTTTCATTAAGGAGACATTCAGAAATCTCTGAGAGTCTATTTATGATTTCTGAGAGTCTATTTATTTTCGGTAAGCAGCTGCAAAAATCATCCTGCAAACAAAAGCTTTAATGAATGCAATGAGTTGATTTCAACTCAAAAGAAGTTATTACAACAGCCCTTATTTTCTTATTAGGACATTTAAGTAGCCCTTTTTAAAAGATTAACAAATATCAAGAATTGTAGGGTTTCTTAAACAGACTGTTTAGAACATTTCTGTTAGAAGTTGTTTCTGTCTAAAAACTACGTTATTGGTATTAGACATCCATGTCCAAAGTTTGGGCCTCAGGTCTGAGAAGCCCCAGGGGGGATCCCCCACAACTGTGGAAATCCCACCTTGGTTTGCAGAATGTGTTTTCATTCCCCCAAAAGACAAAGAAGAAAAATCACTTCAATATTCCCTGATTTGCTCATATTTGTCATCTCCTGCAGCCCAGACCAAACCCATGAGAGCTGCCAAGAACAAATAACTACCGTTTCCATAGATTAGGAGATGAATCATTTATGTTATTTTTAGCGGGTCATTAAGGGCTGGCAGCAAAATTTGCAGGCTGACTTGTGGGGCTTTTGATTGGTGTTAGCATAACCTTCTAAAGAAAACATAAACTGGGATTTAGAACAAAGGAAATGGAAGGAGTGGGAATAATATCTCTAAGTTTTAAAATGACAGTGAGAGATTAAAATAAACAGACTTCATGTGAGTCTCCGACTCAGTCAGCCCTCTCGTTTAAACACAATGTGGCTCAACAAAGGCAAGTGAGAGGTTTTTCCATGAAAGCTGCTCCCCACCGCACAAATACCGACCTGCCCTGGCTGGGATGCTGCAGCTGCTGGGAAAAGCTGGGTCCTCTCAGAGCAAAGGGAATTGTCAGCCTCATCCCGCCTGGTCAAGGAGCAGGGAAAGGTCCTTCTCCTTTCAGGGGGACATCGGGGCACCTCAGAGGAGCCGCGGGAGCTGTGTTTGCAGCCAGCGGGCCCTGCAGAGAACAGAGCTGAGGAGCTTTTCACCCATCAGTGAAGCAAAGCTCCCTGAAATCATAAGAGTCATAAAGGTCGGAAAAGACCTCCAAGATCATCTCTTTGATAAAGAAATAATAAGCTACATGTTAAATATGCATCTTTTAACAGATCATTCTCTTTTACCCTGCTGCAGGCAGCATGAGGAGTGCCTTTCTCAGCTGGAAATCCAGGGAATATGGTATGAAAACTAAACACAGAAACACCGAAGAGTAACCGGCCTGCCCAGGGTTTTTCATGGCAACTACTGAACCGACAGCCGTGTCCCCTCCCCGGGCAGCCCAACTACTGCCAGAGCAAGCCCGAACCTGGGTTTGCACATTCCTTCCCAAATGTGGAGGGACTCGTTGCAAACAGCATCTCGAAGATGGCTTGGGCAGGGTGCTAGCCAGCCGCTTTCCTACATTTCACCATGAAACGAGATCTGAAGCACTGACAGCACGTTTGTCCCGCTGGTGCTGGTCACCCGCAGTGGCTGCAGATCGATGTACAGGGGCATCACCTCCAATGGAGAAACCATCCTACGGAGCCGGATAAAGCAGCCAAGGATGCTGGCAAAGCTGTTGCCCTCCCGTTCCTTAGTGATTTAATGCCGTGCTCTTTGAGATGTTATGGCTGTTGTTGTCCTGAGCCATCCCCAGGCAGGGCAGTCAATCCATCAATAGTTTAAACTGCCTGTTCGCGCACACCCAGGATGAGCAGAACATGGACAAGGAGAGGGGCCGCTGCTTGGGTTGGGGTCACCCCTGCAGTGAGCAGGGGTGTCCCCACAAACAGAATCACAGAATTGTCCAGATTGGAAAAGACCTTTAAGACCATCGAGTCCAACCATTAACCCAACACCGACAAGTCCTCGACTAAACCAGCTCCCTGAGCGCTGGGTCTGCCCGACTCTGAAATCCCTCCAGGGACAGGGACTCCAGCCCTGCCCTGGGCACCCGTCCCAGTGCACATGAGCCCTTCCAGTAAAGAAATTCTTCCTAATGTCCAACCTAAACCTCCCCTGGCGCAACTTGAGGTCATTTCCTCTTGTCCAATACTTGATCCTTGGTTGAACAGACCAACCCCCCCTGGCTCCCCTCTCCTGTCAGGGAGCTGCAGAGAGCGATGGGGTCTCCCCTCGGTCTCCTCTTCTCCAGCTGAACAGCCCCAGGTCCCTCAGCTGCTTCTCATAAAAAACTTGTTCTCCAGACCCTTCCCCAGTTTCTTGCCCTTCTCTGGGCCTGCTCCAGCCCCTTGATGTTCTTCTTGGTGTGAGGGGCCCAAACCTGAGCACAGGACCCCAGATGGGGCCTCACCAGTGTCAAGTCCAGGGGCACAATCCCTGCCCTGCTCCTGCTGGCCACACGCCTCTCAACTTCTGAGCAGCTCCAAAATACAACTGAAAAAGGACTCTTGCTTCCACAATGGGCTCGGCTGCTCACAGGAGCCCTGGAAGGATTAAATCTAGCTTCAGCTTCATCAGCTCCCACAGCAGTCATCAAATTAAAGGGCTCTGGTTCAAGCCTCAAAGGCAGAAAGGATGCTCCGCCGCGGCGGCTCAGGCGAGAGCACACGATGTGCGGGGAGGCTGCCAGAGGTGGGGTTGGATGAGATGAGGTTCACGTCCTTTCTGAAGGAGGGAATTCAGTGCCTGAAAGGACCGGCCTTTGAGAAGGTGGTAAAAAGTGACATGCCTGAATACTTGAGGGCAGAGGCGAGCTGCTGCCTCGTTATCTGCTCCACGGCTTCCTAATAGAAAGCCCCTTCTCCTTTATTAACAGCATCAAAAAAACTCATTTCTCAGTGGGTAATGAAATAGTACCTGGCCACTTACAGTAACGCAGGTAATGGACAAAATCGGCTCTTGTCCTCCCCCGCGCGTCCCCTCAGATCTCATTATCAGGTTCCCAGCACAGGCACATCCATACTTGGTCGAGCAATGCTCTGCAGAAAATAATGGAGCAGATGGCACCGGTCCTGAGAGCTGAAGCTGGACAAACCTCCTCCCCAGGCAGGATGGGCGCAAGGGACAGGGACGAGGCGAGCACAGACGGCTGGTGACGTGCCTGTCGTACGCGCCCCCGTCCGCAGATGCCTGCGGACGGGGGCGCGTACGACAGGCACAGCACCAGCCATCTGCACTAACAATCCTGCGATGGCTTTCTTCGGATTTTTTCTTTGAAGAATGGATTTAATATGGAGTAAATTGAATTGAACCTCTGCTGTAAATGGAGGCATTTGTTTCTTTGAGTCTCAGGGGAAGTTTTCATTAATTATACTGAGCCCAGAGGCCGAGTTGGCAAGAAATACATTTCCAAGGGGGAAAAAGAAGGGGGGGGGGAAAAAAAAAGCGAGGCAAAGATAAACTTCAATATGGTTTTCGTATAGAAAAAAAATAACATATTTCAGCATTAGGGGTTATCAGTGAATTTTGCCATCTGAAATGGATCTCTGAACATTCCAGGTGTGGTGCTCAAGCTGCCCGCAGAGAGCAGAGGTGGGACTGAGCTCGGTGGGGACCTGCTGTTGCTGCAGTGCCCAACATGGACCAGGCTCAATCCTCTCCTGCTTGTGGTCCTCCCAACCCCCCAAAGTCCCCCAGCATGCCCCAAGTGCAGAATTCTTCCTCCTCCTGGGTGACCTACTCACAGCCTGGACCTTTCCCAGCAAGGGGTGTCCAGGTTTCTCTTTCCTCCCAAGCAATGTAGACATTGAACTGTGTCCCACCAAGCACTTTGTGGTCCTCTGTCTTCTGGTTTGCTGCATCAAGGACTGGAGGTGTGAGAGCAGGAGTCCAGTGGCACCAGTTTATTGGGAAACACAAGGGCTCCTGCCAGAAACATGCACGAAGGTCCTGGAGAAGAGCTCCAGGAGAAGCTGCTCTGAAGTTCTGGATGAAGGCAGGGATGCTGCTCATCCAGCAGAGATTCAAAAAGAGTACGTCAGCTAAAGCTGCAGGGAATTATTTTAAGTGTTGAAGCCCTCACGTAAGATCCGGTGTCAGGAAACAAAGCTATTCCAAACTAAGCCTTTGGAAAAGGCAAGAGCATCAATGAAAATGCGCATGTGAAGGAGGACACCAGTTCTCCAAGCTCAGACTTTTTTGGAAGGAAGGCAGGGAGGAAAGGAGAAAAGGAGGAATTCACTTTGCTAATGGAATTTTTCTTTGCTTTTAAAGAAATAATTCATTTCTTTTAGGAAGGCGGTCTTCCTCATGGGCAAACCAGTGAATGTTTCCAGACTGTGGCAGCAAAGATGCGAGAAGCCAGACTAGAAGAGGTGCCAGGCAGAAAGAAAGCCCTGAACCATCACCTCCTGATGCTGCAAGTGTTTGCTGTAAAGGGAGCTCCACAGACAAGATTAGAAGATTAGCAACAGCGCAACGCACTCGCGTCACAGAGCTCGCGAGTTTCATTTTTCCGTGGGAGGTTGCAATATCAGCAACGTGGCTGTGCTGGGGGTCTGCAAAGAAATGTAGGCAGAGGGGTGGGATTGGGGTGGGGACCTGGCTCAGTAAGACCTCATTGTCCTGTTGTTTTTTCCTTAAAAAGTTGAGTGTGAAAGGGTGTTACCAGGAAGCCGAGCCTCCCATGGTGCTCAGGCTGCTGGTCAGGACATGGCCCTGTGGGAAACAGAAAATGAGGCCAAGGAGACCATGTCCAAAAAAGCAACAAGATAAAATAAGCCAAATATTTGGAATCTGGAGGAAATTTTTTAGGATTGGGGATACTGGATTGCTTTGGCTTTTACTTGTATTATTCACTATTTTTGCCTCCTTTCATGATCATTCTCTTTTCTATTTTGCCTAGAAGTGGAAGCACCTTAACTTGTCTTTCTGAGACGCTTCTCTCTTCACTCAAGTATTTGTTTTGATATCTCAAACGGTGGCGTTTCTAAATTTTAAATCTGAAGTTCCCATTTCCTCATCTTAACATGTTAGCTAGCAACTAGCTGTGAACTTGCTGCTGGGATGAAATCACTTCCCAAAAGCAGACATACCAATTCTGACATGAAGCCTGGGAACAGAAAAAGTTACTTGTGGCTGGAACTGATCTGGTTCTGCTCTTCTCGATGTGTCCAAGCTAAAGAATTCCTTTTACATTCATTTGTCTTCATGAAAGCCTTGAAGAGGAGAAGAGATAAATGATGAACATAATGTAAATATACAGATTTTCTTCATTCTTAGAGCCTTTGTGACACGCTCTCTTGGGAAATACTCCCAGCTGAAATGGAATTTTGCTTCACAGCTCTCACACTGCTCTTGTGGAACACATGAAGCCTTTAAAAGCCAGCAATCACCCTGTGAATAGTTGTGCCACGGTGAGAACACAACGGGCAGCTTAGAAATCCACTGTGTAGAATTGCCTACAAAATTGAGTTTGTCCACATGAATAAATTATCTAAATTTATCATTAAATGAGATTGATGACTGGGTTGTGGCTGCGGGGCAGGGTGGACCCCAAGGATCTTCCCCAGCCCACCTGCCCAAGGATGAATTCAGGACGAAATTGCTACTGCCAGCACAACCCTCTCAGCTATAGAGCGCGGCCTCCAGTGGATTTTGCAGATCGAAATAAAGTGATCATGGACAGTTACGTGAAGAAGTTAAGAAAAATGTACATCTGAGAAACCAGATGGGATTTGGGCTCGAACGTGGCAGTCTGAACTTTGTAGTAGTTGTACCTTAAATAAATGTAACTGCACTAAGAACTGCAGCACATTCTCTAAGAGTAAAATGCAGTTTAGGCTTGGATTTACAGGCCAGCCTTGGAAACGCAGGTATCCAATTTCCCAGGGAATGAGGAATCTTGATTTTCTTATACTCCACTCAAAATCACAGAGTTTGGATCCAACAAATACTACTACATGCTTTAGAAGTATGAACACAGCATTGCCTAGGGACAGAGGAGAAAAAACAAGCCCCATTTGCAGCCCTCTCCACATTAGTAGAGCTTCAAGTTCTCCCACTTGTTGCACACAACTAAGAAAAACTGCTCAGACTTACTCATTCCAGATAACCCTGATATTTGAAGATACAGGTAAAATTCTAGCCATGCGCTCCAGTTTCTTCATTAATTCTAGACACTAATATAGACTTTTGGGGCTTTTTAAGAGCAGCTCGCTCAGCATTCCACATGCAAGAAAAATACCTGAAATTTCTATTGACTGACTAATTAAAAGAGCGAGAGGAAGCAATTGCAGAATCCTCTGTGATTTCTAAAAGATATCAATGTCTACACTCATTAACTCATATTCATTTTGCCTGTGCATCAATCAACAAACGCATCTTCCTTGTTCAGAGATCAAATACTCTCAATTAATAAGCGTTGCTAACTGGATTTTTTCTTCCTGTAAATGGCAGGTTGCATCACCTTAAACCCTCTGCAACTCCAGCTTTGAAGTGACGGGCTGGGATTTGTTTCTCATGCAGGACCAGGTGAGGGCTCAGTGCTGCAGGGTCCCTGCGAGCTGGGGGTCCCTGCACTCGAGTCTCTTTAAAACTCTTCTCCATTTTGCAAAAAAAAGGTGTTTTCTTCTCTCCGTTTCTGCAACCTGAGTCAGAAACACGATATTTCCTCCCAAGGCGAGAGGGGGAAAGCTCCCGGCTCTGGGAGTGAACCACAGTTCCACAGCCTTTTGGTTTAATAAAGCAGGAATATAATATAACAGGTGGAAAACATGGTATGCAATAGAGGAAAAGTAAATTTTCCTGGATGCTTACAGAGCTAGAAACAGCAGCTGAAAGCAGAGGAGTCTTGGGGGACCGGCAGGGCAAGGGCCGAGGCTCTGCCTCCGTTTTGCACCACCTGGCTTTTCAGCAAGACACGAGAGAATCAATATTTTCCTAATGGAAGATGATAAAAGGGAGGAATAAAAATTGCACTGGTAAGTCAGGTGCTGCACACAATAGCGGATAAAAAAATTATGAAGCACTTACCAGGCTCAAACTCATTTTAGTGTTTTGCGAAGCCAGGCCTGTAATGGTTAGGAAGCCGTACCAATACCTAAGTGCATTTGCTTTCCTGGAGGTAATGCCCCTGAGTCCACTGAATCTGTAAATACGCAGGATATTGAGCTGCCATTTCCCAGCTTGTGCTCTGACACAGGCCCAAAGCAGCAGAACATGAGATATCTTCACATTTCTGTGTCCATGGTCAGCGGTGACGGCAAGGGCCAGCCTGCAAATCTGCAAAGCGGGTCAGCGTTTCCACTGAAATGGAAAGTATGCACAGGATGGCTTGACATTTCCTATATATACAAGCGTATAGAATTACGGCAAACAGATTTCTGTTACAGCAACTTTCCTGTAAAAGTAAAAGCTGGAAGTTTCTAAGAACTGTGCTGACTAATGTGGTGCAGCTCTTGGCTGTGCTACAGCTGGAAGATAAAAAAAAAAAAGCCTTTCATCAAATGCTTGCGACTACAGCTGATAAACGCCAAAAAATGTCCAAGTCCGGGGAATCCCAGGGTGGAAGAGAGGATGGGAGGTGCTGACTCCTGCCTTTGCTGCTGTTTGCAAGGCTGGGGCTGGGAGCCAAGCACGGGGACGGGGAGAGCAAGGTCCCGAGGATGCCCCTGCTCTCACGGGTATGGGAAGAGCAGCACCTTGCTCCACCATGATGGTAAAAACGTCAGAAAGTAGCCAGATGGGGATGACGGCTCTGGCACGCAGCTGAAAACGAGATTCTGGTCCCAAGTTTCGCAGCACGAGTTGCAGAGGCGGTGACTGATTCCAGCTCCAACTCTTCCAGCCGAGCCCAGAGAGGAGCGATTGAGCCGTGCTGGAGGGAAGGGGGTGGCTGTGGCAAAATCAAAGCTATCTCCGTGATCAAGGACTTGGTTCTGGTTTGCCTTTGGCACCCCCTCACCACGTGGATTCAAAGGGCAAGGACCAGAGCTGCAAAACCGCGCTGGATTTTGGACAGGAGCTGCCCCACCTCATCGCTCCCACTTTGCTTCTAACACTGTTAAGCCAGGCTGCTGGTTCTCAGAATGGACACGGTTTAATTAGTCTCATTACTCAGTTTTAGCACTGCACAATTATTTTCCGGGGAACAAATGGGATCTTTATTCAATACAAGCGTGATCTGGGCCTTGACATAAGAAAGGAAATGCCCCTTTAAGTGTAATGTGATCTGAATCCAGGTCTGCACAATCTAATCGAGGGACTAAATGCAGCCTTTTGACTTCAGAAAGAATGGGAAATACGTGATGGACCTGGAGTCGCCCGCAAGGGAAGGCGGATGGGATGGCTCCAGGGAAGTCATAGAAAGAAGGGATAATTAGAGGGGGTCTCAAGAAAATTGTCTCCTGCTCAGACGTATAATCACCTGGTTGCATTTTCCCACCCCTCACTTCAAGCCCTCCCCCTAAGGAAACCAGTTTCTGGCCAGTCCGAGGTGCTTAGAGTCAGCTTCAGGCCGACGCTATTTCTCTTAAGAAAATCGTTGAACAATTAACTGTGAATTCAGCTGCTGAGAGTTTCATCTCGAAGTTTCTCCCGAATAAATGGTGCAAAGGAAATTCACGCCTGCAGAAGGGAGCAGCTGAAACACTGGGAAGCACACAAGCCGCTCCTCTCATGGTAGATATTCTTTTGACAGAAACCAGACACGTGTCTCTTCGCAGCTGAAGACCAACCATTCCCACTCCAGGAAGATCGCACAAAGCTCATCGCACAAGGTAGTGGCTGCACACTTACAGAAAAAACAAACATAACCAAGAGACTTTCTGTGGATGGGCTTTCACGAGATGCTGACCTGGCTGTAACCAGTAACCCACATTTTGGAGGAACAAGAAAAAAACAAACCCCAAAATGCTGCACATACCACCTGGCAACCTTCCTGATGTGGCCACAGGCTGCAGAGTGTCCTGTCTGGCCTGGCGAGAGGATGGTGGCTCAAACAGGGCTACCGGACCCAGCCTCAAACCGCAGCTCTCCATGGATTCATCCTCAACGAGTGGCTGATACAAAGACAGCAGATGTGGTTAACAGAGAGCCCACATTTGTGTGCTGGACCTGGGAAAAAACTCAGCAGTACCTAGTCTCCATGGATCTGTTGGAGCAAGTCCAGGTAAGGGCCACAAAGATGCTCATGGGCTGGAGCAGCTCCGCTACGAGGACAGGCTGAGAGCTGGGGCTGTTCAGCCTGAAGAGAAGGCTCCTGAAGGGGAGACCTTGGAGAGGCCTCCCTGTGCCTGAAGGGGCTGCAGGGAAGCTGGGGAGGGACTCCTGACCAAGGGGTGCAGGGACAGGACAAGGGGTAACGGTTTCAAACTGAAGGTGGGAGATTCAGACGAGGTATTGGGAAGAAATTCTTCTCTGTGAGGATGGTGAGACCCTGGCCCAGGTTGCCCAGAGAAGCTGTGGATGTCCCCCGCTGGCAGTGCCCAAGGCCAGGTTGGACGGGGCTTGGAGCAACCTGCTCTGGTGGGAGGGGTCCCTGCCCAGGGCAGGGGGTCAGAATAGGATGGTCTTGAAGGCCCCTTCCAACCCAAAACACTTTAGGGCTCTTTGATTGTAAAGCTGTTTTACTCAGCTACACTTAAAACTTGAAGTGATTGCAAGAAGACCGACACCTCTTAGCTAGGGAAGGCTGGAAGGGAGCAACTTGGCCCCGATCAGCCCAAGTGAGCCACACCAAGGCCACAGATCACACACGACAGTGCTTCCCAGTCCATCACCACAGCTGATTCCTGCCCTGGGGCTCATTTCTGTTGATTCCTTGTCCCCTCCACAGCCTTGACCCATCGCAGCCTCCCGGCGCTCGGGGCTCCCCACTCCAACCGGCCACAAGCCCCGCACAGGCTTCCCTTCAGCATGGCAGCTCCCACATCCAACACCTCCCCGAAATCTCATTTCAGCATTTCTGATCTAATTTGGGAACACTGATCAAGGATATTCATATGAATGGGGAATAACGGGAAAATCACTTCTGGTTCCCTTTCTCCTGGGAAGGGGGGATTAATGCAAAGTGCTCACCTCTGATGGCATCACCCCGCGCAAGCAGGGAGCGGGGGGTTTCCAGCCCAGCTCTGCCACTCAAGGGTGCCCACCATTCCTGGGACATCCCATCTCCCCCTTAATTCCCGACAGGTACAGGCACAGGCACATCTTCAGTTTACACTTTCTACAGCTGCCCAGTTTCATCACTCTTTACCTCTGTGTTAGTGAAGACACTACAAAAAATATGAGGACTGGGAATATAGAAATTAAATCTGATATTCATTCCAAAAAAATAAATGTTGTAACCAGAAACATGATAATTTAAAAGAGATATTAAGGGAAGATGGTTTTCACTAGAGGGAAGGGAGTTACTAGCTCACACAGTACAACCACAGAATCGCCCAGATTGGAAAAGACCTTTAAGACCATCGAGTCCAACCATTAACCCAACACCGACAAGTCCTCGACTAAACCAGCTCCCTGAGTGCTGGGTCTGCCCGACTCCGAAATCCCTCCAGGGACGGGGACTCCACCCCTGCCCTGGGCAACCCCTTACAGCGCCTGAGAGCCCTTCCAGTAAGGAAATTCCTCTTAATACCCAATCTAAACCTCCCTTGGCGCAACATGAGGCCATTTTTCCTTGTCCTATCACTTGTGACTTGGTTGAACAGATCGACCCCACCTCTCTACACCCTCCTGTCAGGGAGTTACCGAGAGCAACCATGACACCTTTGAGTCTTTTCATTACCAGTTGTTGACATTCTGGAAAATAACAAAAGCTCCCCATTTTCATACCACCTACCAGCCTACATCCCCTATAGCATCTTAGCAATTTTGCACGTGCTTTCACAGTATACTCCTCTGCAAATGAGCAAACAAGGTGTTTGCTGGGTATGTACACCTCCAGACCAGTTTTCCCAGGACTTAATCACTCTAGACAATCCAGACTACTCTGCCTGTGTGTCAATACATGTAATTACTCGCTGCTCAGAAGGCAGGGTGCCTAGGCAGGCTGACAGGATTGCCTTTGTGCTCTGTACCACACACTGAAACACAGTATTGACCCAGCATGGAGAGCACAGCCTTAATTTTAATTACAAGAAACTCAGAAGCCTGTACCTGTTTAAAGCTCTACCTGAGCTCAGACGCTCAGTGCTGGTTCCCCCCTTGTGGGGGACAGATCATCGGACAATGACGCCACCGCGGCCATGCACGAGGGCTGGTGTGGGTGAGCTGGTGCGGCTCAAGGCTTTTAAAGCTGTGCTCGTGATTATACAGAGAAGAACTTACTTGCTGAGGTCTTTCCACAAAAATTAATGCTGATAAGCATAAGCAGAGTCCAAACCCAGACCGGAGAGTGTGGTAACAATATTTATCCTGCAGAAGTTAATAAAAGGCTAACCTGCAATGATTCCCTGAGCTCATAGATCAAGGTAACTGAGAATGAGACAAGATAACCACCCTGAGGGCTGGATTGAAGGCACTCACCTCCACCCCTGCCCTGGCTGTGCAGAAGCCCGAGGGCTCGACTCTCCGACAGCAAAGCAGACGACAGTTACCCCAGCCGGGTACCGCCAGTGTTCCGCACCACAGTCCAAGGCAGCTTTTCATCAGCTGGCCAGGGAACGTCGCCCGACTCATGTCTTGTGTCAGCCGTCGTTCTGAGAAACAACACTGTTTTCCTCACAGGAAAATTTAAACCCAAGCCAGGGTCATCTCATCATCTGATTTTGCATGCAAGCAGCACATGCAGATGTCAAAAACAAGTGATGCACCAAGGAGATTCAAAGCGTGTTTTAATTAAAATTATTCCAATTCCAAATATGAACCAAATTGTTACCAAAATTAACATTACATGATATCTAGTGAAAGGTGTCCCTGCTCACTGCACAGGGATTGGACTAGATGACCTTTAAAGTCCCTTCTAGCCCAACACATTCTATGATTCTATAATTTACTTTTTTTTAAGCAGAAGAATCCTGTTAAAAGTTACCATTCTTTACCAGCTATTGGGCTTCACTTCATTCTCGATACTCAGTAAAATATCAACAGGAGAAAAAGCACTAAACTTCATTTCCAACCTAATTAAAAAGAAAATTTTAAAAAAAATCTAAGGAAAATCAACACTCTTTTAGTTGGACTGTTGGATTACAACAGACAAGAGAAACTAACTGTGCATCCTGAGGGGCAGTAAGAGGAACCCAACACTTTTGATCTAACCTCTTGCGACACTCGCATGGCAAACGAGAAATGCTGATCTCCACCAGAGCAATATTCCTGAGCGTGTGTCGCGACTGCTCTCGACCACCGCTCCCCGACTCGAGAAATCCCAAAGCCGAAGGAGCACAAAACAACAGAAATGGACCACAAGGAGACCGCAGGCTGCGGGCCACGGCGTCCAGCCAAGCAGCAGCAGAACAGAGGTAACTTCACAAAGCAAGAAACCCCCAGGAATCCAGCGTTGGATCAAAAGGGGTGAAATCCTCAGAGGCAAATTAAAAGAAAATCATTAGCAATTCAACCTTCAGTGTCATCTTCTTCAGCCGTTTCAACATTTGATTTCAAGCTTCGGTTTTACAAATCAAGCCTTCTGGTCTGCGAACTGCAACGAGAAGGGAAAACAAGAGATAATTATGCCATGCACCTACAACACCCACACACTAGTTTTTTACTTTTCAAAAATAAAATACACTTTAGCATTAGATTATCTTCATGCTCTGTGCTGGTATATCGAAACCCATGCAGTTACCGTTGCCAATATTCCCTATCAACACACAAACAAACAAAGAGAGAGAGAAGAAAAGAGCAGGACAAAAAAGATTTCCTGTCTGCAGTTCAAACCACCGTACGTCTGCTGCAGGACTCAAATTTATACTTTACTCACCAGTATCACCATGGCCTCTCACACAGGCAAAACTATTTTAAATTCCTTTTTTTTTTAAATTCTTTTGGGGGTATGCAGGTGCCTGCAGGGATGCAGAGGAGAACAAGGTAGCACTGAACTGAGTTCTGCCTTGGCCACTGACCACTCAAGGCCAGCAAAGACCACGAAATCTGTCCTTGGCACCACGAAGTGACCGAATCTGCAGGATTCCCACTCAAAGAAAACAGGCAGGCAAACTGGCAAGAGCTACGATGCTCCTACGGAGCAGAAGTCCAAGTAGGGAGATGGGAAGAAGGAAACTCATGCTTTTTTAGTGGGGTTATTTATTATGCAGATACTCATCAAATCCCCCCTTCCACACGTGCTTTGTTGCAGCCCTCGGTTCCTCTCCTTCTTTCTGCCCCCCCTTGCCCCTTTAACCCCCCGGCGTGGCAGGGAGCATGCTGCCCTGAGGAAACGTGTTCACTGCCCGGTAGGAACATGCCCAATACCTCTGTTGGCCTGTGTGGGAGCAACGTGTGATCAAGTGGATACAAACGGACTAGGAGCGCGTTAAAAGATTTTGTAAATCAAAGTTTTTGACTTTCCGGGGAGTGAAGTTCTTTATCAGGACACTTGGGAATGGAACCTGAAGTTGTAAAGACAGAATAACACATTTTACGGATGGGATTGCATGACAGCAGTTGGCAGTTCCCGAGAACAAAGCCTAAGCAACCAGAACCAAAGATCTAACACACGTCCTTGAGCAAGAGAAATCCCGAGAACCTCTGACAGCATTTGTAAGGGCAGGCTGGTGCTTTGCTCCGACGCTTTGCGCTCTGTTCGCTGCCCACGAGGATCAGGAGAAAATTCTCCTTTCTTCTCCCCGACGCACAGTTATGCTTATGAAGGCTGGAAGGATTTTAGGCTTCCACTGAAGCTCTGGAGAACAAAGTCAGAGGTCGAGGCAGAGCGCCTGGGTAGGCTTAAGGCATCTGATGCACATGCTTTGCTCACACGTTCAGATCTAAAGCTGAGATTTCACATCAAGAGGAATTCTCCTGCAGACCCAAGGTCAGGGACCTTGTTCCAGGGAAAAAAAGAAACGATCTTTCACACCACATGTATCTGCTTCCTAGGATCACCTGGGAAACCTAATAAGTCATCTGCAACTGCAGAGACCAAAGCTGCCGGCAATGCCCTCGGTGAGTCACAGCGTGATAACTACAGAGCACGGCACGACACGGCGTGATCTGCACCGAGATACTGGTACGGCAAATCGCGAGTCTGCAGCTGCCAGCGGGGATCAGAGGGATGTACCCGTTCAAAGGCAAGAGCTCACACTTTGTATTTTTCTGCTGTGGATAATCCTTTCCAGCAGACAAAAAAAAAAACCCAAAGTTATTAAAGTAAAAGCTGGCAAAAACCCCACATTATTCCTTCAGGGACAGCATTAGCAGATCCCAAGTACAGCACAAATCTGTGTAGGACCAAAAGACAGCACGGATTTAACAGCCTCTCCCCTGCACATATACTCAGGTACAAACCCATCCACACCTCATGTGTTTTAGGCGACCTGCCTTGAGAAGAAAAGTCACTATATGGCATCACATTAATTACCACATGTAAGCAATTTCAATCTACTTGCTGAAACACAGGACCTTGGGTAGAGAAGTAGTGCTTATAAATGAAATAGCATTGCTCAAATATCAGCCTTACTGTGGCAAAAGCTCTTTTCTTGAAGCTCCTTAATACATTTCAACCCTATAAAACCACGACATGAAAAGCCTGAAGTGCACTCTAAGCTCTTGGCTGCCAGGACAGCTCCCTCGACGAGGACTGCAAACCTCACTGCGGAGAAACCTAACGACGAAAGCTTTAAGACCCTACGCACACTCTGCTTTTGAGTAGATTAAAAATTACGTGAGGTAAGAATTACCAGGAGACAGTTTAGCGAGAAAGGCGGAGGACTAGAGGGGGAATTATTTTTAGAGTGACAGCATTAAGGCAGCAGCCCACTCACCGCAGCTTTCAGAGCCTGATCTAGGTCTTCCAGTAAGTCTTCTTCATCTTCCAAACCAACCGACAGGCGAATTAATGTATCACTGATTCCAAGAACTTCTCGATCTTCTTTAGGTACGGAAGCATGAGTCATGATGGCCCTGGAGGAAAAAAAAAAAAAAGCCTTTTCTTAAGAAGTTTTGACTTTTATCAGTAAGGACCAAAGAAATTGGTTTCCTGCCAGCATCCCCTGAAATTCCATGAAGGCTTCACACTTTTTGGGTAGCACCTGCTGGTTGATCCACAGACAGCAAGAAATCGTACCATCAGTTACTGGAAGTTACACAAACTGCAGAAAAGTCAGTCACTTTATCTCCCACTGTTTCCATACAGTATTTCCAAGCTACACATGACGAATAAGAAGTGGTTACTTAATCTGGAACTGAAAAAGGAGAAAGTCCTTTTCCTTCCAGAGAGCTCAATTTTTTTTTTTTCTAAAAAACAGTATTTAAAAGCTCTGCTTCAAGCATGTGGAGACACAGCTATAGTACACAATCTCCAGTATAAAATCTGGGGGGGTTTTTTGTTTATTCTCTCCAGCTCTGGAGAATACATGTAAGAAGCTCCTTGCCCCCCACGCTCAGTCGCTGACACCCACCAACTCACAATCACCTTTGAACTGCTTGAGCGTTTTACGCTTTGCTGTTACTCTAAAACGACTAACTGAAATTACTCAGAGTATCAGTTGAGTCATAACTTCCCGTGTATCTTTTGAAAAAGCAAAAAAAAGCCCACAAAAAAATCCTATTTTTAGCCTCTTCACCTAGACTGACATCCCTAAAACCCCCGCAAAACATACCGACAACTCGGCACAGCGTACCAAATGTGCCCTCTGGTGTAAGCAGCCAGAACTGCAGATCTCTCCTCAACAGCCTGACCACATCTGCTCAATTCTACTCAATTCAAACATACGCTGACTTGGATTTCTTATCACAGCAAGAAAATGCAGCTCGGTCTTCTCGTCAAAACTCGGCAGCATGGAAATGTTTTCATCGCCACGTTCCTACATTCGTGTCTGGAGCAGTCGCTGGGTTTTGTGCTTCCCAACCACTATCCTTGACTTTCAGTAACATTCAACATAGCTTTGCATACTAGAAAAACTTTATAGCTCCCATAAAAACAGATCAGAAGCTTCTCTGTTACCCTACAGTTATTTTGAACTTTTAAGATGAAGAACGACTTACGGAAGTTCTGCGAGGCTTTCATATCCGCCCAGACTCTCAGCCAGGGTAAAAACCTACAGGAGAAAAATTAAGAGAAGTTAAAGTAAGAAGTGCAAGGTTAGGAATGCTTAAAGACAGTTAAGGAAAAACAAAATGTTAAGGGTTTTCTTCCTGAGTTTTCCTATAATAGCTTTTATATTACAAAAGCTATTAGCTGCAATTAGGGGGGAAAAGGGTACATTCAGCAGATGAGAGCTATTAAGCCTTAACCCAAACTTGTCCTAAAAAGGCTCTGACACAAGACTGGAAAAAAAAAAAAAAAGGATGCCCATGTGGAATAAATACCCCTCGGGAGTCGTTCCTAGAGCGCAATGCATGGGCAGCAGTGAAGGAAGAGCAAGAGGGAGAACGCAGCTCTGCTTGGGCTCCACCACTTTTCTTTCTCTTCAGAGGAAGAATAGACTCAGATCTTAAAAATTTCAGCTGAGGTTTAACCAATTACATCCTATCCTCAGACACCCTTCTCTCAGCATCACTCAGCGCTGCTCACGTTTAACACTCCTGCTTTTCAGGCTGGCAAAAGGCAGAGTTGATGGGGGAAAACACTCAAGAATTTCAGATTTTTCCCAGAAGGCTGAACAGATTTTTTCACTCGTTGCTCAGTTAGTTTAGTATTTCAAAAACCAGACTAAGTTTCTCAGGACTAATGTTTGTGAAACGCCTACTGTTAGGTAAGAGGCGTTTGTTTTAGCACTGCTCTCTGAATTATGGACACGTATTCCTGGATGACAAGAAGTGAGCCAGCTGCGTGCACGCACGGATTCACCACTGTCTCCTGTGAATGCACTTGCTGCCCTCAATGTTTCTCTGCAGCCCTTGTTGCTCATATTCACCTTTTTTTCCTTAAAAAAAAAAACAAAACAAAACAAACAGCTAAACCTATTAATCAAATAATCCTCTTTTCAGCCTGGTTTAAGTAAATTACTTTATTTTCATCGTGACCTAGTGATAACCTGACTGTTCGCCAAGTCAGAGGGCTGAAGTGAGGACACTCCTAAGGGACTACTTCTCACGGAACATATTCCCTGGCACTTTTTGTCAAAGCGGGTAGATCTCCTGTGCTCTCTCATGTAAAACAGTATTTCATGAGAAAATCATATTTTTAGTAGATTCATTTTCAGTTGATGACATTAGCCAGAAAGTTAGTTAGACAGAGAGGAGGAGGAAATTCCAGTTTACCTTTGTCATTTACTACTGATTTGTCTTTCCAAGAAGAAAAGAGTCAAAACACAAGAGCAGGATGCAAATTAACCAGAGATCAAGACTAGCAAACACATTAAATTAATACAAGCAGAATTAAGATATTGCAAAGACTGAAGCAAAAGCGGATGGTTTAGGTACAATAAATAAACAGCTCTTCTCCAGGCTGAGGGACTCCCTCATGATTCAGGTAATTTCTCAATGTTTTTCTCCTTTGAAATCCTACAACAGGGTTACATCAGCCACAGCTTCTCTGCTTTCACAGACTACAGGCATTTTTGCGAAGGGCTGGCACGCAGACCCTTTATTAGCAGCAATGCCCGGGCTAACCTGGATATACTACACCCTACTGTGTAAACAAAACCTTCAAAGGAGCTGAGGCATCTTCCTCCCTCCTCTCATTAGCCTCCCATTTACAAATAATCTATTATTTAGAGATGACTATGCCCAAAAGGAGCTTTGAAAGGACAGAGAAAGACTCTCCCCACCCCAAGAAAAAAACACTTCCTTCCATTATCACCCTTAAGAAAATCTCAAGTCCCTCACAGGCAGTGTTTGAAGTGATTTACCTTTAAATTCTTCAGAAAGGCCATGGCATGTTTGAGATTTCCTTTAATGTAGAAGGTTACCATCCCAGGACAGCCAGTGCACTGCCGCTTGACCAGCTCGTGCTGCGGGTGCGAAGGCAAGCCTGACATTTGGAGAAATGGCTTTAATTACCGTCGCTTCGAAAGGGTAAAAGCAGTTCATTCTCGGCCCATCACCCGGGCACCAACACGAAGGGCGCACCGAGGACCAAGGACCTGTGGTGTGACACGGCTCAAACTCTGCTCCAAGGTGCTGCCAACCCACCTGGGTAAATGACTTTCTCCACCCGGGAATCCGACTCAAGGAATCGAGCGACAGCTAACGCGTTGTGGAAGTGTTGTTTCATCCTGACCTGCAGAGTCTTCAAACCACGATTGCACAGGTAACAGTCGAAGGGGGATGGAACAGCTCCAAGAGCTACAGGAATCAAAATAAAATTCCATGGAAAACAAAGAGTTGTTGGTTTGTTGAGTCTTTTTTTAGCAAAACTAAATACGGTCCTAATTTCCAAAATTTCTAAAGATAGAACAAGTGGCAAGACATCCGATGCAGTCTGTCTTCCTCATCTCACACACTTGGGAAGCTAATTAATGAGCTGAATTAACAAGCTGAAGACTCAAGGACTGAATTTATTAAACACAATATACCTTCACTCTTTCTGCTGTAGACAGACAGCAGACAGAAATTTAGTCATTACAGAAATTCAGTCCTTGTAATTAAGGGGCAGCAAAATTGTTAAAATCAACCTATGTAAGGAAAATTGTGCATTTGGAATTATCCTCTGATGTGTGAATGAGTTCAAAAAAACTCCTGGTGTACTTGACACGAGTTAGATGAAATCTTATAAAGGCGTAATTTAAATGTTTGCATGCCTCTTTGTATATGATGTCAAGTGAATATAGGAAACGATGGCCACAGTCTTAACAATCACAGAATCACAAAAGCTGTGATTCTTAACTACCCTTAATTATTCTTAACTATAACCCAAAGCGAGACTCCGCCTTGGTGAACAAATGCTGAACAACCCACACCACTCTAAGCATTTTTGAAGAAGGAATTTGCAAGTGGAGACCAGTGTCAGTAACTTTATCTGAGAGAGAAGCCACCGAGGGGTACCAAAAGCCATCATGCTGGCCTAAGGCCACCCTACATACCGGTAAAAGGCAGGGAGGAGAATTCAGGTTTCCTACACCTGTGTCACTGCTTTCTCTCCAGTCATCTAAACGCCTGAACGACATCCCTAGAGAGATTTTGTACTCGTGCACATCCAACATGCTTCCCACTATGAGCTGATGATTCATTTCAAGGCATTCCCCACGTTGACTACTCACAGTTTTGCAAGAACTTGAGCCTTTCATAGAGATCAGCACAGTTTACTGAAACGAGTCCCATTACGACATCACTATGCCCTAAAAAAAAAAGCAAGAGGACAAGAACAGAATCAGCCACTCCATCTGCTCCAAGGTTCTGCCACAAGCCCCTGTTTTTTCAACTGCCCACAGCCAGGGTGGCTTTTAAATAGCCAGCCAGAGCCGTGCTGACCTCACGCACTCACCGTTCATGTATTTGGTTGCAGAATACATACAAATGTCAGCCCCCAGAGATAAAGGACGCTGAAATGAAATGAAAATAATAGGTGAGATTAAACCTCGTGTGCACTCGAGTTCATTTCAAGCTCTCCAGAAAGGCTGTGATCCAACAGAAAAAATAACAACAGGCAGAGAAACTGAAGAAATGCACAAAACCTTGATGCAAAACACCTTAAACACAACAACTTGAGAATAAAGATAGAGGAATATGTGACAAAAACAATAGTAGGGGCAAGCACTCTGAATTTGAGATAAGCACAATGAAAAGAATCCACAATAAAATGTGATTTAAAAGCACCACCAAAATGTGGTTTAATTCCCACCAGCTGCAGGGAGAGGAGCGACTGAATACATGTAACATACAGCCTGTTCCTATTTTGGAAAAAATGCTTAGTCGAGGCAGGGATAAGTTATGGCATTTACTCTGAACTACACTTCCTGAGAAAATGAAGCCCTCAACACAGTCTGCAAAGCAGAAAAATTGTTTTGTTTTCCCCAGCTATCCATATTGGCACGGGAAGAACAACTGAAACCCTGAAGAAAGCACAAAGGGTTTTGTTTGCCAGGTCTCTCTTCCCTAACCCCCCCAGCTTCCTTCCCAGAAGCCTTTTCAAGGTGAGGCAAACCGTGACCTTGATGGGCAAGAAGTAACGAGTGATCTTTTTTATTATTTATTTTAATCAGTCACTTTGAAAAGGACTTTGCACATAAGGCGAACGTATTAAAAAGACCGAAGAGCATCCGTATGTTAAAAGGTAACAAAGCAAGCAGCTTGAAAATGAGAGACCTTTGGTACATACAAGACAAACTCAAATGTTGCTTTATCTGAGCACTAACATCTTCTGTGAAGCTCTCTGAATTGATCAAGGTGTGAGCACCCTTCACAAGAACAAAGACACCTTGCCTTCTGCACTCAAAAAAAAGTTTTACTTTACACCTAATACACAAGGGATTGGCTTGGTCTCCTGGGAAATACCCATAAATACTTCTAGCCCACGGTAAGATGAAAAAGGCTTTGGATTTTATTATCACGGAGCATGTTGAGAACTTCAGAAATTGTCTTCCCTTCTCGTATTCTAGTTATAAAAGCTGAAAAGTTATGCCAGTTGGTCGAGGTCAAAATTTCAAACTTCTAAGCCACACGTTCACCAACATATTGAAGAAAACGGTAACTTGAATGTCTCTGAGAAAGATTTAACAAAGTTTTCTTGGTTTAACATTCTCTCCCACCACCTTTTTTAGACTATCCCATAGTTCAGAGCAGATCATAAACAGCTTATACAAACACATCAGTATAAAAAGGCCAAAATTAGAGAACAGAACGCTTTTAACAGGCCTGTCAGGATTTCCAGCAGTGAGAGCTAAATGGTATGACTTTTGAATGACAGAGAACTGCTCTCCCTACAGCTTACCTGAGTGTCTGGATTCAGTGTGTTTACTTGACCGCTGAGCAGTACTGGTTGTGCTGGTATCCCACTGGTACATGGCTAGCCATAAAAGACTTTGCATCTCCCCTTTCCTAACATAACAGCAGCAGGACACGGGTTGGATTTAGAAACAGAACAGGCCACTGTACAACGATCAAGCCTCAAGCTCTGTGGTGGCGCTTCCATTTTAAAAATGTGTCCTCGAATACACAGAAACAAGGGGATGACTGCAAACACGAGCACTTACCTGGAAGTACGCCGACATGAAAGTGTTGTCCACCGCCAGAAGAACATCTTTGTGCTTATGCACGATGTCCGCGCAGGCCCGAATGTCAATGACCTTCAGCGTGGGGTTTGTGGGTGTTTCAATCCAAACGAGCTGCAGCAAGTCAACGACACAAACCATCAGGGCGGGGCTTTTATGTGATGACACGTGTGTAAGTCACAAGGGCAACTCAGTGAGAGTCAGCGTCCTCGCTGAAGAAAGGGAACGTTTCTTGGCAGAGGTAACGTTCTCCACAGAAACAACCGATACATGGGGAGAACATCAAAGCTCTTGGAAACACAAGTGCATCGAACAAAGCCTGACACAGCCAGAGCAAAGTCTTTACACCCAAAAGTCCATAAACCTTTTCCAGTTCGATTATCTTCCACCAGAGCAAGGGATTATCCGCTCCAGTGCCAGGGAGCACCTTCTCCTCTTCCCACCTTGGTGTTCCCTCTGCTGTTTCTTGCCTTTTCCCTCCTCCTCTCTCTCTCTCTCTCTCTTTCTCTCTCTGACATTCTGGTGTTTTCTGCTCTTCTTAAAATGTTTTCAGTGAGGCCCCAAACTTCACCAAGCAGCCCAGTGTAGGGACATGTTGGAGCCAGCCCCAACGTGTCCCTTCAGATGCCACCCCTGCAGTCCACTCCACTTGACACACCCAATACAAGAGCAAGAATAAAACTGCTTACTGACATTAAGCAAGTAAATTCAGCAATTTCCCTCTCCCCTACCTTGGTCTCTGGTGTAATTGCAGCTTCCAGGCATTCCGGCTTTGTGCAGTCTACAAAAACGACATTCAAGCCCATTTTCATGGCTACTTTCCTGAAGTACCGGTTCGTGCCTAAAAAAAAACCCAACCAAACAAAACAAAACCAAAGGAAAAAAAAACAATCAGAGCCACAAAATGAAACAACTTCCTTAACTTTCCTCTTCTGGCCTCCAGTCCTCTGTAGGCATCCATGGAAAGTCAGGAGGGCGCAGTTTGAAGCTGCACACCATAAATTGCACATGAGTATTCTTTTATTTTCTAAAAAGTTTAAAGATTGCTGTAGCTTTAAATGCCACAGAAAAGTAATAATGGGAATACGGGATCAGAGTGATTTATGAAGTACTTTCAATTAACAGCTGTTTAGGGTCCTTTTAACCAGAAAATTACAGAGACCCTTTTCATTTGACTGCTTCTAACTCTTCCTCCAGCCCTCTGTCACGCACAAGCTAGCAGCTCCAGTTTTTATACCCTCTTTCCCCCACTCCACTTTTGGTAACTTCTCCACCACGTATTTTCAAACTCTTTTTTTATATTTAATAAGCTTAATTGAGAATCAGGGAGAAGAAGAATCAAGGGGAAGACTCTGGCTACTGTGTTTCTCATCATTCTATTAAATAAACTGGTAGCAAGGAACATCAAGTGATTATTTCCATCCTTTCTGCTTTTGAAGCCTTTCATCAGAAAGATTAAAAGAAACCAGAAACAACCAGTTTATCACTAGATGTGCAACATAGTGACTCTCTGGCAACACGGTCTGGATTAAAAATTAATTCATTAGATCTTTCTGCCAAGGTTACTCAACATTACTCACTTACGCGGAACACCAGTTTGCCATCGAGCCACAAAGTCAGAGTGAGCACAGGGTGTGAGTCAGGGCGCTGAGTGCCACACCTGAACGGTTTTACTTTTTCTAAGAAAACACTTCTCTTTCCACAGTAAGCTATGCGTTACATTCTCTCTTGTGCTGCAAGATATTTATTCAAGCATGAGACATTTTCTCACAGGTTGTCAACTCTACAAACCACAGGAAAGCTGTTTTACAGTAGACTTAGATATTTTAATAGGTATAAAATCCTAAAGAGAAATGAGGGGTTACACTAGAAGTACCCCTTTGAACAAGTTACAGCAACGGCTCAGAATTCAGAGACGTCAACTACCTACAGCTCCTCCTCATGCCTCCCAAAACTCCGTGGCTCTTAAACACATTCCAGGCAGCATGCTTTCCAGCACTGCCCGAGAGCTTCTTGGTTTCCTTCACTGTTTTTTTCAAAAAGCTCCAATACTTCCGACTCATTTGAGTCAGCCAGCGCACTATGGCTTTGCCATCCAAGCAGGCTCTTTATAAAAAAAAAAAACAACGCACTGCAAGCTTAGTGCAGCTAGCAGTACCCTCGGGGGAGCAGGGCCATGTGCCAGCAGCCAGTGACTCAAAGGTTGCTGAAGGATGAAAGGCTGCACAGCAGGAATCCCTGCACGCAAAGAGGAGTCGGAGCAGGGGACAAGCAAGGAGGTGGTTGACAAAGGACCTGGCTGCAGCACGCACAAACACAAGCAGGCAAGATGAGTGGGAACAGCTGGAGGAGCTCAGCCTAGGAGAAGGGCAAGTGGGGACTGTGAAGCCCCTAAATACTTAAAGGAAGGGGCTGAACACACACTGGCCATGACGGGCAGCAGCAGATCTGCAGATGTGCCGTGTCACGGGCTGTGAGCTCGACTGACCAGGGCTGGCTGTGGGGAAGCTGATTTCTTCAGAACAGAAGTATAGGGAAAAAAAAAAAGTCAGGGAAGAAACAGTGAAATTTATTTCTGCAGAAACCACCAGAGGCTGAGGCTTTAATGTGTAGGTGAACTGGTTTTGCTTGAAAAATACACCCGTGGGCCTTTCTGAAGTGAGGAACTGATACAATACACTTTGGCCAAACAACTTGGATTTAGCAGGTTCTGTGGTGGAAGGGCTGTGAATTAAAGAAGCAGATTATCTGTGGGGATTGCCACTGCCTCAGGTTGGCTCCAGCTGTACCCTGGAGAAGAGCTATCTGGCATGACAGAACTAAGACATTAAAAGCAAATGCATGTATTTATATTTGTACACGAGCGCAGAGAACCCACTGGCAAACAGGAGTCCCTCTTAACCATAGGAAAGGTCATTACTCTTACTAAAAGGTTTCCCAGCTATTGCTTGGGAAAATGCCACTTGTTGCTGGCCCCTCTAACCTTGCTTCAATGAGAAAGCAGATTTGATCTCTTCGTGCCAAGGTCCTGAAGCAAACAGAGGGAGACGACAAGCTCTGCTGATCAGTGAAACCCAGGAGCTGGGCACTGGGCACACTGGCTGTCACAGGACATCTCAACAGATTTTTGGGTGATATCAGCCTTCCAAAGAACTTTGGCAGAACTGGACACACTCTGTAACTGGGGAGTTTCTTGGAAGAATGAATCACAAAAAAAATATCAATGCAAGACGAAAACCTGATAGTGGGCTGCAGCGTCGCTGAAGACATGAGCATAACAGATGCAAGTCGTGTGTTCAGGAAGGATGACAGAAGAGCTGCCTGAAACAGTCCAGGCCAAATGCTGGTTGTTACAGGGTCAAACCCAGCAAAGGAAGAGTAGAAATAGCAGAAGCTGGAAAGCTCTGCTATGCTGAACTGCAGAGGGTCCTGCTCTGCAAATAGATTTGCTCAAGGCTAGGGCGTTGCTATTTTCCCCTCATTCAAGCACATAATACTAGTTAGCTACATTTTTTTAAACCTCTATGCTTGAATTTCTAACACCAAAATCAGGAACATTCTGTGTTTTCCTGAGGTGAAAAGGCTTTAAAGAAAAGGAAGGCCTACGTGGGAAATTCAGAAGTTCATGAGAATCACAGACAGGTATATTTACTCATTTGCACAATGAAGATCAAAACCACAGTTGTGCTTTACATACCTCCATAGACATCATCCATGCAGATGATCGTATCCCCCGCCTTTAACAAGTGAGTAATATTCAAAGTAGCAGCTAAGCCAGAAGCATAAGCTAAACCTAAAACGGAAAAGAGTAAGTGGCAGACAAACTGTATTTTAACATGCTAGGACCTCGTCAAACTTGCCTTGGCCTTCCTCACTTCGCTGTTCAAAGGAACCTGTTCTGTCACTCTCACTTAGGCTATCTCCACTCGTCAAGTGGATTCAGTAGAAGCTGGAACCTGGTTTTACAGGGAGCAGAACCCCGGCCACACAGCCTGCTCACAGCTGCTCCCTACTGCACGCAGGATGGGTTCAGATCTGGCTCAGGCATCAAATGCAGCCAGAGGAAACAACTACAGAAAGCTCCACAATTGAGCTTGACTATCCTGAATAATAAGGTTTGGACTCTTCTCCTCCAGGAAGCAGTTCCTGCCTGTAAGAAGCAGTCAGAGGCTGTGAAAGCCTCGCTGTGACACAACTGCTGTTGACAGCTCAGTGTCTTCGCTCCCTGAGTTACACCTACGCTAGACAGTCAGGAGACACGCGTGCTTGCGTCTTGCTTGAGGACCCTATTAATTGCTTACAGTATTTAGCTCCATCTAGCACTGCCACTGCCTTCTCCAGGCAATTCCGGGTCGGGTTTCCACTCCGGCTGTAGTCATAACCCTGTTGTGAAAGCAAGAAACAAAGATAACTTCAGAGAGAACACCGAGAAAGTTTCATACAGCAATAGCCCCAAGCTCCTCAAAAAGCCCTCGCTCTCAGCGCTGAGGCTACGCATCCACCTCCTCCAAGAACAGCAGGCTGGTTTTCTGCTACGTCAAGCTGCTGCACACAACGTCTGACTGGGCATCCCCAACCCGAAAATGGTTTCTAGGGATGCACTGGGGGACATACCATACTGCTGGCCATATTCTCCAACTGTTTCCTAGATATCCATCTCTGGTCACTGTTGGAGAAAACGCCTTGGGCTGACAGAGTCCACTTGTTCTTACATTATCGGGAAGAATGTGTCCCATCTCCATGATGCTCTGCTTGAAAGATGTTACAAGGCATCGGCCAGTGCCAACCTGTACCCATCAAAAGTTCTCAAACGCTTCCCTGGCATGCAATCGGATCAAGACCCACGTTTCAGTGTAACAGCTCTTATGTGGATATTGAGAAAACTTAATGAGTTAAAAACACCCATGCATGCACAGATGCATTTGTTGCAGAGACAACCTGGCTAAGCATCCTGTATTCGTGTACTTTCAGGATATCTGTTTAATGACAACTTCATCATATTCAGGAATCCAGCAGACTGCTCTCACAGAGCTTCTGGCAAGAACGTGGCCACTCTATCATCAGTACATGAATACAGCAGTGTGTGACTCCTCCTTCTGTGGTCTTCTTCAACACAGCTACCTACTTATAAGCATTCACAATTTTAGTCTGGGTAAACGATTTTGTGTGGCATCAAAGATCACAAGGCAAATTCCTATTGCCCAACCAGCATAGCGTGATGTTCAGACCTCAGCTTTGGAACAAATACCAATTTATAGGTTGCAAATCTGTGCTGTTTCCCTCACACATGCATGGTAGCCATCAGAAAGTTCATCATAGTTCAACACGAACACTTCCAGTAATTTCTTCCAACACATCCACAGAATTCTTAGGAAACATTCATTCGGTCTCGAAGGATGACTGAAACAGCCTCTTACAAAAGCTGTGCAAATGAGAAAATGCATCCTGCCTGGACGCAGAGGCGAAGTATTGTGATCACACGGGTTTCAAGGAAGTCCCCGGCTGCACGCAAACCCCCCCCAGCCAGGGACGGAGCCTCACCACGGGGAGCGGCTTCCTGTACCCAGCGCCCACGTGTGCCGAGTCCGAGGGGGCTGGGTGTCCCCTTCGTAGCGTCCCACACTGGTTTGGGATGGAAAGGACCCTCAATACTACCCCGTTCCGACCCCCTGCCCTGGGCAGGGACCCCTCCCACCAGAGCAGGTTGCTCCAAGCCCCGTCCAACCTGGCCTTGGGCACTGCCAGGGGAAGGGGGGGGGTTTCACAACTTCTCCGGGCAACACGTGCACCTCCCGCACAGTGAGGAATTTCTTCCTAATGATCTACCCCGTTGTAATGTAAAACTGTGACCTTGTGACCTACCACTACAGGCCCCCCCCAGCTTCTTCGTAGGCTCCTCCGTGCAGCTTCCGCTTCTAAAATCACCCTAAAATCACCTTTCAGCCCCACCGCGGCAGGAACCACCACTGCCAGAGAGAAAAAGACGTTCGGGTCCTTTTTTGTCTTTTTTTTTTTTTTTTCCTTCCTAGGAGCCAGGATGAGGGGAAAACATTTCCACACGCTGCAAACCAAGACCCTCCCCATTCCTTCCTCCCCTTCCCAGCGCCTGCCGTCTCCCCAGAACCCCCCGGGCCGGCCAGCACCGCCCGGGGCAGCCCAACAGGCCGAGCCGGGCCACGGAGGCCGCGGTGTCCCCGTCGCCTCCCCCGGTGGTGCCGGTGGGTGCCCGGCTCGGTTGCGGTGCTGCTCCGCCGCCCGCACTCACCGCGTGCTGCCCGGGGTTCTGCTGCTTGAAGGTGGTCGAGAGGGACACGGGCGGCACCAAAGCGCCCGACCGCCACTGCTCGGGCTCCTGCCCGGCGTGGATGGCCTGAGTGGCGAAGTGGCCGAAAGGCGGCAGAAACCCCCGAGCTCCGCCGCTCTCCATGGCCGCGCCCGCACTGCCGCTACCGGCACCGCCACCGCGCCGGGGCACCGCCGGGGGCGGGGCCTCGGCTCCGCCCCCCTCCCGCCATTGGCTGGGGCGGGGGTGTGGGGGGGCGGGGCAGCGACGTGCCGCTGGCGCACAGCCCGCCCGCGAGGGGGCGCTGCCGGGCACGGCGCCGCGCGGCCGGGGAGGGGAGCTGGCCCAGGGGGCGTGGCCAATATAGAGGGCGTGGTCAACACGGGCGCGCGGTCTCGCCACTGCCCCGGTGGCTGCGGCGGTGCTGCCGTGGCGCTGCGGGCTGGCCGGGCGGTCGGTTGGCCGGGCTCGAGCTCTTCGAGCAGCCGTTCCCGACGGAAGAGGAGCAGCAGCCTGGCAGGCCGGTAACCCGGCTTTGGCTCGCAGGCAGAACGGCCGGATGGCGGGGAAGGTGGGTGCGGGGACCCCACCGAGCCATCCCCGGGGAGCCGCCACCTCCCCCGCGCCGGCAGCCCCAGGCGAGCCCGGGGAGGTAACACCGGCCAAAGCGAGAGGGGCACAGTGAGAGAGCCCTTCGCTAACGTTCACACCTCCTCTTCTGAATTTGAAATCACTTTCATACCACTCATAAGTGAATTTGGAGCAAAACTGGATCCGAGGTGGAATGAATACACTGGTTACTCTCACACCCCGTTCTGCAGCCTCAGCACATAGCAGAAACCTGAAATTTAGGATGAAGGAATTTTAATTCTGTGGTAAAGAGCCTGGTCCCTGACAACCTGTGGGAGACATCTACATGAATCCTGTGTGTGAAGCTTTGCTTTAAACCCACCAACCACACTGGCGGGACACAAAGGTTGCGCAGATCTCGAGCAGTATCGTAAGGGATCCGCCTTCCTTTTATAATAATCTGCATTATGGAATTCAGGACAGTCAAGCTGAGACAAAGGAGGAAACGGAATTGGAATTATTTCCTCGCCAGGCAATGTTTCTCCCTCCAGTTTCACGTCACAGTTATCTGTGTAGCCCACAATAGGCTTTTGTGGCTATTTCTGGAGGAGGTTGTCCTGCCCGTAAGTAACTACACAGGTCTTTGGTGCTATTGCTCCTTACACGGACACGGATCCTCACCCCGATTCCCCACAGCTGGCTGCTGAAGGACTCCACCGAGTAGGTGCGGACAGGAACCCCACAGATGCTAGTCGTGTGTGTTAGTCTGAGCAACCTGAGTAAATAGCTCATGGGGTTTTTTTTGCTTTTTAATGAGGAGATAAGGGAGGAGAGAAGGGAATTAATGCTTCCATTTGAACAGAAGCCAGTGTGACTACAATGTCTTAAAATTTCTTACTTACTTTTTCCTGTTAACTTCCTTAAACGTTCGTTGTCACTTTGAAAAAGGTCTTGCTCTCCAGCATTTCTCTAGTCGCTCATTCTGAATGCCCAGGAGAAGCAGAAGCTAATTTCTCCAGTGCTGGCAAATTCCATTCACTCTCCTCCAGGACCTCCTTTATTTCTCTTTTGCCTTGTAGAAGTGAAGAAAAAGGCAACTGGAGAGAATTGCTCTATACTCCGGTGCTTTCAAATTTCTGTTAGGTATTCTTTATTATTTTAAATGTTACTGTTTAGACTTACAGCTAGGATGAAGGCAGATGCATGCTTGCAGTGTATCATTTACACTTACTGCCTACCTTCGAGTTTGTGGAAATTTAGCCTTTTATTCTTCTCTATTTTTTGACCTATTCCTTTATGGACTAAAAAAAATCGGCATCCTTCCTGGAGGAATACATCCATGAGAAATTCCTCCTCCACTATTTATTTCCTGCTTGAGGAATTCTGTAAGTTAAGTTTCCAGAGACTCACGGCCCAGAAACCATAGAAAACGCAGTTTTGCATTGCCACAATATCTGATCCTGCTACTTTTAGCTAAATTGCCTAGTGCAATTTAAGTAATTTAAGAAGACGGGGAATATAAACAAGGCAAAGTTCTGTTGTTAGATGGTTAAAAAAACCAACCAACCAACCAAAGATTCTCAAGAATTTGTGGGTGTATAATAATTATGTCCTAGCCCGGGAGGACACCTGGATTCACTACAAACACCAGTTTTCCCAGAGCAGTTCTCATTAGTAATGTTAGTAATGCATTCACTGTATTTCTGGATTGAATAAGGGACTCCATAATAAGCTGGTAAACAGTGACTTCATGCCTCTGTCTCAGCTGGCCTTAGCATTAAAAATGCAACATGAAGCTTCTAACATCAGCTAAAACCTGAGCTGATACATCCCCTCTACAAGCCTAGTTGTGCACCACACAGTTTTCTATAAAAACAAAAAAGAGTCGGAAAAATCTTGCCAGAAAGACCTATGGAGTATAGAGTAAAGATAACTTTTTTTTTTTTTTCCTCCCTACAATTATTTAAGATTCCACATTAGAATTGTCAACAGCCGTGCGGGAAGCAGCCATGCTGTCACTCTGAAAGCAGCACGCACAGAAATCCTATTTCTTAGTTCCCATTCCTGCCTGGAGTTCTTCTTAGCCACTTTGTGTGAGAAGAGATGATGCAAATTGGGTAAAGAAAGAGGTCACCCAGAAAGGTAGTTCTCTTAGCACAGCAGATCTAATCATCCTGACAACTTGTGGGTTGTTTCCCCTTGAAGCATGAGTAAAAAAGCCAGTTTACCTGGAATTTGAGACATCATCATTTTTTAAAGGATTCATTCTGTGTTTTTAAGTGGATACTTGCAGAACCGTCGCTAAAGAAGGAGCTCCTGCAGGGAAATCTGGAAGCTCTGAACCTAATGCAGTTCATTTATGGGATCCATCCACGAGGACTAATGCGAGGACAGGTCAACTGGCTTGTCTTCCCTTTTTCCTGCATGTGCTTTTGAGGCAGACAGTGCACACAGGTCCCACCATTCTCCAGATAATTTCTTGTTTCACAGTCGTGTATCACGTTGGGTCTTCTATTTCTTTTTCCCTTGGTGAGTGAAACAACCACGTAAACGAGGGCAATGGGTGAACAGCGAAGAGACTGGGTGACGTTTGGTTCAGAACAGCATTAGCAGCCTCTTTTTTTCTCTTGGCTCACAAGAGGATTCGCCACAGGAGACGCTGAAGTGCTGCTTTGAGGTCGTGTGGAGAAATCCCTTGACCTTTCGTGGCCTGGGAAGTAACCCAGAGCTTCTGTTCTCGTAGCAAACGAGGGGAGTTGGCTCACGTCGCTGATTTCAGCATTGCGTGGTTTACGCCGCTGGCACGCAGCGACGCACACAGCACAAGCCGTCACCCCCACCGCCGCGTTACTGATCCTCAAGCCACCTCGCCCCTTCACGAAGGAATCCTGGGGGAATCCGTAGCAGTCAGCGTGGCAGGTTTTTGCGACGGACTGAGGCACCAGGTCCCGTCCCCACACGCAGCACCGGGCACGGGGACTCTCTCCCTCGGTGCGGTGAGGGGCCTGGCTGGCCGGGAGCACTTCCCAACAGCCCGAGCCTGGGCCGCAGAACGGGATGGTGTGAGGGGACAGGATGTGAGGGCTGTAGGCTCACAGGATCGCTCAGGCTGGGAAAGACCTCTCAGGCCATCAGCTCCAAAAGGCACGGCCCCCTGAGGAGTCACCTCGGGGGCAAGGCTCCCCGGCCCCCAAGGAACCCCTTGGCCTGCACCAAGACAAGGGCGAGCAGCAGCCGTTTCCCGAGGAATGCCAGACGGACTCTCAGCACGGACACACCAGCGTGTGCGGGAACCCCTGAGACACACGGGGGGACCAAAGAGCCAGGGGCTGCGGGCCCGCCTGTCCTGCTCGGGCTGAGGGACCGCCGAGCCCGTCCAGCCCAGCCGAGCTGAGCCGAGCCCAGCCGAGGCGAGCGGAGCCGAGCGAGGGGCGGTCCCGCTCCGCCGCCGCTTCCCGCCCCTCGGCGCAGTCTCGCGGTGCGCGGGCGAGTCTCGCCATTCCGGCCGCGCTTCTCGCGGGAGCGGTCGGCGAAGATGGCGGCAGCGCCGGGTTGGTGAGCGGGGCCCCGCGGGCGGCTCCTGGGGCTCTTGTGTCGGGGGATGCCGACGGGACGGGACTCGCCGCCGCGGCTCTGAGCGTATCGGCCCTCCGGCTGCCGGCCAGCCTTCCCGGCGGAGGCGGAGGGGGGGGTCCCGCCGGCCGCGGGGCCGCCGCTGGCGATGACCGGCGAGAAGCTGCGCTCGCTGCGCAGGGACCACAAGCCCAGCAAGGAGGACGGGGACCTGCTGGCGCCCGGCGAGGAGGAGGCGGCCGCCGCCCCCGGAGGCATCTTCACCGGCGGCCGAGGGAGCAGCGGCAAGGGCGGCCGGGCCGGCGGGCACCGCATCTTCAGCAACCACCAGCACCGGCTGCCGCTGAAGGCGGCGGGGCCGGCGGGCGGCGGGACGGGCCCCCCCGCCGAGGCCGACAAGTGCCCGGCGCACTTCCCCGTGCACGAGTGCGTCTTCAAGGGGGACGTGAGGCGGCTCTCGGCCCTCATCCGTACCCAGGGCATCGGCCAGAAGGACAGTCACGGTGAGCGGCGGGGCCGGGCCCGGCGGGCGGGCGGGCGCTGAGGGGGCTCCGGGCACCTCTCGGGGCTCCGAGCTTTTTCCTCTCGCGGCGGGTTTTAGGGGCTTCGGGGTTCCCGCCTGGCGAAATTCTGGGGGTTTGGCGCCAGAGGTGATCAGGGGAGCAGCTCCTGCAGCAGCCTGCCGGGTTGGAAGGGACCTGGAGGATCGTAGAGCCCGGCCCTGTGAGGTGAGGAAATACAGTTTAAACGAGGCGTCCCGGGACCCCGTCAAGCTGAGCCCTCAAAGGGTCTGAAGTTGAGGAATCCATCGCTTCCCCTGGGAGACTGTTCCAATGTCTAATTGCTCTCACGGGGAAAAATTTCCCTCCGGAGTCCGGTCGGAATCTCCCCAAGAGCAACTTGTACCCGTGATAGGGTCGTGCTGGGAGAGCTCCCGCTTTCCTCGCTTCGTGCCCAAAACCCTACTTTGTTTTATGAAAAAACCCAACATATAATTTTTTTGAAGTACCTGAACTGTCATCTGTTTGCGTTCGGAGATGGCGAACGCACTCGGGAGTGGTTCTTTTGGCTGTTGGTGGAACCATCTTTGAGTTTTATTCCTCCCTCCAGGCTAAAAGAAGCAAAACTTTTTTTTTTTTTAAATGCTTTTGGGTTTGAAAGAGCCAAAATCATCATCTCCGCTCCTCTGCAAGCTTGCTTTGGACATAGAAGTGGCAGTAGCAGAGGTAGAAATATGACCCTCATGCTACCCTGTAATGCATAAATGTTTAAAGTCTTGCTAGGACATTTAAAAAAAATGTTTAATTTAGGGGATATTTTACATTGTTAAAAAATGAATCAGCCTGTCAAGTCAGCTTAAGTTTCGTAGTCAGTTCTCATCTTTACATTCTGTACCTGTTTCAAGAGTAACACGATACACGTTTAATCCTAAATTATCCCATCTGTGGTGACTGGAGAAGTTGTGGTTAAAAGCTACGATTATGTTCTTTTTCTGGTTGAGAGACGTGTTCCCTTTGTTTTACTTGATTGTAAAATCAAAAGGAACTTTAATGTAGGGATTGGTACAGAGTGGGCAGAGTAATGGAGCTGGAAATGAAAAGCCGTGCCCGTGATAATGTTGGGCACTGAAGCACAGCCTGGTGTCTGCAGAGTAAGGCACAGCTCCGTTTCCTCCGTCAGGATGGGCAGGAGTATTTCTTACAACTGTCATAACGTTTTTCGAAGTACGTTGTTATAAATATAGCCACAGATATATTTATCCTGTCATCTTCATTCCAAAACGTTGCAGCAAATACTGGTAGAATGAAAGCAACAGACTCCAGAAGGAATTTTCTCACTCTGTGTATTCCTTCTGCTGACTTCTCCCCTGCACCCTCTCCAATTTTTCACCAAATAACTCCTCATTGTAAGCTTCATCTCGTTAGTTTGAAAGGCGCTTCCCGATCCATTTTTGCTGCACCGTCATCTTCAATGTATATCACAAACGTTGATACCATCCTTTTTTAAATATATATCTCTCTCTCTACACGCATGCACATGTAGGTATGTATAAAAAATTCAAATTAACTTCTTTCTGCTTTCTCAATGCGGTTTGCAGTAGGAATGCCTTGGGGATTTCTGCATCCCAAGTTTTTACTACTTTGCTATTAAGTTTAAAAAAAACCCAACCCAACAACAAAACCCTTGATGCCTGGACATTCCAAAGACCTGACTGATATTTCCTTTGTATTGTTTTCTTTCTGCCTGAATCCATCTGCCGCTTGTTTACATACTTGAATTGTGAGTTATTTGGGGTAGGTAGCTTCAGCTTGCAATTATACTCAGAAATAAGCCAGGACGATCTTGGTTTGTGATAAGGAAGTGTCAAAGGGGAGAAGGAGCTTCTAGGAACAGTTATTGTTTGTAATTCGGTCCCATTTTTACCATGTGGTTAAGTGCAGAATCGCCGGGTCCTGCAGAGTATTGAGTTCTTGGTGTTCTTATAAAACAAACGCTGGCTGTGTCTGTAAATTGAGTGCAGCCTGCCTCGCTCTCTAAATTAACCTCAAAAACCATTCCCTGCCAGAAGACCGGCATCATTATTCCAAAAATGATGAGTCTCTTGGGAGAAGCTACCTGCGTGCCTTTTGTTTGACTTTTATTTTTGCTGTAACACACGGTAAAGAGCTCAAACGTATATTCAGAATAAAACCTGGAATAGGGAAACCCCCATGCTGAATTGCTCCTGGAAAACAGGCTTGGCTTCCTTGTAGGCGTGCCAGGAACAAAAGGTTAGAAGCTACACGTGCACGTGGACAAGCCCTGTATTTTAGCCACGTTTTTGCGCAAACAGTATTTTGTTTGCCTGCCCTGGATGCGCAGGATTTCGGGCACAGGTTCGTTTCTGCGGTGAATTGAGCTGCTGCCAAGAGGGAATTAATCTGTTTGCAATCGTCCGGGTGTGCGTCTAGAAACGATCGGAGCGAGCACGTTATCATTGTGATGAAATTGCACGGAAGCCATCAAAACTCCACGTCAGCCGCTTAATTATTTACGGTGCCCCTTTTATTACGGCTCTCTTACACAGGTAGATGACATGGCCGTGTATCTGCACCCTTCTCTCTCACCCCAGCAGCTGTCTCGTGTAAAATCACTTGTCTTGTGGAATCTGATGCTCGCTGTTGTGGCTTGTGCTGTGGTTTGCTGTAGACCTCAAGCTGTTAAAGCCATTTGTGCAACAGAGAGAAGTGAAACTGCCCTCTCCCAGCCCCTCGCCTGGCCTGGCAGAAATGCTTACTTGCACTGCACACTGGCTAGGGAAAATTGGTCGGTGTTGAAGTTCACCTTTTCTTTTTCCTCCTCAGACTAGTTTTGCTCAGAATTATTCCGTACGCTCTGGCTAGTCAGTGTTCTAGAGGAGCCACGACTTCTTGCCACACTGAAGCAACTAAACGTGATTTGTATCTTCGGACCGGTGGAGCTTGCCGTCGCAGCGCGGTAGAATTCCAGCGGAGCAGTTCCCTTTGAGTCCTGTAAACACCCGTACTAATTAACATATCGGTCTGGGACTTTTAGCATCCAAATGCTCGCAAGGCTGCAATATGTGGCTCTTGTTTCAGCAGCTGCTGGGATTGCGTTAACGTTTTCAGACCCCAGCTCTCCCTAAGGAGGGTTGTTGCTGGACGGGAGGCTTGTGGCAGCGCTGGTCTCTTGTTTTCCAAAGCATTTGTCTTCCTGCAGTTTTCCTGGGCAGAGCTAAAGCTTCTTCCCTTGGGTTGAGAGTATGATCAGACAAACAAGGAGTCTTTCTGCTTGGACAGCTCTTCCCTTTTTCTTGCCGGGAGGGAAGAACCCAAAGATTACATGGAGGTGCTCTATGAGCTGGGTGATTCCTTACCATAATTTCTTCATTTTGTAGCAGACAACCTTATGGCTTATTGTGATAAGTCAGAGTTTAGTTTACTGCTGATAAAACCCGTTCTGTTTGGCCCAAAGAGCTCCAGGACCTCCTCAGGCTTATCAGAGCTTGAGGTGGATGATCAGTGGTAGAATTGCACAAAGTGCTGTTCCAGGTTTGATTTTTGGATGTGCCAAAGCTAATGTCATCTCTCAGCTCTTGCTGAGACTCTTTGCCTTTGAGGGAAGGGCTCAGGGAGGTACTTTTGCAAAGCAGCAGTGGAATTTTGATGTAATGAAAACATGAGATGACTGTGGTACTTAGAGGGTTTGGTGTGCTACAGCCACACTCTGCTGTGCCCGTGCTCACTGAGCTGGGCTGCTGTGGGATGTTACCTCTTTCCAGCCTCTTCATAAATAGCTTCCCACCCCCCCCCTTCTGGAATTGATAGATCCTAGTTTCTGTGCTTTTTCTGTTATTGTACCATCTGTTTTTCTACGTGCTTCTCTTCCTCTCCTCCTTGTCTGCCGATTCCGAGTTTCCCATCTGATTTTTGAGTCGCGTACTTCTTGGTGTGAAGGTGATCGTTGAGTCAAAGAAAAACCTTTGCTGGAAGAGCTCCCTGGAGGTGATCTAGCCCAACCTCCTGCTCGAAGCAGAGATAACACTGGAGTCAAATCAGGCTGCTCAGGTCCTTGTCCAGAGGAGTTTTGAAATGATGCGTATTACCACACAGCTGCACTTTCTGATACCAGCTGAATGAAATCCAACAAAATTCTTGGCAAGGCTGTCAGGGACCTAGGTAGCTTTTGATTTGCTGTTTCTTGCCATTATACCGAGCTATCATAGTTACTGGGACTGCCTGGCCCTGTTTTCTTCACCATTTGAAAGATGTGGGGTTCATGGTTTATTGTTTTGGGGTTTTGTTTTTTTTTTAAATTTTAAGGTTTATTAATGGAAGATAAAACATTGCAGAGCTATTTATATATATGTATATATACGTGTCATGTTGAAGTGCTTGATAATAAGGTGAGGAAAGTGCTTAGCCCTGGCTTGCATAATTTGAATTTTCTGAGGATGTGGTTTGGCTCATTCTCAAGTTTGTTCCCTAATAACGTCGTTACTTTGGTCCCTTAACAAAGAATGGCTGCATCCGGTATCTGAAATTATATTCTGGCTCACAGATGTTACAAAATCTATTAATAGAAAATTTGAGGCTAGCTCGGTGCGTATAATGAGCTAGGATGTCGCAGTCTGTGGTGGTGCCAGGGACCCACAAGAATAATTTGTCCTACGTGTTCAGCGGTTCACTCGGACCCCCTTAGAAACTCACCCTTGGACTGCATGTCATGATCAGAGATTTCGTGATAGTGCAGCAACCTGGCAATGACTTCTTGCATAGCAGCCTCTCAGCTTTTGGATTTTCATCTCTCACGTGTACAGTACCGGGTCCTTTGCATATAGCAGGTACTGTTGACACGATACTGTGAAATAACCCTAAAGTGAAGCACGCTTGGTATAATTGCAAAAGAAATCTGTTTTCTGGCAATTTTCCACTTGTCTCCACCAAGAAAATGTTTAAACGTGTGAGCAGAGTAACGCAGTTAAATGGAAGAATTTTGCATCCTTGAGCTACATAAATAAAATATGTCAGCGTTCTGGTAGGAGCATTAATCTAGAAAAACAACTCTCTCTGCCTCACGGTGCATATTTAAGAGCAGAAGCACAAAACGTGTCATCTGCATCGCCGAGAAAATAGGGTCGTGTTTGTAATAGCTGCTAATGAGCTCGGGAGCTTTATTTGGAAAAGAGGCGTTGAAATAAGCAAAAGGCGCTTTTCTGGTAGCGAAGTTGCTTTTCCTTCGCAACCTGCCTGATACTGTATTGGTCAAAATTTTTGTACGAAATCTTTGACAAATTAATAAAATAGGCTCTTTAAATTTTAATCAGTATCGTATCTTTGAGTAGCTTTTAGCCTAGATATGTCATTCTTTGTAAAAATACCAGACTTTTCAGACCATGATAAGCATAAAGGTTTGAATTCTCTTTCTTGAAGGTACAATTGGATATCATTATGGATATCAAGATATCATTAAAAAAGCTCTCACGGGCCGTGAAACGTGCTTCAGATATATTTATTTTAGCATGTCTAATCCAAGTGCTTGCTTCATTTAATATAACTGCGCTAGTGCATTTTAGTGTGTTCCTCAGTTCGGTCATGGAGCTGAAGTTTCTTACCGTGTAACATTGGAGTTGTATCTGCAAACCTTGAATCTAATATCTATCTTATTTCTATTATTTATTTTTAGGAAACACTCCCTTACATCTTGCTGTCATGTTGGGACATAAAGGTAAGCAGACCCATCAATTTTGTTAGCTCTTAAATTATCCTGAAGGCTTGGGGGCAAGAGTTAAAGAATATTCTTCAATTTTCCTGAATGTCATGTTGTGTTTCAGTCTAGTTCAAAGTTGGGGTTTTCTGAAGAGATGACACCACGAAGATTTAGAAAAGTTGGAGAAGAAATCAGAACTGTTGCTCTGATAAAGGAGCTAGGTAGTGTGGAAAGGAGTTGTAGCAGTTGGACTCTGTCAGCCTAGAACAGGGATGGTGGGTGGCCCCAGCTCCTCTGTTTTTGTAAAGTTAGAAGGAAATAGGGAAACTTGGGATATCAGAGAAGGTTGAGGAACACCACCTGTAAACTGTGGAGGTGAGCATGTGCACGCTGGCTTCTCCTTTGGTGTCCAAGCACTGAAGCTTGATCCAGGCAGATCTCTCTTGTTGTGTGCAAGGAATTCCTGGTACAGAAGGATTATTAAATTTCTCCGTGTGATGGCACCCTTTCCCTTTGTCAACACATCTCTGGTTATTAGTGTCGGTGTGTTCTTGCTGATCTGCTCCCTACAGGCTTTTTCTTGGTAAAGTGAATCAGAGTAACATCCTCTGGAATAAAACAACTCTGAGAGCGGAAATGTAATCGCTTGCCTGCTTTTTGCGTGCTCCTTCAGTCATTCTGTCTAAATTCCTGACCTGCTGCCTCGCTGTTTCTGCCCTGCGCGGGGCGCGGTACAGCCGGCAGCACTGCGCAGCCCCGGCATTCCCCACGGCTTTCCAGATCATAGAATCACAGAATGATTTGGATTGGAACGGACCTCGGAGATCATCTAGTTCCAGCCCCCTGCCATGGCAGGGACATCCCCCACTGGATCAGGTTGCCCAGACCCCCATCCGGCCTGGCCTTGAACCTTCCAGGAATGGAGCATCCACAGCCTCCCTGGGCAACCTGTGTCAGCATCTCACCACCCTCAGGGTAAAGAACTTCTTCTTTAGATCTAGTCTGAACCTACGCCCTTCCAGCTTCCACCCATTGCCCCTTGTCCTATCCCTACAGGCCCTTGTCAAAAGTCCCTCCCCAGCCTTCTTGTAGCCCCTTCAGGCGCTGGCAGGCTGCTAGAAGGTCTCCCCGGAGCCTTCTCTTCTCCAGGCTGAACGAGCCCAACTCTGTCAGCCTGTCCTTGCAGGAGAGGTGCTCCAGCCCTCTGACCATCTCGCTCACCCTCCTCTGGACTCGCTCCAACAGCTCCCTGTCTTGCTTGTGTTGGGGGCTCCAGAGCTGGATGCAGTGCTCCAGGTGGGGTCTCACAGGGGGCAGAACTCCCTCCCTCGCCCTGCTCGTCACCCAGCTCTTGATGCACTCCAGGACACAGTTGGCTTTCTGGGCCGCAGGCGCACACTGTTGGCTCACGTGGATCGTAGCATCCACCAACATGCCCAAATCCTTCTCCCCAGGACTGGTCTCAATCCACTCATTGCCCAGCCTGTATCTGTGATTGGGATTGCCTCGATACTCTTTGAGGATTTCCTTACAGTGGGATTTCAAGGCACGGGGTTAAAATTTCTACGTTTGAATAGGAAGTGTAGAAGTAGACAGGCTTTGAGATGAGGAGGAAGCTGGGAGCGTGATTGTTCGGTCTCTGTGACAGTAAAATTCTTTTTCATGCCTGAGACATGACTGGCTCGGTTTCATTCAGCCGTGTGAGTCCTGCGCCTGGTACGTGGTGCTGCCCCACGAGAGAGCTGGTGTTACCCGAAACGCCTGGCAGGGGAGCGCAGGAAATGCAGCAAATTGTTTTGTGATGTTTTAGTAATACCTGTGGAGTGATCTAAGGTAATTGAGAGTTAGAGCAGGAAGTAATTTTGAAGGAAGAGAGGTGGGTTATGCAGAAGGAGGAGCAGTAGAGCTTGCTGGGACCTGTTGGTATTGGTCCATCCTGTGATGCTTTTTGAAATGAAAAAAGAAAAAAAGAGGGAGATAAGAAAAAGATGACACACACAAACTCTGAGACTGCAGGGAGACAAATACGTTTTACGAGTGCCTGCCTGCTAGAAGTCACAGATAGGAGGTTTTTACAGCTTGTGAAAAATGATATTTTATCAGATCTATCAGGATATCCAGTGAGGAGGAGCTTTCAGAGGCTTGAAGCAGCAGAAGGAAACAGAGGGAAAAGCCTTTTTTGAATTTCTCAGCCTTAAATAAGACATTTTTTTATGTAAGACAGATTGTAGTTTCGTAACTACTTTGTGGATTTGAGCATGATGATCAGCTGTGTGTATGACTTCTGTTGTGCCTTACTGCAGTGTTTCTTTCAAGCTTTAGTTTGTCACAAGTGTTAGTTAATATTGCCAGGATTTGCACTGTTGGATGTAGAAGGGGTCGTGTGGTTTTGGTTAGAAGGTGATTTGCTGTCTTGAAGAGACCCTTTCCATACAGCTATAACAGTATCATACCATGTTAATAAATACAAACAACTTTGACCAAATACACTGCTTCTAATAAAATAGACAGGAGAGATTTTATCAACTTGAATTCATTATGGTTGGTTGGTTATTCTAAGTCTGTCTTAAAATTTGGTTATGTTCTGCTTTGGCTCTAGGGAGAAAAGCCAGCTGTTCAGTGCTGACGCATTCCTTGCCTGTGAATTATCCCCCTATATAGTGAGGAGAGGCATTACTTCCCCCTGCTTTTCTCCTTGGCTGCATGTTTTAGGTTTTAGTTTGCAGTTCACCTCTTGTCTTTCTCTGCAGTCACCCTGTGTGCAAATCCCTCAGGATACCAGGGGCTGCTGGCTGTTGTCTGGCCTGCCTTGAGCAGGGTTGTTTGCACATGGCATCCAGCACAATTCCTGGGTTTTACTGTTTCAGCTTCGAATCCTGTGTAGTCGTTGATCCCCCGAGAGCCCTGGGTCCTTCCCTCCTTGTTAGTTTGTCCTGTTGGTGCCAAAGGTCAGGGTTCTGCCTTTCTGGGCTGACACAGATCTTCCAGCCGTATATAATGATGCTATCCCCTCTCTTTTCCGAAGTGCGAGGGAGTTTACAGCCTGTTTGTTTAGCTGAAAATGTGATGTGGTTGGTAAATCCACTGTCCAGTGGTGTTGTGTTCTGCACTCTAAGCAGCTCCAAAACCACCTCTCTGTGTTTGCTGACAGAGCACGCGAGGCTTTTGCTTATTTACCATGGAAGATAGTCCATTCACCAGCCAAGTATCTCTTCCTTTCCAAACATGGTGCTTGCCAGTGACTCACCCCTGGTGCATCTGGAAGGACTGGTAGGGTTTCCTGTAACACCTACAGCAGGAGAATAACCCAGGAAGTTCCTCTCTCTGTCACGCCTGCCCATCCTCTTCCTAAGGAGACATTTCTTCAGCCTATGGCTCCTCCAGCTCAGGACTGCTCATTTGCAGCTGGGTCAGGTTGATTTTTTCATGAGATGTGATGAGGAAACTTCCTGCAGTTAGGAACTGAAGAACCATTTCAGAAGAGGACAACTTGTTCAAAACGTGGAAGCACCGAAAGCTGTCCTGTCGCCTTCATTTTAAGGATTAGTCGCTGTTCCACCAACACCTGTAGGTGGAAGGGGAAGCAGGTTGAGCTGTGACGCCTCTAGGAGCTTGTGTGGCTTTGATGAGACTTTGATCTTGCTTTATCAGCACAGTGTGACCCTTGCTGAGCAGAAATACACCTTAGGAAAAGAAAAAACTAAAAAGCAGAAGGGACGTTTCTTCAGGGCTTATATAATTGGTGGTTGATAGCCAGTTAGGGTTTTAGTGCTAATATTTAACAGGGAAGTGCCATAAGTGCTTCCATAAATGGGTTCTGTTTGTTTAAAGTTTGAGTCAGAAGCCAGGTATGCATTTTGATAAACTGTTCCCCATATTGAATGTCTCGTTACTTCTGCTTTGTTGTTTCCTTTATTGTGAATGATATTGCCACAGTCTTGATGTTTACGGTCAATAATTATTACTGATTTGTTACAGAATGTGCCCACTTGCTTTTAGCCCACAATGCTCCAGTAAAGGTGAAAAATGCTCAGGGATGGAGCCCTCTTGCAGAAGCCATCAGCTATGGAGACAGACAAATGAGTAAGAACCTCTGCTTCCCCATTAACCAAAAATCGAGGCCTCATTTAGAACAGGAAAACAAATGTGCTCAAGCTAGGTGTTTTTTTTTTTTTGTAATACTCTTATTTAATTCTCTGGAGAGTTAATCGGTTGAACTTTTTTATATCTAAATACAATGCGACAAACTGCGCATGTCCATCAAAAAAATTGCACTGGGATGGATAGTGCTGAGTGAAGATTTTGCTTAAAATGACTGTAAAAGCTTATAAAATAGCGTTCTGAATTTAAAATGGGAGTTACTAGGTCAGAATTGATTTTACCTGTACAAGATCACCTGATCAGAACTGTTCCACGTGGTCGTGTGTGCATTGGATGTATCCGTTGACGATGGGATGTTGCTTTTATTTTGCATCTCACAGGCCAGGAGGCAAATACAGCGATTGCTTACTTCAGATACGAAGTAGTAAAGGGAAAATTATTCTACTGCTGCTCTCTAGTTAACAGCAGTTGGTATTAACCATGTCCCTTAGTGGAAAACTCACTGTGTCTTACAGATCTGTGTCAGTACGTTACTGCACTAGTTTGTGCTACACTGGCAGCATTCTGCCTGTCAGCTCCTCACGGCTGGAGGATTTCTGAGTGGAAGTCAATATTAGGCATTCTGTAGGCTCGTGTTCAACAATATACACACGTACCCACATTTATTAATGTGCGCGAAGACCTTGACATGGTGTGACGCATCCTATTATAAACAGTTACTGAGGATTGTCTTCCTCTTGTAAACAGGGTAGGGTGTGTCTAATAACTATAACTTGAAATGCACTTCTCCAGAGTCTGATGAAATGTTACATTTGCATTGTCTGGTTGTTTTTTGTGTTTAAGATGTCAAACAATGACACAAACCAACAAACAAATAGAATAGATTTACCTTACAGATAATTTCTGTTCAGTTACAGCACTCCTAAGGAAGCTTAAACAGCAGTCCAGGGAAAGTGTTGAAGAAAAGCGACCTCGGTTATTAAAAGCCCTGAAAGAGGTAAGTTCAAGGCAGTTGTGTTGACAAAAACAGTAATGGCTCATATTCTTTGTATGGATGCTCTGGTAAAAAAAAAAAAAAAAAGAAGGTTATTACTTGCTTTTACAAATCTCTTTTGCTCTAGTAGCAATCTTGGCTTACAGTGCGCGTTTTAAGGGGTCCCAGAACTACATGTATTTTCAAGATCATACTCCCTTCCCAGCTTCTATTAATTCGTATAGAAAGATTTGTGTGAGACACACCCACTAGTCATCCTTACAATCTAAAAATTAAAGAACACATTTTTAAGCTGTATTTATTTCACTAGATCTTTGGTGAATAATTGTCTAGTTTTGTTTGGTGGCCAATCACAAACACCACTTTCTTTTCTTGCTTTGTAGTGAAAGTTTGTTGGGTTTTTCTTTTAATCAAGTCACCCCTCACTTTGCTTTTGCTTTGCCTGTAGTTGAAGGGAGTTGGCCGACAGATGTTCATGAAGGTAGAGGAATTTTTCATGACTCGAGTGTGTTTCCAGAAGGCAAATTGAAATTTGTGTGCGAATACTCCTTGCTGAAACAGCACTCGTTAGTTTAAGCCAGAACATACCGTGGGGTTGGATGTGGTCAATCAAAGCAAGCAAAGAGCTCCACAGATCTTTTTTTAAACACGTTTGCAATAAATCTTTTACAAGCCATGGCTTAATAGCTGTATAAAATATTATTTTGAAAGATTCATTAAAAATGTGTAGTTCAGATGAGTTATGTAATTTTATCATTATTGATTCCACTCTAGTTAAAGCTGCAGAAAGGTCTTCAGTTATAAGTTGAGATACTAACGTTGGAGGAAACAGTTCTCTTAGTTTGGCAAAACCCAACTTCTGCCTGTCTTTCAGCAAATTTTACAGTTATTTAGGCTAAAAAGCTTGTTAACATATTCTTCTTTTCATCTCAGCTAGGTGACTTCTATCTAGAGCTTCACTGGGATTTTCAAAGTTGGGGTAAGCAGTTGCATATTCCTTTCCTAGGGAGATAATATAATCAGCCTTCAGCACGCTTGCTCTCTCAAACTGGAAAGTTCACAATGTGGTTCTCGAGATCTAAGTTATAAAGAGAGGACATTTTTGTTGAATTATTTTTGCTTATTCATTTTTGGAGCCAGATTCCGTTTTGTAATCCAGTGACGCAATATGGAGCGGAGAAACAAGCTCTTGTTTACTTTGAGAAATGGATTATTAGAAGAGTAAAATATTGAAATGTCTCTGTCTGAGCCATTTGTCACTACGGGGCAGAGGTTTGAACAATTCAGTTGAGTAACTGGACTTGGGGCATTTAATTTCCTGACTTTGAGCCTGTGCTCTGGCTGGTGACTTGTCATAGTTATTGGTCCCCTCGGCTAATTATGTTTTACAGGTGGTTTAATTCTTGGTAGTTGGTTTGGCAGGAAGCATTGCCATGCTGTGGCGCTGAATTGTGTTTTCTGTAAAATAAATGGTCCTTTTTTTAGAATGAGGATGGTGTTAGTCACTTGTATTTGTATTGAGACTGTGGTGGAAAATGGGTGCACTCGATTCGTGTTAAAAGACACGAAGATCCAACCTGGTGTGTAGTTTTAATAGAAATGCTTTGCAGAGGAAGCTCAGTGTCCTAATTGCATTCCTCTCTTCCTACCTTTAGTGCCTTTACTTTCCCGAATTCTGCCTTCTGATGCGTGTAAAATACACAAACAAGGTATAAATATCAGGTAAGTGCTGGTTTTGCAGATTCCATGGGCCACAGCACTGGGCTTGTCCATTGGCCTTTAGAGGCAAGAAGTGGTTTGAACTTCAGACTTTCTTTTTTTTTTTCCTCTTTTTTTTCTTTTTTTTCTTTTTTTTTTTAAATTGATCCGAATTCAATTTCAGTTCCTGAGGCACTTAAAAGCAAGAGCAGTTTGGCAGTGTAAGGCTCTGTCTGCCAGACATGACAATGATCAATCGAAAAGTAAGGTTTTGATATTTTTAGCACAATTGCAAATAAATGAGCTTTTGGTATTTTGTGGAGAAACGTTGCTGCTTCAGTTGAGGTAGGAAAAAAAAAAGTGGTATATAGGCTTCTCTTTTTCAAATGCTTCATGTAACAGATGCACAAACCCAAGAGTGCTGCCAGGAGTCTTTCCAAACTCAGTTCTTTAACTGGTTTATTTTGAGGGGGGGGGGGTTGCATCCAAATGTCTTTTCTGTCTTCAGGTTCCAAAATTGAAAACAAATAAAAAGTCAAGAGTATGATTCAGACGATTCAGCCTGCAGAAATTTTCTTCTTTTCAGGCTGTTAGGTTGAATTTGAGTCCGAGACTGTTCTTTTCCTTCTCGTTTCTTATGTGAAACGGGGAGTTCCGAGACCGGCCCTGAGTGGAAATAGCTACAGATTCTGTCTTGAAATCAGAGGCCAGTATATACTGAGCTTTAAGCAACCGCCCCTTAGAGCTGAAGCAGTCACTAAATTCAGCTTCTTTGACCATTTTTGTTGAAGAAGTAAATATTCTAACAATAATGGCTGTGAATTGCTGGAGAGGTCTTTGTCCTTGGCTCCATCTTCCCCGTTATTCAGGTCGGCAGAAGCGTTTCTTTGCCGGTGGTGAGGAGGGGAAAAAATAGAAATAGCAACTAAAATAAGTAAGTCTGGAAAAAAAAAATCAGTCCATTTCTTAACCCTCCGCAAAATTTGGGTCGTGTCCTGATACCGTTACTCAAATCAGTGGCTGCTTTGTGTGGAGTAGGCTCCCGTTCCCAGGGAGTCGTCGTGTTTCTCCGTGTGTAGCACCTACTGTGGGCTGCATAAATTCTGTCACTCCCTCGCGCTGGCAGTTTTAAAAATAAAGCTTGCTGAGGCAAACCGGGCCTTTTCCTGTGAAGTCAGTGTAAGGGTAGCTTGGAGCACGTTTAGAATGGCAGAGATATTATAATGTGGAACTTAATGGCAATTTTTTTTTTATTTAGTTCTGCATCCAGGCTTCAGTTAGGAAATACTCTATGAAAACTTAGGTCCTAGAGTGTTATAACTTTGGTTATAACTTTTATTTTATTTTCTTTAAAAAAAAAAAAGAGCTTCTCCTTGTGAACCGTACATTTGAGTGTTATGGGTGATATATTTTAAAGTGCTGCTTTGTTTTCCCAGGCTGGACACAACTCTCATAGACTTTACTGACATGAAGTGCCAACGAGGGGACTTAAGCTTCATTTTTAACGGTGATGCCGCACCCTCTGAATCTTTTGTAGTTTTAGACAACGAACAAAAAGTTTACCAGCGAATACATCATGAGGTAAAGATCTGTGTGTGTGCAGGGTGTGAAACACCTCAAGCTTTTACTTCCCATCAGAAGCCTGACTTTATTAAGCAAAACTCAAAAAGACACAGAGAAATGCAAGTCACAGGGCAAGGTCCTGCCCCTGGTTTGGGCCAACCCCAGGCACAAACACAAACTGGGCACAGGGTGGGCTGAGAGGAGCCCTGAAGAGAAGGACTTGGGGGTGTTGCTGGAGGAGAAGCTCAGCCTGAGCCGGCAGGGCGCTCGTGCAGCCCAGAGGCCAACCCTGCCCTGGGCTGCATCCAGAGGAGGGTGGCCAGCAGGGCACGAGAGGGGATCCTCCCCCTTTGCTGGGCTCTGGTGAGACCCCACCTCCAACACTGCGCCCAGTGCTGGTGTCCCCCCGCTAAGGGGGACATGGAGCTGTTGGGATGAGTCCCGAGGAGGCCACAAAGCTGACCCAGGGGCTGGAGCAGCTCTGCTGCGAGGACAGGCTGAGGGAGCTGGGGTTGTTCAGCTGGAGAAGAGAAGACTCTGGGGGGACCTTATCCCTGCCTGCAGTGCCTGAAGGGACCTAGAGGGAGACTGGGAGGGACTTTTGACAAGAGTGTCCAGCGACAGGACAAGGGGAGATGGATTGAAAGTTAAAGGACAATGAGTTTAGACTGGGTCTTCAGAAGAAATTGTTCAGCCCGAGGGTGGCCGGACTCTGGACTCGGTTGCCCAGAGAGGCTGTGGCTGCCCCCTCCCTGGAGATGTTCAAGGCCAGGTTGGATGAGGCCTGGAGCAACCTGGGCTCAAGGGCGTCCCTGCCCACGGCATTAGGTGATCTCTAAGGTCCCTTCCAACCTAAGGCATTCTAGGACTCTATGAAATGCAAATCAGAGAGTTTTGTGTTGGGTTGTGGTAACTTAAGCTGCGTAGGTGATATAAATCCAGTACTTTCCAATACGAATTGCTAAATGAGGAAAAAGCTAGAATGCAAATCTTTTTGAGGGAAAAAAACCCCCATCTCTTCTTATCCTGAATAGTCAAATACAGTTTAAGTTACAACACGTGCTACTTTTAATCTTTCAGCGCGCTTAATTTAGGTGCCCTCAGGTGGGTTTTCAAGCTCGCTCGCCGCTGCTTTGCATCTGTTTAGTCACGCCGTGGCCGATTTCGTTGTTAAGGATGCGAGGGTGTGACTCACCACAGCTCTTGTATTTAATCAAGTTTTTAATTAGAGCTTTATCCACCGATCACTTAAACATATGGATCTTTGCCGGCAGAAAGCACGTGGCTGGGTAGATGACACTTGGCTACTTTCTTTGCGTTAATATTTAAGGCTAAGTTATTTGGTAACCGTTTGACCAGCTCTTCTTTGAAACAGTTTGAAAATTCAAGAAATGCTAGTTCTGGGAGGAAAAAGTCCAGAAGAAGTTTATTGATGATTACTATTAGTATTTAATTATTATATATTTATTTTTAGAAGATGGAATCAATAAGTTCCACTCGGTATTTATGATTTTTTTTTTTTTCTTTAAGGAATCCGAGATGGAAACCGAAGAGGAGGTTGACATTTTGATGAGCAGCGATATTTACTCAGCAACGTTATCAACCAAATCCATCACATTCACGCGTGCCCAGACGGGATGGCTTTTTCGAGAAGACAAAACGGTAAACCGAAAGCAAAATGCGTGGGCTTGCGTTACCGGAGGCAGAACAGTTCAGCCTTGTGATGATGGGCTTGGGAAGAAATAAAGAGTAAAAGAATCAGATGTTTGGGACGGAGGGAAGACACAACCCCCAGCAGTTGTCCCTAGTTTGACCATATGGTCGTATCGTGTCCGATTCTTTTCACGCAGGAAAGAGTAGGAAACTTCCTGGCAGATTTCTACCTGGTTAACGGGCTCGTACTGGAATCAAGGAAACGAAGGGAACATCTCAGCGAGGAGGATATTCTTCGAAATAAAGCAATCATGGAGAGCCTGAGTAAAGGTGGCAACTTGATGGAACAAAATTTTGAGGTGCGCTTACATCGTTCTTCCCTGCATGGGCATTTTTCCGTAGGAGAATGATCGTTTTAGCAGAACCTACAGATAATTTTTGAATTCTGTGGGTTTTTTTGATTGCTGTAATTTGATACGGGTGACCTACGAGTGTTGTCATGGTGACAGGTTTAATAAATTGTCCTGATTAGTGAGCGCATTGAGGAATTTCTGTGATTATATTGGGTATTTCAGTCTTAATTTGTGTCAAAAAAAAGAAAAAAGCTGGGTTTGGCTGTGACAAGTCACTTTTATCTTCTTTCACACCAAGTGCTGATTGATGAGAACGCCGTTCCCGTTTCCTTTTCAATCGTGTTTTCCTTTAGCTTCATTAAAACAGCCTAAGCCCGTTATTATCGCCACGAAATCAAGAGCTATTCAGAGCGAGCCAGACATCATCTGGGAACACGCCTACAGCCTTTTAAAAATGATTAATTTATTTCTGTTATTAGCCCGTGCTTCGTTATGTGGCATTCAGGCACTTGAATTAACTGATTAACTGACGGATTAAAGCCGCCAGCTTCGACGTAAAAACACAGTTTGAGGCCAAAATACCGAAACAGGGAGACTCGGAGCAAGAGCAGGAGAGGGAAAAGCCCGGCTGAGTGTCGGCTGTGGGGACTGTATCGCTGTCCTTTGTAGGATCGAAGCACAGTTTGTGTCTTTTGAAGGGCAAAATCCCAAGAGAACATAAGGAAAAAGAGCTAAAACGTGTTTTTTTTTCCCTGCAGCCCGTCCGACGGCAGTCCCTGACCCCGCCGTCGCCCAACACCATCACGTGGGAGGAGTACATATCTGCTGAGAATGGGAAGTAAGTCCTGGGGGTTTCTTGGCATCAGCTTCCAGAGACACCTTTGGGTTGTTCTCTTGGGGTTTGTTGTTGTGGTTGAGGGTTGGGTCATTTTTTTCCCTGCGTTCTCTAGCTTCTGGGTGCTTTTCTGTTGGTTTTTTTCCCCAGAAGTTTTCTGAGGAGAGAGGAACGTTGGATTTGATGTCTCGGATGTTTTGCCGTTGCTGCGTTAATTACTGATAAAAATACTGGATTGGCCCGATATCCCTGGCTTGAAATTTAAACATTTTGAAAACAAGCACATCTAAGATGGCTTTTTGGGGTTTCTTTTTAGGAAGATTTTTCTAACAAATTAATTGCTGCAATTAATTTATCTTTATGATAGTGATAAATATTCCAATTCACCACGTTTAAAGTAGAAGTTTATGATTTAGTGAGACTCTAGTGGCAGAGTACAAAAGCCTGCACGTCTGGAGCGCGAGGATGTTACGGATCCCCTAGTACTCGGACAATACTCTGCTCTTGGTGTGTAACTAGGCACCAAAGAACTGGAATTTAAACTAGTTGACGGTAGCTTTGTTTATAGAAGATGGAAGCGGTTATTTCGTAGCACTGCAGCTTGCCTTGCTGTTGCATGGGGAGGGCCCCAAAACCATGCTGGGTGTAACCCATGAGTAACAGTGGTGAGAGTCCTTCCTCCAGAGATACTCAAGCTGCTGGAGGCAGGAGTTGCCAGGGAGTATGATGGGGTTACGGAAAAGGCACGTGGGTCTGGTTTGGGTTTCTTTTTGACTAATTTAATATGTTTGAGAGAGAATGAATGCTCGAGCAGAACAATCAGGGGATGCTTGAGCAGCTATTCCTGTCAGGACAGAAATACATGTGTTTAATAACCTGATTCACTGGAAGAGGTTTAAGGGGCAATGGAAGTTTCTAGCTAATACAAAGCCAAAGAGGAAAAGGTTTGTTATGTTAATCGCTACCTGGCTGTTCCTCTCCTATAATGGAGTTTTCCATTGTTGCCTCCTAGTGATAGTTGAGGAACTTCTCCACTTTCTCAGAGGCTGTTTCCTATTTTAGGCTGAAAGCGAGTTCCCCTTTTTCCAGTTCAGCTTGGTACTTTGTAGATTAATTTAGTGAACATTGGGAAGTCAGCCCATCCTGCACTGTTTATTAACACAATATTTATGAGGGATTATTTGACAAACTTTCTTGTTTCTCTGTTTTTGCCTCCTCTCCTGGTTTAGAACTCACAGTAATCCGAGTGAAGACGGTCAACGGCTCATCTTTACTCTGCACACCTTTTAAAATAATTTGCTTTATTGTAGCAGTTCTTTATGGATGTTTTTAGATCTGAGCCTGTCTGCCTTCAAAACCAAGGTTTCACTGAGAGAAAACCTGATTTTGCTTTTCTCCTGTCCTCGCCCTTGCAGAGCTCCTCACCTGGGCCGAGAGCTGGTCTGCAAAGAGAGCAAGAAAACCTTTAAAGCCACGATAGCGATGAGCCAGGAATTCCCCTTAGGAATCGAATCGTAAGTCAGAATCAGCGCTCGCGAGCATTATTTATACATAGGAAATATTTGAACATGCTTGTAAGCTGCAAAATTCTTCAGATCTTCAGGTATGGGGATTTTTTTTTTAAAAACCCATGAAGAGAGCGGTGCTGTTGGGCACGGGAACTGTTAAATTTGGAGACGTCAGCCTGGAGCTTATCATATCACACCAGAGCTTTGACTGGGTTTATCATTAACTTGTCACAACACTGATGTGCCAGATGCTATGGAATTCTAAATTTTTGTTTTGCCCATGATAAGTTTTAGCACAGAGTTGTGTCCTCTACGGGAATACAAAACCATGTCTGGTTCCTTATGTCCATGAAGAGGAGAGCGTGGGGCTGTGTGCTTCAGTCTCTGGTGTAAAACAAGGACGAGAAATTAGTATTTCCACGTTTCTTTGTATGCCTGTGGTCATGTGAGACGTTATTGCTAAGAGCTGAGTGTAAGGATGCTGATGCTGAAGCTCTGAGGAAGCAGATCTAGAAGCGTGATGTAATTTTTCACCTCTTTTTTTTTTTTATCACCTTGCTCTTTAGGCCATTTCTATCTTGTTGAGAGGGAATGCTTGCGAAAAAAGAATTTGTAATGCAATCTCCTTTTCTTTTTCAGATTGTTGAATGTTTTAGAAGTAATTGCACCCTTCAAGCACTTTAACAAACTTAGAGAATTTGTTCAAATGAAGCTCCCACCAGGCTTTCCTGTAAAATTAGGTAAGAGGACTGCAACAACTCTGGCGGCTCTCTAGTTCCAAAACGCACGTGCTCAGTCATGCAGGAGGTTTAAAACTTCTGCTGAGTTTTGGAAAAGAACTCTTCTACGTCACAGTGCGTTGCTGTAGATTTCAGCGTGGTTAAGTTTAGTGGAAGCGACATTAGGTGAGAAGTCTGCAGCTGGAAGGTGAATCTAGTCCTCCTCAGGAGAGCTCTGTCATTCAGAGTTTCCTTACGCTGGGGTCCTGCTCAAAGAGGGACGTAGATGTGTGGAGATTTCCTTGAGTTAGAGGATGAGCTCACTCAGGAGGTAGGTATTTCGCAGCGTTTCCACATTTCTTTCTTCCTCGAGGGTTGCCGGGGGGTGTGTTTTTCGTTTACAGATAAACAGAAAACTGTCACACCTCTAACAAATGGAAATGTGGAAAGCAGTTTGTTCATAGTCTAGGTTATCGCTGCCACGAAGTAGCAGCACCTTTCTGAGCGTTACAGGATGTGTCACACACCAGGAAGCTGGTTAAGCTCAGACAGCTCCAAACAGGCCGTGTTCCGCCTCTGATCATATTCGCACCGCTCTGCTTATCCAGGGTTGGAGGTGTGCTCGCAAGCCAGTTTTACTGAGGCTAGCTCTGAAGTGTTCGACCTCTGTTCTCGTTGGAAAAGGGTTACATTTGAAAGCAGACGTTGAGAAAGGTCATGTTTTTCACCTGGGTTTGCTCAGCTGAAGCCCGTGGGAGGTTGCTTTATCTTGTGTCACCTGCAGGCCAGCGTCCCGTGTTTTAACATTAATCAATACGCTCGCAGCACCTGGGTTTTCACCTCATCAGTCTGCATCAAGAAAGGAAACACCCTGAATTCATAACTAACACACTTTTGAATTGTGTCTTGAGTTCTTTCTGTGCTCGGGGCATCCGGACATATCCTGAAATAACATTATTTAAACTTTTTTTTTTTTTGAGTGCCGAGTGGCCGTGGTGTAGAATGCTACACCTCTGACATTAGAAATCTGTAGGTAACAGTCGATAACGGTGGGTGAGCCTGTATTTCTTTGCTCTTCCCATCCAGATATTCCTGTATTTCCCACCATCACGGCCACTGTGACTTTTCAGGAGTTCCGTTACGGTGAGTTCGACGACTCCATCTTCACCATTCCCGACGACTACAAGGAGGATCCCAGCCGCTTCCCGGATCTCTAACTGAACTGGAGAGGTGAACGGTGAATAACGAAACCAGCGTTACCACAGGGAAAGCGAACGGATGCAAAGAGCCCGCACATAGAGATAGGGAAGTGGGTCGAAAAGGAAGGGACAAACTTAATAATCCAGAAGAAAAGGGAACGCGCATCGACCGACCGATGTCCTGACCCTCGCTCCAACGGGCGCCTAACCCAGTCCTGATTGACAGCAAGTCTCCCGCTGCGTCCCTCACACTTTTCTACACCCCGTGCTGCGAACGTGGTAGTCCCACACCTCGACGACCCCGAGAATATGTAACAGCTGTGAGGACTGTCATTCCTTTTTAAATTTTTTTACATTTCTTGGCGATACAGAAAAGCACTCTTGGACCATTAGCGTAAAAGGTGAAATGTCTCGGCTGGATATCGCCCGTCACACATCCTGCCCTACTCGATGACCGTGTTAGATTCAGTCGAGCTTTTGTTCTCACGAATTGTAAACTATGTATCATTGTGAATAGCTCAGTAATGAGGCTGAACCTATATTGGAAGGAATGCATTTCCTGTAGGTGAACGACCCAAATGGCAAGCGTAAAACCATCGCGTTTCGGTACCGCAATACACTTCAGAAACAGCGCTGGCTCTACAGGGACTGAGGTACCTCCTCTGGCACCTTGGTGTGACCCATCGTGGTGCTATCCGTGTCTCCAGACCGTTCATTTCTTCACTGAGCTCTTTGTTAAACCTTCCTTCCCTCGGCTCCGCGCTTCGCTCCTCCTCATCGTGCTGGAGCCGCATGTTCGTTAGTGCGCTCGGAGGTTCCTGGGTTAGAAACGGTCACTTGTGTCTTTTTTTTCTTTTTTTTTTTTTTTTTTTTTCCCCGTTCGCTCCAGGAGACTTGCCCCATCCTGGCTGAGCGAGGTGGGCTCGTGTTTGTGTCCAGCAGCCGCTCGAGAACGCAGGACACATGTAAAGAGTTCCTCAAATCAGCTCAAGCGTGAAATCGTCGCCGAAGAGGTTCCTCTTGAAGTTAGTTTAATTGTAGTGCACATTGAATAGGGCTCACCTGGGAAGATTTTAGGCTGTTTTTGGGTTAATTTCCTTCCTCTTCACGTTGTGGCTAGGTAGGCCTTTCAGCTACTCTGGCTTCTTGAGCTACATCCTCGTTCCATGTGGTTCCATTCTCCTAATTTGACGATAATCCAGCTTTTTGGTTTCGTTAGAAAGAATTTGTGCAAAAAGGCTAATGGTGCTATTCGTTTGTATTAAGAACTTTAGATTTCGAGTGCTGTGGTGTAACTGTACAAAAGTGTAAATATTTTCAAAGTTATATTCTTTGTGCACTGTAGTTACAACTTTTTTTTTTTTTTCTGGAAATCAATAGAGTTAAGTATCAAACTTTATAAAACGAAGAGCGCCTGTTGATGCTCAGTGAAGGGAACGGCCCTGATCGACCGCGTGGGCGAGGGACAGAGGTGGCAGGACCCGACTCCTCGGGCGGAATGTGGGAACACGGAGGCCGAAGCAAATGCCCTTTTGCAGCTTGTGGCCCCCGTGTGTATAATCAAAACCCGAAGGGGCCGCTGGGGAAGAGCGCGGTCTCCGCTCGGTCGCGGGGAATCGCTGTCAGCAAAGTCCGGACCCGCGGGAAATAGGAATTTGGGGCTGTTGTTCTTCCAGCATCGCAATAAACCTGCGAGCTGGGTGAGCGGTGTTTGCTCTGCGGGCTGCCAGCGCTACACCGGAGCCGCTAGTGCGAAATCGAGCCGAAAATAAAACCGCAGAGGGAAAATAAAAAAAAAAAAGGCAAAGGGAAATGTAGAATTGTAATTCCTGTTGAAGTACTGTATGGGGAGCAGATGTTGAACATCCGGCAGGAATGATCGAACTTGTTCTTCCAAGTAATTATGAATTCCTGAAGTGTTTCACATCTGCGCTACAAACGGGCGCCCGCCTCGTGCTCCTTGGAACTGGCGGCGCTCCGTGCCGTGAGGGACCAGGCTCGGACGGATGTAGAGACGGAAAATTATCCCATTGGTGCTGGAGGCCGGGACTCGGTGTCAGTGGGGCCAAAGGCGGATTTCTCCCACCGCCCTCTGTTACAGCCGCCCCGTGAGGGGCGAGATGTTCCGTGTCACGCTGCTGGCTCCGGGCTCGTGAACGTGGGAGGACCGAGTCACTCAGGAGTTGCAGCAGACGCGGAATGTTTCTCTCTGAGGTGAATGTCAGAAGTCCTTTCTCTTGGTGTTACAGGGACAGAACCACGTTTCGTGTCGCTTTGCTTTTTCGGTTGTTCCAAATCGCCACCGGAGAGTTGCTGACGGGGGAAGGAGCGGGCGTAGCCGGAGCTGTGTGGTTTAGGCAGTCCAGCGAGCGTGACGGACTGGATTCTAGACTTGGGAGGAGAGAGGGAAACAAACAGCAGTTTTTGTGTGGCCTCACAGGGGTTGTGTCTGTGGGACAGCCCACGTCATCCTGCGGTGGCAAACAAGGTGACTGACTCAGAGCCCACTGGGGGGTGCGGAAACATAGTCTTCTGGGATTTCCACGGACTCTGGTTGCAGGTTTTGTGGGGTTTTTAACCTTCCCAATCACACTGCTGCTGACTTTGATACCTTTTAAGATTGGCAGGAAGATTTTTTTACAGCGAGCTGCTCTCTTAAGGCTTGCTCTAAGTCGAGGCGTCAGCAAGTGGACGCAGACTCGGTTGGCCGTAGCCCTTTTGTGTGGTTGCAGTGACCATACCCTGCCGCTTCGCCACTTCTTCCTGCGGAGCTGAATGAGCCGACTGTGGCTGGGTTGTCCTTCCCAGCTCAGCGAGCGTTTTCCGATTCCTGTGACAGCCTCGCAAAGAACCATTTTCTCAGTACGTTTCCTTCCAACTTCCCATGATGGGTTTTCCGTCTGACGCGTTCCTGGTGATGAGGTGTGGAGCCTCCGGTTGTGGTTTCCCCTCCGTAGCGAGGTGCGATGCGCCCGTGCGCTTCTTCAGCCATGGCTCTGCCCACGCCAACATCAGTGTTGTGTCCACCGTGGTTTGTTTTGCTCACGGTTTTTGTACCAGCACCAGGTGGGGGGGTTTCAGGAGGGATGTGTTGGTGGGCCAGCATCGCTGGCAGCACGGGGGGAGCCCGAGTCCGCAGCTGAGCTGTGGCAACGCCATCGTTGGCCGCCTGTCACCTCCTGTTCAGGTAGCGTTTTGGAAAACTTAACTATTTTTGTTCCTAGCAGGATTGATCTAGGAGAACTTCATTTTTGGTTTTCCCTTTTTCCTTTTGACCATGTTGGGTGTTAAGGGAAGGGCCAGTCCCCTGTAGCGCTTTCACGGGGATCGTGTCATCGCGGCAGCTTCAGCTCCGTCATTTGCCTCGTGCGCTCGCGGGGAATCGCGCTGCCCCCGGGTGACTGAAACCTGGCGGAGGGGTCGGGGTGGTTCGTGGTGAACCCAAGCGGGATGGTGAAGGGAGCGAGCACCGGCCGGGTGAGGTCGGGGAGGAGGAAGCAGCCGCTCCCCCGGGAGAGACACGGCAGCCCGGGGCGTCATTTCTTTTGGTCTCACCACTTGTGTTTTTTTTTTTTCTGATGGCTGTGAGGCTTTTTTATGAAAAAGTATTAAAAGGCAGCCATCGACTTCAGTCAACTGAAATCAGAAACCGTTCCAAGAGAATTCCTAGGGTTGTTTCTTATCCACAGTTGTTTTTACTGGTCTTCCAAACCACTGCTTTAATTTGCGGCAAAGGGAATAGTTGCGTTTTCTTTTTCCTCTCGAGGAGCTGCTGTTCCAGTCACTGTACTCACTTTACTGGGATTCTTATGGATTGAACCGATTTTCGTTACAAAAAGAACTCGGGATATATTTGTGCTGGAAACCCACCTTGTTAAGTTGGTATTTAAAGCAGCTGTTTGTTTTTTAAATGTCTTTGTTCTTGATTTGTAGTTCATGCAAGGGTAATTGTGTTATTTAATCCGTATTAACAACATTTCCTGTAATGCTGCAGTTTCACATTTACTTTCCTTACAATTTGTAATTATCGTGGAAACGGTGTCACTTTTCTGCATTTTACTTAGTTGTCCCGCCCATGTTTTTAACTTCACTAATCATAATTTTTTGGTTGTATCATTTGTTAGAATAAAGACCAAACTATGCTGTCTGATTCTGAAACTGTTCCACATGTGAAAACGAAGTCTGAACTCTCCTGTCGCAGGACTTTTCGGGATCTGTACCCGCTGTAACGGCGCATCTCTGAGCAGGGATTTGATCTGAGGGGGGACAAGCTCACACTGCTACATTGTGCAAGGGCATTTTCTTGGTCATTTTTTAAATAAAATCCTGCCTTTTCATTACAGACTGTTCTGTAATTCTCCACATTATTTAACAATGGGCTGGTATGCAGTGGAAGGATGGGGATGGGAGCCTCTGGCATTTACCAAGAGGAGTCAGAGGTTTAGAAACTGCTGCCGAGGAGGGAGGGAAGGAAAAAGTTAAGTTCTTCGCTGCTAAGGCTTCTGCCCTGCACGGGTCCAGTGAAACCCACCCGGGAGCAGCTGCTGCTCCTTGAGGACTAAAGTTCTGCAGCAATGCAGAGGTGCAGGAGCTCAACCACCTCCACAGCCTGGGTTTGTTAGCAAAATAAACCAGAAAGAGAACTGACTTGGGAGGAGCCCCTGATTTACCACCTTGAGCCCCAAGCAGGTCCTGCGTTACAGCACGTGAATGACACCCACAACACCATGGTCTAAGGATCAAGGAGGTTGACTTTATTACTGTAAATCAGTTTATGTTCTTGTACTTCACATATAAATGACAACAAAAAAGGCACATCTATGAAGACATCATGCACCTTGTCTGTGTCCAGGTTCATTACAAGAACTCCCTCCACTAGAAAGAAAAGCCGGGGGGGGTTGTACGACATAGACCTCTCTGTAGTGACAAAATACTCAAAACAGTCGGTAAAAATTTACATTTCTACAAATTCTAAAAATGACACTGTGTATCTAAATGGCGAGTTCTGCTTTGCCCCAGGGCAAAAGCGCTGCTTAAAAAGGAGGTGGTTTGACTGTCAGACTCCAGTTCAGGCACCACTCAGCGCCCCTGCCCCGGGGAGGCTGTAGCTGATGTCACACGCACGAGCACTCACCCCTTCCTGCTTCCTCCCAGCCTGAAGAGGTGCATGTTCTTATTTCAATGAAAATACAAAAGAATTTTTACAAATGCATATTTCTTTTAAAAAGTACTTGTCCCATAATACCTCCAGCTTCCCCTTTGAGCCTGTTCCCTTCAGTCGCCCTCCCCAAAATAAAAGATTTCTTTTGCTGTGTAACGCACTGAATCGGAGCTGGAACAGCAGCTCTGCCGCTGCCCTGGCAGGTTTGGAAGAGCTGGAGCCATTCTGGTCTTTTTAAAATGGGCAGGTGAAGGAGAATGGCTGCTCTAAATGAATGAGGTAAAGTTCCATACATTCAGCGGTGTAAAAATAAATACCAGCAGAGTTGGATAGGAACACGGGTAGAAGTTTAAGGGTTTTATTATCAAAGTTTTGTAAAACAATTTCAGAAACTGTACATCGACATGGCACAGACTGTGGCCTACTTTTGTCTTTTTTTTTTTTTGCCTGCACAAAAGTAAAAGCTCTTGAACTTCAGTAACTAAGAAAAACAGCTTTAGCCTAACTACTTTGCATATAACATGGAATCACTGTGCATCAGGTTACTACTGCAGTGACAGTAAACACAAATTTATTAGTTTATACAACTTGAGATCAAGTAAAAAGTACATTATCAAGTAGACGTTGCTTTTAAAAGCATACGAAGGTCGATTTTAAAATGCACTACCTTTTTGCGACGTGTTTTAACTCGTGAACGAATAAAACGACCCGGATAATGAAAACTGCACAAATCAACCTTTAATCACTGGGCACGAGCAGGGATTTTCCCCTTCCCAAGGCTCAAGAAGAAAAGTTGAGAAACCGCCACGCCTCGCCTGAGATGGATTGGAACCGACAGGTTAAAAAAAAAAGAAAAAAAAAAGCCCTCAAAAAGGTTCAGTGCATTTTAATTTTGTCGAAGCCGGGAAAAACAAACCAAACCAACCCCAGCCACATGGCTTAAAAAAAATAAAATAAAATACAGGAACAAAACCCTAGCTATGTCAGAATGCTTATCTTCAGATGTACTGTCGGTTTGCTGTTCATTTTTTTTCTTTCGTGTAATCACACTTAAGACCCTCGGGTAGATCTGCCCTGCGTTGTAGGACTTGAGAACACTGAGGATGTTTCTGCCACGATCAAACATGCAGCCAGTGCATTCCCTACACTGCTCTAGGAACTGCGATGAATCGACTTCTAGGAACGCTATATCGGGAGTGAGCGGAGTTACTACAGGAGATCATACACGGACGGTCCATGCCTGCTGTGGACGCATGCAGCTTTGTACTTTTGCTCGAAGCATCACCAAGTCAGTCCAAAAAAATCGCTCGGCTACGCCATCCCTTCCGGCCGTCATGAGACTGGTTTTACCTCTCTCTTCTAAAGCGCTTTTTTTTTTGTTTTGTTTTGTTTTTTTTGACAGGAGTTAGTATCGATCGGGAGATTTACAAACCGGGTAGAGCTGAGAGCTGTATACATCTAGGTTTAGGATTAACGAGTACAGCATAAAAAGAATCACACAGGAATGACACCGCCGCACGGCCGCGGCCGCTCGCCTGCCCTGCGGGGGCAGAGCTCAGTCACTCATGTCCATGTCCTCCTCGTGGTGGTCGTCCCCATTGACTTTGGATTCCCGGGCGGAGTCGCCGCTGCCTTTGTCGGTGGCAGGCTCCTTGCCTTTCGGGGAGGAAGAATCTGATGTTTTCTTCTCCTCCTTTTTCTCCTTCTCGCTGTCGTAGCCTTGTTCTTCTTCATCGTAATCCCTTGTGACCTGCTTTGCCGAGGGAAGGAAAAAAGAAGGTAAAACTTGCTTTCAAAGCCCCCGTCGGCTTGAGGTTAAGCCCATGGGACAGGCGGGGGGGGTTACGCAGGTTTTTAAACATACTTTCACATCTTTATCGCTCTCGGATTTGCGTTCTCGATCCTTCTCTTTGTCTTTGCTTTTTTTTTTCTTGCTTGTCGACCGCTCCCTCTCGTCTCTACTTCTCTCCTTGTCTTTATCCTTCTTTTTTTCCTTTTTATGTCTACAACAACAAAGCATGTAAGGAATGGCACGATGGTGGTTTTCAAAACTAGAACGCGGGCCGTGCTTGGGCCATTACCCACCGCAAGGGCCCAATCTAAAGGGACAAGCAGCAACGTGCGACGGTCGTGTTCGGAAAATACCCCAAACTCCCCATTTCGCAGCTCTGGATTGAACACAACCACCAGGAAGCAAAATCTAAGAAAGGCCGAGCTACGATCTGCTCTCAGGGAGTCAGCCCATGGGCTGCGTGTGAGGAACAAGCCCAACACACACCAGCTTCCCAGCAACCCCACGGCGGCCTTCGCTAGAGTTCACATCTTGGGAATTTCTCCCCCAGACATCATTTTTCTGTTTTGTTTTTTTTTTTAATTTAGCCAGAGGGTTACAGACCTTCTCGGAGATGGGGACCGGGACATCTTCCTTTTTGGAGACCTGGGTTTTTTAGGTGACCGTGTTCCACTCCTGCTTCTTCGACGTCGTCTTTCTCTGCAGGAAAGAGAGTTCTAAGCTTTTGGGCTGTTTTTTTTTCAAAAGCTACAAATACACCTCCTGCTCCAAACCCAGCACTGCTCAAGAGGCAGTAAATACGTATCACTCAAAACGGACATTTACTCCTAGGAGTACTGCACAGCCCGCACAGCTACTGATGGGCAGAGTCAGCTCTCTTCTGTCCTGCCCCCACCTTCCCTAACGAACCACTGGCTTAGACTCCATCAGGGGTCCTGACCCCTTCTGCGAAATGAATTCTTAATATTGCAAATTAACTTTGGGAGTTTTTTAAAGCAAGAACGGCACGCGTTTTGCATGTATTTACTCTGTAAATAGGGTGAGAGTCGAACAAAGCATCGCACTCTCCGATACGGAGCGAGCAGAAACTATTCTGAGCCCAAATGACACTTCCAGAAAACTGTAGTATCAGGGGGAAAATTAAGCATCTTCTTGATACGGGCAGCGAGAGAACACCCACACATCTGTGCACACAGCCAGCACAGAATCAGCCCCGAGCGTGTACGGGAACGCTCTTTCTACCGACGGGGACAAAGCGCGCTGGAAACGGAGCCCTAAGAAAGATCACGTTACCTGCTTGTGCTTCTTGATCGTCTAGTTGTGCTGTAGCTTTTGGGGGGGAGTTTTCGAGCGCTTCTTTTCTTTCTCTTCCTTCTTTTTATCCCTTTTGGTAGAAGAGACTTTCAGTTTAAATCATTTTCAGAGCAGCATTCACTACTTTTGCCGTGCAAAAAAGTGACCAAAGACACGGTAACTGCACCAGAGAGCACAGACCAGTCGCTATTTTGGGGTCACGCCATGTTAACGGGAAACCAAAATGCCAATTGTCTAATGCAAAACAGAAGAACAGCTCTTGTACAGCTTGTGCATATAAAGAGCACAAAACCTGCAGGGCTAGGTGCTCCCACTTCCCGCTTTTTAACCTGTTTGTTCACGGTGTGGGGTTTTTGTTTGTTTTCCCAATGAAGCAACAACATTTTTATCATTTGATTCCCAAAAGCAGAAGAGATTCCTCAAAGTGATTACCTGGTTTTGGATGTGCTCCGAGACCTTCTGCTTCTCTCTCTGGAATGAGACCTTCTTCGCCTCGGACTTTTGGATCGCCTCCTGCTTCTGGATTTTGAATGGGACCTTCTCCTTGATCTGCTTCTTGACCGTCTGCCAGTAACACATCACATGTTGGGGTTATGCGTATGAAATTTCAATACACTGTTCAGAATCCACCTGCTCCGTGCCAACGTTACGGTAACACTCAAAAATGCAGAAAACAGAATATAGAAAACAGTGAAGGAGTTGCAACTGGTCCACTGAGGAAACAGAAGAACGAAGTGGACACTAAATGTCAGAGTGACACTTCCATCAGCTCACTCGTCACCCTCCTCGTAAGAAAATATCCATCCCATCGTAAAGGATAAGTCCCGTTGAAACATGAAGAAATTTTTAGAACGCTAAACCGAACACAAGCCAATTACTGGATACACAAATAGCAAAGTAGCACAAGCGGGGAGGGTGTCGTGAAAGCGGCTTTGCTGGGGCCATTGGAGCCGACAAGCCAAGAGCACAAAGGAGCCCCGTGCCCTGGGGTCTGGGCAGGCCAGCGAGCAGATCTCTAGCCAGGACACCCGAGCAGACTTGATCTCCAAGGCAAATCGTAGAAAAAGCCGGAAAAATCTTTTGTCCCACTGAGCTGAATTGGCCGCACTCGCCCAGCAGGTGAACGTTTCTGTGGGTAAATAACGACACTAAGAGAAGCCTCCTAGCGTTCAGGTTTAAAAGAAATTTTGCCATGTGTGCAGACCAGAAAGAAAACAAATTTTAAGGAACTACTGTAGAACGGACAGCTGGTAGCAGCTCAGGTGTTGGTGGCAGCGAGGGCTGTGTAAAAACGCAGCTTCCTGCTCACGTGTTTCTTATCCAACACAAGAAATATCTATTGTTAAATAAAACCAGAGGCTAGGACTGGGTGTCCCCAAGTTCTTCCTGCAGCAGTTTAAGGTTTTGAAGGAACCACCTCAGCCAGGTGTGCGTTTGGGGTTTTTTTTTTGGTAAAACATAAGCTAACTACCTGTGTCTAGATGAAGAAGGCGTCCTCCTCCTCCTCGAGCGTGACCTCGACCTTGAATGCCTCCGTTTCTCATCTTTTTTGTCTGGAGTTAAACAGGAAAAAAGTAGAGTAGAAAGATCAAGCATTTTGCATCTCCCAAATCAAGTGAATTTTGGGCAATACAAGAGACGATCGATTCCCTGCAGCATTCTGCAGGACACACACAACATTCCCACCACAGGGCAATTAAAAACCTGTCAGCTATAAACAACATCAGTATTGAGCATGAAAACATTAAGCTGGTATTTTGCAGACCATTAGCTTTTACCACGTACTACCTCAAAACTTCAATCGAACGAGCTATTCTACAGTTGAAAGTTACCTGGCTCTATAGCAGCAGAAATTAATGACTGTGCTTCCCGTACTCTTTTCATAGCTTCTTCTATTTCTTTACTGGAGGTATCTGATTTCAGACTCGGCGAAACAAGACCTGCAGCTACATGGTTCAACCTGGCAAACAGAAAAAGAGTTGGAGAAATTCAGTACTGACGAGTCCAAGAAACATGGCCCTCCAGTGGCAGTTTGCGAGTGACCCAAGTGAATTGGAATGGGCCTGCGATTTGAGCAGTGAAGTCTAAAATGTGGTATCTGGGCTGAAAACAGCAGCAGGAGACGCTTGCCCAGACGACCCCCATAATTCCAGTACACTGTAAACAGCAGGAAAAGTTTGTATCGTCTTGCACAAATGTTCCTAAGGACACTCTTCAAATCATCTTTGCACAACGGTTTTAAAGTTCATCACCCTAAAGATGCAACTCCACAGTGTATTATCCCACACTGGAAAGCCAGTTTCTGTTTGGACAAGCTGTACTGAGAAGGCTACAGCCAGCGATGAAGTTTAAAGTCCAGAAGATGTTCTACACGGTGGCTTCGAAGCCAAGCAGGCTATGATTCATACCCCATATACCTGCCTGATGCGTGTCTATCCACTATCTCAGATTATCTTCTCTACCACAGCCAAGGGTCTGCACAAGGCACTGGTTTTCTCCAACCTTAATCAGATCCAGCAGGACAAGGATCAGGTACTGAAGCACCCCAGTATCCCCAAGACCAAAAATATTGAAATACAAAGACTTACTTTGGATCCACGGTGCTCATCAGTTTTAGTAGCTGATCTGCTGCAAGAGACTGCGAGAGAGAGAGAGGAAAAAAAGAAGTTAAACCCCTGCTGGAAGATGTGTACGGTTAAGAAGATTCTCTTCCTTGAATGTACCCTCAGCAGTGGCTACAGCAAGAAGTCTCTACTGGTGAAAAAAACCCCAAACAAACCACAAAAGTTAGAGACAAAAAGGGATGTTGTTTGGTTTTAAAACTCGTGGAGGGTGGTGAGGGTGTGACTAGCACATTTCAGTGGTGCTTAGGGATTTTTTTTGTCTCTGCAGCACCCAAACGTAGGCTCTCTCCTGGATGGAACTAAAGCACTTCAAAGTATACCCACATTTCTTGTGTTCACAGGTTATTTCTTTGCTATTGCAGGAAAACAGAGGCCTCATTAGAGAACTGACTTGTCTGTCCAGGGCAAGTCCTCAGTGACAAGTTACGACCAACAAGCAAAAGCTTCTTCACTCTGAAAATTCCACAAATTTTACAGCTCTTGAGAAAATTCAGACATTATTACAACCAGTCACTTTCCGCACCAGTGGTGTAACAACAAACTGTCCCTACTGATTTTCTTTATACAGGGGCAGCTGTGTGCCGAACCCAGTATTTCTGGCCACCAGCCAGCTTAATGGGCAAAGGAAACAACCCTCCATCACACCAGATTACTTTTTCCCACTCACTATTACTTGGTACTCCAGGTCTTTTTTTTTAAGCCCATTTTAAAAGACTACAACCTAACAAAGATATTTTCCACACCTACAAAATTAAAAAGTCAAATTTTTTATTTTTTTACAGCAAGTACAAGACAGGTTCACAGCTTGATAATGACATTTATAGGTTCACAGAATCACTCAGGTTGGAAAAGACCCCTGGGATCATCGAGTCCAACCACTGACCCTACTCTGCAAAGCTCACCCCTAAACCATCTCCCCCAGCATCACATTTCCATGACCCTTAAACACCTCCAGGGATGGGGACTCCACCACCTCCCTGGGCAGCCTGTGCCAATGGCTGATTGCTCCTTCTGTGCAAAAAATATTCCTAATCTCCAGCCTAATCCTCCCCTGTTGCAGTTTGAAGCCATTCCCTCTTGTTCTATCCCTAATCACCCGTGAGAAGAGACCAGCCCCAACCTCTCCACAACGTCCTTTCAGGCAGTTTTAGAAGGAAATTTGAAATAGTTCATCACTAGTCACTCAGAAAAATCGATCATTTGATTGTTCAGACAGTGGCTGTTTAACTAGCATCAATGAAAAATACTTTTAAAACAGAAGAGTAGCAAAAAGCGTTCATATATAATCCTGGTACGTCAAGAAAGACTGCGTTCTGTAATGATTCTAAGAAGGTTAAAGAACCAGTAGCCTGTGCAGACTAACTCGAACCAAGCCTTTAGGGAAAAAAAAAAAAAAAAAAGCACTAAAGGAACATTTGAAGAGGTGGGACGTACCTGAGAGTTTAAGTTGGCACCGGGAAGCCCAAGAGCAGCAAGGGCAGGGTCAAGAGCAGGAGCTCCCAACGCGGCCAACGGGACAGCACCGATCTGCAACAGAGCCAACAGTTACCGACACGCAGCCCGGGCAGCGGAGGGGAAATTGCTCGGTCGAGCTCCCCCCCAAAGCACCACACACGTGGAAACCTGAACTGGGTTTTTACTCGGGCTTCTAGCCACAGGAAACATTATCCTATGGTCAGCCAGAGTATTCTGCTTCTCTTTATTCGGGTTTTCCAAAGCTCAACACATGAAGGCTATTTTTTCCCCCCCCCCAATAAATATTCTAAAATGAAATCCTGTTTCCTCTGCATCCCAACAGGTAGGGAAAAACTAAAGTAAAGCATTTTTTGCATTCAAGAAACAGTTAAAAATTATATTGTTCTCCAGTGATGAAATGAAAATTCATTACGAGTTTCTGAACCAACTGCTGCACACCTAGATCAATTTAGAACCTGAAATGGGCACATTTTACGTGAGAAGACAATATAGTATTATTGCATCTCTGCAATTTCCTCAAATTGGGTTAAAACTGGCAAATGGGTTGAAAAGGTACTGGATGAACAAGCAGGCACAGGCCTGAATTTCTTCAATTCATCTAGAAGCTTCATAAGAGAACATCATTTTTTTTCATTTGAAGCAAGATGACCAAAACTGAATTCTACTGCTCAGTGCACTGGGAGTCGGCTGGGATTCAGAGGGACAGAACTAAGATCAGGGTGGTTCAACAATCATTTCCAGGAATTTAGATACGTACAGTTTTCGGTGAAAGGAATCCTCAAGCCGGTATTTGTTGCTTCCACCCCTTTCCCTGAGTTTCAAAGTCAGACTTTAGACTTTTCCCTCTATATACGGTTAAAGAGACCTTTTATTGTATTTACTCTTATTAATTTGCCTCTCACACTTCAGTTCTCTCTTCTACAATGATGTGTGCTTTGCCTGAAGCTTTTTCCATGATTATTGTTACTGTTCAGACTCCACACGAATTCTTAGGAATATCTGAATTCTTGGGAATATCTGAATTCTTGGGAATATCTGAATTCTTGGGAATATTTGCTCCTTAGAGCAAATATTGGCTACTATTTCTCCCCTCTTCTACGGGGAGCATTCACAGGAGGCGTCTCCGAGTCACACCAACATCTCAAACTTCACAAGTTTAAAAATCCATGAGACCTCTGCTGCTTGTCAGATTGTTCCACGAGCGCACGACAGACAAAAAGGGACGAGGGACGGACTGGAAAAATGCAAGGGGAAGGAAGTCAGGCTCTGCTGGAATATGTCAAAGGGTCAAGCCTACCTGAGAGAGCGGGTTGGGCGTGGGCAGGAGTCCACCTCCGGGCAGCAGCCCTGCCACAGCGTTAGCTGGTGCCAAGAGAGACAAAGCCTTAGTCTCATCAGGAATGACTCCTGCAGAGAAACAGCCTCGCATTAGAACGCATCCCCTCGCGACGGCAGAAAATACACAAATACACCCAGCAAATGTCTCCCTGATACACCACCTGAGTTTGTTGAAAGTACTTATGTTGGCTAAAATACAAAGCTCGATGTCTATTAATATTTATCATTAACTTTTTTATTGCCAGAAAGAAACTTCAATGTGTGAAAATTTGACTGTTCCTTTTTCTCTACAAATGGTTAAGTTTCTAGAGCAAAAAAATAGCACAATACACACTACTTTTTTGTTAACACTGCCAAGATTTCATCACCTGTACTCGATTTTTAAGTCATGAACCAAACGTAAGCAAGCACAGTCGGTTCTCCAGGGGTGTGCTCTCAACTTTCAAAAGCTGTTTTATGAACAACGACTCGTGTCGGCTGCTTCACTATAAAGCACACAGAAAAATCAAGATACACAAGACAAAAAAAGTTGGATTTAGGGGTTAATAATACGGTACAGTTCACTATGTTTTCTTTTACACCTACCATATAAATTTTGTAAAACTTAAAAAGAGAAGGTATGGAAATATTTTTTTTTTTTTTTTTGCTGAATCAAGCGTAGGGCTTTTGCTGACTTGTCAAATGAGAATGAAAGTCTCTGCAGATCTTCAGCTACTCGCTGTGGGTGTGTGGCTGCAGGTGGGTGGGTGCATACGTACGGGGTGTGGTGGCACATTCCTTACCTGCGCAGTAAAATGCGTTTGTCCCGCTATGTGCCATGCTTATTGTACCAAGAATGCTGCTACATACTGCCATTTCAGAAGAAACTTCTGGCCCAAAATCTTGCAGCCAACTAAGACAAGTGTCTCATCTTACTGCCTACGTGTAATCTTAAGGGCCCTACTGCGAGACAAGTAATTACGTAGCTATTCTTTACTCTATCCAACAGCAAAAGCCCTATACAGATGGATTAATTTGTTAATGTGCCCAAGCCCCCAAAATGAGAGTTCAATAAAACAATTTTACTATATATTTGCAAATACCAGTAGTGTTTCTGCAATACATATTAAGAAACTGCATCTCATCATAAAACATACAATATGTACAGGGCACTTAAGAGAAACTGGATAAGCTGCAGAAGAAAACTGTTGGGTGGTATTTTCAGCAGGGCCTGGTATATAGTTCAGGCTGAACCAGGGAAAAGAACTGTAAAACACAACAACAAAAAAGAAAAACCACTGTTAAATAAAGGTAATGGTTCCTTCCACCTATACTGAGAAGTGCCGATAATATAAACAAATGTATAATACACAGCACTGTTAGCTTGCTCGTGGCATTGAGCTGTCAGCAATTTAGATACCCAAAGTTATGGAGGGAGAGGGGGGGAAAAAGGTCATTTAGGTAAATGGCATTAACGCATAAATATATTAACATACCTACAGAGAGATCATGGGGTAATTTTGCATGCAAAATTAGCTCTCAGAGGACATTTACCAATTACAGCTAAACATTTCAAATTAGCACAACTACAACATTTCCGGCATCTAAATACAAATCCTCAGACTTAGCTTGAGACACCTCATAGAAGATCTGCATCCATTAAAAAAAAATAATAAAAAAAATAGAAATCATGCATCTGATCCTCTACTTCTTTTTTTTTTAAAGTATTTAGAAATAAACTACAATTTAAAAAAAAAAAAAAGCAATGAGGCCCCTCACCAGTTAATTTTCATGCTTCAAGAGTTTTTTTACTGCTGCTTTGTTAGAACCATGAAATACTGCATGAATGTGTAGAAATGAAAGAAAAAGAAACAGACAAAAGAAACAAACATTAACCAAAGAACCTAAATAACCCCCCCAGCCACCTTTAATCTTTATAAAGAGTTCCTTCCAAATCTAGGAATAGCACAGTGAAAAATTACAAATACTAAACCTTACCGTAGACTTTGTGTATAGTTCTACAACACAAAGCAACAGCCAACACCAAAGTGTCTGTGTGTGCTAAAACTGGAGGGCGCTTGGGATATAGGGGATAATTATCGCGCTAAACAGACAACAAACATTGGCTTTAGTGACAGGCAACAGCAATACAGAATTATCACAATAGAAAAATCAAAGATTCAAAGGGCCCAGGGCAGCACAGTGGTTAAGCAAACGCCTGGCTTTAAGCACATGAGCGATTTCGCTCCGCTTTTAAGAATCCTGCTGCATCGTGCTTAGTGCAGGTTGTTGAATCGGGACCTCGGGGTATGAGGTTGCGGGAAAACCGTACTCAAGGACAGGGCCAAAACCATCCCGGTGCAAAACCGGGGCGTAACTCCATCGCCTGGGCATCTCTCTCAGGATACGCTATGCCGTTCCGCCCCAAAACACGGGCACTCAGACCTGCTGGAATGCCACACGGAACAGCCCAGGGGGAACTCCTCGATTTCAACGGGCCCGTTAAAAATGTTCTACTTTTGTTGTTTTGTTTTTTTTTTTCTTTAACCGCTCCGAACCAAAGCTACCGGGCAGATTTATCCACCACCAAGCACAATGGACGAAGTCAGACTGACAGAGAAAACCAAAAGGTTTTCATCCTCGGTGGGGCAGAGAAACACAGACATTCCTCATTGTGGGCCTCGGAGGGTATTTCAGAACTAGCTCAGAGGGCCTGGTGCTGCAGCACGGTTTAATACGACGACGAGGACGAGACGCCTTTTGACTACGCTATCGTGCCTAAACTAGCAAAAGCAGCAGCAGTGACTTGGTGGCAATTTTGAGAACGTGGTCTGTAACTCTCAAAAAGCAGCAGCATGTCGGAACCAAAGGTCATGCCGCAGACTCCTATGTTGCGAAAGTTTTAAGGTTCGTATCTTTTAAGGAATACAAAGGTAAGGCAGCTCCCCGGGCCTCAAGAGACAGCCCACAGTATGACAACATCTTGATTACATAGGTCTGAACCCAGGCCGTGTAGCAAAGTTCTTACTGTAGCACCACTTAAATCTGCAGAGGTTATATTTAATTCAAGCAATCTGGGAAAATCCATTATTTCAGAAGTAAATCAAGAAACAGTACAATGGAAATCGGTTACTTCTAAAGCAAGTCTAGAAGAGTTTAATAAGACTTCTGTAAGAGGTGTCTTCTCAGCACTTTGTTTTTAAGGTAAGTTCCAAAAACCCTGCTCATTGCCTTTCAAATTACTGTAACACCCTAAAATGTAAAAATAAAAAGAAGAAGAGAAAATGTAGTTAACAAGTGGTTACACCAGGAAAACACTTGGGGACTTGAGTGCTTGCTGGCCTTTAGTTAATGTCTAGAATCCCCTGTAGCTGCAGAGGACCCACTGTTTTTCAGTCATCTGGAAGGGCTTTGCATTTGCCTTCTCCACTACAAAAATCACACACACAAATAACAGAGAGAAGAGTTTATTATTTAGTGAAATTCTATCAAATATATCAAGGATGAACAAGAAAAACTTGGAATAAAAAACTAGTACCAGTGCCCTATTTGGCACCTCTTAGAAGAGCTCACTTTCAAATTAAATCATAATTATTCGAACCCTTGGTATACCGGACTTCACAGCGTGCCTTTTGGGGAAGTTCCCAACTAGCTGCAGTGGCAGCACATCTCCAAGAAATGTTCATCTACTCTCCCACGCGCTCTCAGGGAGAGAGAAACCACTCCCCTGAGGACATTTACACCTATGGGAAAGTGGCAAACACTCAAGGCAAAATTTCCTTAAGATGTTGATCTGTTTGCCTAAGTCCACTTAAGAAAATGTCTCACCGAGACTAATAAAGAGCAAAATTTGAAAATAATTCTGCCTCAAATGTTACTGTTATAAACTTAAAGGCACACAAACCCAGTAAGAGGTAAGCTTTCCATTTGCATTCAGTGTCACTAGATTAAAAAAAATGTCTTTAACCCACGGGCCAATAGCAATATACCAAGGGTTTCCAAATGGTAATATCTTACTTGTTTGACATTTTACTAATCCTCATTTTTGTGAGCTATAACTGGAACAAAATGCCATCACATGGTGGCTTCATAGGTCATTAAACAAGTCACAAACCTTCTGCATATGGTACGACTATCAACGCTCTGTCAACGAATACAGTGTTTGTCAGATGCTGGGCCACAACTGCCGAGTCCGGATCATGGAACTTTACAAAACAGACACGTGACGAAACAGGCAAAGGAGAATCACTGAAAAAGAAAGAAAGAAAGAAATTATTTAGATGGGAGCAAGTCTGACAGCAGGAAACTCGTCACTTATGTTGTTTCCCCACTTCTGGCAAACCAGGGGTATTGCTTTAGGCAAGAACACTATTTCAGGTTTTACATCAAACATCTTCTTGCATGGCCACAGACAAAGAATTACACCCAACAACAACAATTCACTGTAAAATTGCAGAAAGAGTTCTACTGCCTCATTTGTAACCGGACTTTAATTCCACGATGCACAGTGTGCCTACGGCCAGGCACCTAAATGCAAATTAGTTTTCATGACCTGGCCATGAGAAGGGAATGAGACAAAGAAAAACCATCCTCAAGAAAGATCCAAGTTACCTCCTATGAATGCCACAGAAGTCAACAAAACCAGTTGTTTTACACTCTCTGCTTTGGGCCCCAAATCACTTAAGGTAAATTACGACATGAAGACAGTACTAATTAAAATACCACTATGATTTACTTACCGACAAAATTTCATAAAAGCTTCTAGACTAGAATTGTAGGTCTATACAAACTGAAACCACACCAAAGCCCCCAAAACCAGAGGCTGATCAACCTGGTAAAGGTCTGGAATTGGTTTCAAGAGTCCATATATCCTGAAAACGGTGCAGATCTTCCTTTAATCAGACACATAAACTAAACAACAGCAAGAAAAATTGTTCTGCAGACAACTGTGGGGCAGACAAGTTAAAAGCTGCCTCCAGAAGTTCCTAAATGGGGCCAGGGTACACGTGCTGTTCAGTTCCACCCTAGGCAGCAGAGGTACAAGGTTAAAGACATAACTCTGATAAACGTTCACTCTCTCCATGACAAAGATCTCCTTCTACTAACTACATTCCCAAAACGATACCTGGCTAACTCTTCGAAATGCCAAAACCACCACCGAAACCATTTGATCTGGGCTGAAGAATGCTGATCAAGTCTTTCAGCGCTGGAAGCGCAGACAGAGTTGTCAGAACTCAGAAGAAAGACTTTGACATCAAAATCAACACCCAAGATCTATTTTTGTCAGCGCACATGCCAAAAGCTCTCCAGCCTTCAGCACCACCTGGGAGAGGCTCAGCCCAACACACACAGGTTACGCAAACTCAAGAGCTGCCCTAAAGGTCTGCAACATCCCCCTTTAACGTGCTTGAAATTTCACCTGGATGTTAAAAACTAGACTGGAGACAGCTTTTAAAAGTCAGAAACATCTTGCAACACTGTAGAGATAAATGGCACCGAGAGAGGAAAATTGAAATTGTTAGTTCTTTTGTATCTACAGACACACAGGAGCTTGTCAAAACCTGCCTTTTCTTAATCCGTTCGCATAAAGACATAAACCCCAAAGAAGCTCTGCAGGCAGCTTTCGAACAAAATTACAGCCGTAAAAATTTTAAAGAAAAGTAAATCAAGGAGTTACAGCACACCTGAAAGGTATACCGACCCGAGTTCTAAAAAAAATTTAAAAATTTATTACATAAATGCAGTACAGTACTTTCAAACATTAGGTCTGTGATAACAGGGGAACACAGGACAGAGAAGATACTGTTTATACGTGACTATCACTCCGAAACAAGCTGTACAGCTAGCTGATTCTACAAAAGCAACCAAAAATACATAAGGCTATGCTTACGCAGCCCCTGACATTTAATATAAAACACTGTATTGAGTTTTTTGAAAAAAAAATGTTATTTCCAGCCACTCTAAAATCCAAGCTGTGGCTGAGAGAAATTCATCAGGAACGGAATGTTCTTAACAGTTACCAAAAAAAGGCCATCATTATTCTAATTCACTAGAGTTTGAAAAATTTAGTAATTGTCTCCCAAACATCACGCCAACGACCGCCGAGACACACGACGATTTCCTGGGGTTGGTGCCTGAGCGCTGCACCCACTCTGAAGTACAGCAGATCACCAGGGAAATCCAACCTTCTCACCAGAACTTCTAGCTGCTTGCTCCACCAAAGCTCCCTCGGATCGCAACCAGCACCTTAAATACTAAATCTGATTTTTCAGAGGGATATTTCTGGCACTTAAAACATTACTACTGACATTATTATCAATGTAAAATCGGGCTGGAGTTAACAGATTCTCCATGCAAGAGATGTTCTTCAATACTACTATGTTCTTTGGATGGAAAAAAACAGAGTTTCACGGGGAAAAAAACAACAAACAAACCAAACACCAAAAGAAATATTTAAAACCCTCCAAAAGACCCAACTTGGGCGCTTCACTAGTAAACAGGAGTAACCCTCTTCTCAGCAGACCAACTACCAGTGGCAATCAAAATAATGCCAGTATTCTCATAGAGTCCTTGTACAACTTTCATGGGCAGATAAGGCAAAAAAAGGTCTTGCCAATTCCTGTGCCACTTCACATACAGAATTGCTATCACATTTGCTCCTAATTTCATCAAACTTCAACTCTGTAGACTTTATTTTCCATCAGATGTGCTCTGTCCGTAACAATTTGACTGGTTCGTTCACATCTAAAGAGTGGGATGAGAGAACACATTGGTTTCCCTATGAAAAAACGCAGTGGCATGACAGCTTTTAGGTCCAAGTCTCAGAGCAGAAACTTAAAATTCATTCCCTCCACTCTTCAGTTTTACCTCCAATGGAGGATAATTCCATCTGGAATACAATAAAGACAACAACCAGGCAATGGAGTTGGGGGAAAGCAGAAGGAGGGAAGAAAGTGTTTGGGAAGGAAAAATGGAAGAAATCACAGAGCCGGCTGTGGATTAAAGATGTTGTATGAAGTTTAAGTATATATAAAAGGTGTAATAACTGATTAAAGAAACTGGGATAAGGAGATGGATGAGGAGAGAGAAAGAGAAACAAATGTAGAGAAGCTCAGGGAGTTATATCTGATCTGGAAGCCCAGGAGAACGAGAAGCTTCTACGAGGGGCAGCAGAATCCAAGTGACCAAGCTGAAGATCAAATAAGGAGGTACAACAACGGAAAAGTGACTCAGAAATACTACGTGCAAGAAAGGATCCCAGTATAATCTGGGACATGAAGAGATTCAGATTACAATTTATGTCTTGTACCCCCCCAAAAAATGGCCGAACATCATGGCCAGGGAAAAGTCCGGACCTCGAGTTTAAAGGAGAAGCAGCAGAAAAGGCTTTAGTAGAAACAGATAAAAGAACCTGCCACTGCCAGAAAACTCTCTGGGGTGAAATCAGAGCCTCTAAAACACCCCGAGGTGAGATCCCTGAACAGCCCAGCAGAGACCCTCAGTTAGTCAGGAGGTGTTGGAGCCCTTGGCATCTCTGCTCGGACACCGACACACAGGAAATGACACAAACTGCCTTAAAATACTAAGATTAAAAATTAACCTCAGTCCCCTCAAAAGCACCTGGCCTAGTATCCACTGCACGACCTCTATATACTGTTTTCCAAAATTCTATTTTTCCACCAAGAAACATTCTAGAACAAAGACACACAATAACATCAATAGCTATTCAATATTTTCCACGTCGCTCATGCAAGGCCTATTTAGCCACACTCCATTTCCTTTCGCGGCTTTCCCACAGCTGTAACTTCTTCATAAATACTAAAAGAATCTCCACAACACCCCTACAAGATGAAGAAGTATCGTCCTCCTCTTTCATGCAGGGTTTTGAAATACAAAAGAAATTTAGGCGAAATGCTTTATGTAAATTTTGGTGATCCCATTTGAGCTGTCTGGCACCTGCGTCACCAGAGTTATTTGCATTTTGTTGCCTTTTCTCCCTTGAAGGCCACCAACTCCGTGTTCTTCTGTACCACAGAGCAGCATATCAAAAAACCTTCACCTGTTTAGCGGTGATTTACTTTGTTGGCTGCTGAGTGTTAACAGTTCTGCCATTTAAGGACAGTTACCCCAGCTACTAACAACACAACTCTTAGGTCTTGAATTGTCCCTCATTTTCAGTATTTAAATGAATTTAGTATTTGAAGTATTTAACATTCCATTTCCTTCCGCACTTCCATTTCCAAAGTGGAACTGCCAAAACCCAGTCCAAAGTAAGAAACTGCAAAAACATCAGGAATATTGTTTCTGAATTTGCACATATAACCAGCTAGCAAGGTGGGTAGATTTTCTCAGTTTTGTGCTAGAAGGAATTGAAAACTTGATGATGAAAAAAAGAATGCTTTGTGATATCACTCTCCTACCCCCCGCAAAAATAAAAAAAATCAAATACTCTTGAGTATTAAAAATAACCGACTGTGTTGCTGTTTGATTTTTTTCAAAGAGCCCTCATTCATCACGGCAAAAAGAAACCTTTTTACTTATATAACACATATGCAAAAGGCAAACAAATAATGGCATGAGGTTCTGTACAAGAAAACAAACCAATATGACGAAAATCAGTGTTAAGCCTTAACTAACACAATAAATGTGTATTATTTGTATATTAGTGATTACCTGCCCAGTGTGCACAGAAGTCTTTATGAGGAATACATATTTACATCATATCTACATCTAGGTGATCCTGCTCTGGCAGTGGGGTTGGACTAGATGATCTTTCAAGGTCCCTTCCAACCCCTGACATTCTGTGAACATTTTAATTTATGGCCAACGACCTAAGAAACGCCCACAGTTCAGGTGGTTAACCAGGCAGCAGGTCAGCTAGACAGCCCCAGAACAAACAGCTCCTAGAGAAAAAATATGTGCATTTGACAAGAATCATAGAATAACCCAGATTGGAAAAGACCTTTAGAACCCTCGAGTCCAACCATTAACCCAACACTGACGAGTCCTCGACTAAACCAGCTCCCTGAGCGCTGGGTCTGCCCGACTTAAAGCCCTCCAGGGACCGGGACTCCAGCCCTGCCCTGGGCATCCCTTCCAGTGCCTGAGAGCCCTTCCAGTAAAGAAATTCCTCCTAATGTCCAACCTAAACCTCCCTTGGCGCAACTTGAGGCCATTTCCTCTCGTGCGAAGAGAGGCCCCGCGCGTACCAGCGCCTGTCTCCTCCCCACGTCCGCGCCCAGCGCAGTTACGTGCACAATTACAACGCGCACGTCAACCCCGCGGGCCGGCCCTGAGAAGAAAGGCGGCCGCCGAGGCCCGGCGAGCGGTTGGCTCCGTCTCGATTCGACGCGGCCAGCGCCGAGCACTCCCCGGCGGGGCCGTGCCCGCCTCGCCAAGGGGCCGAGCTGCTCAGGGAGCCGGCAGGAGGCGGGGGCGGCCCGCGGCCTGGCCGGGCGGGAGCCCTCCGCCATGGAGGCGGGCCCGTGCTGGGGGAGGGGGAGGGGAAGGCGAAGGCGGCGGAAGGGGCCCGCTCCCGGCGCGGGGCGGGGGGGTGGGGGGAAGGCCCCTGCACTCACTCTGGGGGGAAGAGGCGCAGCTCCTCGATCTTCCCGAGGAAACCGAAGAGCGTCCGCATCTGCTCGGAGCTGGCGCTGGGGGAGACGTTGGTGACCTGGATCACGTCGGTGCCGCTGCTCGAAGCCATTGCGCCGCCGCTACAAACACATCGGGGAGGGAAGGAGGAGGAGGAGAGGCCGCGTTAGCGCGCCCGGATTGCCGCCGAGCCGAGGCCGGGCCCAGCCGCCGCGCGCCGCCCCGCCACCCGCCTCACCAGCCTGCCCGGGCCGCAGTATCCCACAAGCCCCCGCGGCCGCGCCCCCGCGCAAGCGCGCTGCGCACCAGCGCGCCGACCTCACGCAGGCTGGCGGCGCGCGCATCGAGGAGGCGGGGGGGCGGGACGGGGGCGGGCGGGGAAAGGTCGGGCCGCGCATGCGCAGAGCCGGGCGGGGGCGGTTGGCGGGAAGGGCGCGGGGTGGGTGCCGTGCGCCTCAGGGGCCGCGATGGCGGCGGGGGGCGGCGATCGGCGAGGTGTCCTGTGTCTGCTTTATGAGGAAAGGCTGAGGGAGCTGGATCTCTTTAGCTTGGAGGAGATTGAGGAGTGCCTCAGTCGTGTTTGTAAATATGGCAAGAGTGAGTGTCAGGATGGCAGAGCCAGGCTCTTCTTAGCCTGGAGAAGAGAAGATTGAGGGGAGACCTCATCACTCTCTGCAACTGCCTGAAGGGAGGTTGTAGCGAGGCGGAGGTTGGTCTGTTCTCCCTTGCGGAGAGTGACAGGACGAGGGGAAGTTGATTTAAATTGCGCCAGGGAGGTTCAGGTTGGATATTAGGAAGAATTTCTATACTGAAAAGGTCAGTCGTCGGAACAGGCTGCCCAGGGAGGGGGTTGAGTCACCGGCCCTGGAGGGGTTTAAGAGACGGGTGGGTGTTGGAGTGGGGGGAACTGTTCAGTAGGTTGATAGGGCTGGGACAAAGGCTGGACTCGATGATCTTCTAGGTCTCTTCCAGCTGAAACTGTGATTCTCAAGTGATGTCCAGTGACGGGGCAAGGAGCAGTGGGTGCAAGCTGGAGTATGGGAGGTTTCACAAAAAAAAGAAAATCTTCTCCACTGGGAGGGTGACAGAGCCCTGGCACAGGCTGCCCAGAGAGGTTGTGGAGTCTTCTCTGGAGACATTCAAAACCTGCCTGGACATGTTCCTGGGTAACCTAACTCTGAGTCATCCTGCTCTGGCAGGGGGGTTGGACTAGATGATCTTTCGAGGTCCCTTCCAGCCCCGAGCAGGCTGTGAGTCTGTGATTCTGTGTGTGGGCAGCGGCTGGCTGGGGTGCCAGAGTGCTGCTGGAGAGCTGCCTGGCAGGAAAACGACCTGGAGGTCCCAGAGGGCAGACAGCTAAAGAGGAGCCAGCAGTGTGCCCAGGTGGTCAAGAAGGCCAACAGCCTCCGGGGCTGTGTCAGCAGTGGTGTGTCTGCCAGGACCAGGTCAGGGATTGTCCCCCCTGGACTCAGCACTGGTGAGGCCACACCTTGATCCCTGTGGTCTGTTTTGAGCTCCTCACTACGAGAAAGACCCTGAGGTGTTGGAGCGTGTCCAGAGAAGGGCAACAGAGCTGGGGCACAGTCTGGAGAACAAGTGTGATGAGGAGCAGCTGAGGGACCTGGGGCTGTTCAGCTGGAGAAGAGGAGGCTGAGGGGAGACCTCATTGCTCTCTGCAGCTCCCTGACAGGAGGGGGGTAGCGAGGGGGGGTCAGTCTCTTCTCAGAAGTAACAAACGATAGGATGAGAGGAAATGTCCTCAAGTTGCGCCAGGATTTAGGTTGGACATTAGGAATAAGTTCACTGAAGGAGCAGTGAGGGACTGGAACTGGCTGCCCAGGGCAGGGGTGGAGTCACCATCCCTGGAGGTGTTCAAAAAATGCAGATATGTCACTTGAGGACATGGTTTAGTGGTCTTGGGATGTTGGGTTGGCGGTTGGGCTTGACGATCCTAGAGGTCTTTTCCAACCTTAATGATTTTGTGATTCTGTCTTTGGAGGGGCTGGTGTGTTGGCAACGCTGTCCTGCCCGCAAGGTGTTCCAGGTGGGCTTGATAATGTTTCTTGTGCCTTTGGAGCTGTGAGCTTAAAATTTCAATGTTTTAGGCTAGGTCAGTTGGCACATGGTTGTATGCAGGTTAGAGATAAATGTTGCCTGAGATGAGTTCCACATTTTGCTCATCGGATTGTAAATAAAGCAATTGGTTATTTACAATGTTCATAAAAGCAATTTTTAAGTTATGAATATTAATAATTTCAAGGGAGTTCAGACCTACCCCAAGCTTGTCCCATCCATTGCCGTGATTTCTGCCTGTTATACACCAGCTTCAGCTTGCTTAACTCCTGCCCTTCCAAATACATCTTCCTCTTATGGGAATAAACATAAACTTGAAGACTTCATATGAAACTGGGATATCCAGCACTGGGTTTTGTTTTTTTTTTTTATAATACTCAGTGGAAGCACACAGCATTTCCTTATAGAACCCTGGCTGGTGACTCCCAGAGAGGAGACAGAAAAAAGGAGAATTAAAGAACAGCAGTAAAACAAACTAGTGAGGTCAAAATCTTTAGCCAAGAGCTAGCGCCTGAGGTATGACAATTTCCTGAATCACATGCTTATTTACCTAATGTGGTGTTTGCTCCTTAACTAATTACTTTTGAATTCAGCAGAGCTACCTGTAGATGCCTTTCTCAAAAAGGGTAGTGTTTGTTTGAAATACAAACCTGGTGTTTGAAAGTGAAAAGAGCTACAGCTAAAAACTTCAATTGCTAAGGGGGGAAACACTCATTTTGTATACTTTATTTCCCACCAGGAACTGCTGGCAGGATCAGGCGGGCATCAACCTGACTCACAGATCTAATGAAGTGGTGACTGGTCCCTGTTAATCTCAGGTATTGATAGGCAATATTTTTATTTAGTCTGCAAACTCTAGACTAAAGAGGGAAAACAGTTTGATGTAAAAGCTCCTTTTTGTTTTACTTCATGTGCACGTATAAAACATTCCCAGGCTATTTGGTGTGGATTCACACTCACACTTGTGACATGGGTGAGGACCTCAGAAAGGTCCTCGAAGAAACTTTGAGGTTTCTTCCTCAAAGAAACAGGGGTAAGGAAGGGGGGGAAGCAAGACTTGCATAGAAAGGGCAAGCGCAGCAGCAGCTCATCTGTGGCTGAGCCTCCTTTCTAATAACTAGTAAGAATCTGACATCCTCAGTTGTGTCGTCAACCACAGTTCCTATCCTCACCTCTGCTCACGGGCCACGTGGATTTGTCCCAGATGTTCAGGCTGCTCTTCGTCGTAGAATCATTGCAGAACAGTTTGGGTTGGAAAAGACCTTCAAGACCACCCTGTTCTGACCCTCTGCCCTGGGCAGGGCACATCCACAGCTCCTCTGGGCAACCCGCGACAGGCTCTCACCATCCTCACAGAGAAGAATTTCTTCCCAATACCTCGTCTGAATCTCCCACCTTCAGTTTGAAACCGTTACCCCTTGTCCTGTCCCTGCACCCCTTGGTCAGGAGTCCCTCCCCAGCTTCCCTGCAGCCCCTGCAGGCACGGGGAGGCCTCTCCAAGGTCTCCCCTTCAGGAGCCTGCTCTTCAGGCTGAACAGCCGCAGCTCTCAGCCTGTTCTCCCAGGGGAGCTGCACCAGCCCCGGAGCATCTTCGTGGCCTCCCCTGGACCCGCTCCAACAGCTCCACGTCCCTCCGGTGTCGGGGCCCCAGACCCGGGCGCAGCACTCCAGGGGGGCTCTTCCCACCGCCAGACGCCCTCCGGGAGGTACGAGCGGCCGCCTTCTGGCCCGCAGCCGCTGCTGGAGGGGGCTGAGCTCTCTCCGGGACGGCCGCAGCCTTTCCCGCCGGGCCCCGCTCCCGTCCCGGGGCACCATTTCGACGCAGCCCGTCCCCCACTCCTCCCCACCCGCCGGGAAATGGCGGCGGCACCGGGACCGCGCCCGAGGGACACCGCCAGGCCCCGCCCGCTCGGCGGCCCGGCCCCGCCCGCCTCTGCCCGGGCATGGCGGCGCGGAGAGGGCGGCCCGGGGACCCCCGCGCCGGCTTCAGGCGGCCGGAGGCGGCCCCCGCTGTGCCGCAGGGTCTGCTGCGGGCGGCTCGGAAGAGCGGGCAGCTCAACCTGGCCGGCCGGGGCCTCAGCGAGGGTGAGCGCGGCGGGAGCCGGCCCGGAGCGGCCGGGCTGCCCGGGAGGGCTGGGGGCGGGCGGGGGCGAGGGGCCGGGCCCGCGCCTTCCTCCGGCGGGCGGGGACACCAGGCGGAGCGGCCATCGGCCCCCCGGCCCTTCTGCCCTGTGGGCCCCCCCCTCGACCCCTTCTGCTCCCCTGGGCCTTTTGCCCCTCAGCGCTTCTGCCCCCCAGTATTTCTGCCCCTTAGCCCCCCAGCCCTTCTGCCCCATATCGCTCCCCAAAACCACACAACTCTTCAGCCGAGGGAGCAGGCACCCTGTTTGCAGGCGGTTACTGGCTGATTCCCCAGGTTCGGTGTTACGCCTGTGCCTTGGGTTTATCCTTGGCACTGCCATTTGCACAGGAAAAATATGGGGAAAATACAACAGTAAGTATTTTCTGCCATCCGTTTGCCAGCCAGCTTACTTCTGGCCGTTGCTGGCAGATTTCCATCAGGCTTGTTATTGTCAGCCCTGAAAAAAAACGTCTGTAGAAATAGGGCTGGCTACGTGTACGTCTGGAAAGCATTATGGCAGTAGAAGCTTGAGAGGCAATACCTGAAGAATTTCATTGGCAAGTATGTGTTTATGTTTGCAGTACCTCAACATGTGTGGCGGATAAATTTGGATACTCCGGAGGAAGCTCATCAAAACCTCTCTTTCGGCGCTGCGGATCGCTGGTGGGAGCAAACAGATCTGACCAAGCTGATACTGGCCTCAAACAAACTACAGGCTCTGTCAGAGGATGTCACGCTTCTGCCTGCGCTCACTGTCCTGGACGTGAGTACAAGGATCCACTTGGGGTAGGATTCTACTGTCCTCTTAGCAGGTGGGAAAACGTGGTCTTGGATCTTTGTTTTGCATTTCCCCGCAGTGGTGGGCATGTAGAAGGGACACTGGTGAGTTCTCACACTAAAGAAAAGATACTCAGAATCTCTCTGATCCATTTATGTGCTGGTAGTGAGTGCTGCTCTGTAGAAAGAAGTAGGAAGTTTTATTACGGATGCTGAAGGAGGAGTTACTGCTGGATGCAAGCACTTTTCCTGCACTCCCCCACTTCATATCTAAGTTCATGGCATTTGCTGTCAATTAAGTGGACTTTTGCAGTGCTGTTACTGCTAATGCTTTGAGCCATGTGAGCTGTGTTTACATACAAAATTGTTCTGTGTTTTAGGTTAGCTTGATTTGTTTCCAGGGTAGGGAAAGAAAACCTACAAGGTACAAATTAGTAACTACTCAAAAAACCTTTATTTTCCAGGTGCATGACAATCAACTGACGTCGCTTCCTTCTGCTTTAGGACAATTAGAAAATCTTCAGAAACTTGATGTGAGGTACGTACGCATTACAAAACTAGAACATGAGAAATATTGCAGTGACTTTCGTGGTGTGAAGAAGAGATTGCAGTATAGTGAATTTTCCTTCACAATGTTAAATTTGTATATTTTAACTAGAGAATATTAGGACATTGAGGATTTTAAGTTTGGGATCAAAACTGATGATCTTAGGTTAAATTTATTTTCACTGGTATTCGAAAGTCAGTCTTGTGTGGAAGGTGAAAAGGGATATTTTGAATAGTCACATAAAAGAAGTATCTACATTCATTTGCTTCAGTGTGGCAGTTTTGATTATAAAACCACTTTTTATCAATAGAAATAATTTTATAGATCTCGTTCGTGCTGAGAAGTTTGTAATCTTTCTTTTACTGGAGTAATTTTATAAATTTTTGCCCAAGGAGGGTGTGCTGCCACTGTGTGTGTGAACTACGTAAGCAAAAAAAATATTGAGATCCAGCTTGAATATTGTAAAATCAGATGAGGATTGCAAGTGCTCTTGAACAAATAAATAAACAAACAATGAATTTCTCCTTGGAAACTAACCCGTTGTAGAGAGCTGTAGGAGACAGACTTTTCTTAGAGGTATGCTAAGCACCAGTGTACCACAAGCGTTCTGTGTAGTTATTAAAACTTCTTGCTGATTATTTTTTTCCTTTGTGTTCCGTGTTTTAATTCTAGCCACAACAAACTGCAAAGTATCCCGGAAGAGCTGATGCAGTTGTCGCATTTGAAGAGCCTGCTCGTTCATCACAACGAGCTGAGTCACTTGCCGGATGGATTTGGACAGCTCGTCAACTTAGAAGAATTAGTAAATGGCAGCTTTTTGAAAAATACGTGTTTGTGCAGAAGGGCTGAATTACTTGTGGTTTGCTACCGCTAATTAAAAAAACCCCCGTAGCTCAGATGGCAGAGCTTTGTGGATGTTCTAGTGACTTATGTAGATTCTGTTATTATGTGGTGGGTGGTTGGATTTGGTTGTTTGTTTTTTTTTTTTTTTTTTTAGTTTTAAACCAAGTTTTACTCTTGTTTTGCCAAAGATTTTAAGAAAAATCAAATCCCTTGTGACCTGTCAGTCACGGGAGGCTTGTTTCTTCTATTCACATTTCTACCAGGGAGATCCTGAAGGTGTCAGCCATCTAATTTTAATGTTCTGCCCGTAATTAACTTTGCAGTAGCAGTACTCGTGGGATATTTTAAACGTCTCTGTTTCTAACCTCTCTCTTCCTCTCTCTTTTAAAAAAAATCTTCAGGATCTGTCCAATAACCGGCTCACAGACATCCCGACGAGTTTTGCTTTGCTCGTTAACTTAGTGCGACTCAATTTGGCTTCTAATCAGCTCAAGGACCTGCCTGCAGAGATCAGTGCCATGAAAAGTAAATGACTCTCCTCAGATTATTAAATACCATACAGCCAGTTTGGGAGCTTCATTCCAAAATACAGCGCATGTTATTCAGGGTTTTAAAATATATATTCTCAGAGAATTCATGTATTCTCAAGAATGTTAGTTAAGAATTATTTTAAAAAATCGGCTGCAGCTACTGCTTATCAAACTTGAGTCCTCTTAGGCTTTGTTGAGAAATGAAATGGACAGAAAAGTGTAAGGATTAGTATTGTCCTGCTTAGGGTTCATCAGCCTTAAGGCTGCAATTAGACATTTTTTTTTCCTTTTTTTGTGTTATTTTGAGTGGAAAGTAAACCATAGTCATTGAAATTATGGGAGAGGAAGACACTAACCTGTTTGTTTTCTTCCAAAATTCTGTTTGGCAAAATGCTGTCGTGCTTATTTTAAGAACCGGGATATTTATGCTTCTGTAGAAAGCTCTTTCTATTTTCTCTCCTTCTGTTTGTCATCACACACTTACTTCTGTAGGCTTACGACAGCTGGATTGTAATAAAAACTACCTGGAAACGGTACCTTCTAAATTAGCGACCATGGCGTCTTTGGAACAACTTTATCTGAGAAAAAATAAATTGCATTCCTTACCAGAATTTCCCTCGTGCAAATTACTGAAGGTAAGGTTTGACATGGCTGCTTTGCTGTAAATCTGTAAGGCTTTTAAAATAATGACTGTTAAATGGAAACTTTTGTGAAGTGCTGTGACCAAAGGCTGGCAGTTCTGGTTTTGGAATACACCCCCATTTGTAATTGCTTTTACTGTCCATGTTGGTCAGTCTTAAAGTCATTTGGTTGAAAAATTTGCAGCAGTACTCTTCAGATTTGGGAAAAAAAATTACTTAGAAGAGTAATGACTGAAAAATTGGATTTAATGTTATCTACAGTAATTATTTTTTCTCTCTAGGAACATTTTCTGGATAATTTACTTTTTCTCTGCCTTTACAAAGGAAAGAAATCTATTTTTTTTCCCTTCCTTTTAGCATAATCAGATTTTCCACCTGTTTTGTAGCCTTAATTCCCAGTGTGTTTAAAATTGAAAATGAGCCTTCTTGGAACAACAGAAATTTGTTATTTAATAGAAAATTGCTTGGGCCAGATGAATGCCCATATACTGTTGTGTTGTTTCCAACAACCAAGTCAATCCAAGAATGCAGATACTTTACTTCTGTGTAACTCCGAACTCAGCAGTTAAACCCTCCAGCTATGTTAGCTTTTGTAGTAAAATTTGCATTAGTGTTTGAAGTTCAATTCTTCCATTATAAATGAAGCATTTCCAATAGGGAGATGCTTCCTGTGACTTGGAATTTGAGAAACAATTCTTGAGTAAGGATGTCATCAGTAAGTTCAAAGTGGAGCAAATTTATTCGGAGCTTAGAGGGCTGTTTTTGGAAAACCGAAGTTCAGACTCGTGTCTCTGAAAATTGTTTCTGCAGGAATTGCACGCTGGTGAAAATCAAATCGAAATACTGAATGCCGAGAATCTGAAGCATCTGAATTCCCTCTCTGTGTTGGAACTCAGAGACAACAAGATCAAATCGGTTCCGGATGAAATTGCCCTGCTTCAGAAGCTGGAGCGACTCGACCTCGCCAACAATGACATCAGTAGGTAAGTTAGAGACCGCCTGCCGTCCCTGATGTGGCACAGCTGCTCGCAGCTCTACTGAGAGCTCATTCTGTAGCTGATATGTTCCACTTTGTAAAATGTAATTAAAAAAGGCCTCGGTCATAAAATGAAGGAGCTCTTTCTATGTCTATGTCATTGCTGTGGTCCAGCTGTGCCTTTGTTAAATGTTACACATTCTGTGTCTTGAACCCAAGCTTTGGGGTAGCAAACCGTCCGACAAACCATTGCGAACTCATTGCGAATTTCTAAAGAAATTGTCTTGGAACTGCTTTGACATGAGCTGTTCCCATCCGCAGATTGCCTTACACGTTGGGGAACCTTCCGCAGCTGAAGTTCTTGGCGTTGGAGGGAAATCCTTTGAGGACCATTCGAAGAGACCTTCTGCAAGTAAGCTCTGCAGGCAGCAAATTGCGTTTGGCTGTGTTGCGTGCGTGTGTTCCCCGACTTGTGTAGCCAGGGCATTAAATAGAACTAGTGCCACTACAGAATTTCCTTTTATTTGTTTTTCCCTAGCAGGCCCCTCTTCTCCCTGGTGGTAGGCATGACTTCTTTCTGTGCTTTGGCCAGTGTTATAAAATAAATGTTTACAAAGCGCTGAGATTCTATAAGCGACACTGAAGACTCTATTGGAATGGAATTTTGTAGCATCTGTCAAAAGAGGGAAAATCTTGTGTATCTGGTTAAGTGAGCGTTGTGTGCCCTAAGTTACTCCTCAGTGGATGGAAGTTGCAGGTGGCTCCAGAGTTCAAAGTCGACTTAAAATATTGATGCGCAGGAGTCTGTGTTGGGGTTGCCTGGTCACTGTAATTCTGGCATTCCCTAGCTCCTGAGCATTTGGTGTCTTTCAAATGTAAGAGCGCAGGTGTAATTTCTTTTGTGTATTTCAGATCTGCAGGAAATGACAGGTACAACGATTCCTTTACGATAGTTTAGACTTAGACTGTCTTGATCCATTACCAATGCTATAAATTGATGTAGCTGGAATTTATATGCCTATCTCGGTTCTTCTCACATCCATCCCTGCTGTCTCATCTCTTCCTGTGTCTTAGGCCTGGACTCCCAAACCTATCCCTGTTTCTTGACGAATTTCCAGTAAATTTCTGTTAAATCTCTCTTGGTTTAGGAACATACTGTCACATGTCTGTTGAGCTTTTCTTATTGTCTACTTTCCTCTCCGTGGGGCTGTTACTCAGCTTTCTGCTTGACCTTCACTTTCTCCTTCAAAGTTTCCAGGTTCTCCCCTATTGGCTTCTCTCCACACGTGACGGTGCCTGCAGTCAGTCCCATTCTCCTACTCTAGCCCCTCTTACTCACTCTTCTGTCTTCTCTTTCTGTCATCTCACCAGATGCCTCCTGAGAGTTCCCTTCCTTTCCAACTTCCACGTTTTCTTTAACCCCTCCATGTTCAGATCACCCATTCTCTTCTCGTGTGTGATACAGGCGTCAGCTAGGATGAGAAATGTTAATTCGTGTTTGGTCCTTGGTTTTGAAGCATCGAGAAGTGTGTAAAATCATAAAGGAAACCTGGCTTTATCCTGAGGCTAGGTGAGATTGTGCTTCATTGCTCGTGGATTATGCAGCCAGTAACTGTGTCTGAGCAGTGGAAGTTACTATGAGGGGATTGAAAGTTCAATCTTTGGAGGACTGAGCTGTTAAAAAGCCATGCAAATTATGTAAACTGCAGTGTTTTTTTCCCAGAATTTACAATTTTGGACGTAAAAAGTTCCCTGAACACTGAGCAGTCACCTTCCTTTACAAATTGTATATGTCTTCTCCAGAGTGTAATCGTGCTGGACCTTTTTAAAGAGATAAAGTCCGTGTGAACTTTTATACTTGCTCCTGGAGCTTCTGATAAAAAGCGAAAAATGTGGAGCCTGAGGAAGCAAGAAAGGATGGGGAATTTTCAGCCGGAATAAATAAACAAAATCACAGATAAGCAGTTTGTAAGCTGCTGCGAAGAGTTTTTTTGCTCTGGGAAGCATTGGGTGAATTTTGCAGCCAGCAGAGCTGTGGGCTCCACCTGCCTCCCTGGAATTGTTCTTCGTTTTCAAAATTGCTGTGCAAGCACTGCCTGGCCTATGCTTAGTGACTTGTGACTTGTTTATTTGTTTGTTTGTTTAAAGAAAGGCACCCAGGAACTTCTGAAATATCTGAGAAGCAGAATCCAAGGTACGTTGCTCTATTACATTGCGGTTTAAAGAGAATCTTTCTAAGAAATTGAAGTGAATTAGGCCCTGTGGAGGGTAGCTGTTTAAAACCAGGTTCCTTCACTTGTCCTGCAGTAACACAGTGTTCTTTGCTCAACAGTTTGCTCTTCTATTTCAGTGCGCTTTTTTATTTTATTCTTGTTCTTCTAGGTCATAGTGAATAACAAACGTTCATTGTTGAGGATTATAATTAATAATCTTAAGTGTTTTTCCCCGGTCCCTTTACGCATTTTACTTGCGGAATTCCAGTAGCTCTTTTAATTTTTCCTCTGAACATTGTGGGAATTTGATGTTAGGGATTCCTCTTTTTAAGCTTGCTGTCCCTCTGCTGGCTGGGTCACGATGCCATGACCGGGAGTCGGTGATATTTTGTATGGGAGCGATGTATTAATTCCCATAATCACATGGGCACTGAAGTCCTGCGATTCCCAGAAAGTTCGTGCATGAAAAAGGCTGCCTTAAAATCTTGATGATGCCATCAAGTCTGCCTCATAGCTGACTTAAGAATATGAAAAGTTTTGGGAGAGAAAGTAAGTGGTTCTTTCGAAACATCACTCTAATCCTGGCCTGTCGGAATTCATCTTTCTACTATCCAGTAGTCTCAAATGCAACGTTCCCGAGAGAAATAATTGAAAAGTGATTGAGCAGAAAATGAGGTGAAGGATTTCAAGGGGGTTCCTTCTCTGTGCAAATGATCTGTGGTTTTTGCAGAATTTTCTCTTGGATTTGGAGCCCTGACTCTGGATTAAAATGCACCTACATGGTTCTGTATCATGTGTCTCTGACGGGTGCAGTACTATCTAAAAATGAGCTGTTAGTATTTAAAAAACAGACAAAAAAGGTGCTGATTGCTCCTGCACACTCAAATCACTTTCCAGATTGATACCTGTGCTCCTACTTCACTGAGATACTTTGGCATCTGTTTTTTTTTTTTCTCTTTTTGTTCTGCGTTTTTTTATTCCGTAGGAAGCGGGCTGTCAGAGTCTTTAACTTGCATGCTCAGAAGACAAAGTCCTTTGAGAACAGGACTTCAGTTTGCCATCTTTAGAAATCCTCATCTTTCTGAAGTCTCAAAACATAAAGTAGACAAAATGACTGAATTCGACAGTCTCATTAAATATAACACAGAAATTATGCTGCATTTAAATGGCAAAAATGCTTAACCTCTTAATTTAGAAGGGACCTGGATGATACATGCAAGCAACTTTTATCGACAATTTTTCTGCCCGAGTTTTCCTTTCTGCCAAGGGGGTTTTCTCCCTGCCTGCCAGAGGATGGCAGCATTAATTAGGTTACTGCAGCATACAGGAATTACTTCAAGACGTCAGGTTCCCTGCAAGTCTGACATGTTATTAACTTGCCAAAAAATAATTGGTTGCTAGAGTACGTACTCAGAAGCTTATCTGGTGAACTATAATAGATAATAAAATTGCGGGTAATAAAATTAGCTAATGTCTTGCATGTACAGCAGTGCTGCCGATTTTATTCTGCCTGTTCAGCATCTAAGTTGGAGCTAAAACCAGGAATAACTCTGCTTCTGTAGAGCTTTAAACTGGGGAAAGGCCTCTTCTTTTAGTTTGTTTTTGGCCTTTTTGAATGACATGCTAACTCTTTGAGGTCGGGCCCAATTGTTAGTAGGCTTTTATTTGTAAATACTGCGAATTTCCACGGGCCTCCGTTTGATTTCTTGTAGCAGAAACTGGATTTCTCACATGTTTGTTTGGACTCCCAGCTCAGCTTCACCCTGGTTACGGGTGTGTGAGTTGTCGGGGTGCGATGCCACAGCTCGGACGTGCAGAACAGTGCTGCCCGCATGCCTTTCTTAAAAAAATCAGAGTAGCCTTGCAACACCCGTGGCGTTTTCATGTGGGTTGAAGGGAGTGATCAAAAGGAACTCTGCAGAGGAGGCTGTGACAAAGGCTTATAAATATTAATGTGCTAATTAAAATCATGATCACATTTCTGGGTATAGGTGACGCAGCTCATCCCTTGTAGCTGGAATTCCCTGTTATTTGTGATTTGTGGCTCCCCACCCCTCAGAGGCCGCTGTATAATGCAACAGCTCGTCTCTGCTGCCTCCTGGATTGTTTTTTTCAAAATCCCTCCTCTCCACCCTGCCTAAAGACAACCAACTCGGAAACTCAAGGCTGCAAAAAACCTTTGCTAGAAAATTCTTGAAATAATTACGATTCAGATTGTATCCAGTTGAGCCGAAATATAGGAAGAGTTACCAGGAGGGTGGCAGATGTCCAAGGACCAGGAACCTCTCTCTCTGGGTGGTTGGGAGCAGCCTCTCTGACTGCAGCTGGGGTGACCATGCACGTTTGTTATCTCTAGATGAAGTACGGAACCCAAACGAAGAGCCTCCCGTGACAGCCATGACCCTTCCAAGCGAGTCGAGGATTAACATGCACGCCATAACTTCCCTGAAATTACTGGAATACAGGTGTGCGGTTTTGAAGTACTACCTCATTCTAAAGTTGTGAAGAATGTGCCTCTAATTTTAATTATTCTTCCCCTTTGTGATACATAGCGATCTGTCTGCAAATTGGATTTTTTCACTTGAATTTGTCTGCTTGGGAATAGGCAGTTTTGAACTGCAGGGTTTATAAAATTATTTCTTTGTATTATCGAATATTGCACAGTAGCAATCCTTTTACCTCGCTGAAACGCATGACGCCATCAGGTGCTTTTAGTACCTTTTTAAACTTCTTTAGCAATTCTCTTGAAGTCTCAGAATGTCTTGTAATAGACAAGGATCTCTTCAGTTGTTTCTTAAATGTAGCTGTGTTAGGTTGGGAAAGGGGAAGCCAGGCTTGTTTGCTGAGAGCTGCTGAGTGAGACGTGTGGTCCTGCTGCGAGCTGGAGTGTGGAGAGGAGCTCACTGCAGTGCAGGGGGTGGGGTGGCTTTGGTCACCACCAGCGTTCAGGGGCTCCACACTGAGTGCCTGCCCGAGGTACACGTCACTGAGCTCGGGATGTTTCCTGAGCTGAGTGGGGGAAATCTGTTTAATGAACCTCTCTTCTCCTAAGTGACAAACGATAGGATGAGAGGAAATGGGCTCAAGTTGCACTGGGGGAGGTTTAAATTGGACATGAGGAAAAACTTCTTTACTGGAAGAGCGGTGAGGCATTGACACAGGCTGCCCAGGGCAGAGGTGGAGTCACCGTCCCTGCGGGTGTTCAAAAACTGTGTAGACGTGGCACTTGGGGTCATGGTTTAGTGGTCATGGGGGTGTTGGGTTGACGGTTGCTGATCTTAGAGCTCTTTTCCAACCTCAGTCATTCTGTGATTCCATGATTCGTGACCCAGTACATTTGTTGTGGCAGTGACATAGCTCAGCTCTTACTGATTTTTCTTCTGCTCGGGGTGCCTGTGTGAAATGTCGTTGTGCGGGTGCCACGTAACGCGGTGCCGTGCCGGGCAGTGTTCTGACCAACAGCCCTTTCAGGACCAAAAAGAGCAGATAGTCACATACCTATACCCTCATCTTTTTCTAAAAGAAGATGAAAACAATTTGCTAACCAGTAGGAAACAATTAACTTGTTTGTGTTACTGTGCTAAATGCTTTTCTTTGTTCAGTGAGAAGCAGGCAGCTGCAATTCCAGACGAGATGTTCGACGCCGTCAGGAGCCATCCTGTCGCCACCGTCAACTTCAGCAAAAACCAGCTGAGCGCAGTTCCCCCGAGGTACTCATGTAAACCTTGTGCTCTGGTTGTCGCTTCCCGTTCTACTTTTGTCCCTCAGCATTTTGTGGTTTTCCTCATCAAGTATATTTACACTTTTACGCTGCGTATTTGTTTGTAAAAGTATAATTGAGATGCCGGATGATGCTCTTGCGTTCCTGGCGCGCGGAGCGTGCCCGTGGGGCTGCTGCTGAGCACGGAGCTGGCAGTCGGAAGCAGCTCGGCCCTGCTCCAGGCGTGTTGGGCTTCATCTGGCTTCGCTGAAATGAGTGAGTGGAGCCCGATGTGGCTTCTCCTAATAATGAAGTGCTGTACTTCAGCGTGGGACTGTTTTCTATACAAAGCGGCCTTTTTTTTTCCCCAGACAAAGATAATCTGTGGGGATTCACAACTGCAGCGAGTGATAACTTGGTCCTGAAGCTGAGGCTCTGTTTAAATTCCGTTTCTTCAGACAACATAATTGTTTTGTTTGTTGTTGTTTTGGTTTTTTTTTAAAGAGGCCTGAATAATTCCCATTCCTCTTTTCTTGATCGGTTTTGTGTCCATCACGCAGGGTTTTATATTATTGCACTTGTTACGTCATCCTCAGTCAGGGAAAAGCTCTTTTTTGGCACTAATGGGAATAGATGGGCTTTTAGTAAGGAGGAATCTTACCCAAGAAAATGGTGAAAGCTGATTTTTTTAAGGATGCCACCACATTTGTGAGGGCAACTTATTCTTGGACCCGAATGTGCTGAACATTTAACCTTTAACACAGAGAACTTGAAGAGGCGCCATCTCTTTCTCATAGAAAAACACCTCTTTTCAGTAGAATTTCTAGAAAATCAATGCAGTGAGATAATGCCTGCACTTTTTCACTGTGCCGGAGGCTGCTGTGCTTGCCTGGGAGTGGGCGTAGGTGTGCAGCTGCTTCGTGCTGGAGAATTCGGTGACAATCCAGAGAGGTTAGATGAGTATTTTCTGATTGAATTACCTTTTGGTTTTAGTGCTGAAACACAGACTCTGTGAGCAGGATTCAGCAGCTTAATTTTTGGAGCTGTTCAACATTTTACACCAAATCGCCCTTTGAGAGGAGGCAACTCTGTTCCTGGAATTTGTAATAACAGAGCAGTGGAACAGAGACAAAAGGTAGAAATGAATTGAACGATCTCTTTCGATTTGACTGCTGAGGAAGAGGTGTTCAAACTTTTACAGGAGACGGCAGTGAGAGCCATCTGTGCCGTAGTTTTGGAAACACCTCTTAACTGCATTTAAGTGAGTAGGCTTTTGTAGGGAAATGTCCTCTCCTAATCAGCGAGAGAAAATTCACTCTCCTAATAACTTTAGATGAATTGGTCTGAGCTTTGTCTTTAAGGCTTCAGGATGGGCAGCTTTCACGGGTGAAGTTCCTGTTATCTTCACAAAATTGCTTCTGAAATGTCAAGAAATGTCATGTCCTTAATTCATAGAATAAAGCAGGTTTGGTTTGGGGTTTTTTTGGGTTTTTTTTCCAGTAACTTAGAATGCATACATGAGCTTATGTAATAAAAGTATCTTCATGTTGGGTTTCAGGATTGTGGAGCTGAAAGACTCGGTTTGTGATGTCAGCCTTGCCTTCAATAAAATCTCATCCGTCTCCTTGGAGCTCTGCATGCTCCATAAATTGACACATTTGGATATCAGGTTTGTGACGTGCGTTGGACTTCCTTTCTGGGCAACTTATTTTCATGCCTTTTTAAACGAGCCATCTGCTCCAGTGGAATAGCAGCACTGAAATAATTTTTCATTTCCCAAAATGCCTCCGTGGCAGTTGAATGACCGGCAGATCTGAAATAGCAAGCGGCCTAGATTTAGCTGTCGGTTAAAGAAAAAACAGAAAAGCCAAGCGGATGAGCTCCAAGACGTGCTGTGATGAAAGGTCTTGCCTCAGCCAGAAATAGGGTCTCGGAGATGTTAAGCTGTTATTTAAAAACACCCCCCACACCCCACGAAAGAAACCCATGCCAGAAAATCTGGGGGGGTAGCTGGGAGCATACAGCGGAGGCACAAATCCTGTTGTGCTACCTGTAGGTGCTGTACTTGTGACAGTTACTGTCATTTTACCTTCTCTAACTCCTGAAAAATGCTCATTGTTGCCTATGTTGGGATGCCAGGGTTAAGCTCACTGGTGTTACTTTGGGCATCTCACAAAATGAAAAGGAGCAAAGCACAGTTGCAGGGAGTGGTTTGGACTTTTGGCTTGAGGTCCCTGCCAACCTGGGGCCATTGGTGACGCAGTGACAACCACGCTGCTGACTAGACGGTGTGGCTGAAGGTGCAGAAACAGTGACTGATGAGGGAACGAGGGTGACTATCTCGGTGATAAAGAACTGAGGTCTAAGCCTGGGCATCTTTTGGTGACTGGTCTCTGTTTTTCTGTGATGGCTCTTTGTGTCACGCCCTGGCCTGGCCAGGTGTCCATACAACTGCGTGTCCTCGTGTTTAAGAAGCTTCTGAGCAGGTTCGTGCTGCAGGAACTGCCACGGGTGGGTTTCTTATGGCAGTTGTGTACCAGGCTAGATGGATTTCAAAGAGCTTGAGAATTCTCCTACTGCTTCGCTCTGGCACCGAGATCTGCGCAGTTTCCTGTACGCTTTTTTTTCCCTCTGAAACCCAAGGTGCTGAATCGCCAGATGGGTTTGTGGAGCTGTGAGATGTTTGAACTGCTCTTGAATCTGTAGAGGACAGGCTCTACATCTTCCACTGGCAGGAAGGAGGATGCAGATCTGGCTCACATCTGGGATCTTGACCCACCTCTGAAGCAATTAATTGGTGTAAGACAGCGTGTTGGCAGCAACGAATGCCCAAATCTTGTGTCTGTGGATTCTTAACTGTGACTTCATAAAAGTTAGTGATTATTGTTTGTCTTCATTTGATACACAGAAATAATTTTTTGACGTCTCTACCTGAGGAAATGGAGGCACTGACAAGACTGCAGATAGTAAATCTATCTTTTAATAGGTGAGAAACTGTTTAGACTTTTATTTTATCTTAATACAATAATTAAAAGAACTGGGCTGAGTTCAGTAAGATTTTCCAGTGATGTGAGAAAGAGGAGGTCCTTGATGAGCCTCACACCGATGACATGAATGCGCTTCTTTGCCCGGCGGGTGGGGTGGTTTTTGAACTTTCTGCCACAGAAGGTTTGGAGAGGGGCAACAGTAGCAACTGGTTAAAAGAAAAGAGATAAAACAGGCTTGAGAACAATACATCCAAAAATGGATACTGACAGGACTGCCTTCGGGCATCCGTAATAACAGCAGTGCCGGGTGATGGAATAATTTGGGGAGTGGTGGGTGGGAAGCAGCTCCCTTCAGCTTTTTCACTGCATGCGAGGTAACACAGTGGCTGCTTTCTCCTTTCAGAGCACCGCGGTTAAACATTCACCTTAAATAAATCTAAAACGCTTTCTGATTTTTAAGGGCTGCTTATTTTCTGAACACCCTATGTGTGTTTGCCTCCTTTTTCTCCCGGCAGATTTAAAGCATTTCCCAGCGTCCTTTATCGCATCCTCACGCTGGAGACCATCCTGATCGGCAACAACCAGGTGGGGACCATCGACCCTCTGCAGCTGAGGAGGATGGACAAGCTCGGAACGCTGGACCTGCAGAACAACGACCTCCTCCACGTGCCGCCAGAACTCGGCAACTGTGAAACTCTGAGGTGGGCATTGCAAAGCGGTGACCCGTTTTGCAGAAATATAGCCTGACTGATTTCTTGTGTTGTCAAAAAAAAAAAAGCGCAGATGGGCAGCATGGGCTTTGGGAGGTCTCGATGCGCAAAAAGGGTCTCTCTCACCACTTGTATAACTGGTCAATCCCTCTAGTTTTCCCCTGTGAGGACACTTGCCGGAGGGATTTCAAAAAACCCCAAAAATAAAAGGCCACCACCACAAGGAAAAACCTCCACAGAGATTTGTGTGATGCAGTGGGCTGGTGGCTCAGCTACACAGCAGAGGGTTATAATTTAACATAATTTTTCCCCTTTCGTAGTATCATTTCTCTACTTCTGAAGTTCTCACTGTTTCTTCTGCCAGAGGCTTGAGGAACAAGTGGGGTACCTGAGTGTTGTGTGGCTACAATAGTAGAATCCCAGAATGTCTTAGGTTGGAAGGGAGTTCAGAGATGATCTCACCCAACCCCTGCCATGGGCAGGGATGCCCTTAACCAACCCAGGTTGCTCCAGGCCTCATCCAACCTGGCCTTGAACATCTCCAGGGAGGGGGCAGCCACAGCATCTCTGGGTGATCTAGTCCAGGGTCTTTCCACCCTTGCACTGAAGAATTTCTTCCAAAAATCCAATCTAAACCTATTTTCCTTCAATTTAAATCACTTTCCTCTTGTCCTGTCGCTGGACATTCTTGTCAAAAGTCACTCCCAGCCTCCCTGTAGAATTGTACAATCAGCCAGGGTTGGAAGGGACCTTAAAGATCATCTAGTTCCAGCCTCCTGGCCATGGGCAGGGACATCACCCACTAGATCAGGTTCGCTTCAGGCACTGCAGGCAGGAATAAGGTCACCCGGGAGCCTTCTCTTCCCGAGCTGAACAACCCCAGCTCCCTCAGCCCATCCTCGCAGCAGAGCGGCTCCAGCCCCTGGGTCAGCTTTGTGGCCTCCTCGGGACTCATCTCAACCATGTCCCCCTTAGGGTGCGGACACCAGCACTGGGCGCAGTGTTGGAGGTGGGGTCTCACCAGAGCCCAGCAAAGGGGGAGAATCCCCTCTCGTGCCCTGCTGGCCACCCTCCTCTGGATGCAGCCCAGGGCAGGGTTGGCCTCTGGGCTGCATGAGCACCCTGCCGGCTCAGGCTTTAGCTTTTCTAACCCGGTTTCTAGTTTCACGAGCAATCTCCTTGTAATTGTCCCAGGTTACCAGTCCTTGCTTCCACCCTTTGTGAATTCCCCTTTTGCATATGATTTTGGCATTTTTGTGTTTGATTCATTATAGCGTAAATAGCGTAAATTAAAATTCAGGTGTCTCTAAAGAAGGTAAGCTGGTATGAACTAGGGAAGCAGAAATGAAAATTCTTTTAAGCAGAAAAGGAGTTACGCATTTCAAAAGCTTCAAAACCCTCTGTGCAGCATATGAATGTGTTCACACGAGGAAAAGTCTTCGTACAAGTCACTCGAACCCTCTCTCTTTTTCTAGGACGCTGCTGTTGGAAGGAAATCCCTTCCGCACGCCCCGTGCGGCCGTCCTGGCCAAAGGCACGGCCGCCGTGCTCGAGTACCTGCGGAGCCGCATTCCCACCTGACGCAGGCTCAGCAATCCCAGCACGAGATCGTGCAGTGGTTGTGCTGCTTTTTCGTAGCATGCCTGCTGAGAAAGAACTCGCCTACAACCTATTTTCCCCTCGAGGCTGCATGTTTCAAGCCTGCGTTTTAAAACGCCACAACACACGTTTACACTTTTTGCTGCCTTCCCTACTGGCGGCTGTGTCTTTTCTACAATTAAGCACCACGTGGCTGATGTTGAGATAATAAATGTTTCCTGTCGGGTGTGTGCCGTGGGGTTTTTGTAAGTGTGTGCTGGAATTCAGTTTTCTAGCCAATCACCTTTATATGTTCCAATTTTGTTTTTTTTTTTTTAAACACACGTCTATGCCCCGAAGGTGATACTTCTATCAATACTAGTAATGAACCGCAGGTATTGATGCTATGAAAGGGTGGGCTGCTTGCCTGGCACCTGCGGCACCGATGCTTCCCTTGGGCTGCTCTAGGCCTGGAGACGGGAAATGGGGTGAGAGTAGAGACCCGGTGGATACAGGGGGAGGGGGAGGGTAGTGGGTGGGGGTTGAGTTGGTTCTTAAGCTGCCCGGAGGGATGAAGACGGGCAGGGCTGGGGCACAGGGCTGCAAATGTGCAACATCGGTGACTGACGAGTGTCATCAGTAAGTTTGCGGATGACACCAAGAGAGGTGGGAGCGCTGATCTGCACAAGGGCAGGGGGGCCCTGCAGAGAGACTGGAACAGGCTGGATCCACGGGCCAGTGTGACCGGTGTGAGCTGCAACAAGCTGGGTGGATGTTGCATTGAGGGACATAGTTTAGTGGGTTGATAGGGCTGGGACAAAAGCTGGACTCAAGGATCTTCAAGGTCTCTTCCAGCTGAAACTATTCTATGATTCTGTGATTCTAAGGCCAAGGGCCAGGTCCTGCCCTTGGGCCCCCACAACCCGTGACAGCGCTGCAGGCTTGGGGCAGGGTGGCTGGAGAGCTGTCTGGCACGAAGGGACCAGGGGGTTCTCATCGACAAGCGGCTGGAGATGAGCCAGCGTGTGCCCAGGTGGCCAAGGAGGCCAACGGCGTCCTGGCCTGGGTCAGGAATGGTGTGACCAGCAGGAGCAGGGAGGGGACTGTCCCCTGTGCTCGACACTGGGGAGGCCACACCTTGAGTGTTGTGTCCAGTTTTGGGCACCTCAACCCCAGAGAGATCTCGAGGGGCTGGAGCGAGGGTAGAGGAGGGCGACGGAGCTGGGGAAGGGCCTGGAGAGTAAATGTGAAGAGCGATGGAAGGAGCTGGGGCTGGTTAGGTTGAAGAAGAGGAGGCTGAGGGGAGACCTCATCACTGCAACTGCCTGACAGGACGTTGTAGAGAGGTTGGGGCTGGTCTCTGCTCACGGGTAATTAGTGATAGAACAGGAGGGAACGGCTGCAAACTGCAACAGGGCAGGGTTACACTGGGCAGTAGGAGAAATTTTTTCCCAGCAGGAGCAGTCAGCCATTGGCACAGGCTGCCCAGGGAGGTGGCAGAGTCCCCACCCCTTTAAAGGTCGTTGAGATGTGGTGTTGGGGGGGTGATGGTTTAGGGGGGAGCTTTGCAGAATTGGATTCGTGATTGGATACTGATCCCAAGGGACTTTTCCAACCTGAATGATTCTGTGGTTCTATGACATGTTCTTTCCCTGAACCCACTGTGAGCGACCCACTGACATCAGGAGTGCTAAACCAGCTCCCTGAGCGCTGGGTCTGCCTGACTCTGAAATCCCTCCAGAGACGAGGACTCCAGCCCTGCCTTGGGCACCCATTCCAGTGCCCGAGAACCCTTTCAGTAAAAAAAATTCTTCCTCATGTCCAACCTAAAAGAGAATGAAGTGTCAGAGGAGAAAGATGAAGCGCACCCAGATTCCCTCACTGAGCAGTGTCTGCTGCCACCACAGGGATTCAAGTAAGCAGTAACCAGAAGTTGAGAGGCTACATGGACATTAGGAAAAACTTTCAGGACATTAGGAGAAATTTTTTCCCAGCAAGAGCAGTCAGCCACTGGCACAGGCTGCCCAGGGAGGTGGTGGAGTCCTCATCCCTTTAAAGGCCGTTGAGATGTGCGGTTGGGGGAGATGGTTTAGGGGGGAGCTTTGTAGAGTTGGGTCAATGGCTGGACTCGATCCCAGGGGCTTTTCCAACCTGAATGGTTCTGTGATTCTGTGACAAGGGAGGTGCCATCACCTGGGCTGGGGTTGAGGGGCCAGGTGGGTGACACCCGTCTCCCTTCCCGTAACTCGCAAACTGGCACTTCCCAGAACCCCCGACCCCTCCCCGTAGCAAAAGATGACAAAAACTAATTACAATAAGGTGACGTTTTTATTATTTATACAATAAAGAGACTTTTTTTTTAATGTTATTCAAAACACTTTTTTTTTTTTTTAAATACTGAAAAAGTTGGGTACACCAAAGCCGAAAAATGGCTCTGCTATACACTGCACAGCATCGGTTTAGTCCCTGTAATTTGTTTTATGTACAGAAGCGTCTGCAAAATGCATTCAAAACACAATATGCACCTTACGGGGAAGTGTCATAACATGAAATAAAACCGGAAGGATACAACCTGCGTGTGCAAATGAACTAACCATAGAATTGATTGCACTGAGTCGAGAAGATTTAAAATAGAATTTCGAAGTACCGTTTTGCACATAAAATGAAGCAGCTTTCAAGTTCCGTAAGTCTTTATACTGCAAAAAACATGAAGTACATTCACAATCTATGTTAATAAAGTAGTAAATATTTCTTCATTCAGCGTTATTTACAGTAATACCGTAATTAAACCGAAAAGAACAGTTAGTCGTTTGTAATATAGCAATCTTTTAACACATACAAAAATGACCATTTTCTGTATATAATTTAAGCTCAAAATCACGATTATCTCAAAATATTAATTACAATACAGCCATCTCCATCATAATTAAACATGTCTTTTTTTTTCTTTTTTTTTATAAAATGGTAAAATTTTTAATAAAGTAAGCTGTTGGTTCTGAACTGGATACAGTACTCACAAGTAGAAAACGGAACGGATGGGACGGAGGCAGAGCCTCAGGGGCCGGGGCGGGGCTGCTGCTGTGGAAATTCTCCAGGAAGAGGATTGACAAAAGGCTTTATTTTTTAATTTTTTTTTTTTTTTACCCCGTAAGAGAAACAATTCAAACTCTTATGATTCGCCAACGCTTTTTGAACTTTGCTTTTCCATCGCCGCTGACGTTTGCCGGTGCCGGGGGGGCCACCGCTCCCCCCTCACCCCGTTCCCCGCACGGGAGATGTTCCAAACCAAACCCAAACCACCAAGTAATTCCATATCCTATCCAAACTACTGGCCTGAAAGTTGTATCGGCACGTTGTGTTCCACTCGCACCACGAGGGAAATAAACCCTGACCTCCAATTGCCTCAACATGAAATGGTGCCTCTTGGTGTGCTCGCTCAAAATTTTTGCTGGAAAAAGGCTGGGAGGGGAGCGCTGGGGTGGGGGGGGGTTGGTACACACTAACCCTCGGGTTCCCTTTTCTGCTCTCCTTGCATTTACCCTTGCATATATCTCTCTCAGATATAGATATAGATATATATACACACACACGGAGCTGTAAGTAAGCGTGTTTGTTTTTTTCTGGATTTCCTAAGATAATGAAATGCTCTATTACAAGCCGGAGAGGTTTAACTTTACACTCCAAGTGCTTCCTAACCACAGCAAACAAAGCTCCTCGACGTTTCCTACTGTAATTTTTTTCAGTTGGATTTTTGGAAGGTGAGTGGTGTTCTGTAGCGTTAGTGATTTCACTTCTCGGGCGTCCCTAAATGAGCTAAAAACGTGACAGCTGTTGCAGCACTGTTTCCAAGGTTTTTTCCCTCCCTGTTCAGCTGCGAAATGCTCCGAGCGCTACAGAAGCCTCAGGGATTTTTTAGTCCCGGTGACTCCCGGGACACGGTCGCCCAAGCTGCTCTGCGGACACACCGTGCTCGTCCTCCAGAGCTCGGGTCCTGCCCGGGCCCCCCCATGCCCTCCTCGGGAGCCAGCCTGGCGCCCCAAAATGTAGACGCAGACACGGACGTGGTAAAAAAAACCCAACCAATAAAAATGCTCTTGGAAAACAGCAGCACAGATTTGAAGCTGTTAAATGGTCGCTATCGTGAACAACTGGCTTCTAAACATCCTGGTTTATCGACGCCCAGATACAAACTGCAAACCTGCGCCTGGGGAAACGGGTGAAGGACTCACGGGCGAGCCCCGGTCCCGGGCTCTGGGCTGAACGGCTTTCTCAGAGTAAGAAAAGCATTTGGGAAGCAACTCCTTTTTTTGCTTTTTTACCTTTTGTTGCAAAGCAAGGATAGGGGAACTACCTCATGGGTTTCCATTTTTTTTTTTTTTTTTCCATCTAGCCCTTCCCTGAGGATCATTAGTTAAGCGTTTATTGCACAGAAAAAAAATAATAAAAAATCTGAAAAAGCCGAACCACGCGTTCCCAGCTCCCAGCCCTAAACCCGGCCACATGCTGGCTGTACCTGTGGCATTCCTCGCACAGCCTCCTCCCATCTGCACCAAGTTAATAAATAATAATAAATAACTAAATAATAAGAAATAATTACACGCAAGGCAGGCACAGGGACGCGGGCTGTCCAGGATGTGTGTGTGTTTGTGACGCCACCGGAGACCTCCCAGGAAAGAGAAAAGGTGCAAGTTATCTCGAAGGACTAATGTGAAAACCCAATTTGAGTAATTTTAACTGCTCGTAATCCTAGTGCTAGCTAAACAGCATTTCAGAAGAAAAATAATGCTGAGAAGGGGTTTTTGGGGCAGGAGGGGGTGGTGTTAAAGCTCCCTGCTTTTCAGCTGGGAGTGTGAATTCTGCCCCAACCCCTTCCTAGAGCTGGTGGAGTTTGGGCTGAGTTAAGGACTTCACCGAGATTCTCCACAGAGGACCTGAGGGGCAGGAAATGTCTGTTAAGGGACCTAATTCCCGCTCGACATCATTAATGAGAAGCTGCGTCGGCGTTGACAATTTTCTGAACACGATGTCGAATAAATCTGTCTTTTCTTAAAGGGCAACGAGAATGGAAATTTTGGCCTCTGAAATGCCACAGCTGTTAGGAAAATTTTAGACGGGCTCTGCCAGAGCCTGTGCGGTTTTGGTGGCAAACGATGAAATCCCATCGACAGAAAGCTGAAAAAAATTGAGCAAATAACGATCCAGAACCAGATCTTGTGGATTTTTTCAGCTTGTGCCATCAGGAAGGTTTTTATACACTGAAAAGCGTTAATTCTTTAACTGTATGTTCTGGATATTACTGAATCATTTAAGCCAAATGGTGAATTTGAGGGTTACACCATGGTACCTGAGCGGGTGTTGCCACCCCGGTGGTGCAGGAGCTCTTCCAGCCAGAAAACGTGGGTGAGGTAAATTCATGTGACGGGGAACCTGCTCAGTCAGCTCGGAATTTGTGTCTTGTTGGTATTTACACGAATAAAATCAATCCCTCCCGTGGACTGAGGAGAAGGCAGGAGATGCAAACAACCACAGACCCTGGGAGCTTCCACACAGCCCACGGCTGCAGCCCGGCATGGACCCACTGGGACAATAAATGGGGGATGCAGGAAAAGGGTCTGGAATAACTCCAAACGAAAGAGTTAAGTAATGAAATCAGCAGCAACAGAAGGAGTTTTCACTGCCACCCGTCACGACTTTCTCCCACCCGTGAGCCAGCCCTGTCTAACCTCGCTGTTCGTCCGTGTGGTGTGTTCCCGTGGGATCGGCCACGAGTGTTGAACCCAAGGAATGGAACCAATCTCCGTGTCAGCTGTCTCTGTCTAGGTCCCAGAGTTGACGGTGTAATTTATGATCTCACCCTGTCTAGTGACACTTTTACTAATTAGTATGGAGCCAGCTATACACACTGCATATGTACAGGTATTTTCATAAGGCATAGAATATCTTTGCATTGAAAATAAACGAACATTATTAAATTCAATTTAATATATACCATCTCCGAGGTGTTTATGAAAATATTCTTTTCTCTATATTTTCATATGTGACATGATAGAAATATCTCATGGGAAGTACAGGTCAATATATTTTTATCCTTATAAAGGCATATACAACTTTGAGGCAGTGTTTCTGATGGACAGCAGAATTCCTAAAGAATTTGTATGTGCTTCTGTGTTTTGAAATCATATGAAATCGACTTTTAAGAAGTAACTTGGTTAAAAAAACGCACCAATGCACAGCCAGAGGCTGACAATTAAAACTAATACGTAGCCACATGAACAATATATTTATATAGTTAATATATTTTTTTTTCCCAAGGTGATCGGTACTAACATAGAGTATTATACATTTGGCACTACTGTTTGCCATTGGTCCAGCAATTGGCAAAAATTTGTTTCCTATGTATAAATCTGTCTGAACATTAGATCTGGCTAGACATATTTACTATTTATAAAAAAATATTTAGACAGTAAGCTCACGTTGAATAACTAGGTCTACTGTATTCTGGAAACTCTTCAGTAGTAACACCGCTTTCTCGTGTTCCATATGTACAAAACTGTGGCCGTTCGCCTGTAACACAAACACAAGAAGGAGAGAAATGGGATGAGGTGAGGTTCCTTCGGTGTCTTCGTTTTGGGGGAGCAAAGGGACACAGGAAAATTAAAAACAAGGCTAAAATAAATCACAGTCCTATGAAGATTTCCCACAAACTGGAGTTTTTGCCTGCACCCCCGGATTGGACAGGTCCTGCTCCGAGCAGGTACTGGACTCGATGACCTCCAAGGGGGTCCTTTCCAACTCAAATTATTCTGTGACTCTACGCTATTCCACCTGTTTTCTGAGGAAACAGTGACTCTGGCATTGAAAATGTCCCTGCTCACTGCAGGGCTTGGACCAGATGAGCTTTTAAAGGTCCCTTCTAGCTCAAACCAGTCTGTGATTCTCTGGTTCTATGGCTCCATGATTCTATGATCTTCTCGGCCACAACAAATCCAAACAATGCCACGTTACATGGGGAAGACAGACTTCAAGAGTTGCCCTTCAGAGGGCAATGGAGCTGGGGCAGGGTCTGGAGAACAAGTGTGGGGAGGAGCAGCTGAGGGACCTGGGGCTGTTCAGCTGGAGAAGAGGAGGCTGAGGGGAGACCTCATCGCTCTCTGCAGCTCCCTGACAGGAGGGGGGAGCCAGGGAGGTGTTTGTCTCTTCTCACAAGTTACAACCAATAGGACAGGATGAAACAGCCTCAAGTTACGCCAGGGGAGGTTTAGGTTGGGCATTAGGAAAAACTCCTACACGGAAAGGGTTATCAAAGACTGGGCCAGGTGGTAGAATCCCCACCCTTGGGTGTGTTCAAAAGCCATCTAGATGTGGTGCTCAGGGACGTGGGTTAGAAGTGGGCCTTGTAGAACTAGGTAACGGTTGGACTTGATGATCTTGAAGGTCTTTTCCAACCATACTGACCCTATGATTCTGATTTTGTGATTCTTTCCAGCAGCTAGCACAGCCAAGGAGCTGCCAGAGCTCCCTGGGGCGCTCGCATCTCCCCACCTCACCCACCGGGGCATCTCAGTTATGATCCTCCCCTGGACATGCCCTCAGCTGGATTAAAGGCTGCCCAGCCCAGAACTCAACCAAAAGAAGCACTGTCACACGTTTCTGGATGAGAAGCCCATGTGTGCGCTCGTGCTTTCCTGGCACTGGAAGGTTTCTGCTCCAAGGCTGCTGCAAGCCGCAGCACTGACGCCTGCGCAGGAACAGCCACGGGCAGGCACAGAGCACAGAGCAAAGGTAGCATCCGAGTCACCGCTTTTGTTCAGACAATAATATATACTCGCTCTGAGAAACAGGAACGCAGATTTCAGGCAGGGGAAGTTTCAAAGGCGTTTGGTGTTCAGTTTGGAGGTCAGCTCAGACTCTGACATAATTCAGAGGGAAACAGAAGAAGATTCAGCTTATTCACCACACGACTCACAAGGAGCTGTGTTGCTCATTTGGAAAAAAATAACAATAAAAGAACCTGTGAACAAAGCTGAGAGCAGGCCAGCTCTGCCTCCTCCCCTCCACACGCCCGAGCCACAGGGAGGGGCACAGGGAAACGTGCAGGTTGGGCTCTAACGAAGAAACCTCTTTTCTACAAGAAAGGTTTCTCAGTGGGAGAGGGTGATACACATCCAAAAATACCCAAGCAGGCCACAGCCAGAGGGATTTGTTATTCAACATATAAATAAATGATAGTCAGAATCTACTTCTTTCATTCCTGCTGCTGTCTTGCGTTGCCCTCAAAATATGCTATATATTTACACCTTGAATTACTGTTTAGTTCTAACAGTTAGACAGAGAGAACGGTTTTAGCTGAATTGTGGGGGCACCGAAACAATATTTCTCAGGGCTGAAAGCGCAGCCTTTGCCCTACGGTGGCAAAATCCTCTGACACGGCTGACGGAGCCGCTCTCTCCTTGCTGACAGCCTTAGCAGCCATATGACTGTGTCCCTCCTTAAAAGCCACCTGCTAAAACTGCTGCTGATTTTATAACGGAAAAATCACTTATCAAATAAATAACTCAAGCGCTTATGACAAGGAAAGGAAAGATACAACCGCTTGGCTCCCACTGGGGCCGTGGCTTCTGGACTTGCAAGGACCACCATCTAAATCAACGCTTGGTAATAGGTATTACACACGGGTAGAAGTAATTGCAAATAAAAAGAAAATGAAGCGATGCACTGAGAGTGACCAAAGAGAAATTGTGCTAAGACTGATCCTTAAATCCTACAAGAATGACTGAGAGCGCGGAGTCAAACAAACTCCATCAGTGTGAGAAGAGAATAAATGAAGAGAGTGAAATTTGCTATCCCCCCCCCCAAAAAAAAGCAGCCACACTTTAAATGTGGTGACATAAATAAATGCTTCTATTTTGGGAACGCACGCTGAAACCTGAGAAATCCCAGCTCCTGGTGGCCTGTGCCCATCAGGCAACCTTGTTTTGCTGTGACACATGTTCTGGGCTCGACAAAAATAAGAAGAAACAACCTGGTAGGACATGGTAGAAAACTCTTTTTTTATGTGGCCAGCCATCATCTTCTGCTAATGAGGAATTTTTGGAAGATACACTCAGGAATATCCCCTCCGTTAAAAAAGCTCACTCCGATACTTTGCAGAACCAAAAAAAAAAAGAAAATGAAAAGCTGAGATTGTGCGTTACACAGATGCCTCCAGTAGCGGCTGTTTACCAGGAGGGGGCATTCAAAAATGCTGAAGCAGGGACAGAGGCACAAATATTGCCAGATAGAACCCTGTCAAAGAAAATATGTGACTGTCTAACTCCTCCCACTGATGTCACATCGGCTGCAAAGGTGCAAATTATAAACGCGTCCTGCTTCGTCGTATTGCGAAGCTGCCTGTACAGCTCCTGCCACCCCACACCTTCTCGCGCTGTTAGTGTGGAAAATGTGGATTATGTTTATTTTAGAGTTTAATCGGTGTCACCCGGCTCAGCCCCTGGGGACAGACTGTCACGCTGCTATGATTTTTCACATCCCCAGCTCGTTTTCACATGGTTTTGTTCCTTCCTCCCCAGTCCAGCTTTCAAAACTACTGTGAGCAGCGTCCCATTACAAATCCATGTGAGAGCGCCCTTAAAATCGGCACCGCGCTCGTAAGACGCTGAGACTCGTTTGGGTACAGAGCAGATAAATCCCCCCGTACCTGGAGGATCTTGTCGCCAGGCTGCAGCAGGCTGGAGGCTGGTCCGTCAGGCTGAACCCTAGTAACAAAGATACCCTATAAGTCAGAAGTAACAGAGGTTAGGATGCTATCACCAAGAACTAGTTCCCAAAATACAGGTGTCTCCCTAACTGCACGCTCTGGCCGCAGGCTGAACACTAAACTCTTTGTAAAAACCTCTTTGGGATCTGACCCTCGTACGGGTTTGTAGGAGCTCTCCGTGACCTTCAGCTACTTATGGCCTGACACCAGTGTGGGGGTGTTGGGTCATGGGCTGGACTTGATGATCTCAGAGGTCTTTTCCAGCCACAATTCTGTGATTCTATTATTCTGTGATTCTGTGACTGTGGGTTGTTCCAAACTGAGATTCCGCATCATAATGTTCAATATGAACCAGGCGAGAATAACAGGGACAACGACAACGGAGCAAGCACTAATTTGCTAGAATAACACATACCATAATCTACATATAATCTTTGCTTACTTCCTCTAGGGGGAAAAAAAAAAAAAGTTTAAAAACATTTTCTAAAACACAGTGTTGATATTCATCCCTTGAGATATTGAGCACAACGGTCAGCAGGAGTATCCTTGAACCCAGTGTTTGAAGAGCGAATGACTTTAACTATTAATTCCTTCAACAGAACCACCCCTAGTTACACAATTTTGCATTTCTGTTATTGGTAAAATTAAGTCCAGCTCTGGCTGTTACTGCACTGCACGTGGTCCTGGAGTAGACACATTCATCATGGGAGGCAAATTCTTTAATAATTTCAGGCAAGGGATGGACTTACGAAAGGGCAGCTTAAATTCTAACATCATACATTAAACTGTTCAAAAAAAACCAAACAAACCATGAAGTTAAAAAGTGCAATTCTCATGCACGCTCACAAAGAAGGGCACCAAAACTGAGGATGTTTTAAGGGATGGCTGCTGAAATGCCTGGTAGGTATGTACATTAAAAGGAACTATTCCTGAAGTTCAAAACAAGGATTATCAACAATAAAAGTGAAAGGAATTCAGACTGTGTTAGAGTGATATTTTCAAGTGCATTTTACATGTCCAATTCGCATTCTGTTGTCATTCCGAGTGGCGGGGAAATTACTTTTCTATTTTACACGCAGATCTCAAACTCTGGAGAAGACATTAAAAGGCAGTTTTAACTTCACCGTTCACCAAACGTTCTCAATATTTACAGCAGCTATGACGGCCTCCGAAAACTGAATCCAGTATTACCAAAGAATCTAGACTTACAGGAACATGTTTCACAGAGGTACCCACACTGCTTGTCTGTCAACGAGGTTTTTTTACCGCATAGAACAGATAAATTCACAGGTTTTATTTGATACAACTGCATTCCAGCTACCTCGTGATGCTACTAGTGGTTTTGTATTCCCTCTAATGACTTGAGTGAAAGTTTAATCAAGGCCTATGTTGGCTCTTAAAAGAAAAATAATGAGAGGCAATTCTCCAGAAAAGAGTCAGGAAAAAAATTACCTTGTACATGGGAAATAATGCAGATGCCCACATGGTTTCTGTGTTGATTTTCTCACCTTCATTAACCAAAAAAAAAAAAAAAAGAAAAAAAAGGGCAAACAGCCCTCCCCTGAGAGAAAAAAAGCCAAGTATGGGAAAAAATTCTTTCAATTCCAGAATATGTGCAACAGATGTGTATAAAAATGTGACTCGTTATCTGTCTCCACTACCTGGCACTCTAAAATAAGGACTGTTTAGAGAGAAATTTGTAACTTACCTTATCAGAAGGTTTGAATGGATTTCCTTGTCCGCTTATTCCACCACTGATACTAAAACCAAGGCCAGGATTCTTCTCTATCCTCACACAAAACTAGGTTAAAAAGACAGGGCAAGGTAAGTCACTGCCAACATTAAAGCCTCTCTAACCAACAGCATCTCCTTCACATACATCCCATCCCACCACTAACGAGACGAGTGGACCCTCTCCAAAGCTGTGGTGCACAATACAGTAAAAGTTGGCACAATACTGGTATAAACCAAAATTATTTTCATGATTTTAGCATGCAGCAATGATACCATAACATCCAGAGCTGCATCTATCTTGGCATATGTTAAAAAATTTATTTTCAAGGAAAAAAACAACCTTTAGACTTGTGAAAGAGCGGTTCACACCGGTCAAATTGTTTCACCTGCACATTGGGATAAATCTGTCAGTGAGGCTTCATCCTGAGTGTTTTTATTTTTCCAGGAGCTGCTGAATCTCATCTTTTAGGCAGGGTGGCTCTAAATGGCGTTGGGTAACGGAACACAACATAAAAATGACTTCAGCGTAGCTTAAGGACTACTCATGGAGCTGGTGTGAGCACGTGCACGAGCCACACAAAATCATTTCTGAATCTCAACACAACACTCAGGGACTCGGCGCAGGCAGCCGCTTGCGTGCACTGGCTGATGCTTTATGCAAGAGAAACCTTTACTAATGATTCTGCACCTTATTCTGCAAATCAGGTGCCGCCAACGGTTATTGCCATCGTTAAAGCCAAATGGAATGGGGACTGGGCCACTTAATGAAGAAACTCCTCCTGTTAGACTGGGGGCACCGCCAGCCTTCTGCGGGGCTGAGCCAGGGAAGCCAGCGCAGGGCTGGGGCAGAGCAGCCCCATTCCCCAACACGCCCAGCCCAGCGACTGGGAAATTGGCAGAAATTGCAAATTAATTCCGTGTGACGCCGAGACATCAGCTCCGCTCAGCAACTTGGGCACTGGGGAAGGGCAAGGAGGTGCTCGCCTGCGCGGCTCAGCCACTCTGGACATGACACAGAAAAAAAAAAGAACTTTTTGCCCAGGGTTATTTTAAAGACAACACTTTCTCACCTGCTCCTGATAGGCGTCCGTACTTCTCTGCCCCTTGGTTTGGATCAAACACCGCCCCGTCTGAGGCGCCCGGGAGCTCTGCGAAGAGGGGATCTGAATAGGCAGCGGTGGCTGGAACTGCTGGATGGTCACTTTGTTCATGTTCCCTTCGTACTGCTGCTCGCGGCTGCGGTGCTGCAGGCTTTGCGACCCCATTAAAGTCTGGATGTGGCTACCTGCCTGTGGGTAACGTAACCCGTTAGGCCAGAAATTCAGGAAGCTGAAAAGAAGCAATTATTACGACTTACAGAGTCAAGTAAAAGCAAACCTCTCCAGTCACACCAGGGGTTTGCCTTTTGACCACAGTTGGTAAAAAAAACCCCAAACATGACTAAAAGTAGCAAGGACACGGCCGTTGCATTCAGTGACCCTAGGAGGTTTAAGGGAAATTACCCATATACAGTGTGTTTTATAAACAGAAAATATTTTTTTCCTCATATCATAATATATGCCCCTGCTCAGAATATTAAGTCAATGAAAAACATTGAATAAATTAAAGTAGCATGGATTATTCATCATAGCACACTCTGAAGATACTGGATTTTTTTTGTGTGTTTTTCTTTTTTTTTCTGAAAATATTTTGGAGTGAGATTTATAACCCAAGTGCAGATATTGGCCACTATCGCCACAGCGCCTGGAAAGCGTAATCAACTAAATCTTATGTTTTGTCTTAGGAACGAACGTGGCTTTTACATTTGAAGCTCTAATATTTTGTAATATACCCTCCAGCCCTGTCGCCTTTCACCTTCCCAGTTGGGATCCCAAAGGTGAGGTTTGCTTTCTCTATTCTCTTCTTGACAAGATGAAGTTGCATCCTTGCTTATTCTTCAATCCACAGTCTCTGTTTGGGCACGTGAACTACATAAAAGTTTGAGGCAAAGCATCACAAAATAAATTCAGTTGAGAATTTTATACTTTTTGTATTTACAGGATTCCGATGCTGTTGCTTATCAATAATTCTGTGCAACTTAGCCATACGGGGATGAGCAAACTTCATGCTTGGATGATCAAATATTATTCCCTCCATGAAATATCACACTGGTGCTATTGGAGCTTTCCGACTACAGGCACCCACCAGGCAGGGCTATTATTTGAACGCGGAAGAGCATTAGGACTGAGTATCACAGTATCTGCAAGTCTCTACGGACAAGCCAGGCCTATTTAAATGACATTTCACACCAAGTTTACGCCATCCACTGACACGCTGCTGCTGCGTCTCACCTCGAAGCTCTAATCCTGAACCTTTATGATCCTGGGTGCAAGAGTCACCAGTTGTGAGACTGTATTTTAGAGGAGAGGAAATTCAGTACTGCAAGAGATCTTACGCACCGGCCAACCATCTGGCCTCGGAAGTTACAGCAGCCAGGGCATTAGAATGAACCGCTTGTCGACCTAGCAAAAATCCATCTGAATGGATTCCTGAGATTTGTCTGCGGAACACATCGTGGCCACAGATGCTACGGGGGCTCCTCACGTCACTGAACACAGAATCCCACCAAGACACGCAAGGACTGTGAGCGGAACCCATCTGCTCTGTCTCATTGTTTTGCTGGTGACATCTGAAGAAGGGGACTAGGTAGAATATACCTGAAAGTTCTGCATTTGAGTACAGGGGAAATAGTCTCAAAGTGAGTGATGACATAAAAATCTCTTACTCTTTATGCCCAAACCTTCAATTCTCAAACTCTTCTGAAAGTAGAGCTCACCTCTGCCTAGGGAAGTGCCTAAGAGCCTCACTCCATGAAGAGCCTGGGGAAGGCTGTGCTGCCATCAATCATCCCATTTCACGGGGCAGAGAGATCTTCCATTGAACCAAGATCAGAAGAGAAGAAAAACGCTCAAGACAGACATTTTAGCCATTCACGAATGAGTCATGTTGGCAGCGGATTCCTGAATCTGTGTCACCCAGCGCGGCGGAGACGCAAGGTGAGCAGGCGGCCACGTGTGGTACGGTTCTGTGCTTCGCGTTGTGTCGTACCCATTGCAAGGGGACCCCAAATAAAGCAGAATCTCATAAACTCTTTGCCCCAGGTGTAATCCCGTATCCAGCACTGCAGTCCACAGCAGGTGTGTCGTCTCCATCAGAGGAAGACGTCTATTTCAAATACAAAAAAAAATCGTGCTTCTTCACCAAAAAACTTCAAATCTTTGTCGGGTTAAAGCACCTCTGTACTGAACAGCAGATGCTGGAAATTAAACAGGAGCCTCTGACCTCTCAGTCGTGGCTAACAGAAATACCCCCAAGTCAGAAAGGGAGAGAAATGGCGACTCGCTTGTGTAGGTCCCGGTTTCGAGGCAGCTGCCTTGCTCCACTTCCACCGCATACGCTCCTTCCACACCCGTTGACACCGCCACAGCCCACGCAGGCACCTCCAAGAGTTTGGGGGGCTTCAGCCTTCGCGTGAGCTGCTGCCATCCTGCAGCAAGAGATCCCAACTAACACCATCCCGCGCGTCCCCAAAACCACGTCGCTCATCCTCTTAGAGGATTGTCACCCCGCGCCCAGGCTGGCCGGCTTCAAGTCTCTCCATTTTCCACCTTCATTCTCACTCTTCAACCTTTTTGAAGAGCAGTTCCTCTTCAGTGATCCTCTGACATACTTCTACCCTTTCCCTCTTTATGGAGGAGCAGCTAGGTCAGAACACAACTGATTTGATCAGGCATGTAGCTGACTTCTGTCTTGTTTTCTGACAGAAAAAGTCATCATTCAGAAAGTGCATAAATCCTGTAGTCTTCTAATACATCATTGGATCATTCAATTGCAAGATTAAAATACACAACTTTTCGATACGACAGGAAGCCCACCAGTTAGGGGATGATCACAAAGATGGTCACACTTTAAATAAAACTGGGATTTAACCTGGATTCTGAACAGCAAAACGGACGGAAACAACTGCTCACACCCCATACAACCACGTAGTGGTTATTGGGTTGAATTTCCATCCTACCTAAAGGACATAATTAGCCACCACTACACGTATAGTAGCCCTCTATGTGTGGATAAGAACACATATTACTGTGTCCATATACTTACATCAGCCTGAGGACACAGTCCTTCTGTCTACAGCACACAGCCTCGCCCTTGGAAGAACACGTCCCAACTCCCTTTCCAGTGAACCCCTCAGTAGAGCTCCACCATGAAGTGACTGCTCCGCAGGAGCCCGTTCACACCAGTACAGTTCTGCTGGTGTAAAACCACAGCGTACACTACAATTTTTATCAACAGAATCTGTTTGTTACGTGGAAGGTCTATAGAAGACTTCAAATAATTGTTGTATTTTAATCCCCAGAAGCTGGGAAACCAAGGCATTTGAGGGCATTTTCAATGGGGAATAATTAGCATTGTCATTCCAGTGCATTGCAAACCACCTCCTGAGGATGGTGGGTAGACAATTTTCAGAATTTATTTTCTCACTCCTGTTAATAGACTTTGAAGAGAACGTATCACTGCTTCTTGTGTATTCACACTGTGGTTCTTGCTGGAGGTGGATAAGCTGCCTTTCTCAGAAATTCAGATTATTTATTCTGCAGACATTATGCAGACTGCTTCCCCAATTTCATTTGTATTCTTTGCATTCTTTAACATCCACCACAAAAGTTAATTATTTTCAGCTCAGAGTCCAATATTTACAGTATAATTAAAGTAGCTGACAACAGCCGTACCAATGGATCGCTCCACTGAGTTAAGCAGATTTCAGCACGGTTATGCAAGGTTGGTACTTACCCTATCTGAGCAGCGAGATACTGAAATATTCTGAGAGAAACAGAATCTGCAGTTTCTTACTACAGTAACACTGACAATGCACAAACGCAAGACACAAACGGTGATAAATTGTGTGAATGGATAAATTGGGTTTTATCCCAACAAGCTGGAGAAGATAAGCGGTGACTCCTCTTCAATGTCTTTTCCTAGTTTCTTGCATATCAGAGGATAAAGAAACCCTTCAAATAACTGGGCTGTCAGAGCCAACAACGCCAGGGCACGTTCCTCCTCACCCTCCTGGGCCTGGGAAGGAGCCTCTGGGTGTCTCCCATTACCCAGCAATTCTCTCGTACATGCCTACCTTGTCGCTACTTTTGCAGGAAGGCAAGGGCTACTGCTGCTCAAACTGTCCTAAATGAAGATGTGAAGCCAACAGAGAGGTACATGCCTCATCAGTGCAGGCAGTTAATGACACTACAGGAGTTATTGGAGTGCAAGTTCCGACTCTCACATCGGTTTCATTCCCTCCTAAGAGTTGGTTTCAGGAACGAGAAGGACCAGTCTCCATACAGGGAACAGCCAATGCAATTATCGCTGCGTGAACGTGTGGCTCCACCTTCTAAAGCTGATTGCAAACACGATTTGGCTTCTCAGGATCATCCATTCTCCAGCTTTATGCTGAGAGCATCTCAAAATGGCAGTTTCTCAGCCCGTGAACAGAGCTTCTGATCACAGGAACATGCCAGATCCAAGCACTGGAACTTAACATCTAGGGCCACAAGGAACTTAATATCTACAGCCACTGGGAATTCGAACCCTTTCTAGCGAGGTTATCAGCAAATGAAGGGTGCCAAGGACGTCCCTGCCAAAACACCTGTGACTTTCCAGACATCGTCCTGGCCTCCATCTCACCACATACCTGTTTTGCAATGCACTGAAGAATGTAACTGAAATGAAACACCTGAACAAGGACTTCTCAGGACAGGAGGCAGCTGACGGTCGTTCCAGACGTGCAGGAACACACCCGCCAAACCCCTTTCGCACACTATAGCTGTTAGCTCTTAGCACCTGCACAGCTACGCACAAAACCAGGCATGAGACCAGCACCCTTCATGCGAGCAGAGCAGATTTAGATTAGATGTTAGAAAAAAATTCTTTACAATGAGGGTGGTGAGACACTAGCACAGGTTGCCCAGAGAGGTTGTGGAGGCTCCATCCCTGGAGACGTCCAAGGTCAGGCTGGATGGGGCTCTGAGCAACCTGATCTGGTTAAAGATGTCCCTGCTCGCTGCAGGGCTTGGACCAGATGGCCTTTAAGGGTCCCTTCCAGCCCAACACATTCTATGGTTCTGTGATTCTGTGATTCTATGATTCCATTCTACGATTCGTGGCAATCATCACTCTAAACTTGAAAACAAACCTGCACGCTTCCCAAAGCTCTCCTCCTTAACCTGTTCTCCTCTTTCCAGCTGGGAAAAAAAAGCAGCCCAAGCCCGGCTCTGCTGGCGCCGCTTACCTTCTTGGTGACAGTGTCAGGGGGCACGTCCCGCCGGCCCAGCGGGTAGGGGTTCCACTGGCTGCCGACAGCCACCTCCTCCTGCCCGTTGTCCAGAACGCTGCTCTGCTGCGACGGGGTCTGTTGCAGAAATGGTAGGGCAGCCTTTAGTCACTGTTTCACACCGCGACAAGAAAAGTCTCTTCTTCGTATTTATTTCAGCAATCAACCCAGTTAACATTGCAACACGCTATTGCCAAAAACAGAAATCCTTTTTTTTTTTTTAATTTCTACATCATTTCGTTCAGCGTGCAATCGTATTGCTGCAGGACTCTCCGCAAGCAGGAGAATCTTGAAAGACACCCAAGAGAAATAATGAGAATAATGAATGACGAGAGAAAATCGATTTAACGTGAACTCCTTATTTCCAGAGACACAAATTTTGGCAACATTCCATATCTAAACGTGCAGTCTGCCATTAATCACCTCAGTTAAAATTTTCATACTGGTCATTCAAGCATCAAAAACTTATTTTATTAAGTATTGGCCACCAAGATTAAATTATACACTTATATTTTCTGCAGAAAATATTCCTTAATGGCAATATTGAACTTGTGACCCTGTTCCCTCACTCTAGGCTGTGGCTGGTTTTGTTCTAAGCTAAGAGGATATCACATGTACAATATTAACCAGTAATTAAATATTTTCCTGAATACGAACGGACATAATGCACGTGTGAAGCTTCCTGAATGAGCTTGATACTTTTTATTATTACCCACTTTTCTCTCCTTTTGTACATGTTTCTTCTTTGTCACTTTTCCCCCTGATTATTTTACTCCTGTTTTCAGTACTTCTGAGGATGCCTGTACCTTTTCTATCCCATCCTGATTTTCTGTGCATGTCTCTCTTTACCATAGTTGCAAATTCTCCTAAAATACATATCGTTTTTTGTGTCAGACTTTCCAAAATGCCAACATTGTACTACCACTGACAGCACTTAGCAATATGTAGTGCTTGGTCAGTTAACTGCTTATTCAGTTCTAATCAATGCTAATTTGAAAAAAAAAAATTAAAAAAAAAATCTAGTTTTCCCCTCTGTCATTCAAGCAATTTCTTCAGCTTAGATTAAAAATTTAAAAAATCACAAAACACTTCTTTAGATGACTGAAGAACAAATGAAGCTGTTGCTTCATTTAAAGCTGGTAACCGGTCACTTAAGAAGTTTCTTTTATGCTAGCTTTAAAAAAGCCTTTAAAAGCAAATAGAAGCGAATGTGATTTAAATCATACTCCTCTGAGGTTAAGTGAAAAAAAATAAATAAATCAACCCTAATTATTTAAAACTCAAAGAAAACTTTCATTATAATTCTCTCAACATTCAAGAAGCCTTGTGGAAAAATCAGGAAAGACATGATTTTCCTTACATTAAAAACCACTAGAGGAACATCTCCTCCTCTGAAGCTACAAGACCTCCTTGTAGAGTTTGCACGCACTAAAACTGGAAAAAACCGAGCCTGACCTCAGCCCATTTTCCCTAGCCTATCCCTCCCAGCTCAGCAAACACCGGTCCCAGTGCCTGAAGCTGCAGCGCTGCTGGTCCCTCAGATGACACGACCCGTTCCAACGCCAGAAAATCCCAGCCCGGCGCAGGACGCCTGGAAAGCTGCTGATGTAGTTCTTAATCCTATGGGTCCGGAGAGCATCCAGCACCAGGAGCTCCCCGGAGCCCCCCTTGTCCATCGAGCAGAGTCCAGGTCCTGGTCTGAGCCCAGGTGGGGTTCTCTGTGCCTATGGCAGCTCATGAACGAGGAGTTCTGCCCCATTCGCTGGGGGGGTTCATCAGCCCCGGACGGCAGAGAACAGCTTCTACAACAAAAAAGTGCAACTGCAAAAAATATCTGCTCTGAGGAGTAGGAAAAAAAGAGAAAGGGAAAGGGAAAGGGAAAGGGAAAGGAAAAGGAAAAGGAAAAGGAAAAGGAAAAGGAAAAGGAAAAGGAAAAGGAAAAGGAAAAGGAAAAGGAAAAGGAAAAGGAAAAGGAAAAGGAAAAGGAAAAGGAAAAGGAAAAGGAAAAGGAAAAGGAAAAGGAAAAAAGCCATCATCTCCATCATCCCTTCCAGAGTCATCCCCAGTCAGAGCCCAAGGCCGGGCTGGAAACCTGCTCACCTCCCGCAAGAGGAAGGCAGAAAACACGCAGCCCTCACCACGCAGAGACAGAGGGGATCGCTGAGGCAGCTTCCGATGGCAACTTCATCTTTGTCTCCTCAGAGATTATGCTGACTGCTCCTAAAGGGAGCTGGGACCGCGCCCCAAACTCCAAACTTTTAAAAGAACTGCAGGAAGGATGCAGTCGAAAGCATCCTTCTGAGAAGTCCTGTTTTTATAAGTGACTGACTAATCTGCAGAGGTGAGTTCGCCCTCAAAATGGACAACGAAATATAGGCTTTCTGTTCTCTCAATAAATAGGAAAATTCTGTGGTTGGCAGGTTTTTCCTTTCATTTTCTGCAGTGAAATGAATTTGCCTACTTGCAATATTAGCCATTCACAGAGCTCCCTGTCAGACAGACTGCAAACAAACCACATAGCTGTGAAGTCTTAGGTCAAAAGTGAAAAGCAGCCATTCAAAACATTTTATACATGGAGTAGAACCGGTGTAATCAGCTTTCTCAAAACAAGCAATTGCTATACTGGATTTCCTGATCTTCCACTGGACAATTAGACCTCACTCATTACTCTCTTGAATCTAGGCCACAAGAAAGATGAGGAAGAGGTAAATATTAAGCTGCTGTGGCCTGGATTCATTAAGAAATGCAAATTATTCAGAAGGAGTAGAATTAAACAATACTAAACATTCATATTATTTGTTCATCAATAATTTTTCACTGCTTCCACAGCACAGTAAGAGAACACAACCCCTTCCATGCAGTTCAGCATCACATTTTATATGGGTATGGAGCAATGAAATGCTGGTGAAATATAAAGCAGAATAATTTACACAAGACCACACCCCAAAATATGTCACTCTGAGCAGTGTCACGAATTTCTTCAGACATCCATACATTAGGACCCATATTCATCTGCAGCCTCAAACTCTTCAAGCGATACCTAATACCCGACTCCTAAATGTGTGTAGAGAAATGGTGCCACTATCGGGAGCTGATGTCAAATGGACTTCTTTCAGGGACTCGTGACAAGAATTTGTATGTACCCAAGCAGACAAACAAATTTGTGAAAGAAAAAAAGGCAGCAGGACCAACACGGGGAAGCTGTCCGTGTCCAAACACACACACACCTACGGGCAAGGTCTGACCTGGATGTCATCAGCCAACAACAGAGAAGCACACACCAGCAGCAGGACTTGTTTAAACCCAGGGACGGCTGGACGGGAGGTGTAAGTGAAGTGAACAGGGTACGGGGAGTAAAACCTGACAATAACGCGTGTGTGTGTGTGTGTGTGAGCTCTGTTGCTATGGTGGCTCTGTCTGAAAGGCAGCGCAGGACGCGTACGCCCGTCTCACGAGCTCAGCAGGGCTCAGGGTTGTCCCTCGGCCAACCAGCACCATCTGGTCACGTTGCTGCTATTAAATTACCTTATTCTTCTCAACAGGTTTGGACCTAAATTCTCCAACAAGGCACTGGAACCCTCCTTTGGGAATTTCTGGCCAGTGCCTAGACCGGAGCTCCGGCCAGCGACCGCCTGGGCCAAACTGCGCCCCAGGCCAGTCCTGCCATTTACAGCACAGATGATCGCGGTTCAGCGCCTGCATCTGTGCTCGGTTACCCTGTAATTACTCGCAAAAACATTGCCAATCTGGACCAAGGGCTACTGATGCTTCCAGTGGGAGACCTGACAATGCTCAGCATCCCCTGACAACCCTCCAACAATGTCCCTCTCTGGTTTGTCATATGTGCTTCTCCCACCAAACCTTTGTTTGCATGTAATTTTGCATGTATGTGCTTACCCACAATATATTGCTAATGGCTGTAAAACAAACAGTGGAAAAAACCCTGAGAAAATTATTTTCTTTCTACAGGCAGTACTTCAAAGAAGTTTAAACTAAGTTTAGGTGTGGTAGGCACGTACTCAAAACTCACCAGCTATGACAGCACACCCAATTAACACTCAAATATTAAAATCCCTGTCCCCCGGAGCCCACTTAAATGCACATTAAACATTTCTGCATTAGTTTCTCCATGATCAAACAGTCACAAAACAAAACGTGTTCTCCAGATTAAGTCATCGAGAAAATGGTCGCGCTGGTCTGTAACACGAGAGCAGAAAGCAGTAATGACAGCCATGGGAGCTACGTAATCCAAAAAGCAAGACCACCGAGTAGGAAAAGTGTATTACTGTCATCTTTGCTTTTTGGATTGGGTATAGTATAAGCATGAATAAGAGGCAAAAGCTAAACCGGGAAAAAAAAGCAAGGAGTGTCATTAATTTATTTGGTAATGCTGGCGTACGCTGGCTATCCCATACTTACTTTCGGTAGAGGTAGCTCTTGAAGCATTTGGTTTTCAAATTTAGTTTTAGTCTGCAAGTTTAAAGTCATGCTTCGGCCGGCATGCATTGCTGAAAAACCTCCAGAGTGCAGCATGCCAAGGCTAACTGTGTTGTGTTTGTAAGCAGCGGTCTGAGTAGAGGAAACAACCACGTGACAGGATATGAACACACATGCTCATCGAATTAAGTATCACACATATATGGTTAATTTCACAAAGTTTTAGTTTTAAGCAAACGAACAGTACCGAGAAATAAATAGCTTCTCGAGGCATGCACTGGGTCACACGGAAGCAAATACATCGCTAGTTATACATAAAATGGATACCATAAAAGACTTCAACGCTGACAGCAGATGAGATATGTCGTTATCTGTCGTTTGGAAATTGCAGGACATAACAACGGTACAAGTCTTTATTTGGCAAATACGGCCGAATTTTTGGTACCTCTGTGCAACCGGGCCAGGGCAAAAAAAAAAAACAAACCGTGTCTCTGGCATAAAAAGAGCACCAAAGGCAGAGAAAAATCCTGGGCAAGGAGGCTCCGTGCCACCTCCTGAGCTGCTCCCGGGCTGGTGGGAGGGACCGGTTTGGGTTGGGTCTGACCCAGCAGGTTGAGGTCCTGCCCGGCCCAGTGTCCCCACCTGCCAGAGCTCCAGCAGACAGCCCAGCTCCTTAGAGCTTTGCTTATCATCTGTTGCAAAACAACTGGCAACCAGCTCACTGGCACCTCTGGGCAGTGCTAAGGACTCGGTTTAGCTCATAGATAAAATCCGGTTGAGTTTAACTAGATAAAACCAGCTTTCCATGAGCTAAGGGATTTCTTAAGCAAGCGCCCATTGTAAACTAAATGTAAAAATATTTCTTCAACAAACAACATCTGGGAAGCGTTTATTTCCACCAGAAACATGTCAGCTCGGGGCACGTTGTTTTGCCTAGCTCTTAGGTATTTTCCAATCAGTTTTACACAACACAAGAAAAACAGCTGAAGTCGGGGAAAAAAGCTTCAGCTTCCAAGCTGGTTTTTAAAGTTTACCCATCTGAGTCTTAATGATATTTTAATATGCACCACACCCTGGCAACTGGAAGGCAATGAATATATTAACACCAAGCCCACGAGTATCTAGCGTAAAATAGGTATACGGACACATTTTGAGACTAACTTATGCATTTTGTGACAGCAATTTTTCACAATCACTTCTGATTATCGGAGTAGGTCATTAAATAGTCAAGATCACGACTGAAATCATGCACTATAGCACTTGTACGGTTTTGTATAGAAGGCAAATAAGCACAACTTCCTACAGCTAAAAGGAGTAGCAACCATATTCCTTGTTAAAACCAGCGGCAGTGTACAGCCAGTATGTATTTCTCAGAGTTAAGAGAGACCTTTAAATCCCCTCCACTAACAGGGATACGAACGCTAAAACCCGTGATTATACTTTTGTTTTTTAATCTGTGACGGTTTCCTTTATTGCCTTTTACTGCAAAGATGCATCCGGCAATCTTTTAACGCTCTCAAATCGTTACCTCGGCAGCACGTTCACACGTGTCGGTAAAAGGAGGGATTTTTACGCCGTTTATTATTTCGGACAGTGCCGCAGCGGCTGCCACACGGGTAACGTGTGCGACACGACTCGTGCAGAGCTCGTTATCGTTTGTTCCCCTGGGACCCCCTCGCTCTGGGAGCACCCCCAGGCCCCCCCGTCTGTGGGCCGGTTCCTCTGACACCGACGCAGGGATTTCATTACTAGGAATTCTGGTGGTCACCACTTGCGCGTGCGAATAGTTTTCGACATCCCGAAACACACAACTAAAGGCATTAATTGCAGAGAAATGCCAAACATACCCTGTCTAACCTTCTAGCTTCTATATGTCTAAGTAGCTGTTGTCTCCAGTCAGCGGGCATTTTAGCACAGCTCTCATTTCCCTTCACAGGGGTAGGCCTTGTCTTTATATCACTGTTATCGGAAGGCTTGTCGCCATAGTTACCCAAGTTATAGTCTGACGGTATCTTTTCCAGCAGAGCTGCCATTGTAGGCCTCGCTGAAACCGGCCTCGTTTGGGACGTGCCGTAACTCTCTGTACTGTAGCTTCTTGCAGACAACGGCCTCCTTTGGGTCAGGTTTTTAACTGGGAAGCTGCCAGTCTGGGCTTTCACTTCTTGGTAGGAAGGATGCTCATCCTCGTACCTGCCGTTCCTCTTGAGGAACTGCGACTCGGAGACCGACATACTGCCCTGGCGCTCTGCAGCGCCTCGGTACGGCGGTCGGCCATACCTGTCGCCTGGGGGCAGCTCATGGGGCTCGCTGACTCTCCTGAACATGGACATCTCGGTGGAGCTGGCCAAGGAATCTGCCCGCCGCAAGAAGCCCGGCCGTGAGCCCTGGCTCGCAAAGGGGGCGGCCACCGCCTCCTCATTCACGGAGGGCTGCGAGAAGGAGAACATGTGCTCCACGGGAGGGTAACCGCGGTAGGACCTCGGGCTGACCAGCTCCTGGGGCAGGTTTTTACTCTGCTGGGGAATGTACTCGGGGTTGAGCTGGAAAGGCGGCGGCAGCCTCTTCTCCGCGGTGACCTCCACTGCTCCCTGCGGGTTGAAGCTTTGGTCGAACTGGTACACTTTCTTGGTGACGGACGACTTCTGCTGCGGTTGCACCTTGACGCTGCCATAGGTCAGCAGCTCGTCGTCCAGCATGGGGACCGACTGGCTGCGGGACATGCTCAGCATGCCGTGCTCCGGGCCCAGGAGCTTGTCCACCCTCTCGTGGGTTCCTACAGTATCGTTACCAGATGCATAGTTTTCTAAGGGGATATTATACACTTTGTAGGTACCGATGTCTATCTCATCGATACTTTGCGACTTCTTAAATTTGTTCGTTTTTAAATCCCTCATCATTGGAGAAAGGCGTTCCGTGCTCTTGCTGATCGAAATGACGTTTTTGGAAGGATCTGGGCGACAGTGGATATGGGAGAAGACGTTCGTGAGACTTCGGTTGGCGTTCGCGTCATGATATTCCCACGCTATTCCCGGAGCGAAGGTGCTTGTCATTTCAGGAGACTCTTTGACGTGATCTTTCCGCTCGGGCAAAGGGCTGGTGGTGGGGGTGCTTTCCAGTTTGGAAGGAAAAGCTGTCCTGTCTTCAAAAGGACTAGGGGTTCTGGTCCAATTTTGCCAAGGATTGGGAGGAGGCACTTCAGATTCGTGTGTGTTTCTGAGCGTCGGCTGCTCCAGCTCCAGGGGAATGCCAACTATCCTGTCCTGCCTTATCAACGGCCGGCGCCCGTGTGCGGATGTGCTTCTCGTTTTCGTGCTCAGGAGCGGGTTGGCGTTGGGGTTCTCCACCGAGCTCTCCTCTGCCACGAAGCCGGTGTTGTCGTAGTGCGAGCTGTCGTTCCAGCTGTCGGCGAAGGTGTCACTCAGCGGGCGCCTGTCGGTGCGCGGCGGCAGGTTCCCCGCTGGAGCCGATTCCCGCTGGCTCAGCAATGGCTTCGTTTCGAGGGGCTGTGGAAACGACTGTGCCAGCCTGCGCAAACACAACGAAACAAGATAAAACGCCCCCTATTAGAGCACATAAGCAGTCATTACAAAGACGCGATCATAAAGCGATTTCATACTCTGCCATCTGTATGCACTGGTTTTGAGATCGTGCTACGAGACGCATGCCTTGCGCCCCTCGTTCGGCATGAATGGCTCCAGCAAAAAAATGCCATTTTTTTTCACACTGGAGTCCAGATTCTCTAAGTACGTAGGCAGAGAAACCAGGAAGTGAGTGAGAAGTCCTGGGGGGTGGCTCAATGCCATGTTCATATAAATCCAGCTGAACATATTTTCCTGCTTCAAAAATAATCTTCTATGAGTGCAAGGGAAGACTTTTTACACTTACTTTTTGGGGTTTTTTTTAAAACAAAAATGCCAGATTCGGTTTGTGCATGTTCTCACCACCCAGATTTTATGCATCTCCACTGAGCAGGCTCCAGACTTCCTTTAGCGGGGAAGAGCCTGTGGATGGAACTACATCAGGTCATTTATGGCAGGAACAGACAGGGCAGGGTGCTCCTGGTATGGCACAAGAGATTTTGCAGGTTGCCCGTAGCCAGTGCAAACCACAACTTTCATAGAACTGTCTTGTTCTTGGAGGTCCAGGGCAGAGTGAAGCTCAGGACACCAATAATAAGAGACATGCTCTGCAGGCTGGGCTAAACTACAGGACCACAGAGAGCAGAATAATTGCATCTCAATCACTAGGGGCTTTTAACGCGTGTTTATAGCACGTGGTTGAAAAAACAGCTGTAGAATTACCAGTGTTTACAGAGCATGAACAAGCCAACTCTGCAAAGCCTGGGCTCCAAATAGCTATGTGCACCTCTGCCAAACTGGGGCAAAAAAAAGCTTTTTTTTTTTTTTTAAAACTGAATGCCTCAACAGATAGTAGAGGATCACTTTGAGCGCCTATGGCAACGTAAGACAAAAGATGATCACACCTGTTGCCCCACAAAGAGTTATTCACTGCTTCTTTAGCCGTTGTCTGCAAGGACCCCATTTTAACATGCGCGTTGGAGGACCCTGAGGAAGCCTGGGAAGGGGAATAGTCTGAGTAAGTGCCTGAGGAAACGCTGTTATTCAGACAATGGATCTTATCTGCTTCAGACTCATCTGTCGATTCTGAAACAAAAGACAGCAAACGTTTTCAGGAGGTGGCAGTTGAAACCGAAACTCCAGAAAAAATTCATTTAAAAATCGATACTACGGATATATCTCTACAAATACATGGGCACAAATATGCACATAATACATTTTAAAATCAGAGTGACGTGTAGAACATGTTAAGCAACGTGTCTGTGCACATTACATACGCTTTCATCCAAAAGGTTGTAAGGCAAATTTGTACCTTTCTTATCTTTACCCAGCAGAACAAGTTTGGGTGGGTACAACGGAGTCTCTGGCATGGAAGGACGCAGTTCCCCTAGCCTCATCTCACTGGCAGGATGTCCAAAGGCATCCTGAGAAATATAATAATGGAGAGTAAACATAGGAAACAGAACCCGCTTCAAACTGCAACGAACAAACATTTCACAGCCTTCTTTTTGTGAACGTGACAACGTACCGAAAACCCCACCATACGGGCAGTGTCTGATCATGCTGGTTTGTCAGCTGAAAAGTCTAATTAGTCCTACAGAAATACTTGCAAAAATTACGGCGACGTGTTCATTCTGAAAATGTGGGCAAAACAGATGGAACTTGCAAGACACATCAAGGCCATGTAAACATTTTTGATGAAAAGTCAAGGTCGCAAAAATGCCAGCTGCCACTAGAAATAAATAAAAGTTTAGAATAAACAATTACTTCCTATTTCAGGAGTCAGTATTCCGCATGCATTTATTTGTGGGACAAGACCTTCCATAGATCCACTGTCCCTATAGCTATATTTAATTAAAATTACTTTGTCTCCAAAGAGTTTTTTGCTAAATTAAAATGATTTGGATTTCATAAGCTTCTCATCAAGAGTTCAGCAAATCCTGACCTTCAAAGACCGCCCTGCACAACTGTTTTGCGTTCCAGCCAGCAACAGGATATATATAACACGAGTTAAAATTGGAAAGGAGATGTAGTCTTAGGGCGTCCCAACGCCAGGAAGGATCTTTGTGGGGAGGGCTACAAGGAGCACACAGCAGCTTGTAAGTGAGAGGATGAGCCATGATTTTGTAAAGAGAATGGGAGCTGGAGAAGGAATCATGGAATCAAATCACAGAATCCTTAAGGTTGGAAAACACCTCTAAGACCATCTAATCCAACCGCCAACCCAACACCTCCATGGCCACTAAACCAGGTCTCCAAGTGCCACGTCTGCACGTTTTTTGAACACCTCCAGGGATGGTGACTCCACCCCTGCCCTGGGCAGCCTGTGCTGGTGCCTCACTGCTCTTTCAGTAAAGAAATTTTTCCTAATATCCAACCTAAACCTTCCTTGATGTGACTTGAGGCCATCTCCTCTTGTCCTATCCCTAGTAACTTTGGAGAAGAGACCAACACCCACCTCACTACAACTTCCTTTCAGGTAATTGTAAAGAGCAATGAGGACTTGAGTACCTAGTAAAAAAGGGGAAGGTTTGAGGAGACACTAGCTGAAAATCAATAATTAGTACTACAGACGAGGAAGGAAACAGGAGAAATCTGTTTAGGAGTGAGCTTATACTAACGGAGACACTATGAGGATCTCTGTACCCTGACATTTTGCTGTTACGGGTACTCTGCTGATTTCGCAGAATGAAGTCAATAAAGGCATGTAATATTTAGAGAAACAATTTAAAATGGAGTACCAAACCCAAATCCATGTCATGACAATGTAAAACTCTACAATATCTTTTAAAATTTACTTGCTTTTAACTCTAAGGAGAAAATTTTCAGAGGTTTACTCTTCATTAACTACTTTCTGTGGTAACAGCGGAAAGAGATTTGCAGAAGCATTTGCCATGCCATTTATCCTTGAAGTACACAATTATATTTACAGAACAGGTATTTTAATCCTCCTGCATTTAGTGTTCTGCTGGAGGCAGTACCGTACCAGAGAGCAAAGAACAGGTATTTTCACAGCCCATTTAATTAACCCCCTGCAGTGCTAACATTTAAGCAAAAATAGCTCTATACCGACCGAGGTGTAATCTTTTCAAGACTTCAAACTCCTTTCACATGCAGAGGTCCCTGGTTGTGTGTGGTACTTCTTATGCAGCAGTGATGTACCTACAACTTCAAGCTATCAGGAGTGCAAAATGCAGCATTTTTCCAGTGCAGTACAGTCATTCTCCAGTGCAGCACAACAAACGTTTGCAAAACTATTTTTTTGATAAATCAGAAAGTGCAGAGCATTCACCGAGTGCGAAATTCTCCACCTTTGAAGGATGGTGCACGTTAAGTTTCCCATTGTACCTCTGAGCTTTTTGTGTGCTCCTCTTTCTCCTTCCTGTCTGGGACTTCCAGAGTCGATTTACGAGTGTTGTCTGTGTCAGACACGCGACTCTTTTGCAATTCTTTCTTTTCTCTATCTTGAACCTAGAATCCCAATATAGTGCCATGAAACTCCTAAAAGTTATAAACTTAAAACAAAACTACTTGCTCTAAGATAGGAAAAACCAGCAGTTCCATTGCTGACATAGCGATGAACACAGGGTTTTATCTCAGATGCATGATTTTATGAAGTTTTCTATGTTATATTTTTTTCCTTTTTAGCCCCTAGTCCAACTATTTCAACAAAAATCAATACACTTTTGAAACAATTAGTCTGGCATTTGTGAATAAGTCATGAAAGTGAACTATTTTGTAAAAAAAAAATCAAATCACATTCCCTTCAACTCTACTCTTAAACTCTGTTTAAGAGGAACTTTTTTCTTACAAGCCCAAGAACAAAAAGGTCACTAGTAGGAAAAAAAATAACTGATTAATAGGACCAATTATAAGAACAAAGGGAAGAGCTAAACACAACTGCATTGTGTCAGAGTTTATTTCTCTGGACTAACCAGAGAAAGATACAGGTAGAGGACAGAAAAATAGGTGAGCTGTTTCCCAAGAGAAAATGCACGGCAAAAATCATTAAAACAACGGGGAAAGAGAAATATTACCAATTATTCATGCCGACAGCACAAGAAGATTAAATTACAATCTGGAGAGATCGAATTTTAAAAATAACCTAACTCTCAGAGTCTGCTCGCAAAGAATATAAAGGCTCGGAAAAGAGCAGAGCAAACACAGGACGCGCACGGGAAAGGGCTGCGGGACCGCTAACGATGGATCTGTGCCAGAGGAGCAATTAAATATCCACGGAGGGCTGGCAGCACTTCTAAACTGGCTAGGTCAGTCTGAAGAACGACGAGCTGGCTCAAAAGAAATGGGAGAAGCAAGGACATAAAAGGATTAAGGCAAGAGTTACTCAGTCCAGATTCTGCAGGGCTTTTATGAGAGAATAAAGGATATCACAGAAAGCGCACAAACAAACACAACTGGCTAGCTACTCGAACGTTCCTGGGTACAAGCAAGACTAACTGAGGCGTTGGCTTCTTTCCTGAGAATCTCAGCAGCACGGTTTTGTGACAAAGCCTCGCCGAGCCGCCTGCCCACCTCACAGCCCCTGTGCAGAACGGCAGTACCTCCAGCTCTCAGCCCTCTACGTCAGTAGTTTCAAAGTCTCACTAAATTATGGAATCAAAGAATGTGAAATGAAAAACGTCACAGATACGAGCCTCCTCCTGACAAAACTCACAAAGCAGATTCTATCCGAAGCTCAGTGTGTGAAAGGCAATCACAGTTTGGGATATTTCGCTGTCTAAGCTAGCACTTCTCAGACTGATCTCGAAAAAATTCGGTCACCAGTCCAGGAATGCACTGAAAGTCACCCCCAAATGTGGGACTATCCCAGAAGAAAGTGGAGTAGAGCATCTTCCATTTGCTCCTGAATCTCTCGACACTCTTCTGCCTGCAGTGGCAGGTTCCAGAAAGGCCAGTTTCAGGAGCCATTAGGTCTGAAGGTTGCCTCGAGGAGGATGTTAATACGAGATATAACTGAACTGGTGGAAGGAAAACTTCTGAATCATAGAATCACAGTACAGCCAAGCGGATGCACCCAAGGACTGAGCAGAACTACCTATGGCTAAAGAAATCACAGTTAGAGATCCACTGTCTAAAAAGATGTATTTTAGATTGAAAATTTCCACTTGCAGTAGTTTAATCTCAGATTTCTAAGCCAGTGAGCTGTCACAGTCAGGATTCTACAAAGATTAACTGGAGATGTTTAACCGACCTCAGTCATCAGCTATGTCCTGATGGAGACCCAACACCATCCTCAGTTACAACTCACGCAGAGGCTCTTGTCCAGCTCTTGTAAGAGGTCTTCAGTGTGAGGACAGCAGTCTTGGTACTGCCCTGACTTACAGCACCCTGACCCAGGAATTACACTCTCCGTGCTCGCCCATCTCTGGAGAAAACAAGCTTCTGTTGCTCTTCACCTAGATGGAAACACGCCCAACTGCACACATCTCACCGAGGTTGCTGTCGACAGCGAGAGACTCCGGTCTTTTGCAAAAAAAAGCCACTTTGTGGTCCACCAAACACAAACCAGGCCAATGTGCCCTGTGTATGTGAGTTTGTGGCAGGTGGGGACAGACAGAGCAGGAGCCTCAGGGGGTCAAGTGATGGCTTGGATGGATTTTATGGAAGGTAGGCTGTGTTTGGAGGCAGCCGTGAATAATGCCCCTCCAATCCAGATGCAAAAGTTACAGTAACTCAAAAGGAGCTTTAAGACATTTGACATTCTATCTGAAGAAAGGTCCCTTGTGAGTCACACCTCCAGAGGAATAAATCATTACCCCCTTTCTCCGTTGACAAGAAGGCCCCAAGGTCATAACTTCAGTAAAGATCTTTTGTGCCATGCAGAAACCAAAAGCTCTATAGCGAAGATATTCCTGACTCCTGGTAAAATATAGGTAATTCTGTTCCAAAGCGCCGAGGAAGGTACGGGTTTCAAGCAGATGCAACCCTAAAATCTTTCGCACGTGTTCCTCTCCCAGTCAGGAGAGACTGCCACTGTGCATCTCATTACTGGAAAACATCTCCCAAAACAGGCTCAGCAACGGCATCAGTCGAAGCCAGGCATCCTCGGGGAAATTAAAGTGGGTAAGTCTTCCTGGAAAGGCAAGATCATCTTCAAAGTCAGGCTTCACAAAATAAACCAGAAAAACAACAAAAAACCCCAAAATAAAACAAAAAAGAACACTCTTCTCCACTCCCATCACCCAAAAAACCCACCACCCCAGAGCCAAAAGTTACCAAAGGCAGAAGTTTAAAGGATGAAGGTCTCAGAAGATCCGAGGATTTTTCTAGCTGTTAGCACGAGCAGCTGCATTGGCTCGCTCAGAGAATAACAGACCCTCCTTTTTAATAACAGTCCCTCCTTTTCAATAAGTCTCTCCATTTTACTCAGCATTAATAAACCTGCTAGGAATGAATATGAAGGATGGAACGCTGTGCGTTGGACCAGGAAAGACTTTTTCTCAGTCCAAAGCTGAGAGTTCTATAGAACTACTGCCAGTGTATTTGTCAGTCCATACATATCAAGAATAATAAAGATCTTAATTGCTGATTTGGGGTTATTTCTCATCGTTTCTCATGGAAAGGCTGCACAACACTCCAGGTTATCGCAGACTTCGTTTTGTCCAAAACACACACTTCTCAAAATTATTTAGGACAATTAAAAGGTTTATTTTAATAGATGATTAATTAAGAAATTGTTTGCTTATTACAACTGAAGGTGGAGGATGATACAGGGGATGTGAAACGTAGCTTGTTACTAATTTCAGATGCTTCTTTTAATTATTCAGAAACAGTTTTGTGAAGAGACACATGTAAATTAATTACAAGAAAACCCAAAAGAGATCAGAAAGGAAACAGGCTTATCTGGCCACTGAAGATGAAAAGTGAGCATTGCACCTGAAATTAAATTACCTTGTTATTAGAAACTGTCTTCAGGATAAATCTATATCAGAACACACCTGCATTTTCAAACTGTATTTAACTTGAGGCTTGAGATCATGTCTCCTAATTATCTGAAAAGCAAATGGAGCTTAATTATGTTTTATTTAATGTGTTACAACTGAAACCGTGCTAATATTATTCACAAAACCATTTGCACTTTTTGTACAGTTTCCCAAAGCTCTTTTTTATCTTCACACAAGACGCCAAAGAGAGGAAAATGTATACATCATCCTGCTTTACAGCCCTAAAATCTTCCCAGTGGCATCATGTTTATGAATGACAAGAACAGGTTTTTTCCTTTTCTTTAGCTGTGTTGCTAGTCTTGACTAAGTACTAAGGAAAGTAAAATTTGAAAAAGCTCCACCACTTTCATTATAATAATAGTAATAACAGAAGATGAAAAAACACATCTTCACTGACATGATGGAAATAACCATGCACTCACAGCAGTTGTTTGTGGTAGAAAATTAACTAGGAAATTGCAATCACATTATTTAATTGCACTTCAGGAATTACTTCAGGGTCTTCAGCAACTCTCCTATTTTTACAGAATGCTTTTTGTGATACTCATGCAATCCACAGCTCAGGTGCTTTCAGAGGAAAAGCAGATACGATTATTTTTCTGTTGCGAAAGTGAGTGCGTTTTTATCAAAGGATGAAACCTAAGAATGAGATTTGTCTTCATATTTTTCAATGTTAGATCATGGCATGTGGTCACACAAGCACTTCAGAGCAAGGGCTGTATTTTACGATGTCGCTGCCATTTACCCTCTCCTTACACCTCCGTAACGGAGGCTTCACTGGGCGCTGCCTCCTCAGGACTCTCTGCCCTGGCTCAGTTAATTGAGATGTTAACATTTTAGTTTAACAACACTTAACAGCAACTAAACCAGCAGAGCCACTCATTGCTGAAGCCTTCATCACCAGACGGAGCCACAAGTCCAAACACCTCGTGTCTTTGTCAGGTGACATCGATTCGAATTCCAGAGAGATGCGTGTGCTCACAGGAGGGCTAATTAAAACCTGCAGAAAGCTGTTAAGAACACTCAAGCTCAAAAGCTAGGCGACACAAATTAAACCGTATGTGCTCAGCAACAACAGCAGAACATGCCAATGCTCAATAGCCACAAGATGTAAATCGGTTCAAAGGCCAGATTTACACAGTGAGAAAGAATTTAATGAGTAAAAAGGAGCAACGGTGAAATTTAAGATTTCAGACACAGATGAAAACATGAATGATTCAATATTTCAGTCTGAAGCACTAACTGAAGCTGTGCTTGGATTTGAAGAAAGTCTTCTGAAGCAACCTGAAGAGATTTGGTTTTTTTCAAGAAATGAAAATGTTTAACTGTAAACACAACACACAGGACTGACAGAGCAGCTACAGTGACTGCTGAATACGTAAGAACAGCCAATCTGTGTTAAGGATACGGAAAATGAAGTCAGAAAAATCCATGCATACACAACTAGTCAGAGACAGGGATATCCTGAGGACAACAAATATATAATTTTTTAAATAACAAATATATTGTTTAAATAACAAAGGAGTGAAAAGATAACGTGATTTTTTTTTCCCCTCATTTATTTCTTAAGAGCATTAAGACCTCACAAAGATTTTCAAGAACGCTGGTACTCTTGCAGACCTGTCCAAGCTTATAAACTATCAGTACGTACTACCAGGGTAAGAGATTTCCCTTAATTACAAACTGTGCCTGCACAACATGAGTCGTTAGTGGGAATGGTAATAAGGAGATGCCCTCTGAGATCAAGCTTCAGCTGTTTGTAACAGTTTTGCACGTGGCTGCAGGGTGTAGGAATTTACCTTTCAGCGACTCTATTCACATTAGAGAGAAGACTTTGTTACTGTGTACACTGACCCACTTCTGGCAAACGCATTAAGGGCTAGTTTCTGCACCTGGTTGTAAGTCGCCTGATCTAAAATTCCCTGCAGTCGAAGAAGCACTCCTGCTGACTTGATTGACTTTTGACACAGCTAATTGGCTATCTGCTCCATGGCAAGTGAATAGAAGTCGAACCTAATGGCATGGAGTGGTCAGAGGGAACAAACTGGTTGGTCATTAACATATTTGAGGCAGAAGTACATTCACTTAAGTCTGAGATATAAATCGTGATGAGGTCCATTCTCTTGCTAGTACACAAGTCTCTCATACCAGTAAAATTTAGGAGAGTGCTGTACATATCGATGCCAAAGTTCGGATCTAGGTAGATTTAAAACCAAAAATTCCATCTGATAAATGCAGTAGTATAGGGGAAAAAAAAAGAGCAACTCAACATAAACCCAAGTTAACTTTATGGAATGGAACTAGCAATTATTACGTATGAAGTTGACAGCAGACGCAGAGACCATTTGGTGGAGTTACGTCAAAACCCCATCTTGAACTTTTGAGAGGAACAAGGATTCTTTTACATTACCTCCACTGAAATCTCCTTCGGTGTCATGGGCCACTTGTGCTCATACTTGTCTTTCACAGTTTGTTCACTGTTGGCGGTTGGTGCCGAGTTCTCAGGCCGTACTACTCCATGGCTGGTTTTGCCCACCAGATTTTGAACTGATTTTACCATATTCTTTAAATCCTCCGGGTATGGAGTGGGGTAACGTTTTAGATTTATTTCAACCTAAACGTTCATAAAAAGAATTAAAGCACAAATACAAAATGAAAACAGCATGCAAACTAAACCCATGGTTACAGTACTATGGCTAAGTGCAAATTCCTCAAGTTTTTAATTACTCTGTTTGAGGGAACATCTTACTTACAGCTGTCTTCATGGATTTTCGCACAGAAATGTGCTCTCAGTTACACTACCTCAACCTGTAATGCAATTTCAGTGACATGAAATAATAGATGGGAATGGTTCCCTAAGAGCCTGTCTTTTACCCTGTGAGGGTATCATATTCTAATTCAACATTTTGCCTGAGAGTACTGACATATTAAATCACACTTTTTAAAAACAATGCTGGTATAAACACAGAATTAATTTAGCTATGTTCTGATGTGTGTTCTTGGTGTACTGAATTAATCTGAATTATCTCCGGCAGCTGAGAACAGAATCTGATCTACCGGGAGCTATTTGCTCTTTGAAATGTACGTATGTGCTCTCAAGTGTATCTCATTCTTTTCTTGTGGAGAAAATACAGGAAAACAGGCTCAAACCACTATAGAAAAGTCACCTAAGTCACACCGAACAGCACTTTCACTGACTGGCAGACCTACAGATTTTCTAGAAAACGCCACATTTTAAGTTGATAACTTTTACCACTCAGAAGTAGAGAAACATCGCATTTCCCAAGCCCAAAGTGACCCCGACTTGCAGGCCGTTCTACAAAACTGAGCAAAAGAAGAAGAGTGGCTGAGGAGGCTCATGGATGACATCACCCCCTGCTTTCTGGCGAGACGTTACGTCATCAGCAAATCGCTCCGGGGAGACGGGGCAGCAAACGACCGAGCAGGACAGACGACACGCGTGATGCCGACCTCTCCTTGTGCCTCTCCCAGTGTGTTACAGACACATTTTGCCTCCTGAACATCCATGTCACGAGAAGAGATGCTGAGGGAACTGCAGGGTGCATGCATGTGAAGTAAACAAAGGGAGCTTACTTTTAATAGCTCACTATCACAGCTCTTGGAATTTTTAATTCCTAACAAGCAGGGCAAATGTAATTCTGCATTCAAATGAATATGGTCTGTTGATAAGAATATTTTAGAAGCAAAAGCATGCTCGATTTGGAAAATAAAACTGTATGGAATACTACCACACAATTCTGAACCACCATAGAACAAAGGTTACGGATAATAGATTCCGACATGTCTTTAACATAAAACGTTAAAATGTATGACAGTGATGTCATACGTTAATAAGGAATTTCAGCAGAAAAAAATAAATTAAGTCTGTAAAGCATTATTGAAGCTCTGGTTGATTTACAGTTGAAAGAAATCGTATTTAGACGTGGCCTAATGAGGCGATTGCTTTTTCACAAAAATCAGGTCACGACTTAAGCGTAAGGTCTACAGACAAACATAGCTAAAAGCCAAGACATTGAGCAAATCGTCAATAAGTGCTAGTCAAGCAAAAATTAACCGAAGGGCTTCCATGAGATAGACAGGGATTTTGGCAAGAGTTTCAGGTCACTGTGAGCATTGATATTAAACATTAGAAATACTGGCAGCTGTGGTAGGTGTTCTCCACTAGAATGCAGATTTTCATCGCTGCTTTAGACTTTTCATTACAGGGGCAACCTGTGCCGCCTGTTGACACAATTCTTGTATGTTTAATGCTACATCAGAAGTAGCATGAACCTAAAAGGAGAATTTTCAAAGTTCAAAATTCTGGACGGAAAAAGTTGGTGAACAACTTCAACCACCAAATTGATTTTAACATACAGTTGGCTGAGAGTTCAATTTTAACTATCAAGGACAAAAAGTGAAAACTACGTATGCTTCCATAAAAACTACTGATGTCTGTGGTTACTGCCTATTATTAATTTAAGATAAGCTTCAAATTCACCCCATAAAGCTCTGGTGAAACGGCTGAAAACTTATGTACTGAAACCTCCCCAAGACCTACTGCAACACAGGGATGGAGGGACACACACGAAGTTTTCGAAGGGTTGCAGCAATGAGGTTTTAGTTGATGTGTGTGCATCTAAACACGGGCTGGTGACCAGTTCCCTCCAAGCACTCTTGACAACACCACGATGGTCGTTCATACATGGAGATGAACTGTCATTACTGGGGAAAAGCACGGACATACCAGAACGATGCAAATAAGCATTTCTATCTTACAAATTGTAAGTGAATTTGAGCTTGTTTTTTTTCACAGCTTGGGCACAAAAAGCCCGTTTTCCACGACAGGGAAAAATCCCTGGCACACCTTCACTGGACAACCTTTGCCTTTCACAGCCTGGCAAGACTCCCTGGGTTTGAACAGCATTATTTCTCTCCTGCCACTTTTTACAAACTACAAGTACTTATGGGTTTGAACAGTATTATTTCTCTACCTTGAGTCTTTACAAACTACAGGTATTTATGGGTATCTGATGTACACACAGTGAGACACGAGAGCGGAGAGATGCTCTCTTCAGGGCACACAGACGGGAGGAAATACCTGATCAGCTTCTAGCTCTCTGCTTAGCTTTTCATTTAATAATACCCTATATAAGCAATAACTGTTGCAGTTTGATGAGAAGATGTTAGGATCACTATGGAGAAGAACATTGGATTATACACGGGAACAGAGAAATCTACTGCAGAAACAGACTCCTGCGCTACAACACTGGTTTACACCCACTTTATGGATGAGAGAGAGAACAGGTAGGTAAGACCTTCAGGCAATAAACTTTAAGTTAAGCATTTGTTTCAGTCATTCATAGTATTCTGAAATATATTAAAACCAAAATGCCTCCCTAAGTGATGTAATTCATGCATTACATTTCAATCTTGAAAATAATGCTTGAAAAAACATTCAATACAACTAAATTCTTCTATGATCTCAGAAATCGGTTACTATTTCTCTATTAATATTTCAATTGTTTTGCACATTTGGACATATTGCCCACAATTAAAATTCTGATAAGAAGTAGTGGAAGAATATAAAACTTGCTCAGATGCTCTGCTTTCCATATATGACCCATAAATCTGCAATTCATCTGGGGTAAAATTTCAGTTTCATCTACTTATTGTGAGGCAAAGGTTGTTTTCTGACTTCATTTTCTGTTTTACTAAAGCATCAGAGTCTCTTATCTCCATTTACAAGAGTTAGATGAAAATCCCTGATGAGGAAAAATACCAAAAATAAAAATGCAAATTTTCCAAGAAGAACCAAGAACAGCTATTAATAATGGTGGTGTTTTTTCTAAAAGTAAAATGTGATGTAAGTCTCCTCATACAGCCTTTGTCCCTGGCAATATATTTTACGCTGGGTATCCTACCACAGTTAAAAATTCGCAGTGTTTAAGTGTTTTCTCTGGGGTAATTCCGTCATATTATTCAAGAAATTTTCATGCCACATAAATGTAGACAGTCCTGACAATATTATTCTAGCAATATAACTGATTAAGAGCTCAACTGAAAACAGTAGAATTACATTAATTTCAGACAACTTGGGGTGGATATTCAAGATTTAGTCTTCATTTCTGGTAGGCTGCAAAACTGATGAGAGACACCCTTTCTAAGGCACATTCCTGTGAAACTCCATGGAGTTGCAAAGCTCTCGTTGACTTCCACTTCTAGAGGAATACAGAATCCTCTACATGACCTAAATATTTCTAAAGAATTAGGCGGCTGGACATTAATTCTACATCTCCCAACATCTTGTGTTAATTTTGTCTTCCTGACAAAACATCTGTCTTGGTAGGAACCCAACATCAGGGTTATGGGCCTGAACTGATTTACGAAATCAAAGCTTTGCTGGCCAGACAACGCCAGCAAAAACACAAATCGGTAACGTGGACTTCGGAGACAACAGATCTGCTATTTCTCCTCAACTGCCGTACTTAAAAATATCTCAGTTCAGGACCTGTACATTGGACCCTGTCCATGATATGTGAATAACAGAACAAATGGCACAGAACTCACCTTAACTTTCCCTGCGTTTTCCTCCTCTTCCTTTTTATCTTCAAATTCAAAGGCAACCGTCATACGTTGCTGCCTCTGCTCCTCCCATAAAGTAGGGTTAAAACTATCACTGTCCGACTGGAAATCTACAGTTAAACGCACCAGAAGAAGTAATTAGTGCCAACGCCGCAGAAGATTGGAAATTATCTAACCAGACACGTTCTCCATAACCTTGAGCGACTCTTTTAAAACTGTTGAGGGGTCAGCGAGCGTAGTAGCAGAAAAACCATTGCAGGGATTAATGTTAAAACTGAAATGAGAGCGATTGGAAGCACCAGGGGTTTGGGGAAGACCCAAGGGGAGGGCGAGTGTGAAAACTGTAACTTAAGGCAGCTCCGTGAGGAGCCGAACCCCCACTTCTGCCAGGCTCAGAGCTCTGAACGGCATGGGTCTGGGTGCCGGCCCTTCACTGACAGGCTCCGTGTCTCTGTGGGGCAACTCCATTTGATCGCTGGACTTGATGATCTTAAATATCAAAAGATTGTGTGATTCTGAGTGATTCCGAGCGGGCTCAGGCCAACAGCCTGTCCGCACGGCAGCAAGGCGAGGCCTAGAACTCCCGCCCCGTGCACACTCAACTCCCAGCTTCTCCTTGCTTACACAAAGCCGTTCTTCTGCAAAGAAAAAAGGTGTTTAAGAGAATGTAAATCTGACGGCTGGAGAAAAACGGATTTGCAAACGAATCCTTTGTGAGTGACAAAAGGCAGGTGGTTACGTCTGTGCCACTGGCTTCATGTGGCAGGAGGGACGCCGGCACACAGACCCATGGCCGAAGCCCTTCCTCTCCCTCCTCCTGTTTTCTCCTTCCACACCCCAAACAAGCCCCGTCCCTGCCTTGGCAGGCGCTGCTGGTGGTACTTACCTTCATCGCTGCGGGGTTGCTGGGGAAACATATAGTTTGTGAGCACTCTCTGCTTTGTTTCGGGGTGAGCCTCAGTTTGCAGCGGAATGAGAGCCTTGGACTGCGCAGGAAAGGCAAAGCAAAGAGCACGTGTGTCAACCGACACGGGGTTTTAGCATTTGATAAACAGAGAACACAAGATTAACTGGTATTCTGCATGAAAAGAAACTTCTTTGTGGACTTAACCAAGTATTCATGTTGTGGCAATGCCTCCTTTCCCATTCCTCGCTCCTGCAATTCCTGTAATTCCTACCAGGATCAACAGAAAAACACTAAATATCAGAAATACTGACCACACGTTCCGAGTCAGACCAGCAAGGAAGATCAGAGGAACAGAGCTGCAACCACACACTTAAAACACCCACGTTATGGCTGCGATCTATTTTAGGCTGGGCTAATGAGGAGTGAATTCACAGCAGTTATTGGTTCATCTGAGGACACACCTGGTGCAAGGTGCTGGAGAATTTACACAGAGGCACCCTGAATATTCTGATGTTACTGCTGTGTTTGACTCCAGTTGATTATTTATTATTGCTTTGCTTTTGATGGAGCATCTTAGGAGTGACTGCTATAGTTCATTGCATAGACATCAATCGATGCTTTACCACAGAAAAGTCAAAATGCTGAAAAAATACTGAGTATTTAAAAGGATGTGTATGTTCAGTAGCTGGGCTGAGGAGCCACACAATGCTACGTTTTAAATTGAACTGAGAGTGAAAAAAACAAGTACCTTGATTTAACACATTAAAATTTACTCATTTTCTATTGTCCCTCCTGCTTAGTCTCCGCTCCCTTCAGCTTTAAAAACTTTTTGCTGAGCTATATGAATAAAAAATACATTCAAGGAGCAAGGCAATAAGCATGTGCCAGTGTAAACCTATTGACTGCGCTGCATTTGGCTTTGCTGTGATTTGTCCCCATGGCTTTCTCGCACGGATAAAAGGATGAATTAATTCCCAGCAGCGTGATAATTGGCCCCTGGAGAATCATCCTCATCAGCTTCATTTAAAGAGGTGTAATATCTGACCACGGGCATCATTGCAAAGTGAGGCAGATGAGATTATGAGATTTGACTGAAATTAAAAACTGTGAGGTATGTCAAACATTTCAAATATTGTACAGATTGAGTTCTTCTCCATTTAGACTTAAATTACGGAAGTGCAAAATTATTCTACCCACCAATCCTGGAAAGAATTGAGACTTATTTTAGTGTTCAGATGCTGGTTGAACTGTGAGATTTCTCAGTGTTCACATTACATAATCTGTTTTAAAATAGAATCCTAATGAATATATAGTGGTGAAACCAAACCGTTCGAACAAAGAAAGCCATACTTAAATTTAAAAGGAACTTAAATAAGAGTTTTCTCCAAAACAAGTCTAAGGTGCCCATGCATCTTTTACATGTTTAAACTCCCACTGACTTTAACAGAGTTTAAAATATGCAGGAATGGACGCGTGGACAGGAAAAGGGAAAAGAAAGATGACAAGAACAGAGGCACAAGTGGAGCAAAAGACAGGACAGATGACCAACAAGTTTGATAACAAAGTCTCTTTAATTTCTATTTACAAAATATTTTCTTGATACTTCTGGTCTTTATTTACTACTTCTGTAAGGATATAGGAGCTTAGCTACATGCCAGTAATAAATCCTGCAAAGGCAATCTTTCCAAGTTAATAAAAGTCAGCCAGAAGAATCTACACCTTTGATATGAAAGTATAAAGATGGACTGGGAGCAAACACTTCTAAAATTCTACTACAGTCATGTATTAAATTACAGGTTTCATTTACAGCCCTTGCTAAGACTTTTAGTTACTAGAGAAAATATGAATATTGAAAGTCATTACCTGGTTGTCAGAAAGCCACAAAGCTGCAAGTTCTTTAAGTTTAGTAAAAGTGAATGGTAAATTCTTCAGTCTGTAAATGATAACATCAGAACAACATGAATCCTTAATTTTCACAGTAGCTTCTTTTAAAGATATGTATGTAGCATGTTTATCTTGATCACAATGAAATTGCTATAATTTCACCTTTATTTTCTCTCACTTTTCAGTAAAAATATTTTATTAAGGGCGTTCTACATTAAGAGTAACATTTGGAACCTAAAACTACTGGCATCACACCCTAAAAGTACTAAGTACATACTAATATTCTGCCTTGGCAATAATGTAACCAAAGCTACAGCTTATAATACAGAAAATAGAAAAAAATCTTGGTCCCAGAGAGGTGTATAGGAAAGACCTAAGTTTTCAGTGTAGCTATCAGAAATCCTTTTATTGGACATTCCAATTTTGGAACAGAAATACTCTAAGATTACTGGAAATTAATTTTTGCAGAAATGCCAAGAAAAAAAGATTAAAATAATATAAATATTCATAGTGAACCTAAATGGCAAATTTAAACGAAACAGTAAAAAATTAGCATTTTAATTATGCATGCAAACACATGTAAAAGTGATCTGAATGTGGGAAGGGGGAAATGATGACTAAATACTCATGGCAACTTCATTCATGTTTTTCCCACTAACTCATCCTGAAGATACTATTTTTGCATTTCAGCCTATACCAACACGCGAGGGCTGTCCTAACCACGCACCGGTGTCGCCCCGTCTTTGCGTTACGGAATGTCAAGGATCTGGAGAAGCACTGGCAGAGGTTGCCCAGAGAGGTGGCGGAGGCTGCATCCCTGGAGACACTCAAGGCCAGGCTGGATGGGGCTCTGAGCAAGCTGATCCAGTGGGAGATGTCCCTGCTCACTGCAGGGTTTGGACTAGATGACCTTTAAGGGTCCCTTCCAACCCAACACTATGATTCTATGGATCTATGGTTCTATGATACTATGGAGGACTGCAGGAAGAAATGGACCGACCAGAGGACCGTCTCCAAAGACAAAAGGTCAATTTGCTTTACAAAAAGGAAAACGGGAAAGCCCTTTTCTGAGAGTGTCAGCCAACCTCATGCTGTGGACAGAAAGCCTTTTACAGATATGTTCTCTCACACCTCAGGTAAAGAGAGACAACTCACTGCCAGGTACGGCAGCATCAGGAGAACGCTCTGCCCTCCAACTCAACAATACTTCAACAGCTTTCTTCACATCAAACATGGACCTGCATTTCTGGGAGAAGAACCTCACAAGCTTTGGTACCACCTCCATGCAGCGCTCTGGAAACGTATCCTGATTTAGATTTACTTTTGCCAACAAGTCATGACCGTTATTCCAGAAAGCTCTCTGTGCTTACTGCAAGGAATGCATTTTGAAGATTATAATAAAGATATCTTATCCTAAAAGTGACTTCTCTATGACAGTGAAATAAACTGACATGGATGCATACACATCCATAGTGTGCTATGACATAACTGCCAATTAATTCCTGTATAGAATGGTTCTACCTGTGTGTGCATGTTTAAACCTGGAAGTAATGCCACAAGAAAGGAGTGCCTAAACTATCTGAAATTTGGGGTTCATTCCTATCTTACCATGACATTAATACTGCAGTTTGGAATAGTGCAATGTATGGTATTCTTTGTAAAAGTTACAAGTTTGAGCTTTCACAGTTAACATAAAGATTCTTAAATAGTGTTTATCCAGATGTTTTATTCAGAGCTTTTTCTCTGTGTAAAAAGAGAAGAACTTCAAGAGAGACATTTATTTCTTTACACTTCAGGATTCAGCACCTGTAACAGGAGTTTCAAACCTACAGAGAAACCTTTGTCTGCAGGAGGTTACTGGTGATGTTTCCAGGGCACTCAAGGGCAGAAGTGTGTATTAAAGCCAAAAGCAAAACTGGTAAGCACGCTTCAGCAATTGCATGTGGCAAAGGGATCGCCAGCTGGTTTTCCATCCCCGTATTCAAGCAAAACACAGAATTCTTAATTTTTACTCTACCAATAAGCCTGGTTATCTGTTTCAAACATCTGAATAGGTCCGATTTTAAGGAGTCTTTAAAAGACAAAATCTCCTGTTAGATATCAAAGAATGGAAGCACCCACAATCTTTACTGCTTTTTGAAAATTTTCAGTCATGACAAGCCTCGGCCTCTTTTTCTAACTGCACATTGGTTTTGCGAGTTTAAAAATGGCTTTTAAATTGTGTGCTGTAGGAACATTTCTCCTTCATCTGCACTAACAACCTATACTAACAATGTACTACCTGACTTTCATGAACCACCAAATTACCAAGTGATTTTTGCATTACACCCACTTTCAAAACAAGGCCCGTGATAATTGTTGCTTACAGTGTATCAGTTTAAATGTGAAAGGTAAATACGTAAACATTTCTCTAACTTCATCAGTGAAAACGAGAGTAAACTACAGCTACAAGAGATCTCAAATATTAGTTCTGCATGGATGTACGTTGATTACTATCTACATACTACAAGCCAGATATTATTTGGTATAAATCTGGAACGGGCTGCCCAGGGCAGGGGTGGAGTCCCCATCCCTGGAGAGATTTAAAAGCCAGGGAGAGGTGGTGCTCAGGGACATGGGTTAGTGGCGGGTCTGGCACTGCTGGGTCAACAGTTGGACTCGATGATCTTAAAGGTCTTTTTCAACCCAAACAATTCTATGATTCCGTGAGAGGGATTTCAAAGCCGTGGAGATATGGTGCTCAGGGACACCGGTCAGTAGTGGTTGTGGTAGTGCTGGGTCAATGGTTGGACTCAATGGTCTTAAAGGTCTTTTCCAACCCAAACGATTCTATGATTCTATAACTGCTGTTTTCAAAGAACCACCTCACATCATCCTCAGCAAACTATTTAGCCTCCTCTGAAGAAAAAACTGCTCATCAGTAATTGAAAAAAGTGATTAACCCACACTGCTCCCATTGATCCAATATATGACTGCGATCAGGACAAAGAAATGTAGTTTGTGGCTGTGCTATTCAACAGACAGATCTTTTTATATGCTCAAATGTCAAAACTAGAGTTTGGAAAATTGCATTTACTATTGCTTTTATAAATCCAAGGGAAAATATTTTCACAATGCTAGATGAAACTTTTGACTGATGCATAGATAGTTCATTCAGAAGACGGACAAATTTAATAAAATAACAATTCAAAGGCAAACTACGCTGTATCAAAACGACTTGTTCTTACTATGGATGGTATTTCAGTCTGCCTGAATAAACTGATTTTTGAGGGAAACAACTATCCATAGCAATAGTCTGGAAAGGCCTGAAATACATGCTCTTCTTGTAGGGTTTAATTTTCTCAGAGACAATGTTTTCTCGTGAGAAAAAAGGAGAAGCAATTTCCCTTGAAGTTCCTCAGGGGAACAAAACCAAAAAAAAAGCAGCACACCTTTTGAAATGACACCCCTAAACATTACACCATTGTACTACTATATGACTTCCCAGTCTCCAAGAAGCTACACGTCAGTGTGTTACACCATTCTGCAATGAGGACTTCAGAATAATTCCTTCCAAAATTAAACCAAGATTACATCTTTTGCATAATTTGTCAGGCTCTTGAGGGCTAAATACTTTAAGAGTAAGCTAATGAATGCTACTCATGCAACACACACACAAAAAGGCAAAGAAAACGTTACTGATACTGTTTAAATATAAAAAATATCAAAAGTCGGAATTTGAGGGGTCTGACGGGATGAAGGCCGTCTTTGCTTTTATTGTAAGGCTCCTGACAGACATAATTTCAACTTAGGTGATTCAGGAAGAATTTTCCAATAATAATCCAAACATGAAAAATTCATGTCAAAACATGCTGGAAGTTAATCACAACAAGCAGCATTTCCAGTCAGTCGGCCAAGCCCAGACACAGTTGACATTTGTGATGGTTCTCCAAGGCAACTCTCAGCCAATTGGTAATAATGGGGTTTCCAAAGTCTGAAAGTTTAAAACATACTGTTCACAAAACCACTTGCGTACATGGCCAGAAGCAATTATCTCTTTGGCAATAACCAATGCAGTGTAATTAACTATCTAACCAGAGAAAGAAAAGGTGCACCAGTGAACAGTCTTTTTTTGAATGAATCATGTAATCATAGGGCTTTTTTTTCATCTAACTTCTGTGGGTGAGATTCAGAGCAGTAATTGAGTTCTGACCCCAGGACAGAAGCAGAAGCAGTGCAAATACAGAAAGGTGCTGATTCTTTCAGCTCTTCTTTAAGAACAATCTAAAACTAAAAGAAAGGTTACTTACCAGTAACCGATGCTCTTTGAGAAGTGTAGCCCAAATGTACATTCTAACAATTCTACCTCTCAATCACAGGACTCATACCTGGAAGGACTCTGAGGAGAGAGGAGAAGCAGATGGAAGACAAATGTATATGTGGACTACACATTGTGAAGAACACCGGTTACTGGTAAGATATCTGGTTTTTTTTTTTTTCTTTGAACGAATCCCACGTGTACTCTTAACAGTGACTGAATCCAAGCAGCAACCCCCAATGACTCATTACGTGGTGGAGGTCTTGGTATCTTTCATGCAAGTAGTAACTGCACAACCACTTTATCAAAAGCTGCACCGGTTCTTGACGCACTGGATACAGTGTCACGCCTGGCAAAGGCAAGGATGAAACTCCAGGCAGTTGAATCGCAAATATCTGGAGTCAAAACTTTCCTGACTGTGGAGGGTGAAGCCACCTAAGCTCCGCTCAGTTGCACACCAGCCCTTGTTAAGACTCCACCTTAGCAACCTGATAGCAAGTCAGGATTCAACCCATCATTGCCTTTTACTGTGCAGAGACAACCAAATACTGCATTTCCCAGGGGCGAAGAGCCTGTAGCAGGGTTGGAAGGGTTTGGACCTGTAAAGATAAAAGGAGAGAGGACTCCCAGCTATGGAGATGAGAAGTATAGATACAGTCTTAAAGTGCATGGCACGGGAAAGAAACGCTGGAATCTAATTTCCTGGTTAAAATGTAATTCTAACATGAAGATTTGAATAAAGACCTGGAACTAAATCAAACCCAGTCAATTAAGATCAGCAAGGTCCACCTTACAGCAACGAGGGCTTTCAGAAGACATGGAACAAAAAGTCTGTAGTAGCTGAAACCATGGTATTAAAAATGCCCTAGAGGAGGACTGCAAACACTGACCCACCTGTGAGAAAAATGTGTCAGCTCACAAAAATTTGAGACTCCCATTAGCCTGACTGGCAAAGAGGTGTATGTCAGATTTGCCTTCTTCCTGAAAGACATCCAGTCAGGACTTGAGACCAAACCTCCAAAAATGTTTCTGACTCATACCCAGACAAGCTCCAGATAATGCAAGAGAGGGAGAGCTCTTCTTTTCCTCTTTACATGCTACTACACAACTGTCCATCACTCCACGTGTGCGTGACCGTTCAGACAGCACACTGCAAATTTTCCACAAGTTCTGGCAAGCTCAAAGCCACCAACATCCCCTGCACTCTATGGGGTCCAGAGTCCACTCCCCAGGCCACGAGGAACACGTCCAGAACGACCCTTTTTGGTGGCAAAAGGACATCTCAATAAATATTTGAGTAGCCCAGCTACCGGCAGAGAAACTCACTGGGATAAAGGCAACGACATAAGGGGCTGATGGATACACAAGTGCACCATCTACAGTCACAGCTGCAGACACCAGGGGAGAAATTTGGCACGTGACAAAGCAGAAGGAGATGACCCTGGGGTACCCTTCACTGGGATGAACCCGCGGTGGACAGATCCCCAGCGGATGACTGTGTTTCCCTTTGTGAAACTATACATCCATGACGATCAGCATGGATCGACCGTCACGGTGTCAGCCTGCTCCCTCTGCAGGGAAAATAACGAGCAAGGATGCATGAGCAACTGGACACCTGCCAGAACGAACATGAAATCTCATAAAGGACTGACCATATTCTGGAAGAATATGTGGTCATATGGAGAGTCCAGCCCCATTTGTTATATAGTACACCTGCTCCTCAGAGGGTTTGTGCAACGGTTGGAGTTTTTTCGTGCCAAAAAGGCTGTATTGGTGGTGTTTGGTGTGAATGGCTGTGCCTCAGCAGCAGCAAAACATTTAAATGTTTTAGTTTCGCTAAGATGGTGAATTTCTTAACAAAAGCATTATCACAATGTCTCAGCAAGGCAACATTTAACTTCAGCTGGAATTGATATCAACAAAGGAGGAAAAATTCACTCCCCAACCCCCTCATGAAAAGTACATGAGACGGTCCAACCAGGTTTAAAGGTTGAAAGTCTACAGTCTGAGCCAGTTTGTATCTCTGCTAGTCTAGACTGTGCTCTCCCACTAGTTCTACCACACTTACAACCCTCCACACAAGTTTTTCAGGTTGACTTTAGAGAACAACCTCCCACCCCGACAGGCCAAGGTCTTGTTCTCTTGCCCTCCTCATACCAGCTCTTCAGAGCCACTGTTCACCTTCAGCTGGCCCTGGTGTTTGCCAGACTCCACGGTGAGCGAACAGACCATGAGGAATGTCATTGAATGAACACCACAAGAAGAACGACAGCTTCTTCCAGTGAGGTAATCAGCTCAGCAACTTGTCCAGGAAACCCTGAGCAAGTGTAAGGGCAGATGAAAGGCTCCCAGCCAGCACTGACAGCGGTGGGAAGGCCACAGCTGACAACCCACCCCAAGGAATACCACATCTTTGGGATGCTGGTCCCATAATTAGCTTCCCCCACACTGAAAATCCCAATCCTCTCACACTGGGGAAAAGGGAAGTTGGGGCAGCACTGCTGGTCTGGTGGCACCCAACTGTCAGGTCAGCTTGGTGGGGAAATCTTGCCCACTGTTACCACGCCTCAGCAGTGAGGCACCTCCTTCTCCTCCTCCTCTCAGCTCAGCAAGAGCACTCACCATCAGTAATTACACACGATGTCAGGTGCCTGAAATCAGCAGCTGACCTGGCTGAAAAGCAACTTGTCAAAAAAGAAAAAAAAAAACCCCAAAAAACTTCCAAAACCCAAACCACTAGTTTTCTGGTGACACAGTGAGGGGAGAGTACCCCTGTCCCTGGGAGAGCGCTGGAATTGGAACCCAAAATCGAGAGACCTGAGACTGGATTCTGGGACTTGGGCAGTTGCAACACAAACTAGAGAGAAGCTTAACTTTAGGTTCTGGTCTACGCATCATCTATTTTATGACACACAACTGCAATGTGGAAAAGCATCTAACGGAATTAAGCAAACAATTTAAAACAGATTTCTATGCTACTTCACTTGGTGTTTTATGCTCAACCTCAATTTCAACAACGAAACTGCTGACAGTAAATCTGACACGGATGCAAAAAGCCCTTCCCCTAATTTTTACTGAGTAGAGATGCTAATTACTGGAAACAAAAGGGTACTCACACACCATATGCTGCAAACTTGTATTTCTCTGGTTCTGCAAACGAGCCAACTTGTATTTCTGTGGTTTTACTGCAAATCAACATATTCTTGGAACATAAACATGTATAAATCTCAAGGAAAAGTCTTTCCTGATGCCTATGGCAGCTCGGGACAGGTATCAAGAAGGGCTCACTTTAAGCACTGTTTCTCAGAGGAATAGTTATGTGCACAAGGACAGACAAACCTGGGGTTTTTTGACTAAATCTTTGTCTGTTGAAGGAAACTTTTTTTTTTTTTATTTTGAGGCGGGGTTATATGCTAATATGCTTGCATTTAATGATTTCCTATATACCAGCTTGTCACAATGTTTTAATCATAAAATATTATGAAGTTATATACAATTTTAAAGCCAAGTATCACACTTACACAGGGAAACAGTAGGAGATAAAACAGGTTTTAATCTATTAAAACACACTGAGACCCAGATATTGGGCCCCATTCAAGTTTTTCTTTGGATGTCAGTGGAACTAAGACCAGATTAAAAAAATTAATCAATATTTTTCCCCCCATACAAATAGTTTAAATCAAGTAATTTCAAATATAATGTTTTTATTTTAAAATATGTTTTGTAGAAATGTATTGTTACAAACACCTAAAACCAATAGTTTAAATGCTTGAAAAAAGTAATTCCTTATAATGGGTTAGAAAAATTATGTGAACTATACCTGTTATCGCTCAGATTTAACACTCTCAGCTTCTGCATTTGTCCGATTTCATCAGGAAGAAATTCTAGCTTGTTAGAGCGCAGAGACATCACTGTTACATTTTTGCAGCTTCCAATCTACAGGAATGAAAAAACCCAAAGATGTTAGGATACCTACTTCAAGAAAATTTATTACCACTATCTTTTCATGCCAGGAGGCAGCTGAATTGTGTTTTTACTCTATGTGACCAAAAGCAGAAAATACAGAATTTCATCAGCAAATAACGCCCTCCCTTCATCAGTGACACCACATCTGGCGGGAGCAATTTTTTCAGCAGCTATTTTGTCTGGGTAGGGATGAATTCTTAGGCCTGCCACAAATTATTTTGATCTGTAACACCAGAATGAGTTTCTCACCTCTCTGGGCAGTTCAGGAAGGAAATTCTCATCCACAGCCAATGTCCTCAGGTTATGAAGGTAGCCGATAGTAGCCGGTAACGACTCCAATTCATTGCAGCTGCAGTCAAATTCTTCTAATAAAGATAAACTGAAATTGTAAATACACTCGTTAGATACTATACGAGGACCAGATAACAAAAATGAACTACCTGAAACCTTTGAAAAATTTAAAGCGTCCCACTACTACAGACATCATGCCCTGAAGAGGATACCTCTGTTGCAAGTTTCCCTAGGAGAAATCTCTAATAATATGACTTTAGGAACTACTAAGGACACTGTCAATCAGTCTTGCCCAGTGAGGCAGTTTAAGAAGAACCACTTATTTTCCCCACATCATCATCACTCTTACTTCTTGTAGCGAGGACATACTCCAAGTGCTTCAAACAGACCGTGATCAGGGCAATTCATACTAAGCCGATAAATCAAACCAAAAGCTGGTGATTTTAACATGCAAAGAGAGACAACAGGTAAAGAAATACCCCTGGGAGAGCACAAGGAAGGCAACCAGAAATTGCTCCCAGGGTACAATCCAACTGATGCACTTGACATCGTTTCTAATACAGGCCAGTAAGGAAAAATTGGGTTAAATGGCAAGCAACTATTTCTTCCTCAACACTTGTCATCTTCCCATCCACCGACAAAGGCACTGGGTGCCCAGAAGATTTATCTGTTGGTGGTTTTTTTGCCCAAAATGCTTTGGTAGGACTGATAACAAGTTTAGCTTTGCTACAAACCCGCCTCCTTAGTATTTATATGAGTCACAGCTGCAGGACTGGACCTTCACCATACACCTAACTTAGCGTTATCCCAGTTTCTTAATTAAAACAAAATAAAATCTTTCAGCCTTCAAATGTTATGAAACATGAAACCAGTAATAGTTACTCCTAACATGGAATTCTCAGAGCTTTCCTCTAACTGCTGTATTTCAGGGGAATGAAAAGCCAAAGTGAGTCATACAGAGATTAGTGAAGGAGATGCATGGAAGAGATCCAAAAGCTCTGCCAGGTTTTGGTTACAGCTTTTTTTTAATGCAAGTTTTATATCCACCACAATTTATTTCAAACTAGATACAAAACAATTTCGATAAAGGCAAAATTCGGTCATGTTTACCTACTTCGTGCAGAATATGTGCTTGACAGAGGGAAGTCCAGCTGGAAAGCTTGCTAAATTGCAGATACAGACACGCTTCTTTTTAGTGATGATAACACAACCAGAAAAGCTCGAATACAGATAAGCAAATTGAGAACTACTAGGTTTCCACCTGCAGTTGGAAAATCTGATACTATGAACTGCAACCGTGGAAGTTTCCCTGACCGTGAAGAAGAACTTTATCAGATAAAAGAGTTTCATTTGAAAGGTATTGTCTGGCACAGACATTCTCAGATTCCTTCCTTCCCGATGACATCAGCAGCAGCGAAATGAAGACGGCCACAATCAAATCAACAAAGTCAGTGTGAAACCGTCTTTTGTCTCATGGTGAAAAAAACTAGTGCTTTAGAAACTCATCTTCCATTCATCATGGATTGTGCATGAAAGTAAGCTCTAATTCTGACAATGCTCATTTAGCTAAAATATCATTAACCTTATTGTCTTCTTGGGCTAAATTCAGATTGTTCTTGATAGGTTTAAAGAAGAGCAGGCAAAAATCCAATAGGCACCTGCTGTTCAGTTTGGCACCCGGTGAAATGAGCAGTTCACGGCACATGGCCTAAGGGAGACGAGGGATACTTTCAGACAGATTAGCAGAAAACAAAGACCGCCACAAATAAAAGAGTTCCAACCCCACTCAGCTTCATTAAGAATCAAAATTGTTAAGAATCATAGAATGAGCCAGTTTGGAAGGGCCCTTAGAGGTCATTTAACCCAACCTCCTTTAACTAGCCCAGGTCTCATCCCACCTGGCCTTGAACATCTCCAGGAAGGGGGCAGCCACAGCCTCTCTGGGCAATCTAGTCCAGAGTCTTGCCACCCTCGGGCTGAAGAATTTCTTCCTAAGATCCAATCTAAACCCATTCTCCTTCAATTTAAATCCATCTCCCCTTGTCCTGTCGCTGGACACTCTTGTACAAAGTCCCTCCCAGCCTCCCTGTAGGTCCCTTCAGGCACTGCAGACAGTGACAAGGTCCCCCCGGAGTCTTCTCTTCTCCAGCTGAACAACCCCAGCTCCCTCAGCCTGTCCTCGCAGCAGAGCTGCTCCAGCCCCTGGGTCAGCTTTGTGGCCTCCTCGAGACTTGTCCCAACAGATCCGTGTCCCCCTTACGGTGGGGACATCAGAACTGAGTTTAATGTTGGAGGTGGGGTCTCACCAGAGGCGAGCAAAGGGGGAGGATCCCCTCTCGTGCCCTGCTGGCCACCCTCCTCTGGATGCATCCTAGGTTGGAAAAGACCTCTAAGATCATCTAGTTCAACCGTCTACCCATAGTATCTTGCTGGGCCGAACTCTACAGGCCGCTCACAGGCTTGCCCTTTGCACGAGGCTGCCAAAAATGAAGGTGGTGGCTCACGATGAGCCCCGTCGACTCAGGCAGCATCGAAATGCTGTGTGTCTCGTCACAAAATTGGTCCCTGCAGGGAAAGTTCCCTCCTCCATGGTGCTATTCTCTGTGTGACAATCATGTACTCTGCAGCAGGTACTACGAGTCATTTAGGAGAATGAGCCCCAGTAGGAAACTATCCAAACGGATGAGTCAGAGGAAGGAAGTTCATTTTGATGTGGGAGATGCTGTCCTCGCTAAATGAGAGGAGATACTTCATTTAAAAAGCACATCCAATCACTCAAAAATAAGGTGTTGCTATCAGGTTTTCAGCCTACTGCTCTGCACATACACCACTAAGAGCAGAGGCATGCATCATTATAAATGTGATTAAGGCCCCGTGATGAACAACGCTGAACAGGTAATAGGTAAAAAAAATAAAAATAAAAGAGGGTCTCTCCTTCAATTTGAGCAATTCAATAAATAAGAAAGGTTTGAAAAGGTCGTAAAAACTGACCCTCAGAATTGTTAAAGTTGGACATTGTAACAACCTTTTTGCAGAGTGCCCAGGATGGCGTTAAGTCCTGGGAGCTTTCACTGCCCATCAGAATTTATCACTACGCAATGATTTGCATAGCAAAGATTTGTCCTTTTGTCATTTGTCAACCGGCTTCTAACAGCCTTCCCCAAATACCACACAAATGTAAAGACACGGCAAGAAGGGAGCACCGTAAACCAAATGTGAGCTTTCAGTTGCTACGGTTGTAATAGCTCCAGTATGGATTATTTTTTATTTTTGCCTTGAATGGCATACCAAGAACTAAATTAGTATTGAAATTATTACTATGAAATAGGTGCAGAAGTAGTAAAGCACTGCCTGTGCAGGCTAGAGATTATTTCTGTTCTAAAGACCTCACTGTACTGTCGTGCATCTGGACGAGTCATAACGAAGGCTTCTGCGCTTTAATTTTGGAAGGTTCTGAAGAGAACCACTTCCAGTGGAAGAGCTCGTTGAGCTACAACATGCCAAAAATGGAGAGGAAGAGGCATCCCACAAAAATACCAATGTTAAAGATATGCTCTGCTAAAAAGGGATGTGCGTAGTGCGAAACAATAGAAAGAACCACCTTTTCCCATCCTTTGGAACCCTGCTTGCACGTGCCTCGGATTTTCCAATAAATCTCCGACTTCACTTCACAATGAGCTCATGACACACAGCGGTAGGGGACGGAATTTCATGCCAGTGATCGTGTAGCGTCTGGCCAAAGGACATCTAAAGGGTATCCGTAGTGCTTTTCGTGATAAGAATTACTTGAGCGATACTTTCCCATTTTGACGTGCGCACCTATGAAATTGCCATGACTTTTCCGTCTATGCTACTTCAACTTTTTACAAAATCCTCATACATCTGAGGTTTACAGTCATTTTCAACATTCAGTCTGGGCTGTTGCTAGGGAAACAGACGTATTCCCCCAAATACTTCTATTTCTCCTACTTTTTCTGCTCTAATCATCTAAATTGCAAGTGATTCATACAGAAAAATATCTTTGTTCTTTTTCTTAGAAAAAGTGACACATTTCATCTTCTTCTCATGCCAGTGTAAGTCCACAGAAGTAATAGTGTTCTTCTAAATTTAAATGTTATAAGCCCGGTGTTAGACAAAATTATCTTATAATTCAGAATACCTTTGCCTTATTTTTTATTTTAAACGCCCCTTGTTCTGCAAGCAGAAGAGAGAACACATTTGGCAGGACAGTGAAAAGCGCGAGACTTATACTCACTTTCCAATTGCATTTGGCAGAATTGTAAGTTGATTGTCATCTACTTTTAAAGTTGTAAGCCTTTTCAACAGTCCTACGAAACAAGTAAGGAAGAAGTAACAGAAAAATATTTCACATTAATCTTTTTTTACTTTTTGTAATCTCTTGTATCCTTAAACAAGTGTCTAACGCTCGGTAACCTTGATCTAGATTTTAGAAAACATCTGTACGTAGGACAGTACAGGGACACAGTCTTGTCGCACTGGAAATATGTTTTAAATAGATTGAAGCATTGATTAAAAGCTGAAGTGCATGCTAAGTGCATTTCTGGAGTCTTGAAAAAAATGTGGGGGAAAAAAAAGAAAAAAAAAAGATTAGTATCCCACCTGTGTAGGAAGAGTGGTATTTCTACTTATCTATTAATGTTGCAATTGAATTCAGGTCCTGCTGCCTTGAAGGAAAGATGCTCAAGTCAGAACATGAGGTGAATTATCTGATGAAAATGCTTAATTTACAAACTTCCCAATAGGCAGGTATAGACAGAAACACAAAATCAATCCTGAATGCATCTGTCAATGCAGTTAATTCTTATCATTAAAAGAATAATTACATACCTATGTGTAAGCCTATGCATAACTGGGTAACAGTTACCAAAAAGGGAGTGAAACTTCCACTTCACCAGTGCGTAATAAAAAAGTAAAGGCAGAAAAAATGGGAAAACACTGCATTGCAGTGCTAGAAATGGAGCTTGAAACAGACTTCCACCTGCTGGAATTTCTAACATTTCAAAATAATCTTTTTTTAAATTATTTTTTTCCCTGAAAGAATTCTGGATATACTGAAATTGCAAATAATCATTTAAAAATGCTATTAATGTTGGGGAGAGTATAAATTAATCACTAATAGAGAGAAAAATGTTAAGCTGGATATGCCACAATATGAAAGCTGAAGGAAAAGAAAAGTTTAATTAAAAGGGATGCTAGAAACACTGCTCATTTCAACTGCAAATCATTCGGGTTGATCCTTTTTTTTCCAAATCAGCACGTTCCAAGAAACTTCTAGATCTCAACAAGATTTTCTTTTAAGAGGAAAACGTTCCGCCAAAATGAATTTCAGCAAGCTCTCCTCTGAAAATGCAGGATTAAAATCACTCCTTTTGCTTTACTTCTCTTAAATCTATAACCACTCAGTGATAGGAATTTGGAAATGAAACCTGAATATATCTAAGTGCAAAAATGCACATTTCAAATTGTAAACATTCCTTCCCTCTGCACAGGATGTACATGCCCTCTAAAAGGGCATATGCATATCAGAAAGTCACATAAAGCAAAAATTCAGGGATTTATGGTGAGATCTAGAAGACCCAAATGGAAAGCAGCTGTAAAAGGTACCAACACGCACGTAGCACAGGGATTTAATATGTTAACTATGTACTATTTAGCATCGCATTTTGGAATCTTGACTAAGTTGATTTAAAGTTGGGGAAATGAACAGTTCCTTGTTCAAAGGGCTGCACTTCGGGAAGTTTAAAAGGTGACGATGATACGGCGGGCTCGTCAGCTGGAAGCAAAAGAAGAAAGACCTCACATGTTTGCAAAGAAAACCTAAGGGATCGAGACTGAAATGAACTATCCAGATGCACAGAGTGATGTACCTACAAGCACTTAGCTTCCAGAATTTCAATACATTCTAAATTACTCAGGAATTTAAGCACGCGATGTGGTAAGAAAACGGTTGTTCAAACCTTTGTTTGATGTCATATGGAATTGCAAAATGGTAACTGAGAGCAGCAATTTCTTTCAAGACTCTCACACCGTTAACACACACTCTGTTACACTTCCTCTCAAATTTAGATCGGATCCATTATATCTTTCTTAGCTTATTTTCTTTGAGATACCAAATCAGAATATTCAAATCTCCAAAGCATTTACAAAATGGTCCTCATGAACTGCCCAGACACAGATGTTTCAAACTCCTTTGGAATTCCATGGCTGTTCTTGTTCCAGCTATTATAGAGTTATTATTATAAATATTATAAATTAAAAACCAACCAACCAGCCAAAAAGCTATACATTAAATCCTCAGTTGTAAATTTTAGAAGAAATCCTGAGCTTGTCTCACCTATGGAGTCTGGCAGTTGCTGCAACATATTGGATGACAACAGGAGATCTTCAAGTCCTTCACATCCTGAGATGTCCAAATCAATAGTTTCTATCCTGTTTTTTGACACATCCAGGTACACGAGCTGTTTTAACTTCCCTATAGACTTAATAGCACGTTACAAAGCGTTACTTGAACAGATACACACTGCATGCCAGTTTCTACGCTTAATTAAAGACAAACGATAGTAATGCAGGCTTGTATTCACAGTTATCTCAGCATCCTTTTCTACATCCTTTTATTTCATTGAAGCAGTATCAGGGGGGAGGGATCTACCAGCCTTCCCTCCAGATAACTGCAAAAGGAACTGTCCCAAACTCAACTGATTCACATGTTCCAGACTCACTAAATTTGCTGAAAATTTGAGCTCTTGGTCATATAGCTCTATCATTCCATCATTCGGACACTGAGCCGAGGGGCATTTAATCCCAATTCCCATCGACTCAGCAGTCCTCGAGATTCCCCAAGCTTGGGCACGCAGGTGAAGTTTTTCTGCATCAAATTGATTCTCTGAATTTTCTACAAGCTATAATTAGACTTTAGATATTCATAGTTCAATTCTGAGCGGTTAACCCCTGTCGGACGCTTTTGCAAATACAGAGTTTAACTGCAGCTCTAACATCAGTGAGCAACGTGATGGAATTCCCTCCAAATTTCTTTGAGATCTGTGTAGCCTGTTAAGAGTGTGAAGCCTGTAGAAGCAACTTGCTCCTTGATCCATCAGCACAAGAAGGTCACTTCATTCTAGACGTGGAATTTCACCAAGAAAATCAACCAAAACCCATTCTCCTTAAATGACAACCTGCAAGTGGATCAGCAAACCACTTGCAGTGGTTATTTACTGTGCACAGGAAAAAGGAAAATAGTTTCAGAGAGCTTGATCTAGAGGTACTTTCCAAATAATATGATCGTAGCTCGCTTATCGTCTCTTACCGTGCTGAGATCTGCTCTCTGCTTCCAAGAAGGCACGTTATCTTTTACCTGAGTTGTTTTATAAAGGGAAAAATCCAACCTTTGCCACTTTACCCATGTCAATAGTTGAGCGCAAACTTCGTTTCTAGCACAGGCTCCTTTTTTAAAAACTGAATTATTAACATTGGAAACCTGGCAAATCTCTAAATCTTGAGATCAATTACCAGTTGGTATTTCCTTTCCATTTTTAAAAGTCAAAATTTAGAGCCAATACGTTTTAAACCTCTTGTATTGGAGAAGACTTGCATAAAAACTTCATCTAGGGTCTACTAGAATGAGATTCAGGAAACACAAGTTCTTCACTGAAAATAATTACGCTCCGTGGGATTTGGGTCCCTGATCTACTGAACATCTAAACACCCTCTCCAGGGATTCTGAGAGCTCAGCAGGACTGTGTCTGGAACCCATTTCAGCTCTCAATATATTAACCAACCTCATTGTGAACAGAAAAGAAACAGAGTAATGGTTAAAATGTTTGTGCTGGCACTTTCTTGTAGATCTGATAGTTCTTCTGCTCAGTCAGACTGCAGCAACAATACTGCAATATTGCTGCTCTTCATCTCCAGCTGGTTTCAGTATCAAGGAAGTGGGTTCAATATCAGCTCTTTTTAATTTTTTTTCCCTGTTAACAAAGCACTCCAAAAGTGGATATTTGGGCAGTGACCAAAAAAGCTCATCTTCTGTGCAAACATCCTGCTTAACACAAAATGTTCTATTCGAGTCAAAAACCTGTAATTGGTCAATGCAAAAAAATTGGATTTTGATTAACAAAGCTGAAAGAGGAAGCACTTCTTCTTCTTCCAACACCTAGCCATGTTTGTGCTCAATCCAGTTCCACATTTGCCCACCAGCAACGACGCGCATTATCGTATGAAACCTCTGATAAGATGCTAAAGACAGGGATCCCTTTCTCCAGTCATACTCACTGTAGGTATCTTAGAGTGATAATCTCAAATAATTTATGGTGATAAAAGCTGAAAATCAAAGTTCTACTGTGGGAGAGCAACAGCTCTGAAAAAGCACTAATGCAGAACCATGACCCAAAGTTTAGATTGTCAAATATGTTTTGTTCTGTTTCTGAACGGAGGGCTTTCTAGAGAAACGGATCTTCATTCCACTGCCTCAGAATGGCTTTTAGCATGGTTGGATCTCTCCATACCACCTGCTATTCTGAAGTTTATTTAGATTACTTGATATTTCCTCTTCCTTTTTAAATCTCATGGTTTGTTTTTTTTTATATAAAACTCCTACCTGATGCACGGTGACGAGAAGACAATAGAAAAAGTTTCCCCGCACAATAAAAACCACACAACACTTAAACAGAATCCCCATTTAGACACTATCACGTAATAACACAGCAATTAAAAGGGTTTTGTGTGAATAGCTGTGCTGAGACTTATTTCTTGCTACTCATTCATGACTATAGGAACTAGGAATATGTACTCATTCAAGAAAAGCACATGCATTTCTTTACCACAAGGTAAATAGTTCACTGTATCACACAATAATTTGAATATATAAAATAAATGTTCATACCCCAGGTAGTATTTGCAAAGAATTATTGTCCATCCACAATTCCTTTAGATTCTGTATTTGTTCAAGAACCTCAGGCTGAGGAAAAGAACACAGCATTATTGACAGTTAAATAAAAGTTGCTTTTCTCCTAAATCAAATACACATTAGTATTTTCTAAAAAATAATAAATAATCCCCCTTCACCTTTTTTTCTTTTTCTAACCCACATCAGACTTTCAGGCGGTTAATGACAGGAGCAGTATACTTGTTTCATTTCATTTAACCGCTGTTGCTCTTTTTCAAGGCTTATAAACTTGAAAAAGCCTTTGGAAAAGAAATGAATACAAAGATGGACACCTCAGAGGTTCTTGTTCTAAACAGTCTCTTGGCCATACGCAATTCCTGACGGGGCAGGTAAGGAGAAGTGAGAATCATGGAGCTTCAGAAACGCTGCACCGAGAGGAAAGACCAGATCTCACCTCGCAGCACGTGCGAAACTCTGCATTTTTGCACGATTTATCATCTCAAAAATAGCTTCCCAGAGTCACATTGCTGAACACTTCCCTGGCTATACCGCCCTTATGTACGATTTAATGTCTGCAATTGTCATATTCAGCAGTTAAACCAGCAGTGTGCAATGATAAAGCCTTAAAATTACAATATTAAACTTTAATCTAAGATGTTCTATTCTTTTCAGCACTACAGGATATCAGTGAGAGAACTGGAAAAGGCAATTCCCCGAATCATTTCCCATTTGTTAGAGCTGGGAAAATCGAGAATTATCAGGGCAGAAACATTTCCATGCTTCAGCCTAAGCAGTATTTTTCTCTCACGGAACACTGTTTCCACAGGTATTTGTAGAGATTTTTTTCAAAGTCTGCCAGAAACTGCTGTTAAATATTTCATCTGCTTCTGACTGAAGCACATTCTAGCATTTTAAAAGTCTGTAGTGCTATTTCATCAGAATTATTTCAATACAACTAGAAACAGGTGTATCTGTCTAGCATCACAGGACCTCAAGAGAGACCTCTAATTATCTCCTGTGGCCTAAGCTCTTTAGAATGCTGTACTTCCCAGAAGAAATCTGATTTTCCTGTTGCCCAGGTCACACGGTACATTATGGGAGAAGCTCCTGATGCATCCTGATGAGAAAGAACCTGCAAATCGGGAGAGCTCAATCCCTCAGATTTCCATGCTGTCACATAATGGGTTTTATTAAAAAAATTACGAGTCGATACTTTAAAGATAACTTATTTCGCCTTGGTTAATTCTACTGAAATTTTGTTGCCCTTGAGTGGTTAAACCCACTTCTAATTTCCAGGCTAAACTGATCAATGGCCATTTTATCCTATTTCTTCCTGTGATGATTAATATTTCTTTATTCCTCCAGAGCATTCTGTGACTAAGGTTATTACAGATAATCATAATTTCCCCACTCAATTTTAATTTTTTTTAAGAATTCTTATTAGATAAACAGCCTCCTCAAAGGTAACAGACTGCTCCGGTGTCGTGCATGTTACAGTTCCATCTGAAATTTCTAGAGCATGGATTATGGTATGCCTCTATCACTATCAATACAATTACCAACATGTATAGCATCCACAGAATCACAGAATGTTGGGCGTTGGAAAGGACCTCTAGAAATCATCTATTCTCAGACCACACTGAGAAACAAACCCATACAGACTCCAAAACTGCTCACGTCAGAGCAGTATTCGCCGCTTTCGCACACATCTTTCAAGCTCCACAGACAGCCAGGTTGGAAGGACTGCTCTGGAATGAGACGATCTTTAAGCTCCCTTCCAACTCAACATTCGGTGATTCTATGAAACAGGGAGAGTTGTCTTCCACATCTTGAGGAATACAAAGCAAAATCCTACTGCAGACAGAGCAAAGATACACATTTGGCATATCCAAAGCCATCACAGGAAAACCTAGCAAGCTGTCTCAGGCAATCCTGAGAACTGATGACAAGACTTTAAATATATTTTTATTCTCTGCTCATTACTTTAAATGCCAGTATTATTTTCCTGATATTTTCAGGCCTGGGGCCACATCAGTCCTCAAGATTTTTTAAAAAAAATTAGTAAAAAAAAAATCTCATTGGTGCTTTATCTCAGAACAAAGGGTCACTTTTTACCGCCTCCTGAAGAAAATGTACCCACATCCATCCCAAACCCAGCTCATCTGCTGCAAGGCAAACGCACTTCTGACAATCAGGTCATTTTTTGTGTGGTTCATCAAGTCATTTGTTTCCAAAGGTAAATACCCATTATCCTCAATAACTGAGTAGTCACTCCCTTTCCTTAAATCAAGGGCTTTAAAGGTGATGGGGAAAGGCTGCTTGGTTCAGTCAGCCTGGGAAAGAGCAGCCTTTGTGCTGTTGCATTTGCAGGAAGATTTGCTCTTGTTCTTATTCTAGACAGGTTTTGGTTTGTTTCCCCAATGAGAGGCATTATAAGAACCCAAGAGAATAAAGAACTTCCACAAAACCCTGCAACAGGGTGTGAAAGCAGTCACAGAACTTCCACGGGCTGCTGGAATGGGATAAAGGGCAGCCTGAAGACAGCAGAAGAAACCAGAGCTCAGGAAAAGGAGTAGAGCTTAAGGAGATGCGGCCTCAGAGGGCTTCCAGATGTTAAGACCTCCTGCTCTAGCTCCCTTCTCAGACAACCGTTACGTTTCCCCCAGAGGGCTCCCAGCTCCAGGCAACTGGCACATCTGCATGAAGGAAAATAATCCACATCAGCCACGTGGCAGAGAGCTTTACGGCTGAGTTTAAGTCACTTGTAAAGCCAGCTTTTGAGAGAATATATGTCATATCTTGACTTGAAAACGCAGATTATTTTTCCTCCCCTCAGTACTTCTAAATCACTCAAAGGGGGTGTTAAATCCAACTTCAGTCCACCTACATCAAGAACTGGTATTTATGGTATATCAGATCTCATTAATGCTTTACTGAATGGCGTTAAAAACTAATTTCTCTCTGTTAGAAATGCTTCCGATGATGCACTTTTTTGAGAGTATTTTCATTCTCCACGTAGATTGCCACAAGGATGGGATGGGATGGAATAGAAACTGCAATACTGGGAAATTTCAAACCCTTGACCCAAGCCTTGTGACTTAATGCTCCAGCTTTCCCAGAGACCTGTGGCCCAGATGACCTGTTCCCTTTCCTAACTGCACTAAGTCACTTGAATATGGCTGCTATTTAAGAAGGGACAATTTCTATTTCAGGCTAACATACCTATCTCGTGATTTGTATAATCTTGTTTCCAGGAAATGAACGAACAGAATTACTTCATTTTTTGCAACTACCTTTATTCTTACTGCTCCAGATTGTCTGTACAAAGAGCACAGAGTCTTCCAGTGCAAAGGAGGGACTTCTATAACCCGGGATGGACTGTCGAAGAAATTAATCTCTTCCACACCACCACAGGTCTAGGCAGTATTTTTCTCTATTGAAACCCAAATCAGATTTTCAGAATCCACGAACACAGGACCTTTCGATCCTTTCCTTCCTGTGATCTTGATTTGAACTAGTACCACTTTTCCTATGACACTGTGGCAGATTCGCGCTGTCCCCCTTGCCTACTGGCTTTTGATTCTAGTTCACACATTTATGGACCAACTTCCTGAAAAACAAGTCAATTCAAGAAGTCTGGTCCTAACAGCAGTTATGAGGCCACTAGATTTCTGATTTATCATTCTTAGGGGACAGTATACTACAGTGGAAAACATAGAGTGATGTTGAAATTTAAAACAAAGACTACAAAACTAACCCACTCCCCCCAAAAAGACCCTCTGAATTCAGGAAGCACACGTATCTGCTGTTTGATCCAAATTCCAAGTGCCACTTCTGAAAATTTGATTCTATTTGCCTATGCAGAAGATTTCTTGTTTCTGAGTTAAAATTTTCTCCGACACAGCAGTATCAATTAGTAAACATTAACAGGAGTATAACCATCTTGGTAGAAGATGGTGTAAACCAGAAGTAGACTCTTTGCTACAGCTTTCTACTACCATGTTTCGAAATTTGCTTAAAGTGAAATGGATGGAGAGGTCTCAAAGAGGATGAGGCAGCAAGTTTTTCTAAGTTTTGCTTCTCTTAATGTGTTTACAGGTCCTGCGGGATGAAGCCAGCGAGCTCTCCTTAAAAACAGGCACCTTTTAAACCACAGTTTCCGCCCCTTCAGCATTCTGTGATCATTTTCTGTACCGATCCTAGAGAAAATTCCCCAAAGCTACTAAATCTCAGGGACCCCCACTCTTACCTCAGAGGTGAGTTAGGGACAAAAATTGCTTTTGGAGTTCAAAATTTACTTCTGTTAATAGCAATTCACAAGATTTGCAAGATATAATTATAGATATTACGGAATTAATACATAAGCGACGCAAGTATTTATATCGAGATCATCAGTTCATCCCACACTGAGATATTTCAGTGAGAATCCTCTGTGACCTTGATCTGAACCCCAGATGCCTGATGTACATGAAGCATATTCTGTTATCAACATTCACCTCACGAACTAGGATAAACCTCCCATTCTATAAGGAAACGTGACCGTACATAACACAGTAACACCTTTTAAGTAAAATTTTCATGTCGCATGCACAGAGCATCCCAAACATACTGGCTTTCTGCTAAAAACTGATGTGTTTCTTACCAGTTCAGAGAATTCATTATTGCCCAGATCAAGTCTCTCCAGTTGAGTCAGTTTGTGCATCGACCTGTGACAGAAGAGCAAATACCCAAGATGAAATTTTTACTCGCCAAATGTCCAATTCTGTTTAGATTAAAAACAAAGCTCAAATGACACGGTTGCTGCCGAAAGAACCGTATCAGTTTGATGCTGATGCAAATGAGAACAGTATCGTCCACCCTTAAGACATTTGGTAAAGTTCTTGAACTAAAAAGTTAGCAAGGGATGGCAAAATTAGCCAAGGCAAAATTCAAATCCTTCTTCTCGGCATGATAAAAGAGTCAAACAAGAACTTATGATACAGAAGTGAGCCAAAAGTTAACATCTACCATCCTTTATGCAGGAAAAGGCTTTAAGTGAGGAATAACTTGTGTTCACATAACAGCAAGAAAGGCACTTTCTACTGCATGGAAAGAAACAGTGAGGTAAAGGAAAAAATGAAAAACCGCTACAAATGCCACTATTAGATTCTTCATTTACTGAAGTCTATAGAATAAATCACCCAGGTTTATCTCTGAATTTGTGCAGTGAGAAAAACTGGTTATCTCAAGTAGAGCTTCAGCTGACAAAGGTGGAGATTCCAGAGTGGGGGAGCCCAGCTGTTAAAAGCATTTAAAATTCACGTAGGTGAATGGTCACCTACGGTCTAATCGAGTTGGTAAAAAAATCTGCGCATTTCACACTGCATTCCACTCTCGAACAAACTTGAAAAACTTCCTTTAAAAGGTTTGCACTCCTGTAAATTCATCATAAAAGGCAACTTCTGTTTCACGTAATTTCTCCGGTCGGATACATCGCTTCAGAAACTGTAACATTTATATGGGGATAGAATAATTTCAGTGAGCTGGGGCTGTATCAAGGATAACGTGCACGGCCAAATGTACCCCGTGGAATATTATACGAGATTTTTCATTAGCCTGTGATATTTTTGTCTCTCTCATGTAATTACTTACATTTTTTCTTATGAAAAGATTAATTACATTTTTCATGTGGGGTCATTTTATAAAGGAGGAACAGGAAAGGTGCAATTATGAGTAATGCTCAGTTAAATATTCATTGCTTAAATGATGTAATGTAATATAATTAATGTGCTAATAAAACTTGCAGCCAAAAATTTCACATAAATCTTTATCCATATCACACTTGGATCTGTTCTCCCACTCATAAGCAGGAATTATACAGGGAAGATCTGATTCTTGGCTATGGAAGTGTACCTCATGGGAGATTCAGAATAAGGCGAACCTTTCTTTTTTTTTTAATTAAGCACGATAATGGAATATGGTTCTCAAAAACAAATGCATAAAAACCAGAACAGAAAGTAGTAATCCCTACATTACTGAATACCTGGTGAAAAATTTACATCGCTCACAATAATTTTCAAACATCCACACTCCATAAATTATAACCCGCATTGTACAAATCAGTGGTATTAATTATAATTCGCGGTAATCACATATATCACCCAATACAGCTTCCTCATGTCCCTGCATGTTTGGTTTTGTTGCCTTATTTAGGAGGTTCGCATTTACACATCGCAAACACTTCGCATAACCAGGAAAATGCCTCGTGGTTACGGTTTCTGGCAAAACAAATGAGTCAACTGCCCTGATTTTATTATTTTTTTAAAAAAATGAAGTCATGATATTCTCCTCAAAATCCTGGTCAGCTTTCTGACAGATGGGAGATGCTGATTACAGGAAGGTTCATCCAAACCTACAAGCATACCTGAATTTTTCCTCCACAGGAAGAACCGTATTCATAGATGACAAAAGTATCTCAGCTAGGCAAAAATTTGGAAGTGAAAACTAGAGTTACTCAACGATCAATGCCATTCAAGAGGCAAAACTGCAGAATAAACACGTGCTTCTACAAAGACAGGACTGACACAGTCCTAACAGTCACATACTCCTTGGGCAGGAACATACAGGCTTATACTTCCATTTGAGTTGATGCTAAATGTATACCATCATTTTCTGAAGAAACAAAAAATTCAAATAAAGGCAAATACGTTGCTGTTACTGGGTTACCTGCTCTATCGATTGCAAAGAATATTTTCTCACACTTTTCTGGTACACAAAGCTATTAAAATATTTTATTAAAATTTTATTGAAATATTTTAATAGATCTTTATTTCAAAGCTATTAAAAATTTCATATTCAAGGGTCTCTTCCAGTTTTAGTATTTTAAACTTTACAGTGTAACTTTAAATTCATTAATGAAACCATTTGGAAGTTACACTGTAAAATGAATAGTTAATGCTAAGAGTTTACCTAGTGCAGAGTAGTTGGCTAAAGCATTACAATCACAAAGAGCTGTTTCCTTAGGCATCACATAACGGGTTACAAAGAAAATCCAGTTTCAGTTTTCAGTGAATCTCTAGATAATTTATATAGTATCTAGTTTATAAAATGCGTACGCTGTAAAGCAAAAGACCAAAATTATAAATTCGCCTGTCATGAAGTATTGAATCTATGTATTATTCAGGCTTCAAAATAACAAAGTATGTTTAAAAACTGATTTTGAGGCTACGAAATATTGTTACGCATGGACTGAAAAACATAACAAGAGAAAAATTGTCAAATGACGTACATAATATGTGCACTAAGGCCCATTCCATCTTGAACCATCACAAATAATATCCACTTCAACTCCTAATGACACTGAAGGATTTCACAATGCACAGCGGCAATCCACAAATCAGAGAACACAGCAGAGACCACGGGATGATGCTTCAAGTAATTAAGTCTCTGAAGAGTTATTTAAGCCTAGAAGCCCTCAACTGAGGTGATGGGCAAGGGCACGCTCCACCTTCAAACGCTAAGGTGAGAAAAACCAATTTCTACGTACGAGGGTGGCAAGACTTTGGAATAAACGGCCCAGGGATGTTGTGGCTGCCCCCTCCCTGGAGGTGTTCAAGGCCTTGAGTAGCCTGATCTAGTTGGGAGGCGTCCCTGCCCGTGACAGGGAGTTTGGATTAGATGATCTCTAAGGTCCCTTCCAACCTAGGGCATTCTAGGATTCTATGTCCAAAAGACGGAATCTGCTGGTCCACAAGGCATCTAACTGCAGCCAAGGCATCTAGAGGGCTGAAAGCTCGTGAGAATTTACCTAATTCTGTACCAAACCAAAAGCACCACAAAGATGACTCCTGCATCCAGAAACGACACCAAGCCCTTCCGTGATCATTCATCACAAAAAACACACCGACGCTCCATTTTGGGGAAAAAAGTTTGCGCGCAAAATGTAAGGATTTTAAAAACGCACTGCTGACTTAAAAAACACTGCCTTGCACCGAGGATCCTAAACCCCATCGGTACTGTTTGTGGTGGAAATAAATCCCAAATAAATCTCAAATAAATCCCTTCATTCGGGACCCAGTTATGAATCAGTCTACAGCTGGAAAGGTTTGCTCAGCTGATAGCACAGAAAGGTGAAATCTTCCCCGTTTTGACCTTCAGTTCACGCACAACTTTCTTTCCCGACACAGCTTTCAAACCGCTGGAGAAGGGCATTCCAAACTTCATCCACTTCTGCTTAACTGATTACATAAATAAACAGAATGCAGAGAAAATCCTATTAGCCAGTGCAAAGCTCCTGGCAATACCAAGGCTTTATGAAAAAATTTTTTATCCTTTTTTTTTTTTTAACTCTTTTCGTTTTGTTTCACATCCGCTTTCTGGATTCCTCTACCTTCTTCCTCATAACTGGCTATACATGGTTTAAAACAAGGTTAACGTCTGTTTCCATTTTCTGGACTAAACTACACGAAAGTCTGCCGCACTTGGTGCACAATTTTTTCCTGACAGACCCTGTGGCATGTAAAGAGCTATTCTTTGCGGATCCCTGGATCTGCAAAGGATACGGTGGCTTGCCTGTCCCCTACCTTAGTCTATTTGCCTGAATGTTAAAATATATATTCCTAATGCACACAGCCACAGGAGGATCCTGCAATGTCCCATTTGGCTTAGGAATCACTGCCCGAAAGATCCTTTGATACAGAAAACTGAAAATTACCTCCTAACATTTGGTAATTTCTACTTTGCGATGTTTATCGCAGAAAAAAAAATAATAAAAAATCGAGGAATGCTATCCAGAAGATATAAGAAAATTTGTGCCCGCTTGCAGGATGAAATGGCCTCAACTAAACTATTGCCCCTCTCCCAGGAGGAAAATGTGACTCCTATCTTCTCATCTATCTTAAAATGCTGATTTCAACGAACAACTCAAACGTGAGAAATTCATGTTTGCAAAACTCCGAAGTTTATCTAGTTAAAAAAATTCAAAGCCCAAGTAACAGTGAACATACCGCTGTTCCATCAGTGAATTTCGGAATTAATGTTCCCTGAGGGAAGTATGAGCTCCGGCACATGGGAGTCACAGGGTAAACCCATCCCTGCAGGCGTTAAGCCTTGGAGCCAAACTCACATCAAGTAAACTACACGTAGCGCTGATGAAATCGATGATTTTGCTGTAAGATGTCCACATTTGGACAAAGAAGCACAACAGAGCAGTAACACTACTAGAAGTTGACTAAAAATAGGCTACGTTTCATCGGAATACACAATATATTACTCAAACCCCTGAAGAATTCAGCACATGCTTTACAGTCTCATGTACGACTTTTGCACGGAATGAATGAACATAAATTAATTGATAAATTAATAAAAGAGAGACCTAGTTTTAGCCTGCAAGACTAAAAAGGCAGTTTTGGCCCGGTTTTCCCATTTACTTTGCCAAAGAGCTGGAAGAAGACCTTACTTAAGACAATGAATAATTAACAGGTATGAACCAAGTTCAAATGGTGTTAATGAATATCTGGTAACTAAAAGTTAACAGAATCAGCTAACTCAAAAAACAAGAGTACAAGAATTTGACTCTCAACATAGGTTTCTTATTCAGTAGTCTTTCTGATTCCTACTTCCACTGCAATATGGCCTAAAGACAGCATGAATACATATCAAAACCAGGATTATCTCTAAAGGGAAAGCCAGAGAAATAAAACGAGGATGTGCTAGAAAAAGACAAGGACAAACCTGAGATGAACAACACTGTGACTCAGTAAGTAGCTACATATTAATCGAGGAGGAAGGATGGGAGTGGTCATAGATGGTGAGAAGCACCTCAGAAAAACAAAAAAGCAGAAAGACAATCCCTGTGGTTGCACGTGAACTGTCTGTACATAGTTACGGTTGATGCCTTCATAGGTGACCTCCAGCAGTTTGAGCTGTGGAAATCCAAGATTTGTTCCCCGACGCAATGACAGGGAGCAAGCTGCAGCACCAAGCCTGTGAGCTTTCAGCACAGCCAGCCTGCCAGAGAGACCCCAAGATGGGAGAAGCATGGAAAAGAGATGGCTACAACGCAAAACCACTGGATATAACTGGTGAATGTAGCCTGCAAACGCACTTCAATAAGAAATACCAAGATTAATAGTTCATAAAAGAACTCACTGACCAGCTACAGGAAAAGGTAATTGTGATGAAGAGCTAATGACCATTGCAATGTACTCAGAAATGTATTCTGCAGTTCTTCAAAAGCAGCCAGCGATCACGTTTCATATGTGCAAGAACATGAGCAGCTGAAAATCATCAAGTTTTGCATGACTGTTTTTACTTTCCCGATCACAGAAATAAAACACCTTGAAGCACAGCAAACTTTTCAAGGCCTGAGAGAAACAGCAGCATGAGGCAACCTCGTGCACACCACAGAGCTGACCACGGGCTTGGTATGTGTTGGCCTGGAGGGAACTTGCCACACTCTGCACAAGGGCAGGGGGCCCTGCAGAGAAACTGGGACAGGCTGGATCCACGGGCCAGTGTGACCGGTGTGAGCTGCAACAAGCTGGGTGGATGTTGCATTGAGGGACATAGTTTAGTGGGTTGACAGGGCTGGGACAAAAGCTGGACTCAAGGATCTTCAAGGTCTCTTCCAGCTGAAACTATTCTATGATTCTGTGATTCTAAGGCCAAGGGCCAGGTCCTCCTCTTGGGCCCCCACAACCCGTGACAGCGCTGCAGGCTTGGGGCAGGGTGGCTGGAGAGCTGTCTGGCACGAAGGGACCAGAGGGTTCTCATCGACAAGCGGCTGGAGATGAGCCAGCGTGTGCCCAGGTGGCCAAGGAGGCCAACGGCGTCCTGGCCTGGGTCAGGAATGGTGTGACCAGCAGGAGCAGGGAGGGGACTGTCCCCTGTGCTCGACACTGGGGAGGCCACACCTTGAGTGTTGTGTCCAGTTTTGGGCACCTCAACCCAAGAGAGATCTCGAGGGGCTGGAGTGAGGGCAGAGGAGGGCGACGGAGCTGGGGAAGGGCCTAGAGAGTAAATCTTGTGAAGAGCGATGGAAGGAGCTGGGGCTGTTGAGTTTGAAGAAGAGGAGGCTGAGGGGAGACCTCATCACTCCCTGCAACTGCCTGACAGGACGTTGTAGAGAGGTTGGGGCTGGTCTCTGCTCACGGGTAATGAGCGATAGAACAAGAGGCAACGGCTTCAAACTGCAACAGGGCAGGGTTACACTGGGCAGTAGGAGAATTTTTTGCACAGAAGGAGCAGTCAGAGATTGGCACAGGCTGCCCAGGCAGGTGGTTGAGTCCTCATCCCTTTAAAGGTCGTTTAGATGTGGGGTTGGGGGAGATGGTTTAGGGGGGAGCTTTGTAGTGTAGTGGTTGGACTCGATGATCCCAGGGTCTTTTCCAACCTGAATGATTCTGTGATTCTCTGCAAGAACACAGGCCCCAGGACATCTCTTCCTTCTTGACTTACATGCAGGTGCTTTTACTCTTTGGTTTATTTTTTTTTAATATCTTTTTTAATCAAGTAAAACTAAAAGGATACTGACACAAGGTGTTCTGTGTATAAAGAGCAATTTCCTTGCATACCAGAAGCCAACCACACCTGAGAAAGCAGAGTGAAAAGTCTAAGTGTAATCACATCAGATCTCATTAGTAACAGTCGGAGCGAACTCTTTGTGTGTTTAGCTCCCAGTTGTTCTGGGAGAAGCTCGAGGTTCTGGTAAAATTAAGACCAAAGTGAGTGTAAGGTTGGGTGGGGTGATTCTCTATGGTTATAAAATGTTCTCCCCTCCCACCACTTTGTGCTACGAAGTCTTTATCTAAAAATTAGCCTTACGAATCAGATATAAACTCTTCTGAAAAAAAAGAAATTACTTTTCCACCTGTTAAATGGAAGTGTTAAAGAAGTAAATACACGATAAATACGAAAAAAATGGTGTATGAAACAGGCCGACAGACAAGGCTCTGATTTCTGCTCTGTCTTCCCTTTGCCCAGCCGACACATTAAAATTACACAGCGTGAGCATCATCAGAGAAGAAACACATCCTATGACTCTATGATTCTAATTACAGTTTAAGTAAACCCAGGATTACCCGAGGTGGCAGAAGCAGTCCTGGTGTGTGCTCGCTGCAATACAATGAGCTCTAGTGGTATCTTCTCCCAGTGTCCCTTACTGGAGATATGGCAAAACCAGTGCCACTACTGTCTTTATGCAAGAATAATTAAGGAAATTTTTCAGACTACATAGGTTGGAAAAGCATTCTTACAGTAAAAAAAAAAAAAAAAAGATTTGATTTTCTGTGTCTCCTCTGAGCAGCAAACGTATTTAGTTTAAAAAGCACAGACACACAGTCATAGTTGCCTACTAAAATATTGGCAGTATTTAAAAAAGGTAGTGCCAGAGTAGTAAAAGTCTTCTGGAATATGATTTATTAAGCTCAGCCAGAGTTACTATTTGAAGAAAACAGGCCACCGTGAATGAGGAAAATATTTGTAATCTCAGAAGTGTGGGAAACAGTTTACATCTTTATAAGAAACTAGGCAGAAAGTAGAAAAGCATTTCAAAAAATAGCAGTCTAAAGCTAAGATTTAAAACCTATATTTAGATGGCTCTGGACAGATTCGCAGCTGATTTAAATTGTCTGTTCCACTGACTTCAACACACTTTGGACAACCTGTGATTTTTGCAAATCTACTTCCTGAAGCAGGATTTAGGAAGTGGGAAGGGCATAAGGGATTTAAATGCTACCAAAGTCGACGGGACCGGCGTTCTCAAGTCACAGGAAAGCTTTTTGCAACAACATGATCAGGGTAATGGAAATACGAATCACTGTTATTCAGCAAATTTCCTATCTGAAGAAAAGGAACGGATTGTGACATTTTCAATGCCTGAACATCCTCCTGCATCTTTTCTGACTCGTTCCGGCTGAGCTGAAACTCAAGAAACAAGCAAGGCCACATCTGCAAAGGCTGAGCAACTCTTGGCTCAAAAAAAGGCAGAAACAAAGTGGAATTGAAATAGGGAACCAGGGCAAAAGAACATGACCTGACAGTGTCTCAAACAATATTTTGATCCATCACCAGAGTGATTTCTAAGTGATGTGTGTCAGGTTTTATACCAGAGCGATTACTTAAGAGGAACGTCAGCATTCAATACACACACACAGTGTAGATACAAGAAGTGACTCATCTGTATTATTCTGCTTACCTTCTCAATTTGGAATAAAGTCTTACCTACACGTTCAGATATTTTCAATTTTCAAAGTCAACCTCTGCAAAACATCTACTCTTATTCCATAAATATTCTGCCACGGAACAATCATTTTTATATTGTCTTAAACCCAAATTACTATGTGCTTTTTACACAGCTTTTATGGTGCCGCTTAGAAACCTTGATCTTAGAAACTTGATGCTTAGAAACCTTGCGTCTCCTTATACACAGTTTCCCAACTTTTAAGAAATAACCCATATAAATAAGAGTTACACGTAATTTCAACAAATACAAATACAACCTCCACCACTTTGCCTTGTTTCTATCCAATTTGTTCGTGAGACATCTTGCCATTGCGGGTAACTGGCACATTAATTTGGTACAGACCTACACGGCCGCTTGTTTTCACACCTTCATTCATTATTCAGAAGGAAAAACGTAATAGATGGCATCCTCCTTGTTTCCTTTTCTCTCTGAAATATTTTTCACAGCAAATCTGAGACGAGACTGGCCCGTGCTTTCAAGTTCTTCAAAGAAAATGTATCCCTTTATTGAGGAAGAGATTCGAGCACCGACAGTAAAATAGGAAGGTTTAATTTTCACAGAATTTTTGAGGACCACTCTTCTGTGGAACTAGAACGCACAGAAGTATTGTAAAGCAAACAGTGGTAGTTAAAACCCAGAGACTCCTTTCAACTTGAGACATTGGGAGAAAAAAATCAAACCAGAAGAATACTGACGACATTATATTGCCTCCAACAGGTAAGTAAGTCTAAACAAAGATTTTTCAAGTAGAGTCCAAATTTTGGCAGCAAACATCGCTAGCAGCAGTTCTCAGAAATAAGACTGTGTGGCTAAAGCATATTGCCTCTATTTTCACAGTCAGATTTTGTTACAAACAAAGCTGAAAAATGTGACATCGAGAATAAAAACCATTGGTTTACATTTTAAGACTGAAAACACATCAATATAAAGTGGCTAATTTTAACTAAAGGAAAGAAAAACTTCACTCTATTCTCATCATCATATCCATATCCTTTTATTCCCAACTCCTACCTGGAGTAAAATTCCAGGTAGGTAATATTTTAGCAATGCAGGAAGATCACATGAAAACAATCGCAAACCGAGGGGACAGTGATAAATGGAAAATAAGTATTTTTCAGAAAATGTCCTGATTTAAACCAACAAAGAACAACAGAGCAGCTTCTTCAAAGGACTATCCAAGTGCTGATCACACGCTCGGTTTTCACTATTTTCCCCATCAGATCAGGACCTTCTGTAGCTCTTTCCCACCCTCGTTTCACTTGGAGCTTTTCAAAAATGAAGTCTCCCAACTTCCCAAACACTTCTTTGTCTCTAGTGAAAATACTTTGACAAAGAGCATTCAGCATTGTCACGGCTCTATTAGATCAGTGACTCAGACACATTTTACATCATACTAATACACTTGTGTCTTTTTTTTTCCCCCAATGTGATTTCTGACTGAAGAACTCCTAATTTATAACAGAAATTCCTAGGTCCTTCAGTCCATGACCTTGCACACTGTGCTGTTAAGTTCCACCCAGTTTTTAACTGCTCTCCTCTTCAGAATTACATAGTTTTCCCCATTTTTGAAGCTTCATTTGAGAACTTGTCCTGCAATTTTTACTCTTCACAAAGATTCACAAATTAATTCTGAGCAATAGCTAAAGACCAAGAGAAATCCTACTTTTCCCTAACATCAGCCCTTTGGTAATGTCTCCACTGTACATTATTTCTACCAGCACAGTATTGCAGAAAAATAATAGCTGTAATACCTGCTGTCAAGAAAACCAAAGAAGACATCAGAAGCCACAGCTTCAGTCGTGAAACAGTGACTCATTAGGATGAGTACAACACATACAAGTGTTTTCTCATCAATTACCAGCACCTACGGCCTCTCAGACACCAGTGACTCACCATTTCCAAGGGTGGCTTCTGCAATTCCTCAGTTTTACAGATCTCTGCTGAAAGAAATCCCACAAACCCCTGAAAAGGCGTTTTCCTCAGCCCAAACAGCTCTAAGAGCAAAGATCATACTAACTACTTTAATTTACTTTAATTACTTTGAATCTACCTAATACGACTCTGTGACAATATAACTGCCTTATCACTTACAAGGGGGAAAAAAAACCAACCCCAGGAAAACAAGGGTAGGATTTAACCCCTTGGCAGAAGGGTAATAGGAATATATCCTTTTTAATATTCTCTATTTACATCCGAGTCAAAACCAAACTTTTGGGTTTCACTTATTCTGCGTCAATGTATGTCAACACAGAGGTGTTTTAGTGCATAACTCTCACAACGCTCGGTAGAATCCACCTGCCAAACAGTGGGAAAACACTTTATATTGTTTACATAACAGAGAAAACTATCAACCATCCTGTGCACCAAAGTGGCTGGATTCATCAGACAAATTAGAAAGTCACTGCCAAACCATCCTGTGGTTCTGACAGGAGAGACTGATGTTTATTGTCGTTCACAAAGGGCAGCTCCAGCACAAGAGGTATTTGGTAAATGGCTTCGAAAAACATCAACACAGACATTGCCAGCCTAGTGATTATTTAACCACTAGGTGAAAAAAAAATTCAATGGTACAGGAAAACAGCATTGCAATGTGCTTCACCATCACGGTTTTCAAACAGTTGAATAGATTTGGTCACACTCTCAGCAACAGCCTCCTCCCTCTTGTACGTTTTGAGGCTGGTGGCAGGTGTGGATGCCAACTCTGGGGCTGTGAGCTGGTACCCACACAGCACCTCCACAAACCGCGTACGTTACTACAGCCCTTCACTAACCGTTTGTGTACATACACACACGCCCCTGCACGCATCTATCTGTGCACGCACGGGAAAATCCATGTGCTCTGACACGTAACTGAAATGTGAGAGCGACTTTGATGTATTTCTTCTAAAGTGAAGGAGAAAACCCAACTTTGTGTGGGGTGTTCTCTGTCTCGCTAGATACAACTGTAATCACCGTTACAAAAAAAAAATAAATAAAATAAATGTTAAAAACTGTTGCAGTGCTGAGATGCTGACACATGCACTGCCAGTCATCGACAAAACCCACGCGGATAATCCTACCCAACCCACGGGGATAATACTGAGCGGCTCCAACAAACAAGCAGACCTCACGCTGCTGAGGAAGAGGAAGGCAAGGTGGAGGTGCTCACAGAGGCATCTCCAAAAAGCTCTTTTTGGCGAGGCATGGCTCACAGGAGCATACGTCTTGTGCCGAGCAAACTTAAGAAGTCTGAGTTGTTTTCACCAGTCAACGTAGCTCTAGTCCATACCTCCAAACTCATTTTCTTAACAAGACTCCAGGTTAACCTGGCTCCAATCGGCTTTTTTGAAGTCAACTCAAGGGTTCACTTACTTTTTCCACTAGCATGTTGAACGTTGAGTGTGTTCAGTAAAGACATGGAGGATCAGAATTGGGTTTGTGCTGTTATTTTAGGCACATTCTATTTGTCAATACTCTCGACTTAGACAGACCACATTTTATGACAAATTAATGCAGAATACCAAGAAATTCCAAATGGCTCGCACACTTTTTCTTGCAACTTCTTCATTTTTCTTGTACCTTCCTGATTTTACATTCAGGACAATTTCTGCCGGCCTGCCCCTGTGAGGAGACCTTCAGGAGTCACCGAGTTTAGCAGCTCCAGCCATTCTCAGGCTGGCTCTGGACAGGTACGAGGGAAATAACCCACCGTGAGATGTCTTCCACACCAGCTAAATAAGCTAAATTGCTGCTGGGTGAAGATCAAGACACTTAAGGCAATGCAAAAGGACTTGAGAAAGTCCAAGGCCAACTTGGCAAAGAAGAAAATACAGGAGACTCAGAAGACATCCTTTGAAGAAGATGAAAACATGTCTAAATAAGGAACACAGAACAGAACAGTTAACTATAAAAGACCAGAAAATATCTTCAGAAATATTTGAAAAGGCAGCAGAAAAAGTAATAATAATCTTTCTCCAGGCCCCTCAGGAGCAGGAAGCCTGCCAGAGTCTATGGAAAAGATATAAAAAGGAACACTTGGGGAAAAAAAGAAAAAAAAAGAAGGTCAGAGTAGAAAAACTGAACTAATTTTCTGCGTTTGTATTCAGAGATTGGGCAGGCTCCTGCGCTGCAGAGCCTACCCACAGTCAAGAGGTGATACAACACACATGTACGACACAGAAAACTTCTCACAGGCAGCGCTGGGTGACCGGGAAGTGTGTAACCGATGTCAGGACAAATCATCGCAGCATAGCCTCGGGAAACTGTAGACCAGTGACTTGGACAGTTGGACCACAAAAAATTAACAGAAACTCTTTCAAGCAACAAAATAAGGGGATACACAGGCAAATACGACACATTGGGGAAATACAGCCCAGGTTTTGCGATGACTAAGGATGAATCAGAACAATTCTGGAGTCTTTTGAAAGAGTCACGACTACAAAAGAGCTGGACCAGAAAACCCGTCCTCATTTCCAAGAGATACATGCAAAGGTCCTTCGCTCAAAGTTCTTAACCTAAGCAGTTATGCGATCAGAAGGGGTCTTCACATGGATAAATAAACCACCAAGGATCGGAAAAAATACCAATTTTAGAAGAGTGGGTGGAAGAGGAGGAGCCATCATAGTCAGGCTCCAGGCTGGGGCACGTACTGGTTAATTAACAAACGGCTCTGAAAGGGATGTTCATGAAAAAAAAGGTTTACAGGCATGAAGTTACTCAGATCCTGCCAGGGAAGGTTTTGTATTGTGGTTGCACAAATTAATGCTTTACTAAAATACTAGAAATTACTTGCAATATTTGCCAGAGATTCCCAAATATTTCTAAACGCTCAAAAAGATCCTGGAATCCAGCCTCAACTATCATCTTTGATCACACCATATAAGTAAATATCTTACTGATCTTACAAAACAGCATTGTGAAGACCTATTGACTATACAGACAAATACTTTCAGTACGTTGACAGTATCCGTAAGTCTAGCAGGATTTTCTGAAGAGAAAGCACTGCTGGCAGAAAACAGGACCAGTCTGCAACATTTTCATCCGAAGAGCATCATCTGTCTCCAGCCCAGTATGATCCAGCAAGACGGGGTTATCCAAATGCTTGGCACGCTTGTCAGAAGAAATCAGAATAATCTTCAAAACATTTTATGAACAAGGCTTCACTAATTTTCCATCAGGAAAGCGCCTGGGAAAGCAGTGATAGTTTTAGAGGCTGTGAAATTATGTCGGCAAATCCAGCAAGGGGAAGGTCTCCTTTTTCTTTACCGCAAGATGTATTTAAGAGGGACACTTTGGAGACCTACGCTCTGGTTACAGAGCTACCTTTCAGCCCACTCGAGTTAGTTTTTACTTATTCTGGTATGTTTGTAAATGATTTTAGAACATTTAGTTACTATGGTAAATTCTACAACAATCTTGACTGTTGATTTAGTGTGAAACAGAGCAAAATCAGAGCTATGGTAAACACGAAGCACGTTTAATTCCTGATTATGCTAAAATGCTAAATGTTGCCTTTAAAGATTCTTTATACACATATTTCACAGCACGGAACAGATGAAAAAAATAGGACCTGTGTTTTAACAACTTTTTGTTCAATATCTTAAAAAAAGTCGTGCTTCCCACGTGGGCAGAAGTCACTTAAAGCGGACTTACCCTACATTACACATCTATTTAAAAGCCAAATCACAATATTAAAATTATTTATTTGCTTTCCTTTTCATGTCCTTTCTTACATTAGAGCTACTGGACAAACTATCGACATAATCAAGTCACCTTATTCACGAGATATCTAAGGAATTGTAGCATGAGCTCTCCTGCCCCAATTGGCCCATGGCTTCACCTCTAGCAGGTACTAAATTTGTATAAAAGAGGCCATATTCACCTGAACTAGGAAGTAGGATGTATATATATACATATATATATATATCCCCTAGATGAACACGCTGCACATGCTCACTCCTTCCTTTCATCACACTTTGAACCTTTTTTCTGTGCGAGAAGGTCAGGAATGCATAAATCTCCCATTTTCGTCCGCAGCTCATGCAACAATGACCTCAACAGCTTTCGTTCTTCTCGCTTTATCTCGTAACACAGCTGCCCCTTCCAGCTCGCAGTCTGGAGGAGAGCATTTGCAGAAGCAAAACCTGCTACTTCCAGTACTTACCTTCTTATAAAAGAGGCCAAATTCACCTGAACTATGAAGTAGGATGTATATCTCTGTATGTATCTATCTCTATCTATCTATATATCTATATCTCCCCTAGCAGCACATAGCAAAGCCTTCTGCCATAACGAAGGACAGAGAAGAAACACGCCAGCAAACAACAGAATCTCCCTCCTCTCAGAACCGCACACCTCAACTTACAGCGCTACTGAAACCAGCGGCTACCAGCCTACGAATCTCCCAAACAATTGCCAAACTTGACAAAATTCACCCGTTTAAACATCACGTACCACAGCAAAAAAATTCTTTTTATCGGTAGCGATGACACACAGTCCCAACCTTGTTCCCCTTGAATTCAGGAACAAACCTGTCATCATCGTTAGTGGGATTAGAACCGGACTGTAAATATATAAATATTCTGTTTGATCAAAACTATGCTGCTGTGGAACCCCGACTCTTCAATCCCAGCACGCGTGCATCCATTTACTCCAAGCACCTTCTGCAGGCAAATTCCCTTCTAAAAGGGATCAGAGGAGACAGAAAGTTTATACAAAGAAGCGTTTTCAGCTGATATAAAGAATATTGCCTTTAACACCATAGTCAGCTTTTCCTTTAAAAAGCAAAGTGTTGCAGCTAAAAGCCCACAGGGAGTGGTGAAAGTGTCCCTATATCCCGTTACCGGCAAAACGCCCACGCAGGAGATTTTGGTAAATGCACACTCGTTAAAAAAGGGTGCCCTTTGGAAATGAGCTAAAAAAATACACAACTCGGTATTAGCAACATGTAATAAATACAGTCCATTGCCACCACTATAAGTCTTGCTCATGTCGGGGGGGACACAGACTCCCCATTTCTAACAACCCCCAAATCCACAGATATTTTTTCATTCGTTAGGGTCCCTGGTACAGAAAACAATTCTGTAACGTTGACCTGAACACAAAAATACTCTTTGCTTTATGCACCGCAGCTTCCTATACCTAGCACGGGGAAAGCACGGCTCTATTTCATTTGCTGTCCCGTTTCCTTTCCAAAATATCTTTTAAATGTTGGTCAAATGACAGCAACACATTGTAGCAACTTACTTCTTTTGGTACATAGCACCAAGAAACCCTACCAAAGCGACTTTTTTCCAATATTCTGGCGCCACAGGTTTCTGAACAGTGTCATAAACCCCCAAGCGCATTCAGCTCCTGCGCAGATCCTCCAGGGAGATTGTTCTACAGAGGTTACGCTGAGCATGTTTTCAATACATCCGACGAGTTCTTGCATAGGAAAATACTGTCACATAGTCACTGACCAGGGTTATCTCATATGTTCTCTTCCAATTTTCTTCCCATCTCATATTTTAAAATGTCACCTTACAGATTTTTGGATATTGAGCTCCAGTCAGCTAATGGACCGGTCTCCATCCATCATACATTCTGGGTTTTTTTTGCTGGAAACCTTCAGCAGAATTTCTTTAAAGCCACAGGAAAAAAAATAAATCTTAAGAGAAATGACAGCATCGCATTGTTGAATACAAAAATAGTTTGCACTTTCAGAAATTTCAGGTGAAAGAGACTTATGTAAATATTCAATCACTTACTTTGGTAGAGTTTTCAAGTGATTTTCTCTCAACTCCAAAATTCGCAATTTGACAAGTCTAGAAATATGACAGAAAATAATTAGCTCCTTCGACGAATTAGTTCAGGAATCTGTAAGAATGATTTGAAACCACATGTTTCAACCAAAAAAAAAAAAAAAAGGAGTCTGCTTAATGCACAATAGCAGGATGTTCTGTTACCATGGGGCTGGATATGGTACAAAATATAATCAGAATTAAACAGCTTCATGTAAAGACAGAGCTTCAGGTAAGAGTGTATCTGTCCTTATCTGAACTCTGCTGAAAAGCTTCGACATCTATCAAGTTCCCACAGCAATTTTAATCTATTTGTATTCATTATTCAAACATAATAAGAGTTAATTTCTCTCAAACATTTCCAGATCTATTAAAAGGCTGAGAAGCAATCGCTCTTTAGTTCACTTTTGCATTTTTTGAGGGCTGAATTCTACGTCTCCATACAGGCAGAGCGATCCTACAGAACGGACATGCCTGTAATTGTCTGTATTTAAAACCTAAAATTAAATTGAAATAGAAATTAAATTAAAAATGCATGTAAGTGCCGGCACGCATTCAAATCTGGGCACACACCAGTACCTTGCGGCTCCGTATCACTGGGCAAACTCCAACGGGCAACATTATTTAAGCCATTTAAATCTCACAAAGGAGAAGGTTTGGGGCCACAAGTATAAACATGTGTTTGTGAGAAAAGTTAAAAAAAGACCACCCGTGACAAAGCTTTCAATAGTTCTCACAACACCAGTTTTCTGTCTAGTGAAACCTCAGGCTTCCCAATATTACACTTTTCTAAAAAGATAAGAAGTTTTTTTTATTTTTTCCTACCAAATAAAGTAGGAAACATTTGGAGTCCTACAGCTGTGCTTAACCAGGACTAAAACCGACTTGAAACGAGAAACGCGGCAAGGCGTTTGCGTGATGCTCAGCTAGACCCTGCTCAAACTTTACTCACAGAACTAAATGAGACTATAGCAGAGACTAACTGAATATTACTGTACCAGAGGATATAAAAAAAGCACTAAAATAACACAGGAACTGGCATAATTTAGTTAAAATACGCATTTGTTAAAAAAAAAAAAAAAAGGTCTGTGCTTTCTGCTGAAAGATTTAGAACAGCAGACATGTGCTTAAGTAACAAAAGTTATTAGACAAAGTACCAGCAAGGCTTTAGAAGAGCATCATGAATATAAACCCTACTGGCAGGATAAACTGCAGGCTATTTCATAGATTTATTTCTCCTTCATATTTGACCATAACGTGTGGCTCCAAACGGCAGAAGCTCTTAGGATTTACTGGGATGTTCCAAACACTCCTCAGACGCAAACAATGACAACTTTGCTCCCTTCTTCTTCAACAAGGACTCCCTAGCAGGTGTTCCAGGCTGGCCAGTCCCTCCCACAGCTGGATAAACTGGACATTTCTGCCTGACCTGCGTGGTGTAAGGATCCACTGCCCTCTTACACAGTCACGGCGATTTGTGTTAACTTCGATTTTCCTTCCTGCTTTGTCCTTATCTAACCCTTTGGGGCTCAGCTTTTATGCATTTATTTTCCCTCTCATTCCACATCTTTTCTGCTCCACTGTCTTTTGAACCTTCCCTTACTCTGGCTTTCACACTTTTCCTTTGGTTACTCCACCACACCAGGTCATTTCTTTCCCACTTGCAATACTTTTTCTTTCCGCTCATTTTTCAACAGGCACAGACTGTGGGTTTTTTGTTTGGGTTTTTTTTTTTCCCCTTGCCACAATATAATAACACATTCGATCACGGACCGGCCTCTTCTTCAATTCCCATTTCTTCTCACCTCCTTACACCACCAAAGAGCACCACTTCATCATAAAATTCTCGCTGACACAACAGTCCCTCTAACAACAACCATTCATCAAATAAGGACTGAGAAGCCCGAACCTCTTTATTTTTCGTTATTTGGGTTTGCTCTGTTAGGCTTTTTTTCCAGCTTTAAAATGGTTCCTTAAAGCCTTAAACTGGGTTCAAATGAAAGCGCGGTGTGCTTCGATGACTAATTCTTACCTTCCAAAGTTAGCTGGAAGAAACTCCAAGAAGGCATCATTTAGATAGAGCTGGGTCAAATTTAGAAGCTGTGTAAAGCCATCTGGCAGCCTTAAAAAAAAAAAAGCAGTGAAAAGCTTAATGCTCACACCAAAGTTGCTATGGAAATAACAACAACGTATATATAGAAAGAGAGAGATGACTTTCTCTTTCACCTTCTTTTTCTACCCGAATTCTCAAGAGCAACTTGTTACAGACAACATTTTTGTCCGTTCCCATCTTTTCCACACCGCTGTAACCACAGGAAATGCAAATGCCTGGCACAGTCAAGCCTCTTCTTCCTTCCCAGCTCAGGGTTTTAAGTCAAAGGTATTTTCTTTCTTTCTTTCTTTCAATTTTTTTTTAACCGAAATAGTAAAATCATCCTTTCATCCTTTCTTCCCCTTTATTTTTTTAACTGGAAAAGTAAAATCATTCTTTCTTCCTTTTTTATTTTTTTTAAACTGGAATAGTGAAGTCACCCTTTCATCCTTTCTTTCTTTTTTATTTTTTTTTAACTGGAATAGTAAAATCATCCTTTCATCCTTTCTTTTTATTTTTTTTTTAACTGGAATAGTAAAGTGATAAAGTCATCCTTTCATCCTTTCTTCCTCTTTATCTTTTTCAACTGTAAAAGTAAAATCATTCCTTCTTCCTTTTTTAACTGAAATAGTAAAACCATCCTTTCATCCTTTCTTTTTAATTTTTCACCCACTCAACCTCTCATCTCCTTCACCCCACTTTATAAACCATGGCATTACCACACAGATCTTTATTTTTGCACTACTATTTCAAGTTTTTGGAAGGAATCAGGGTTGCCGGAGCCCCAGCCAAGAGGTGCCGGCGTGCGGGGACGCGGCCTGGCTCTGTTCCCAAACACACCGAGCACCAGCCCTGGGTTCAAGGGCGGCCGGACAGCGACTGCTTTGCCAACAATTCCTTTACGATGCGGGAAGACACCACATTGGTCACCCAGCACACAGCTCTTTTCACAGCCCCATCAACCCGGGATTTAAAAAAAATAATAAAATACTAAAACCTAAAAAGCTTAATCCTGCAAAAGAACTCGATCCAACGCTTTTAAATTTTAGTTCCCTTTGTGCAAATTTCCTGCCCTTGCAGTACGCGAACACACGCTGCTGATACTCACTTAGAGACTGGATTGACACTGGCTTCAATAATTGTTAAACACTTACAACATTTAATATTTTCTGGAAAATCTTGAATCCCTGGAAAAACATTGAAAGGATTATTACAAACACGTTAAAAAAAAAAAAAAAATCTGTTTCACTTGTTTTGTTCCTAAGTGAGTTGGTTCGGCATTTTCGGATCGGGTTTAAGCTATCATGGGGAGAATACGCACATTTTAGTGGTACAGCCTAAAAGTTGATACTTCAGCATTAAATAAACACAGCAGGAGAGATAATATGCCTTGTACTGAAACTATTATGCTAATGCTTCATTTAAATAATCTTCCAGAGTTAAATTCTGGCGTCATTTGTACTGATATTTGCGCCTTCCAATTTTTTTCAGAACTGCTTATCTTTTCATTCTTTGCCTCGTGCTCTCTCAGGAGAACACACGTAATCCTGAGAGTCTCTAGACCCAAACTGATAAGAAATTCTTCAAAAATTTGCAGGAGTGCCTAAGCCTCATTTTCGAAACAAAGACACCCAGGTTCAGACGTGCAAAAGGTTTTAGGCACATAAATATGGAAATACGGAATTCTGGAAATGTGCATCAGCAAATTAGTTGCCGGCTACGTAAATCCTGGCAGCTGTTTACCTGCAGCCTTATGTGCTTAAATACATCACCAAAAAAAGTGAAAAAAGAAAAGTTCTAAGCCCCTTTGGAAAGTGGAATGGTTCGTAAGTGCACCGATATGCGGTCTCCCACTCCTATTTCCAACATCCATTGGTCACAAGTCAGCACAGTATACTTTAAATACATATATATACACATTATAGATAGATATAGATGAGATAGATTAGATATAGATATAGATGATATAGATTACATATATAGATATAGAAAGAGAGAGATAGAGAGAAGAGAGAGAGAGAGAGAGAGAGAGAGAGAGAGAGAGAGAGAGAGAGCAAGGTTTATTTTTTTAAAAAGAGAAAAGTAAATGAGGTAGATCTCTACTCAGACTTCTCAAAAACTGCCAGAGAGGAAACCAGCACACAATCTAGAAAGAAGAGAGAGTTTTCTAGAACATGAATCTGTTAATCGTTAGCAATTGAACTTCATTACTCCTCATATTCAGTGTGATTCTTGAAAATACTTCTACTTTCGGTCTCTTACCATTTTTACTGATATCAAGTTCTTTGAGATTAACTAAGCTAGCAATAGTGGTTGGCAGACTTGACAGGTCGTTGTCTGGTATGCTCAGCTTGCGTAGAGCTTGACAGTTGAACAGTTGCTGCAACAGAAAAAAAAAAGACTTTACAGCATTTCAGGAGAAAGATCAGCTGGAAATCATTATTTATACGCAGAAAGCAACAAACGCCGCAACACACAACTTTGCTGCAGAAGACTTCAATAACGAAAAAGCTATTTGGAAAAGCCGTTGTTTGAGAAGGCGTTCTTCCAGGCTGCTCGATAGCAGAAAAAAACCCCAACTTATGCACAGTTGACAAGAACAATCAAAGAGTTGATTTGTTGCAGGAATGTTCCGAAAGAGCTTTCTGTCAAAACCTGCGCCCTCGCTGCAATCGACATTTTGTAGGTACATGGTATTTTCTATGTGGCATATCGATTCAACTTTTTTTTTTTTTTTTGTGGCTTGCGGTAAATTAAAATAGGCGACTTTGGAATGTTGTGGTAGGTCTTAAAATACTGCGATCGCCTGCAGAAGAAATTTGCTATCTTCAAGGAATTAAATGCTTTGGCATGATCAAAATGATATGCTCCTTAAGTCCTCTTCCCCCCAAAAAAATCAGGAGTGAATTCTAATTTTTAATTCAAATTCAAATGTTATGTCAGAATTTCCACTGCAAAACCAAACCCTCATTTCAGCCTGAAGTAATTGAGAGGTTATGCTGAAACCACCTATATAACATGGTGCTTTCCTCAAGGAATAGAACACCTTACACATAAAAAAATCTATAGAACAACCATATCAAGAGAAAGCAAAAGTCACCAGAGTTACTCAGTTCATAACTTCCGGCAAATAAGAACTCATCACACGGCCCCAGAAAATTCAGTGGGTTCCAGAGAAGAACAACTTCTCTTTGCAGGCATCTCACAAGGGTCCTTCAAACGTTAGGGTTAGCTTTACAGCAGATTTAGTCTTTCTTTCAGATGTCTCTATCAGAATAAAGTCGATAGACTCGTCTACAGGCACTCTGAGAACATCGAGCAACTTGACTGCCTCGGTGAAAATCTCAGCCAAGTATTCAGAGAGAAGAAAATTAACACAGCGACGGTACGCAAATGCCAGCCTGGGACTTCACTTCAGTGGATTTCAGATCATTTCGAAACTGCATTTTTCTACCATAACTTTCTATCCATAATCCTTCAGCACAGTCCTCCTTTTCCTTCAACAAAATCTATTCTCAGCAAAAACTGAAGGAATAAAAATGAACAAATAAAAAAAAAAACCGCTCGGCAAGAGAAGTGCCACACCACCACCGCCATCGCCTTCTCGCCGAAAGACACTTTTCCAGATGCCTTTGTATGGACAGCTTTTTCAATCTAATTTATAGAAAGAGCCAGAACAATTACTGCACACCCTGGGAGCCAAACTCGATTACCCATTGCTGCTTGCAGACAATGTTAACAAAGGGAAATATCTCTCAAGGGGAGGAGGAATTCCTCTGCAATGCATCTGAGAGCGCCTGCTTTTTCTCTTTTTTTAAGGCGGCGCATCACTTTGGACAAGACTGGAAAAAATGTAATAAGCTCTAGGGTTTGCTCCCGGAATTTCTAGTCTTGCTTCTGCTGTAATTGTCACACTGGGTGTCCATATATTACTTTCATTCCTTTCAATCTGGAAACCAAGTTGGTGCTAACAGTGCTGTGACCTGAGTCATGATGACCGGGCTGTTGTTCTCCTATCTCGAGTTCCTGACAACACAGCGAGAGCTCTTGTCGGCTTCCAGGGCCACCAATATGAAATTTCTCATCTTTACTTCCCCTAGGCATGGCTGTGAAACAGATTGGTTAACGTACCAGGGCAATTTGGTGTCAAGATTACCAGTAAGTGATGTTTTCTAGCTTTGCAGAGCAGAAACGCGATTTCTCACCCACAGATCTAGAACAAGGATCCAATCAACGCCTTTAACGGCAACTATAACTTACGTATGAAATATGATGCAAAAGAAAAACGTGGATAATTCACAATAATTCACAATACCTACTCATGTATGTGAGCTACACCTTAGTACTGATCTCAGCACCATTTATGCACTGGTTCTATCATTTGTTCTCGGTAAGACAATTAAGTGTTAAGACGTAGCCTCTAATTCCAGAAGTATCTTTAGCATCGTTGATGTCTGTTTAACCAACACAGTGAAACTCCGTGGTGGCCATCTCTAGACTGTGTTGTTACGACAGGCAAAATGTTCCTAAGGCATTAACAAACCAACTGTGTCCACTACGGATGAGGCAAGATTTTTACTTTATATTTACAAAGGCAAAACTGCTGGGGAGAATTTTCACCTCATTCATGTTTTTCTAGATACTGATTGCCAACGACTCCACCTTCATCACCATCAATATTCTTTCTTACCAGTCATTAATTCATTTGAATCGTACAAATAGGGACACACTTGCAGCAGTTAATGAAGTCAAAGGCAAACAAAATAGAAGATTTGGCTAGATTTAGGGGAAAATAGAGAAAAAAATATATAGTAATCCTATAAATTCTTAAAGAAAAGAAAATTATTAGAAATTGGGAGCTAGAAATCCATTTCTAATGAAGACAGCAGAAAAAAAGCATAATTGTGATACACAAACCTTACGGCAACAATTGAAAAAAGGCAGAATTAGTTTAATACATCAGTTTAATGCAAAATTATTTATTGGTTTCTAGAGTATCAATTAGCACTAAAAGTGACTAAGGGAGATAAGGACTCAACAGAGCTCTTACCTTTGCTTTATCCATTAAACTTCTAAGCATGATCAAGCATTTAACGATGGAAAACTTCAAAATAATATTGTAACTTCAGAGGCACATAACATGCGGTAAATTGCAAAACTCGACAAAAAAAATTTCCTTTGGAAAAGTTATTTGAATTTGTATTTACAGAGAGAGGTAAGTTCTGCTATGGTAGATCGTAACATGTGATGCCAAAGTTAATGTTTAGTACTATAGTGCCGTTTGAAGCAAACAACAGCATTCTGTCTCCTAGAATATTATTTAAATAGCAGAAAAAAAAGTTCAGAGAGGCAGCAAAAACATATCTGAAGCAGGAAATTTGACAAAGAAATTATTTGGATGGTTTCATTTATGGTAACTATTAATAAAGGGTTAAGAGAAGAAATTATGAATGGTATAAAGCAAGCAAATCAATGCTGCCATTATCCTCTTATGCAAGGCCAAGACTATGTTAAATGAGGGATTTATTCAACCTTAAGACTGATTAAAAGGACTTCTTCCATACATAGTATTTCCTTCAAAATATTATTTGCAACAGATTAAAAACAGTATAGCAAAAATCCCTGGCTGAATTAGGGACTCTCTATATTCTTCAGCATGATTCTTCAGTGGCATAATTAAAATATACAAGGTTAACAATTATTATTAAAAGACAAATGGTCCTGAAGGTATTCATTAGCAGTAAAATGGCCTTCACCACAATCCATTTTGTATTTATGGGGACAGAAAAAATAGCTGTTCTCTGCCATCCTTTCTAGAAGCAGGAGAGGTAAGGCAGTTCTCCGCATGGGTTTTCTGTGACACTTCAAAGATTGCAGCCAGCCTGTCCTACCATCTGTAAAGAATTTGTTGATGGAGTGAGCAATCTTTAAGCAATGAACCATCACATCCGAATAAAGGAACTCCGTGTAATGGAAAAAGTACGTTTGCTACATTTGTAAATAGAATTTATATAAAGTCTCTAGGCAGTGTAAGTAAGAAATATGTGGAGAGATGATGAAGACTGGGTTACAGTGGAACAATGTTTAATTAAAGACTTGCAAACGTCTTTCATTATTGTCAAGAAAAATTCAATTAAGGAGTGGATTACATTACTTCATGCTTCATTATGCAGATAGCACCTGCTATTAATTTGTTTTTCCACTACCTTGCCTTCTTTTGTTTCCAGAACACTTAAGTTACAGTAACTTTGAATTCCTTAGAGTAAACACTAATCATCAGAAGAACAGATCTCACTGCAGGACCTCATGTGCAGTTAGAAAAACACCGCTCGGACAGGACCAGTATTTGCCCCAGAAGGACAAATGATTAATCCTGACATGTCGCTTGCTTTCGATGGCAGCGCTACTGCAACTGCAGCATCACACACCCCACTGATTAACGTGCTCCAAAAAAAATGCCACATTCATTGTTGTCAAGAAGTAATTTTTTTGGCTAATAATTTTCCAACTTCAAGGTTTCAAGGAGGTGGCCCCGCTCCTCCGCAGGCAGGAGCATCTGCAGGAGCGGGTGGCTCAGCTCTTGGGGCTCTTCAGAGAGGGCATAAAACCCCTACAACTGGTCAAAATGCAATCGATTCTCTAGAGTTAAGAGCCGCGACTTTTCCCACAAGCAAGCAGGTCTCCTGGTCAAGAGCAAGCCTCGTTTCCGAGCTGCAGCACATGCCGGACGCACATTTAAGAACACGACTCGGACATCCGTACCACGGGCAGAACAGTGATTACCTTGGGTAGCTCTTCAATTTGATTGGCATCTAGGTAAAGCTCCTCTAACGTCCGTTCAAAGTTAAAAACCTCCTTTGGCACCTGCTGCAGGCCACAGTGAGAGTAATCTAACACGGAGACGATTTCTTCTTCGCCACGAAAACACCGGCAGGGCACCAAGCGGCCGATAATTTTCCTTTTGGTTGTCATCTCCAAGCAGCATACTGAAGGAAAAGGGGAAAAACAGTTTTCTGAAACTATGAACAGTTCGGGGACTATTGCTTTAGAGTTATTAGCAAGATTGCAGTCCATTAAATACAGTTTTTCCTAGGGGTTGTCTGTAGTCTGCATTCTCCATTTCTTATTCTGTCTTTCTAGAAAACGTGAAAAAGCAAGATCTGCCAGCACCATTGCAAAAAGTGAGCTCAGCACATCACCTGCTCTCCTACACAGGGGTAGAAGGTGTCAAGACCGTGTACAACTTTAATAGTGACAATCAGCTGTGTAAACCCTTACACACATGGGTGTGTTCGTCAGAGAACGCACAAACCGTTGGCGTTTCTGCTTCGTGCTTCAGTCCTTTGCCCAGCTGGGATGCAAGTCACCGAAGCGAAGACGACAGAACCGTTTGGTTCTGGTTTCCCCTGACAAATGCCCCCTTGTATCACACCCAATTGCTCTGAAATCAAGAGTTCCTCAGCTTTCCACACTCTCTTCCAACCACACAAAGGCTCTGTAAACCTAACTGGTTACAAAACCAGAAGTAGCCCCAAACAAGGCAGTTGGTTTACCTGTCGTTCCTGTTCCTCTCGCGTGACTTTAGTCAGTTGAAAACTCAGGTAAGGGACTTAACGGAAAGGCCATGAATTTTTCTGTAGTAAAATTAGTGCATAGTAAAGTTTTTCTATAGTAAAAAAACACCAGGAAAACTCAGCACAGACTCCTAACCCAAGTCGTGTAGATCTTCCCTGCACACACGAGTCAGATGAGTGCCCCCAACTCACACAATTGTGTCTTGCTATTTTTCAGTGGAATAAAAATACTTTAACTCCCTACCCGGGAATTGACAGAATGCTCAATAAAGCAGATTTTATACATGACAATCGATCTCTAAATCTGGAATAGATATTGATATTTTTAGAAGTTATTTTAACATCATTATAGATAAAACAGGCTGTTCTGAAACATATTGCCACAAAGCCAGGAAGGGCTAAACCTTCAACTCCCATTTTCTAAACCACTTACAAGGTTTTGAGCTATGTATATGAAAAAAATGCACAAAATTAGTCCAAGTAAAGCGAAATAAGGCTCATAAGGATCCTTTTTCATGGGATGCCAGTGAGAAAGCAACTGTATATTCAGGCAAAATATCAGTGAAGATAGCTGGTGTTGCTCATGCCACCATTTATCCAAAATGTAAGACAAAAGAATAATGTAATGGGTCAGATAATGCTCCACTCATGGATCTCTGTGACTTTTTGATCACATAATACGTCGATATTTTGGAGATAAATAGAACACAAGTTCTATCTCCTTGCTTAAATTCTATTAGCACTTACTCTGCCTCTAGTCACCCCAACAAGACGAGCACACGGATACTGTCAGAAGAAATACTGGTTTCCCACCTTCTCAAGACGACTGACATATTGACATGAACAACAGTGCTTATTCATCTGGCAGCACCAGTGACACCCTTTCTGGCGGCTGATTTTGGCTTAAGGGTAAAGCTTAAATCAGAGAAAAAAAAACCCTCGTAACCCAGCTTGATCGGATGCCAAGTTTGTGGGTACGACAGAGAAGTTGCATCTAAATTATGGTCAGCTGATGCAAACTTCTGCATAACACAGCGTAGCTAAACTTCTGTGAAAAACTGAACACTCTCAGGTATGAAAAAAGAAGCAATTCATTTACAAGCTAATACATCACAAAATCTGAGAGTTTTGTTCCAGTTCCACGGTGTAGTGCAGAACACAAAGAGACCCCCAGCTAAAATTTACGGACGCCACAATCCACTCGGATTTACTATGAATTTTGATTTTAAATGTTTTTCATTTAAATTCCTTACACCAGGAACACTAGATCCCCAATCAGATTTCATACACAACACTGTGCCTGGTCCCGGGTCCACGACTGGCACTCAAAATTTCTTGTGATAAAGAAATATTTACTTTAGAACACTGCCTTAATTTTCCTCTGGAAATAAGGCTGTTGCCTTTGCAGCTTCAGATCCGTTGGTTGATTTCAAACACATTTGGGAGGAAATTACTTTGATTGTTGTTTTTTTATCTTAAAGAAAAATAATTTTGCATTTATCACTTTTCATTTAAGGCAGGACAAGTCCCAAGGCTCTGCTCCAAAGAAAGTCCAGTTGGAGAATGATCCACCACACCAGTACCGCTCCCAGTTCTCTTCCAGATCCTTGTTTTTTGTAATAGAATCATGGAATTGTCAGGGTTGGAAGGGACCTTAAAGATCATGTAGTCCCAACACCCTGCCATGGGCAGGGTCATGCCCCACTAGATCAGGCTGCCCAGAGCCCCATCCACCCCGGCCTGAAAAACTCCCAGGGATGGGGCTGCCAGCCCCTCTCTGGGCAACCTGTGCCAAGGTCTCACCACCCTCATGGGGAAGAACTTCTTCCTCACGTCCAATCTGAACCGACCCATCTCTGGCTTCAGTCCATTCCCTCTAGTCCTGTCACTGCCCGACACCCTAACAAGCCCCTCCCCAGCTTTCTTGTAGCCCCCTTGAGATACTGGAAGGCCACAATAAGATACTGGAAGGCCACAACCCCAACTCCCTCAGTCTGTCTTCACAGGAGAGTTGCTCCAGCCCTCTGAGCATCCTTGTGGCCCTTCTCTGGACACGCTCCAGCACGTCCAGATCTCTCTTGTGCTGTGGGCTCCAGAACTGGACGCAGGACTCCAGGTGGGGTCTCACGAGAGTGGAGTAGAGGGGGAGAATCCCCTCCCTCACCCTGCTGGCCACGCACCTCTTGATGCAGCCCAGGATACGACTGATTATCTGCTTGGGGTGCTATCTGCTCCCTCCAAACCTGGAGATGGGGAGCAGCATGGCCACCAACACCAACCTGCGCCACGTCTTTCGTCCCAGTAATCCTCCCCTACCCCGAACACACACACACACACACAATGGAAACGGGTGGAAACTGTAAAAGGCCTGGTGACCAAACATGGGCTTCACAAGAAGAAGGGAATTAGCCATCAAGCTGCCTCTTTGTATTCAAGCACGGGATGCAGCATTTGCAACTGCCTATTTCCAACCTTGACACAACAAAAATAAATGCCCTTGGAATATCAAATTATTTGTAGCTTTCCAGCCATTTGAAGATAATGAAGAACTGAACAGTGGCATGTACTTCAAAAGCTACTCAGAAAAAAAATAAATTCTTCCCATAGGCATTACAACGCACTTAGCTCTGCATTATATTTCTCCGCTGTAAGGCACACATGCAAAACAAACCCCACGTCTCATTTTAATAGAAATCCAGAACAATAAGTCTAACAGGACAGCTACGGAGCGCACAAAAAAAAAATGAAGCAATGGAACTGTACCAAAAATAGCATTTACAACAGCAAAAGCATTTTGCAAAAGTTTTTCCTCCTGTTTATGTAAACAAAAGTATTTCCATTATTGCCGTTCATAAAAATAGCTGCGATTTCTTACTCAACAGAAAATTGGTTTAAAAATCAGAAAGGAAAAAATGCAGAGGGTAAATCAAAGTGATTTAACTACTTCGCTTTCATCAAAAGCTACGGTGAGAACCAATCGTCACAATAAATTAGGTTGGTGGCATTAATTGGTTATCTACCGAAACCGCCCTCTTCAGGAAAAAAGGGCACAAAACCAAACCAGAATGGGATCTGGATAGCTGAACAAGAAGAAAATTTAAGAAAATATCAATACTGGAATAAGAAAGGCCCTTGAACATGAATTAAGGTGTCGTGCTAAGACTCTGTAAGAACAATTAGCATGAAGTAGCTCCACTGCAGAAACTGCTGCTTAGAGCTGATTTGCTGAAAGAACGGCCAAGGGAACATAAAAACTTCAATGGCTTTTGCTAAGAAGTGGCTTTGCATGTGTCCATAGTCTGCTCCGTTATTTACCCTTCGCAAGTAAGAAGAAAACAAATGAAAACCTCTAAAAAAAAATTGCCTGGGATTTATATTGTCCTTTGCAGTAAGTTGAGAAAGCACCAGTGCAGAATTCATGGACCTGTGGTACAACTGAAAGGAGTAAAATTTCATGCTCTGCGGACTAATGGTAATTAAACTCTCTCCTAATCTCAGTACTATTAATTCCTACCCTGGACTAATTCCAGCTTTGGTAATCACACTTTTCTCACCTACATTTTATTCCCTCATAATTTCCATAAAGCTTTTCTTCTGGTGGTTACTCACTGTACGATGACTGCTACTGGAGATCCTCGGCAACAAAGCTGAAGTCGAAATAAGAGTCGACAGAAAAAAACTTTGGGAGGCTGAGTCACCATACAGATGACGCTTTATAAAATTCCTACTTCCTCACGGAAACATCCATGTTCTTCCCCATTTAAACTACTGAAAGAAATCTAATTTTCCGTAGCTGAGTACGACGGGGTATTGCTCATCATACGTCACCTACTGTACACTCCAAAAGATCTGTACCACGGTGAAAAATCAAGAGATTTCAGGCTGTCTACTCAGCCCCACGTGCAAGAACATTGAATTTTCAAAGCTCGTCAGACCACCCAGAGGAATGTTCAGCAACTCGGCAAGTGATAAAGACTGCCCTGCCAAGGCGGTGCCAACAGGTGGATTTTTTTGAAAGAAAAAAATCTAGAAAGAAAAGTACACCTATTTACAGTTTTTTGAGATTCTGGTTAAGGAAATTTCTTAATAATTAATTCTATGCAACTGCATTCATCGTAAACTGCAAAGTACTGCTTCTCAACAATTCAGAAATGAAACGTAAACACATTTTTCCCCACAAAAAGTTTAAAAATCTTATGACCTGTTTTCTCAATGCTTTTCAAAAAAAAAAATAATTCTTTCTTGGACGAGATTAAAGAAACTATGCAATAAGCATAAATATAAACTGCTATTTATCAGCTTTATGCAAGCATCTCATTATCATCTGCAGTTTACTCTCTTATAAAGAAAATCCTTAATCTAAGAAAAACAGTAGTTTTACGGAAATGAATTACAATAAGATCTCATCTCTTCTCTTTTAATGGATCTCTTGTTCAGTAAACCCACTAATCGCTGTTTCTCAGTAATCACAGGAGAAGATGTTCTTCTTACCTATTTAAAAGACAGAGGCAGAGAAAATTGCTGTGTGGCTCACAAAACCCTGACTTAAAGATGGAACAAAATAGCTTGGCAAACTTCAAAACTTCAAGTATCTTGAAAGAACAGAAGAGGCAGCAATTTTTTTTTTTTTCAGAAGACGGGGTAAGAGAATTTATTTTTTCATCTCAGAAGCTTTTTCCTCTGCAGTGGGCCTACGCATGATCAGATATAGCCATTCTCCTTTTTTCCCCCTTGCAAAGTAATAAAAAATTTGCTTAAAAAAAACACAACTAGAAAATGCTGTATCTCTCCAAAAATATTTTTATCTAATCGGTTTAGTTTTATCCTAAAATATGCAAAGCCTTATCTTCAGTGTGCTTTACTTTTCCATTAACAGTGTTAAAAAACCCAAATAAGAACAAGTAGCAAGTGGCAATATTGGGCAAGCAATTCCAAAGAGCTGTAACACAAAAACTAGTTTCAAAATGGCTTCAGAATCCACTTGATTTCTTGTTCATAACGCGTTTAAGATAAGAATTCCCAAATACTCTATTTGAAACATCTGACTGTAATTATGAAGTCAACTCTCTTGGCCATTTTGGACCTGCAAAATTTCAAATGCATATATTTATAGACATGCTAAAAAAAAAAAGAAGTCAAATAACAATAACCAGACACCAAAGCAGTGGTAAGGCTATTTAAGAAAGTTTTCTGATTTGCAGAACCTTTGGTTTATACCAAGCTCGCTGCTTTATATCAAGCACGACAAGAATCCTTCTGTTTCCACAAGGAAACCAGCTCCTAAAATGCTGGATACTACTGAATTCTGTGCAGCTCCTTCTTTAAAAACATGCTATAACCTTTTAAAGTCTAGACTTTATGATGACAAAATCAAGTACAATTTTAAAAAACAGCTGCTTGCAGAAGACGGAGATTTGCCCTGACAAAAATGTACCAGGTGTAATTTGCCTAGAACACTCTGCTGAAAGAACAATTGAGGGAAAACAGAAATAATGGTGACCCTGACATTATAGATTTTTATTCCGCAACGCCGTCGGGACAGCTGATTACCTTACTCCTGCTTGCCCTCCTCATGCCACAGAGGAGCGTACGTCTTCTTCAAGGCCTTGAAAGTCTTCATTAAAACCAAATAGTTTTAAATGATCAAAGGCAATTTTAATTCTTAGATGCAAATGCTAGTTTTCTGACATCTTCTCCTGAAGTGTCAAGCAGACATATGAAGAAAAGAGGCAGTTAAAATGCTACTGTGAAAAAGTCCAGAATTTGCCTCCTTATAATGGACAGTACAAATCAGCTCCTCATTTTTGTGTTTCAGTAGAGATTCATTATGTATGTAATTTTTGGATGTATTTAATTTTTTGATATACCATTTCATTTAAGTATGCCTGTCTCAAGGGAGGTCTTCGTTCCCAAAATCGCTGCCTTAAGTCAATGGCTCGAGTCAAAACTCACATGGGAAGCAAACCAACAGGCACTAAGTGCTGTAGGACCAGCCTGTGTTGCCTGACAAAAATCTGTTGTACTCTTGAAATTTCATTAAGAAAACTGCAAGGAATTGCAAAGTTTAAAGGATCTGGAAGTGCCAGAAAGTTACTGAGAAATCCTGAAAATAAAAAAAAAAAACACTTGGAAGTCTGAATGAAAGCATCTCGAGGCTGAAATGAGTAATAATGGTAACATTTGCCAGAGGGCTCAGAAAATATTAATTATATTCAAAGCAGCAGACAACTCGCTTGGCTGATTTCTTTGTCGTACATCACAGATAAGTGATGATTTTTCCGTTCCCTTTTTCCTTCTCCTATTACCAGCATAATCAACAGCATTAATATGCTAATATGTTGGTTCCTTGCAGTGAGTGACACCATCGAGCTTGGAAATTCCAAACACATCAATCACCAAACCAGCCACAGCTTCCACCATCCTCTTCTACCTCTCCGAGAGGTCTCCCAGCGTGGAGGACACCTTCGACCCACCCGTGGCCACTTGTCACCAGCATCATCCTCGCTGATACCTCCTGGCATTGGCCAGCCATCCACTTTTGGTTTCTTTCTTCTAAATAACTATGCGCGCCGGTTCGGTGATTTACATCGTGCCCATCTTCAGTCTGGGTCACTGAAACAATGAGGCAACTTCAAAGATCTGAGTCATCTTAATTTTTTAGCGCAGCTTTTCAGCACTGTTCACACTGTAGGTATTTCTTGAGAAATGCAGGAAGATTGCATCTGCATATATGAGATATCACCCAGCTTTTAGTGCTGAAATACGCCACTCACCTTTCGGTTACGTGCATCTCTGTGGGAATCATCTTAGCGCCGTCCTGTATGAAACTCCTGTGAATTTTTACTCAATGCCTAACTCAATAACTCCATTTTGGACTTTTTATTCCAGCCAAGACTTTTTGTCTATAGCCATAATACCATACTTGTGACATGAGAATTAGGGTTATGTAAGTTCTTACATCAGTAGGGACTGCTACATTCCATATTCTCACAATTATCCCAATTCAAAACGAAATTCTGAAGAAATATAATCTGCTTACTCTTGGCCTGAAAGCCAGCATCCCTCTTCCTTAAAGCTCTATGTCACCAATACAATTTACATTTTCCCCCTGAAGACAGCCAAAAGGGAAGGCACGTTAAGGCCTTTGCAGAAGACATTTCAACACTGTTAGAAACAAATACACAACTTTGCTTATCCGTATCTGGAGAAAATTATCTTAACTTGGTAGAGGCACAAGAATGAGTGCACTTGAATCGGTCTCGAAGCATGGAGGCGACAAAACTTCTGAGAGCCAAAGCCATGAGTCTCTTGCCATTGCTTGGTTTGACCAGATCTCTGTCCTTTTCACCTCCTTTTCTCCATCTGAAGTCACTACACACTCTTTCGAAGGGGCAGTTTTACAGGTCCTCTTTAGAAGCAAGAAAAACATTCTACCAAAATGTCACGCTTGAGCCAGGTGAACGAGTCAGGCGTGTTGCTTTGATGTTCTAACCGGTACCTCAAATTTAGCAGTTTAGACATTGGGTTTGTATAAGCTATTTTTAATAGTTTTCATTAATCTTCCCCAAAAGATTAGGAAACTATGGTTCTAAAGGCAAGGTCGCAATAGCAGAGTTATTAGAATGCTTGCAAAGGGGGGATTTGCTTATCAAAGAGAAGGGTGTGAAATATTATCTGAATTATTTTCTTGCACAGAAATATTACGATAACCAGCGTATCTTACCCAGAAATGCCATTTAATGCATGATAATTTGATTCTTTTCATTATACTGCCATTATAACATTCTGCATTCAAGCCCATATTTAGCTTTTGCTAATCTCAAAATAACATAAGCGAGCATGAATAATCAGATTTCAAGCTTACCTTTTGTCTCCTGAGATTATTAACGACAGAAAGTTTCTCCATCTTTGCCACAAGATCTTGGATGCCACTTACGACTTGACCATCCCAAGATTTAGGAAGTTTGTGAAAAGATCAAAGTAAAATCTAAGATAGAATTCTTTCTTCAAAATATCAGTCAGTTATGAATTACCAGACCTTCAACCTCTCTCTGTGATGTAAGACCTAATCATTATCTTTTCTGACAAGGTATTATTTCAATTAAACTTTACTATTGGCCTTGAAACTTCTGAGTGAGATTTTTCTGAGTAAATGTTTTTTGGATGATCTTAGTCATAGACGATGACGATCCCAAGAACAAAGACAGTTTAGTCACAGTCGGGGTTGTTTTTTATCCTATTCTCCCTCAAGACAGTTTTCGCATAACCTTAAGGAAAACTCCAGTTTTGTTTCATTTCTTTTTATACAAGAACGGACAGAATTTCAATAATTTGTTGCGTATTAGTAGCACATGCCAAAAATCAATAATTATGCTCTTAATTATGGGGACTGCCCTGCTGGAGAGCAGCGCAGGGGAAAGGGACCTGGGGGTGCTGGTGGGCAGCAGGATGGGCATGAGCCAGCAATGTGCCCTCGTGGGCAAGAAGGCCAATGGCATCCTGGGGTGTGTTAGAAGGGGAGTAGCAAGTAGGTCAAGAGAGGTCCTCCTGCCCCTCTACTCTGCCCTGGTGAGGCCGCATCTGGAATGCTGTGTCCAGTTCTGGGCCCCTCAGCTCAAGAAGGACAGGGAACTGCTGGAGAGAGTCCAGCGCAGAGTCACGAAGATGATGAAGGGAGTGGAGCATCTCCCTAATGAGGAAAGGCTGAAGGAGCTGGGTCTCTTTAGCTTGGAGAAGAGGAGGCTGAGGGGTGACCTCATCAATGTTTATAAATATGTCAAGGGGGAGTGTCAGGAGGACGGAGCCAGGCTCTTTTCAGCAATGTCCAATGACAGGACAAGGGGCAACGGGTGGAAGCTGGAACACAGGAGGTTCCACAAAAATATGAGGAAAAACTTTTTCACTGTGAGGGTGACAGAGCCCTGGCACAGGCTGCCCGGGGAGGTTGTGGAGTCTCCTTCTCTGGAGACTTTCAAAACCCGCCTGGACGCGTTCCTGTGCGATCTACTGTAGGTGATCCTGCTCTGGCGGGGGGGCTGGACTAGATGATCTTTGAGGTCCCTTCCAACCCCTGACATTCTGTGATTCTGTGAATTGCAAGAAATTACAATCAGTTTGATAGCCCACCGTGCAGACAATTAAGTAGGAGGCTATCTCAAAGATGAGAAACAGCCTTCTTTGGGAAGCATACTTTCTGGAAATGGGGAAATTTACATTTAAACTTCCATCTTTGATGCGTTTCAGCTCTTACTTGAAGTAATCCTTTAGTTTAAAAGATTATCTGGTATGAAATTTAGTATGAAATAAGCTTCATTTCTTGCTTTACGGTTAATTATTTGGCTGCCCATAGGATGGCTAGAATTGCTATCTAAAGGAACACTATATAAAACATAATTTCCCTGCTGAACACATCAACTAAACAAATTGGTATTTAAATACCAGCTATACAACTTTCATTAAGTCTGGGTTTCCTCCTCATAGAAGAGCAGGATCATACAGAACACTCAATTATTTTTCAGCAGTTTCCATCACAATCCATCTACATTATTCCTGACATATTAATCAGCTTAGAGGGAGCTTACGAGAGAAAAACTGTGCACACTTTGCTGAGCTTGCAGAATTAAAGTTCCAGAGATAATGACGTGCAACTGTGAACTGCAGCCAGGAAAGAAAGTTTTAATTAAAAGTGACAACTACTCACAATGAAGCTGATCTTCTGAAAGAACCCAGGCAGAGATGTGCTGGGACAAGGGACCTCTCTTTGCCTGCCCATTGCTGTTGCCTTCCTCAGCCCATGTACCACACGCTCACATCAGAGTAAATATTACTGAAGTCCAAAATAAGAGATCAAGTTCATTTCCAACATAACACCCGTTTGCTTAGACATCTGTGCTTCCAAAACACGATTACATTTGAAATACAAACCGCCTAGAAAATGCATGTTGCTTGCTCACTGTGGTAAATGTCCACATGCAGCCACAAAACGTTTTCAAAAACTTTTTCTTTTTTTAAAAAAAAAGATTTTTTTTCTAATCTTGGAAAAAATAAATACCGTTCTGATGTGATGTCAAGTTTTTTGCCAACCATCACCACTCTAACTCTACCTTGAGACAGCTTCTATCCCTTAAGGTCACCACTCTGGTGAACTTTTCTACTATTCCTTGTATTTTTCATGAGGTCAAGTCCAGCCCACAGGACTGCATCTGAGCTTCAGGATGCAGCCTATGTCCTAGCTTCACATCAGAATGAAATCTCCCTGTGTGCCCCACTCCTCATCACCTGCAGCTTCTTCACTTGCACCAAATAAAGCAGGGCCAGACAGAAAGGGGGTAATTTGGCAACGCCACAGCGATGCTGATCACTTCATCAGTCGCCTTCCACGGTACCGCCAGGTACAGCCCAGCCAAACTCTTCTGTGAGCCCTGACCGTCGCCTTCACCACCTTCTCCTTGTGTAGGAAGCCTTTTGACTTTACCTCGCCATCACCCAGGTCAACTCTTCCACTTCCCAAGTGACTGAGGTGCCACAAGTGCTGCTTACTCTCCAGTCTCTGTTGCTTCTTTCTTCTCTTACCACCTCCCGGCATCCTCCTGTACTTCATACAGCCTGTTCCCCAGCAGCGAGCTACCTCCTTTAGCCTTTTCTGGTCTTCCAATCGTCCACCAACAAAACCCTCTCGTTTGCTCCATCCTCTCCTTCCTTTCTCAGCCCAGTTCTTGCTCCACTCTCATTCGTACACCCCCTTTCGCGCTTCACATCCCCACCACAGGTCTCATCTCCAAACCCTCCTCCTGGCTCACACAACCTCCTTTCTTTGCCTCTGCACTCCCTTGCAGCTGGTTTTTAAGTTACGTGCCACCGCAACTATTTGCCATAATCAGGCTGCCTTTCTTTCCTACACAATTATTCTCCTTTCTACAAAAGAGTTCCTACACAAACATTCAAATTCTCCAACTGAATCACCCAAGCACGTAACTTAGTTCTTACCACTGTTCACTCGCAACTAAAAGCTTTCCCTCTTTGCTCACTCTCTCTTCTCTCTACAGAAGATCTTAAATTTTGTGAAGAAAAACATATAAACTTTGATTATCCATAAGTTCCTCTTTCTTCTGCTGTCCTGCATTTTTTTCCAGTGCTCTCCATATGTTTCCCCACAGCCAATAATGCTATGCGTCCAGGCTGCAATACGCTTGCATGTATGTTCATAAATCAGATTATCAACATGCAAAAGCCTATGTCCGTATACCAAAATGTCAGCACAAGAGAGAATTCCCATTCCATGAAAACTGGTTGCTTGAATATGAGAATACAACTTTACATCTAAACAGACATTCATCTCTATAAATACCGACTACCCATGAATACCTGAGTGCATCTCCTCTGTATTTCAATGCATATAGTAGCGGTCATACTTCTCTCTTGCATATCTGTAGCCAGAATAAAGTGATAAAATCTGATAAAATTCAAATTTTGCCCTTTCCCCCTCAGCACCAACTAGTCCCATCAATAGCCTTAAGCTGTGAAGTATTAACCACACAGACACCCTTGACTAAAACCCTCCAGAACCCAGGGGGATTGCATATTCCATCTTTGGGGTTTAAGACATATTTATACTGGAAAAAGTTTTATTCACTTCATTAGAACTATATTATACAATCACCAAACTATGAAATCTTTTATATGAATTCACAGGAAAGATCCACACAGAGTATTCTCTTTCTGTCCAACTACACTGACTTCTCCTTAAAATCTTGCGAGGTTCAAATTCCACGGCAGGAGGCAATCTTGGGCAACCACTCTACAGGCGTCGTACTGGGAAATACCCATGAGAGAAGAAAAGATGATGACCATTGCAAACCTTATATATATGACTCTTGCAAAACGTCACGGCAAACCTGCCTCCTTCTTTAGCAGTATTTCATGAGTAGGTATCATTTTACTGACACGTACGCACAATATCGAAGACTCAGAGAGGACAACACTGGAAGAGCGATACTTCCAACATTACGGTCATCTGCACAACTTCCAGAGATCACAAGAACAATCTTTTTGTTCACACCGGCATCATAGAATGTAGTACCGGTAAATGATTTCTTCAGATCCGATTTCGCATCCCTAGGGAAATTAGTGGGTGGCACATTCTCACTTTCTTCCAGTAGCCCAGGTTTTTTTTTTACACTTGCACACATTTTGCAGTTTTCTCCGTTAGTGGTTTAAACATGTTTTGCCAGTGCCAGTTGCCCCATCATCCTGAGATGAATCCAGCACAGCCTCGCTGGCAGAAATGAAATCATCTTCTTCCTTTATGGAAAGTTGGGCGGGAGGGAAGGAGGGCTTTCTCTGCAAATACTGCAGTTCCCAACTCCCGGCAGAGCTTCTCTGTTTTCTAAATAAATGATCGTGCCAGGCGGCCTTGGCTTCATAAATCTGAAAAAAACCCTACCAGACCTCTGCTCCCTTCAAATGTTCTCAAAGAACAATAAACAAGACCTTTGATTGCCTGACATAGTGCCAGCTCCTGGTTTTAACAATAAATTTAAAAGAAAAAGAAAAATTATAAATAAATTCAACAGCTTGGGGATGTAAAATCCGTATCGAAGTCCCGGGAGTCTTCTCAGCTCAGAGCAAAATGCCGCGGACAATGGTCAATCTAATATTCTAGATACTGGAACACTTAAAAAGTCAGGTTTAATATGCAGTTGGGATAATAAAAAATATGCTGAGGGGCAGCACAGAAAATAGAGATGTCTCCTTGGTTTGTTTAATCTTCGTATATAGCCACCCACATCAATGCCAGCAATAAGGGGCTCCTGTCTGATCAGGAGTGTTGAAAAACAAACCAAAAAGTATAGGGAAGGTATAAGCTGTTTGTGTATATTCTCTGCTCGTTAATCTTCTAGCTCACGTCTGTTTTCTCAATTCTTTCAACACATAAATCAACAGCACTCAGCTATTTCCTGATGATTTTTCAGAGAAGACGTAACTTCCATCCCTACTGCCACTCAACGAGAATTGACATCTCTGCACGATTCCCTCCCCAATAACACACCTGGAGACACCCGAGAGGCAGATTCACCTTTTCTCATCTTAGACCACGTGGAAATTTGGGGTATGAACCAAGGTTTTGGCTCCTTTTTGGTCGGTACCACAAGAAAACCACCTCCATGTGTGGATTTATTCCACCCCAAGGGTCTGAAACAGATGCGATGAACAACCCAGGCCATTCAAAGCAGGGCATTTGGGAAGAACTGTATTTCTAAAGGTTTTCAGCAGCAGAGGGCTCTAGAACTACGCTCTCTTAAGTATCGTGTTCCCTCCCATGATTAATCTGTCCCAGTTTTTTTTTTAGTCAATTAACATGCTGTTCTTACGGTACAAATGTTCTCTAAAAAAAATTCTCACAGCTGAGCTGTCAAACACTGCGATTCAGTACATCGGAATGTCAGGTTTTTAACAAAGTCCTGGAGTTTGTAAAGTATAAGCAGAACTTTAATGCCCAATTATGCAATCGTAGCGATGGCTTTTCTGAAGAGAATTTTATCGCGTTCTTTGTAAACCGGGATCACCAGCCAGAACAGTACCAAACTGTTGCACTCGGGAAATACAAGGGCTTGATGCGTAACGGAGGGGCTCACCGGGTCATCAGGAATCGCAGCGGTGGATGCAACGGCTCTGGAAGATTCAAGCCCTCTGGCACATTCTTTCCATTCAGCAACAATGACTTTCCTTGAGGTTTTTTTTAGCATTTCCCTCATCCGTATGTGCTTCTCTTGTGGTCACAGTCAAATTGCAAACTGTTCACTCTCATAAGGTCTTTCCTCGTCTCAGCTCCTTTGGCTTAGCAGACATTCTTCAATGGCTGAGATACCTCCCCCAACAGGTGCTGAATGTCCAGTGTAATGTCTCACAACCCGGAGCAAAAATTTTTTTAAAAAAAAAAGTGGACAAAGAACGAAGCAGTATTTTAGCAACCACCCACCTGCTAAATTAAGTCTCAGCTGGGTATAAATAGTGATAGAGCCTCTTGGCAGCGACTTATAAATAGACACACAACTTGCATTGTACAATCTGCTCTGGTGACGAGAAGTCTAAAAAGGAGCACAAGCTCGGCCTCGGGGCACGTTGTTGTAAGCCAGAAAGAAATGAAATACAGAATTTTCTGTCCTTGCCTGAATTAGCAAAGTATTTTAACGAACGGGATTTCTGTACCAGGTATCAAGTCTTATAATAACTTGGACAACACCAAGCCAAAGCCAAACCACCGCTGAGGCAAGTACCACGGAACGTCAGAGAAAACTGAACAGATACACCCAGATCTGACTGAATCACAGCAACGCCGTGATATTCACAGCAGTACTTGGAAAGGTGTCAAAACATACTCCTAATTCCATTTTAAAATGCTCAAGTTAATTCTTACAGGAATCGTCAATAATATAACGTCCCCTGCTTCAGAAAGCAACACTCGAGCAGACGCATTTTATGAAATTTTATGTTTTTCTGAACAGCACCAATCTGGTTTCTGATGTACATCCTTCCACACTCAAACCGAATAACCCCCATTCCTCATTCATGCAGCATAAGCAACAGAAACAGGGATCTTCCTGAAGGTTTCATAAATTTATCTAGCTAGGTTGTGATTTCATCACTTTATTCCATTTTAAATTATTCCAGCAACATTTCTCCTGATAATTACGAAAATCAGGCACTGACAAATTTCTCCACGTGAGCGGCACAGCAGAACATGAGCCACAAAATCGACTCAAGTGCCCCTCTGCGTCTGACATCCTTGTCCTGCTATTGCCTGACTCATCAGAACACTTCAATGCTAATTTATGTCGAAATATTTATAACATATTTCGAATTTAACAGTCGAAAGATGCTTTGTCACTTTTCAACTGGTTATCTAATACGGATCCTCTTTGAGAGACTCAAAGGAGGTAACTGAAAGTGCTGCTGGACAGATGTGGATGACATCAAAAAACAATACAAAACAAAAAAAATACACTGAATTATGTACATTAAAGTCCTTGGTTGTGGGTGATTACCAGAAATGAAATTAGAAATCACATATTTATTAATTTACTGTAGATATTCAGCTCATATGTCTTGGAGTGGATTCTGCTAACATCTAATTACAAATGCAAAGCCCTAAAAAAAATGCAAAACCCTAAAAAAAAATGCAAAACCCTAAAAAAAAAAAGCAAACCCCCCCCCAAATGCAACCCCCCCCCCAAAAAAAATGCAAAACTCAAACAAAAAATATGCAAAACTCAAAAAAAACCCTGCAAAACTCAAAAAAAAATGCAAACTCCAGCCTCTCAGGACTTCATTTAAAAGAAAAAAAATAATTTTTGTAACGATCTATTTATTTAATTCCATCTATTGACTGGTAAACCACGATGAGAGGACGTGAGGGGATGAGACAACACCACCAGAGCTGTTACTGCTCATGGCTCGAGTGGTTCTGCACCTAAAGAACAGCATTTAACTGTAACTGCTCCAAGAACTTGGAATATACAATATTTCCAACTCTCAGCTATATTGGTTTTGACAGTTTCACACAGTGTTGTCATGCAGGAGAGGGACTTGCAGAAAATTCTTCTGCAGAAGACATTGCAAAAGCCAGGAAAAAAGGAGTGAGAAGCAGTTTTCAGGCTTCAGAGCCAGTTGCTCAGCCTCAGCTTTTCGGTGAGGTGCATTGATTTGAAGGCATGTATCACTGCAAACTGAAAAAAAAAAAAGAAAAGAAAAAAATATCACTGTGCTCAGACTGTCAGTTGCCTGTTGGGAAAAAAAAAAAAAGGCAAAAAAAAAGAAAAAGGCATTGATCTGAAAATGAGGATAGCCAAGATGATGGCTGTGAGAACACGAGCAGAACACCACTGACCATTATTTTAATGGAGGGGAAAATAAAGACAATTTGTAGTGGGACATGAAAAAAAGCTGGAAATGCATGGAAAAAAACACCAGTAGGCAGGAGGGTTGCAGAGAAGACACGTGGGAACAGACAGAGGTAGTGCAGAACTGGAAGGAAAGCGGAAGACAAGCTTAGGGGAAAGCATTTAGTCAATACATTAAAAAAGGGTAAATTGTAAATCCAGCAAAGGAAGGCAACGACGGCTTCACTGACAAACCACTGACTTCCCAGCAAAGCCCTCCCATCTTTTTATTTCTAAAGAGGCGATGACAGCTTTATGGGGTCAAGTGACATATGGACCAGGACTGCCCAGAGTACAGCTCTGCGTGCCACTGAACCGCATCACAAACTGAACATCTGAATTTCAGCCTGGATGGGGCGGGGGGGGGGGGGAACCCCACATTTGGAACAGCTTGGAATGAATCCCATTTCTCCCTCCCACCAAGGAAAACAGATGGTGTCGGAAAGATGAACAACATCCTGACAGTCTCTGCTACCGTTCTGAAAGAACAAAGCCAGAGGCAGAGTATGGACGGGAGGGAACTGTGGTGAATTCTGGCTCCCTACTACCCCTTGCAAACATCTCTTACCTACACTCCTCTGACCCCATCTCCTGTCAAACGGTTTCTTGCTCCTGACCAGTCCTACTCGAACGTTCTTGTGGAACTTTACTTTTTCCTGAGTTTCACACTCCTATTAATAACTGGCCTAAATTCACTCAGGGGCTATTTATACCTACTTACTCCTTTGGCAACGCACTCATTTACAGGTAGGAGAGTAGACTCAAGTCTAACACAATAGGGAAACTCAGAAGAAGCCACAGAAGCTGCTGGAAAATCATCAAAACCAGATTCCTCCTTGTAGAATCTTTTTGGACCTTATGGGGCTGTGTAACGGAGAAACAAAACAGATGTTCTAAGCCACTGTTATTTAAATATTTTTGTTTCTTTCTTTCTTTTACATTAATTAAAGGGGAAATACAGCAATAAAAAGCAATGCACGAATTGGCTTCTCTATCAGCAAAATGTCATCATGTAAAGCATTCTTGGGCTCTCAAATTTATATATATAATTTTATATATAACATAAAATTTATATATAATTTTATATAATTTAATATAATATATATTTTATATTTTATATATATAATATATATATTTTTTATATATTATATAATATATATTTATATATATATTATATATTTTTATATATATATTATATATTATATATATAATTTAATTTAATATAAAACATATAAATCTTATGTTATATATATTCACAACAGATATATTTAACACGTAATATATAATATATAGCAAGTAATAATAAATAAAATAAATAATAATGATATATAATAATATAGTAATAAAAATTATATTGTCATATATAGTGCATATATATTTATACCTATAATTTGCATATATATTTTTATATATAATTTTTTATATATTTTTGTATATATAAGTTTTATATATAATTTCGTAAGAAAGTGTGATTAGGGGTCTGGAACGTGACCTAAAGGAGAAAGTGAAAGAGATGGGTTTGCTTCTTCATAGGTTTTCTTTATGGAAGATTAATTCCTACACTGAAAGTATCCAAGACTGAGACAAAGACTCTAGACAAAGGTCATGTCGAGCTCCTTTTTGTCTGGCGTCTGCTCCCACTACGTAATCCAGGAGCTTGGGAAAAGCTTTCCTGGGGTAAGAGCATATTCCATTTTTTCCAAAAGAAGTCAAAACCCCTGCATTATTATGCTCCTCAGAAATGGAACAGAAAGACATTAGCTACCGTGGTTACGGTGTCTTGTAGAATACTAAATATATATATATATAACACCAGTATTTTAACAGGCCTGGTACCTGTTTGCTGTCAAACCTGACAACCTTTGGGATTTTCAACGTTTGGCTGCTTTAAATAGTATCTGCGGAGAGGTTTTTAACAATAGGTTACTTGCTTCCCTAATATCCTGATGTTCAAAAATTCAGGAACAAGACCAAAACCGGCGTAACTCTTACAACTGCCCCGTGCTTCTGCGTAAAGCTCAGAGGGCTCAGTCAAAATTGTGCTGTCCCATTCCAAATGTTTTGCAACCTAATTGCACAGCACAGGCAAAAAAAGAAAAAATAAAAGAAAAACAAGAAGAAAAAAAGAAAAAAAAAGAAAACAAAGAAGAGAGAAAAAGAGAAAAGATTAGAAAAAAGAGAGAAAAAGAGAAAAGATAAGAAAAAAGAGAGAAAAAGAGAAAAGATAAAAAAAGAAAGAGAGAAAAAGAGAAAAGATAAAAAAGAAAAAAGAGGAGGAAGGAGGAAAAAGGGAAAAGGGAAAAGGGAAAAGGGAAAAGGGAAAAGGGAAAAGGGAAAAGGGAAAAGGGAAAAGGGAAAAGGGAAAAGGGAAAAGGGAAAAGGGAAAAAAAGAAAAAAGGGAAAAGGAAAAGCAAAGCCCAAATGAAGAGGCTGGTAGGAACAAGATATCGCAGTAGCATCTTTTATTTCCACCCACAGAAATACGCAACGTGTCGCATCTCCGACCGCCTTTAAACAACTGGTTTGGAAGGTTCCAAGAGAACCGGCTTAATTATTTAAACCAGGCAAGTCAGATGCAATTGGTTATTTGCTGCCAACCGAATAGATTGGAAGAGATTTGGGGAGAAACTGCACGAAACCAATTTTACAAGTAGACCAGCGTGTGGAAGGGCCGGCACGCAGAGGGCCAGCCTGTAAGAATGGGTGGAAATGCTTCAGAGAAAGGTGAAATCCCAGGTGAGTCCCTGACCCGCAGCATCTGAAGCGCTGCTTCACCCCACTTATCCTGCTCAAAGGATAAAGCTCTTGTGAGCCAGAGGAACCCAAGAGCATCCCCCCGGTGGGGCTGATCGAAGCTCCTCGCCGTAGGCACCGGACAGCACGGCGACAAATCAGATTTTCATTATTTAGGGTTTACTCCTTCGGATGAGTTGCGAGACGAGTCGAGAATATGTACACAAACAAGCAGCAAATGAAAAGAGAGAAGACTCTTGAGTTGGAAAAGTTCTAGAGAGGTGAGGAGGGAAGTTGCTGAACTAGTACCTGTGAGATTTGTGAGCATCTATTTGTAACAGGATTGTAAGGACAGGATTTCATTTTGTCACTTTCTATGACAAAAAAAAATAAAAAAGATATTATTTAGCTGACAAAGAACCTGTCTTCTGGATTTAGAAGATGATTACAACAGATGTCAGTCTGCCAGAGAAAAAAGTTCCTACTGGTTTAGAATGAGTTGGGTTTTTTAATGTTTTCTTGGGTTACTTTTCTTTCTTGTAGGGAATTTTTTCTTAAAAAGAACCATCAGTTTACAGACAGCTGAAATCTGAAAGCTTGCTGAAAGATCTGCACTATGGCACAGCTAATGCAGTATGGCTGCCTTGTGTTTTCATAAAAAAAAGAAAAAAAAACCCAAGGTACCAAGTATTTTTCCTGATCTATGTACCTCTGAAAAAGTCTGGCATGGTCTTTATTTCTAGAAAAACCCTACCAGCCTGGCATTAGCTGTTACTTCACGAGACTGGGATATGAAACTGAGCTACAGAAGGAGGTAAACAGAGGATGTTCCCTTCTTCCTTTCCTGAAATGTTCCATCAGTCAATACAGAATTTAAATTGGCCAAATTCCTCCCCTAAGTGTGCAGCACTTGCCCTTTCCAAATAGAAATGTCAGGCCCTGCTATGACTAAAGATGACTCACACCCCAAATCTCCCTTAGCACCCAAATGAAATCACGACTGGAATCTTGCCTGTAAACATTTACTTCCACAAGTACATAAACACTTTTAAAAGTGCATTTAAACACCAATATGTAACCACAAAGATTAAAACGCACGCATTCTAAATAATTTTTTCCTCCCCTCATACTTAGTCATGCTTGATTTGTTTACCAGCCTTATTCATATAATTAGTAATTCACAATATTTTCATATATCACAGGAGGCGATTCTTCCCCTCAGCGCTGGTGAGGCCACCCCACAAGGCAAAAAAAACCCCAAACAGTTGCATAAAGAGATGCAGAAACTTTCTCATCCTCAAAGGAACAGGAGCGAAAGGTTGCGCAAAACCTGAGTCTTCCACGAGTAAAAGAAAAGAAGGATCTAAGAGACAAAGATGCCTGCCAACCCCACTGCTGGCTAAAAGCAATTGATCACTTACGATAAAGACAAAGGAGAAAGGAAAACTTCCCATCATTTAATCTGAAATTCAGGTGCCAACAATGGTGTTTTAAACAACTGGTATTTTTTAAACATCTTGTATTTCCGTATTTTACAGAATATAGCGATGTGCATACATTCGCGTTCCCAAAGACAGACAAATGTCATAAACACTACACTATGCAGAAAATAAACGAGTCTACACATTAATTAGTATCTCAGAGGCCATTAAGTTTCATGAAGACATTGTCTGAGGTCACTGGTGCCCAGAGCTTCTGTTCCAAAATAAAATCTCCAGGTTTGCAGCCCAATGTCAGAACGGAACCTTTGTTTAAAAATGCATTCGGTACATTTTATATTATTTCACGTTGTTTCTATTGTAACGGCGCGCAGGATGGCACGTCTTATCATTTCAAGTCATGTAGAAAAATGAAATACTCAGTGAACTAATTAGAGGAGCAGATGTTTCTAACACCCATGTGTTAGACTGTGATAACATTTCTAGACTACTGAAAATAGCTCCAATTGACTCACAAGGTGTCCAATGTTTTCTGTCAAGAGGCTTTACTGGAACACAAACAGAAACTTTGACCAAAAAAACCCCATAAGATAAATGTATCCATTTGTCTGCACTGGTTTAAAAATAAAATAAAATGAAGCAAAGATAATATTTTGACTTTCTTGTCTATGACATCCATATGTCATGACAAATAAACCTAGATGGCATCAGATGTTACTACGAACTTTCAGTGGCAAGCAAAGAACTACTTGAAACGAAAATCAATATATTTCACAGAAAAAAAAATTAATTAAATTCTGGCATTTAACTAATGACTTAGGAAAATATCTTTGTTTCAGTCCAAATGTTGACAGCTTCAGTAATTTCCTCAAAAGCGTGTATGCAATTCTCCTCTCTTTAAAACCAACGGAGAGATCCTGGTCAGGAAGGGATACAAGTACTACTAACCCAGAGACAATAAAAGTGGGTTTGATCATTCACTTCCATATTGTAGAAATAAGCTTAGTGATGCTTTGGGAAGTGGATTTCGTGCATCTTGATCTAAAAGCACACAACTGAAATCACTTAACACTTTCCAGAAAGATGTACGAGCATTTTTAAGTAGCCACGACTGCCAGCTTTCATAATCCTAAGCATCTGCAAATCACTTGATGGGGTGAAAGATGTTTCTCGTCCAACCAAGATTCTCTGGCCTCCTTAAAACAGCAAGAACAAAAGAGTTGGAACCTAAAGCAGGGTCTGCCTTGTGGTGTGGTGCCATGAAATCCAGCACAACGTATGAGAAGATGAGGTCTTCTGCTTTTCCCGTGTTTTGTCATGAGAATGAACCAGGAATGTGTGGTTTGTATCCCTGTACATTAACTATGGACCTTTCAGTAGCCATCACCCGGGCTGTTAAATCCTCTATGAAAAGCTCTCGCTTTGGGAAGCTCAACAAACACCAAGATTTGAGCTTTTCAGCACTGCTCAACATCAAACTTATAATCTAGTTCTGTAATTTTTTTTTCCTCTATGTGGGTTATCCAAAAGACATGGACAATACTCCTTGGAGGGAAAACTGCTTTTGTAGGAAACACCTCAAAGTCACTCAGCCAACTCATGCCACAGATTGAATACATTCTGTACTGTTAATAGCAGTCGCAGGTAATCTAGTTAAGTATCGGATATATTGCCGCAATTTGATTTTGTTTTCGATTACAACATATATTACTAATGAACTTCTACATTGGACAGTAAGTTTATACCAAAACGCCTGACAAGCCAGACCAACATGAGAGATGTACTATTGCTATTATTTTCATGAAACACCTATAGGTGTAGTATTTCATCAGGCTCTGTGGTGATGAAACAGAATGCAGTATTTGTTTTGAGCAGGTTTTTTTGCATTATTCACTTGTTCCTTGTGAAGAACGATGCAAAGGAAAACAAGAAGGAACACGGAGGAGCACATCAAAATCGCACAAAAAAACCACATAAAATCAGCTCCCAGTTTGATTCACCACTGCACCCCTTAAGTGTGAGGGTCACGGTGACCTCAGAGTGGGAGGACCCATCAATCTATCAAACAGCAGACACAGGACAAGGGAAAATATCCATTTCTGTCCTGCTCCAGGCTAAAAACCCAGCCCCATCCTGAGAGCAAAAGCCTGTGTCAGGGCAAAGCACGCCCAGATTCCCTTTCCACATGGAGAGAAGTGCAATAGGAGCAAGCAGGAGCTGGTAGGAAAAAAAAAAAAACCCACAACGAAAACCATCATTATAAAAAAATCCACGTCATATCTTAAGTGAGCTTCATGTTACGGATGAAATCCTACTTTTGCTGGATTCACCCAGAATCTTGCCACTGAATTCCTCCTAAGGTGGAAGCAGGACTCGGGGAAAATCTGATTAATGCAAAAGACATTCTTTCAGAAAAGGAGATTTTTATGTTCCATCCTGCTTATTGCAAAAATCTGCCTCCTCAGCATGAGCCAAGAAAAAAAAAATCCATTCACGGCAGCCTAAGAACTTTTTTACTCTTAAAATATTACAGCAAATGCCTCATTCTGCAAGGATTAGCTAGCCTTAGTTAAATCTCTTGGTCATAACATACGTTTCCTCCCTTCTGTAAAACAGAAAAAAATCTGTAAGTGAGGGTGATAGATTAGTTTACACCATGGGAGAATCTACTCTGCTGCCTTAACATCCCTGCATTTATCAATCTATGTTAAAAAAAAAAAATTAAAAAAAATGGCATATTAGCATCAGGCAGCAGTGTTTGAATCTTGAAGAAAAGTTTGCAGAACAATGATGAAATATCCCCAGTGTGCAAAACAACGTTGTAAATTGGAGATGCTAGGCCTGTGTTTCGTCATGGTATTTTCATTCATTCACTGCCCACACGCCGGAGCAGAGACAGGAGTTCAGACTGTTCCAAGTGCTGCTCCCACTGCGCCTGCCTCGACGTATTTTGACATCTGTTACTGGTTCTTTTCCTTTACCGAGTTTTTACACCAAGACACGACCTAACTGGATTTTCTCAAATCACTCCGCCAAGGAGTTTAGAGACCTGGACTACAGACATCACCCAAACTCATTTGGGTTGACTTTCACAAGGACTAAAAATTGGTTAAATGGGAAAGCTTTCAAAAGAAAGTTAAAAAAAGCCTCAAAGAAAGCCTCCAGTTTCTGCTGGTATAACCCTACCAGTAGGCAGCTCGTGCTTGTAATGGAAAAGGTTTCTTGCTGGAAAGAAGCAACAGAGACTATCGAACGGTCGTTTCAATACAGCTTATTGTGCATTTTGTACTTTACCAATTCACTTCCATCCGAACGTCCTCTCTGCAAATAATCTCCTTCGCTTCTCTTCAAAGTGCCATAACAAGGAAAAATACAGCAAACCCTCCTGACAGATTGAGATTGCCGTTCATCGTTTGCTTGCTCTTTAAATTAATTGCAACATAAGCTTTTTTTTTTTTTTCCTGCGTAGACTTCAGGCCTATCGAATGAGACAAAACTTTCTGTTTCCTGATGGAGACAACTCGATGACAGGTGGGTTTATCAGTGACACGGCAAAGCTGACCCAGCACACTCATGCCTTAGAGACACCGGTGATTTCATAGAATCATAGACTGGCCTAATCCAACTAATCCAACCTCCCTGTCATGGGCAGGGACGCCTCTCAACTAGATCAGGCAACACATGGGGACCCAACGAGGATCAAACCCGTAACCGCTCTCATGGGCTGAGCCCGATGTCTGAGCTATATATAAGCTGATAACCAGTCAGTTAATTCATTCAAACGGCTCTCAAATGTTTTCCTCCTTTTTTTTTGTGCAGACGTTAGAATGAAACTCCAGTGAGTGCTGCTGGAAGCCCTTTCAGGATCACCAGCGTACGCACGTCCATCAACTAACCAGCTCCGACTGCAAGCACATAGAATATTTACAGAGGAAAACACATAGAGTATCTACTCAATAGTTACTCCAGTAGCTGCAGATTTCTAGGTAGCGACTATTTTGATCCACAACGGTTTTCCATGTAGTGGGTTCCTTAAAAGCAATGCAAAAAAAAATTAATTAATTAACTATGGTTAAAGAGGACACAATTTTAAAGCAAGTAGGTCAGCACCTGCTTTGAGAAGATTGCTGTGAATGAAGCTGTTCCAGCAGTGCTAGTGCTGAGAGCTGTGTGCCTTTTAATTTGTACTTTCTAACCTTTAACTTTAGAATGCATGAAGCAAAGTAACTTAAAAATGAAAAAAAAGGAAGGGCTAAGTTGCAGCTCCAAAGTGGGAGCTTTCTGCTGTCAAACAGCTGGCACAGCCATATCCTCTTTATGAAAGGCTGATAAACTCATAAAATCAAATTTATCTTTACAGTAGGCCCGTTCTGATATCTTGATGCTTACCGCGGATCAGAATGGGAGAAGTTATTATAACAGACATTTGAGACTGAACGATAAATTTTATTGATTTTCTTCTAGTGGTGCAACAGAAACATAAATATAAAAAAAAAACCCTGCCATGCAAAAATTTGCCAATAGCACAATTTAGGATGAAACTAAACAACTGAGAAAAGGGGGGAAAAGGAGTTATCCTGCAGCTTATGAAAGGTTCTCTGGCAACTAATTTTCAGAAAATCTCTATATCTAGCCCTTCATCGCAATTCAATACCAGCACCAGCACAAAGAAACACCAAACGTGCAGCCCCTTTGCTCACGTTTGTAAGCAGAAAGGAACAAAGCAGACCACGAAGCTCAAGAAATTAAAGAAAATCTCCTTTGCATGGGGCACCTGCAATTTTTGCAGATGTCCCAGAGCATCCCCACTGGAGGGAGGCAGGGGCGAGATGCCCTCAGGCTGGGGCTGACACCATCACGTCCCACATCCCTCTCTCTCAAATGCTTATCCTCATCTTTACACGGCAGCTGACAGGACAGAGTGTTTCTCAAATTTTAGGTATTATAGAAAGAGGTGAGAAATAATCCAGTGCTCCTGAGTTAAATGAAAAAAAAAAAAAAATGGGCGACGATTATAAAGTCACTGGACTGGCTTAGGCATGAACAGAAAGTCAAAAGCTGGACTTAGGGAAACAAGTGCAATCCCCTAAAAAATTTCCAGCTGAACATTTTTCCCATTCCTTACGAGGGGAAAATTTTTGCAATGAAAACAGTCAGCCCTGGGAATAATCTCCCTGGGCAATGGGGTGGATTCCCCAATATCGGGGACTTCCACAGTTCAGCTGGACAGGGGGCTGGGCCAGCTTGCCTAGACCATGCTTTTCCCAAGAAAGGTCACTTCCAACTTGGTGGTCTACAACTCTATGATGCCGTGAAGCTTGCCAGACAAACATTTTCCTACATGTTTTCCAACAAAGATAATTCCACCCTTTCTGGATCAGAATACCAAAATAACTCTTCATGTCCATGTTCTATATCATCTACCAGACTCTAAACTAAGGATCTAATCTCGCAATGACATGTCTTAACGGGCTGCTGCTTGGGGATTTTGTGAAAAATTCTGCAGTCTTTGTTCCAACTCAAAAGAGTAAAAAAAAAAAAAAAAAAAAAAAGTAAAATTTTCCTTTGGAACTGAAATTCCACAGTTTGACCAGCTGCAGTTTCCAGGCAACCAAATCTCTCCTCCAAGCAGGATGCATAAAGTAGACCATGGCTCGAATGCAACTTCCCCAGAGAAATGCAGAACACTCGGCTGTACCTGCGACGAGTACCCACACACTTCTGGAGGAAAAAGAGGCATATGGGAACGAGAAGCTGTCTTGAGCAGCCATAAACGCAGTCGGGACAACTGCATATACTGAAAATACAGATGGAGTTATTGCCTTACATTTAATCTTATCACTTGGCAGCTGCGTGACATAGAGCTGGCCGGTGCCAGTCACCCACAGCCCCAGTTAGACAAGAAAATATCTCAGAGGGGAGAAGAAAAGCACGCGTCAGAGATGTTTTTATTCAGTATTTTTAGAATAAAGACAGTAAGTAAAGCCGCAGTATTTAAAAGCTTTGTATTAAGGCTGTCCGCATGCTACGACAGAACACTGTTGCTCTGTACAGCACCCCCGGGGAAAACTGCTTTCATAAAGGCTTTTAAAGAATATTTATAGGTCCAGTAACAATAATATTTGAAAGCCTTTCAAAACCAGCCTTATAGCTCTTGGCTAGTCTCCTTCATTATTTCTCCACCGTGTGTGGCAAAACGGCAGCATGTGGCTGTGCTTCTGTAAGGTCCCCCACAAAAACTACTTCAAAAGAAGCTGGAAAATCAATCACTTCTAAGTTAAGAAATGCCCCAGAGAGGTTGCCCTTACAACCTTAATTCTACCCGTTTTCACGGCTGCAGCGTGACGTGACCCAGTCTTTAGCTGTACAATTTAGCCTGGGCTCTCTGCGAGGCAGGGCTGCTCTGAAAATCAAGGAGAATGTGTAATAAAAACTAACAAGTATACAAAGGAGCTGTATATTACACAGTTACCAATTCTTCCTCACAAACATGGAAAGAGGAATAATTTCACTTTAGAACTACTGCCAAATTTCCCCATTCTGTACCAGATACCTGCAGCACCAGGACGTTCGGAACTACTTTAACAATGTTTAAGAAAAATAAATAAGCCATTTTTCATGAATCCTCAGAAACTGCTCTGATAGTTATAAAAACTTGAAATGTTAAACAAAAAAACCCAAGAAATAAAAAAAAAATATAGTTAAAAATAATTAAACACTTCAGCCAGCCAGCTTAGAAGCAACTAAAAGTGTGTGGATATCCTGGAAATTATTCAGCCTGAGTGATTATGCATATTGATACTGTTCTTCTGTCCATAAACCAGAGAGGAACAGATGTAGCATTAAAAATTCAGCCTCAGACAAGTAAACACCAGTTTCAATTTAATAGTGAAGTAGTTCTCTTTTGCATTTAACTTTTCATTAAATTTTAATGAGGAAAAGGATAAAACAAGAAACGAGAAAACAACCTTAAAAAAATTTGTCCACTAAAGGCGGTGGAGCGGGATAAAGGATTGAGAACCTGTTCCTCCAAGTAGCAACTTACATTTAAACATAAAAGCCTGATTTACCAGATACATATATAAGTAAATCTTTTTGATTCTTCAGAACCTGTAAAACCTGAAGGCACGTACGACCTGAAAATGCTGCTTATCACCACCAGCTTCTCACCAAACGCATGTATTTGGTTACAAAAGGTGCTCCAAACTCTTCAGGCACTGAAAAACATTTTTTCCTCCAGAACAAGTCGTTTGCTTTTCAGTGTCTAACCTTCATTTACAGTCTTTAAAATAAGAAAAGAGCCAGACTAGGAGCACGGTAGCAATTACATTCCTGTGATGCTGTGCCCTCCTCTAACAAGGGCAGCTCCATTTGCACATTAGGTTAGAAAAGACGCAAAGATTTCCAATGATCTGACAAAATGTTTTATGCTGCAGAAACACCTCTTACGGAGGAAGTGAGAAATACAGATGGGTGTCGCTGGAGAGCATCATAAATCGCTTCAGATTTGTGAATGTGACAGGGTCTCGCTCTTCCATACCCAAGTACTTATTACATCGTTGGATTATCATTAATTGTGAAACTCCTTCCCCCCCCTCCCCCGCCCCGCCCCTTGCTATGTTTTACATCTTGCAAATCACTGCAAACCCCAGAACAGCAGTATGGTAAGAGTTTGTAATATTTCCATTCCTTCTTCTTGGGTGTTTTTGCTCTCAGGAGTGCCCCTCCCTTTTTCTCCATCCCCTCTCCTATTCTACAAAATCAACTTTATAACAATTGCCTTCTGCAACTAAGGGTCCAGACTTAATAATGCACTACAACAATCACCAGGTTGCATACAGTTTCAGAAAACAGAACCCCCATTTTTCATTATTTCACTCCTAGTTTAGGCAAGAAACTTTATATATTAAAGGCAGAAAATCCTATTAGAGGAGCAGAAGGTTACTCCCTATAAGCATCAACAAAATGAATTTTCTATTTCAGGTATTGTGATTTGCCAAAAGGAGACAGAAAACTGTATAATGGAATACACAGGATTTCCAAAATCAGCCTGATCTTTGGGTTTCCTGGTAAGCCTGACAGAACCTTTTGGAACGCCATTCTCAGAATGGATATGTCACAGCTTATTTCCCATACGAACATTCAAAAAATTGGTGGAAATGTGAAGAACTGTAGCAAAGCAATACAATCGCAGATGACCATGGAGACAACAAACACAGAACGAAGCGCTACCAAACACCGTTCTGTATACAAGAGACGGTATTTGTTTAATATATCATTTAATCTCAAAGATGCAAATTCTAATTTAATCTCAAAGACACATCTATAAAGTACCCAAGAGAGGATGCTAGCCTGAGGAAGAGTAACTAGCTTATCCCTTAAAATCACGAACTGCTATCTTCCATCACCAGAAAGTTTTCTTGCATTTAGTTTGGAAACCATTAGGTCACACACAGAGAATGGAACTTAGCTAAAACCAACCAATACCACAGTTCAGCAGGAACAACTCCACTTTTTCAGGTGAACAGCTTTCGTTGTCACATTAAAAAAAAAATAAATTCTTAAACCGGTGATTATTATCTAAAACTTCAAATGGAAGCTTCGAATTAAGGAAAATGAACAAGTGAAATTAAGTTTCCTGTCACGGCATCACAGAGAGCTCTGGATCTCGAGGCTCTTTTAACCAGCATCTTACTTCAGGGTGCTCAAAAGTCTGGAAGACTTTGCAGAACTAGAACCCATATGAAAACTCACACAAGAGCCCGTGCCATGTCTGGAGGTACTTTTCAGAAACCTCAATTATTTTTACCATAATCCTCAAACTGGATGTTCCTAAGATTATCTTCCTAAAACTAATTTATGCCCCTACTAGGACTGCACTGAAAAAATCTGAATCATGGTACACAATATAAATATATATATATATCTCCCCTATGAATCATACCAGCATGAGTTTATTTCAAGTAAACGTGAGCAAGTGCTATACATCTTTGAAGAGAAGACTGGAAGCCAGTTCATCCACCCAGTCTCACTTACTATTAGTAGGAGCTTAAGTTCCATGAGGAGGAATCTGGGATGGCACCTTCTCTAGCGCTCTCTGTGTCCCTCACTGAAGTAGCAATCAGAAAAAAAGCATTTGTTTTCCAGCTGTCCCACACCTTGCTTTCATCAGATTTTCTCAGGCAATAGAAGTGCTTATAAAAAAAAAAACCAAAAAAAGCGAACAACCCAGAAACGTAGCCAGCCACAAAATTCTAAGCCCTTCTTAATCAAGGCAAATCATATTACACCTTGTTGTACCAACTTACACGCAAGCATTGACGGAGTTAAAGCAACCACACGCACCTGTCCTACCAAAGCGGTCTCAGATGTCGGAGCACGATACTAAATCAATTTTCACAATCTGAATTATGTGAGCACCTGGCAATATCCATCATCCTCTGAAGTCGTAGAAGGCAGTTTTGGAAACAATGAAGGCAACACGAGCCACATATGCATAATTCTGGGTTGTATTTTGTTACCTGTAAATAAATCAGCCTCACAGCTACCTCAACGGGCTCTTGCAGCCTTCCTTTCCAACAGGCAAATCCTCCAGAGCACACTTCTCCCTTAGCACCACACGTTCCATTTTTATTTTTTCAGCTGGCTCCCAATGTTAGTATTGCAGTGAGAAAAAGGAACTAAGATTTCCCGAAACGCGGGAGCTGCTGTTGTTAAGGGCAGCTCAGGATACGGTCACCAGTTGGGTGAAGGCAGGGACACGTTTAAGGTCAGGGGAAACTGCCAACAATCTCCCACAGAGTTGATATATCCCAGGGTTGAAACGTATTTTGAGATTAAAATGAAACTCTCTCATTGTCTTAGCTTGCAACAGAATCTCTGCAGGGAATGGGAGGGATAACTGAAAATGGGAATCACAGGTCAGTACATCTGGCTTTGTCCAATTCCTGAAATAACGACAGTGAAGTCGCTTTTATTTAGACTCATCTTTTCATGTCTCAGGTCAGGATAAGTTTTATGGGCAACCCTATGAACAACGCAACACTGCCACTTTTTTAGGCAAAACTTTAAACATCTTTGAAAGTGCTCGGAAGCAACGAATGATGAGTTGACACAACTCATCAATATATCCAGCTGGTTACTAATGCCATAAGCGAAATGAAGTTGCTCACAAGTCCCTGGTAGAGAAATAAGCCCATCGTCCAAGTCCTGGAAACACTCCCATTCACTGCAAATCGCTACACAGATCAGAAAATAGGGAGTCGGTATCAGCGATGTTACCAGCCATTGAAATAATTCAATTATCATTTTGAATGCTTGAAACCAGCACAACATTTCCACAGAAATGGATTAGCTGCGACATGCCTGTCAAACGCCAGCCGCTCGTGCACGCTGGAGGATAAAACAAGGTCATTTCTGCAGTTCATCGACTTGCCCTGGCTTGGCTCCTTCTCTTCTGGATGCCTGGAAAAACATATTTTCAAGGGATTTGCCATCCAGTTTTCTTTAAGGCAAGCAAGTCATTTCAGACTCTCTATCAATCTCGCAAATAGCTCTCTAGGACGAAGCCTCTAAACTTTGCTTCTTTTTCTGTGCAGAAAACATTATTTCCCCTGGAGAAAAGGTGATTAAATTCTTAATTACCCAACTTGCGCGTAAAAATGCCTTTCATTAGAAGCAAATGTGGTTTTTATAGATAGAGGTTAAAGCCCAGTTTGAAAATATGTCCCTTGGTGTCCATTCAGTAACTACCAAGCTGCTAAAAACTGGGGAAAGTGCACAGACATAGTTAAATAATGTCAGAGGCTCCCTCTGGATACTCAGTGAGGTGCATCACACCTCTGCTTTTGCCAGGAAAATGGGAACACCCCTTGAGTGCCTGGGAACTTTTGATTTTGATCACTGCTGAGTTACCGATTAAGCCTAAATCAACCCTCACAGATTCCACCTTTATCTCTCATCGTAGGTTTTTCATCGCTGCAACAGTTCTTCGCAACACCGACAAAATAAATAGTGGGCCAGGTTACCCTCTACTGGATGCCCATGCTGATGATGCTTTACCACCTTATTTGCAAAACAAGTCAAAAAATAAACATGTTACTATTTTTACCCACTCAGTCTCTACCTCTGCCCACCATTAGCAGCCTTCTGGCAAACCACTGCACATCACAGGAACCAGCAAACCTTTTCAGAAAAATAACAGGACAAGAAAGAGTGTAAGAAGTCACAGTAGGAAAGTACTTTGTTGTCTGGATGAGCGGAGGCAAGTAAAGCTTTCCTGACAGCTTTTTGTAAAACACACCAGCTTTTGGAGACCCAGATTCCTCTCCTCACCGCCCACAGCCTCTTTCTTGCTTGGCTAAGGACATGCCCCGTGGCGAGCAGTAGCTGCCCTGTCCAAGGAATGGCACAGACATACTTACCCTTATGTGATGCCCCACCCAGTTCTTCAGTTGTGATTTCACTACTCCTGTTTTCCTGACAGGGAGGTTTGATGCAATCCAGTACCTTGTTTGACGAGATATGGGCGAGTTCTAGTGAAATTAATCCAATTTCGTTCATCCTCTAGCATAGTTCTTGCTCATAACGAGAGAAAGAACAATGCTACGGGATGAGACCTGAGAGACCAGAGCTGCAAACATCCTCTGTGAGGCGTTCACAGGAGGAATGACCCTCAGCTAATACTATCTAATAATAAACACTTGAAGACCTAAGTCCTCAAGGATTCCAATTAAAAGAACATCCAAGAACAAAAAACAAGCAAACAAGCAAAATTTATTAATAAAAAGAATAATAATAAGACAAAGAAGAATAGAAAGACGAAGACCCAGAGGAAGACAAAGACCCAGAGGAAGACAAAGACCCAGAGGAAGACAAAGACCCAGAGGAAGACAAAGACCCAGAGATATTAGTGCCATACCAAAGACAGGAAAATAAATTTGAAAGGCTTTGTTTAAATGGGATTTAAAGGTATATCTAGGAGATTCCTTCATGGCGCTGCATGGAGAGAACAAAAGAAAGTAAGTCAGGCATTCATATGTTGAGGCAGGAATAACTGTTGTCTTTTTTAATGCAGAAGGAGCGCATGCAAATGTCTACTGGCAAAAGCAGCTGATTAGAATAACATGAAATCCGAGTGGAAAAAGGACAACACACTTCCCAAATGTGTAAGACCACGCCAAAAGACAAAAGGCCTTGTGAAACAAAGCCAAAGTGCACATGAAAGAAAAGAAAACCAAAAATGACAATGGGAGAGTTGCCCACCACACATATAAAAATAACAGAAGAGTAGTAAGTGCCTGAAGAATAAGGAGATAAGCTCTATCATGAAATAAATTACTTGCTTTGAGCAAGGCAAGGCGACTGTTTTCTGCTGTCCCTAGGGCAACGCATTACAGAGACTATCACTAACTCTGCAGCTCAGTGTCTATTCCAACGTCTTTGCTCCGGGGAGGAAGAAATAAACTTTCTGCAGAAAATACTGCAGCCCAGGTCTGTGTACACACGTAAGCATCTTTACTACCAGGAAATGAGTGAGCAGAGGCAGGAGCTCTCTTTCTTCTATTTATCTTTTTGCAAGCTGGTAGGAAGTGAAAGACTGGGAATCATTCATGTAAAACATCTAAGAAAGAGTGAAAGGGGCTCAAGGAAGGGGGGAAGCGAGGTAGGACACTGCATTTTTCTTCAGTGGTCATGAGGGAAATCAGAAAGGGAAGAAAAAAGCTTCCTCCAAACACTAACAGTTCAGCACAAGTCTAACGTGAGAGAAAATTACTGCATAAAACTGCGATGGAAGAGATTATAACCACTAATGGTTCGCCTCACATTAAAGGGGGAGATTACAGATTAAGCAGAAAAAGAAATGTTTCAAATCTCTAGGAAGGGCTCTTGCTATGGAAAATTAGAGAATTTAGAGAAATATGTATGAAGCACAATTAATCAGCATTTTTTTCAGCTGATGGGTGATACCTAAACTTTCTGACAACAAAAATACAAAAGAGGCACGAGATAGGAAAGAAGCAGGAATGAAAGGAAAATTTGTTGTGGTTGCAGATCTGAGCAGTGATAAAAGACAAAGCACATAAGTCAAAAAACCACATTTTGTGATTCTTGATGAAGACACCATTTAAAACAGTCCTGCCACCTTTGTGATGTAACATTCATAAACAAATGCCAGAAATGGAGGAAAGCACAGAAAGTTACATTGGGACAATTCCTGAAAAGAAGGTAATGGTATATTTTGTACAAATGATGATGTAAAAAGACGATGACGTAAAACCAAAGAAACTACTGGTTATTTTTACATGATATTGGCAAGTACCCTAAAGTTAACCTGAAAAATCTCATGTACCTATAATAAGATGGCCTGCCTTGGATTTTCAAATCTTCTGCTGAAGAAATCAGGTTTAGTATCCAGCAATGTGGCAACAGTAAAAGAATCCCAGAATGCCCAAAGTGCTGTCCACAAAAGTCTGCGGGCAGGAACAACACAGTAAAGCAAGAGATAGAACAACAGTTCTACATGAAAACACAAGGCAGAGACAAAACAAGTTTGAAAAACTCTGGATTTTTTTTTTTTAAAAAAAAGACACTGACGCAACAGACAACATTAAATTCTCACTTCACCCATTAAATTTTACATATAGTTTTCAAACAGTATTCCTGTTTTACTCGGACAACTTTTGAGTGGATGTGTCGGTAACACCTAGTTTGCAAAAACAAATGTCTAGCCCCTTGGCTACATGAGCTATCAGCCTTCTCCTAAATCACCCATTAACTCCAACAGGAATTTGTATTCACGCTTCAGGTCGTAAATAATTATCCCCAAACGAGGAAGAATTGGATATGATGCTTGGAGAAGGTGCTTAGAATGACAGAGTTTAAAAGGACTGTAATTATGTAAGCTGACAGGTGACAAACCAACCTATCGGCTTTGATGTTCCCAAGGCAGAAAATGAAAAAGGAAGACGTACTGGGACAGCGGGAAATATGAAAACCTCAATGCACAGTAAACTACAATGTCAGCTCTACAGCTGGCTAGGTAGTGACTGGGGAGTATGGGAGTATCTGCCAGGAGGAGAGAAAAGGAGAAGGGAGAAAAAAAAAAGAGGGAAGGGAGAGAATAAAAGGAAGAGAAAGGAGAAAAGGGAGAGAATAAAAGGGAGAGAAGGGAGAGAATAAAAGGGAGAGAAGGGAAGGAAATAATTTTAGTTGGAAGGGACCTACAATGACCACCCAGCCCAACTGCCATGTAAAGGAGACCAGCAAACTCTGTTCTCGGAAAACTCATGCCAGATCACGTCAGCAACTTGAAAAAATGCCTCAAATACAGCTAGACTTTAAGAGAGGACACAGTTCAAGCTTCTACCACACCCACTACCTAGTATTTGGCTTCAGCCTTGGGTTTCAGAGTATTAAAACAACCTAAAAGCACATTTGGGGAGTTATTTTCATGTTTCTTGAATTTGAACGTAACATAAATCAGGATTCTGGTGTTACAACAAGGTATAAATGGAAGTACATTCAGAGTACACGTTGCAAGCAAGCACACTTTTTATATCCTGTGCATATTTTGAACCTTTTTGAAGTTTAAAAAAAAAAAAAAAGATTAAAAAAAAAGTAAAAGGAAGAGATAAGAAGGTGAAAGGAGCAGAGGGCAAAATGGGTTTGGGATTATAAAGTAAGTTCCTCTGAAGCTCGCGGAAATGCACTGGGCAGCTGCAGATAAACACTTGGCAGCCCGCTAGCAGAAATTCTGCCCACTGCTGTATTTACAAGGAAGGGCCACAGAGGAATTCTCGGGTTTTACACCACCATCTTAGAAGCAGTAAGAATACATAAGCCATGATTTTACCTTTCACGCTCAACTTAGAAACCCAAGAACTAACTCGACTAAACATGCTCACCGCTTCCCCAATCAGTTGTAGCGTTAGTATTTTAGTTATTTTTTATTGGTGTATCGGCATGCTACATTACTCTTTGTCTTCACCTCAAGATACTCTCAGGGGTTTATTCTGTGACAAGTAACTTCACTAAAAAACTGTTAAAGTGGAATCATCTGTAGAAAGACACAACTTCCCAAATTGCACTGAAGGGGAAAACAGATACCTTCAATCATTACTAGAAAATTACTCCTTGTCTCTCTTTTTTCCACTCTTCTCTTTTTTTCCCCCACTGTCCTTCCCCGCCTCCCTTCTTTCTTGCTAGAAAGCAAGAAACATGCACCTCTGCTACAACCACCTCACTTTCCTTCATTACTGGAGCGTTGCTGCCACTGTTGAGGGCTGCTCCACCGCGTCTTCCCCGCAGCCGCGGGGAGGCATTCGTCACCGCAGAGGAGGATGTGGCTTTCGCTGGAATCGCTCAAGGTTCATCCCAGTAATTGCATTTCATTAGCTTCCGTTTCCAAAGCGTGTACATTTTTTATCTTCCCCCCCCCCCCCCCCCCCCCCCCCCCCCACTGTACAGATGTTCGTGCCGACGCAGGTAATACATCACTCGAAGTTTAACGGCACTTCTGGCAGCGAGCCCTCCGATGTGCTAATGAAACAGTATGAAAGCACTTGTGTGCAGAGCTAGAACTTATGGCTTAGGTTTCGAAAGCATGCAGAGAAAGAGTCTAAGAGAAATGTGTTTAATATAATCTGCCTTCCCTCTGCACTCCAAAACCAAGGATAATTAGCCTGAGTTATACACTGGCCATGTTCTAGGTGCAGGAAATCATTGGACTCCCATTTTAACCCTAAATTTCACGTACTCATGCCCAGAAAAAACAACAAATAAGCTGTTTCTGAGCTCACTTGTGACTTCCTGGTCCAATTCATTTCTGTTTTTACCCCAGGGCCAGCCCATTAGTCCCGTGTGGTAGCAAGATGCAACCGTGGGTCTGCAACTTTGAGTTCCCAACCAAGGGAGGGACAATCTGTGGGCTCCCACAGCGAGGGACATAACTCGCAGCGCAGAGCATTAGACCTCCATAGAGCATTGTCCTGCTGACGCTCCAGATGCTCTTTTCTCCCCTCAAAATATAATGGCAGTTTAGAAGAAAAATGCAGACATATAAGCAAGCACATTCCAGCAGTCACATTCACGCATTCAGACAAGCCCCAGTGGGTATCCGTGCTGGAAGCACACCAAGGACTGATTTATTCTTCCAATTTCACCCATTAGATTTTAATTCCAACATTCTCTTCACCAGCAGCGCCCATGCCCTTACTACCTTCACATGAAAGCAAACATAACAACATCATGGGTGTCCAGCAACAGAGCAGCCTCATGTTTATATGTGCTACATGAATGTATTTGCTGAAATTCTCTATTTATGGGATTGCATTTCCCTCGCAAACTTGGTCAGACCAGAAGAGGAAAGGGATCGCACCTTGCCAGCAGGCATGCGTTGCTGAGGAGGACTTGTGCAAGGAAGCTTTCTACCAGCTTCCCATCTCCAACCTTCCAATCTCCAGCAAGCTCGCCCCGAAGGCTCGGTGGGGTTCCCTTACACCTGGTATGATCATGTCAGATGACGACAGATGGGGAAAACATCATTAATTTGTAATACACAGCTGTCTGGTTAAACTTTTGATATGAAATGACTAAAATAATCTGTCTATACTTCCATTTTTATTGGAAGTACGTTACTTTTTAGCAGAATAAGCTACCTGGCTTCATAACCACACAGGCAGCCTCACTTGTTTTTGTTCTTCTTTCTCTTGTATTTTTATTACAATTATCTTCTGGCCTTTTTCATCTCTGGCACGACGACAAAACAGCAATCCTTTTATATAAGGAGGCTCTTCACTGAAGCAAAACATACCTGAATAGCTCCAATCAGATTAGGAGAGGAAACACAACCTCATGGCCAACGCATCTGGTCGAGTGTCTGGAGACGCGCCGGTTTTTCGGCTCTGCCGCAGGCAACACGCAGCAGCGGGCAGCTGGTGCTCCCCAAAGAGCCGGCTCCCGGCGCAGCCCCCAACTCGTGGCACGCACAGATGTCCCCCCCTCCCTTCCCTTGTGCCTGTCCTCACACATCAGCGCAGCTCCCATGGAGGTGGGCATCAGCGTCCGCCCACAGTTTCATTAGGGAAAAAGCAAAAAAAAAAAAGGAGGGTTGATCCCCAAGCCTTTGCCTTGAGCTGACATCAGGGAAATATGGATGTGAGCGCACTGCCAGGTCCACTCGCTATCTAACTGCACTCTGCTACTGGGATCTGTTTACAAGGGTGTGTAGCAACAGGACAAGGGGCAGCAGTTTTCAACTAGAGCAGGGTAGATTTAGATTAGTTGTTAGGAAGTTCTTTAATATGCAAGTGCTGAGACACTGGCACAGGTTGCCCAGAGAGGTGATGGGGGCTCCATCTCTGGAGACATCTAAGGTCAGGCTGGATGGGGCTCTGAGCAACCTGATCCAGTGGGAGATGTCCCTGCTCACTGCAGGGCTTGGACTAGATGATCTTTAAGGGTCCCTTCCAGCCCAAATCAGTCTGTGCTTCTACGATTCATACCACTAATTAATTCCATACATACAGGTGGTGAGAGGCTGGCCCAGGTTGCGCAGAGCAACTGTGGACGTCCCCTCCCCGGCAGTGCCCAAGGCCGGGTTGGACGGGGCTTGGAGCAACCTGAGCTGGTGGGAGGGGTCCCACCAGAAGAGCGGTGAGGCACTGGCACAGGCTGCCCAGGGCAGGGGTGGAGTCCCCATCCCTGGAGGTGTTCAAAAAACGTGCAGACGTGGCACTTGGGGATGTGGTTTAGTGGTCATGGGGGTGTTGGTTTGATCATCTCAGAGCTCTTTTCCAACCTTCTGCGATTCCCTGAAGTGGTTCCAGCCAGCTCCAACATAGCCCCTTCCCCCCAGGGCTGGAGACTCCCCCCGAGGGTTGTGCCAGCACAAGTCTGTGTTAATTGCCAGTACGGAATCATTGGCAGAGCTGAGACTTTCTTTTTTTTTTTTTTTTTTTTTTTGCCCTCGGACGATACAGAACAAACGGCACCTTCCCCTCACACAGCTCCGGGGCAGTCCCCTCCCCTGCAAGACATCAGCAACAGACTTGTGCTTCCGTCTGCACGTTTAACATATTTAAATGGCCCTGTTTGTATTTTATCTATTTATGTATGTTTGCATCTTTACATATCTAAATGCCCCGTGTTTGTGTTTTATGTATTTATGTGTGGTCTGGGTGTTTACATATTTATATACCTATATTTATATTTAAAAATGTGTTTGTATTTATATACTTGTACATTATGTATTTATATCTACATATTTAAATATAAATATTTAAAGGAACTCACACTGTAACAAGAGAACACACTGGAAAGAACAACAATTATTTTTTGTAATTGACTGTGTCTTGACATCTGTCGCTCAAGAAATAAACCACCGGTAACTTCATATTCATTTTCATAATAAAAATATTATTTTCCCTAGGCTCTGAAACATCTTTCCTGTGCATCCCCTATACATAACTCCAAGTGACAGTAATGGGAATTATACGAGCCCTTTTTAAAGAACAGAATGAACCTTTTAGCTGCAGAAAACCTCTAGGTTTATTTGGCCGCTTTTAGCCCCCGGTGATACCTGAAGATAACAGCTCTCACGTCAAAAAGGAGATCTGTTTCGGACAAAATTCAAGTTGGCTGCTGCACGAGGCAGTAACATTTTCTATTAAAGGTCAGACTTCAGTTGGTATAAGCCAGGTCAGGGCTTTGACTTGGACAGAGTTCCTTGGGTCCACGGCGGGGAAGGGGGGGTTTTGGCTGCTCCTGCCGAGGTGCACCAGCCCGCATCTGTTCGACAAAATATTTTGTGGTATATCAGCCACCTTCAGGACAAAACCCACGGCGCAGAGCTGTAGCACAGAATCACAGAATTGTTGAGGCTGGAAAAGACCTCTGAGATCACCAAGTCCAGCACTGTAATGTATTGAAAAAATATTCCGGAGAACTAGCATGGCTTTCTCCTGTCTAGCTCCAAGCTACTCTCTTCTTATTTACATGCAGAAAGATTTGGAAAACTATGGCAAAATAACCTAACTGCCTTTTAAAATGTGACAAGCAAACACGGATATTTGAATGTGAGAAATACGAGGCCAATTCAATACGAGCAATTTGCTCGTCACCTCCTTAAAATGTGCGTCAAGATAGACAGTCACCAGCACAGATTTGATCTTGGAAATGCTGCAGCGTGTCCTCAGCTTTCCTTTTCCGAGCAGCACCGTCAGGGTTCACAGTCTCTCTTTCCAGGCTACTTAAATCGAGTTTTTACAGGAGTGAGATGAACGGTGCGGTCAGTTCAACTCAGCTGAACAGAAAATCCCCCCCTCCCTCAAAACGCAGAGGGATTTTTTCAGCACACCCTGGTGTACTCCAAATTTCTAAAGGAAACTACCGAGTATTATATCAGCCCTGCACAGTCCATTTTTACTCACTGATGCAAAATACCAACTGAACATTAGGCACTGCTTCAGGCTACGCGTGTCTGCATCACCGCTTCTGCTCAGCTTCACTCGGTCCCTCCTCCCGTGCGGAACAACTGCAAGTTCATTCTGTTCTTGCTCGTCATTGGTTTCTCCCTCCTCCTTCCAACCCCAGCAACAGATCACAGCATTGAAAAACTGCAAGTATTTCTTTCTTTTTTTACAATTTCTCCAATATTTTCCAAATAATAATAATAATAATACCCCGCAACAACAACCTGTTCTGTTTTTTTTTAAAAAATTCCAACAGTCAGTCAAAAAAAGGATCAGGCTCGATGTTAAATATTAACGATTCATTTTGTTTCCATTACAGGGCAGCTAAGAGGCAGCAGTTCAAGACTGTTTAAGAGCCCTCCATAACTTTACAAACATGCTCAGACTGCGGATGTGCACATGTATCTGTCACAAGCGATTTTGCTCAGCTGACTGCCATTCTCCTTACGTGGATCACAAGGCACCCACTAGAATTTTTGGGTCAGATCCAAAACAAAACGGAATTACTTTAACTCTCCCTGGCGCACACGGTTTGTAATGCTATTTAACAGTCACGACTGCAATAACTGAACCCTCAGTGGATGGGTAAAGGATGGTCCTGGTACCCAAAGAAGAGGACAGAAAAGGCAAAAAACCCAACTCTCGAGCCTTGGGCAACGTTTTTTTCTTTCCTTTCTGGCACAGAGATGTGTGAAATTGCCTTTCTGTTTGCTGTTTTCATAGCAACTTTTAAATCACCGCCCCATGAATAAGGCGAGTGACTTCATTAATGGAATTCCAAAGGATGGCAGACTTTCCAAATGTCGGAAAAAAAAAATCACTAATGCAACAGCATAAAAGACAGTAAAGCAAGCTGGATTTCGGAAGCATTGGGAAGTTAGGTATTCGGTCTTTTTAGATGGAAGATGTCACATGAATATGGCAAATTTTTTTTTTTCTTTTTTTTTTCTTTTTTTGCTTTTGCAACACTTTACAGTTGGGCCTTGTCTGAGAAGACATCCGAGAGTGATTTAATCTCTTACCACTTCATCCTCACACCTCGGTGATACCACAGAAGTAGCATCCGAGTATCCTGGATTTACCTGATACATCGGAATCCCACCTCAAACTTAGTTTACATCATCAGCTTGATTAATGTTTAAGCACGGCTGAATAGCAAAACTTTAAGGATAAAAAGATTGAAATAAGCCAGACAACATATATCTTGCATTTCACTTCTCATCTCTAGCTCCTCAAAATCACAACAACCCGCAGGTGGCAGCTCTGGAATTCAGAGCGACTTCTCCAAAGCAGCCCCTACCCACTGCCTTTTGTCACCTCAAGTGGTTCATTCTGCCACAAAAAACCAACCCCGCTGGGAAACATCCCAATTTTGGAGACGTCCCGTTTATCGAACCCGCGCCGTGGTGACACCTGCAGCCTCGGGCAAAGCGAGAGCGGAATCCCAGCACCACGCATCTCTCCATCCTGAGGCCGCGGCGGAGGGGCAATGCATCTGAAATTAAATTATTCCCTGCAGACCAACCCAGAGCGCCAGGGGCATATGGCTTTCTCTCTGAGTTTTCACCACGTGTCTGAAGAAAGGCTGAAGATCTCGCCCCGGTGCCTGAAGGACACCTCAGCACAGCCCAGCACTAGCTGGAAGACATTTTCATAGTCTCTGAACATCAGTGGGGATTTCTTTTCCTCTCTCAAAATAGATTTTCTTGGTTTTGTAAATCTGGCAATGGCTCTGTAGCTAAGAGAGAGCCATAAACAGCTGAGAAAATATGAATTTCCCCACACTACAAGGTCAGTGTATACAAGCAGCCCCAAAAGCCACTTTATTACGCAGCAGCTCATATTCAGAAGAATTACATTTTAGCGTATTATTTCCCTGGCAAGCAAATTGCCAACCAAAAATATGAAGAATCCAGAAGTCAAATAAACCGATCATTTACTGGAGCAGCAGATACGCTGATGCCTCTGCAGGCAGCTCAAGCAGTGGCTTAACGAGAATTTATATGAACCTCTTGGGGATCTTTTTCGGCACAAACGACGAGAACAGCCCAGGCCAATCTTCTCTGCACGTCTCTGCTTTTCTAAAAGCCGCCTCTTTAGAGATGTTTTCTGTTTATATCTGGAGCCTCTGACTCGTGTTCTAAGGCTATCGATAAGTTGGTCACAGGTATAATGACAATAACCTCTTTTGTGTCATATTGCACGTTCTTGGCAGGGAGAATTAGAACAGCCCAGGCAGCTGCTGTACCAAATGATTAATAGAGAAACCGGGATAATCTGCCCAGTTACAGGCCTGTCAGCTTGACACTGATCCTGCACAATGTAATGGAATAAGCAATACACAACATTATTTATACAGAATTACAGCAGCTTAATAAAATTAATGCTGGTGCATGGGTGTATATTAAAGAAAAAAATAAAATGCAGTGTCAAACTAGCCTAACAAATTTCTTCTGATGGGATTACAGGTATGGGATAAAAGTACCCAGCGGTAAAGCAACATTAATTCAGCAGGCACTGGATTTACTACTGTACAACTTGTGACAGAGAAATCAGAATGCTATAAATCGGTGTATCACATTAAAGAGACTTGAAATTCGCAAGAGAAAAGTTTAGAAAAGAGGCTTATTTGTAAATGGAGAACCACCACAGAAAGAGCACATCTTTTAATCCAGATCCCAGTTTGGGGCTTTTGTTACTTTACCTCTTCTCCAGCGACTTAAGAAGACATGAACTCATTTCTGAGTGAGTGCATTAAAACCAGCCGAGCTGAAAACAACTCAGAGAGGAGGCGACAGCCCTCGGCTGGACAAGAGGCAACAAGCAAGCAGCGCACATCGCAACATGGCCACGCACCGACCTATCCGTGGGCAAAAATAAATAAATACCAGTATCCAACTAGAGCGGGCAGAGAAGCAGTGGGAGAGCAGTGAGAAAGGACTGGGGGCTGCGCGGAACTGCCAGGCGCAGCGCGGGGATGGGCTGATGCAGAGACAGACGAGAAAGTCAAAGGGAGGAAGTCAAAGGGTCACAGAATTGCCCAGAATTGGAAGAGAACTTTAAGATCATTGAGTCCATTAAGCCAACACTCATTAATGCATTGCAGTGCAATTCTGGGACACCAGACAGCAGTATTTGTTTGAGGCATTATAATATTTGGAATAAAAATAGGACATAAAAATGAAGAGTTAAAACCATCAGCTTGTTCAAGCAGCCTCTTTCGGGGCAAGAGGCTGCTCTCGTGAACCAGACTGCACAGGGTCTATTAATGAGACCCACACTCCAAAGCGCCAGCCACGACAGAAATGTCCTTCTGAATCCACAGCTCAGTTCTTGTGGAAGTTAATTTCTTCCCAACAAAGCTGAGAGAGATTAAACTTCGAATGCAAAATGTTAGCAGAAAAAGAAGCGTTCAAAGGGCAGGGACCAAAGGAAAGCCATCCCAGTCCATCAAGTCACACTAGATGCTGGATAAGTCAACTGAAAGCAGAGAAAAACGCTCAGATGTGCTGAACGGGGCTCTAGGTTTTTCATTAATTGTGGATGTACAGGGGATAAAATGCATCCGCTTAGCCTGAGAGGAAAGTGAATAAAAATATTCAAAGAAGCTCCAGCATCACCCCTGGCTGATTGTCAGAGTCTGAAGAAATGCATCCCTTTCAGGGTGCTTTGTGTCCAGAAGGATGAAAGTCACAGTTATTGATGTCCTCCCTTCTATAATTCTTTTTAACTACATGTATTTTCCTCTCACAGAGCCAGAGGAGATGTTGCCACATCTCCAACCTTTTTCTTAAGAGATCCATCAGCTAAAATAAATCCTACACACACACGAATGGGAAGTTTGATTAATTCACACTCCTATGATTAACAGAAGCAACAAGTCAAAAACATAACTCACAAGACTTAATAACGTGTTTTCTACTGCGATTTCACTTTTCCCACAAGGAAGTTTCCTTCTACCAGAACGGGGAAGTATATTTTTAAAAAACTGTGAAACTGGAAGTAATGGAAATTATCAAAGTTACCAAAGCCTTTCAGGAACAATTACGATTACTTCTAAAGTTGTTTAAACGCTTAGATTGACAAATGGTTGAGTTCATACGATGTATCTTTTTTCCAATAGTGAAATACATTAGTCTACAGTTGTTGTTTCAAGTGGGCTTAAATATTACACTGTTAATTTTGCATCACTCCTCCCCCATTCTCTAGATTGCTGATTTGCAGTAGAAGGTTCAATCATCATTTTGGGGTGAAAAGGCTCAGAAGACATAAAATGACTGGCCTTAGGTTTAATCTTACCCTTACAGCATCATCCTCTTAAAAGGACTGGTAAAACTCTCATTCAGCTACTAAGCACAAAGAAATGTCATGTTTAACGTACAATAAACAAAGGTCACTCTGACCAAACTGGAAAGGCTCCAGCTGGGGGAAAGAAGCCAAATTAATTTTATAGGAAAGTGCCTGCTGATGCCAATGTATGTTCACGGAAAAAAAAAACCCAAACAAAACACAACAAAACCAAATCCAAACCCAAGTGCTGAAGGCACATGGGCTCAGATTTCTAAAATACTTAGTCGAATCTTGCAGTCCTCAAACAGATTTGAAATAAGCTCTGACTTCTGCAAAAGCTTAAGATGTGCTTTTGAAAAGCCTGTCTTAATGCTTCTCCACATCACCAACTCCAACAAGACAGACGGGAGTGCCAGCCCGAGACGAGTCGTATAAACGAGCACGTATCAGGACAAAGAACAGCAGAACGCAGTGAATCGCTAATCAAGAAATTAATACATTTATAAACACCAAAAAGATTTAATTCTCATCTATTAAAACCAATCGGCAAAACTTCAAGGGTTTCCCGCAACTGCCGGGTTTCTCACGGCTCACAGCGCTCACGTTATTTCTTAAGATATCAGAAAGACAAATTTTTATTCTCGTGGTAAAATGAACCACCTAGCTGAGGGTAAACACGTTAAAGGACTCTTCAAAGAATTTTAGAAGTATTAGTGATGGCGTCACTGAGGGTATTAAATTAAAAATCTGTATTTGCCCAAAATGGAAAAAGTCAAATTTGTTTTTAATGGAAATTTCTCTTTAAGCTTTTCAAAAGTTATTATCAACAAGTATCTGAAGAAAAAAGAAAACTGTCTATAAATAATACATACACATGGGCAATAAAGTATTTATTAATAAAAATGTGTAACAAACAAATTTGGGCTAACGCAGAACAGTGATCACGTCACGTAAAATACGCAATCACAAGGTGCAGCCACAAAGGCTTGCTAACCTCTGGGAGAGAGGCTATAAACCATGCTAAAAAACAAAAACTTGCTACTTTGCAGCGAGTTCGGAGGATGCAATTTGACTGGGAATTCACCAGAGACAGGGAATGTACAGCCTGGAGGAGAAACACCGAGATCAGTTCTCTGCCATGGGCTCTCATACCTTTTTCATTTTCATTACGGAATGCTGCATCAATTAAATGGAAGAAAAAGCACAAAAAAACACCCTCACTAGTGTAAAAGCCGAAGCATTTGGATCTGCAGCAGTGGCAGCTCGCAAACCGAGCACTGATCTTTGACAGGTTGGGGATCCCTGGGCTGTAGGGTCTGGCAGCTGCTCCCAGTACGAAGTCTTGGGAAACCACTAAAATAATTTATCACGGGCTGGCAAACGGTGCAGCGGAACGGTCACATCCTAGCACTTGCTTTCTTGACCCAGAGATGCCACATTGACTTAATCATTTTCACAAGTTGCTCGTTATTCTCATGCGTAAGGTCCTCGCCGTTACCAGAAGCCGACTGGGGCCGACGCGGGCGCCGTCCCCGGTGAAATGAAGCTGCAAATTCGAGCAGTGTGAACCTTGGTCCGACCCGAGCTTGTTATTACGCCTGAAGAAGGGTCTGGCTCGAATAACCAGCGAGCAATCTGGCTCATAATTAGTATGAAAAGGGAAGTCAAAAGGAGGAGACAGGTCACCCTGATGCAACGTTTGCCCCTCAAAGACCTCGGAGAGCTGACGGGTGGGATGGAGCAGACGCCTGTCCTCCAGGAATGATCTTACAGCCTGAAAACACTCCAAACGAGCACAGGAACTTTTCCCAGCTCTTTATGGGCAGTGTTTAGGTCAAGTATTGCTTTGCAATTGGATGCTTTTAATTTTTGCAACTTCTAAGGACGTCATACATTAAAGCTATGAGGTAAAATCAGAGAACTGTCAGGGTTGGAAGGGATGAGATCTACCTGTAAGAAATTAAGATCTCTGAACTTTTGCAGGCATTTTAAGACATTGGTTTGTAACAGGAAGTTTAGCAAGGATGTCTTTTGCTCTTTAGGTAGGTGAGGCAACATTGCTGTTCCGGGGAATTACAAAAGTATCACGCCTGTCATAACGCTGGGTCATGCTCTAAGAATCTAATCAGAGTATACGGTGCTCACAATAACTCATGTTAAATCATAGAATAGTATGAGCTGGAAGAAACCTAGAAGATCGATTCCAGCCTTTGTCCCAGCCCTATCAACCTACTGAACAACTCCCCCCATTGCAACACCCACCCGTCTCCTACACACCTCCGGGAACGGTGACTCAACCCCCTCCCTGGGCAGCCTGTTCCGATGCCTGACAACCTTTTCAGTATAGAAATTCTTCCTAATATCCAACCTGAACCTCCCCTGGTGCAATTTAAATCCATTTCCTATCACTCTCCATGAGGGAGAACAGACCAACCCCCGTCTCACTACAACATCCTTCCAGGTAGTTGAAGAGAGCAATGAGGTCTCCCCTGCTACTTTTGTTTGGCTCGGAAATGTTAATAGCTTTCAATCTTTTTTTTTCAATGACTTTATTTTAAATTTCTCATCTCAAAACTCCACAAAACGCACACTCGTTCCATCAACTTTGGAGTTTCAGAATCAGAACGGCGACACGGAGTATCACTAAAGCAAGACCACTGGAACTACTTCACTAAAGCTGAAGTCCTTACAAACACATTCCAGAGGCTTTCACTGCTAATCCCTTCGCAAGAGATACACTAAAAAGGCTTTTAAGAAAAAATACTGAAAGAAACTATGGAAGATACTCACCAAAAGCAAGTGCTTCAGTCTACAAGTTAAAAAAAAAAAAAACCAGAAAAAAGCAGCAAGCAATTCTAATGCACAACTAACTAGCCTTTGCCAATCATATTGTGCAAGGAGAATGGGAAAAGCCAAACTGACATTCGTGGAATATAAATAAAAAACAGGCGCAGAAAGGCATCCTGCAGCTCACCTCCTATAAATAAATAAATACATAAATACATAAATACATATATATACTTATATATATAAAAAAAGTATTATGGATCAGCCACACTATGGTTCAACTATATGAACGCCACTTCTGACAAAAAAGTTTAACCTTTCCGCATAGCCCTTCATAGTTACAGATAATAGCTGAAAACATCTTTATTTTAATGTACCTAAAGATCTCAGCCAGTATCTTTTCCTCTATGAAAATCTAGTTATGCCAACAAAATCTTGCAAGCCTGCGTGCTAAAGAGCAGTCAGCAGTCAAACCAACTTGTCTGCGGAGCCGCACTCGAAACCGAGCTACTCGAGCAGCACCATGCTAGGGGACAACGCTTGAGGACATTTTACTCTCTACATTTAATTGCCCTGTGACTCTACTTTGATCATTTCTGGTCAGTGCTTGCAAATAACATCCCTCTAGTGCATAAAATTACTCCTGTTGCTATTTAAAGAACCTCAAACAAAAACCAAACAAACAAAATAAATCAAGAAACCCCCCAAAAAAAACCCAACCTAAAACAATGAGGAAGCTTTTAGAGCTGTTCTGTACCGGTAAGCACTAACAAAACAAGCTCGTCTGTGCAAACCTAAAGCAAAGATGTAACACGACCGATGCAGAAGGTCCCACCTGAAGGGATGCTGCCCCCGAGCCCCATCCCCACAGCAGAGCTGAACCTTCAGTCATCAGCCCCTGGCTCCCTTGTCCCTCCAGAACAAGTGCACCCAGGTTTTTGGGGTTTTATTTTACCCCCCTTTTGCCAAAGATCAATATTACCTAGCTGATCTCCGGTTAAGAAAACGCAACCTTCTCATTCGCCACATGCAACCTCCAAATCAGACTGGATCTTCCCCTAAGGGGCACTTGATTTAATCACACCGAGCTGTTCCAACGGGCATTTCCACACAACATTTTGCAGCAAAGCACAAAATATCATCAAGGCACAGCACTGTGCAGAACAGTTTTCGAAACAGTGAAAGGCACCTCAGAATGATCTCTTACCAGTATTTTTATACTCTCCTTACACTCCGCACTATTTCAGCTTGTTAAAAAAGCTGCATTTAGCTCCGTGCAGAAGAAAACCTCTGAAAAAGCTGTGCTAAATACGCAAGTTCTGGGAGCCTGATTCATATCTCATGCAAGTTAATGTAAGTTTTAATGATCTTGGGGAACCTTTGGATCAGGACCCAGTTTGTGTTCGTGATTCTGAAAGCATGAAGTGACTCATAATCTCCTATCTTGTCCTCAATCGATTTAGAAAAGGAATTAAGCTCTTCAGGAGTTCTTTTACAACCTTCAAGAACCGAGACATCATATGCACTTGCAAAAACAAAACAGAAAGCCCAGAAAAACAGCAATAACAAAATGGAAGACATTATTTGTCTTTGATTATCATACCACATATGGCTAATAAAAACTCGACAGTGATGAGCAAGTCACCTACGCGTTCTTCATACAGCACATCTCGGTGCCTAAAATCTTGATTCTCAAAGCTTTACGATGGTTTGGGGCTCTGTATTTATTCCACTGCCCATATGTTATGGGCACCAGCTCAGACGAAGTGATACAGGACCACTGTCTGTCCTGAATTGCCAGGTCCTCCGTGTGTCCGAACATCTGCGAGATTCGCGTTCCGCTCTTCCAACCCTACGTGAGACACCAAGTTTGCTCAAGTTAATAAAGGGCAGGCCTGGGATGTTTTAACCCAAGGATTTAGAATCATAGAATTGTCAGGGTTGGAAGGGACCTCAAAGATCATCTCGTTCCAACCTCCTGCCATGGGCAGGGACATCCCCCACTAGATCAGGCTGCCCAGAGCCCCATCCAGCCTGGCCTGAAAAACTCCAAGGGATGGGGCTGCCACCCCCTCTCTGGGCAGCCTGTGCCAGGGTCTCACCACCCTCGTGGGGAAGAACTTCTTCCTCGTGTTCAATCTGAACCGACCCATCTCCAGCTTCAGTCCATTCCCTCTAGTCCTGTCACTGCCCGACACCCTAACAAGCCCCTCCCCAGCTTCCTTGTAGCCCCCTTGAGATACTGGAAGGCCACAATAAGGTCTCCTCGGAGCCTTCTTTTCTGCAGAATGAACAGCCCCAACTCTCTCAGTCTGTCTGCACAGGAGAGGTGCTCCAGCCCTCTGAGCACCCTCGTGGCCCTTCTCTGGACACACTCCAGCACGTCCGGATCTTTCTTGTGCTGTGAATTTTTGAGACTTGCAGAATGAAGGTGTCCGCTTCTCTGTTGGGCAGACACTGGGGATAGAATCATAGAACTGTAGAATGGTTAAGTTTGGAAGGGACCTTGAAGATCACCTTGTTTCAAACCCCCTGCTGTGGGCAGAGACACCTCTCTCCCACTAGACCAGGTTGCTCCAAGCCCCGTCCAACCTGGCCAAGCTTATAATGGCACAAAGCTTAGAAACCCCTTGCTGACAACACCACAAAGGTCTGAAGCTCATGCGATTGGCAGTACGTTCCTCTTCTGATGTGCCGTTTGTGTACCCATTACTACCAAAAGACAATCCATCTCAAATTCTGTTTTCTTGTAGGCTTTTCTGGCTTCCATACTAAATACTCTGTTGATGTCCCTGCTTACTGCAGGAGAATTGGATCAGGTGACCTTTGAGAGTCCCTTCAAACCCAACGCACTCTATGGTTCTCTGAAAAGAAAATCCTGTTACTTTACTGAAAAACTAGAGTCATCCAACAGAGGGCAGATGATAAACGACAGAAATGACTTTCCAGAATCTTCATCGTGACTAGAGCTTACATGACTAGATGAAGTTCATAGAAGGCCTTATTTCACCTCCTTCAAAATAATAATTAAAAAAAAGGACAAAATTACCTCACTTTACACACTATGAGCAGAAACTTCTGCTCAAAAAAATCACACTTTTATCCAAAATCTTCTGCTCAGTGCCTATACTAAACCTTTAATATGGTCAAATAGAAAATTGTTTGATTTCACCATCTTCTAGATGAAAATAATGTTAACTTACTCAAAACTCAGTGAAATTCCACAGACCCAACCAGTGATAAGGCAGCATCTTGTGTTCCATTTGAGGGAGCCCACGGGGCACTGAACAACTTTACAAGGCAACGGTCAAAGGTTTGACTCCGTGGTTACAGCTGTACTTTTCTGTATGCATGTGGGGTTTAGGGAAAAGAGCACAAAAGATAAATTTCCTTATGCCAATTGCCTTTCTAAATAAACACTGAGCTTTAAAGCATTACAGAGATGGAGATCAACAAGGCCTGCATGGTGAGAACCAGGCGAAGGAGGGAGTCTGGTGGTGCCAGGAGGTCCCTGGTTTGGCTGAAGAACAAGACCCAACAGAGACTAACGATGTGAACACCATCCAGCAAACAGATAAGCTGCTTCAAAACAGAACTGTGAAGGCCACAATGCCCACAGTGGAATTTTTTGCCTTAATATCCCTGTATCACTGTAGTCACCTGCTCTCCACTCAAATCATGCCACATGTCACCCCGGGGTGGCGGAGATAGGATAGAAGGAGTACGGAGGGAACGTGTCGATGGGGGGAGAGAACAAACCCAGCAGAAGCAGTCGAGGGGCTGTGCTCCTCCTTCACCCCAGACAGGGACACCTTGTTGGTAAGAATTGTGCTTTCGCCTTTTTGGTGAGAAATACCCGGCATAGTATTTTGCTGGCATTACTGTTATATATTAGCGCTATTGCAAAGAGTGAACTTATCAACGGCAACTCCAAATCTTGTATCTGTCGCTTTAATAAATCACTTATTCTTTGTTATCTTGCAGATCGTCTCAGCACAAGTCCTTATCAGGGCTCGGAAACAGGCAGGTGCTCAGCTTGGGCACGTGCCTCTCACAGCCACAGACCTTTCACACAACACGGGTCACACAACATCCAGACCTGCAGATGTTGGTGCTTCCAAGAGTCAAACCCATGGCTGATCCCGGGACTTTGGCCGCAAGTTCTGCTCCTAAGACCTGACTCCTCAACAGCTTCACATACTCGAAGGCAGGAAGTGCAGCTCTGCCTTCTGTATCACGTCGAGTGAGTGGCTCCTGGTTTACGTGACGATCGAGGAAGGCGGCGCGGGCTCCTCACTCGGTGCAACTTGTGGGGTTTGTCCTCACCGTAGGTTCCCACACAACCCCTTCATCCTGAGCTACTACGCAGCTGTAATCACATAACTCCAGAGATGTAGTTGGATTTACACAGTGAATAGGAAAGGTGAAGAAGAGACACAGCAGTTCCTAGATGCAATGTATCCAGCAACATTCAGTACAAAAAACAGAGAAATAAGATATATTCAACAATACGCCCCTATAATACAAGGCATTTAGAAGACATTTCAGCAGCTTAGCTGAGCCCTCAATATAATTCCATCAAGGTTGTGTAGCACAAACCACGACTGAAGTTGTTTTCTATGCACTGCATTTCATTAAATATACTTTGTTACGGGACTCTTAGAGCGATTACAAATAAACCTGTTTTTTCTCATCTTGCTGACAAATACATCACCACCAGATAAGACACTAACATGTCATAAAATGAAAAATTTTGCTCCAGGAAATCACTTACAAAATCATTGCTGATATTGCGAAAGACCTGGATTTCTTTCTTGGCATGCTTTTCTCAAAGGGCTGGTGTTTATAAATTATTTTACTGTGTAAGCACCGAGGTTACTGTCTCATTCTGTCCCTGCTTGGCTGCCGTTAGCGTGTGTAGGAGAAGCTGCGAGGATGCAGCACAGCACCCTTCAGCTCTATTTTCTTCCCTGAGAAGAACGCGACACAGATACCGACACAGGATATTTTTGCAGAGCGGGTGTTAAACCAACCAAAATGACTCCTCGAACGTCGCCGGGCCAGAGCAGGTGCAAAGCAGGGCAAAATCAGGGCTGGTTTTGACTACAATATGTGAGCTGACTCCTTTGTCTCACAACGATGTACTTGCGGGAGCCTTGGGGAGCTCCTGCCCCACTCCCGTGGTGCCCCCATCGATTTTCTGAACCAGCATTTCTTGGAGGGGGGTTCTTAAACCCCAGCACCTCCCATCAGCTTGCTCCTCCCCGCACACTCATAAAGTCATGACATAGAATCATAAAGGTTGGAAAGGACTTTCAAGATCATCAAGTCCAACCTACAGCCCTACACCACCCTAACACTAAACCATCTCCTCAAGTGCCACATCCAGCCATTTCTTAAACACGTCCAGGGGTGAGGACTCCACCACCTCCCTCGGCAACCCATTCCAGTGCTTCACCACCCTTTCAGTGAAGAAGTTTTTCCTAATATCCAACACAGTGTATGTAAAATAAAGAGTAAAAATAACAAATACAAGCCAACAGTGTGCCCAGGTGGCCGAGAAGGCCAGCAGCATCCTGACTTGGATCAGCAATGGTGTGGCCAGTGGGAGCAGGGAGAGGATTGTCCCCCTGGATTCGGAGCTGCTGAGGCCCCATCTGGGGTCCTGTGCTCAGTTTTGGGCCCCTCACAACAAGAAGGACATCAAGGGGCTGGAGCGGGTCCAGAGAAGGGCAACGGAACTGGGGCAGGGTCTGGAGAACAAGTGTGGGGAGGAGCAGCTGAGGGACCTGGGGCTGTTCAGCTGGAGAAGAGGAGGCTGAGGGGAGACCTCATCGCTCTCTGCAGCTCCCTGACAGGAGGGGGTAGAGAGGTGGGGTCGGTCTGTTCAACCAAGTTACTAAATGACAGGACAAGAGGAAATGGTCTCAAGTTGTGCCGGGGAGGTTTAGATTGGATATTAGGAAAAAATTCTGCCCCAAAAGTGCTGTCCAGCTCTGGCACAGGGTGCCCAGGGCAGGGGTGCAGTCCCCGTCCCTGAAGGGATTTCCAAGCCAGGGAGATGTGGTGCTCAGGGACACGGGTCCGTGGCGGGCCTGGCAGTGCTGGGTCAATGGTTGGACTCGATGATCTTAAAGGTTTTTTCCAACCTAAACAATTCTGTGATTCTACGATGCTAAACAGGCAAGATGGCCTACCCACACAAAACACGCAAGAACATCTAAATGGATTAAAGAAAAAGCAAAACAGCTCTGGTTCGGCCAGCGAGGCAGACGCAACACGAGGACAGAGGGTCAGACACAGTAAGACGGGCAAGGCGGCAGCAATGGAGAGAAGCTCTGGCACGGCCAGCACCCAGGCTGGCACAGGACACTTTTGCACACACAAACTTAGCACCTATTTACTACAATTATTAAAACAAAGCAAAATTTGTCCCATCACACTTTGGAGGGGGAAAAAAGAAAAAGAAAAAAAGCAGACCAGAAAAACAGAGAGACAAGATGTGGCAGAATGACCATAAATGACATTTAGCTGTGGACTGTCTCTTGCTTTCAAAGTAAATTCAGTAACAAAACACTCATGGCCAAAACAATGTCATGACATAGCCTGCTAATGACCTCTTTTCACTCACTAATTAACAATAAGCATTCACGTTATACCCCAGTTAAATGGTGTCAGTAGTCACTACTCTGTCTTTTAATTCTATTTCAATTTAAAAATCCCTATTGTAATTCCATTCGCTAAATAGTAGCTGCTCCAGCTGAAATGTGGGAAGCTTTTGGAAGACAAACACTCGTGGATGGCTTTCTCAACAGAGGTGCAGCCAATTCATCCACGAGCTACCACCTTCACTTGAAATTCCATCCCCTCCCATAGCACACTGCTACCTAATAAGCCTACTTTCATTTATACCTATGGAGCTTTCTTGGCTTCAAACAAATTATGAGGATAGAAAGGAGCAGAATTTGACCTTCTGGGTACACACAGGCAGAAAGAACAAGCTGCATGATATCTCGGAGTCAAATCTCATGCATCTGGTCACAAACTCCCTTCTGAAGAGGAATTAAATTAGCCGGCATAACAGACATCAGAGCGAAAAGCTTAATGTGTTTTGATGTTGAGAGGAGCTACACACAATTTATTAGGAAACAAATAATCACAGTAAATCACAGTTCACAGCTGAAAACCGGAGAAAGTGCCTTAATATTAATAGCTTTTCCCACCATACAGTTTCCAAGCACTCCTTCTGTTCCTCTCTGGCTCGAGCGGTGAAATGCAAGACCCCCACCAAGCAGCAAACCAACATCTGCTTTGCCTCCCAAAACCCATGGGCAGGGCGGATCACCTCCCTTCTGTCTGCAGTTCAGCTCAAAAAGGCCTTCTGCACCAGGGTTTGGTCACCTGGGGTGGTAACAGAGTTTGGAGTTGGTCCCTTCTACTACTGCTTGGCAAGACCTTGTCACCTCCCTTGCGCAACGCTCTCCACAGCCAATACCCGCGAGGTTTTGGCTGATCTCTGCTCTCTGCTATCAGTGGTCATGAAATAACGTCCTCGGTTCTCAACGGTGGGAAAATAATGCAGAGGGTGCCTTTGGAGTCACAGCGAAAAGAAGTCTTCCATTTTTCTCTGTGTTTTCTTGGGCAGAGCTGGTTGAAATGAAATAGCAACAAAGATAGAAAAAAACTCCACAACTTATTAAAAAATCTTACAGCAAATCTGGTTTGCCCATTAATGCTCAACCGGTAGTTGACAGCTAAGGGCCATGTGACTGAAATAAAATACATGAAGTATTGAATGCATTACAGAACTGCAGCAAGTTTTTGTGGAAGATAGCAACAGATGCTGCATACGAAGAAATAATACCAACATTCTACCTTTCCGCGCGCAAAAAGTCCAGAGCAGAATGACAAGTCAAGCTTTACGACAGTGCAGAATTAATGCTTCTTTGGCACTTTCACTGTGTGTCTTCGTGCCATCACTCTTCATCACACTGATTTTTTCACAGAACGGCTGTTTCAGCCCATGTGGCGGCACTTTACGCACAGCTGGTCTTACCTTTGTTTTCTCATCCTTGCTCAAAGAACAGTTTTATGCACTGAACACCAGGCAAAGCCTCAGAAACCAGACTGACTCTCCACGTGACTTTCTGTGTTCACCACAAGTTACTACCCCGGGGGAAAAATTATGGGCTTCTAGTTTTAACAGTCTTGAGAAGAAAATATTAATAAACTGAAAAAATATCAGTTCAGGACCTAAAGCCTGGTGGATGTGTGAGCTTTCTCATGAAACCGAAGAAGCATGGAGCAGGTCTGGAGAAGTTCACGTGCGCCTGAAAAGATTTACTTTTTTCAACGTAGAGGTTTCAGAAATTCTGGGTAAACCTGAAAAATGAATAAAACCACCCCAGAGGGGAACAGCTTTGCCCCTTGGTCTTCACGAAGCTCAGCCCTAAGGCACGAGGTCGGTACCTCTGCACCACTCTGGTCACACTCAGAGATGCCACCACCCGCAGGATCGGTCCTGCTGAGATGGAGATGGAGCTGCTTGGTAAAAAAGCCTGAAATGGCACCAAAGCTGCTATGAAAACATGACTCAGCGGGGTCATCGGGACATGCAGGACTTCAGTACCACCTCCTCTTTCTGTAGGCACGATCTGCTGAAGGAAGCCCCACGGTGGCCCACACACAAGCAATTTAGAACCACAGAATATCTTGGGATGCTCATCTTATCCGCAATAATATGACAAGAAAGAGTGATGCCCTTTGGGTCTTGATGAGAAAACAATTAAGACCCGAGGTTTCTTTATTTGCCATTTGCTTTCACTCTGCTTCATGAAGTCCTCGGTTCACCCACTGCCTCCTGCCAAATCCATGTGAACATCGTGATGCCTCCTGAAGACACGCATCACCTGAAATGTGCTCTTCTCACCCCATTTCCAGTTTAACCTGTTCCAGCACAAATTATGCCACTACACATCCTTCAGAGGAGGTCAAAACGAAGCCCTGGCACCACCACATGCTGAAGGGTTCAAGAAGTCATAGAACTCCTTAAGCGTTTGCATTTTACTTGTTGAAAGTTTCCAGGCCCCCTGCTACCGTGAGAATGGAGCCACCTCTTTGAACAGCGTGAATTCAAATTTGTATGTATGTATTCATATAAAACTCTGGGGTTTTTTATATACATATATACACACACACAAACACATACACATGTATACATGCACACAAATTACGTGTTAGAGACAAGGGCCTATACTATGCTTTGTACTCAATGCTAACATTCTTCTTCGTGATCTCAAAGAAAGAAGCAGCATCTATTGTAAAGTAGATGGAGAAAGAAGATGGACAGAAGCTGAGAGGTAGCTTCTGTCGATTTAATATTCAGACTTACCAGTTCATTAGAAAGATAATGATCACTTTTTTCTCTCATCAACTATGAACATTCTCCTTAAAGGGTATTGCATTTTACATAAGCATTTATTAAGAAGAACAAACTCACTGAATTCTGTTAATCTTGTATTTCTGTTAATACCTGTTATGTTTTTGCATGCTGTTCACTCCTTGCTGCCAAAGCTTTAAGGTTTCTCAGAACTATTCTAAAGCTGTAAAAAATTGGTCCCCTCATTGAACTAAAAGGAAAGGACATACTAGATATGGAAAATGCTCAAAATAGGATGAAAAGGACAGGCAAAGGTACAGACTTCTCTATGAAGAGTCACTAAGTAGGTCAGTTTATAAAAGAGATGAGTTGGGGGAAACATGATAGATATCTACCAAATCCTAGGTGGCATGGAAAAAAATGGAAAAATGAGATTGAAAAAGTGCAAAAACAAGAGCTCCAAACAAACTTGGTATCAGAGAATAATTTCCGATAGCACGGAAGGTTAATCTTGCCTCTCAGTTACTTTCTAGGTGACCCTGTAACTTATTATAATGAGCACAGTGTGACTAGTCAGAATCAAATCTAGCAGAAATAATTAAGATCTATCTAATCTCGGGCTAATCTGGCAGCCAACACTGATGAGGTAGGGTTTTTTTTCCCCTGCTTTAACCAAATTTATGGATAATGTTCCAACTGCAGGAGTCATGTAGAGGAGATCTAAGACCTGAGAAACACCAGTCTCCCACGTCCTTACTCGTGCCCCGATCCTGGGGGTAAGGCAGTGCCTGAGCGGGGGAGAGAGGCTGGTGGGACACCAGGATGGAGAACAACGATGACCACGGAAGAGTCCTTCTGCTGAGATGCAATACTGAAAGGTGGGTGAAAAAAAAAACAAATCCAACAAGAAATCAAACCACTGCTGTATAAGGGAGTAAAGAAACCCAAGGAGTATGATAAAGTACCACATTCTGAATAAGGGCTGCAGACCTCAAGGTTTCTGAAGACAGCCATGGACCAGAGCCAAAGCCAACGCCAACCAGTGTAATCCCATTTAGCTCCACGCGCTTTGAATTTGCCACTAATTAAGCAGCCCTTTAAGATATTGCATGAAAGGCACATTTCACAAGCAGGGTCATCACTTAACTGCATTGGAAACTCTTTTCTTTGTTGTATTTCATGCTAAGCTACAGAAAAACCGAGGAGGGAGGCAAGTTACACAATCAGGTTTTCTTTGGTTTTACCTCATCTCTCCTCATGGACACAGATTGACTTTCTTGATTGATTTTACACAAAAAGCACCATTCCTTGGGCAAGGACTAAACATGGTGTGACACTCTGCATCACACCTATTTATGCTAAATCTGTCCACACCAAAATAGCAGTGATAATTAAAGAACGCCAGCAGCCCTTGCGCTGTGACTGGCAGTTCCAGGATCTTAATTTTTAACTTGTTGATGTTAACATATTGTTGCTATTATTAATGGAAATAATCATTCAGCAGCAGTGTTAATGACATCCCATTAAAAAGAGTGCCTTTCCCTTGCAGAACGAAGACAGAGGGTCTGGTTAGCCTTGGAAAAATGCGTGGAAACACTTACTTTAAAGTGGTTTCTGTGCACAGATTTGAAAGCTGATGTGCTAGCATAGGTCAGCATTCAGCATTTAGTGAGGCCTCTGCCACAGATACTTCTGCAGGAACCTTGAAATGTGGCTTTACTAGTGAAAAAAAAACCCTTTGAAAAAATATTGCAGCATCTGCAACCATGGAAGAACAACAACAACAAAGAAAACCATATTTTACGGCCCTAAGAAAAATTCCTACAAACGGTGCTTATTAACTGAGTTTGTCATTAAATTTCATGGAGACCACCCCTCCCCAAAATGGCCCATCAGGCAGAAGCCTCCTGCTGGGTCCAAGTTTGTGACAGGCCACGAAGGTCTCCTTCGTCCCAGAGATAGTTCCGAGTCGAACCCCCTGCTCCACATGATGGTCGTGAACCACAAACCCCATTGTTATACAGACCGTATAACATATGGCTGCAAACAGAATATACCTATGTCCTAGCATCTCTCACATGAGCTGTCATCATCTTAAGTATTTGGTAAAAAATATTGTTCAAAACCACTAAATTTTGTCTCAAAAGTCCCATTGCTTCTCCACTGCTGAAAGCAAGAGATGGTTCTACTTAATGGTCACTCCAAGAAGATACTAAAAATCATAAGAGACTTTCACAGCATTTCTGATCAAACTTGTTTTGATACTTAAATGCCACCTGAAAAATTGAACCAGTCACCTGTGTAAATAAATGGGTTTTGCTGAGTGGTAGAACTTTCAGTAGCATTACTAAGCCTTGGAATGTTATTAATATTGATCACAAATAAATTTCTGTGCTGTGCAGATGAATCTGCAATTCATCTTCCTGCTCATATACAGGATGACAACATTTTCTCAATTAATTAGACAACAAATCAACAGTAGCATCTCTGCTATGCTCGGGGCCCAGCGGGGATGATGTTCTTCCACACGGGTGACAAAACGCAATTTTTCCCTCGGGCACCCAAGGCAGGTACAACCTGCGCATCGGAGACCAACACGTCCTTCCCAGGGAGCAGGAGATGGGATCTGGTAGATCCTTCAAGTCCCACAAGTCACTGCAGGTGCCTGGTGCTACCCTAGGATTCGGAGGTGTGGGACGTTCTGCAAGATGAGTCTTTTGAAACAATACTTTCTCATCTGTCACAGGACAAAACATGGATGAGAAAAGGAAGAAGGTACCCAAGGACCACAAAGGAAATACAGAATGTGACCACCAACCCAGGGAGTCTAAGAGGAGCCTGGATCCCCTGTTCAGGTTGCACCTCCAGCTTCTTCCCAGCACCTGCCTGACCCGCTCGTCTCCCCAAGGAGCCCCACGGACCTCCACTCCTCCATGCCTCCACACCAGGCCATCTCCTTCCTTTCTTGCCACGTGCCCACACAGGAGGGGACCAACACGCACAGTCCCTCAGAACAAGGGCAGGCGTGAAAGCTCAGGAGATGACGTTGCTCGCTCATGGATAACAGTATCCACGCTCCTGCCATTACTCTTCCCTCTCTCCCACGCACACTGCCTGGCTGCCCTTTACATGGGGTGACCACCTTCCACATGGGGTCACCACACTGGCCTTCCACGAAGATGTCTGTAAGGCAAGGAGCCTCCAAACGGTGCCACGCCACTGAGCGACCATGGCAGGGCATCTGCCAGTTCCAGTTGCAGCACAGCCATCCACCCCTCCAGCCTCAACCTCCAGCTTTTCCATGGACATCCAGCATGGCCGAAGCCTCACACCTTTTTCTCCTGTGTGTGACCTTGAGCATTACAAACCCTTCCTTTTAGGAACCAAAAGGATTTTGATTTCTAAAGGATTTTGCCGCTGGGCAGGAAAAATAAATATACCTCAGGAAAATACGTTTGAGTGTAATCCTGCTCTTCCATCACCCTAAAGAACTCTTCACTTATTACGTCATATGTTCATGAATTTATAACCAGTCTCTCACTGACGTTCATTCAGAACATCATGAGGTGCTCCGGTAACTCATGTATTCCACAAACCTCGGTGCACGGCACCGCGAGATACCTCCTGGGACTGGGATGCACGGCACATCACCGTGCGATACGTCGCTGTGACACAACACATGCAGATCTCAGCTTCTTCTACAGAGCTTGGCTGTAGGAGATGGCAGCTCCGTTCTCGAAATGGCTGAACTTGTGGAGGAGCACGTAAACTCACAGCAAAGATGAAGGAGAGATGCACAACACCAAGATAAAAATAAATACGAGCGCCCCAGCCGCTGTCAGGTACTTATTTATTAGTTTGGCATCTATATGTTGATTAGATGTTGAAAACCATCAGCCATTTCTAGAACCTATTTCTCAATGGTTTGCAAGACAGAGCAGGTTACGCTGAAGGATATTTATGCCGGGGGGAAAAAAAAAAAAAAAGACCATTTCATATTTGTGGTTCATAATCAATATCCAGCCCACAAAGCACCAGGAAGATAAAACTGCGTTATTACTGCAGGAGAAAGCACTGATGGATTTAGGAAAAAATCCCTCACCATATAAGGGCTGTGAACATTTTCCCACTTAAGACAACGTGTGGGATCATATTCACAGACACAGAAATATGTTCTGTTCCCTGACACCCACAGTCCTAGAACACCGGGCTGAAGTGCTGGCAAGAATAAGAACCATTTGTTAAGTACAAAAAATGTCTCACATAATTAGAGAACTGGTGAAAGCTACCAATTTAGTACTCAGGCTTTAAAATCTAAGAATTTTTATTGTAACGACAGCTAAAGCTTCGGTATGCCTAGAGGTGGGGCCACCTAACACACGCATCGTGCGGTTTGGCCAGCACATCAAATACCCGAGGCAAAACTGAATGTCAGGTACGGAGAGATTTCAACACCACTCCAACACCTTCAGCAGGTTTTATGCTAATTATGAAGTGAGGCGAAGCTGCCCACCGGGTACCACGAAGTCCCTTCCCCTCCTCAGCATCACCTGTTTCAACATCAGCTCCCTCAGCATCCAGGCATCAGCCCGTAACCACAGAACCATTCAGGCTGGAAAAGACTCCTGGGATCATCAAGTCCAGCCACTAACCCTACACTGCAAAGCTCACCCCTGAACCATCTCCCCCAACCCCACATCTAAATGACATTTAAAGGGATAGGGACTCCACCACCTCCCTGGGCAGCCTGTGCCGATGGCTCACTGCTCTTGCTGGGAAGAAATTTCTGCTACTGTAACCCTGCCCTGTTGCAGTTTGAAGCCGTTCCCTCTTGTTCTATTGCTCATTACCCGTGAGAAGAGACCAGCACCAACCTCTCTACAATGTCCTTTCAGGCAGTTGCAGAGAGTGATGAGGTCTCCCCTCAGCCTCCTCTTCTTCAGACTAAACCCTCCCCACCTTTGACCACCCCTACCTTTTACCATCCAGTCAGGGAAGGGCTACGGCCCATCTAACTGCCCTTTTGCCAAGAGCAATGAGGCCCATAAATATCTTGGAAAGCATCTACCAGGGATGAAGAGCCTGTGCCCAAGACTCTTTAGTGGTCAAACACAAAGAACAGCCACAGCAAAGAGAAGATGGGAATGCAGTGGTGAAAACTGAACATATGGCAGGTGAATGAAGGGTTTTTTTTTTAGTATATTTGAGAATAAAGTGACGCAAGAAAAGCATAAGGTGGGAGGAACTGGTGGAGTTTGACCTGGGAAGAGCTGGAGAGAGAGTTCCTGATCCTGCCAGGGCAGTCGCTGCTGCCATCCCTTGCTCTGTCACCAGGACCTGGCAGCCACCAAAAGTACTGAGCTCTTCTCATCTCAGCATCCACCAGGGGCTCTCCACCTCCCAGAACAACCAAGACTCCAGGTCTGCTGCAGATGGAACAATGCAGGAAGGAATGAGAACTGTGGGGACGCCTCTCACGTAACTCCTGACATAGCACAAGCGGGGTGCAAACCCATCACGACAGCAGGCTCCTCTCGGAGCAGCGCCTGCCACACCATCGTCTTTCTTCCACAGTCTTCCCTAAGTCAATCACAGTAGAAATTTTAAAAGTATAAAAAAAACCCAAAAAAAATACATCACCACAATGAAGCAGTATTTTAAAATCAGTGGTTGAAAACACAACTCAAAGCCAACCAAAGCTTGACATCCCACTTGGTTCTCCACTCTCCGAGGAGCAGGGCATCAGCTCCGTGACTTGAGGTCAGCATTCACTGCCACCCAACCCTTAGTGTGAAGGAGCAGAGGGGCAGGCTCTGCTCCGCCACCCGCAGCGTCACCCAGCACGAACTTCTCACGCGGATTTCTGTTTATCAAGAAGCTCTTTACGGATGTATTTCATACCTGGAAGATTGCTCTATTGATTGCTCTATTTATAGTCCGTGTCATACCTCCAAAGCTTCAAACTTCAGTGACAAATTAAGCATCAAAGATTTCACAAGCATGTCTTTACATCTTAAGCGCATCCTTGAGGAAAAAAAAAACACCCCAAAGACACCCAGCGAAGGCTGACAATTTCTGTGACATAAAGCCAAGTGTTTGTTCCCATCATGGGAACTCACACAGCGAGCACAGGCCCAGGGGAGTCCCACCAGCTGTTTCACACATCCTGATCACTGTATCTGACTAAACGGCGTTGCCGTCCTTCACCCCATCGAGACAGATTCCGATTTCCTTCTGCCCACTGTCTTCTAACGCTTAGAAAAGGTTACACATGCTCTTTGCAGCAGCTCTTGTATTCACTTCCTTTCCCACGCAAAATATTCGAGGGGGGAAAGAAAAAAAATAAATGCGTTTTCCTGCAGTTAGCTTAAACTCCTGTGGCTGTATCTTTGTTCACTCTGGACACGAGGTGAACTAAAGAAAGAAGAATGTTCTTCTCCTCCTCCATATAACAAGAGAGAGTACCCTTCCCAAGCTTAAGGCTTCCTTCCATTCTTCATTCACCGTAACTTGACCCACTAACATTTTACTTGCTCCACCTCACCAGAGCACCTCTGGAGCTGTACAGATTTTATGCTCCTTTACTCCCCTGATTTTGCACTTAGCGACAATGCTGCCAGCGGCAGCCTCTCCTCTGGGCTCTCAGACCTCTTACACGAGGTTGAGCCAAGCTCCTTCCACGCATCCTTCCTCCTGACCATCGCATCTCCCCACCTTCAACTCCTCTAACTTTGAAGCAGGTCACACGAAAATGCTTGTATCCGCCCAGTAAAAACACATAGGATTCCTTGGCCACCATTCCCAGAAGGGGGAAAAAAAAAAAAAAAAAAAAATCTGACAAAAAGCTAACTAGCAGTTCTTCTGAAAGACTTGTCCTAGGATTTGATGCAATCTGCTGTGCCGGCAAATTAAAGCCTACTGAAACCACGCTAAAATTAGAGAGAAGAGCTGAGATGAAAACGAAAGACACATGGTGGCTCTTACAAATCTTTAAATAGGGCTTAATACAACATTTAGGTGCTTGCTCTGTGCTCAGCTTGGATCTACCGAGATCATTAATTTGTATAATACAGTAGCGCTGACTATTTCTGGGATGGTTTTCTACATCACGTAGCTTTCAGGCACCAATCCAGCAGATTTTCAAATAGCCTATGACTGGTCCAATGGATTCACCCTTGTTTCAGGGAAGCATTTTCTGCACCCACTCAGGGCAGCCCTGACTCTGGGGTCACCTGCCCAAGCGGGGCCACCCCCTTCTGGTTGCCCGCAGTCAGAGCTTCAGGGCTCCCACGCAGCTCCAGGGATGGAGCCACCGCTCCCCCAGCAGGTCAGGGTAGGGGCTGTGGAATACAGCGTAGGGTACTATCCACCAATTTGGAAGCGGTTGACTCATCATTCCATTCTATGAGGCGTCCCCTCCACAGAGATGGAACTGAATAATCTTTAAGGTCCCTTCCAATTAACCCCCCCCTTGGGTATGTTCCAAAGCCATCTAGGTGTGGTGCTCAGGGACGTGGTTTACAAGTGGTAGAGTCAGAGAACGGTTGGATTTGATGATCTTGAAGCTCTTGTCCAACCACAGTGACTCTATTTCAGAAGCCTCAGCTGCACCCTGGGCTGTCCCCCACTCCTCTCCGCCAGCCCCAGCCCCTCCTGGGCAGCAGCTCCCGGCGTTTGCCGGGGGGGTCCAGCACCACAGCAGTGGCAGGGGACAACCCAGGGGTGGCTCAGGGTCTCTGAGGATGCCACCACACAGCTGCAGCCTGCTCACCCTCGAGAGCATCAGCTGGCTGCGGTCATTTGTGGGCTAATCCCCGTTTTCTAGGTCTGTGACAAAGTCGGAGGCTCTGCTGCATTTCACATCGCTGGCACCTAGATCCCAAAGACACAAATACCTCCGAGGCTACCAATTCCTCGTTAACCTCAAGTTTTGTGTCTCTAACAGCACACACATGCTGCTGCCTTGAAAGGTTCCAGACACAACGGGCAACCTTCCTCCTGAAACCCCATTCTAGAAGCAGCTACGACTCTAACCCATTCGCCACGAGTGATTAAGGACCGTTTATAAATTCCTGTGGGGCCGAGGCGTGAGGAATTTGCTACTGACCACGCACCGCTCCCTCCTTCCGAGGGGCTCCCGCACATGTCGGCAGCCCCAGACACCGAGCTCCCTGCAGTGATCCCGGCTCGTTAAGCACCCATCAGGCAATTAGCGACAATGGCTGTTACTTCAGCTACTGCAAAAATTGGTTTAAGGTAAAATCATTTTTATTTTTTTTCTAAAGCATTTCATATTATTTGTTTAACAGAAAAAGGCTCTCCCACGTCAGGTAATAAAAATTCAAAAAATACTGGTCTATCAAAGAAAAAGTTTTATACATCGAATACTGGCGAAGGTTAAAGTTCGCACAGACATCAAACTAACACGTCGCATCAAGATATCCGACTATGAGATCATTAAATGATACGGTTTTGAAATAAATGGCAGTAATTAACGCTATTTGAAAAACGAAGAAACCTTCTTTCACTGCAGAAAAATAAATAAATAAAAAAAAGCACAACCTCCTCCAGAAGCCAATTCCCTTTTCCATCCCCGTACCTATGAACTGATGTTCGCATTCTCGGAAAAGAGGTCGCGTTTTCCGAGACGCGCAGTTTATTGATAATTACGTGGCTTTCTGAAACCAGCCGCTCCTGTCTCTTTAATGAGTCTTGCTACTTCCCGAAGAAAAAAAAAAAATTAAAAAGAAAAACGTGGAGATGCGACGTGGAGGTTGCCATGGCAAGCGTACATCCTCTGCTGAGCACCGTCTGAGCGAGCAGATGCGTAACGGCAAAACCCACCAGATTAAGTCACTTCTGTCAGGGACCGATGAGGAAAACGCTTTTTCTTTCCTCCTGTTCCTAAGGATGACGGTTGCTCGCAACACTTGAGCTTAAAAACCACGAACGGGCACGTGGCCGGAGTTTTTTAGGTGGAAAAAAGAAAATAAATCTCAGCCGTGCAAAAATGGGTTTCACTGGGTACCCAGAACATCCAGGGGGGGTTTATTTCCCCCAAAACCAAGAACTTTCACCAGCGCTTTCACCCACACGACCCTTCCCCGCTCCAGCGTCCCCCAAATAACGAGCGAACCCGGCCCCCACCCCCCGGAGATGGGTGCGGGGGGGACACGCCAGCCCCGGGGGGGGTTTCTCTTCCCCCATGAGCTCATCTCTGCGGTTCCCCCAACCTCGGGCGACCAACTCCCCGCACACGGTAGCCAACCGCGGCCGGGGCAGCGGGGAAAGGCTGGGAGGGGGGTGACAGCACCTCCAGCAGCCCGGGGGGCGGCAGCGGTTCTCCCCGCCGCGCCTCTCCCCGGGGCTGCGGGAGGGAGGTGCGGGAACGGGCGCAGAATTTTCCAGGAGCTGTGCGAAGCCCCGGCGGGCTGAAGAGAAACGGCGGCGAGAAAAGCAAACAAAAAAATCCAAAAACACCCCAAAAACGGCGTTTCTGTGCGGGCGGGAGCCGCTGCGGGGAGCCGGGGGCGCGGTCCCCGCCCGAGGGCAGCCCCGCCGCCCGCCCGCTCCTTTGTGCTCGGCTCCGCCGAACCCCCCGCGCACCCCACCCGCGCCGGTACCGCCGCGGAGCCGGCAGCATCCCGCACCGGGGCGAGCGGGGATGCCCCAGCGCTGCCGCCCCGCGGGACCCCCCGCCCGCCCCGCACCTCGTCCCACACCCGGACCCTCCCCTCGGGGCCGCGGCTCGCCGGTACTCACGGTGCAGGCGGGAGCGCGCGTCCATGCGCGGCGAAGCCGCGGTTGCGGGGGCGCGGAGGGAAGGCGGAGGAGGAAGGGGGGGGGATTTGGGGAAAGGGAAGGGGGGGGGCGCGGCCGAGGGCTGCCCGCGCCCGCGGCTCGCCGCCCGCCGGCCCCGCCGCGCACCGACCGACCCGCCTCCGCGCAAGGGGCGGGCCCGCACACAAAGAAGGCGGCGGCGGCGGCGTGAGGGGATGGGGAGGGGGGGGGGCGGGTCCCGGTGCGCGCCCGCGCTGCGATCCGCGGCGGCGCAGGGGCGGGGCGGGGGAAAGGAGGGGCGGGGCGCGGCCCCGCCCACCCCGCGGAGGGGTGCGGGAGGATGCAGGGGGTGCGGGGAGGTGCAGGAAGTGCGGGGGGATGCAGGAGGTGCAGGAGGATGCAGGGGGTGCAAAGGGATGCAGGGGGTCCGGAGGGATGCAGGGGGTGCGGGAGGATGCAGGGGGTGCAAAGGGATGCAGGGGGTGCTGAGGGGGGCGCACAGGCGGTGCTCCCCGTTCTGGCCCCGACGGGGCGGGCAGCGGCCGGAGCATCCCCGGCGGGACGGAGGCGGCCCCACAGCGCCTGTTGGCAAAGTCACAGAATCGCCCAGGTTGGAAAAGACCTTTAAGACCATCGAGTCCAACCATTAACCCAACACTGACGAGTCCTCGACTAAACGAGTTCCCTGAGCGCTGGGTCTGCCCGACTCTGAAATCCCTCCAGGGATGGGGACTCCAGCCCTGCCCTGGGCAACACCTTACAGCGCCTGAGAACCCTTCCAGTAAAGAAATTCCTCCTAATATCCAACCTAAACCTCTCTTGGAGCAACTTGAGGCCATTTCCCCTTGTTCTATCACTTGATACTTGGTTGAACAGACAGGCCCTCTCTGGCTCCCCCCTCCTGCCAGATTGTTGCAGAGAGTGATGAGGTCTCCCCTCAGCATCCTCTTCTCCAGCTGAACAGCCTCAGGTCCCTCAGCTGCTCCTCATAAAAAACTTGTTCTCCAGACCCTTCACCTGCTTTGTTCCCTTCAACCTGTCCCCATCATCCCCCGGCTGTCTCACAGAGCCCACCTGCCCTCCAGCCCCCTCCTTCCCGAAACGCAGGAGCTATTTCCATCACTTTCTATGAGTTTCAGGGGCCAGGGGTCAGGGGAGGAAGCCCCAAGCTGTCAAACTGCCCTTTAGTCAAGAGTAATGAAGACCGTAAACATGTCACAAAGCATCTACCGGGGGGGAGGAGCCTCTGAGATACAAGAAGGCGATGGGAGATGGCTCAGCAACCCCTCCAGGGCCTGGAGTGTCACAGCCCATGGGCTAAAAGGATGTGGATGGTGGAGAATATCTTGCAGAGACCTCCTCCCCACGACAATGGCACCTGAGTTCCTCAGTGACAGGGTGGCTTTGCAGGATTCCTGCCCTCTGCTGTGTAAGGTCATCACCTCACCCTTCCAGCACTGCAGGATCAGAGAGGGAAAGGGTTTAGCAGGAGCTGGAAGAGGATCACAGGAGGCTTTATACCAGCAGTGAGTTCTCCATCCCTGCTCCACGCAGCTAATCCCGTGGAGCAGATAACCTCTCCCCATCACCAGGGCAGGAACTCCTGCTCTGGGGACAACTGATGCAGGTCCCAGGCTCTCACGATCTCCAGGGTGGGAACTGAAATTTGGCCCAGAAATGTTTTTTGCCCCACCAGCATGTTGGTACTGCTGAGGTGGGCACTCACTGGTCTGATTCCAGTGCCGAAATGCGGAGGGGTCTTCAGCGTGAGCATCCCCGCCATGTGCCGCAGCCAGCCAGAGAGCACCCACAGCCTGAGCGCGGCACCAGCCCGAGTCCTGCCTGTGCAGGGTTACGTGCCTCCTGCAAAGAACGACCACAAAATGAAATATTCTTTCAGCAGAAACGTTAAAGAAGAGAAGAAGCCTTTGCCGTTATAACCAGTTGCACACAAAATGGGTGTGAGCTGAGTCGCTGGAGCAGGGAAGCAGCAGCCTGCACGGGAGCGATGGGTGCAGCGGGGCAGCTTCTGGCAGGCGAGTGATGGAAATTTGTCTCCCAGGAGATCCATTGCAGCGTGAGATATGGGGATTTTGGTAACGCCGGGGAGTTCTTCTCCCTTCCTGCATGTTGCTGATAAACAGCTCCAAGGTTTTGCAGGGCAAAAGGGCTCGCGACTGGAATAACCCTGGAAGAGTCTAGAGCTTCTCCTCAGTAGAGAGGATCAGGGAGTGGGAGAAACACGGCTGTGCCGGGGGGAGCTGCAGAAGGACAGGAATGGGTGGAAACCTTCGGGGGGGGGGCAAAAACCCCCCAAGCTGGGGCCTGGGAAGGAGGTGGCCGGGAGACAGTGTGGGAGGGAGGTTCAACTCAGGGCTGGGCTTTCTTTCTTGATTGAACAGACTGATCCCACCTCACTACAACCTCCTGTCAGGGAGCTGTAGAGAGCGAGAAGCGTATCCATAAAATGCTGCTTAATGCAAAACTTGAGCTGATGAGTTGAACAATCCATAGCCCGGACTTCACCGTGTGTACACAAATGTATTTTCACTGATACGTGCATAAAAACAACTCCATTCCATGCTGATTTCTATTCACTTGTTGACCCAGCTAAGGAAAATTTTGAAATCATTAAACTCCTTCAGCAAATTTTATAGGAAAGCCGGACACGTTCCTTAACCTTCTGCGCATTTGGGCTCACCAGTGGCTGTTGGAGTCACACTAGCTGGGAAGACGGCGCAGTAAATCACAGCACATCCTTCAGACTGATAACTCTGATATAAAGTTATTTTCTCATTTTTAAAAAGTCCGTAATACATAGAGAAGGAACAGTTATTAGAGGACACAGTTCCTTACATTTAATAAATGGCGATGCTACACAACTTTGAACATTTGCACTTTAGAAGTCCCAACATACTTTTTTTTCCTTCTGGTTGTATTAATTCCTCTCAAGTGCTACTTTTTTTATGTATATATAGTCCCAGACAATGACCATCTCCATTTCTGGAGGCTTTAATTTTAAGATTGAGAAGAGCAGATGAGTCACGGGCTGTGGCGGTATAGATGGATGCTGATATTTAGGTCACCTTCTAACTAGGCCACAGCGGACGGCAACTGAAAGTCCAGTTGGGTGCTGTGAGACGGTAACAGTGGTTCCAGGTTGGGTGTGTGAGGGACCTGTCAGTGCAGTGTCCAGCCAAAAATATCAATAACTTCAGAAACAACATGAACTATCAATAATGCACCTTCTTGGGAGACTTGGGGGAAAAAGAAAAACTGGGAGGGACGGGATGGGATGGGATGGGATGGGATGGGATGGGATGGAATGGGATGGGATGGGAAAACTGGGATGGGATGGGATGGGATGGGATGGGATGGGATGAGATGGGTTGGGTTGGGTTGGGTTGGGATGGGATGGGATGGGATGAGTGGGAACATCCCTCGGTCAAGAGTCAATGTATCGCGGCCTGCCACTGTCACCACCACAGCCATTGCCACTGCCACCACTGCTGCCACCACAGCTGGGAAGGGAAGGCAGCTGTGCGTGGCTGGGAGGCAGCAGGCCCTTGCCCCCTTGCCCATTTTCAGGCATTTTAAAGCAAAAGGCTCCGAGATATCTCTGTTCATGGAAAAAACTGTCAGGCAGAGGGATGGAGCTGTGATACAGAGGATAGTCAGAAGTAGGAGCAGGTCACAGGAATAGCTTTCACCTGAACTGTCCTTTGCACCCTCGTGACTGTCAGAGAATTTAGGAAACTATGCAGCGGTTTGAAAAAGTATGATGGAAAGGAAGGAAAAAATCTTAATGGAAACCCGAGACAGCAGCCTATTCCCAGGCTCCATCCCAGGTGCAGCTCCTCCCTCGGAAGAGCAGCTCCTCATCTCCAGCGTGCGGCTGGGTTTGTCACTCTCAGTGAGGTATCGTGAAAGCTCTTGCATCAGGAGGAGGCTGAGAACTGTGTCATTGCTTTGTGAGCTCTCCTCTCTCGCCATGAGCTCCAAGGGCAGGCTGCGAGTTTGAGAAGCTCGTGACTTACGTGAGACTTTGACAAGGGTTGATGTTAAATGGGGGTTGCAGGAGGAGAGAAGGAGCGAAGGACGATCGGCGCTGAGGGGCTGGGGAACTCACTAGAGTAACTCAGGATATTTGCATCCCTGTGGCCTGAAGTAGGTCAGAAAAATGAAACTGCATTTGGTCACGTTAGGGACGAAGTTAACTTTTCCTGGAGGTATGACATCAGCAGGCTATAACGTCAAAAGTTACAACCCTTTTTCAGAATGGAACAATTCATTTCTTCTCCTTAATAGTGGAATTATTTAATCCACGTTATCCGGAAAGCCTGTTATAAAATGTAACGATCAGGCATCTTAAACTGCTCACTCTTCCCCACTGCGAGAATTAAAACAGCCCTGGGGCCCCTGGGAGGACGGCGCTCCTGGACCTATTTAAATTCCGCCCAGGAGAACGCTGAGCTCTCGAGGTCGATCCGGCGAAAAGTACTTAAATGTCTGCTTCAAACCCAATTACAGCTGTCTCTCAAATCCATAATTTCATCTAAATTCGCCACAATCCATGCATGACTTTCCCTGTCGGAGCCGCCCGTGTGAAGAGCAGATGAAGGTCATTCCGAACTCCGCTGCTAACGCAGGGAAATTAGAATGGCTTTGATGCGGAGGCTTCCCACCAATGTTTTCTGTCAGTGCTGGCAAAGTTGTTGGCTATTACATTTTTGCTGTACCTCTCATCAAAGCACACACACGGCGCTTTCCGCCGAGCGCAGAGGGAAGAAAATTCGACTTCCCTCCTTTGCTGCAGTGGGCTGCACTCTGCAGCAAGCGTGTGTCAAAAATACATTGCAGATACTGCAGCAGTAACAAATACTCACCATGTGCTCCATTATATTTTCACCGAGCCGGTCTGTGTTTATTCCCTGTTTCATATCCTCCTGACCTTTAAGGCACTCGAATTCTTTCTACCTCTAAAATTAAAATACACACCGTGTAGGCGAGGTGCTTGCGAGGGATTGTTGCCAGCGAGCGCCCGCGCTGAGACCCCCGGCAGGAGCTGCCCCCGCTGCCGGGCTTGTAGTCCCCAAAAAGCTGCGGATGCCAACAGGCAAAGTAAAATTAGTGATAAATAATAATCCTGCACCAGGTACGGACTGACACGGCAGTAGGAGGGGAGACGGTGCCAGCTGTCTGGAGGATGCGGCGGGAGCAGGGCTCGCTCGCTGAGCCTGAGGCGTGCTCTGCTTCCAGCTTTAAGCTGAGAGAGGGCAGTTTTAGATTAGATATTTGGAAGAAATTCTTCACTCTGAGGGTGGTGAGACCTTGGCCCAGGTTGCCCAGAGGAGCTGTGGATGTCCCCTCCCTGGCAGTGCCCAAGGCCAGGCTGGACGGGGCTTGGAGCAACCTGCTCGGGTGGGACGGGTCCCTGCCCTGGGCAGGGGGCTGGAACAGGGTGGTCTTGAAGGTCCTTCCAACCCAAACCAGGCTGGGATTCTATGCTGCAGGTTTCACGTCACTCATAAGCAAGCACCTGGCAATGCACAGCCACGTGCTGGTGTGCAAAATGGCACGTGTGTGTGAGAAAGATTCACAAAAGCTGGACTGAAAGAAATGCTGCAAAGGAGGACTTGGTGGTCAGACCACCACGAGTGGCAGAACACATCCGAGAGCAAATACTTTTTCATAGGCGTGAGCAATGTAAACCGTCTGCCAGGTAGTCCAGTTTACCCTCCATAAAGGTTCACTCTGGTTTCACATGTCCTGGGAAACTGCAGATTTCATGCTCAGGACTCTGTTCCTAACATATATTTCATCAGGTTTCTTTAAAAAATTGAATTCAGTAAGGGCAAGTGTAGAGTGCTGCATCTGGGGAAGAACAACCCTGTGTACCAGGATAGGTTGGGGGCTGACATGTTGGGGGGCAGCTCTGGGGAGAAGGATCTGGGAGTCCTGGTGGACAACAGGATGATCATGAGCCAGCGACATGCTTTCATGGACAAGAAGGCCAACGGCATCCTGGGGGACATCAAGAAGAGTGTGGTCAGCAGGTGGAGGGAGGTCATCCTGCCCCTCTGCTCTGCGCTGGGGAGGCCACATCTGGAGTGCTGGGGTCAGCTCTGGGCTCCCCAGTTCAAGAGAGATAAGGAGCTGCTGGAGAGAGCCCAGCGCAGGGACACTGAGATGAGGGGACGGGAGCATCTCCCACCCGAGGGAAGGCTCAGAGAGCTGGGGAGACTCTCACACCCCGCCTGGACATGTTCCTGCGCGATCTACTCTGGGTGACCCTGCTCGGGCAGGGGGTTGGACTGGATGATCACCAGAGATCCCTTCCAACCCCCAACATCCTGTGATTCTGTAAAAACATACGTATTTTCCTGACATCCCCTTATACTTGACAGCTACCAAACTGCTCCAAATCATGTCTGGTGCCTGTGGCTCACCCTGCTCTCCTCCCCATGGGTGGTTCCTGGGCAGCAGCTCTGAACCCAGGTTCCCTCCTTGCCCGCCCTGGCCGGCCCCTCTGCGGGCAGGAGGCAAAGGGCCGGCAGCAGGAGGCAGCTGCAGCCTAGCAGGGCTCCCAAAGCAGCATCACTGGGATATCACAAAAATTTATAAAATAAATAAATAAAGCAACCATTTGTGTTTTGGTTTATTGCTTTCTTACTGTGATCGTCTCACGGCAGGAATGACATTCGTAGCAGTCAAATATGTACAGAGCAAGCAGCTTTGCAGTTACCAAAACCCTCAGCCTTGTTCTGACATTTAATCAACCACAAAACAATTGATTTTTATTTTTTTTTGCTCGTATTTAATGCCATATCCCTTATATAAATTTATTAAAACCGCGACAATAGGTGATGGTGGTACGAGCCTTCAGGGACAACCTGTTAGCGGAAAGCCCAGCTCTTTATTGACATTGGGCTCTCCGGTGGCCAAGCACAGATACGCCCCCGAGGGTTTTCAATGAATTTATCTGCTGCATCCTCAAGAAAGGGAATGAACTGATAAACACCGATCGTTAGACCTGGATGAAGGGAAACACGCCATCCACTGCAAACCCCCATGAAGTGAATTAACTTTCCATCACCTTCAGTGCATCAGGAACAGCCCAAAGTAACTCATCCCATTTATCTCAATACTTTTAACGCGGGAACTCCTGCTTCCCAACCTCACCCATCCACGTCCACGTTCTCCTTCCTCACCAGCTCACCTGCAGCTGCAGTAGGAAAGCCCCAGCATTTGTTTTGACGGGTTTTACAGCCTGCTCTGGGAGGTCACCGTGAGCTGACAGCACTGAGGAGCGCATGGATCTTACTGATTTTTTTAAAAAAGACACTCTACTGGAAGAGTTGAAGGTTGGGCGCTGCCAGGCCGGGGCTCCCCATCCCCGCAGCCCGCCCGCACTCCGGCCAGCTCCCCCAAGACCAACGGCCGCATCCTCATTGAGTTTAGATCAGAGATTGAGTAAACTTTAAATTTTATTATTTTTTTGGTCTAATACCCTCTTAGCATTTAAAAATAGAGCTGTTACTAAGCAATGGCAGTAAGTAGAAAGCAAAGCCTGTTGAGGATCGTTTCTGTGAACAGGTATTTTTCCCAGCCTAAGTACTGTAAACACCGTGGGCTGACAAATTATGAATCAGAGCCCTCCCTCCACAGCCCGTGCTGCCTCGCTCCCATTATCCCTGAGAACAATCGCAGCAACCATCAGGAGCTGTTTATTTTCACTCTGGCTTTGAGCATCTTGGTTCACAGGTCAGATTTCCCAGCCTTTCCACATGTTCTAACATCTGGGAGAGGTGGGAAAAAAGAAAAGAAAAGGAAAAAAGGTGGGATGATATTACCACGTGGTGGATGCAACCACAGAGGGCAAGAGTTGGAGAAACATCTGTGGTTCTTGGGTTTGAAAGCAAAAAGCAGCCCTGAGCAGCCACTTCTGTGTACCTACCATCTGCCCCAAGCACGTCCTGGCAGCCCCACGTCCCCATCGGGGATGGGAAACTTCTTAGATGCCAGCAGGTGGGAGCAGGGCTGCAGAGATTTTACGGGTTGAGGAGAAGCGTGAGGATCCTGATTTCCTAGGATGAGATCACCAGGATGCAGGAGGACTGATGCTAAACCCAGCAACAGAGCAGGGAGAGAAATCACATCGTGAGAGGCAGAAGAAAAGTCCGTCACTGCCAGGAGTTTCACGGAGTGTTTTTCATTGCTGCCTGATCACTTTTTTTCATAGAATCATAGAATTGTCCATGTTGGAAGGGACCTCAAAGATCATCTCATTCCAACCCCCTGCCATGGGCAGGGACATCCCCCACTAGATCAGGCTGCCCAGAGCCCCGTCCAGCCTGGCCTGAAAAACTCCCAGGGATGGGGCTGCCACCCCCTCTCTGGGCAACCTGTGCCAGGGTCTCACCGCCCTCATGGGGAAGAACTTCTTCCTCACATCCAATCTGAACCGACCCATCTCCAGCTTCAATACATTCCCTCTAGTCCTGTCACTGCCCGACATCCTAACAAGCCCCTCCCCAGCTTTCTTGTAGCCCCCTTGAGATACTGGAAGCCACAATAAGGTCTCCTCGGAGCCTTCTTTTCTGCAGACAGAACAGCCCCAACTCTCTCAGTCTGTCTGCACAGGAGAGTTAGTTTTTCAGCTGCTCCTGCTGTAGGGAGATGAGTGGGCACATCTGGCCAGAAGAAGGTGCAGCAGGAGCTGAACAGGACTCAACCTGCACCTTTGCTTATTGTTCCCACATAGACCCTAAACTAACTTCAGAATGAAAACTGCATTATTTTCTTTTTCCTCCCTAAGATTACTTACCTCCTAACCTCATGGTTATTTACTCAAGGGGTCCTATTTGTTTCAGAGCCATCTCTATGAAAGGTTTGGTGAGCCTGGGTCCACCAGTACAAAGTGTGCTGCATCCAGAATCCTTTGCTGATGGGGTGTGGTTGGGGGGAAGTGTTTCCTGGGGCCAAATTCTGCTCCCGGCTTTAATCGTCGAGACCAAAATTATCTTTATCGAGCTCAGCGGGGCTGCTTCAGTTGTAAGCTCTAATTCAGGGCAGTACTTATGGGCTTAACTTTCCCAACGCGCCGGAGATTACTCGGCGCCGGCAGACATTTGTGTTGGGCTCAGACAGAGGGAAGCTCGACGTGTCAGTGGTCGAGGGCACCGCTGTGCCCACCCACCTCTCCTGGGGGGGTCATTTGTGGTTGGAAACCCGGTCACATCGTCTGTGCATGCTTGAAACCCAAAATGCATCCATGATGATGGTTTGCCCACACACCCAGGGGTGAGCACTGGCCCAGGAGATGCTCCCCTCACCTTCACAGCTGTTTCCGTGTCTGAAATCAGTCTAAATTTCCATCATCTGGATGGTGCTGTTGAATAAGAATAATAAGGATAAAACAGGAAGAAAAAGTCACTGTAAGACAAAAGCTGGCAGAAGGACATGGGTTCCTGCAACTGAGTGAATTTTGGGAATGATCCTGGCTGCTCCCCCAAGCCTCCGGGCTCCTCCACGGCCCCAGCTGCAGGGGAGGGGGGAGGAGAAATAGGACCTCCGTGTCAGCTCAGCTCTGGTCAGACGCTGGCGCCTTGGTGGTTCTTCCCTTCCTGTGTGACATCACAATCAAGGGTATTCAATGACTAGCAGTGACAGCTAAATAAAAAAAAAAACCCATTCAAATTGCATCTGAACAGAAAAAGCCCAACCTGCCATACTGAGATTTTAAACAGGATGCTTATAATTACAGTGGGCGCTAAAGAAGTGGCTCGCTGTGAGAAGTGGGAAACTCCGTGAGCTGTCTGCCCAGGCCTGCTGCCCACGGGCAGGGAGCTCCTTCCAAGCGCATGAATGAAGTGAATCTCAGCACCACCACACTTCCACACCGATGGGCTCCCGCAGCCGTGCCCCCGCTGCTGCCAGCCTTCCAAAATCCAACCCAAGCTGTAGCACCCTTCTGAAATACGGTTTTTACCAGATTGCTCCTGATACTAAAACTCCCTGCATGTTGGAAATTTTGTTTTAATACTGCATGGACTTCTTTGAAGTGAAAAGGGTTGAATGCTGATGCTCAGGATGGAGCGTGAGCCGAGCATCTGTCCTGGATGGGGACGTTAAAGCCATTGCCGCAGCCAGATGTTCCAGCATCGCGCCGCTGCCGAGAGCTGCAGCATCTTAGGGCAGTGTCCCCGTGCTGGAACGGCGTTTGTGCCTTAAATGGCATTTGAAGGTGGCAAAGCATTTGTATGCGACCTCTGCAGCTCTCCTGCCCATTTACTAAGGGGTCTCTGATGGGAATTCACCCATACATGTAGTCAACCCCCAACTTTCTCAAAAGGAGTAGGGCAGATTAAACAACTGAAGATCCATTGTTGCTACGCCAAGGGCTTTCATCTGATTTAAGCAACGTGTTTGTGGCAGTGAGCCACAGATGGTATGAGCTCTGCGAGAGGGATTATGAGTGTGTGGGTGTCTGTGCTGTGGGGCTGGGACGGGCTGGTTTGACACCAGATGTTGGATGCTTGGCGTGTCCCTGCTGCTGCTGCGGAGGGGCAGCACCTGCGGCCACGATGATAGTGAAGAGGTGGGGTTGGTCCCTTCTGCCACATAACAAGCGATAGTACAAGCGGATAATGGCCTCAAGTTAGACTGGATATTAGGAAAAAGATTCTTCCCCGTAAGGGTTGTGCAGCCTTGGCACAGGGCTGTCCAGGGCAGGACTTGGGAGTCCCCATCCCTGGAGGGATTTAAAAGCTGTGGATACGTGGTGCTCAGGGACATGGGGTTAGTGGTGGGCCTGGCAGTGCTGGGTTAACAATTGGACTTGATGATCTTAAAGGTCTTTTCCAACCTAAACAGTTCTACAACTCCCGTCGAGGGACACCACATGACTTTCAGCCACCCAAGCAGGGCTGGAGCCCAGCAGCTCCACCTTGCAAGGCAGAACGAACAGCAGAGATGGGGCCAAACTTGATTACTCACAGTGCTGAACAAAATATTAAAAGCTCGGTGAGACATCCAGTTTTAAAAAAACTGTTTTCAGTTATTTCTTACAGTAGGGAAAAACAGTAAGAATCATTATGGCATCCACTATTACTTTTGGTTAAGCGTCAGACACCGCACAATGTAATGCTGGTGCGTTTGTATATTGGAGACATTAACTGCCAGGAAACAGTATGCCATGACTATTTTTTTTTTTTAAAAAAAAAAAAGAAGAAGAAATCAATATTAAATATTTTGACTATTAGGAGCTGATCAGCCCAACATATCTGAAGTCAATGTTTCCCCACTGAGTTGTACTGGTTAAGGACTCAGGCTCAGCCATTGCATTATTGTTATAAAAACACGTTATTGTCTCCGTGAATCACATTACTGTGGGTTACCATGTAGGAAATAACACAATAATCACCTCCCAAGCCCTGGAGCTTCGTTGGGCTGGATGCTGGATGCAGGATGTGACCGTGGGGCTGAGCCCCGCGTGCCGTGCGGGGGTCTGGGGGGCCGAGGCAACCACAGTCACAGGGAGTGGAAGGCAATGCCTTCGCTTCTCTTTTCTTTTTGGCAAGTAAAACTGTTGAGCTTGGTGACTGCTAAATGAAAAGCAAGAGCGAGATTGCCTGCGGTGACAGACTAAGGCAAAAGCTAAAAGCAGTTGCTTACTTTATTCTTTCTTATGACCTACAGGTTGCCCAAACACTTGACACCTTGTACTTCTCTTGCCAACACATTAAAATAAGTTATTGAGTCCGTATGGTGACCTGGGCACTTCGGGGTTTAATCACCTATTTCAAGTGTCGCTTGTGAGTTTCTAAACAACTCAAGGCAAAAATGATGGAGAGAAAAAACCCAAGCCTTTGCCCTGCAAAGCCTTGGGCTCGGGCGTGCCCAGTCCAACCCGGCCCCCTCACTCAGACGCGAGAGGAGTCCCCCCGGAATGAAGTTTGCTTCAATAAAGGCACAGCGGTATTTCTCTGCTGCATTAGAATAAGTTCTACTATTGGATGCAGAATATATTCTGATGAAATAAAGCGTCTCATCAGATCGAATCTCTGCCAACACTGAGTTTTCAAAATTTTACTGAAGGATGTTTGTGTGCAAGCTCCACAAGCCCATCCTTCCCTACCCTGCTGGGCAGTTCGAGCTCCTCACCAACCCGCTCGGGGGAACTCTGTTGCCTCCGTATGCCGAGACCATACAAAACACACGATAAAAATCAAAGTCTCACTTCATTTAATAGTGTAATTTTTTGTAAACTAAAAACCACTGCACTCGCTGTCAGGCAGCTCACCTGCAGCCATTCCTGCACCCAGAGCCCGGCAGACCCCAGGTCTGCAGGGGGTGGCATTTTCAAGACACCATAAGCACAGAAATTTCCTAGGGTTTAAGACTAACAAGGCAGCAAAGAGGAGCATCAGCTGATAAAGGGGGGTGTCAGCTGAGAATGTGTTTTTGAGAATATTAAACATCACAGGTCAGCACCCAAAGGTGCTGAGACGTGGAGGCTTCCCTGCCACAGCCAAAGGAGAATAACAAGCTCTGTCTGAGTGCAGAGACAGTTGTCCCCGTGCTCGTTTCCCTCCTTACTCATTTTTCTTTTCTATACCCATTCTTTGCTAGTCAGATGGTGAAGAACCGTCAGATAAAATGTAAGAAAAAGCACGTATTCGAAGATAATCTTGTGCCTTTGTCAACCTCTTTCACGATGATTAGGAAGGAGGTTTGACAAGAATGCAGAGTGAGTTATGTCTGGAGCCGGAGAATAAAAATGAAACGGCGAGCAGAGTTTTCTTTCGACGATGATGAGAGGGTCATTGTTCTCCAGGAAAGAGTGGTTCACGGGTCCTTGCTCAAATTCAATTGCACATTTTCTTCTGCTTTAATTTTCTGCCCCTGATTAAGCTGAACTAGCCTGAAAGTCTGAAATAGTAGAGAGAGCGTTTACACTTCCCGGTAACTCCCACATCTTCCCAATGCAGCAGTGGAAGCAGCAATTTTTAGAGTTTTCAGATCTTAAAGGAAGTAACCCACAATTCTCACTTTTGTTTTTTTCTGCCAACAGTTTCTCTGTACAATCCTCTACATCAGACTTGTCAAGAGGATCAAATTTTAATTCTTATTGTAACAGCCTGGGTAGTTGACCCAGACAGCTCTTCAACTCCTTTTTCCTGTTGCCCCGTCTCCTTCCATCGCGCTGGCACTTCCCAACATTCAACTCATTTTCCAGAAATTTGCAGGTAAGATGAAAAATCTGAAGGTTGCTGTTTGGTTTTTTTTATTTTTACTTGTGTTTGAATGTTTTAGGGAGCTGGGAAGGGACTCACGCCCCAAACTTTAACCCCCTAGAAGCCAGGCACCCCAGAAACCACTCCACGACAGGGGAGACAACGTTTCCAGGGAATTCATCGCAACCTGGACCAAGTGTCCATCGCCTCCTCGAGGCCCCAGGCAGCCACGTTCGATCCTAGGGACCTCTGACACCCAGGAACATCGTCGCCCTGCCATGCAGCTGCTCGCAAGCTGAGCATGTTTGCTCATCAGACTTCTTTAACTTCATGGGTCTCAGGATCTCGTAAAAGGCTGGGAGCAGCGCTAGTAGAAGTGTTGAATATAAAGAATAATAGATTCACAGAGTCTTTAAGGCTGGAAAAGACACCCTAAGATCATCTAGTCCAACCGTCAACTCCAATACTACCATGATCGCTAAACTATATCCTGAAGTGAAACTAAAATCAAGACTAAGAGAAATTGGAAAAGTGTCTGTACTTTTCCTACAAAGCATTAGCTACACGAGAAACCAGGGTTTTAAATCCTTGCTGGCTGAAGCAGCTCTCCTGAATCCCTCATTGATTTATGGCAGCTCAGACTTTTGCACTGTGTCTTTATGACGAGATTTCGGATTGAGTCTCTTCTCCCAACATCACTGTCACAGCCAGAGCTAGAACAGGGGGTAAAGTATCATCAAGCACAATAACTGACATTTTCAATTAACCAAGACTTTGCAGAGGAAGAAAGCAGCTTAGAATTGATAGGTCTGCTAGAGAAAATGGGGAAAAACTTACAGCTCATGATAACAAAAAATTGTAAGATGCAGCTGGAGAAGTCCAGGTATTAAAAATAAACATCATACATTAAAATCAGCAGAAGTAACAACAGATTTGTCCACATTCCGTGCTCTTCTGTGTCAAAATAACCACACGCAGAAGTAGAAAAGGAGATGCTTTCCCCAACATTACAGCGAAAGAGCTGTGCACAGCCGCAGCCTCACTGGTACGAAATGGGGCAGCTCAGCCGCTCTTAAATGGCTCTTTGGAAGTGAATAACACCTCGGTCGCTTTTCATTTTTAGCAGCAGGATTTCTGGCACTTGGTTGCATCGAGGCATTCAGCTTTGCGGCCGTAATTAGGTAACTTCAGGAGCCATATGCGCAAGGCTATACGCCAGCTCGGTGTGATGGCTTCGCTGTTCTGAAAGAGCAATATATGACTTGTGTTCGGTTACTCGAGCTATTAAATATAGTATCCTGAGCAAGTGAGTGCAGTAAAGAGAAATGAAGGCACGAGCAAATCATTCGCCCTTTCAGATTCTTCTTTTTGCAAACCAGACAGGGTTCTTTCCTCATCTAAGAAGCCCCTGAGCTCAGCTTAGGGGCTGCAGAAGTTAGGTGGGATGACCTTAATGCTCTTAACCCCTTCGGCTTTGTGACCAAAACTTCATCATCTAGAAAAGGGAATGGATTGGAGACATGGCAGTGGAATGTGGGGAGTGACCTCTTTGCCAAAACCACGGTGTTTCCCTAGACGTGGCTGAGAGATGGCAGCGGAGCATCGCCACATCCAGCAGGGTGCACAGGAGGCACCTGGGGGGGACTTTGTGAGGGGACGGGGTCTGCTGCCTTGCAGGGAGGGGTCCCATGGGCAGCCATCAGTAAAACTCAATTCCTGGCTGGAGACAGTGAAGAGCAGAGTTGAAACAAGTGACAATCTTTAAGCAGACCTATTTTTCTTCTCTAAAGTCGCACCACAACCCACTCTCCCAGCAATTCCCCCTTTGATGAATTTCTCTTCAAGTAGAAAACCGAGCGATAGAAGAATTCAAAACTTCCATTAAAGTTTGCTGCCAGATACATAATTTAGCACACGGGCTCGCAGGGTGCACACGCGGCCAGGCTGGATTTAACGTCCCTCCACGATGCTGACCTACTCTCCTCCCAAATGACAGTTTCCCTCCCGACAGTTAAATTCATCACAAAGCTGGTCCCAAAGCGCTGGAATACCTGAAGCCCTCAGAGCGTTTGCCTGTCCCCAGCGCATCCTCTGGTAATGCCAGCGCCCGTGAGTCGGGATTCAGATTGCTGCTCTGAATTATGGATTTAAGGCAAAACAGCTGAAAGGCAGCGAGCCCGGTGCAAAAACGCGCTATTCCTCTGCTCTCCCAACCATGTTTTAACAGGACACAGGCCCTTACACTGCCCACGACTGGGGAGAGGATGAGGAGGGCGACTTTGTCGCAGTCAGCCCTGCCCTGCCGGTGTGTCAGGACACCCTGAATTGCTGGGATGATTTTTATAACTCCGATTTCTGCGTTTCCAAGTCCCTGAGCTGCACAGGACCCTGCTTGGGCTAGACCACTCATGAGGTCCCTTTCCCTCTCACCCATGACTGCTGCAACACGCTCACAACATGTTTCTCATGACAAAGCCACAGGGAAACGTAGGGCAGAGGAGTGGCTTTCTTCCGAACAGATCTTTTCACTGAAAAATCTCACCACTTAAATAGAAAAAAAAACCCACCTCTTAAAAGCAGTTGGGTTTTTTCCCAGAGATGTGTGGCACAAGTGCTAAAAAGTCAGCTATGCACGAGAAAGCCAGACATAGAGGAAATCATTAGCTCTTCGGAGCCTTTCTGAAAAAAAAACAAACAATGTGATGGGGCCATGAAAGAACCTCAGGGAAGTTGACATCACAAACACCAGGAAGCGGAGTGCTCAGTATGAAATTAAAAGAACAAACAATTTTCATCAATAAACTGGAAGTGATTTCCCACCTCGGGTATAAGACCGGCTCAGCCCTGCCCTGCGGTGAGGAGAGAGGAGCAGCTCCAGCTCCAGGCATTGGCCACGTCTTGCAACCATTGCTTTTGTCTGTGTAGGAGAGCAAAGGCATGGAGTGGAGTCACTCCTGTGGTTGCCTTATTAAGGGAAAATAAAATAATTTTGAAGGCAATTCTTCCTTGGAAATTTCTACTGAAGAATTAGGATTAAACCTTCTTGAACTGTAAGGTGAAGCATATTTTGCTACTAATACAATTGTACATTTTCCCTATATTTTTCTAGCTAGTCTGTTGTTTCCCACCAAGGCACTAGCGCTTCCTAATCTTCCATCTCAGTTTCCCCATGGTCCTTTCCGAAACCTGGACTCCCCGCACCGTCTGCAGCAGTTTCTTCCTCCTTGCACTCTTTCCATATGAAGCTTGTCTCAGAGCCCATCACCCAAAACTCATTTTCTCCATCAGCGAGTCGTTGTCTCTATTGCATTGTGTGAGAAGGGACCGACCTTCTGCACGAGGGGATGGAAAAACAGAACAAAGCAAGAAGATTTGGGGAGGGGGAAAAGGCAGCAGCCCCAGGGCTCTGCTGAGGCTTGCGCCATGTGGGTGCCTGAGGAGGAATTACCAAGCTGGTTGTCCACCTCCCCAAAGGGAGGGCATTGCGTGGCTGGGCTGTCCTGGGGTGGGAACGCAGTGGGGTGATGGCTCATCCCTGGGCAGGGCTTTCCCTGGGGTGACCACACTGTGATGAGGACATGGGGGTGATGCACTGCACTGGCTGGGCAGCAGCTACATCAGCCCTCTCTGCCACGCAAAAAATGGGCTGAATGGATTAAAAAACTGGGTGGAAGACGACGTCTTTCTCTTTGGATTCATCTTCCAGTATTTTCCAGAGCACAGCCCAGTTAAGTGTTTCTGCTCTCAGATGCAGCTTTGATCCAGGCGCCTTTGCTGCATTTTTCATTGCCCTGACACCTCCGGAGCTGCTGTTGGGGTTGGGGTTGGCTTGTGCAGATGTGGCTGCTCGTTGCCTGACACCCACGGGCAGCTGTCCCCAAGGACAGGAGAAAAGCTCTGGTGGCCTGGTGGGATCCCCATCTCCCTTGGCTCATCTCCATCCATCGAGGGTGCTGCTGTGTTTCTCTTTATGAGGCTCCCTGAATTTTCCTTCCCCTCTACATTATTTATAACTAACCTTTCCTGTCCATGCTCTAGGACAGGCACAGTGAAAACTTAACTTAAAAAATTTATTTTCTTCGGGAAAAAATAGCAAGCGAGTATGAAAAGAGATCGCGTCTCGCATTAGCTGCTCTGCGTTCCCAACCTGTCACAGGGGACACACTGCGCACGTACCCTTGCCAAGGGGGGGGACATGGCCGGGGAGTACAACGAGTGTGAAGCCTCATTTTTCATCTCCTTTTACATAGATCCATCTTGGGGCACTGCAACCTCTGTAAGTGAGGGACCAAATCTTCCTGTGCTCCAGCAAAGCTCTTCCCATTCTTCCTTGGGAAGGAAGGAGGCTTGAGCCTGGTCTCTTGCCTCCACCATGAGAGTGAAACAGTGTCTTCAGGAGGGTTGATCTGTGCTCACCTGTGCTGGCCATCTGTGAGACCCAGAGTTCACAGAGAAGGTCCTAGTGGCTCACAGAGAAGACCCTGGTGGCTCACAGCACATCCAAACACCAGGCTCCAGGTACAACTACCCATCGGGACTCACTGGTCATTTCTGAAGACCAAGCTTCTGGCAGGAGGTCACAAGTAAAGCAAAACCTTTACCAGGAGTGAGGGTGGGCTCGTAAAATTTCATTCCCACCCTAGATGTGGCAGGCAGCTCCATGGCAGAGCAGTGCTGAGAACTGCCAATAGTCATTGCTTCTACAGCTTTCCCAAACATAACTCTGCTTCGTGAGGAAAAACAAGTACAAGCTTGTACCCTCAGGCCAGGCAGCTGATGTGATGTCTGGACTTCATCATCTTAAAAGGTCTTTCGCAACTCTGCTCTTGTGAGACTCCACCACCAACACTGCGCCCAGTGCTGGTGTCCCCACCCTAAGGGGGACACGGAGCTGTTGGGACGAGTCCCGAGGAGGCCACAAAGCTGACCCAGGTGTTGGAGCAGCTCTGCTGCGAGGACAGGCTGAGGGAGCTGGGGTTGTTCAGCTGGAGAAGAGAAGGCTCCGGGGGGACCTTATGCCTGCCTGCAGTGCCTGAAGGGACCTACAGGGAGGCTGGGAGGGACTTTTGACAAGAGTGTCCGGAGACAGGACAAAGGGAGATGGATTTAAACTGCAGGAGAATGGGTTTAGATTGGGTCTTCAGAAGAAATTCCTCAGCCCGAGGGTGGCCAGACCCTGGACGAGATTTCCAAGAGAGGCTGTGGCTGCCCCCTCCCTGGAGATATTCAAGGCCAGGTTGGATGAGGCCTGGAGCAACCTGGGCTGGTTAAGGGCGTCTCTGCCCATGGCAGGGGTTGGGTTAGATGAGCTCTGAGGTCCCTTCCAACCTAAGACATTCTGTGATTCTATGATTCTATGAAATGATTCTATGAACCTTTTCAGACTGTTTTGCATCCTTGAGATGACCACTCTGCAGTGGGGAACTGCTGTGCCATCAGATGCCTGTCTTGCTTGGAGGACACCAGCGGTGTCTCCACGGACTGTTGCAAGCAGATGTAACCTCCAGACGAGGAGGCACAAGCCCTGTGAGTGCACCGTGTGGTGTTGAGCAGCCCTTCGCTGCCCTCTTCTCAGCGGAGGCAGGAGTGGTGGCAGCTTGTCAGTGGTCCTGCGAACAGCCCCACATACAAGTTGGGGAAATGCTAAAGGGCTGTTTGGAGAAGTGTATCTCTAGAAGCTCTCCTGATTACGCTGGTTTCCGTGATCATGTTTCTGGTCAGCCGTTGACCAGAGAAATGTCATCTGTAGCTCCAGAACCTCTCCTAAATGTCTTCAATTTTTTACCCTTCATTTTTGACACAAAATATTCGTTCTTCATCTCCAAATGATCAAGGAGATCTCTTTCCCTCCCTGCCCAAGTTGGGACAGCCCAAGAGGTTCCTGCACTATAATCTGAGCTTTCTTACACAGTGAGCTCCTGCCAGCACTTGCTGGCCCTTTGGGGACAATCCTGGGTGGACAGAAAGGACCAACCCCTACCATTCCACTCCTACACCCACAGTACAAAATCAGGGGGAGGAGGTGCTCCCTCACCCCTTTCCCCAGGACTGGTGCCCAGCCATCACACCTCTGACCCCTCATACGCCCTGGTGAGAGCTGAACAAAACTAGAGCCCCCCAAACCTCTTGCACCCTTCAAGGCACCCCAGTATCACCACGGGTGGAGAACATACCTCTTCCCTCCTAAGGAGAAGCCCCATTCACCTCCTCCCTCAACAGCATCTCCTTGATGCTGGACAGTGGAGCATCTCCAGGCAGCAGCTCCCCCAGCGTGGTGTCCAGCAACGGCATCATGTCCCAGTTTTGGGGTGCAGCCCAGCTTTTGGGGGGCAGAGACAATGAGAAAACTCCTCTAACCGCCCCAAAGTGAGAGCAGTTCGACAAGCTGCTGGGAAAGCTGGCACACAAAATGTTTCCACGAGGGCTGTGAAAGCCTGGCGCCGTATCTCCTGCCCTCCGCAGGGAACGCGTGACAGATTTTAACAGAAGCCAGCACACAAAAATAAGCAGACGACAAGACTCCAGAGATCCCTAGTCTCCCTTAATTACAGTTATAAAGGTAAAACCAAGTAGACGGCGAGCTCATGCTTGATTCAAACGTAACATCAAAAGTGGAGAACAAAGGGAAATGCTCTCTTACTTTACTGCTTTTTGCCATTTATGAGCAGTTTTAATGCTTTCCTGTATTTGTTCTGCCTTCATGCCCACAGCATCACGTTCCCACTCCTCCAGGATTGCTTTTGCTCTCCGGATATCACCACGAGGTTCTCAAGGAGTGCTTTGCCCCTCTTTGCCACCCCAGAGCTGGGGTTGCACCTACACGGGTGCCCCGTGCTGGGGTGCACACGCCGAGGCATGTCCTGGGGGCTGGTGGTGCCGTGTCCCAGCGGAACGGTTGGGGTGAGGGGTGCCGCAGGCTGGGATGCACTGGGTCATGCTGTCCCAGTTACTCCGGAGAACGCGGTAGCCATGGGAACGTGGCGGGTGTGGATGCCGGCTGGGCTTTGCTTTCTCACTGCTGAAGGAATTGCTCTTGCCTGCTTCGAGCGGCTCATCTCAGTGAGACGTCAGGTGGGAGCATGCTGTGGCTGGGATGGACATACGGACACAACGGGGCGGGCGGTCAGACACAGTGGGATGAACACACAAAGGACAAGTCCTCTGTCTGCACACCCATCGTGGCCACTGCCACCTTCACCAACTCTTGGGCTCCTGCAACCTCCCAGCCCCTGGCTGGCAGAGATGTGAAATCATCAGCTCTGGTCAAGGGAGGGTCCCCGAGAGAATGGGAAGGACTGGCAGAGAGGAACGCCGACAGACACGCACAAGCTGAGGCTGAAAACGTGGCACCCACCAGCAGCTCCTAGTAGAGCGTGAACCACCGGGTTGTGCTGCTTGATGCACATTTGGAGCTTCAGTGGGGTCCAGCAGCAGACGTGTCAGCATGAGGATAGGGTGAGAGGAGCAAAAAGGCCGGAGGAGAGGAAAGGGAAAGCACTGGGAAACAAAAAAAGAGAAGTAGCTATTGAGATGTTGTGCAGTTGGGATGTCTGATGGGACACAGGAGTGGGTAACTAAGGTCTCTATGGTGCTTCACAGAAACTCCCGAGGGAGCTGCTTCATGATTTTTGGACAGTGTCCTTCACCATGAAATGTCCTGGAGCTTCAGCACTCCTAAACTCAGCCTAGCACAGATGACCTCTGCAAGGGGATCAGTTCTGAGCAGCACCCGGTGCTGCCCAGCCCTGGGGGTCACCTTCCTCTGGTGATTATCATTGCAAAAAAGTTCCCTGTAAGGAAAGGAACATTTTCTTCACTTCTACCTAAATCTGGCTGCAGGTTTTAAAAACACTATGTGGCCCCAACAGAGCCTTAATTTGTTATTTTGATGAGCAAGCTTGGTGCAGCCTCCCCCGAGACTGTCAACCAGCTGGTGAATAGTTGTGCTGGAGATTCAGAAAGCTCCGGGTACAGAATTCAGGTCCTGTGCAGGGAAGTCTACTTAGTCACAACAGATGTGGATGCTGCCTCAAAAACCAGCTCCCCACCTTGGCATTGCTGAAAAATGAGATGTGAGCTCTGCAAAAGCTGCAGCAGATGTATTCCTTAGAAACCCTGCAGCAAGAGAGACGACTGTCCTTCAGAGCTCTCTCCTGGCCACGCTGCTGCCTCGGGAAACCGCAGGGGCTGGCATCTAATTGTATTTGAGCCCCTCCACTGTTTGTGGTTTGTTGGGTTTTTTTTTAATCTCCCTCAGTTCCCTCTTAGGCTGCTGGATGACAGCCACCACCTTCCTGGAGCAGAGTCAGACCTTCAGTGTTCCCAAAGAACTAAAAAAGCCCAAAGCAAAGGGATTTGGGATGTATTTGGATGGGAGGGGGAGTGTTTCTGAATGCATGAAAGTGCAAAAGATGTCTTTTTTTTTGCTAACCTCTCTTTTCCACATTGAGAGAGCAGGAGTTGTCTACTCTGTTGGTCCTCCAGATGATCTCCATCAGCAGCTGAAGACCAGGAGGTCCCCGACAGCAGCAGCATCTCCTTCACGAGACACGACTACGTGCAGCGGGGTGTGATTTGTGTTCAGGCTGCTTCCAACTCTCCGTTTATTTTTTGCCACCGATGCTGAAGGGAGCTGGCAGGAAAGCAGGTTTGTTAAAATTCAGCTCAGACCATCCTCCCTGACAACTGAGGGAGAAAAGTTAGGCTGGAAAACCTCCATGCCACTGAATCATTCGCCTCCCTGTGTTACAGAAGGGGCTCTCCTGCAGGAGAAACATCTTTCCTTTAAATGAGCAGAGAACAAGCAGGAAAAAAACCCAAGGATATCCTTTGTAATAAATAGCATAACTAGAGGAGAAAGGCACAAACTCCTTACTTTTCTCTTCTTAGGTCCCATTAAAGGCACGAGGCTGCCCAAGTTTCCTCCCTCTTCAGAAGGTGCCGGGTGCCAGAAGAGGCCAAGCACACAGGCTTGGCTCCAAACCCTGCGGAATTAATTGCAGCACTAATTTCCTTCACCAGCCCATGGATGAGGTGTGTGGGAAGGTTGATGGTGGAAAGGGCAGGGATACAAATGTATTTTTTGCCCTTGGTTATGGGGGTCTCCTCCACCGTGGGGGCCTCCGACTCCAAATCCCACAAGGGGGGACCAGAGCAACCTTGGATATCCTCTGGTTTGTCTCTCCTTGGATCATGCACTCACTGACTCTGTCTGCCTTCGCTAGGCTGCTCTTCTCACTTAGAATTTTTAAATTAGTCATTATTATTATTATTATTACACTTTTAATCTAAAGTCCTATTTTCAGTTTCTTACAGCTTCCCAAGGTAATTAGTTTGGGGGCTGGAAGGCTTCATGTTTTCAGAGTTGAGTATGCAAAGGGTTTTCTTAATTCCAGCTGGTTTTGTTTGTGTGCAAGCATTTAAAGAAAAGCCATGGATTAGTAAACAAACATATATAAAGAAGGTTTTCTGGAGAGGTTTTTCATGCTAAATTATATTTACAAGTTTTACTTTACAGCCTATCTGGTTTCATTACGGATTCAAAAGGATGCTGATAAAGCAGAAAGCCTCAAGAAAGGAGCAGGGCAACACAAGCTCTCGTTTCTTCCCATAACGAAGGAAGGACAAAGCCCCAGGGAGCACGGCCCAGGGACCCACGGGTGACAATGTTCTTTGCCACCCAAGGCCATTAAAGACTGAGAACGGGATTAAGTACCCGGACCTTGGCTACATCACAACGTTAAGGGCTCGGTGCAAATCCATTATCTCATGCTGGCCTAAAAATAAACACTCGAAATTATTCGGAGCGCTGAACAGGATTTTGCTTCCTCCTCACACTTAGTCATAGAATCCTTTAATCAATATTAATGTTAGGAACCCAGGCACGTTTCTGCCTCGTGCAAAGAAGCAGAGCACAGACCTGCTCTACTCAGGGAACGCGGCTCTTGGTGGGTACCTGCTCTGGGGTGGAGGACACGCAGTACTGCACGTTGCCTCAGTTGCCATGGCAAGAGCTCCTTGGTTTTTAAACTCAGTTGCAGAATAAACTGTTTCTAGACCCCACGTTAGTTCCTACCGAGCACCGCAAAGTCCTCGTGACGTGGAGCTGCTCTGGCCGCATGAACTCACAAGAGAAGCTGGCATGTTCGCTTCCAGATGTGATCAGGTTGTGTGGAGCTTGTTTAGATCTCAGGCAAAGACTGAGGTTCCTTTCTACAAAGCACAACGTGGCAGCTGTGTCTGCCCGTGTAGGCGTACGGTCAGATTTTTAATGCGTGCGTGATATGTGCAGCGCCCAGCTTATGTATAGACTCATTCCTATTTTTCATTGTTTCCCAACTGTGACTAAAAAATAGTTACCTGCTCTTCGATGCTGATACACTAGCCATAGTTGAACACCACTAAAAGCCATTGCTAATTACTCATTAAGGAGTTTTGTACTTAAAAAAAGTAACGGCCTGAGACTATCTGTTGGATTTACAGTGTGATAGCTGCCAATTAATTGGAAGCCACTTTCAGTGCAGAAACACCAAGACTGTATCACATACATTTTCAATGGGGAAAAACTCCATGGATCAATTTCATATTAAACTTGCGGTGAATAAACACTTTGTTGAAATGAAACTTGATTTTTCTCATTAGCACATCTATTTATTTCACTGCCAATCTCTTACAATGAAAACCTGGCAATCCATTCATCAGTGAGCTGTGGGACCTGCGAGGGAGCCGTCCTCCCTCTCGCCGGCCCAGCTCTGGTAGAGGCCAGCTTCTGCTGAGCACAGAGAATTCTGCAGAAATCCACAATGAAAACATTACACAAACATGAAACGAACAAGTTTTTGGTCACGTTCAGGCCTCGTGTACTTGGCAATCAGACAGGCTTCTCGTAACTGAGAATGTTGCTGTAATTTTTCACCTCTGGATGCAGAGAGCGTGCCTGGGGATGCACACGGGGGGCTGCCAAGTGCTCAGCAGGGCTGAGGGTCCACATGCCTGCCCATCCATCCATCCCTCCATCCATCCCTCCATCCATCCACGCCTCCACCCCTCCACCCATCCCTCAATCCCTCCATCCACCCATCCCCAAACAGGAAACCGCTGCTGTCCTTCGGCTGCAGACAAGTGAGCTAATTTGTGGCCCCAGCAGCTCCTACGTGCCGTTCCCACAGTGCTTCCCCCACCAGCACCACGATCTAGCCTGGCCATCCTGGGGTTTGACTTTCTGAGGACTCAAGCCGGCATGAGACACATTTGCTCAGTTGCAAAAACGTGCTGAGTCAGCTTTGGGTAGTGCCCATGCAGTTGGATGCAGGGAAGTGTTCTCAAATCTTACCCCTTATCCATCACCCGTCGCATTCCTGAGCACACAGAGGTGGGCAGGCGAAGGGATGGAGGTCCCAGACGGGCAATGAGGGTCCCTGCCGTGCTCCAACAACCCCGCAGGCTGCCAAAGGCAGCATCCACATGGCATTGGCTTCTGCTGGGCAGGACCTGCGAGCATCAAGTGCTGGCTCCCGGGCTTCAGCTCATGTAAGTTTTTATGGGAAACATTAATGGGAGAAAAGAAACCAACAAAAGACGGCACTTCCAGAAACACTCGCTCAGCATCAGCCAGTTTCAGCTTAAAAGCGCAAAAAGAATCCAAAATACAACTTATTCACACGAGTGAAAAATGAGGACACTGAAAGCATGTGTGCATGTAGCACATCTCCAGCCGTCCGTGCACCAGCCTCCCTGTCTCTATATATTCCCCACGTTGGTGCCCACCCTGCCCCGGGCTCCCGGGGCCGGAGGTTTTGCCCCTGTGGTGCTCACAGAGATGTTGCTGGGCATAAACTCCGTACAGGAAATATTCCTGCAGAAACTCACTGGACTGTTCATAAATTTACAAATAGTTTCTCTGTTTTACAACACCAAAGCTTCAGCCTTGTGTTTTCACCTTTAGTTTCCATACAAATACAGAAGTCGTTCTCCTCCAAAACTTTTCAGCTTAATTTAACTTTCATTGAGTTAAGGAGCCTCATTCCCTCTAATAGGGAGCGTACATCAGGAAATGAGTTCTGAGAGGCTTTCCAGGTGGAAAGGGGAAAAATATATGTATATTGTAAAAAAATCCAAGTTATGTGGTTTCCACAGTTTCAAAAATAAAACCTGACAAATAGATTTAGGGGAAAAAAAGGGGGGGGAAAAATCACAATATGTCAGTAACAATTATCTCTATAACAGAGGACTAAACGGTGAGATTTCGTATTTTAGCTTAGTTTCCACATCGTTTGTGGGTGCTTTGGGGTCCCGTGGCAGCACGAACCTCCCCAGGGTCGATTATTCTCCCTTGAGCCATCCCGAAAGACACTGCGTCTTCCCAGTTCATGCTTTGAAATGATCCCGTGCGAGGACCCGCCGTGCCTTGCCAGTGGTATCTTCATTATTTCCAGCTCATCTGCCACTGGAAATCTTGAAACCTTGCTATTACAGTCAATTTTGTGGGGGTAGAAAGAGCCCGCAAGGCACTCTGAAAGCTATTCCACAGCAACATGTTCCTTATGCCTAATAAAAAAAAAACTAGATAACTATGTCTTATGCAGCTTTCTGCATTTTAGCTTTTAGACTACTTAACTAAATTTTCTTTTTTTTTTTTTTTTCAGCTTCTTTGCTTGCTCCAGGGGTGGCTCTCGCCTGCTCACCTGGGTGTTTCATTATTCGATGTCTTAACCTACTTCCAAAAAACTTCCACACATCAAAAGTTCAGCCGAACCATCTGGAACATCCCACAACCTCTCCCTCCGGCCCTTCCCCTAACACCGCGCTCACAGCAGAGACTGCAGAAACGCCCTGAACCCAGCCGGGGGGGGGTGTTGGTGACCCTGTGGCCTTTGCTCTCTTGCCTCACTCACACATTTCTATACGTATTCACAGCTCTAGAAAGGTATTTTTTAGGTCTACAGTCTTCCGCAGTGGTTTCTCTATTTCTGTCCCTAACATGATGTTTTTGATCCAGGCCTCCGCGTTTTATTTAACGTTGTTAATTTATTTTAAATGCTGTGGATGCGGCTCGTGCCTGGTCTTGGCACTGCTGGCAGCACAGGGCTGCCCGGGGGGGCACCCCTAACCCCCAGTTTTGTCAGGTTCATGACCACTGAGGCTGCTCCTCTTGCTGTAAAGTTTCTTTCCGTTTGTTATTGAGGTTGGGGTGGGTGTTACCCATTAGTCCAACCCTCCCCGCCTGCTAACGCCAGTATTTTAGGCTATTCCTGGCGTCACATGCAATATTATTCCTCATCCATATTGCACCAACTCCTCCCACCTCGTGGACCTGTCTCCTTTGTGGGCTTCAGCCCAGCACTTCGGTGTCTCACTCATCATCATGATTTAGACAAATTTCCGCTGCTCAATGATCCATCTCCGCGCTCCTGACATCCTGCTGCTTCTCCGCCCTGCCTTGGCAGAGAAGGGAAAGCAGGAGTTTCCCTGTCTTATTATTATTTAGCTTTTCCTATGCTAACAGCATTTCTCCTTCTTTTGCCTCCTCCCTCCCTCTTCCCGTTCATCATTCATGGTCAGCCTTCACCCGCAGCAACTTTCTGATTATCTATCAGCGTCTCCTGCACCCTCCTGAGCTACTCTTTATTGCTTAATTATTTTGAAGATGTTTAATGGCGGTAGCTTTTGTCTCTAATTTTCTTACTGTTATGCAGAACACCATATACAGTTCATCCAAGAAATGCCAGGGGACCGGATACTAATTGCATCTGTTGTGCTTGTGCTCCTGATTGCACCGGTTTCCAGCAAACTGCTCGCAGCATCTGCCCCCCCCCCCCCCCCCCCACCCAGAAGTCACAAAATGCGGACATTCACGGAGGAAGAGGGCTGGCGGGTGGCACTGACATCCATCTGCACCCCAGGTCGCTGGGGGTGCCTGTCCCTGGTGTCCCCATCCCAAGCTCCTTCAGGTTCCTCCCCGGCCATGAGGCAGTGACGGTGATTTCAGGTGACGACCAGAGAAACTATTGTGCTAAAGGGCAAGGAAAAATGACCCCAAAATAATAAAATTCACATGACAGCCTTGATTGGCATTACAGAGGTGTCCTTCATCCTTGCTTGCAGGGTCAGCTGATCTCCTCTGGCTGACGGCACTGCAGGATTCATAGAACCACAGAATTGTCAGGGTTGGAAGGGACCTCAAAGATCATCTAGTTCCAACCCCCTGCCATGGGCAGGGACATCCCCCACTAGATCAGGCTGCCCAGAGCCCCATCCAGCCTGGCCTTAAAAACTCCCAGGGATGGAGCTGCCACCCCAACCTGTGCCAGGGTCTCACCACCCTCGTGGGGAAGAACTTCTTCCTACTGTCTCCTACTCATCTCCAAGAGAGGTTCCTATGCCACATTGCTACGCCATCACCACTGAAACATCTCATCTAGCTCAAAGAGATGCTTGTTAGCCCTGACAAGGCCCTCAGGCCTAAACGTCACCAAATTTCTCCTACATATCATAGTATCATGGAACGGTTTGGGTTGGAAGGGACCTTCAAGACCATCTCATTGCAAGCCCCTGCCCTGGGCAGTGACCTCTCCCACCAGAGCAGGTTGCTCCAAGCCCCGTCCAACCCGGCCTTGGGCACTGCCAGGGAGGGGACATCCACGGCTTCTCTGGGCAACCTGGGTCAGTGCCCAACATCTCCCTGTTACTCAAATTGCCATGACTGCAGCCGTCGGGTCCTACCAGTGGGACTGCCCTGCTCTGCCATCCCCACAGCCAATACGCCCTCCTGGCCACGAACCTTTGGAGATGCCCCTGGGTGCCTTCAGCCCTTCCACTCCCCGACGGCCTAATTCTTCAAGCAGGGAGTTTCACCCGGCTTTACCCACCCCACTGCAGCCTGAGCTGGGCACGGAGAAGGGGGAGGAGACCACATGCTGTAAGAAGCATCCACGGAGAAAGAAAAGCACACTTGCCTATCTGACAGGTAAGGAGGCTTTTCGCCATTGAAATTTCTTATCAGAACATGCCTTGTTTTGCAGTGGCACACAACTGTCTCTCACACCAAGGATAAATACGGTGTTAAATGGGATGCTATGACCTACATTTTATGTATATTATGTCTCTTATGTTGATAATGAGCAGAGAAACCTTGATATATTATCACTTACTAGGCAATATTTTTCCCTGCTTCCCTCCTTAGGATGTTACATAGCGTTTCTGGAACAAGACGTATTTTAATTTATATCGAACCTTCTGCAAACATTACCACTTAAAAAACCATCAAGGAACACTCTATGATAAGAATCTTTCCCTTTTTTAGTTTGAAAGTGCTCATGAACTTGCAGACAAAAATATTGATCACAAAAACAGCGACGGCAGCCACGTTGTCCTTCACGTTATTTCTGTTTCAGCTGCAGGGAACCCCAGGACCGATCGGTGCTGGGCTCTGTACAAGCCCTGAGCTCCAGCATGGACAGCCATGGAAAGCAGAAGAAATCCCAGACATCTGCCCTGAAAACCTTGTGCTTTCTTGTGAGCTGCTTATTTTTTTTTTCACCTGACAGCCAGCTCTCACGTCCCCAGCGACAGCGAGGCTCCCCGCATGGCACACATCACAGCCCTGAACTCCGTTAGTTGGGACTTAGCCAAAAATACTGATCTATTTTGATTTATATTGTGCTTCTGGTCTCTTTCCAGCCCTTGAAGAGCTGCCCTTGGTATGCAGATGAATGTGCTTGACACTGAGATCCCAGCAGTGCCCCCAATGTCTGTGCCCATCTGCTTTCTGCAGGACAGCAGCGGGATGAAACACAACCAACCACAACTCTTGAAGGTTGCAGAAAACCCACCTGAAGACTAGCCCAGTGTCTCCAAGCAGGCAGAACCCAGGAGGAAGAGCAGACCTCTGGTGAGGTCTCCATAGCTGGTACCCTCTGTCCTGTGTGTCCCCACACACCATCTTGGCCAACCCAGCCAGTCACACACACCTCGGTGCTCGTGAGTGCAAAAATGGGTAAGCAAGAATGAGGGAAATGAGCTTTCCCTGCTCCGAGGTCTCACGTTGTGCGTTGTTAGTCCAGGTGCAACTTTAATCAGGCTTTTGCTGAGCCGTGGTTTCATTGTCTGCCGGCTCCTGCATTCCAGCTCCTCCCAAAACTGGAAAGAAAGTTCTGCCCGCTCAGCTGCTCTGACTCCCAGGCCAAACCATCAATGGTGCAGAGCTCAGTACCTTCCACAGCATCAAACGTCCCATCCTTTACTCCTGGAAGCATGAAAGATGGATGCTCTGCCAAATGTGATGAATACATTCAGGCACTGAAAAAGCCTCCCAGCAAACTGCAGCCTGTGGAGAAATCACGTAGGCTTCAAGCTGCTGGAGCCTTACGAAGGAAGGCATGGTCAGCTCTTGAGAGGAAATGGCCTCAAGTTGCACCAGGGGAGGTTTAGATTAAATGTTAGGAAATGTTTCTTTACTGGAAGAGTGGTGAGGCACTGGCAGAGGCTGCCCAGGGCAGGAGTGGAGCCACCATCCCTGGAGGTGTTCAAAAAACGTGTAGACGTGGCACTTCAGGACATGGTTTAGTGGTCATGGGGGTGCTGGGTTGACAGTTGGACTAGATGATCTTGGCGTTTTTTTCCAACATTAATGATTCTATGACCCTACATCTGTGTGACTGTACCTAGGTGGGAGATCCTGATCTACTGCTGTCAGCAGGTCCCGGGTTTGGGAAGGTTAGATTGGGTGGTGCCAGAGCATCCACCCTGCGTGTGGGAAGGAGAGGAGGAGGGATGAGTCCTCCTGCGACAGGCAGCCTGTGCCAGCGAGGGGGCATCACTGTGTCCCTCAGCTATGTCAGAAGGAGCCTTTTCAGCGTGACGCCCCTCCATAGACAACATTTATTTGGTCAAGATGGGGAGAAAAACCACCTTCTGGAGCATTTTATAAAGTTTGCTTTCAGTAAGAGACATTCCTGATGAATGAATGGTTTCCTAGTGCTCTATCACTGCTCTGCCTCGGCTCCTTTCTGCAGACGCTTCACAGGGATTGTTACAGACTCTGTTCGCTATTTCTTTTTCTCCTCTTTCTTTAACATAGGGAAGTTGTCACGACCGGCACTGATTTTTCCCAATTTCCACCCATGAATCCTCTCTGCTTTTCTCTTGTGGTCGATGGAGAGCTGCGGCACATCTCACATGGGTTCTGGCACCCAGACTGGGCTTCATAAACAACCATGTGCTTCCCATCCGACAGTCCATTATCCCTTGCAGTTATCTCCATGTTTCCCTGTGTAATTGCCCTGAAGCCCTGGCACTGTCCTCATTTCGGTCCAGCTTAGTATTTATCTGCTGGCCTCATGGGACATAATCTACCACTGTTCCGGCGTTTTCTTCCAAACCCTGGGCATTTCTCTGGTTTGACCAGCTTCTTGCAGCACGTGTTTCTTTCCGACGTAGCTCCCCACTCTCTTCTGCCTGCCTTGTTTTACCATGGTTTTTTTATTCCAAGCCACGCCCAAAGCACCGTGAGCCTCCCAAAACTCCACAGCTCCCGTTTCCCAGCATGTGGCAGTTGCCACCAAGGTTGTTCTTCTGGATCCCCCCAGACTCCATCCCTGATGTTGCTGTCACGTGTTCTCCTACCTGAGGCTCCACCAGCCCTGTGGGATGGCAGAGATGCTCACGATCGCTACAGGTTCATTCTCCTGTCCGATCCTTGGGTCTCACACCCAGTTGGAGAGCACAACACTTCCAATTTTCCCCAGGAACTGGTCTGGTGCAGGAACAAATAGAAAAACTCAGAGGGGCACATGGAAGCAGTCGAAGAAGCATCAGTCCCGCATCCAGCAGTTTTTTTCCTCCTACTCCTGCTCAAACCCTTGGCTTCTGCCTCCTTTCCTTGCAGGCTTTTACTACGTTGCCTGCTATTCCTTGCACAGCTGCCAGCTGGGACTCAGGGGGGCTGCAGGGAGGAGTTTTGATTCTTTCATGCTTGCGCAACATCTCCCCCAAACTGCCTTTACCGGGGATACGAAGTATTTACGGGACAAGTTCCAGTGCCAGAGGATTGAGGGCAGCAGAAGTGGGTTTGCACAGTGCAGATGTCTATTCCCGTCCGTTCCCACTCCCGTGTGATTTCGAGTGGTGTGTAATTAATATCAGCAGGGCCCCAAACATCAGCTCCTTATTCATTTCCAGATAGACCAAAAACTGATAGCTCAGCATAAAAATGTGCATGTCCTAACGAAATGCTCCTTTTTCTGTCACAGACCCACAGATGTCGTCAGGGGAGAAATTTTTAAATCTGCCACATAACTGAAACACCAGCTCTGCTAAACCAAAGGAATACATTCCTCGGAGAGAAGAAGTTCCTGCGTCTGGTGAAGCCCAACGCTACAGGCACTTTCTTCAAAATATTCAGAGTCTTCGCATTTGAATTAGAAACAAGTGTAATCTGACCAGGCTTCTTCTTTCTCTTTTTCACTGCACTCTTGATGAGGGAACAGGAGAATATTTTTCAATGGATGAAACAGCATTCGCATGCCAGAATGATGATATCTTTTTCCCAGAAGACTGATTATGAGAACTCTATTATTCTCCGCACCACACCTATGCCTGCTCAGATGAATGTTAATTAATGCGATAGGTTACGTAAAATGAGCAGTACATTTTAGAACAGCACCTTGGTGATTACATTTATTTCCCTGACAAAAGGAGAAGAGAAAATACTTCGAAGAGTCAGAGCTGAGCATAAGTAGGCAGTTCGCAGGAGCAGGATTTGGAAGTCCCTGCTGAAACGGGGCTGATTGCTACCCCATCTCTAGCTCGCAGCATTAAACGGCCCCACCATGAGATATCACACCGACTGCCGCACTAAAAATAAAGGTGTATGAACACTTCAGTACCTGGAAAGGCTCAACAAGCCCGGAGCAGAGAATGGACAGATGGTGACACGTAACCAAGCCCTGCAGTCACCAGTATTTACCTGGGGAGCAGCGCAGGGCTGGTAGGGTGGACACGGACTTTGAGGAATTAAAAAAGCAGCGCCACAGCAGAGGGATGGGCGGCTGCAGAACGATCGCTAATGAAACTCCTCAAAGATCTCAGGTCCTGGCATCCATTTAACTCAGCACCACAATTTATGGCCTTGGCACAGAAAGAAGAGGGTGTGGACAGCTGAGCATTGGCAGGCTGCGTCCAACACGAAGATGGAAGAATCGGGATGCCTTTAAAGACTGGGTAAAGCATGCACTTCAGGATTAAAAAAAGGAAAACAAAACAAAATAAAACAAAACCCAGAAAAGAAGTAATTCCACTATAAGCATTGAATTTTGTATTTGGAAAGGGTCTCTGCACCTGGAGACCAGCCAGGCTTCACCAGAGCCAGGCAGTAAGAACACAGGTCACCCGTGCTGGTACGTGCAACAGTAGGAACAACCCTTCAAATTTATCGCCTAAAACTGGCAGCAGCTCAGATCTTTCAGGACAGGAAGATGAAAAGCGGCTGCGATTGCAGGCTCCCTGCTCTGGATGGAGCGAGCTGCCGCCGTCGAAGCTGCTTCCTTCTCCCTCTGCCCCTATGCAGTCAGGCTGCTCTCTAAATACACAAGCATTTTTTTTAATTACAAGTAATTTTTCTCTTTTCAAAAAATATAAATCAGTTATTAACATTGATAAAGAATAATTATAATTTTTTTTTAAGTCTTCTCAAGTCTCACATATTTAGATATCCGTGGCCAACTTAAAGCAACTCATTCCTTTTTGGTGGGGAGTGCTCTGATTTGAGGACACTGAGCTGTCGCAGCAGAATTAGATCCTTTGTTTGTTACCTGCCAAGATATAATGAGACTGTAGCATAGGTGCAAGGTTGACTTAAATGTACAGGGGTTGTTGCTGGGTTTTTTTCTTCTTTTCAGAATCATATCTGCATCAACGTGGGGCTGGGCATCCTCTGCCCCACAGCTCACTGGGCAGACCCACTTTCTCATTTTACAGCAAGGCAGGACCTGTCACAGAACACACATTCTCAAGAAACCTCAGATGCCTCAAATGACTCTGAAGTGATGCAAAAAATCTTCAATGTTTACTAAAATTTCTCGGTTCTTTTCTCTTTCTTGAACATCTTAAGTATCTACAACAAATATTTCTTCACGCATGTTCTTGATCATGGGTTTAATCCAAAAGCAAGAGATGAGAAAGAGATTTGGGTCAAGCCCTGCAAGTATTATGTTTATTCAGTCAGAGCACAAAAATCAGCATCGAGACACAGCTCAGCTAATTTGTCCCTAACCAAAGCAGGCGAGGCTTTCTGAAAATTAAGTATCAGATACATAAACTTTATACAATCAATCCATAAAATAAACCTGAGATTCAAAGCCTCACTGAGCTTAATTGAACAAATTCAAACAACAAAACCAGCTGAAGTAATCTTTCCCACTTTACAGACGAGCCTCGAGTAGGGAAAGAAACTACATTTTCCGCATAAATTATCGGTTGTAAATTATTCACTCACTTTCATCTTGGATCCCTTCCAGGGGTTCGATTTAATTCTCACTGACGTCAAAGAGAGCCTTTCCTTCTCCTTCAATGAGAGCCTGCTCCGGCTTCCCCTCCGTAAAAAGAGTTGTGAGGAGCAACTCTCCCAGTTCAGGCGCTGAAGGCAAACCTGGAGCCTGGCCGGGGCGGCGGGTTGGTGTGAGGGAACTCTACGCAGGGACCCTGGACGGAAAATCCATCTTAACCAGCCCCATCTGGAAAGGTCTTCACTGACTTCCAGGAAAACCGTGGGGTTTAGGTAGAAACATTCATTTTTTAATCGCTCTGCTATGCTACTTGAAACTCAGAAAAGAACTTCGTTGGTTTCCTGCCTTGCCCTTCGCTCAGGGACTCTCAAAGGACAGCAGCGCGTGCCCCTGCTGAACTCTCTGTGCCAGCTATTCCTTCCCAGCGGGGATGACGCTCTGTGCATTAGTTAACAGCACCGAAGCCAGACCCAAGGATTTATTTAGCATCCCATTTTTAGACCACACTCGGGTCTACGCCGCTTTAGCTCTTAGCAGAGGCGCTCACAAAGCTTGAAGGAGGGGCTCCCTCCTGCCTGGCTGTTGCCTGCAGCCTGAAGGCACCTACGCGATTTTCCTGTACCTGGCAAACTCAATGACCACACAAAATCCAGAAGCCAAGCAGGCATCTTTACTTATCTGACCCAGCTCTTCCTTCTCCCTGGGAAATCAGAGCTATCGGACTCTGCCTCGCATAAACAAAGCCAGGGAGCTCCAGAGTTTAACTGGGGTTTATGAAACACACCTGTGAGTCTCACCCTGGCACGACAAGGTCAAAGAACTCTAAACCTTGGGGTTTCCTGCCTATAACCTCCCACCTCACCTCCACTCCATGCTGTGCTCTCATTAACGTTGTGCCTTTTTCATTCACCTCCCTCCCCAAAAGAATCTGAAGACTGACGCCTTCTTTTTTACATGCATATCGTGTTACTTAATTCTGACACGAAACCACCAGGCAGCACTGGTTCCAGCTATCCACACCACTGGATAGTCCCCCCATGATTTAGATCTGCTCATCAACGGCTTTTTTCTTTTTCCTCTGCAAACACAGGAGTCAGTCCACATCTTGCGGCTAAAGTAATGAACTCAGTTCTGCAGAAGGGAATCCACTTGTTGCAGCACCATTTCTGCTTGGCGTTTAGTGTCTCCAAATTACCCCAGGGCAAGCAGAAGACCCTAAATAGCCCAATGAGATAAATTAAAAGCAAGTCCTTAGAGGCTTGTGTGCAGAGTCTGAGCAGTCGACATATAATTAACCCTAAACTGAACCACAGGAGACATTGAACGCAACTGCATCCAACGCTTCAGCTGTGACACCGTCAGCATCTTCAGCAGTCACATCGATCCCCCGCAGCGCTGCCAGCCTTCGCCTCAAGTTCTCATCCCTCCTCTGTATTTCATGAGACTGAGTGTCCCAGCTGGAACCGTATTTTCTCCTCTTTGTTTCTTCCCCCAGCTTGGCCTCACCACTCTAGCACTCCCCAGCCTTGGCACCCAGGTCCACGTGCCCTTGCAGCAGGAGGTAAAATATTGAGCCATGCTGGTGCTTTCTTCTTTGCAGTTGTATTTTTGATTATTTCTTTTTCTGCTTTTATCAGCTCCTGCTCTCATAGCTCTCTGAGTGTGCTTCTGCACTGTTATTTACTGTCACAAGGAGAAGCAGAAAAAGGAAGCAATTTTCACTTACTAATAACTCTTCCCTGTCATGGACATAAGCCTCGACTTCTCTTTGAAGACTAGGGGCCAAATTATCGGTTGACACGAGATCACAAACCTCCACAGACTTCAGAGAAGTTGCAACAACTCACAGCACTTGAAAACCCGCCCGGAGATCTTTGTAGCTATTTTGGTGAAAAGCAGAGGTTTCAGCAGGTGAGAAATGGCAGACATTGCGAACCAAAATTCTTAATGCCCGTTAGCACTGTCAGTTATCAAATTGCACATTTCTGCCGTGAGAAACCACCCGAAATTGGTGTCTTTTTGAACTCTCCTGGGTGCACACTGGATGCTCTCTGTTGGCGGTGCCAGGGATGGATCTGGTGTCACACAAGGAGTGAAGCTGTCTGCAAGGCTCCGGTGTTTTGCCCTGTCCGGGGACATCCAGCCCCAGCACCCCCGGCCCCGAGCTCGGCTTAGCTGCACGCCCAGCAAAAGAGAAGTGGGATTTAGGGATGTCTTTAATTTCTGATGCTGTAACTGCTGTCATTGAAGCGCTGGGTGAACTGTCAGGCTCACTTGACATTCAAGTGCTCAGACAATTTAAATCTGAAATTAAGAAGTTTCTAACTTTGTTGGTTAACGCTGCCATGCCAACAGCCATTGCTTCTTTCTGATTACATCATATATCTGGGGAAAAAAAAACAGAAGCAAAAGCCTTAATTCCTTTCTTCCACAGACATGAAATGTTTAATGGGTAATAATCTCTCTGGTGAGGTGCACAGCTCTCGACCCCTGCCAAAACCTGCTCCTTCTGCAGCACCTTCCTCTATTTGTTACTGCCAAGTCACCGGTCACCCAGTTTTTAGCAGCCAGGTCTCCTCCACAGGCATCGTCTGACTTCTTTGGAATTGCAGTTTTTCAAGCACTACGTTAGCTCCAGGAAAACGTTCTGTGGATTTGCATCGTGTTTCTAAGGGAAGTATCTGTTAAGCTCCTACCTAACCCAGCCCTTAGCTTTATCAAACACCTTGCAAACTATTCCCATTAACCTTGAAGTTTCACTACATTTTGCTGGGCACCTGGAAGGTTTCTCTTCCAGGTTTCTCTTCCAGGTGCACCCTTTCCATTCCCACGGAGGGATCAGAACAGCCCCAGGTGAGCAGGGACCCCAGCCCAGGGGATGATGCACAACCCAATGTGCTGCAATTTTTGCAGCAAGCATCACTCGTGCCCTCCTTCCCAAACTCACAAATCAACCAAACTGAACCAAAGCCATTACATCTGTCTCGTAGTGAGTAATCTCTAAGACAACTTAGAAAATAAGCCACCAGCAGAGGACGTTATTACATGTAACAGAGGACCCGATCTCCTTGCTTTAAACAGCTACCTACACATGGGCACCCAGAAAAGCTCAAAGTGACAGTTTTACCGCAGTAGTAGGGACACAAAGGAAAGAGGATGAAGAAGCACAAGTTTCTTCCCCCCTTCCTGCTCCTGACCTGCTAAGCGGAAGCAGCAAAGAAGGTGTTGGCACTTCAGGAAGTGTTGGGGTTACCAGGAGCCTTGAGGGCTCCTCAGCTCTCCCCTGAGCAACTCTGCAGCAGGCAGCTCCTCACCATCCAGCTTCGCTAGCTGACGTCGCCGACATCTGACTGTGCAGCCTCGGTATCTTTGCAGCACAAGTGAGAAAGGCAAGGCACAAGTGACAGCTTTGCTCTTAACACATCACCTCCTAGTGCACATCAGACCTCAGCACTGGCTTCTGGGGCTGGTGCAGAACAGCTCAGACTCTGTTGTGGTTCACGCCTTGCCAAGGGGTGGCACGTGCTGTCCTTAATTATGGAGAGCACCAGCAGAGCCAGGGAGGGTGGAAAAGCGGGAGAGACACAGTTCCTGTGTCCCTGCACTTGTGTGTGAGTCACACCAGCCTCTTCTAGAGAGCAAGTCGAGCTGGCAGCTAGAAATCAATGCCTTTATAGCCGATGAACTAAGCAAATGGGTCCAGCTGTTATTTGGGATAAACATAGACCTGAAATATTGGCCTGCAAAGCCAGCTCGAGTACTCAAAGTACATGAAGAAATAACTTCAGAAACCAGAATTCTGAGTTTCTGTCATTGTTTCTGGTGTAGAACAGAGCCACTGGATTTGCACAAAGAACAACATTAAAATATAAACATCTCTCTTTGGAATTAGATCTTAATAGCTAACATGTATTAGCTAAGAGAGGGAGCGCAGAGTCTTCCCCTCACAACCCACAGGGTTGAATTCTGGCTTTCTGTAGAAAGGCAAAATTCCTTTACTCCATTTTGCTAAGTAATGATCAATAAGTCTATTATTATCTGGCCAAGGGGAAGGCTGACAAGTCAGACTTAGAAACATTGACGTTTTCGCTTCAAAATAAGGGAACTGCTAATTTAACCCCATGGAAATATTGACGCTTGCAAAAAAAAGCACGTATTTATTCTGTCTCATTTTGTGCAAATGTAATTACTGTGAGATGATAATACCAGGCTGAACAGGAGAGAGCAGGCAGATGCTTCGTACCGACCCACACAGCAATCTCAAAACCATCATCAAACGGCCAGAAGTCAGGCCTTCCGTCTGCCCTGGGGAAGAAAATTAAGTGCTGTCGTGTAGTCGCTGCGGCTTCTGCCTTAATACTTTAATCTTCTTTTCTGAAGCCCAGCTCCTAATTTTTAATGATGTCTCCCTTTTTTTGCCCTGATTTTCTCTGCCCCATGGTTTTGCCAAGGAGCCTCTTCACTGGGAGAGCTGGAGCGGTGGTGCCAGTGCTGCAAGGCTTGGCAGGAGGGTCAGGGAGGGCAGCAGCTCTCCTCCCATAACTGCCCTCGCCGTCAGACCCTTTCGCTATGACACCCCTTGGCCTCTCTGGCTCAGACTCTGGTCTGTATAAAGAAAAGGTGCTTCTCATGGAAAACATCAGCGAGTCTCTCGCACCTGCTGCTTTCCACCATTGCTCAGGGCCCCTCCACCACCTCGGCTCGACGTCCATGCGTGCCTCAACGTCGCTAGCCCATCCATTCCTCAGAAGTGAGTCTGCAACAAGAAAGAGTGGCCTCAGCATTAAGGCAATACTGCTGTTTACAACAGGAAAAATACGAAGCCAAATAAACCAACAAAGGAACAAACCCAAACAAGCAGTTCTCTGGGCTGATGCCTGGTTTCTCTGGGCTGGTGCCACACAAACAGAGCTGCAGCCACAGCCCCACCGGAGCCTGGGGCAATGGGGAACCCTCCGCACCTGCCTCTTCACAGCTTCTCTGTCCAAGCACCTCATAAAACCAAAGTAGTCAACACAAGCAATGGAGCACCTTCTTCACCAGTTAATACTCACTAATTGCCTTCGCTGTGGGCTTTTCAGGCAGCACACCATTCCTTTTCCGAGTTTTTGTTAGTGGTGAAAGATCAACACGTCAGCTATTTTTAGCATACAGAATATACAGTATGTTTCCATCCCTCTGCAGAGCAAATTAAGTATTTGATGACAAATTCACCAATTAAGTGGAAGCAACTCAATAGACTTCAGCAGAGTTCCACTGACTTACCCCTGTTAATTCCATTAAGCGGGGTTTAGATGACATTTATAGAGACAGGCTTTGGCCTTCCTCCCTCAGTCTGAATACATAAGTAGTCCCAAGAAGCCACTGGGTCATTTTGGGTGGAAAATACCACCAGCTTGCTCTCCTGAGCAAACCTGGCACCTTATGAAGGCCACTGCTGTGCTGGAGGGTTGAGGTGTAGCAGCCAGGTCTAGCACTTGGTTTAAGCAGATTGTTTAGCGACAGAATGTCGGAACTTGGAGCTAACAAGCTTTTTCAAAGTGCACGAGAAACACACGGGGCTGCGGAGGCATCCGTACCTCTGCTGCAGCTGCCGAGGCTTTGAAGGGGTTTTTGATGTTGGGGAATATAATTGGAGCATTGCAGATAATTCCTCACTTTATCCATTTATTGACGCACATGAGTTTTCAGACCTGAATGCCCTCTGGGCAGTTTCGAGGGCACAGGCAGTGCTGTGGGGGACCTGTGGGGCTCGCACACAAAGCACATGGATCCGTGTATCCGTTGTGCATGTACTGCACAGCATTTATACCTGTATTTATACATTAGGGTGGGGTTTTGCCTTCCTTTGCACCAGGACAGCAAAGTCTCGGTGCCGTTGGAGCTGCATTTCTGGTTTCGGGGCTCCTTTCCCTGGTTCCTCTGCTACTTTCTCATTGATGCCTCATGAGCTCTGCTTTCTCATCTAAAGGTTGCCCTTGCTGCACCCTTTGAGTGCAGCTCCTTTTCTTCTAGTATAGTCCAAAACCAAATAAATGGATCTTTTATTAATTCGCAATAAGACTTTATAACTTCATCAAGCAGAAACCAAATTATGTGGGTTTCACTTGAAATCAATTGGAACATACGAGGCTGCAGCACAAACCATTATAGATCCATCCTAAAAATGACTTTGTTCCTAAAAATTATATTGAGATCTCTCTAAATTCGGCAATGACCTCAGCTAAACAAATGCACTGAATATCTCATCCTGCTGTCTCACGGCCTCAGACAGCAAAACCAGCATAGGACTCTAAAATCAGACCCTCCAGATGGAAGTTGTGCATCCCATAGACCAGACAGTCCAGCTTGAAACCACCTGCCATACAGGGCGTGTTCAAGGCCAGCTGAATCTCTCAGCAATTTCACATCCCTGAGACCAAGAGTAAAGGAACAAACCCATGGCCAGGCATGGCGGGGACACTGGCAGCGGCTGCCTGGGCTTGCTGCTGTTTGCTCTCACCGGTCTGAAACCACAGCAAAAATCCAGAAAGGTTTTAGCACTCACACACAGGGTGTGCATTTCTCATGAACCTTAAAGGAACTGTTGCTCTAGAGAAGAAATCTGACTTCTTCCCCTCCCTAAGCTTAATTTAACCTATTTCACAGTTGGAGAGAGCCAGTTCATGATTATGTCCCACTGGCATCTCGATCTACCTCTGCCAAGCCTCCTCTCCAGTCTAACAATGTATGGTCTCACTCGAGCAGCAAAGCTTTTCAGAGCTTGTTCCTCAAAGACTAATAAAATAACTTCACCGTTCGTGGAGCGAGCGGCCGTGCACGCAGGGCTGGGTGGGACGCTCCAGCAGGCACCTCTGAATCAAAGTGTGACAGACGGATTTCCACGGAGGCTCTTTTCAGCTGGCCGGCTGCCCGCAGGAATTCCTCCCTCCTGAGACGAATTTTCTCCTTAAAATGAGAGAAGTGGAAGAGAAGAGAGCTGATTAGTAAATGTGGACTGAAGTCTGCAAAGAAAGCTTTCAGACTCACGTGATGGGAAAAGCAAAGCTGTCCAGTACCAATTATAAACCACTTACAGCAGAAATAAAACCAGATCACAGAAAAATCGGATCTCAGAAGAAAAATTCAGCTTTTTTAGCTGTATCCAGCCAAAGCAATAACGGACTATTAGGATGAATGAACTACTTTTGTTGCTTTTCCGTAACACTGGTTCAAACAATGGACCATGGGGAGCAGAATCCAAAGGTTGGCACAGCCAGTGCTGAGCTCTGCATCCAACTACGGCGATTTGTAAGAATCTGATAGGGGCCCCAAACCTACAAATATTTCCATGAAGAGCAGCAAACCTGCGCTGACCAGCCCGCTGGCACTGCGATTCGCTGGGGCACGAATATCAGAAATCAGAACGATGACGAGGAGCGTGGCCTCCCCACAGAGCCACGGCGGGTCCCAGCGACACCGCTCCTAATAACTGACAGCTTCATCTGCCATTAACACCAGTCTGAATGTAGGGCAAGCAAAACACCTGGCCAGTTTAACCCTAAACCTGGCATTGTTCAAGTGGAAAGCCATATGAAAGAAATTCCGCTGTTATTAATAACTTTTTTTGCATATTGAAGTGGAAACTGTGGAGACGTGCTGTTACCACAGAAACCAGAGGCACTAGCAGGGGCTGCGGGTGGGATTCTCCCGAGCGCAGGCACGACCTCAAGAATCTTTACTGAGAGACCTGAGATGACAAGCTTCTAAAAGCAACTTTACCTCTTATATTAATAAACACAAAAAAAATAAATTATCAGTCAAAATAGGGGGGTGACGAAGGCAGAATTAAACGCTACCTACACTGAGAGAAGCCTTAAATGTTCTCACTGGGTGTTTAAATGCAGAGATCACAGCTTCCAGCACCTCTAGTCTGAAAGAGACTGATACTTGTGGGCTGCGGCTGGTGGCAGCAAGAGCTGTGGAGTTGCACACAAAGGCACTGCTGGGAAAGCAAACCCAGTCCCCAGGCAGTGGTCGGAGGGACGAGAAGAACGGGGTGTCAGGACCCCCACCCATGGGGAGCATGGGGGCATGGTCCAGCTCTCCCCTCTCCTCCCATTGCCACGCCTTACTGATCTTAAGCAGTGCTTCAGATCTACAACACGAATCGTAATAAAAAGTGTCTCATATTTCTGCCGGGGTATTGCCGTCTTGTTTTGCTTCTCATTGCCCGGCTGCGCAGTCCCCTCGGTATTGGGCTCGAGCAGCTCCCAGGCTCTGCAGTCTGCAAAGGCTTCAAAAGGAAGGGGAAGGTCATCACCTCCAGCAAGGATGCTGAGAGAATAAACATCTAAGTGTACCAGATCGAAACAGCAGGTAGTACTGTCTGCTTGGGAGGATAAGCATCTAATTTCGGTTTTAATTCTTTAGCTACCCAGTGCTTATTTCTACACGTATGTATGAACCCCATCAAGATGAGCAGCAGCAGCTCCCGGGGCTGGGATGAGGGAGGTGAAGATCCTGGCTGCTCTCCCCAGACGACACCTTGGGATGCTGAAGAGTTTGGAGAAACCACACGAATCTGCACAAAGGAGCAATTCTCCCCGGAGCAATGCGCTGCCGTGGTCAGTGAAGAGAGCGGACAGAGTCCCCTGGGCTCTCCCCGGCAGCAAGAGAAGGGTGGGCACTGCAGAGGAGAAGCGGGTGTGAAAATGCGACACAGGACAGGAGAATCAGCCCTCGGGCATTGATTTGCTCAGGAAATGCACTTCTGGAGATGCCTGGGATATTGAAACACGGCGCAGTAAATTACGAGCAATATTGCTAATCGCTTCCACTGAGAATTTCATTTTGTACAGAGCAGAGACGATCTCATTTTCACTGCTCAGCTCTGGCCACACTTGTTACCATTGTTTGGTTCTTAAACGGTTCTCATCTCTGTTATATCCAGACTGCAAAAGGAAAGGTGGAGAGAGGTGATCTGCTGCTCTGCTGCCCTGGGGGAGGCAGGGCTCTCCCCAAAAGCTGCTGAGGGAGCCCCACCGAGTCAGAGTGGTTCCAAAGAATATTTAGCAATATGGTGATAGGTATTCTATATATAAAAATAAATATAAAAATAATAATAATAATAATAAAAGTATAAATAAATGTAAATATAAATATAAATATAAATATAAATAGGAATAGGGATAGGAATAGGAATAGGAATAGGAATAGGAATAATATAAATATAAATATAAATATATGAAAGTCAAACCTGCTGGGGTGGGAACACGGCCAAGGGAAACGCAGGAGCAGGACCAGGCTGCTGCCTTTCATTCCCTCCCAAACAGCACCACTCAGCACACACACACTCGAAGCAAGAACATGAAACATTGATTTCCATCCACAGATTTGTCACGCTCCTGGAATATTAAGTTTTACTAACAATTTTGGAAGCTACAAGCCTCTGTTTTAGAACTGCGGGAGCCACCGGTACCTCCCAACACGATCCCTGCGTCTCAGCAAGGTAATTAAGAGTTTCATCAGAGAGCTGCAACGAGAAAGAAAGTTTTAGGCAGACATGGGGTTGTTCATAACGGGGCCCGCCGGGGTTAGTCGACACACCAAACCCTGGCCAGCCTCATCGTTACGCTGAGTCCACATGTGTTCAATGGTGACACTTGGGGGTTTTGTGCTACTGAACAGGAACAAACCCACTCTGCAACCTAGAGGGAGCTGCTGGGCTGGAGCCACGTATTTTCCTGTTTTATTTCACAGAAATTTAACCGCTCATGCAAAGAGGCTGAGAAGAAGAAAAAGCAGCTCAGGAGCTGACTGCTTGAATAGTGAGGGATGTGAAAACCAAGGGTAGGAAAGCCCAAGCAATGACAATTCAATTTTTAGAAGGGACTCCGGGCATCAGTCTTGTTGGGAAGAGAGAGAAGAAGGGGACCTGACCCACATTGATGGAGCGTCACTATTCCCACTATTCCTCCTGCCCTGAGCCTGCAACTCTCTCCCATGTTTCCCCCTTGGATGCCAGAGCCAGGCTCTCGATGCCTTTCTGTTCAATTAATGGCTTCTTTAGCAGAAGGGTGTCATCGCTATGACAAAGCAAATATCGAGAAGAATTTATTCAATGGAGAGGGAAGGCTGCTGCAATCAAAGCACGCGGCACTGTGCAGCACCTACGGGCAGCCCTCCGGGACGCAGCTTGTTTTGCAGCAACATATGCTCTTCTGCGCTGTATTATATTAGTAAAATTAACAAAGTCAAGTTCATTTAAGAGAAATATTCAAAATGCCGGTGATTCGAAGTGAGGCTTTGGCTGCAAAACAGCTTTTCTCGTTAAAGCAGTATCACAGAAAGTCACGTCGCTCGTAGGGTGGCTGCGGTCAGACATCTGTTCCAGCAAAACTTCCCTCAAAATCTGGAAAAATTCTTGGGGGGAAAAAAACTTTTGTGAAAAAAACCATTGGTAAGTCTATTCTGGGTCATCCAGAGCACCTGTGAGGGGAAGGGCAGGACAAAAGGGCCAGTCTCCACGTCTCAGTCTCTTATTGGAAAGCCTGATTTTGCTGCCGTCACTGCGGGATCCCACCAGGCAACCCCTCACCCAGCAGCTTTTAAACCTTTCATTCGGCATCCAGCTGGAAATACTTATCAGGTCCTGTAGGCCAGATGTAAAGGATGTTTGTCGCTCATTTAATTTCTCCATCTGTATGTCAGCCAGAACCTGCACGACATGTTTTTACAAGTAGACAACATGCCACTTTCAGAGAGGGAAGGGTTCAAAACTTAAATCATTGCAGATTACTCAGGTGGCTGAATTGAAAAGGAAAGCTCCGGGAATCAGGACATAGAGGGCAAGAGCGTTTGCATTTCGGTTTGACTCCAACGCAGAGCAAGACCACATCGCATCCCCTCTCCGTGACTCTCAAACAAAGGTGGGTGCCATCCTCGTCCGATCGCAGCGTCGCAAGGACCAGCTTCTCTCCAGACAGATGCTTATGTTTCAATCGTGTCCTCACTCATATTTATGTGGCTCATCCAACACAACATGATGCTTTGCTCACACCAAAGCGACTTAGCTGGGCTGGTCCATGTGTCCAGGCTGGCTTGAGCATCGCAGACCCAGGCAAACTCTGGGCAACACAAAGGGAAGAGCTGGTTCAAAACCAGCTCTGGGTCCTGCTGGGGAGCATCCCCAGAAGCTGTTTACTCTGCAAAGTACGGGCAATTTTCATCTAAACTTTTATTACAGCAGGATGAATCTTTCTTGGCAAAATTGGCATCGATTACGCTAATTAAATCTGAAGAGTTCATTAGGTAAATGGTAATTGCAATAACACGCTTTAAAGAAATGATGAAACAGAAAACCTGCTTTCAGGAAAATCACTTACCCTCTTTCCAGATAACCTTCAAACAGCTGCGTCAAGATATAACAAAAGAAAACAGGATTCCCAAAATGCTAGAGCTTTCCAGAGCAGTGCGTGAGCTCTCCCGTGTTTTCCTTAAGAGACGGGTGAATTTTAATCTTGTGAGCCCCACAGCTGTGGTGAAGATGTTTATTTGTACTGCAGTGGCACTACAAGCTTCAGCTATGTACTGGGATCCAATTACGTCGAGTACTCACTGATTTAACGATGCCTTACGGAGCGGGGCAGAGAGCAGACGCCTGCAGAAAGCCGCTGAGCTCTTCGCGAGAAGACTGCATTCTCAGAGGATTCGTGCCTGGTCGTGGTGGGGAATGGAAAGGATTGCAATTCCTCCTGCAAGTCGGGCAGGTGCCTCCCTCTCACCTCCTTGGGGAAAGAGCCTGGAAAGACGAGCAAAGCATCCAGCAGCCGACAGGGTTCCTTCTTTCTTTCCAGCGACCTCGCAGCGGTTGGGAATGGAGGGCCGGCAGCTGGAAAAGCCCAGCAATACTTAACAAGAATTGACTCCTGAGGGGGCACTTTGGGAAAATAATTGACCAAAACTTCGAACTTGCAACTGTTTTTAAATTTCCTTTTGTTCACTTTTATCCAAGGAGTCTTTTCTCCCAAAAGACAAAGCTGCCATTAGATTGTGGTCAAATAAGAGCTGCCCCACGCTCCTACCATCGCTGATGCTTTTCGTTAAGCCCCCTCAGACTGCTTCCAAATTGGGTATGAAAACTACGTCAGCTGAAATGATTCGGAGGTTGCACAAGGGCAAAAGGAACACTGGGATGCGCGGTACGTTTGGATACGTCTCAGAAGGAACGCCGGGTTTGCAGAGGGAGGGAAGGCAGCGGTGGCAGCGGCAGCCGGAAGCAGAAGACAGGTATCCAAAGGTATAAAACCAACTATAAATGCCAAGATTTGGAACAAAACGTGGTATTCTAAGAAAAAAAAAAAAAAAGAATAAAAATCTGAGACAGGACAATTTACAATAAAAACAAGGAAAAAGATGCCTCTGAAACAAAGTCCTGCCTGTTAAGACCTCAGAGAGCATTAAGGATCTTCACCTTGCTCCCAGCAATTATTTGCAAGCTTAGAGCCGAGGTTTCTTACTGTGAGCTCATCTCTCCTTCGGCGCCCAATGAGATAATTCGAAGATCTAAACACTGGCAGAAAATAAGTATTAACTCCTTTTCTCCTTCTTGGTTCACAAATACAGAGGCATAAAACTGGTTTTAGAGCTGCTGCTGTATATTGTTTCCCATTGCAAACAGCTGCACGTGCGGGGTTAATTAATTTACAAATAGGGGCGTCCCCTAACTGGTGCTCTGCTCTGAAGTGCAGGTGTGGCTGTAAGCATGAAGCACTTAGCAGCTCGGCTTATTTTCCATGAAGATGGCATCTTTGTTCAGTAGAAATACAGTCGTGGGAAAAAGCTTTTAGACGATTTTAATCTCTTGCATAAGTTGCCATTTGCTGCCACCACACTTCTTCAGAATTGCTCAGTCTAATCAATGTAATAGTTGTGTCAAGAGTGAGTTGAATTTCCAGTGATGAAGCTGCTGCTTTTCCAACCTCCTTGAAATGTGCTGGGTGGACACGCTCATGATTGTGGTGGAGTCCTCGTGAGGAGCTATGACAAGGAGCCAGCTCCTCATACTATCAGAGCAAATGCAAATGCTTCTGCATAGCTGAAGGTTTAATGCAAATAAAAGAGTAAATAAGAGTAATTTTCTGATCAAGCCAGCCTGAAGCTACCTGGCCCTGTGTAACTGAAATGGTGTGCCGGTAGCTGAATTCAAAACCCCCTGATGAGCTGCAGGGCAATGATCCCTGCTCAGAGGCATCACCCAGATCAAGGTGCAGATGCCATCTCCGTGTCTGAGACACATCCTGGCACAAGACACGGATGGGGACATCTGTGTCCCTCCGTGCCGCTGCTTCCCTTGCCGTCAGCTGTGGGCTGTGCTGTGAATCTTGTCACTATTCCTCCCTACAACAACTGCATTGAGCACCGAAAGCTCTGCGTTTAGCCTTAATTCAACCCCTCACTGCAACAGAAGTCCCCAGATCCCTCACACAATGGGAAGGGGAGCAGACAAGGAAAGCAGCCGTGGGCAGTAAGGACAACTCAAAGGCAACTTGCTGCAGGTGCTTTTCCCCTTCACGCACTCCTGCGAACTTGACTCTTCTGATGAAGCCCCAGGAAGCACATGTCTGAGCCTGCTCCTGGGAGACTTTTGGCTATTCTTAGCTAAGCGGAAGGAACAGCACTGTCACAACACGGAACAAGGAATAAAAGAGCTAAAAAAGGAACTGTGGCTGACTTCACTCGCGTTTTTGCCTAGCAAGTTCATATTAATCTTACAAAAATTACTTGTTTTCCTTCTCTGGCGATTGTTGTCTGACTTACGAAAGAATCAAATAAATAAAAAAAATAATCAAATCAAACTTAATCAAATATCTGGAATCCAGGAAAGTGGTATTTCAGTGAAGTGGGAGGAAATCTTATAGTTATTGGATTTTGCAGACTTGATATCCTACTGCAAACAGGAGTTTGCAAATCTGGACACACAAAGAGGTCTCTGTGTGTTTTCCCCAGAGAAGCAGCAGCGTGACGACAGGGGATCACTGGGGCCACCAGCTCCATCCCAGCTCCGCTCTCAGAGAGGACACCCGCCCCTGCCCTGCCTCACTGACATTGGCCCGAATGAGGCCCCAGCTTTTTGCTTATACATCCCAGGCTGGTGTTTGTGACAAAATACAAAGCAAAGGCTTTGGCTGACGTTCCTGAGAGCTGTGCTCTCGCACACTTGGCAGACCCCGCGCACCAGCCCCGGCACCTGCTGCACCAAAGCTGGAGATGAAACTCCTCCAAGCTTTGCTAGAGGCAGGGCATCACCCGCAATGGCCAGATGCTCGCAGACAGCTCAGAACAGTGGGTGTGGAGGAAGCCATGAGTAAACGTGTGTTATTCACATGACCGATAGCTGTTACATCCCACCAGCATCTCCAAGGAAAGCTGCAGAAGGTGCCAGCTTTCATTCATTTATTAGCGCTACAGCCTGGTCAATAGTTGCTACAGCTCAAGCCATCCTTCAGCAGGAGCTCATTAAACACGTCTATTGATTTCCTCAAGATTTTTAACAATATTTAACTTTTGCTAACTAGGCGATGGATGACTCTGGCTGCCAACACCTTTGCGCACTCGATTTCAGAAGCACGGTGTGCTGTGCACAGCTGCTGTTCTGCTTCCAGGCTTCACTGCAGGTTTTGAGCAGAAGAGAGTCGGAGCGGCGCTGGGGCAGAGAAAGCGCTAATCCGGGCAGTGCTCGCCTCCTGCAAAGCCACCTCAGTGAGCTGTGGCATGCTGTGTCTCTTTGGAAAAGCACGTGATGGCACACACGAGTGGACAAGGTGCTGCCAGCACCAGCTTAGCAGCGATCATTGACTCACAGGATTGTTGAGGCTGCAAAAGACTTTTAAGACCATCGAGTCCAACCGTTAACCCGGCACTGCCAGGCCCACCATGGACCCATGTCCCTGAGCACCACATCTACACATCTTTTAAATCCCTCCAGGGATAGGGATTCCACCACCCTGGGCAGCCTGTGCCAGGGCTTGAGAACCCTTTCTGTGAAGAAATTTTTCCTAATATCCAACCTAAGCCTCTCCTGATGCAACCTGAGGCCACTTCCTCTTGTCCTGTCGCTTGTTACGTGGGAGAAGAGATCAATCCCACCTCACTACACCCTCCTGTCAGGGAGCTGTAGAGACGCGGCAGCGTGCGGGGTGGCAGAGCTCACAGAAGCGCACACGTTGCCGCGGGGAGATGCCGGGAAGTTCTACCTGTAAACTCTCCTTCCTGCCTGCCTGTGATACCCTGTGCTGGAGGATCATTTATAGGTGCATGTGGGAGGAGCCCTCCCTGGCAATCCGCATTGCTGAGACTCCCACCAGCAGCCCGGGCCTGTCCAAGCACATCACAGCCATCCCCGACATGGGAAAATGCCTTTGCACCAAAACCTATCTGGTCTGACAAAGCCTTCCTCCATGTTTTGAAGCAGAAGGCACCCCGTGGTGGGACAAGCCACCCTTTCCTCAATGGTGCTCCTCTGCCTTGCTTCACAGCCCACTGAGCGCTCGCCCCGCAGGTCAAAGCCCTAATGCGGTGCAGAATGGCCGCTGCTCTTCCATTCTAATAGCACCAGGTAAACTTTAAAACCATTGAAGCACACGGCCTCTTGTTGTGGCCCGTGGAGCTGCCCAGCCGTACAGATCTGCAAACCCCAAACCCTGCCACCCCTCAGGCTTCGCACGGGCGTTCATACGATGTTGCTGCTCGAGGCATCGCCCCAAAAGCCTCCTCTGGGCTGTCCCCCTGGTGTGCCGTGTGCCGTGTGCCGGCCTCTTCCAGACCCCCTGGGGTTTGCACTAGGGAAATGTTTTGATTTACTGGCTTTTCTCTGCCTTCGCCGTTCATACCTTGGCTGTGAGCAAAACAGTCTTTATTAAAGAGCTTGAAAATGTGGGTTGCCTCATCCCCTTAAAGCACAGAATCCTCTTCGGTTTGTTTCTGTTTTCATATCCTGTTACCTCCATAGGCTCTTCCCGCTTTCTGGGGAGAAGATCTCCACAGCAGCCCATCGCCCATCCACCACCAGTGATCTCCTCCTGAGCAGAGGAGTGCAGAAATACAGCCCAACCATAAACTCACAAAACCATCACCATGAGCAGCAGCTAAAAATACTTGCTGCTTAAACAGAGTTGGATAGGCCAAGAGTAATTAACGCTTGTCCCATTCTTAACTAATTTTCACCCTCATTTTGGAACAGAGGAATTCAAAAAGGGGTTATTTAACGCGCAATGTCCCAGCTGCAGCAGAGCCGCAATGCCCCGTGTTTTGCTCTGCACGACACGTGCAGCACATGGCTGCAAAGCCCATGGATGGGGCCAGGACACCTTTAGCCCCATAATGAGATGAATTTGCTCAGTTTATCTGAGCAATGCACAAGACCTGCAATCCCTCATCCTCCAACAGCTCTCAGTTCCTCTTAAGATAACCAAAACAGGGGTTTTATGCTTTGATCTGATGATCTCAGTCACAGGAACTACTTGTTAGTCTAATGTGAGTAATTAACAAAAAGAGCAATTAATGGAAAAGCAATTTTCGTGGACAACAACAGCAAAAAAAAAAAAGGCAAAATAAGAGAGTATCAGTCTACCCATTAAATAGTTGTTTAAAACCTACACAAGCAAAAAGTGTTGCTGTGCCAGCTGAGACAACCATGCTCTTTCCAAGGAGCAGGTAAGGTGTGACCTTAATGCATATCAGGTGGTAAAAACAGGGGCTGAATTCAGTTTGTGACAAAAAAATTAACGCCCACCCCTAGAAAAGGCACTGCTTAGGCAGTATGTTGCTCTCGACACCGTAGGGCAGGCACTCACCTCCCAAATTCTGACAGAATCCTAGCAAATTTTTCAGTAAAACAATACAAAAACCCTCTCATGAAAACAAGAGATGCAGTGAAGCTGGAGACCTTCTAGGTTTAACCGCTCGGCGAGATGTGTTAGTGATGCACCCACCGAGAAACCCCGCGCACCCCAAACCCCTTTACCCTCTTCTTTGATAGAGGCACAGACTGGTTTCGGTGAAATGAGTTACGGAAATCTGCAGCCAAAAGTTGAAATAAGCCCAAACCAAATATTGGGGATAATAAAAAAGCCTCCTTTAACGTTTCCTCCCTCTCCACATTTCATACAGCCCCTCTCATGTCGGTGACATCTCAGCTGATAACAGCCACTTCTAAACGAGGAAAAATAGGCCACACTTGAAAATGTGTTAGTTAATAGCAATCCAAACATGACTTTTCTCCTAGTGCAGATGCAATTTAATACACTTTCAAAAATATGTTAACTGGTCATGAGTGACTCTGGGGAAGAGCTAACATTTTCAGACGTAACCTATTTTCCCAGTCTAGACGTGCCAGATGTGTCCCGCCTTTAGTTCTTTGCGCCGAGTCGTTTGATGCTATTCAGGCAACGTAATGATGTGTTACAGCATTTGCGACAAGCTACGATGTATGAGACCAGTGAAATTTTTGGACTCCTCACACAATTTCTAGATATTAGCAAGGGCTTGTTAAGCGATTTACTTTCATCCAACCCCAAAGATCTGTTTTTCAGGGAAATGGCTGCTTTCCCCGTGCTGGGGCTGTGGGGTGGTCTCACAGCATCCCCAATGACAAAAGGAATAAACCCAAAAGTAATATTGTGGGTACGCAAGGCCCTTGAACTTTGGCATGCAGAGAGAGAAAGAGAAGAGGAAGGCATGCCTAACACTAAAAAACACAGGGATGGTTTTGAGTATTTCAAATAGGTTTCCCCAAAGACTCAAATTAAAGACCAGAACTGCTGTGAAACTGCACTGCATTTGATAAAGCCTCGACTCAAAGATGTTTAATTACCAAGATGGATAGGTGAAACTTAAGCCAGGTTCTTTTGCCTTTGCCTTTTTTGGGGACTTGTGTTTTTCGCAGCCATCCATCCCGTGCAGCCTCACCCAGCCCAAGTCTCAGTCCCACGTGACTCTGCTCAGCGCATCAATTTCTCCTTCTCTCGAAGCTGTAAGAGATCCAGACAATTTCCGGATTTGACCAAAAAAAACCCAGCTCTGTACACAGCTCCTACCCTGCACTCTAGGGCCTGCCAGCACCCTCTTCAGCCCTGCATCCACCCCAGCTCCTGTTTTGGGGAAGCCTCCATCCCTCCTCCCACAGGCACATGTTTCAGATGGGTCCAGAAGGCCTGAACTCTCTCCTGGGAGAGGTTGCAAAGTGAGGCCAGGACTGCTCTGCAGTTAGAGGCTGTTATGCTCTGCCACTGCAACAAAAAAACCCGCAAACACTCCAGAAAGCATCAGCTACGGAGCCCAGAGAAAAGGGGAGGCTGTAAAAGGGGAGACTCCCAGTTTCCTACCACTCACCTCTGTGGTGCACAAAATGCCAGCCTTGCTGGTGGCAGCTGGATCAGCATTGAGCATTTTGCATCGACACGGTGTTAAATCAGCATATTCCGCTTCCAGGGGAAAGAAAGATGACAGATAACAGGGAGTCTGGTTCTGATTACTGCCATTATCTCAGTGCAGTTCCCTCCTGCAGCTGCAGCCCAGCACGAAGACTGGCTGGAGCCACCTCTCATCCCTTCCCAAAGGTGACAAGGCACAAAGCCAGGCTCTTCAGGCACCTCTCTCTCCGATATCAATACAAGTTTCTGTTTCCTTGGCAGTTGTAATAGTTAAAAATGACACACTTGACTGGTCTGGCAGGACTACGTCAGCAAAGCGACGGGTATTGCTAAGGAGAAGCAGCACAGAAAGGGGCAGGGAGCTAAAGCATTGCCTGTAAAGGGGACGTGGGACTGCGAGAGTTTGTTCCTAATTTGGGCACTACAGACAAAATGTTGGCTTGTGTGATACGATGACACCTGTGCACATAATTCTTCGATACACAAACAAATCGCAAGAGAAAGGCCTCCAGCACTTCCCCTCCTGTGCTGCGCGTCAGGGAAGGGGCTCGACTGTTGGTCAGGAAAATAATGTGTTCAGAGGAAAAAAATATTCTGCCTTCATTTGCTTCAAAGACTCGTGAGAAAAACAGTAGCTGTGTTACATGACTGTTCCCTTTAGAAATCATTTTCCAACAGAAATGCCAAAAACAGAATAAAAAAGGGCTCCTCTTGTACAAAGGCAAGAGACAACCTGAAAGTTATGGCACCGAGAGACAAGGCTGTTTCCATGTTTCTAATACAAGGTTTCTATTATTTTCTAGTATTTTTTATTAAGGTAGGTCAAAATTAGAATGGAAGATTTTCATTTTTTTTTAAGACAAATCAAGTCTTCCAATTTACCGCTGTTGTATAGGGCTTATCCCAAAGCTTGACCTTCCCTGCGGAGCTCAGTGACCCGCCGGTGCTGTCCCCGGTGCCTCAAGAGTCCAGAGCAGCAGTTAGAGATGGTCTCACAGTTGTGAAGTTAAACACAAGAAATAATAAGATACAGGCACTTTTGTCTTATTTGCTAAAAATATATCGTATTTCAACGCAGTATAACCAGGTGGATACATTCTGCCCAGAAGAACTCACACGTAATTACAGATGGTGAGGATCACAAATAAATGAGGATCCAGCTCAAGTCCTTAACACGACTCTCCCGCTTCACAGCACAGCAGGTTGGGACCTCATTTTCCTCTTTCTGTGATTACAAATAAATCCCCTTTTAAAAGACTGCCGGATCTGGTTTTGTTCTTATTTTTTAATCATCCTTTTAATCTCCCCAAGTACCTTGGAGCCTCTTTGCCACAGAGCTGTGATCCACGCACGGACAAAGAGACCACAAAAGACACGGGAGCGGCACGGCGTGCGATGCAGCGACTTCACGCACAAAGGGAGAGCCTGGCCCCATCTGCCATCTGGGTCCTCAGCTAAAGAGCAGATTTGCATTGTTGTGTCTGGATATTTGTGTAAAGGACAGACCCTCAGGTACAAATAACTCTTCTTCCATTTCTCCCACTGAATTTCATAGAACCACAGAATGTTGGGGTTGAAAGGGAGCTCTAGAGACACCCAGTCCAACCCCCTGCCAGAGCAGGGTCACCCAGGGCAGCCACACAGGAACGCGTCCAGGTGGGGTTTGAAAGTCTCCAGAGCAGGAGACTCCACACCCTCCCTGGGCAGCCTGGGCCAGGGCTCCGGCACCCGCATGGCAAAGAAGCTTCTCCTCATGTTGGGGTGGAACTTCCCATGTTCTAACTCAAACCCATTATTTCTTGGGCTCCACTGAGAAGAGATTGTCCCCTTCCCCTTGACCCGCACCCCTCAGATATTTCTATACGTCAATAAGGTCCCCTCTCAGCCGTCTCCTTTCAAGGCTGAACAGCCCCAGGTCTCTCAGTCTGTCTTCACAGGAGAGATGTTCAAGTCCCTTGATCACCCTCGTAGCTCTCCCTTGGACTCTCTCCAGCAGGTCCCTGTCTCTCTGGAACTGGGGAGCCCCAAACTGGACACAATTTCCGCTTAGCATCTATACGACACCTCCACAGGCTCAGCTGTGCTGCGAGCCCCAATCGGTGGAAAAAGCTAAGTAAGAGCAAGGTGAGGGGAGAAGGAGACGAGCAAATAGCACCAGAGCCACTTGCAGAAGCACTCAGCCACGTGTGGCTCTGCAACCCGCTGGGCCCGACCACTGCGATGCAAACGTTACAGGCTGGGCTCGAGGAAGGAAATCATTTCCCAAATTTACCAGCAAATCCCGTCGCAGGAGTTGCACATCGGCTGAGATCCCCAGCGCTGCTCACGGTACAAAGGTGAGCCTGTCCTTGGGACTCATTTAGCATTAACATTTGAAGACTACGTGGATTTGGTGAAGTATTTCCCATGCTGCTGTCAGATCCTCTCCACTTGGTGTTTCTGAGAAGACAGTCCTATTTGCTTATAAATTTGTGATGTGATGGGAATTATAAAACGGGACATCTAGAAGGTCTGAAGGCACTGCCTAACAACCTCTCCCTTCAAAACATAACTGAGTGTAGGAGCAGGCACCTCACTGGTTCCTGTTGCTTCTTGCTGGGCTGAGAAGAGATGGAATATAACCCAGCACCATGCCTTGATGGAGCAGTGAGTCTAAGTGCGGCGTCCTGGGAAAGCCGTCGTCAGAAACCATCATTCTCACCACTTGCATTTTTATTTCCCTCAGCAGTGAAATACAGACTGATTATAGATATTTCTCACCAAAGAGTATTGCTGAACATCGAGAACACGTGAAAGTCAGCATATACAACAGCTTATACTGTTCCAAGAGCTGTGTTTTCTAAGACGTCAGAGCTAGATCCTGAATTTGTGTGAGGAATTACTTTGCTTTGTGGTATTAAATGTAAACAGAGATGACAGAACTTGCACATTCAAGTGAAACTAGGCTGTGCAAGCAAACGTGCTCAGCATCCAGCAGCATGAGCTACTGGAAGGGAAAACACAACTTCCTGCACAGACCTGCTGTACGAAAAGACCAGGAGTGGGCAATTACCGCCAGCGAGACAGGAGCCCACATACTTTTATTTTTATAAACCTCTAGGGGAAACGAAAGCCTTCTTACAACTGGAAGAAATTTAAAACCCAGGCGACACGTCTCTTTGGACTAAAGTTACCATCAAAATGCCCTCCGTTAGGATGAAAAGCCACGGCCAGTGTTTCCAGGAACTTCACTGTGGAGGTGGCTTGGAGGTGCTCTGTGGAATGAGCATCATCTCTGAAGGGGGATAATCAAACGATTTCTGGACTTACTGTCTGCATCCTGTTCAACGCCCTTTGCAAAAAAACCCCAGATGTCAGCACTCAGTTACGACACAAGAACTATTATGCTGACAGCAGACACAGAATAGGGAGCAATTCTGATATCCAAAAATCATCTAAATGGAGCACATTGTCTGAGAGCCATCTCCTCCAGCTGTCGCGTGCAGATGCCACACGTTTACACCGACTGCTGAAAAAGTGTGAGGGATTGCAGGCAAAACCAGAGCTTTTCACGACAGAGATGTGCAATACGGCAAACGCAAGCAGGGCTGAGGCTGACGGTGCCCTGACTTAGATATTTGTCACCAAGTTACAGAACACAAACAACAGCTTTGGCTTCTTTTCTTACCAGCTCTTCAGTTTGGCAAACACAAAGCAGCTTTGCCAAGCGAGACGACAATTTTCACCGTTATTTGTCCAGGCTGCTTCTTTCTTCCCCAGGACAAACTACATCCCCAGGCTGGGATGGGATATCCACTCTCTCCTGAGCCGGTATCAAGATGTTTATCTTCTATATCTTGAGCCTTGCCAAGAGGGAAAAGCTTCGCATCATTTAACCCAGGTTACAAACCAGCTACAAAACCGCACCCCACAGCAGGGGCCAGATCTGCACTCGGGGAGGGGCATTCAGGAAAAAAAACCCACATTCAAATATTTAACACTTGCACATGGTGTTCTGCAAATCGAAACATTTTTCTAATCATAAAGTGGAATGTTTCACCAAAAAGTCCAAAGCTTTCTCCCTCTCCTTCCCAGGAGATGTCAACGTTTTTTTCTATAGAAAAATCAGCTTGCTACAACAATGGTAAAAAAGCGTCTTTTTTTCTTTTTTTTTAAATGACCATCAGCCCTGTACCTGCACAACAGACCTTCAGTTGTTACTCTGAGAGAAAAATGAAGTGTTTATTCCACAGGGATTCAGTTTTCCGGGACAAATTCAGCATTTAATTGCTTTTAGCATGGAGCAATTTCATCCGAGAAGTTTTTGGCTTCTTTTTTTCTTTTTTTTCTCCCTTCTCCAGACTGCTCTTAGCCCACCAGAGTTTATTCACAGGACTGTGAAATACAGGCAGGATTTTTAGGGAAGTTTTTAGGAGGGCTGAGATCAGATGGGTACCTGCCTTGGGGATGTGCCGAGTCACTGTCCATGGATGCTCTTTCCTCCTCTGTATTTTTCCATGACTTGAAGTCTGTTTTGTAAGAAAATAAATTTATTCTAAATATTTTTCAGCAAGTCCAGGTAAAATGAGGACTGTTCCTGTGCTCTGTGACTGTTCTTCTGCTGCAGATTCTGGTCCCACTCTTCAGATAAAGTCTCTGAGGCTCCAAGATACCAGGACCGGTAATTAAACCCCACGTGATGAAACAGCAGCTGGCTGAAGACAGGTCTGAAGGTGACCGATAGCTGTGGGGTGATGGATCGAGAGGCGGTGGCTCTTTTTTCCAGGTTCCCAAGGCTAATCCTGCATGAAAAGGTACGCACTGACCCACAGAGAAAAGTATTCTCTCCAGGCTTTCTGGGGCGTCTGCTCTCTGCAGGCAGACATGCGAGGAGACACTGTCCAAACAACCTCCACTCCAAATATTTTGGGGAAGGTGGACTCCACCGAGGGGCACAGGGGCCGGGAGCAGCAGCCACCACTCACCTTCTCGTGTCACATCCCGAGCGTGGCGCATAACGTTTGATACGCTGGCAAAGACAGAGCTGCCTCGTCGCTTCGGATTAGCAAAGTCATCAGATCCGTTTAGAAAGTAATCGAGAATATCTAATTTTAATTAGATGCTGCTTTGCTACCGTTGAGCTAAACAAGATTACTTCTTTCTAGAGATATTTTTATTGAATTGAAACTCCAATTACAGTGTCCCCACGTAGCAAGAGTTTTACAGTATCGTAAACCAATACCCCTGCAGCTGATACCCCACTGAGACCAATACCCCGCCAGCCAACTAACCAAGTAGTATGAACTGCATTTTGTTATAGCCCTGAGCACTCTTCCAGCAATGTAGGGTTGTGCTCCGTGCCAGATGAGGACGAGAGGAAATGGCCTCAAGTTGCGCCGGGGAGGCTTAAATTGGATATCAGTAAAAATTTCTTTACTGAAAGAGCGGTGAAGGATCAGAACAGGCTGCCCAGGGCAGGGGTGGAGTCGCCATCCCTGGAGGTGTTCAAAAAATGTGCAGACGTGGCACTTGGGGACATTGTTTAGTGACCATGGGGGTATCAAGGTGATGGTTGGACTTGATCTTAGAGGACTTTTCCAACCTTAATGATTCTGTGATTCGATGAGCCACCTGTTGCCCGTCACACCCTGCACACGGGTAGAGGGGCTCCCACCACCCCGAGGGGCTCTCCCAGCTCCTGGACACAACCCTGCAGCAGAAGGTGGTGAGAAGAAGCTCTTGGCATCTCCTCCTCCCCTGCTCAGGCTGTGGGCAACACAAGGCCAGTCCCCCAGCATTGCCAGGGCACCTCCTCTGCTCTCTCAAAATACGCCACATGCTAAATTCAAATGTGTAAATTTTGGTCTGGAAATACTTAAAACTGCCCGGTTTCTTACTGGGTGCATTTTGTAAGTTAGTCACCTAGAAAAAAGACAGGTGGAAATAAGGAAAATGTAGTGGAATATCGTGCATTTGAATGCAGAAATACTGAGCACTGCATTGAGCATCCTCGTGCCATCACTGGTGGGGTTTGCTCACCCACCCGCTAACAGCTTCAATCTCAAACTCATTTCCAGGTCCATTTCCTTCTTGTTTTTGGAAGGAGAAAGGATGCCCTCTCAAGCACCATTGTTATCATCTACCCAAAATCCGGCCTGCTACAGAGGAAGAACTTTTCGAGCTGTTCATGCTGAAGTAGAATTCATTAACTTATAACGCTACCATCTAGCGCACTGAGAAAGCAGGGTGATGTCTGCTTGATTAATTGAAATAATTGAATTTCTCCTCTCTGCAGAAGGTTGAGCAAAACGCACTGCATCTGTGCCTGCTCAGCCCTCTGCAAAAAGCTCACACCCCCAAGGATCTCACTGTAGGAGATCCTCCTGTCCCCACTGCCCAAGTTTGACCAAACCCTCTGAGCCCTGGGGCTGCACTCCTGCAGCACTCCGCTCCGAGGCCTCAGTTCCCTAACAAAGGGGTTCCGAAGCATTTTTATTCTTTCCGTCACTAAACTGTTTTCACTACGGGAACGTTCACACACACTGCCCAAAAGCCCCTCCTGCAGCTGTGCAGAGATGAGTCAAAATGCTCTGAACCCCTGGCGAAGTAAGGTTAAGAGGAGGGCGGAAGGATAGTATTTAGGATCACATTGCAGAAGAGCCAATTACTCGGTGAAGTTGTTTAGAAAATTCCAATTTATATCATATTTTAGGTATAAAATACCAAGTATAAAGACTTCCCTAGGAACCTGATGTTCCTCTTTGGTATTTCTTTGCTTCAGACAGTCTTATTTACCTCGTTTTCCCCAATGAGAGCACTGAAGGGTAAACACTACCCTTAAGCAATAAACTACTATAGAGAGAGGAAACTATATTAGTTTTCTTCTCGAGGTCTCTGGAGAAAGGAGGAGGAAGAGGGAGGCGATGAACCAGTGCACAGCCCCTCCCCAGGGCACAAGCATCACCAGTGGCCCCGGGCAGAAAGGGGAGCAGAGACTGGTAATACCTTGTGATTGAAATACCTTGTGAGTGAAAGCTGCCATACACACATCCTCTGAGTCTGACTTCCAGATTATTTGTTACCTATAACCCAACAGGCTGGAGAGCAAGAGGAAACTCAGAACACCATTGATGACAAGTATGGCGCTAAATAACATTGCTCAAGGGAATATTTTCAGAGCATCTGCAAGAGGAGCCTCTTACAGAAAATGAAAAAGCCATGCCCCTCAGCAAAGGGACGTTATGTAAAGTCCACTTGTACCAGGTCTTGACTCCCCAGCTCTGGTCAGCTCACGAGGAAGGGGATGAGCAGCTTTGGCAGCCCCATGCCCCAGTGCAGGGCGGTGGCTGCCACCCAGCCAGGCTCATTTCCAGAATCGAACCACTTCTGCTGGGATAAGAAACCTTTGGGAGTGGGGGGTGACTAACCCCAGCAGGACAAATCCAGCCAAGGGACTTCCAGCAAACTCATCCCCACATGGGAAGCACTTACCAGTGGCTCTGCGTAAGGTTTCGGCCAGACTCGGGCTGAGCCTCAGCACAGCAAACCACAAAGGCAGCTTGCGGTGTCCACACCCCGGCACAGGGAGAGGTGCTGCCTTCCCTGTGGGAACTGCACGGCGGGGGAAGATGCTCTGCCCTGTGCCGGATCGAGCACACGGGGCTCAGCCAGCCCCCTCCTGCCTCCCACACAGGCAGGGAGGTGCCAGCAGCCAGGGAGTCCAAAGTGAATGTTTGCTTTACAGTCAAAAGCAATTGCCCAGCACTGACAAGGGCAGCAATCCCCATCTCCCTTTTTCTGTCCAACATCCTGTCAAGCTTGTGCTTGGTTTTACAGCCATCTCAATAAACAAACACAAGTAGCCACCTGGATGCACAAAAAAAATTAAATGCAGTAGGCAGAGGTCTAAATTTTGTGTGTGCCTGGGATGTCCACTTACTTTAAAAGCAACTCCTGAAGTCTAAATTTCATTTTATTTATTGAGGGAGAGACGCCAGCTGGGAGCAGAGGGACCCCTTGTCCATGGGGGCTGCAGGGGGGTTATACAGGAGGAATACACCAAAGTATGGTCAGCCTGCAATAACTGTCCCTGCCCCATCCACAGTCCCCCGAATGGTGCAGAAATATTTCAACAGCTCACTAATGGCAAGGAAAAGAGAGAGCATGAGATGCTCCAGAGCGACTCTTTCTAATGGGTCATCTTCTGCAGGGCACACGCAATTCATTTTTAAAGGATTCTCTCCAAAATTGCACTCAGCTCTTTTACACGCTCTTTCTCTTGCCCATAATACAGGACTATTTCTGGCCACCAGGACTGTGAGACAGCCAAGAGCGCTAATCCAAATCACCACCATACCTTCCAAAGGCAAACCCATCATAAATATTTTCTGTTTGTTGACACAGAATCATTCACTCCTTCAATTTTGCAATTCAAAGCTCTTCCCACCTTCCACACAATGGCTGTAGCATCCAGATTTCAGCTAGGGAGAGCTGGGGAGCACCATGCCTGGGAAGGCACTACTGCAATGGGCACAAACACTGAGTTGCAACCAAAATATTCAGGTTAGGAAAGAGAATTATGCATTTCCTTTTCTAGGAAAGCTTTTCCCTATCCCCTATGACACCAGTGGAGTTAATCTTAACAGCTCCTTGACAGCCTCGAGCAGATGCTGCTCTAAATGACCCCCCCCGGGTTCTGTCTGTAGGCTGTCCTGCTCCTGGTTGTACCCGGCTCCCCCAGGGGTCTCATGCACAAAAAAAAATCAAATTAAATGTGAGAAGCACGAGGCCAAATGGGCACCCAGTGTAAACAGGAGCTTGTCTTCTTTTCTCATCTTCTGGCAGCACATCTAAATTTGGCTCGCTGACACTTCTGCTGAAGGCCCCTGATGCCGTGAGCACGCTCCTTCGCGGGAGAGGATACAGACCCTTCTTCCAGCCCAGGATTGAGAGAACTTCCAGGCGTCACCCCACTGTACACAAAGGTGTGGTGTAGACAGAAATGTTAAAAAGAGGACAGGAGGGGTGTAAAAATGTCAGTTCAAGATCTAAGCAGAGGAAGGCGAGGACTTGGGATTCTTGGGGTAGGCTCAGAGAACATCAGCAGGATGGGCACACACCTGGGGCCTTTGGGACTAAACTCTTTCGTGGGAAAGCGAGGCTGCGGTGTCTTTCCAAGCATTCCTAGCATTAGAGTATCTTCTCTCCCCTAAGCTGTCAGTGATCTCTTAAAACACAAAGGGCAAATCTTGAAATGAAAAGGGTTTTCTGCAATGGCTGCTGGCACGGCTGGGATGTCACGCACCAAATTTTTTCAATCTTCAATTCTTGGCAAAAGCAATCAGCAGAGCAAGGCAGGAAACTGATCGTGCTTTTCTTTCACCACTGGCCTTGAAATCAAGCTGACACAGGACCATAAGCTGTGCTCCTCCGAGGCCGTGGCCCTTGGTACCCCATCACTGTATAACTTGCATTTGCACCTGTGTTCGGGCAAAGCATCTGCTCAAAAAACATTAAATCGTCTCTGACTTAGGGAGCTCTCCCCAGACCCACACCCAAATGTGGGAGAAAGCATCACGCAGGCAGTGGATGGGGCGGAAGCCAAGGCAGAAACCAACAGCCTGGGAATGACAGAGGAGAAATCATAACAACGGGTTAACCAGGAAACAGCACAGGATTTCTCATGAATGTACTTGCTAATGGCTTTTTTAAAAAAAAGGATAAAGTTGCAGATTCTACACAAAATGTTATGTTTGTCACTCCGTCCAACTTGTCCTCCCCCAGACATCCCTGAGTGTTTGCACGCTCCCTCCTGGGACAGCAGCAGCAGGGCAGGAGTGTCCCTGAGCAGGATGGAGGGCACAAGGACACAGCACAGTGGAGGAAAAGAAAAATTAGAAGAAGAATTTTCATTAAACACCACATATGCACAGTATTTCTGGAGCGAAGCTATCTGAGCAGCCTAAAGCCCCTCCAGCTCCCGAGGCAGGGGCATGCTGCACGCCTGGGGGGCTGCAGGTCTTTCCCCCCTTTTTATTTTGTTCCAATTAAAACAAGAAGTCTCCTCTATGCCAAGACACTGCAGCACATGTTAATTAAGATTATTATTTTTCAAGAGGTCTTCAGGAGCAAATCTGGGTGATATCCTGCTAGAAAATGGGTCTCTGGCTATCCTTTCGGATACACACATATAACTGCTTCCCAGGGATCCATTTCGCAAAGAAAAATCTGCCACTTTTAGCTTCACAGAGACAAATATGGGTTTAAGTTTTGACCTTGCTTGCTGCTGAAAAAAATCTCAGGGGGCTGTGTTACACCGACTGAGGCTGCTATTCCTGATTGACACTGCTATGCGACCGGGAATAGATTGAGGACCTGTATCTGCAAAATGAAGTCCATGCTGGGGCTTTCCTGCATTCGCAACAGAATTGTCACTTATTCTGGCTCCTACCACGTATCTGGCTGGTGAAGAGGTGTAAGTGTGAATAATATATCTTGATTTTTCACGGCCAGGTTAAAATGCAGAGGAGCGAGCTGCTAGGAAAACATGCTTTGCCTTGCAAAGCAGTCAGATTGGATGCAGCAATCACTGGCTGAATAATTACAGGACCCCAAGATGTCACCTTTACCACTTCTCTGCTGCAGCTTCAGTCAGGCTGCAGTTTGAATTCTGTGGTATTTATGGATCTGAACTGGATTTTTTCACATTTGCTATTCAGAAGCAAGAGCTCCGTCTACTCCATGGGCTCCCCCTCACCCACAGAGTGGCAGCCCCGGGGGGCCAGGACCCTGCTCCATCCATCCATCCATCCATCCATCCATCCATCCATCCATCCATCCATCCATCCATCCATCCATCCATCCCACATGGCACGGAGGGTGCCGGGCTGTGGGAGCCGCTGCTGTGCACGGGGGCAGTTGGGAGACTTCAAGCACCTTCAGCTCTGGATCTGCTGCTGGTTTGGTACCTGTTGCAGCTCAGGCTTTGAGCCGTGGGGCCGTGCTAACGGATCTATGGTTCCAGCACGTCCCCCCAGGGACCCTCCGTACTGAGGGACCATGCAAAGGCCCTGTCGCCGTGCAATGCATTACAATCAATGTATCAAAGAGAATAAAATACAGGCCTTAAAAAGCAAAATTCTCTACAGGGGAGGGGAAAAAAATAAAAAAGTTCTCTACAGGGGAGTTTTCAAAGCGAAGCAGCTTTCTTTCAAATTTCTTTTGCATGGAAGATTTTCCAAAGATTTTTGCCACGTTAAAAAAAAAAAACCACAAACAAACACCAAAATTTCTCAGATATTAGATCAATTGATCTAATTTAGACTTTTGAGAAACTAGAAACTTTTGGAATGTGCCAGGAAAAATTGGAGATACTCAAACCACAGCCCCTGGCCAAAGGAGTTGCCAACTCTTCTGGCCGGGATGCCAACAGGAGAGCTGCCAAGAGAGCACAGACCCTTCAGGCTGCCAGAAAAGAAAAAGTTTTTTCCTTGAGGAACCCCTCGATCCTCCATCTCATGAAACAGATTCAGATCACCCTGCAACACTGCAAAGCACGTGCCCACAGCAGGGGCGTATGTGGGGTATAACTGTGTCTTTGTGCCACTTCTCCCCTCCAAAAATGGCACTGAGGAAGGCTCCATCCAGTTTTCTTAAAGCCAAGCTGAATTAACCATCTCCAGCGCACCCCGGGGCTGAGGCATCAGTACGGTGCAGACCTTTACATCCCAGCCCAACAGCTAGAAAATGGGAAGAACTGGGTTATGCGGAGCAAAAACAGTTACAGGCAGCAAACAGCCAGGGGCCAGAGAGAGACTCGAGAGCTGCAACGCATCCTCGTGAAACACAACACGAGCCTGACGCTAATTAACATACTCCATGCTTAAATCGTCGGCTTTCCTCATTTGGATTCCAGTGCAAAATGGTTATTTTAATAGGAACGGAAAGTACCCAGCACATTTCATGCATAAATCCCAGCTTGTTTTGTACCAAAAGCTGCACCAAAGCAGGAGGATGAATATGGGTCTGGGGGAGCCGAGGAAAGGCATGTACAGCGCCTTCTGTCCAGCCAGCAGCCAGCACTGTTTTACAGCAAGCAGTAAACATTTCTAATTAAAACAGTTTATAATTGTCTCTAAAACGTTGAAAATACTAGAACCCAAAATTTGGGCTTTTCATGAATAAACTGCACTTTTCTCCCCCGGCTCCTCAGTCCGTCTCCATAGCTACCGAGAGACTTGCTGGGTTGCCTCTGCCAGCTAATTGATCTTCAGAAAGAAATGATTAATAATAAAGAAAAACAGAGTCTCCCTCTTTGGCAGGGCAATTCCTCGCAGTAGCCTTTTCCTTTTTCCTCTGGGAGAGCCTGGTCTCTAGAGACAGATCAAGATAGGGCATAAATCCCCCCATATACACACCCTGAGTGACAAAATAGATGTGCTTCCTTAACTCAGGATGGCCACTGCATTTTCGAAGGGAATTATAGCTCATATAAAGCCAGGCTGGATCCCTGCCACACGCTCTCCCCATTAATCCGACGCACTCGCCGTTCTGCCGATTAAATTGCATTCCTGGAAAGCAGACACCTGGGTGTCAAAGCACCTCTGAGAGTGCCAGGAGAGAGAAAATTATTGCTTTCTGGTTCCCTGCTGGGAGCTTGGAGAGACCCAGTCACGTATAGAGGGACAGCAAAACCTTCACCCTGTCAGCTCTTTCTCACCACAGGCAATTCAGCTGCACCTTCCCTGTGCAGCTGCCTCTGGTGGAAGAGCTGTTCTCTTCATTTAATGGTAATTTGTGCATGCACATGTGTGTGAGGGTGCAACAGCACCCAGCCCTGCTGTGCCCTGCCTGCACTGCGAGGTGGCCGTGGGGGCACCTGAGCACAGCATCTCAGAGGAAATATTTCAAAGTCTCGTTATTTTGTAGCTCTTTCCCTTGATGCCGCACTGCTCCCGTCCCCAGGTTTTCGTTACTCCAGGTTATGACGTTGAAGACAAAATTTTAATCTGCATTTCAGCGTCCAGTCCCTATACATCTCACACGGAAATGCAAAGAAAAATTCTGATGAAGAGCCCCTTGACGCCTGAACGATTCATGCAAAATTTAAAGCATTCATGAAAAGTTGTGAGAAAAATTAATTTATGTCAGTGTAATTGCACGTGCCGTTGCTTCATCTTTGCCCAGAGCTCTCAGCTGTAACCGTGTCTGTCTTGTGCCAAGAACTGCGAATGCGTTGCAGAAAGTTTATAAGTGAACAAAAATTGAGCTTTTCCGCACTTAAAACCTCTGGGGTGTAACTTCAGGTTTTTCTTATCCTGCCCCTCTGGGTTCAGCGCAGGCAAATGCAAACTCTTGCAGCAGAAGTGGCCCGATAACAGGCGAGAGTTCATCCCTCAGCACCTTCAAGGGTGTATTTTCAAAACACCGTGCAGTGAAAATATTTTTCTTCTTTCCTCTAAGCCCTGAGTAAACCCCAGCCTCAGGCCCCTGGGCTCAGCTCTTGCCTTGCCTACGTCTGCCCGATCCAAGGATGGGACCGAGGCTCAGCCCCGGCCAGAGGAACACTGTAACACACAAAGTCCACCTGAGATGCAACAGGTTGCAGATGGCCCCAGCGGCACACATGAGCTCCACGCTGAGGGTGGAGAATCCTGTGACATCCCACCGGCCCTGGGGACTAGTTCAGGAGGGTGTTCAGTATCTCAGCACGGTTCCTTCTGCATTGTGAGCAGCGATCCAAATCAGAGTTGGAGAATGACTGTCTTTGGCTCATTTCTGGAACCGACCATACCTACCATTCCTTTTCCAACCACTCGTTGCTAAAAACGGAAGGCGCACACACAAGGGCTCATCTCAAGAATCAAGGAGGAACGGAGAAGGCACTGGGGGCCCTTTGTGGATAGAAAGTGCTGTAAGGAACCGGGATCTTGCACGCACGCACCCACGTGCCTGCTAAACAAACAGCAAATTTCCACATCGGATGTTACACCCTGGTGTAACTCTGCTTCGTTTTGGTTTATTGACAAATTCTTTTCGTAGTTTATAGCAGGAGCACTCCAGAGAACAGCTCGTATTATGTGGGCAGGGCCATCTCTGAAGGCACCAAGAGAACATGTGTGAGCGTGCAGGTACCCAGACAAGGTGAAAGCCCATGTGTACACGACTCTTAATAAAATATTGTTTGCTAAAGCAAGCGAAAATAGAAAGTTACCTTTGGTTTTCGTTCCAGAGTGTTTTAGTGTTACTGGGTAAAATGAATTCAGATCAATCAGAATAAAAGATGAAGGAGCTCTGCCTCGCTGTATTGTGCCTCAGCCGAGAAGAAAGCAGCTAGCTGTGGGAAATAGATAGAAACGTAGCATTATTTATGACACATCCTCAGCGCTCCTTCAGTGATTAAATAATTAGAGAGAGAGATTAAAAATTACTCTAAATTAGCTAAATTTTTAAACATTCCCCCCTCCCCTACCTACGCTGCCTGCAAGGATTTTGAAATTCCTTGCAATTGCCGTTTTTTTTTTTTTGAAACAGCTGGCAAAATGAAATATGACAGCATGATAAATATATATATTTGCAATAGTATTAGAAACAAAACACACTCGGGATGTTTCTGAGCTAATAGGGGTGGTTGTACGTGTTGCTCGAGACAACCGGTACCCGAGCCTGACTGGAAAGCAGACTGTGCAGCAGTACAGCAGGGGCAGATTTCAGTTCCTGGTGAGCAGAAGCGGTGACAAGGGTTGGAGCCCAGCAGAGCAGAGTCCCACCGTGGCTTTTGGTGGGACAGTCCCAGGTCCCAGCCGGGCCAGCAGTGAGATCTCCCGAGCAGGTCGGGATGTCCCCGCGTGGGTGCTTCACGCGGGTGGCAGGCGGCACTCCGCTTTGCTCCCGAATGCAGAAATGCCCAGGCCTGCAGAAGTCAAAAGGAAATAAAAGGATGCTCTTGATGAGCCCAGCTACGGTCAGACTGCCACCAAGTTCCCACCTCTTCTGCACACAGAGTTCGCGGGGAAGGTAAAACTCTGCGGCGCTGGAAAAAGACACAGTCTGCTGGAAACAATTTGGGCAGCGAGGTCCTGCCCGGTGCCTGCTGAGCCATTCTGCATCACTCCCTCCCCAGGACCTCAGTTAAAATTCAGCTGCCAGAAAATTCTTCGGGGCAGTGAGAGGAGCTGCTGCCTTCCAGAGCTCCTCCAGCAGCCTCAGGCCCCGTGCAGGGACCAGCAGCCTCCAAGGAAATGTGCTCCAGCAGATAATAGCAAAGGGGTCAGCTATTAAAAGGTTAGCACAGAGATACCCTTTAAAAGGGAAAAAAACATCTCTTGTGCAAACCTTATCCTATCCATGACAGCAAAAGGAAAAATCCATCTCAGAAGGGGTTATACTCTGTCCTTCCTGCTCTTTTCCCTCCTGTTTTAGCACTGTATTTCATGTTCTTCTGTGGATGTCCACGGAGTCCCAAAGGTAAATCACAGTGGGCTTGCCTTGATAAAACCTGTATCATTTGCAATCAAATTATTTTCTCCGACTTAGAGGAGGCTTAGTAGACAAATTGCTTTAAAAGGCTAAAATAAGGTAGTAAAGGGAAATTGTGGGCCATGAAAATGAGGAAGCAGATGTAAAACCAGACATGTGAGCCAAACTGAAGTGAGAGGAAGGTGAGAATAACGGTTCATAAATGGGACCATCGTGCTCTGGTGAGACACTTCACGGCGCTGGGAATGGATGATACTTTGAATTTGGGAAAGAGACTTCAGCTTGCTTTTTTCTGTTTGGTGTTTTTTTTTTTGGTTTCTTTTTTTTTAATATGTATATTACAGGCCAACTTTGCTCCAGGACAAATTTAGACACGACCAGGAAAATCCCAAACTGACTGCTTTTAGGTGCTTCTTTTCCTGCCAGGGCACTGCCAGGATGACAAATGCCATTCTCCCCCCCTCACCTCTGTTCTTCCTCTCTGGCTGCTTTCACACGAAGCTCGTGCTCCCCGAGTGCTGCCCGACAGCTGGAGCGCAGCCTCCATTCAACACGCGGCACCGATGCCTTCGGCACCCAAGTCCTGGGGCTCCCCTGGAGGTGCCCACCGTTGTGCCCACACACACAACCCAGAGACAACAGTGAAGTATCCACAAGGCTAAGAAAACCGCGCTCTCCCTTTTTCCTACAAAATGCCCAACAAGCTCTGCACTAAACCAAAAAGGATTAGTCAGATAAAGCATCGAGTGTTTAGATCAAAGACTGGAATTGACATGGCCCAAAGGAAATTCCTTTTGCTTAGCGGTTCCTCCTGACCTGTAGCCCATGCCGTGAGCTGGACTCCCAAACACCCGCGTCCCACACGCTCCCCGCTTCCCCAGCACCCACGGGGAAACTGTGGGACAGCCTCTGGGAAGAGCATTGTGCCAAACCAGTGCAAACAGAATTAACAACGGAGCACAACAAATTTCCAAGAGGCATTTGCAATGGAGGTGCAGGTGGTCCCTTTCAGCTCTCTTCAATGTGCTGCCTCTACGTCTGTGTCCACGCTGCGCCTCCTTGGCACGGCAGGAATGTAAACGATCATAGATTCATAGAGTCATAGAATTTTAGGGGTTAGAAGGGACCTCTAAAGATCATCTAGTCCAACTGCCCTGCCAAAGCAGGGTCACCCAGGGCAGCCACACAGGAACGCGTCCAGGAGGGTAAAATGACAAAATCCAGACAGTTATTTCCCTTCCAAACAAACAGTATTGAGGTCCTGCTGTGAAATATGGCTACCGTGCAGGTAGGCACAAACCAGAGGCAGAAAAAAAAGCAAATAAAGTATGGTTCCATGTTTCTGGTCCTATAAGCAAGCCAAGGTAAGTAGGCCAGAGCCGGGTCTCGCCCAAACAAGGAGTGCTTCTTCCATCGCATCCTCCTCTTTGCTTTTTTGTGCATGCACAGATTTTTCTCACTTTGGATCCCGTCGATTTGTGTTTCTACCCATTTCATCTGTCAAAAGTACTGAGCTGCTTTGGCACGTGGACTCGTGCACTTCTGAGCAACGCAGCTTTTTAAAAATGAGTGCCTTTTGTCCCTCTCTTTAAACACATATACCAGGCTCTGAGGCTTGTAAAGACGGCAGCAATTTTCTGCTAAGTGGCTAATTCAGGGCAAACCATAATGATTCATCAAAGGAATGAGTGGCTACGGCTGGCAGAGGAGCTGCTCTCCACAGCCAACCCAGCATTTTAAAAAAGCAAACTTGCCGTTTCTTAATACTTTTTGGTACTTTAATGTTCCATATAATTCTTTTAAAATACAGCTTTTAAATACCAGTGACCCAAAAAATCTGGAATATCTCGCAATGAGAGACAAACTTCCTGACAAAACAGCACATTCCTGGCTCAAATGGCTCATTTCCAACACCCACCAGTGAGAAAGGGTCCATGGGGAGGGTTCTGGGATGCATATAGTTTGCAGATTATTAATAAACAATTAATTACTAATAGAGAACTTCTAAAAAGGTACTGGATTGCCACAGAGCAGAGCCACGCCACACGCCCTGTCCCCCAACCCACACCGCTGCTCGTGCACTGTGCATGGTACAAATAGACACTTTCATTATTTTTTCCTAGACAAGACCTTTTAGACCTCCTCCAAATATCAATTTTTGCAGTTGGGCAACATTTTCCCACAATATTTTTATGCACGACTCCATCTGTGGACTGTAAAAGCAACTCAAAGAGGAATACCATATTTACATGGGGGCATAACAACAGCTTGCTGCCACGCATACGGGCCAGCCAGATCTGCTATAAACGAGAGCATGGGGGTATCGACTCAAGCTAAAACCAGAAAAGGGAATTTAGGAACTGATTTTCAGTATATAATATTCATATACTGCTCACAAAAGGGAAATAAAAAGAACAAAATTAAAATACTTTGCAGTTCAACCTGTTCGCTTTCCATGGACAGTCCTGCCGTTGGATTCACTAACAGAAAAATGCACGAAAGCAGGGCCCAGTGTGTTGCTCCTGCAAAAGGATTTGGATTTTTTTTGTGTGTTTGTTTTTTTTTTTCCTCTTTAAGTATCCCTGTGAGAATCATGTTTAGGACGTTATTTATGGTTATGCAATGAGTGTCTTCCACACTTTTCATGTTTCCTTAAGCTCTGGCAGTGACCCCTGGCACCACGGTACAGAGGCAAGTGCAGGAGGATTTACGTCCCGTGGTCGTGGCGTCGCTGCTGGGGAGGAAACAGGGGCGTGTCTGATACAGCCTCAATTTTAGGGTGAAGCCTCTCTTCATTTCTCACTTCAGACAACTCATTGCTTGAGCACTCATTCTGCCACAAGCAAACAGGAGCTGAAAAATGTTTTCCTCTTTATGTTTGCAATGAAGGTGAAAACAGTGCTTGGAGCAGGATATATCCATCCTTTCGGTTGTTTCAGGTACAGCAAGCGTATGATTCACTCCAGAGCACCTTCTGTATATATACTTTCCCCAAATACACACATCCCGCAAATTTTCTATACCAGTCCCAGTTCTGACTCATACCAGTTAGATCCAATGCACCCAGCAACCCCCTATTCATTGCCCACACTCCAGAAATCAGAAGCACCTGTCTTGCCTCCAGGGCACAAAGTTTCTGGGCATCTCTGTTTTTTCCTCCTCAGAAAACAAAGAGATTCTCTCATGACAGCTGGTAAGAACTGCAGCACCTCCGTTCCTGACGGATACGGCTGCCTGCAGGGGAAGTCCTCTGCCCAAGAGGTGTGAGCTGCTCAGCTGCTCGCTTCACTGCAAGAATAAAAAAAGCATATTAACAGAAAAAAAACAAGGCACTGGTTGCAACAAGTACCCACATAGCATTCTACATCTTTGGACATACAGCAGGAAAAAAAAATAATTCATTTTTTATCTGAAAATACTGATGTAGAACTGGAAAAGGTAACCATTTTCTGTGAACTAGATAAACTGAACTGCGAGCAGCAAGGACATGGCGTATCCATACCGCTCTGTACTTCCTAAAAGGAGCTGAAAGACTATTTCACTGAAGCCAGGGGTTCAGCAGCGGAGCTGTGGGTGCGATGGATCTTTTCACAGTGATCACAGCACCCGATCAGAAAAGGCAAAGCACAGAAATTCGGGGCAGCTCTGATTAAATGGAGGAGACGATACCCAGCCGACCATCTCGTGACCCTGGAGGACCAGGCCAGTGCTACTGGGGCTAAGGAAAGAGGAGAGAAAACCTGTACAGCTCAATTAATCCATCTAACAAGCTCAGATCTGCTGTTCTGTAACTGCTGCGCTGGTCAGGTGCTCGGGTCTCATCTGAGCAGCTCCTCAGCAGGACTGACCAGACACCTCAGAGCTTCAACCACAGGTTCAACCTTTAATTAGCAGCCGTCCTTCACAGACCTTCCAGTCCCTACCATTCCTCTCGTGACAGAGATTTGCATTTATATTTTTTAATCTAAAACGCGCCCCTGTGTCTTTTTCACATCCAAAATGCCATCTCAGGATGAGAAACCAAGGAAACTGAATTCTGAATAACACCGGCCGGTTTCCCGGGACGTGTCTGGAGCTACCCGAAGCCCTGCCAGCAGGAGCTCTGAGCCTTTCCCACGCTCTACCTCTCACACCGTCAGGTTGTCTATTTGCAGCTCTAACTCGCAAATATACATCATACGCAGGCTGTCAGCTTGACTCACAGAAAAATGTTTCGAACAACAACAACAACAAAAAAATGCAATTGATGCCACCAAGGAGCTGAGTGCCAGCGGGACGGGCAGCAGGGCAGGGTGGCACAGAGCACGCTGCCCTGGGGATGGGGCACACCCATCCCCAGCGGGTGAGCGACGTGCAAAGGAGCGTTTTAGAAAAAACCTGAAACCCGCAATTTTCCACGCAAAGCGGTAAGTCCGAGGAAGCCTTATTGTTATTTCATGAAAGAGAAACACAGCGAATCGCAGTACTTTGATTTATTCAGCACACTTCAGGTCCTGAGCATTCCTACACGTGAGCAAACTTAATGTCTAAGACAGCATCATTACTATAAGGTAAACCTATATTTATGATGCTATAGCATCTGCTCTGCAATAGCTTTAAATTAAGAGGTTGGCATGGCAACAGATGCTCCCACACTGCTGTGTCTGCCTCGTGCTGCCATTTTGCTCAGGATCCCTGGTGGGCTTAGGATTAACCGCCTACAGTATTTCGTTTCGACTAACGAAGCTGGGTTTGGCTGAAGCATCAAACAAACAGCTGAAGTCTAGTATGGACTGTGTACTTTTTGTTGCCTAGCTGCTCTGTAATTTTAAAACCCGTCTTTCCAAATTCACGCTATTTTCAGTCCTCCGAGCTCCGCCCCGAGGTGCTGCCAAGCAGCGGTGACAAACTGTGCTGAAGAGCGGATCCTGGAGGACACCTTGCTCAACAAGTGTCACCGTTTTTTTTTTCCATGTTGTCCCATCACAGAGAGCAGCTCTCACACGCCTGTGCCGTCCATGGGCATTTGCCCAGGACCCAAGGAGCGACGCCGTCCCGTGGATGGCATTATGTGCTATTTTGTTCCACCCTGCGTCTTCGCGGGTCCTCGCGCGGGGGCTGATCTCACCACGTCTGAACACCAGCGTCGCAGCGTCTGCAAGCGGCTTGTTGTGTTTGGTATTTGAAATTTAAAATGCAGAAGCTTTCATAGACTTCTGCTCCAGATATACATCTGCTCCTGCCTAAGGGAGAGTAAAAATCCAATTTCTTCTCAAATAAAATGCCGAGGATTTGTCAGCAAGGAGACAGAAAACAGTCACTTTATGGAGTTAGACAAACAATCCCACCAGATGTAACAGGGCAGGGTTGTGTCACTCTGCTGCTTGGATGTCACTGAGAAAGTACCAGGTCCAGAGGAGAGCCCCAAGTGCCCCCCAGCAAGCCAAGTGGGGCAAAAACTGCCCGGTACCCGGCACTGCCAGCAGAGACCCTCACCACCACGCTCCCCAGATCTGTTTTTCCAACTTCTGACCTTAAAATACTACCCCAATTCTGGTTTTATTGAAATGTTATCAGTTAGATTAATGCTTTTATTAACCTGAACCAACGAAATCTTCTCCTAATACCTACTTTTCAGAGCGTTTTCTCTGTCTCCTCGAGGCACGCACACATTATACTCCAGCCAGTGTACCAACCAGGCAAGGAAAACTGCACAGGTTATCCTTGTCGGCTCAGCTCACTCTGAATTTCCAAAGCAGAAGCAGCCACTATACTTAATGAAACATTTTTCAAAGTAAAAAGTATGTGTGTGTATGTACATAGATATATCTGCCTGAAGAAACAGATTGCATTCTGTACCCTCTGCAGGATGCTGTGTACAACTTGCAGCAGTTCCCACATCTCAACAATTTGGTTTCTGTTTCACCAACTCACGTTTTCCTGAGAAGGCACTTGACACTTCTGGGTAGAACACACACACGGGCCACATCCGCTTCGTGAAGAGTTACCCTGCAAGGACAGGTGGAGTAAGCATCTCTTAACAATTGCTACTCAACCAGTCTTCCCATAAGCCGATTGGCTTTTTCTCAAGGCGATGCTGGTGGCCAGGCTGATGGGGGACCGTAGAGAGCCGTGCTCCCCGGGGCATGAAGAGAGACCTGAAATAAAGCATACGTAGACACAAGCCTGCTTGCTCCAGCACGCCTGGCACAGGACATCTTAACAGTTCCTGAGCGCTCGGAGAAAGGCAGGTTCACTGCCGATGAACTGGGTGGGCTGGGGAAAGGAGTAGGTACAATAGGCAGGAGAACACCATTAAAAGCAGGGAGGGAAAACCGACCCATTTCATGCCTTTCTACTTCTTTTTGTTCGAGAGGAGACGCTTTTATGGTTTGACTGAATCCAGAGACATTTCTCAGCAAGGTGCATCTCTCTGCTGGCAGCCTTCCCAAAGCTGGCGCTCACCACCCGGCTCGCCAGCGCCCGAGCCACGGCTCTGGGCTAAGCTCTGGAGCACTGCCTTAAATAACTCTGCAGAGAGAGATATTATTGCAAACACTAAATCGGGTATGCTCGGACAAACGATCGTTTCAGTTCAGAAGGAAAACTTTGCTCAGAGCAAAGTTATGAAGTTTATTCATGAATTTCATCCTTGTTTTAACAGGTTTTGTCACATAACGTTACTTGCAAACAGCAGCACGGCAAGGCGGCAGAAAGGATCGGTCAAGAATGCCGCCAAATTTGTCAAAACGATTTGTGCAGAGCGCGCTGCCGTTGTTAGAAGTTAACACAAAACCCCAGTACAAAAAAAGGGATCTATTAATAGCCTTCTTAAGTGCTCCCAAGGGAAGATCGGTTCTCCCTATAGCAAACTCCTTAACATGCACAATCTCCTTCCCCTCAGAGCACCCTCCAAACACCCCCAGATCCCTCTGTCTGCAGCACACCGGCCCGTCATCAACTTTCTCACATTGGTCCCAGCCTCTGCTTTTCCAGCACCCTTCTGCTCTGACATCTTTACCTTCCTTTTAGTCGCCTAAAGCCCCTGCACTAAAAGAGGGACTTCTGGGGCTTTAAGGACATCGTTACATCTTCTCTCCTTTAGGGCTCTCCTTTTTCTCTTCCGGCCCCTGTCGCTCTCCTGAGCAGCTTCACCACAGCAGCTCCAGGCCCCGCCTGCTATAATTATCCACAGCACCGTGCACAGGTGGAGACCAGTGAAAATACACAGCAGCCTTAAACCCACATGGTGAGGTCCTTTTCCTGAAAAGAAAAGAAAAAGAAACCCACAACCCAACAGTGAAGAGTTGAGGGCTACGTATTGTAAGTAGTGTTTAGGGCAAAAAGGCAGAGCTGATTAGGATGGTCTTGTGGGCACATGTGGGCACGTGTTGAGAAGATTCTTCCTGGATCACCTGGGCTAATTCCTGAGTAAATGAGAAGAGAAAGTCAAGAGATGAGCTGCTTCTCATCTACAGCAAACCCATAGCTAATGTGGAAAGGTCTCTGTGTGGCTTCTAGACCAGCAGGAAGAGAAGATGAGAATTTAAGAAAACTTGTTTTATTCCAAGGATAATATTCCTCCTGATTAACCACACTGGGAGCTGCTCCAAAACTGAGACATGCCAACTACATTCCATACAAATGCGGCACAGGTAAATTTTAACTGGCTTATTCTCAAGGAGGAGTCTTCAGCAGGCAAGTTTTATATTGGCTGTGAAAACACTGGCTGCAATTCTGGAAGTTGTAGGAAGCCAGGGCAGAAACAAAACTTGAATGAGAGGCCTTCAAATGTATCGACAAAACTGAGAAACAGAAAAGCAATCATTACATGGTTAATTAGGAAAATATAAGCCTCATTTAAATATAGTGCCAGCTTGTAAGGAAGGGAATTAGGGAAGATAAATACTCTACTGCAGAAAACTGAATTTCAGAGAGTATTCTACTTACAGAAAGAGAATATCCAAATCCATTTTCCGGAGACATAGTACTACTCGGGGCTTAACATATCTTCAAAGCGCCACACGAGCAGAAGTTGAGCTTCACACTTCATTCTTAAATTTAGCTCATTTTAAAACGCCGTGTGTGGCAGAGCTCTTCCCAGAGTCAACCTCACTCGGGCTCTTTTTCTCCCTGGAATTACCCATTGCACGTGTTTTATTCATGCTGAGACCCCAGGCGAGTCCAAAACGCCCGGGCTGATGCCGGGGAGAGCGTGGCCATGTCCCCAGCCCCAAAGCACTATCTGGCTAGGAAAGCATGCAGGGGAGCATCCTAAAACGATTACAAACTCTTCCATCTATACAAACACTGGTTCTGCTGGTATAGACACAGAGAGATGTGTCTCTAGACATCAAGAGATGTCCCAAGCCATAAATCTGTAGTTCTCACATCTACAGCGGCCATCAAAACAGGGAGGTGCCAACAGGCTTTGCAAGAAGGCATCTCAAGTCCACTCTGCAGGCACCTCACACCAAATCACAGGTTAAAGACGGGCATTTGCCGTGACTTAAATTCTTCTGAATGTTTTGTGGCTGAATCAGGTTGTGGAATTAGAAAACACCGTAGTCCCAGGGGGTCGCTCTGTGGCACCACAGGCTTTAATGATCAGCTATTAAATCAGCTCGGCTGAGCTGCAGTTCTTAAGCACGTTGCAGTATCAGCCTCGTTTACACAAACAAACATATTGCTCCTCTTACTCAATCCACGGTTATGCTTCTATGCTGTTCATTTATCAATAATAATAATCCTAATTAGCTACGAAATCCAGCTCTTGCAGTTTAAACCACAAGTTCAAACTTAATAGATTCAATTTTTTTTTTTTCTTTTATAACTACCCTGAATCAAAGGAAAATTTCATGGACATTTTCATGCAAAAAAAAAGATCAAGCTTTAACACCTCATCAAGCTAGTGAAACGAAACAGCATCCGATTTTCAGTGAATACAGATCAGTCTACACAATGAAATCTATATAAGCCATTTAATTTTTCAATTAGCAGTCCATCCTTCTACCTCTTCCCTGAGTGCCAAGAGATTCAGATGTGCTAGAGAGAGAGGCCAAAACTGCACTCGCTGGTGCCCTGCATCTGCACGAACAGATTCTGCCCATTATTCCACCCAAAACTGTTTCACAGGATTTTGGCAATAAAGAACAAAGTTCATTTGTGGTGCAGCAGTTGAAGGAAACACAGAAAATGAATCCCTGCACACAGCGGATGAATGCTAGCGATCAGCAAACAGCTACAACAAAGAGATATCCAGACATAGAAATCATTCTTAAAAAAAATATAGAAGGGGGAAAAAAAAATGGCAAACTGCAGAGCAAGCTGTTTACGGAACTCGAGAACAGAAAATTGCCTGACCCCAGGAAATCTCCAGAGGGCAGAATACAGGCACAAAATAAGGCAGCAGAGTAACAAACTCCCTGAGAGCTGATAGGTCATTTCTGAAGGTGCAAAAGGTGCTCTGCCAGGGAAGATTTGTTCGGGCACGGACTCATCACATCAACCAAATCCAAAGTTAGCCTCGGACGGCACTGCTTCTCCATTCCGCAAGCCCCAGTCTTCAGAGACACTCCTGACAATCATCATAAAAGATCCAAGAGCCCTCACATACGCTGAGCAAGTAAAGTATTAACTTCAAATTCCACCATGCTGAATTTTTAATTAATTACATTTCAAAGATAGGTTCAGACCAGTATGCACTAATAAACGATAGTCTAAAAACATCGTAACAAAAGCATATCCATGGATATAAATATATATGTCTTCATATATCTGCCTGATACGTACTCAGTATATTCTGCAGAGACCCTTGTTATATCTGAACAAGGTACTCGGATTTACACACCAGCACCCACTTATCTCATGCCTGGTCCTTGCCACAAGCCAGAGGGGTGCTGCTCCGGCCAGGGAGGGTCACAAGGCAGAGGCAGCCTTGAGAGTGTTTTCAGCTCATGATTCTTTTTTCCCCTTAGCACATCATTACCCACAGGCTCAACCCACATTCAGCCAAAAGCTCTTCCCCTGGCTTGTTCTAAGTCCCTGCTCCACCATCTCTGGTCTTTCCTTTTTTACTTTTTCTTAGCCTCCAGGTACAGGGGCTTTACGCGATTATTTCTTTTTCTCCTTTTCCAGACCTACACAGGCTTACAACGCGATTACCAGTGAAATCCTTCTGCCCCCAGCTATTTTACTATTTTGTGTGTTTTACAGGGCAGCATTGGGGTGAAGGCTGTTAGTGTTTGAGCAGCTGAACCATCACATGGGTGATGCCACCCTTGGAGTCTCGGGCAGCCACAGATAACACCCCATCGCTCTGATCATCGCCAAGAGAAGGCGGCACTGTGGATAATACGCTTTGATTTAAGTACCTTATCAGCCGAGATGTTTTCTTAATTACATCTTTCTTACTATTACGCGGCAGCACATATAACAAAGGAGCACTCCCAAGGAAGTTAATCAGGATTAGATATGGGATGAGCAGGAACTCTTTGCTCGGAGGCTCTCTGCTTTGCAGGGTGCTGAGCTGCCCTGCACCCCTGCCTGCTACTCTGGGGGCAAAGGGTTTTCCGGGGGGCACAGGTTCTGCCAAGCATCAGGAAAGAAAAAGCCAAACACCAAAGAAGGCATTAAGCGGTTCTGCTGTGAATCTCACATGCGCAAGGTGAAGTGTTCTCCCTTTAATTACATTTTCTACAGCTCAGAGTACACTGGGGGGCCATTATGATCACTGCTACGGTGCAAGAAAACAAAGCTTGGAGTTCCACACTTACAAGATCTGAATAATCTAAACAGAGCGGCTTACAAAACAGCAATTTCTCTAAACAAAATTCATACAGCCTCTGTTGTGATACATCAGATAAGCGGGCTGTTAAGCCAGAAAGGATATTGCTGTTCCTAAATTGCCCCAATTTCAGACGGTCCAAACCTCCATGGAAATGCTGTAGCGTACGAGCACCCAGGCAATGGCTTTTCATCACACAAATATTTAAAGAACTCTTCAAACGGATGCTGCTGATGTCTGAGACGTACTCAGTGAAAAAAGCAGGCATCAAGCAGCAGCCACTAGAGAAGCAGAAACACCAGAAATCAGAAAGAGACAGAAACAGCCCCTTCCAGGAGAGCTCGGATGCCCGCTGGAGCCTGGAGAGCAGCTCGGCTTAAGAGAAGCTCCCCCCAGAGAGCAGCCCTACGCTGGGTGCAACCCCTGGGCTGCAGGGGGATGAGCGCGGGGTGTTTGGGAAGGCAGGGTCCCCCCATGGGCACTTTGCCAGAGGGTTGCAGGGGCTGAGCTCTGCCCCACTGAATGGCACTGCAGTCCTTCAGGTAGCAACGTGCTACCTTCAGGAGAGCAAAAGCATAGGAAAGAAGGGAAGTTGTTAAGGTTGTCTCTATGAGAACATGATTCTGCTGCTTGGCGAGTGCCTCATCTCATTGCTAAGCAACCCCACCTCACGGCACAGCCGCGCTGACGCTGCAAACGCTGGCACTGACTTTCCTTCTCCGTTCCCGACGCTGCTCGTTGGGATGCTGCCGTTCCACTCCTGCACCTTTAGCTCCTTGTTTTCATTCCACTGGGCAGCTCCACAGCTTCTCGTGCCACCACCTCCTGCCCCACCAGCTCACCGGGGAGCTCCTCTCAGAGGACCCCCTGGAGCTGGCCTACTCCTGGCATTTTGGGGTTTTCATAGAATCATAGAACAGTTCAGGCTGGAAAAGACCCTTGGGATCATCAGGTCCAACCACTAACCCTACACTACAAGATCACCCCTAAACCACATCCACCCAACACCACATCTAAGCGACACTTAAAACACATCCAGGGATGGTGACTCAATCACCTCCCTAGGCAGTCTGTTCCAGGGTCTGACCACTCTTTCCGTGAAGAATTTCTTCCTAATGTCCAGCCTAAACTTGCCCTGTTGCAACTTGAACCTCTTCCCCCTGGTTCTGTCCCTAATGACCTGTGAGAAGAGACCAGCACCAACCTCTCTACAATGTCCTTTCAAGTCATTGTAGAGCATGATGAGGTCCCCCCCCAGCCTTCTTCTTCTTTTGCTTTCTTTGGGGGTGTGTTTCCTTTTTGTTAAGCTGGATCCATCTGCTGCCTCACAGCAAGTCGGCGCCAGGGGTCAGGACAGCCAGTTGGAGGCCAGGGGAGCACGGGAACAAGCTGGGAAGGGCCAGGAATGTCCCAAGGAAATCCCCAAGCGTGAGCCACAGCAGTTACCTGATCTGTCAAACACCAGTCCAGCCCCATCACCTGCTCTGTGCTCTTTCCAGAGTGCTTAGATTTTATGGCAGTACTACTTTGCTTTCTTTTACCTGAACCTGTTCTAGAAGTCTCTTTTGTTACTGAACCCCGGCCTGTTTTGGTCCATATGACCCTGTAAGTCCACTCACTCAAACGCTTTGAGCTTCATTTTACCACGCCAGGGCAAGTGTCCGAAGCAGCTCATGGCTGCAGCTTCTCACATTTCACATTTCCTTACTACGCTCTAAAATCAACTACAGAAAAACGAGTAACACTAATATTTTTGTACCTCTTCGCATCGCATACAAAAGCGGTTTTTCCCAAGGAATGCAGCAGCTGGTATGGCAGCAGGTCACCCCTGCATGCAGAAACAAGCTTCCGAAATCATTCTGGCTCTTGCTTTTTTTGCCTCTAGTCATGCTGGGAGTCCCATTGCATTTCATATCTCCCTATCTACTTTTTTACTGTGTATTTTTACTTTTTTACTTCAGTTGAACCACACACTGAAGTTTGGATCTTCACAGAATTCTTGCATCTGCTCAGAACACACTTTTTTCCTCTCAAAAGCAGTTTTGGAAAAAGGCTCTACCTGACTCAGCAGGTCTGTTCCCCGCACGCCTTCAAAGAGCTATCTTCTGACATCAGTGACAGAAATAAGTTTTTTCGGAGTTTTATTTCTACACACTCCATGGTTTTCACACGGCCAAGGCTGAAAGGAGGTCTGCTCTACCTCAGAGGTCACCACTAAGCCCCCACTACTGAAATTAAGAGGTGTTACAGGTTTTACTAATGGCTTGAGCTGGAGCTTGCTCTGAGAGTTCAGGCTGCTTTCCCAGGGATGGCAGTCAGAAAAACATTTCTGCTGAGAACCACTGATACAGGCCACTTCGAGCCATTCGAGCCGAATGTCATCTTTTTCTTCCTTGGGCTCTTATTCTTGCAGTGCATTGAGAAGTTTAATACTGTTCCCATTTCCTTTCTGAAGTCCCGTCCAATGAAAGTGTCGCATCGTCCTGGCACTCGGTACCTGTTTCCCTCTGAAGTCACGGTATTTGTATGCCCAGGCTTTCATACCTGGCTCTTCTACTGAGACTTCAGAGACCGCTTCAGTTCATACCATCTGCAGATTTACGCACTTATAGCAATATGGTGGTGGGCTTGATCGTGCAAAATGCAGGGTGAAGCATGGGACAGGTGACCACGTGGGATGTCACCGTGCAGCCCTTCTGCAGGAAATATTTCACCGGGGAAGGGGTCAGCATCTTGGGCTTCAGCCTTTGAGACACTGAGAAGCAGGTGAAAATGCTTGAGATCCAAGTCTTCAGGCTCGAACCACTCAAATCTCTCCAGAGAGATACTCAAGTAAACGACTCAGAGCTTCAAGGAGCCTGTGCCTTTAAAAAAGCAGAGAAATCTGAAATGCTACAGGAGAGCCTCATGTTCCTCCACCACCAGCAAGTAACAGACTGTTACTCTAGAGATTCCTCAGGCAAAGAGATGTCAATGAAGGCAGTGGATATTACTAAAAGTTATAGAAAGCTCTACAGAAAAAAATGGGAAGATTTCCTGGTTACAGGCAGTGAGAAGGCAGCAGGACTTTGCCGTACCTGCTTGCGGCCTCCTGGGCTGTTAGAGCATCTCTCCGGGGAGCTCTCTGAAGCAAGGATGGCCGTGGCCATCCCCTGACCAGCACGTGCAAACTGCCCAAAACCTCTCGCAAAGCCCTCACTTGAGTGCGAGGCTGCTTCTCACATCACGACAGCATCACGCTGAGAGCAGCGCCTGCCTGCACGAGAGGAAAGCAAAGCTGGGGAGAGCAGGATGGCACAGGGAAGGAGATGGCAACGAGCTGCCCTACTTTAATGCTATTTTTGAGAACTCTCTCTAAAATCTGGGACTATGACATGATACATCAGGCGTCCCCACATCCAGCATGCCACCACACCCAACCTGCCCCTACCGGTATTACTGGTCTTGAACAGGGATGATATTGTCCTTCTTTAAAACTACGAAAGTATCTTCCATCTAATTCTATTGTATTTAACAACAGATGCAACTAGATTGTCAGAGCTCCCACATACAAATAATTCAAAGTAGTACAAAGTTTGGCAAATCCAAAAGCATTTCTTCCCAAAATTCACTCTGGGTACATAAACCATAAACCACAACAGCTGTATCTATGTAACATTGCATAGTAGATAATCACAGTCTACTTTGAATTGAATCCGTTATATATGTTAAGTCTTGATATTTATTAACATGCGGTTTAAAAGCCGCACCAAAATAAACCTACAAATTTTGTTCAGCATCATTATGAGAAAACTCAAAGTATGGTGGGGGTTCTGTTTCCTTTTTGGAGGTGGCAGATCCAATTTCTCAATGCTTGACTGGCAAATGAAGAGCATAACCTTGTTTCAGGAGGCTCCTTCTCTTGTGGGTTTTAAATAGACTGTCACGAACACAGACCTGCAGCTCCCTCTTGCATACCAATGTAAAGCTCTGTGTGCACCACCTCATGGGCTACAGAAACACGCAGGACTCCGTGATTATCCTGTAAAACTAAAACCACTCATAATGCAAACATCACAGCCAGCTCAAAATTATCCATATTAATAATATTTTTTTTTTACTGCTTTCTATTCTGTTTCAAAATTAAAGAAATCTTTGGTTGCTCATAACAATCCCTGGAAAAGACAGCTGTAGAGCAGAGCAACAAGCAACAGCCAGCTAGCGCTAGCCGCACTCTTCCTTTCACAGTTTTATCATTTTCCTTGGTATTTCTTCTTTTGCATGGAACAGAGAAGCCCCTTTCATTTGTGTTCAAGTTTGTTTGATGGGGAACATGAGAACTCTTTTCCTAGGTAATTATAATTCAGCCTTTTTTTTTCTTTTAAGATCTCCTTTTACTTAATGATTTTTCTCTGTAGAATAATAAAACACATCTCCATTATAGACAGTGCCCAGCTCTGATGCCCTGGTCAATCCAGCCTCCAAGAACACACCATGGGGATGTGCCCCCTGCCAGGGAGGGCACAGGGAGTGGGGGTCCTGCAACCAAACCCGCGATGCCACCAGCCCTGAACCACAACTGTGGCACTGCCAGCAAGGAAAGGAACTAAACATTTTGAAACCCACATGGGATGCAGAGAAATAACCATCCCAGGACACGGATTCCTCTGGTTTGGGCACCAGCCACCCACAGCACCCAGGTCAGGCTTTCGGATGCAGCCTGTGGTCCTGAACCAAGGCCAAGGACATTGTTATCACTTCTCTTTTGGTGCTAAGGAATAAGCGTGATGCATTTTGTTTTAATTAAGGTACACTTAATGCCCATTTCTTAAATAAAGGAAACCTAAGTTCCAGTTCTGAGGAAATATTATAGCAGTGCAAGTCTCCATCCGAACGCATCTCTGAAAACACAGCCTGAGGGAAGATAAATATTGCTTGGGTTTAGCAGTTGAAAAAATCCAATTTCTCATCTCCCTGAAAACCCACCAGCTATAAAGGTACGGTAACCAACAGAGAGCATGCTGCACTGCGCTGGTCAAATCAGAAGAACCATTTTGCCAGTCAGTGAGAAAACGGCAGCGCTTCACCTGCTAGTCCTCACCCAGGAGCCATCCAAGGCCTCGAGGTCTAGTCCTTGGGAGATAAGCAAAAGCAAACGCAGAATCCAAAGCAACAGTTCTGTTCTTTACCTTCAGTCTACCCAGTCTTGCTTTCTGCAAGCTAGCCCTCACGTCTCGTCAGCTCATCCCCTTCCTGAAGTGCAGCACACTGCGCCTCTCCAGGCTGAGGATGCTGCTTCTAACAGATGCTCAGTACGGCAAAAGCGTGTTTTTAAATCACAGCACAGAGTGTGACATCACGGGTAATTTGCTACCCACACGTCTGACTAATACACTGTCTCCAGACCAGCTCAAGAGATAAAACTCACAAGAATAATAAAAGCAGGTTTGGCTTTGGTTTGTTTTTGGTTTGTTTTTTTTTTAATCCAAGAACAAAAGAGCTTTAGACACAAAGCTGGACAGTAAGCACACATTATTGCTGTTTCCTACTGTGGCTTTTCTCATCAGCAAGGTGGCCTTTTCCAATCACATATTATAGAACAAAGAGATTTACAAAATCAAGAGCGTCAGAGAGCTGCTAGGCAAGGAAACCACAGTGGTTTTGCTTATCTCAGTACCTTAGCAGCACGCACCCTGCGTAAAACACAGTGTTGATATTCTGCCAGTAAAACTGTGGGAACTCAAGCATCAGGGTTGTTTTTTTTTTCCTCTTCTCACCGCTTCCAGGCTTTTCAAACAAGAATTTGAAGCAGTAAATTAGGTAGGGGTGATTCCCATTGAAACTACCAAGCCACATAACCATCCCTTCTTATCCAGGAGCTGCGAGAGTCACACTCAGAACAGGGTTTGTGTAAGTTTTGCTCCTGCCTCGGCGTTACAGTTGGCAATCAAAAGTCCAAGGAGCTCAAATTCAAGAGAAAGATAACTTCATCCTGTAAGCTTCCCCTGTACAGGCACGATAAGAAAACGAGCCTGCTGCAGGAGTCTGTGCTTTCCTTCAACACAAGCACAAGCTACAGAAGAGGAAACCTCTGGCCAGCTGCAGGCCAGAGGTGGGCAGAGAGCACCGAGGCTGCGGTGGGGCTCTGCCCGCGGGACATCACCCGGCTCTGCCGCTGTGTCACGTCCCCACTGGAAGCCACCACAGAGGTAAGGTGATGGGGGCTGGAAGAACTGTGTTTTGCTAATGCATACTCTTAAAGAGTTTATTCTTCATGGGGCTGAAGACAGGTATGGACTTAAGGGATGTTTTGCCAGGAGGCTGGAGGTTGGGCTGCAGGGATTCAGGGCAGCAGCACCCCAAATGTGCCGAGGGACATGGGTTAATGGTGTTGATAGGGCTGGGACAAAGGTTGGACTCAATGATCCTGAAGATCGCTTCCAGCTGAAACTGTTCTACTATTCTATGAAACAAGGGCTCGCAGAGGAGTGAGGTATAACCACAGAGGGACAAAAGGCACAACAGATTCAGATCCAAATGGGAGGGATGAGAGAAGACGAGAAGAAACGGAGAATAATACATCAGAGAATTTCCACTGAAAGTGCTTTTCAGAAAGTCTTGATGATCCATTTTCCTCAATTAAATCAATGAGTTGGACAGGGCCCTTAAACCAGTGGGTCCTCACGGGGCCAGTTTCTTCTCCATTTACTCTATAAAATATCACCTTTATTGTGTTTACACCACAATATATGGTCCTGATATATGACATTTCAGATTGCAACATAATATTGAATAGAACATAAAAGAGGTCAGAGAAACAATGGCCTCCAAGTGCAAGCAAAAATAAACCCTAGACCTGCAGGAAAAAGAAATAAATGTATTATAAACGCATTTTCTTTATTCAAACTCTGTTAAGTATTATGAAGTGATCTTAAACATCCAAGTAAGACTCAAATGACCTATAAATACAGAATTAATATACCTAATTAAGAGCCAGGATGATATGTTTATGGATGAGCTCGCACACAACGGAAGCTGTGAAGATAAAACCAGAAATACGAGATGTGAAAGGTCCAATGGGGCTGCAAAAGGACACGGGGTCTGGTTGCTCTCTCCCACCACTCCCCCAGCACCGCAGAAACACAGCGAAGGAACCCGTGGGCTGGAAAGACTCTCACAGGTCACAACCGTCAGTGAGCAGCATTAACAAGCGTGAAAGAAATTTTACATCGCTTGCTTCGACGTGTTGCAAACATCTTTAAAGATGCATCAGCTTCCCCCAAGACTGTCTTTATCCCCAAAATATGGTGAGTAAGGGCTGGAAGCCTTCATAACCGACAGACACAGCCTCACACCAGGCCTTACAAGAAGCCCAAAGGGAAGGAGAACCACCGCTACGCTTGCTAAAAGCCCAGATTTGAGGTCACACAAACTTCACTGCAATGAACAGGCGATGGTCTAGAGACAGCAAGAAGTTGTATTTAAGTATTAAGCAAAGGCTTCCTTGTTCCAGCCCTGTTAACTGAGCATCCCCGGTAGCATTTGACTGTCACTGTAATAGTGAGTAGCCAGCAGAAAAGTCCAGAAAGCTGCATGCAGCGTGAGAAGGTGAGAAAGCTCTGCGGGAGGGAGCAGCAGACACCTGCACGAGCAAGGTAAAGCTAAATAATGGAAATCTCTTACACTATGTCACATACTTGGGGACTCCAGTGTGTCGTAATGAGTACTGGAAATAGCTGGCTTGGCCAGGAACCTAAAAAATTGGATTACCTCTGATAAAGTCCAGTAATACTGATACTTCCTACTGAAGTCAACATCAGTCCCAGATAGTGACTGAAAGAGAAGTCTCGTTTTCCAGCAAATACAGACATCCAAAGTGGCTCCAAGGCCTCTTTTCTCTTCACATTGTACTGTAAGACAAGAGTTGCCACTTTGATATTAATGGCATGGAAAGTTCATGCGAAAGCACAGCAACTCCAGCAAGGAAACGCAGATCAGCTCTCAGAGACCTGAAGCCTTTGCAGAAGCTGAAGGCAAAAAGAGCATCCGCCAGAGAGCTTCAGTAGACGAGCAGTCAGGTGGCCTTTGGCTGTGACCCCTAGCTTCTCCCTGATGGAGCAGAAAACTGAGAAGGATGGAGCAAGGGAACAAAAGCAAAGCAGAAAAATAGCATGAGAGGGGCTGAACGGTGGCAATCCAGGGAGTAGTTGGGTTAAATGCTGGCAGCCTACCAGGGGTGATACCCTGGACTCAGCACTGCTTTCAGTAGTTTGGTCAAACCTTACAAAAAAAGACAGACACCTGATTTTGCTTTGGCCTTAGGAATGGATTCATCGGGGGAAACAAAATCAAAAAAAACTCAGAGGAGTTCTTATGGCTAAGCCAGCATACACAGTTTTATACTTAAAGTCCTTTATGAATCAGTGACTTTAGCATAGCAACCGTATTCACAGTAATCCTCATCTAGGAGGTCTTCCAGCTCCGCGTGGCCTCCGTGAACTTGGCAAAGGCAGCTGTCTCCTCAAAGAGCCAGGTTTGCCTCCATGCACCCTGAAACCCTGGCTAAGCAGGGTCGAGCTACAGCAGGAGATAAATTATAAAAAAAAAAAGGTCAGCCCTTAGCAGAGAAAGATGGTGAAATTAAAGTCTCTAAAGAGAGCTGGAACCCAGAAATAGAGGACAAAAAAAAATCAGCAGACATCGGCCCAGATCATGGTAAGAGAAAGACAACCTGCAAAATCCTCACGTAAGATCCTAAATATTCATGTCACAGTCACCTTCCAGAAGGATGACATTTTTCCCCCAATAGGAAACTGGGAATTTGAGGTCCAGCAGTGGTTTCCCCTGGGAAGGATGAAACAAGAGTATGAACTTAAAAGCGTTGGAGAGGAAAGTGAGTCCAGAAGATGGAAATCCAGAACACCACTATGGATCTCTGTGCTGTCACAAGCAAAATTAATTTAGCGTCATGTTAGAAGTTTACAACCAGCTGCCATATTAACATATGACTGGAGGCTTAAAGGGTCTTAAGGGTGAAATATCTTATTAGCAACACAAGAGAAAAATATTCTGCAGATAACTGGTGATAAATGATTTCTGAGAAGTTTCACATAAATAAGCTTAAAGTTGCAGTTTTTTCAGTGGTGCTGTCAGTCTCGCACCAGAGTATGTCAATGAATCTTGTATTTGTCTTTCGGAGGCTTTTCCATTTGAGATTTGTTTTGTTTAGCAGTGAGACATGATGGGAAAAATAACTCTTTGTAGGATTACATTTCACATCCTACCAAAAAGTAAGTATTCTCACTAAAGTAGGAAAAACGGGAATATTGTATTTCTTAATCCTGTTTGAGACAATTCCTTTAGTTATTAATATTCATAATTACTTCTATTGCTCTGTCATACCAGGGGATATAATGATAAATTTTCTAATAAGATTTTGCTCATGACTGAAGCCAGCAGAAGGTAATCTCGACAACAAAAGAGCAGCTGATGTTTCTACCGAAAAACTTTTCCCTGATTTTATGCATTTCCCTCTGAACATACAGGTCTGGGTTGCAATTATCAAAGGCAATGGGCAGAAATCAGCAGTGCGTCAACCCGCGCTGAACAGCCAGGGTCAGGCAAAAACCATTCCCTCTGTGCCACAAGGGATCGCTGGAGAAGCAGCAGGATTATTGATCCGTGTCAGACAACGTGGGAACTGTGGTTGTTTAAAAAAAAAACAAACCAGAATTCACATTTTGAACGTGTTACAGTTTTAGTTCTGGGTGGGTTTGTCCATCCACTGACCTGTCCTATCGGTTCACGTAACATTGGATCCAAGCACTAGAAAACTGATTTCTTTTTTTCCAGTTCATTCTTTGACATGAGAGATTGTCCTGAGACATTTCCAGACACAAGCCGCAAATGCTGCTCTACGCCCGTCCTGTTTAATCACTTCTTCTGCCTCCAGACCTGCATTCCCTGACCTCCCTCCTCCTCACTCTCTGCAACTGCCTAACAGGACATTGTAGAGAGGTTGGGGCTGGTCTCACAGCTAATGAGCGATAGAACAAGAGGGAACGGCTTCAAACTGCAACAGGGCAGGGTTAGACTGAGCAGCAGGAGAAATTTTTGCACAGCAAGAGCAGTCAGCCACTGGAACAGGCTGCGCAAGGATGTGGTTGAGTCCTCATCCCTTTAAAGGTCGTTGAGATGTGGGGTCGGGGGAGATGGTTTAGGGGTGAGATTTGCAGAGTAAGGTCAGTGGTTGGACTCGATGATCCCAGGGGTCTTTTCCAACCTGAATGGTTCTGTGATTCTCCCAGTTACAGCACGTTATGCTCTGCTCCACCAGCACGTGGCCAGTGGGACAGAAACAACCTGGGGAGTCTCAAAGGAATAAACTGAAATTCTTTGAGATGGATGGAGTTGATGTATTAAAAAAAATAAAATAACACAATTTGAGCTGCCACCATTGTGTATATTAACTTGGCTGAACAGCAAATGGGAAGCCAGTCTAAAAATATCTGAAAGGACGATATACCCAGGATGCACTATTCAGAAAAATATCAGGGAAGATACTGGAATTAATAATAAAGATGACCTGCCAAGTATTTTAAAAACACCCTTCTTTTGTCTCAGCTTGTTTCTTTATGTGGGTTTGAAAGAGTGGCTTTGCTGGATTTGTTCTTTGTTTCACCGTTAACATATCAGGAATGGCAATATTAGCCTGTTTCCCTACACAATACTTGAAGATCCCAAGGACATGTTTTTAAGCCAAACCTTAAGGAGAGATGCCGGATTTTTAGCAAAGGTTTTCTTTCTCTGAAATGTTAATTAGCCATTGAAGTGGAAAAATTAGGAAGAAAGCAAAAAGTAGAAATTCACAATATTTCCCTCTCAATGTTTCCCTTTTAAGCCCAGAATTGCCACTTCCTTTCTTCTTGAAACTTTTTCTTCATGTATTTTTTCAGGTTTTGATAGATCAGACACCTAAGAAGTTTAAAATAAATACCCTTCACCCCCTTCAAGCTTTTTTCCAGCTACCACTAGCTAATCCATTACATGGTCTTGCTGAAGGGACATGACAGAATCCTATTTTCAAGCTTTTTGGAAATTAAATAAGCAAGATAATTCTCAATTTTGCCACGATTTGTCATTATAAACATCAGTTCTATGCTCATTTTGGCAACATATCATTGATTCTGGGAAAACAACCTTGGATTGATGGTATTTCACAGAATCACAGAAAGGTTTGGGTTGGAAGGGACCTTAAAGCTCATCTAGTTCCAACCCCCACGGCCACAGGCAGGGACACCTCTCGCCAGACCTGTCCTTTTTAGTGCAAGGTAACTGATAATAAGCAAAGTCGTTCAGCTAATTGTGTGATGCGTGGGACTTTCCCTTAACGGCTTCCAGATTGTTCTCCCTTTCCAGCAACAACGTGAAGAATAAAAAACAAGAACACATCATGTTATAACAGATGAAAGGGAAACCGAGGGGCTGCAATCGCCCTTTCATCTGCAGGTCTTCAAAAAATATCTGTAGGGCAAATACTTCTGATTCCTCCTGAAGCAACGTCAGCCTCAGCAGCAGCTTGGTGCTGTCAACAGGAGCAGCAGCAGAGACCTGGAGGTACGTCGGACTGCAGTTTGGGAGGTGCTGCACCCCACTTGAAGCTTTTTAGGGAAAGCTTTCTCCTGAAAAGTTTAAGTCAGGACAGGGTTTCTTTTCAAGAGAGAAGATGGCAACTCTGGCGTAACTAACTCCAGCTATCCACGTTTATGCTGCTCCGTCTGCCTGCAGAGGGCAAATGGCAAAGTCACAACCAGGGAGGAAGGGAGGGAGCCGGGAACGTAGAAGAGGCAGAAGCCTGGCTGGAGCCCTCCCCACACTCCTGACTCCAGACTCAGCTCTGCTGGGCTCCTTCCAGGCCACATCACACAGGCAGCTCATGCCACGCTTGAGTTTGAAAACATGATTTCATCACAAGTTTCTGTCCACACGGGAACAGCTGACAGCTCTCCAAAACCCCACAGGAGTGTTAAGCCCATACTTACAAGATGCTACTACCAAACATCACCTCCCCCAGTGCCCTTAGAGAAGCCTGCTGGGCATTTCCAGTGTCAGGAAAGGTTTTTTCTCATTTTAAGCACCGGTTCAGCACACTTCGAAGGTGGACACAGCCAGCTGGAGAGGAACGTGCATATGGGATGAGCACAGGTGCTGATGGACGGGGCACAACTTCCCCCCAAAATCCACTCTGCGACATGCCAGTTCCTTGCAACAGACATTGAGACCAGTTTCATTTGTCACCTCTGAGCCACACAGTAGATTATTTATTCCCTGCTAGACGCAGCATTTCAAACTCCCTTTTCTTTTGGGCTTCATCTGGCAGGCGGCTACACACCTTGAAAGCTGAGCTCTCTGTGCTCACCTCAGCTTGAGCCGTTCAGGCCGGGCCTGCGCTTGTCAACCACGATATCTGCAACGTGAATGTAAAAGCACCACTTTCATATCTACAGCCCTAATCCCACAATAAATAGGCTTTCTTTGCAAATAAAGTAATTGCCAAGTAGTATACTATCTGGTTTTGCTCTGTTTAACTGAATAATTTGCTAGGACTGAATTACTATAGCCTGTATTGAATGTTGAGATTATCGAACATGTGCTTGTACGGAATTAATATTTTATCACTGCTGGGTCCTGTGTGGGCTGGATGTTCTCCTGGAGTGCTTTAGCACCATGGAAACGTTGGGAGATACTTTCTCTTAATTGCATGAATGGTTGACAGATAATGGTACAGAACCATGGAATTAAGCCCTGACTGCTGATGAATTCTGATGAGCTGCTACGCTGTTTCTGTTGTTTTAATTTTATTTTTAAACCTGGCAACATCTGTCCTTGTCCATTATAATTTCTGAAAGCTTTAATGTTGGTAGGTGATACATCTCTGTGACAGGTAGTATATAATCGCCACAACTACAACTCACACAGAGGTGAGTCCTTTACACTTGAGGGAGAATTTCAGTTAAGAAAGAAAAGAATAAAAATGTCTTGAGTGATCAAAAACTCTAACGAAACATTTATTTTCCTTTTAATTTGCATTTTTATGGCAAGACTAACTCTCTAAATAATAACCCCTTGAGTTTAGAGTTGTCAAGAAAATAGCGTTCAAGCACTGTTTTTCAAAACTACTGTCGGCAAATACAGGCAGCTCGTTATAGATCAGCTTTTGGTATCTCTCGAGTTAGAATTGTTCAATACCTTGTAGGACAGAACCCTAGAAATCACTGAGCATTATTACATAATGAAGCAGTTTTGCAGAGTGCCTTTTTTTAAGCATCGTTTTTGCTGCTTGATTCACCACACTGTAACTCTTCAGGACGCGTATTTTTGCAAAAATACTTTACCTGCCCGTGTAAGCTTGTGACATGCACCTTCTCTGCACCACTTGCTGTGTATTACAGGGTACTGCTGAAGCGTCCCAGGGACATTTTTGCTCAACGGCCTGTGACTGTTTGACGGATAACAAATCGCAGTTGCTATTCCTAATGATACAAACAAAACGCAACCGCATTCTGCAAATGTGACAAGACTGAGACATCCCTTTCGGATGTCACAGTATCTACTGGGAGTTGAAGAAAGGAGCTTTACAGGGCACCGGACAGCTGATGGCACGGCACAGCACTTCTCCAAAGTTATACTCCCCAAGATATCAGAAAACATGCAATGAATTTTGCTAAACTGCATAAAGTTTCTGCCGTTTTGCCAGAGCAGAGTATTAAGCGTTACATCACCAAAGCTGTGGCGGAGACTTAGCCCCAAATTAAATACCAGTCTAAATCCCTGCTCTGAATCTAATCTGTACCCATACACTGTTTCAAGGATCCACTGCCCCTCAAAAGTTTTCTTCGCACTTTAAACCTAGCAACCTCTGAAGTATTGTCAAAATGCTTTCCCGATTTTAATCAGGGCGCATATGGAGAATCTGGACTCTGTCTACAGGTGACAGACAGGCAGTCTGGAAGGGATCGACAGATTTTTATTCACCCTCCCATATAAGAGCAGGAAAACAGAGCACACACAATAAACAGGCAGGTTTGAGAGCTGGGAGATTGTCTGGACATTGTGCTCACTTGCTTTGTGGTCTCTGCCAGAATTCTCAAGGAGTCCTTACATAACAAACCAAATTCTACTAATGCCATTGATCGTTATTATCATTAATACAATATACCATTAGAAACTTCCAATAAAACTTATTTTGTTTTGTGGGGTTTTTTTAAAGAGATGGGTGTGAGCCAAATGCCAGATTTGAAACGAGGCATTTTCGAAAACCTGTGCAATTCCAGCTCATATTTGGGTTTAGGCACAATTTTGTCCCTGTGCCCTTTTTTAAATATGCAGCAGTAAAACCTGGATCTCCTCAGGATCTTGAATTTCTAGTGTTCAGAGTCCAAGTTTCAAGCATACACTCTGAACTCATCTCCACTACCAGTAAGAGAGAGTATTAAAACAAAGCCTTCCAAAAAAACAGACTATTGTAGACCCACTCCTCCCGTTCCCCACGTCACCAGGCAGCTCCTTACAAATCAGAGCAGGAACAGTGTCCACCCCTCCACCTGGAGCAGGCAGGACTCTGTCGTACAGATGCTGCTGACCCCAGTAACAGCAGGACGTAGTCCAGGTCGCCTACTTTCATAATGCTCCCCTTTTTGTGCTGTGATACAACAGCACAAATACATGAATAAAAACGCACTCAGATAGGAACTCAGTGCTGCCAAATCCTCACAGTCTTGCTTCTAGAGAGCCAAAGGCTGAATTTTCTCCCACAGTCTTGCTTCTAGAGAGCCAAAGGCTGAATTTTCTCCCACAGGTGCTCCATACACCAAAAAGTCACGATCCTAAGGCTTCAGAAGCTGAACTGCCCAAATCCGGCACGTCTTAGAGGAAAAGTTGGAGGTGTTGCACAGTGTTTAACTTGCGCTGAAATAACAACTGTGAAGCTAAAACCTTGCATGTGCTTTGAAAGTGCAAGATTAATGTAAATACTGCACAGCTTTGTCTGATCTCGAGCAGAAAAGGGTTTAACACTCTGTGTAGCTTCTATCTGGCCTGAATTCAGATCACAGAGTTAAGGAGCATTTCTGTCAGCTCCCATGCACATCCCCCATTAACAGGAACATTAATGCCCTGCAAACAATAATGTTAACATTAATGGAAGAAATTACTGCACAAATGCAGAAAGAGACTCCTTTGGGGGAAAAGCTGAGCTCGGCTCCTGTGGACTTCTATGACAAATAGTCAGGTAAGCAGGTATTTGTTCTGCACACACAAAGCTGAAAATACACAGAACTGGCAATGCAAAAGCATGACTCCTTCAGATCGGTCTTTGACTATATAAATGTGAGTAGTCTGGCACATTTCCATCAGCATCATTCAAGTTTAAATCAAATAAGTGTTCAGCATATTACTACCCCACTTCTGGCAGTGCTGAACCTCCATACGTATATCTAGTCTAAGATTAGAATTGTCGGAAGCGTGTTATCAGGGGGGGAAATTTTGGCTGAAAAGAAGGGGTACAAGCTAGTTGCAGATGGGGCTGGTTGTATGTCCTGGTGTTAAGATTGCTCAACACTGAAGACTGTGTCTTTTTAAGAAAGAGATCTCTCATCGGAAGATGTTTGGTAGTTCATTACTGTTCCCATTCTACTTCAGGTAGAAAAGAGATTGCCTATAATTTTTAAATACAAGCCCAGAGGGAAAAACTTCACTTTCCTAAAGAGGCATTTCACCTGGAGTTCCGCCACTCGTATGAGATAGATGAGAGCTCCTAGGTGGATCAAGGACATGACCTCCATCTACGATAATCTCTGTGCTACTAACTATTCTGGACAGGATGTGTCTAAGTCATTCCTGTTGGACAGTTTTACTGCTCATAAAGATTCACCAGGCCAGAAACAGAAGCCGAAGAGAAGCCAGGACATGAATGTCTCAGACTGGTTGGACAAAGAGACTGGAACAACAGACTTTTGAAGGAAAGATGCACTTGAGGCATATGCCTAAGGTGAGAGGAGCCAGACTTCACAGATGGACGCAAAGGTTTGTATTTATTAGGATACCAACCTCAAACAGGGTCCAATACGAGACTACTACAAGTTCCCTGCTGTCCACTGGAGCAGTTCCCAGTTCCACTGTGTTGGTCTCTTTGCTGATCTATCCTTCACCTTTCATCCTTCCTAGGCTCTCTAGTTATTCACAAGTTTCTTCCTATTCCAATTACTCACACAGATGGGACTGAGCTCTTCGCCCCAACAGCTGGTGCTAACCTGGAGCGGGCCTAGAACTTCTTCATGTTCTCAAGCTCATCAGCCTAGTTAATGGTCGAGCAATTCTTTCAGTCTCTCAGAATCTGCTCTGCTGAAATGGAGAGCTTATATTTAGCCTTCTATTTAAACAAAATAACCTCCTATTGCATGAAGGTCATTTTTAACAACGAGCTCTAACAATTTTAGAACAGCATCTCCTCTTTTTGAGTCAGTGAATATTTATTTTAAAAAACTGTTGGCTAGAAACTGAATAGTTGTAATCTGATATAAAAGATACCAGCTGATAATAGTGTGAAGTGACCTAGAAAAAAATTAAGAAGACTGACATTTTTGCCCATAGCTTACAAGCAAATGAAGTTCAAAATTTTGAAAAAGTTTAATTCCATACAATTAATTCAAGCCCTACTCACAGCAAATTACACCACAGCATTGCTGCAAGTCCGTGGCAAGTATGCAAGAGTCACATTAACAGAGTGCTCATGGAAAAGTACTGTCAGTGCTAGAGCCTGCACAATGAGGGTAATGCTGTCCCTGACCCCTAACGGTGAAGAGTTACAAAAATGCCTTCTTTTCTGGAAGCCGGGACACCTCTCAAGGTTGCTCCTTGAGGCATCGAGACCTTTTACCTATGACAGATGGAAGGATGAGCCCAATTCAAGTGTAGCCTGGATGGCAACTGGACTGCATGCCAGGCAGCTCCCCCCTTGAGCAGGGACACCACTCAACTTTGAGAGATATAAGTCCTTTAGCTTAAATAACTAAGCATTAAATAGAATGAATCCTTTAAGAGCTACAACAGGGTGTGATCCAGTATCCTGTTTGCTAGCTTTATTTGTTAACACGAGTACCAAGATTTGCTGAAGCCTGAGACCACAAGCTGTAAGCTTGCCCTCATATTTACTGAACGTGCACCTACTTAAGCAAAACAGGGCCCATGGAGGCAGCACGAACCTGAGGAGAAGAAGGGTTCAAGGCTACAACCATCAACAGCAGCTGCAGCTTGGCTACGTAACAGCCTGACTAAGGACAGTGAAGGAACTCAATTAGGAGTCTGAAGATCTCAGACCAGAATCAGTATTGGATCAAAGGGAGTGTGGAAGGGACCTGAAGAGCATGAAGAGTGCATGAAGGGTGGGTGAATAGTCTGGAAGGATGTAAGTGCCCAGGGATTTCTTTGTTTGGGTCTGTCATTCTCCAGAGACACCTAGCTCTGGCTCATCCTGCTGATCTGCCACTCCATCGATATTTTCTTTTTATTATTATTTTTCATAAGAGACAGACTGGTTTGGGAAACTAAGATGCTGTTCTGGGAAACCTAGGGTTCAAACTTGGAGCAAACTGACACTGGACACCTGGATGGATGGTGCATCTTCAACATCAAGGTTTGAGATTCCTTACCTCGGACTAAGAGATCCTTCCCCACCCAGGGAACAAAGACTGCTTATACGCAACAGATCCTTGATAAATGCTTGATAGCATGTTAAACCTTGAACCCTTAGCTAAGTGATAGGATTGACTGCATGTACATAATCCTTCAGACATAAACCACTAAGTCTGGGTGCAGCTGCACCTAGACTCCCCTCTGAGGAGTCCAGAAAGCAAGGGTGTCCATCCTGAACCTTGTGACCCAAGGGGAGGGTCTCCCTTACCTTTTTGCATCTCTGTGTAAATCATTCTAACTTGACTTTTCTTTGCATGTTTCTTCCATGTAGTCAGTAATAAAGCAAACCCTGCTGTTGAATTCTGTTAAGTCACACTTTTACAAACTCATGTTATAATCACTTTTGTTAATACCTTTGATGGTGATTCTGTAAGTCATCTAAAACACTCTCCTGCAAAAAGAACTAGCACAGCGAGCAGCGTCCTAAATCAGCATTTCACAACAAACTGGCGCAGTTGGCAGGATCCTAACTCACTCATTCCTGACATCACCTTCTCAGCATATTAATCCTGTCCTTGTTTCACATCACCAATTTGTTCCTTCAATCTTCCCTCCAGGTTCTTTTCTTAAGAGTCTGTTGTTTCTAATCAAATCACAGTGATTTTCAAGTGGTTTCCTTCCTATTTAGAAGATTTCATTTTTCCTGCCTCAGTCCTCCAAGAAAAATACTTGCATAAATAAGGTCTACCTTCTAGAAACTTTCTGCATACACATTACTACAGACCGGGAAGAAATCTAGTAATAGGGACACCAAAATCACAGAGGAAGGAGATGGACAGAGCTGATTGCTGTAGAACAGAAACTCTTTGTATTTCCTTTATGTTCTGTCAGCACTGCCAGCCCCAGCAGCTCCTTGCACAGATGCTCTGGGGCTCCCTCCACGTGGTTTCAACCTGCCTGGCCAGGAAGGTCCTTCTCCTCCCTTCTACTGCCAGGAAGCTCCAGAATCAGAGAGAGAACAGGAGCAAGGCAAGGGCTTTCACCGTGGCTGCCGTTTCCACTGCTTTCTCCTTTTGTCCAAGGAAATATCCTGTTTCCAAGCAGGACAAAATCAGAGGACTAATTCAAGGTCAACACTTTTACAGCGCTCATGAGGAACCCACACAGAAGTGGCACCTGTCCTTACCACCGAGCTACAGCACACAAGAAGCTTTCAGAGCAGGCCTAACAAGGGAGGGAGGAGCATATGCCATGTCACCTTTACAGATTTTTCCACTTCTAGAATCAAGTTGTTTCGTTTTTGTTTTTTTTAAATTTGAAGTACTACTTACGCTCCTGCTCTAAACCTCAATCTGTAAACATAGACAGCTAAGGACTGCTGGATTTAAAGGACTTTTCGATTACCTCCTTTTCCCACAGTCTTCTCTGGCTGCTTCCCAGACTTGCAGGAAGTCTTTCATATCCTTACAGCCCCTGCAAGATATTTGGCCAAGGAGATCTGGTCCATATCAACCTACTTCAGGAGCTCAAGGACCACATACAGCAGCTACTACTACCTCTGCCTGCTGCTGAGCATCACTGCATGAATTATTCTCCCTGAGCAAGACAGTTACCAGGCTTCCAGGCAAGGCATCTTTGCAGATTTCAGCCTATGCCAACATGAATTTGAACTAATACCTTCCTCATAATGTCATGCATCAAGCACCTTTTTACAACAAAAAACTTTAATTTTATAAAATGATGCCTAATGACTCACAGTGTTCTTAAGTTCCCCTTGGGGAAAAAAAAAAAAAAAAAAAGGATCATCTCTTTTTCCCTATGGGGACAAATTAGCAATAGACCACAAAGTCCAGTAAAAATTCTAGATGCAAAGGACTGGGAAACTGGCAATGATAGCCTGGCTAGCGTACAACAGATCTGTTGTATATTGATGGCATAGTACTATTACACCCTGGCTGAAAAAGTACCATGAAAATTGCATTTATTAAAATCAACAAGTTATCACTGAGTTGCACTTAACAAATAAAGCCCTTCTCATTGTTCAGCCCGTTTTAAAAACGGTTTTTCAGGATTGGGAAAAGAAACAACACCGCCACCGTGTGGCAGAAATCTATCGCAGCCCAGGAGAAGCGATAACAGAGAGGCAGGACTGGAATCCGGAAAAGCTCGCTCCATTTTAAATAGTCACACTTCCTACAGCAGGTTGCTGAATTCACTTGAAGGAAGCAAGTTCTCACATGGGTGCATGTGGACTTCTGCTATTTTCTCCCTGTGCAGTACGAGACACCGCATTTTAAACTCGGCACCTTAGATTACTTGACTTTCTGAATTACTGCAGTCGTCCCCAGTCCTCATCACATTTTTCAGTTTAACACCTGCCAGGCAGGCAGCTTGCTTTGGGTCAGCTTCCAAAGAGCTCCCTCTACACCAGGGTGCCCAAGGATTGGAATTTCCCCTCCGCTCTCGGACAGAGCCGGTTGTCCGTCTGTCCGGGCATGTCTCCCTTCTAGCCAGGGCTCACAGTGAAGCTGCCGGCACACAACTCCTCGAGCCCCCACACGCTAGAATGTACGTTTTTCTGATCTCAGACCCAATAAGTGATTATTTGCCAGTGTGAAACATAATATGGTTGGATTCAAGAGACTAAACAGGCAGTAAATCCTAGTTATTTCCTATCTCACGCATCAACTTCCCAAACATCTTTGCAGAAATTTGTAGTATTAGAAAAGACCATGGACTATTCCCAGGAATGATTTATGCTTCATGTTTTCTTCATATGTTCTCCTACCATTTTTTTCAAGCTGTTTGGATCTTTTGAGTCTTTTGTGCTAGGTCAAAAGAGAAATATATTTCAATTTTTTTGTTAAAACTATGCAGCTTCAGACAATGGAAACAGCACAAGTAACACCAGCAGTAATGATCTTAAGGCTCTGTGTGTGCAAAAGTTACTCACTTTGTGCTGGAGTCCTTTAGACACTACAGAAGATCTAGGAATATACTGAAAAAAAAAAAAAAAGAAAAAAGAAATTGTAAATATTTAGTTATATTTCCTAGTGATCAAGACAGTTTCTTCCTGGTTTCCTGCCAACATCCCTTTTTCCCGACTGTTGTTTAACATGCCCAGCAGCTGCCACTTTCCACTTGAGGAACATCTGCATTTCAGAGACTTGCAGAGAATGAGCGAAGCACCAAGACTCATTGAGATGAATGCCTGAGCATGTGTACAATATTCATGTTTCCCCACTGCTTCCAAACACTGTTACAATGAAAACTCTAGTTTGAGCATTCTCTCCTTTTGATAGAAATGCCTGCCTTTTACTAACAGCCAGGAGTCATGAGTACACGCGGTGAGATGACCACGCTCCACACACGATCCCATCCTTCGACCTTTGGAGCAACCAGCTTCCAAACTGTAGCACCTTAATGTACCCTTTGTGCGGCTGGTTACGACCAAATGAATGATTTGGTAACAAAATGTTTGGAGTAAACCAATTGAGGAAAACTGCATGTGCAATCAGGCTGGATTTGAGCAACAGCTGCTGCACATTTGCAGAATAATAGATCTGATGAACTGGTTTGTGAGAAAAACTGGGCACAGCTGTGATGCAGCTCACAAATGAAAAGCAAAATTGTAAGCAACTGCATAAAAGGATTGGTTTTTCGGACCAGCTTCGCTAAAACTGCATGTAGTTGGGATTGTAGATTTGCTTGTGGGTCTTTTTAGCTAAATAGTTTGGTGGACAAGGGAACAAGGGAGAAAATGTCTACATCTGAAGTAACTGTTATTTAAAGGTCTGTAGCAGAGTCAGAAAATCATTTTAAAGTACAGGAGTAATTAATCACAGAATCACAGAATGTTAGGGATTGGAAGGGACCTCGAAAGATCATCAAGTCCAATCCCCCTGCCACAGCAGGAATGCCTAGACTATGCCACACAGGAACGTGTCCAGGCAGGTCTTGAATGTCTCCAGAGAAGGAGACTCCACAACCTCCCTGGGCAGCCTGTTCCAGTGTTCCATCACCCTCACTGAGAAGAAGTTTCTTCTCGAGTTTAAGCGGAACCTCTTATGTTCCAGTTTCAGCCCATTACCCCTTGTCCTATCAGTGGTTGTCACCGAGAAGAGCCTGGCTCCATCCTCGTGACACTCACCCTTGATATATTTGTAAACATTAATGAGGTCACCCCTCAGTCTCCTCTTCTCCAAACTAAAGAGCCCCAGCTCCCTCAGTCTTTTCTCATAAGGGAGATGCTCCACTCCCTTAATCATCCTAGTTGCCCTGTGCTGGACTCTCTCCAGCAGTTCCCTGTCTTTCTGGCACTGAGGGGCCCAGAACTGGACACAATATTCCAGATGGGGTCTCACCAGGGCAGAGTAGAGGGGAAGGAGAACCTCTCTCGACCTACTAACCACCCCCCTTCTAATACACCCCAGGATGCCATTGGCCTTCCTGGCCACAAGGGCACAGTGCTGGCTCATGGTCATCCTGCTGTCCACCAAGACTCCCAGGTCCCTTTCCCCTACACTGCTCTCTAATAAGTCATTCCCCAACTTATACTGGAACCTGGGGTTGTTCCTACCCAGATGCAAGACCCTACATTTACCCTTGTTATATTTCATTAAATTTTTCCCCGCCCAACCCTCCAGCCTGTCCAGGTCTCGCTGGATGGCAGCACAGCCTTCTGGCGTGTCAGCCACTCCTCCCAGCTTGGTGTCATCAGCAAACTTGCTGATAGTACTCTCTAGTCCCTCATCCAAGTCATGGATGAATATATTGAATAATACTGGTCCCAGTACCGACCCTTGAGGGACTCCACTGGATACAGGCCTCCAACCAGACTCTGCCCCATTGACCACAACTCTTTGGCTTCTTCCCCTTAGCCAGCTCACAGTCCACCTCACTACCCGAGAGTCTAGACCACACTTCCTCAGTTTAGCAGCAAGATGCTGAGTTCAATAAAAATTATGTGAACAGATACATTGAAAACAAATTCTGTCTTGTTCCAGAGAAACTCCAAAGGTTAAAATTCTTAGCATACTAAGTACAGATATTAAATTATCAGAGCAAACTTGCATTTGCTGTTACACCCAAATGGGAGCTCCAGTTTGAGGCATTGCCAGTTCTCCATTTCATCATGTATTTTCAAAGAGCTAATAATGAGTGTAAGAACTGCAAAAGGCATTGACATTTCCATAAAACACCTGAATAACAAAGTGAGGGTTTTTATTATTATAGCTGTAATCAAAATTATTCGAGAAATGCTTTTCAGAGAGGATTCCAGAGGAATTTCCTACTGTTCAGCGGGAAGGATACATCCAGACAGAGCTGTGCTTCAGTGAATTAAATGAAAATACAAGTGCTGATGAATAGTTCTACCAAAGCAACAAGTTACTTCTCCACGTTTAACTTGAATTCACTGGTTTTACCCTCTTTTTTTTTTTTTTTAAAAAAAAAAAAGAAGGAAAAAATAAGAAGGGTGTGATTGCTCGCATTTTAATTTTTATTTTTTAATATCCTGCAACAAGGAAGTACAGACCTTGAACCCAACAGAGTGAGCAAGCACATCAGCTAGCTCACTCTCTGCACCTCAGCTAGCAAGAAGCAAACCCAGCTGAATCCCTTTGCTAAACTATACTTAACATCCACTATTTAATTAAAGTCTTAACCCAAATGACCCAGGGAGAAAAAGCACAAGTTAATGAACATATCATGATGCAGTATATATAAAAAAAATAAAAACCCCTTTGACAGCATAATAAATAAAATATTAAAGGCAAAGCAAAAGGGCTTTAATTTAGGACTGGATCAAAAATACCTCAAGCCTCACAGTGTCTCTATTAATTGAAGCCAGGGCATCTCATGTGCTCTACATGCAAAGGCTTTATTTACAGCTAGAGCTACAGATATATAGTTAGTATCAATACTTAGCAATCTCAGATACAGCAGCTGAAATAGATACTGCTATGTCATTTTTGTATGCTGTATCTTGGAAACTTATTAAAAATAAAATAGGCTTTCATTAAAGCTGCAGCCTTCATCTAAGATGGTTGCAAGCACTAGTTTTTAATTATAGATTAAACATTTCTGCAAGACTTTGAAACTGTACTTGAAACTAACCCAAATAAACCGAGCTCGAAGCTCAGTCTTTCTAAAAATTCAAAGATCACACAACTTCACCCACATCGTGTCTGCACACATTCAACATTACGTGAATTTTCTCTTGAAGAAAGGCTCTTTGTGCACATCACCCTATAGTAGTATAATACTCATCTTACAACTACTCTTGCCATAGCTCCTTAGACTCTTCTACACACAATCCTTCCATCCATAGATTTTTTTGATATATTTTTTCCTAATAATTAAAAATACCAAATAGATGGCTATTAATTGATTGTTATTTCTGCACTAACGGTGGTCCAAAGATGCCTTCTTAACATTTTTATTCAGCTCAAAATTAAGAGCTATTTGCATTCTAAGACATATTTACATTTATGCTACTGCATAAAACCCCTCCTCTGAGTGGCTTTTTATACAAGCTACTGACTCTGTGTGGGGGGAAAGTTCATCAGGAGTAAAAAAAAAATATGATTCCAAACTGAGATTCTTCTTTTCTCTCAAATTCTCACAGGCACATTTTCCTAATAACCTTCACAGGCATTCTCCTCTGTGCTTCTTCCCACAACAATCCTTCTGAAAAGTGTCTGCACCGTCACTGTAACAGTGCAGTCATTCCATCTCCAGAAAGCAGCAAATCAGCTGAAATGCTGTCATCTGAAAGCTGCTGAATTCCACAGAATCGCTTTTCTAAGAAAAAAAATTTATTGTAATGGAATGACAGCAATTGTTATAGTTTGTCTTCAGCGTGGATATTTCCCCAAGGTACATCCTGCCTGGATTAGATTCTTTGTCTACAAAATGTTGCTCTTACAAAGTCTGTAATAATATTAAAAAAAAATTAAAATCCACTAAACAAACCAAACCAGCTCTTACTGCTTAATAGCCTCTAAGAATGATACATAATGTCCCTGGGAAACAAAAACATTTGCTTAAATGTTTCATCCAGAAATGTAAAGGTTTGAGCTCTTACCTTGTTTTCTCAACGACACGATGAGAACTTCGCATTAAGGACTCACATCTTTCAACTGTTGTGCATTTTATATCTCTTGTTTTGTGTCACTAAGTATCGGGCAATTTGTTTTGCCTACTGTAAGTACAGAAGCCATCCACCTAAAATCAAAATTTAACGAGGCGCGTGTGAAAGAACAGCGGCCGCAAAATACTTCCTGGCCCTCCGCAAACATCGCGCTGGGCCCCGCTGCAGCCTGTCCCACTGTCCGTGCTCACACCAGCGAATCCAAAGGCTCCGCAATCTATCCCCTTTTAAAGTCACTGCCTACTTGAACTTAAGGGCAAGAATGTTAATTCAGCCACACTAGTCTTCAGGAGATCGATACTAAGTATTTCCAGTTAGCTTTGTTCCAGAAAACCAAAAAAACAAAAACCCAAAGACCTACAACAGGTGCAGCGCACATTTCTTCTATTTACACACACAGAAAAACAACCCAGGGGGACCGCCATAATCTTGATATTTTAAATGAACTCTATCAAGCTCTATTTATTTTACCTTATGCCATTAGGAGACACTAACATCAACATCCATTAGGAGACACTAACACAAAGCAATTTTAAATAGAACACAGAATATAAAGTTTTGCTTTTCCCATTACTTTTCTTCATGAGTTTTGCAGAACTTCGTATGTGAAGCGTTACACTGACACCCTTAACTAAGCGGCGTTGATGTTTGTGCAGGTATTTGGCATCCTCTAATGAGAATAAAGAAAAGGAAAACACCAAAAGATAAAGACATTTCATTTTAAAGCTATAAACCTAGCCCTAGGAATATTTTTAGTGACCTGGAGATACAAAACACCCACCTCTGTCACTGTTCTTTAGGTAGAGAAGCCTACAAGCAAAAGCAGACCTTGAAGTGAATTGTAAAAACAGAAAGAACTCTATTTTTTGTCTCTTAGGAAATTAATTAAGGTGCTCTAGGCTACAAAATACTGCTTACACTAGTCTGAAGATGGACTGTAATGTTTCCCAGGTTATTTCAGTTATCACTTTTACTGTGTTTGACAGGCATATCCCTAAAATCATTTTACTTGGTCTAAGAAGATTTACAGAACATCTTAGATCATCTATAGGCAGTAGGTTGAATGCAAATATATCAAGCATTATATTTTTTTTTAATGACCTGAGAGAAGGAGCGTAGGAAGTAATCCACAGTGAACCAGTTGTAGTGATCACTTTCTGCAGTTTTTACTTGTGGAGATTTCCCTAAGATAATCAGTAAATTGATTTATACTCTTGAACAGGTTTAGAGCCTGGGTCATTGGAAAAAAATCAGTAACACTTTCTGTCTTGGCAACCACTCATCAGGCAATTTTGTTAGCAAGGAAAACCAGAGGTGAGTTGTTGAAATTCGTACATGATGAAGAACATCTCTGAAGCTTTTGAATCTAGGGAGAGAATGTATACCTTTTTTCCTCTAACCAGATGCAAAACTTAAGTGAAATGACACAGCTCCACTGAATTCTGAACTGTTTGCTATACTGACTCACAGGTCAACACCTGCTGGCTTACCAGCAGGAGCTACAGCTCACAGATCCGACAGGGGCCACTCGGAGCCAGCTTTGACCAGCCCCTGCAACAACTTTTTACAGCACATGAAGCCAGAGCAGCCAGCCCTCCCTTAGCAAGTGTGTTGTGGAGAAACCAGACTCCTCGCTGCTGCTCTAGCCCTGGGTATAGTGACAAACGCCATCCAGGTGGCTTTGGGGTTTGGTGTTTCCATTTCTGTCCTTTTCCCTCGGCTCCAGCTTTGGGTCTTGCCGCTCAAATCCACTTGTTATGCCCGTCTGTTTTCTCACAGCAGTGAGGTTTTTATCGCTTCTTGTAAAAGTGTCCGAGGCATTTATGTGTCTTTATTGAGCATGACAGAAGTTTAAGTGGTGAGCCTAAAGCGCCCGAGCGATGGATGGCTGCGTCAAGATGAGGTATAACACTCGGGAAGCATTTATAGCTCCCAGGTTACAAGTACACTCCAGTCTACAGCCGCTGAGAAAGAAAACACTTTAAAAAAAAAATACACAACCCCGTGAAAGCTGCGCTGTTGTAGTGGTTGTTAAGGTTGGGGTTTTTGTTGTTTTGAGGTTCTTTTTGTGTGTTTTTTGGTGCTTGTTTTTTTTTGCTGAGTGGTCTCCAGTGTATCTGTACCTGTAGGAAATCCACAGGATGAGGCAGGGTAGTTGAAACAACGTGTTTTCCCACAGGGCAGCCACATCTACCTCTGAAAACTCACTTTAAGCCACATAACACGAGCTGGCTTCTTTCCCTTCACCTTCAGGGACAACCACGGGGAGTTCCTGAGAAGACGGGAGCTGTCACCCCCCTGCTCAGCACTGACCTGAGGCTGCCGTATGTGTGCGTAGGTGCCCTCTGCTGCGCTCCACCGCTCCGTGCCGGCGGGAAGGAGGGTATTTCGGCTGAGGCGGACACAGGCGTCACCTAAGGAGCTCCCAGGCGGGAGCGCTGAGGGGCGGGAGCGCTGAGGGGCGGGAGCGCTGAGGGGCGGGAGCGCTGAGGGGCGGGAGCGCTGAGGGGCGGGAGCGCTGAGGGGCGGGAGCGCTGAGGGGCGGGAGGGCCCGTGTCACAGGGAGCGGCACGCGCCCCCTCCTCAGGCCTCCCGCCCGTCCCCTCGGGCGCTTACGTCACCTGGCTCGGCCAATCCGCTTCCGCGGGCAGCTCGAGCCGCGGATTCAAACCTTGGGACGGCCGCGGCGGCGGCGTCCGTTGGGCTGCGAGGGAAGGGCTGAGGGGGAGAGGGTCGGTGGGGTCCGCCCCGCCCCGTCGGGGCCGTGCCGGGAGCCATGGAGAGCCGGCCGGCCGCCCCGGGGCCCTACCGCGCTACCAAGCTGGTGAGGATAGGGCTGCGGGAGCCGGTTTTCGGGTGGGCTTGTGGGGCGGGAGAAGGAACGGCGTCCCCTTCCCCCCCAGCTCGCGACTGTCTCTTGTCAGCCCGTGACCATCGGAACGTGGGCGCTCTGGGGCAGGAGGGGGTCCCCCGCACCCGAGCAGCGTGAGGCCCCGCAGAGTCCCTCCCACCCCAGGGAGGGGAGGCCTTGTCCCTCCGGTGTGGCGCCTGGTTTTGTGCGAGAAAACGGGAAAAGGAGGGAAATGCCTCAAAAAGTCCCTCCGAAGGGGCGTGTCTGGGCCCGGCTCCTGCCTCTGAGGGCAGCTGATGGGAACGGGCCCGGCCCGTAAAACCCGTCACGTCTGTGGAGCTCTAACCTTATTTTCAGTTGTAGAAGGATGGGATAAAAACCTACACGAAATGTTGACGCGTTTTTTAAATCTGATTCTAACGTTTCTTTATTAAGACTGCTGCATGTTGAATATAGCGATCGATATTTGTGCCTATTAATGTTCTTTCGTACACTTATTAACGCAGTTTTAAACTATACTTAAACCTGTCAGTTTTCAGGCTTTAATCGTGCATCCTCGTCCTGTTTTGTTTCCCGTGCAGTGGAATGAAGTCACAAAATACTTCCGAGCGGGTATGCCTTTAAGGAAACACCGGCAACATTTCAAAAAACACGGGAGCTGCTTTACTGCCTCAGAAGCTGTAGACTGGCTCCATGACGTGTTAAGGGATAACAGTAACTTTGGTCCTGAAGTTACCAGGCAGCAGACTGTGCAGTTATTGAGAAAGTTCCTCAAGAATCACATAATTGAAGATATAAAAGGGAGATGGGGATCTGAAAATTTAGAAGACAATGATGCGCTATACAGGTACTAAAGTGAAGATCAGAGCTCTTCAGGTTTATTTTAAAAGTCGTAATGCTCAGATTCTCAGCAGCTGAGCATTTGGGCCAAAAATTAACTATTAACACCATTTCACTCACCGTTTCACTTTGCTCTGACTTGCAGTATAGACCATGCGTCCTATATGCTCAGAGCTGTTTCCATTCTTCTGTCTCATCCGTGTTCTTCACAAATGTGTGCTACAGTCAAGTGCTTTGGAGGGGAGCCAAGGAGAATTTCTTGTAGTAGCTCCATGCTGTGCTACTAGTCCCGTGTTTATGTCTCTTGTACATTTTACATAAAGTTTAAGTGGGAAACAGGCTTTCTCGAGTTCTTAAGATGTTAATGGCCCTCACTTCTCAAACTCTGCACTCTGTGTTGTATAAATATCTGAGTATCTTCAGCTTGACTTTGTAATCAGGAGAAGTAGCCCACATCTAATTTATGGTGTGATAATATTAAACAGTATTCTAAAGAGAAAATGTCAGCTTTCTTTTTTTTCATACTTTCCTGAATTGTTTTGGAATTTCATGGAATCACCCTGGTAGGATATGATTTTGGTTAAGTGACTTATATTTTTAAACAATTCTAAAAGTATTTAACATCTCTCATTCATTACAGGTTTCCTTCAACATCTCCAGTTAAGCCTCTACCAAACTCACATTCACCGAAAGAGAACTTGGAAAACTTCTCTAGAGACAGACTTCTTAAACTGCCACATTTATCCAGGAGAACTTTTAAAAAACGTGAATTACTGCAGTCTCTGGTAATGACTTATGTTTCTTACATAACTGTAGTTGGCATGTAATTTCTTTATTCTTAAAAAAATAACCCACACCCTAGAAGTAATTATCTTTTAGTGGCACTGTTCCGTTGTGTCATCTTCCCTCCTAGCTGAAAAAATGAACATGTAGGTTCTTACTGACAGTGAAATAGAACGTTTATATAGGCATAACGGAAAGATGCAGCTGTAGCTTACAATGAAGTGTCTTTGTGACATGTGCTGTTTCCCTTCTTGTGTGTACAAAAAGAAATTTTATTAAATAGCCCATAAATATTCAAGCACAACTAAGATGGCACTTTTGAAATGCTGTCAGCAAGTGAGAGGATTATGCATTTGACAGAATTATGCTCTCAAACCAGTAAGAAGCTATTTTCTAAAGTTCATAAAGGCAGCAGGTTTGCTGGGAAGGGACATGGGGATGGGCAAAATGTTAACGTAGCTGTGTTACCAAAGCAGAAAGAAAGGTCATTTGACTCCCCCTCTCCCTCCATTAGGTCTTTACTCATAGGGTCCTTTTTTGCTTTTTGCATGGGTACGCTTCCATTTGAGTTCTGAGACTGTTAAGGTTACTCCCTGGGTCGTGTTCTGGAATTTAACATTCTGCAGAATGCCCTGTACTTTTGAAAACGATTTTTACTTAATTTTGAATTAAGAGGCTTGTCTGTCTTACGGTACAAACCACTCATTTTCAGGAAAATTTAGAAAAGGCAAACCCAGGTATAATGAAGGAAAACAAAGAAGACACGCTACATGGGAATGAAATAAGCCAAGAATATGTGCAAGAAACCTGGAGAAATATCATTCTAATACAGTAAGTGCTACAGTGTGAAAAGCACTTGGTTGTGTATGTACTTTGGGTAGGTTATGACTCGATCAAGCTCTTGGCTTGCAAATTGTTTTGAAATTTTTAAAATTATGTTGTAAGTCAAATATTTTTGAGCTATTGTTTACATACACTTTTTAATGTGTTTATTAAATTGATTTGTAAGAAAGGTATTGAAATTGGTTGTTGCTAGTGTTGAAGTATATTCCAAGTCCCATAGATGCGCTTCCTTAGTGATTTTTTTTTTTTTTGATGTTTGTCCCAGGAAAAAGTGTGTCCTCAAATTGTCCCTCTGGAAGTAAGAATTTATTAAACAGCAAACTAGTTAATCAAGTAGCTGGGGTTTGAATAGGTATGGACGGAAGTTGTTTCCATTCATTACTAGCAAGCCTTTTAGACATCTGCTCTCTTCCTCCCCACAGCTTGCAAACCATTTTAGGCCTCCCATCTTTGGAAGAAGTTTTGCAGCCAACACAGATAGTTCCTGAGTATGTCATGTACAATATGACTAACACAAGCAAACATGGTGTTGTTATTTTGCAGAACAAATCAGGTACTTTTTTTTTCTCAGTCTTATTTAAAGATTCTATATTGTGTTGCAACAAACAACAAATTATAAAAGACAGACCATGAAACAATTTAATTCTTTTTTCCCTGAGCTACAGTTCAGTGTATTTGTCTAGAAGGTCTTTTCAGTGTATTGCATTCCCTTCTAAGGGAGAAAATATGCTAAAATTTTCTTTTATATTTATTACATGTGTGACATTATTTGTATTAGTAACTGGGTTGAGTATAAATAATGTACTTGTTTGTTTATTTTAGAAGACCTCCCTCACTGGGTGTTATCAGCTATGAAGTGCCTCGCATACTGTAAGTCGTTGAACAGCTTTTATGTTCCAGAAACCTATTTTGAGTTAAGAGTGAAACATACTTGCACATTAAGATTAAGGGTGGTGTTTCATTTTGGAAATTTGAATAATCTAAGTGCCTTGATATGTTGAGAAGCAATGAAAGCAATCTGTAGGAAATTATTGCACAGAAATGTAACCTGTAAGAGTTAACATGTGTTAAAGATGATGTATTTCAGGTAACTAGGAAAACAGTCCTTTAGTAATCTGGTTACCCTGCTTTTAGGCTGCATAATTTGATTGTGCATATGAATTTTTGGCAATTTGAGGAGATTGAATTAGTGGAAGAGGGGCTTCAGTGTTTCTTAATTGTCAAAACGTACAGGAGAATTATACTTGGAGTGTAGCTCCTGATACCTCTTTAAAGTCAGACATTTTAGCTGTTCAATGTATGTTGTGACAACTGAACTTCCATTGTCTGTGCGCTTAGAGTCAGTCTGCACACACTCCTTGTTTTGGTATTAACATGAAATATTGAGTAGCAAAACTGAAAGTGGTTCCTTAGGGCTTCTGTTTTTTTTCTTTGTGTATTTGCTTAAATGTAAGATTTAGAAAGGCAGGATGTTAGACCTTGAACTTTAAGAAAAATCAGTTACCTAAGGCATCTGTGTTACATGTACTTGAGCAACTGCCTTGGAATTCCTGGGGAAGTATTTGCAGTGGAGTAATACAATTAACACAGGCTTTCACACGCTGGTGGGGGGTGGGAAGTATTCTCACAGTGAACCTAATAAAGTTCGCTTTCTAATGGCTTGGTCTGATGTGGGTTCTCTTGCTAGTAAAGGAGTGGTTTTGTTCTTCAGCATGTACTGCAGCAGACCTGTGTGGTACTACTAGTCTTTGTACTTTACAGTGCCATTGTTTTTCATGAACTTCACAGAAATCTGTCTTTGAGGCTTTCTTTTTCAGATGTGCTTGAAATTGTGCTACGAGCACATAAACATCACAGTTATGCAAGCCCTGCATCTTTATGAAGCAAGCTTTGAAAAAACTTCTGGAGAAGCAGAGGGCAATTAAATGGACTTTTTTTTTTATTATTCAAAACTGCCTCTTTAATTGACTAACAGCATGGTGGAGTTAGATGAGTGCCTCTCCAAGAAAATCGGAGATGATGAGCTCTTTTCATACATGTTTATACACAGTTTAACTCCTGCCCCCATTCCTAGCAATTCCCTTCATTAGCTCCCCTCAAAGCTCTTCTAGCTGTGACATGGTTGGATGTGTTGATATATCTACATGTATCTCCAGCTGCTCGGTGGAGTTGTTGTTGGGTCCGTCCAGGGTTAGTGTGGCTTCGGAAGTTCAATTTGCAGCATGTGCTTTTGTGAAAGTGACTTTTTCTCTTGAACATGACTCTTTCTCTTCAACTGCATTCCCAAATACTGAGAGCCTCTGGCATGAAGAACACTATTAGGAAAAGCAGGGCAGGGAGCAGCTTGGTGAGGGGATTTGAACCAAAGTAGAAAGTGTAGCTGAGCACTGGTCTTTGAGTGTTTCAGTACCTTGATCCACACATTGATTCGGTGAACTAACAGGTCTTTGCGTTCGTGAAATGAGAACTGCAAGTAATCTTTCCGGTCTTTTGAATTCTCAATTTCTAATCAGAGTGAATTAGTTCAATCAGAGGTTTTATCTCTGCATCTGCCTGCTTTACTGTAACCAAAATATTAAGGTGGTCATTCATATAGTGAAAACTAACAATACTTAGGCTGGCAGGAGAAATACTGCTTTACTATATTTTTAGTGTGTGCCGTGATGCGATTATAAAATTTAATCGTATCAAAAGGTAAATTTTCCCTGATTCTATATTTAATCAAAACTGCCATCTCCTAGATCATTAGAATTGTCTTTATCAGGTAGCTTATTTAATTTGTGGGAGTTCCTTGGAATATTGTAACGTTAGAGCTAAAAGATCTACACGATGTCAGATTTCAGGACACATTTGATTAGATTTTTTTCTTGCCAGTAGCAACATAGGCAAGATTTATTAACCAGATCTCTTGGGTTATTTGTTTATTTGTCTGCCTGCTTGTGAAGGAAAGATCCACCATGGCAGCAGTGGTGAACAAACTTTTCTCTGGTGAACCCTCTGAACAGAGGAGTTGAAAAGAGGAGGTCCCTACAAAGACAGGGCCCAGCTCTGGCCTACGTGTGAAGAAATGTGGATCCGTTGGGTTCTTGGCACGTTCCTTGACATTGGTCATGACGTGAGCTCCTTGGTCTGGGTGCGAGAGCTCCCTGTGGGACAGCTGGAGTTCCTGTAGTTTGGAAGTGAAAGGAAATAACTGAGTTTGATGTTATTTTTCCGAGGAACCTATAAAGGGCATAAATGAGTTTTCTTTTATTTTCTTGGTGTGGAATAGCGTGTTGAAGCTGAGCACAGCTCCTCAGCAGCTGTATAGACTATTTCGTACTGATTTTTCTTATAAGTGGTACAGTGCTGAACTAAATGAAATATTTATATATTCCTGACATGATTCCTTTCTTGTGAAACAGTTGTTCCCACAAGAACAAACTTAGGTTGATTTTTTTTTTTTTTTCAATAGTGGAATTGTAGAGTAAATACTTTTGTGAATTTTTTTTTTTGCCGCTTTTTAGGGCCTAGAAATAATGACATGAGCCAACCAACTTACAGTGGATTTGAACGGGATGTATTCAGAACGGTTGCTGATTACTTTCTCAATCTCCCTGAACCATTACTTACTTATGAATACTATGAACTTTTTGTTAATGTTTTAGGTATGTATGAATTTAGAAATAACCAGCACCAGCTATAAATTTATATCAACTGAGGAACAAATTTGTAATTCAAAGCAGACCTTGATCCCATAATCTGCATGGCAGCTTGAATCTGAGGAAGGTCATCAAGCCGATCGTTCTGTGTTACAATGCTAATCGAAGTGTGCTTCTGTCTCGTAATGTTATACAAATTGCTGTCTCAGCTAATATTCGAAATATGCAATAACCATAACTTGAAACAGGCGCTCGTTCCTGTCTGTTCCTCACTATTGCAGTGTGTTAACTTCCTTTTTTCTTGCATGTTGGTTGCAGTTACCTTGCTAGATTGCTTTTGGACTGACCTAAATTTTTCTTAGGTTTTACTAACCGTCAACTGTAAATTAGTCTTATATGTGTTGTCTTGTCTGTTCGGTTAGCGGCTTTCTGTCTGAACTTGTTCATTTTCATACCACTTGCATCTTAACTTATATTTCATTTCCTGATAGTTATATGTGGCTACATCACAATTCCAGATAGATGCAGTGGAAAACATTCTGTCCAGGACGAGAAACATGACCCACAGCCTTCAAAAATTCTTCATTTGAACTCTTTCAAGTCAACTGAGTGTCTTCTTCTAAGCCTACTTCACAAAGAGCCTGATGAAAAAAAGACGCAATATGAAGCTTCCAGGCAGTCCTTTGCAGAAGAGCTAACTGTTCAAAAACAACGTGCAAAGGCATTGCAGCAATATAAACTAAGGTGTAAACAAGGCAGTGCTCTTAATCTAATAGGAGGAAGTTGTCAAAATCTTTCAGGTTTCAGGAATGAGCAAGATCCACCTCGATCATTTAGGACAAGGTGTTACTCTCTGGAAAAAGTTGGAGATGCTGCTTCCAGTGTGTGTCATAAAGGGGAGTCTGATTCCCTCAGACAAAGAGACGTGAACACCATCCTGGGCACAAGAAGTGGGAAACAGTCACTGCTGTGTAAGCATAAATCTACTTCTGTATTGGATAACGCGTGTCAAAATCAACCCTGTGGGATCAAGAGAGCGTCTGCCTCAACTCTTCAGGATACAGAGCTATTTAATGAAAATCAGGCATCAGAGCAAATGTGCAGCTCTCTGAGTTTACTTGGCAAGATGAACTCCAAAAGCTGCTCTAGCGTTAATGTACCGGTTGCTGAAATCACAGTAAAGCCGACGCCTCGACATTGTGTGCAAGGAAAACCAAATACCTCTGGTGTGGCTTCTGCAGCGAGCAGCAGGACTGAGGTTTCTGACATCGCCGTCAAAAAGAGACTCTGCAGAAGTACCACAGAACTCTCAGAATGCTCTTTCACTCACTCTTCTTGTATGTTGACTGGCACGCAAAGTAAGATGGCTTTCTAAAGCATGTTGTATTGGCTTGATGTATTGACTAACTAATCTCTGCTGCTTTAATCTTTGGCACTGTTGCTAGGTTTTTGGATACACGTATAACATGATCTGTGGTGGGTTTTCTTAAAGAAAAAATATCTGTTTGCTAAATTGCACTGTTTAAAGGTCTCCCTTTGTGCTTCTGCTAACAAGCAGTAGCGTGTTGTGTCTTTGGAGTCTCAGACTTGACGTGTCAGTAATTCACCTCCTGTTCAGGTAAGTGGTAAGTACTTGTGACCTAGACACAGGCTTAAGGGTTGCCTTACCCTGGAAATTTGCACAGCCCTGCCTGTTGGAGAGGTCTTTCTGGTCTTTGAAACCCATTTTCTGGAAATACTTCTGGGAATAGAATTGGTGTCATTTCCCAATTGTGTTATGGTCTTAATTGTACCACCAGCTTATCATAATGAAGCACGTTGAAGATGACCACATAACGAAAGGCCACATAACATTATCTGCTGTGTTAGAGCTGATTTCTATGAAACATCATCACTGAAAAAAATTCAATTTCTTTCACTGGAAGATATCTTGAGACTTTACGCTTCATTTGCAGATCTCCTTCAGCCTCATTTAGAAAGAATTGCTGTTGAAGCACTGCAGATATGTTGCTTGTTGCTTCCACCCCCAAATCGTAGAAAAATTCAGCTCCTAATGCGTATGATCTCTCGGATCAGTGAAAACGTTGATATGCCACGGCTGCATGATGCGATGGGCACGCGGTCTTTGGTAAGAGAATCATGAGCGCGATGTCTTTTTTTAAAAGCATCTCCAAAATATTTACAAAAATCTGACTTTAAAACAAGCACTTTGTTGTCTCCGTCCTAAAGTATTTCAACTATTGGTGTTGCTTTTGTTTCCTGTGGGAGGAGAAGGGAAATAACTTCTTAAAAGAATGCAAATGGTTGTTTAATCTGACTTCTCACCCAACCGCCACTTGTTGGCCAAGTGTCTGTAGAAAACCTTTCTTGGGCTAAGTGTTTGTGTGTGTGAAGTTAGGACAAAAACACTTCTAAAGAAGTGAGCTGACTGCCTGGTGAGTTTAAAGGCTAGCTTCAAGGTCTGAATTCAAGTTTTTGCTGGAGCAACTCGAGATTTTTGTCAAACAAGATTAGGTAAAACAACAAAGTACTAACACGTGCTCATTTATGATAAGCCTACTAAAGCTGGATATATAAAAGCTGTAAAAAAATCTTCTTTTTTTAAAGCTGTTTTTAAACTAGATCTTGGTGTGCATTAGATCTTAGTTAGAATGGCTCTGGGTTTTTTTTTCTTTTTTTGTGTGTTGTTTTTATCTTGCTCATCTCAAGATGGCTAACTGAACATGTATACTTATCTGCAGAGGAAAACTGTCTTATTGCATCTTTTAAAATACGGATTTCTTAGATGAAAGTACCGTTCCAATTTTTTTATAAAAGTACAAGTCTAATGTTGAAGTTACTTTATTTCAGACGAGGAGAAAACTGTAATCAGTTTTCCCCCTCTGTTGCCCAGTGGTGCAGGCAAGAGAGGTGGCAAAGGTTGATGTTGGAGAATTTGCTGTGCCACTGTGTAGACTGGTAGAAAGGCAAATCCCACAACTCCACGTACTAATGATCTGCTGAACACTTGCAGATGGTACAGACCTTTTCTCGATGCGTGCTGTGCTGCGCAGAAGAAGTAGATCTCAATGAGCTCCTTTCGACGCGATTAGTCTCATTTCTGATGGACCATCAGCAAGAAATATTTAAAGTACCCACTTACCTGCAGGTTGCAGTGCGAGATCACCTAGAGCACGTGAGGATGGCCCAGGTTGGTGGCACGAGAGAAGTTTATTTGCTAATTGCAGAGTATTTGTTAATTCTGAAGGTGGGATGGGAGAATGCAAATAAACCCACTATATTTTGAATGAAAACTTCTATTAATCTGTTGGTGCAATCATAGATATTAGCTACATTCCAACACTTTGCACCTTGTCATGTCACTGTAAGTTCCTGTGCTTGGGCATTTGCTTTCCTGCTGAAATAGTGTGTAATTGTTTGAGTTTATGCAGACACCTCTTGTTCAACTCTTTGTTGCAGTGCAAATATCCAAAGGAAGAAATCTGTGCCATATTGCCAACGTACTCGTACTGCAAACAAATAACTCCTGAGGAGTTTGAAGAGCAGAAGGTTTCTACCTCTCAGGCTGCAGTAGCAGAGCTCTTGGAGAACATTATCAAAGATAAAAACTTGTCTGTGAAAGACAAAAAGAAAAAGTTAAAACAGGTAAGCAACTTGGTGGATATTTAATCTACTTCTGCAAACACCTTTGTATGGGAATGATCTTGGTCACTAGAGCCTGGTGCAGAGCGAGGGAGGGCTGTGTAGAGAGATGCTTGGCTTGTAGAAGGAGCTGCTGAGTGTTATTTGACTGGGTGTTCTGACTGGGATTTTAAAGACTGTCTAACACAGCGTTTGATACTGCCAGTGGTGTTCACACAGCTGTTTTAAAAAAATGAGATAAAATTATTCTGAGATACTGCTCTCTGTAAAATGTGATAGAATTCTAGCATGGCTTCTTGTGGCACGCTGCCCAGACAAAACGCTATAGATGGGCTTAAACCAAATAGCAATAACAGCAATAGTTTTGGAGATTCTTTTTTATTGTTTGGAGGGGCTGTGGTTTTTTTTCTTGAAGAGGTCAAGCTCTGTCTGTTGACAGTTCTGAAATATTCATTTCTGTGAATTTAGCTTTCTGTTTTCTAACATATATTGCTCAAGATTATCTGGCACTTCTATGGCCTACTATCATAATGCCTAATACTGACACTAAAATACAGCAATTCTGGCAGGATTTAATACTGGAGGGTTTTTTTCTTTTTGCGAAAAACCTTTGGCAAGTATTTCTGACCAATTGAATAGTGTTGTACTTGTCCTAGAATCTCCTAAGCGAGTCTTGTGACTCAAATTTGAAAAAGCAGCTTTTCAGAGCTAGCACATTTCTTTCTCTTTGGTGTACCTCCCCCAGCTTCTGCAACCCTGACTTTCATGTGTTGTGAAAACTTTCTGGTCTTGTAAAAGAGAAAGCTGGACTTCTGTTCACTAACAAAAGTCTCTGCTAAAGAAGAGAGTTAATTAACAGTTGATTTAAAACTTGAAGCAAGCAGTAACACAGCAGCACTTTAAGCAGGTGAAGTGGGGAGGAAGGATGTAAAATTTAAATCCTGAAATAGGGGAACTTGAAGTACACACTGAAATTTTTGGTGAGTTCTCACCGAACTCCAGAAGCAGGCTGTGCTGTGAGGGCCACCTGTTAGCAAAGTTTACTTTTAAAATTTTCGGAGCTATATTGTTAGTCTTGCTGTTTGTGCTGGGAGAACTAGTGGTGTGATAAATCGATTTCTTGCAGCGATTATTCAGTTTTGATACTTTGAATTGGGGAAAGCTAAATACCTGGCACTTTGAGTCATGTAGACAGAGTGCTCAGGGATGTGGCTTATTTGAGGATTTATCAGGGTTGGGTTAATGGTTTGACTCAATCTTAGATGTCTTTCCCTGCCTGGGCAGTTCTGTGACTCTGGAGGGTTGGGTCTCACTTCTCTTGCCACCAAAGATGACAAATGGTGTCATTCTCCATAGGCTGAATCCATCAGCAGAAACCTTTGCCTGATGCATAGATGTTTGTACCGTTGTTCCTTCCTGAGGTCTTGCAAAGGAAACAAGCAAAATTTCAAAACCTTGACTCAGAAGTCAGATATTTTTGCTTAGTTGTACGTCTGCAGGAACTGAAAAACAACTCCCTTGGTTAAGCAGTCAGCTTTCCCGAGAGAACACCTTCAAAATGTGCTGAATCCTAACTTCCAGTCAGATAAAACACAAGCACAAAGCGCTGCAGCTTCAGTCAAGTACTGCAGCAGTTACGTTACGTGCTGATGGCCCTGCTCATCCTCATCCTGATATTCTATTTATTATTTTTTTCTAGTTTCAGAAGGAATACCCTCTAATCTACCAGAACAGATTTCCAACTACAGAAAACGAAGCAATGCTACTGGAGAACAAACCTACCATCAAACAACCGATGCTTAGCTTGAGAAAACCAAGATTTCGTAGCCTAAGATATTAATTTTACCACACTTCAGCTGCTTATTTATTTGATGGATGTCTGTAAGAATGATTTACCAAAGGGCACTTACTGCAGAAATTTGATGGCTGCGTGTGTCCAAGGAAGAAATGTTTACATGGACACTGTGCTGAAAAGTGCCAAAATAACTTTTTATGTGTAGATAACTTTTGAATGACTGCTACAAGAGAAATATTTATCTGTTTACAAATTATTGCGATATATTGTGCTCAGTAAAAGAAATGTGAAAATAAATATGAAGCTACTAGTAACCAAAAACTTCTATGTGGGAAACTAATGATATTCATATTGTAACTCTTTAAATGTATGTTGTGAATAAGTGCCTTCTTTGTGTTCTCAGAATATTTGTCTTTAAACAAAATGATGTTCTTTGAGTTTGGGGCTAATTTAAAAGTTGATTCTGTTGTTTCCAAGGGAGCTAGAAATTCACCATAAATAAATGATTATCTGACTCTAAAATACTATTTTCTCATCTCATCTGTAAAATTCACTTAAGCTTTTAATGTTTTTCTTTTATTATTTATACTAAGTCTTTTGGTATATTTCTGACACTTTGGAAGATTTATTTTGACTCTATTGGTGTATGCTTCTCAAAATAATAGACGTGATGGATGATGTGTGAAGCGACAACAAAGTGAGGCAGAATACCCCCCTCTTCCCGGTTTTGCTTCCGGAGTTAGGGATTTGCTTCTTAATTCTGATGGGGCCGAGGCTTCCCCACCAGAGCATAAATCTGCATGAGTGTTTCTGCGAGAGAGTTTTCATTAAGTGGATCTCAGCTTAATTTTTAGACAGATATGCTCCAGGCAAAAAGCTGAAATGTCACCAGCCATGAATGAGGTTGGTGTTTGGTGCTGGGCTTGGTATTTGAATCCATCAAAAACAGAAGCCTGAAATCCTTTTGTTTGTTTTCCCAAAGAGACATCATAAAGGTAAAGCCTGGGTGCTCAAGGAAATTTTAAATGAGATCTAATGGGGGGAGAAAATCCCTTTCCGCTTACCAGGGTGTAGCCACGTATGCGCAGGTTTGGGAATGTTCACTGGTGTCCTTGTGCTGTGCTTGAGCTTCCCAGGCTGGGCTGTGACACGTGTTCAAGCCATGACCCGAGGTGACGCGCGGGAGGGCTTCTCGCTGCCTCGGACTTTCGTGCTGCCCGTGGGTTAAAGGTTTCTTTAAGCTCGTTCCATCACAATCCATACCTTGCCATGCACTGAAGCAGTTCTGCATTTGAAACTGATTTATGTTGTGAGGAGTTTGGGTCCGTGTAAAGCTTCAGTTGTAATACTGCTTCTAGGTAAGTCTTGAGCTCTTCCCGCTGCTTCTGGCTGTATTTGCAGCAGGAGCGAATGGGTGTTGGGCTGCAGGAGAATGTACATTTATTTAAAGTCCCACTTTGTCTTCATTGGGGGATTTGATTTCTGTTATTAAGCAGTTTTGAGCTTTATGGAATTGGGTATTTTTTCTTGGTGTGAGCTCTTCTGCTTGTCTGTTATCTGGTTCGGTTATCTTGCACAGTCCTTCTTGTGTGTCCCTCTGGCTTTAATATGTCTTGCTTATTCTTAAGACAAGAAACTGAACCGTCGCTGTGCCTGCAGGTGCAGACTCTTACAGGAATTGTCATAAAGCCAGCCACCAAAACTCAAAATTAAAGCAAATCTCAACTACTCATCTCTTTACATGGTTTGGCTTTCTTGGTGTCTCGTGGGGAAACTCCCTTACGATCTCATACTGGTTTATGTGCTGTGTCAGGCACGTTTGTGTTGGGAATGAGACTCTTGTCTGAGGATTGTGACTTTTATATTTCACATCTTGGTACACAGCTGCGATGATCTGAACAATGAGACTGAGCTTCAGCTCTCTCAGCTTCTCTCCCTGGATAAATGAGGCAAAACCACCCTTTTCTTCTGCGTCTCATACTTAATAGTGTACACGTAAGTACATACATATGTGTGTGTATATAGTGCAGAAATGCACTTTCTGCTACTGGGTTACAGCTGGCACAGCACGTATTTTGCAATTGTGCTGCTTTTGCTGCTGAGGAGGAAGGCTTTGGGACAGAGAAACCCATGAGCCCAGTTTTAGCCTGTATTAGTAACGCTTTGATGTCCAGTAGATAACTTACGCTTGCATAGTGGGTGGCAGATGTTCCTCCCCTGGAACGCCTGGGGTCATCTGCTTTTTGAAATCCAGTACCTGCCTGCACTCGCTTCTCGTTGTTCTCAACCTGTGAAGTGTTGCGTAAATGCTTTATTTATTTATGTGTTCCAGTTAAGCAACTTATTAGGCAAGAAGCTCGCATTTCTTGGGATTTAGCTTTCAAAGGCCTGCCCTCATTATTCAGAGTTCTTGATCCATGTTATTTAATGTTTCTTTGTGAGGTTTTGACAGAGCTTAACAAAAATGTGAATAAACAAACAAATTGCCTAGCAGTGGGACAATTAAAACATTCCAAAGGAATGACAGCTACGAATTCAAACTTCATCTAAACCTTTCTTTGAGCTATCATTTTCTCCAGTGAAATCTTCTACTGGAAGCCTTCTTTTTTTTTTTCCTGCCTCTGCTTGTGCTTAGCAGTGCTAATTAGTGCAAATAACAAATTTTGGTTGTGTGAATTGTAAGGAAGATCAGTTTTATCACATGTTGGTAGGTTCTGTGCTGTCTTAGGCTGTTCTTGGTGTTGGGGTCAAACCAGAAGTGGCCTGGTCGGCTTCCTCGGAGCCCTATCCAGCCCGACCTTGAACGTTTCTAGGAATGGGACCTCCACCACCTCCCTGGGCAACCTGTGCCAGGGTCTCACCACCCTTGCTGTAAAAACCATTTCCTTAAATCCAGTCTGATTTAGTCCAAACTAATGGGCCTGGGAAGAGCTTGACACTTGTGCCATCACGGATGAGGACCCTTCTTTGAGTCTTTATCCTGGGGCTAATTAAAAATCTCTGTGTCTTTCGTGCTCTGAATTTGCACTCTAATTTACAGTGAATATGTTTATTGCTAGGATGCTGCTTCAGAGAAATTACCATTTAATGGTTCTTTAATACAAAGGGTTAATGGGAAACTTCAGTCCAAGAGCTCATGAAGACTCAAGTGGGAATCTTGTTTCTCAGTTAGAAGCCTTAAATGAAGCCTCACTCCAGAAAGAAATGCTCTTTTCTTGTAAAGAGGAAATGAACAAAATCAGCACAGAAAGGACCCGGCCTTTCAGTTACTCATGCTACCAGCAGGTCAGACACGGGGGCTGTTTAATGTCTCGTTTTGCTCTTTCCAGCACAGTTCTGGTCACTAGAGCCCAGATTCTTGTTGTACAGGAAAAGTGCCCAAAGCTCCGTGGTATTACGAAATATCTTCATCCTGCCCGTTGAGGGGGAGAGCAGTAATCTTTCTAATCTCATTAACCTTTGAAATTAGTCTTTACAGCTCTGCTGCTTTCACGAACCTCTGCTCCTGCTAGAGGTGGTTTCTTAAAGTGATCTTTGGCCCAGCTCTGGGGCTGACTGTACTGCCTGTAAAACAAACAGCCGTGGAGTTTGAGGTTTGTCTGAGCATAAAAATACCGGTTCATGTGCACTAAGTCTTAAATGATCCGCCTTACGCAGCAACCAGAGGTGCTGGCATGTGCCGCTGAACAGAAACACTAAATAAAAGCGGGAGGAGCGATAGCTGGGAGCAGGTGTCGATGGGCGGCGATGGGAAGAGCTGCCATCACGGATGATGCTGCTCCGAGTCTCTCCTGGCTGGTAGGTAGAGTTTTCACTCTTGCTGTGCTCGTACCAACGTGCTGAAGCTTGCAAAGGTGGTCTTTTGCAGAAGCTCACGATGGAGGAAAAAGCTGGTGGCTGATGTGTACAGGAGGTAGGAATCGTGGAATCATTTGAATTGAAAAGATCATCGAGTCTGATAGCTGACCCAACACTGCCAGGCCCACCACTGCCCCATGTCCCTGAGCACCACATCTCCCCAGCTTTTAAATCCCTCCGGGGATGGGGACTCCACCACCCTGGGCAGCCTGCGCCAGGCTTGACAACTTTTCCACGAAGAAATGTTTCCTAATGTCCAATCTAGCCCTTCCCTGGAGCAACTTGAGCCCGTTTCCTCTTGTCCTATCACTTGTTACAAGGGAGAAGAGACCGTGTTGGAGCCAGGAAGGTTTCCCTATGATGCAGGGATGGTGAAGAGCTGAGGCCCTGGGCCAAGCGCCTGGTGCAGCTCCAGCACCCTCAGCTTCGTGCCTTTCTGGTCTGTTTCTTTTTCCTTTTTTTTTTTTTTTTCCCTCTCTTTGTAATCACTTTTGCTCAGGAAGAATTTAGGTCTCAGAAAAACATTCAAAGCTCTTTTTTGTGTGGCAAGCGGCAAGAAGAAAACCTCTCAAAGCCCTGGAAGGATTTCCGTGGTGAAAGCCCACTCTGTTCCCAGCGTGCGCTGGCTGATGGGGGCGGATTCAGGCACGGGCCTCCCCTTGCCGGCGCTTGGAGCCCCATAAATACCCAGCGCAGGGCCCCGGAGGCGTTCCGGGATTCCTGAGGCTCAGAGTGAAAATGTACAGCCAGTGAGTATCCCTGCGGGCTCCTCTCTAGGAGCAATTCCATGTCGGCTGTTGCTGTGCAGCATTGGCCACGGGGTTGCTGGGGGGCAGCGTGGTCCAGGGGGGGTCTCTGTTGCTGGTGCACCCCACGCTGAGGTGTGATTCTGGGCTGGGGAGACAGGCTCACTCCTGGGTACTGGAGGATGGTCTATGCTTTGGAGGGGAAGGGCAGTGCTCCCCGGCCCCTGTAAAAGTTCCTTCCAGCCCAAACCATTCTCCGATTCTAACAATCATGGAATCATTAAGATTGGAAAAGATCTCCAAGATCATCAAGTCCAACCACCAACCCAGCGCTACCATGACTATAATTCAGAGCTCCGGACTCAAGTACCTTTGCTCAAAGTAAAAAAAAAAAAAGGGGGCTGAAATGAGGATTATCCAGGACCTGGGAGACACTAGGATTTGGATTTTGCTTCCTACTGGTTGAGGATACCAAAGCTATCCCCAACCCGGGCTAACCTCAGCTCTGCTGGCCCTTTCAGAGTCGAGCATCCTGCTGGAGGCTACAAGAAGCTCTTTGAGACCGTGGAGGAGCTGTCCTCACCAGTGACTGCCCACGTCACAGGTTGGTGCCGGCTCCCTTGTCCTCTCCTGCCCAGCTCATGTTCTCTGTAGCTTGTGGGCTACCAGGGTCCAGAGGCTTTGCAAGGGCAGGGCCAGTGGTAAAGCGGGTACCACAGCTGGTGTGTTTTGGGTAGAGGAGGGACAGGTCAGATGGGGGATCTTTAGGCACATCAATATTCAACGTCTTTATCTGGTGTGTCTGTAGGCAAAGAAAAAATGCATCATTTGAAGAGCTCGTGTGCGTTTAGAAACCAAGTTTTGATAAATGCTTTTTAAAAAAAATGCTTTAAAGTTGTATTGTTTTTGTTGACGTAAATAAAAAAATCACTTGATCTGATTGGTCGTGAGCTGTGCACGTACCAACGCTGCGCCTTTTGCAGGCAGGATTCCCACCTGGCTGCGAGGAAGCCTCCTGAGATGCGGTCCCGGCTTGTTCGAGGTGGGCACGGAGCCCTTCTATCACCTCTTTGATGGCCAGGCACTGCTCCACAAGTTCGACTTCAAGGAGGGGCACGTTACCTACCACAGAAGGTACATGGCAATTTTCCAAGCAAAAAAAAAAAAAAAACATAAAAAAATAACAGAGCATTTGCTCAACTGTAAGTGCTGGAGACAGCACAAGGGAGGTGCCAGTTATTTCGAGTCCATGCAGTTATTGGAAGAGCTTTAATGCTGAGATCACCAAAATCAACTGAAAACAACTGAAACTTACTCAGGATTAGCAGAAATGAGACTTTTTGCACAGATTATAGAACATCTGGAAGGGGAGGGCTGGCCATAGCTGCGGCCGGTGACAGAATTACAATGTCTGAGAACTGGAGCCGGGTTTCAGTCAGGAGCTGCTGAGCTGTCAGCTTCACGTGTTTGCTGCTGTGTATTTGGACAAAACGCGGTATTTCCCATCAGCTGCGGCTCTTGGCCTTTCCCGCAGGTGATTGCTGGACCCCACATGATCCCAACACAACAGGAGTCTGCGGGGACCTCTTGGAAGTCTCCTGAGACTTGTCACAAGAACATTTGTGTTTTAATTGTGCAGCCTGTTGCTTTTTTATGACTACCCCTGCAACGTGCTGCCTTACCCCCCCCAGGTTTGTCAGGACCGATGCCTACGTGAGAGCGATGACGGAGAAAAGGATCGTCATAACGGAATTTGGTACCTATGCGTACCCGGACCCATGCAAGAACATCTTTTCCAGGTACCTTGGGGTCATGTAGATGTTGCAGATGAAGCATCCTACGGTGCTTCCGCTTCCAAGAAGCCCCTGACTGCCTCTCCATTTTCTCTGCTCAGGTTTTTCTCATACTTCAAAGGTGTGGAGGTCACCGATAATGCACTCGTTAATGTCTACCCTGTCGGTGAAGATTACTATGCCTGTACTGAGACCAACTTCATAACCAGAATTAATCCAGACACATTAGAGACCATTAAGCAGGTGCGTCTTTGTTCTGAGCTTTTAAATATGTGGAGGAACAAAACTGAAATGAAAATGTTTAATAAGTGCCTCTTATGGTGCAGCGAGAGCTGGGGTTTGCCAGGGAGAGGATGCAGAGAGGGTTAATAAGAGCTGGGTTGCAACTAGCTTGGAAATGAAGCCGCTGCTGCTCTGAGCAATATTGAATCGAGAGGTGATGAGCAGGGTCCCCATCCTCGTGCTTGGGTTGGGGTCTGCAAGATGGAGCTAGAACGCAGCCTGCCCAAAGGGAACCGTGACGGAGGGCTCCTGCCAGCGCTTCGCTGCTGCCTTCATTCACGTCGGAGCCATAGGTAACGCAGGACGTGTGCACTAACGTTCCTCTTTGTGGTGTTACCGATGTCCAGCCTGTGGTGCCTTTTCCTTTGGGGCCCCGGGAGACACAACTTCTCCCTGTAACCGTGTCGGCTCACCCAACTGCATCAAATTGCTTGGCTTGGCTGCTCTTCTCCTTCTCACAGGATGGATGGTGATTCGGGCTTCGAGAAGAACTTCCCATATCCGGAGCAAGGACGCGTTGACCTGTGACAGAGCGCAGAGCTGGTGACTGCCCATCTCCTGCCGAGGAAGCTCCTGACTTTCTCCGCCTTGCTCCTCAGGTGGATCTCTGTAAATACGTGTCCGTCAACGGGGCGACGGCTCATCCCCATATTGAAAACGACGGGACGGTTTACAACATTGGCAATTGCTTCGGAAAAAATTTTGCACTCGCCTATAACATCATACGGATTCCTCCGCTTCAGGCAGGTCAGTTAAGCCCAACCCCTGGGCAAACCAAGGTTCCTATAAATCAGTTTTTCTTTATCCTTCAAATGAGTTTTGTCATCAAGTTGCTTGTTTTTATCTTCGTTATATTTTATTCACTTTTTTTGAGAGAAGCGTTATCCGTCAAAACACTAACAAGTGGTTTCTAAATCATGAACTCCCTTTGCGTTACCGGCAGAGGCTCACCGCGTGAACACTATAAACACAGACTACGGGTGGGTGAAACCCTCCATAACCCTTCAACTCTCCTGTTCTAGACAAGGAAGACCCGATGAACAAGTCGGAGGTGGTGGTGCAGTTCCCTTGCAGCGACAGGTTTAAGCCCTCTTACGTTCACAGGTACCTTTTCGCAGTGTGGGTAAGAGGGATTCACAAGCAGCTGGGCTCTGTGTGCTCAGCTTGTTCTCGGCTGCTAAAATTAGGTGATTTACCAAAATCCGGGTGCTCACCTTCCTGTCACTTGAAGCAATGAGCTGCGTGCTGTGTTCGCTGCTGAAGACAAACTGGTGTGGGGGGGTTGTCCCAACTTGCTGTGCTCCCTGTGTGTTCCCAAACAGCTTTGGGCTGACCTCAAACTACATCGTGTTTGTTGAAACGCCGGTGAAAATCAACCTCCTCAAGTTCCTCTCCTCCTGGAGCCTTTGGGGAGCCAACTACATGGATTGCTTTGAGTCCAACGAAACCATGGGGGTAAGCAGCGGGTCATACCAAACTGGGCTGTACTGGGCAGCCAGCCCTGGGCCAGGAGGTCCATCGCGTTGGTTTTGTGGTTTCATCTGTGTTTCCCTGAGCCTAAACCGAGCTGCTGCTTGATTTTTCAGGTCTGGCTTCACGTGGCAGAGAAAAAGAAAGGCAGGCTCCTCAACATCAAATACCGCACCTCAGCCTTCAACCTTTTCCATCACATTAACACCTACGAAGATAACGGGTTTCTGATTGTCGACCTCTGCACCTGGAAGGGGTGAGTCTTGGCGGGGCTGAGCCCGAGGGTACCTGCGGCATCGCCGCAGCCATCGGGGCACCAGACATGCCAGCCTCCTGTGCTGGCATGTCCCTTCCCCATGGGAATCACTCCAGGCACTTGCACTGACTCCCTCTGACCCTTCTCATCATTCCTACGCGGCAACAAGTAGACAATACAGTGTGGAAGTTAGCCAGAGGTGCAGAGAGCCTGCTCAAAACTCATTTTCAGAGAAAAACAAATTATTCTTATCTTTAATTTGCCCTCGTCTTCAATAAATGTTAGTGACTACCTGAGGGCTGATGCTACTTCAGCTCCTGGCGATGCAATGAGCAGGACCTGGTTGAGGTTTGAATGCTGCTTTTCTTGCAAGCGTGGAGCAATGTGGCACCGAAACGGTGATACTCAAGCCCATGTTGGCCACGTAGCTAGGACACCCCACGCAGAGGCGATCTTGGCCCCTGCCACAGGGCCAACAACAGCGGTCACTGGGTTTGCCTTGCTCCTCCTGCTACGGAGCTGGGCGATTTCATGAAAAAAAAACCGAACCAGCTGCATCTGATCCCCCCCAAATTGCAAATCCTGCCTGCGCCCCTGTGTTTCTGCAGGTTCGAGTTTGTTTACAATTACCTCTACCTGGCCAACCTGCGAGCAAACTGGGACGAGGTGAAGCGGCAGGCGGAGAAAGCGCCGCAGCCCGAAGCCCGCCGCTACGTGCTGCCCCTCAACATCGACAAGGTACCGGTGTCGCTGCCCATGGGGCAGCGCTCTGCTCGACCCCTTTTAATCCAGTTAGATTTTTAATGGGGAGAGCGGGGCTTAAAACCCGTCCCTTCAGAGAAATTTTTTTATTTTCTCCAGCCGATCAACATAATTGTTTCACTTCTCACACGAGGGTTTGTGCGCGCAGGGAAGGCTGACGTAGGGGGCACTTTTGGAAATTGCACTTATTGCTAAGAAAACGGGAGAAGCAGTGGTCTCCGAGCACGTTGCCCTTTTGCAGCGCAGCGCTGCCCTCGTTGTTTGACAGTTTGCCACAGATCAGCGCAAACACACTGAGGAATTAGTTTCTCTATTTCTCACGGGCGTTTTTTTCCTTCGTCCCAGGCTGACACAGGCAAGAACTTGGTCACCCTGCCCTACACGACAGCAACGGCGACGCTGCGCAGCGACGAGACCATCTGGCTGGAGCCAGAAGTGATCTTTTCGGGACCACGTCACGGTATGGCGACAACGACAAAGCTCAGCCGGTGGCACCACGAGAGCCCCCTGGCCTCTGTGTCCCACTCATCCTCATGCATATGTGTTTTGTCTTTTTTTTATTTTTTTTTACTGTAGCCTTTGAATTTCCACAGATCAACTACAAGAAATACGGTGGGAAACCTTACACGTACACATACGGGCTGGGGCTGAATCACTTTGTCCCAGACAGGGTAACTATTGACAGACGGGTGAGACACATTATTCAGTTTAAGGACAAGAAAGAGCATTTCTGAAACGTGGTTCTTTGTTTCCCCTCTTTAGCTTTGCAAGCTGAACGTTAAAACAAAGGAGACCTGGGTGTGGCAGGAGGCGGATTCGTATCCCTCTGAGCCGATCTTCGTTTCCCATCCGGATGCCCTGGAGGAAGACGATGGTAAATACTGGGTTTGTTCCGGTCAGCAGGGATCGGGCACTGGCAGCTCCCAGAGGTGACACGCTGGCTCCTAGCGCCAGTGGGAAGTTTCTGAGGAAACATGGGGAAAATTAAGACTGAAAACAAAGCAGGAGAAAGACCTCTCGGTGCAGATGAGCCACCATCCTCATTTCCCAGCCTTTTGCCATTGGCAGTCACAATATTTAAAGAATTCTAGGTGGCAGAATGTGGTAAAAACTGAATCCCTCTTAAACCAGACGTGTTTTCTACTCTTAACCCATCGTCCTCATGCAGGAGTGGAGGGAATTCAGAGTCAGGACAGAGTTGTACCCATGCCGAGCGCTACACACGTTTCTTTGCTCATCCCCAGCCCTGAACCTATTTTTAAAGGTGAACAGTTGGCCCGAGAGGGTGTCTCCTTGTTCCCTCACTTCCTCATCTCCCACCAGGAGTACATGAAGTTGGGAAAAAACTTGGCTGTGCTGAATTTAAGAGCCAGTTCCCCATGGTTTATAGCGAGAGTTTCATGTTTCATAGCCAAAACATTCCAGATTTCAGAACAAAATTTCATACAACCTGCTCCCAGTTCAGGGAAGGGCTAGTGCGAGGGCTTAAGTCCACTTAATTATAAATTAGTTCCTAAAGCTGGAAATATTAGTGGATGAATTTGAGACATAGTCTAGTATGTGATGTTTCTCATCAGCCCCTGCGATGGCTTTCTGTAGTTCCTTTCTAGAATAGAAACTTTTCTCACAGTTTTAAAAAGAAATTCTAGGTGAGCTACTGTACCGCAGCACCCTGGGCTGGCAAGCCAACGGGTAGCGAGAACCCAAAATACGGAGAAAAATAAATAGTCTCGTCATCTACTTCAGACCCGAAGACTGCACAACAGGGATGGGATTTACAGGTGCCCCATCGCACACTGCGCGGTTTTTCTTTCCTTTTTTTTTTTTTTCAGGAGTCGTGCTGAGCATCGTGATCAGTCCAGGTGCGGGGCCGAAGCCTGCCTACCTCCTCATCCTCAATGCCAAAGACATGAGCGAGGTGGCCAGGGCTGAAGTGGAGGTGAACATCCCCGTGACTTTCCACGGGCTCTTCAAGAGAGCATGACCGCTGCCCGCAACGCAGCGCCTTCGGTTTCTGCTGGCTCCAAAAAGTTGCAGGTTCCCTTTGCCAGCACTCGAGTGACACAAATCCCTTCACCATCGCTGTTTATCCGTGTGGCTACTTGACTGAGCATTTTGCTTCTGTTGACAATTCTTCAAAATACCTGACCAGGTATTTCTCACACGCACCCTTTGGTATAATTTCCCGGCCGCTGGAACGACGCAGGTTTGGGGTAGTAGGGGCGAGGTTTTTTTTGTTTTTTACAAAATTAAACTTTGCGGCAGAGGGAAAGATGCATGAAGCAGCACCGTGTAAACTCAACACTTGCACGCGTGGTAATGGGATATAGAACGGTATCGGTGCTCTGCTACACACTTTGAGGAAAGGTCATTTGTAGCTGATGCTGAAGTAATTGCGGATTTAAATCCCCTCTTGGTCACTGCGTTGGTATCCTCGGTGTGACCCGAGCGGAGCCTCGCTGTAGCTGCTTTGGGGACATGAACTGCAGGCCCAAGGCCATGTGGCAGGCAGCAGCGCTTTGTCCCTTACTAAGGCTAACTGGCACACGCTAGCTTCCACCGTTTCTCCTTCCCATTTCTCTGGGCAAAATGCAGTTTCTCGAGTTCTGGATTTCACACTAAAACAGGAATATGAAAAAATTGGGCAACTGTTACCACTCGGGATGAATTTGCTTCCTTAGAGTCCTCTAGGCTGAGAGCTTGATCCTTGCTTTTCACAAAATAGATGTTCACCTAACGTAGTAAGAGGCTATGGTTCAAAATACAAACTTACCGCTAACAGACTTAAAATCCAGGATTCTTGTTTGTCTGCAATGGTCTCACGTTTTTATTAACGGTATCAAAGAATTAGAAAATCATTCACATTAAAGATTTCTAGTACATGGTGCTAACTTTAAAATGCTGATGATTTGAAAACGGCTGCGGTCACATTCTGATGACAGGATACCGACACGGAGACACGACCTGGTGCTTCTGCTGTTCTACAATCTCTAAGCACTGGGCAATCACCTAATTAAAACCAGAAAACCAATATAAGCCAGGAGTTTCTGAAACAAACAATTAGTAGAACTTACTCGTTATGCACTCATTCAATACTGCATTTGCTCTTTCTCTCTGCAATCACCTATCACCAATGAGGAGAACGTCCTGCTCTTCCACATCCCTCTTTTTCTAAGAAATCACCTTTCTTGGCGTCTTGTGATGACAGGGACTCAGCTAGTTTTGGTTTTTAAAAACTAGGTAATTCTCTGTATTCTACTGCTACCGGAGTAGCAGGTGAAGGATGTGACTTGAGCATGTGCTGTTGGTTCAGACAAAGCTGAACACAAACTCCATCTCTTAGCAAGCAAGTAGCAACACCACATCCTCAAAAACAGCAAAACACACAAACAGGGGCATGGTGCTCTGGTGAAAGTTATCCAAGAGTATACAAGGTTTCATTTCATCTGGGTTTTCTCTTCCTGTGCAGCTCGCAGAGAGGGGCAGGCTTGGAGCTCTAGCACTGGAAACAACTTCTCAGTGCTCTCCCAGTATCCAAGTTTCCAGAAACTCCACAAAAATACTTAACATCTGCATCGCACTGTATTTAAAAGGACTAACAGATAACAGGCTCTATTTAGAATCTTGAAGTAAACAAGCTTCACAAGTACAAAGAGCCTTTTAAGCATTGCTAATAAACGATCTAACGAAGCAAAACAGAACAACAAAGGTGAGGGCTTTCCGAAAGAGTCTAACGGAGCTGATGTCTGCCAACTTAAAAAAGTAAATAAAAAGGTGGGGGGGCATCCCAGGCGTAAGCAGCAGGTTACAAGCACAAAGAGAAGGTTGCAAAAAGAAACATCCTTGGACATAAGAACTGAAATGATGTAAACGGTGAAGAGCCTGCACTTAAAATAATCAAGATAAGGGTAAATAAGCAAGACCGAAAAAGAAAGGATTTAGATACAGAATCAAATGGTAAAAAGTCAATTAAGAGGTTCAGTGAGAAAATGCTGTGAGAATTCAACAGATTTTTTTTTTAATAGACTTAATGGGGAAGGGAAGAGACAAGAATTACAAAATTAACTTCCAAATGGAGTGAGAAGTGGGAGACCCAGTTCTGGGAATCAGCATTTTGCTGACCTTGAGCGAGTCACTGGGTTTAGCGCAAGATCCTTTTGAGATTTGAGAATAAAATGTACTGTTAAGGAAAAAAACAAACCTACCTTTCGAGTATTCTGAGGTAAAATGACACCGTCATCCCAGAGTCTGGCAGAGGAGTAAAACGCGCTGCTTTCTTCCTCTAGCCTGGAGAAGACAGAGCGTTAAACAAGCTTCAGTGGACAAAAAAAGCAATAAAACCCATCAGGCTGGTAAGACAGAATCACAGATGAAAAAGGCAAATACTTCCATCTGCAGTGAAGGTGCAGCACTGCTGTTAAAATTCATTAGAATCCGGCACATAACACATCTGATCGCTCTGCAGCACAGTCTTCCACAGTCAGGCAATCACTGCTGGTTAATATACAGCAGAATATCTTGATTTGGGGTTGTACGGTTTGTTTTTTGTGGGTTTTTTTTAAGTCAAACATTTATGTTTCCTCAAGAATATCCTAAGAGCAGCCCTAGAACCATAGGGAAATTTAAATTACTTCTCGGTACATTCAGATTTGCTTTACTTGTTTGGGATGTGCTGATCTGCGAGACGAACAGAAGTAGGTAATTCAGTAAATTCAATGCCAGTGTAACTGGTTTATACTTGGTGTCCTTACTTTTCTTTCAGACGTTTTAGCTCTGATTCATCTCCCGCACAGTCACTGTCCCCGCCTCGTGGGACTGGGGGGAAATGTCTGGAATCCACAAGAGCAACTCTCGCGTTAGGCCACAAGAACAGAAAGTTTGGACTGAACGATCTCCCACACTACGAAAAATAAATAAATAAAAACAAAACACAGCGCAAACTCATTGCAATTAACCACAAAAATGTGGCTGTAGGATGACACAATCAAGCCCAGGGCGGAATGCAATACAATCTGATTTGTAAAGCATTACTGATACAGCCCCTTTACTCTCACAGCCATGGCTCCTGCATCAGGACAGGAGCAACCATCACAACCACCGTGGCCTTCACTATCGCTACTTTATTATTTCACTTTTTCTCCAAGCACTCACACGTTTAATTCCGAGCAAACATGGAGCTCTGCTGCACTTACAGCGTGAACAGCACACACAATAACACTATTCGAGGAGACGCACTCGCCGATCACTGAAAACGTGCTGAGACAAAAAGTGGGACCGGCTTGTGAAGAGGGACGTTTTCAGATCAATCTGTTTTTTAGAATTGGCTCTAGGTTCTTAGACGCAGATGGAAGTTTCGGTAATCACACATCTCGTGACGAATTTCTCACTTTTAGAAGCAGTTAAAATAATGGGCTGAGTTAAATGTCTGTAAGGACAGCCAACTGCGTTTTAGAAAGTGCTGTGAAAGCCCGGCCCACCGTAAGAAGCCTGTCACCAAACCCCCCAGACTCACGCCCCCCGTACCATCACGTAACTCTCGCTCCCGTAGCTGCCACCGATGACAACCGTTATTTTGGGAACAGCAGCGCAAGCAACAGCCGCCATCATGGACGCCTGGGCTTTTAGTCTGTTGGCATGAGCCTCTGCCTGAAATGAAAAATAAAGATTTCAGACCCTATCTATCTTCTTGATTTCCTCCACTCCCACCGAACTTGGGGCGTTTATTTCTTTGCAATTCTGTACAATCACTTCTTCCACAACAGTAAGATGGCGTCGCTTACTACCACAGCCCATCACGCACTTGTTTTACAACATAAATCAGCAAAACATTACACTGAGCAAACCCAGCTGTCCCAGGCACAAGCAAAGCTCAGGGACAACATGGTTACATCAGGCTTTGCCATAAGCACCGGCAGCAGTTGGGAGGAACAAGGCAATGGAAACATGCCAGAGAATCTAATGTGGGGTTTACTTAGCTTTTCTAAAAGAGAATTTACTCTTCTGTGGCACATGGAAGGACCAACAGGTTGTACTTCGACGCAAAAAGCACTATAAACCGCAAGGTTTACAGCTTGCATTGCTAGCCAGACAAGCAGCATTTTAGATAAGCACACAGGCCTGCTTAAAATTGGAATAAAGTGTGAATGCTCATGGAAAGATTTAAGAACAAAGCAATTACAAACATTTTTGGTTTAACCCATTGCGAGTGGGTTAAGTAAAATTTCCCAATGACAATTTCCAAAACGTAACCCTAAACAATCCAAGAACTAGGAATCGCTCGAATTAAGCGTGCTGACCTCAAAAAGGCCATACCTGTGAGATGCTTGTGGGCTCTGCCGTATGTGGAGCAGTATTTTGCAAGAAGAGGAGGGGAATGCTCCGCTGGCTGCACAGCTGCACGAAGTGGCAGCCCTTGAGAGAAGCGTCTTGAGACAGCTCCCCATTGCTAGCCACGATCCCCACCAAGTGCCTATGAAACAGAAGCACACACATTTTCCCTTATGGACTTCAGGGATTACGAAACTGCAGCTCATAATGTTCCGAAGGACTGGGATGTAAACATCCCTACGTGCACACATCGGGCTGCCCGCTAGGGAAATTCAGAATGTAAAAGGACGCACATACACACGTCGTTTTGCTCAAGGACCGCAGGCGCCTACCAAACCAGAAGCCTTATGGCCTTACATATGCAAAGCACGGAGGTATTCACACGGTTTAATACTCGGAGGCAGGGAAAGCTACACGTGGTCTGTCAGAGTTTATGCTGCCAGACAACATAAAAGGCGCTGGAACTCGGCTCTCTCGAACACCAGTAACACACGACCTAACAGTCACTCTGAAAAGTTTACGCTCTTGACCCAGAGAGGCTGAAAAATGTTTTACTACCTTTTTTCCCCTGCCTAATATAATTTGACTGGAATGTTGTATGCTTTGTGGATATGTTAATACTACAGTCTGATCTGAATTATGCAAGGTTTTACTGTAAGGGTATTATCCCACTTCCATTGCATGGGAGAAGGGATTATAGCTTTCAACTCAGTTTTGGAAGGAAAACACTTTTAAGGGTGTTGTTTCTTATTTTTTAAGGAATCTGCTGAGACTTCAGCGCTCGAACTGTCTGCCTAGTAGTTTTTGGGAATAAACAAATCATTTCACAAATCATTTCGCTCTCCACTGCTATTGGTCTGAGACATGGTGAACTCAGAGCTCGGGGAGAGAAGATCAGACTTTCTAGAAGCATTTTATTACCAATTTTTGACCGACACAGAATTTCATAAATATTGTTCCTGGTATTCTGTAAAACCTGATGATGACATGAAAGCTATTTAGACAAATACGTCCGTACATTTTGATAGTGTAATGTTAACAGTCTTACCCTTCCACGTGGCCAAAGCCTGTTACTAGCGTTGTTCCGTAATTAGCTTTGAATTCCTGGAATCTGCTTCCATCCATCAGCCGGCTTAGAACCTGTAAAGAAATATAGTATTTACTACAGAAATTTAGGTGAAAATAGGATAGTTCCTCTAAAAAAGATACATTCTGGTCAAATACTTAGTGAGACCTGGATAATGCAAGAAGTCAACCTTAATGAGCGCAGAAGCCCCTTTCAGAGCTCACACGCCACTATACACAAACATCAAATTCGTGTTTGTGTTTGATGACCAGCCACATATTTTGAGCTGAAGTTCAACTCCAAAATTATTTCAGTGTTACAGAGCACAGTCGTTCACATGCATAAAAAAACGTTGTAAAAACCCAAACAGGGAGAGCAGCTGTACTTTGTGCGCAGAGGAAACACTCAGCAGCATATAGCTTCTGTTTTTTTCAAAAGCTTGTGTTTTCGTCTTTAAATGTTTCCTACAATCCTACCGAATTGCCACCATTCTGCTTTGCTGCAGCCTCAAGACAGTGTGGTGACTGGTTAGGTAATAATCCTAGAATCACAGAATCAGAGAAACATTCAGGGTGGAAATGAGAGAGCAGCCTGCTGCCTGTAAATCTAGAGCTACTAGATGGAGCAGAATGAAAGGAAAAAGAATATAGTATCTGTCACCTTACCAGTTTTACAGGAAGAGTATACCGATAATCGTATGGTGCCAGTCCCAAGAGCTCATCAGAACTATACAGAGGAGCGTCAGGCTCCGCGACCTCCTCTGGCAGTGGATTGTAATTTAATGTAGAGATAATATTTCGAATGCATTCGTAGGCTTCCTTTTCTGAAGCTGCAAAATGGTCAGTGCAGCCACTGACTCTAGGAAAGAGAGCAACGTTGAGTTAGTATTGAATTAACGAAATCATAATCCTGTTAGAAAAACCAAACTAAAGGAAAAAACCTTAACCCATACAGTGGCCCTCCAAACTCCCTGAAAATATTGTGTGATTTTGTGCTTGGATGAATGAGTTGGAAGCAGGAGGTCAGTGGAATTTCTGTACAATCCAACCCCAAAACAAACTCACAGGGAGGTCTCCCCTTTGACATTTGTGTTTACCTGTATTAAGGACCTTTGAATTTATGTTCATAATGATGATGTTGCAAACAACACAATAAAGGGAAAACAAACTTTAAAAATTGTTCCAAAATAAGCACTTCCAGCCCAGACATAAAGACAATAACTTGCTACGTGTAACACAGCTGGCTGACTGTCATGCTAGCATTTGGTTTTGTGACAAAGGTATGGAATCTGGTGACCACACACTAAGCACAGAATGCAAAGAACAAAGCAGCACAGCCACCCTTTTCCCCTATCCAGAAGGGAATAACTATTCTGACAAGTACAGAAATCTCTGACATGCAAAAACAGCATTAAAGAACCAGTTAGATACCTACTATCCGGTTTACACATATTTCTGTGTTTGCTCAGCTCCTGCTAGGAAGGCCTCGCTAACAGCAGAGGCAAGCTGGCTTTCCATTTTTCTTCTTTGCTTCAGGTACTTCTATAGACATTGAGATTCTCCTCTTCCGCAGTGAGTGAGCCTCGTGTCTTCAGAAGCCAACAAGACAAATGGAAAGAAGCCATACCAGCTCCCCACTCATCAGTTCAGGGAAGGAAAAATAAGAATTTCTTACATCTACGAGATGTCTGTCAGATGCACAGTGGAAGTGGAAAGCTCCCAAGGACAGTAATAAAGCCGAAATCACAATGCCACGGTACTTTTTAAATTTCACACAGTTATATCTAGTCCCGTGATACTCTCACATATATAACTGAATATGACCAACCTTTGTAATAATTCACATATTATTTCTACTGGTTGGTTTTTTTTTTCCACTGGATATTTTTTAGTCCTAGAGGATCGTACTGTATTCTGTATCTCCAGTAATATCAACTTAAGACAGAAAGTCAGTTGCTTTCAAGCTAAGTGTGCTGAACATCCTGCTATTTTTGAGACCCATTTCACGTACTTAGAGTGAAGTTTAGCTCCTCCCAGGTCCTCGGCAGAGACGTATTCTCCGGTAGCGGCTTTTACCAGAGGTGGCCCAGCGAGGAACAGCGTACCGATTTTGTCTACGATCACAGCTTCTTCGGCCATGGTGGGAACGTAGGCACCTCCAGCCACGCAGGAGCCGCACACCACTGCCACCTGAAGGGCACAGAAACCAAACTACAGCAAGACGCTGCATAGAGGACAACAGAAAGGCAAAACCATTATGTTTACCTCAGAAACACTCGAGACTACATCGCAGCTTGGGGAACAATGAGCTAGAGATCTAGATACCAGCGTGAACCACCTGATTTTGATACAGTTCAGTGTTTACTCTGAAATGCTTTTCCATCATGATTGGTCAATAAACACTGTTACATGAGATACTGTTTGAATCTCCCGTCTCTACAGATTGAAAAGGTGAGCTTTAGGAATTTTTTTTTTTTTTGCCATTTGCAAGCTCTTCCTAGAATCCGCATCAGAATGAAACTTTTTTCAGAGCTCTACTGATCACGTATGCTACACTTACTTGTTCTCCAAACGACACTGTACCTGAGGAATTCTCATGGCAGACATTATCGCTTCATTGTAGAAAACTCTGCCACCGTGCAACTTGTCAGGAAAGAGCTCTGACTGACGTTACAGAGAAAAGACAAAGTGAGTTTCAGTATTAACCACAAAAGCCAACGCTTCCTCTTCACTCATTCACAAACACATTGTAACTGACTCTGGGAAAGTCACCACTAACAATCATATCCAAAACTTTCATATACAGCATTTTCTACGGTATTTATTCCCCTTGCACATCGTGCAATTTCACAAAAGTACGCAGCTGCTTCGAAAGCGGAGGCTAAGTTTTGGAATTTTTTGTGAAACCGATTCATTCTACGCAAAGTGAGACCGTAAACATGGAGAAGAGGAAGCTCATGTTCATACTTTATCCATGAAATGACTTCGGCACGGCTTCCCTTTTTTCCTTAGGTTTTGATACAATTCCTTAAGTCAGGTAACAACTTTCTGTATGTGTTTCACCTTTCACTCTGGAGAGAGGACTATAGTCTCAGAGGTAATACAACCCCTGTACATTGGAAAAGTAACCGTCTGCAAATTCTCTTTGTGCAGTAACAATTTCAAAAACTGCATTTTTAAAGGCCACGGAGGTTACTGTGCTACTATCACAAACATTATGATAAAATGCACAGTAATTTTATAGATGCTGAAGTTGAAGATAGAAAGCACAAACAGTGTACTAATTAATTAAAGGCACAAAAGCATTTCAGCACATTGACCCACGGTTGGTCAGTACTCTCCCTCGTCTCAACTGATATCCAAGTTTCTCAACTTTGATTAGATGCCAGATGCAAGATTAGCCAAAGTGATGAGTGCTGTTGTAAACCACCAAAGAATCTCCTGGGCTCTGATCTGTGCGCAAAACTCAATTCAAGTTAAAACAGAACAAAAAAAAAAAAAAGACAACATAAATCTGAGGTTTATTGCTAAAATTTAATACAAATAAGACAAACAGAGGTATTTTCTTTCAGGAAGGGGTCCCAATATTACCTGTAGCGGTAGGAACGCTCCCCCGCTGTCAACGAGGTACACAGATAACAGTCTGTTCTGCATGGCGATTTCTTGAGCTCTTAATTGTTTCTTCACTCCAATCGGATAAATAGTTCCCCCTTTCACAGTCGCATCATTCGCCATCACAACGCACCAGACGCCACAGATTTTGCCAATTCCTGTCAGCCGTATCACAGATACTTTATCAGGACTCTCTCAAGTAACCACAGACAAACCAAGGGGTCAAATCGCAGCTAGGACATCCTTTCGGTAATACTGTATCGAGAACCTGCAAACTAAGTTGCAAATACCACACAGGGAAGAAATCTATAGCTCTTCTCTAGAGTAACAAGCTGAAAGCCAATGATATTTAAAATAAAATAAAATCTAAATGACAGAAGACAGGACTTAAAATAAACACACTTACACCCACTAACAATGTAAGAGAAAAAAAAAACAGTTTAACTTCAAACTCTGGCAATAACAGAGAAGGCAATTAAAAATTCCTCATATAAAACAGAGAAACGTAACAATCTGTGACACAAGACAGGATTTCATGCTCTATTCTTCTCGCTATTTTTTTAAACTGGAGCCACTCTTCAAAACGCAATGAAAAGATTTATCTCTAATTTGAAAACTATTACAAAATAAATGACACAGCTCCTGTGCCTCACAGTAACTTGGTCCCCTTTCCCTTAACAGGCAACAGCTTATTTGACAGATCATCCCAAATCTCTTGAAACAAAAATCAGTAACTAGTAAGTAGAATAAATTACTAAATCTAGAAGACTGAAAGAACTTTTTTTCTTTCAGGGTTTCTTCCAGATTTCCCAGCAAAAAAACTGCAGAACAACCACTGGCTGAACACTTTCATGTTGGGAGCTGTCACTGGACAGAAATGATATTCACTTTTCCTAGGGAAGCATGTTCTTAAGAAACTAAAATATTCCATAAACCTTATCCCATGCATCCTTTTGTCTTTCCCAGCAAGAATAAACAACTTACTGACAGGGAGCGAGGCTGGTTACTCCGGAGAAGTGCACAGCACACACAGAACGCAACAAAGGTACGCTGCCTACAACCGCTTACTCCCCCAGCCAGCGTCTCTCAAGTTATAGGAAGGACTGTGTCAGTTCAAAACCCTTCTTCCTTCTGGGCTGCATCTCCAACCAACACAGGCTGCTCAAAACAATGCCCTCAACCCATATCCATCCTTAGATCTAATGCGAATCATATTTAAGACACGAGGAATGAAATAAATGGACTTCACTGATTTCCCCTTAAGTCTAAAATTAAATTTGCCAGCAATTACCAGTCAGGCACCCGGCAGCGGGGACGTCACCGTACGACATGTTGAGGCCCGCCAGCGGAGACAGCTCAAGGAAAGGCTCGTCATCAAGGAGCAACTTCAGGCGCTCGCGAACAAACAGCTTCTTGTTTCTCTGGGTATGACGCAAGATGGCATTTTCTCCCCCTCCTTTGCTGACCGTTTCTAGCAATTCTGAGTATCTGCAGTCAATGAAAACCACCTTTACTTACCAAGTTTAACAGACTGAACACAGTACTTAAATGCACACTCTTCATATAAACGGTATGGGAATGAAGGTGAAGTCACATTTTTGGATCGTTGCTTCTTACAAAATGCAGTAAAAATCAAAGGTTTGTTATCTAAAGCAAGCATTTTAGTTTAGTTCTTCAAAATTGCCTTACAAAGACAGAAAAATAAGTGAAATGCTACAAATATTCTACCTGCATTTATATTCACAGCTGGCAGATGCTATCAAACCTACACCCTCCTCTGGGTGTCGCCCACAAACACCCAACACCCAGTATTTCACAATATACGATCACACTTAATCTCTGCCTGCGACCCCATGAGCAGAGTGCCAACCGTCAGAGACCCACACCGACTTTGAGAGATACTGCCTGACAGCGTTACCCTGCAAACCTGCAGCTATTAATACGGCTACCAGAATTTGCTAGTCCTGGTTCAGTGTGGGCATTCACCTTTGTGTCACAGAACCACAGAATCACAGAATGTCAGAGGTTGGAAGGGACCTCAAAGATCATCTAGTCCAATCCCCTGCCAGAGCAGGGTCACCTACAGTAGGTCACACAGGAACGCATCCAGGCGAGTTTTGAATCCCTCCAAAGAAGGAGACTCCACAACCTCCCTGGACAGCCTGTGTCAGGGCTCTGGCACCCTCACAGGGAAAAAGTTTTTTCTAATATTTTTGTGGAACATCCTATGTTTCAACTTGCACCCGTTGCCCCTTGTCCTGTCATTGGACACCGCTGAAAAGAGCCTGGCTCCGTCCTCCTGACACTCCCCCTTGACATATTTATAAACATTTATGAGGTCACCCCTCAGCCTCCTCTTGTCCAAGCTAAAGAGACCCAGCTCCTTCGGCCTTTCCTCATCCGGGAGATGCTCCACTTCCTCCATCATCTTCGTGGCTCTGCGCTGGACTCTCTCAAGCAGTTCCCTGTCTCTCTTGAGCTGAGAACTGGACACAGAACTGGACACAATATTCCAGATGCGGCCTCACCAGGGCAGAGTAGAGGGGCAGGAGGACATATCTTGACCTACTTGCTACTCCCCTTCTAACACACCCCAGGATGCCATTGGCCTTCTTGGCCACGAGGGCACATTGCTGGCTCATGCCCATCCTGCTGCCCACCAGCACCCCCAGGTCCCTTTCCCCTGCGCTGCTCTCCAGCAGGGCAGTCCCCAACCTGTACTGGCACATGGGGTTGTTCTTTCCCAAGTGCAAAACTCTACACCTGCCCTTGTTGAACCGCATAAGATTTCTCCCTGCCCAGTCCTCCAGCCTGTCCAGGTCTCTCTGAATGGCAGCACAGCCTTCTAGTGTGTCAAGCACTCCTCCCAATTTTGTATCATCAGCAAACTTGCTGATAACGTTCTCTAATCCCTCGTCCAGGTCATTGATGAATATATTGAGAATATATTGATGAATACATTAAAAAGCACCTGCCTGAGCACTGACCCAGGTACTCCAGTGAAGAATCTATCCAAGGCCTTCCCCCTTCAGTTACCATCAACACGTTTTTCTCACAGGCCTAAAGTACACTCTGCAGCACGGAAAACACACTTTAAAGGTAGTAACTACTGCGGTGTCACCGCAATCGTCAAGAGAGGAATGTCATTGTCACGGTAGCATCAGGTAGACAAAACAAGTTGAATAAGCTGTAAGCAAACAGTATCTCAGATAATTACGGTCTTAAATAAATCAAGTTCCTCATTTACTTGAAGTAAAATATTTTTGGCCAAGATGGATCATCTTTAATTAAAAATACCGTCTGACATAACTATTTTACACAGCACTCTGTATGTGATTCCACTACCTTATTGTGGCTTCCTGCAGACTGCAGAGATTGAAAAGCCTCGGGAGAGAAAAGCTACAGATTTTTAATAATGTTGTAAATGCCACCACAGGAGGGCACAGTGTGTTTGCCATTGCTTTGCTTCCAGCTCGTGTATCACTCCCATGAACAAAAGGCACACGAATTTTTGCCATCTGATCTTTAAGGGCCAACACATAAAATGCATTTTCCTTCTTTTACTGGTGAATCGTGCTTAATGGCAATAACTGCCACCTACTTTTGCAGAGGGGATCTGTAAAGACACGAGCCACCATTTATGTGTTTGCATTTGAAATCAAACACGAAACAGATTTTATGAAGGTCTAGAAAGAACAGTTGCATGGCGCTATTTTAAATACAGCCTGCACCCAGGTTTAGGCACTTCAGGTGTCTCTTTTGGGGGAGGCTGAAAATTTTAAGTGCTGATCCTTGTAAAATTCACTCTGCCCAAGAAAAGACCTGCCAGGATGGTTAGATAAAAAACACTTTAAAAAAAAACAAACCCAAACCTCTGGGCTTTTTAATTACTGTCCTTCCTACACCAGAAGTCCCTAAAAGCACTTGTAAAGTAACTTTGACGCCGTCTCGCGAGCAGCAAAACACCACAAAGGAAAACGACAGTTTATTACCTTTTAATAACAGCCTCACTGTTCCTTAAATTTTCTTCGAACACATGACGGTACACAGACGGGATACGTCCCTCTAAAACAGGGTAAGCTTTCGCGTACCTCCTGTATTTTTCTTTACTACTTACTAAACGGCGGGGGAGCACGTCGCCCGTCCTTTTCCACCCCCGTCGGCAAAAACCTCGAATTTCCCTTCGTAACAGCCGGTTTAAGGTGGGCAAGCCCGGGAGAAGCAGGGAGGAGGCGGCGCTCCACATGACCTCGAAGAACTGAAAGGAGAAAAGGAACGCCGTTTTATCGCCTTAAAACGTTCCCTCGCTTGAGCGGCCCTGAGGGGAGACCGCCCGTTCCCGCCTCGCCCGCGCTACAGCAGCCCCCTGAGGAGGCGGCCGCCTCCTCAGGGGGCTGCTGTAGCGCGGGCGAGGCGGGAACGGGCCCAACCGGGCTCTGCGAGCTCTACTCCCCTCAGATCCCGTTCCCGGGACACCCAGCGTGGAACTCGGCGAGGGGAGGACTCCCCGATTTCCCCCCGCCCCGCCTTGTCCTCCCTCCTTCCCCGCTGCCCGTCCCGCTCCCCCTCGCCCGAGCCTCACGCTGAGGGAGCAGCCGCCGCCGAGCCGTTCCGCTGCGGGCCCGCCTCTCGGGGTTGTCCTCTGCCCTCGGGGTGTCCCGGCATGGCGGTTGTCTCCTCCCCTGCAGCCCAGAAGGAGACGGGGCAGGGTTTTGCTCGGGCACGGTTGTCCCTCGGCTCGGCGTCAGCCCTGGGTCCCCTCAGGGAGCGGTTTCTCCCCTCAGGGAGCGGTTTCTCCTCCCTTCCCGCCGCCTCAGCCCCCTCTGAGGGCCCCGTTGTGGGACAGTCCCGGTCAGAAAGGGCTAAATGTGACAAAAACAACAGAGGGCATCGCCGCCTTAAGAAATAAGCGCAGTTTTGATTTGTGGACAGGCTGTTGGGCAATACAAAATGTTACAGGCCCAGCTGCAGCCTCGAAAATAATACACTCGTGCTTCGCTCAGCCTCAAGGGCAAGATGGCCACAAAATACCTCCTTTTTGGCGTTCGTCTTTGACACAGCATGTTGCATGGCCTGCAGACAACGCGGCTGGGTCCTTGCAGACAATATTTTAGAGGTCTTTTCCAACCGTGGTGGTTTTATGATTTTGAGGGGTGCCGTCCCCTCCAAGCAGTCGTGAGCCGTTCAAAGCTGTGACTGCTCAGTCAAAATGCCTAAACGCCTTCTAATTAATTTTGTCATTTAAACATGAACATTAATTTGATTTTGTTTTTTCTTTCCGTACCTCATCCTATCCCTGGGCTGCTTCAGTCGCTTGGCTATTGTTAGCCGCAGCGTAACCTTCTAGAAATTACGGCGTGTTGCCTTTCAGCAACTTCATTAAAATGCGTTCCTGCCGGAGAGCTCTTTATCCATACATATTAATAAGGCTTTGTAGAGATAATTAAGCAATGACTAATATGTCCATGCATGTAAGTATCCAGCATAGGCAAGAGAAAGAATTTGTGGATAAATAAGTTGTACATGTTAACTAAAAAATCTTGACGATAGTAATTAAGATTTGCTGAGCTATACTAATTTTTTTTTTTTTTTCCTTTTATGCTTCAAGCAGGTAGTACTGTCTTTGATGCTGTGCTCACTCGTATCAAGAAGCTTGGGTGGATCTCGGGTGGTTTCAGCTGTCCTGGGACCTTCCCCAGCCTGACCCACTGCCCCTGTGGCAGGGAGATGAAGGTGTGTGCTGTCCTGGGTCAGGCAGAAGGAGGCGAGTGGTGGGTATTTGTTACTGATAATGAAACTGTGGAACAAAAAGAACCCCATTCGGATGTGTGTGCAGCCACGGGGATGTTCCCAGCGTGACCCATCTCTGGGGTTTGCACCCTATGGCACCATTCAGGCTGGTTCGGGGCATTCGTGGTGCTGGGTCTTGCTTCTCCCAGTTCACGTCTTCCTTCCTCCCCTAGTGTAACCAGAACTCTTTTCTCCCAACAGTCTGAGAAACTCATAAAGATGAGAGACGGGAGACGCTTTGCAGCTTTATATAGGTCTTTTGCCTTTCCCCGTAGGATTTTATGTGAATTTTTGTGCTCTCTGTGGTGCAGGTGATAACGGGGAAGAAAAGAGTGGTGACAGAAATTCATGTAAAGTAGGGGAATATATTTGAGAAGGTCTGAACATCAAAAAGGTGTTGATGGTAGTGAGAATGCTGGGTGCTCAGCTTCCTGGAAAAGGAATTGCTGATGAAAATGCTTGAGTATGTATTTGAAGTGAGATTTGGGCCTCCTGTTGTTTCTGGGTTTTATTTTTAAGTTGACCCATATATCATTTCCCTGGATTCATAAGATCTTTAGACTCCCTTCAATGAATGTATTGGAGGGACCGCTGCTCAATTACAATTTTCATGCTTCTTATTTCATTTTCCGTGATTAAGTATTAGACTTTCATAAGATACATTATCTCTAAAATGCTAGCGTTGCATAGCGATTTCGTTGTATGTGATCTTAATTTGCGGATTTTACCTTTTTGCAGTGAATATATTGTCTTCTATTAGTTTACAGGTCTTCCAGTAGAGAGAATCAGTCTTCACAGTCAGGGTATGCTATATGTAATACAGGTTGCTTTTATGCAGGCTTAGGAGGGCATTAAACATTCTCATGAAAGCTGAGCACCGCTTGCTCAGAGGAAAGGGAAAAGAAACCCTCTTCACCACATTTCAGCCTCCACATCCATCTAAGCAAATGTTTATCACAAAAGAGAAGGCATCAGTCACCAGTTTTTTGTGCTGGGAGGCAGCCTGGGATAAATAACAAATCCTGTAATTAGGAGCCAATAGATTCTAATTAACTTACATGAGTCCTCAAGCTGAAATCTGGCCTTTCCCACTTGTCATGGCACGGAGCATCCTTTGTTTAATGAACACTGAAGGGAAATCAAGGGAGGTAAGAAAAAAAATGGACGCAGCCTTGTGCGAGTGTTTGAAGTTGTTATTTTAAGTGCTTATTTTAGTGACTTTTGAGCTGAGCGTTTAGAATATACGGAGCAGCATTTAGAAAAGAGGTTAACGTGGTTGCTTACTTTAACATGAGCTGCAGCCCCGCGAGCAAAGATGAGACGTGCCATTTAAGGAACGCTAAGGCTTTGAGTGAAGTTTTCACTCAACTTTATTTAGAAACTTGCTGGAGTGCACCGGATGCTGGGGGAAACCAGAACACACTTTTTGGATTGTCAGACCAAAGGCAGGAAGGTTCCCACAGAACCCTCCTCCTTATGTAGCTTCTGTTTCTTATTTAGATTTTGTTTTTTAATACCCAAGAGCTTTTAGTGGTGTTCGGACAATTGTGGCCTGGAAATTTGTCTAAATTAAAGCAGGTTTTGTTTGTTTACTTAGAAGTGCTAACAGACTCAGACAGGCCTACAGCATTTTTCAGGGCTTATGTCACTTTAAAATAGATTCAATTGATTCAAAACAAATTAGACCAAAAAAAGTAATTTTCTTTGCCCACTTGATGTATTTGCCTCTATACAAAAGGAGCAGTTGAGCCTTGACAGGTATGCTGAGCGTGATATCTGGATTTGATATGAAATGTTAAGAAGCTTATTTTAGTTGCTGGAAGATACAAGAGAACCCGAGGAGTTAAATGAACTGGTCCGAAGATGTGAGACTGAATGTGCGAGAAGTTGGGAGCCAGATCCTCAGCTAACCTAAGTAAATGTAAGTTCCACTGAGGGTATATCAATGAGGAGTTTCTCTTATACTGTTTAGCTTCTTATTCAGGATGATAGGAGATTTTATGCATCCACGCAGAAAGAGAGATTGACATTCTGAGAGTTTTTAGGACTTTATCTCTCAACTGAAAAGACTAGGCCTACACATGCATTTGGAATACTTTAAAAAAGACATTCCCAAACGAGTGAAGTCCTATGCAGCTCTGTTCACACGTGGAAACTCTTCTGCCTCATGCTCTTCTCCTCTTCTAAAAATATTGGAAGACCAAACTCCTGGGAGAGGTGAAAAGGGTTGAGGGAGAGGTGTGAGAGTGACAGCCTGGTTTATGGCTGTTGGATTTGGCATTTGTCTCTTGCCACAAGAGCTTACAAAACTGTGAATAATTACATAATAATTACAATTGTGAAAACAGCTCATTTGGAGAAGACAAGGAGTGTTTACACTTGTTTCCACTGCTGAAAGATGTGAGGTTCTGATTTGTCGTACTCCTGCAAAAATGCACAGAAGGAAAAAAGCAGAGTTATATTCCAGTTAAAGCGTAACCTAATAGTGTGTACAATTTCCCATTGCAGGACCAGAGTCTGTCCTGAGTTGCCCTGGCGAGAGCTGAAGAAAACAGAATCCAGGTAACTGGTGGTGATACCCAGATCAAAAGAAAATAAATTTGACTTTCATGGGTTGAAATGGTAGATTGGGAAGTCAGGTGTTGATTTTACCTATACTGTTATCTGAGATCACTGAATGGCTTCTGAAAGAAATGGTTTATGTTTTTGATATGCCACAACTGCATCAAGATTTGTTACTTCCTCCATTCTAAAGTCCTAATCTGAAGTCGTCTGAAAGCTTTTTATTGGCTAGAGGAGATGGAGATTCAATTGCAAATAGTTAGCTTGCTTGCGGATATTTTATTCTAGGAAAGTGCTGATTGATTTATTCTCCTGTGCAAATGCTTGGCGATGAGTGGTGACACCAAAGCCTCAGTCTGTGTTCGACTGCTTACAGTCCCTTGAACATGGTTTTGTAAGGCCATTTCTAGCTAGTAATTGGTAACTGGATGTGGTCAGGGTAGTTAGATAAACATACAGAGGAAGGGGATGACTCACTAAGTAAATATAATATTGATGCTGTAGGAACTGCTGTTACGTGCAGCACATTTGTGGCAGATGTGACGTATTTGTTTTCTGTTGTTGGGAAAATGTTACTTGAAAGAAGGATCGAGTCTAAATGCGTAGTTCCAAACCTGCATCTCCACACCTTCCTCATGGGTATGTTGCCTCCCTTTAGACTTAACCAGTTGTCAGCTTTTAATGTACCCCACTTCTTTTTGAATGTACCCTGCTTTTTCTAATGTATCCCCTAGTCTGAGGTCGTATCAGAGAAGTTTCCATTGCTGTAAATGTCAGTGTATTTGCATCATTAAAAGCCCTAAACTAGATGGTCTACATTGATGTAAAAAGACATTTATGCCAGTGAAACAACATTATAGTTGTTAGTGGAGCACGTTGACAGTGTCTGTTGCCAATTTTTGCAGCCATGTAACATAGGAAGGAATAAAAATACCACTTAACTGTGACTTGCGGGCCACATGAAGAGGACCAGAGCGCTATAGTAGCAAAATCACAAAGAAAAGCCCTGCAAGTAGAACTATGATCTTATTGCAATTACAGAGACGTGGTGGGACAGCTCACATAACTGGAATGTGGGCCTTGATGGTTATGTTCTTTTTAGGAAAGACAGGTCGATGAGGCGAGGTGGGGGAGTTGCTCTGTATGTGAGAGAGCAACTGGAGTGTATTGAGATCCATCTAGGGGCAGATGAGGAGCAAGTAGAGAGTTTATGGGTAAGAATTAAGGGGCAGGCTAGCTTAGGTGATACTGTGGTGGGTGTCTACTATAGACCACCTGATCAGGAGGAGGAAGTTGATGAGGCCTTTTACAGGCAGATGACAGCAGCCTCTCAGTCCCAGGCCCTGGTTCTCATGGGGGATTTCAACTACCCAGATGTTTGCTGGAAGTCCCACACAGCCAGCCATCCTCAGTCCAGGAGGTTCCTCCAGTGCATCGATGATAACTTTTTGATGCAAATGGTGGATGAGCCAACCAGGAGAGGAGCGCTGCTGGACCTTGTGTTCACCAACAAGGAAGGTCTGGTTGAAGCAGTGAAGGTTGAGGGCAACCTTGGCTGCAGCGACCATGAGATAGTGGAGTTCAGGATCCTGTGCGGTAAAAACAGAATAGCAAGCAGGATCGCAACTCTGGGCTTCAGAAGGGCCAACTTTGGCCTCTTCAAGCAATTGCTGGGGGATACCCCTTGGGACAGGGAGCTGCAAGGTAAAGGGGCCCAAGAGAGTTGGTTGGCATTCAAAGACCACTTCTTTGAGGCTCAGGATCAGTGCATCCCATCAGGTAGGAAATCAAGAAAGAGATCCAGGAGACCTGCTTGGTTAACCAGGGATCTGCTGGGCAGACTCAGGTGGAAAGGGAGGGTGTTTAAATTGTGGAAGGAAGGGCTGGCCACTTGGGTGGAGTACAGGGCAGCTGTCAGGGAGTGCAGGGAGGCAATCAGAAAAGCTAAAGCCTCCTTGGAGTTAAAACTTGCAAGGGAGGTCAAAGACAACAGAAAGGGCTTCTTCAAATACATTGCTGACAAAACTAATACTAGAGGCAATGTAGGCCCTCTGTTGAATGAGGTGGGTGTCCTGGAGACAGAGGACAGAAAGAAGGCAGAGTTGCTGAATGCCTTCTTTGCCTCTGTCTACACTGTTGGAGACCGTCCTCAGGAGCCTCAGTCCCCTGAGGCCCCAGAGGAAGTCATGACAAAGGAGGAGTCTGCCCTGATTGATGAGGAGTGGGTTAAGGATCAGTTTGAACACTTGGACATTCATAAATCCATGGGCCCTGATGGGATGCACCCACGGGTGCTGAGGGAGCTGGCGGGAGTCATTGCCAGGCCACTCTCCATCATCTTTGGTAAGTCATGGGTAACAGGTGAGGTGCCTGAAGACTGGAGGAAAGCAAATGTCACTCCAGTCTATAAGAAGGGCAGGAAGGATGACCCGAGTAACTACAGACCGGTCAGCCTCACCTCCATCCCTGGAAAGGTGATGGAACATCTTATCCTTGACGCTGTCTCTAGGCATATCAAGGATAAGAAGGTTATTAGGAGCAGTCAGCATGGCTTTGCCAAGGGAAAGTCATGTTTGACCAACCTGATAGCCTTTTACGAAGACATAACCAGGTGGATGGATGGTGGCCATGCAGTGGACGTGGTCTACCTGGACATCAGCAAGGCCTTTGACACCGTCTCCCACAGCATCCTCATAGGTAAACTGAGGAAGTGTGGTCTGGATGACCAAGTAGTGAGGTGGGTCGAGAACTGGTTGAAGGGAAGAAGCCAGAGGGTTGTGGTCAATGGGGCTGAGTCTGGCTGGATGCCTGTGTCTAGTGGGGTCCCTCAGGGGTCAGTGCTTGGGCCGGTGCTGTTTAATATATTCATCAATGATCTGGATGAGGGATTAGAGAATGTTGTCAGCAAGTTTGCTGATGATACGAAGTTGGGAGGAGTGGTTGACACACCAGAAGGCTGTGCAGCCATTCAGAGAGACCTAGACAGGCTGGAGGGCTGGGCGGGGAGAAATCTTATGAAGTTTAATAAGGGCAAGTGTAGAGTTTTGCACTTGGGAAAAAATAACCCCATGTGCCAATATAGGTTGGGGACTGCCCTGCTGGAGAGCAGTGCAGGGGAAAAGGACCTGGGGGTTCTAGTGGACAGCAGGATGACCATGAGCCAGCAATGTGCCCTCGTGGCCAAGAAGGCCAATGGCATCCTGGGGTGTATTAGAAGGGGAGTAGCAAGTAGGTCAAGAGAGGTCCTCCTGCCCCTCTACTCTGCCCTGGTGAGGCCACATCTGGAATATTGTGTCCAGTTCTGGGCCCCTCAGTTCAAGAAGGACAGGGAGCTGCTTGAGAGAGTCCAGCGTAGAGCCACAAAGATGGTGAAGGGAGTGGAGCATCTCCCGGATGAGGAAAGGCTGAAGGAGCTGGATCTCTTTAGCTTGGAGAAGAGGAGGCTGAGGGGTGACCTCATTAATGTTTATAAATATGTCAAGGGGGAATGTCAGGAGGATGGAGCCAGGCTCTTTTCAGCAGCGTCCACTGACAAGACAAGGGGCAATGGGTGGAAGCTGGAAAACAGGAGGTTCCAGAAAAATATGAGGAAAAATTTTTTTACTGTGAGGGTGACAGAGCACTGGAACATGCTGCCCAGGGAGGTTGTGGAGTCTCCTTCTCTGGAGACTTTCAAAACCCGCCTGGACGCGTTCCTGTGCGCTCTACTGTAGGTGATCCTGCTCTGGCAGGGGGGTTGGACTAGATGATCTTTAAGGTCCCTTCCAACCTTTAACATTCTGTGATTCTGTGATTCTGTGAAGTAGTTTTCTGTCCTCTCTGCACGTTTTTGGGATCTTGGTGGGTCTGCTGAATCTGCTTGAAGACGCTTGTGTTCTTTGTGGGTGCTCAGGCTGGGCCACCCCATTCGGCAGCACCCCTAATTAAATGTTTGATCACCCTGTTGCAACCAACGTCTATATGTGATGTGTGTATATATGCAGGTGTGCTGAAATTAATTCTCCAGTCACTTAGTGATTTTTTTAATTTTTAATAAAAAATCTTTGTTCAGGAGAAAGAAGGATCAAAACTTTGTTCAGAAGTGTGGTTAGTACATTCCCTTTGTGTGTGTGCATGCACATGCCTGCACCTAACTCACAATTTTGAGCCCCCGTTTCCACAATGCTTGGTCCCACCTGGTTGCAGCAGCAGAGTCCTCGGCAAAGGTGGATTGTTTTGAAATCATGGCAGACATTTTTTTTGAAGAAAAATTCCTCATGTCTGAACTTTGAACTCTGTGAGATTTGCCACGGTTTGTTGAAGATCTCTGCCTTGAATTTTGGCATGGACATTCAGCAAGGAATTGAGTATTAAGCAATAATACATAGAGGATTATGTAAGCTATTGCTGGGCAAACTATTGCAGTGATGCCATAAAATCCTTCTCCAGTTACTGCTTTCCTGATCCACTTGATGTGAAATGTTACCTTGACTACTTCTTACTATTACCACGAAAGCCACAGAGGTTTCTTCTTGCTGCTACTTGTTTTGTCAAAGATCCGGTAATTGTTAACATGTGAATTAACATTGTGACATAACAGAAGAACAGAGTGCACAGACAACGATAAGAAGTGGTGCTCTGAAAAGCCCCTTTAACATTTACGTCTGTGGCAAGCATCCGGGCTAGGAAACCACGGTCTTGAAGAAGCAATGAAGTTACACATCTAAGTAGCTTATATTTCTCCCACTGGTAACAACCTGTGTGAATATTTACAACTCAAATGGAAACATAATAAAAAATGAATAATCATCGCAGATCCTGTGATGCATTGCTGATGGTTTTTTTTATATCTTTGCAGCGAATTCTGTTGTATCTTCATACTGGAATGGTTTTATACCTGGTTTGAATGTACTCCCTTGCAAAATTTCATTGTGCTACACTGCTTTGTTACAGTTTTAGTTATTGGTAATGTATTTAGCTTCATTTGGTGCCCTACAAATTAGCTATGTGGCCCACGACGTTGATTGAGAAACACAGTCAACAACTAACGGCACCAGAAAAAGAATAAAAAAGAAAAATCAAAGTCAAAACACCCTCTAAGGTCTTAAGGTACATTTTAAAAGATTGAGGGAAAGGTTTAGAATTCTCCAGCCTGCTGTGGGCTACCTCTCCTATACAAGCTAGTGAATTACTTGGATCATCTTCCCTCTCATGTCCTGGACTTCATTGAGCTGTAGTGTGAGAAACATGTATTCAACAACTGCAGGCGCCGACGCTGCGGGGGAGCTCTTCAGCTGGGCTGGAAAGTGAGGACTGTAAGATTCTCAGAGATTGTTCAATACAGCCGTTAAAACACAGCGATGGATAAAGCCTTCCTGAAACTTCTAAGTCACTGAACAGATCTTTTGATTCAAAATCTTTTTGAACTAGGGTCACCTATGGTTCCTTTGCAGCTCGCAGCCTCACTTTTGCATAAAAGAGGCCTTCAAATTTTGCCTATTTTGTCTGACAAGATCCTTTTTTTTCAACATTCATCCTTCATGACCACAATTTAATCATTTAAGATGACAAAAAACTGCCTAACAGTGGGTTCTCAATTTTAACGGAGTCATTTTTAGTTGGTAATAAAGTAAAAAAGGAACACAGACTTTTAAACTGGAAGCACCTTGATGCTTTGAAGAAGCCATTCTGGATAACTTAGTGAGCTAATGAAATGGAAGGAAATTTAAATTTTGTTCTTGTGAGGCACTTTAATCCAGTGTTTGTAACGACACTGTGAAAGCAGGGCTGGGAGTGAAAGAGCGCTGTAGCTAGAAGTGGAAACTTGCTGGTCCCAGACCTGTCCCTGCTGTGTGACAGTAAGCACACCGCTTCGTTGCACTCTCTCGGTCTCCTCTGGTTTTGATGCAGGGACAAGCGGTGCCTGTGGGTAAGGCAGAACATGTAGTAGGGAAGAGACAAGACCAGGTTTTCTGCTGGCGAGTGGCACTGAGCGCTTCCTGTGGCAGATGGAGCTGGGGGACTGAGCGGGGAGTCCTTTGCCCCTCCAGTAAATGCACTGATGACCTGAGAGTCACTGTGACCAGAGAGCTTGGAAATGTTCGTGGAAAGGGTATTACAGAAAGCCAAGAAACCACGGCTGAGAGATGCACTTAAGCAGAGAGAATTTTTCCACAAAAACCTCAAAGAGATTTCCAGTTGTAATGTTTTTAGCTTTAAAATTATAATCCAACTTTTTCATTTTTAGGTTGTTGACCATTCTCCTCTTGACTCAGCGGAACAGCAGCAGCATATTCAACAGCTTCATTAATGCCAGAGCAATAATTACCTACTGCAGGGGCAGCTACAACACCAGGAATTTTTATGCCAAAGCTGCAGTAGCATTCTGATTCTTCAGGACTCGGAAGTAACATTTGTAAAGTTAGTGAAAAGGAGTATATAATCTGAATCTAAACCAATACCAGTACATTAAAAAAGAGAAAATGGGAGCTTGTGAGCTAGCTTACATGACATGGGGTTAATTACAGCTGCGCAGAGTAACAGTTTAACCACCCACCACTGAAAAGACTAAGGCAAAAGTGCAAGCTGTTGGCTGGGCTGAGTAATTAATCCACAGAGAATGAGTTTGCTCTCTCTTACATTGATTTGAATTATAACAGTATTTGAAATTATGCCCTTTCGTTTCTTTCCTTGCTACAACATGATCCCAAGTTATCTGCTGTGACTTTTTTCAGTGCAGTATTTTGAACTGTGTGTTTCATATTTTTAATTGGCCAAGTAATTCAGGTGCCCATTTCTGGGGCTTGGTGATTATTGATTGTGTTTATTGCATTTATATATATAATGTAATAATAAATGTAATAAATGTAATTTATATATGTAAATATTACACATATATATAAATGTAATACATAAATATTCTCAGATTTGTCATACCAGATTTTGAAACATGCAAAAAACAATAACAAAGCTGAAGTAAACAAAACTTACAAAGCTTGGCAGTATTTGCTGATTTACAGATGACAGAGATTGCTAGTGATGTGTGAATCATACAAGTGGGAAAAACAGATCATACGTCACATTTCCTTCCTCTGGATCTTGAAAACAGAAACTGGAGCTGGCTCGAGGGCGCACTGCAAGAAAATGCGTGTCTCTTTCTAGAGGAACTTACCTGGGGAAACAAAGAGAAAGCTGGGAAACTTTGTGTATACTTACAAACTCTTTTCGTCTTAATTATGAGCCTCTGAGACCATACAATTTAGCGAAGCATCAGTGATGTTATTCTATAGCAAGGCCTGTATAATCATAGTTAGAATTCACATGTACGGTTTCCCGTGGGTACCTGGTTAATCAGTCGTAGTGACTTTTTCACAGAATCACAGAATAGTCGGAAGGGACTTCTGGAGCTCATCTAGTCCAACCCCCCCGCCAGAGCAGGACTGGTTTCTGAAGTGTAACACTTCCAGAGCCTTCCCACCATTCTGCCTGTGTTTGGTTTCATTTTTAAAATTACACTTTAATTTGATATTTAGTTATTGCCCAGCCTGGAAAGCAGGAGGGAGCCGGGGTGGGGGGTTAGGGGCTGCAGCTGGACCGACCACAAGGCCTCGCACCCTGGCGCTTACCGGTCTTCACCCTCAGATCACCCATTGCGTTGGAATTAAGCTGCCTTTGTGCTCGCAAGACCTTGGCTTAAGCATTATTTATGCCTTTCCTTCTGATGTGGCTCATCTGCATAGAACTCAGCTAGGGAAGTCGAGGCATGCTTTATGAATCTCCTGTAAACCTACACAGCAGTGTGAAGTTCTCCTCTGCACTCACTCCCTGTTGCACATGCAGAAAAGACCCGTGGATGTGGGTAGCGAGGAGGCGAGGGGCTTTCATGCCCTGGCCCATTACATCACTTCGGTGCTGTCGGCTGGTTATTTGCTCTCTATATCACTTTCCCCCAGGGGGTTCAAAGAAATCAGCAAATCTCCCCCAGCAGAGCTACGAATCCCTTGCCCAATTCATTCAGGCGCAGCGGGAGCAGCCGGGGATTAATCAGAGGGGGAATGCTGCGAATTCCTGCCTGCTCTTTCTTTCCTCAGCGCAGCTGGTGGCAGTGGACACTGCCAGATGAAAGCGGGGCTGTCAGCGTCCATCAGCCCGGCTCCTGCGGCCACATTCCAGGGGACAGACTGGCCCAGTTCCGGACCCTCTGCCAGGTTAGATGTGGGAAGAATCCAAATTCAAGCACAACCTCGCTCTCCCGGCTTTCGATCTGGTTTTCAGAGTTACCAAATTCTCTAAGGCAAAATTAGAGTGGAGATAGTTTTGAATGTTAGGCCATCATAGAAACTGGGGACAGGAGAGTTTATCTACAGCCCATCTTCTTGCCATTTCATAGTTCTCTTTCTGATGTTAAATTTCCTAAAAGAGGTTTCTGTGATGTAACAGTGAAGCTATTCTTAAGGAGCTTTTTATGGGAATACTGTTTTCTCTAGGGTGTCATTGCTCTGTTACGACTTATTGTTGTAGTTCTCCTCAGTGGTAAAATACCCACTGATAGAGCTGAATTTTTCCTTTTTTTTCTTCACAGAATCCCACTGTAGGTATTAATCATCTCCAGCCCCCACCATGTTGTCCATGTTACGTAGCTGTACTGTGATCATACATAGGAGTCACTGGGTGGGAGCATATTTATTGGAGGAGTGCTCCACTGCATTACAAACAGTAAACAAGTATCAGAAATACTGCAAAAAATAAATATTAAAACAGCACAGCATGCAGCAGCAGCCCAGCAGCCTCACAGCTATGTCTTACCGTAAAATAGCGCGCTCGTTAGGTCTGTGGGGTTGTCTGAAACGTGTCCCTCCAGGTTTCCTCCCTTGAAGAAAGCGATCCCCAGTAATCCTCTGCTGTGCCGACCGCCAGTGATCTGCCACAGCCCAGGCAGCATCAGCCAGCAGAAACATTTTCTGTGCAATAGTGATGGCCTGTGAAAAATGTTAAGGAAGAGGGAAAAAAAATGGAAACCCTTTCTTTTAAGACAATTTAAGGTCAAGGGCCAGCCTGTGCCAAGACTAGTCAGAAATGTGGTGAAAACTAACACGCAATCTTTTATGAAGATGAGAACAATTTTTTTAAATATAATTTACAATACTATTGATCAAATCATGATTACATATGATTTTAAGCAGTAGTATACTCATGTTCAGAGTCTTTATTTGGAAATTTGGGATTTGGGGATTCATTTACATTTTGACACATAATTCCTAAACCCCTAATTCTCTTTCCTTGCTGTTTGCCATTCTGCAGTTATTTTTTTCTTTCTTTTTCTTTATTTGGAAGGCCATTTCAGGTCCATTTCAGCACCTCTCTTGGCAGAATTTACCATGTGGCCATGTGTACAGTTATGCCAGGGTGGCACCAGGCTGAGCAAAAGCAACTGGAGATGGTAAAGAGCTGTGCCTTAAGGCAGTGCCACCACTGAAAACTGCGTCACGAAACACATCCCAGGGGGAGGGAGTGGAAAAATGAGCGTGGCAATGCAGATGAATGACACGGGGGAAGAAATTCGGAAATCACCATTGCAGCTGGAAAAATCATACTTTCATGCTTTTCTACTGTATCCTCCATGTCCTCAGGCTCCTGAGCTTTGGATGCGAAGAGCTGAACAGGCCTACTTACTATTCAGTACCTTTTCATGCTTTTCTGTGATTCTCAGAATATATTTGTCTTGGACATGTGTATGTAAAAATCTGTTATTTTAGGGTTTTTTCCTTTCTGACCAAAAGCCTGTATTCCTTCCTACTAGTGAAGACTTGGTGGAGACTAAATAGGCATTGTTTAAACACTTCCCGTCTAGCTCCACTGGGATACTTCAATCTGACTTGCTAAAGAGAAAAAAAAAAGATTAAACGTTTTTGAGTGGCTTTTTTTTTTATTTTAGAATACTTGATTCTGACAGTGAAAGCAATTTGTGTGGCTTAACTATGATGCGGACACTTTCCTCCTGTTGTTTGAGTCATACTATCTTATTTTATCCAAGTTCTTAGAAATAACTCTCTAAAAGGTCAATCTTACTTTAGTAATTGAGATTTTGGGGGTTTGGTAGGAACAACCTAGTTCTGAATAATTAACCTGGGCAGCATGTTATTCTAGGAAGAAAAAAATAACTCCTCCGTTTCTGTGCTTTCCTCTTAGACCTCTGCAGAAGTTACTAAGCCCTAGGGTCTCGCTGTGCAGTCGTACAACCCATCTATTTACCCGTCCTGAGAGGTGAGGAATGAGCAGAATGTGTCTGAATTCCTTCTGCGCAGGATAGCTGAGCTGGGGGTAATAATTTACTGCAGATACAGACCGACAATAAATTAGTACGCCCCCAAAAGTCTGGAAGAAACAGAGGAGGAGCAGTGACTCATTTCTGAGTCATAGAGCCTCCCCGGATATATCCTGCGATGATGTACTGTATGCACCACTCCTTGATCTGGTCTGTCTCGAAAGGACAACTGAGCCCTCAACAGCCCTGAATATAATTGTGGAAAAATAAATGTTAGCTAGCAGCAATCATTTCTTGGCAGCAGCAGGCTCTATTATGTTTTTGTAAGATCTTCCCTGCGTCAGGTCAGTATTTTGATAAGAAATGGTGAGGAAGAAAATGCGAGGCAGATTGGTTTGGCTGCTCGGTCAGGCTGCAATCAGGAATTGTCGCTCTTCACCCCTTGGCATGAGTTAGAGGAGCTGCTTTGGGAAGTTAAAAGGGATCAACCAGAGATCCCTATGCTGGCAAAGTGGTGGGCAGCCACGTAGCAGCAGGGACAAGGCTCATTGTGCTTTCTCCTCCATTCCTTCTAAAGGTTCTTTCTCCTGAGAGCATTTTCACTGTTGAGCACCGTTTGATGCCTGAGGCTGCAGCTATCTCCCAGCACCCAGCCCCATGCCCATGAATGTCCTTGGGGACCTGTCCTTCTTCTCAGCACCGATTTCTGATGGCAGGGAAGGATGAAGGATTCAGACCTCTGGCACAAACAAGGCGTCTGGTAATCAAAACCATCTGACTTTATATGGGTCTTTTTGAATTGGGTGGAAACCACCACTTGAGAATACCAATTGTACCAGAAGCTCTCTCTGTCAAATAAAAGTCATGGGAGGGATTTGTAGCAGGGACGACAGCAGGAGAGGTATCTGGAAAGCCCTGCAGTATTCCGTGGTTGGGGCTACAGTGTAATTACAGCAACCTCAGGCGCTTGTACAGCACAGCATATAGGAATTGTAAAGCTACTTTAAAGTCGTGGTCCCTGTATTTGCCAAAGCATAAGAATAGAGGGGCTGAAAATCCAGAGTTTAGACTTTTGACAAAATGTTTTCTGAGGCGAGAGCAGTTCTGATTCCTCATAATGTTGTCAGGACTGCTTACGGCATGTTTCCAGCCTAGAGCTGTGTCTGCGTTTGTCCTACCAGGCACCAAAATCAAGTGTTGAACCCCTGTTTATAGAGTGTTTTGGTTGAAGGCGCTTTAATCTCTTTGCAGTAGGAGGTTGTATTTGTTTTCTTTTCTACCTTTCCTTTAGTTCAATCCTTTTGGTTCCGCTTCCACTCTCTTATACAAAGTATAATACTCATTAGACCTTCTGGTGAGCTGATTTAACTCCCTGTCTGACAAGAAACTATTAGCTTTGCAAGATAAAAAGTGCACTTTCTGCTTGGTTAGCAGTTGGAGGGGCTCAACACGTACCAGAGCCAGCACATGATAAGCTTCAGGAATGCCTGGCTGTGAGGAGGAGGAGTGGCTCCTCCCCCTCTGAGGATCAGAAAGCTATCAGATCAGCTCGCTCAATCTCCTGTAACTTCACCCTGAACCTCCCACCATGTTCCAAATTTGAACAGTCAACAGGTTAGGAAAAACTGAACAGGCTTTCAAAGTCGGATGCTGGTGCAGAATGAGGCGACCAGGAAGCTAAAAACAACCACAGGAACTCAACTGACAGTGCAAACGGGCCAGGAGAGTTCTTATTTCTCCTTGTCTGTCTAACAGACCTCTTTTGGCTTACTGTATCTATCTCCTTGTGAAAGTTTCATGAATAATGTATCTTAAGTACATTAAATGTCAGATATTTTGGCAGAGGTTCATCTTAATGACAGTTCTGTTTTAAAGATGACGAATGCCCACTGTAAAAATTTTATTTTCCCTCTTCCTGTTGACTGAGATAGGTATCGATAACAGTCTCAGAAAATGAAGCCTTCAGTCGCTAAATGGTCATAAGCATTAAAAATGTATGTAAAGGAATAAATTTCCTTTATTCCTATTTCTTTTGCACACATCAAATACAGTATACAATGAGAGTTTTGGGATCAAGATCAGTGCTAAGTTTGATCTGAGAAGATCTAATGAAGTAGTTGTAACAGACAGCCTGCTGAACCATACAGTATTGCCAGTAGTGAATACACCTGGACAGAAATACAATATTCATTAGAAATGTCATTGCACAAGAACAGCTATTTATTTCTATGACTTTTCTATCTTTCTGTCAAGTGGGGTCTTGTTTCTTGAGCAATTCTTGCTTCCTGCTGCATGAGCAGCAGTCCTCATTGCACATTCTTAGGCAGTTCTAATCAACCTAATGCAATTAGGCAGTAATAAGCTTTCAGAAACAATACAACAATGTAGCTCAATATTACATATGTATATGTATATATTCAAACAATTACATTAAGCACAGTTTAGGCAGCTTGGCTCCTATTTTTTTTTTTAAATGCCTGAATCCAGAATAAGTTGCAACACCTATAAAAACAGCGGCTACAGACAGACCTTCAGATCAGAATGTTATTCACAACATTAGACTTGTGATCAATATCTGTGAGAGAGTGTTGCTAGAAATAGTCATGCCATGGTAAACGCACACGGGGTTTGCTTCCTGCGAGCTCAGAACAGTTCGTGCCCCAGTCATTCTGCAAAGCTTTTACAGGATTTTGTCTTCAAGTGCGTATAGAAGAACAAAAAAAAATCTTTTGGGTTCTTGGATTGCATAGCAGTGTCATGTACTCACTGAAAGGAAGTGACCGCTGACTCTGTCTTTGCCTTATGAGGTTGTATTTCCATTCCAAGAAGACTCGCACTTATGCAACTAGAAATTAGCAGACTGGAAACAGGAGGCAAGCTTTGCCTGCGTAGGTGCTCCACAGTACGTGGCTGGAGGTTATCAACAAACTTGTCCTCCAGATGCACGTCTCTCTGAACTCAACCATGAAGTTGGTATCCGGATCGGATGCTGCCACCTGGTGTTAGGTGGCACTTTAGGTGACACCCAGACGGGCAGGTGAGGGCCACCCCTGGCCACAGGGCTGTTGCCATCCTGTATCACATAGCAGAGAAGAGTACCAGGGATAAAACTGGCTTGTAAGCCTAGCTGGACTGAAGGATCAGCTGGAGTATCATAGAATGGTTTGGGTTGGAATGGACCTTAAAGATCATCCAGTTCTAACTCCCTTGTGATGGGCAGGGACACCACCCGACCGTGTTGCTCAAAGCCGTGTCCAACCTGGCCTTATCTCCAAATCCACAAAAAGCTGGGTCCATTTCACCATGCTGTCTGCAGCAGCCAGTGAGGAGGAACCCAGCTGTGAAAGTCCTCGGTGCTAGCTCTGGTAGCGGGGAACTGGGATTCTTCTGTCTGGAACAATCTGGCAAATTCTTATTTCATCTTTACCTTCCCAGCGGCAGGCAGCACGGTAGAATGCATTTGCTTTGAGAACACTGATGGATTACACAGCCCTCCTGACTTCCCTGTGTCATAATGTGATATTGATAAAACTGCTTGTCTAGCCTTGCTGTGAATTGGCTTAGAAGGGCTGCAACGATTAACACCCACCAGCCCCCTGTTTATTTTTAACATGGATGAAGTCCTCATCCAGTTCACCCCGCAAAAAACACTCATACAAAAATTTGCACAGCCTCTTGATGAACCGGATGGGAAATCAATCCAGATGGAGAAACGGGGGCTGGACTAGATGATCTTTTGAGGTCCCTTCCAACCCCTAACATTCTGTGATTCTGTGATTTCAAAAGCAAAAAAAATTATCTCCCAACCAGATCAGTTCCTCAGTCTGTGCCAGGCTGTGCGGAAACAGCACAAAGTGCCTCTCAGAGTTACACTTTAAGCAACCCAGCCATTGAGTGCGAGAGGCTGGGTGAGGCTACACCTGGAAGCAATTTGCTCTCCACCTCTTTTTCTTTCTCTCTTTCTTTCTCTGCAGCATGCCTTTTTGCTTGGTTTCACTATACGGCACCACAAATGGCTTTACGAGCATGGAGCAGGGATAATTCACGTGCACAGGGCTGGGAAAAGGAGAGGTTGCTGCTGACAGAGATGTCTTTGAAACCAGAGCCAAGCAATCAGGTAAAATGCTTTCCATCTGCTGATGCCAAGCAGTGTCTTTTACTATTCTCCAAATATTTATGTCCTTGCAAAATACATAAACATTTCACCGGTGGTCTCTTTAGCATTTGCTCCCGGCACTTCATGTGAAGTTGCTGTTTCCGTGCTCCCAAACCTCCTTCAACATGATTAATTCATGCTGGGTGAGCTCCTGGCTTGCCCAACCGAGGCACGTAGCCCCGTAATGCAAGAAACAAACTCAGTCACAGAAGTGACGGCAAGTGGTGACGGGGACGGCTGTGCAGCTGCGTGTTTGCATATCTGCAGTTGAAATTTGCCTCTTCTTATTTGCCTCTTTCCTTCATTCTTTTCCTCCTTCCCCCTTCTCCACTGTGGTTAACGTTGGAATTTGAGGTTTAAAAGGTGCCCGTCTCTGAACTTTCCAAAAGTAACAACAATACAGGAGAAATTTGGGAAGTTAATGTTAGATCTAAATTCAGTTCAGTGTTTCCTCTGCTATTTATTAATAATTTACATGCTTAATGTATCTTCTCATTTTAAAATTCTGAACTCCTCGCTGACCTACACTAGCAAACGCCCTGTCGCATAAGAATTTTCCCAGTTAGGATGAGTAACCGAGGAGCTGAATTAATCAAGATTGTGTGGTCTGTAGCAGCCAGGAGATAAAATTCCCGTGTCCCCGTTACTTCATTTACTTTCTGAAAAAAAAGCCTTCCTTTTCTATTTTTAGAGCTTAGAGGATGGCATGTGCATAGCAAGCTCCATCTAAATAGCACGCTCTCCCAAAAGTTTGCTGTTTTCTTAATGTTCATGAATATTTCAGGAACTCGTGCTAAGAGGTTTCGGTGCATTCCAGGACAATGATTTCAGGTTTCTGTTTTGTCTTAAGAGGAAACGTGGCTTACTGTGACACCCTCTACATGGTTTGCATTATTCTTTTAGACAGGGTTTATTACTATTACAGAATCAGATGTCCTGAAGATATCCTACCTTTCCTTTTTTGTAAGGAGGAGTATATGTACTTCCACATTTCTCCCTATTTTTTGTTCTTGTCATCAATCCTGGATGTGAGATGGGCATCCTTTTTTGGCTGTTGTGAGAGTAGAAATCAATTAATTTTCTTAAGTCACGAGCAACACCAGAGTTAAGGAGTAGAATTTACGTTTCTGGCCCTTTCAGCTCATTTTTTTCCATTGCTTGAACTGGTAAAAACACTTGGATAAAAATTTACAGTGACAGCCATGCACAAGATAACCAAATTAGTCTTTTTACTGTAAAATAACTACAGTGATTTGCATCAGCATATATTGTAGCATTGGGGAAACATTAGCTTAACTGTAGTACAAGTTACATTTAAATATTTAAATGTATAATTTCATTAGTAATCTTCCTTTGCTTACATTGATGCATTTTTCATATACCATACTTAAAAATAATACTCTCTTTAACAAATACATTTGCTGCCTACAAGGTGTATGTTCTCAGCAAACTGAATGAGCACTTAAATAATGAATAAAATCCACGTCAGAATTCAAGATCCATGCTTATACTGATTGCTCTTACTTTAAAGAAATGCCTGATAGCAAACTAAGGAAATTATTCTGATTTAAAAAAAACAGAATGTGAGAGAAACCAATGTTGAAAAGTATCTGGGTCATTCCTTCTTGTAGTAAAAGCAGAGAACTCAAAGAATGCTGAGAGCTCTAGCTAATCTATTGTAACACGACACGAACGTGCCTTACAGCCGATTTAGGTGGGTTTGCACAAACATAAGGAGCTGTTTGTTGGGGCAGCTGAGGCACAGTCACTTTGTCAGCTCTGCGTTTGGGAGCAGATAGGCAGAGAGCTGACTAATAACCCCAACAGCTGGATGCGAGTGGGAATCATTGCGTTCAGATTAGCGACCACAGATTGGTCTTTTCCCCTTAAAACTAGACATCTCTTCCAACAACTATTTTAGACTCTCAGTGAAAAGAGGATCACAAGATTCAGCAGTATGAAGTCCTTTGACCCACACATTAAATACTTTTTGTTATTTAGCTCCGTGAAATGACGCTAGAATGGCCAGAGACAGCAATTTACTGCTGCAGCTATGAGGCCCTGCCCAGGGCCACAGAGCTGTAACTCTTCATAACGGGTGGATTAATCTGTGACAACTGAGGCAGCTATTACTGCCAGCTGCCCTCTTCTGCTGTGGATCACCTCCTTGCAGGTTTGGGATCCATCTGTGCTTCTTGGCCGGCTCCATGTACAACCCAATGTAACGCTGCAGTTTGGAGTCAGGGATAGTTGACACAAATACGTTGGATCGTGAAGCAGGACAGCTGAGGAGCAGAAGGTTCCTTCATGGGGATGTGTATCTACAGGGGTGGAAACCTCCATGGAACACAGCTCACAGCAATAATTGCTTTAGCCACCCCACCTCTAATCATCTGCTCTTGGAATAAAAACCTGCACTTGGGCTCAGATGGAAAATAAGATTAAGAAGAAAACCATTTATCATCCTATATTTTTTTTGCCTAATAGACACACTTTTATTTAAGAGGACAATAAAACCTATCTTTCTAACTCTAATTCAGTCCCCAGTCTGAGGGGCAGCTTGCCTTGATTACGTGGTACTAAATTACTCATCTTGGATATATGCTTCTCTTTATTTTTCTCTGCCAAGAGCCAAAATATGATATTATTTGGCAAGAGAAACGTGTATCTAAAATGTCAAATTACAGCTCATAACTATTACGGGATAGTTTTGGCGATAGCCCTTTGTGATTGTTCCAAAACAGATGTCTCTTTCTAGGAGATCCTTAAAACTAATACATGCTTTATGTGTGGTTTTAGGCGGTATTTTGAGAATGTCTCACAAGGACACTAGCTGGGTGCCTATATTGCCCTAGGTGAAATTGAAATTTCTGACTCCTCAAGACTCCCGAGTCTTTTAGTTGCAGTAACTGGTAATCCTGGGTGTACACACAGTGCAAACATGGAGCATTGCAGATCCTTTTCTACAATAACCAGTATAGCCAACCTACAAAAGTGCACATTGTTTAATGTAACAGAAGAATAAAATGGTAAAATTCTTTCAGATTTGTCCACTTTTTCATCTGATGTTACCACTGGAACTCGATTGAATCTCTCGTGCCTCTGCCTTCTTAATTAACTGATATCAGCTTTTACTAAAATTGAATTAAAGCGTGTTGCTCGGTGTTCTGGTTCTGAAGCAGGTACCACCGTTACAAATGCTCAGCCCACGTGTCCGTGTTCACTTCTCAGGGGACTATGAAAAACAGCTTCTGTTTAAATTCAGCTGCATCTGCTAATTCGGTCTCTGGTGCTAAACATAGGATGGATTGGATTCATGGGAGTATAAAGGCTCAACAGAGAAATGGTAAGAGGCTGTTGGAAAACCTGCTGGAATTTATTCTTTGTATTCAGAACACAGATAGGAGTGACTGAACCATGAAAATTTTACTATAAACAATGGTACAATTCAGCTAGTAGAAGGAATTTACTTTTGCTAATCTTATGGTTCTACAATAGCACTCTGGATATAATTTTAATACAACTTTCCTTGCTTGCTTTTGAGGAGGTTACAGACCTGGAGAAAGGCAGTCTCCCGGGACGAATGGATGCCTGAAGCTATTTTGACGTTTCCCTGCTCCAGCATGTGGTGCCTGCTGAACTGTGCAATTCCTTGAAGGCCCCTAACCCAACCGCGCCGTGTTTGAGCTGGTATCGGTGATGTCCGTTACTGGAGCGGATGAAAACGCAGACATGTAGGTAGAGAAATACCAGAATGGAATGGTCTTTGTAAAGGAAAGCCATGATGTTAGGGTAGATGCCAGAAGCAGGAAGTTTGGATAGGGTTTGATGTGGAGGTTTGACACAAGGCAAGAAGTCCTACCAGAGGTGGTAAAAGCCATTGCAGAAGTTTGGTGCGAGGTGGGAGATTCAGCCTGATGGACGGTAGCTGTGGAACAGCTCAGCTTTAGAGAGAGTCCTAAGAGGAAATAAAAGGGCAAAGCTCTGAGTTTGCATTTCCACGAGGGCTGAGAAGAGGCAAGAAGGACTGGCAAAATAGCCTATAGGAAGGTTGCTGAGCACAACTTTGGCTGACAATGCGTGGTCTGCTGCACGCCAATGGCTTGTCAAAAATATCAGGGATGCCATTTGAATTGGGACAGCGAATTTACACCAGGCAAGCATGGTTTTTTGCCAGTTACTGTTTCGCTAGGGATTAGCGAAACCTTCCGAGTGACCTCAGTTATGTGGCTTTTGAGCTGTGGCTCTTTTTAAATGGATTTTGTAGAGGTGGGAGGTAGTTTTTGGGGGATGGGGTGTGTTGAGAGTGGTTTTGATGAGAGAAGGCTTTAGGGCCTCCAGGTGATTACTTATTCAAATAGAAGGATTCAAGCAGATCTGTACTTACTGCCAGGTGATCGTTATGTTATGGAAGAGGTTTGGATGGAAGAACTTGGAAATCTAGTTATAGACTAACAATGAATCTGCCCAAGATTTGTTCAGATACCCTGTTGCAGAAACTCTGCCTCTTGATGATGGATTAATGTCTGAAAGAAACACCTTGGCAGACTCAACTAAAAGGCTCTCCACAGATTTGCCTTGGAGGGCTTGAGCCTTTTAACCACACAGTAATTGTAAAGACTATAAATAACATTTTGAAATGTAGTTTAAGCAGTCTTTAATAAATTATTTTAATGCACGGTTATTGGCCCCTCCATCAGGATATCACAAGTCTGCACTTTCAAACAAGCTAAAATGTACTTGCTGTCAAATTATCAGCTGGGTTGTGTCTCATACACTGGACTGAAGCCTTGCTGCCCCTCTTGAAGCCTCATCCTCATCCAGGAAGGTTTTGTCATCTGATTGAAAGCATATCAGAGAATAGCCGAAAGGAGAGTTACCTGTGACTGTTCTCTCAATGTTTTAGAGATTAATTACGGCTTTTCGTGCCCAGTTTCTTACCAAGACAAGCAGGACTTGGTGAGGAAGCGCAGGACAGAGGGACAGCTGCATGGAGATGGTTGCTCTGAAGCTTCTAAACTGGATGTTGCCACCCACCCAGTGCTGGTGAGAAGCCCAGCGGGTACCGGGGTGTTTTGGTGGGTGCCACATAGGTCTTCTGTTCTTGGCTATTTGTGGTCATTGTGTGCTTTTAAGATGAAACCCAGGTGGCTGGGTAATACTCTTGCCACCTTTGTGTCCCTTTCTTTCTTGGCGTATTGTCATCAAAGAAATTCGGCTAGGAGTGCAGGCCTCGCAGGAGAAATGGAGCTTTGGGTTGCACATAAAGCCTGGACAACAGCATGGGATCTCAGATCCAGCAGGCTGGGTGGCACCAAAGTAAAAGCTGTCAAAAAAAAATTAAGCATAGCTGTGAGTTCCCAGATACAGAGACAGTGGCAAAATTCAGCATTCCTGGCTTCTGATAAGTGGGTGAATGTTTAGCCTTGAACTACCACGAGACTGGAAAATCATGCAAAATATTTACATTATAGAGTGGGACTTGCTTAATATGAAATAGTGCATACCTGTCGATTTTCTTCCTAACCCTAACCACAGTGGGCACTTACAAGTTGTAGATCTCTGGCAACTCACCGAGTTAAACCCTCCCACACTTTTTTTCTTTTTGCCGTGTGCCGCACTAAATTTTACTTTTGAGTATCTTTACAAACCATAGAAAAAGGCTTCTCTTACAAAGATAAAATGTTCCCCCACCATCTGTGCACTAGAAATAACATAAACCGCCCTTTTCCTGTTCTGTGAGAAAATTTTCCGTGTTATCAGAATTAGTAAGAGAAAAAACCCAGAAAGTTACCTAGGGAAGCAGCTAAGAGTACTGAAAAGTAAGCGATGTTTTCGAACACTTTTAATCGCCTTTCCCGCGTAGCAGCAAACTACACTTTATTTATGACTAGGAGTAACTTTGTAGTGCATTAGGAGTATGCCAAACGAAACAATGTTGTTGCAGTTGCATTGAGCAACACCAATACTCATACTGAAAAAAACACAGATGGGAGCCGGGGCCGAATCCCCACACGTTGTTGTGATGTTATTTGTCGTCCTGTAAATAAAGCAGGCAGGTACAAAGAAGAATTCAAAAAGATGATATCTGGTGGTCGATGACCATGATTTAATCAGCTTTTTGTCTGCTGCTATGGCTTTGTATTTTCCGTACGGAGTCAGAGTGCACCGTTGTGCTGGTGTAAACGACGATGCTACTCATATTTTAAAAAAACTGGCCTTTGTAAAGCAAAAACGAAGCAGCTCAATACTGGACTTCTGTGCAGCGTGAGGCCAAATAACTGTGGTGGGGGCTTGGTTTTGGGATTGTTTGGTTTTGTGTTTTTTTTTTTTCTTTTTAGCTTTCTAAAGCTGGAAATTATTACTGTGATCATGTCATTTGACTTCCTAATCCAGATCATAGATATTCCTCTGTCGAGCCTTTATGTTCTATTTGTGGCATATGCCCTTCTCTTACAGTTGTGTTCAGAAAATACCTCTAAATTCTAGTGTTTTTTTCCACATTATTTCTGCTAGCCATCCAGCTGACATGAGACAGCAGAGGAGAAAAAATACTGAAACTTTTGGAGAGTTTGATCTCTGTGCAAAGTGAGCATCCAAAAGAAAGTTTTCCCAAAACTTCTGCAGCAACTTGCAGCGCAGACATTTTACTGAAAGTAAGGAACTACTATAAATTTAATCCCAAAAGAGGCTTCAAGACTCTCCATTTTAATTAAAAAAATATAAAAGTGGGCTTGATGACTTTCATACTGATATATCCTCAAATGCAGAAGTTCATACGGATTTTTAGCATATTTGTGAAACCCCTGTTGTAGCACCAAAACTGAGGAGCTTGTGGAAATCCTGCTGAGCCCTCACCTACATCTTCAGGCAGCTAAAGCCCTTGGAAAATCTGGGCTCCAGGCCCAACCCTGCAAAGAGCTCCCAGTGGCCAGACTCCTCCTCCTGCCTGGGGCTGGCTGCAGGATAGCTATTTTAATAGCTGAGCCTTTCAGAACAGCCCAAAACAGTCAGGAAAAAATAAGTAATAAGCGGCAAGTAGACGAGTTCCCAGGTGATTGATTCTGGAGACCTGACAGAGATAGAAACTGTGATTTGTAAACAGCTGGAAGACGGCTGGAGACGTGTTTTGTGACGTGCTTCGGGCCAGCTTCTCTCTTGCAAGGGTTTGTGTGTGGTCACATTCTGGCAGAAGAGAGGTCCTGGCTCACTGTGGTATGTGCTCTATACGCCCTTTGGACGTGTATCAAAAGTCACATGTGATGAGTATCTCTAAACGTTGCCGTATTGAAGAGGTAGGAATGTGGTAGAGATGGAAAGTGCCTTATAAATATGAAATATTGTCTCCTGGGCTTTTCTTATTTTACTTTTTTTCACTGGAGATTTCAGTCTTATGGCAGGATCTTAGCTCTACCTCTTCTATTTTTGTCCCTGCAATAAAGTGATTGCAACAAATGGGACATTTAAGGGAAGATTGCAAGGTGTAACTTGCAGGATTACAGAAGGTGTAACTTTCGTGGAGTCATTAATGCAGATTGGATTTAGTGGCGCTCGTGGCTCCTGAGATGTTCAGTCATACAGGTCCTGGTATTTGGATAACTGCAGGACCTTGAAAGGTGGCCTGGACTCGTAAGACTCTCTCCGTGTCAGCGGTGATTGCAGACTGTAAGGGAACCAACGTAATTCAAAAGCTTGTGACATTTCCAACAGAGAAAATAGCAGAAGTCATCACTCAGAATCGACGTTAGGTGTTAGATAGACATCCTAAAAATTAGTATTAGATATTTCAGAATAAGTCTTTTTAATAGTAATTGTTCTTCATGGGATTTTTTTTTTTTTTTAAATTTCAGTATAAACTACTCGGTATTTTAAGTCTTTAATTGTCTTGGCAAAAAGCCACTAACAGGCTTTGATTTTGGAAGTAGGTCTGTGTGAATGATCCTAGTGGGTTCGTAATGGGTACAAAGGACTGGTCCATTAAGAGCTATTTTTAGCAATGAAGTCATAACTGTAATGGAAAAGGAAAGCTAAAACTAAACTAAAAGGAAAGTTAAACTTGCAATAGTCTAAAAGATTAAGCCGTCCCGTAGTAACAAAATGTCTGAAGTGATCCCTGATGCCTGTATTCCCACTTAGATTATTAGCCTGATGGTTGGAAGAAGGGAATTTGTCAGCTCTGCAAAATGGAAGAAGGTCACAGAAGAAAAGGAAAACATGCAAAAGTAGCATGTGAGCTTGGTTTCATTTAGTTTTTCAAGACCAATCTTGGGAGCCAAAGCACTAGAAAACCAGTATAAGCCTTTGAGGATCACTGCCACTGTCCTTTTCAGGTGGGTTCTGTTGCCTCCAGGATCTCGATCGTAATATCCCATCTCATATGTCACCTGAAACATCTCATTACATTGTTGGTCGGCCTCCGGCATTACATCCTTGCGTGTCTCTGGCACCCCGGGGGTCCGACGTCTTAAATGCTGCCGTGAACACACTGATCCCGGAGGACTGGGTTCTTGGCTTGGGAGAGGCATTTTTCCCCTTGGCAGCTGCTGCCAGTTGCGGCCCCTTTTCTGGGCAGGGAAAAGGCAGCCAGTCAGTGGGAGTGATCTCGGGCAGGGGCACAAACCCTCCCCTTTCTGAAGGGCACCTTTCCCTAAACATCTGTGGACCAAACACTGAGCGTATACGGTTCTTGCGCTCCCTTCCTCGCATTGTCTGGTCGAGATCTGGCCACGGGGCTCCCGCATCGCACTGCCAACGCTTGGGGCATTCGCTTTTGCTCCTTCTAAACTTTTTTTCTATTCGCTTCAAATTGTTATCGCTTTGTGCTCTAAATATTTGAGCTGCCTTTCGTTTTGATTAGTTTCCATCTGTATTTTTGTAACTGGTTGTTTTCTTCCATGACTTATATGTCCTTGAGGAGTATTTCCAGCAACCCCCGCGTCTACTTTCGACCGTGTTGTGTACCCTCCATTGCACACAGGGCAGCAGACCACGGATCCTTGTGGTGCCCCATAATTAGCTGGAGGGTGCTAACGCCGACCCCTCTGAGACGATGGCAGAGGGTAGGGAACTCCTTCTGGATCAGATATGGGAATGTGGGGGTAGAGAGACCATCTTGGACTGACCAGGAGGCATCTTCCAGGCCAGGGGAACAGGGATGCAGCATCCGCGCCGCTGAGCCAGGAGTATGGGGACAGACTAGGGGTGCCAAAACTCGGAAAACCGCATTGGATGAATGGAAGTGGTGTGAAGGGAAGGACGAGGTGTCACCTGGGGGGTGAAAACCGGGTTTCAGCTGATGGAAACCCCGGTGCCCGCTGATGGCGGGGTGGGGGGGGACACGGGACGGGACGAAGTGCCCGCTCCTCCCATCCCAGCTCCATTTCTTGTTGCCTAAACACTCCTTCAGGTACAAAAAGACCTGCATCTCCCTCCCCCGCCCGCCTCGGGCTCCTCCATCCCGGGGCTGCCCTGCAGGGTCGGGGGGTGGATGGGAGCGTGGGGTGAAGGCGAAGCGGAGGGAGGTGTGGTGGTGGTGGTGATGGTGATGATGATGATGGTGGTGGTGGTGGTGGGGGCCGGGCCCGGCGGCGGGGCTGAGGACCGGGGAGGGGCGGTGGCGTCATGTGACCGGTTCCCAGCTCGTTTAAAGCAGCCACATGCAGCCGAGCCCCGGCCACAATCACGGCTGGCAGCGGCGGAGGAGCCGGCTCCCGGCCGGCTCGGGCGAGCCCAGCGGAGCCCGCCTGCCCCCTCCTCCCACCCATCCCACCGGCACCAGCAGCCCCTGCCTCGTCCCCTCCCCGAACCGGGGGAGCGGGGGGTTTAGAGGCGGGCGAAGATGGCTGGGGCTATCATCGAGAACATGAGCACCAAAAAGCTGTGCATCGTCGGGGGGATCTTGCTGGTTTTCCAAGTCATCGCCTTTCTGGTGGGAGGGCTGATCGGTGAGTGCGGCCGAGGTGCAAACTTCCCCCCAGCCCCAACCCTCTCTCTTTCCTCCTCTCCTCGCTCGGGTTGTTGAGCTACTTGTTACAGTATCGCTGACTCGCTCCTATGATCTAATTAGCCCGGCTATTGTAGTTAAGAAAACACGGCTCCCTGGGCCTCTTTGTGCACATTTCACTCTAGTGCCTGCAAGAAAAGAAGGGGCAGAGAAAAGTTTTCCTTTTTTTTTTTGGCCTGGTTTCGGTCCGTACTTAAAGAAAGAGGAAGGGGGGGAAAAAAAAATCTTCAGTATGGCGACTGGTCCCGCAGGGAAGCCTTGCGTTGCAAAGTTGGTGGTTTGCCTGGGCTTTTTAAAATTTATTTTAATTTATTTTAAAGAATATTTTTCTTTTCTGAAGAAAAAAAAATTCTTCCGCCGCTCTTTGCGTACCTCCGCCCCTCCCCGTTCCTTGGCCTCCGAACCGACCGCGGGAAGAAACCTCCCCGCTCGCCAGAATGATAAAAAAAAAATTAAAATATATACAAGTAATAGTAATGGGCGCTGCTCCGGGCTGTTTGTACCGTCTCGGGGGTGCGGTGGGCCGCGTTTGGGTCCCCCCCACCCCTCCAGCAGCCGCTCCACTCGCCCTTTTGTCTGTGGTCGTCCCTCCTGGAGGGGACCCAGAACCTTTCCCCCCCCACCCCAGAAGGGCTCGGAGATGCTCCAGACCCCCGGAGTCGCCTTGGATATATTTCAGCTCACGGAAAACCCGCGTGGCTGCTTGGGGGGGGCTTTAAACACCCCCCACCCCTCCTTGCCGGGCTCCGTGGCCCCCCACGCCCCCTGGGGGGGGGCAGGCTTGTCCCCCCAGCCGCGTTTGAGACTCTCCGGGCGGTCTCAACCCGCCCCCCCGGGCGCTGCCCCGCTCCTCGCACGCGAACCTCCCCGCCGCAAACTTTTTAAGCCCAGATTGGGTTGATTTTTCTTTCTGAGCTGGCGGGGAGGGGCTGGCAGAGAGAGGGTCGGGGTTCGCCTCTGGAAGGGGGGGGTAGTGGATTTATTTTTTTTTTTTTTTTTGGCTGGAGGTGGAAGGAGAAAGGTAGGAGAGCAGGGGCTGGGGCAGTCGTGGGATTTTTTTTTATTATTGTTTTATTTTTAAATTTTTTTTTTTTTTTACTAGAAAGCAGCAGAGTTTTGCACTGGCTCTTTGTAGTGATCGTCTCATCTATCCAGCTGCTTCGAGGGTTTAAAATGCGTGGGGGATGCGCTGCCCTGCAGGGAAATCCCAGACCCAAATCCCCTTCCCAGCTCTCCCCTCCTTCCCCAGGGGCTCATTCCCCTTCCCCCGGGGCTGCCGGCTCGGGGTTGGGGCACGGGGCTTGCGATGAGCACTGTCAGTGACTGAACTCGTGTTCTTCCGGAGGGGAAGAACTGTTGGCCGTTTACTTTGGGAGAATGAAGTTGGACTGTCCTGGTGGTGGTCTTTATTTGAGAGGTCTTGAAGAAATACCTACAGCCATTCCTCAGAAAGCAGATTGAGTGCTCCTGATGCGCTTTGTGGCCTCTCTGATTATCTGCTCTTAAGAGCCGTAGGAATTCTGCTGAACGTAATTTTCAAAAACTTTTGTTTCCCTTATTCTCTTGCTTCAGTTCCTCATCTTTGCTTAATCATAAAGGAGTTGGTGGTAAAGTTTGGATTCAAACCCCATTTTAGACATGTGGGTGTGAAACAATGCCAAATATTGTTAGGATTGGCTTTTATTCCTTCTTTACTTTTTTTTTTAAAAAAGGTCTTGTTCAAGAGCAGGTTACTGAACCCAGTGCTGATTCATTAGATAAAATGTCTTGGCCTGTGTTGTGCAGGGAAGAGTGTTTTTCTGGTAGCTTCTTGTATCTAAGTTTAAAAAAAAACCCAAACAAATGAAAAAAACAAACCCCTGAGTTGCTTGTACAAAAGGCAGGTGTTGATTGGAAAGCCCGATTTCTGTTGTCATCTGGGGACAGGTGTGATAAACAGACATCTTTCTCTTTAGCTTTGTAGCAAAATAAAGAGAAATGTTTAAGGACTGGGAGATGAAAGAACTTGAGATGCTCTTGGTTCAGCCTTGCCTGTCCCCTGTCCTGGGCATTGTTGCAGGGGTCCCCTGTCCTGGGTTGAGGGGTCCCTGAACTAAATGTTTGTATGTCCCCTGTCCTGGGTTGGGGGGGCCCAAGCTGCAGTGTGGGCAGATCTGCGGGGCAGGACCCACTGCCACTGAGAAGATCTTCTTCTGCCCTTGGAGACAGCAATTTGGGGCTGACTCTCAACAACTTGCACAAAGTCAGGGTAATGGCTGGAGTAACAGCAAGTCCTAAAAGGTTATTGTGGGCCAACTTAATATAATGGCTGGAAAAGCCCCCTTCTGATCGTGGAGCCGATAAAGCTGCACTGATCAGTGCCCAAACTGGTTTTTCCTCTGTAGTAGTTACCCCTTCTAATGGATCAGAGGCTCATCCCTTCCTTCGCTTGGTGGCTGTGGGGCAGCTCCCGGTGGGTTCTGTCAGCTCCTGGCTGTGTATGGTGCCTGAGAAACAGCTGTGGAGTTTAAGTGTAAACTAGATGTGGTCCCCAACATCTGGTGCAGTGATGGACAAGCAGGGCCTCGCACCCAGGGGCTGCATGAAACTTCCTGGGATTTAGCCGTGGAGAGTGCCTCGACGCTGGGGTCCCCGTATCCCTGGAAGCTCTGAGCCAGTGCTTAGTGACTGACTTCTGGGTGTGCAGCTCGGGCTCCTGGCCCCTTTAGTTAGTCCCCAGCATGTGACATTTTCCAAGAGGCATCTGGTGGGTTGGTGGCTGGCGTTGTTCTGCAGGGTGGCTGGAGAGAAGTGATGCTGTGAGTGTACAAAGTGCTCGCAGCAGCGACACAGGACTCGTGCTCTTCAGAGAGGTGTGACACAAGGTGAGATGGGAGCTGAGGTGTCGCTGAAATAGCGTCCTGGGTCTGGCTTGATGCAGCGCACCAAACAGACAGCAAGAATCTGGTTATTTTAGCTTATTCAGGTCTAGACACACCAAAATATGTACAGAACTACAAAGCTAAACCAGCCTTTAGCAGTCAGGTCATATTTCAAAACAATGACTAAGTGCTCTATTTTAACAGATTACTTGTGCAAGTCCAAAACACACAAATGCAACACGTTGGTATCTGATATGACGGCGGCGACAAAGCTTCATTTTTCTGAAACTGGAGGTTTCTGGCAGTGGTTGCTCTCTATCTAGTTTTTGAACAGTGAACTGCATTACTGTTGGAATTTTAATAGGACTCGTGAATTTCCAGCAGCTCTTTTATTTGGAAGCAGGACTCTTACCAACTGCCATGTGGATTTTGCTTAGGACTATATGTTGGTAAAACATGAGATGTGCATGTATGGGAGTTGTTCCTTATGGAGGTGAAGTTCCTGTGCCAGTCCAGGGGAGCTTTGCAAAGCTAGAGAGTGAGAAAACACCTTAAAAGAGAATTTTATTGAGCAGTTTCTGTGTTGTCATGCTATGACAGTGAACTGTTGGCTCCAGCCAGCTTGGGCTGTCACTGCTTCAGACCAACTTGTTTTCAAGCCTTGCAGAATTTCTGGTGTATGCTCTGTTCCCCAGTAAACATCTTGTTTAAAGGTTACTCCTCAGGACTGTGTGTGCTTTGTGTTCAGTTAGGCTGTATCGGTCCTTGATAAAACGTGCTCCATAAAATTAGTCATCGTAAAACCTTGCCTTTGCCACGCTGCTATGAGGGGTAGCATACATACAGGAGAAAGGGATCAAATGGGGATGGTTTCTGTTATCATTCAAGGCAGCATTAATATTTGTGAGAAATTAGGCTAAAGCTAATTTATGGTCGTGCCGGCGTTCCCAGGAGCCTGTGTGCTCTGCCTTCTTGACATCTGCTGCGTGTTTAGCCCATGCATTCAGGCTCTCTCCAGGGCTGCCCCCAGGCTTGTCTTGTTAGTTGTGCTAACTGGTATGTGAAGCCAGGCTAACTGGTGACAGCCTTGGACTGGGTGTGAGGATAAACCTTCCTGCAACTGGGCCAGCTGCAGCATCACAGAACTGTAGAACCGTTGTGGTCAGAAAATTGAGTCCAGCCTGTGTCCCAGCCCTATCGACACCACTAAACCATGTCCCTCAGCGCAGCATCTACCTGTCTTCTGGCCCAACTTGTTCCTGGGAGTCTTGACCCAGAGGTGATGCCACGGCTGCTGCTCTGGGGCCAAAGCTGAGCTCTAGGACAGCTGGTGTCCTCTCCTCCTGACTGCCGGTCAGGTGGTAGAAGTTTTTTCGTGTGAAAACCGGACTGGATTCTAGTCTAGGTTTAATTAATGTGTCTTGCTGTTCTTTAAACGAAAGCTTTTGATTACAAATTGTCTTCCTCTGTATACCTTGTGGGAAAGTTGTTGGTGGTGTCCCTCTTTCTAACTTCCTCTGTGTCCTGGAGTTGATTTATCTGCACGGTAAAAAGGAAAGCAAGAAAATGGACATTACTGCTCAAATCTGTCCAGAGTTCGTGGAAGCCATGTGTGTCTTGTCCATGGCTTCCCGGGCCAGCGGGAGGCTGTGGTGAGGGGCAGAGCTGCTGGGCAGATGGGCAGGCTGAAACAGAGGACACAAGAAGACAACAGAGCTCTGTGCAGCAAAGTCCCCACTTCAAATCTGAGCATTTTGTGCCTGTAATTGAGGAGACTACTTTTCAGCATCTTATTTTCTGTGAGTTATTTCTAGGACTCCAAGGACGCCTTGTCCCGAGTCCCAGGTTATCTTGGTTTCAGTTCAAGTGAGCCGAACGCGGAACCTCTCTGTGGCGGAGGCAAAGTCCAGGAGCAGGCATACACATGGTTAAGTACGGGAGGTCTGGTGCCCAACCATACGCTTCACAAATTTAACTGATTGGAAAAGTGGAGCTATTTATTTGGCACATGAGTCTTCTGGGACGAGGATGATGTGTTTAAGAAGGTGCAGGTTCACTGCTCCCTTGCCTCGGCTTAAAATTGCAAAAACAGAATTGTTTTGGCTGGAGCAAATAAAACTCTTACTTGTGTGTCTCACCCAGAGAGATAATGAGTCATGTGTATAAATGGCTGAGCAGCTATCAACAATTCCAGTTCATTATCTAAATGTCTGATTTGGCTCCTGAGCAGTGAGTTTCCAGGATTTAATTTTCTTTCCTGCGATTTCATTACCTTCTTAGGGCTGAGCTGATCTTTTGACAGGAGAGGCACTCTGGTTTCTGAAGGTATGCGGCTGCAGCCTGCGAGGGAAGAGCGTCTGCAGGCTCGGGGACAAAGACCATTTTTGTGTGCCTGACTTTCTTTCGTCGCTGGCCTCTCCAAAAGATGGGCAAGCTGTGCTGAATAGGTCGGTGCTGTACCGTGGACATGAATGCCAATAGAATCCTCTCTATAGACACATTCCTCCAGTGCTGCAGCTTTGGCAGAAGCGCTGGGAGCTGATGAAAAAGCAGACACGAAAGGTCATGTCTATTTAGTTTAGGTCTGCTCAATTCTTCCTTTTAAGAGCTGTAACTGTAGCTGAATAGGCAAAATGCGCCAGAAATTGAGAGTTCCCAGGCAGAAATGTCCGTGCTGGGGGCCTGAGGAGCGGGCAGCGAGGCTGTAAATCCTCAGAGGTGCTAGTTTTCTTGGGTTTTTTTGCTCTTCTCACAATTGTGTCATTTCCAAACTGCAGTTTCTCATCAGAGAAACTCTGTGCGTTGTAGCTCACATAACGAGGATGGTCCTCCTGCTGCTCTGCTCTTCTTTTGTTTGGATACCAGCTAAACTAAATGGGCTTGGTTTTAAACATGACCCAAATGCTTCCCAAGCGATGGTCCTGCTGCTGCCCCTGGCTTTGCAAGGAATAAGGATTACACAGGAAGTCTCTTTGCTAGTAAATAACATTTATGGTCTTTGAAGCCCTGTTGTAACTCTGGGATAGCCTGGGAAAGCCTTTGAAGGGCTCAAGGTGTCCATCTGCTCCGGGCCTGCCGTGAGGATCTGAGCTCTCCTATTCACATGCAGATGAAATTCTTTACATTTCTCCGTACTGACGGTTTCAAGGTAACTTGTTATCTGTAGTGTGAGACTTGGGGAGTTTCGGGCTGTTGCCCACGGGATAACGTCAGGTCATGCTGCTATTTTAGCCCTCTGTTTGCAGGGATTTAATATCTTGGCTGGGCGTAGCAGGAAATGCATTTCATCTGAGTTGCAAATCGACAAAGGACGACTTGGAAGAAGATCAGACCGTCTGTGGCAAATAGTAAATCAGTTCTGCTTTCTTATTTTTTTAAATAGGATATTTTTTAGTATATGTTTCTGCATTTACAGAGCTCGTGTTGCTAGTGCTCTCTCGGTTTGCATTTGTTGCTGCTGTTGCACATGTGTATGAATTGTGGAGGTCCTTCATTTAGTTCTCCCAGCAAATCTACTTGTACTCTAATGTCTCAGAAGACTTTCTTGCTTTGTGACCTGCCTGGGGCAGAAGGAATAATCCCTTATCTCTGAGAGCAAGACGTTTCCCCAGAAGCCCTTTAAGTGGTGGCAAGTGCAGGAGCCTTGCAGGATGCTTGGACTCCTGCTCGGGAGGGATCCCAACTGCACTTGCTGCTTTAAAGGCTCTTGGCACAGCTGCTTCCCTGGCTCTTTCAGAGCTTCTTGAAGAAAATCTCTTGTTTGTAACACTGGAAAGAGGCTGTGCTGCTTGGAGAGCTTTGCTAGCATAACCCAAAGCTGCAAAAAAAATAAAAATCCCAAGGCCCAAACCAGGCACCTCACCATCATGAATACCTGTGTGTATTTCCGGCTGAGAGAGCACAGGAATCCCTCAAAACCACAGCAAGGGACCTCCAGATGCTGGCAGCTCGCTCCCCACTCGTGTCTGGGAAAGGGTCTGGGCTGCCCTCACTGCCACAGCAGGAGACCTGGGTGCAGAATGTGAGCTTGGGTCAGGAACCTCACCACCTGGGCTTGGGTGGTTTGGATGGGTTTGGTTTTTGATGATGTGACACAAAAGAGATGGAGAAACCTGTAGTATTTGGGGGTAAAAAAAAAAAATCTATTGGAGAGGACAGGCATGAGGGTGTAGAGTTACAATAGTGTGTCTGGCAACTCCTGCTGTAAGTAAGGATGCAAATGGTGCCCTGGGGCTTTAAAGGACCAGGGTCTTGGTAAAGCTTGAAGTCAAGTGGTAAAGGGAGAAATACCTTTCTCAAAGGAAGTGGGCTTCTAGTAGGTAGTGGGTTTTTGTGTGTGTGGTTTGTTTTTTTTTTTAAGATAATCTAGTTTATTTTAAATGTACAGCAATTTTGCATATAAAAGCTGCTGCAGCATTCAGAAAAAGGCTTTCATGTAGCTTGTGAAATAGCAACCAGTAATAAAAAAATTAGTAATTTAAAGACTGCATTGGTGGTCACTCTCATTTATGTATTAAACTGGTAGCATCGAGGTCAGGAAAGAGGGAGGCAGAAAACTTGCCTGCCACAATAAATCCATATTTGCAAATACAGAGTATGTGTAACGTTATTCAGGTTCTCACTGTTCTAGTTGGGAGGAAAAAAAGCTCCGTCCGTCCGATGATAAATTAGCTTGTTTATTCCTATCCTGCTGTTGGTTAGTGTAATGAAGCAGAAGCCCATTGTGTGTGCTCATTGGGTAGTGGTGGCTCGGCACAGAAGGGGGTAATTGAGTAGAAAAGCAGAATGTTCCTGGTGCTTGGGAGAAGTTAACACCGCATGAGGTCAGTGGGATTCAAGCTTTAATCAATGTAGACACAATGCAATTGAGATTTTCGAAAGGGCTTGTTTATAGTGCGAGAGCAAGGGTCAGTAGTTAATTTGAAATGCTGTAGGTGTTCCAGAGGAGAAGGTGCAGAATGGATGATGTAGAGGTAAGGATTCAGGAGGCGATGCTGTTCTTGGCGCTGGGCTGAATGCCTGGTTCGCAGGGGTGCAGAGGAGGGAAGAAGGAAAGAATTATTGGAGGGCTTAGCACAGGGGCTTTTTAAAGATCTACTTAATTTGTTGAAATTAATAAGCTGAGTGATGGTGGCTTTTTTGCAAATCCAGGCATATGTAATATTGTAAACCGAAAATATCAAAAAATTGAACTAGTGTATCTCATGGTAAGTGTGGGGGCTTTTTAACCCAAAGAGTGAAATCTAAATACAGTGAAACAGTTGGATTGGGTTGGTTTTTTTTGTTTTTTTTTTTAAAGAGATGGTTCCTGAGGCAAGCCTCTTTACAGGCTGCATCTTTTTTCTGCTCTTCTTCTCAGAAAAGGGCAATAAATAGTTACATGTTCATGGAGATGGATTGCTTCAACGACAGTATAGCTGAAACTGAAGGAGAGCTACTTACTGCTCTACTAGAGAAATGTTAAAGCTTAACCACCCACATCAAGGTTTGAACTGGGGCTTCAAGAATGAAAAAGTTCTACAGCTGCTCAGTGCTATTTGCAAACAGATTTCAGGGTGAGCCCAGTGGGCTACGAGTGGTGCTGGAGTTTGTCTGAATAAGTCTCTCTGTTCCGTTTGCCCTCACCTCTCCCCCCGTGTCATCACTACCAACCTTTGCAGGAGAGATGAGCCCAAGGGAGAGTGAGGAACAGGTTTGGTGTGGCACACAGGTGTGAAAGGGTGTTTATTATATATATTTATAGCTGTTTGGACAAAGTAGGCTTTATTTTCTTCTTTCTTAAAACCATTCTGTCTTTAGCTTTGTTTTTGTCCTCATAGAAATGTCATTTTTCCCACACTTGAAGGTTCATTGAGGGTTCATTGCCACAGAAAAGCCTCCTTACTCCACTGAGTGGTGGGGTTTTTTTTTTCCCCCTCTTTTATTTCATCTCAACTAAGCTTTGAGGCCCCTAAATTTTCTGTAGGGGCAGCCTAGCATCTGCTGTAAATGTACCTAACAGCAGGAGGGACAGAGTTGGGTGTGGAGAAGAGCAGAAATGTCAGTGGGGCTGCGGGAAGAGCCTGACCTGGGACGCAGCACATGGGAGACCTGGGTGCTCTAGGAAAAACCAGCTGTGACTTCTCCGAGTCAAAAAGTGAGCTGTGTTGGCAATCACGTGCTCCAGGGCAGGTGCCCTCATGCAGGCACCGGATATGCAGGTTGTCAATGCGGTTGCTGCTTGGTGTGGAGAGGCTTCACCTCTGCAGCTGGGAGCAGGGTTTCTTATCCCCTCTCTCGACCCTCTGCAGGATTTTGCACAACGGTGAGGCTTCGTCAGTCTGATCTCCTGCGTTGCATAAAGAGCATTAAAAACTCTTTTTTGAGAAGTGATATGTGGCTATTTGACATAGGGTGAAGTTTCAGGGCGTGTGGAGGTGTGGCTAGGAGGTGGAATATAATACTCGTGGGGACTGGTATGTGCATATGATGCAGCTGATAGTAAACTCTGCCTCATGGAAACTCAACTTTGACTGCTGTGTAGTAACTTACCACTCTACATATAGAATAAGTACTAAAAACAGGGACAAGGAAACAGCAAGAGCACCCTACTCTGACCTGACTGACCCTGCCAGGAGCTGGAGGTTGGCTGAGAGACCTCCTGAGATCCTGTCCCATCCTCAGTCTCAGGCAGCAGTTCCCCAGCCTCAAAGAGGGCTTTTCCCTTAAAACGGGTCCATTTTTAACATGCTGACCAAGGAAGGATGATTCTGTAATATGAAGCTATAGATTTTTGTTTGAAAAAATGTGCCAGAAAAGTCAAGGTTGGAATGCTGTGATTGAGTAATGATGCTGGCGTTGATTGAGGGAATGGGTGCTTACTTTCTTTTTTAACCACTCAAACTAGAACAGTTTGAATAAAGTCTGAATAAAATTCCCCCCCCCCCAAAAAAAAAAAACAAACCAAGAAAACAAAATGCTCTGTTTATTTCATTTAGTTGATGGTAGTGCCGCACTCATCTTGAACAGAAATGAAACTTTCCCTTCTAAGGATTTCTGGAAACCTGACTTGGGAGCATGATGGTAATGAGGACCTGACCCAGTGGCTCAAGAAATGGACACCAGTGATGGAGAAGCCTGGCTCCACTTTACTGGTGTTTGGGGCTGGACGCTCACTTCCTTCAGCAAATGCTGGAGGGCTTTGTTGTGGGGAACATAGCGGGCCAGAAGCCGTGTTGGATGTCTTGGGGTGTCCCGGCCACGTAATGAATCACTTCAGCTGTTTGCCTCCACTCACACTTTGTTTAGTCTATGTGAAGTGAAAGAATTTTGACTCCAGTTGGGATATGGGAGAGAAGTCCTGTCTATCTTGGCAAGGAGCATGGTCACCATGTTGGAGGAACCAAACCATGACATCTTTTATTGAATTGGGTCATAAGATCTTTGACTTCTCTGACTGGTAGATATGCTGCCTCCTTTAAATCCTCTTGTGTGGAGTTATTCTATAACACCGTCATCTTTGCGTGTAACACAGCTACCTCTTTAACACAAGACTGAATAGTTTTGGATTGTTCAAAACTGAAAGCAGTTCAACTTCTGTCTGTCTCCTCCGCACTGAATGTCTCTATCTCTTTTAAATGTTGCTATTTCTTGGGGACGTAGCCTGAGAAAATCCATGTGCTTGAGCCAACGTACTACTGGCTCTATGGTACTTTCAGTATGAAAAATGAGGAAAATCTAGCTGAAAGCCTGACTGGAAATTATATACAAGAGTTGCTTCCATCTGTAAGCCATAGCTGAAGTGGCTTTGGAAGTTCATCAGTCATCAGAAGCTCTTCTTGGTGAGTGGTGCCCATGCTGCTGAAGGCGCCAGGCTCACTGGGGGACTTCCACGACAGGGTCTGCTGTGACCCCTGTGACTTGGGATGTCCTTGGGGCTTTTGCAGTGAGCCAGACCCCTCTGAAGCTGCTGCTGGAGGAGCTGGAGTAGGCACCTTCCCTGTTCCCCAGCAGCATACGCGCCAGCCCATCACCTCACACCTTTAAGACAAATGTATTTATGAGCATATATACAGACAAGCTTCCAAGAGGCTCAACTGTGTTCACTCTGCAATTTGGTCTGAAAACCAGGGAACTGCAAAAGAGAGGTGTTGGGTTTATTTTCATGCCTGTGCTTGCCTGGCTTTTGAAGGAAGGTTTCACGCAGGTTTGTCCCGTCAGAGCTGAGGAGGATGCTGGTGGTGCCGATCACCTCGACCTGCTTCCCGCAGGCTCCATGGACATCGTGGCCGCTGCTTTGAAAGCGTTTGCTGTGACTCACCCTGTCTCTAACATTGTCTGTGGGAAGATTGGAATTATCCCCTGACAGCGACAGTAGCTCTGGCAGCCTCGTATCTACACCTTTTGGCATTAGTCTCTGCCTGACACCTGCTCTGGGAGCTGGGGCTCCCTGGGCAGCCCCAGCCCCTGTTTGAGCTGTGCTCTCTGTCAGCTTCTGCAAAACCCTCCTGAAAGAAGCCCTGCTCCTTGGTCACTCTGACCCTTCCAAATGGTACTTTTTCCTTTTTTTCTTTTGACAGCAATAGGTGTTTTTTTCTATCTGAAAAGTCATGGGGATGGCAGCATCTTCTCACCACGGTGAGCAGACTGAGCACGGACCCAGCCTTACCCGCTGTATTGCGCACAAGCGGCTATTTAATTATTTACAGGCTGACATATATCATTTAATATATAAAGCATCTACCAGCCCACAGGCAGAACGGCTGAAAGCAGCCTGCTTGGCACTGCGTTTTAACTGAAATCCCTCGATGCTAGCTTTGTTTTGCATAGCACTTTGTAATACTGTTAGTTGACTTGGCTGCAGTTTCACGAAGCATTTTTTTTCCACTTGGTTCAACACTCACTTGAATTTAATGGGACCGGAGCCAAATAAGTAATGGAAGCCAAGTGCCGACGTTTGTTTGGTGTGCAGTTCCCGACGAGGAATATATGTAGTAATTGTCTCTTGCTCCTCAAAGCTGTAACTCTGGCAGAGGGGATACTCGAGTGAGCATGCCAAGTATTTAAAATCATAATCAGCCAGTGATGAAAACATGTATTTATGGCTATAATGAGTTGCATCAAAGCAAGAAACATTTGTCTTCTCCATAGAAGTAACAATGTCAGTTAATTCAGAAATGCCTGCTTTTAAATCACGCAAAGATCTGTCGGAGCTAAAAAGCTGAGAGCTTGGCCTGAATGTCTGGCCTATTTCACAACAGTATTCCTAATATTCACAACAATATTGCTAATATTCACTTAAGGCTGCAGTTTTAAGCCCTGGTTACCAGATTCTGAATTGAGGCGTGATAAAGGAATGTTAGGGCACATCATTAAAGCGTTCGTTAGCCCGGACTTGCAGCTAGATTGTTTTGTTTGTTTGTTGAATGCTTCACTTTATCCTATTTCACTGTTTTCTGGCACATCAGTGGTTTGTTATTTTGGGGGGCTTTTGTGGTTCCTGGAGGGATTGAGATGCTCTCGAGCTGTGAGTTGATAGCGAGAGCAGGTATGAATCTGGGACTATTCCTGCTTAAGCAAATTGCTTTTAGCCCACCTTCTATCCCTGCTACTTTTCAGCTGGCAGAATGCTGTCAAAAAAAAAAAATTGAAAAAATGCAATTTATAAACAACTGCCTTTTAATAACTTCCTCCCGACTCGCGCATTGAGTCATCTCTCTCCCCGGCCCGTAGGATGTCATCCTTCTAACGAGGTGGCACGTTAGGGAAGATGCTACGCAGGGTTCCTGGCTCCGATCCCAAAAGGCAGTAGAGCTGCTGTTGTGATGCTGCAGCCAAATTACAAGGGAGCCAGGTCTGAATCATCTGGGCGTAGCAGCGCGTGTGGACGTCAGCGTGCTGAGCCGGGGGAACCCTGAGCTGGCTCTGCCCCGGACGGGGCTGGGGGTGGGTGTAGCTCAGGTTTGTTGTGTTTTGTTTTCTTTTTTCTCATTGAAATACTCAGAAGTTTGTAGGGAGGTGTTTTGGTAGGCTGTGGTCCTGTTGAGAAGTCCTGGACCATCTGTCAGAATGAGGATGGTGACTTGTGCAGCAGCTGGCCACCTCAGCCCGGGTTTTACGTGACCGCCTCGGCATCTTTTTCCATGGGGACTTTGACATTAAGTCATCTCTTATTCTGTATGCCTGGATATCTGGCGTTCTACGTTTTGTTCACAGTACAGGAATATTTCACTGCAGTTTTATGTTATTAGGTTAAAGCTGCGCCTCAGTTTTTGAATTTCGAGCCTTATTTTCATTTTAAAAAGGGCTGGATGGTTTGGAGTTTTTCATAAATGTCATTTCACAAACTTGTATTGTGTAACTTTTAATTTATTAGTCATCGGCTGGTTTAGGCTGGAAGGGACCTTTAAAGCTCATCTAGTCCAATGCCCCGCAGTGAGCGGGGACGTCTTTAACTACATCAGGTTGCTGACCTTAAATGTTTACAGGGATGGGGCCTCCACCAGCTCCCTGGGCAACCTGTGCCACTCACCACCCTCATTGTAAAAATTTTCTTCCTTATATCAAGTTTAAATCTCCTCTCTTTTAGTTTAAAACCATTGCCCCTTGTCCTATGGCAACAGGCCCTGCTTTCTCTTGTCCCTGCAACAGTCCCCAGATTTCTTCAAATTCTGGTGAAAACAGACATCAAGAAAACATTTTTTTTGGGGGGGGTGTTTTTCTTGGGGTTTTTTGTTTGTTTTTTTTACACAGCTTAAAAAGCAAGAGTTAACCTCTTCCATCTGCTTCCCAAAACCCATGAGGCTGGAAGGAGTTCATTGCAGCATGTCAAATGGTACCTTCCCAGCAAACAGGATGCCTCTGGTTTAATTGCAGTGAAATATGTTGAGCTACCTGTTGTGCAAAAAAAAGAAGAAAAAATACCCCTTTTTGTGAAAAAAGGGGAAATTATTGACCTTTGGGTCACTGGACTTTCTGATCCATGGAAGTCCCCTTGGATTATAGTGGGGAGGTGAGGAGCTGGAGCAGCTCCAGCTCTGCTCATCTCCATGGTTTGCCAGTTCTGTGATGCATTACAGTGGCATTAAAATATTTATTTCCCAAATGATACTGGAAACAGAGCAGAACCACAGTGGTAAGAAGTCTTTGTGTGGCGAAAACGTGTTTGAGTTTTTGAAAGCTTTTTCTTTCCCTTGGATTTTGAGGTGTTATAGGCTGAAATTCTGTCTGAAGGTGGAATGCATTTCTTTTCTGCTTTCATCCCTGTTTGTACTTCAGAGTTGGACTGTCTGCTTGTCAATGTAAAACCTGAGCGGTATAATCCTCCATAGTTCTAATTGCCAGATCTGGGATGGTTTACCTTATCCCAGTGCAATGCAAATGGGTATCTTTTGCACATGCATGATGCCTCATCACTTGCTGTGCGATGGGGACACTGCAGAGTTTGGGGAGTGTTCCAGAGCCAAGATCTCCATTCAGCTTCTCAATATCTCAAAAAAAAAAAAACCAACAGAAAAAGGGAATGGGCGAAGAGAGGTAGATCTTTGGTTGTAATAGTTGTTAGTTCACACCTGACTTACAGCAAAAGAGATACCTTCATGCAAAAAAACCCCAAATGTTTCTCTACAGTTAGCAGCAGCGGGTGAGAAAGGATCCTTGGAGCATCGTGGGTGTGCTGGCTCACCCTGTGTTCTCCAAGTAGGGCATTTTGGTGAGGCTGGGATGGGTCCCACAGGAAAGTGATGGCCTTGGACTGTGTTAGATGCAGAACAGTGCTGCTCTCTCCTATCACCCAGCATTCTTTTTTAGAATCGTGTGATTCAGCAGGCAGAAGAGCCTTCCTGCCCAAGGGAGCATGTGCCTGCTCATGGTTCGCATTGCTGCAGGACCACGAGGTTTAGGATTAGTTCATCTGTCTAGGTTTGTGATACGGGCACGTGTTTTGCGCATGGATTTGCTTGAGTGAGCAAACTGAAAGGGTGTGGGTGCAAAAGACAACACCAGTAACTTTCAGTGCAGTTTTGGTGTGACTGAGGTATATGAAACTGAACTGGCAGATTCCAGCTGCTTTGACTAATCCTAATTTGATCCCACTACAAAGTCAGTAATATGTCTGTAGATGTAATAAAGTTACTTAACTGCAAGATCAAGGAGCTGTGAAGGAGAATCATTTGATGCGATTGTTTTAAATTGCCTTCAAACAGTTGAATGGGGAGCTGTGTGTTTTGGTGGGGAAAACCACTATGTAAGATACCCAAAGACACTACAAATGTGATTCTCTTCTGTTTACAGCTCCCAGCCCCACTACAGCTGTTCCTTACATGTCAGTGAAGTGCATTGATGTAAGAAAAAACCACCACAAAACCAAGTGGCTGATGCCCTGGGGACCCAACCACTGCGAGAAGCTCAAAGACTTCGACGAGGCGGTGAGCCGGCAGATTGAAGCCAACGACATCGTGTTTGCCGTACATATTCCCCTCCCCAGCAAGGAGATGAGCCCCTGGTTCCAGTTCATGCTTTTCATCATGCAACTGGACATTGCGTTCAAGATGGACAATGACCTAAGTAAGTCCCTCTCCGTCATTTGTGCCGACTGTGGTCTGACTTTCTTAACGTGTTTCTCTTAAAGTTTCTTTGACCTGTGTCTGCCCCCGAAATACTCTTATCTCAGGACTTGAACTGGTTGCTGGTTTCCTGGCGCTGAAGAATTTAAGCCGTGCTATTCTGATCTGTGTTCACCAAGCGCTTTTGCGTGGTGGGTTTCTAAACTGCAAGCTGCAGTACTTGCAAATCGGTAATTTCATTTACTAAGTTTGCATGAGGAGCTTGCAAGAAGGAGTGCTTGTGCCTGAGTTTTTAAACAGGTGTTCCCCATCGGGCACCAGGTGTAGAAGAGTTGATGTTTATTTACTGAGCCTTTGTCATAATAGTAACTTCAACCTCTTCAGTTTGAGGTTGGTTGGTGGTGAACTGAAAGAGTTGCCCTGGCTTCCACCAGTTGTTGTGACATACATTTTTCATTTTGTTAGGATTTGATAAAAGCAGATGGAAAATACCTTTGGGCCTTGAAACCTCAGTGGTCCAAATTCATTGGAAAACTGTATAGGTTCAGGAATGGTGGAAGACACTGTCTTACTGGGAGCCAGTAACTGAGAGAGCTCAGCCAGGCTGAGCACCTGGAAGCAGATTCCTAAAATGTTAAACAAGCTTTTGACAGTAATTTGTCCTGGATGTGCAGCGAGCTTTTTGTTCAGGTCATTATTTGTGCTGTTCAGTGACTGAGTCCTTCAAAGATGGGAACTTTTGTTTGTTTGCTGTTGGCTTTTTTGAGATTTTAAAGCAGAAGCTTGTCCTGTGCCACCCCCTGGGTAATAGAAGTCAGATTTGGGGTGAGTGGTACCACTTCTGCAACTGGGACAGACTCAGTTTCTGGTCATTAGTTCAGTAGGTGCTGGTGAGTTTTGTTTATAAAGAAGCATTTGGAGATGAGGCACATCAATACTTATGGTGTGAGCTTACTTGGCACATCTTGGAAGGTTTTCTTTCATTGACTGAAGAAAGAATTTTAAGGCGCTGTTTTCCTATGCTTTCTGCCAAACTGAAGGCAGACGTAAATTAAGTGTAAAATCTAAGAAACTAGTGAGTAATACATCTCTCGCTTGCTAGAGTGTGTCATAATGGATTAAATAAAAAGCAAACTAAATCTTGTTAAGTCAAAATAATTGCATGTGTGTCTCGGCATCTTGCTTCTAACTTTGCATTAGTGTTAAGAGCTTCGTTGATCAGGTAATTGGAATGAGCTCCTCAAAAGAGGCAATACCCAAGCTGTGAAATAACCTTGTTTCTTCCTTTAAATCGTCCTCTTCCTGAAGGCCAACACGGAGAATAAAAACCTGCACCCACTACGTGTCCATGGATTTATTTTTCTGGGGGTTCTGGCTGCTGCAGCCCTCCTGGGAGAGGGATGCTCTGTGCTGAGGGCAGCCAGGCTGTCCACGGGCAGATGTTGGGGTGAACTCTGGAGAGCTGGGGTCAGCCCCCCTCATCCAGCCAGGAAGGGCTTTCCCAGAGTGGAGGGAAAACCCTTGGGGAGAGTCACCTGGAGCCTCACAGGGGCCAGGCATCCCGAAAGGCCCTGTGGGATCTGCACCTTTTGAAGGAGGAACCAGCCTTCATCACGTTTGCCTTGGGGAATTTGCTCTGGACTTTTTTTAATGTGGTTGTTTAGAAGTGGTTTTGAAGTGTGGGTGTAGAATCATTCAGGTTGGAAAAGCCCCCTGGGATCATCAAGTCCAACCACTAACCCTACTCTGCAAAGTTCACCCTTAAGCTATATCCTGCAACCCCACATCTCAACGACCTTTAAACCCCTTCAGGGATGGGGACTCCACCACCTCCCTGGGCAGCCTGTGCCAATCTCTGGCTGCTCTTGCCGTGACAAAATTTCTCCTACTGCCCAGTGTAACCCTGTCCTGTGGCAGTTTGAAGCCGTTCCCTCTTGTTCTATCGCTCATTACCAGTGAGAAGAGACCAGCAGCAACCTCTCCACAACGTCCTTTCAGGTAGTGGCAGAGAGTGGTGAGGTCTCCACTCAGCCTCCTCTTCCTCAAACTAAACAGCCCTAGACTTGTCAGTCTCTTGCCTCCTGTTCACTCCATCTGCTGTTTTGATGGTAAATAACACTGTTGTTGTTTTAAAACACCTTTCTTCTATCTTGAAACCAAGCTTGGTGGAACATCAGCTGCTGCTTCTCTCCTCCTTGCCCTCACGCACATACGCCTGCATGGGCGTGTAGCCGGCCCTTAGCGTTCGGAGGATTTCAGGAGTGTATTTTGTGTTGGCAGTCTTGAAGAGTTTTGTAGTTTCCTTGTGTTTATCCTTCACAGAAAGCTGGGAGAAGCTCAAACTTGATGCTTCTCTGAGGAAAAGGCTATTTCTGTGCCCAAGCTGTCCTTGTCCTTTCTTAATGCACTGTGCATTGAATTATTAAAAACCCGTTTCCAGAAGAGGGAAAGGTGGCAGGCAGAAAAAGGAGGTGAAGTTATCTTAAAACCGCCTGTGCCTCAGCTAAAAAAGCTGCGATGGGAAATCTTCGTGCCTCTCACGAGGAGGGCAGCATCTGCAGCATTGTGCTGGGCGTTGGATGATGATGCCTCTGTTTGTTGGGTGCTGTAACAGCATGGAGGGGCCTTTACAGTTTTTCAGTCCAAAACCCACATGTTTTCTTCTCTTTTTATATCTAGCCAACTAAAAATGTTAGAGAGCGAGAGTAACTTCTGGTTTCCTTGCAGTTGGAAAGCAACTGTGTGCAGTCGTGTGGCTGAGCCCTGCAGGCTCCTCTTCAAATTCATCTAATTTTGGTCGCTTTGGTAGGTTTTGTAACTTTAGAGAGCTGGTGAAGCATGGAAGCGTAGTGCAAATAATTGTAGCGCTTCTTCTCTTTGCTTGCACACGCTTCTTTCTGGACAGCTGTATTTGTCTGCAACTGGCCGGGAGCCATCTTCTGAAACATCTTCTCTCTTTTTAGACTATTGTAGTGTGAGTGAAGTCATCCCCTGCTAATATCACGCTATCAAGTGAATCGTGGAAAAGATCCTGGGCACTGAACTGCCAATGTGGAAAAAATATATTGGTGGTGCTCGGAGTGTGGCCGGTACCGGGGAGTCCCTTGCTGTTGGGGGGTCACAGCTCTGACCTGTATCTCGGTGTCTCATAGATGTGGAGAGTCACCGAGGGAGCTCAAAGCTCAGAACTCCAGCAGGGGTGTGTCTTCTCCTGCTTGGTCATCCCTGGATTGCATACTCCTCTAAAACCTGTCTTATTTCTGTAGGGGTTTGAACATAATCCTGTGATAGTAACGAGGTTATCACTCGGCGCTCGAGCTGCTAATGTTAGAGGAGTTTACCGGGCTCTGCATGATCTAGACATCTGCAAGATCTGTGCAGGCGAGGTTACTCTGGAGCGTGCCATGCCGTGGTCCTTGTGAGATGAAGTTCCCTGGTGTGGGCAATATCATCTCTTGGTACTGGATAAGATGGAAATGTCTACCTACTTACCTTTTATCGTTGGGAAATTCTGGAGAATCTTGGTTAATGTGTGGAGGAACTGAATAATTGCTTTGGTTGAAGATACTAGCATCTGAGAAGCTGATCACAGGTTTGCAGTGTTTTTTATTTCTCCTCCTTCCTTGCATGTATTCTTCCTCTTCTGCCGTGGCTCAGACTTGAATAATTAAAAGACTCTGCTTGCTCTCAGCACTTTCAGAAGTAAAAACTGGCTTGACTGTCAGTCTCTTGCCTCCTGTTCACTCCTTCCATCTGCTGTTTTGATGGTAAATAACACTGTTGTTGTTTTAAAACACCTTTCTTCTATCTTGAAACCAAACATGGTGGAACATCAGCTGCTACCTCTCTCCTCCTTGCCCTCATGCATGGGCGTGCAGCCTGCCCTTGGTGTTTGGAGGACTTCAGGAGCATATTTTATGTTGACAGTTTTGAAAGGTCTTTGTGCAAAACTCTTCTAATGGGAGATGCAGAGACTGATAAAAATGCAGAGAGGGATTCTAATCCGTCGTTCTGGAAAGGCACACACTAGTTATCTTCTGCCTTCTGGTTTTCATACTCGATGGCAGCAGCAAGGTTTGGATTGCAAAGATGAAATAATGAAAAGCTGTTTTTGTTGGATTTAATCCCAAGCATTCCAGTTGGTTTTATGGCTTCTGAAATGAAGTTCATAGTTCTTTTTAGCCTGGCCAAGTTTAACCTTATGTTCCCATCTATCTGTTTTGCTGGTCTTCTAAATAGCGACTCAGAGATGGCAAATCCATGTTTCATGGAAACCTAACTCGTGGCTGCTGGGGAAAGGAACTTGAGATCAATCTGGATGGTGTAGATCCTGTGTGCAAAAAAAAAAAGGAAAAAAAGCTTAGAAAAATCTTGATGCATCCACATCAGATGCATGACAGAGCCACCTCCAAACACTCTATAAATAGCAAGTCTGAACCACAGGTCCTATCCACGCCCCTTCCCATCATTTGGGATGAGTATGCCACCACACAGTCCCGACACAAATACAGAAGATGACAAATATGTGGGACACATGCCGCTTGGAAGACTCATGCTTACTTGTAGACATGAAACAGCCTCCCTTCAGAATTATGAAGACCAGATTTTTTTTTTTGAGCTGAACTTCAAAGCTGGTCTAGTGTTGATGAGTCTGTGCAGTCTGTGGCCGCGCGCAGGCGGCTGCAAGGAGCTGGCAGCCCTGTTTTCCTACAGAGGGTTCCTGCTGAAGAGCTGCAGGCGTCGACATCGTGTTCACCTTCTGTGTCCTTGCAGGACAGAGCACCCACAGCGTCTGCCTGTGCGGTGACACCACCCTGATGGGGCATGTGTGCGTGTCAGCTTGGATCTGTGGAGGCTTTTCTCACCTCCTGAGCTCAGCGGTGTGTCACAGGGAGCTTGCGAGCGGGAGATGTTCACAGCGAGGGCGTACTGCTTTGACACCGGCACAACGTGTGGTTCTGTAGCACCGTCTAATGTTTCTCTGCAGGGAATGGTTTTGTAGCAGTCTCCCAACGCTCCTCCATAGTGGGTGGTTGTGTAGCCATCTTGCAATGCTCCTCAGTGGTGGATGATTCTGTCCCCATCTTCCAACATCTCTACACAGTAGATGGTTCCGCAGCATTCTTCCGAGACTTTTCTGCAGTGGATGGTTGTGTAGCCATCTCCCAATGCTTCTCCATGGTGAATGGTTCTGTACCCATCTTCCAACGCTTGTGCACGGTGGATGGTTCTGTAGCATCTTCCAAGACTTTTGCACGGCAGATGGTTGCGTAGCCATCTCCCAGTGCTTTTCCAACAGCTGCGGCTCTCCAAGTTTGGTGATCTATGAAAAGAGGCTGGGTTGTGGCATGCACATGCTCGTTTCAGAATGTGTCCCTTCTCAAGAGCTTTCCCTTGGATCTGTGCCAGGTAAATAGCAGGATTTTACATCTGCTAGAGCTGGTACAGACTTGTCTCAGGTTTTTAAAGCATGTTTACGTGTTGCTGCTTGGCAGGCTTCACCTGCAACTCTGTTCCATGACCTTGCTCAGTTATGATACCTAAATAAGCCTTTCCCTGCCCCATTTCCTTCTTGCAGCGGTGACCTCTTGACAGCATCCTAGAAAGAGCATATTTAAAAGCAGTTCTAGCCCCTACTCTTGCTGTGAATATGTCCAGGAGAGGATGAGCTGGCTGTTCCCACTCAAGTTTGATGTGGTGACTTTCCCTGAGCGTCTAAAACCTCTGTGTGTGCGGTTACCAACGGGCAAGTTGGTGCATCTATGAAGGCGGAAAGAAGTTGGAGCTGCTGTGGGGTGTGGAGGGGAGGGCTTTAGAAATCTCAGATAGAATCATAGAATGACTTAAGTGAAACAGTACTTACAGGAAACATCAACTCCATCATGTGTGGTCGTTTCTAAGGATTTTTTTTCCCAGCAAGGTCAGCGTAGCTAAACTACTTTTTTTTTGTTCTAATTTTCTTTTTTTAAAGGAAGTTTGTGTAGTGTTTTCTTTATTACTCTGGGAACCCTGGCTTATCTTTCAAGAGCGGAAGATCCTAGCTGTGGGCAATTTCTACTCCTGGTGGTGCACTTTGACATTTCCTAGCAGTGCCTTTCACTTCCCATCCCACCCAAACACCTCTGTGACCCTTTTTGCTTCTTTGATTTAACATTTCTCTGGTAGGATACATCTCTGGTAAGGGGTGTATTCTACAACTTTTTATTCAAGGTGTTGGGCTTCCGTGTTTATGGGCCATGAACCTATAGCCAGGAGAAACCTAAGGTTACGCTGATGGGGAACTTCTGCTGTCATGCCTAACTGAATGAAATGCACCATTACTTGCATGATTTCTTGTATCCCACATATTTTTTGTGGTTTTCTATAACAAAATACTATTTCAGCATTGATTTAAAGCAAATCCTGTGATGCAATGTAGTTGTTTCCTGAAGCAGGACCTCTTGTGCACCCTTGTGTTACCTGCAGAAGGTCTGCATTGAAGCCTGTCTTGTTGTCTCCTTGCCAGCCTGTGGTGAACAGGCTGCTGGATTGCTTCTTGGCTGACTCTCTGCAGCTGTCTAGGTTCCAGTTTTGTATGAGTTATTGTTTCTAATGTTATATGAATAAATAATGCTCTTCACCCGCGACTGTAACATAAGCTGTAAGTCACGGCACGGTAGAAAGGTATCAGACCTTCATGACCAGGAAAAATTCTTCTCTATCAGGGAGGAGAGAAATGTTTTGAAAGAGGTAATTTACTCTGAGTTGTTTGGAATGCGAAAGTTTCAGTTTCCCTCTGTAGCTGTGTGCCTCTCAGAGGTCCTTTCAGTGTCTAGAGGCTCTCCCCCCCCCTCCTGATGTTCTGTGCTGTTCCTCTCTAACAAGCTTGATGTCTCCTTACTCTTGCAGAAGAAAATGCAGAAATTACGCTGGATGTGTCATTAGCGTATCGTGATGACGTGTCTGAAGATTGGGAAGAAATAGCACACGCAATAGAGATCAGGAAGCTGAAATGCACCTTTGGCTCACCAAAAGTAAGGTGTTTTGATGACCCTGGAGGTGGGGAGGTGTGGGAGTGCAGTGGGACTTGTCCTCTTCCTTTTCTTTGTGATGCTTCCTGGCAGCTCTGAGTTGTTGAATCATAACTTTCAAAGGCATCAGCTTTCCCTTGGCTCAAAATCTTTCAAAACCTGATGAGCTCCATATGCAGTTGGTTCTGTTCAGCCATACAAGAGAAGGGAATGAAGTCAGAGGTAGACTTAAAACTAGAAGGAAAAAAAGGTATCAGGTATTGCAGAGGTGTTACCTGAAACTTGAATGCTTTGACATCTCTATACCCCAAACCATCCTAGAGAGCTTGGACCTTTCCATCTGTGATGGACAAAACCTTGTTCTTCAGAAATGGCAAGGAAATAACACACCAGAAACAAGGCAGTACTTAAAAAATCTGGAGAAGTGAGGTGAAAGTATGTTAAAATGAGGGTTGGACTAGATGACTTTTAAAGGTCCTTTCCAACCCAACGCGTTCTATGAATCTGTAGTTCTAAAATAACTTCTTAATGCCTCAAGCTACAAAGCTTAGGAGCAGAGAGCACAGCTAGCAGTTGAGAATGGAGCATCTTGTTTAAATAATGATGTTTTGTTTCTGTGCTGCAAACTCTAATTTCTGAGCACATTTTGTTTTGGCTCGAGTTGTGCTTGCTAAGGGAGGAAGCTTGGATTCCCAGAGTAGCCTGTCATCGTGGAGGGCTCCCTTAACTTTAAGAGTATTCAAGAACCTGAAATGTGAACCTGCTTGAGGCCGAATGCTATTGACTCAGTGACCCAAAGCAATCAACAGCTTGAGGGTAAATATCCCCAAGCCACTGACTTGCACAGCCTTTTTCCACGAGGAGGTTGGGATTAGCAACCAGATTCTTGGTGCTAGCAATGGTCCCAGCTCCATTCAGCATTAGGGCTTTGGCAGACCCTCGTGCTGGTCCTTCCGAGGCTGACGGCCGTGTTGCTGCTCTGTGCCCTTTGTCTAGACGCTGGAGTCCGAAGGCCGTCACTACGACTGCGACTTCCTGCCCTTCATGGAGATCGGCAGCGTGGCCCACAAGTACTACCTCATCAACATCCGCCTCCCCGTGAACGAGAGGAAGGGCATTAACGTGGGCATCGGGGAGATCAAGGATATCCGCCTCGTGGTGAGCGTCCGTCCTGTGCTGCCCATGGTGACCTCCGGAGCTAGGCTCTTCCCATGCCTCCAGGAGCTCCCCCCTGTCCTCTTCTCCCTGCTGCAGTCTGCCTTGGGCACAGAGCCCTCCACCTGATGAAGCCCTGCCTCTCACGGACAGGAGCTAAGGAGGAGCAGAACAGCAGAGTTTGGAGGGGACCTAGTCTGTCTTGGGGTTGACTGCGGCCATGCAGATGTTTGGAATGACTGTCACCTCTCCTTGCTTCTGCACTCCCTTGAGGCTTGGTGACCGTGAGTGCTCCCAGCTGGAAAACCTCCCACCTTCTGCCATCCCTCTCAGCAGCAGCAGTGAGCTGGCTGGCTGTGGATGGCCGTGGGAGGGCATGTGTCTGGAGAAACAAATTAATTTGTCTGATGTGTTTCCCACCAGTGGTGACTGAGCATCATGAGTATCTTGTTACTTGTCTGTGACCAATTCTGCCTGCTTTTTCCGTGCTGTGTCACAGTGCCCCTCTCTCGACTGCTCTCCACCTCACAGTGGAAGCTGTGAGTGTTGGTATTTGTTTTCAGGACTCTTGAAGCCTACTCAGATGGCCTGGGTGTTGCGTAGGCATTTGCTCGCTTCCACGTGTTGGACAAACTGCATCTTTCAAAGACTAGTTGCATCTACATGTGCTTGCGTGTACTGCCATGTACATGCCTCTCCTGTCAGCTCCTGTAAGGAGAAGCATGGAGTAACGATGTTAAACCTTGTTGCATTCTGCCTTGGTTTTCCTTAGGGCATCCATCAGAACGGAGGCTTTACGAAAGTGTGGTTTGCCATGAAGACCTTCCTCACCCCCAGCATTTTAATTATCATGATCTGGTACTGGCGACGGATCACGCTGATGACACGCGCTCCTGTGCTGCTGGAGAAGTGAGTAGTGGCTCACGCGCTGGCTGAGGTGACCCTCAAAGCAAGAGGGGACCCAAGGTGGTCGCTGCTCTCAGGCACAACCCATGTTTGGCGAAAGGGGGATGATCTCTGTCCCCTCCACCCTGGGAGTGGGAGACCTTCATAGCTTCTCCTTTCTTTCCCATTAAAGGCCCAGAGATTGAGTAGTTGCAGCTGCGTGTGGCTGCTTGGCAGGGCTTAGCCCCAGGGGGTTTGCTGGCAAGAGGTGATACCCTACCACTCAAGCAGTTCCAGATTTTCTTCTGTTGCTCTTCATGCATGGCTTTGGCTTGTGGGGCTCTGCATCCTTGCCTTGCAAACTGGAAGGAGCTGATCTCTCTGCCTCCTCAGGGTCATCTTTGCCCTGGGGATTTCCATGACGTTCATTAACATCCCTGTGGAGTGGTTTTCCATCGGATTTGACTGGACTTGGATGTTGCTCTTTGGAGACATACGACAAGGCATTTTCTATGCCATGCTCCTGTCATTCTGGATCATCTTCTGTGGGGAGCACATGATGGTGGGTACAACAGAGCAGTGAAGGTGATTTCCAGCCCCACTTGTGGTGATACCTGCCAGCTCCCTTGTATTTGTTATGCATTGGAGAAAATGCTGTGGGGACATGAGAGGACTTCAGACTAACTTGCTTTTCCTTTATCTCCTTGTCCCCTCCTCTTGACCCTCTGATTAGGATCAGAACGAGCGGAACCGTCTTTCAGGGTACTGGAAGCAGGTTGGACCTATAGCTGTTGGCTCCTTCTGCCTCTTCATCTTCGACATGTGCGAGAGGTGGGTGCGGCGCTGCTCTCCAGCCTCGTCTCACAAAGTGAGGAGCGGCTCCTCTGAGTGTGCTGAAACATGCTGGCACGTCACAGCAGCCTGTCTTGGCTGTAAAGAAACACTTCCCACCTTGTCTCCTCCTCACCCTCGTGGGAGGGCAGCATGGCTGGCTCCTTCCAGGGCACAGAGAGAGCAGACATGGGGCTATCTGAGCAGCTTTGTGTTTTCTCTCCTCTTTGCAGGGGAGTGCAGCTGAAGAACCCTTTCTACAGCATCTGGACCACCGAGGTTGGCACAGAGCTGGCTGTATCCTTCCCCCAGGCAGGCTGGATCTGTGTCGGTCAGAGAGGGAGGTGATCCCATCCTGCCAGATCCCTGCGGGGTGAGGGGAAATTATCCTTCTTCCAGCAGTCTGTGGCTGTGAGAGGGTGCTCAGGCACTGTGGGAGATGCTGGGGCTGTACCACAGGTTTGATTTTGATCTTTACGATGATCTTTTAATCAGTGGATTGCCCAAATAATGTTTGCTATTATTTCTGCTTAGCTCATACCATTTTTCTCTTAACCTACATGGCTCAGATGGCCTTTATTATAGTTGCGGGAATCTGCTTGTGTCTCTATTTTCTCTTCCTGTGCTTTATGGTCTTCCAAGTGTTCAGAAACATCAGTGGAAAGCAGTCAAGCCTCCCAGCCATGAGCAAGGCTCGCCGCCTCCACTACGAGGTAATGTCCCTCCTTGTTCCACGGATTCTTTAGCTTTAAAATGCATTTTTCACCTTAAAGTCTCTACTGAGACCTTCTCCGTCCAAACAGTCCTGAAGTGGAAGGTCTGACCTTTGTTGGTGTTGCTGTGGTGCCCGAATCCCCTCACTGCCTTTTTGTGTGTCTGTTGTCAAGTTTCTTCATTTGGTTCATTAGTCCTGGTGAAGTATTTTAAACCTTCAGGAGGCTACCTAAGCTAGCTCTCCTTTCTTATGAGTAGCTGCCATCTCCAAACTTACTGAACAGTGTTCCCCAAATTACTGTTTGAATTACTGCGGGCTGTAAGCCCATCAGTTCCCCACACCTTGGTTTCTTCTGTAATATTAATTACAGCATTTAATGGAAAGTCTCTCTAAGACCATCCTGTTTTCCCACAACCTGCATTCAGAGTTTTAGGGTTGCCTTTTCCTGACCAAGTTGCAGGAGGGAAGCTGTCCTGCTAGGATCAAAATGCGATGCATTCGACTCATTATCTCCGTTTTTAGCCCTTGATTTTGTGTGTTGTTTTCATCTTTAACCACGAGGAGCTTGCTTTAAGTGCTTGAGCTGAGAGTACCTGTCACTTCCATAGGTGTGTAAATATTTATCACCAGTGTTGTTCTGTGCAATGATGGTCACAAGTCTGTTATCACCCATCAGGAATGCACCTAAAAGAATAGAAAACTGGCCTTGAGAGAATTTGAAGAAGATACTGAGCACTTTTTTTTCCACTTTTCCCTTTAGCAAGGAAACAGGACTTCAGGTCCTATTGTAGAGCTGCCATGCTCTGCATACAAACATCTGGTGAGCATGAAGAGTTAAATTAATAGTTGTTTGTCATTGCACTGTGGCACAGTAATTACGCAGATACTGATGTTTCCACCAAAATTCCAGGATCAGGTTAAAAAAAAACCCAAAAAGCAAAACACCCAACACATGCAAAAACAAAACCCAAAAATTCATGAAGTAAAAATGTAGAAGTAGTGAAAGCAGGTTCAGTGGATGCAGTCAGATTCCCAACCAGGTGATCTCAAGCCTTGGTTTGTCTCATAATCTATGTTATTCTGTAAAAACCAGCGTAGTTTTGACAAGTGTTGAGAAATTGCTGCAGTTTCCCCCCAGACTGACTGTGGAGGTGAGAGTTAGTCCGGTACAGACCCAGAACCCGTGGAAGGCTCCTCTTGCTGAGCCGTGCAAGCTCTGCACAAATGTTTGTTTTGCAAAAGTGAGGAGCTCTTGAGCTGGCTGCTAGTGAAACCCCTGGCTTCGGCCGACCTGCCTCCTCTTCCACGTTGCCTCGTGGTAAATTGGTCGTAAAAGCAAATGTAATGGAAAGGCAGAGCTGTCCAGACACGCTCGCCTCGCTCGGAGCGCCCGGCAGGAATGCAGACGTGTGGGGAGTGGAGAATATGGGCTGGCGTGAAGACGGCGCAGAGTGGGTGGAGGTTGTTTTGCTTTGGGCTTTCGTGGGTTGGGCCCTTTTTTTTTTTCTTTGCCCTTTTTTTTTCATACTTGTGTCTTGTATAGGCTAAAACCCAAAATGGGTTTTTGTGGATTCTGTTAATGTGACCAGTGACATTTCTCTGTAAGCAGGGGCTGATTTTTAGGTTCAAGTTTCTGATGCTCATTACTCTGGCTTGCGCAGCGATGACGGTCATCTTCTTCATCGTGAGCCAGGTGAGTGATGAAACTCCACTTCCTCCAGGAACATCAGCCTCAGATTCCTGACCTGCTAACGACGTCAGCTCACTTGCTGTTCACACAAGGCATGCCTGTTATAAGCAGATTTGATAACGAGTTGCTTTTTTAAGAAGTTGTTTTCATTTCTTTGAAGCACTGCCATAAAATTGCCAAGGCTTTGCCTTCACAAAGCCCTCTGGCTCACGGCGAGCTTTGAGGCCGTGCTGTTGGAAATGCCGGCCAACGCGCTTTAGTCATTTCTGAGAACTCAGCAAGAGGAAAGACGCTCTGTTCACACTGAAAGAATCCGGTCACTTTGTATGCCCACAGAGAAAGAACAGAACCCAGTCGTGCCTGGGTTGACTTTGCAACCCCGCTGTTTCCAGCAGCGTAGCACGCCTGGTTATTCTCCGATACGATGCGGTCTCTCTGCACAAATGACCTTGCATCTCTACTTTGATGGTTTACTCCAAGTGACTTTTCAGATTGCTTCAGAGATGCTATTCCTGGTTGCTCCTAAGTGTAGGCAGCTCATCAAGCCGTGGGCACGACCTTGTGAGTCCAATATCGCAGAATTACGGGAGCAGGAGCTGTTTCTCCCTCGCTGTGCCACCTATGCATCGCGGTAGGAGGTGGGTCCTGAAGCAAAATACAGCAGCAGATGGGTTTGTAAGACTGAAGGTTCAAGGAACAACACTCGGCCGTTCAGTTGGTCACTGAGCGCTAACGACCATCACAGCGGACGAGCGTGAGGCAAATGGGGCTTGTCCAGCTGCTCTTCTTCAGTTTTCATCTTTCCCCTTGTGTCGTCTTTAATGGAAAGCCAGCGTTCCAGTGTGAACAGTCTGTGTGCCTTCAAGTAGTATTAATATAGATGATATTCCTGTAAACCTTGACAAATCTCTGCATGTCTATGGCTGATGCTGTCAGCCTAGCCCCTTCTCTGAAGGCAGGAGCGCCGTTCAGCACATTAGCTCTTCGCATTATTCATGTTGGTTTTCCATCTTTAAAAAGGTCTATTTATAAGAAGACTGATGTTTTCAGATGTAACTAGTTGTCTCCTAGCTACTGCCCTTCACGTGGCAAGCTTTGAACGCATCAGTTACGGCAGGGAGGCATCACAGGATGTGAGAGTTTTTGTCACGTTTAAGGAGGATAAACCAAAGTTCAAGAAATCCTCGGGCAATCATTTCATAAGGACTGTGTTTTTTCCTGCAGATTGAGGCGAAAGAGGGAAATCCTGGCTTGACTTCAGCATCACTGTTTCTGTTATGCTCAGTTTACCTGTTCCTGTTGAATTGATGCTGTTCTTACTGATTTACTCTGAGTTAGTGTTTTAGGGAGGTCACTTCTGTATTTTTGTAGAATTTGGTTATATTAACCAGCCCGTGCGTGTCTGCTTTCTCGTGGGCAGGTGACCGAAGGCCACTGGAAGTGGGGAGACATAACGATACAGGTGAACAGCGCCTTCTTCACTGGCATCTACGGGATGTGGAACCTCTACGTCTTTGCCCTGATGTTCCTCTACGCACCGTCGCACAAGAATTACGGTGAAGACCAGTCAAACGGTAAATGCCTCAGAGTGATCTGAAGGCTGCCATGGGAGGAAAGTGCTATAAACCTTTTGTGCAAATTTTTTTTTTTTGACCCAAGTGCACATTGAGCACATCGAAATGTATGCAAATGACTTTGGTTTTCCTGGCAGACATTTTAATTAATGCCTAGGTTAGACGGGTTTGAATATTTAGCCAGGGCTGTCTAAAATCTTGCAGATTTTTTTCTTTCTTTTTAGCATTGCGCAGCTGTAATTGTGTAGCGCAAATGGAGGGACGAGGAAAGGAGAAAATTAAAATCTGGGCAAGCAGAGAACGGCAATGCTGTTGGATTCCTTTACCAGTAGTCTTTAGTAGCACAGGGAATCATCCTTTACCAAGATGCTTGTATTTAAATAAAAGCATTTCTAGAAATGCTGCGTAGTCCATAGCTCTGGTAGCTCCTGAAACCCTGGAGGGAATAAACTGGATCTTTTTTGATTTCTAGTTGCCAAATATTTTATTGTGAGGCCAGGCTAATGAAACAACTTTGTTCCTCAGGTGACCTAGGAGTAAACAGTGGGGAAGAGCTTCAGCTCACCACCACCATCACCCACGTGGACGGGCCCACAGAGGTTTACAAGCTGGCTCGTAAGGAGGCTCAGGAGTAACGCTGAGGTGGCCTCAGCTGGGACCCAGACCGGGGTTGGAGAGCAGAGGGCACCGTGACGCCCGAGACCGCTCTGATCTACCCTGCTCCTCCAGCACCCCGTACCGAGCGTGTTGTCATGGAGCAGTGACCCCAAGCAGAACATTTGTAAACTCTTTAATATGGCGTAGTTATTTTAGGGGGGTGGGAGGGATACGTATATTGTGTTACACTTGAGCACATAAAAACCTGCTAGAAAAGCATTAAGGTTGCAAAGTCGCGCGTTCAGAAGTTGGGAAGGGGCAAAGCTAATATTGGGTGGTTTGTATTTGGCTGTCGTGTGCCTGTGCATAAAATAAAGGGTGCAGGGAACTCAGTCAGGGAGCACGTATTCAGTACGTTGGGTTTTCTTCTTGTGTGCAGCTTGAAAAAAGTGTTGGTTGCAGGGAGGGCAGCCTTGTTGTAAAAACTTCTAATTCTGCAGCTCTGCAGCAAACCTCTGTCACTTGAATGAAACACAGCGGGGAAGGGAGTAGATGGTAATAGATAAGATTTAGTAGAAGCAACAATGTGCTTTCTCAAAAGCTTTTGCAGCTGTTTCTTAAATCCAGGGGAATGTAAAAACTGGATGCCTGAGCCGAGTTGCAGAAGAAAAGAGCGCTCCTGTCCCGAGTTCCCAGAGGCACTGGTGCCCCAGCCAGCTCCTGCCTATTTTCAGCCCCTCTGGCTTCCCTTACTTCTGTTGTCTTCCTCCATCCTGCCTTTTGGTTACAGCCCCTTCGTTTTTATGCTGCTTATGTGCCATGGGGAGAAGAGAAAAAGGCCACGGGAGGAATGATACCGCCTTGGTTCCTGTGCCTGTGAGCTGGGCTGAGGAGGCCAGGCACTCCTGCTCCTCCTTACGCTGCCAGGACGGGGCACACTAGGCAGAGACGGAGTCTTCCAGGGATTATCAGACTTGAAAAAAATCCGCTTGTCCTGCACTCCTGTGGATATTTGCTTTTCAGAGCAAAAGCAGCCAATGAGGTCACTCACCCTCATGCTGTGCCTGAGTGGGTCTGGCTGTGAAACTGTTGGCAGGACAAGGAGAATGGGACTTGATCTGGGGTGGAGATGTAAACTGGACTGTGCTGGGGACCAGTTAAGGGAAGTGTTAATGGTGTGTGTGGGAAGAAGCATGGCCAGAAGCATCAGTGCTGCTTGGGGCATGGAGGATCCAGAGGCCCTCCTCACCTGGCACTAGTAAATGTTAACTGTTAGTAACATGTAACTCAACCTCTCCACCCCGGTTTTGTCCCTAAAAGATAGGAGCTGCTACTGCTGTGTCTGGTCAGAGATGGGGGAGAGGGGAAGCTTCCAAAGCTGCTGACAGGCAGGCATTGTGGGTACCCTCAGAAACAGTCCTGGGAAAAGGGATACGTTGTCCTTGGATTCTGAAAAGCTCTGAAGCTACACATCAACTGTTAGGGTGTTACGGCTTCAAACTGAAAGTGTAGTTGGGAAATACCAGGAGTGACATCACCTGTGAAGCCTTAATCCGTCTCTAGCTGACGTGTGCGTTATGACGTGCAATTAAAGCCCCTTGTGTCCCAGCTTTACTGTTACACTCTGGTCTGTGGGGGGGTTTGGGGCTGTGGGTGGGAGCCAAGGCTCTGGTTTGCACTGGAAGGTGCTGGTTCATCACGATTCCCACCCCAGCAAGCAGCTTGTATTGGAAAATGCCTGTTCCTGGCACCCCATCTCCAGAGGGGCTGCTCGTTCTGCTATAAATATCCCTGTTGCCATTTCACACTAGTAACCAAACACAGCCCCGTCGTTCTTTACCTTTTGCTTTCCTTTCCCTGCATTTCTCTGAGACAGGTCAATGCTTCAGCTGGGGTGAGGCGTTCACATAATTCCTGCTTATTTTCCCAATCCATCAGGGAACAGGGCCAGAACCGAAGACCAGCCCTCAGTCACATGCGGGGCTGGCCAGACACCCCAACTCCTCCCCAGTCTTCTACTAGAAGGGATTTCACACTGGGGCTGCTGACTGGGCTGAAGAAACCACACATGGTTCCAGTACGAACAGCACTCTGAAAAGTAGCGGTTAAAATACCATTTGGAGGAGAGGGCGGTGTGGATAACCTCACATCCTTTCGGTTGCTGGGTACCCGGCGTTGCGCTCCTTTGACTGGATCTCCCATGAGGATGTGGTGCACTGGGCAGACCCCATCTGCAGGAGGGCTAGCCTGTTTTTGTTAAATCAAGCTACTTTCTTAAAAAGAAAGCAATTCTCTTCATCCTTCCATTCACCCTCACCAGGATCCCCAGCTCTCCCTGCCCGTGTCTCAGCCGGGACACAGGGTCGGAGCCGAGGAACACTGAATGTGGGTGAAGTCCCACGGGTGCTACTGTGTCTGCATGTGGGAAGTCACTGCAGCACAGAAAAAGTGCTGCACATTACTGCAGGAGGTAGCTTCAGGTGGTTTTGGATACTTGAACTGGAACGCTAATGTTTGGGGTTTTTTTTTATTCTGAGCTTGGGGTGTTTTAGTAAAGTGGGATGACAACGCGCCTGTACTGAAAGGAATACAGGATAAGGTCTGAGACCTTCAGGACGGATGGCAAAATGTAACGTGTAAGCAATGTAATTAAGGAAAATAAGCACTAGTAGATCCAAGCAATGTTCGTACTTGCAGTAGTTGTTCAACCACAAAGTGAATTACTTTAAACGCACATCGTGGTAACTCCAGCGTGTTCCTGGGTGAGCACTTGACTTTGCAACTTTAATGTCCTTTTTATGGTGGGTTCTTACGTGATATTTATGTTGTTCTGGTAGATGTGTCCATGGTTTCTTTTACAGCTTAGTGTGTAGCGTTTTGCATTTTGTAAAGGCTTCTTACAAATGGGGAGTCGCAGCTTTAAAACCAAATTTTGTGTCAAACACTAACAATTTGTTTACGGGGCGCGTGTATGTGCGTGTGCGTGTGTGAGGTTTTTTTAAATTTCTTAATTCCTAAGCCCTACTCATATGTCTCGGAAATAGTCCCTGGGTTTTATGAAAATATATCCTTTTTTTTTTTCTTTAGGTTGAGTTCAGTTTTTACAGAATGCTTTAAGCAACCTGGAAAACATGTAGTTTTGTTAATTTAAATAAAACCTACAGTATTGTGGATTTGTTGTTGGCCTGGCTTGCTGAATGAGAAATCGTAGCTCTTCTGCTGCAATCTTGTTTGCTTTCCTTTGGTCTTCAGGTAGTTAAAAGTTGCACAACTTGTGGCTGGGGAAGACGATGGACTCACTTGGACAGTTTTCTCCAGATGCTTTGCGGTGCAGGAACACGATGCTTCTGCTGCTAATGGCATTCTCACCTTCAAAACCTTTGCTTTGGGACTAATTGTTAGCACAACCATTTCTGCCTTGTCTCAGAGCGTCGATTACAGCTCCCCTCACCCACGGGACCAAGACCAGCAGGATTAGGGTGCTGAGCCCCCCTGCTCCTACCGCTACCAGCTGAAATCTGCCCCCAAGGTCAGGCACAACCGTTGGGTTTCCCTTGGGGCTCTGTCCCCTGGACTTCCCCATCCCCACTTGCCAGCCCTGGGGTCATCATGACATTGCCATGAACTTGGCATGTTGGATGATCTCGGAGGTCTTTTCTAACCTGAATGATTCTGTGTTGGCTGTTCCTCCAGGACATCAAGATTTTGGGTGTCCTCCTCCAGATGCTGTCATATTTCATAGAATCATCCAGGTTGGAAAAGACCTCTGGGATCATTGAGTCCAACCGTTAACCCTGCTCTACAAAGCTCGCCCCTGCCTGTCTATAATCCAGAGGGGGAAAAAAAAGGGTTTCCCTTGAGTTGTGCTTACAGAGTGATGGAAAATTTGATGATGACAGATTGAGTTCAATATCAACAGCTCCAATCTCATGGTGCAGTAAGGGCTGCCTTGGTACAATCATAGAATCATAGAATGTTAGGGATTGGAAGGGACCTCGAAAGATCATCAAGTCCAATCCCCCTGCCAGAGCAGGAATGCCTAGACTATGCCACACAGGAACGTGTCCAGGCAGGTCTTGAATGTCTCCAGAGAAGGAGACTCCACAACCTCCCTGGGCAGCCTGTTCCAGTGTTCCATCACCCTCACTGAGAAGAAGTTTCTTCTCGAGTTTAAGCGGAACCTCTTATGTTCCAGTTTCAGCCCATTACCCCTTGTCCTATCAGTGGTTGTCACCGAGAAGAGCCTGGCTCCATCCTCGTGACACTCACCCTTGATATATTTGTAAACATTAATGAGGTCACCCCTCAGCCTCCTCTTCTCCAAACTAAAGAGCCCCAGCTCCCTCAGTCTTTTCTCATAAGGGAGATGCTCCACTCCCTTAATCATCCTAGTTGCCCTGTGCTGGACTCTCTCCAGCAGTTCCCTGTCTTTCTTGAACTGAGGGGCCCAGAACTGGACACAATATTCCAGATGGGGTCTCACCAGGGCAGAGTAGAGGGGAAGGAGAACCTCTCTTGATCTACTAACCACTCCCCTTCTAATACACCCCAGGATGCCATTGGCCTTCCTGGCCACAAGGGCACAGTGCTGGCTCATGGTCATCCTGCTGTCCACCAAGACTCCCAGGTCCCTTTCCCCTACACTACTCTCTAATAAGTCATTCCCCAACTTATACTGGAACCTGGGGTTGTTCCTACCCAGATGCAAGACCCTACATTTACCCTTGTTATATTTCATTAAATTTTTCCCCGCCCAACGCTCAATGGCACATGATGAGAGGGAATGGGCTTAAGTTGCACCAGGGGAGGTTTACATTGGATATTAGGAAAAATTTCTTTACTGGAAGAGTGGTCAGGCACTGGCACGGGCTGCCCAGGGCAGGGGTGGAGTCACCATCCCTGGAGGTGTTCAAAAAATGTGCAGACGTGGCACTTGAGGACGTGGTTTAGTGGCCATGGGGGTGTTGGGTTGATGGTTGATTTTAGAATCTTTTCCCACCTTAATGATTTTATGATTCTATGAGAGGGGAACCGGGCTGCTGAGTTTTAGGCAGAGCCTGCCTCTATTTCTGCTGCAGCCTCTGTTGGCTACAGCTGCTCCGCCATGGCGAGGAACTAGGGCTGCTCAAAGGCAAACCAGAGGCAGTGCAGCACCTTCGGGATCTGATGATTTCAGAAGAGTGTGTTCATGAATTTTAAAGAACTGTAAAACCACTGCTGCCCTCCCACGCGGCTTCACTTCCCAGGTTTCTTAGCAAGGCTCTTTGTTGGCTGGGGCCGGGCCCTGGCAGACCTTTGCTGCCCTCTGCTGCCGACAGAATTTGGCTTTCAGACTGATTCTAAAAAGACTAATAAATCCCTCGCCACTAAAAATGTGAGAAATTTGCTTCTGTGCAGGAGTTCCCCTTACTTGCAAGGTGCTGTACAGAGTCCGAGCTGCCCCAGGACCTTCGAGCTCTGGGTGGTGAGAGCTGGAGAGAAATGGAAAAAACTATCTGAGAATTTCTGTAAGAGGCTCTCTGATGTCACTGTGAGCAGCTGCAGTTGGTAGGAGAAGGGAAATGGGTTATAATGGACTTTTGTGGATGAGCTGGGGACCACAGTTCTTGAGGTCAGCAAATGCTCTTTGGTTGGAACAATCTGACTGGGTTTCTTATTAGGCTGATTATCTGTGTTTTCTAAGAACTCTGGGACTGGAGTCTCTTTCTGCTCTTCCAGCTCGCAGGAAGGGTACATTAGATCTTGGAAAGGTGACAAAAATGATCAAGAAGAAATGGCCTCACGTTGCACCAGTGGAGATTTAGATTGGACATTAGGAAGAATTTCTTTACTGGAAGGGCTCTCAGGCACTGGAAGGGATGCCCGGGGCAGGGCTGGAGTCCTCATCCCTGGAGGAATTTAAGAATCGGGCAGACCCAGCGCTCAGGGATGTGGTTTAGTCGAGGACTCGTCAGTGTTGGGTTAATGGTTGGACGGGATGGTCTTAAAGGTCTTTTCCAATCTGGGCGATTCTCCGATTCTGCGATGGCCGTGTTTCACACCGTGTTTGTTGGCGACAGCCCCCTCAGCAAGGTGGGACGGATCCGATGTGTTTTTCAGCTTAAAAATGGAAGCATCAACTTGTGACTGGGTGAGTTTGAGTGTCCCAACAGCAATCCAAGACCATACCCACGTTGGGCAGTGCTGCCTTTTTCTCCTCATCCTTTTTAAACCTGCTCCCAGCAGTACCCAGACAATGTGTTGTGGGACACTGAAACACGTCTCCTTGCCCACCACAAATCCTGTAGCCCATGACTACGGTACGGGATTTCACTGGGATGAAAATAAAAGCTGTATTGCCGGGGGAAGAATTGCAGGAGACTGAGCTGTAGGAGAAGAGATGTGCAGAGCTGGGGACTGCTGCTCGCGTCTGCTCCGGCTCTTGCTGTGAATGACTGTCACTCCTGCTCTCCAAGATTTTATTGGGGGAAAATAAGCAGTAAGCGGCAGCAGATCTATTTTTGGAAGGATTTTGCTCTGTGGTTGGCACACAGACGTGTCACGGGTCTGCTTTTCTACTTAGCACCTGACATCACACTGTACAAGAACCGATGGCTCTTTGAGTTTTCCCTTGTCAGACTCTTATAGGAAATCAATGCAAACTTCAGGCTTTAGAGTCAGAGTTTTAAATAAAATACAAAATCTTATAGTGGCTATAATTGGTGGCACCTCCTGCCTCTCCATCTCTGACACATATAAGTCTGGCTCCACGCAGTGAGTTCCTTGCTGAGACCTTTAAAATACTGTCCTATCCTTCGGGCGGTTTCATTATCTCAAGTCAAGGGAAATTTATGCCCAGTATAACACCAGGCGTTTGGATTTTTTTTATTTTTTCATTGCCATTTCACTTTGTTTAACGCCCTCTGAATTTCCAGAGGAAGGCCACTCTTCCAGGCACCCATGAGTCTCACTCATGAAATGGATATTAGGCCTCAAAAAATAGATAAACCACTCAGGAACATTTTCTAATAAATATTTATGTCTAATAAATATTTTACAGGCTGAACTGCACTCCCAAGTATGAGCGTTACTGGGAAGAGACCTCCTTTGAGATAAGCCATATGCACCGGGGACACCCATCCTCTGCCTTAATAATAATTCTTATAATTCCAGAGGAGAACCTTTCTTCTTCCTTCAGCTGCTGTCTCATCCCTCTCTGCAGAGGTAACTGATATTCCAAGCGATATCAAGAAGAAAAGTGGTGGAAATGGAGCATGGTGAGGACAAAGCAGGATGGGTGCCCATCCCTGAACCTGACTTCCCTGCAGACTCTCTCCTCTCCAAAGGATGAAGTTCGGTGGTGCGTCCTCCACGCTTGCAAAGCAGTAGGAAAACAGGGATCCGTCACCCGAAGTGTGGATAGAAAAGCAAGGAGGAGCAATGCCTGGGCTTGTCATGCCAGGAAATACGTTTTTGTGCAATCCCTGCAAGTCCCAGCAGAGCCGTGACATAACAGAAAGAACCTCTGGCAAAAATCGCTACAGAAAAGGGTTCTGATTGTCTTCACCCATCCCTTCACAGAGTCCCCAGTGGGCAGTGAGTGTCCCTGGGACAGCAACGTGCCCTTGTGGCCAAGAGGGCCTGTGGGATCCTGGGGTGCATTAAGAAAAGTGTGTCCAGCAGGGCTAAGGTGGTTCTCCTGCCCCTCTGCTCTGCCCTGGTGAGACCACACCTGGAATCCTGTGTCCAGTTTGGGGCTCCCCCGTTCCAGAGAGACAGGGACCTACTGGAGAGAGTCCAAGGGAGAGCTATGAGGGTGATCAAGGGACTGAACATCTCTGCTGTGAAGAGAGACTGAGAGACCTGGGGCTGTTCAGCCTTGAAATGAAACGGCTGAGAGGGGACCTTAGTGACTTATAGAAATATCTGAGGGGTGGGGGTCAAGAGGAAGGGGACAGCCTCTTCTCAGTGGTGCCCAGCAACAGGACAAGGAATAATGGGTTTAAGTTAGAACATGGGAAGTTTCACCTCAACATGAGGAGAAACTTCTTCCCTGTGCAGGTGCCAGAGCCCTGGCCCAGGCTGCCCAGGGAGGGTGTGGAGTCTCCTGCTCTGGAGACTTTCAAACCTGCCTGGACGCGTTCCTGTGTGGCTGCCCTGGGTAACCCTGCTCTGGCAGGGGGTTGGACTGGATGATCTCTAGAGCTCTCTTCCAACCCCCTACATTCTGTGATTCCGTGGATCCCCACAGCTGTCCCACACCTCTCACAGGCACCCCGCCGCTGCAGCAGTGCCCCTCCTCATGCTGCCCAACCTGAGGCATTTGGTTTTGCTTGCAGGCTAACACACACGAAATCTTACGTGGTTACCCAGTGGGCAACCCCTTGTATTTATACCTCCGGAGCTGAGCAGAGATTAATTGAGATGACTAATTAACAACAGGAGAAAAGTCTCCTGAACAGCATCGGCTCTCCACATAGCTGTGATTCAGCAGCTGTGACTACAGCACTAATAATTCTCTGAAGTAATAGAAGTACAGGTAATTAGAACTGATTTCCACCCCTTTGTATTAAGCATGAGGTAATGTTGATTAGTGTACTAATTTGTTTGTTTATTTTTTCCCCTATTTTCATTAGTATTGGATCATATGTTTATTAGTATTTCAGACAGGAAATTTCAAAGTAGCTCAGTGCACCTTGGTCACCTTACTGGCTTCAGAGGCTTTTTTTTTTTTTTTTAATGTCTCAGAGTTCCCTGACCTTGGATGGATTTGATCCAAGTTCTACCCCAGGTGTTTCCAAGTACCTTGCAAAAATCAGGTGTTCTGCTTATCCATTGTGCAGCTGAGACGAGAATCAGCCCTCACCTTTATCAGCAGCTTAGTTTGAGAGCTTACTTCTGCATCTAAAACAGCTGGCCCAGTAGTTGAGCATCTGCTTCATTTTCTCCTAGTAAATAATGCAGTGAATGATGACAGGACTTGACAGGGCCTCAAGTTAAGATTGAAACTCCTTGAGAAAATCCTCTGGGCTTTTTGAGTTGGACGAAAAAATAATCCAGAGCAGCATGAAACAGGTCCAAAGATCCATTTTTTCCTTTTTTTTTTTTTTTTTGTCTGGAATAACAAGCATTAAAAAGCTGCTTGGGAAGGACAGAAGTGGATTTAAAAGAGATGTGACAATACCACGAAGTCAGGGGTGCAGAGAAATAAAGGATAACCTGGAAAACCACAAATGGTTTTACAAGAATAAGCTTGGGGAAGGACGGAGAAGTGTTTCCTCCAGAAGTGCTCGCTTGCACTTCAGGTGCTGCTGTACATCGTGAAGTGAGATTTAGCTCCAGACAGAAATTGCTTACGAGTGCTTAGCTAAGAGATGGAAACACAAATAGGAATGATGCATCTGCAGCAGCCTCTGCACAGCAGATGCAGGTTTGGTAACAGATGCTGCTGCACTGGGGATGGATCAGCCCACAGAGTTTTCCATGAAAAGTGTTTACATAGAGTGAGGAAAGAACCGAGGCCACCAGAAGTCAGGATGTGACCAGGCTTTACATAACCTAGACACGGCCCCAAGTATAAACGGTTCATAAACTTTTAATTTTTAGTAACAGGAGGACAAGAGAACGTGACAGCAAGAAGTCGCAGAAGCACAGCGAGAACAACCAGGATGGGAAAAAGGTGCAGGGAAGCCTCTTGATGCCTTCAGAACCCTTCCACTGTTGTGTTGGTTTTTTTTTTTTAATTTCCTCAAAGCAAGGAGAGACTGCCTCTTTAGAAATTCTCGTGCAGTCTCAGAGCCCGACACAAGGACATGCCCGTGACGACAGATCCTGGACCCATCAGGTACTGCCCCGACGGCGACATGGGTTGGCGCAGCCCTGCTGTGGGTGGCTAATTAGCAGCACCGATGTGTTTTTCTCATATCTGCAGATGCTCGGTTGTTATTCCTTGGCTTCTTGGCAGCATCTGAGCCATGGGGAGGGGGGATTGCAGCTGCTGCCGTGCTGACAGGGAGGGGTGTCCCAGCGCCAACCGCCCCCTCGCGCAAAGCCAGCTCGGTCCCTGGCGCAGATCCCCTCCTCCTGAGTCGCTGCTCGGAACAAAGACAGGCGCACCTCCAATAAAATGGAGGGCAAAGCCTTCTTCAGCATCAGGAGGAAGGAAAACCATTCGCAGGCCTCGAGAAAAGGGTGAGCTCCTGGTGCACACGCAGCCACGCTCGCGTTAACGTGTTTCTTTGGGGGTGCCAGAGTCTGCCTTTCCTCTGCTGCTGGTCCCTAAACTCTGCATTAGCTGTAGGCAACACTCCAGTGCTTTACAGTCTGTTGGCATCAAGACCTAAGCTCCTGCCAGCTGCCCTCCCTCGTGCCAAGGAAAAGGTTTACAGAGTCTGCAACCATCCGCTTAGCTCGGCCCAGGGCTTTATTTTAAGGCCAGATACCCAACAGGTATAAATTGGCAGAAGTCGATTGTCTATGGTGAACGCGGGAATAAACTGCCATGGTAAAGTGGGGTAATGTTCCTGAGAAGAGGCAAAAAGGTGGGATATTGCCCTCAGGAGCCTTTTGTACAGCCAGTTGGCCCCGAGCAAAATCAAGCTCTTCGTAAATCCTGTCAAAAAGGGAGTTTTGCCTGGTCTGCTCCTGGCAGCATGGACAATGCTGGAGTAGGTGGGTCAGGCAATATTTTCTCCCTTTTGGGGCATAATCCCTCTGTGCCAGGATTTGTCTGAGACCACCTAAAAGCATCCTGCTCTCCAGCTCCTGCACCAGTGCAAGCAGGAGATTTAAGGAGCTTTAAACTTGCCAGGCACCTGCAATGACTTTCTCAAGGGTCGTCCTCTGTTGTGGAGGGTTCCTGTCCCTTCCCCACGTCACCGTGCCCTCCGAAGGCAACCCTGGTGCTGGAGAGGCTGGGGAGAGCCTTGAGGGGACACTGGATTCCGATCCAGGCTACCTCAACCTCATCCAATTGGAGCTTTTACGGCTGCTTCTGGCTACTCTGGATCCATCAGTGTCAAGGCGGCAGAACAACATCCCACTGGGGAGCACCCCTTCACTTCCCCAGCTCCAAGCTTTTGAGGAAGGGCTGTGACAAATGTCCCCAAAGAGATTTAACTCTTGGGCTTACAGACCTGAGCTTGCCTCAGCCACAAGCTTGTGTGCCAGCCCAGTCCGCAAGCAGAAGCATCACCCTCCTGTGACTAAGGCTTTTGTAATTATGGCTTTTGAAACCACGGGTTATTAGGCATCATCATGTGCTGGGGTAAGCAATTATTTCTTAGAGAGTTCAGCTTGTGAAAGAGACAGTCACCCTTGGTCTGCACCAGCAAGTTTGCTGCCTGAGACCTGTGGCTGGGGTGGACAGGAGATCTGCAGGAGAAGCTGAGGAGAACCACATTCCTGCAAGCTTTCAGAAGTATTTTATTTGCTCCTTTAGAGCTGTTATTCCCCACACCAGACCCTGTGGCTCACAGAATGAGAGGAAACACTGGTGGCGTTGTCTTTAACCATATTTCCAGTTACAGCTTTTGTGAGGAGGGAAAGAGCTCTGTAATGTCCCCTCCTGAGGTTGGTGGCGCTGGGAGGTCCTCAAGTGGGTGCACCGGTTCCTTCGGCTGTGGAGCTTGTCCTACTGTAGTTTAATTGTAACTACAACAAGAAAAGAGTGAAACTTTGCTGAGGGTTTTCTTAAACACACTAATCTTGGGCAGGACATGTTACAGACGAGACAGAAAGACCACGGAGACGCCCCTGTGCAAGTCTCCCCGTCGGAGCTGAGATCTTGGTAGGAAAAAAAGATGGAGAGAAGAAAAAAAAGAAAGTAATTCTCAACCAGGCAATGCAGCAGCTGCCTCTTGGTCACAGTCAGACACAGGGATGGTTTTAATTGTCAGGGTGGGAGATGTCGCTGTCAGTACGAGCTGAGACTGGCTGCCCTCGGGAACGGCATCTGTCAAGCTGACAAATCACAGAATGGTTGGAGTTGGAAGGGACCTCGTTAAAGCAAGATTGCCCAGACCACATCACACAGGAACGCATCCAGGCGGCCTTTAACTCTCCAGAGAAGGAGACTCCACGACCTCCCTGGGCAGCCTGTGCCAGGGCTCCATCACCCTCACAGGAAAGAAGTTTCTCCCCATATTTAGTTGAAACTCCCTCTGTTCCAGCTTGTGTCCATTGCTCCTTGTCCTGTCACTGGGCAGCTCTAGGAAGAGTCCAGCTCCATCTTCCCTGCACCAATCCTTTAGATATTTACAGACATTGATAAGGACTCTCAGCCTTGTCTTCCCCAGGCTAAACAATCCCAGCTCTTTCAACCTTTCCTTTTAAGAGAGATGCTCCAGTCCCCCAGCCATCTTTGTTGCCCTTGGCTGGGCTCCTGCCAGTAGTACCCTGTCTCTTTTGAACTGGGGAGTCCACAGCTTGATGATTGTGAAACACAAGCTCTTTATTTGCCAGGGAGACAAATCAAAGCAGCAGACCTTAGCGGCTGTAGCCCTAAGGGTTTAGTGGCTTCTCAGAGAGGCAGGGCTGCAGGAATAGAACCCTAGAATGGCTTCAATTGGAAAGGATCTTCAAGACCATCTGGTTCCAACCCCCTGCCACGGGCAGGGACCCCTCCCACCAGAGCAGGTTGCTCCAAGCCCTGTCCAGCCTGGTCTTTAGTACCTCGGGCTGCTTGTTGTGGCAGCAGGGCTGGAAAGCTGAGCTGTGTTTTAAGTGTAGAAAACTTAATTTCAAGCTGGTTGCGGGGATGTGCAAACATCAGGACCTGTCAGCCCACTGAGGGGCTGGTGTCTGTGACATGGGGGGGCTGAGGTAGGGAGACTCACCTTCATCTACGTGTGGAATTCAGAGGGATGGAGCACCAAAACTTGGCCCCGACAGCTTTCAACCACCGAGTTAAAAGGGTTCAGGTGGTTGCATTCATTATTTATGTATTTATTACAGGTGTTTAGAGGCTGGAGGGTAGCTGCCATCCATCCCAGCCCTCAGGGACCCTCGCAGGGCAGTGGGTGGATGAAGCATAGAGGAAAAGAGAGGAAAAATAGAAATACAAGGTCCCTGGGACCGCTGCCGGGGGGCGGGGTGGGGAGGAGGAAGGCGGGGGCAGCACGGAGCCTCCTTCTCTCCCTTCCTCGCCGCAGCGCCGGGCTCCGGCCGGAGGAGCCGCGGCTTCCCCGCGGCTGCAAGGAGGTTGGGTTTTGGTGGTGTTTGGGGGTTTTTAAGGCTCGTTTCGCTGGACGGTGTTGCTGATGGCTACGGGAGAATTCGTTTTCATCTCCTATCCCGGTAAGCGTGCGTGGGATATATGCCGGTGGGGTGGATAGCGGTTTATTTCTCTTTAACGCAAGGAAAAAGGGATGGGAAGGGGGAGTGACTTATTTAATTGCCTCTTTCAACGCCGGGAAGCGGCCGAGAATGGTGTGAACGGTTTCTTTTTCTCTCTCTCTGCTCCTCTCTTTCCCCTTTGCCCCCTCCCTCTGTGTAGGGGTGCATAAACTTGAAAAACTCGGGCTTTTCCAGCCGAAAACCTTCGCTTGGCTCGCAGCAGCGCCGCGAACATGCCTGAACAAAGCAACGATTACCGGGTGGTCGTGTTCGGAGCAGCGGGGGTTGGCAAAAGCTCCTTGGTCCTTCGTTTTGTGAAAGGGACTTTCCGGGAAACCTACGTGCCCACGATCGAAGACACGTACCGGCAGGTGATCAGCTGCGACAAGAGCGTCTGCACCCTCCAGATCACGGACACCACGGGCAGCCACCAGTTCCCTGCCATGCAGAGGCTGTCCATCTCCAAAGGACACGCTTTCATCCTGGTGTACTCCGTCACCAGCAGGCAGTCCCTGGAAGATCTGCAGCCCATCTTCGAGCAGATTTGTCAGATCAAAGGGGACGTCCAGAAAATCCCCATCATGTTGGTGGGCAACAAAAGCGACGAGCCCCAGCGGGAGCTGGATGCCGGCGAGGGGCAAGCGCTAGCCGGCAAGTGGAAGTGCTCCTTCATGGAGACGTCGGCCAAAATGAACTACAACGTGCAGGAGCTCTTCCAGGAGCTCTTGAATCTGGAGAAGAGGAGAACCATGAGTCTCCAGGTGGACGGAAAGAAAGCCAAGCAGCAGAAGAAGAAAGACAAGCTGCAAGGCAAGTGCTCCGTGATGTGACTGACTTTGGCCGGACTCGCACCACCGCGTGGTGGAAGCGGAGGTTTCGGACAAATCCATGCCTTATAGGGCTATTGCTTTCCTATAAAATCTCTACTGTGTTACTTTATGGCTGGGTTTTAAACAGGATGGCTTTCTGCATGTTTATATTTTTAAAACAATAAATGTTCAACATTAGTGATTACACGCGACCGAAAGTTTTTAATGCAGGAAGTTTACAGAAGAGAAAAAAGTCAGTCAGAAAAGAACATCTCTATTCCTGTGAGTACATGATGGCTTTCAAGTATTTCTGCCCTACTGGCTCAAAAGAAATCATAGTATCTATGATGTGTATGCTCCCAAAATTGTTTTCAGGAATCTGTTGACCGGTGCAAATCTCTGACAAGGCATTTCCACTGCAAATGAACAAATGTGTGGCTCCAAGTGCTTACTTTTCTGGCTTGCCTACCAAAGATGCATTTTTTTTTTTTCCATGGTAAATTTACGTTTTCCTGCATGCTATATGCAGTTCCTGAGACTTCTGCAGTTCTGCCAGTGACTAAAGCTATACCTGCATATAATTTTGCCTTTTTTCCCCCCACCTTTACTCTGACTTTCCCTGTTGACCAAGACCATGCGCTCTGACTCCAAACCCGGGGGAGGACTCCTGGCCCACTTAAGCCAGAGCTGCCTCCTCTGTGATGGTAACCGAGTAGTTGCAAGTACCCGCTGACGTAGTAGCTGGTTCTCCTGGTGATTCACCTCTCCTTTCTCAGTCTGGTTTTGCGCATGGCTGAAGCTACTTTTGCAGTCTTCCTGGAGTTCTCATGGATTTATTTCTTCCCTCCCCCCTCCTTTTATTTCATCCAAGTTACCCAGGTTTTAGTTGTGACTTAACAAGTCGGTTCAGGTAATGCTGCTTCGGGAAGAGACATCCACACCTGGAAGCTGCATTTTTAAAGCAAACTCTGATGGAAGCTTTCAGCAGACACTTCCCATGGCTCAAAGGTCTGGAGACATGGGCTTAGTCTATCATCTCCCTCCCTCTTTTTGTGTTTTTTGTTTTTCTGGCTATTGTTAACAAAAGACAGGCATAATCAGCCTTGCCTGCACTGTGTGGTTGAGAAAGATTTCAAGAAAATAAGTGCAAGTATTCTCCAGCATGGGCTGAGAGGGCTCTCCTGCTGCGGGTTTGTGCATTAGCCCAAGCAGCAGAGTGATGGCTTCTGTCTTGCACTGTACATGTGATTTTTTTTTTTTTTTTACATAGCAACATAGTCTTGACGCAAGAGACACGGGAGAGTGGAATGGCTTCTTTTTATAGCGCTTTTCTGGTGAAATGATTTTTCTGTTGTTGAACAAAATACGGCAACAGGAGATGGTGGCAAGTACATACCCTTTCTTAGTTTGAAAGCATCGGTGCCTATTAATAACTGCTAGTTCTCTGCGTAAGATGGGCCATTATATTTTTTTCGTGTGTTGCAGAATAATGCACAAAACCATCACGTTTGTATCCGTGTTGACCTCTCACGTACCTGAACAACTCTTAAAACCTGTGCTGGTCCCCGACATGCTGTTCTCTCCTCCGTCTGGCCACAAGCTGCTTTTCCAGTCTCCTCAGGCTGTTCCTACACAAACCTAAGAGATCAATTAGCTCCCTGCATTCCAGTTTACAGCTGGAGCCCTCATACTGTGTGGTTCAGCAGAAGATCTGCCTGGGAGAAAAGATCTTACAAGGAGTGAGTGGGGGAGCTGAGACTGTTCAGTTTAAGGAAGAGGAGGCTGAGGGGGGACCTCATCATGCTCTACAACTACTTGAAAGGACATTGTAGAGAGGTTGGTGCTGGTCTCTTCTCACAGGTCATTAGGGACAGAACCAGGGGGAATGGGTTCAAGTTGCAACAGGGCAAGTTTAGACTGGACATCAGGAAGAAATTCTTCATGGAAAGAGTGGTCAGACCCTGGAACAGACTGCCTAGGGAGGTGATCGAGTCACCATCCCTGGATGTGTTTAAGTGTCGCTTAGATGTGGTGTTGGGTGATATGGTTTAGGGGTGAACTTGTAGTGTAGGGTTACTGGTTGGACTTGATGATCCCAAGGGTCTTTTCCAACCTGAACTGTTCTATGATTCTATGATTTTAACTCGTTACCATCTCAGGAACTCAAGCTAAGTTCTGCACGAGTGCTCGGTGCAGACCGAAGCGTTACACTTACTTGCCAAGGTGTGGATTTGCCAGGCTGATACAAAGGGTCTACGCCTGATTTTTTTTTCTTACCGCTGGAGGTGATGTCCTGTGCTGGACCTGTGGTGCTGCTGGCTGGTGTCACCTTTGCTTCTGCTGCAGCCAGGCTGAAGGGCAGCTGTACGAGCAGCCATAATGGGTTTGCTGGAAAATAACTTTTTTTTTTTTTTTCTTCCTCTCTAACTTTGTGCATGGATTCTCATTTCTCTGTTCTTTCATTTCCAAGCAGTTACACAACGCTTCTCTGTGGGTCGTTCTTAGCATCTGGCAATTATTGTTGCAATGACTATTTCGGTTCCATGCCAGCCTTTGAAACCCCTATGAGACATTTTATGTTTAAGCCTTTTGGAAATGTCATCAGACCTAATAATGTCTCCGCAACTCCCACTGCCTTCGCGGAGATGCCCGTGTGCAGGCGGGGCAGCGTGGATCTGCGATTCTTCACGCACCCGAGATGTTCTGTAACATGTTGTTATCACTGTGGGTGTTTTCCCTGTGCACAGTACGGAGGGCAATAAGGAATCTGCTCCAGCAGAGCACAAAGAACATCTCTGGAGACTTTCAAACCCGCATAGACCTGTTCCTGTGTGGTTGCCCTGGGTGATCCTGCTCTGGCAGGGGTTGGACTGGATGAGCTCTAGAGGTCCCTTCCAACCCCCAACATTCTGTGAATTAGAGCAGCTCAACCCCTCAGGGAAGAGCTGGCAGGTCCTCCAAGGTGCCTTTGGTGGCTGTAAGAAGAGGTTCCAGAGGAGACCATGGGCCTTGGGAGTGCTGGGGTCGAGATACCCAGGTGATCCTGGTGACACAGGATGGTGGCGTGGGGGCACCGGCACCCCAAGCTGCAGCCTAGGAGCTCAGAGTGGATTTGGAACGGGTGACTCTTATGCCACACAAATAATCTACATTTTGGGTGTGCTAGAGCGGTTATATTGTAAATTAAAATTGCATTAATAAACCATGCAACTGTACTTGTTTCTATATAAGCTGAACTAGTCAGATTGTTGTTTGGTTTTTTTTTTGTCTGTGTAATCTATTATTCTTCTAAGAAGGGAAATGCATTTTAATTGAACTGATGCCTGCCAAGATGTTGGCTATTAAAAGTTTCATACAAATCTAAATCACAGGGCGATATCTTCACAATCTTCCAGGGAGCTATGCAGGGGCTGACTATACTTAGTAACAGAGTGAAAAATACCATATTGCTTGGGGACGCTCGTTAATCGTTACGAAACGGCGGCCTCGTCCCACTTGAATGTTACCTCCTAAACCTTGCATTTGGCTCCGGTTCCGCATAACCCAAATCAGGTGGGTTTGTGCGTGCTGGGATGGACAGTGGCATCGTCCCTTCTCTGCTCTTAGAACCAGTAGCCCTGGGCTAACGTTCTTCTGGAGTGATGGACCAGCTGCAGATCTGTGGCTCTAACTGTTACGGCCCTCGGAGGGCAGCTGAAGATCTGTCGGTTTTGGGGACTGATGGGTGAGTTTTTGCTAAAACCATACGTGCCCCTTGCTGGTGGCATTTGAGGAGGTTGTTGCACACGTGCTTGAGTTTTGTTTCTCACGTAGGAGCGTTTTCTCCAATGGTTTTTCTTCAAGGATTGAAGTGTTTTGCAGGGTAAGGAGTACATGGAAATAAATGCTTTAGTCTTTTTTGCATGAGTGCAGTTTAAGACAGCAGAGAGATGTTTGTTTTTTTTCAAAAAAAAAAACCTCAGAAGATATTCTGATGGAAGACATCCTGGTAAAGTCATTCAACTGAAGTAAACGAGCAGCTCTGCTGTCTGGTAGAGCCAGGTCTTGTGTGACGTTCCAGGCTTTGTCCTCAGCTGCTGTTTGCCAACAGCACGCTGCCTCGTGAGGCAGTGACAACGTGGTTTTTACGGAGCTATTTATGCTTGGAGACGTGCCTCGACACACTGTTTGTCTCCGGCAAGCAGAATGGCAGCTCACTATTCTTCAGGTTGGTTGCTTTTCTTCTCCTGTTTTTTTTCCTCATTCAATCCCAGAACTTGCTGCTTTTCTGTAATGTTCTTCACTAGCCCAGAGATTTGTTGAGACGAGGTCATGAAGATGCTGATAGGGCTTGTTGAGCTGCTGTTAATGCCTCTGTAACCTCTTTCCAGGATCATGAAGTGAACAGAGTTGGCTCTAAAAATTCTCTGTGCAATGGCCTGAATGAATTGTGAGACCAGTCAGTAACCTGGAGGAAGGCTGAGACGTTTTGGGCAAAGTTATTTACTGCATTTACTTTCTGTCTTGGGACTTAGCTTTGCCCAACTAGGTAGGTATTTCCAGCACTAATTTAACCACGTCTTTCCATTTCTCCACCAGATGGCTGCTTTAAGTTCAAAGCAACATGCACTGAGTGGAGCATTAACACGGGTTTTCCTTACATCCATATTTTGGGATCTCAAGCTTGCTTTAAAGCTTGGCTCAAACTTTGTTCTGAAAAATCAGCTGCTTGCTTTCAGCTGCTGTCGAGCAATTAAATGATTTTCAGAAGCGGCATAGTGGTTCATTCCCAAGGATTTATTGAGCGATATTCAGACTAGGAGGTATCAAGTCAGAAGAGGTTTAATGGGCAAAGATAATAGCCCTGCGGGCCTTCTGTTTCTGTGCTGGAGGAAAATAATGATTACGGCACCTTTCATTGTAAAGCTGTTCCAAGGTTTCCCCTCTGTCACCCAGAAATTCAAACATTTCTCAATTAGTAATGCTTATTATTTCCATGCAGCACCTGTTGCCTGGCTCGCGGCAGCTTCCTTCCTGTATCTGGCTGACAGAACGAGTGTCAAAATGCCGGGGAGGAGAATCACGACCCGCTCTTCTGCGGCTTGCGAGATAAAAATGTGAGCAGTAGCTGGAGTGTCCACCCACGCGTGTATTTTAAAAACAAGCAGCCGGAATATTGCTATATCCTAATTCCTCTTCCCAGGGCAAAGCAGGCACATGATTAATGTAGCAAACGGCTCTGAATAATAAGCAATATTGCTTTATATGCGTGGTCCGTAGCGACAAGGTACTTGGCACGCTCTGGAAGAGTAAAAGCACATCTTAATCATCGTCTGCCATCTTCTGCAGGTTCTGTGGTGTGTATTAAGTATGCCAAAAGCATACGAGAGCTAAGGAAAATGCTAAAGAGTGCTTAAAACTAATTGCAGCACAGCAGCCTACTGGTTAGTGGCTATTGCTGCACGCTAGGCTAGCACTGCTCCACCTCATTTTCTCGTTTGTTTTTTTTTTTTTCCCCCATTTTGAGCATTTATAATGCAAAAGGAGCAGAGAAAGAAGGGAAAGACCAGAAAGAAGGGAAAGACTCAAGTACCAGCACTGCCTCAGCGTGGTCGCTTTTCTTCTGCAGGAGCTCGCGCCGTCCCACGGCAGCAGAGCCTTGCCTCGCTGGCAGGAGCGGGGTCAGGCTCTGTCTGCTTCCCAGTTACTGCTCTTCCTTCTTTTTCAGGTTTCCAGCAAGCCTGAAAATTAGAAAGGAGAGGAACAGGGCAAAGAGATTGTGGTTTTCCTTGCTTAGCACAGAGTCTTCCATGCCTGACTTCTCCTGCAGCCCTCCTGCTGCCCCTCAGCCCCAAGCGGGGTGGAGAATCATAAAATCACAGAATGGCTTGAGTTGGAAGAGACCTTAAAGATCATCTAGGTCCAACCCCCTGCCATGGGTCCCAGCAGACCAGGCTGTTCAAAGCCTCATCCAGCCTGGTTTTGAACGCTTCCAGGGATGAGGCATCCACAACTTCTCTGGGCAACTCATTGCACAGCCTCACCGCCCTCATAGTAAAGAATTTCTCCCTATTGCCTAATCTAAATCTGCTTTGTTCTCATTTAACGCCATTGCCCCTCATCCTATCACCTCAGATAGAAGGTGGTCTGTTGCTTCCCAGCAGCCCGCGCTGAGAACTCGCTCCTTGGCTCGAGGAGGCAGCAAACGCAGCTGATGTGCTGCAAGGCAGCTCCTCTGCAAGTCCTCCAGTGAGCTCTGTGGGCAAGGACAAGTGGTGTGAGGCGATGGGTCTCTTCCCCTTGCAGCAGGATGCCAGGAAGCAGCAGCCTGGCACAGGACAGGCATCCTTGATGGTGCTTCTAGGGACAGGCAAAGCCCCTGTGTCCTGAGCTGCGCCTGCAGAGACTCAGCTGGAGGAGAAAGCTGGATTTTCTGAAGCTATTCAAGGTCAGCTCTGTATATGTATTTATTTAGCTCTGGTAAATATCTATATTTGGTAAATATCTAAAAAATCTGTATCTCTTTTGCAACTGACTCCTACTTAGCTCCACTGAACATTAAGCACTTGGGCAAGTGCTGGCACAGAGTCAGAAGTTGAGACCAACAAAAACTCACTTCTTCTTGTGCACAGCTTTTCCCAGAAGTGCTGAAGTGACTTAGAAGCTCGGTCCTTTTGGCTCTAGGAGGTCAGGGGGTGAAAAGGCACCACGCAGCCTGCACGGTTTGCTCGTGTAGCACTTGTACCACCCTTAACACACGGCATTGTTCCAGCCTGCTCTTTTAGGCTGCTCCTCCGGGCTGTGCGCAGCGGTGCTCTGGGTTACCCAGGAGAGGCGCGGATGCTGCGTTTGCAGTTTTGTCAACCAGAGATACGCCAGAATCCAGCAAACATCAGCATCGACTGCTCGGCCAAGCCTTTGGGGGTGGCTCAACGAAGCCTTTGGGTGAACCTCACCAGGCCCGTGTCTCCTGGGGCTGTCTGCAGCAGCTCAGGACGGAGCTGTAGGTGCCGACAAGCACCCTTTTAAAAACGCACCGTGATATTCCATCTAGATAGGAAATCAGACGTATCTCACAGGTATATTTTTTTCTGTGTAATTTTATTTTTTTTTATTTTTTTTCTTTTCAGACTAAAAATATCCAGAACTGGAGATATGAAGACTCTTCCCTCCTACGCTGTCATTTCTCCTACATGGTTTTCTCCAACCCCTGCATCCCATTGTCTGTCTCAGGCTACCCGTGGGCTCCCGACAGGGCAACAAGCAGCAGCTCGCGCATAGGCGGGGGAAATTCCTCCTCGTAAGAAAAAAACCTTCTGTCAGGCGGAGTCTCTGGACTAAGACCTTATCTGAGAAGGGAGCGATGAAAAATATCGTTCAGCCAGCGCTGGCTGCCCACGTCCTGCTGCCAGGGAGCAGGTTCTTGGCTGCGTCACTGCTGGCTCGGAGCATCACTGGTGGGCAGGGGATGGAGAAGACCTCAGCCAGCAGATAAATCAGAGTGTGGAGCCCCCAGAAGGAAAGGGGAAGAGAATTAATAAATAAGGGGGATGTTTGTGCTCAAATTGTTTCAGCAGTTTCTGCTGTCAGATGCTTTACCAGCTGGCCAGGCTGGAACAGGGAGGCTGATTATCTGAAAAGATTAGACAAAATGTGGCTGGAAAATAGAAAATATTTCTATTGACCGTACAAAATCACTATTTCCCGCAGGCGTAATTCCAGGCGTTGATCTGTAAAGTTCTTTTTTCTATGAAAAAAAATCTTTACACACAAGAAAGAGGATGCTGAAGTGTGGCTGGTCCTTGTCCATAACGTGACTTGTGCGTAACAGAAGGATATTTGGTGGTTAACACTTTTTTTGTTGCATTCATTACTCCTTGAAAAGGCCTTAACGTGACCGAGGGTGCTGCCTGACACAACTCATCGCGGGGGTGCCGGTGCCACGGGTGCTAAAATACACCCTTAAAGGAGAGTGGGTCATGAAATTTGAAATGCGTTCAGCTATTCTGTCAAGTTGCCAACGCCCTTGGAAATCCAACAGGCCTGCGTTTTCTCTTCGTGCAATATTGCAATTTAAGTAGTTGTGGGACTTCAGTTACAGCCCCATTGGGTGGGAAGGTTACAGCCCCATTGGGTGAATTTTTTTGCCCATTGCCTCTTTTCAGTCTGTGGTGCCGCTTGCTCTTGACGTGAAACTGTGCGGTTTTCTTACGGAACAGGGTAATTCATCACTCGTGTGCCTTTTGGACAGCCTTTTTCCAGGGAAGGCTGGGTCCACCAGCCCAGTTGTGGGGATTTAAGTGAGATATTCCTTCATTTGTGAAAGAAATAAATTATAAATAATACGGGAAAATAAGCGCAGGGAGGGTTCAGACCATATTGCCAGGGGCTGGCTGGGAGAGGTGAGCAGCAGTAACTATTTTCTTGGTCTTTCTCCTTTAGCAGAGAGTCTCTTCAACAAAACAGCTGAGATACTGATTTTCTTTTCTGTTTTTTTTCTTTTTAGATCACTAATTCAGGTGTGGGCTCCGTCCCCTGCGCGGATGAGACACCGCGCTGTCTCCTGTACCTCCGGTTCTCCTTCCTCGCGTGACTACGTGGAATTTGATTACCCTTCTGCTCTAGAGAAAACCTCTCTCGAGTGCTGGCTGTGCACATCTGTCTGGTTCGTTTATGAATTTATTGCTGTAACCATTCCTTTGGGCTCCGTGGCCAGTGAACTCAATCCACAGGACATCTGGGACCGCCACACTTGCGAAAAACGTGATGTCCGCCTGCTCTCAGTTATCTTCAGGGTCATTTTTCTCTGCTTTTCTAGTTAATAACAAGCTCGGCAGAGCCACCGAATCGAAAATTCCTGCTTCTGCGAGAAAAATATCTGCGTTTTGGGCAGGGAACGTGACACAATTTTGAGGATTTCCAAGGGAGGGGAAGAAAAACTGAGTTTTTCCACTCTAACCTGGCTCCTGCCTGCTCCATCCTCGCTGAAGAAGGGGGCTCAGCTGCAGCACCTGCCAGCTGCCCCCCGGCTCGAACCCCCTTCTTTGTGCATCTTGCTGAAGAAGTGGGAAGTTTCTGACATTTCTTTTTTTTGCTGACTACTGCTAGCATGTCCAGCACTTTACCTGGAGGTACAGGTTCAGGAAAGCATCTTTGCTCATGGTAGTGCTGCAGCAAGGCACCTGGCTGATGTTTTTCTGGCAGTTTTTGTTGCAAAATGCTGAATGCAAAGTCAAAGGATGTGATAAAAAAGGTCAATTTTAGAACAAACTCCCGCTGAATACAGCTTTGGATGCAGGCACTGGGTGGGTACACAGCCGCCCAACACCACGTTTGCACCAGGGGGTCAGGCTGACACCACGTCGGTGCAAAGATAAGCTGCTGCTCTGACCTCAGGGATGCCAGCCCAGCTGCTGGCAGCCTTTAACTTAGGGCTGGCTTTTTTTGGGGGAAAAAAGAATAATAATAAAAAAAAAATCACTTTCTTTGTGCATCCCTCCCCCTGGATGACACACTCAGCGTTCGGGCACCGCTCGGCCAGCGCTGCAAACGTGAGGCTAATGCTGATTTTCCATGATGCTGGGCTGCAGCCGTGTCCGCAGTGTCTCTGAGCGCCCCAGAAGTTACTCGCCACTTGCAAACCTGAGCTGCTTTTCATTTCAAGGTCCGTTGCGTCTCGATCGCTGGCAGAGAAGAGGGTGATACGCTCACTTCTGGAACTGGATTGTTCAGGAGACGCGCGCTCGCTGCCCTCTGCCAACAGCAGCTCTGCTAATTGCATTTAAGGAGGGATTTGTGCAACCACGGCTGTTTCTCTCGTTCAGCTGGTTGTGTTTGACGCATGGTCATTTGCCAGCGTACGTGCCCTGAGGCGCTGGGAGCATCCTCTGCACTCACCGTCTCTCGGCAGCGGGCTCTGTCAGGAGGTACTCAGACCCTCCCTGGGGCACAGGAACTGTTTCTGGGCAAAAAGGTGGGTGTCCTTCCTGGGATGGCTGCGGGAGAGACAGGCGGTTCCCAGGAATGGGCTTTACTGGGCGCTGGAGTTTGGTGCTGCCCTTTTCGCACAGGTGTTGGCGAAGCTCTGCCTTTCCTGTGGTGCTGACCTTGCTGGTTTAGCACCCCTGTAGCTGGGTTGGGAGTGGTTTGGCTATTTTTTTCTCCAGCATCACAGATCTCCAGGGTAGAGCAGGATGCTGATGCTGTATTGGAGCTACAGCATCTCCTCAGCCATGCCTGGAAGGGGCTCCAGCACATTTGAGGTAGAAAGCACAGCAGCCTCAAACACGCAGAAGAAATCTGGCTTTGCTTTCACGTGGACAAAGTGCACGCCGAGAGCGGATCTTGTGTCTTCCAGGTTTATGTTATTGCACTATGTCCCTTGGCTGAACTCTAAACTTTATTACGCAGGAAATAATAAGAGCTCAGCAAAGAAAAATGATCGTAGCGGATGGGGTGGCACCTGGGTACCGCGCTGAATCCCACGGGCGTGGGCTGCTGCTAATACCTCACCTTCAGAACAATGTTCGTGGATTAAGGGGAGCTAAATTAAAAAAAAATCAGGTAACAAGTTATTTGCAATAGCCTAGGTTGAAATGCAAGAGGCATGTAAAGCAAGCTGCAAAAGCAAACTGCTTTGCTTTGTGTCACCTTCCTCATGTGCGTCCAAAGGGCGGGTGAGAGTGAGGCTGTGTGGGGTGATGGGCTGGGGGGGCTGCACCATGAGGCTGGGTGCAGGGAAGGTTTTCACTGTTTTCCTTGAATCAGTTCTGGTCATCGAGCTATGTCGTGTCCTTGGGAAAGTTATTTCATCTCCCCATGCCTCCTTCAGACCTTCTGGATGGACAAAAATTGGGAAGCAGGTAAGCTCTGGAAGCAAAGACTCATTAATACCATGAGTGCTCTGACCTAGGCTTAATACATTCTTCTAATACATGCTAATAATAATAATAATAACTATTTATATATGTGTGTGTTTGGAGAGGAAATGAAGAATGGTGCGTGTATCCCCACGGATCTGAAGAACTCAGTCCTGAGTTCAAAGGTGAAACAGCATTTGATTTAATGTCTGGGACAGAAAAAAAGGAAGGAAAGCCAAGAGATCGCCTCCTGCTGAGTCTTTATTCAACCCCTGCTGAAAAGGAAAATAAAAGTTGAATGGAGAAAATACGAAGTTCATACTTGTTTTACCATCCTGTGCCGCCCACCTTAACGCACACGTGCAGCCCCAGCTCCTGCGCCTGCCCAGACCCCTGGGCACTGCACACCTCGGCTCCCAGTGCTCCCAGTACATGCAGCAGCTGGCCCAGTGCACGCTCCACAGTGCTTACCACACGCTCCAGTATGCCCAGTGCATGCTCCAGAGCCTTCAGCATGCCCAGGGCATCCTCCAATGCACCCAGTGTGCCCTCCCAGTGTGCCCAGTTCATGTCCCAGTGCACTGTGTGCCTTCCCAGTGTCCTTTGGTGCACACAGTGTGCCCAGTACATGTCCCAGTGCACCCAGTATGTGCTCCTGCATCCCCCCCAGCACAGTGCCCAGCAGGGCACCCACTCGCCTGTGGCCCCTGATGGCTACAGGCAACCCCCCCCCCCGTGGCAAACTGGTCGGGGTGGGCTGGGAGCCCCTGGCACAAGCCCCTGCCGGGGTGGTGGCCCCATGGTGCCATGGTGGTTCAGAGGCTGCTTGCCTGGGAAAGCTGCGCTGCAAGGCAACAGCGAATTAATTAACACTGGTTAATTAGCTCAGGATTAGAATGGAATTAGTGGGTAGGTGCTGCTTTAGCCCACGAGAGGGCATTGCTTCCCGGGCCTGGCTGGCTGGCATGGCTTTGGGAAAAGTGTCTTTTTTTCCTTTTCCTTAGGAATTCCATGAGGAATTTGTTCACTTTTGACAGACTTCTGAAGGGCTTTTGGGGTTGGTTGTTTTTTGTTGGTTTTTTGTTTTGTTTTCTGCACTGTAACAACACATGACAACATCCTTTGCGCACCCAACTCTTCCTCTATGCCACCGAAATGTTCCCAGTCATGCCACGCAACTGAAAGGAGCCAAGTGGAACGGCGACACTGCTTTCCCTCCTGAAAACCCCAGCTGCTCCAAGAAGAGCCACGATCAAGCTGTGCTGGTGTCGGACAAAGCACAGCCATGGAGAAGACTAGAATCATAGAATAGAATCATACAAAATAGACTCATATAGAATTGAGTCATAGAATAGAATAATATAGAATTGAGCCATAGAATAGAATCACATAGAATAGAATCGTAGAATGTGTTGGGCTGGAAGGGACTTTTAAAGGTCATCTAGTCCAACCCCTGCAGTGAGCAGGGACATCTCCCACTGGATCAGGTTGCTCAGAGCCCCGTCCAGCCGGACGTGGAAAATCTCCATGGCTGGAGCCCCCACCCCCTCTCTGGGCAACCTGTGCCAGGGTCTCACCACCCTCATGGTAAAGACCTTCCTCTTAACATCTAATTTAAATCCACGCTGCTCTAGCTTAAAACCAGTGCCCCTCGTCCTGTCACCACGCGCCCTCGTAAACAGATGGAGAACCATCGAAATGTCCATGTGTCCTCCTGGAGTTTAACAGTGATGAACCTGGCGTAAAAAAAACAGGGCTGAGACCGAACTGAATCTGACTGAACGAGCACAGCAGCCTCTGTTTAAGCATTAATCAACACCTGCTGAAGACAAATGTGCTCCCCAAGCAATTCCCAGCATCACAGCACCCAGCCCCACAAGCAGAGGCATGTCGGGCCAGTCCGGGCAGCAGACAAGTCTTTGCAGATGCCAGACCTGCTCCTGGCCGGGGTGGGGCTGATGCAACCTGCTCTGTGGTCCTACCACCTCCTCCCCGGGGTCACAGGGATGCTCCTGCTGGTCTGGGATGCTTGACCATCACACCCCGAGGGCAGGGTCAGCTCTGAAGTCCCCGGGGCTGTCACAATCCCTTTGGAAGTGGGAGAGGGAGAGACCGGATTCAGTTGTGCAACGATGGAATCGTAGAATCGTTAAGGTTGGAAAAAACCTCTAAGGTAATCGGTTGACACACCTTGAGTGTTGTGTCCAGTTTGGGGCACCTCAACCCAAGAGAGATCTCGAGGGGCTGGAGCGAGGGCAGAGAAGGGCGACAGAGCTGGGGAAGGGCCTGGAGAGTAAATCTTGTGAAGAGCGATGGAAGGAGCTGGGGCTGTTGAGTTTGAAGAAGAGGAGGCTGAAGGGAGACCTCATCACTCTCTGCAACTGCCTGACAGGACATTGTAGAGAGGTTGGGGCTGGTCTCTGCTCACGGGTAATGAGCGATAGAACAAGAGGCAACGGCTTCAAACTGCAACAGGGCAGGGTTACACTGGGCAGTAGGAGAAATTTTTGCACGGGAAGAGTAGTCAGCCATTGGCACAGGCTGCCCAGGGAGGTGGTGGAGTCCCCATCCCTGGAGGTGTTTAAAGGTCATTGAGATGTGGGGTTGGGGGAGGTGGATTAGAGGCGAGATTTGTAGAGTTGGGCCAGTGGTTGGACTCAATGATTCCAGGTATTTTTCCCAACCTGAATGATTCTGTGATTCTACGGTCAAGTCCAACCATCAAGCCAAGGCTACCATGACCATTAAAATATATATTGACCACTATATATATATATGACCATATATATGTGACTATATATATATATGACCAAATATATATTGAAATAATAAAATATATATTGAAATAACAAAATATGTATTTCTATATATAGATAAATATATATAAAAATATATTGAAATAAAACGTATTATATATAGATAAATATATATTGAAATATATATTGAAATAATAAAATATATATTTCTACATATTTCTCTATATAAATATATAAAATATACATTCAAATAATAAAATATAGAAATATATATTTTATTATTTCAATGTATATTTTATATATATTTAGAGAGAGATAGAAATATATCTCTCTCTAAATACATATAAAATATACATTGAAATAATAAAATATATATTCTAGATATCTCTCCCTATATAAATATATATAAAACATACATTGAAATAATAAAATATATATTTCTATGTATCTCTATGTAAATATATATAAAAATATACATCGAAATAATAGAATATATATTTCTATATATATTTATCTCTATAAATATAGATATAAAAATATACATTGAAATAATAATGTGGCATGTCGATATGTATTTTTACACATTTTTCTGAAGACCCCCCAGGGACGCCGCTTTAACCCCTTCCCGGCGCTTCACCGCTCCTCCCGAGCATCCAACCTAAAGAAGAAGAGGCGCTTGTGCGCATCCTTCAAAACCCTCCAGATTAAAAAAAAAAAAAAAAAAAAAAGAAGAAGAAAAAAGTGAAACAGCAGAGAGAAAAGCGAAAAAAAAACGTAAGGGAAAACGCATTATTTTAAACGAGGCGGGAGGCCACGCCCATCGGCGCTGGCCACGCCCACTTTTCCCGCCAGGCCACGCCCCCGCCCGAGGGGGCGGGGGCGTGGCCTGGCGGGAAAAGTGGGCGTGGCCAGCGCCGATGGGCGTGGCCAGCGCTGGCGGGGGGCGTGGCCATCCCGCCCGCTCCGGTCGCCCGTGGAGACGGGGCCGAGGGCGGAGGACGGGAACGGCGGGCGGTGAGTACCGGGACAAGGCCGAAGGGAGGGGAGGGGGGGGGGTTTGTCGGTAAAACCGCGTTGTACAGGCTCGGTGGGGTCGCTGCGAAGCCCCTTTCACCGCGGGGTGACCCCTTTTTTAGCGGGAGTTAGGCCCGACTCCCCCCCCTCCCCTCCCCTCAGCTGTATTTTTATTTTTTAAAGTTGTTTTAGGCGCTTTTTTTTGGTGTTTTCTTAACTCTTTTGGTGTTTTCTTGACTCTTTTGAGGAGGGCTTCCGGCGAGGCACGGGACGGTTTGTTGAGTTGCTTGGGGTTGGTGGAAAAAGGGGTGAAATCTGCTGATTTAGGTGTAAAAAAACCCCAAAATATTAAAGAATTAAAATTAAAAATAAAATAGGTCTTCGAAACCTCGTTGTCCGGCCATCCAGAACCTTCCCTATGACCGCGACGGATTGCGAGGCAGCCCCAACCTTTGAATAAATCATTTAAACTTCGCTTTTTTAATTTTTTTTTTCCTTAAATGCTCCCACCCGTGGGGTCGCCGGCGCTCGGCTCGGCGGAGGAAGTTTCCCGTGTGTGGGATTAGTGTGGGAAGGAGTTTTAATTAGCGGCGAGCGTCATTATTTCGGGGAGGTTTCGCCTCGATACCGAGAAGATTCCACGCCCTGTTGGCAGCAGTAACTTTACTTTGCTGACTTTTAAATGGCGGTTTTCTATTGCAGGCTTAAATTCTTTACTTTTCGCTGGTGGGGAGAAAGAGTACGGGGAGTGAGTTTTGTGGGTTTTTAGCCTGTTGGGAAGGAGAACCCACGCGGGGCTGGTCCCGTCGCCTCCCCCCCTCGCTGGCACCGAGCCGGCGTTTAGAAATCGGGAAGAAATTCTTCGCCTTGAGGGTGGTGAGACCCTGGCACGGGCTGCCCGGAGAAGTTTTGGACGCCTCATCCTTGGTAGTCTCCAAAGCAGGGTTGGACGGGGCTTGGAGCTGGTGCGGTGAGAGGGGTCCCTGGGTGATTTTTAGGTCCCTCCCAAGCCAAACCAGTCCGTGACCCCGCGGTGGGTGCGCGGGGACGCTGGGGTCTCATCGCCGCGGGAGGGAGGGCGGCAGGACCTGGTGGCTTCAAGCTGGGTGGAGGGAGAGAGATTTGTCTCAGCAGAGGTGATGGGGACAGGGAGTGGGGCTGGTGCAAAGCTGAGCTCATTAACAAGCTGGGCCTCGTTACTCTTGATAGTCGGGGAAACTGTTTGATCCGTGTGGCACGTCACAGCGCGGGGCAGTGTTTCTGTCGGATCTGAGAGCATCGGCGACGAGTTACCGGTTTTGTGTTCGTCTAAATGGCTTTAGGAGTAAAATTTGGGCCGCTCCAGTGCCACTAAATGAGACTGAGGGATTAGTGGGTGGTTAATGACTTCTCAACCCCACGCTTCATCCTTGCGTTTAGGATCTCTTTAATCAGGCACTAAAGCGGCAAATAAAGTCTAGAGGAGAACAACGGATGGGGTCTGGTGCTGCGGGCGAGCTTGCTTGTGTCATCCCCCAGCTGAGGGGACCACTTTCCTTTAGAAATTGAGGTTTCCTGCTGTTTGGAGAAGCTTCTGAGGACTCCCAAACAGCGGAACTGTTGCCAACATATGCCATCGCTTGCCGCCGTTACACCTAAACCCAAATATTGAGTCGTGCTGTAGGTTTCAGATACTTCTTCTATTTCAAATACGGTCTCTTCGGCTATATAATAACTTTTTTTTTTTTTAATGAATACTGGAAGTTCTTGATTTCTTAAGCTGCGTTCCTCAAAAGCCAGATTCGCGAGCTGTTCCCTAATAGCAAAGTCCGGGATGCAGATTCGGTGATGGCTCCTCAATCCTCAAAAAAAACCAAACACCAACGTCCACGTGCTGCCGAAATGTTGAGTCTCTCGCGGAAGATGCTTAAAACGCGGCGGCTCTACCAGGTGGGAACTTCCAAAAACGACAGAAATAAGCAGGGCTCATGGGTCTGGTGCTCTAGGAGACAAATGCCCTCATAATGAAACTTTTTCACTAGTTATCGTGGAAGCGGAAAGCGAGTTCCCCAAAGCTTGAACACGGTCACGGACTCGCCGTCTCTTGGGAAGTTGAAGCTCCGGATGTTTGATGACTCTCGGGATTCGCACTCCTGGAACGGCGCAGCTATTTTCTGAATTTTACAATATTACACAACTCAAAGTTGGTTGGTTTTTTTTTTTTTTTTTGAGCCGGAACATTCAGCGCCAGGGTCTCTTCTGAAACAGCGTCCTTTCCGCTCTTGGCGATAACCCGTGGAGGAATGCAGAAAGGAGGGAGAAGAGAAAATACAGCGTGACGCGGGCAAAAAGTTGTGATTCTGTGTTTTTTCGCAGGGGTTAACGGGCAGAGCAGCCTACGAGCACGGGTGCGGGCGGTTCGTAGCTGGAAGACGTTCCGGGGCACAGGCGAGTGGGTATTTTTAGTTGTGTTCCTTTGAATATTTAGTAAAGCAGGCGATGTGTTTATGTTCAGCTTCCTGGAGCCGTATCAGCGTCTTGGCATGCGATGGAGTTTAAAAAAAAAAAAGATTAAAAAAAAAAGGAGGGGGGGGGGAAAAGAGAAAGTCTGTTGTAGGGATTATTTGGATTGCAGTGGCCGGGGCCTCGCGCGTCAAGTCAGGGCCGTCTCCTTCGTGTTTAAGCAGTCGGCTCCACTCGAAACAGGACCCAGCCTTGCTCTTGCATTTATTTATGTCATTTTTCTTCCCATCCCTTCAACTTTCTGGCAAGTTTGGCTCTCCTGAACCGAGCCTTACCGCTTCCCTCCTCTCTGCCTCTGCTCTGAGACACGGCGTCTGCTCGAAGCCCTCGCTCGGGGCGGGGTAGGATTCGCTTTGGCGCGGAGAAGAAGTTGGGTGTTTGGGTTTTTTTTAATTATTTTTCTAATGCATTTGAGAAGAGCAGAGAAAAACCTCTCAGCGTTCTAATTGTTTATAAATTTAAGCCTGATTTAAAATTGATTGTAACGTAGGAAGTCTGTCTCCAGAAAGGCTTTTCCTGAGCTCTCTATCCTGAATTGGTTATGTTTAGGTTTTTGTCCTCTTTTCTTAAATTTTCTCAGCAATCTGCAATTCTGAGATAGTTGATGTATCTGCGTACACCTTTCCAGTAAAGGAAAGAAGGTTCTTTGCCATCTCATTCTTCAACAAGGTCTCTGTGGAAAGCTATGCTGGGGTAGGGAATACCTGAGGTGAACATAAACTGGCGTGAAATATGAATTTGCACTCATGTAGCAGCTCTGCAGAAGCCCAGGAGGTGTTTGGTTTGGTTTGGTTTGTTTTTTTTCCCTGGATTTCCAGCTTCATTCCTCAAGACAAGGGCCCATCTGGGCTGCAGAGGAAAGAGTTAAGCAAGCACAGCAAAAAGCCTCCAAAACAAGAGGTTGTTTTTTATTAACGAAGACCCGTCTTCTCCCAGCCAAACCCTTGTTTTCCTGCATCTCGGAAGGTGGGGTGTGACACGTGCGGTGTTCTGTTTTTGCAGCTCTTTTGGGTGTGTTACAGCCGTGCTGCCCTGAAAATGTAAAAACTTGGTGCTGTTACAAGCAAAATCCTCTGTTTTGTCAGTGAATAAGTTTGAACAGACCCCAGACCCCCCAATATATTTTCAACTTTTTTTTGTTTGTTTTTTTTTCTTCAATTCGAGCCAAAAAGCCAAGCCCTTTTGGTTTAAGTTTGGAGCTGGGCTAAGCAGAAAGCGTCGCCGACACTTTCAGGGTACGGACCGTCTCCTTCCCGGCCGAATTTCTCTTTCCGTCTCTGTAAAACTCGTGAGGGATTTGTCCTGCAAAGCCGGAGGGTCCAGATTCCACCCGACGGCTGAGTTTCCTCGGCTCCTTTCTCTTTCCCATGTGCCCTTCTCTGATTTATTCCTTCCCCAGCATGGCCTGACCTCGGAACGCTCCGCAGCACGGCTTTCAGAAGGGTTTTGGGGGGGGGGGTTGTGCATTCCCCCGGCCTCAAACTCCGCCAGCGACGCTGGGTTTGTGGGTTTTTATGCCTGGTTTGACAGGAGCCTCGATTAGGCAGGAATATCAAGCTCTTTGGCCCCGGGGTGGGAAGCAACCCCTGTGAGCCGTGTTTATTTTTACAGATGCATTTAGAGATTGTTTCGACTGCGGGGTTTGATCTCCGTGGGGAAGCGGAAGTTGGTAGATGAAGTTTTTTTATTTATTTCCCCCCCCCCCCTTTAACAATTTTCAGGGGGTGTGGCCTGAGGAAGGGCTCGCACAGCCAAAGCAGAGTGACGGCTTTTTCATTAAAACTCGTATTTTTGCTCCGCGGAGCTGTCACATCTATGTAAAGGCACGTTACGCCTCCTTTCTCGAATGCCACTTATTTCTTGGATGCCACTTCTCTTCCTCCTCCATCCAACAATTTGTAACAGCAGCAATTCAGATTTTGATGCCCTTTCCACCACGTGATGAAGAAAGGAGATTTAAAGGTCCCTTCCAGCTCAACCCATCCTACAATTCAAAGTTTATTTCTACGATTTATTGAAAATCAAGCCATTCTAACCGTAGAGAGTACAAAGCTGCGAACTCAGCATCTTCCGATTTTCTACTATGTTCCAGTTGGATAAGTTTAATTTTAGGATTTTAAGCCTCAAATGTCCTTCTCTTGTGTGAATGACACCAGGTCGTACTCTAGGGATGGGCTGTCACCCCAGTTTTTTTTACGTTTGTGGGAGACAGGCGATGCAGCGTGTATGTGCCTGTGAAATAGAGATTGAATTACTGTTATAACTGGTTATAACCCAGAACTTTGTCCCGTGTGCCCAACTCTAGGGATTTGACAGTGGGCATCTCTGCAGGGATGCAAAAATATAGAAACACGGATTATAAATTACAGGAAAGAGTAACATCGCAATTGCCAGTTGCCGTTAGATTGTTAGTTACTGGCTTTAGAAGTTTGAATGTATATTTGCGCATCTGTGCGTGGCACTGAGTGTGCACACCCGTAGACTTTGGGCAAAGCAACAAAAATAAACTTTGTTATAAATAAAGTCCCCACTCTAACTATCACAGAAGGCATGTCACCTTGCCCTTTTTTTGGTCACCTTGCCTTTTTTTGATCACCTTGCCTTTCTTTTATCAACTTCTCTTCTTTTTTTTTAATCACTTTTTTTTTTTTTAATCACCTTCTCTTTTACCAATAGCTTCAGGGGCAGCCGACTTGGTTTGTGTTTGTATTATAGATAGAAATAAACCCTGGTGGTTTTTTCCAAGGTGTTCTTCAGTTGTTGTTTTCTGCCCTTGGCCGAATTGTACATACCAGGTGCCCAATTCCTCTGTCGTTCATGGCCAATGCTCTTCAGAAAATCGCTGCCCTCATCGAATCTTCGTTGTCATGTGGTTTTGGCTTAAAATCCGTGGTTCGAACAACGAAAATTTAAGAAGGGTGTTAAGTACAGCGTGTTCCATGTTTGCCAGTCTTGCAGTACCTAGTGCAGGAAATTGGATGTTTCAGGGTTGATCAAATTCCAGAATCTTTTTTTTCTGGGTGCCTACAGGTTCTCGGATTTGCTTTCAACCCAGCTACTGGAATTTCTCGGCGGAGGCTCGCGTCTCCGAGAAGTCCACAGCGAAGAAACCGGGTGGCACTTCAAATGAAGCTGCTTGAGGCTTTGCCTCGAGGAGTTTTAACTCGTCTTAAAACCTGTAGTTTTTCTAACGTCTACCTCTAAACCTCGCCTGCCCTTGGGACTTTGCCTCGGGAGCGTGGGATTCGGGAGGAGGCGGCACAAAAAGGCTGCGAGAACTGGTCGACTCGGTGCACGTTTGGGAATTGGGGGAGATTTCTTTTTTTTTTTTCCCCCTGTAAGGCCAATCTCAAAACACGACGGTATTTTGTGGCTTTGTGACTGTCTGTGTGACTGGAGTTAAACCACAAGTGCTGACCTCTCTCAGCTCTGGATTTCTCACACTGTCAGATTCTCACCATTTTTGTTTTACTCTGTTTCAGGATCATTACACCGATAAAATCAAAGCGAGCTGGACACGTAGCGAGACTGCCTATGTAGGTGAGTTCCCAGCACACTCTTGTTCCTTTTCTTCCATGCAAAATATCAAGAAGCACAACAAGTCCCAGTTTTTATTCTGCAACGAACGCAAAATAACTCGGCGGCTTTGTGGAGGAGGGGCCACAAAAATGAGGCTTTTCCTGGTTTATTCCACCAGTTAGTGCTTCATAATTTCTGTATTTGTTGCGTTCGGCCATCCTGGAGTGCAAATTCTCCCTGTATTCACCCCATCCTTAAAATAATTTCTTTGATAAACTCACATAACCAATACTTTGAGCTGCGGAGCTCTTCACAAAGCATCTCCCACCAACATCCTGGGCTTTGTTTCTCTTCTTCAGACTAAAGGATTCGCTGAAGGTCGCGTAATCGGAGGCCGAGCTGGATCTCGTGACGCCCACGCTGGTGCTTTAATCGCGGACCACTCCTGCGTTCCATGCTGTAAGGTGAACTGGTTTTGATTACAATGAAGAAAATCTCTTATTTGCAAATGTCTCCTTTGTAGTTTGCATCTGTCAGGCCCATGTCTTTAAAATAATACTGCTCAGATGTTTCTCAAAAGTAACCTTGATCCAGGAGATGTCAGTCTTCACGGCTTTTGTTTGTGCTAAAGATCCAAAAAGTTAAGCGGAGGGGAAAAAAGTGCAGAGGGAAGTAAAAGCAGGTTTTTCCACTGCTCGTTTTCCTGACGAGTAAATTGGATTTGACGGAATCGCACGTACGGAGGCTGGCTTTGAAAATCTAGTGCAGCCCTAGCTTGGTTTTGATCAGCGGGATGGTTCTGGGGTTACTTGTGAAATGGAGTTTATGAAAGAGCGTGTCCATAATTAAATACCCAGAACACTAAATCCTATTGAAGAGCTTGGGAGTTGTCTGGTTCCTTTCAGTTTACATGATCCAGAATTTTTATACGGTTTAAAGAGACTAACGAAGACACTGACATTATTTATAGTTTAAAAAAAAAAAAGAAAATACCTCAGCTGTAAGATCAGAGATTGCTAGAGTGCTTTGGTTCTGTCTCTAAATATTCTCGAGTGTAAATCCTGTGAAGATGCAGGCATCACAGATCGGTGGTCCCTGCTTTAAGGAGCTTTTGTTCTCTGTGTGCAGTTGCCCCTGGGGAGAGCAGGTGTACCTGTGTGCCAGGACGGCTGCGCCTCCTCCCAGAGCTTCAGGTGGCAGGAGAGCTGGGTGTTGCTGTTCGTTTTCTGCTGTAACAGTGGTTTGGAAACCTGCTGATGAATGCTGCAGTCCGAACGAGAGGTGACCAGCCCCAGCAGAGCCGAGGCGTGTGCCGGGCCCGTGCTTTCAGCTCGCTTTCATACCTCTGACATGCAAAAACTCTGCCTCTGCATTTGCTTCATCGCTGTCGCGGGTTAAGGCTGGGCCGGCCACTAACGCGGACAGACGCTCTCTAACCCCCTCTTCCCCCCCCCAAATGGGAAGAGAAAAGGGAATGAGGCAGAGAGACTTACAGATGAGAGAAGAAAAAAAACTAGAACAGCTTTAATATGAAATGAAAATAATAGGAATAATGGTAAAAAGATAAAAGTAAAGAATTATATACAACTATAGATAATAGCCCGATATCAAACCCGACTCCCTCCCCCGATAGAAATCACCACTGGTGCTGCAGAGCAGGAGGCACTGGGGAAACCCCAGGCTCAGCGGCGGCGGGAGCTGGATACAGGGAGCTGGATTCGGGAACTCAGGATCCGGATCAAAATCAGGAGGTCAGATGGAGTCCTCTCTGGACACCGGCTGTTGCAGGAAAAGAAGGCGAAAAGAAGGGCCGAAACTCTCGTGATCACTCAATTTATACTAAATATGACGTATATGGGATGGAATACTCTCGTTGGTCACCTGTCCTGTCTGTTACCCCCCGGAGGTGCCACCTTTTACTTCCTTGTGCCCCCCTCTTACTACCCAGCACCCCCAGCGTGGCACACAAGAGCCAGCAGTGGCCTTGGTCACTATAGGAATAAGTATAAGCAAGAGCCTTTCTGCACACCAGTCCCAGGCAGTGACTGTAAACATCAGGTGTTATCACTGCCAGTAGCACACACTGTCTGCAAAAACATGCTGCTGACTTCAGAAAGTGCAGCCTTTTAGAAGACACTAAACTGAAAAGAAAAAATCACTAAACAGGACTGGGTTTTCAGCTAAACCCAGGACATTCCACCCCTTATTCCATACCATTTACGTCATACTGATCACGAGCTAATGATCTACTTATAGGAAAAGTTCAGTAAGTTCATAATCGTGGGTTCTATCCATCATAGCAGTCTCTCAGGGCAGGAAAGTTCATGTGGGATTCGTTACAGTTCGTGTCCACAGGTTGTAGGTTCACTTCAAAGAAGTTACTGGACGTCACTCAACAAGGCTAGCTCAGTTGCTGGATGTCACTCGATGAGGTCAGCTCTGGTCATCACTGGTTTATTACTCTGAAAAACACTTATTGAACACTGTTAGTATTATGTAACAACATCATATAGGATTAAAACGAGTATTCTCACCCAGAGTTAAATTTCCTTGAGGTACACATTGAACTTCACCATCTTTCATCATCACCCACCAAGTAGTTCCAGGTCCTTGAGCGAAAGCAACCCCACGAATGGGTTTGCCTTTGCCCGAAGCAGGAAATACCCAGACAGTCTTCCCCAACAAATTCCTTTCATACACCACAGGGACTTTATCTCCCTCTACTGTATATAAAGGCTCTGAATGGGCAGGACCAGCACGATTGATGGATCCTCTGGTGTTAACTAACCAGGTGGCCTGTGCTAAATGCTTGTCCCAGTTTTTAAAAGTTCCACCTCCCATTGCTTTCAGAGTAGTTTTTAACAGTCCATTGTATCGCTCAATTTTCCCAGAGGCTTGTGCATGATAAGGAATATGATATACCCATTCAATACCATGTTCTTTAGCCCAATTGTCTATAAGATTGTTTTTGAAATGAGTCCCATTATCTGATTCAATTCTTTCTGGAGTGCCATGTCGCCACAGGATCTGCTTTTCTAGGCCCAAGATAGTGTTTCTGGCAGTGGCGTGAGGCACAGGATACGTTTCTAACCATCCGGTAGTTGCTTCCACCATAGTGAGCACATAGCGCTTACCCTGGCGAGTTAGAGGAAGTGTGATGTAATCAATCTGCCAGGCCTCCCCATACCTATATTTTAACCATCGTTCCCCATACCACAAAGGTTTTAATCGCTTAGCTTGCTTAATTTCAGCGCATATTTCACAATCATGGATAACCTGCGCAATAGCGTCCATAGTTAAATCCACCCCTCGGTCACGAGCCCATCTGTATGTTCCATCTCTTCCCTGATGTCCTGAAGTGTCGTGGGCCCACCGAGCTAGAAACAGTTCACCTTTATGTTCCCAGTCCAAGTCTATTTGGAACACTTGAGCAGCCTGATCCACTTGCTGGTTGTGTCGATGTTCCTCAGTGGCACGACTTTTGGGCACATGGGCATCTACGTGACGTACCTTTACGACTAAGTTCTCTAGCCGAGCAGCAATGTCTCGCCATAGTTCAGCAGCCCAAATAGGCTTACCTCTGCGCTCCCAGTTATTATGCTTCCACTGTTTTAACCAACCCCAAAAAGCATTTGCCACCATCCATGAGTCAGTATAGAGATAGAGCACTGGCCATTTTTCCCGTTCAGCAATATCTAAGGCCAGCTGGATGGCTTTTACCTCTGCAAACTGACTTGATCCACCTTCTCCCTCAGTTGCCTCTGCAACGCGTCGTGTGGGACTCCACACAGCAGCTTTCCACTTACGACGATTTCCTACAAGGCGGCAAGATCCATCAGTAAACAGGGCATACTGCTTCTCATTATCTGGTAACTGATTATATGGTGGAGCTTCCTCAGCACGTGTCACCACCTCCTTAGCGGGCATTGCAAGGTCTTTACCTTGTGGCCAGTCTGCGATTACCTCTAAAAGTCCTGGACGATTGTGATGACCCATTCGAGCTCTCTGTGTAATTAGGGCAGTCCATTTACTCCATGTAGCATCAGTGGCATGATGTGTGGAAGGAACTTTACTCTTGAACATCCAGTTTAGGACTGGTATTCGTGGTACTAGGAGAAGCTGTGCCTCAGTACCAATCACTTCCGAAGCAGCTTTAACTCCTTCATATGCGGCCAATATTTCTTTTTCAGTTGCAGTATAGTTGGCCTCAGAACCTCTATATTTTCGGCTCCAAAATCCTAAGGGTCGACCTCGAGTTTCTCCTGGTGCCCTCTGCCAGAGGCTCCAGGCAGGACCATCATCCCCAGCTGCAGTATATAGCAAATTTTTAATATCTTGCCCTGTTCGGATTGGCCCAAGAGCTACTGCTTGTACAATCTCTTGTTTGATTTGTTCAAAGGCTTGTTGCTGTTCAGGGCCCCATTGAAATTTGTTTTTCTTTCGAGTCACATCAAAAAGAGGTTTCACAATCTGACTATAACCAGGAATATGCATTCTCCAGAAACCCACAGTACCTAAGAAGGATTGTGTTTCCTTTTTGTTAGTTGGTGGTAGCATAGCTGATATTGTGTTAATCACGTCTATTGGGATCTGTCGACGTCCATCTTGCCATTTCACTCCCAAAAACTGGATCTCTCGTGCAGGTCCCTTGACCTTGCTTCTCTTTATGGCAAAACCAGCATCCAAAAGAATCTCAATTATTTTCTTACCTTTCGTGAAAACTTCTTCTGCTGTGTTACCCCATACAATGATGTCATCGATGTATTGCAGATGTTCCGGAGCTCCACCCCTCTCCAGGGCAGTGTGGATCAGTCCATGGCAGATGGTAGGGCTGTGTTTCCACCCCTGGGGCAGTCGGTTCCAGGTGTACTGGATACCCCTCCAGGTGAAAGCAAACTGCGGCCTGCATTCTGCTGCTATAGGAATAGAGAAAAACGCATTAGCAATGTCAATTGTGGCATACCACTTAGCTGCCTTCGACTCCAGCTCATACTGAAGATCTAACATGTCCGGCACGGCAGCACTCATCGGTGGTGTAACCTCATTTAGGCCACGATAGTCTACAGTCAATCTCCATTCTCCATCAGACTTACGCACAGGCCAGATAGGACTGTTAAATGGTGAGCGAGCTTTGCTGATCACTCCTTGGCTTTCTAGTTGACGTATCAGCTTATGGATGGGAACTACAGAGTCTCGGTTGGTACGATATTGTCGTCGATGTACTGTTTTAGTAGCAATTGGTACCTGTTGGTCTTCAGTTTTCATCAGCCCTACAACACTAGACTCCTCTGAAAGTTTGGGCAAGCTAGACAGCTGATCAATGTCCTCAGTCTCTACAGCTGCTACACCAAAAGCCCATCGATACCCTCTTGGATCCTTGTAATACCCTTTCTTGAGGAAGTCTATGCCAAGGATACATGGGGCATTTGGACCAGTCACTATAGGGTGCTTTTTCCACATATTCCCAGTAAGGCTCATTTCAGCCTCCAATACAGACAGTTGTTGAGAACCACCCGTCACTCCAGAAATAGTAACAGTTTCAGTACTTGTATGATTCGATGGCATTAGAGTGCACTGTGCACCAGTGTCCACCAGAGCTCTATATTTTCGTGGTTCTAATGTGCCAGGCCACCGAATCCACACAGTCCAATAAACTCGGTTGTCCCTCTCCTCCACCTGGCTGGAGGCAGGGCCCCTCTAATTTTGAGGCTGATTCACGGGGTTTACCTGATTCACAGTATTAACTACATTTACATTCCGATTATTCCTTCTCGTGGCAGGTTGTTGTCTTCTATTGGTGTTTCGCAAATTGGATACTCGTTCTCGTAGAGCAGAAGTAGGTTTTCCATCCCAGTTTCTCATGTCCTCACCATATCCACGTAGGAAAATCCACAAGTCATTCCGTGACAAGTTGCCATCATTTTTAGTTGATCTTGAAGGTCTGTATTTTCTAACAGCATCAACGCGGCTCCATTGAGGTCTGTCATCTCTCTTGGACAATGTTTCAATCAGCTTCTCTAATGATTGATTGGTTTTCTCAAATGAGTCACTATTTTTCTCAATTACTTTCTCAATCGCTTTCTCAATTGATTTCTCCAGTGATCTGTTGTTTTCCTCAATTATTTTTTCCATGGCAGCGATCTGAATTTGTTGGGGATTGGCAGTACTGTCTTCATACTGTCGTGCTTTGTTGGCCACTTCACTCACTGTTGGTACCTGACCATCTCCATCTAATGCCCAGACCATTGTTGACAAGGTGTGCTTATACACTGGTGGGGCACTCCTCACAAACATCTGAATAACGTGTTTGTGGCAGGGCATTTGATCAGGGTTTAAAATTGTTTGTGGATCGCTGTAAATCACCTCTCTCACTGCTAGTTCTCTCAGGAACTTAATGCCTTTTTCCATGCTGGTCCAGTTGGTTGTGTGGATAGGAATATCGTCCTTGTGGGTATACCGGTTCTTAATAGCTGTCAAGAGTCGTCTCCAGAGGCTGAGACTGTTGTCGTCTTTTGCAAGTTCTGTGTCAACACCTGCGTTTCCAGACAGGGATCCCAGCTGTTTGGCTTCTTTACCGTTCAGATTAATGGTCTCGGCTCCTTTATCCCAGCACCGGAGTAACCACCTGTAATATGATTCACCCTCACGACGGCCAAAGTCCTTTCTCACATCTCGCATGTCCCTCAGAGTTAAAGGTTTGACAGCTACGTCTGTTTGTGGCTTCGAACCATCTGATGACTTCGGTTGGGAAGGACCCTGTCCTGGATCAGAATCATCTGATGATGGATGACTTGCCTTCCAGGCCGTAACTAACCTTTCTAATACTGAATCTGTTGGGGGACCAGCCTTCTTTCCTGAGTCTGAATCTGAGTCATCTGATGGTGCTACTTTAGGAGGGCTTTGTCCTGGAGTTGTGTTATCTGTTGGTAGGGCAATTGACTTTCTCCGATGTTTCTTTCTAGTCACAGGGGCGACATTTGCTGATACACACTGAGTGTTAAAGGACACAGTGATACTCAATGACTTGCAAAAATTCCTACAGAAACGCCACAATGCCAAGAGATTCATGGGCATTAACATCAGAATCAATAGCAATTCAATCTTTCGATTAAAATAACTGCATTCACAATCACAATCACAATCCCCAAAACCTGGTATACTCAGATTAGCAAACAAATTAGTATAATTTCCTAAGGTGAAATTGAAAGTGTAGTTAAAAACAAAATTCATCATTGTGCTCTTAAGGTATTCAGGTATGCCGATCACCCAAATTACTGCAGAATACACCGACCCAAAAAAACCCAGTACAGTGAGAAATCTTGTCATGAAACCAGAACAGGCAAACCACAGAACGATATACCAAATCACACTCGAGAGTTTGGACAAAATTTTGACACCCAGGGAGGAACCCACATTTAAAAGAACATGACATAACATTTCACCGACCGATAACATGATGTGAGCTGTCCGTTTTTTCTCCTCTAACCCTTCAGAACTCTCAAAGAAAAGATCTGATACGCTCTCAAATGCGCCGGATGGAATTTAAACTATGCGGGCAATATATCAGAGCCCAGTTGTGTCTAAATAACTGGTAAAATAGTCTGAGCCTGATTGGTGTTTGTTTCTTTGCCCCACGTTGGGCGCCAATAAAATCTGTCGCGGGTTAAGGCTGGGCCGGCCACTAACGCGGACAGACGCTCTCTAACCCCCTCTTCCCCCCCCCAAATGGGAAGAGAAAAGGGAATGAGGCAGAGAGACTTACAGATGAGAGAAGAAAAAAAACTAGAACAGCTTTAATATGAAATGAAAATAATAGGAATAATGGTAAAAAGATAAAAGTAAAGAATTATATACAACTATAGATAATAGCCCGATATCAAACCCGACTCCCTCCCCCGATAGAAATCACCACTGGTGCTGCAGAGCAGGAGGCACTGGGGAAACCCCAGGCTCAGCGGCGGCGGGAGCTGGATACAGGGAGCTGGATTCGGGAACTCAGGATCCGGATCAAAATCAGGAGGTCAGATGGAGTCCTCTCTGGACACCGGCTGTTGCAGGAAAAGAAGGCGAAAAGAAGGGCCGAAACTCTCGTGATCACTCAATTTATACTAAATATGACGTATATGGGATGGAATACTCTCGTTGGTCACCTGTCCTGTCTGTTACCCCCCGGAGGTGCCACCTTTTACTTCCTTGTGCCCCCCTCTTACTACCCAGCACCCCCAGCGTGGCACACAAGAGCCAGCAGTGGCCTTGGTCACTATAGGAATAAGTATAAGCAAGAGCCTTTCTGCACACCAGTCCCAGGCAGTGACTGTAAACATCAGGTGTTATCACTGCCAGTAGCACACACTGTCTGCAAAAACATGCTGCTGACTTCAGAAAGTGCAGCCTTTTAGAAGACACTAAACTGAAAAGAAAAAATCACTAAACAGGACTGGGTTTTCAGCTAAACCCAGGACAATCGCGTGTAAGATCCGTGCCTGTGCCGACTGGGGAAAAAACAATGGTGCAGAACAGAAGCTTCTCTGCCCAGCAAAACAGAAGTTGGGTCTTCTGGAGCTCCCGAGTTTCCCCGGTCCCTTCGGCCGTGGTGCTGAGCATCCCGGAGCCCCCACGTCCTTCAAAACCGCCGGGCACGAGTCCCGCAGCTCCCAGATGTGTCGGCTTTTCCGTGCACGTGGTCCTTGGATACGCAGAGGAGCTGGTTTCGTATCGCACAACGTCGTCTCTCCTTCCCTCGGGCGTGGTATAAGTATCGCGAAGCGAGAAACAACCCGAAAGCATCTTTAATCCATATTTCATTTTACGGCTCAATTCCGTTTCCACGCTGGGTAAGGGCAGGACTCCAATGTTTTCCTGCTTAACCAGGTTTTATTTTGCATTCTCTTTAGTAGCAGAAGGAACGGATTCTCAACGTGGTTTCCACTGGGTGTCAGCACGTTCCCGTGCTGAGGCCGGGGCTTTCCCTCTGCCTGCACCCACCGCTGGAAAAACTCGGTTGGCCACATAACCAGAGCGAGGTGCTGGCTGGGGTGCAGATTTCGGCATCACCCCGCGCACGCGCGAGAGGTGGGTGAGCCGGGAAGGGGCTGGTTTGCCTTTTCCTTCTCCGAGCAGAGCAACCGGTTGGAGCAGGAGGAGCGTTCAGACGTGCCCGTCTCGTTCCAGCGCTCTCTAATTAGGGTTACAGCTGGGACAGCGGGTCCCCGTTTCGGGAAGATCCGCGTTGGAGAACGTTTTGTAGTATTTACTTTGAAGGCGTGGGCGTGATCGAGAGCGTTCCTGGCGAGGCGCTGTGGATGCGTGCGGGCAGGAATCAGTGCGGGCTTTTTTCCCCACACTCGATACACGTCCTCACTTCCCAGTTATCAAATCTTGGGGCCTCTTGCCTGTTCTGCCAACACCTCAACTCCCTGTGGTCAATTCTGGAGCGAGAAGAAGCATCCCCAAGGGCTGTTTGAGTTTCAGATGGGCAGAGGCATCCCTTGGATGTGCCTCTCTCCCACCTGCTGCTGCCATCAGGGACCTCGGTCATCTCCCAGTGGGTCACCTCGCGGGGACTGGGCAGCAGCAAAAACCCTTTGCCCGGTCTTGTTTGAGCAGCGAGGAGAAGACGGTGATGGGGAAGGAGCCTGGGGATCACCCACCGCCTCGGTTGGGAGCATCCGGAGGTGAGAGCTTTGGCTGAAGGTAGTGCCAGACACATCAAGATTCCTCCAACAGCTTCTTCCCATGGACACCTAAGCATTAAAAAAATCAAGTCCACGAAATACCACAACGACAGAGACTTCTGCTTGCGTGCAACCACGTTTCTGTATGCTGGCCTACCTGGTTGTGCCGCGATGCGCTCTCGGAATAGAGTTTTTTTTCATTTCTGCACCCATTTAACGCCGATATTGGGCCCCTTGGCTTGGGCTCAGGGAGTTTCTGAGCTTCTGCAAGTCTTAACAAACCTGCTCCCGAGCAGCGACGTCTGCCCCGTAGGAAAACCGACAGCTGGTGTTCAATTCCCAACCAGCTGCCAGCCTCAGCGCTCCCACGTGGGCACCTGGGAAAGCAGCACGTGCGGGAGTGCTCGGGGAGCCTGTGGAACCCTCACGTCGAGACACCCAAGGCCTTGCCCCGGTGCACCTAGTGATGAGGGGCGGTGTCCCCCACGGCCATCCCAGGGGCCAGAGAGGGGATCTGACATCACCCCCTCCTTAAACTACCCCTCCCAGGGCCGTTGCGGCTCCTCATCCCCAATCTCCATGAGGACATTGAGATGCTGGAGCATGTCCAGAGGAGGGCAGTGAAGCTGGGGAAGGGTCTGGAGAACAAGGGTGATGAGGAGCAGATGAGGGACCTGGGGCTGTTCAGCTGGAGGAGAGGAGGCTGAGGGGAGACCCCATCGCTCTCTGCAGCTCCCTGACAGAAGGGGGTAACAAGGTGGGTGTTGGTCTCTTCTCCCAAGTTACTGTGACAGGACAAGAGGAAATGGCCCCAAGTTGCACCAAGAAAGGTTTAGATTAAACATTAGGAAAAATGTCTGTTTAGTGGTGAGACATTGGCACAGGCTGCCCAGGGCAGTGATGGAATCACCATCACCTGGAGGTGTTCAAAAAATGTGCAGACGTGGCACGTGGGGACGTGGTTTAGTGGCCATGGGGGTGTTGGGTTGACGGTTGGACTCGATCATAGAACCATAGAATTGTCAAGGTTGGAAGGGACGTTAAAGATCATCTCGTCCCAACCCCCTGCCATGGGCAGGGACATCCCCCACTAGATCAGGCTGCCCAGAGCCCCATCCAGCCTGGCCTTAAAAACTCCCAGGGATGGGGCTGCCACCCCCTCTCTGGGCAACCTGTGCCAGGGTCTCACCACCCTCATGGGGAAGAACTTCTTCCTCGTGTTCAATCTGAACTGACCCATCTCTGGCTTCAATCCATCCTAGAGGTCTTTTGACTTTTGGCAGTGGACTTGGTGCCAGATTAACGATTGGACTCGATTGCAAAGATCTTTTCCGACCTGACTGATTTTGTGACTGTAGCTGCTGGTGCTTCCCCTCCCTCTCGCTGCCTTCTCCTTATTTCCAGCCCCCTGCCAGCCCATGTGTGGAGTTCTGCAGAGTCCCAGCCGAAGGGTGACAGGGTGCAGGGAGGGTCTCGAGGTCATTTCAACCTCAGGGGCTATATCCCATGGCACTGGCTTGAAAAAAGAGACTCCTTAGACACTTACCCTTGTGGTTTATTCAGCTTAAAAGCTATTTTATTTCACAAAATTTGCAATAAGATAACCTTTTGTGCCATTTTTCGGCTGCTAGCTGGGATTTGGAGCTGTGATATAAACTGACTTTACATAACCGGAGTGAATAGGGAGCTGTTGGCGAGGCAGAGCGATTCCCGGGTGTACTTTAGCAGTGGTGATTTAATTACATTTCACTCGGCAGGTGGTTGCTAAGTCCTGGATCTAAAAGAGTGGGGGGAAAAAAAAAAAGTAAAAAAAAATTAGGCTGATGTTTCATTATGCCGGTTGGAGCTCTGGTTTGGTGCCCAGCCACGTACCTGCCGAGGCTGTTCTGAGCACCTGCTTCATTCTAACCTCGTTACCTAAACCCTGTGGAAAGAAATAGGGCAAGGCCTTGAAAAATAATTCTTACTTTTTTTTCCTAGGGAACAAGGGCAGCTCCACCTGGTATTTATTAGAGGGGAAAAAACTGCAGGTGTATGGCTTGCGTGAAGTGCGCTGCCGTTCCGTGTGGTTCTCTCCTCAAGTGCATCTGGTGAACAGCCTCTTCCAAACCAAAGTTTTCCGTGGGAAAAAGGGTGTTTTCCCCAAAGGATGAGCTCAGCCTTCTTGCTCCATTCGTTTGTTGGCTCTGCTGTTAATTACGGAGCCCAGCACCTCTGCCAGCCCGTGGTACCTGGGGAGGGCAGGCAGCTCTGCTCCTTCCCGCTGATATTACCCCTTTCTTTTCCTTCCTGAGAACTTTCAGAGTGAGCAGGGGCAGGGACAAACAGGGGAAAAGGACAAGAGGTGACAGCGGTGGGGTGTGCTGCGGTGTTCCATCCTCTCTGCGGGAAGCAGATGTGGTTTACTGGTCACGGTGGCGTTGAGTTGACAGTTGGGCTTGATCTTAGAGGTCTTTTCCAACCTTCTATGATTTCTATGGCTGGAGAAGGCAGTTGGTGGGACTGATTATTTTAGGTTGTAAGAGCCCAGGGTTGCAGCCCTGGGGCTGGGGAGCCTCTCTCATCGCCACCCTCGGCTCGGGCAAGTGCTCTCTTGGTGTTATCGCTCGCAGGGGACCCAGCAGTTGACTGGCAGAGTGATGAACAAGACTGGAAAACTGATTTAGGTTAAAATTAACCTAGCCCAAAAAAAAAGGGATTACTAAGTAGACCCAGATGTATTCTGAATAAGTAATCTAGTGTTTTTCATTTGTTGTTTGCTCAAAGGAGAAAGGGGAAGTGCCAGTGCAGGTACTGACAGAGAAAAGAGCAGAATCTCACCCTTGAGGGAGCCTGGACCTCAGACTGTCCTAAATGCCTGTTGTCTGAACTGCCACGCCTGGTATAAATCTACTGAAATGTGTCCAGAGAAGGGCCACGAGGATGCTCAGAGGTCTGGAGCACCTCTCCTGTGCAGACAGACTGAGAGAGTTGGGGCTGTTCAGTCTGCACAAAAGAAGGCTCCGAGGAGACCTTATTGTGGCCTTCCAGTATCTCAAGGGGGCTACAAGAAAGCTGGGGAGGGGCTTGTTAGGGTGTCGGGCAGTGACAGGACTAGAGGGAATGGATTGAAGCCAGAGATGGGTCGGTTCAGATTGAACACGAGGAAGAAGTTCTTCCCCATGAGGGCGGTGAGACCCTGGCACAGGTTGCCCAGAGAGGGGGTGGCAGCCCCATCCCTGGGAGTTTTTCAGGCCAGGCTGGATGGGGCTCTGGGCAGCCTGATCTAGTGGGGGATGTCCCTGCCCATGGCAGGAGGTTGGAACGAGATGATCTTTGAGGTCCCTTCCAACCCTGACAATTCTGTGATTCTAATTCTATGATATTGATAGTAGTGTTTCATAAGGAAGATTTTATATCCCAGGAGTGATAGTTCTGCAGTGTAGTCTGAGTTTATTTGGTATTAATGATACTGAGTTCTTAATGCAAGTCAAGCAACTTAAACTTCGTTTCCATCTCCACTGAAACACAAGGTCGTTTAGATGTGGGGTTGAGGGAGATGCTTTAGGTACGGACTCTGTAGAGTAGGGTTTTAGGTTGGACTTGGTCATCCCAAGGGTCTTTTCCGATCTGAATGTTTCTATGATTCTATGAGTGAAAGGATTTGGTTTGTGGTAACAAACAGCCCAGAGAGGGTGTGGAGTCTCCTTCCCTGGAGACATTTAAAATCCGCCTGGACATGTTCCTGTGGGATCTGCTCTGGGTGACCCTGCTCTGGCAGGGGATTGGACTGGATGATCTCCAGAGATCCCTTCCAACCCCCAACACTCTGTGATTCTGTGTGTGCGTGCAAGCTTTGGGTTTTGGCACATTTCGTAGAGAACGAATCGCTACCGCGAGAGCTGGGCACCGCAAGAGAGCCCGCCGAGAAAAGGGATGGAGCAAGTTGGGCTTTCGGGGTGTCTTTGCTTTCAGCTCGGGGCTTGTTTCCCAGAAATCGGAGCAGATCTCTCCTCCGCGAGCGCCTTGCAAGAAATCCGGCAGCTCAAGACGGCCGCGGCATCATCAGTAGTGGGGTTGGTTGCCAGGAGCTCGCGGGGGAAAAAGCAGCCTGGTTGGGCGATGACCCAGTTGTTTGTAAATCTCTCTGCGGAGAAGATTTAGTGATCTTAGGAGGACCGTTCAAGTAACGCTGCTTACGTTGGTTTGAAGATGAGGAAACGCAGCAATTTAATTTTCAAATGTTACAGTTTGGGAGGTTTTGTGTTGGTTTTGTTTTGTTTTGTTTTTTTTTTAAAAAAAAAAATCTAATTTATTAACAAAGCTAACCAGCTGGGAAAATAAGCACCGAAACTTTCCTAGCGAGGTCATTCGTGGAGGAGAAACTCAAAACCTCTCCAGTGGGAAAAAGGGTTTTTTGGGGCTGTAGCTTGGGGCTGGGGAAGGGAAAGCTGAGCAAAATCAGCCTAGGCTTGCCCCAGCGAAGTGAAACAAGTGTGGTTTATCTTTTAATTTTGTAGTAACTGGTTTTTAACCCTCCTCTCTTTTTTAATAAATTATTTAAAAAAAAAAAAAGTACTAAAATTGGAGGAATCAGCAAATGTTGAACTATCTTACTTCTCAAAAGACGCATGCATTACTGTATTTTTTTTTTTTCCACGCCATAGTTTTTCAATACAGTAAGTGAAAACTGCAGGGTCTGGAATGGGAGTTTGGGCTCAGTTTGTGGTGGATCCATGCTTTCGTGTCCATGTGAAGCAGCTCCTCGTTACTCCAGAAGTTATTATTTTAAAGCACAGGCGGTCAGTTTGGACTGGGTGATCTTAGAGGTCTTTTCCAACCTTAATAATTCTATGATTCTGTAGTTAACAATGAGTTTGCAATGCAGCAGCGTTACCAAATTCAGCAGCTCCGTTTACCAGCTCTAACGGCGCGTGTTGGGCGTTCTTGATTGGAAGTTTCCGTGGTTTTATTCTGATCGAAACCCCCAAAAGTCAGGATCTCCTCGCTTCTCCTTGTGTTTTTTGCAGACTAGATTTCCCAAGGTAGCCAGTATTCTTGTATCTGTAATCTTTTCTTAAGAGCACTGCCTGAACACGGGAAAAACCTTTTGAATTTCTCGTCTACCACTTCAGTTCTGTTGTTTTTTTGGGTTTTTTTTTTGTAATTTTCATGAGCCGTGCCTTGCTGCTGGGCATGGTGTTGCCTACCCAGGAGCACAACCCCAGCCTCGGAGCGGGGAGGCACCACCTGGAGGGATGATCCCTTTACAAACGAGTTACACCTTGTTACATGTTGTTCAGCCTCACCGGGGCACTGGGATGAGGCGATGGAGTTTGCAGAACGTAAATCTGATGAGGAAAGGCTGAGGGATCTGGGGCTGTTCAACCTAAAGAGGAGGAGATTGAGGGGAGACCTCATCACTCTCTGCAACTGCCTGAAGGGAGGTTGTAACGAGACAGGGGCTGGTCTGTTCTCCCTTGCGGAGAGTGGTAGGATGAGGGGAAGTTGATTTAAATTGTGCCAGGGGAGGTTCAGGTTGGATATTAGGAAGAATTTCTATACTGAAAGGGTTGTCAGGCACTGGAACAGGCTGCCCAGGGAGGGGGTTGAGTCACCGTCCCTGGAGGGGTTTAAGAGACGGGTGGGTGTTGCGTTGGGGGGAACTGTTCAGAAGGTTGATAGGGCTGGGACAAAGGCTGGACTCGATGATCTTCTAGGTCTCTTCCAGCTGATGTGATTCCATGATGAAAGCCAGAGAAAACCTCAGTCTGGTAGTTTCCCGTTGCGATCGGCTGGGAAGGAGTCTTAAAAGTCATGTTGTCGAGGTCCCTGCTGCAGGATGCCAGTGGAGATCATAGGATACCAGATTGGAAGGGACCTCAAGGATCATCTAGTCTAGCCCTGGGAGGTAAAGAAATACAGTTTAAATGAGGCGGCGCAGGACCCCGTCAAGCTGAGCCCTCAAACGGTCTAAAGTTGAGGAATCCATCGCTTCCCTTGGGAGACTCTTCCAGTGTCTAATTGCTCTCACGGGGAAAAATTTACCTCCGGAGTCCAGTCGGAATCTCCCCAGGAGCAACTTGTACCCATTACCCCTTGTCTTTTCTAGGTGACTCCTGGTAAAAAGGGAATCTCCATCTTCTTCCAGCCACCCTTTATATGCTGGTACATGGGAATAAGGTCTCCCCTGAGCCTTCTCAAGGCTGAACAAACCCAGTTCTCTCTGCCTTTCTCCGTATGGCAGGTCCTCTAGTCCTCTGATCAGCCTTGTGGCCCTTCTCTGGGCTTTTTCCAGCCTGGCCACGTCTTTTTTTGTATAGCAGGAACCAAAACTGAACACAGGGCAGTGGGACACCCCCTGCCTTGGATGCGGTCCTCGCGTCAGCTGAAACACAGCCTGCCCCTTGGGACGTGGGGTAATTCTGGGGATTTGGCAAAAATTCATCTTCCGTGCCTGTGGTGGGTGAGCTGCCCCGGCTCGTTGAGTTGGCCATCGTTGAGTTGGCCATCGCCGATTTGAAATGGAAGAGAGATCTTCTCGGCTGAGTCACGTCAGAGGTGGTTCGTGCGCCGCAGCCTCTGCTGGGAATTCCAGAGAGTTTCCACTTTGCATTTTACAAATAACACGACGTGCATTCAACGTATGCCTCCTGTCAGCGCTTACAAAAAGAAACGTGCTCCAAGCAGCTTGCAGTAAGGCAAAATACCTGGGTACTAAACCTTTACAAACAGGTGCACGGCTGTTTCTAGGCAAAGGTGTTTACGCTGCGTCAGTCAGCATTCCTCCTTCTCCTTGAGTAATTTTCAGATTGAGTCACTCGGACGCGCCATCAGAATGCATTTTAACATTTGCATGCTACAAATATTAGTAATTCGGCCTGCGTGCGCTGTGTTGCTGTCTACAACTCCCTGGCAGGAGGTTGTAGAGAGGCAGGGGTTGGTCTGTTCTCCCTCGTGGCGAGTGATGGGACAAGGGGACGCTTGCTCAGAACAGGGATCTCTAAGCTTGTGCACTCTTGAAGGTTCTAAAATGACAAGAGACCTTCTGCGATTTGCCCCGAGATGGTTCGTTTGGGGTTATTTGCGGTGTTTAAACTAACCCTGCATTCCATGCTCGTCTCCTGCTCCTGGATGCCAAGAGTTAGCAGGAAGGTTGGACAGTGAGTTAAATGAGGCTCTTAAATAGCCTCACCCAGACTGGAGGGCTTTGTGAGTATGTTTTTAATATTAGGTCCAGGAAATCAGTTCTGCGGGGAAAGCCAAGCCCACTGGGTGCTATGGGCGGGGGGTTGGTGCATCACTCCTTAAAAAAAAAACCAAAACAACCACCAAGGAACAGAAAGCACCAAGGATGCTGGGTGTGGGGTGGATGGATGCTCGCTGCTTGGCTGGTCTCTCTACAGGGGAAGAGAACAATTTAGAAAACCTTGGGCCCTGCTGAGCAGCCCAGAAGCGACGGCGTGTGCCGAAATGGGGACTCGGCACGAAATGGTGCCGTTCCCGGCTCGCTTGGGGCTGGCACAGGCACCGGGTGGGAAAAGCAGCGCTGGTAGCCAGGCCGAGGCATGAGAAACCCGAAGCCTATGAGGTAATATGGGTGAGATGGTTTAGGAGTGAACTTGTAGTGTAGGGTTAATGGTTGGACTTGATGATCCCAAGGGTCTTTTCCAACCTGAACTGTTCTATGATTCTATGTAATGCTGTCTGCAGTGCTTGGAAAGGTCGCAGGTGGCTGATGTAGGGACTGGATTCCCCGTAACATGGTAAATGGTTTGAGCACGGCGCCGTGGAGCCACTTATTCTCGTGCATGTGCGGAAAGCAGGCGGCGTTGTTTGTGCGCAATCCTGCAACAAGCCAGCGATGTGCCCTCACAGCCAAGAAGGCCAGTGGTGTCCTGGGGGACATCAAGAAGGGCATGGCCAGCAGGCGGAGTGAGGTCATCCTCCCTCTCTCCTCTGCGCTGGAGAGGCCACATCTGGAGTGCTGGGGCGGCTACATCTGGAGTGCTGAGGAGGCCACATCTGGAGTGCTGGGGCCAGTTCTGGGCTCCCCAGTTCAGGAAGGACAAGGAGCTACTGGAGAGAGCCCAGCGCAGGGACACTGAGATGAGGGGACGGGAGCATCTCCCACCCGAGGGAAGGCTCAGAGAGCTGGGGAGACTCTCACACCCCCGCCTGGACGTGTTCCTGCGCGATCTACTCTGGGTGACCCTGCTCTGGCCAAGATGATCTTGAGAGGTCCCTTCCAAACTTGACCATCCAGTGATTCTGCGAGATGGGGCAGGCAGCCTTGCCGTGAGGCAAAGGGGCAGCTCAGGGTGCTCCGATCAGCCAGGGTGGGCTCGACCGTCCCCCAGGAGTTGCGTGAAAGTGAGGAAGCTGAGGAACCACCACAAGGCAAGGCCTCCACATCTGGACACCATCCAAACACCGGCCCCACGTCGGGATCGATGTTTTGCATTCTCACCCAGAGAAGGAAAGTCCCAGAGCTGCTCGGAGTTTTATTTTTAATGCCACCCTCCTATACGTGGTCCCCAGAAGCATCTCTCTGAGCTTTGCCTCCTTGCTTTGCTTTTTTTCTGACAAAAAGGCTGCTGCAGACCTGGAACGTGGTGCGAGCGATGTGTCCGTGCCTCTGTCCGGACTCAGCGACCAGCCGCAGGTGTTTTTGCTTGCAGAGCGTTGTTTGCTGAGCTGCTTTCCCAGCTGACAACTCCCATTGTGCAAAATACTTTAAAAAAAAAAAAAAAAAAAAAGCCCAAACCACTTTTTGCAGTGTGGCGTGCTTACCTCTGTGTGTAAAAGCAGTTTAACGTGCTGGGCAGCCTCTTGGAAAAATAACCCTGCTCTCTTTTCCAAACAGAACTTCACCGCTTCGCTGAAAATGTCTGGCAAAACAGCGAGCACGACCAACAACATAGCCCAGGCCCGAAGGACTGTCCAACAGTTAAGAATAGAAGCCTCAATAGAAAGAATAAAGGTGAGACCACATCCTTTTCCACTCCTTTTGGGTTTTTTTGGTATTTTCCCCCTTCCAGCTGCAGGGCAATAAGGTAGTGGAGTGTGCACCCATGGTTTAGTGTTTTCCCCATCGCATTTACATGTCAGATCAACAGAATCTGAATAAATCTAATTATTGTGGCTGCCTACCAGCGATACCCACAGGTAGCTCGGTGTTCTGTGGACTTGTAGGAGAGCCAAAGCCAGATACGAGGTGAAAATCAAATGTGTGAACCAGGAGGAGGGTTTTCATTTCCAGTTTCTTGCATGTTGTGTGATTTTGTTCCGTCCTTCAGCTGGCTGAACCCTGCATCTGAGAGGAAGGTGAATGCATAGGGACACTACAGAAAAAAAAAAGAAAGGCAGCAGAAACTGGATTCATTTAACTTAAGGAAGAAAAGAAACCAGACTTTTTTTTTTTTCTATTTGGCCATGCTCCTTGAACTGCTGCCCAGTCCCTTTTGGAGAGCAGCAGAACCAACGTGGAGGTTCCTGGAGCAGCGGCGGGGGGAGCCTTGCCCTGCCTTCCCGGATGGGCCGGTCATCTGAGGACACTCTGTTTGCCGTCCCGGCTTTAGAGATGAGATGTTCCTCATTACAAACCCGCTGTATTGGTTTGAACCTCCTGCTGTTTATTTTTAGTCTTCTGCAGAAGCCGGGCAGGAACCTGGTGGTGCTTTTGTCTGGTGTCACAAACTGACCCCAAAGAGCACCGGGCTCCATCCTTGCCTCTTTCCTGGGCTCCATCCTTCCCTCCTCTCCGGGCTTCATCCTTCCCTCCTCTCCGGGCTCCATCCTTCCCTCTTCTCTCCAGGACCCAACCTTCCCTCCTCCCCACAGCTGAAGCCGGAGCGAGCCCATGGCAGCATTTTTTGCAGGACACGGGGCTCCCCAAGCACCTCTCCTGCCTGGGGACCTCCTACCCATCAGCAGCTTGCCATGAAAAACACCATTTTACAGTCGGTGTTTTTTTTTTCCTTTCTCCCCTGTCTTCCGCAGGTGTCAAAAGCATCAGCGGACCTCATGCTGTACTGTGAAGAGCACGCCAAGAAGGATCCGTTGCTGATGGGCATACCCGCTTCCGAGAACCCTTTCAAGGACAAGAAGACCTGCGTTTTGTTATAGGAGAGCGGCGGCTCCTCCGCAGCCCCCCCTGGGGCAAAACCAGCCGCACAAAATCCCCCGTCAGGTACCAAATCCCCCATCAGGTACCAAATCCCCCGTCAGGTACCAGCTCTCCCCGGAGTAAGAGCGGCCGTTCTTTCCCCAAGTGTAGAAACGATTCCTTCAAAGCTCTCTTCAAGCATTTCTTCTGTTCCCTACCTTTATTAGGAAGCGAGGTTTCAAACTGAATTAACTTCTTGCCTGAGGGAATGGGGGGTCTGGACGAAGCCCGATGGTTTGGGAGTGGGGGGGGGGGTGCTCGTCTTCTGCAGGGCGGGGGTCCCAGTTTCACTTTCCCAATTCCACAAAGGAGACCAAAATCGCCTGAGCTTTGCCCGATGAAGCAAAAGGGAGACCTGAGTCAACATCGTTGGGTTTACAATTGTGTATTTTTTTTAAAATTCCGTATGTGGGGAGGGGGTGGGGGGGGTGGGGGTGTACCTGTGTTGGTAGCGCGTGTTGACGCGTTCCGAAGCGCGTTATTTTAGCAAAAAAACACCTTGAAAAACGATTGTGGGCTCCAGGGAGCCATACCCGCAGCCTGCCTTACTCTCCACGGGGTTTTTTAAAGCGCAAAACCTAAAGCATCGAGAAGCAGAGATCTGCAGATCTGTTTTCTTGGTGGGTTTTTTTTAAGGGCGAAATTTTTCAGCTTTGGTTCTGCTTCTCTGCGTTTTCTTCTCTAATGAAAAAGATATGTTTTAATATAAAAAAGCCCCATCCAAAGAATCCAAGGCTGCAGGCTCGTGCTGCCCGGACACCGTGATTCCGTCACTCCGTGTCCCTTGTACATTTTGTGCAGGGAGTCAGAATTCTCTCTTGTTTTTTTTAATTACTTTTTAAAGGGGAACAAAAAAAAAAATCCAAAGCGGGGAGAAAAAAATGCCAAATTATATCCAGGTTGCGGTTTGGCAGAAGGCTTTTCCACCCAGCGACCGATTTTATATATATATACATAATAAAAAAAAGTCTTTCTCTGTGCGCGTGTGTACATGTGTATATATATAAAAACTTTAATGGTGTTTTTATATGAGCGTGGCGTGTTAACAGAAAACTTCGAAAGGGTTGGAAACGATCCTGACTTGTTTCCTAGCCGACGGTTCAGAGGTCAAAGTTGCAGAGTACCTGGGTGTTCCCGTCATGGCATTTACAGAATTTATTAACCTCTTGTCATTTGCTGCCTTATGTCGCGAATTCGCCGCTTCTGCACCAAATGACTTGGTGATAGACGCCGGGAAATCGCGCGTTGGTTTAACGAGCCGCTTTAAGGAACCCCTCAAAAACCGGCGCGTGAGCCTGACGGAAAATTGTACCGCTTATCCTGCAAATTGTTTTTATAATTAGAGTATTTTTCTAGTGAAGAACGATAATGGAGATCCACACTAATATTTTTTTAACTCTGTATCTATCCTTTTGCAGTTAGTTAGCTAAGTTTGGCTATCCAAACCTCACGGTCTTGCCTCGATATTGTTCTCCCCGCGATCCGTGGTCCACGCAGTAATCTGCATTTTTGTTTTGTCGGAGCTCCCTACCCTAAAAAAAGACAAAAAAAAAAAAAGAGATGGCCCATGTGGCTGCAGAGGTGCTCGTCGTGTCTGGCTTCTTTTCTCTGTGTCTGCCCTTAAATAAATGTCAGTGATGCTGCCGTGGGACACCTCTGGGTGATCGTGGCCACCTGCCCCTGTCCCAGCACCTGAGTTAAGGCAATTTTTCAACTTTTTCCGTATGATTTTGACACCCTCGCGGCGCTGGGGCAAGGTTTGGGCTGGCGTCTGTTTCACACTCGGGGAACAAAAGGACCGACGGTAGGTGGCCATGGTCACGTAGGGTTGGTGGCCACGATCGCGTTGCGTGGGGTAAAAAACGCCGTGCCAGGTTGCTTAATTTTTTAAATTTTAAGGTTTTTTTTTTTCTCAGGGGATTTCTCAGTTTTAGGCAGCAGACACTCAGCTTGTTCCTTGTGGGTTTTTCCTCCCTATTTTCTCCTTTGCTTCTTGTTGCGTTGAAGGGAGAAGGGTCGGCTGGGGGTTTGGAGATCCAGCTTCTGCGCTAAAATAGTGCAGCTTTTTTCCATGTTCCCATCTGAATTTTGTGGGTTTTTGTAAAGCCTTGGTTGTTTTGAACTGGATAAAAAGAACATTTGGGTGCCGGGCTCTGTGTCCCCAAGGCCACCCATGGGTCCTGGCCAGGTGGGTTGTAGGAGACCCCAGAGGTTTGGTGGGTTTTTTGGGTTGGGGGTGTTTCTGCTCCAGGTAGAAATTGAAAATATTTGCGGATTAATCCCCAAACTGTGACACGCGTAGGAAAGAGCAACAGCGCCTCGGGTGTACGCTGAGATTCCCCAGAGCTGGATTTGCACGGGTTTCTTTATAAACACGTGGTTTAAGTATTTTTTTCTTTATAAATCTTCTTCTTTATAAACAAGCGGCTAAAATCTTTTTCTTTCTGCATCTTTTTCTTTCTTTCTGCATCTTTTTCTTTCTTTCTGCATCTTTTTCTTTCTTTCCGCATCTTTTTCTTTTTTTCTGCATCTTTTTCTTTTATATGTGGTTTAAACCATTTTTTCCTCACTCTGGCATTTGTTGCTAAAGCAACATGTGAGGATTTTTATTTTGCTCTATTTATTTATTTATTAAAGCAACACACAAGGATTTTTATTTTTTTTAAACGGCAGCAGGTCAACTCTTGGGTTGTATCTGCCTTTGAAAGTGAAAAAAAAAATGTTCAACTCCATTTTTTTTTTTGTTTGGACTTGACCCATCCTCCTTGGTGGCTGATGCTGGGGTTTGGTTTTTTTCCCCCACCGTGTGGCCTGATGTAGGTCACCCGTGATAGATTTTTCTGCTTTTTCACGTGCCAGAGTTAAAAAAAGGAGGCTGGGCAGCTCTTGGGGTGCACACCCAGGAGGATTTTGGAGCAACACTTGGGCAGACACCCTTTCTAGTAAAGAAAACGAGGGCATCACATTCTCCTGCAAGGAGGAATCAGGTTTTCCCCACTTTTCCAAGATTCTGCCTCTAAAAAAAAAAAAAGGACAAGTGCCAGTGTTATTTTAACTCTGCTGTTACGTATTCAAGAAGAATAAATAACATTTCCAGCATTTCCTGCAGCGCATCAGCTGCCTTTTTTTTTTTTTTTTCCCCTTCATTTAATGGCTTGGGAGGGGCCAGGAATTAACCACACCGGACCAGCACAACAGGACCTTGCCCACGGCCAGGACAAGGAAGCAGACTGTAATGAAGGAGGGAAGAAAATCAAACTCAGGTTTGAGTTTAAACTTTATTTCAAAACAAAAAAAAAAAACCAAACAAACAACACAAAGCCAAACCCCCCCCTAAACAAACCACTATTCTGATTTCAAATGATTGGATTAACAGCCAGCAAAGAGATGGGTGGCTGCAGACTGACTGCTTAAGGGCATTCTGCTTCTCAAACCTCCAAGTATAAATAATTTTTTTTCCATCAATATCATAAAATAACTTATTATATATCTTAGCATAAAAACTTGAGGATTAACATCCCAAAAATACAATAAAACCGTCGGCAAAACATTTCGATCAACTTTTTTTCTTTTTTTTTTTTTCTCTTTTAAGGTATTTAAACCACAAACTGTTAAGTTGCACTTTTTTTTAAAAAAAAACCAACAAAATAAAACCCAAAACCGTGAGGTTTGGGTCACGTCAGGCAGGGCTCCGTCCTCTCTAGTCCCTCTTCCACGCTCGTCCCTGTCGCTTCTCCTCAATCCCAGGCAACACGTCGCTCAACTTCAGCCTCCCCCCTCCCAGCCTTCAACGTCCATTATTATTTTTTTACTGACGTTTTTTTCCTTTTTTTTTTTTTTTTTTCTTTTTGTCCCCCTCCCTCTCCCCCCGTATTCCTCGCGCCAGGGCAGGGAGTTAATTCCTGAGCAACTGCTAAAGTATTGCAAAACTTCAGTGCAATTGGGTTCAGTTGGGTTTTCAGCGCGGTCACCGCTCGGGGAGGTTAATCACAGGCACCCACTGATCCATGTAGCGACTCTCCCGGCAGAAACCCATGAGCTGACTCAGCGCTGGATCCTTCCACTGCGAGGCATGGGGGTTCTGGAAAGAGAGAGCAAGGGGAGGGGGGGAAAAATAGAGAAAAAAAAAGTGCTTTAACAAGAGGCGAAAGAATAACCACCCCAGGAAAAAAAATAATAATAATACGCAGCAGAAAATGCAGGGGTGTGAATCATCTTGGATTGTCACTAAGGCAAACAAAGTGAACTGGGAGAGGAGTTTGGCAGCCTCAGAGGAGGAAAAATTAAAGAAGTTTAAAAAAGGGAAAAAGGAGGAGAAGAGAAAAAGGAGGAGAAGAGAAAAAGGAGGAGAAGAGAAAAAGGAGGAGAAGAGAAAAAGGAGGAGAAGAGAAAAAGGAGGAGAAGAGAAAAAGGAGGAGAAGAGAAAAAGGAGGAGAAGAGAAAAAGGAGGAGAAGAGAAAAAGGAGGAGAAGAGAAAAAGGAGGAGAAGAGAAAAAGGAGGAGAAGAGAAAAAGGAGGAGAAGAAAAAGGAGGAGAAGAGAAAAAGGAGGAGAAGAGAAAAAGGAGGAGAAGAGAAAAAGGAGGAGAAAATAAGAAAAAAAGAAGAAAAATAAAGTTTCCTTGGACTTTCATGGGTCTGGTGGGACCCTCGCGAGTCCGGCCGTGGGTCCAAGCGCCCAGCGAGGGCTGCTGGCACGGTCCGGGCTGGTTTTCCCCACCGCCCTTTGGAAATTGCGCTCGATTCCAGGTTTGGGTTTGTTGGTTTTTTTTGCAGGAGGGGAAATAAAAACCACCCAAACCCCTCCACGCCTTCGGGTACTGGAAAAACAAGTCTCCGCCGTCGGGCTGCGGCAGGAACCGGGGGGTGGCTCCAGCCGGGTCCTCGTCCCGAGCGTGAAAAAAACCCCCGAGAGCCCCCCCAGGCCATCCCGGGGCGCCCGCGGCGGCTCTGACCGTGACGAGGACGCAGTGGAGGTCGGCGGGGGGCTCGGGCCCGGCGGCGGCGGGCAGCAGGAGCTGGGCCAGGCGCGCCGGGTTGCTGACCCGCAGGATGTTGATGTCGTTCTCGCAGCAGAAGGCCTGGATGAGGGTGAAGTGGATCTGCAGCGCCGCGTCCTCCGCCTCCTCGTCGTCGGCCGCCAGCAGGCACAGCACCACGTTATCCGGGTCCCTGCGGGGCGGGGGGCGGCCGTCACCGGGAGGGGGGACAACGCACGCACCGGGGAGCGGGATGGGAGCGGGGCGGGGGGGGGGGGGGGGTCACTCACACGTTGAGCAGTTTGGCGGCCTCGTAGACGCCGAGGGTGAGGCTCCGCTGGCTCAGCGCCTTGCTCAGCACCTCCTCCAGCGCGTCCCCCGCCTGCTCCATCCTGCCGCCGCCAGCACAGACGGGCGCCGTCACACCGGAGCCGCCGTCACACCGGGGATCCCGCCACCCCCCCCCCCCGCACCTTACCTCCCGGCGGCGCGGTGGTCCCCGGGCAGCTCCTCCAGAGTCATAGTGCAGCCGCGGGGCAGCGCCTGGTGCCCGATCCCGGTACCCGATGCCCGATCCCGGTGTCCTACCCCTGTACCGGTCGCCGCTCGGCGCCGCCGCCGCCTCTGCGGGACAAAGGCGCCCCCGCGGGCGTTATCCGACCGGCGCCCGGCCAACCCGCGCCGCCCTCATTTGCATAGCTCTCTTCTCATTGGTCCATGCAAATAACCCCTCCCACCCTCCTTCTTTCACCGCCCGGAACGGCCGCTCTGACCCCAGGGCCCGCGCCGGGCCACGCCCCGCTCCCCTCCGCGGGAAGCCGGCGGGGGTGGAGGGTGCTGATTGGCTGAGACGGGGGTGGAGGGGGCGTGGCCTGTGAGGGCGGGGAGCACGTGCCGGCGGCGCGCCGCGGGGTGGGTCCCGTCGCCCCCCGCCCCGCCTCAGCGGGTTCGGGCGGTTCGCAGAGGGGCTCGGGTGGGGGGAACACACATTTGTGGCCAAAAATGGGTGACAAGACATCGAATCGTGGCTGCGGGCACTTCCCTCCGCACGGAGGTGGCATCTGGGAGTCCTGGCCCTCCCTGCGGAGGGAAACTGAGGGAGCGCCGTGCAGTTGGGGGCTCCTCAGGCAAAGCTGAGCCTCCGCACCGGGGCTGGTGCCACCGGGGCACCCAAACCATTTTCCCTAAAAACTCACCGTTAGGGTGATGTGGTCCCGCTGAGCGAGCAGCGGCTCAGCCCTTCCCGGCTCTGAAAGCTCCACGTGGGGTGAAGCACGGGCAGGACGGGCGGTGGGGAAGGCAAACGGGCGGTTTTCGCCTGGGCCGGGGTGGAGCTGTCCCTCACGGGTGTTTGGCAGCTCTTGGCGATGCCAGGGGCCGGCCGGGGACCCCCATGGGGTGGGCAGGGCTGGGGGGTGGGCAGCAGCAACCGGCACCTCTGACACCATGAGTGGAAAGGAAAGGAAGGAAAAATGGCCCCAAAGTGGAAAACAGGAGGTTTGAGCTAAACAGAAAGAAATGTTCTTCCCTGTGCGGGTGCCGGAGCCCTGGCCCAGGCTGCCCAGAGAGGGTGTTGGAGTCTCCTGCTCTGGAGACTTTCAAACACCTGGATGCGTTCCTGAGGGATCTGCTCTGGGTGACCTTGCTCTGGCAGGGGGCTGGACTGGATCATCTCTGGAGGTCCCTTCCAACCCCCAACATTCTGTGATTCTGTGAAAGTCGGGCAGCAGCTCCGTGTGTCTGAGAGCCGGAGCTCAACGCGCATCCTTGTGCTGTCAGGAGGAATCTGTGCCCTCTCCTCAGTGTGTCTTCTGTTATAATTTCCCTGTGTGTACAATTAGCCGGTGGTGATTATGTGGGGATAATCTTTTTTAGCAGGGCCTGTTGCAGTAGGACAAGGTGCAATGGTTTTAAAGTAAAAGAGAGTCGATTTAGACTCAATATAAGGAAGACACTTCTGACGATGAGGGTGGTGAGACACTGGCACAGCTTTCCCAGAGAGCTGGTGGAGGCTCCATCCCATGGCTCTGAGCCACCCTACAACTTACTTTTGCTGCCATATGGCCCATCTCAGCCTGGGAGACCTCCAGGGAGGATTTCTTCTAATGGGAGCTGTGTCAAAGATCACGCTTTCTCAGCTGTTGCACCTAAAATCTTCCATCCTCCCCCCGGCGAGTGCCAAAACTCTTGCCCAACCCAGGCTGTGAGGTGGCATGGTCCCGCCGGTCCCAGCAGAGCTGAGACCCTCGGTGGCCCCTCTCCGAGCGTGTGATTTAGAGGTTTGCCTGCCTTGGCGTTTTCCTTCAGCTCGTATTTGGCATCAGCCCTTTTCCAAAGTGGTGTTTGCTCGAGCGTGGCGCAGCCGAGCAATTGCAGAATCGCTTAATTACCCGTTTGGGAAATGAGATCTGGATGTGAAACAGTTTTCCGCAGCAGAATATAAAGAGCAATATAACGTAGCCCCTTGGTTGTGCCGGCTACTGCAAAGGAAAGCTTCCAAAAGTTTGCATATGCTCCCTAGGCTCAGCTCTCGACGCTCATTGTCCTGCTACCACAGCCCTGATGAGATCTGACATGACTTAATGAAGCCCACAGCGTCAGGAGAAAGGGGGGGAGAGAAAAAAAACCAAAAAAGACCCCTTCTGCATCAGGTGGAGGGGTGGCAGATGGCAGGACGGCGGCGAAACAGGTGGAAGCATTGTGTGGTGACCCTCCGAATTAAGTTCGGTTAATTTGCTGTATCTCTATTAGCAACTAAAGTCTCCGGCTCGACTGCGAGGTCTCCGGCTGCACCTCGCAGGCGGTCTGGCCGCGCAGCCCCATCTGTGGCGGCCGCAGAGTTAAATCTGTCTCGAAGGCAACTGAAAAGCAGCTGAAGCCTCTTTTCTTTCTCCTCAGTAACAGCAGCTCCCTTGACCCGCACTGGTGACGATGCTCAAAAACTGCATTTTCCCCGCGGCTTTCCTGGCTGTGGACAGTTTTTCTTCCCTCTCTTTGCCCGGAGAAGCAGCGAGGATGCTCTGGAGGTGCGTGGGTCCCTCCTGCTTTGCGGTGAGGAGAAAGAAGGTGGCTGTGCTGGGGGGGCACCGTGGCTGCCGTCTCGGGGAGCCCGCGATGGAACTGGACCCACAGTTGTCCCTTCGCCGGCTCCCAGCTGGCAGCTGCTGCTAAACCTTCCTTTCATCAGCTGCCAAAAAAACGTCCAGGGTGTTTTGCTTCCCCCTCCTTGCCCTTTAATCCTGACTTTCATAATTCATGCCTGCAATCCCCTCTGCATTAGCATCAGAGAGATTTGGGGGGGGTGGTCCAAGAGCTGCATCAGGCTCGGCCAGGGGGGCTCAGGTCTTCCCCCTGACAGTGGCAGACCCAGATGTTCTCTGGGAGTGTGGGTTTTAGCTACGTGGTGGTTCGAGGTGGCGTGGCGACCTCTGGGGTAACATATAGGGATTTTGGAGATGCCCACTTGAGTCCTGCCCACTGCAGGAGGACGTTCTCAGCCAGCCAGAGACATGTTTCCTGCACTTAAGAGCACCGAGTTGTTTAAGTTTTTGGAAATAACATCAAACGGTGTCAGGGAGAGGTGACCAAGCCCCAGCAGCCCGCCAAGCCCATTCTGGAGGGGTCCTGCCAACTGGGTGGTCCGAGCTGCCGGGGTTCAGCTTCCTTCTCCCTTGGCTCTGGGCTTGTCCCCTTGCTTGTGTGGCCCGGCTCTTGGCAATGTCCCCATCCTCTCCTTTGGTCCCTTGCCTTGCTCCTGTCCCATGAGGGACCTTTCGCCAGCTCTGCAGAACCCTCCCGCTCTGGCCGTCCCCTTGTTATGTGAAGGTCCCCGGTCTTCATTTGACGTTGCACTGCTGAGCAGCGTGACGCCCCGGCTCGGCTCCCATAGCGGGGCTGGGTGAGTGTTTTCACTCCCCCTTTGACTCTGGCCAACAACAAGGGCAGCGATTGCTTTTGCAAAGCAAACACCAGCTTGCACATTCCTTCGGGCTGGCCTCGGGTCCAACAGTCACTGCGCTTTCCCGGAGGCACCCTATCCCACGTGGCTGAGCAGACCCCGGCCCCCTCTGTCTGTTTCCATACAGCAGCATCCATGTTCACCTTCCCAGGCTGGAGCATCCCAGCCCCATCCTGGAGCCCTGCGGGAGCAGAGCCCCCAGCAAACCTCGACACACATTCAGTTTTGCCTCCCTGCAAAGCAGGAGCCCGGGCTCACCTCTGTTCTGCGGGACCCAGCTTCTTTGTGTGCCATCGGGGCACACTGCTCACTCGGCCACGGAGCACCGCGTCCTCAGAGAGCAAAGCGAGGCCAGGGGGTACAGGATGGAGCCACGGACAAAGCCTGCACCCCACGGCTGTGGCAGGGGCAGAGGCTCTGGGTGACCCAGCAACCTGCCCGCGAAGCACTAAAACAGCTGAAAAAGCAGAGGCAGCAGTTTGGGGAAAGGCAGGCGGTACCTCCTGACACGGGTGAAGGAGCTCTGAAGCGCCTGTTTATTTGAGATGAAAGAAAAGTTTCCCCCCTTTTTTTTTTTTCCCCCCACTTTGGAGGAGTTTCTTTCTCCCCGAGGAAATAAAAGCAGGGTTCAGCTGAAGCAATCCCCACTGGCATTTGGGGTTTGACTTTGGCCGGCGCCTGCCTGGGAGCGTGCGGGGAAGAGCTGGGCAGCGCAGCTCCGGCTGGGTTTGGCTCTGGAGCCGGGCAGCGTGCCAGCGGCTTTCCCAACCGCCCGGGTCACGGGAATCCGGCTGACAACTGGGCTCAGTGGCACGAGGTGGGGACTTTCCTGGCAGAGCCGTTCGCCTTTCCTGGGGTTTGCAGGGAGCAGTCTAGCCCAAGCGAGAGCTGTGCCCCTGCCCCACGGCCGTGGGGCTGGGTTGTGCAGATGTAGGTTTGCACAAACCAAGCGACCTGCTTTCCCATCAGGAGATGTTTTCGCCTGCGGCCAAACGCCGAGTCCCACTGCCCCAGCTGTATCCCAGCTGAGAATGTGGGGTTTGGGGCTGTGGAGTGAACAAACTGGGAGCTGTGTTTCATTTAGATGGCTTTGAGTGTAAAGGGGGAAAAAAAAAAGCAGCAACTTTGGCTGCAGGAAAGGCTGAAGGAGGCTGGATGCAGGCAGCCTGCACCCAGAATCAAGCCTTCCCACACCAGGCATTGGAGAAAACACCAAAACCCGGGGTGGTGCCCCTTGAGCTGGGGTGGGGGAGTTTACCCACCTGTGCCTGAATTTTGATTCCCCAGCAGTGGAGGCTCCAGCAGGGACTTGTTAATTTAGGGCAGCAGGAACGGGTGCTGCCCCCTGACAGGAGCCAGGGAGGGCTGCTGCTGCTCCTGGCAGTGGTATTCCCTCTGCCCACAGCCCTGGTTACATCCCTACAGCTCTTCTCTTAGGACGAGGAAAGTGATTTTTCCATCCTGGGCTCATCCATCTTCACAGATGCTCATTGGTGCCATGGCTGGGGGACCCGGTGCTGCTGAGCCGGGCACACGTGGTGGCACCGGGCATTTGCGTGACTCTTCTACCCAGCCTGCTGCCGAAGCCCGGGCAACGCCGGGCGAAGTCCAGGAGCTGGGACACCTTCCCCAGAGAAAACTGCAGTAAAAGGTAAAACAAACTTTGTCCCAGTTAATAAGCGGTGTGGAGTTGTAAAACAGCACCTGAGTGGCATTTGCATGAGTAAACGCTCTCCTGCCCGCCGTTTGCTCCCCAAGGAAATTGGTTTCGTGACCCCCCAAGGTCACCAGCTCCCCCCAGTCCTGCCACCCCCGGTGTGAGCAGCGTGGAGGGCTGCTCCCACCCCAAAATAAACACCCAACCCTCGCCATGGAGTGCGGTCACGCACGTGAAAACAGGACTGGGTTTGTTCACCCTGTTAGTTACGGGTCACTGCTGTCGCTGTGAATAGCAGGTGGGTCATGTGGGGACAGGAGAGGAGTTCACATTCATCCCGTTTAATTCCTGCGAAGCGCTGAATGGCGAGAGTGTTTAGAAATACAAAGGGAAGGACCTTGAAGTGAAGCCTTGAGCTTGATGTTATTGTGGCAATGGCTATTACAGGGTATATAATTGCAGGATACATATATATATATATATATATTGCAGGATATTTGTACTCAGTGCTGGTGAGGCCTCATCTTGCGTCCTGTGCTCAGTTTTGGGCCCCTCATGACAAGAAGGACATTGAGGTGCTGGAGCGGGTCCAGAGAAGGGCAATGAAGCTGGTCTGGAGACAAAGGGTCTGGAGAACAAGTGTGATGAGGAGCAGCTGAGGGACCTGGGGCTGTTCAGCTGGAGAAGAGGAGGCTGAGGGGAGACCTCATTGCTCTCTGCAGCTCCCTGACAGGAGGGGGTAGTGAGGGGGGTGTTGGTCTCTTCTCCCAAGTTACTGGTGATAGGACAAAGGGAAAAGCCTCAACTTTCACCAGAGGAAGTTTAATCTTTAGTGGAAGGGTTCTTGGGCACTGGAAGGGATGCCCAGGGCAGGGCTGGGGTCCCTGTCCCTGGGGTGGATTTAAGAGACGGGCAGACCCAGCGCTCAGGGAGCTGGTTTAGTCGAGGACTTGTCAGTGTTGGCTTAATGGTTGGGCTCGATGACATAAAATCATTGAGTCCAACCAGTAACCATAAATAATAAATAATAATTAATAAATAACACATAGAAAATAATAAATAACAAATAAATAATATATGATAAACAATAAACAATAAATTATAATCCAATAATAAAATAATACAATAATAAAATAAACCCGTGATGTTTGTTTGAAAGCAGATTTAAAAATGCATACAACAGTCAGAAACACAAGAATCTTGTTTCCAACTTCATAATGGGCACGTTTGGCCCCTTTGCCCACCCTGGGGGCAGAGCCCCTCCTGGGCAGGGCAGCAAAATCCTTCCACAAACGACCGGGCCGTGCTCGCTCGCTAAGAAAAAAAGCTGCAGAGGTGATGCCAACAGATGATGCTGCGGGTTGTGCTGGGTGTTGGGAAGAAATTCCTCACTCGGAGGGCACCGCCCCCCCGCCGGGGCTCTGTGAGCGGGGCCGAGGATCCGCCTGGGCAGCGCCCCCTGGCGGCCGCGGCGGGGACAGCGCGTCCTTCCCTCCCCGCGCAGCCTTTGGGAGCTCGAACCCCCGGGACAGGCTTGGTTGGTTTTTAATAAAAATGCAATTTTTCTGTAAAGAAAAAAAATACCTAAAGTGTGACATGTCGTGACAGTTAAGTGCAGCTTTTAGTCATGGAATGGTTTGGGTTGGAAGGGATCTTCAAGACCACCCCGTTCCAGCCCCCTGCCCTGGGCAGGGACCCCTCTCACCAGAGCAGGTTGCTCCAAGCCCTGTCCAGCCTGGCCTTGGGCACTGCCAGGGAGGGGTGGGAGCAGCAGGACTGGGATACTTCTGGCTGCCCATACCCCGCACACGCGTGCTCTGTGTGGGCTGCAAGGTGGGACTCCTCAGGAAGGGACTTGGGTTGCAAAACCAGAGGGAAAAAAGGGACATTCTCTGGTGGCATCTCCCCACCAAACCTGTCCGTGGGTGAAGGGAGCGGCTGCAGCCTCAGGGAGATGCAGGGCTCAGCCTCAGGGCATCTCTGCCCCCCCAGCCCAGAAGCTCCTTAGGAAGAATTAGAGGGGATGAAACAAGCAGAAAAATGCAGCGAGCTGTGCTCGGGGGCATGGATGAGGAGCTGCTTCCTGGCTGTCCTGAGCGGCAGGAGCAGGGCCCGAAGGCTCCTGACTCCCCCGGCTGCAGCAGTGTCACCAGGGACATTGTGGGACCACCGCGGCACCCGCTCCCCCTGCCCGCAAAGGGGACAAGGGGCTGCCCTCACTTCCCGAGAGGTGCCCTGATGGTTTTAATTCCATTTATTATGGGAGCTGCAAGCACTTTTTAATTAATTTGAGGATTTTTGCTTATTTTTCCACTCAGGAGCAATCTCCAGGCAAGAGACAGTTTTCTCAGACTGAGTTGCAGTTACATGTGTAATGGTTACCCTGCTCCCATGCATTCAAGAAAAGCGATTTCTAGTGCCGGTGTTACTGTTTGCACAGTGCAGCTCCCTCCTCCTTTGCAGCTGGGCTGGGAGCTGGGTAAATACTGAGTTTTCACAAGTTTTTCCAGGGGCTGCAGCAGTGTCTGGTGGCTGTGCATGGACCGGAGAAGAGCTGGACCGATGAAAAACTGCAGTTGAGGCACCCTGGGGCTGCAGGAGGGGGACCCCAGGGTGGAAACTTGGGATGTGGGCTCTTGTTTTCCATGGAAATCATATTTTGGGTCTGCCTCCTGGCTGGGTCCCAGAATGCAGGGACACTGGGGAAGCTGTCAGTGTGGAGTGGCCATGAGGTGACGTCCTGGGCGGGGGAAGAGGATGCTCTGGAGAGCTGCACAGGAGATGGAAGATGGTGAGCTGTGAGCTAAAGGGCTCCTCTGGAGACAGAATTGAAAGAGATTTCCTTTGGGAAGGGGTTGTGCGACTGTGAGGAGCCTTGGTGGGAGGGATTCCTGCCTTGAGGAGGGGATCAGAGACCGCCAAGGCGGCAGAGGTTGGGCCTCGCAGGGCTGGCAGCGGCTCCTGTGCAGAGCGGGTGCCATTCCCCGCGTATCCGCCCTCGTTGCAGGCGATATGTTAATAACACTTTGTTCCTTGGTTCTTTCATCAGAGGTGCTCAGAGCAATTCACAGGCAGCAGTTGGTGTGTGCAGCACGCCTACGGTGAACACAAACCCTTTTTTTTTTTCTCCCTCCTCTGTTTTCACAAATGGGGGCTGGCAGCGAGGGGCCGAGTATGTGCTTGGTCCAGCCAGGTCCCTGCCATGTGGGGAGGCTGGAGGCTTGAGTAACAGGGTGGCTCCATGGCCTTTTGTCGCCAAAGTCTGGCTCCTCACTGCAGGCTGCACAAAACTGCCACTATTTTTGCTCCATTTTTACTATGCCTGTTCAGCCAGGGAAGTAGTGTCTTCTTCTGATTCTTCCTGCAGTCCTTCAAAGTCTATTTTTAGTCGTTTGCGGTTACATGAGCTGCATCTCACTGGGGCATCCTCGCGTGTCCCCTGTGCACGGGGGACCTGCACCCTGTTATCAGAGCAGGCAGCTCAGCATTGCTGCTTGCTTGTGCCAGGAACAGGAGCTCTACCACGAATAGGAGCTCCACCACAACCAGGAGTTCCACCACGAACAGGAGCTTCGTTGTGATCAGGACCTCCATCACTAGCCCAAGGACCACGCTTCCCGCAGCGCCTTATCCGAGCCAGCAGCACTGGAGCTCTCTGCCCTTCTCTTTATCTAAAGCAGCAGCTGCGGGGAGCCGGCGGGACGTTAATGCTGGGACAGCCTGCGAGCGGTGCAATGCGGACAATGAAGCACGCTGGGTTAAAGCTGCTGTGCAGGGAGGTGTTGGAGGCCTTGGTATCAGCCTCTTTCATTTGCCCAGTGGGCTGAGATGTGCCCACATGTCACTGGCAGATGAAAGAACTAGTGTCATGGGAGCTGGGTGGGATGGGGGAGCCAGGCAAAGGGAGGTGAGGGGGCTTGGCATGTCTCAGAAACACATCCTGAGCAACTGTGCATCCTCCTTAGGCATTTTTGAGGCTGATGCTTTAATGATCAAATGTGGTGGAGAGCAGCCTCCTGTGCACTTCTCTCTGGCTGAAGTCCAGCCCCTCCAGTCCCCCTGCTCTGTCCATGGGAAGTGATGGTCTTTGTACCTCAATCCCCCCAGGCCATACATCAGCTATGGGCTGAGGAAGCACCCCAGCTCTCCTTGGCACCCCGAGTTGCACAGCGAGCTCGGCCGGGGTGTGCTGCAGACACCGGGATTTGGGGCCCCGGCACTGGTTGGTTCATGAGGGCCTTTCCAGGGCAGGGGACTGGGATGAGCCAGAGCAGTGGGGAAACCTCCGGAGCTGGTGGCTGGAGCTGAACGTGCAACAACAGCCCCGGGGCTGCAAGGACCTGCGCAGGTCAGACAGCCCACGCACTCGTTAGCAGAGAGCCGGGGTAGTTTCTCCACCTGTAATCACCCTAATGAGTAGTTGTGTTGCCCAGCTGCAGCAGAGGCAATCCTGTGACCTGCTTTCGGTGTGTTTGATCTTGCTTTTCGCTTCGTTCCTCGCCTGGGTGAGTCTGCTGCCACAGCAGGGATGGTCAAGCACATGTGGTCCGAGAGCGCCCGGGACCTGCACGTTGACTGAAGCTGGTGTTCTCTGAGGCTCGCTGCCAGCACGCAAAGACTTGAAGCGTGTGCCCTGCTCACCTTCTGAGAACACATACCTCATTAGTGACGGACAGCATCAGCGTTAATGGCTCAAACTAATTACCCAAGCCTGGCAGCACGCTGGTGGAGGAGGCGATACCCGCACGGGAGCTGCTGCTCCTGCACATCCTCGTCTGCCCAGAAATCCATGGAAAACCTGTGGCTTGCAGCAAGCCCCTAGAATTGTTTGGAGATTCCCCTCACTGGTTCGCAGCCTCCCTGGTGCTTCTGCAGAGGTTTCATCCCTGCTGAGAGGAGCCAGAGGCCATCGGGGGCAGTGAGAGCCTCTCCAGTCCCTGCGTTGGCACCTGACCCGCGAGGGCTTGCCGAAGAGCTGGGGTTAACATGGATGTGCCGAGCGATGCTGCAGCCCAGCCCTTCACAATCTGACCGCTGCCAGTGTGGGAGAGGAGTGACTCTGCTCCTCCATCCCTGCCACAAGAAAATGCATTTCCTTACAGAGATATTTCTGCCTCTCAAGGAAGAGCTAAAATCGGTGCTAAATAACACCCCCAGGCGTTCCTGGTGCTTGTTTTGTGCAAGGACTGTGGCTGCTTCCAAACCACCACATTGCTGTGGGGTAGGAGCCAGCACTGAGCAAGGGCACCCAAGGGAGGAGGATGGTGCAGCCGGGCCAGCACGGGTGGGTCTTACCAAAGTTTTTTCCCTTGGTCTCGCAGCAGCGTGCACAGAGCTTGTTTAAATCAAACTGGCTGTCTGCAGTGCACTAGGGAGCTGATCAGTCACCCCGTGTGCTGTACACACCCTGAGGTCCTCTTCCCCCTCCCTGAGGGTCCTGCCAGGGCTCCATTCCCCCCCAGAACCAAAACACCAGGGATAAAAAACAGGCAGAGAGAGAGGAATGGGGGGCCCTGCCCCATGTGCAAACAGCCATGGCCGCACACGCCCTCCGCAGGTCGATCCGGCTGCTGGCACGGAGGACTTGGCTCCGGCATCAGGACTGGCCCACCCTGAGCCCAGGTCGTTTTTTATTTTAAATGCATCTGCAGGAAAAAAGTAAGGAAAATCAAAGCATAAGGGCAGGGTCATGTTTGGGACAGGCTGTGGGTGTTTGCACAGGCAGGACAGAGCTCCTGGACTGGTTTATGCTGGTCTCCATTAGAAATTGCTGGTGGCGGGATGAAGAGCTGCAGGAGAGATGTGTGGGAGAGCTGGGTTTAGGGTAGCGAGTCTTTTCTGACCTCTTAAATCAGTGACTTCTTGGGGGCCGGGGTGTGCAGCACTCTCAGAGGAACCAGGAATGAGCCGGCTGCGATGTCATTACAGCTAAAGATGCAGCAAAATGCAGTTTTTTTAATGATACCCTGATATGGTAGAAATTCCCTGTTTCTGGATTGCTGTATTTCTCTGTCAGGCCAGAAGTGCTTCTGCTTTCCAGAAGGATCACCGCGTGCTTCAGGACGAATCCATGCTGCGGTGCCCTGAGGCTGGGGTGTCTGCCCGCATGGCAGGGAGCTCGATGGAGCTGCACATCTTGCTTTCCTGCAGCTGCCAGTGGGAAACCATGTCTCCCTTAACTCAGCCGTGCCCCAAAAACACCCCGGGCTTATTCCTACTTAAAAAAAAAATAAAAGAGGGGCTTTTTATTTGTGCGACAGCTGAAATCTGGGCTCAAAGGAGTGGCTGTAGCCCGCCTGCAGCAGGGGAGCGAGGCGAGCAGATGGGCTGAGGGTGACTCAGAGCGGTGTCGCAGCTCGTCCCGCCGTGTCCCTGCCAAGCTGCCGGCTCAGCAGCCAGGCCCAGCTCCGCCATGGCCGCCCTCCACGCCCCGCAGCCCGTCCGACTCGGAGCCCGGCGCGCAAACAGGATGGGCCGGTTTTCGGCACGGAGTCGGGCTTGGCGCTGGCGGGGCTCAAAGGCAGCACTGCTTGAACGCTGCTTCATCCCAGTGCGGCTCTGGAGTCAGACTTTGGCCAAAACTGTAGTCAAGGGTTAGGGCTGGTCCGGTCACTAAACACTGAGGGATGCTTTCTAAGCTCTCTCCCTTCCCAAATGGGAAGGGAAAGGGAATAAGCAGATGAAAAGTAAAAATCACTAAACAGAATTGGTTCTGTGTAGCTCAGACCAGGAACGTGCAACCACGGGCTGCCCCGTGCAATCGTGGTTTAACGTATTCCCCTTCCGGCGCGAACCCAGACAGCCTAAAGAAAAAAATAAAATAAATAACACAGCAGGGAAAACAAAGATGGCATCTTTGCTTTTTTTTCCAGCCAGACTGGGGGCCCCGATCCAGCAGCCGGTGCAGCCCGTGGGCAGCATGTGGGAGGTGGCAGCGGGCAGAAAGCGCCGTGTTGGCTGCAGCTGAGCCAGGAACCTGCCCCGGGCAGAGGGAGGCAGTTTTGGCTAGCAGGGAGGAGCGGTTTTCTACCCAAACAGTTACCAGCCAGCCCAGGGGGTTTCACCTTGGCACATCTCCCTCATCCCAGCGCTGCTGCAGGTGGCTGTTGGCCATCCACCTTTTCAGATGGGTTTCAACAAAGCCCCATCTCCTCCAGGGTCGGTCCCAATAGAGTTGTTCTATCACGGTGGTCGAGGTGGCTCCTGCGTACCTTGGTCTTTCCTGGCACCCCCTTTCCATGGCACCAGGGCTTCGAGAGGCCCGTGGGAATGGTGGGTAGAGGAGAGCTCGTAGAAATAAGCCCAGAGAGGAGATAAAAGCAGCTTTTTTTAGTAACTTTCTGCTTTGTAGAGTTCCAGTGCTGGTTTTCTAAGGCTGAAAATGCCTTTTAACTTGACTGCTGCTAAGAATGAGCACTTGCTGGGCAGGTTGTTTAGGATTCAGGGGAAGAAAGTCCAGGCAGAGCTCAATTAGTCTGGCTTAATTTACAAGCTTCTTTTTGCCCTGCGTCTGCACGATTTGCTTCACTTGCCTGTTGCACGTTTTAATGCACGGAGCAGTACTGAGCTTTTTTATTTTTCAACGCACGTACTTAATGTAGAAGCTATGGAACAAAAACCCCCAAACAGAGTATGTGGGAGGATAAAGCTGCATGGTGCAGGTCGTGTATCTTCTCACGAGCCCTGCCCGACTTCTAGTCATTCTTGTTGTCCTTCTGCCCAGAGCTGCTTAGTTCTGGGAGTTCTTCTCTTAAGGGATCCAAGCACTACAAACGTGCTGATGCAAAGAGCTCAGTAACATGTGCTCCGGGTTCTTGCAGTGTACTTTATTATTGTATTAATAATGCAGTAATACTTAGCAGTGCGAAAATAGTACATTAACAATGCAATATAATGCAAATTGCAAAAGTTACGGTTTTAAGTAGCCTGCTTGCTGTCTTCCACTGCCTGTCTGCTCCTTCCGACTTACCAGCACTGACACGCTTCACTTATAAAAAGTGGCAGGAACGGGTTGTCTGTCATGCTTCGCACTGAGCTCTCCCTGCCGAAGCCGTACGATGGCTGTAGAGCATCTCAGTTTGAATGGTGGGTATCTTCACGCAGCAAATCCGAAATCCAATTAAAACAATTGCCAGAGCAAGAAGTTGCCAAGTTTCTCCGTGGCGTACAATGGTTATGTGATACTTGAAGTTTTTCTTAGTGGTGAGAAGTCATGTCCGTAGTTGATTTTATTCATAAACAAGCAAATATAATGTTTTCTCTGCAAGAAATCACTGTATTTTGAATAGCCTAGGAAAAGAGCCACCTCAAAAAAAACCCAACAACCAAGCAACCTCCTCCTTGGCTGTATATTGTACATTCTGACAACAGAATAACACACAGAGCAAAACAGATTTACAAAAGCTCTCGAGTTAAAAATTAGGCAAAACACTTAGGAATGGAGCAAGGACGGAAAGGAATTCTCCTCACCCTGCCCTCAATGTGCTGCACTTCCTATTCTTGCTTAATAAGCAGGCAGCCGACAGCTGCTGGCAAAGCTTGAAAATAGCCAAGGAGTGTAGTGTGTCAGCGAGCGCTCCGTGTCTCTTTTTGGTCAGCGGTGCGGGCACGGCTCCTTAGCCAGGTTATCTATAGGCTTGGGCCAAGGAGCCTGCACGGCCCGGCCAGAAATAGCACCAGCAATTTACTTCTTCGGGTGGTGGAAACGTTGGTTTTACTCCTGTGCGAAATGATAACACGAGTGTCTGCTGTGCAGGAGAACTGCAGCAGCCTGCCCAGGCTTCAACACTGGCTCCTGGAAGTTTTCTGCACAGGTTTGAATTCTCCCCACGCTGTCTGATGGTGTCTAATGACTGCTTCAGCAAGCAGCGTTAACGAGATGACCATCCTGAGACCAACGTGTGGGGTTTTGGTGATTTGGAAGCCGTAACATAAAAGTTACACCCTTGATTAGAAGCAGCAGTGCGGAGTTAATAGTCCTTGCCTATTTAACTCCCAGGCAACAGTTGTCTGTGGTTCAGGTTGTCAGGGTTGATTGCAGTTCAGTGTCGATGAGCATGGATGTTTCTCTGGCAGGGAATTTTTGCCCATGTTCAGAGAGCAGCATCCCCCCAGACAGCTTTGAATTTGTCAGCTGGTGTCGAGGAGATAAAATAGAGCTGCAGAGACTATAAAAGCCTTTTCTTCTTGTAAGCTCTGTGAAAGGAGGCAGCTGGGTGCAGGGCAGGGACCAGTAATGCTTCTCCAGAAGGAAAATGAGAATGAAGCATTGCACCTCCAGATCCTGCAAGGTATCAGTGACCATGGTGGGACCCACCTGGAGCTCCCCGGGTGTAGGAAGCCAGGCTTTTTGGCTCTGCTGCTCGTGAAGTCATCGTTTTGACTTAAACATTTTCTTCTCTTCCTCTGCAGGGAGCCCAGCAGGCTGCAGTCCTGCTGAGGAACAAGCCGGAGGAAAGGGCTGCCACGTCAGCATTCAGGCTTGGATTCCTGCAAGGTTGCACCTGGCGAGGGAGGCAAAAGTTATTAATTTGAACGTGCCAATTAATGAGTTTGCCTTTCAAGTAAGGCTTAAACCCAGGTGACTTCTCCTCTGACTGTGCTGGTCCTTCATGAGATGAGAAGTACAACGCTCCCGTGGGGATGGCGCTTCGGTTCTCCTTTGGTGTAAAGGCTCCCTGTTAGTTTAAAAATTGTGAAACCTGTTCTTTTTTTTTTTAATGTTATGAATTGAAATGTTGTCTTAAGGCCAGAAGTGCCTGAAAACTGTGAATTATATTTGTCAGACAACATTGTCTTTTTGACTTTTAACCTGTGTGATTAAAAAAAGCACGCGGTGGTCGCGGAAAGAGCCAGAGCTTCCTACCCTGCACCCTGCAACTCACGCCCCTTGCCATGCAAAACGAATTAAGTCTGGTTGTTGGTGACTGTATCCGTGCGATGATCAGTTTCCCAATTTATATTAAAATGCTTTGTTTTGCCTGTGGTTAATCCAAGGTGTGACACAAAACTTATTATATACTGTGTCTAGAGCTGGAAAATTTTGGATTAGGGAATATATGTCAGCTTATGGGAGAGTTGAATGTGCAAAAGCATCAAATGTGAGATGCTCTGGCTTCCCTTTGAGACAGCCAACTGAGAATTCAGTTTCTGAGAGCAAACGGCCTCTTCCAAACAAGAAGCCGTCCACGCCACCCGGCGAGCAGCGCTCCAAGTGAGAAACGCTTGTATTTTTTTCATAAAACGAGCGTGATGCAACGTAGCCTCGGTGCGTGTGGCGGGACGGGAGGCTGAAGTGGGTTCAAGGCTGTTCCCGAAAACATCCACCATGTAAATACAAAGAGTTTTAATTACGCGCTGTTTGGCGACATTTGATTCATCCCCAAAACAAAAGGCTGGCTTGAAAAAAATATTTAGAGTTTCAAAGGTATCATTTACGGTGGTGACTTAACACTCTCCGGAGCGCAGGGTGAGGTCGTGCGAGCGATGCGGCGCTTCCGTCCCCCTCAGAGCTCGCAGCGAAAGCTGGGGAAGAACAATAAACGCGACCAAAATAATTTTCAGCTAGTCTGGAGGAAACCGAACCATGGATTTGCGTTTCAAAAACAGTTGGCTTGTGGAGTCTCCCGTTTCTGGGAAATGCACGTTCAAGAACTGAGCAAATGGACTGAGATGACTTTCTAAAACGATTATTTAAAGTGTTTTAACTGCTCAGAGCAGGCACGGCAAATATTCGACACACTATCCTTGATAAGGACAAATTTAATTATTGCAACAGGTACCCGAAGGTTCTGACAATTTATTTAAAGGTATAAACTGTGAGCGTAGGGAATAGTGGTTTAGAAGGACATGTCAAATTTGTGCCAGTTAAATCTTTTTAATCTCTCAATATAATTCCCACTGGCTACAAGTATAAAGACTAATTAATGCTGCAAATATTTACCGTCTTCCCTTGATGCTGTCTTCTAAGTGTGTATATCTGCCAGTTAGATGAGTATAAATGTTAACGAAAGTAGGAAACGTTATTGTACACCTAAGATCAGGGTAAATCTGCTAGGTTTTGAAACAGTGACTTTCCTTGGTAATAGCAGCAAATCTCTTTAAACCTCCATTGTTGAAGTTGCCTTCCATGACATACATTTATCTCAGCGTCATACTTGAAAAAGTAATTTAATGCTGTTTCTTTTGACCTTCAGTGCACAACTGACGGGGCCCGAGTCCGTGCTGGATCCGACGGCGGCTCCAGGGACAACCCTCTGCGGTTCCACCCTCTTCAGGTGTACGTATTTTTTGTATAACCTGTTTTTATAAGGCAATGAGATGGTGGAGAAGGGCAGGGTGAGTATTTGGTAGTTTCATGTGTTAGGACATTTACCTGAAAGTAGGAAAGTATAAATTTGTGAACCAAAGCACAAAAGTATAAATTTGTGAACTGGGTGATGCTTTCACTTGGGCCTATCAGCGTAATGTCTTCACAGCTGGAAGTTGTAACTTTATTTAATGCTTAAACAAGCTCTACACACACCCAGGTGCTTTGTTGTTATGCTTTGACAGTGCAATTTTTTTTTAAAGTTGCTGGGTTTTTTTTGGTTTTTTCTCCCCATTTTTTGCCCTCGGTGTCTCTCCTCGAGGTGACCAGTTTCTCCACCCGAGGAGAGCCCCTGGGCAAGGCCAGGCCTCGGCCGGCACCTGCCGGGCTCCGGGCCGGGCTCCTGAGGCGAACGGGCGGGAACGGGTCGGGCCGGGGTGGGGGGAGGAAAGGCGCCCGTCGCCAGGAGCTCAGAGAGACGCTTCAAAAGCAGCCTCATCGCGTCGCCGCTGATGTCACCGATGACGCCAAGCCCCCTGCAGGGCCCCCTCACACCACCACCCCGCGGTCGCCGGGCTCCGTGAGGAGACCCAGAGCCGCGCCTCGCCTCGGGGCGGCGGCAATGGCGGCGGCGGGGAAGGTCCCGCTCCCGCACCCCCCTCCCCTGCCCCAGGGCGCGGAGCATGCTGGGAGCTGTAGTTCTGGGGGCGGTGGCGGGCGGCGGCGGGCAAGGGCCGCCTGCCCTTCCCGTCGTGCCCCGCGCCGGGGTGAGGTGCCCGGATGTGCCCGGCGCCGGAAGAGAAGCGGGTCTCTTCGGTGCCGGCCATCTTGTGCGGCAGCGAGCAGGGCGCGGGGGGCCCCGGCAGCATCGGAGGAGGATCCCGCCGACGGGGGCCCATCATGCCCGGACACCTGCAGGAGGGCTTCGGCTGCGTCGTCACCAACCGCTTCGACCAGCTCTTTGATGACGAGTCCGACCCCTTCGAGGTGCTGAGGGCGGCCGAGACCCGGAGGAAAGAGAGCGGCGGCGGCGGGAGCCAGGGGGGCGGCGGGGCCCGCGGCGGCCCGGCGGGTTCCCAGGCCAACTCCTCCGGCGGGGCCGGCGGCGGCGGCCCGGGCCAGGCCGGCGCCGGCGGCGGAGTGGGCAGCGCGGCCAAGCAGCTGCGCAGGGAGTCTCAGAAGGAGCGCAAGAACCCGCTGCCCCCCTTCTCCTCCTCCTCCGCCGGGGGCGCCGCCGACCGCCGGGAGGAAGGCAGCGGCCAGCCCGGCGCTCCGCTGCGGAAGGAGGGTGAGAGCGGGGCGCCGGGGGGGAGGGCAGCCGCACAAAGGAGCGGGCAGCGGCGGCGGGAAGGCGGCGAGGGGGGGAGGAGGAGGAGGAGGAGGAGGAACGGGCAGGGCCCTTCCCGCCGCCGCGGCCCCGCGCCCGCCGCCTCGCACCCACGTGGGGAAGCGCATGGCGGGGGTGGGGGGGGGGCGGCTCGGCGGCCGCAGGGCCCGGTAACGGGAGCGGGGACCGAGCGGGCCCGGCCGCACGTGGCAGCGGGCGGAGTGTCCCCGCGCAAGATGGAGTCGGGGCCTGCGGGGGGTGTCCCGGTGCCTCCTCCTCGGAACGGCGGTGCCGGCCTTGGCGGGGGGCGAACGGCAAGTAGAAACGGTCGGGGGGGGAAATCCCATCCTAAACTCGTGTTTGTGATGTGTTTGACAGGGTCTGCCTGGCAGGAACCTCACACGCGTGTGAGTTCTCAGCCTCGCGTGGGTGAGCCCATAGGGTGGGGATGTCGAAAAATCAAAGATTTGAAAAAATCCAAGTGCAAATAGGTGGAATTAACACCAGGCAAAAGCAAATTGGCAGGACACGGCCCTGTGTGAGATTTTTGCACGCACATGTCGTCCCAGGTTGGTCCGGACCCTGATTAAATTGGAACCCTTAAAGTGTGGTGACAGCAGGTGGCATGCGGGTGAGGAAATAACTTGGTAAATGCAGTTTTGCTCCTAAGGATCTTCTCGGAAGAGCGTGGTGCGATGTGAAAGTGTCTTAATGCTTCAGCGTCTGCTGCAGTGCATGTTGCAAAAAGATTCTCCGGCGCGTTTTACGCTTTTTAAGAAAGAAGAAGTTTTAATGCGCTGGTTTTAGAAAGTGGGCTTCCCAGGTGTTATTTGAAAACACCTTCTGATGCGTACAGATGTTTAACACCCGAGAAGTTTTCCCACGTGGGGAATAGGGTAATTGGTCCCGAGTGGCAGTTTGCTGAGCCCACGTCCTCTGGAGATACCAGTCAGGTGCAGAATTGTGGTGGTGTCCCTCTTCAGGTAAACGTGAAACAGGTCTCTGGCCGACACAACAAGATGCGGAGGGATTTTGGCAGGGCTGGCAGGCCGTGTTTACCTTGTTTCTCACATTCGTTTTCAAGAACAAGCACTGCTTTGCTACGAAAAAAGGTATTTCGTGGTTTATTATAGAAGTGAAACGGAGAAAGTCAGGCCTGCTTTTGTGGCAGCGTGTTTGGAGCGCTGGAGTAAACAAAGTCGCTTTCCAGTTTGAAAATCCGGTGTGTTTTTTGGTGTGAGACTGTAGTTCTAGCAGTGGTAAGAGTGTTTGGTGCCACGATATCAGCAGGATTTGTTTCCTCTGTCAAGGTATTGGAGGTTAAAACTATCCCACTCCTCCGTGAAGGTGCAGGTGGTTTGACTGGTGAATCACCAGTTCAAAGCTTTACGATGCTACGAAAAAGAAGTAACTCACGTTTTTGGTTAAGCTTCACCAGGAACCAGGTTTTTCTGAGCGTGGGGTGTTGGGCTGGAAATTCAAAAGACGTGAATTATTCATTCCAGTTCTGCAGCATACCTCCTCCGTGACACGGGGCCTGTTTGCTTTCCTTGCTGAAGCTTTCCTCTTAAAATGAGATGGTCCTCCTTAGTCTGAGAGCCCTTTTCAAAGTAAACGAGAGGGAGTTTTAACCCCTGCCTTTCCCCGGGGAGTCACAAGCAGGGTATGTCATGCAAACTTCACGTTAAGTGCAGCCTGTGAGTTAAGGAAGACGTTGTTCATTTGGGTGTGTTGGCTTGGATATCATTACAACTGTAACTTCTTTAGCCCCACCCAAATGTGACATTGCTTGTCAGGCAGGAACTTAGCTCTTTTTTTAAAAAAAAAAAATGAAAAAGTGGCGGCTTTTAATTTTAAAGATCGTTCACAATTCTTGAACCAGCCTCGATGTTTTTGGGTTTTTTTTTTCCTCCTAAATGTTTTGGCAAGAAAATAGTTTAACAAAAGAGTGATGCGTTCGTCTAGATCTTTCTAAAGAAGCGTAAACAGGCCTTTTGGCTGAGTGGAAAAGATGGGTGTATTTAAGATCCCTCAGATGTCTTAGTGAAGAAAATAATGCCCACAGGAAATTATTATTTAAAAATTCTTCCAGAAGGCATGGTGCAGGGGGAAATTCAGTGGCACAGCGTATTCTTAAGCTAGTTTAAGTAAGTGCACGAGGAGGTGAGTCTCAGGGAGCGTGTGCAGGGCTGTGCGGGTCAGTGTGGCAATACTGACTTCGTTTTGGTGCATGTCAAAATAAGAAGCACTTGTTTTACCTGTAAAGCACCTTTCAGAGGAAAATAAAAATCAAAATCTTGCTTACCTTGATGCTGCTTTGAAAGTTGACCCTTTCATTTTAACATGGATTACTACTAATGTGTGCTCTGACAGGTTTTGTTACCTGCAGTGTTGTAGGAGCGTGCACTTGTGCAAAATGCAGTTTGATTGAAATGCTGCCTAAAAAAAAAGGTGAATGAGAAGAGTCACATGATTTACAGTGACTTTTTTTTATAAAGGTATAGTTTCTCAGATTATCTGGTCACAAGGCTAGAAGGAAAAAAACCACTTCAGTTCCAGCTTACCTTGGGTGTTGTTTTGCGGTGAGAGAGTGGGTATCTCTCCCGGAGCAGCTCCGCATTCCGTTGATGTGTTTCACCTGATGTTTCAGGGATAAGGCGCATTGGCAGGAGGCCTGATCAGCAGCAGCAGCAGCAGCAGCAGGGCGAAGGCAAGCCTATTGACAGGAGACCGGAGAGACGACCTCCTCGGGAGCGCCGCTTCGATAAACCGGCCGAGGAGAAAGGCGAAGGAGGCGAATTCTCTGTTGATAAGTAAGAATTTTGTCTTGCGTGATAGAGAACTTCCCTAGCTTTGATAGGAAGGGGAGCTGGCCTGCCCTTGCTGCTACGTTCAAAAACCAAACAACTGATTGAATCAGAATTAAATGGATTGAATTAAATTCTGTGTCAGTTGCAAGAACAGCATGTCATACAGACTGTAATGCTTTCCTTCTCCATGATTTTATTTCCAAAGTTAAGTTTTAGACAGTGATCTAACATGCAGAGTTCCATTGTTGTAGCTCTCACAGTTTAAATCACTAAGGTATCCACTGTATCTCTCTAAATCTGTAGCAGATAGCTCAGGAAAGGCTCTCAAGTATAGCTGCTGCCTGCTATGAGATCTGACGAGATCTGTTTGCTGTTACAGCTGCTGCTTAAATCCATACAGCTGACTTGAGGAGAAATTTGCCAGTGTAGGTGCAACACCTTGACTGCAGTGGCTTCAGATCTGGAAGTTGTGAAGCTGTCGTATATCACTTGAAATGCCTGGAGTATAGTGAGGGATCCAGAATTGAAGTGTTCCAAAAGTAATGTTTCAAATGCTAAAACTTTAATAACCAAAGTTAAAATCCCTTTCAAAGTAAGTTGGATGAATGCAAGTTAAATTGGAATTGTAGTATCAGCTAGTTATGTAGCACAATACAAGCACTGCGTGCTGGAATTTAGCACCAGAAGATGCAAGCAAACGACGATCCTTCTGAGCATTCGTTTCTAGATTCTAAAATGCGGGTGTTACGTCCATGATTTTTTTCCAGTGTGATAATTTGACATTGAAATTAGAGGCTCAACACAGTTAACGGACAATAATTATCGAAAGAAAAGGAAGTAAATCCTCGAAAGAGGAAAAAGAAAACCTTGAAAACAACACTGTAAGTTTTGGGGGTGGGAATACTCACGTTTAGCTGTCCTGTGCTAGACCCATTATCGACCGACCTATGCGTGGACGTGGTGGACTTGGAAGAGGACGTGGTCGTGGCCGTGGAATGGGCAGAGGAGATGGGTTTGACTCTCGTGGCAAACGTGAATTTGACAGACATAGTGGCAGCGATAGATCGTAAGTCTTTAACTTGCTCTGTTGTCTCTCGGCTGTTCTTTACAGTTAATACACATTTTAAAAATTTGCGTTTGAATTTCTGCATCTGGACACTATAATGTTAACTCAGTTTTGTTAGTTCTGTTTCACATTCACATTTCAGCGGCCTAAAGCATGAGGACAAGCGTGGTGGCAGCGGATCGCACAACTGGGGAACCGTCAAGGACGAGCTAACGTTAGTAACCTGTAATTGCTCAGAAAGCTATTAGCTTACTATTCTTACTGCTTGCAAAATGTAAAGGTTTAGCTGCCTTTTTTTTTTTAAATAATTTTTGTTGTACTATCAAAGCAACCTTTGAAGAATTTAGAAAATGAGCCATTTCTTTTAACGTAAGAGATGGCTTCGCTGTTATTGGGGCAAGTTCCGAACGGAAGGTCTTGTGCTGCTTTCTTTTTACTGAAAATAGAACGTTGTAACAATTTTGTTTGGGTTAAGCATGCTTTTTTACATTGAAAGCAGTGTTTTTAATAGCCAAATCCATTTTGTGTCTGGTGCGGTGGGAGGCTTTCAGAATGTTGGGGAAAACCATTGGGAAGGTGAGAAGCAGAGAATTTAAAAGGCACAGGGGACACCAATCCTTAATGAAATAGTTCTTTGTGAAGAGGAGTGGGCTCTGTAGGTCCACTATAGAACTTAGTCATTCATCTTACGTAGCTTTAAATAGGAATGAACTTTTAAAAATGAAGCTCCCAACGTTCTGTAATTGCAGTGAATTGGATCAGTCGGCTGCAACTGAGGAAACGCCGGAGGGAGAGGAACATCCGCCTGCTGATTCTGAAAACAAGTGAGTACCACTCCTCTTCGTGCTCTCCCATTCCTTTGAAGGTGCTATTCCTTTGCCTTTAACCCCTGATAATTATTTCTGCCTCTGTTTTGCCAAACTCTGTGTTTTCTCCAGTAGATAGGAAGTTATCCCTAAGGCTGCTAAACTGCACATGTAAAAATTGTTATCTTGGAACTGGTTTAGTCTTGTGCAGGCTCTTGGGTTGCTTCCAGATTTAGCTACTAATAATCAGTTCTAATACATTTGGGGTCTCCAAAGTGCCAAATCTAGAAGCATCTGTGCTCGTATCTGGGTAGGACTACCAAGCGAAAGGATAAAAATGTTCCCCTGCAGGTGGAAGGCCGCATTTTCCCCACTTAGTTTTGCAGAACAAGTGTCCAAACTGTGATGAGCCTATAGAAGAAAGGTTGTATCTCTTTCCTTCTCCAGCCTAGGTGTATGCAACCAGTTTTCAAAGAAGTTAACCTGATTGCTTCTCATTCCACGCGAACACTGTTGCAAAAGGAACTGGGGACTGGATGAATGAAATAGAGTAACTAGAGATGCAAAAGGATCAGTGCTGATACTTCAAGTTGATGTAAAAAAGTGATACAAATTTTTAGCATACAGTAGTGCAGAAAAATGCATTTTAATGGGGAATGTGCTTCATGGTGGATTAAAAAGACGATGGCAAACAGATAAGGTGGAATTTTTTGAGTACTCGTTTGCACAAAATTTCTAGTGTGGACTTTCCTGTGGCTTGATTTCCTCATCGATAACTTAGATTAGTGGCAAAGAGGGTACAGTTACTGCGCAGCGAATAAAAAATGGATTTAGATTAACTAAAAAAAGGCAAAATGCTGTTATTTTTCAAAGATTGTGGTGGTCCAAGTCTGAGGCCGTATTGTACACAGCAGTATGAGAATTTTTAAGGAATTGCAACATGGGCATTGGTCAGAAAATGCAAACTAGCTAGTCTTTAAAAAATACGTATGAATTGAGAATCTGGATGTATTAAATTTGCTGTGTCTGCAGTATTGCCTGGATCTTTATTAGTAGCAGCGTCCTGGTGCTTGACCAGATACTGACCCACCTGTGTGGAGATCAGTTACTGCAAAACTCTGCCGGCTATATTTGCATGTGTGTTTTTTCTTCCTCAAATCCGCAGAAAATGTGTACTGTTCTCGGGTTCAAGCGTAACACATCTGTTAATCCAACAGGTATCTTCATTGAAAAGCATTTTTCCGTGAGTTAGTTTTCAAGTTGGCTAGTTTGGTCTGGATCTCTGACCGAAGTGTCTCAGCAGAGCTGTAGGATGTTTGACTGCTGTAAAATGTGCAGAATGCTGAGGAGCGATATTTTGGACTTGGAACAAAAAAAAAAACAACCCACTTCTGAATGTATACTGTGACAAAAATCATCCTGTCCTACGGAATGTGAAAAAAATTGAGACGTGGTAGTTTTGATGTAAAACCCGTGTGTTGTTAAATTAAAATCAGAACGAAGACCTTTTAGGTTGAGGCTTTCACAGTTTTTGCTGCATACACCTGCCACTAGTTTTCTGCACACCAGAAATTTCGTTGCAGAAACACTCAAGAATGACCAGAGGATTGATGTCCTGTGTAACTGGAACATGATCTGTTACTGAGCACAGGGGTTATGCGATTTACTTAAAAATAGCTCTTTGGCTGAAGGTAGAGGCACCAGAGATTTACAATGAGGTGATGTGTTGCACAAGTAACTAAGTTGTAGGCCGTTGTTTTTTCAAGTTAGCTGAAAGTAAAAATTGTTGCAGTCAGCTGGGAAATGAATAACTGCCTTCAGTTTAATAAAGGAAGCAGACTATACAGAGCAGGTTAAATTGCTTTTTTTTTTTAGAAAACTAACAGGCTTGGAAATTGTGGTAAGAACGAACTCTCACTGCCTTAACTTGAACCTTGGGGTGATCTTGAAAAGGAAGAAGCTCTGAAATCTGTTGCAGAAGTTAGGCTCTCATATTTGTAAAGAAAGTTGTCAATATGGAGAACAGATGACATGAGTCAGTGTTAATTTTAACATTTTGCCCTGCTGTGCTCACCATTTAATTGCTTAAAGGTGTCTGACTGTGATATTTTTTTACTTTTGGGGGGCGCTGGCTGAAGGAGATAAGTTTTCATGTGTACTTTGAGTGGTGGAAATGAGGAGTTTATATATATACACCTCTTAACTGCTAAATACCTGACAACCTTTTTTTTTTTTCTTTTTTTTAAATCTGGTGCTGATTAACAACTGATTTTGAATTTGTCATATCTAGAACGTGAATTCTTAAGTCATGATCATAATATCCATGAATTCACTGCAGAGAGAATGAGGTTGAAGAAGTTAAGGAAGAAGGTCCTAAGGAAATGACCCTGGACGAGTGGAAAGCTATTCAAAGTAAGGATCGTGCAAAAGTCGAGTTCAACATCCGTAAACCAAATGAGGGTGCTGATGGGCAATGGAAAAAAGGATTTGTTCTTCACAAGTCAAAGAGCGAGGAGGTAAAGTGGTTTTCAGTACTTGCTAGTATCCAGACTGTATAGGTTTTTCTGTTGATAAACGCTTCTTGGAGTGGAAGCTCCGTTCTCTGAGATGCTGACCTGTAGCTGAAAGTTTATAAAGTGGGAACAACGTTTCTGTGCGTAAAACTGAGGTTTTAGGTGGTAGCACAAGTCACCGTTCTCACCGTGGTTGGTTTTAGTGGTTGATCTGTACCCTTAGGTTGGTGTATGCTGTGATATAATCTAGAGGTAAGAGTGGAATGTTGGTGACTTTGTAAGGATGGTCTTTTGGTGAGCATTTTAGAAAGTTTGTCAATGTCAAATTTATGTGGGTGTGTTTGGGTTTGTTTTTTTTTAAAAAAAAGATGCATTTAGCATCTCTGTTAGTCTTACACAGTATGCAGGTTTATGGTGCTTGCTAAACGTGATGCAGGATTGAAGAAATACTGATCGTGCCTCAGAGATGTTAATACCTAAACTGCCTCAAGTTTGTAACATCGGTATCTTCTCATCTTGTAATATTGTGTAGACAAGTGTCTTTGAAGCTTTTGAGGTGAAATATATTTGTATGCTTCAGTGACAATCAACATAGTCGCCGTAGAATTATTTTAAAATTGCAGTTTCTGGAGCGTATTCATTGCAAAATTTGAAATACTCTGTTCCAAGGTAGTGAGACCTATATTCTTTCCCTTCAGCAGGGGAGGGAGGTGCTGAGAGCTCTGTGTTCTGATGCAGGGCTTCATTAATCTTTGGGTTTAATCTTTTGTTATTAATACACCGTATAATAGTGACCCACTCTTAGTTGGTGGCCTGCAACTTTGTTTTCCAGATGGTTCTGACTCCCTTTTAAGTCAGTAAATAGTGTGTTTGGTCTTCTAACGTGCTTTGGCACATCTTGTCAGCTTTTTCTTGTGAGCCAGGGGCATGATACAGGTGGGGAGGCACGATTAAGGATGTTCCCAGTTGATAACTCCACTTGTAATCTCACTGAGCTTGGAATGAGTTTGATTTTGGTACAGTTGTGCTCTTTTCTTCTGTGTGAGGTAGTTCTTTAAGTGATTGTGTGTCTTTTTGTTCACCTTAAGCTGTCCAGTGTTAGAAATGTCCATTAAATGTTGGTTTCTCTGGCTGAGGTCATCCAGTCTGGGCTTGATGATCTCAGAAGTCTTCTCTAGACTCAATAATGATTCTGTGTAGAAAAGGGAAATTGAGTTAAACTTAATCTTGCTGTATATTAAGACTATATTTAAACACGTATTTATATATTTTGCCAGGATTTGTCTGTAGTACTTCAAGTTCTCCCAGCCCCAATCTCTCTGAAGCAGATTTATTTTGATGATGAGCTCAAGTATTTTTTTCTTTAACATACCTGTGTGTACGATTGTGTAAGAAGCTGGTGGTACTCTTTGAGTAGTTTAGAAGTGAGACAGATCCGTCCTGTGTTTTCTGTTTGACAAATGAATTGGTAGTTAAAACCAATGAAGATAACTAATCAAGTTACTTGCAGGGAAGAACTGACATAATTGGTAGGTTGTTCTATTTGAGAGGTGCATTCAGTTAACTTCTTTTTTTCAAAGTCAGATATTTTTAACACTGCTGCTGAAGGTAACAGCCCCAGAACTGAGCAGACCCGAGATCCTAACAAAACTGCTTGTAAATGGAGATGCTTTCGGCCTGCTTTTGTTGTCTGTCCAGCAGACGTCTGTCTGTCCCCACTTCATTTAGTCATTTTTTGCTGATCCCTTGGGAAGCAATGCGGGTTGGTTTCTTTTTTCACAAAGTATTGCAGCAGAATAGCTCCCTAACAGACACGTTGAGAAAATGTTCGTGGTGCCTCCGTTGTGAGCAGGTTTAGAAGGTGGAATATTTAGAAATTGTGATCAAAACCTTCGAGTCACCTACTGTTCTTGTGTTTGTCCTCTTGGATGTGCTTGGGAATCGTGAAATTAAGGTTCATGTGATGTTTCTGTGATTCTTATTGTTAAGGGAATTGATGTGTGGAAGTGACTTGATTTATAGGTGAATTCTGGGGTTTGACCCCAAGTAGATTTTCTCAGGAATTTGGGCTGAAGCGTTGTGATGACCACCCTCATTTCTGTAGTTTGAGAACTGCGGGCGGAATTCCCAAGGAGTCTATTGGAGAAGGGAGCAGGAGGATCTTCTGTCCATCTGCCTTAGTCTTGTGAAAGAGCTGCTCTCCTCCTGCTTCTGCTCTTCCCTGCAGGATGAAGCTCTTGGCCCTGCCTGAGGTCTTTCCTCTCTTTTGCGTTTGCTGCGGAATTACTAGAAAGTGATAGTTCGCGTAAAATTCTTAGTCCTGTCTCAGATTCTTGCTGGTTTAATATGAAATCCATGTGTACTGGCAGCCCTAGTCTGATGTGACTCTTTCCAGGAGATTGGGTTGTGCCATAAAAGAGAGACCCTCTTTTTCCTTCTCTGCAGCTGGTTTAGTGGCTTGAGCTTTTTACGTTCTGCTGGCGCAGCTGAACAAAAAAACAGGAAGAAGTTACATTCTGGAGAGATCTTAAAGTATGTTCAAAAAGCTGGATGCAAGTCCTCTGGAAAAGATTGATGCACTAGTAGATCAGTTCCTAATCCTTGTATCTGCTGTGCCGTGCCTCGCCTGTCTTCTGTGCCTTGAAACTTTCTTGCTAATCTAAGCACTTCCTCAGAGGAGATTACAGTGAGAGACCGAGAAATATGCTCTGGAAAAGAATAGTTAATCTTCTGAAAATCTGGAGGAAAGACTCTTGAGTGGAGGCTGTGCAGAAACCTTTTCTCCTTAGCAGTGATCTGAAGCATCCCACCCTCTTTCTGTTGGCAGTGTCCTTGCTGTGTCGCACTGTGCTGGAGACCAGCCTGCATGCTGTGATCTCTGCCTGAGTTTCCAGCAGCTTGTGTTAAAGCTTTTTTGGTATTCATCAGAGATTTCTCTTGTCTCCACACCTGTGCTGCAGTCCATCCTCTAGGCTGTCTGGATGCTTGCTCAGCTGTTGATCTCATCTTTTTCCTGCTTCGTGTGCTCAGTGACATCTGTAGCCAGCAAGTTCATGTGACCTGATTACCTGTTGTTTCTGTATGTAGTTGAGTCTCATTTCTTCCTTTTGTTTTCTCCCTTTGTTCCTTTTTTTTGTCACTTTGGCGTGGACACACAACTTTCATCAGACAAAGGCGATGACAGAAATGCAGGGGAGTCTGCTGGAGTCAAATGAGGTACTGATCCTTTATATCTAATTGGTAATACCTGTGTTGTAACGTGAGCCCCTTCTGAAAGGAAGGTGTGGGTATTAAGAAGTCAAAAAAATAGAGAATGCAACAGAGAATACAAGATGAAGCTTTTCTGTCCCTGCCTGTTGTCTCACTGTGCACCACGTAGAGCCCTTGCTCCTGACTGAACTGAATTTAAACCTTACCATAAATGCTTTTATCACAAGTCTCTCTTTGTTGTTGTTGCTGCTGTTGCTTTTCCATATCTCACTCTCTGCTTTGGCCCCTTGCTTGTTCTTAATTTCTGACAGCCTTTCCCAAGACCCACGAGAGCAGCAGTGCCTTCCAGAAGCTCTCATTTGTTGAGAGCTGCCAGTATGTGTAAATGAAATGCTTCCAAGGGTGATGGAAGAAGCAGTTTGTCTTTCATTGGTGTTTTAAGTTAGCTTTAGTTACTTTGGATAGAGAAGTCGGTGGGTTACATACGGAGTTTGATTTTTGTTGGTTTAGTGATTAAGCCAAAGTTAAGTTGTGAAAATATGATGGTCTTGGTAGACTGTAGCATTTCTTTAAGCAATAACAGCGTAGGGAAGGAAGCGTGCAGAATTATTGTACAAATACACTGATGCTACCTTTCACAGAAGAGAATTCTGTCACATGCTTACCAGTAAGTGGAAAATACAGTCTCAGTACCCTGCAGTGATGGAATCAAAAATGTCGAGTAGTAAGAAAGGAATCAGAACCATAATCAAAGGTATTGTGTACTGTTTTACGAATTGTTGCCGTGCTTCCATTTGAGTAGTGCTGTGTCGGGCTGTGAGGTGTGGAATGATTTTTCTCTGCAAACCAACTGGAAAAGAGATCTGTGAGGGGAGGGTGTCCGCTTCAAATCTCTAAAATCAGGAGTGCCATGTGGACCAGTTGTAATGTGAAATATTTCCCAGTGAAATGCTTTTGAAGCAAAGCAGCACGGGGTGGGTGTTTCTCCTTGTGACTGATTAAATTGCGACGTTGCGGAGGGCACATGTACAGCTGGGGTGGGAAAGAGATATTTAGGTTGGTGGGGGAGAAGGTTCCTTATGTCTCCATTTTTGTGACTGACTCAAAGAATCCCTGAAAGCAGCTTTCGGCCTTTTGACTGCAGTGCTTTCTGCATCCATTGGCTGCCTCGTGAAGGATTCACAAACGGTAATTAAAGGGCAGGGGGCTTAATTGCACAATCTGTTGTCGCCTTTGAAAGCCAGCTCGTTGTGTAATTATGCCACGAGTAAGGTTGGAGTTGGGAGGCTTCAGCTTGCACATGACGCTTCTGTAGGGAAAAAAAGTGGCGAACTGCTAATTGCTGCGCCAGAAGTTAGGGGCTTACAGGAAAAGAAGACATTGTGTATTGTTAACATTTCCAAAACATGATGATTGGGCCTTGTAATAGGCAGAGTGCTGGACTAGATAAACCCTCGGTCTGAGCCAGCGTGGTCAGTTGTAGTTTTGTGTGTCATCCGTCAGAGGTGCCAAAAGCTGATGTACCGTGTGGAAAAATCGTTTATGCAAAATAGGGGGAAAAAAATTACTTCAAAAACACTTGGTTCTTTCAGGGTTTGGTGTGTAATAATTAAAAATATTGTGCTGAATGGCAGCATTTGTGGCCTTGGATGGAACTCTTTGAGGTGTACCTTGCTCCTTCAGACTCGGGTTTCTCACTGGGAACCCCCCAGCTGTGAGAGGGTGTTGGATTGTGGCAAAGTCACTTTTTTGTTGGTGGAATCGGTGACGCTCGTTGGCTCTTTTAGCTTCTTCATTCAGTTCTGTTGTGTTTGAATTGTTTGTGCCTTGTCCGCTGGTTGTTGTGACTAATGCAAACTGAAAAGGGATTCTTATAGTCTCCCTTGTTTTAAATATTTACACAGGGGGAAGCAAATGAGAAAGTGTAAAGTTCTCATTGAGCAAAGTAAAGAGGGGTTAGGAAGTGAAATGTTTAAAAATAATTAAATGAATTGATAGGACGTGAAGATTTCTCATGATAGCGAGTGCGAAGAAGCGAAATGCTGGAAAATGAGATTCTGTGCTGGCTTGGTCATAGTTTGGTCTTGGATAAGCCTGAATGTGTTCCTCTGAAGGAGGAACTCCAGAGCTTCCCTGAATTATCTTGGAAATGCAAAATGTCTTTGCTCGAGCGGTTATTTGGTTGCCTGTCTGTGGTTTTGTTGTCTGCCAGAATGGTACGTCTCGATTCCAAACAATTCCTGCGCTGTCTTTTAACTCCAATCAGCCAAAGATTATCAGTTGTCGGCTCAGGAGCGCGTCTGGAGGCGAACACGCGCGCTGTTGTGGTAAAGAGCGCAGCTACAGGTGAAAAGGTTTCTTTAGAGATTTTTCTGACGAAGAAACCCTCGTTTCAGGCTCACGCTGAGGACTCTGTAATGGATCATCACTTCCGCAAGCCAGCGAACGATATCACGTCCCAGCTGGAAATCAACTTTGGAGACCTCGGCCGCCCCGGACGCGGTGGCCGAGGGGGCCGAGGTGGCCGGGGACGTGGCGGCAGGGCCAGCCGTGGAGGCAGAACTGACAAGGTCAGTAGCTTCAGCTTTTTCATTTACGAAAGAGTTCAGGTTCAGTTGTTATTGGGCTTTTGATACCGTTTTAGGGGTCTTCCTTGTTTCTGGGGGAGTTGCTCTGACAACAAACACTGTGTTTTAAAACAAAGTGTCTGTTCTTGCAAGTTTACTTTAAACTATGTTACCGTTGGAACAAAAAGATGAATGTTTAGGAGCTTCTTATTAAACGCGAAAAAGGGAGGGTGGGGAGTAGGCCGTGTTAAAAAGAAGCATCCAGCTTTGTATCTAAACCTAGAAAAGCAATCTCAAGTACGGACAGAATGTGCTGCGAGATGCGGCTGTTTGTGCCAGAGCAGAACCACGAGGGCTCGCGCGGTTATTTTCAGACACAGTCAAGATGCTGTAGCTGTGTTGTGACCTGTTGGGGATGAAAGACTGGTTTTATGGCTGCATGTTATATCTTGAATTTGAGGAATTTAGTTCTCATGGGGAAATAAGGCTCTGTCTGGTTTGGGGTTGGTTTTTTTTTGTTTGTTTTGCTTTTCTAATTTGCAGTTTTTTTTTTTGCTTGTCTGGTCCTAAAAGCCCTAAGGAAATACTCATGAAAAGTACTGAAATGGAGTTGGGGAGAAAATATGTAAAATTGAAGTACTGCAGGATAGAATCAGACGCCATCATCCCAGGCTGGTTTGGGTTGGAGGGGACCTTCAAGACCACCCCGTTCCAGCCCCCTGCCCTGGGCAAGGACCCCTCCCACCAGAGCAGGTTGCTCCAAGCCCCGTCCAACCTGGCCTTGGGCACTGCCAGAGAGGGGGGTTTCACAGCTTCTCTCCAATAAAACTTGATTAAACACGGATCACTTATTTGACATAAATGGATCTAATTGTTACCGACAAGGAAATGAGTTCAGTCTGGTGTGGCTTTCTTCATGTAGCCCAGACTTGCTCATCTTATATCTCTTTTGGGACACTGGCTTTATTGAGTTAGTTTTTTTTTTTTAGTTTTACACTGAATCAGTTGAAATTTTAGGCATATGAGTTGGAAAACTCTCCCCTGAGAGCAATATAAGCAAATACTAAGGACTTGAAATTTAATGGTGGTGGTGGTTCCTCTGAGGTGTTTCCCTAAGATGCCGTCTTGCTTGAAGAACGCTGTCATTAAGCAGTTCGAAACTTCTCTGCAGCTTATTACATGTTGGCTTTGTTTCCTTCCTTCCAGTTGGTTAAGGAGTTTGATGTGATCCACACACCCAACCAGGTTGGTGATCTCTGCTGGCGCTCGCGTTACCCATGAATGAGGCCCCTCATGCTGGGGGGGCTCTAGCTCCCCTCCTGCAGTGGGTTGGCTTTTTCTTTTTGCCTTGCTTTCTGCTTTCGAGAGATACTAAAGCTTAGGCTTCAAGACACTGCTGTTGCTTTTTAACTCTAGTTTGTGGGCTGGGTACTTGTGCAGTGTCTTAATCTTGCCTATAGGTGTTGATGCAACTTTTACTGGAGTGGTTTAACTAGGTCTCTTGCTAAATTAATATCCTCACAAGAAATTCTGCTATCCTGGCTCGTCCTACCCTCCTTCTTCTTCGCATCCCTTGTGCGAAGATTATTCTGAAATACTTAATTTCTGCATTTCGTTGCAGCACTGGTTTTCGGGTGTGGTACAGAGCCTTTTAAAAAATTGCTGGGAGGTACCGAGGAGATGTGTGGTTGGCACAAAAATTCTTTTTATGCGACTGAGGGTACTTTAAATATGCGAAACTTAATTTGTGCCAGTAATTGGCATTTTCTCTAGCACTTCAGTCACGTCCCTCCATTAAGAATTGATGGTTCTGTGGTAGTAGAATAGTGTAAGCCCACTTGTATGGTCTCTTTAGGAATGGAAAGAGGTGTACGTGGAATAAAAGTGTTGGGGAAAAGTTACTTGTGTAGGAATCTGTCCAGCACTAGACTGCTTACTCTGCTGCACCCAGCACCTCTTCAGGTTAAAGTAGTTTTAAAAAAGGAAAAATTGTCTCGACTGGGCAATTTGAGGCATGGGGAGTCCCCAGCAAGTAACATGTAAAGAATCAAAAGAATTTGAAGCGCTGAGGGGCTTGATGCCACCAAGAATAACAACTTTCTGATGTTTCTCTTTCAGTCAAGTGCTTCTGCTCCTGATGTAGATGACCCAGAGGCTTTCCCAGCTCTGTCCTAAACTGGATGTCATAAGCCAACCCTGCCCTCGTCGGGCCTTCCTCTCCGAGGCTTGCATGCTTAAGGATCCTAAACAACTAAGAAATTTAAAAAAAGAAAAAAAAAAAAAGAGAAAAAAAAAAGAGGAGACTGTCATTCATACCATTCACACCTAAAGACTGAATTTTATCTGTTTTGAAAATGAACTTCTCTCGCTACACAGAAGCAACAATATGGTAGTCAGTTTTGTATTTAGAAATGTAATGGTAGCAGGGATGTTTTCATAATTTTTTCAGAGATTATGCATTCTTCATGGATACTTTTTTGTATTGCTGCTTGAAAATATGCGTTTCCAAACTTGAAATATAGGTGTGAACAGTGTGTACCAGTTAAAAGCTTTCACTTCATTTGTGGGTTTTTTTTATTTGTTTGTTGTTTTTTTTTTTTAATTCAGGATTTTAGACATTTTCCCCAAACTACAAACTGGGTTTTAATTATTGCACACTATTTCCATTTCCTTAATTCCTGTTTAGCAGATTTTTATCAGCCCATGGTCTTCTGGGATATGTGAAAATTTTAATTTGGCAGACTGTTAGTGCTGTATGGAATACTAACTCCTGGAGTCCTTTAGTTGTAAAGCTTCATTTCAGACTTGGAAAAACAGACGTTTTTCATCTACGTTCTGTAGCTTGTTTACGCAAAATCTTTATACAAGATTGATAACCGGATACTTGAAAAAAAAAAAAAGATGCAAAGCACATTGGTTTGTAGCTTGTATTGATCCAGCGATGATGCGTGGATAAATTGGTCAAACCATTTTTTTAAAATTAATGTATTCCACCTCTCACTCGCCCTTTTTACCTTTATCCCCCTCCTCCTCCCTTCAACAGAAAAGATGCTTTGTTGGCAAAAAAAGAGAGTTTTTAAATCACCTATGCTTTTTCTTTTGAGAGGGTCCCCTGTTGGTTGGAGTGAAGTTTTCCCCTTGCTGGAGCCGGGAAGTGGTCACCGTTGACCCGTGAGTCCTTTGGGACTCCGGATGGGCGGTGAAATTCGGCAGCGGCCAAAGAAGAGGAATCCCCCGCGGGCTGCTTTGCCTGGCTCCGACAGGAGGAAGGAGCTTTGGCTCGCACGGGGAGGGGGATGCCGATCCGGTGCGTGACGCAACAAAAGGATGCGAAACAAACCCCCCGCCAGAGGTGGTGGTCGGGGTTTGCGCAGTGCTGGGGATCCGGTTGCTGGCTGACAAATGTGTTTTCAGCGAGCGATTGTAAGAAACTGTTTCTTGCCCCCGTCGTAGGTTTATTTTGATCCCCGGGAAAGGGGAACGTTTTACCACTTCAGTACACAAAAGGAGTTGAGAGAATGGCTGATGAAGAGGGTTTCTTAGGGTTTTTATCTGCAGCATTTATTAGGAGACTAGAAACAGGTTTCTCATTTTATTTAATGTTTTACACTTTGGACAGCTTATAACATATTTGTAGTTTCTTAACTAGGTAGATAGAAAACAAAAGGTAACGCCCTATTTTTTTAAAAGCTGTACAGGACAGACAAAAAAGTATCGGAGACCTTTGAATATGAAATATCAACCTCCTTAACTCTGGTGTTGAGCTGGCTTGCTTTATCTGAACTCTTTTCTACAAAAGTTTTTCGTTGGGAACCACTGTTAATATCATTGGGTTAAGACTTTTTAGTGCCCTCACCAAGAAAATCCCGCGCTGTGAGAAGGAGGCAAGTTTTCCAGCAGTGGATGGTGAAACCTCTTGGTTCGTTTCTCCTGACTCTGAGTAGATCTTAACGCAGGGGCTGTCGCAGATCTGGCACCGAGCTCTTGCTCTCCCTCCGCGGCTCGGTAGACTCTGTTTCAGCGCCTGAATTCGGGACACCTTGGATAATCCCATTAACGAACACCTTGATACACAGAAAAGCACTTAGGGAAAAGCTTTCTCTGTAACATAAACCTTCCTCCCCTCATCCAAACTGTATATTTGCTGTTTCGGTTACCACTTGGCTTTTTTTTTTTAAATTCCAGATGACTTCTGGGCCAGCTAGGCAGTCACTTGGGGCCCTGCTTGCTGGGCTTAGTCAGCAGCTTTTCCTTCTCCTGCTTTAGAGCTTAAAGAGTTTCCCAAATGGCACGTGTCCGTGATATTTTTTTGGGGACAGCTTGTACTTAACAATTGGTCCGTCTGCTGTTCTGATAGATGTGAATTTGCCTCTTTCAGACCGTCTGTGTCACAAACTAAAACTGTGAACGTATTATCTTCTTAATATTGGTGGGCGTTAACTGAAATAAAGGTTTATTTTCATGCTCTTTTTCCAAACGTCATGAAAACACACGGAGATGAAACCACTTGGGTTAAGAACATCTCGGCTACATTCTGCCCCGAGAGGTCCGGTCTGCCCGCGGTGCTGGTGCCTGGGCATAAAATGGACTTGATTTTGGCAAAACATCTCCAGAGTAGCTTATTTATAATTAATGAGCTTGCTCTCTAGCATTTCCTGTCCTCTCGCTTGCTACTTTTGCTGTCATGTGAAATCCAGAGGACTAAGCCTTTGAAAATCTGAACAGTTTGGAAAAGACGGCCGGCAGATAAATACAACGTTAGGAGAGAAACTGATAGAAGCACGTGGTGCAAATTGGCTTTTGGATGTACCGATGGCGAGGTTTGAGCATGAAAGTTGATCTTAACAGGTTGGATGCCACCGATGCTGGGAGGAAGTGAGACTGGTTAATAAAAGCCAGTTTTAGCTGTGTGGGGAAAGGCACGAATCCTTCTGAAACGTCGGAAGTTGGGGTGAAGACATGGTGTTTGCAGCTCGAGGAGTCGAGGCCGCTCTTGACTGTAACGACTCGTTTGCCAGTGGAGATCGGTTTACGTAGCCACGCCTCTTGTTTTAATAAACGCAGGACATATGCCTAAAGCTGACACCTCCAGCATGTGCTAACCTGCTTCTTTTCTAAAACCAAATCCCTACTAAGGCCACGTTGCTTTTGTTTCCTACCCCTGCTCTGGTCTGCCTTTGCCAGTCGCAGCCTCCCAGCTGGGCTCAGGATGTTTGAGCAAGAGCCAAGTGCCCTGAGGCAGTGGTCAACGAGTCAAACTGTTGGAAAAGAAATAGGTGAATGACAAAACAGTGGGAGTTTTTGCCTTAAAAATACCTTTCTTTGGAAGAGATACTTAATTTGGTTGTGCGGGAGGACTGAAGCTCGCCAGGGCTGCAGCTTTTGGGTCTTTTTTTCCCCATATTTTGGCGATGATTACAGCTTTGAAATAAGAAAGCTTTGTTTTGCTTGCACGTCCATTACCAGCCGGAGCGAGGGTAAATTGGGATTTTACTGCAGTCTTTCAGCAGTTTGAATTCGTGTGTGCCTCTGGGATTTTTACTCAACAAACTGCAGGATTTCCTCACCTTGTGTGAAGACACTAAAAGCAGCAGCTGCTCTGCAGGTCACTTGGGAGCTGCTGGTAAAAGCATCTTTGTGTCCCGCCTGGCACATCTGCATCTGAGCTGTGACTTTGCACGTGGGGCCGCCGCGGTTGCGGCACTGAGGATGGAAATGTTGCAAACGACAACGCAGAACTAAATTTCTGGTACCTCAGTGAGCAGGACTGCGTTGCAGAGCTGCTGCAAAGCCTCTGCGTGCCTGGGTTTTATTGGGAGCCTGCAGGTCAAGGAGTCCTGCCGGCTTTGGTGTCGGAAGTGTGGGTGGAAGCGGGGGAGCACGCGTTGCTGGTGTTGGCACCGCGGCGAGGCGGGCTGTGTGTCGTGTCTGGAGGAGTGTGTGCGTATCTCTCGAGCGAGGGGCTGTCCTCTGCCCACATTGGCACATCTGGAAATGGTTTTTCTTCAGCGCCGTGAGGGTGAGCTCAGGCTGGGCGATACGGGCAAGTGTCCTTACCCCTCACTTACTGATGGGAAGAGGAGGCTTTGTCGTGGCCACGATATTGAGAAGGATCCCTTGGCGCACCGGGGAGCGACAGTGGGCAGTGTCGTGCTGCAGGTGAGCCCAGGACGGGGTCCTGTAGTGAGAACCTGCATCTCGGGAGCGCTCTCTGTGCTGCCCAGGAGCACACATCACCAGAGCTGTTCCTGGAGTGCTGCCACTCCTCCTCTCGCCGCATTTCCCTGCAGAACCTTTCCTTCTGCTTTGGGAAGGCGGCTTCCTGGGCAGCAGCTGTCTTCAGTCTCTTCCTCAGTTCCTTATCCCCGAGAAGCTGCTTTTGGGAGGAACGGTGTGTGCTGTCCTGGGCCTGGCTTTGCTTTTGTTGCTGAACGTGGCGAGGACGGGTTGTTTGGGGGTTTGGGGTTGTCTAGTGAGAACTGGCAGCGAGTTGGATCCCTCAGACTGAGCTGTACCAGCATCTGTCTCCTTCCTAGCAATAGCAGTGGACCAATATCAACCAAACCAGTGCTGATGGGGTCTTGTTTTTTTTTTGCTGTTTTCGATACGCAGAAAGAGGCGGCTTGAGAATAGCCAGGCTGCTTGCAGTCAAAAGGAAACGTTGCAGGCATTGTGGGAAGCATAGAGAGAAGTCAATGAAAGCCGAACGTGGGGAGAGCTGGTGCCAGGGCTTGTATTTCACATCTCTAAAATAACCTTAAAACTCCTGTGCGTGCAGGTGTGTATCCTGCCTGTGGCAGAGGTGGCCTTGCAGGGTGGGTGGAGGGACAGACCTCAACAAACTGGGTGATGGGAGTGAGCCCAGCCTGTCCGGCAGCGGCTGGGGAGGCAGCGTGTAGCACCTGTGAGCTTGGGGATGCAAGAGCCTGTGGGCCTCCTGCAGAGAGTGAACCAGCTGCGTGTGCAATAAAAATGAGGGGAAAAAGCCAGGAGAGGTCTCCCTGATGCAACATTTGGGGTTGCTTTCAAGCATCTGCCGAGTGAGGAGAGGCTGGGAGAGTGGATTTGTTTATCCTGGAGGAGGCTGAGGGGGGATCTCATTGGTGCCTGTAAGTATTTAGAGGGTGGGTGTCAGGAAGATGGGGCCACCCAGTGACAGGACACAAACTGGAAAACAAGAGGCTCAACCTAAACATGAGGAAATCCTTCTTTACCGTGAGGGTACCGGAGCCCTGGCACAGGCTGCCCAGAGAGGTTGTGGAGTCTCCATCTCTGGAGAACTTCAAAACCCACCCGGACGTGTTCCTGTGGGATCTACTCGAGGTGACCCTGCTCTGGCAGGGGACTAGATGATCTTCAGATGTCCCTTCCAACCCCAACCGTTCTGTGATTCCGGGGAAGGCTGCGCAGCCTCGTGATGCAGGAGCATCTCTGTCGCTGCCGTGAGAAGAGACCCTTGCAGGGCCATTCCCTGAGCGAGTTGGGTGAAGGTACTCTGCCATGGTGGTATCAGGGGAGGGTTTCACCACCAGCTTGTGCCACTGCTTAGGAGGTTGTGTAGCCAGCTGCAGGTGGGAAGCAGCCGCCTGATCCTGAGGAGGAGGAGAAGACACTCCAGGTAAGTTCAGGTCTAGACTAACCTCATCTATAGCAGCAATGCTTCAGCTTTATTTTTAGATGCTTTATTCTTGGTAGCTGCAGCATAGCGCTTGAGCTTGGCTGGAGGAAACAACAGGAAACTTAAGGTTTCCAACAATTTATTCATATATATATACACATGGAGTAAACAAAGTCATTAAATATGTAACGCATACTTCATGCCTGTAATTAGAACGCTTCAATAAACGATTTAAATTCTTCTCGCCAGTCCCTTTGACTCACTGCGTACGTGCGTTTCCTGTTGCTTCGATTTCTGGTGCGGATTCCTCCTTTCCTGAACCAAGCCCTGGAGGTGAGTTGGCCCTGGGCTGAGCTATGTCACCTCGGTACCCACCTGGGCTGCGCCACCCGTGTCCTTGGGCTGCACCGAGCCACTCATGACAGTGCGGTGGGACGGGGGCCCAGGCTGCACGGTGACATCCGTGTAATTAATTAACCTCTCCAAGAGCCAGGTCACGCAGCCCTGACGTTCCCAATCCTCTGATTCTACCCGAGTGTGCTGGATGGATGAGGAGCTGCTGTACGGTGCAGCGAGGTGCGACTTGCAGTGCTTGAGGGGTTGGTGAGCTGGGGGTTTTTTTATCACTTAAAGGTGTCACGTGCAAGTTACTCGGCTGGTTGTACTGAAACACACTGAAATACTTCACTAAAGTGCGAAAAATCAGGCCAGGCTTATGCTGCCCCAACCGTTACCTTGTGGAAGAGCTGTGGTTTATTTTCACCGTATCCAAAGTGAGATTCCCTTCGTAGGAAAGCGCAGAGGTCACAAAAATCGTTGGGAAGGCAGAGAGCGAGTCGCACTCCGGTTCATCGCCTGTAACTGGAGGTGGGTCTGCAGTGATGATGGGGTTGGCGATGTACTCACCGACGCTTGGCGTCTGCTCCGTCGCCTCCGGCACCATCCTTTTGTAGAGGTCGGGAAGCTCCTGCTCGTCTGCCTCGCTGGGGAGAGCCCGGCGCTCCGGCTCCTCCTGCCCCGAGCCGCTCTCCAGCCACTTGCCGCTTCCCCTCCTGACGCCCGTGGGGATCTTGTCCCGTGGGACTGGGCGCTCGGTCTTCACGAAAGCTTCCTCTACTTGGGTTGTTTCAGGCTCTTCGAAGCTGCCAGTGCTGGGCAGGAACAGGCTGGAGGACAGAATCAGCTCTGCCTGTGGAGGAACACACGCCACAACGAGAATCGGTTACATGATCGCTCTCCTGTGACCTCCCACCCCTGGAACACGAGCATCCCTCCACACAGCACCTAATGCTGCTGAAACGAGATCTTTCCCTGTTGTTATTGCATTTAATTTGCCCAATCTGTCCTACAGGCTAACGTGGGATGAGGAAAGAGCTTGCTCACTGTTGGAGCTCACTGGATTTCTTGCACGAAGGGATTACTGACTCGTGTAGCTCCAATTGCTTTTTCTTCGGAAAGTGATGGGATTAGAAGAAGAAAAAAAAAAGTACAATTTACCTTCATAGACGTGTAGTTCTTAGCCCAGGTGGCGTTAGCTGGGTCTGGAATGGCTTTGCTCTGCCACTGCGGCATGAAGGCAGAGAGGAACGAGCAGAATCTGCAGATTGAATAAGTGTAATTAAGCCCCCGAGCGCCGATCGCTGCAGCACCCACCTGGGACGCACCGTTTGTGCCCGAGAGCTCGGTGTAATCCTGAACCTGCCTTAGCAGGGACCTGCAGAGAGCCCGGCTGGGCAGCTCGTGAGCAGAGGTAAGTGCTGCCCATGTCCTTCTCCTGCCAGACGTTTGCCTGTGATGACTTTTACAGCAGCCAGATACGGTCCTGGAAAATCTGTCTGGGGACACCCACGTGTTCCTCTAAAGATTGTAATCTCAGGGTTTAACTTTCCTCCCAGGCTAATTTTCAAGGATCGTGCCTCTCCAGCTTTGTTTTGGCAGAAGCAGAGCTTAAGCTCTAGGTAAATTCATAATATAAGTGAACTGTGTTTTAAGTGGTTCTTGCTATCACGTGCTCTGAAAACTTTGTTCAGAACAAGCCTCGCTGTTCCCCGAGGTGTCCCAGAAGGACATGACCACCCCTTCTAACAATTCTGTGTTTTACTGGCACGTAACAGATGGATCCACTCACGCTTTTCTTGCCGGAGGCACGAAACAAACACAGGCCGAGACGATGAAGAAGCTGCAGATGAGCACGACGGTCACCCAGTCCCCAGCACCTGCAACACAGATCACACGTTGTCCACCTTGATTCCAAAATAAGAAATCTAAATACGCTAGTTCAAGCTGAGCAGCAGCCGTGGCCTCGTGTTTGCACTCGTAAAACAGACCGACGTCTTTTTGGTTCAACGTCAGGAACAGGGTCAGACTGTTGGGGACACCAGTGCTCTGCAGCACAGCGATGTCTGAACCGAACGCCGCTGGTGGACGTGGCCGTGGGGCGATGTGTGCAGCAGAGAGGTGGGAACTGAGAAAAACTCAGGGCATCATCAGTAATCGAGTGGCGGTGACAGAACTGTTTCTCAGTGGCTTTGCTGTGCTTGTATCAGCTGCTTAAAACGGGATTTTTGCAGGATTTTATACCTGGAAAAAATGTTTGTCTGGCTTGCTTTAATTGCCTTTCTGGATTTCTCCTGTAGCCCCTGGGAGAAACCTGAGCACAAAGATGCTCAGGGGGCTTGGAGCAACCTGGGGCTGGTGGGAGGTGTCCCTGCCCATGGCCGGAGGTTAGAATGGGATGGTCTTGACGGTCTTTTCCAACCCAAACCGTTCTGGGATTCATTCTGTGAAAACAATCTGTCCTGCAGGAGAGAAACCCCGACTGCTGCCTTTAGCTGGAGTCAGAAGTCTGGAGGAGAAGGTCTTGCTTTTGCATCCCCTGGGAGACCCAGGAATTGGACCCCACGAGCTGGATGTGTGCGCTACAGGAGCCCAGGGATGCCGTGCTACTCAAGAAAGCTCTGAGATGATAGATGCTTTTGTGACCACGGATCCTCAGAGAGCCACCAGCACACGGGAGGTGTGGAGGTCACCAGGACTTTCTGCACGGACACCTGTGCCAGAGCTTGAAGCACACAGATACCTGGGCCAGCAAACCCTTCCGTCTCCAATAAACCATCCTACTGCCCTTCTGCTATGAAATCACACCACCACTAGAAGCTTGAAGACAGAGATGCTACATCTTAAGACCAGCCAAAACTAGAAACATTCGCTAATTCAAGAACCACGAGAGATCTTCGCTAATTAGGAGCAGGAAAAGCACTCCCAGTCTGTGGAAACGTGGGGAAATGGCCTTAAGTTGCACCAGGGGAGGTTCAGGTTGCATATTAGGAAGAATTTCTCTACTGAGAGGGTTGTCAGGCACTGGAACAGGCTGCCCAGCGAGGGGGTTGAGTTGCCGTCCCTGGAGAAGTTTAAGAGAAGGGTGGATGTTGCGTTGAAGGACATGGGTGAGTGGTGTTGAAAGGGATGGGAAAAGGTTGGACTCGATGATCTTGGAAGTCTCTTCCAGCCAAAACTGTTTTATGATTCTATGAAAACCAGGGACCAAGGGCTCCTGGTTGCCCTTCCTGGCAAGGGCTCCTTACCAGGCAAGTGGAGGAGCTGGTCATTGCCGCGGGGTCCCTCGCCGGCAACCGTCAAGGCCGTCATCCACAGGAGGTAGAGCTCGCCGGGCTGCAGGTCGGGGATGTGCCACCAGTGCTGGGCTGTCGTGCCAGGAACAGCTGGAGGGATAATGAGGACAATAGGGGTGACCTCTGCCACTGGACAGCCGGGGTTGTATCTCCTGTCCTTCTGACGGGCAAGTTCACGACTCTGTCTAAAATGAGGTTTGTGTGGTGGAACTGTGAAACAGCCACTAAGAGCTGCCGTGCGGCTTCTGAATAAGCTTAAGGAGAAAAAAAAATCCATTTATTGGGTGGACGTCTGAGAGTTACAGAGCGGGAGAGGGCTCGAGTGGGAGAAGCGCGTGGGTGTGGGAACATGGTGGGCACTGCTGCCAAGTGGGTCTCACGGGCAGAGTGTGTATGTGGGGCGCAGGACTTTCAGAAAATCTGGATTTTTTTTACCCTGCCAAACCTTGCAAGGGTTCGTATTGATTATGACTTAAGAAAATGGTATTTTATTTTTTTTAAAAAAACCCAAAATGGGGAGAAATCTGATTCCACACCCAACTCCAAACGATCTAACCCAAAGCTGGAAGTTTCAGACCTGTGGTCCTGGCGACGGGCAGCTCTAGCAGAGGGAGCTGATGGGACCTCCTGGCAAACCTGTGACCCTTTAGATCTTTCTGAAGGCATCTCCCTCCCTTCCACCCTCCACCCACGGCGTGGGCACATCATGTCTGTCTTCTGCAGACACCTACCGTAGACAGTTGGGGCTGCCTGCCCGTCCTTTTTCTGCAGGTAGATGTTGTACCCAGTGATGCAGCCCCTTTGCTGGTGGGCAGGGATGGCTTCCCACGACACCAAGACGCTGTTGGCCTTCGGCGTCGCGTTCATCTGGGGCCCGGCTGCCGGTGCTTCGAAACAACTCAACTTTTAATAAGCTGAATTTAAAGCTAGCTTAAAAATAATCTGGTAGAGTATGCTGTGGGTTTACCTTTTGCTCTTGAGTATCCCCAAAGCGATGCCGCTTGGCTGGCTCCGTCCCGATAGAGCGCAAACACGCTGATCCGATAGCACGCGTCGTCGGTTATGTGCTCTAAAGAAAAGTTAAAAGCAGGTGGTTACTGGTGAAAGGGTTTACATGGCTGAAGTGTTTACATCAGCTGATTAAAGCTGAGAGGAGCCTTCAATGGTTAATGCATCTTCCATAAAGAAGGAAAAAAACTTCTTCTCTGTTCTGGGAAAGACCAACAAGGACAGCGCTCGCCGTCACAACTTTGTCGCTACCCTGTAGAACGGGTTGGTAAATAACCAACAATTAGTAGAAAAGACATAGGGTTTGTTTTAAGCCTGTGAACTCTTGTACCTCTGGCTGGCTTGTTGCGTTTGAGAGGGACTGGGGTTTTTAGGGACATTTTACATATTGTTAGGGAACCTACAGGAAGGCTGGGGAGGGACTTTTTACGAAAGTATCCAGTGATAGGACAAGGGGAAATGGATTTAAGTAAAAAAATAGGTTTAGATTGGATCTTAGGAAAAAATTCTTCGGTCTCAGGGTGGCAAGACTCTGGAATAAATTGTCCAGAGAAGCTGTGGCTGCCCCTTCCCTGGAGATGTTCAAGGCCAGGTTGGATGAGCCTGGAGCAACCTGGGCTGGTTAAGGGAGGTTGGATTAGATGAGCTCTGAGGTCTCTTCCAACCTAAGACACGCTGTGATTCTATGGTCATAAAAGTCAGCTGAGAGCGAGCGCGGAGCTGAGCCCGGGGCAGCCGTGGATTTTATTTTTTTCCTCCTACACAAAAGCTTTAAACGCTTACGCCGAGTCGCTTATTTGCAGACATTTCTTATTCTGAATTAGGAAAAAAATTAGATTCTGACTCGTTCCTTTCGAAACACTCTGTCGCATCCCCCTCAAGGTGAGTTACCTGCTATCACAGTGGACAGGTTGGATGCCGGCAGCTTCACCCAGGCTGGGGGTGGGTCCTGGGGTGCGTTCCCCTCCCCGTCTGCCCACGCCACCACGTATCCGCTGACAGAGGCGACCGAGCTGACGGGTGGTCTCCAGCTGACAGAGGCGACCGAGCTGACAGGTGGTCTCCAGCTGACGAAGATGCTGCTATTCCCCATGGCTGTGGCAGAGACCTTCTGAGGAGGAGGGAGATCTTACGGGGAGAAAGAGCGACCAAAAAAAAGAGACATTTTTACTGATGCTGCAGCAAGACAAGTGCAAAGACAGATTTGCTTCTTTGAACAATTCACTGGAAGCTGTGAGTCTCCGGGGTGCCCAGTTAGCGGCGCAGGGGCTGGCTGGGTTCAGGGAATGCTCATCAATTAGTTCAGGGAGTGCTCGTTAATTGGTTCAAGAAACACTCATTAATTTTGCTGCCCAGGTAAAAGAGAGTGCAGTTTCACAGGAGATAAAGCTTGTGCAATCTCCTTTCACTGTCACCTTCCCTTCACTCCTACCACCTCTCTCATGCCAGAAAATCCTGTGGGTTTTCTCCTTTTTGGGGTTGATTTTCTGCAGTGTCATGGAACTGCACGCCCTGACTCTGTCAAAAACTGGATCTGAAGATCCCTGACGACTCATGGAGGTGGACCTTGAGCAGCGCAAGGAGGTAGGACCCCAGCGTGTCCGTGCTGTGCAGGACAAAGAGAGCACTGGTGCTATTCCCAGACCCTTACCCTGGGTGCCCAGCTCGGTTGTGAGGGATACAGGAGGGGACCTGCCCCTGGAGTTTTCGGCGGTGACCGTGACCCTGTACCCCCCCCTTGGCAGGACCCTGGTGTAGTTGGTTTGGGTGCTGAGGTGCGTTTCTGCCACCAGCCGGCTCTGTGGGCTCAGGGCTTCGAAGGTCACCGCATACCACAGGATTCTTCCTCTCGCCTCCCGCTCGCTCAGAGCCTGCGAGGAACACGCGGGGGTTAGTCTCCTCTTCTTCCCAGGAGCAAAGCTGGGAGCTGAGGGCATCACGCCGGGACATCCCGACACGCAGCCCACATCCCCCTGACCCAGATGCTCAAGCTGCCCCATTTAGGTGAGGGACTTACAAAGGTAATTTCTCTTCTTCCTTTCCTGCTCTAGAAGAGGTTACTCAGGGTGACGGCGTTACTCACATACCTGCTGATGCCCTTCTTTACTTTATCCTCCGACACTTTATACTGACTTATTTTTACTTTATCCTCGAAAAGCTGGAGGACGCAAGCAGTGCCGTTGAGATTGCTCGCCCGCTCTTTGAGACTGCTTTTGTCTGTGATGCCTTTCTTTAAAAATTAAATTAGCTTCAGATCTCTCAGCCTGGAGTCCAGCTAATGCATTTCGGCGGTACCGTAGTTTCCCCGTCAGCACCAGCCTGAGAATGCTGCTTACAACTGGGCGGGCACTTTCAAGTGCTGAAAATTCCATGTTTTTTTCCAAAGAAAGCTAGTCCTGCCTGTTGTTTTTTTTTTTTCTCCATAGTTTTGTACCTTTGTAACAGCCACATAACAGCCTTTTCTGACTTTCTCCTGCGATTTGGCTGCTGCCACCCCGTTCTCTCCGTCCCCAAGCTTAATCCCAGCCCCATTGCTGCTCTGCAATGGTAGGGCCAAGAGCATTTACCCCAGAGCCTCTCCTAAAGTTGCATATCTTTTGATTTCTTATTTATTTTTCCTGTTTAATTCCAGTTCAGTGAAGCTTTTTGCCAAGCTGCCAATTTTCTGCGCGGCACTACAGCCCGGGACCGTGAGAGAGACAGCCTCCTCCTGAATTCAAGGTGTGCTTTGCACGAAAAAAAAAAAAAAAAAAAAAGAGGATTACCTGCACAGCTGGGTTTGTAAAAACAAGCACGTTTTTAATGTGAGGAAAATCCCGATTTTTGTTTGAAGCCATGATAAAGAATTATTTAAATTCAACTGCTTAGAAGACACAGCTCTGGTTTTTCCACCCCACGTGTCTGCAGTCGTACCATCGGTTTCACAGCTTCCTGCAGTGAGTTCTTTTTGCTTGGCTTTTTTTAATTATTATTATTATTATAACACAACAAGAAAAGGAAGGAGGGGGGGAAGTGACAAACCACTTTTAAAAATAGGAAAATATTTGTAGCGTTACGATTGCTTTGACTCGGGACAAACGTAACCGCTCGGCTGGAAGACGGCTTGGGCATCTTTTCTTTGGCGTTCGCGTGAAAATACATGAGCACGGGTTGACGGGACATTGCCCTGAGGCTGAGTTTTGCTTTGCAGCTGTCGTGAAAAACTATAGAAGCAACATTTTATGAATGATGCCGCAGGATGTCAGCTTCGATACGGAAAGTGCTGCCAGCTCGCTGCTGCACAGCTTGAGGTTAAAGGTCTTGAAGTTCAAGGTCTTAAAACTAAAAGGGCTGGAGTCACCAAATCACATGAGAATTTCTGCTTTCACTTGCAGCGTTGGTGTGAGGACAGAGCGTTAACTGGAAGGTTAACTAGAGATTGCAAAGGGGAAGCGAAAAGTATTTATGCCTTATGAAAAATGATCTTGCTGGCTTTGTAATAAAATGCTTCACGGGCCAAAAATTCCTCTTGGACCTGGCTTTAAGTGCTGGTCCTGATAATAGTGTCACACTGGAGGGGTTCAGCCCCCCAGCACCAATAAGAGGGCTTGGTTTTACTGGGAATGCTGGTGCAGCAGACCCAGCCTAAGACTTTTCACATGTACTGGAGGGCAGTGTACGCCAGTGTGGGATTATGTTTTTTTTTAATCTGAATTCTTTTTGAAATTTCTCTTGCAGGTCACAGCTCACAGGAGACTTGGCCGACCCAAAGGACCAGCTTGTCTGTTGTCAGACCTGCACTTTATGATGAGAAAACACTTCTGCATTTTTTTACGATGAGGATGGTGAAACCCTGGCACAGGTTGCCCAGGGAGGTGGTAGAAGCCCCATTGCTGGAAATGATCAAGATCAGGTTGGACGGGTCTCTGACCAACCTGGTCTAGTTGAAGATGTCCCTGCTTGCTGCAGGGGGTTGGACCAGATGTCCTTGAAAGGTCCCTTCCAACCCAAACTGTTCTGCTTCACAACTGTAAAGAAAACTAATTTCTTCCTGCTACTTCCAAGAGCCTTGGCCAACTGTCCATCCACACACTGGTGAGGTTGCCAGGACTCTTTCAGTTGCCCAAATGTCATCCATCTCTTGAGATGACCAAACTTTAAAACATTCAAAGGCCTATGATAATAAATTACCTCCTCTGCTTCCCCATTCTTTATTGCTCTGTTCTTCATCTAAGACAGAGCAGAAATGCCCCTGAAGGAAGCTCGTACCCAAAGGCAGACACACAAGGTGTGTGCCCACGGAGAACATGGGGCACGGCGTCCTCCTGGCTTCCCAGAACCTCTGTCCTCTCCAAGTATGGCGAAGAACAATGAGGTGGAGGACAAGGAGAGGGAGACAGTAATTAAGAAAGAAACGAGGGAGTCGGTAAGGTTGTTGTCTGTTAGATCTGCCATCAGCGACATGAGTTTTCTTGTGGAAAGAGGAAAGGAATATTTGTCTTGGGAAGGTGGTAACCGAGCTGTGACACCTCCACCTCATGGGTGTGATGTGCTGGGAACGTGCTCTGCTTCCAGCAAAATGGAAAGTTTGGGCAACTGTAAAAGGGGACTTTTAGGTAGAGAAGAGCTGATGAATGTCCTGGGGAGCAGAGCTGGGCTGTGTCCCTGTCCCTGGGCACGGGTACAAGCGCTCTGTCTGGATTTCGTCCTTTCCCACGAACACATAAACTGGAGTTCCTGCTCTCACCCTGCTGGTCATTGCTGCCTCTGCTCAGGTTTCACGTAACGTACCTTCCAAAAAAGAGAAATGTTCTGTCTTTGGGCATCCACGTCCTGCTGCCGGTACCAGACATCCAGGATCCCGGTCGGCACTGGCGTGGAAGGAAAAGGTGAGAAACATCAGCAGCTGCACGGTGAAGCAAATAAACAAGAGTAGGCGAAGGAGGTAAAAACGAGGAGACGGTGCATATTTAAGATTTGAAATGTCCCCAAAATGATGCAATCTCTGTTCGCAGTTGGAGGTGATGGTGCTCATGGAGAGGACAAGCCACAAACCCCAGAGAGGGCTCTGCTCTGCTGCTGACTTTATCCTGCACCAGGTAATCGGAATGCATGCAAAGGGAGCCTAGGCACTAAAACCACAGTCTTAGCGCTCGTCTTGGCATCACAACTAAGACTAATTAAGGTCCTTGGGAGTTGGATACATGGGTCCTAAAAGAACAGCAACCTGAGGTGATGGGGTTGTAGGATCTGTGGGATTTCTCTGTCTGCCTCCAGGAAATAAGTCTGGGTAGGACCTGGTCAGAGAGAGCTTAAACCCTTTCCCTTTCCACAATTCTCTTGATGGTCACAGATCAACTGGAAACCTGATATTTTGAATAAACCTTCCGAAAAATCGCACGAAAGCAAACTTCTGGCTGCAAGAATGGGTGAACAGCGTGCTCCAATGGAGGCACTTAAAGCCCCTGTGACAAAAGGTACGAGAGCCTTGTTCCTCAAGGGCTGTGACCAAAAAGAAACTCATCAAATTCAAATACTAATTGTTGCTAATAGCCTAAGCAGCAGGCAGCTGCTGCACAACCCCAGCCAGAACGGGGCTGCCTGCTGTTTCCTGTATTCGAAGACAGAAAAAATCCTCCGGGCCAGCAATGTTAAAGCTGTTTGTCCTGTCTTAACTGCAAGGAGTGACTGGAATAGAAACAAAAAGCAGGGCTCACAGAAGAACTAAAACCAGAGCACACGCGCTGCGAGCGAGGGAGGAAGGGGCAAGCTGAAAGCGGGGGAAAATAGAATATGGGGCTGTGTCTGTTGGACTCCAGCCTGGATTTTAAAGTTCGTTTCACATGCGAACAACACAAATTAGCTGGGGGAAAAAGCAAAACGTATGCTCAATTATGAGCAGTGCCGATGAGCAGAAAGAGAAAAAAAAAAGATCTCGTTGAAGAAGTGTGCTCCAGAGTTTGCAAACTCCTGGGTAGAACTTCAGCTCCTTCAAAGAAATTCAACCATGATGTACCCAGAGCTTCTCGTCCGCAACCTCCCCTTGCTGTCACCTCGCCTGATGACAGAAACTGCTCCTCTATTAGCTCAAGAGATTCTTGTTTCGCAGCAGGGGCTGGTTGCGGGGTGAGGACCACAACCGCTGTCGTGAGCCGGGCTGCATCGAGAAGGTTGAGAAAACTGTTGAGAGGAAGGTGGGGGAGGGAAGGAAAAGTTCTCACCTTTTTGCATCAGTCAGAACAGAAACTGATGCCTGGTTGTGGTGAGCAGCCTGAGTAGTACCTGCACGAGCCTGAAGAGCTTATAGTAATTCTCAAAAAGCAGCACCGAAAGCCAAGAGGGAGATGAAAGGAGGGGATGCCAAAGGAGCTGACGCATCTTTGGCAAAGCACAAACTTCTGAGATGCATTATTCTCTTGTAAGATCTGGAAGTTTTGCAGCGTGTGAGGTTGGGCAGCTCAGGGTGAAGGCAGGCGGGTCGGAGCGTGTGGCCAACATGAGCTTTGGCAGAAATGGCAGTTGCCCTCGGGTTGGGGCTGTGAGTTCCTGGAACCAGATGACCTTGAAGGGCTTTTCCAACCTAGGATTCTGTAAATTCCTGGTGGGATGTCTCTGCTCTGCTGAAGGTCTGTGGTGACTCCGTGGAGGGCTTACCTAGGGAGGCTCCGAGGGAAATAATGTCTCTGCTTGAGAAAACAGGACTTGGCAGAACTAAAGTCTGAAAACCTACTGGTGTGGGGAGAGCTGAGAAAGCCCAGGCAGTTTCCCAGCTAATTCACCCAACTTGTCAGCAAACCCCAGACCGGTAGGCGAGCCCAAGGACCTGGAGCGTGCCGCCCAGGCGGGAGTTGTTGCAGGAATTCGGTAAAATGCTTAGATATGCACAAATACAGAATATTTTTCTTTCCCCAGCTCAGCTGCATTAACTGTCTGCCTTTTCCAGATGCAGCAGGCCGCTACAGCTCCAGGAAAAATTCCCCCAAGTTTCACCAACATCAAAGGAAAATACCCTTTGGATCTTCTCCACAAACTCCTGAAATTCCTGTTTTGCAAGAAACTTCCTTTCTTTTTTCTTTTCTCTTTTTTTTTCTGTTCATTAAGAAAGCAATTTTCTTAGAGCAGTGAGTTCCCTGTTGGCTCTGGCCCTACAGAGAGCTCTGCAAACCAACTAGCATGACCCCAGCAGCATTTTTCCCTTCATTAGCTAAAGCTTCCACTGGTGGGCGAAGGCTTAGAGAAGGAGACACCGTCTTGTCTTACCTGCTTCTGGAGTCCGCGTCCGATACGTGCGCCAGTTACTCCACAGTCCTCTCTCAGGATGGATTTTACAGCTGACCTCAAATTCATAGTCTGTGTGAGGCTCCAGATTGTAAAGATGGAATTTTTCACTCTTCCATCTTTCAACCTTTAATGAAGATAGAGGACATATAATGTTAAACTCGTGAGGAAACCCAGGTTGAAGGCAGGGATGGGCTGAACTGCTAATACCCAAAGGAAGCCCAGTCAGCCCAAACGTGTCTTAAAAATTAGGGGGAGAACCCTGATCTTGAGGCAGCTTTGGTAACTCAAAGAATGATGCGATGGATCACTGGGCTTGCAGTGCTTCACCTGAAAAATCCCTCATTTAACTGTGAGAAGATGATGAATTTTCTGTTTGCGTACTTACTCAACTTCAACTTACTCAACTGCAAGCCATACATTTCTTTTATGACTGAAAATAAAAGTAAAGACTTCCAATCGAATGTGCAAGCATTTGGAAATCACGTAGCTGTGAGCTCCAATGAGCAGATGTGTCCATATCCCAATAAAAGGTGGGTCAGGCATAGAGTCATGGGCTGGTTTGGGTTGGAAGGGGCCTCAAAGATCATCTAGTTCCAACCACCTCTAGAAAGAATGAAAATTATAATCCTGGGTGCTTGATTTGATTATTTTTCTTTTATTCAGAAGAGGATTACCGTGCTCCAAGTGCTCCTGGCGAGGGGCCGGTATCTCAGCCTGCAGTGCTGCGCTTCAGCTGCGCCGTGCCGAGAAAGGGTGCAGTTGGTCGCAGAAGAGTTTTCAAATTCCACTCGAAAGTCAGGAGGATGCATCTTCACTGGTGGCAGAAATGGAAAAAACAAAGAGGGCTCAGGTGTGCAGCTTGGGACGGGGAAGGGAGGTTTACACTGGATGGATGCTTTGTTTCTGAGAGATTTACAGAGAAAAGTGCTCTAAGAGCTTTCATGTCTTTCTAAAGGGCTGCAAGGCAACATGTGAGTAAACACTTACCTATGTCTAGTAACGTGAACACGAATGGCTGCGAAAAAGCACTTCCCAGCTCGTTGGAGGCAGCAACCACGAGGGTATAAGTAGAGTCAAAATTCAACTTGCTCAGAGCTAGCGAGCCAACCTTCTTATTCCCACCTTCTTCTGAAATGCATAAGTCATCCGTCCCATTCGATAGGCTGGAGTAAAAGGAAAACGCTTGGTTAATGCTCTCCTAGTCACCAAGAAAACTGAACTCCAGCTGCCTTGGGGCATGACTTGCACCCCACCCCCCCTGAAAAATGGAGTCCCCATCCCTGGAGGGATTTCAAAGCTGTGGAGATGTGGTGCTCAGGGACACAGGTCAGTGGTGGACCTGGCAGCGCTGGGTCAACGGTTGGACTTGATCTTAAAGGTTTTTCCCAACCTAAACGGTTCTACGATCCTACTCCTCTAGCTGTATTGGTAGTAAAGGTGTTAAATTGCTTTTTGGTTTTAATTGCAGACAAAGGAAATACTTCTGGATTTCTGCTGAGCTGCGGGTGTGTGAGTACGTTCCTTTAAACAGTGGAACAGTGACCTGATATTGGTTAGCTGCTGTTGCTCTGTGATTGAGCAGAGGTGCTGGTACATGGAATTTGAGGAGATGATGGATTTCGGGGTTTTTCTACCTAAGTTAGTAATTAAAAATGTAATTTATCTGCACCCTCGCGATCAGATTGCATGACTCCAGAGACAACTTTTAATTCTCAATCTGCCATTCAGCCCATTGCTTTGGGTAACTCATTTAACTTCTCTGTGTCTTTTCTTCTGCCTGAATCAGCGACGTTTGTATCACGTTGCTTCAAGCTTGCTTTTTGTATTTGGTAAAACATTTAGCAACTTCCTAGCGACCACTGCTCTATCTCTACATTACAACACTCGCAGGACTCATTATCCACATTTTCCTACCCTTCTGCACGTTAACTGTATATTCTCCTTCCACTTAAAGAGCAGCAGCAGGTTTCTACAAGCTACTGAGAAAGTTGCTGCTACTTTGGCCAACAGAAGCAGGTCAAGAAGAAGAAAGTGAAGAAGAAGAAAGCAAAGAATAGTGGTAAGAAGGTGAATACGAAGATGAAGGAGGTGAATAATAATAAGTAGAAGAAGGTGATGAAGAAGGTGGATAAGAAGAAGAAGAAGGTGAAGAAGAACAAGATGAAGAAGGTAGATAATAAGAAGGTGAAGAAGAACAAGATGAAGAAGGCGGATAATAATAATAAAGTGAAGAAGAACAAGATGAAGAAGGTGGGTAATAATAAGAAGGTGAAGAACAAGATGAAGAGGCTGAATAATAATAAGGTGAAGAAGCATGAGCCTCAAACAGCAAGGAGATGGTCAGCATGCAGCAGCTTGGAAACAAATAGAGACTAGCTCAGCAGAGGACAAAATTAATTCATTCTCCCCAGATGTTAGCTTGAAAAGAGGTTTTTAATAAGGTCTCCTGACACACCTTGATGGGCCTTTGCTCCTTTCCTGTGTGTCATATGGGTAAATCTTCAAGGAATCGTGTATAAAAATAATTTTTAAAATGATCTAAAATATGGTTATAGGTATTAAAGAACCCACGCCCCTGTGTTACTTACTGTATCACATAGGTGGTGTGGAGGTAGGTGAGCCTTCCTCTCTCCCAGGTGCAGACAGGATGTCCGTCCATCCCATGCTGGACACACGACACGTTTCGTGGCTCCTCTGGAGGGTCTTAAAGAGATATTCTCATCAGTTTCTTCCTTAGAGATGTCAAAAGGAGACATCTTAAGAAGCTATGGGTTTTTGATTGTTTTGGGGTTTTGTTTTGGGTTTTTTGGAAGAATTTATAGACAATTTAGAATGCATAGAGAATGGTTTCTTATATATTTATAGAGAATGGTTTCTTATTATAGAGAATGTTTTTTTTAAGAATTTATAGAAAATTTAGAATTATAGAGAATTGTTTCAAGTTGCAACAGGGTAGGTTTAGACTGGACATTAGGAAGAAATTCTTCACGGAAAGAGTGGTCAGACACTGGAACAGACTGCCTAGGGAGGGGGTTGAGTAGCCATTCCTGGATGTGTTTAAGTGTCGCTTAGATGTGGTGTTGGGTGAGATGGTTTAGGGGTGAACTTGTAGTGTAGGGTTAATGGTTGGACTCTGATCCCAAGGGTCTTTTCCAACCTGAACTGTTCTATGATTCTATGACAAAATATTGGAGCTAATAATTTTTGTGTGTGAAAACAGCTGAGTCTGTGCAGCTTGTTGAGACCTCTAACACTTGACCAAAGCCCAGTGCCTTTACAAGATGAATACAAGTGCTTAACAGCCCTCCAAAGTGGGCACTAAAAGCTTTACTTGAAGTAACCAACTGTTTTTCTTATTTAAAATAACAATAAAAAAAAGCAGCAGATGACTGCTGCAGCAGTATCAACTCATCAGGCTAAAAGAGAATCTAGATTTTCCTTAGAATTTTTCTTGCAAGTCCCCTGTGTCTTGGAGAGACTGATGGGTGTCAGGGGTAGAGCAGGAGAGCACGTTTGCTCTGAGTGGGCAGTTTTATCTGGCATCTCTCCATTAATGAAAAATGGAGTTGCCTGGTCACAGCCAGGAATATTTGAAATACCAAGAGCCATGGAAGGACAGCACCTTTTCTGGAAAAGGCTTCTGGTTTCTAATGGGTGTCCCAGGAAGCATTTAAGAACGAGGAGTGTTTTAATTCTCCTTACTTCCAGATTCTATATCGATTCCACAGATGAGTTTCTTCTTGTCTTCACAAACCAGTTTGCATGAAAACATGTGCTTGCCATGTATCTTGACTAGAAACCCGGTGCTTGCTGAACCGCCGTAATTGCTAATTAGTTCCGAGCTGTTAATGAACAGAGCCGTCCTGCACTGCTCGGGGTAACGCGGGACCGTAAGCTGGCAGGAGAGGGTGACACGGGTTCCTGTTTGCACGTGAGAAGCCGCGTTTGCTGTGATGTTTCCTTTGTCACAGATTTCGGCAGCGCCCTGGGGAGGTCTGCGGGCGGGTACCTTGCCTTGGCAGCAGCCTTCTGCAATGGGAAAACGAGGCTTTAATGCCGATACGTCGCTTATCCTGTGTGGATATATCCTTTATCCTGTATGGATACATCATTTAACCTGTATGAATATATCAGTTGACCTGTATGGATATATCATTTAACCTGTGATTCTGTGATATATCATTTATCCTATATGGATATTGGGGGGCTGGTTAGCTCACTCGATTAGAGCATGGTGCTGATAACACCAAGGTCGCAAGTTCGATCCCCGTTGGGTCCCCATGTGTTGCCTGATCTAGTTGAGAGGCGTCTCTGCCCATGGCAGGGAGGTTGGATTAAATGATCTCTAAGGTCCCTTCCAGCCTAGGCCATTCTAGGATTCTATGATTCTATGATATATCATTTAACTTGTATGGGTATATCATTTATCCTGTATGGAAATATCGTTTAACCTGTGCGGATATATCCTTTATCCTGTATGATTATATCACTTATCCTATATGGATATATCATTTAATCCATATGGATATATCGTTTATCCTATACAGATATATCCTTTATCCAAGGGTCTTTTCCAACCTGAACTATTCTATGATTCTATGATACATCATTTAACCTGTATGGATACGTCACTTATCCCGTATGGCACCGGCAAAGCTGCTCCTGCGCTCAGTGTTGCTTGCGGGCAGCCACCCTGCTAGGGGCAAAACAAGCCAGGGAGTGCCAGAAGATAAAGAACTATTTCTCCTTGAAAGTTCTGTGGAAGCTCGTTGCAGAGATGTTTTCTCATGTAAACCAACAGCTCTACCATGAACTAAACCCGGTAACCTGCCTGCATAACTTATTGGCAATTATTTACTATATAATATTTTGAATACCTAAATGAAACAGGGTTGCAGCACTGATTATGCATAAATATATGCCCAAGCTGCTGATGCCTGGCCATATATGATTTTATATTTGCCTCTTCTGCTGAGAACTGGGGCTGTACCCAGGGAGGACACTCAGCAGTAGCAGCGGATCAGAGTTCTTACAGAAATTACAGTATAAACCTAATCAAGCATCAATTTTTGCTCTCTCGAATGAGTATCATACCGTGCAGAAGCTGAAAAAAATCCCACGCTGATTAGCCTGAGTGCTTCTTTTAAGTTATCATTGCTATGGAGAAAAAAAATTAAAAATCTCTTACCTGCTGTAAAGTGCTCCAACAACCAGATTGCTGCTGGCACAATCCATGAGAACAGCATTTTGCTCCCTACAGAGAAAGAAATTGCTCCACAATTCTGTCCAAGTGCAAACCAACTCTTAGATTTACCCGATTAAACCCACGCTCCAGTACTGGAAGTTGTGAATACAAACGTTTCACATAAATTATTCAAGGTCAGCTCGAACTAAGCTCAGTATTTTCCCCACTCATTTTGCAATCAGCATTAATAACTGTTTCCTCTTTTACCCTTCCTCTGCAGTGAAGTGGGGGGCAGTGAAAATATCTTGGATACCTCAGAAGTGAATGCACCAACAAGCACTTTCTGTAAGTCTGGACCCGCCACAGGGACGCTGACATTTTAACAACTTGATGCCGCATTAACTAATGCAAAGTGAAACTTTAAATCCTGCCTTCTTTTCGTGCCATCTTAGACAGGGAGGCACTTCCACAGGGATGCATCACACAATAGAGCCTTTGCCATATGTATGTTAACATAAAAAAACAGTAGAAAAGTTATTTCAGGTTGTTTTTATATAGTGAGATGGGATCCATTCTGTGTTTCTGAAGCGAACCGGCATCTGAGGTTAAGGCCTAACGTTTAAGATTTGCTAAAGTGCATATTTACACCTTGCTTTATTTAAATCCAGATGTTCTTCCTCCTAAAAGGTTTAACCTTGCCACAGAGCCTCAGCTTTGCACAATGACACTTTGCTCGGTGCCTCCTGTAGCTGATTAGTAAGTGCAAAGATGAGCAATCACAGAACCCAGGGTTCTTCAAGTAAATGCTCTGCCTTCCAATAAACTGAAATTGCCCAGCAACTTCGTAAACATCCTCCAGAGAGCTGGCTTTCTGACAGCAAAGCTGCACCCAGAATGCTTTGAGTCGACAGACAAAAATAGTCGCGCTTCAAAATAGGTTTAATGAGTGGTTTGCTTAGGTAAGTGCCAGACTCTGCAGCATCGTGTGAGCGCAGCAGAGCATATAAACTGTGATCGGAGTGAAGTGTGAGAAAAGAATGAGAAGAAACCTTTAGTTTAGAGCAAAGATGCATGGGGGGGGAAAAAAGATTAAGAAGAAAAAAATCCCCACATTCCACATCAACAAGGGAAAACGGTGCATAGGTTAAAGAAAATATAAAGGATGCTGCCCTGGTGAGTACAAAGTGGAGGAAGCACAGAAGGTGTTCACGGAGTACGAGGTCATGTCTGTTGGTGTGTATTTATCTCCATGAACTCTCAGTTGAAAACACAGGCACTATAGGTTGTATATTTCGGTTGCCTAGGGATGCGCCAAAACGCATTAGCTTTTTTTTTTTTTACAGCAGCCAACTCAAGCTCTTAAATGAAGCTGTAAAGCACAAAGCCCCTGTAGTTTGCTTTTAAACAACTTTTTTTAAGCCCTTGCCCCCGCTTCTCCCTGAAAAAGCTCCGCACAAAGCAAGTGTCAGTTCTGAGGGTCTTACATGGAACCCACGGGAACAACCGACCGAACGCTGGTGCAAAGAGGAACATTTCTTACTGTTATATCTCACCCAGAAAAAAAAAAAAAGAAAAACCACACCACACTATATGTTCCCAAACTGTACCGTTGCTTACATACCACTGACATCAGTAACTGTGTTTTCAGAGAAGCGTCGCACCGCTGGAAGCTGCCCCAGCTGCTGCAGACCCCGCCAGGACACCCCGGGCAGGGGAACCGCCGCGTCGGTCAGCGACTCTTCACCAGAGCTACCAAGCTCCAGGTATTTAATAAGACCTCACCGTGTGAAGGAGAGGGACAGTGTGTTTTTCTAGGGGACAGCCCTGCAGCACTGTGCCCCCTTAAGTGTCTCCATCGTGGGGTGCAGCGAGCAGCCCAGGGCGGGCAGGGAGCATCCCCAGACAGGGAGCAGCCCAGGGCAATGAGCATCCTGAGACAGGGAGCACCCCAAGACAGGGAGCATCGTGAGGCAATAAGCTTCCCAAGGCAAGGAACATCCTGAGGAAGGCAGCATCCCAAGGCAAAGAGTATCCCAAAGCAAGGAGCACCCCGAGGCAGAGAGCATACCAAGGCAGGCAGGCAGCATCCTGAGGCAAGGAGCATCCCAAAGCAAGAAGCACCCCGAGGCAGGCAGCACCCCGAGGCAATGAGCACCCTGAAGCAGGGAGTATCCCAAGGCAAAGAGCATCCTGAGGCAAGTAGCATCCCAAGGAAAGGAGCATTCTGAGGAAGGCAGCATCCCGAGGCAAGGAGCACCCTGAGACAGGCAGCATCCCAAGGAAAGCAGCATCCCGAGGCAGGAGCTTCCCAGGGAGCCCATCCACGGGATGCTGCGTTTCCCAGCTCCCCTCTTAAGACTCCCGCAGCCCCAAAGCGAAAATCCTCCGTGTCTGTGGTGCTGTGTGTGTGCCCCTGCCCCCACTGGCCCCCCCCCCCCGCTCCCCGAGCCGGGCTTACCCCGCAGCCCCCCCGACGGCCCTGGCCCGGCCCCGCTCCCGGCGGCAGGAAAAAAAATAAAGAAAGAAATTTAAAAAAAAAAGCAGAAGAGAAGGCAGGGGCCGCAGGGCAGGGCTGGCAGCGTGTCCCTGTTCCCCCCCGCGCCTGCCCAGCCTCCGGGTTTTGGGACTGGAGAAATGATTGCACAGGGAATATTAAGGATGGAAAGGAACAGAGTGTGCGAAAAGATTACCAGAAAAAGCGTGTGAAACTCCGGGTATAACTCTCACTGTCTGCGCGGTGCCTCTTAAACTGGCAAGAGCCAGAAGTGCAGTCAGAGTAAAATAAACCCCAGCCTGCCCGGCTGGGAGAGAGGGGCTTGTCCTGAGATATAGCCACCTGGATTTCTCTCTTCTCTCTTCTCTTCCTCTTCCTCTTCTCTTCTCTCTTCCCTTCTCTTCCCTTCTCTTCCCTTCTCTTCCCTTCTCTTCCCTTCTCTTCCCTTCTCTTCCCTTCTCTTCCCTTCTCTTCCCTTCTCTTCCCTTCTCTTCCCTTCTCTTCCCTTCTCTTCCCTTCTCTTCCCTTCTCTTCCCTTCTCTTCCCTTCTCTTCCCTTCTCTTCCCTTCTCTTCCCCTCTCCCTCTTTTTCCTTCCTTTTTTTTTTCTCTCCAGCGCTCCCACAGACTAACGCCGTATTTAGAAGAGCTTTTAATGAGAAAGTCTCTTGTTACTGTTGTTCCTTCTCTTTTCCGGATGTTTATAACACAAACTTGGTTTTCCTGACAGATGTGATTAACTCTGTCTGGCATGAAAATTGTAGCAAAACTATTCTGGGGGTTGGCTTTCACATGAACAGGTGAGAGGAAGGACAAATCTGGCAGCCTCCAAGAGTCCAGAGTTTTGTACCTCCAGTCCACTTCGTCTCTCTTCCAAAGCCCAGCCTAACATTAGTGTTTCTTTCCAGAGAGCTGACAAGGTTCATTTAGTATCACGAGTGAACAGTGTGAGTCCCCTGCAAAACTCCAAATATCAACAGTTTCTTTTTAAGTAGGTATCTTGTTTCCCTTCTGTCTTCTTCTAGCTCACACTACATCTTCACTTTTCGCAGTCATGCTTCCAGCGCAGACTCTGCAAAGCCACGGTTTGTGTAAATTAGACCAAGGAGCCATTAGAAGTTAATGTGGAACCTTATCCTGGGTTGGCCTCGCCCATCACTAACCTTCACTGCCTGTGTTTACCTCTCTTCCTTGGAAAAAATATGGCAGCAGCCACTACATGACGTACTCAGCCGGCGTTAGCAGACCTTGAGTAGCATTTTACTCATCAATGAGAGACTGAAGGGCAGGGTGCCCATGGGGCGGCCCAAGTGATGGGGAGTTTTGCATCCTGGCGACAAGGGGCTAAACCGAAAACCACCAACACCCACTTCCATAAAATGCAGTTGCTTCCTTTGTGCTCTTCGCTTATTTTTCAGCACCAAAGGCTGCTTTTTTTCTCACATAATTCTCTCGCTTCACCGTTTTGTGCTAAGCACAAAGCTCTGGGAGAAAGCGCGCGGTACTTACGAATTGGCGAGCGAGCGGCACATTCCCATGGGTGTCTCGACAGAGCCTCTGCCCCGGGCTCGGCCACAACAGAAGATCCGAAACGTGAGGTCCTGCTGGGGATGGAGCGGCCAAGGCTGCTGTGCCAACCTCTGCTCTCCACCGAGCAGGGGATGATGTCAAGGAAAGTACGGAGTCATCGCTGCCCTGAGAGGAGGGGGTGTCTGCCGGTCTGAAAAACACAGCGCGGGAAAGCACCAGCAGCAGTTGACTGAGGAGCATGTGATGCTGGGTGGTGGCGGTGGCCACCTCCTGAGGAGCGCTTGTGGCGAAGCCGAGAGAGCTGCACTGGAGGAGGGCAGAGAAAGAGGCAGTCTGTGGTTGCAGTGTGGTCCCGTACGCCTCAGGAGAAGATGCGCCGCCTGAGATCCACACCAGCCTGCTGCAAGCAGAAGATAACACCGTTCCAGTAGCTGGTTTTCACGGCGTGAAGCCGATACGATCAACTGAGCATATGCCAAAGCACAGGTGTAAATGCAAGACCTGAGGTAGCTCGTTGAGCGTGCACCTTGCTACCTTGGGTGGAGCTGTGCTTGATGATCTATTATAGGCTGGACTTGATGATCTATAGGCTGTACTTGATGATCTCAGAGACCTTTTCCAGCCTCAACAATTCTGTGACTCTGTGAGCTCACTTCCAGGAGGAGGGTTACAAACTGTGTCCTTGGAGACCTTCGCTGCCCGCAGAAGATGATGGTGTTCACAGCAAGGGAGGAGGGAGCCGTCCCTCACCCGTGGGGCATGAGGTCCAGGTGTGAGCTCACCTCATTTTTGCAGAGCTTCCAGTGGTGGAAGGAATGTCTGTTGGCAAATGTCCTCGAGGTACTCAGGTCAAGACACTTTCTGCTTCAGCCCACCCTCACAACATGACGAATGCTGGAGTAAGGAAAAAGAGTAAAGAATCTGGACTTTCCTTATAGATAGTGAAAGTAAAGGGGATGTAAATGATGTAACCAAATTTGAATATTGTAATTTGAATATTGACTATTGTAAAAATTCAAGCTCGGCTTCTGGAAGGGACGGACAAAATCATTTATCTGGGATCAAAAGTGCACATGAAAGAAGACTTCTAAAGGAAACCAATCCCAAACAGAAGAGCAGGAATGGCTCATTCAGCTGTTGTGTCCACGGGCTTTGTAAGAAGAAATAAAAAAAACCACTATCTAAAAATATAACAAGTTTCAAATGGTGCAAAGCCATCTCCTTTCCAACTATTTTTATAGAATCATAGAACATTGTGGGTTGGAAGAGACCTTGAAGCTGATCTTGTTCCAACCCCCTGCCCTGGGCAGGGACCCCTCCCACCAGAGCAGGTTGCTCCAAGCCCCGTCCAACTCGGCCTTGGGCACTGCCAGGGATGATGCATCCACAACTTTTCCTCTTCTTCACTGAGGGTCTTACCACCCTCACAGTGAAGAATTTCTTCCTGATATCTAACTTAAATCTGCCCTCCCTCAGTTTGAAACAGTTACCCCTTGTCCTGTCCTTACACTCCTTGACAAAGAGCCCCTCCTCATCATCCCTGCAGCCCCTTCAGGCACTGGGAGGCCATGCTAAGATCTCTTCAGAGCCTTCTCCAGCCCAGCTCTCAGCCTGTCCCCATAAGGTATGTTCTCCAACCCTCTGAGCATCTTCATCGCCTCCTCTGGACTCACTCCAACAGGTCTTTCTTGTGCTGAGGACCCCAGAGCTGAATGCACTTCTCTAGGTGGGGTCTGATTTTAATGACAATCAAAGCTAGAACTGGTGAGGGAACAAGGCTGGAGCCCAGTCAGAAAAAAAAAGGCAAGCGCTAATGTTAAAAATATTACTGAAGGAAACGGAATTCAAACTCACAAGTGAAATCAGCAGGTGCAACCCTTACACTCTCTAGTTTTGTCAGGCTGTAGGTCTGGAAATAACCTTGAGAAAGCAGACTTCTGAAGGAATGGTGGTGAGTCACCAATGTCAAAACGATGAGAGCGACAGAGCACTGGGAGTTAATTTTGAGTGCTTAAAACCCCACGCAAGACTGTGTGAGGATATCCAAACCCCCTGCTCTGGTTGTCCTCGGTGGGCAGTCCGTCAGGAGCAGTGTTAGTTTAGTTTATGTGTTTCCTTGGTAATGTTCTCTGGAGATCTTGGTTTTACCAAGTTGCCTGGTCCAGCTTAGGAAGAGCTCCTGTGGTGGTGTTGGCATCCCTGCTCTTTGAAAGGTGTGTCATGATATTTCATCTGCAGTTTATCTTCAACATGATGTCATTTTCCTGTGTCAGCAAAGTGATTATTTAAAAAAAAATATTAATTCTGCCTGCTTGAAGGCCTCAGAAGTTCATAGGCTGCTTTCAGACTGGCATCTCTTACCCCTCTAGGTGGGTCACTCCTTCCAGCCTGCTCTTTTTTCCTTATTTTTAATTTATCTGAATATCTGTTTGCTTCTTGATGGTTTTGGTCATGAGGTTCCAGAAGAAAGCGCCATTTCTAGATCAGGTTGCCCCAGGCACCACACAGGCAAGGTCGCAGAGCAACGCTGCACTAAAGGAGAGGTCTCTGGTCCCTGGCTCACCAATGTGAGCATTGCTTTGGTCTAACTGGCAAAACTGCAGCCACATTTTGTCGCAATTTCATATTTAGTCCGTGGGGTTTTTTGCCAACTCTCCATCACGGGTCACTCTCCCTATGGACTGGAGAAGGTTGATGATTCTTTGGTGCTGAGCTTCAGCTGCTGATTTCAACAGCTGGTGGCCAGGCTGAAGAAGAACCTTCTCAAGAGCAGGGCCACCATGAAGTGCTGAGGACAGGGACTTCTGGAACAGCCAGAGCCAACACCACCGACACGGGGCACACCAGCCCTCGGTGGTCACCAACCCAGCACCAAAACCGTCACAGAACTTGAGGAGGTAACACCAACACGCCCTCCCAGAGAATCATGTGCGAGGCACAGCATCCACCATGAGAAGTTAAGAATCGTGGGGTTTTCTAATGTTCCTTCAGCAAGATTGAATCCTCTCCGTTAAGGAAGGGCACCAAAGGTTTGGTGAGCAGCAATCCCAAAACATCCTTTCACAGAGCACTTCCACACTTTGTTTCCTATTTGTTGTGTCCAAAGCTTGCTTTGATCCGCTGTCCAGGTCCTGCTCCTGCTGTTTCACAGGTGATTTTCCGACAGGATTCAAGGCTGTGAAGCCACCGCCGGCCCTGGCACAAACCACAACTTCGTTTCTCGCCGCCTCTTCTGCCCAACGCCGGCTCAGCTCCGGTCGCCGCTGCCGTGCTCAGCTCTTCTGCCCTGCAAACAGCTCCTAGCCCTCCTTGCCAAAGAAATAACCCCTCGTGAAGGCTAGGGACTGTAAGAATGTACCACAAGGCATCATTTTTCATGAGTATTCCTGGTTCTCTTTTGTGGCCATTTAATCCGCTGTCGCTTTTCTGCTGCCGACCCAGATTTTTATCGCAAGCGTCGGTCACGCTGTGGACTTTGATCCCTTGTCTCTGCCTTCAGAAATCCCCAGAGGTCAGGCTTGGCACAACGTTCAAGTTTTTAATCCCATTTTAGCCTCCATAGACATGCTTATCTGCCACTAAACCTCTTGCACCATTTACTGACAACCAAAGGTTTCAGCGTGGATTGGACTGGCAAACGCGTACGCAGAGCAAACGCGAGGTTAAGCAGAAGATGATCAGGAAATATTTCTATTATCTTCATACTCTTGTACTGTTCCCGTTACCAAATGCTTTCAGATTTTAGATCCTGAGGCTTTACAGAGGTAGTAATTGCTGCGGCTCAGACTCTGTGGGTAAGAAACGGAGGCAAAGTGACGTGGTGAAGGTCACGCAGCCAGTTGGTGACTGAGATGAGACTAAACCCCAGCTCTCCTGTGCTTCAAACACTAAACCAGAACGAATGCTGTGTCCTCTTGCAGAAAGCCTGGTTAATGGTGGCAAAGCAGCAGTGTAAATGCTTTTAAAGCTGCAGCTATCGATGCATATTTAATGTGTAATTTAGGAGGTGGTAAGCTTATTTTTTTTTCTTCATTATGCTTTTAATTTGATTGATTTTCAAGCATACTTTTAGAGGAAGGGTGGCAAATGAGTCCCAGAGAGAGCACATCTCTGGCTGATCTGCACCACGAGACCACAACCTCACACCTGATACACCCTGAGCCGATGCCACGGAACGAAGATAAGAGCCTGTGGCGGACGGCTCTGCTCTTCTCTAAGCCTGCCAAAGCTTTGAAGAGACTACTCCCCATTTCTTGTTTCTTTTTAATTTGTTCTCTCCTCCCACTTAGATCAAAAGATCCTTTTTACTGAGGGTAGACCCGTGAATGTGAATGAGACACAGCCCCAAGGTGCGTCTCTGTGGGTCACAAGCTTTGGTGTTTAATTACGTGACACTTAGATGAGCGGGGTGCTGCTGGCCTGCACTGATGAGCTGTGGGGTTTTTCTCACTGACCAGCTCTTCCCCAGGCTGGTGAGGGATGTCTCTGCTGGCCTCCGGCTGTCTCTGTTAGGGGGACAGTGACACTGAGCTCAAGGGACATGGGGTCACCACACCTTAATCATAGAATCACGGAATCATAGAATCGTAGAATCATAGAATCCCAGACTGGTTTGGGATGGAAAGAACCTTCAAGACCACCCCGTTCCAACCCCCTGTCCTGGGCAGGGACCCCTCCCACCAGAGCAGGTTGCTCCAAGCCCCGTCCAGCCTGGCCTTGGGCACTGCCAAGGATGAGGCATCCACAGCTTCTCTGGGCAACCTCTGCCAGGCTCTCACCACCCTCACAGTGAAGAATTTCTTCCTATGATCTAGTCTAACCCTTCTCTATTTCACTTTACATCAAGGGACACAGTGCCACCACTTCTGCACACTGAAGAAGCCTGCCTTGTGCAAAACATCCCCCCTGCAACTCCAGGAGGAGCCGCTTTCTCTGTGTTACTCATTCAGCATGAAAAGAAAATGTCTGTGGGTAGGGACATTACTCAGCATATACAGCCTTGGTGTGCCTCCAAGGCATATAGCCTCACACTGCAAGGAAGCTCAGCAACTCATGAAACCCACTGCCAACCTGATAAATAACCTGTGGAAATCGCCAGCACAAGGAATGGGTGCCAAGAGCATGACCAAACTTAGGAAAAGGTGTAGAAAATCCTAAGATCAAGGATTAGAGGGTGTATATATATACACACATATACATATATATTTGAAGGAAGGAGAATAAAATGACATCAGGATTTGATTCAAAACCCTGGGCCATCCGTATATTCAAGGGTTGCCCACGTGAGGATCTCATCGCTGGGCTTGCACACGCACAGCTCGGTCCCCGTCACCCAGAACGTCGGTTGACATCCCTGAACACCACATGTGGGGGAGAGAAGGTGGGATGCAAAGGGCTTCCCAAGGGCCAAGACAAACTGCAGAGTGAACAGCAAGTCTTACGAGTAAAAATCCAGAACCCAGGACATGACGGAGCACCTGGGCTGTTGTCAGAATTGCTGCTTTCTTCACTCAGCAGTTGATTTTCTCACTGATGCATTCATTGCCAGAGGTGAGCATTGTGGGGATCTGGTTCCAGAGCAAGCCTGCTCTTTTAAAGCATTGGTAGATACAAACACTGTCCAAATGGGTTAGAAGGGAGGGAAAGGGTACGTTAAAATAGAAGAGTTCCTTGGGGAAAAAAAAGGAAAAAAAAAAAGGCATATTTATTTCTGCCCTTCTCTTTCCATTCTCTCCATATTTACCAGATGCACCCATGCAAAGGAGAAATATCTCCTTTGTCCCCTAAGGCATGAGAACACGTGGCCGGTGAGTGTGTATTTGCAGGAATGAGTTAGCAGGGCTGGAAATTCAACCAGCAGCTACCTGAAACGTGAAACCAGACTTTCTGACAAGACGAGCATTTCCAGCCCCAGGGTTTGGTTGTTCAGGCGATACAGGCAGTGCAAGTCTCAGGATGTGGATACTGAAAAAAAAAGCATTTAAAAAAAAAAATACCTTCCCCATCTCACACCAGGGCTGCTGACAGCTTGTGGCTGTTCTAGTACAATTTCCTTCCTGCACAGAGGGCGATCACTAATTTTAGACTCGCTTACATGTATAAGTCACATTTCTGGCTTGGCAACAGCCTGCTGCTTCTGAAAAAGAATCTTACCCTGTCTTGCCAGGTAACTACTGCTCTGTACATCGGAGAGGAGCATCTCTTAGGTTGTTGAAAGGAACCAGTGTTTGCAGGTATCCAAGAGTAAACAACAAAAAATGATCCCTTTGTACAAAAACTGAAAGAAATGTTATAATCTCCAGGTTTAGCAGTTCTAATGCAAAAAGTGATTTTCTAATAATAAAGCGGGTAATTCGAGATAGGAGATTATGCAGAGGTTAGTATTTACGCTGCCTTTGTGACTTTTAAGCCCTAATAAAAATTTGTCAGGCTTTGCTCTTACTATTTGTCAGATTTGGGGTTGGTAACGCCCAGTCAGACAATGCTTTGCCTGTCCAGTAACCAATTTGGAGAGATTTTAAATCAGCCTGGCAGATGATGACACCTTGTTCTCTATGTGATTTTTTATTTATTGTTGAATGGGAAGGAAAACGCAGTTGGGTTTTTCTGTCACACAGCCGGTATTTCATGTTCTTGGTACACACGTATGCTGGGTGAGATATAAATCCTCCTCAGTGTAGTGTCTCGTCGTGGGGAGTGATCCCAAGATATTTTCCACACTTCTGCCAGAGGGATTGTTTTATCCAGCTTAACTGCAGCCAGCTCCAGGGATGGAATGCTCCGAGCTTTTAACCAGAGAATAATTTTGAATAGTAGTTGAAGCGTATTGCATCCTGCAAAACTCACCTGCTCTGTTTTTTCGATTCTTATGGGGATCCAAGTTTGATGTTTTTCCTGCTGGTGACAATAGGAGGTAAGTTTGCAGCTGTGATTGGCTGATTGAAGCGTTCCAGGCAGCCACGAGAATTTGTAATGGATTGAGAGGGCAAATTCCCGATTTGGAGTTTTGCCCCAGTTCTGCCAGCTGCAGTCTCAAAGGCCGGTGTGTGCCGTGGCCGTCGCTTCGGGTGGCTGTGGTTTTTTAAAATCACAACTACAATTTCTCTCAAAACAACCTCCCGATGCTTTGCGGGAAGCAGGTGTTTATATCCACCGACTCCTCGTTCATGGCTCTCAGGCAGGACACCAGCTCATCGGGGACCAGCGTTTGCTCTTGAGCATCACCGGCCAACCTGTGCCCCCACTGGTTCTCCAGGAGGGACCCGTGTCCCGCCTGGGCTGAGCTGAACGCGCGGTTCTGCCCGCTCTGGCTGTTGTTTAAGATGAGGTTGATCTTCTCCAGCAGACAGACGTGGTGGTCTCCCACCTCCCCGTCCCACAGGTGAGGAACGGGGCTCCTGTAGTCACTGAAGAAGACGTCGGTCTCCGGTTCTGGGAGGGGCACGGGGGGCTGGGTTTGGTAAAAGTTGGCAGCCACGTATCCCAGCGGGCTCCCGTCGGACACCTGAGGTTTGTAGCCACTGATCTGCTGAGGGGAGGTGATGCTGGTGGGCACCGGGCACTCCTCAGCCTCGGGGACCTCTCTGCTGGGCTTCCTTCTGGTGGCCATGTTCTTGTACTCCCTGTGCACCAGCACCTCCTCGATTTCCGTAACTGTGGGGTCGCTGGTGTCCAAGAACTGCTCATGGAAACTCATGAAATCACTCTTTTCCTGGAAAAAAAAAAGAAAAGATGAGCATAGTAACAAACTGGCAAATTTTACCAACAGGAGAGCTGTTGTTGGAGCATCCCAAGGAAGCAAGGGGGGCAATGACTGGTCTGCACCTCCTCTTGTTTCCCACCTCTTCCATCCAGTCCCCCCGCTGTGAAAGAAACTGTAAAGGTGATGGGAGAAGGAAGCGGCTCTGCCTGTCACCACGCTTCCCCACGCGCTGCAAGGGCAGCTTGAGTTAACCCTGGCCACTGAAAAAAGAGTATATTGAAGCAAGGTTTAAAAGCCTCAGCTAAGCTGGGCTCCTGTGCTCCTTGCAAATGGCTGGGAAATAACTCCTCATCAGTTCCTGGTCCCTTAGAGCTTAATCTTCTCGTCTGTGTTTCTCAGAGCTCTGGAGCAATCTTTAATCTAAGGGGGGACAAGAGAAAGCAAGCTGGGAGGTAACGGTGCAATTACCTGCAGAGATTTCACCACATTGCTGTTTTCCATGTGGGGAAAGTCTTCAAACAGCCATTTGGGCAAGAGCGACAGGACGGTGGCATTAATTCTTCACCAAAAAGAAAAAAAAAAATTGAAACCCAAAATGTTAGTCCGTTTTATTAGTGGCTTCTTCATCATGCATGTCCCCTGGCAGGAGGGCCACACAGAGCTCAACTACTCTCAATACATCCCTTACGTAAAGCTCGTCTCTAGGTGAAAATGTTACTAAACTGGGATGGAGGGAGAACCAAGCTATTCACCAGAGGAGACACGTTGGAGCCTGGACTCCAGGACACCCTTATTCCAGTTAAGCCAGGATGGTTTTTAACTTTTTTTGGTTGGTCTCAGCCTTTACTGTAGAACACACAAATGTCATTCCATACAGCAATCTGATTAATGAGTGAGGTTGCCTCCAGTAAGAATAGGCTGCCGTGAAAAGGACTGGTTTCCGCTGGTAATTTTAAAATATTCTGGAAGAAAAGAATGAGTTGGAAATGAAGTGGGGAAAAAAAAATATGTGTGGCGGGAAAAGATGTGGAGGAAAAAGTAATACCTTTTTCTGGTTGATTTTTTAAGCATCAGAATTACAAAAATAATTGATAGCATGACCACGCTGATGCCCAGTCCCAAGAAAACTCCAATGTCATCATCTGAAAAAGGATAGAGAGGAAAAAGGTCTAAAAAGATGCTGCTCCACCACTCCATCTGCCAGGACACGCGTTGATGTAAAGGGCAGATCTTTGCTAAAACAGCCTTCAGCGTTTCACTTGCCCTTTTGCTCCTCAGTGACCGAAGTGAAGCCATAAGAAAAGCAAAACCAAACAAGCTGTCCCTCAAAAAAAAAAAATCTAAACAGGAATGAAAAGCCTCTGTTAAAAATGAATTCCAGTCACCATGGAAAAGTCATGCTGGCTCATTGAAGGCATCAACATACACCGCTGGAAACCTTGAGTGGGATGTCGAATGGCACGCAGAAGCTACGGCTCTACTACAGGTACAACGCTGTCCTCAGCACTCTGTGGACCATCAAGATGGTCACTGCGTCCCCAACTGCCCAAGACAAACCTCTGCCAGGCTGGGGGAGAGGGGTCAAGTATGCCAGAGTGAGAATGATCCTAGCCCCAGCGAGCAGGACGTTACCATGACCGGACCATCGCTGTGACCACAGCATGGACGTGACCACAACATCACCGTGACCAGATGGTTGCTGTGACCAGAGCTTGGCTGTGCCCAGAGCATGGCCAAGACCAAAGCATCACCATGATGACAGCAAGGACATGACCAGAGTACCTTGGGCACCTGAACCCCTTCGCCTTGCCGGGGGGCCTTCAGCCGAGTAATTTGGAGAAGTGTGGTCACTGTGTTCAACCACTTCCTACTCAGCCTGACCTTCCAGAAACGCTGAAGTGAGTTCTTCAGCTTGTGTTGGTTTTGCTTTCGGTTTAAGGTACTGCTGCAGATCGTAGCGGAACCATCACCAGACGATGTGCAAACCAGAGCACAACCAGAGACAGAAAAGTAGATGGGAAACGCTTACCCGAGTCTCTGGTTCTAACCACAAGGCTGCAACATGGCTCTTGTGCTGCGTATTAATATTATTTTGTATTTTCCTTGTTTTCTTATCTCCTACTTCCTGTAGTGTACGTTAAATTCTAAGTCCCAGGAGAAAGCAAAACAGGAGGCATGCATTGCTCTCTTCACCTATGAGAACACTTCAGCGTTTCCTGCTACGTGGTTCGTGTCAGTCAAGTGAAAAGTTGCTTTCCTGGCCCTGACCTCTACAAAATGTAAAGGAGCTTTCGCTTCCCCACCAGCAGATGCTGCAGGTGCTGCTCGGGCTAAAAATTCCAATTCTCGTCAGGGAAAAAGTCTGGCTCACCAAGTCTGAGCTACTTACCACGGGATATCTCGCTGTAGATGCTGCCCAGGAGCTGCTCCTCTGAAGGGACTTAAGCAAAGAGAGGAAGAAACCTGTCCGTAACTTCAGTTAGAGACACAGAAGCTACGGCTTATTTTTATTTTATTAATATTATCTAGAAAAAGACATAATGGTACAACAAGAAAAATAAAGCCCCCCCAATGTAATTAGCTCCTCCAGCTCTGGCTGGACTCTACGCAATCTCCTGTTTCTCAGGGATTTTTTCGAGTTTCCTGAGTGCGTGGGTTTGGGGGAGGCAAGTCATTCTGCAGGCTGGGAGTTCAGCCGTTTTAAGGGGGGGGGTTGGGTGTCTCTGGCACAGCGAACTTGTATAATTTAAAAAAAAATAAAATTAATATGATTACAGTAATGCTTTGCTGACACCAGACGGGCTCAACCTGAATAAGGAAGATGAACTTAATTGCTAGTGCAAAGGTGAGAGCATCCTCTCTTTGACACCCAGCTCTGCAGACGCAGACCTGCTGCCGAGGTTTAAGCCCACTTGAGGATCTGGACCCTGGAAATTCTTGTCACCAGAGCTGGAGACCAACCCACAGCCGAAGGCTGTCAGTGTGTCCTTGAGGGTAACACCTAACAGTCAGGGATGAGCCCATCAGGAATATTTGTTGGGAAAAAAAGAAAAGAAAAATTAATAACCCTCTTTCTCCAAGCCACAAGGGTTGCTAACCAGAAGCTGGCTTGTCATAGGGAAAGTATTTGAGAAGCTTCAAACAACCCAAACAACTTGTAAAACTGCGTCACAGCCTGAAGTCAGGGCACCGAGGGCATTAACAGGTGTTAATGGCCCTGACCAGCCTCACCTGGGGCATCCACCCACCCCTGCCCAGGGGCTCTATTTAAGCTCGGCCCTGGGCCCTCAGATCCTACCTGGGCTATGCTGGAGGAGCTCTGGAAATCCAAACCCTGAGTCAACTTTGTGACTAGACCCCCAGCTCTTGCTTGTCTCCATGGACCTGGCATTGCTAGATCAGTGGTTGGGCTCGGTGATCTCAAAGGTCTTTTCCACCCTAAGTGATTCTCTGACCTGCCCAGCCACTACGGGACGCTGCGTGCAGCGTCCCTAAATGCAGAAGTTTTGGTTGTGGAGCAGGTGTGGTGTTGCTGGGAGGTGTCCTCAGTGCTCTGCTGGGATTATCCTGATTCACCTGAGTGAGAACCAGCAGCAGGATGGAACAGCTCGAGGAGCTCCATATGCCCAGCTCTCCAGGACAAGCAAAGTTGGCTATCACAGTGCTGGAGATGACAACAGTCCTTATTTTCCTTTGGAAATTGGCCCAGGCTCTTACCTAAAACCATTTCCAGAAGAAAATCCGGCCTGCTTCCCCCTTCAGGTAAGCCAGGACAGGCTGCAGCTTGGCTGGTAAACGTTGTTTTCTATATTTTGGTTTCTTTCTAACATTTTTATCATTAAGTGCGTAAAGCATCTCTTTTCTACTGTGAAAAGGGAGACTGACTCCCTTGGTGTGCCATGTGGAGAGTTTTATATCTTCTTTCTAAACCTAAGTAACTCTACAAAACTGACGGATTGTGAGAACATCAAGAATGAAACAAGCTGAGCTCTCCATTTCGATGAGCAACAGCTTCTCCACCCAGCTGGGCTTACCTTGGCCAGAGCTTGGCTTGCTGACCCCATCGGCATAGACTGCGTACACCGACACGTTGATGCGATCTCTTGCTGCTACGCCTTCTGGAAAGAATGGAGTTTTGCCTTTCAAATAGATTTGTAAGCTGCTGTGAAAGCTCTAGGCTTGTTATTGAGTGGTGGAATTAGATGAGGGTGTGTGGGGGTCCCCAGTGCTGAGCCCTGGGAAAGCCCCTGCATTTGCTGTTCCTAAAAATACCCATGGAGGAGGAAAAGCCTGGTCAGATAATTGCCTAGGGAGTACCTGAAACCCAACAAACACCAGAATTCATGTGGGAAGTGGGAACAGGGTTGGATGGATCCTGAGATATTCGTGCTGCTGGGCTGAGGCTGTTCTGGGTAAGGACCTACAGGCTCATCCCTCCGGGCACGGTGGGGAGGAGAGGAACTGAAGCCACAGCCTTGGTGGCTCAAGGGTTGTACCTTCTGCCTCTGCATCCTTTGGGCAGCTCCTGTGCTTGGAGAAGCCTCCACGGGTCTAGCGTGGCTTCCTTGTTTGGCACTTCATCCTCTTTCCCTGTGACATCCACCCGGGGGACCGAGTCCCTGCCCTCGTGTCTCCTATCGACCCCTTCATGGTGTCACTCGCCAAAAACGAGTGGACAGGGGCTCAATTTTGAAATAAACGTCACCTTCATAATAGATCTTGGCTTCCTAATATCCTGAGGGACCTCACCAAAGAGCCAAAGACCTCCTGGAATGCCTCACCTTGGAGGTACGTGTGTGTTTCCTGGTGTGGGACTTTCTTCCAAAAATACTGCTCCTCCCGGACGTAGGGGCTGGTGGAAGCCCACTCCACCACAAACCAGAGCGGGGACCTCCCGCTGCGCTGGGGACGCTGCCAGGCCACCAAGACCCCGCTCCCGTTCTCGGGTTTGACCTGCACGGCCGCCGGCGCTGGGAACTCTGCGGAGACAAACGGCAAACGCCAACCCCGGCTTCAGTGAGCGGAAGGGTCAGCCGAGCCGAGTCAGAAGGGGTTTAAGGACTGAAGAGGGAACCAGAAATTCTAGAAGGTGGTGGGTTTATATAAAATATATAAACCACATTTTTATCGTGTATTTTAAAGATACATTTTATATATTTATTTTTAAATATACTGATGTTTTAAAATTTTTTTTATATTTTAGACTGTAATATTTTAGACTGTAATATTTTAGACTGTAATATTTTAGACTGTAATATTTTAGACTGTAATATTTTAGACTGTAATATTTTAGACTATAATATTTTAGACTATAATATTTTAGACTATAATATTTTAGACTATAATATTTTAGATATTCACAGATCATAGAATCATGTAATAGTTTGGGTTGGGACAGATCTTCAAGACCATCTTGTTCCAACCCCCTGCCCTGGGCAGGGCCACCTCCCACCAGAGCAGGTTGCTCCAAGCTCCATTTAACCCAGGCTTCAACACTTTCAGGGAGGGAGAATATATATATATATAAAAAATATATATATATTAAATACATAAATATATAAAAACATATATAAAATATAAAAAGTATACATAATATGCAAATTATATGCATATAATATATCTATAAATTATATACATATAAAATATGAGAAATATGTCAATTAAGTATATGTTCTGTACAGACATATATATAGATATATATAAAATTATGTATTTTTTTATATAAATCTGCTCACACACAGGCATCACAAAAGCACACCTTCAGTCTTGTTGTGTCTCGCCTGACACGCTTCACCTGTCACTTCTTACAAGAAAGACGGGCGATTCTGTTAAGTGTGAGAGATTAGAGAATTTTTTCCACCTTATTTCTCTTCGGTTTCTTCTTAGTCATCTATTTGTGCTCCGTTTGAACGGGACTTTCCCCTCCCATCACTCACCAAAAGAGACGGTTTTTTCCAAAAATAGGAAAGCGTGGCTGTGAGGAAAACCACAACCTGTGACACAGGGAATCTAAGGTGGCCCAGAAAGGATTTTTTTAAAAAAGTTATTACTATTTTTATTATTCTTTTTTTTAATCCTATCTCTGTTTGCCAGGATGCAGCTCACAGCCAGGGCCCTTTATTTTTATATGGTTTTAAAAATATTTTTATATTTTTATTTTTTATATTTTAAAATGTTTTTAATTTTTAAATATTTTTAAATTTTAAATATTTTTATCTTTTTAATTTTTATTTATTATATATTTTAAAATTTACACTTTTTATATTTTCATATTTTTATTTTTATATTTTTATTTTTATATTTTTAAATTTTTACTTTCTTTTTAAAATTTTTTATTATTTTCCATTTTTGTTGTTTATGTTTATTCCTCTTTCTCTGTTCGTCAGCACCCAGCTCACAGCTGGAGCCAGATTTTTACTATTTTTTTTTTATTATTATTATTATTATTCCTCTTTCCCTGTTTGTCAGGACCCAGCAGGAGCTATCCTGGGGAGCCGAGGAGCACACCGGCCGCGCGGTGCAGCCTCACCAGCCAAGGCAGGCAGGACTTCTTTATTTTTAAGCTTTTAAGCTTTATTTTTAAGCTCGTTTCTGCACCCTTCAGGGCCCGGGGCTGAGCCAGGCGGCTGTGGAGCATCTCCAGGAGGTGCTCACCTCGTCTGGAGGACCTTGTGCTCCCTGGGCAGAGCCCACCCCGAGATTTCCCCTTGCTTTAAAGCCAATGTAGCATTTTTCTCTTTGCAACTAAAAGCCGATGGGGTTTGTGCGACATCCTACCTTCCTGGCCGCCGGCATCCCGGCCCAGGGCGATGCTGGCGGGGCTGGAAGTCCCCTTGGAGTTGTGCGCGGTGACGTGGAGGACACGAGTCCCCGGGGGCACCAGGAGGCTGGGTGCCGTGCCGCTGGTGTTGCAGAGGAGCAGCTTTCCCCCGGCACTCTCGGCAACCACGACGTAGCCCAGGATCCTCCCACGGGCATCCCGGGGTGGCAGAGGCTGCAGATGGTGGGACAGATTAATCGGGACAGGGTCCCCTCAGATGTCCCCTTGGCTGAGCAGGTGGATTATGCAAGCATGGAGAGATTTTACCCCCAAGGACATGTTGGGGGCTCCTCTTCCCTCCCATTCCTTTGGTCAAGGGGCTCTTTGGCATTGCCTTCCACTGCCAAGAGGAAGACCAGTGGTTCTCTGGCACTTCCCAGCTCTTTGGGAAGGATGGGATGTCTTGACTGTGGGTTAGATAACGTTTGTGGTGGCTCAGGTACTTGGGGCTGGGCTTGTTGACCTTGAACGGCCCCTTTCATCCCAACACATCCTGTGATTCCAGACTACTTAGCATCATACAATCGTTTAAACTGGAAAAGGTCGAGTCTGACCATTAACCCAGGACTGCGTGTGGCTGATGAACTTTGGCTAATTTTTTTTTTGTTTGTCTAGAACAAATGAAGACTCTTCTCTGTTTTCCCTCTGCTCTTACACCAGTCAAGTACAGTCTGAACCTTTGGTACAGCTGGACTGGTCTTTATCAGCTGAGAATAGATTTCTTTGCCTCCTCGCTAGCTAGGTAGGACCAGGTGGAATGAAGAGCAGAGGGGTTTCCCTGGCTAGAGTTTTCCTTCATATCATAGAACAGTTTGGAAGGGACCTTTCAAAGTCATTTAGTCCAACCCCCCTGCAGTGAACAAGGACATCTGCAACTAGATCAGGTTGCTCAGAGTCACGTCCAACCTGACCTTGCATGTTTCTAGGTATGGGGCTTCCACCACCTCTCTGGGCAACCTGTGCTGGCATTTTACCACCCTCATCATAAAAAAAAAACAAAACGTCACACTCTGCTGTGAATTGTGCCCTGGGCTCATTAGCTGGGGGCAAAAAGTCCCAGAAGCCCAGGCTGCCCTCACTCAACACTTGCACAGCCAGAAGGAAGATGAAGAGCCACACACTAAGACCTGGCAACCCCGACCTTCAGTTGCAGAAGACCAGAGTCCCAGTTTCAGCAAATCAAGCACCCTCCAAGAAGCTCAGCTCAAAGCCAGCCCTGCCCACAGGCGTGTAGGGAGGAGCAGAACATGCGTCACTTTCGTGGGAGCTGCCAAGAAAGGCTTTACCTTGATCAAGATCGTCACCTCGTGGCTGCCGTTCGGGAACATCGGGCCCAGGCGCCGCCAGATGTCGGGTGCTGTGGCAGGGGCTGTGGGAGGAAGAGTGGGACCCCGGTGTCAGCGCTTGAAAGGGAACCCCCGGGGGTCCCACCCACGGGAAGCCTCAGGGTAAGTAACCAGGATGCAAGGTGGGGGAAGCGGAACCAAGATGACAATATTTGTGGCTGGTGGGACACCTCGGCTGATGTGGTTTTCCCACCTCGTGCACGCCGTGCGCGTGCTATGGACATGCTATGTACATGTCACGTGTGTTGCTGGCTTCCAGAGCTTGGGCTGGGTCATCATAGAATCTAAGGTCCCTTCCAACCTGAACTACTCTTGAAGACCACCCCATTCCAACCCCTGCCCTGGGCAGAGACCCCTCCCACCAGAGCAGGTTGCTCCAAGCCCCGTCCAACCTGGCCTTGGGCACTGCCAGGGAGGGGACATCCACAGCTCCTCTGGGCAACCTGGGCCAGGGTCTCACCATCCTCACAGAAAAGAATTTCTTCCTAATATCTAATATAAATCCCCCTCTTTCAGCTTGAAACCATTACCCCTTGTCCTGTCCCTGCACCCCCTGGTCAGGAGTCCCTCCCCAGCTTCCCTGCAGCCCCTTCAGGCACGGGGAGGCTACTCCAAGGTCTCCCTTCAGGATCCTTCTCTTCTCCAGGCTCAACAGTTCCAGCTCTCAGCCTGTCCTCGTAGCGGAGCTGCTCCAGCCCCTGAGCATCTTCGTGGCCTCCTCTTGACCCTTTCCAACAGGGTCCATGTCCTTCTTGTGCTGAGGGTCACAGAGCCGGCTACAGAACTGCAGGTGGGGTCTTGCGAGAGGAGAGCACAGGGGGAGAGTCACCTCCCTTGACCTGCTGGCCATCCTGCAGGATGATTGGCTTTCTGGGCTGCCAGAACATGTTGCTGGGTCATGTCCAGCTTCTCGTCAACCAACACCCTCAAGACCTCCACAGGGCTGCTCTCCACCCACTCACCCCCCAGCCTGTGTTTGTGCTTGGGATTGTCCCAACTCAGGTGCAGGACCTCGCACTTGGCCTTGTTGAGCTTCATAAGGCTTCCATGGTCCCACCTCTCCAACCTGACCAGGACCCTCTGGATGACACCCCTTCCCCTCGGTGTGTCTGTCACACCACACAGCTCGGTGTTGTCAGCAAGCTTGATGAGGGAGCGCTTCATCCCACTGTCCATGTCACCAACAAAGATGCTGAACAGCACCGGTCACAGTACTGACCCCTTGAGGACACCACTCATCACAGGTCTCCATTTGGACATCAGGCTATCGATCACAACTGTTCAAATGTGACTATCCAACCAGTTCCTTATCCACTGAGTGCTCCATCCATCGAATCCACATCTTCCCAGTTTAGAGCCCAGGATGTTGTGTGGGACTGTATCGCTTCGCACAACTCCAGGAAGATGACGTCAGTTGCTCTTCCCTTATCCATCGACACCATAACCCCAGTATAAAAGGCCACCAGACTTGTCAGGTAGGATTCATCCTCGGCAGATTGGCTGTCACCAATAACCTCCTTATTTTCCAGGTGCACTAGCATCAATTTCAGGAGGATCCACTCCACAACCTTGCTGGGCACAGAGGTCCCCATAGAAGCATCTCGAGGAGCCAGTGGGTTGCTTGAGGGGGAAAACGGCAGCGAGAGCAGCACCGGGGCTGAGCTTACCTGCCTCGGGGGTGCTGTAGAGAAAGGGGGGGCCCCAGGAGCTCCAGGGGCTGTTGGTGGAGTTGAGCCGGCACCGGACCTGAAACACGTACTGGGTGTTACTCTGCAAGTTGTGCTGTGAGCAGGTCATGTTCTGTGCCTGGCTGTCCCACGCCTCCACCTGCAAGGGAAACAGGGTGCTGGGGCAGGGGGAGATGCAGTGAGACCCCTCCGGCCCACCGCCACGCTGGATTTTGGCAGTTTTGGAGGCTCTGGTAGGTGCTGGGATCCAGCCTCAGCCCCTTGCCAGCACACAGAGGAAGTTTCTGGAAGGCTGTCTGCTCTCTTGGTGGTGTCCCTTATTTCAGAGGGTATCAGCTGTCCTGCACCCACAGCCAGGGGTGCATACCCCCCCACTGGCACCAAAGCCAAGAGGTGGATTTGGAATCACCCCAAATGTTCCCACCACCTGTGCGTGCTTAGGGCTCTGCGGTGGGACTGTGGCATCTCAGAATTTCTTTGGTTGGAAGAGACCTTTAAGATCATCAAACCCAACCATTAACCTAATGGGGTACGTGGGGGTTGGGGGTGGGGAGGTTTTGGGGGGGTTCCCATGTCTCACGTGCCAAGCCAAGGCGCCCGTGGCTTTGTGCCACTCCTCGCAGCGCGCGTTCTTCAGCGTTGTCCGCCTCTCCCAGCAGATGGTGGTGACAGGAGGCGACGACTCCGTCGTCTCGGCCCCCGTGATCGCAGGCAGAGCGGGCAGCACTGCGGGAAGAGCCAGGAAAGCATGGCGAGGCAGGTTGGCATGGCATGAGGGGGCTGCACTGCTCATGCACGTCCCTAAAGCACCAGTTCACGGACAGAAGGGTGGATGGACGGATGGATGGATGGGTGGACATACCGAGCTCCTGCAGGTCAAGATGCCGAGGGGCCGAGCGGGCAGCACCGAGCACGTTGCTGGCCTGCAGCCACGCCGAGTAGTGGCTCCCACCATGCAGCATGCTCAGCAGCACTGGTGAGCCCGCAGGGAAGACCTTCTCCTCAGCATCCTCCTTCTCCTCAGCATCCTCCTTCTCCTCAGCATCCTCCTTCTCCTCAGCATCCTCTACCACTACCATCCTTGCCCTGGGAAACAGGAGGCAGCCCTGGTCAAACCCCATCCTCGCATCATGCCCCCGGCTCTTGAGGGGTCACGGCTCACAATCGGGGCATGGACATCTCCAAACCCGGCGTTTGTCACTCCTAAAGTGAACTAGAAAGTGAGTGCCCTTGTTTTTTGACATTTCCATGGGGTGTTTGCGTTTTCACTGTCACAAGGGAGCTTTCTCGTTTTTCTGGTTCAAAGTTCGAACTCAAGTGAATTTAGGCAGGAGGTTCATCGCTTCTCTTCACAAAGCCTGCTCCTGGCGGGATATAATGTGTTTGCTTTAATAATGGAGGCAGATGAACATTGAAACCTGCCATTGTTGTTAACCTTGTGTTACGGAGGCTTCAGGTCAGAGAGTGTCCAGGGGCAGGGAGGCAGCGCTGGGGTGCACTGCGCAGCAGCCAGCACGTCTGCTGCAGGTTCAGGCTTTTGTACGCGGCTGGAGTTGCACTTTTAGGGTTTGGGCAGCATTAGGTGCCAGCTGCACCTCCTGCAAGCCCTTTAGCTTTGAGAAAAGTCAATGAATCTACAAAAAAAACCCGCACGGCTGAGACATGCTGCGGCGCTGGGTCCCCGTGAGCATGTTAAGTCCCGCCCGGAAGAATTAAACCTGTGGTTTAACGAGTGGTTTGCAAGCACAAGCTGAGCTTTAGGAAACGTAACTAGGGCATGGCACCCGCTGCCACCCAGCCCATGGTGTCACCCGGGTTTGTGGCCACCTCTCTCCTTCCCAGGCTCCCTCTTGCTCGTGGCATCAGCCGGTCGGTGGCCCCCCTGTCCTGTGGAGCGTTACCTGCGCAGGTGGAGGGTGTAGCGGGTGGGCAGGTGGGTCAGCCGCCCTGCGTCCCACGCACACACCAAGCGCCCCGAGTTCTCTCTGATGGTGCAGGTCAGGTTGCTGGGGGGGTCCGGAGGGTCTGCAGAGGAGAGGTTGGGCAGAGCGTGTGGGGACACCCCCCCCCTTCCCCGAGTGGTGCTGAACCCAGGATGATGCTGCACCCCTATCACACACCCCCCCCCCCAACCTCTTGGGTGCTCAGTGAAACCCACTCAAAACCCATCGCCGTTGTGGGGTTACTCACAGCCGGCCCGGATGTCGGTGCCACACGCCACGTGGAATTTTTCGGTGCTGGAGCAACGGGCGAAGCAGGTGACGGTCCCGAAGGTCATCCCGAAGCGGCGCAGGTGGAGCTGGACGGCGCTGCTGTTGAGGGGATGCAGGGGACCCTCGGCCAGGCTGTAGTTGAGGAGGATGAGGAACTCGGTCCGGGTGCAGCCAAGGGTGGAGAGGCAGTTGACAGAGACGTTGGAGCCCACCGGCACCACCCTCGCAGGCTCAATCCAGACGTGCCCCGAGCACATGATGTTTGCAACACCTGCATGTCGGGGATCAGATGATGTCCATGGGCTGGGCTGCTCTGTGGCGGCAGCACGGCAGAACCCTCACCCCCATCTCCCTACCCCCGGGACGGAGATAAAGCCCCCCTGCCTCCTGCAGTGCCCCACGCGGTGACTCAGCCAGAAAACAGCAAGTTTCATCTGTGTAAAGTTTTGCTCTTATGCTTAAATGACTGCAGGGAAATAACCCGGAGTGCTGAGAGCTCTGATGCCCCGAGATTAGGGTGGCGGCCCCCGCACGCAGGCTTTTGCTCCCCTTCGCTATCAGATGAGGGCTCTGCACCAGCCGGTTATCGGGCTCGATCTGGCCTTCCTGGAAACGGCGCCGCGGCAGCTTCGCGTGTGCCAAGGCAGGATCACGCTGCTGCTGAAAAGTCAGCGCAGCTGGAGGTGGCCCCACTCCACCGATGCAAATAAATGGGAGAAGGTGCATGGGACCCCTGCCCAAAACCCTAATGAAGCGCTTTCCTCTCCGAAATCCGTAGTGGTAGCTTTATTATAGTTTTCCCCACTCCGATTCCCCAGGGGAGGCAGCGAGTTTGCTCCGGGGGTCAGCCAGGGTGGTGGCCGTGCCAGGGGCTGCTTACCTCCACACAGGCAGCAGAGAAGGACATGAAGAGCCAAAGCCTCGCCAGACCCCACCATGGCCTGGGCTGCGGCCGCTGCCCGCACCTGGCATAGTCTGCAGGGGAGGAAATGGATGAGTTGTCCCACCAGCGCCCTGGGATGCAAAACTTCTGGGAAGGAGCTCACATAGTGGAGGACCAGGAGGTGATGAGAGCTGGAGACGCGGATTTACACAAGGGGCAATCGTGCCTGAGCGTCCCGAGAGCCTTCCTTGAAGAGGAATGCCGTGGTGCGTGAGGGGGATGGAGAGGAGGATGCTCACCTTCATCCTCCCCCTCTGTTCAGCGCTGGTGAGACCCATCTGGAGCACTGGGTCCAGGATCGGGCTCTTCCCAGGACCAGAGATGGGGACAGGTTGGAGAGAGTCCAGCAAAGGCTGCAAAGATGCCAGAGGGTCCAGAGCACCTGAGGTGTGAGGCAAGGCTGGGAGAGCTGTTGAGCCTGGAGAGGAGGGGGTTCGGGGGTCTTATACTTGGGTGTAGATGTCTGATGGGGGAAGAGAGGCAAGGGAGCCCGACTCTTCTCAGTGATGCCCAGGGGCAGGATAAGGGGCAATGGGCTCGTATTGAGAATCAGGAAATTCCAGAATTTAAGGCTGACCCTGCATGGGGTTGGCTGCCCTGAGGGGTTACCCTGCAGTCTGCCATCCCTGGAGATGCTGAGACCCAGCCAGACTCATTTTCTGAGACAGAAACTTCCTCTATTTTCCATAACATACTTCCCATCCCCTTGCTCCAGCCCGAGCTGAGCAGCAGCCCAGACACCCCACTGGTGGGACGCACAGCAACACAGCTCCCGGCAGGGGAGAAATCTCTCTTTTCCCAGAGAAATATCCTTCTGGGAGCATGGCACACCTGAGCCAAGATTCCCTGCAAGCCCCCAGCACCTTGGTCCCATCTGCGGGTTGTGTGAGTGGCTCCTGTGGCACCAGGAGGAGACCCTTACCATAGCTTTACACCCTGTTGTCATGCACGAGATGTAAAGTTGAGCAAAGCCCTGCACCTCCACCGCTTTCCCATTAAGCCAGCAATAATTAAAATAATGCTTTGCACAACCTGGTGTGAGTGAGGGCAAGGTTACCCTTGAGGGACACGCCGAGTCTGCTGCAAAAGGTTCAGAATTGCATTGTTCAACCCAAACTGAGCCGTGAGGTGCAGCGAGCCCTTCTGCAGTTCTGCTGTGTGAGCTGACCTCGTTTGCTCTTGCTGTTCAAGCCTTCTTAAGGAGTGAGTCAAATTTCAAATGCTTTCCTATTACCTGACCCACTAAGAGAACTTGAATGCCTCCCAACTGCCTGCAAACCTTCTGCAAGTTAGAACAAATAGACAAAAAACCCCCAACCTCGTGCTTTATGAAAAGAGATGAAAAGACAATAAATCTGCCAGCTCCAAGACAAGGTCTCAGGCTCTGTCTCCTCTGGGGATCCCTCACGGTCTCGATTTTATTCCAATTTACAGGCATTTGCAAACTCTGAAGCCAGAAGGAATGAGACCGTTGCCCTTGTCAAGAGTTCCTGGTCTTTGAATTCATCTCTATTAAAAAGTTTCTTTGTACTTTAGTGCTAAAGAAACGTGAAACAAACGAAAAAGAAGGAAAAAGCCGTCCTGGTTGTGCAAGCTCAGACTATGAGAAATCTTTATCAGTGCTAAGTGAAGAAGCAGCACAGAAGCAGCAGCTGAGAAAAGCGAGCAAGGATGTTTTTAGGAGGCTTTAAACCCAGGTGGAAGCCTGGCAGGGCTGGCAGAGGGAGTTCCTTACCTTTTCCAGTCCTCAGCACATGTGCTGCTGCTGCTGCTGCTGTGGCTGGGGCTGCCGAGCGGGCGAGAAGCATCAGCGACTTGTCGGCAGCCTGACCTAGATAGCTGCGCCGAGAAAAACTGAGAGTTTCCAGTCTGAGTCAGTCCATGGGAAAACCCACCATCCCTTAAAGGAACAGCTTCAGGGCGGGTGTAAGAAAGGGGGGTGGGTTTCTTTATTTTTTTCCCTTTTTTTAGGAGGGAGGTCTTGAAGTTGTTGCAGAATTTGGAGTCACCTCAGTGAATCGAGGGCCATCCCAGATGTTCGTGGGTTTATTGTGAGCAAGGCAACGGGAATGCAGTGGAGGGGGTCCTGGCGGAGCTCCCTCAGCAAAGGAACATTTTTCTCCTAATCCCAGATGCCCACAATGAAGAAAACTCCTCGAGGACTGAGACTGTTTTTGCCAGCACCGCATGTCACCCGCTCTTCTTGTGCCTGCCCTCAGCTCACCGAGGGATGCTACAGGCCATGGACCACCGGGGTGGGGGCAAAAGTGGCCAAGGCTGCCTGGATGCCCCCCTGCAGAGCCTGGGGCTTCCTTTTTCAGATTGTTTGATGCCATAACCTCAATAACAGTGTTAACCTCATTAGACGCTGCAACCACAGGAAACACCGCACCGCTCGCTTCTGCCCTCGCAGGCAGAAACGTTGAGGAGCATAATTCCCCCCATCCCAGAGAGGGGGCAAAGCAGACCCTTCCTCTGCCAGCAAGCTCTGGGATTTGAGTGATCCATGATTGGTTTTTTTTATTCCTGTGAATCAGGGGGAGAAAGCGAGAGTGTCAGCCTGCGGGCATGGCAGGGGTGAAGCCTCACTGAGTGCTGAAAGTAGAACAACGTCTATAACAACATATATAATTTGTCTGTACATAGAGTTATAGGCACTCCCAGCAAGGTCGGGAGGGTTTCGGTGGGTGTCTTGGTTTCGGCATGTTTTATGCATTATGTAAGGAAAGTATTTGTATGAATCTATTGAAAACCATTTTCAGGAGGCAAAGGGTGGTTGTTTCACCTTGTGGGTGGGCTTTGCTGCAGCTCTAGGTGTCTAGGCTGGAGGGGAGCTTGCTGAGGGGGGTCCTGGGGGAGCCTCAGCCCCCTCTGCAGTGACACATCTGGGGCTGAGGGAGAAATGCTGCAGGGCACACATCTGGGGCTAGGGCTGCACATCTGGGGCTGGGGCAGCACAGCGAGCCAGGCTATGACAGCCAGAGCAGGGGCATCACTGAGGGCGTGAACATCTGGAGCCAGGGTGGTGCTGAGGGAGAGCACATCCGGGCCCAGGCAGCACGCTTGGAGTCAGGGCAGCACATCTGGAGCCAGCAGAGCACATCTGGAGCAGGCACAGCTGCTGTCCTGGCACGTTGTGGCTGCTTCCCAGCACGCCAGCACCCAGCTGGCCTCGACACCTCCCTGGTACGGGTGTCACAGTCCCTCTGAGCTGCTGGTTCCCATGTTCCCCAGACCATCATACTTTCCTGGTGCCAGCTGAACTCGTGTCTCCTCATCTCTCCCCCAGCAGCCCCAGGGAGCTGTGGGACAGTGCCCTGCCGCAACCAGCCCTCGGGCTTACAGAACCACAGAATGCTAGGAGTTGGAAGGGAACTCTAGAGATCACCCAGTCCAACCCCCTGCCAGAGCAGGGTCACCCAGGGCAGCCACACAGGAATGCATCCAGGTGGGTTTGAAAGTCTCCAGAGCAGGAGACTCCACACCCTCTCTGGGCAGCCTGGGCCAGGGCTCCGGCACCCGCATGGGGAAGAAGCTTTTTCTAATATTTTTGTGGAACCTCCTGTGCTCCAGTTTGCACTCATTGCCCCTTGTCCTGTCATTGGACATCCCTGAGAAGAGCTTGGCTCCATCCTCCTGACACTCCCCCTTCACACATTTATAACCATGAGTGAGGTCACCCCTCAGCCTGGCTCAGAAATCCCAGTTGCTCCAGTCTTCCTCCGCAGCAGGTCACGCCGCCTCAGCTCTCCAAACCTCCGACTCGCCTCCATCACACAGAGAACTTTCACACAGCCCCCCCCCGAACCCACATTTTGGGGGGCACCCACTACATCAAGAACACAAGCAGGGGAGCCGCGGTGCCTCGCTGCCGCCTCCGCTTTAGCGTGACTTTCCTGTGCAGGCGATTGCATCTCGCAGCGACTTCCTCGCCGCTGCCAAGCCCTGCCCTGCCCCAGCCCCCCCCAAAACCCACTGACCTCCCCCTTGCCCTCCTCCCTTGGGGAGGTACCAGGCTCAGGAAGTATTTTTCCCCCGGCCCAGGGATGTGGCCTGCCACCGTCGCCAAGTTGGCACAGGGGAGAAACCTCAGGCTGAGCCGGTCGTCAAACGAGATTAAGATTAAAGGGGATTAATTTAAGGTTTGTTATCTTTGGTGGCCTCGCTGCCAGCTGGGCACGCTGAAATTACCGCGGTGAGTCAGAGGCTTAGTTTAGCAGGAAGGAAAGGTCGGGCTAGAATGGGCTCTGCTGCCAAAAGTGAGCGACTTCTGTCATACCCAGAGCGGGGGGACACAGGGCACATCGCCTTCGTGCCGCCCCATCACCCACAGGGACCGAATATTGGACCTTAAAACGGTGGCTTTTGTGTCACGGGGCGGGTTTGCACCCTCCCTACACCATCACAGGGTTTGAAGGGGTCTGTCCATCACCCAGGGGGGACGGCAGCGGGGCCAGGCCTGGGAATCGGGGCCGTTTGCGTCAATCCCGCTGGCGCTGGAGCAGGGCAGGATTAGGTTCCTCTCTGCTGTCCCAGGAGTAAATACTCCCAGGTCCAGGCCCGCCCTGGGGCGAGATAAGGATGGACGAGGCTTAGCACAGGAACGAGGAAGGTGATGCCAATGAGAAAGCTGCTTTTTTGATTATTTTTTCTTTGGACTGTGGTTTTTGGCCAGGCTGAAAGGACATCCAAGAGAGAGGAAAGTCCCTCCTGGGCCGTAACCGGTCTGTCCGTTGTGTCAGGGAAAAGCCCCCGCTCCTCCCACACCAGCAGAAGGGACCAGAACCAGTCCCGGGGAAAAGAAAGAAAAGTTTGGGCACAGATTTCTCATCCCCCTCCCTTCACCCTGGCCTGCGGGACCCCCTGCCCGCCCTCCATCCCTATCACCCACCATCTGGGGGGAGCAGATCCCGCAGCTCAAGGGGTATGTGTCCATTCTTGTCTCCCAGCGAAATCCTACATAATGGGTTTGTTTTTTTTGTTCTTTGTTTTTTTTTTCCTGCTGTAACCTGTAGGGTGGTGGTTTGTTGTTTTTTTTCTCCCAAGCTGCCTTATTTTGGGGGTTTTTCCACTTGGCAGAACACAGCTCAGAGGGGAAAGATTTAAATTCCCGGTGCCAAAATCTGGTGTGTGGGGTCAACTGAGGGCAGCACCTTGCCAGGGGGTGGCAGCCCCCCGCCCCAAGCCCTGAAAAGGGCCCCTGCTGCAGCAGGGATGTGTCCCCTGGACCCTCCAATGGCCCCTGCTTGGTGCCAGGCCCCTGTGCAATGCTCACCCCCATGCCAAACCCCTGCACAACGCCTTGCCCCCATGCCAGAACCCCTCCGCATAAATCCCCCATGTGATGACCTCCCCCGGAGCAGCCCCCCAGGCAACGGCTTGCTCCTCTCCCACCAGACCCATGTGATGCTCCCCACCCATGCTGTGCCCCACTCAAGTCAGACCTCTGTGCAACGCTGTGCCCCCCCCCAGACCTCTGTGTGATGCCATGACCCCGAGACCCCTGCGTAACACCGTGACCCCCTGAGACCCCTGTGAGCAGCTGTGGCCCCCCCAGGCCCCTGTGCAACCCCGTGGCCCCCCCAGACCTGTGTGATGCTTTATATCCCCCAGACCCCTGTGCAATGCCTTGCCCCTACATCAGACACCTGTGCTGTGCCCCCCCCCAGAGCCCTGTGCAACACCATGCCCCCCCAGACCTATGAAAAGCCATGCCCCCCCCCTTAGACTGCTGCACGATGCAGTGCCCCCCTCAAAAGAGACCTGGGTGCAACACCATGACCCCCCCCAGACTCCTATGCAATGCCTTGCCCCCACAACAGACACCTGTGCTGTGTCCCCCCAGACCCCTGTGCAACACCACGCATCCCCCCCGCCCCTGCGCGGTGGCCCCTCACGCCAGACCCGCTCTGCGCCCCCGCCCACCCCGCGCCCCGCCCCGCCCCGCCCCCTCCCCACAGGCCCCGCCCCCGCTCCGGCCCCGCCCCCCACCGAGGCCCCGCCCCCGCAGCCATGTCGCGGCGCAGACGCCCGGCGGCGCGTGCCGAGGGGGGCGCCCCCGCGGGAGCCCCCGCGCGCGGCGATGCGGAGCGGGGCATGGCGGCGCCGGGCCGCGCGCTCTGCGGGCGCCTGTTGGCCGCGGCCTTCTACGGCCTCAGCTCCTTCCTCATCGTCGTCGTCAACAAGAGCGTCCTCACCACCTACGGGTACGGCCTGCGGCACCCGGCACCCCCCCCGGCCCGGCGGACGCCCCCGTGCTCCGGCACCGGGCACCCCCCCCCCCCCTCACCTTATACCTTTTACGCCCCTCCCGCCCCCTGCCGGGGAGCTGCTCCCCACCACGTGCGCCCCCCTCTCCCCCACCTCCCCGTGGGTGCCCCCTCCTGCCCATGGGTGCCCCTTTGTGTCCCCCCCCGCACGGCCGGGCACTGTCCCCCCGCCTTTGGCCTCTTGGTTGGGGGAGGGTGGTCGCTGCTGTCCCCCTCCTCGCACACACCCAGCCTGGGGGGGGGGGGGGTGCGTGGGTACCCCCCTCCCTGCAACGTGGGTGCCCCCCCGATGTCTCTCTCCCCGCAGGTTCCCCTCCTCGCTGTGCGTGGGGCTGGGCCAGGTGAGTTGGGGTCCCCCCTCTCCTTGTGTGTGCTGCCCCCCCCCCCCCTTCCCCAGACCCCCTCATGGAGTCGGGGAGGCATCATGCTGACCCCCGTTCCCCATAGATGCTGGCCACCGTGGCGGTGCTCCGGGCGGGCAAGGCGCTGCGGGTGGTCAAGTTCCCCGACTTCGACAGACACGTCCCCCGAAGGGTAAGTGACTCCCCCAAGCAGGCACCTCAGCCCCTCCCCGGGGGGCTCCTGGCCCTCCACTCACTCCAGGCACCAGGAGTTGGGTTTTTTTGGCAGCGGATGCTGCCCGTTACCCACAGGCAAATATTTCCGTCGCGACTCGGGAATATTTTTATATCAGTTTATATAAAACGGGGAGGAGGGGGTTTTCTCCGGTCCCCCCTCTGCCCGCACAGCGCGTTATTTTATCCCTCTTCAAATTTTCCAGACGTTTCCTCTACCTCTTCTGTATTTCGGGAACCAGATCACAGGACTGTTCAGCACAAAGAAACTGAAGTACGGATGCTTTTTCCTCTGCTGTGGGGGCGGGGGGGGAGGTACAACAGGGATTTGGGGGGCTCCGGTGCTCGTGGGGGAGCTGCTTCTGCTCCCTAAGGTTCTGCAGGGTGTGGGTGACCCGGGGAAGGGTTGCTCGGGGCGATACGCTTCATCCTCTGCCCACGCAAAAAAGAAACGCGTGCGTGTTTCCGAACCCCGGGGGTGAGAAGCTTCCCCCCTTTCACCCTGCCCACCCTTCCGCTCGCAGCCTGCCAATGTTCACCGTCCTGCGGAGGTTCTCCATCCTGTTCACGATGTTCGCCGAAGGATTCTTACTCAAGTGAGTCTTTTCCCAGCCCCGGGAGGGAGGCTCTCGGAGACCGGTTCGTTATAAAATTGTGGAGCGGGCCAGGAGATCCGCGTGGCTGGGGCTTCTGGCTCTGAGCTGGGTTGTTGCTGTTTTTTTGTGGTTTTTTTTTGTTTGTTTGTTTGTTTGTTTTAGTTGTTTTTTTGTTTCTACTTGTTGCTTTTCATGCCCTGGGGGAAAGAGCTTCTCCCTGCTCTTCCCCGAAATGCTCGAGGTGCTTCAGTGAAGATTTTGACCTCCAGCCCCTCTCTACTTTCTCTCAGGAAGAAGTTTTCTTGGAGTATCCAGATGACAGTATTTGCCATGATCATCGGCGCCTTCGTGGCTGCCAGGTGAGCTTCTGGGGCGCTGTCCCCACTCTTGGGTATGTCCCAAGAAAAAGTGTGAACACTGACTTTTTTTTAAAAATTTTTTTTTAACCCCCAGACATGCTCTCTAGTAGGAAAGAATCTTTTACCAACCCAAATCCCAGTCCCTCCTCCCGTGATTAACTTTTTCTGGCAGCTAAACAGAAGGTGGAAAGAACCCTGTGCAGCTTAAAACTTTAACTTAGTGTTGGGCTTTTTTTATTATTTTTTTTCCCCCAGTGCTGACTTGGCATTCGATCTGGAAGGATATATTTTTATCCTCATTAACGATGCCTTAACAGCTGCAAACGGTGCCTACGTGAAACAGAAGCTGGATTCAAAGGTAGGCTGACCCTCAGCTGCGACCTGCTTGCGTTGGCAGCGGCTCGCACCTATTAATATATATTTAAAAAAATAGGAAAAATTATATATATATTAAAAAAATATGCCCTCCAGCTCCTCTGCCTCTGAGGACTCTGCGTGGATTTAACTTGCCGTCCCCAGCCTTCAGTAGCGGCGTGAATGAGGTTTTGTATTCTCGCTTGGAACTAACTTAAACACACAGATGTTTCTTATTTCTAGGAGCTGGGGAAATACGGTTTGCTCTATTACAACGCGCTGTTCATGATCCTGCCCACCTTGATCATTGCCTACTTCACCGGAGATGCGCAAAAGGTAGGATTCCCGCCCCCAAAAGCGAGATTTTTTTTTTTTTTAATTATTATTTTTGGCATGATGGGTTGCTTAGAAGAAGGCTTTACTGTTCTCTATAATGCACTTTTCTGTTGCTTGGCCTTCTTGCGTAAAACAGGAAATGCTCAAAAAATTGAAACTATAAAGTAGTTATCCCCGGTTTGCAAGTATGAGCTAATGCAGCATCTGAGAGGGGAGGTTGGGGCAAAAGGCAGTGGAGTAACCCCCCAAAAAGTCCCACGTAAGCAGAAAGTAACTCAAGTCTTACGTTGGGCTTCAGGTCCACAGAGTTGCTCCATTTGACCGTTTTTGTAACGCTTGAGGAATGGGAAGTGCCAGAGCAATGAGTGAAACCAAATACTATTTAAGACAATGAAGTTGAGTATTTTTGGAATAAATGAGCTTCTTCAAACATCTGCCTGTCCCTTCCCTCTTGCCAGGGCACAGCTCTCGCGTTCGGTCGCTCTGAGGGTCAGTTTGCCCCGTTGGGGCACGATCTGATTTATGTCTGGTTCCATATACGTTAAATTTATATTGTATTATTATGATAACGATGATGATGGTTATTATTACAATTGCTTTTCGTGCCTGCACAAACGGGCGCCCCTCTCCACGGGCAGGGAAGGAAAATGTTTAAGGCTGGGAGTGTCACCCAGGCAGGGAGAGCCTGGTGGCTTTTTCTTTTTTCCTTGTCTCATTAGGAGCTTAATGCCCTGATGACCAGTAAGCAGTCGCAAAGAGAACGAGCTGCTATTAGTGAGGGGAAGCCATTGCACAGGGTAAAGGTAGCTCAGACCCTGCCCTTCCTAAAAAAAGCCTCCTCAGTGGGGTGTTTTTGGGGATAAAGCGCTCATTTATAAGCCAGAGCTGGCGGATGGGGAGCAAAGTGTTGCTCTGTGCTGCACTGTGTGGCTTCTGTTCAGCCTGTGTGGAGAAATCGTGCTTTTTTTTCTGCTTTTTTTTTCTTCCCCCCTCCCCACTCCCCCCGAATAAACTACTTTTTCCCGGGCTGAGCTCTTGGCAGCCAGAGGCGGACAAAGATGCACTCTGTTGGGGCTGCTGCCAGGAAACTCTACGCTTGCAGCTTGATGGGGGGGGAAATTTATAAAAACCCCAAAACCAAACCCTCCTGTGAGGGACGCGAGGCTGGACGTGCCTTGTGTGGGGATGGCAGCCGGGAGGGGCCACGCTGAGAAGAAGGAGGGGTTTGCATAGGAGAGGCTCCTGCTGTGCTTGTGTGTGGGGATGTGTTAAATCTTGCAGTTCCTTAATGAGCAAAGGTAATGATGCCTTGGCATGTGAGAGGCACAAACGAGCGTGGTAGTGGTGAGTGAAGCCCTGCAGATAATTCCTGGGGGTGGGAGGGGATGGACCACCTGAAGGAAGGTCCCCTCGAGGCTGGTGTCTCGTGTCCCTGGTGGGAAGCACCGTCACAGCTGCCTGGGAGCGTCCTCAGGTGCTTGGCAGCTCTTCTGACGGGGACCAGCTCTGGTCCTGTCTTGCTTTTGCTTCTTCCCTGAGTCACCAATGGCTTGAGGTTGGCAGCGACTTCTGGAGCTCACCTGGCCCAAACCCTAGAGCAGGTCCGACCCGCATCTGGTTGGGTTCTGGGTAAAGAATCATAGAATCATTACGGTTGGAAAAGATCTTCAAGATTAAGTCCAACTGTTCTCTACCGCTTCTAACCCACGTCCCTGAGCACCACATCTAGACGGCTTTTGAACACACCCAAGGATGAGGATTCAACCATGGCCCTGGGCAGCCTGGCCCAGTCTTTGATAACCCTTTCCGTGTAGGAGTATTTTGCTAATGTCCAACCTAAACCTCCCCCAGTGTAACTTGAGGCCGTTTCCTCTTGTCCTATCACTTGTTACTTGGTTGAACAGACTGACCCCAACTTCGCTACCCCCTCCTGTCAGGGAGTTGAGAGAACGATGAGGTCTCCCCTCAGCTTCCTCTTCTTCAGCTGAGCAGCCCCAGGTCCCTTAACTGCTCCTCCCCACACTTGTTCTCCAGACCCTGCCCCAGCTCTGTTGCCCTTCTCTGGACACATTCCAGCACCTCAGTGTCCTTATACTGCAGTGCCCAAACCTGAACACAGTGCTCAAGCTGTGGCCTCACCAGTGCTGAGTCCAGAGGGACAATCACTTCTCTAGCCCTGCTGGCCACACTGCTCCTCTTGGCAGAGCCCGGCTCTGTCTCCTTGGCACCGTCCCTGTGGGTGCTTGTCACATGGGCAAGACTGTCCGAGCCCACTTTGCTCCCAGCCGAGCAGCCCTGGCTCTCTGGCCGCTCCTCAGAGCAGAGAGGGTCCCGTCCAGGTGTTCAGCATCTTGGTGGCCCCTCGCTGGACTCCCTCCAGCGTGTCTGTGTCTCTCTTGCTCTGGTGAACCCAGCGCTGGACCACGACCTGGACCTGCTGCCAGCGCTTTGTGCAGTGCAGCCCAGGACACCGTTCCCCTTCTTCACAGCGAGGGGATATTCCTGGCTCTCCTGGTCAGCCTGGTCTTCACCAGGATCCTGGGGCTGTTCTGCAGAGCTGCGTCCCAGCCAGGTGTCCGCAGCACGTCCCGGTGCCCCGGGATGTTCCTCCCCAGGGGCAGGACTTGGCACCTCTCCTGGTTGAGCTGTGTGAAGTTCCTCCTGACACACGGCCCCAGCCTTGCCTGGGAACACGACCCTCCCTTCTGGCTCCCTGTCCCCACTGCAAACCATCTCCTGGAGCTTTGGCCTCTCCAGACCTGCAGCTGGCAAAAATGTTTTTAGCTGCGTGGAGTGGAACTTTAAAAAAAAAAAGGGGAGGGGGAGGGGAAAGAAAGCCCTACCACAAAATTGAGACTTCAAGCCATTCTGTCAGCACGTCCAGAGGCTAAATTCCCCTGGGATGCGCTGTCCTTGCAGCAGAGGAATTGCAAGGAGGGCGATTCTGGCCAAGAACGCCTGGGAACTGCTTTTCCGACTTCCTCCTGCTGTAGGACTGTTACTCATGGGTTTCTTTTTTTCCCCCAGGAGAGCTGTGCTGGGCGCTGGAGGTGATGCCAACGCGAACAACCGGCCTTCCCGCGCCCCCAGCTCTCACCTTGGGCTGTGGTGTTGGGTTTGTTTTTTTTAGCTTTCAGGTCATAGAAGTGGGGGGGAGAAAGCAACTGACGGGGGTTTGTTTCTTTTCTTGCTGTGAATTGCCATGTTCCCTCCTCTTGCAGGCGATGGAGTACCAGGGCTGGGCAGACACGTTCTTTGTGGTGCAGTTCACGCTGTCGTGTGTGATGGGGTAAGGCAGCGCCGGGAAGGTGTCTCCATCCCCAAAGTCGCGCGTTTTGGTGGCCTTGAGCCATTCTGACTTACGAAATAAGAACAATAAATCTCTGGGGATGCCGTTTCTGAGAGCTGCGATGGGTTGGGAATTATTTCCTGCCCTGCTTCGGTGCAGATTTAGCTGAAAACCAAAAAAATAGCAGCTGGGTAAATACTGCTCTGGGAAAGAGGGGGAGAGACACAACAACGGGTGGCAATGCCCAAAGTGTGTGTGGGAACCTGATGCCAGTTTTTCCTCCCCGCAGGTTTATTTTGATGTATTCCACAGTTCTTTGCACTCAGTATAATTCTGCTCTTACAACTACAATAGTTGGCTGCATTAAGGTAAGCAGAGATGTGCTGAGCACTCGGGATGCGCCTGGCGCTGCAGCGGCTCCGACTGGATTATATTTTGTATTTTTTTCCCTTTTTTTCCCTGCTTTTGGCAAGCAGCCGTGCTTTTCCACTGGCGGTGGTCTGTGCCTTTAGCTCCGCCAGTGCAAAACCACCCAGAAACAGCCCCCGTGGGGTCACCTCGGCCCGTTCCAAAAACAGACAGGCATTTTTGGGTGCTATTCCGGGGTTTTAGCACCCGGCAGAGGGGGCTGAGGCGGGTGTGGAGTCGAGGGGGAAGCATTTGTTAGAGAAACTTGTGCTCTTGTTGCTAAAAGTCTTGTTCCTTCGCAGAATATTTTAATAACCTATATTGGGATGTTTTTTGGAGGAGACTATATTTTTACATGGATGAACTTCATTGGTTTAAATATCAGGTAAGAAGGTGGGGCCGTTGGCTGTTCTTATTTGTGATTCACAAGTGAAAATTGCTGCAAAACTGAAACGATTTGACTGATTCTTTTGAAAAAAAAAGATCATAAAGGCTCGGGGTTGGTGCTGTCTTGTGGCTCTGGGGAGTTCCTGGACAGACTCAGATTGTGCAAAAGCCAGAGCGTGTTTTAACAGCAAATTGAATTCTCAGAGTTGTGTATCCAAATAGTGTATTTAAGGCACCAAAAAAAAGCAGTTTTTTGGTTTATTTCAGCTGGTATTTTAGCCCAGCTTTTGGAAGAGGCTCCTCTCTGGGCTGGGGTTAGTTTTGCATTGTGAAAAGTGTCTCTGTTCTGCATGAAACAAAATACCTGATCTTAGGAGGAACCTGAGGATTTCTTACTTTATTTATTTTTTATTATTTTTTGCAAACTGCTTCATGTCTCTGCCCACCGCTCTTTTGCAGTATTGCTGGAAGCCTGGTGTATTCCTACATCACTTTCACAGAGGAGCAAATGAGCAAGCAGTCCGAAGCTGGCGTCAAGATGGATATTAAAGGAAAAAGCTCGGTGTGACCCACCAGAGGCTTTTTGGGGGGGGTTTTGATTTTATTTTTTGGAAGCGACCTCTTTCTGCTCGCTTGATCGCGAGCAGAACGGGGGAAGGAATGCGGGGCGTCTGCCACGGCGTGACGGCGGCGCTCTTTTTAATTTGCACAATCTCGATTTGCTGCCTTGACGAATCACCGGATGACCGACCGACAGACCGTGGTGAAGACCGCAGCTAATTACGTCTGATGGGTGAGGAATTAATGGGGTTCTAATTAAGCTGAGATTCGTGGAGGGGCTGCATCCTGAGCATCCCGGGCTGGCGACGGGGGCTGGCGCTGGCTCCACGGTTCTGCCAGCAAAGCCGCTGCTGCAGGATGCTCCTGGGTTGAGCCAAAACCTCGTTGTCGAATGCACAACGCTCTATGAACTTCAATTTCTTAGTTGTTTTGTTTGGTTTTTTTCTTTCTTTGTTCTGTTACCCCGCTTTTAAAGCTGGGTTTACCCTCCTTGCTTTGAAAGAGCACCAAGCGCGGGGCTGCAGCGCCGGCACCTTGGCTTTGGCCGAGCCCTGTCCCGCAGTTAATTTTTGTTTGGGGTTTTTTTACTTTGATGTACTAAGTCTTCTTCGATTTGCAACCCATTAAAATAATGGGCTTTTTAATACATCAGGCAGTGTTAACTGATTTTTTAAAGGTTGTCTTCTTTCTAGGGTTCGTTCTTTTTAGAGTGTCCTTTTGGTTTAAAAAGAGTTGTTTCTAATTTTCAGTTACAATTTTTTTTTTTGTAAAACAATGAGGGGTTTTTTGTATTCATTCCTTTAGTAACCAGGAAAACGGTTTCCATGGGGTGTATCGTTTGATTCGGGAAGGTATCTGCTCAGCAAGTCCCTGCTGCTTGGCAAAGCGACATTTCTTGAATGCTTAACGTTGACATTTTTAGATGTGACCAACAATTTCTCTTAACGGTGGTGGTGAAGATGTGAGGAGTGGGGCAGAATCGGAGAAAGAAAAAAAAACTAAATTCCCTGGTTGTTTTTATTGCTCCTGAAAGTTCAGTAAACCCTCAGCTTTGCCATCAGCTGCAGAGCTCATTATTTTTTTTTTTGGGGGGGTCAGAAAAGCTGAGAAACGCTTCCTGCTGTGCAGAAGCCCCAGAGCTATGCACACCAGCTCCAGGTGGGGTTACTGGGCCCTGCCCTGCACTGGTTCCCAGTAGCCAGGCAGTACTGGGGCTGGCAGGCCTTCCTGTCCCAGACCAAAGCCAGGCCTGTGCATTCGTCTCACTTGCTTTAAAAGTATTTTCAATTTTTTTTATTTTTTGGCCATGTTTGCTCACCCCGTTGCTGTGCCGAGGCATGTTTTGTCCAGTCAGAATGTTGATTCTTGTCAAAAGTTTTGATTGTTTTGTTTTGTTTTGCTTCTTTTTTTGAATCTACTGGTTAGATTTCTAGTCGTCCAAACAGTGAAATATTTTTCCAAGCTTATTTTCTTTGTAGCTGGGCACACTTCAGTGCTGGGGTCTGGATGCTATTGTATACACTGGGAAGTGAACAGAGTTCCTACAGCAGTATTTTCTATGCTATTAATTGACTAAAATGTTTTCTATAGAGAATAATCTATTTACAAAATGACCATTTTAGTGATCAAAAGAGTGATCTTTTTATTTGAATGTATGGCAGGCTTTATATGTCAAGTCAGTGATGATAGCAAAAAAAAATAATTTTATGTGCCTATGTATTTTTGTACTGGCTCCAAAATAAATCAATGACCCAAACTTGCTCTCTTCTCCATCTTCCTTTACTTTAAACCCCCTTTTTTGAGTGAAGAATAATAAAAAAAAAGACCAACTCAGGAATTGTTTATGCAGACAGATATGTTTAAAAAAATATTTAATAAGCATTTTTCAGAATTGCAGACGGGGAGGGGGGGAGGAATAAGAGGAGGGAAATTACTAACAGTGCAAAATTACTATGTGTGGACACAAAAATGTATAAAACTACTCTGTAAATTTTGTGTGTGTGTGTGTGTGGTGGGTTGTTTTGTTTTTGTTTTTTTTTAATATGGCAGTTGGAAAGCCCAATGAAGATTTATTCTGTTGAACTGGATGCCCCGGCCAGGCTCCAGTTTTACCTTCTCAAATCCAGGACACCCGCTCCGGCCGAACTCACCACGGTAGAGCTTGAAAACCAGCCCCACGTGGCACGTGTAGGTTTGGAAACCAAGTTGGGCTCCAAAATGTACTGAAGGCTTTTAAAATGAAATCAAAGTTAACTCTATTTCTAGATTATTATTATTTTTTTTTTTTAAATAGCTTTAGTAGTGCAATGACTTATCAAATTATAGTGGCTGCATTTTGAAGGACATGAACAAAGTATTGTATAAAACACCAGCATAAAATGTAAATTATAATTAAATATTCTTAAAAGTCTAGCTGAGCGTTACATAGTTGTTGATTATGGAATGTCAGGTCTCTTCTATGTATCACCAAAACCAGGTAAGATATAAAATGAAGCAACATTCCTGAAAAATATACACAGTGCTGTATTTCACACACAAGCCTGAGACAATTTACTTAGAAACTTTCCTATAAGTTTTTGGAAGGATTTCCAACTTGCAAACAGGAAAATAAAAAAACAACGCATAAAAATAAACTTGAAAATAGGACTCTAGTTGCAAAGACTCTTCGAAGCACTGCATTATTCTCAGTCCAAAAACCGTCACGAGACCGTCTTTGATGTAAGGCTGTGATCCTTTGGGTTCCCCTTCATAAACCAGATGGGAAAATTAACAGTGACCTCAGCAATCACTTGATTAATTGATTCACGCAGGCCAGACGTTAGTGAACCCTCCTGATGTGCCTCTCCAGGTAAATTTTTGTCTAATTTGAGGCAGCTCTGGCAGCTGGAGCCGATCGGTTGTGACATTTCTGGGGACAGCAGGTTCATACACTCCAGTAACTCCTCACGTGTTGGAGCCGGGCTGGATCCCAAAGATTTGGCTCATTAATGACCATCAAGTCCAAGTCCATGTAGTTGGAGAAGAGAACAAAATCAAAAGCCTTAGTGGTTGGTGGTTTTAGGTTGATGCAAACCCCACGGCTGTACGTTTAAAAACCGGCATCACAAACTTGACGTAAAAACAACCAATTAAAGATTAACACCGCTCCTGTAAGCCACAGGAGGGAGGTGGTGAGACTATAAATTATACAAATGAACAATTTTTCCTATTTTTAATATAATAGCTGTGGCTTAACAAACAAACAAAAATCCCAAAAGGAAACGCCGCTGTTAAAAAAATCTGTCATGGATGTAAACCCTAATTCAACAACTTCCCAGCTGTGCTGCTGGGACCACACTTAGATAACAAATTTTCACGCTTAAACTAGTTCTCTGGGCCTCCTCTCACTCCCTACACGTGAATCTGTCTATACTGACCGTACACACGTGTCTGTGCTGCACCAAGTACGTGTATGTGACGGTTCTGCTCCTGCTGACGTACTCGTCCCCGCGAGGGTCACTGGTTTTCATCCGTTCCAGACTGGGCTAACCAGTGCAGCCAGGATCACTCAACCCATTTTCCTCCCTTTCCTGTGCTCGGTGAAATGTAGAAGTTGACAGCTAAGACTGAGAAAATTAACTCTGTGGCTAAGCTAACACCTGAGCTCCCAGGTTTGGTGAACTTAAGCATTCGGCTGGTGTGAAATTTATCTGAGCTCAGAGTAAAATGAGGAGAGAAAAAATAAAGCAAGAGAATTTGTGCAATGCAAGCGTCAAGCTCAACAGCTTTTTAGCGTCACTATTTGCCATAAAAGAGAAGTAAGAAAAAAAACGTTTTCAAAATCAAATCACTTCTAACCATTCTCCATGTTAACTGTTTACTGTTTTCCGAGAAGAAAATAACATGTTGGTGACTAATAAGCATTTTTAAGTCAACTGATTTGGTTTGGGTGTTTTTTCATTATTTTTTTTTTTTTAGAAAAGACTTCAGCAAAATAAAACGAAGCTGACATTAGACTCAGGATATCAATTCTCTCATAAAAGTTTACCAACTGTACAAGTTAAGAAAATTATACAAGCTTTTGTTTTAAGAAAGGACAGTTCAGTCAAGACATAAGTACTGTAAAAATCTTTCAAAGGCTACAAAGGAATCTGGAAAAATACAGAATGTATTTCTTTAGCCCAGATAAAGAATATGGAAAGACATCATTGATGTCAACAATTTTACATAGACAAACCTGACCTGGTTTATTTATTTACCTTTTAAAACTTCTATATATAAAAATAGTTGTGCTCATAACTTTCAGGATTCATAAGGGTTCCTTAACAATGGGATGACAACTTTCCTCTCGCTAGTGTGAGTGGAAGTCTCCGTGCCTACTCTGACGCGCGTCGTGGCATTCTGTGTTTCACGTTATTTCATTGTAGCTTCCTGCGACACTCGAACCAGCCCCCTCTGCTTTAAATAGGATGCTTTGTTCACTTGTACAATGCTTGAAGGGTGTAGCACACACACAAGTTTCTTTAATGGATCAGGCTGGTGAGTTGCAGAAACTCACCCATTTGTTTCTCAAAGATTTTTTTAAGAGCCTCAGAGTTCCCGGAGCTGCAGTTGCCAGCTCTGAGAAACGGAATATTTTCCTGCATTGAGAAAAAAAAAAAAAACCAAACCAAGAAACAACCAAACAACCCCGATAATCAAACCTTAAGAGCCAACTAGAAGGTATTAGGAAAAAAAATATCTCAGCAGATTGTTTTATGGAACTGGATTTTTGTAAGGTAACCCATCAACCCTGAAAATTTTAGACACCCAAAATTTACTCCACGGAATAAAATCAGCTCCTAGAATTCAGTCATCCAAGGTTTCTAGTTCTTCAAGCTTCCCGTGGGAGTTTGCTTCTTGGAAGAACTCTGAAGAACCCGGACTCTCTTTTCCGCTGCTGTTGATTCTTCTTCTTTTTAGCGGTCTTTCATTTTTTTCTTCCAAATCGTTTTCGTTTCTTGAAGCTGAATGAGCAAGTTTTGGGTCAACGGAAAGGTTTTCAGTTTCATACCCATTCGTATCCAGATCCGTGTGAGGGGTTTTCTTGCCGCTCGAAGGTCCATTGACGTGCAATCCTTCCATTTTCGCTTCGTCTTTATTTGGTATCTCACCCGGCCCGTTAGCAGACACGCCTGCGTTACAGAGACACACCGTAAGAAAGAGAATCGAAGCGGAAGCAGCAACAGAACAATCTGTGACAGGTCAATACAGCAGAAGCCTCCTTGAACTAAAAAGCCACTATTGTTCTCTGTATCCTCACCCTGGAACGAATGAGTGATTTATTTGCGTACGAACGACAGGTTTAGCTTGACAGAGTTTAAGGAAGTCCTTACAAGTAAGAGCAGCCAAGAAAAACATCCTGGCACCCCAGAACTGTATGAGCTGCAGGTGGGCTGTCCTCATCCAGGCCTTTCATGGAGCTTCCACTCGATTTTCACAATCTGATCCAGCTCCCAAGCTCCTCCCTCCTCTTTTTACTTCAGCTGTCCCTTGCTTTTTTGAGGTTTTCTTCATGAGTGATCGTGCTCTGGCTCTTCTCTCTTTCCTAACTGCCCTTCAGCGCCCCACATCTGGTAAAAAGAGCTAATGGTGCTCCTGAGAGGCACCAGCGCTGCCCAACAGGCCAGCTCCCACCTCAGATATTTTAAATATTCCGCACAGGACTCCCCACAAACTTAGCACTACACATCTATGCTAGCACAGGGAAAAAAGGAACAGATAATCACAGTTCAAAGGAAGATTCTAGCGGAGACTCAGCTTCACCATGTGCCCCCTGGCTAAACGCAAACACGTAGCTTTCTTATAAAACATTTGTAACTTCACGCTGCTAACACCTCAGAAAATATTTAGAACTAAAGCAGGCTTGTTTTCCTCATTTGGCTCGTCATCTGCAACGATCTGGCAACTGTTCAGGAGGGCCGGGCCCGCGCTTACCATTCTGATTGCTGCTGCTGGTTGTGCTGTCCTCCCTCTCCGACTGGCTGGTGCTGCTGTTGGAAGTGGTGGGCGGAGGGGACGGAGCTCTACTGGAAGCGGCACTTTCGCTTTCATCCAGGAGACGGTCCATGTAATCCCTGCATGACAGAACCAAGTGTGCTCAGCGTCCGCCAAAAGGATCCTCGTCATTCGTACGCAAAAAAGAAACATTCACTGCACGCGCTGCAAAGCGTGACCGATTCACATTTTACATCTTAGAATCATAGAACCACAGAATGTTGGGGGTTGGAAGGGAGCTCTAGAGACACCCAGTCCAACCCCCTGCCAGAGCAGGGTCACCCAGGGCAGCCACACAGGAACGCGTCCAGGCGAGTTTGAAAGTCTCCAGAGTAGGAGACTCCACACCCTCCCTGGGCAGCCTGGGCCAGGGCTCCGGCACCCGCACAGCAAAGAAGCTTTTCCTCGTGTTGAGGTGGAACTTCCCATGTTCCAACTCAAATCCATTATTTCTTGGGCTCCACTGAGAAGAGATTGTCCCCTTCCCCTTGACCCCCACCCCTCAGGTATTTCGATACATCAATAAGGTCCCCTCTCAGCTGTCTCCTTTCAAGGCTGAACAGCCCCAGTTCTCTCAGTCTCTCTTCACAGCAGAGGTGTTCAAGCCCCTTGACCATCCTCGCAGCTCTCCCTGGGACTCTCTCCAGTAGGTTCGTGGCCTTAACCTGCCAAGTTACCAACTCGAGCATCTCCCACGTTAATTGGCCCATGGATAGTTTTGTCTGTGGTGACTCCGTGGCTGCCAACCAACCCTTGCAGCCAGCTTTGATAAATTCAGCCCATGCTGACACTAAGTCCCGTAAGATCACGTCCAATAAACTTCAACAGGCTGCGACGCTGCCGACTGAGTTTTCCAAGTGATGCTCTCAGGCCAGCTCATACTAAGCTCTTGAGATTCACTGCCGCAGCGATAATATTCCCTTAAGTTTCACGCACGTACGACCTCAAAAAAGGGTAGTGTTAAAAGTAAAGGGAAAAACTTCAGAGCTTTCTACTGCAGGCCTATGATTTAGGTCACTAATAGTAAATCTCTTAGGAAAGATTTAAACAAACAAAGCTGGTTGGTAAAGCCCTCGTACGTATGGTATTAGTCTGGATTAGCTCCAGAAACAGCGTATCCTCGCACCTAATTATTCTGGAACTGATACCGCACCCTGAAGTCTCACATCTATCTGCAAAATCATTCAAGAATAAATAGATGAGTACAGTTCTGAATGACACTTCTGATCACCACGTGCAGCCAACTGTGAAATAACGAGAGAATGTTTTAAGCGAAGAACAATCAAAAATGTCTACTAGGTTGGGCAAAGAAAAGGAAAAAAAAAAGCAGATGGAAGAAGAGGGGGAGACAGACAGTCCCTGGCAACTGGGTAAGAACGCCCAGCAGCTCGGGGTGCTTCTCAGTAACAGCCTGCAGAGCCCCAGATGGCAACTCGCAACTGCCAGACTGCAAGTTCACTTCAGTGGTCCAACACGCAGCTCCAAAATGTTTAAAGAAAAATAAGTAACATTAAAAAAAAGGACCAACAGAGAAGATGAGGGCAAATGAGAAATAAAAAGAATAGTAGAGAGACTTGGGGAAAAAAAACAGTGGAAAGAGCGGGATGCTAAAAGCATGGCACCGGAATGAAGGGCGGAAAAATACGTTGGCTCAGTTGGTCAGATTTGAGGGAGAATACTCAGTTATCCACAGATGTTTCCCTCTTTGCTTAGCAGAGGTGTAAATGGGGAAAAGGAACTATGTACACCTCAAAAAACCCCACGGTAGGGCACTGTGTTGGCCAGAATCCATGCCAAACGATGCATTTCAAGAGCCTACACCACCACGTGCCACAAACCCCACGCGACACGTGTGACTAACGCCTCTGAATAAAACACACGTTCAGAGCAGAACAAACATTTGAGAAAAAAAAACCCACGTATTTGCAGAAATGTTACATTTGTGAAACACTTCAACAGAAAACAAACTAAACAAACAAACCGAGCAAACGGTTCAATGCAAATTGTCGGCCTTACTCCAAACAAATGTATTTTAAGAATTACATCATGTGCACTCACAAGCTTTTCTTACACCTTGGCTGTTTTCCTGCTGCGAATCGGGACTACGGAATTCCTCGGCTGTCACAGCATTTCCGATTAGAGCAGTAAGAAAACCACAAAGATTTAGACCCAATATGTAAAACACATGAAAATAATGCACATCTTACGTTACACCGGGATGGAGATTGTATTTCTTCTTTCCGAATCGGGTCTGCTGTGCAAAGAAATCGTAACGCTCCGATTTCTTCCACATGTAATAAAAGGCTACACACTCACCAACCGATCTTGTTCGTACCTAGGAAATACGTGCCAGGTAAATTTTGATAAACTTTTATCCAAAAAAAAGCTACCATTTAAATCAAAAGGTGTGAAATTCAAAGTCAATGCTCCTTTATACAACACAGGAAACAGCACTAACTATCCACACGGCATTTCAGAGGCCCAGAAATTGAGATGCAGAGTTTAATAGTGTTTCTGAGAGTACGGAGGATATCGTGGGGTGGTGCAAGCAACAGCTTCAGGAGAAATACTCAATCTGTTTGACCAGTCTATTCAAGACCAGAGTGAGACTCCAGGGACACAGATCTTGCCATACGTTTGCACTTTCCTCAACTTTGTGATCACAGCCACAGTTACAGAGGATTTTGGACTCTGAGAAACCAGTTGGATATATATGTAGCAAAATTTAGAAGGTATAAATATAGTAACTTATGAAGGAAGGATAAGAATTTATTTAGAATTACAAGGATAAGAATTTATTTACAATCACATTGCTTTAAAGAGTGAGGACTACGCTTCAAATCAGCGCTCACCTTATTTGCCTGAATAACATGGAAATCCTTGCCATAGACTTTGAGCCCTTGTTCGAAGTTCCTACATTCTTCTTCTGTCCAAACAGATAATTCTTCTATAGCAAGGAAATGCAATAAAGAAAACACTTAACCGAAACACAAAGCACACGGTCAATGAAAAGAAACTTAAGGGACAGAAAACATATGTGCTATTCAAGTTTCTTACACCATCTGCCAACTAAATGAGAACCACCTCCAGAAATTTCACCTACTAGTACAAAACCCCAAAATTCTCCCTTCTAGTGAGTAGGTGGGAAATTTGGCTGCCTTGAGTAGTTAATTTGTAGGGTCCGTAACTCCAGCCCTGTCGCACAGGGCAAGACGAAGAAGGGCTCAGAAACACGGTCTCACCATCCTGCCCCTAGAACCACAGCCAGGACATCACAGAATCACAGAATGTCAGAGGTTGGAAGGGACCTCAAAGATCATTTAGTCCAGCCCCCCTGCCAGAGCAGGTTCACCTACAGCAGAGCGCACAGGAACGCGTCCAGGCGGGTTTTGAATGTCCCCAGAGAAGGAGACTCCACAACCTCCCTGGGCAGCCTGTGCCAGGGCTCTGTCACTCTCACAGGGAAAAAGTTTTTTCTCCTATTTTTGTGGAACCTCCTATGTTCCAGCTTGCACCCATTGCCCCTTGTCCTGTCAATGGACGCCGCTGAAAAGACCCTGGCTCCGTCCTCCTGACACTCACCCTTGACGTATGGACATGAATGAGGTCACCCCTCAGCCTCCTCTTCTCCAAGCTAAAGAGCCCCAGCTCCTTCAGCCTTTCCTCATCAGGGAGATGTTCCACTCCCTCCATCATCCCTGTGGCTGCGCTGGACTCTCTCCAGCAGTTCCCTGTCCTTCTTGAGCTGAGGGACCCAGAACTGGACAAAATATTCCAGATGTGGCCTCACCAGGGCAGAGCAGAGGGGCAGGAGGACCTCTCTCGACCTACTTGCTACTCCCCTTCTAATACACCCCAGGATGCCATTGGCCTTCTTGGCCACGAGGGCACATTGCTGGCTCATGCCCATCCTGCTGCCCACCAGCACCCCCAGGTCCCTTTCCCCTGCGCTGCTCTCCAGCAGGACAGTCCCCAACCTATACATGGCACAAAGGAGCTCGCGCTACGGACTCAAACTGGTTGCTGGTGTTTGGAAGAAGCAGGGGAAAAGGAATGAAGAGTGAGATCTTCAGTGCTGGCAGGAGCCAGCAACCACTGGCTGTTAATTCTGGTTACATAGAACAAGAAACTGTAACGCTCACGCTGGGGGGTGGGAAATCTTGGCCCCACTGAAGCCAGAATAAACCCCTAACAACTTTCAGCCAACTTCCGAAAACGTGATATAATTTGGCCTTATTGATTCTTAGGGTCATGAATAAATAAGGTTTAAAAGGAGGGGAGGACAAACTAATCTCTACTTGATCATTCTAGTCCTGTGATTTGCAGGACAAATGGAGAAGCCATAGGTTTGAAAGCGGAACCAGCAGATCAATGCGCAAGGAAAATAACTTGTGCCTTCTCTTCGTTTTTTGACCAGTATCAGAACAGGAAATGTTTAAGGTTCCAAAAGCATCTTTAAGACTGGGGTCCCGTTAGTGTTACACTTTGTTAAGTACAAGGGTCAGATGCTCATTTTCCTTTATTCAGAACTGTGAATTATTTAATTTTCTAGCTCGCGTTTGTTCCATTAGCTTTGATGACGAAAAGGTCTCGAAGAACAAAGAACAAAATGCACAATTCAGTTGCTAAGAAGTAATTTTAATTGTTAGCTTGCTCTTCCAAGTCCCAGATATGAACATCAAGCTCTAGTGACAGAAAATTCATTTACCTGCCCGCTTTGAGCATGGGCCTGTTACTACTGTACCTGCTAGTTTCATTCTTGCAGAGAAGAGATTCGCTCAAGAATTTGCTGCATTTAAATATGCACTGCTGACACACAGTCAAGCTCTAATAAAATCTCTCAGGCTGCAGACAGCAAAACTCAATACCTGCATAGCAAATAAAACGAGAGTTCAATAATGTCAAGTGAATTTTTCAGGGCATGCTCACCTCTGGCTGCTTTCACGTTAAATCTCAGCCTTCGTAATGATTCTTCGGTATCAAAATTGCACTTAACCAGTTCATACAATGCCTGGGAAGATGAAAAGACACACATTTAACAGCCACTTGGTTGATATTGTGCCACAGAAGCATACTTAGTAAACAGCTAATACCTTTTAAGAAAAGATTAAAAATAAACTCCTTGAATGAACGTAATATAATTTAAGACAGTACAAAGATGTATTTCCTCTGTTTAAAATTCCAAATCTCTAATTACAGACCAAGAATATATCCAGGCATACTATTCCAACATTTTCATCCACGGCATACATCTGTAAAATTGAGGGCTTTTTTTCTGTGTGAAGAGAAAAATGAGTATGCATTCATATAGCTCCAGAAAACTCCTATAACTGAGAGAGTAGAACTCATTCATACACAATTTTTTATAAATAAGTAATACACCGACGCAGAAAGCAACGTTAAGCCTAAGTTAACAGTTTAATATTTGTCGAGAGGTAAAAAATGCATCACATTTCTATCTTTCCAAGGAATAATAAAGCTGTTTCCAACACTATTTTAATTAATTCCTCAGAGTAAAATAAAATCAAGGGTTCATTCACTCTGTTATACTAAAGTACAAATCTGAGTTATTCTCATCTACCTGCTCATTGTCTTTAATATGTGATCCTTCAGGAATGGCATCTAGGCCCTTCTCATCACCCGTACGCCTCGATGCTTCATTTAGGAACTCGATCACTTTCTCTTCTGGTAAGAAGTCAGGATTCCACAGCAGCTGATCATCGTTTTCATACACTGCATGAAGCACAGGAAAAAGACAAGCAAGATAAAACCAACAATACCCAAGTTTATTCTCTCTTCAGCCAGCAGGCATGGAATGCTCTTTCAGAAACTAATTAGTTGTGTTTTCTTGCAAGATGAAAACCGAAAGGAAACTTTGCTAAGACGTCGCTACTTCTTCCCAAGAAATGCTTTCTGAAATAAAATCAGAGTCCCGAAACAAAATCATTCGGGTAAAGATTGCGGAATTTTAATACTACCAAATCTCTACTGGTTTTTTCCAGAGCTTTCAGACCAGAGAAGCCACAATTATTGGGAGAAATGTGGCCAAATGATACAGCCTCTGAGTTATCTCTCATTTGCAGGAACAAAACGTCAGTACAGCAAAATAAAGTAAAACTCAGGTTCTTGAAAAAAAAAACAGAAGCAGGAAAGTATCCAGGCCTTGCCTGCTGCCCAGTCTCCAACGAAAGGCAGCCTTACAAAAAAGGAGCAAAAAAGTAACTTTAACATTTCCATTAGCTCAGTGAGGATGTTTTACAAGAGAAAGGAGTAAACACTTGGGAAAGCACGGTCACCCCGGCAAGGGAAGATCCAGCAGCATTCCGTGCGGGTGGAAAGATCAGAGTGGCGACTAGATGCATCTCTACTTGAAAAAAAACACTACTTTTAACACAAAAGTAGATTACAAATAGAAAGCCAAAACTGGTAAGGAAAATTATTAAGTGTCTCATGAAGAAAGAGCTTCATTTCACGAACAACACACTCTTTGGAAACAGCTCCCAACAATTTCCTGGGAGCTTCTCGTTTCCAAGGCCAGTCCTAATCTAATGCTTGGTTGCTCGTTTAAGGAAAAGAATCCAGATATCTTGGGATACAAACTCCAGTAAAGACAACTTTCCAGTTGCTTGCTCTATCTTTCCGGAACATAAACATTAATTGGTTCTGAGGCACCCTTGAGGATGCAATGGTTATGAACGACAGCAGTCAGTAAGGCTCAAAGCAGTTTCCAGAGCTATCTTTCAACTGCAAGTCCAAGCCTCCTGCAAAAATATCTTTTCATTTTGTACATTTCTCAGAGCCTGCAATTGTTTAGTAGAACCTAATTTGGTCTCCAGGCATATTTCTCCGAGAGCCAGTTCACTGTTATTAACTTAGCATAGGTTACACGGTCATTCTTTCCTCACACCAGTGTGTCAGAACACACTCTGGAAAGCAACGGCGTTATTCTTAAAGAGTTCTAGCTTTTTTTGTGTTTCTGCTTACAGGACTGGATACGAAAGGACCAGCCACTTCAGTGTCTGGGAATTTTGCATTTAGAACTTCCCCTTCATCAGAGAGCGACTAAGATGATGGGATACGTACGTCAAAGCACTACACATATAGCCTCAGCCATCTACTTTTCAATTAAATAAAATTTAAGCTCCATTAATATTCCAGTCGGAGTGCTATCAAAGATTACATCCAAAACACAGCAGAAAGGAAAGAAGTGGCAGAAGATATAAAACCCCACTGGCGTATAAACCCAGAGCGGTCCCAGCATGACTAGTGAAAATTTAACTTTCCCCTCAACGGGTTTTGCCCATGACGTGGGTTCTCTGTTCTGCAAAGAGCAGTGTGCAATACTACGGAAAACTGCTTTATATAGGCTACTGTAATGCACAAAACAGCTATATCTTTCTTTTATTATTGGAGGCCAGAAGCTATTTACAGCTGAGTAAACAGCAAGAAAAGCAGGTGACGAGTAAAGAGTAATCTACTGCATCACAGGCAAATACATTGCTCAAGCTCTCCCTTCAGACAGAAGCAAGAAGGTGAGTAAAGAGCAGCTTCTTCACAGCTAAAAAGCAGTGAAGTTTTCTAACTTGTCATTTTTCTCTCTGTAACGGAAGCTCCCGATTTCTCCCACAGCTTTAAACTACATTCTCTTCAACCTCTCTGGCTACAAAGTCCAGAGCTCTGAGTAGATGCTCAGATTCCAGGAGGGACTCAAGTTTTGTGCAGGTTAGTTCAAAAACTAACTTACAGAAAAGGCAGTTTCAAACCGCCCTGCAGCGTAAACAAATTCTTAGTACTGGGCTGAAGGAGGAGGGAAATTTGTTACTTTTAAGCTCACAGCTGGGTTTAAACTGGGTCTAACTTTCCCGACTTGATTACACTGAGGGCATACAGCCAAAGGCCTGCTTGTGAGGGGGGAAAGGTTGCTGAAAAAATCCCAGAAGTAGAACACAGGTTCTTTATAACAGAGTTATAAAATGTGAAAATCAAAGGCGCTGGTACCATTTGGCTTCTTTGAATGTGTTAATCCAATCGCAGCAACCCAATGTCTTCATTATCTATTTTGTCTTACATAAACTAAATGTACCATACAACACAAGCTGCACAGAAAGCCTGAGCGCATTACTAAACTAGAATACAAGGGTTCAACAGGCAACAGGCTGACAATACGATCTTTTTTTTCCCCTTCAAAGACTTAAGCTCTGATGGTGAAATACAGGATCAACCACAGTTTGAGATGATGGTTCTTTTTTTCACTTGAAGGAGCTCTTATTTGGCAAGACGCTTGACATCACTCACATCTTTTCTTTCTCCCCACTAGCAAATAATCTCCAACACAGCGACAGCGGTCAGAGTGCTAAGTCTCACCTTTTTCATTCTCTTTGTACTTGCATGTGCCAGCTGGAATTTCAGCTTGAAACATAGAGCCCACCATGATCTCCTGTTTCGAAATAACAGAAACAAGAAGTTAAGCAAGCACAACTGTGCTGGTTTTTGTTAGCCAATAAGAGAATGACCACATCTTTTTTTTACCCCTTAAAACATTTGTAGTTGAAAATCTAAAAGGTAATAGGTACCACGTGGAAATGGATTTCTGATTATCTGGGGAGGTCTTTAACTCATCTTACTATCAAAACTCTTCTATTTATGGGGAAGAACTGGTGAGGGTTTGGGCAGTCCGTAGAGCTTTGAGTTACTAGGTAACGGATCAATTCATTGCTCACGAAACACAGGGTTTTTCAACAGCCTTAAAGTATTTACCTTCTTCCAGTCTTCTGAGGGAATATAATCTTCATCTTCTTCCGATTCCTCTTCTATTTCACTATCTGCAAGAAATTGTTTGCGCGTTGACACAAAACAAGCCTTGATGGGGCCCGCGCACACCAACGTGTGTTTTAGGGACAACAGTTTCCGTTGAAAAAAACAACCTACCCAATGTTTGCGCTGAGAGTGGAGTAAGACACGCAACAGGCTCCGAAAATTTAAGGCCCAGATGAGTACATCCATCAATTTTCACTACTACCTAGTTTAAACTTCCTTTCCTTCACCTGTCTTTAAAGCGGTTAGAGATGATCCACATCGCAAATCGCTACAAAGTTACCTTCTGAAAGGGTTTTTATGGGTATCCAAGCCTGGGTTTCAACACCATTTCTCAATTTTCCTAGTGTTGCCGCTCTTCGTTTTCTCTTCCAGCAGCTGTCATTGAATTTAAGTCTTACTACAGCACAAGGTGCGAGAAATCCACAAGCGTGCTTTTATCAGTCTTACTGGGATTTAGTTGGCTCGGATATACTGCTCAGAGATGCACGGCAGCATTTCAGATAGATTATTTCAGATAAGGGCTGACAAAAATGTTAAGCTCTTTATGACACAGGCTAGCTGCCTTCCACAGTGTGTGGAAAGGAACTGCAATATCTGGTTTATGTATAACGTGATAATAGCAGCACTAAAATTGTATAAATTACATTCTACACACTGCTGAATGTTGCAAAAACCCCCAAACCTAATGCAATCCACTTGCATTACACTAATTCTATGGCTAAAAACCAGAGCTTGTTTAAGATATTTGCAAATCCTCAGCATTTTTGGATTAAAACAAACTACAGATTAGAAAACTGCATTTCTACAACACCATGGCTAATAAGTATCAAGTACAAGGTATCGTAAGGAACCTTTGCTTCAACTTTTTGTTTGTTAAAAGAGGAGGAATTCAAACGTGGGAAACAGTCACTTGTGCCAAAGAAAGGTAAGATATCTGTTGTCCAAACGGCCCCGCTGATGGCACGATATTAAAAGCTTCAGATCCCATCAAGTATGATTTCGACAGAAATCAGAGTTGTCTGAAGGGGCAGCTACGTAATGCTAACTCAACGGGTCTCAAACAGATGCAAAACCAACTTTTAAACAAAATGAGAGCAAATAACCACTGCCCAACGCTGGGAACACTGCCAAATGCACAATTCTCGAAGCAAATTTTCTTTACCATTATCACCCCCCTTGTTATTTCACATCTGATGATCCATGGGCCTTTTTCAGATTTCAGTGCTTCTGTTTTCTGTAGCAGCAACCTCGAAGAAATCTGGGCTTCTACTCCTAGTGCAGTTCAGTTTTTACTTTTTCCTTCAGTTGAACTCTCACCTCCTTCGAATGAGTACATAAGCCAGCGTCACCAGGCCTTGTCACCATCATCACGCACTGTGCAGCAGTTACTGAGTCGGAACAGTGCATTTCCTACTTGCAAATGTTTTTACTTCTGGCCTTGGTGAGCAGTGGCAGCTGAAATCCCGCTGGGAAGGTAACACCATACTGAAGAGTTGTTCACTGCATCTGGGCTCCATGTGCAAGAGAATTTTTCGAAAGGGCACATCTATACAAACCAGTTTGCAGGATCGTGATCTGGCCTGTTCCAGCATTCAGAGCAGCACCATGAAAGGGTTTGCACTGTCTGAAAGCCTGCTTTTTCAAAACCATAGAAATTTCCAAACTTGTCCGAAAATTTAATCATTCTATCTACTGTCCTTACACAGAGTCCTTTATTACCCCAGGTTCCAGTATAAGTTGGGGAATGACTTATTAGAGAGTAGTGTAGGGGAAAGGGACCTGGGAGTCTTGGTGGACAGCAGGATGACCATGAGCCAGCACTGTGCCCTTGTGGCCAGGAAGGCCAATGGCATCCTGGGGTGTATTAGAAGGGGGGTGGTTAGTAGGTCGAGAGAGGTTCTCCTTCCCCTCTACTCTGCCCTGGTGAGATCCCATCTGGAATACTGTGTCCAGTTCTGGGCCCCTCAGTTCAAGAAAGACAGGGAACTGCTGGAGAGAGTCCAGCACAGGGCAACTGGGATGATTAAGGGAGTGGAGCATCTCCCTTATGAGAAAAGACTGAAGGAGCTGGGGCTCTTTAGTTTGGAGAAGAGGAGGCTGAGGGGTGACCTCATTAATGTTTACAAATATATCAAGGGTGAGTGTCACGAGGATGGAGCCAGGCTCTTCTTGGTGACAACCACTGATAGGACAAGGGGTAATGGGCTGAAACTGGAACATAAGAGGTTCCGCTTAAACTCGAGAAGAAACTTCTTCTCGGTGAGGGTGACGGAGCCCTGGCACAGGCTGCCCAGAGAGGCTGTGGAGTCTCCCTCTCTGGAGACATTCAAGACCTGCCTGGACACGTTCCTATGTAGCATTATCTGGGCATTCCTGCTCTGGCAGGGGGATTGGACTTGATGATCTTTCGAGGTCCCTTCCAATCCCTAACATTCTATGATTCTATGATCTGCAGAGAAGCTTTAGTGCTGAGCTAAAATAGGTGCTTTTTTTGCCTATTATTTTGAGCGCAGTGATAATCAAGAGCAGTGTCAGGGAAGAGAATAAACAAATGTTTGTAGGTATCGACAGGTATACCTCAGAGAGAGTGCAGACTGTGTTAACTAGAGCTGTTCCTAACCAGAGGTCAATAATGTTGAGATTATCGTGCTTAACAGGAAACTATACATACTTGTATCGAAATATTTACATCGACGAGGGCGAACTATCTCCTGCGGATCTTGAGAAGCAACAGATGGTGCCGGGTCGTCATTAGATGACTGTGTCTCATCTTCCTGACCTGATGAATCTTTTATGGTCTCCTCCTTAAATATGAAAAGAAAAAAGCAAACAGGAGATCAGCTATCCCTTGTATGTGAGGAACAATATTTTGGAAATATTTGTTCCAAAATGGTCAATGTATCAAAGCCAAATATCTTTGATGCGACATGAAGGGACTGTACAGATTGTGGCCTCTCCAGACTGAGCCCCAACCAATGTGTAACACATCATATTATTTATTGACCGGGACTCTAACCAGATCAACGTAACACTCGGACTCTCGCACACAAATCAGATACATGAACCACAACTGAATATTGTGCCTAGTTGTTTTGGGTTTTTTTAACCAGTCAAGCAAACCCTTCTGGTTTTAATTTAACTTTAAATTTTACTTTGGTCTTTAAAGCCCTGCTTTAGGAATTTTCAATACAAAAGGGAAGAAATTATTTCCTGGCAATACTTTTCTCAATCAAATGGAAATGGTACCCTCCATAAAAATTCATAGCAACGGTGGTGCCCAACCCCACGGGAGCAGCGTATCAGTAGACTCGAGCATGCATATCGAGTCATTAAAAGATCAAAAATTAGAACAAGTTTCTTTATCAGAAGATAAACCACAGTGACTATGGTAATTATTACAGTTAAGGGAAATTAAAATGATAAAGGTTACAAAAAAAAAAATCTATCGGTGCTTTCTACTTCAGTGCATGTTGTCAATATCTTTTATGTGGTTTACGGCCAACTCATAAGCACTCACACTTGCCAGCTCTAAGCCAGAAGCATTAGGCACAGCACATGTTTATATGTACCTTTACCAGTAACCAGAGTATTATCACATGTGCAGCTTAAAGCAGATTAAAAATAGAAAAGAGCTAAGTGCACTGTAGCTAAATAAGCTGCAAAAAGATGAGCGCTTGCAGAGAAAGCCTGAATGATTTATACAATTATTCCACCCCCACAGATGTATTTCACTGCCTCTCCGCTAAGAGCACGTCAGCATTTTGGAGCTCTCGGCCTTGTACCCCGAGGCAAACGATCCTAACCGGCTTCTTTGTGCCCAGACCTGGCAAAACTGGGGCAGGTGAACGCACACTTTTAATCCAGCCACGAGGCCAAACCACTGGCTGTGTTGACACAGACAAGTCCTCTTGCTGCCAACAGCAGGGGCAGGCACCGAGACGTTCCCCAGTTCAAAGTTTCCTTCTTCTTTAGGCAGTGCCTTAAATCAGCCAGGAAGAGAACTGGAGAGCTTCAGCAGAGGTCATGGGAGCACAGAGGATGGAAGCTGTGTGAGGAGTAATGAAGAAGCAAGGCGACAAGAAGAACGTGGGACTCGAGGAACGCCACCATGCACAAAAAAACAAACCCACTTTTCCGTCTTATTTTAATTTTGGACGCTTCATGTTATGTGAGGTTCTCCCCCTCCCCAGCTTCTTGAGCCTTTCCCCACACGATGTAACTGTATCTTTCTTCTTTTGGAACCATTCAACCCATACAAATAGCAACCGTTTACAGGATCTGTCAAGGGAGTTTGCAAAACCCATGAACTTCATTCTCTGAATCAGAGATATCGCTCCTCATCTCTGTGTCACATTCCAGAGATTCTAAAATGGGTAAGACACAAAAAAAATCCAAAATGTATCTTTTTTTAAAGCTAGATGAGGTAATGCAACTTCCATTTATGCCTAGGTTTTTTTTTGTTACTGACAATATAAAGGGTTTCATATTTTAATGGAATTCAGGCTGCAACTCTGAAAGCCACCGGTACTGGAGAGGTTCCAGCCGTGCTCAGGACAGGACAGGATTGTTACAAATACGTATGACATACACAAGTAGAAGAGACTCTACTAAAATCAGAAAAAATACTTTAAGAGCACACAGAAAAGGATTTCAAATGTGCTAAGTTCAAAACTATACATCTTGCAAAGGTACTTGACGAATTTGATGCAGCGAACAATTTCAGTACAACCAGGGCTGCCAGGCTAAAAAAAAAAAAAATCAATTTAAAATGCTCAAGCTAGAAAACTCACAGCAATCTCCGATACTCAGAGACACATTTAATTCAATTCAACACTTCACTCTTCGGTTTCAGTAGATCAGCTTTTCACCCTGAAACAAGGATTCAGCCTTACCTATAAAAGCATCATTGAAAACTTCAGTTCCGAAGTCCGACTATTTCGGAAGGACAAGCACAATCCCTTCCCACACGATGCCGTACGTACACATGTACCCTAACCTGCCTCAGCAACAGTTTGGAATAACATAGATGAAAACAAAAGCAATGAGGAACAATACAGATGGGTAATTAAGAATAAACATTAGAGTTCAGTAGACAAAGCCTCTGAAATCAGCTCCGGTTTGAATTACTTCTGCCCCTATCTGGCACCTTGAGTCTAGTACAGAATGGCTGCATGAAAATCCGTTTCAAATTAGTGTAAATACTTACTTTGTTTTCACCGCTACAGCCACTGTTGTCATCGTTATCAACATCATCATCATCTTCCCCCTCCTCCTCCTCCTCTTCCTCATCTTCATCGTCATCGTCTTCTTGGAGTGGAATGGTGCCATCATAGCCGTAACGGCTGAGTAGCTCCTGGATCGGCATATCGCTTTCCTGATGAACATCCAAACAGAGTTTCAGGTTTTAACAAAAAATACTCCACATCCGCTCTACAACTTAAAGGAGTGTGCTTTAAATAGACCACGGCAAAGTCAGACAGGCAGTGACCACGCTGGCTACGAGCAGCCACTCCAAAAGCAATGAACGGTCAAAAGATGAAGTTTTGGCTCCTAAGAAAAACGTGGGGCTTTTTAACACAGGGGAACTTTTTATTTCTCAGTCCTTTATAAATTGACAGCAGAACTCAATCTTTCAAAGAGGCCACAAAACTCAATAAAAGACCAGAACTTGCAGTACCTGGCTCGAACACGAATTAAATCCTTGCTTGGGGAGTTGCACTATGGCGACAATTCCACAGGGTTCTACGGCCGTGGCTTTATTACACCCAACACATACCTCTCCGGCTCTCTGTACCTCTCCTCTTTCCAGGCAAAACAAAAAAGAACAAGGGGTTGGGTGAGGGATCACCTGATATTCAGGATCACCTGGCATCCAGGTAAAGGCAGGTGTAATGTTTATAGATCTGTACATGTTTTAAGCCAGTTGCCCGCAAACCCATCCAGGGCTGGAAGCAAATCTGCTAAAATATGTGCACATTGAGAAATCTTTCTATTTAGATTGCTGGTCTCCCCTGAAGGGACATTTCAAGTTACACAGTTGAGTCTCACACTTAGTGGCTCCCACACTGTTATCAATCACATTCACTTTATTAATAAATATTGTTAATTGCCAGGTCTGCAAATTACTTTATTACTTTTCATACCTCAGTATCCAGCCCTCAGGGGCAGTGTGTGGAATCCCTAATGAGGCTTTTCCAAGCAGAAACTTCCAGGGGCATTTTAAAAGGATCTCTCTCTCAAGATCAAATCTTTTACTTATTATTCAGAGGCGCCTGCTTGCCCAAAATATTTCTTCCTAGTATGTAATGTACATCTCGGCTGATAATTTGGGGGTTTTTTTAGTTATTGGCTGACCTCAGAACTTCCTCCAACGAACTCCTATCCTCAGCATGTCTTGTTTCTGGAAAAACACTAACAATACCAGCTACAAAAGGTAAGTGTAGTTAGTTCTGCTGTGTAAAAATAAGGAGTAACACAGGGGTTACCAGTGCTCATTGTCCGTGTATTTATTTTATTTTATTTTATTTTATTTTTTTATTCCCAAGAACTAAGCCATTCTACCAGTTATTGGTCCTCTCTTTGGTTAAGCTATATACACAGTGGATGCAGACCATGGAGACCTAAATGTCCTCACCTTCTCTCTTGACTTCTCAGTCCCCATCACATCAACTCTTACCAGTGGAGAATTAATGTTTCACTAACACAGACAACAGGATAGGACTGTGAACTCAGCTGAAGCCTGACTTAGCTATTGGAAAAATCCTATTCATAATTATCCAAACAAATGTTCTCCAGCACAGTTTGGGAAGCACTTTCATTAAGTGCTTCTCACCACTATCCTAGTTGTAGATAGAGACTGAGGATTAAAAAGAACTTTTACTGCAGTTTGTGGTTATGTGTGAACCACGTAACAGGGATATTACTTATCATACATTACCTAGGAAAGCGGGACTGGGTATACAACATTTTTCTTAGGTAGAGCCTCAACTTCAAATAGTTCGTTACAATTCAAAAAGCTCCAAGGGCCGGCAACTCTCCAACATAAAACACAAATCATGATTTCTGCGTTGCTTTGGGATATTGCGAAGACCAATAAGACCAGGACAGGTTAAAAACACTCCAGCAAGTCTTACCAAAGACAGGTATTTCTTAAACGGAAGACATTTAATAACAAAAAATGGATTACAACTTGTGTGTCTGGAGTAGAGGTAAGAGAGGGGGAGTGATAAAACGGAGAAGAGCAGCACAGAGAAGGTAAGTAAAAGCAACTGAAACGCTGAGGGGCAACCACTGAAACGATCACAGAACAGGTCTGAAAGCCCAAACATGTTTCTCATGCTAAATGAGCCGCACAAACGCTGCCGCACGCCTTGTGCACGTTCAGTTTACACGGGTTACAAACCAAACGGACAAATCCACAGAGGAGGAAAAATAAGACTGACAGGTGGTGCAGACAAAGAGACAACATCTTTTTCATACGTGCCTGAACTGCGCCCTGCTAGAGGCTGGAGGAGAAACACTGCATGCTTCCACGTAAGGATCTCAATTAAAGACAAGCAGATGCTGGTGCATAACCCTAAGAAAACTCAAGAGGCCTCCCTGAAAAGGGGGAGACCCCAAAAGGAGAAACCAAGCAATTACATGGAACAACAACGAGAAAAAGGGAGGGAGGTAAAGCCTCCAAAATCTGCAGGATCGGCTGCGGCACCACCTCACAGAGAGCTTTCCTGTCCAAGAAAAAGAAATCTCACCTTTCAAGAATTATCACTGAGAACCACCCAATCTAATAATTCTGATTCCCTTCGAGCACTGTTCTGCTCTCAGGAAACTCTCTTTTCCCCCTGTTAGAGCAGCATAGAGGGTGACTTCAGGCCTCTAGCCACTGAGATGCTGCTGCCATCTGGACAAAAACGTACACACGTCCTTGCATAGACAAGCGCAGGATGCTGCTCAAGCACTAAGGCATTAAAGATTCACCAGAGTTCCAGTCAATGAGTAGAAAAGATCCTCACTCTCAGAGGAAGGTGTAATTTTTATGACAGTCATGAGTTAAACCATGAAGGTCCAAAAATTCTCATGTAAAACTTGACCGTCACCTCATCTCTGAGGGAGCTGAACTAGTAAATCGGGCACACTCACAGCCCGGAGGAAATCTGAAATAATACGTGTAAATGTTGGGGAGGAAGGAGAAGGAGAGGACAGCACTGGTCTTGACAACAGTTGTGAGATTTAGATTGCCCATCAGCCTGCAGACAGGAGCAGCAACGCGTGTCTGAGTTACACCATTGCAGGGCTGAAATGATAAACTCACAGTGCCAACAACTACGGAATGAGGGAACAAAGAGATGGGTGAAACAGTTAGAAACAAAGCGTTGTAATGCGGCGACAGAATTACACAACGAGACGTTGGCTCTTCACAAAATATGAAGGGGGGAAAAAAACATTTTCAGCTTAAAAACCACGTGACATTTGTATGGAGCTCCATTTCTCATTTAATCTAGATGAGTATACTTAGATTCACAAACTATTTATTTATCTTTATGTCTACCATTTAATAGCAAACCTGAGATTACCAGAAAGAAATTACCCCACCCGAAATGTAGATAAGTTGCCTAAATTAATTTAAAGTCATACCGGCATAATCACTTATACTAAATCAGATTTGTCAATCGAATACATTTCTGAGAATCCTTAACGATCTGTTCTGGAAGCCTTTTCAGCCAATGAGGCCACAGACAGCAACTAAATTACTTTGCATTTATAATGAACTTAGTTTATAATTTAAGGGTATTATCCCTGTCTGAAAAGTAATTTAAGACAACACATAAGTGACAGCATAACCTCAAAATGTCAAAAAAATCATACATGCAATTATTTCAGAAGACATTTTAAGATTTATTTATCGCTTATTACAGTAATTGTAATCCCAGCTCTGCTGGCAACTCCCTGCTTTGGGCAAATCATTTAATCTGTATCTCCCTTTCCTCTACCTTAAAAAATGAAGATACACCTATATATATATAATATAGATCTGAATAATGTATATATTATATATATATTATACAACTATTTGTATGAAATGCAAAAGAAAGCTTATGTTTTTTAAAAATCAAAATATTTATGCACTAACCCAGTGCAAGTAGAGCGTACTTTAACTTATATTAGCTCTAGAATGCAAATCCTACACAAGCACAGATATGCAAAAAGAAACCAAACAAGCATAGCATTATACATTATTAAGTATTTAAGCACCAGTTTCCTTTTCCCAACTTTTGAGAACTGCAGATTTAGCTCAGCCCCTCTCCCCCATCTATATTATTTGCCTAGTAGTGTTTTAGGTTTTTATGGGTTTCTTTTTTTTTTTTTAAATTCCAAATATAAGGGGAAAAACCTGCATACGTTTTCTTTGAGACTGTGGTTACGTTTTATTACTACTTAAGGCTACCTACCCTGTTAAGATCCTCTATTTCAGAATTGAAGTTTGTTTCTCCTTCCATCATTTCCTCCTCTTCTAATGTCCGTTCATCATCAAAGTCATGCACCAGCATATCAGCTGATGGATCAAATTCATGGTCATCAGATGTTGCTGAACCTCCTGATAGAAAACATTTTAAAGAATGTTTTTAGTTAGATCATGGCCTCGCAGAGTTTATTTTTTTTTTATTCTTTTGGTGACATTTTAAAACTCAGATTATACTCAATATTAAAAAAAAAAATCTTCAAAATCTCTCAATCATTTATCTTAGGGGAAGCCAATCTCGTTACTCGGAGGGCAGTGCCAGCTGGCCTTTGGGCAGTAAGAGACTGTGGAAAAAAGAACCAGGAGACACTGTTTTACCAGCCAGTTCTCCAAGTAGTATCTATCTGGACATTGGGCCCTAGTTAAGTGTTCGTAAAATGTTCAGGTTTTGAAAACTTAATTCTTAAATAATCATAAGCCTGCTTGGATCAAGAGTCCTACTGGGAGCAGAAAGACTCGTAAAATATAAACTCAGGGCAGCTGGATCCTTTTGAAGCTTTCTTGTTTTCAACTACAAAGACAGTCTAATGCCTTTTCCAAAATTTAAACTTAAAGTCAACGTCACAGTTATGCAGATTTTATTTATGTTGCAGTATCCTTAGTTATTTCCCCCCACGCCTTTTTTTCAGGGTTCTTTGTAGACACGCCTGGTTATATTATGTGACAACGAAAAATACGTGAATGGATGAATGGTTTGGCAGATGCAGCATTTTTATGTAATTCAGTAACACCTGATTCTAATTCTGACCCTGCTAACGTTTTTCCACGTGTCTTCGTGCACAACTGAAATTTCATTTTCCACAGCCTGAAGAGTGTATCCACGCTAAATGTGCACGAGGGAGGAGGCAACTGCAAGGGTTAACTACACTTTGTAGTTTGAAAAGAAATAAAAGTTCAGGAGACAAGGGCAGTCCAGCCAAAGTGACGGCTGGAAAGCTTTTCCACCAGTAGAACGCCAAAAACCTTAGAAATAAGTAACATTAAGTACAGTGGTGAGCAAAAAACCACTTAGGCTGACTATTAGATAGTCAGTAGCTCTGGGATACTTGAATATCAGAAAATAACCAGCTCAAAAAAGAGAAGTCATGAAACCCCTCATTTTTAGTAACTCAATGAGGCTTAAAATACACTGCTTTTCTTGCTGCTTCTGTTCTCGATGCTGTTATGCATCAAAACATGGAGCAACTGTCAATCTAGTGACTGGGAGCACCCCGTGCCTTCACTTCTGGCTCCATGTCTAGCCCCGAGCGGGACGACGACCGCACCGCTGGGTGAACCACCTCTCCCACGCCCCCAGCACCTGCTGACCGTGCGCTCCTCCTCGGCCCGTCAGCGTTCCCAAACACGTGTCCGTGCAGCTTTTGCAAAGGCAAGAAGTCTGTTTCCCCATATTACCATTTAGAGACTTGTGCTGGCACAGACTGGAAGAAAGCAGTGACTGCTCAGACCAGGGCTGCCACCAACCTATTCATCACGCTCTATCCTTGGATTACTGACTGGAAGAGATCAGCAAAAATAATTTTTCAAGGGTGCCCTCTTCCCTCACAAGTTTAGGAAATATTAAAAATATTTACCTGGGCTTGAAGATTCAACAGAAGGCTACAAAAGAAAACACAGGAAATTATTTTTTCTATGTTGAACCCGTACAAACCCAATTCAAGAATTCATCTGATACAAGGCAAGTCACTGCAAATAATATATTTACGAATAAAGCACCCCAAACACGCTGAAGCAATTTAAGGCAAATAGCATTAATTTTCTCCTTTAAGAATCGACAGCACTGCACTATTTCAACAAGGATAACTGAAAGCATTGCCCATTTTGTGATGGAGTAATTGAGCTGATGAAGGTATAAAAGAAAGCAAAGCCATCTGTTTAGAAAATAGTACGAGAATTCCACCATCCCCTTAGCATGGCATAAATCGGCGCTATTGCCAGATGCTACTTTCTCTCCCCCTCTACCTGCTCATCTCCAATTTTTATTTTACACCAATAAGGAGCTGAAAACTCACATTAGGGACAGGTTGGCTCTTAACAGATCCAGCTCTGATCTAACTCGAGGTACTAAACCCCCTTTTCCTCAACCAGATCCCACTGAGAGCGGGAGTACAGTTTAAGAGAAATTAGCCTTTCTATTCGAAACCGCCTGCTATGCGAGACACAAATTTCACGTTCTGTTTAGATTAAGGTAGCTTTTAAAAGGTAATCACAGATCGCAGTGAGAATTCCTCACAGAACAAAAGGAAAAAGCAAACTGATCTCTAACCCAGCTGCGAGTTGAAAAAAAACCACACCAAAAAGTATTTTGCAAGTTAGACTTTCTTCCCAGGTATGTTTACAACATTACTTAGTATGATCACAGACTACAAAAGAAACACAGTTTTTGAAATAAAGAAATGAATCTTCGACAAGAATCTTTATGACATCCTTTAGCCTACTGCATTTGGTAACCTTACTTCTATAATCAGACCAAACGTCTTCTGTCATAAAATTCTGGTTTTCCCTGCTTAGAACTCTGTCCATCTTTCGCCTCCCGGGATGAAATTTGCATGTCAGACATGTAAACCTAATTTGTTTTGAAAATCTAAGCAAATGTTGCAACTATTTTCAGGAACAGACCTAATGAAGAAGTTTTTTTTTTTCAAAGTTAGACTGACTTTTCACTTCGGAGAGCTGCGGTACCCCTTACCCTGCCACCTTCTGGAAACTGAGATACCGTTTGCTATCACAGATAAACTACGTCATATACAATGCAGTCTTCACGAAAAACTGCCTGCGTTTGGCCAAGAAATTATCCGGAAAACTTCAGTTTGCACATTCAGGAGAGATACTGGTGTGCATGTGTAACACTCTAGCTAGATTGTACTCATGCTCGAATTGCAAAATCTGTACACCTGGCCTTATATGCAAAATTAAAACAAGATACTACGTTAGGAACCGGTTTATTTGAACTCAAGTAAAAACTTGTACTATTATTCCAAGATTTTCTAAAGCATTTTCCTTCTCTTTGACTTCATCTCCTAAGGCCAAGCAGTCACTTGCACAAGCTGCTTCCAAAAGCCCTGGCATAGCGATGCATCAAAGCAAACCCTAAAATTAAAAAAAAAATCTGTTTCATTATGAAGTTCTTTTATATTAGCAGCTCTTTAAAGTGAGAAGAAATACACCTTCTTAGGAATCAATAACCAAAATTCACTTATATGTCTGCCTACATTTTAAGAGTCTACTATCTACAAATGGAAACTCAAAATACATTTGTGTGTCTGTGTGAAGCAGAAAGCAGTATACAGAGGGAAAAACACATCTTGAATATTTGCCTGAAGGGTGGATAGAAGATACAATAGACAAGTTTTGCTCTCCTAACATAGTACAGCCTAAAAAATACGGAATATTTACACTGTCTTCAGGTGGAGACACTACAGTCAATTTCTCCCATATTTACTAACACCCAAACACGTTTTTAGTTCACGTGCAGTATCACCACTGACTTGCAAGAAATAGCTTTTTAGGCAGTATTAGCTTTAAAGAGGCACAAAAAAGCCAAGAGAAATCCTATCTGCACCACTAAGTGGACTGAAACTCAGTTAAGCAAGCAAGCACTAAAAACATTTTCGCAAAATGTTGCACAATGCCATAGGACGTTTCACTGATGTCTGCAGTTAAAAAAATCTTCGTAAACATTACTTTAACCAATGTCAGCCTACAGCATTACTAGCATATACTGAGCTAAAGATGAGCATCAAAATAAACCAGCAACGACTGATCTCGATTTGGTATTTGTTTGATAAACTCGCAAACGTTAATAAACAACTATTAGCGCAAATTAACAAGTCTTAGCATATTCATTGCAGCAATCACAGGTAGGAAATCAAACAAGTGCAAGCTGTTGTTTTTTGGCAGACAATACTGCAAATCAATACTGAGTGTTCCGTGCAAGTAAAAAACAAGGACAATAAAACGTCAATAAGAAGTATCTTAGAAACTTTTAAAATAAAGTCAAAGTCTTCCTTCATAATTCTTTCATGGCAAATATGAAAGAAGTTCATTGCAAATGCAGAGTATAGACAACGCTAGCAGCGAGGTATTGCCTGAATCACAGAATCACTATGGTTGGAAAGGACCTTCAAGATGATCAAGTCCAACCATCCTCTAACTCTACCACTTCTAACCCACGTCCCTGAGCTCCACATCTAGACGGTTTTTGAACACACCCAAGGATGAGGATTCAACCACAGCCCTGGGCAGCCTGGCCCAGTCTTTGATAATCCTTTCCGTGCAGTTTTTCCTAATGTCCAACCTAAACCTCCCCCAGTGTAACTTGAGGCTGTTTCCTCTTGTCCTGTTGGTTGTAACTTATAAGAAGAGACCAACTCCCACCTCTCTACACCCTCCTTTCAAAGAGGGCATAGAAGAAACTGAACTGCTCGTATCAGCAGTGATAACCGTGCAAAATCAAACCAGCCCGCCGGCAGCTCAGCAGGGCAGCGCAGAGCCCTATGCTCTGTGGGTCGTGCAGAAGTCAAGGGGGACCCCACTCTCATGAGAGGACCCTTGGAATTTTGGGGACACTCCCAAAGGAAGCCCTAACCCAGGGTAGCAGCGTCAGCGCACTTCGCAGGACGGTACCAGGAACAAGTCGGCATTACAACACAGACTGCTCTCACCAACACGGAGTGACTTGAGGTTGGGAAGAGGAAAGCAGAATGAGAGCCAGTAAAGATAAGCAGAGAAAAAGTACCCCCGTGACTTCTGATGAGAAACTATTGCAGAAATGGCTGCCCTCCTAGGGACAGAAAGCTGGATTTAACTTCCCAGAAAGCCCTGAAGATAATTCATTCTGAGGGATAAAACGTGTTACTCACTAAACAATAAATTCTGCAAATGCCATCTTAAAACTCTTCTTTCTGCCCAACCATTATCAGAAGGCTTTCACGCTCCTTCTAACACAAACCGCTCTTTCCAGATATAACCTCTACTTATTCATGGCCAGTTTCCATCTAAACCAGCACAAACACTAATGTTAAGGCTAAATGATCATTCCCTGCCTCCTCAGTTATTTTTTGATGTAAAAGAGGCATTTCAACGATGGGGGAGATGTCACAGTTGGGAAACAGTTCAGGCATTTCTGGATCAGGAGTGCTAGTCTCAGCTTTGCAGCGCTAATCTATCAGGGAACTCTGGCTGGCCCACATGTGGGGCTGGTAGAGCCTCTCCTTGCAGATCCACCTCCTTCAGCCCAGGTCAAACAGTGAAGGAACGTTCTGGGAAAAGCCTTGAGTCAGAAGGAAAGGAAGGAAGAAAAAAAAGAGCACATAAACCAGGGGTAATAGGAGCATCAGGAAGCTGTGCCTCCAAAAATGGAGAAAGCAAGAGCAGTCAGGGAGAAGAGGCTCATGGTACAATGATGCTCGTGTCTGGAAAAATAACTGTGACTTGAGTACTTGTGGAAAAGCAAAACCAGCTGAGACTCTGCTTGCTGAGCACTGCCAGAGAGTGCAGGGCTTCTGAGGGGGAGTGCACTTCACCACAAATGAATTGCAGAAGTTAAGAGACTCCTGCACAGTGTAACTGCAGCAGCTCTGCCCTCACGGGGCAAAAAAATAAACCACCCCAGAAGCACAACTTTGCTTTCAGCCACTGCTGGGGATTTGCCAACAGCCAGAAAGATATGCAGGAGACCTCTTGGTCCACGAGCTTTGTGTAAAGCGGAACAACCAACTTCTCACCTCAGTTCAGAAGAGCAAGTTTCCTGTGTTAAAATCCTCAATGAGCAGAACAGGGTCCACTCTAAGTTCTGCCCCAATGTTAAGCAGCATTTTTTGGGTTCATACACACCTTGCATAGGCTTATGTAGGTGTGCACGTGCACAGACTTCTATGGGATTTATATATGAATGCTGAAGCCTGTTGTTTTTGGTCCCACCAGCCCCATCCTGGGCCAGGTGGTGGAGCAAACACAAAGATGGTGATGGGAGCGATCAGTGTGGATTTACTAAAGGGAAATAAATCATGCTGGAGGAGGAGATGAAGACCTTCCTTGATGAAAAGACTGGACAGAGGGACCGCGAGGGATGTTGCTTCACTTTACTTCAGTAAGGCTTTCCATGGCATCTGAACAGCTCAGCTCAAAGAGTTGTTAAAAGTGGTGAAATCCAGCTGGAGGTCAGTGACAGGGGCAGAGCCAGGGGTTGAGGCTGAACAACATCTTCATTAGGGACCTGGACAAAGGGACAGAGCACACTCTTGGCGTGTTTGCAGCTGACACGACTTTGGGAGAAGCAGTGATACAGCAGATGAGTGCTGCGAGTCAGAGGGATCTCAACAGGCTGTGGAAACAGGCCAGCAAGAACCTCACAAATTCAAGAGAGAAAGGCAAAGTCCTTCACCTGCAGGGGAATCACCTCCTAGTACAGGCACCAGTACAGACTGGGTTCCAATGAGCTGGAAAGCAGCTTTGTAGAGAATAACCTGGAAGTCCTGGTGGACATTTGAGTTGAGCACAAAGCAGCAACATGCCCTTGTGACAAAGAGGGCCAACAGTGTTAAGAAGAGCATCCAGCACTGGTGAAATCATACATGGAATAAAAAATTCCTAAAACAGCCGGGGTTGCAAGGCATGCCTGGAGATCGGTTAAGTTCAACCATGTGCTCAAAGCAGGGTCACCTGTAACAGAGTGCTCAGGATCTCATCCAGTCAGGTTTTATTGATTCTATGATTTATATACCCCCAAGGATGGAGACTTCTCAGCCTTCTTGGACACTCAGATATAGTTTCTGATCATCCTTAAAATGAGTTTTTTCTCATGTTTATCCGGAACTTCTGGTTTTCAATACGAGCCCATTGCCTCTTGTCCCACCCCTGGGCATCACTGGGAAGAGTGGAGCTCCCTTCATCTCTCCTCCTCCATCAGACATCTACACGCAAGTATAAGACCCCCAAGCCCTCTTCTCTCCAGACTCAACAGCTCTCCCAGCCTTGCCTCACACCTCAGGTGCTCCGGACCCTCTGGCATCTTTGTAGCTTTTGCTGGTCTCTCTCCAGCCTGTCCCCATCTCTGGTCCTGGACCCAGTGCTCCAGATGGGTCTCACCAGTGCAGATCACCCCCCTTAACTGGCTGGCAGGGCTCAGAACGCAGACTGGGGTGATAGCAGATTTCTTTGTCATAGGAACACGACTGGCTCATGGCCAACTCGGTGTCCATCAGGACCTCCAGGTCATTATCTGCAGAGCTGTACCACTTGCAATGCTGGGCTCTCTGATTTCAAGAGAGACATGGACACAACAATGCAAGTCCAGCAAGGGGCCACAACAGTGATGGAAAGACTGGATCATCTGCCATCAGAGGAGAGGCTGAAAGAGCCTGGGCTATACAGCCTGGAGAAGAGACGGCTCAGGAGGATGGAATCATCATAGAATCATCATAGAATCATCATAGAATGTTAGGGATTGGAAGGGACCTCGAAAGATCGTCAAGTCCAATCCCCCTGCCACAGCAGGAATGCCTAGACTATGCCACACAGGAACGTGTCCAGGCAGGTCTTGAATGTCTCCAGAGAAGGAGACTCCACAGCCTCTCTGGGTAGCCTGTTCCAGGGCTCCGTCACCCTCACTGAGAAGAAGTTTCTTCTCGAGTTTAAGCAGAACCTCTTATGTTCCAGTTTCAGCCCATTACCCCTTGTCCTATCAGTGGTTGTCACCGAGAAGAGCCTGGCTCCATCCTCCTGACACTCACCCTTGATATATTTGTAAACATTAATGAGGTCACCCCTCAATCTCCTCTTCTCCAAACTAAAGAGCCCCAGCTCCTTCAGTCTTTTCTCATAAGGGAGATGCTCCACTCTCTTAATCATCCCATTTGCCCTGTGCTGGACTCTCTCCAGCAGTTCCCTGTCTTTCTTGAACTGAGGGGCCCAGAACTGGACACAGTATTCCAGATGGGGTCTCACCAGGGCAGAGTAGAGGGGAAGGAGAACCTCTCTCGACCTACTAACCACCCCCCTTCTAATACACCCCAGCATGCCATTGGCCTATACACAGAATCCATGTGTATAAATATCTGATGGAAAGGTGTATAGAAGATTGAGCCAGTCTCTTCTCAAGGGCATCCAGTAGGTACAGCTTTGAATACATTTAAATATACGGAAAAGCTTTTTTCACTGTAGAGTGAAGAAACATGGAACACACTGCCCAGAGAAGTTGTGTTGTCTGCACTGGACTGACAATGATCCTGAGCAACCTGGTCTAGCTGATCCAGTTTTGAGCAATGGACTGGTGTTGATTATCTTGACGTCCCTTCCAATTTCAAAAGTCTGTAGCTAACTGCTCCAATATATATTGCAATCGTGCCTATCACAGCAAAGCATTTTCCTGTTGAGAGCGGACATAAAACCCTAGTGGGGCATAAAAGGATCTCATAAAAGTCAAGTACACTTTAAGAAACAGCTTTCAGTATTCTGAAATAGTATGGAGAAGGCATGACAGCTCATGCAAGCAAATGGCCTTCCCTGTAGGCTGAAATACTGCAAAAGTGCTTCAAAAATGTTGCTAAAATACTGCAACGCCTCTGGAGTTCAGAATGGCCCCCACGACTTTTGAACAACTCCAAAATATATAAGCCAGTGCAATCCTAGTCTACAGGAGAAAAAAAGTACCAACCCCAAATCAGAAAATCTGCAAAAACCCCATCACCTCTAGAAGCGTTAAATCCAGGCTACCTCACAGACCACATGCATCTCTTGAGAGGTTCTAGTTCATTCTTTGCCGCAGAGTTCATAGGCAGCTTTTAGGAGAACAGCCTCTGGGTCTCTCTTCCTTTCTTCTAAGCTTTGCCTACCACATCTCCCTAGTCTGTCCTAGTTTATGGATTACCACCTCCACACTTCGTGTGTTTCTAGTCTAGAGTGATGCACTGCCAATCATTTTCTGTCTTCTATTTCTAGCTAGATGCAGCGTCCCATTACATCTCATCTATACTAATAGCCAGCTGCTGCCAAAAGTAGTAGCCTGACCTCTTCCCACCACTCCATGTGCTTCTGCCACTTGCACCAGGTCCAGCAATCGAGAAGCTGCAGCATGTGCTGGTTCAGCAAGTTGATCTCAAAGAAAATTAACACTAGTTTTCCATCCTGCCAGCTAGCCAAATTACTTCATCTTGGACCTCTGCAAGCGCCAGACATGCTGCCAACAATCTAGAGTGTGAGTCTGAAGCCAGGCACATGGAGAAGGGTGTGTGGCAAGAGATCAAGAGCACCCTTTCAGGGACAAGCTGTCAGTGCTACACACAAGGTGAAAGAGCATCCTCTGATTAAAGAGATGTTTCAAGACAATTACTGCAATGCTTGATTATTCAGTTCTGTTTCCTTGCCTCCAAGCGATTGTGGCTCTGACCAAGGTAAAGCAGATGGTTTTGAGGGCATTGCTTATGAAAATTTCCTGGCAGTAAAGATGATATGGTATCATTAGATCTTAACTCCTAAGCCATGGTATGTCAATAAGAATTCCTGTGAAAAAGGCACTCATGGGAACAAGGAGCTGCTACCTATGAAAAGATAGCAGGACCCAAGGCCCAGTAGACAAAAACTATGGGACGCTTACAATATATGGGCTGACACACTCACACTGCTTTAGGTATAGGACCATCAGAAAAGATAACTGAACATTTGTTGTAAGCTTAAAAGAATGAAAAAAAAAAAATCATTCGTGAACTTCTAACTCATGGATGATGAAGAAGAGCTCAAGCAACCAAGGGAGTATGGATACACTGCTGAGCATGTCTGTTAATGCTCCAGATGAGCAATTTGAAGGAAATACCAGTTCTGAGATGAGAAAAATACAAATCATGGGAAAAGAGAAAAAGAAAAGACACGGCAACAAAACATCAGATTTGGGTGCATGGCACTGAAAGAATCTGTCACTGGTTTTAATTCCATGTGTATTTTTAGGAGTCTTGGAAAAGACATGCAGAGTCGGTGTCTTCTGAAGGTGAGTGACACTTGTAGCAACAACCGCGTCAGAAGACCATACCCAGTATGTTCTATATGTTCTCCAGTTTATGGATACGGAACTGAAGTTGGCCAGTCTGTTTCAGACACCTTTGCACTGGCAAGTGATGAGTGTAGCAGATGTATAAGACACAGAAGAATATTGACATCTACAGTGTTACTCTGACAACAAAAACTCACTGGGCTTTGGCATGTCCGTATTACTAGAATCTGAGGTAAAAGTAAAACTGAATTGGCATCGTGACAGGTTTATTTAATGCAAACTGTCTTCTGGAGACCTCAGTTTATTATTGATCCCACTACGGCGGCAGCAGAGGTATGCTTCCAGGCAATGCCCATTTCTGCACACTGGAAGATTTTCATGTCTTATTCCAATGCTCCACAGCTGCTTGGACTGGAATGGAATACTCCAAAACACAAAAGCTGTGGAAGTAATGCACTGAGTTTTCTCTCTTTACCTGTCTTCTACAGTCTGAAAAGAAACACCTCATAGAAGACTATACAGTTTTACGTCTCCCCACAAAACTACTGTTGTATTTGCCAGCATCTTTCATGGTGTTTAATACAATCGATTAATAATGAAACATCTTAAAATTAGCAGTACCTGCAGGTTCTGCAAGACAATGACAAACATACATTCTGTTCAGATTTACTCAGCTATCTTTAATAGCTCTTGAAGTGTTACATAAAACAGTTAAAAACCAAAATTAAGTGTTGTCTATATTGATAGCAATAAACCTGACAAATTCATCGAACAGATGCCCAGGTTTTTTGAAATTTGCTACAGAAAAATATCCAAGTTAACTTCTGCGTTGCAGTGGCTTGCTTTAGCAACATTCAGGGCACAGAAAATTTAATATTAACTGGCAGGCAAACCTTAAAATGCAGCAGCATTGCCTATTATATAACAACACAAAGAACAAAGCGTGAGCAGTGGGTAGAGGGTACACGTAATTACCTCACAAGTATAGATGCATGTGGCTGCAACATCACCAAAGCTGTATTTCACTAAGCAGACTAATTAAAAGTAAATTAGCAATCTTCAAGGAGTAATGTGCGTTCTGTTCATAACAACTCACGTTTCTTCCCAAAAATGCAGATACACAGCTACAGGAATAATATTCAAAGACTGCATGAACACTGAAGTTTTGGATACACAGGGTTTAGACACTAACCCTGAAGTTCAAATCAAGAACAGGAGCTCGTCCGCTAAAAGATGTAAGGCTCATGTCTGAACTGTTGAAGTCTTAAAAAAGTGACTGTAGCAGCAGCCATTTACTAAACTCTCCAGTGAGCTAAGCTGAATCACAGCCTGGAGAAAACAACCGGTTAAAATGGCGAAGAACATCCTTTACTCAAGAGGGCACATGTCCCTTCATAACCAGGTATTTCAGCAGAAGGCTTACAGCTCTCCAGCCTGTTCCCCTTCTCTCCGGGTTGTGTATCGAAATAACCTAAGTGACAGAGAATGGTCTGCCTCGTTCTTACTTGGGAAGGAAACAGCAACATAGTGGAACAAACTAAAGGAAAAAAAAAAACCAAACAAAAAACCCCAAACCTACAATCACAAAAACGCCCTTACATGCATTGTTTCATAGTTTTATGGGTGAATATTTCTACAGCCAAAACTAAGTGACATCTAAGCCCTTCTGCATGTGAAATGGAAGCCTCTACATAAACAGATTTTTACTTTTTCTTTTTTTTTTTAGTTTGGTTGCTAAATAAGAAAATCCTTGTACTTCCAGAACACAAAGATGAAGTGCAGTGTTTCAACTTACAGATCTCTAACATGCATATCTAAGCCTTGAAACCACCACCTCAGCAAAGGTTCCCTGACTTGGCAATTCTCTGCCTAGACTTGATATCCCTTAAGAGTTAATAAAGATGACTTTGGCCTCCATGAGGACAGCCAAGTCTCCATGAGGACAGGTTGCCCAGTCTCCTTACTTGGAGGTTTCCAAGCCCACACTGGAAACAGTCTGGAGCAACCTGGTCAGACCTCAGAGCAGACCCTGCTGTGCGCAGAAGGCTGGACCACAGACTTCCTGAGGTCCCCTCATTCCACCCCAAATTATCTCATAATCGTGAGGTTTGAGATTTTGCAGGTAGCCCTGAAAAGCTTCTTATTTTGCTCACTTCCCTCTCCCCGCCTCCTTCTTCTGAGAAAAATATTGGATAAGGCTTGGTTCTCTTTATTACTACTACTGATTAAAAAAAAAAAAAAAAAATAATGCAGCCTCAGTTTTTTCTGGAGAAGCTGCCTGACAAGTTTCAGAGCGCCCAACTGGCAAGAACCACAGGTTGGGATTTAACACAGCTCAGTCCTGTATCAAACTACCCAAATGTCTTCACCAGGAAAAGACTGGTGTTTCACAGGGGATGCTGTTAAGGTGGATCTTTCAGATATTTGGTTTGCAACATAGCTCTCCAAATCCGCAGCAGCACACCCGAGGGGAAGCAAACTGCAGTCTTCTCAAGTAGCTTTTTTAGAGTCAGTTTTCGCAGTGAAGTCACTGGATGGGGACAACTTCAATATTGTAAACACCAGTGAAAATTCTTCAGTAGAAAGGTGTTTCAACTGCGTCTCTAACAAAAGTAGCAGCTGTTACTTTTTAAAAAAATTAAAAAAAAACCAACAAGCGGTGATTTGAAGAAACACAGAAGGCTGAAGGATGTCAGGTGAGGATTCTCCCAGGGGCGACTGAACTTTCTCCAGCCTGCTACCTGCTCCACACATCTGGCAGAGGCTACCCTGCCACAGCAGGAGCAACAAAGTGAAGCTGCACCCAAAGCGGATCTGGACGAGCTTGGAGGCTTCCGAAGAGTGACGCTGTCACACTTTCCTTTCTGCCACACTTGCGGTAGTAGAAGTAGCCTCCAGCAAGAGGCAACAGTTTCTTAAAAGGCTGGAGGACAACATGGCAGGGCACATGACACTGACAGAAAACTGACAGGGCAGCTTCTGATCACCCCTCAGATCTCTGAACCAGAGGAGTCAACCAACCTCGCCAGCCTGAGCGCTCACGCCCCCCCAAGGTGAGCACAGACCTCAGCAAGAAGCACCAAAGAGCAGGTGTAGCTACATTTGTCGGGGTTCCAAGTCAAGAGAAGAGACAGCACACCTCAGGGTGGTAAGAGCAGTTTCTGCCCAGTGGCTCAGGACCACACCACTGCCGAGTCATGTGCTGAAATCCCACACTGATTTACAATAAAGTGGAACCAATTCTCATTCTCCTTCGAGCAGCGTGGACGGTTGGAACCAGGAGCTACCAGTTGGATCCCAGGGCAGCCCTCCCTGCTCAAGACCTGATGTGCAGTGATTGACATCAAGGACCAAGACACCAGAAACTGAGGAAGGCCGCAAGATGAAAGGCTGACGAGACATAATGCTCACTAGACCTTCATCACGAGGACTTCCATTTACAAGGAGTATTACAAGCACAACCACAGCAGTTAATCACAATACCATCTCTGAAAGCACATGCTTTCAGATGGGATGTTTCCCAACTATTTATTGTTCATTTCCATGACAAAGTACAGCATCTGCCTCGACTTCTTGTAATATTCTGAAATTTCTTGCTAAGAAAAACTGGAAGTCTATGGAGCGATCATATCCTACTGTAGGATCTCAGATGACACCAGATAGTTATATGCCAGGCACAAGAAAGCATGCAAAATTTGTGACACAAATGGATTACTAGTGAAATATTAACATAGACTGGGGCTTCCGGCCAGGGAAAAAAACCTCAAAAAAAAGACAACTTTTTAACAATTCCACCGTCTACCTTAAATCCATCCACTGTATTAAAAAGTCCCAAGCAGTAAGTCCAGAAATACCAACCTTCTATGACACACAAAAAAGTCCACAAAACTCTTCCATTATGACAGGGAAAAAACAAAACACAACACTCTTCTCCAAGATTAGAAATGCAAAAATGCTAAATGCTATTGTTTTTCCCTTCAATAGCTTGTCAGAAAAATCGAGGGAATACAATCAGTGACTATGATCAACCAGTTTGAAGTTTGTATTCTCACCAAGGAAGTGAGAAAACTCAATTCCCAGATCTACGCTAGGTTCACAGACACCTCTGTGAAATATCTACCAAAAGAACGCTCCAAAATGAAACAAACAAACAAACGATAATTAGTTAAAGCTAAGATCAAATGAGGCAAAAAACAAATTGTGCTCAACAGGACAGACTGATGTGAACTACCAATTTTAATCACGATTTAGAACAGTCAGCAGGAAACCTTGATTTAATCTATTTTGACCTTATTTTGTATCAAGGCATTACTCAAAAGCTCTGTCCTCTGACTGTTAAAACATGTCAATTTGCAACCACATTAGGGACCATGTTATCTCTACCACTGCTTCCTACAGGGAAAGTTATTACACATTTCTGCATATTGTTTTAAAGCAATAGCATAGCTTAATAAAAATACAAATATTACAAATGCAAAAAAAGGTTGCTAGGAATGGTTACTAGATCATGTATTTCTTAAACATTATGTCCCGAAGTTGTTTCAAGCTGCATATGAAAACTGTACATTGGTTACATTCATTAAGCTGAAAACTCTACAGTTGAAAGAAAAATAACAGTCAGAAAAAAGGAAAATTTTACTAGACATTATGAATTTAATCATACCTTACTAAAGCACTGCCACAATATGTTAATAAACTGATTTTCTGGACAATAGCAACTGAACTTTCAGAAATCCAAGCACCACTAAAGTGCACTCATCCATTAAGTTTAACCATCCATTGGCACCAGACTCCAAGACACACAAGTTCCTGCTTCTTCCCACACCTGCCCGACCTACCTTAGGACACCAACCCAAATTTTTAACCCCACAGAAATTCACTCTGCAGAAGGCAAAACTTAACTTCTTATTCCAGCAGGTCGTAAAGCTGAACAACCTCGCTGAGGGGCAAGAAACACTAGGAGCTGGCATGAAGGTGGCCAACTGCCTGCTCATGAGCTGGGAGAAACAGGACCGCACTTTTCAGCAACGGTTAGACAAGGATACTGTGTGAGAAGCTGAGTCAAGCTTGTAGCTTGATGTTTTTGGGAGGAGGAATATCTCATCCTCCCACGGATACTCCACAACTAGTTCTGCCGCCCCACGCCAGCTCCAGTCTCTGTTGGATCTTTCCATTAGCTGATAGAACCGGTTACCCCGCAGGAAGCTTTTCCCTTCTTTCTAAGCCAGTGAGCCAAAGCAACCCACAGGAGAAGTTCAGGAAGCATCTACTGAAAGCAGTAGCAGGAGGAGGATGCCCTCTTTCAGGCAGCTGGGAGCTGTTAGACCACCTGCGCTGTTGTCCATCCCTCCCATAACCTTTAATTAAAAATCACCTTGAAATTTAAACAAAGCTATGCCCACCAAAATCAGAGATACTATGTCCCTACCTCTCCTACCCTTCCTCAGACCAAACAGGACCATTTTTTTTCCACGCAGCAGCCCTAATACTTTTTTTTTTTTACTAACTCACTGAAGAATAAGAAAACAAAACAACAAAAACCAACCCACACTTCTTCATTTTCCCACTAGTTTTTCCTAAAAGAGTTTTTGCTTGTTGCAACCTGAATGGTGCATCTTATCACAGAACAAAATAAAGTAACCACAGGAGCTCAGCACTTCTGGAAACTACAGCAGGTATTTAGCTGCCTGTCTTTTCAACATAAAAGGCTGACACTAGCTCTTCAAGTTTTTGGAATTAGAAGATCTCACTCTTCCATTTTATTCAAACATTATAATGGCTGATTAAACAAAAAGCATTCTCTTTTCAACTACTAATCAAGCTTTTCAGTCAAAAATCTTTTCTTCTCAATAGGCATTAAAATACGTGTATTTAGGAAAAAAAATATGCATGTATCAGCATTGACTCCACCACAAAGACCAAATAAGCAGCTTAATGCATGATATGGTAATATTCATAAAGTTTAAGCTCATCTTAAGTTAGAGATGTTTTCTTTTGTGACTAGAACAATCTTCTAAAGTGTTGGGATAATAGGACTCAAACCAATCTCATGAGCATGCTTCAAAGTAAAACGAAACCCTAGCACAGGTTATTAATCCCAAATCTAAAACCAGTTTAATATATATTCAAAATACAACTTTTTTTTTTTTTTGTCTGTCCTGTATTTCAACTGGTAAGCTTCTACAAAAGTGAAACGGCATTTTTTGTTAATTTAGTTTCACTTTCTGGACTCATTTACTTAGTAACCAGGCTCAGAGCTCCTCTCAGAAGAGCCTTCCTGTCAAATTCAAGAAGTTTCCTATGTGTATCACTTATTTTTTGAGCGTTACATCTTCAGCATTAAAGCCTGGCTGATTCTCTAGAACACAACATTTTACCATCTTTCCTAGTTGAAGGATGAGTTCCCTCAGAAGACTCAGCACAAGATTTTTCCACTGGGGAGGGACGGGGAAGAAGGGCATGAGGAACAACAACAACCTTGCTGTCCAGCTGCATTTTCAAACCCAGGGCCCTCGTCTGCCGAGACAGGCAAGTCCTAGTGCTGCCTAAATTACCAGCCTTCCCTCACCCTGCTTCTCTCATCATAGCTTTATGCAGCACTTTGCTTTCCTCCAGCTCTCCACCACGTAGTCACAGTCATCTTCAGCTCCTCCAGGCAGCTGGTTGATACTAGAGCTTCGGGGGAAATGCCGTGCGAAGGAAACTTCCCATCCCCTATGTATTTCCTGAACTGTGCTAAGAACCATAGTCAGGATATTGCTCTCAGCTTAAGTCACCGAAAGAAAGTTGTTCTTTTTTTTTAACTCCGATTATTTCCCGATCCAGAACACAGCACAGCCGAGCAAACTGTCGCCTGCACGATTCAACGGCTGTGAAGGAACGTCAGCCGAGCCCACAGTGCTGCTGCCACCCCTGTGCTACTGAACTCATCCCACAGGTAGATCAGAGCTTTCACGGCCCCTTAACCTGAAATAAAGGAGGCAGAACAGGACAAAAAAAAATTCACCTTAGCTTTTTCTTCAAAAAAGCAAAATGCTGATAGGGGAAAAAAAACAACTACCCACCAAATCTCTTCTTTTCTTTGTAAGACATCATGACCAATGTATAATAAAAGCCTTACCCGTTGGAACAACGTCCATAAAATGAAAAAGAAAAGCTGCCTGACCTCCATAACCCACTGCCTGTTTATTGCTCTCTGCAGCACGTATCCCCTACAACAATCAGGGCTACCACTGCTGTAACGTCAATATAAGTACGTGACAGCACAGAATAGGAAGTAATTCAGCGTACTGCCTGTGGCTCTCCAGCAATATGGCGAACTCCAGCCACCAGAAGAGAGCCAGCACAAATAGTTCCCAATAATCCTGTGTTTAATTAACAAAACTTACAAGCAATTGGTGAAATTTGAGACAAAGCTCCTGAATACTGCGATGCCTAGACCAGCTTGGGCCCCAAGGTGTGTCTCCAACTTTACAGATGATAGAGGTTTAACAGCCACAATTTTTCAGCCAAAAAATTACTCAGGGATCTGATCTGTGATTCTCTGCCCCTCAAGACACAGAAAAAAACAAGATTATTCTAACTTCTTGGATAAGCACACTTCGTAACAATAAAAGAAAAAATACTTAATTGTAGTTTTAATTTGGAAGGGAAGGATAAAATAAAGTAAAAATTCACTCATATTTAGCAATTTTAAGGGAAGAAACCTCATCTGTAAAATATTCTAATCCTGATACCTCCGACTCCTGCCAGTCTGGCTGGAAGAACTGTCTATCCTATATTGGAGATCGACTTTTTTTTTAATAGCATACCTTCCAAGCAATCACTTCAGAATTATTTGTCAACATCGTTCAAGCAGCAAATTACCTTAAGACTGGCATTGTAGGACAATTTAAAGAAAACTTAATATTTATTCATCTGTCCTATCTTGTCTCCTAAGAAGCAAAAGAGCTGCTCTTCCAGATCCTATCGGGATGGACAAATCCACACCTCAATAATCAAACACGTATCTCACTCTGCCTCCCACAGAAGAAAGGAGGTCAAGAAGCCTTCTCCCATTTCCTCCAACTCCCCTGAACAGTATTTCTCCCTCTTTCAGGAGAAAGGTCTTCCTCCCAGGAGGCTGGGAGGGCTGCCCTTCTATCTCTGAAGACAACCTCCCTTTGTCTCACCGACTACAAACACATATTTAAAGAAAATAAATATGTTTTATCCTCGAGCGATGGCACTCTGATCAAAGCCCGGGAGAAACGCTTTCCCGCTGGGTCAGAGACAGCAGGAGCAGGCACGAAGAGCATCCCTCTCCCCCCACGAAGGGATTGCACTCCACAGCAGGTAGGGCTATCCCACTTTCCATCCCCCGCCCCCAAAGATGAACCCCGTCCCACGGAGGGTACAGGCCTCTTGCCCCGCTGAGCTGAGGGCTCCTCTCTAGCATCCCCCCGAGAGCTGCCACCGCTACACCGTCGGCTCCCCGACGAAGCACAGACCCCTGCCCGGCGGCGACCACCTCCGGGGGTCTCCGTGGGGCGGGAAGCGCCGCTTCCCCCTCTCAGGCCCTCCCGCCCGCGTCCCCCCGCCGCCGTCGAGGCGGGCCCCCCCACCCCCGGCCCCCCCGCTCCCCCCCTCTCCCTCCCCGTCCCGGGGCACGTAGGCCCCGGAGGGGAGCAGGAGGGGCCGGTGGGTGGGGTGAGGAGAACCGGAGCTACGTTCTCGGCGCAGGCCCCCGCTCCCCAAGTAACTTGCGGGCCGCTCCTCCGGACCTCGGCTTCTCCCCCGCCTCATCCCCGCGCAACAAGTTCCCGAGCAGGCCCCCGCCCCGCCGCGGTCTCACCTCCGCCATGTTCGCTGCGCGGGGCGGGCGGGCCGGCGGGCGGCTGCGGGGCGGGTGAGGGGAAGGGAGGGGAGGGGGGGGGAAGGGAAGGAGGGGCCGGGGAGGGGTCACATCGCCGCCGCGGCGGAGGAGGAGGAGGAAGCGGCGGGTCGCGGTCTGAGCGCCGGCGGGGGAGCGGCGGGAGGGAGTGAGGGGACAAGGGGAGGGGGGGAGCGACGCACGCACGACGTCACCGCGCACGGGCCCTCCCCGCGCGGGAAGGCGGGGGCGGGGTCTGGGTCTGTCGGTCCCGCCGCAAGCCGCGCCCCCCGCGCCTGTCAGTCATACCGCAAACCCCGCCCCCGCAGATGTCAGCCGTGGCGCAAGCCCCGCCCCCCACCCGTCAGTCATGGCGCAGGCCCCGCCCCCCCGCTCTCAAAGCAAGCGCGACCATTTCTCCTCGGTTTGAAGTCGCCAGGCCCCGCGGCAGGCGCTGTTCCCCTCCTCCCTTGCCAGGTCCGTACTCACGCGGTGAGGCGCAGGTTGTCTCACCGGCGGCGGAGCTTACGGTGAGGTCCTGAGGGCGGGGAGGGGGCGGGGGGGGAAGAGCCGGTCCTGCTGCGAGCGAGAGACTTGGGTGGGATAACACAACCACGGTGGGTTGGTCCTACATTTAAAAAAAAAAAAAAAAATCGAAACAGACGTCCAGGACGAATTCTGCCTCTTTTTTTGTTCCTTAAGAACCGGCCGCCTCACCTGCCTCTGGTCGGTTCTGTGCTAGGGCCGGTAGGAGGACACACAGAGCTTCGGGAGGCAAGAGGGAGAGCTCCCGATCCACAAACCTGGCATTACAGCTGCTCCCAAAGTCTGTTAAATATTTCAGAGAAGTCTGTCTTGCGAGGGAAAGCCTGCCCCTGCTCTTCCCCTCCTTCAGGTCCCTGCCAGCCTGGGGCTGGGCCGGGCGGCTGCCGGCTGTCGCTCTTCCCCCCTCGCCGAGGGGCACCGGTCATGGACGAGCCGCACTTCTCCCACGGGCCGCTCCTCTGGCACCGGGTCTCCCAACGAATCCTCAAAAAGTGGTCCCCGCGGGGCGATGCTGAGAGGAAGGCACCCACGCATGCAACTTTACGACTCGAGAAAACGAAGGGGAAAAAAACCGCAAAACAAAAAACCGCAAACGGATAACCCACGGCAAATCCCTAAACCTCCCCCTGAAAAAGCCTCGATCCTCGGGGCCGAGTTTTGCGGCGGGAGCTCCCGTCTCCCCGGGCCGCCCAAGGACCTTTGTGCTTCAGTGACAAAGGGGGAGCGGGGGCTGCCGCGGCCCTGACGGCAGGGGAGGAGCCCCGGGCCGGGCAGGGGGCGGCGGAGGGGCGAGGCGAGGCGGGCGAAGGGCGGCCCACCCCGCCGGGCGCGGAGAGGGGGCCCGGGGACGGGGAGGCCGCGGCCCCGCGGGGGGTCCCTCCGCAGGCAGACGGGCGCGGGGGAGAGCAGGGCCGGCAAGCCGGCCAATCGGCAGCGCCGTCATTGGGAACCAATCCCGGCCCCACGTCCTGGTGCGCGTTGCCATGGTGACGCGCCCGACGCGCTGGGCCCCGGCCTAACGTCGTCGCCGTGTCGGGCCGTCCTGGCGGCTTTCCCCGCCCCGAGCGGGCCTCGACAGCGATTTCCCGGCTGAGCTGTCCCGGTTCCGGGCCTGCGGCGCGGCTCTCCCTCGGGCGGCTCCGGGCACGGCGAGCGGGGGCAACCCGGGAGGGTTGGAGCGCTCCCGGAGGTGTCCCGCCCTGAGCGGGCCTGGAACCGATGCGACCCGCAGCCACGGGCGGCATCTGCTGCCCCTTTTATTGCCGCAGCCGTTCCCATTTGTAAGCTTAGGCCGCAGAAACCAAATAGCAGTCAGACATCTTTTAGGCTTTTGTTTTAGAGCAGGCCTTGCCCCCACCCCTGCCCACCCTGCTCCTCCTGCCACCACTGAGGAAAGCTGCCTTGGAAACGGAAGGGAGATCTTGGGAAGGAATTAAATTATTTCAGGATTAACATAGAATCATGGAATTGTCAGGGTTGGAAGGGACCTCAAAGATCACCTAGTTCCAACTCCCCTGCCATGGGCAGGGACATCCCCCACTAGATCAGGCTGCCCAGAGCCCCATCCAGCCTGGCCTTAAAAACTCCCAGGGATGGGGCTGCCACCCCCTCTCTGGGCAACCTGTGCCAGGGTCTCACCACCCTCATGCGGAAGAACTTCTTCCTCACGTCCAATCTGAACCGACCCATCTCTGGCTTCAATCCATTCGCTCTAGTCCTGTCACTACCCGACACCCTAACAAGCCCCTCCCCAGCTTTCTTGTAGCCCCCTTGAGATACTGGAAGGCCACAATAAGGTCTCCTCAGAGCCTGAATGATTTGAATCTTTTAATCCATTCCTGAAAGCAAAGGGGCAACTAATCTGGTGCTTTTATTTGATTGGTTGTATTTTGCTGATAGAAGCAGAACTTAGGTGGCCTTCAGGGTAAGGCAAGGATTGGGAACAAGTTTTGGCAGCCAGAGATGAGTGAGCCTCCTAAGTGGCACCTACGGAGAAAGAGCAGTGAGACGCAGAAGGCAACCCATGGCTCCCCATGGCAAAGCTGCAGACAGCGAGATCTCTCGTGGGTGAGAAGCCATTTACATGATTACTACAAAGTTTTAAATGTTAGTTACTGCGGATGGTAAAAGTTGCCAAAAAGGAAGTGGGAGAAGGAGGAGAAAAGAAAAGGTGTGTCTGAAGTTAGAGAGCTGTGGATAAAGAAAATGATCCAAGAACTTAATCCATCCTGAAAAGACGACAATTAGTGTCCAAAAAATTCTGCAAGAATAATACTAAAAAAATGGAGTAACACTTATTTTAACCTGAGAACTACTTGCTTTCAAATCTAGGTGAGATATGTTGACTGTAGAACCTGTATCTTTCCCTAAAAACCAGGGAGTAAATAAAGTTGTGGACTTCAGCTATTTTATCTTCAGGTTGATACATTCAGTTAAGTCATGGAGATGAAAGTAATTCACTATTTGTGTTTAAAATGAAAAATAATGAACCCTATCACATTTTCCAATGGAGTCTGTGCATTCCAATCGCATGGAGAGGAAATGCTATTTATTTAGTCAGAGAAGGTGCTGATTATTTAGTCAGACCAGTAAAGTCAGCACTGGAAAAAAAATACAAGAAAGGCATTATTTACTGTTTCCTTTGGTAATGCCATTGTGATTTCTGAAAAGAAGAGATTGCTGTTTGAGAACTCTCTTTTTGTCATGTTCTCTAGGCTGGCTGTTATAAAGGATAGTCTCAGGGGTAGGGATATTAACCAGAGGCAAATATACACAAAAAAAAAAGCCTTAAAAATACAAAGTATCTCCCGAAAAATAAAGACATCCTTTTTGGACGCAAAAGCTCTTCATTTAAAAGACAAAATCGAATTGCTTTCAAATTTTTTTAAGTTTTAAATACAAATCTTAAAAATTGTCTTTTCCAAATGCCTTTTGTGTATTTATAATTACTCACATTTGGCTTTTGAGGGAGGGAAAAATCTGCTCACAAACCTCCCAAAAGCACCTAAGTCTTGAGTTTTACCTCTAGCTCTCACAGCTCTCCCCTCCATGAACATCATCTGTTTTTATTAACAACGCCCTCAAATTTCTTGTTCACTTTAAAGACACTTCAGCGTGCACAAAGCACCAAGACCTAAATTCAGGTTGTACATGTGCTTTACCACATTACCATAACTTTGTGTTATTATTCCTGTTATTACATGCTAAGAATGAATCTGAGAGCTTGCCTGATAACGAACAACCACTGTACGGTGACAAAGTGTTCTTGGGAGCGTTGGGGTTTGTGAGACACTGCAGGTGTGAGATGCCCAGTGTTCTCAGAGGAACTCAGTGCCTCACAGGTTTTAGCTCCTGATTGTCACAATACTTTTAGAATTGTCTTTTAAATGTAGAGCAGAAAAGGTCTCGCTTGTTAACCTTGTGTAATTTTTGTGATGCGCAGGTGAGGCGAGAGGAGATAAAGGATTGACAAAAGACTTAGATGGCAGAGCAGGTATTTACCTCGCAGAAACTCTGTGGATACTGGCTGTGCCACCTGCCACAGCATCTGTAGAACTGGAAGATGCTGGAAGTTCTGTACGTACAGTGGCGGTTGTGTCCCTGCGCGTAGCGTGCTCAGCAGACTCCGTTTCTGCCGACAGCAAGAGTCCTGAGCAGGCTGCTCACCCATGTTCCGACCACTACAACTCGTCATCTCGCCTTTGCTTAAAGCCAGATTGGGCTTGAGTCTCTCTCATGACAAGACAGCCTAAATTCCTCACAACTCCAGCTTGTCGAGCAAATTCATACCCTCTTTCACTGATGAATTAAGGCAGATTAGCAATAGCGGGGGATGGTGACAAGAAAGAGAACGCAGTCAAGTGTCGTATACACAAAATACACAATTTAATTTTAATAAAAATAGAAATTGCAAACCTGCAGTGATTCTTGTGTGTAGCTTTACAGCTAATTGTTATTAACACAGATAAAAAGTAACTAGGCAGGCTGTGATTCATGTACGTTGTTATAATACCCAACCCAAAATAACAGAAAAAGTTTCCTGGTTCCCACTGACTGTTCCTACAGAACCCTGGAGGCTGGGCAAAGTAGAAATGCACTCGTTTGATTTTGTCTCTTGGATGCACTGCCCTTCCCTCCAAGGGATGAGAGCTACGTATGTCCGAGCTCTGAGTTCCACCAACAAGCAGATATAGTTGGAGCAGTTGGATTTTTGCTGATGCCTACCTCTACAGGCCATTTCTGTTTTCAAACAGCATCAGCATGTCAGAAACAGCTGCTGAAAGATGATACACAGAGTGAAACAAAATCTAGCAATCAAAAAAAACCCAACAAACCCAAACCCAAGCAGTAAATTTATGACATGGAGTACCCTCTCCTGTTCAGCTTGTGGTTAAATACACTGAGAAGTTGAATGCAAGTGTTTTGAGAAAATCAGTACACACCTTTTCTTTTTTTTTTTTTTTTTAAGGGAGCGGAATAGAATTTTTGTTGACAAGTGCAAAAAGAGATCAGGCAAAAAGTACGTAGACAAGATGCAAACCGTAAATAGAGCTGCAAAGAACAAGGAAGTGCAATGTGATGGTGTCACCACAGAAAATAAACTTTGTGAGTGCCATATAGGGAATGGTATTTAGTAAGAACAGGCTCTCATTTACTACACTGTACCCTCAGATATTTGGTTTATTGTACAATTTGACAAAATGTTCAACCTCAATGCTCAAAAGAAACAATAGAGGAGTATCTAGGTTTTCGATGTGCATGCTGAGCTTTGCCTCACCATGGAGGTTGGGGTTTTTTGTGTAAGAGGCCAGAGAAAACTCTGGGGAATGCAATGTTACCTATAAATTCTCGCTTCTGCTGGGTTGCAGGCAGAACCCTGTGCTCTCTCGCTCTGCCAACCCGGGAACACAATTCACACCTGTGTTCTTCGTCAAGACAACCGACTGCCTTCTGGGAGGGGACAGCAAATGAAAAGTCAGCACGTTTCAGCTGCAGAACCTGGCTGTTCCTGACAGGAGTTTGGTACAATTCCCCAAGAAAAGGCAATGATGGTCCTCAGAGGCCCAACGCTCAGCTGGCGCTCTGTTGCTCAGAAAAGGGTCTCTGTTAATAGATCCGTCTAATAAATGCTGAAATGGGTAGAATCGGATACAATTCCAAAACCAGATTAAAACCTGAGGTGGTTCCTGCTCTTTTGCAGGCCATCCCACTAGAAACTTTAGGAACAGGTAAGTACAACATCGAACTTCAGGTTTCACTTGATTGCAAATCCAGAGGTTGGCCACAGCTGGAGGGACACTTGAACAAGGGCAGGAAGGTGCAGCTTCCTCTCCATGCAGACTGCATTTGACAGAATGCCCTTACCTGCTGACAACGCAGGAACAACGTGCCCTCTCCTGGCCACCACCAAGACAAGTCTTTCACTTGGTGCCAGCAAACCCGTTAGCCCTTTGGCTCTTTTAGAAGCCACTACTTATCCTTGTGAGGGCTTGTCTGTCCTAGATGTGTCCTAGAGCCACAGAATCACCGACCATTTTCAGCTGGACGAGACCTTCAAGATGATTGTCCAACCTTTGTCCCAGCCCTATCAACACCACTAAACCACATTCCCCAGCACAACATTCACCCATCTCTTAAACACCTCCCTGGGCAGCCTGTTCCAGTGCCTGACAACTCTTTGTGACAATTTGACTCGCCTTACAACTAGATTCCTTTCCAGTCGCACCACTTCACGGATTCCATGTTGTAGAATCATATGGGTTGGAAAAAGACCTTTAAGATCATCGAGTCTGTTAAACCAGCCCTGCCAGACCCACCGCTAAATCACATCCCCTGAACAGCAGCACAAGAGCTGATGGATGTCAACCATGAATCCCTTCTGCTTACTTCCGCATAAATTGGTGCTAATTTATACCCAAGCCCTACTGGGCCCTTATTGGAGATTAAAATAGTTTACTTGTAGAACATTAGAATTAATTGTGTGATTGCTTAAAATGACAATGAATAGAAACTTGCTTTGTTTTATGAGCAACACTGCTTAGTCTGGCTAGCCGTGTTTACTGAAGCCTTAGGGCCAGACTGTGGACTTCTACCTAAATGCTGCTGAGCTTAGGCTGAAGGAAGTGCCCAAAACCAGCACAAATTAGAAAGATCAACAGAAACTGCATCCTCAAGGGTCTTCCCAGACTCTTTTGTAGCAGATGGTGACCCAGGTGGGACCCTAGGATGCGACTCTGTGGCCTCCCAGCTCCAAACATCCACACATGGCTGGCAAACAGGTGAGTTCACCTGAGAACTGTGGAGTGGGAAGCTGCAGAAAGAGTTTAAACCCTGTGCGCAGAGAATGCAAAGGTGGAGTTCAATTCCACACACTTCAGGAAAGTAGCATTTAAGTCCCTACGCTCCATTTTAAGTAAAAAAGGGGTTCAAGTCCCCTAAGTGCAGAAGAGGTTCAAAGTCCCCTAAAAAAGGTAAGAATGGGGAATGAGGCCACAGAAGGCACAAGGACACTCTTGGCTGAGATTCTCCAGAATGGAGAAAAAAATATATAGAACAAAGGAATTATCAAAAAAGCACGCTGTGGAATTGTGTCAAGAGGTATGGCCATTCATGACTGGAAAAGCAAGGAGAAATCCACAGGACGCCTGGCCAGGCACTTTTTGGGACCTGCATCAGAAACTGAGAAAGATACTTCCCTACCCTACAGCTGCTCTGTGACCCGCTTCAGGTACTTTGCTTGCCTCTGCACCCTCATGTTCTCAAACTGCAGCTTCTGCTTCCTCACCTCCTCAAGCAGCAGAGCTTTATCTTTCGCCTGCTTCTGGCTCTGCTCCCCCACCGCCCTCCTTGCCTGGGCCACAGCACAAAATCCTGATGCCGCCCTGGGTACTCCAGCACAGGGTGGATCTCTCCTACGAGATCTAAGTGCAGATGGATCCCCCAGGATCTACCCACAGGAGACCTGTGGCCCCAAATCACACTGTTCCCTTCATCCTTTTGGCTCCGAGTGAGTAGCTTTGGCTACTGGGCTTGGTTTCCCAGTTGGTAAAGTGGGACTGGTACTTTTTTTAATCTCTTCTGAGTTACACGGTGCAAAACACCGAAGCTGGAGAGAGGGACAGTGTCAACATTAACTTTCATTCTTAGGGTATTCGACATTAATAATTCACAATTATACTGGTAATTACCAGTGTTATGTGCCAAGTGCTGTAAACCGCAGAGCAAAAAGGTATTTCCCTCAAAAATTAAAAGTGAGGCCACTGTTCTTCAACTAAGAAAATAAAAGTAGTGAGCGGGTTTTCCTACAAATTACCACAGAGCAGTCCTCTGAGTAGGCAAGTTCTTCCGTTCTTAAGAGCATAGGGATAATTTTCCGAGCACGTCACCAGAACAGAACTAAAAATATCAGTGCTGAATTTTACAGCCTTTGGGCATGTGGCATAATGGGTCAGTGAGTCACGGAGCCTCACCAGCCAGCGGGAGCCCCGCTTTCCTGCACCACCTGTTTCTTTCACTCCCTTTTCTGATAACAGCGAAGTCTCCCTCAGCCTTGGGGACGTACAAGGCTCAGCATGACAGGGTCTACACTATGACTAATGCCATAGGGAGAGAATTCCTTTGCGGCAACCATGTGTAAGCCCAGCTCCTATCCACGTATCAGCCTGAAAGTTAGTTTCCTTTCTAAACAAAATACATGCTTGTGTGCTCCCAAGTATGATCCTACAAATGCCATCCAAGGAGGCCCGCCAAAAAGCGCCGTTTTCAAGGAGGACTGTCAGAGGTAAGCATAGTATTAACAGAATTCCAAAAGAAGAATCAGCTGACATACTACAAACTCCCTTAGCCTGCCTTCTGGATGTCCATTGCACAAGGGATTCTGTTCCCAGTTTGGAAATAGGAATTCTGGGTCACTGCATGTCTTACACTGCAATTACACTATCACACAGCTCTTTTTTTTTTCCCCTCATTTCACAGGCTGATACTTAACATAATTGGTCCTGCTGTAGCTATTTAACAGCAGCTAAGTGACATCGTCGCTCAGCTGGTAAACAGCTAGAAAAGACTTATTGTAGTATTAAGATCAACAGTTTATTCTTTTTCAATCATTAAAATTTCTCTTTGAAACTGTACTGGTTAGAAACTCCTACATTTTCCCCTGGAAGTCCCCCTTGTTAAATGAGCAGTATTAATACACAGATGGCCTTCCCTATAATACAGATAAGAAAGGTCTCTGTAGTCTTTTTGCCTTTTTTTTTTTTTTCTCCTTGGTTTTGTTCTCCAAGGAACTTTTGCCTTGGCTAACTCAAAAAGCAAAAATGCCAGCATCACCTCCCATACAGGCCACACCATAACAGAGCCCAAGCCTTTACCCCATGTGCTTTGTATCTTCCCTATGAAATCATACAGCAAAGGAAGGGACTTTTCATCAGACCCATCTCATCTGTCCTCCCAGAAACCACCGCTGAGGGCAAGAGCTGAGCTTTGAATGGCCTCAGGAGGTCCTGCAAGCTGCAGATCACCCCACAGCAGGCAAAACCAGAGAACTCTTTTGACCTCTGACAAACGAGGATAATGTAAAACTGCAGTTTAAATTCACCCTGTTCCACACTGACACTTTGCTGAAAGCTCCCCACACGAAGTAACAGTGCAGTCCTGGAGCAAGGATTGACTTGGCAGCTCTGGAAGCTAGTTGTGTGTTTTTCTCGATCTCACCACCCCCCCTAGCCCACTCCAGCAGCTGGAGAGCTGAAAGCTGCTGGGAACACTCAGCCCTGCATGGCTGGCTAGATGCTGGTAGCATTTGGCTCTCCAAGGTGTCTTTTTTTTTGGTGGTGGGGGTGGGGGAGCAAATCACAGAATCACAGAATGTTAGAGGTTGGAAGGGACCTCAAAGACCATCTAGTCCAGCCCCCCTGCCAGAGCAGGATCACCTGCAGCAGAGCGCACAGGAACGCGTCCAGGCGGGGTTCGAATGTCTCCAGAGAAAGAGACTCCACAACCTCCCTGGGCAGCCTGTGCCAGGGCTCTGTCACTCTCACAGGGAAAAAAATTTTTCTCATATTTTTATGGAACCTCCTGTGTTCCAGCTTCCACCCATTGCCCCTTGTCCTGTCAATGGACGCCACTGAAAAGAGCCTGGCTCCGTCCTCCTGACACTCCCCCTTGACGTGTTTATAAACATGAATGAGGTCACCCCTCAGCCTCCTCTTCTCCAAGCTAAAGAGACCCATCTCCTTCAGCCTTTCCTCATCAGGGAGATGTTCCACTCCCTTAATCATCTTTGTGGCTCTGCGCTGGACTCTCTCCAGCAGTTCCCTGTCTCTCTTGAGCTGAGGGGCCCAGAACTGGACAAAATATTCCAGATGTGGCCTCACCAGGGCAGAGTAGAGGGGCAGGAGAACCTCTCTTGACCTACTTGCTACTCCCCTTCTAACACACCCCAGGATGCCATTGGCCTTCTTGGCCACGAGGGCACACTGCTGGCTCATGGCCATCCTGCTGCCCACCAGCACCCCCAGGTCCCTTTCCCCTGCGCTGCTCTCCAGCAGCTCAGTCCCCAACCTGTACTGGCACAAATCAGAAGAAACGGAAGAAAAGCACCCAGTGAGCCACCAGCTGGACCGTGGTGTCTTAAGAGGATTTTCAGACGCTCACTGAAAACACGGAACATCTCTACAGAAGAGGAATTAAGATCTTCAGCTCTAGATTCCCCCACCACGAGCAAGGTGATCCAGAAGCTCGTTGGGAGAGGGCTCTGCCTGCCAACTCAGACAGGCAATAGCTGCCCGCTCTTCAAAATGTTATGTAGCAAGACACGTATTTTATAGATACAGAACATTCAGGCTCTCTCATTAGCTCGACAATAAACGTCCAACATTTAAACACATCACCGAAGTTCAGGATCATTTGTGATGCATTAACATTCACTTCCTTCTGCGTTCTGCACCTTTTACAGCGGACAGGCGAGCTTACCCTCGACATAAAATTAATCTCTGTGTATTTCAAAGAAAGATGCCCATTAAGGTGAATCATGTGTTAATCATTATTACAAATCGGAACAAAAATACACCATGTATTTTCCATTGGTTGTCAGGACTATTTACTTACCAATGCTACTGGTAAAAATCTCGAGCTTTCTGTCAAGGCTGTAACACACTGTAATTCATCCTGCACATCGTGTAAACTAATTAACTATAACATTACAGGGCTGGAAAATACTCGTGGTGCTAGGAAATGCTAACGATCACCAAAGTTGCTTTTGTATTTTGTTCTTAAACATGGGATTTCTGACCTCACAACTGCCAAATTTTCTCCTCGAGGTATTTTATTGCAAAATTTATTTTTTATTAATAAAAGCTTATCGCACCTGCAGCCAACAACATCCAGAGCAACGTGAAAGGACCAATCTCACAACCAATCTACTTCTAACCTCTGCTCCCAGAGCACAGCAACACCGCTCCACAACGCTTTAGTGAGCACACTTCTGTCTCTCAGGTATTATTGAGCAGTAAAGGATGGCCAGGATGCCAACCTGCAGCTATTCTGTGCTTTGTTTAGAGCCTCTCCCTCTCTTTCCTATCCTTTCTTTCTGTCCTTTCTATCCTTTCTGGGCAAGAGCCACATCCACAGGCCTCGCTGCAGGGACACACGAGCTGTCCTGCTGCAGTGGAGCGACTCCACCTCGGTCGGGTGTCACAGTGAGCTCACAGCGCTCAAACCCCCCCGTGCTGCAGGATCACATCCTATCACTGAGCCTCGTAGGCATTTGCAGGCTTGGATGCCTACGTTTGCCACAACCCTCCCCAATATCTGATTTTCTCTGCTTCTGGCACCAGCAGGTTCCTCCAAAGCACCTGCAGTTGCCAGTTTGACAAGGGGACGCTTAGAAAAGGGCTAAGGCAGGTGTAAGGAAGAGGTATGCAACCGTGGGCATCACTGGAAGAAGTTAACTCCCTTTTAGTTTGGGATCACCAACAGAAAGAGACCTGAAGTTGTTTAAACGGTGATAACAGGCACAACTGGGCAACAGGCTGCGGTAGCACAGCTGGGTGGGAAGCACAAAGAGACAAAACTCATTATCTACAAATCACGTAATAAACACCCTTTGGGTTTGCAGAACATACACATTATCAATCTACACCCATTCCCTATAAACTTGTTATGCTCCTCGTGTTCCTATAGCAAAGCAGTCACACAGCCTTAAAAAGTCTTTAATACACTGACTGATGTCCTAGCACGAGTCCCAAAGCACTTCAAACACAAGCGGAAACGGGCGATTTAACTTGTTTTTAGCAAACATTAAGTCATCCTCGGAACAAATCCTTACCCAGCCGAGCGCACGGGTGCTCAGTATAAAGGAGAGGCTTCCAGCAGGACTCCCCAGCCCTGGCAGACGCCGAACAGGGAGGCACGACGCTGCAGGATGAGGGGCATGACGCTGGCACTGGCCTTGCTCACTCTCCTCATCACAGCAGGCCAAGGAAGGGCCGAAGGAAATACTGTGAAGCTCTGTGGTAGAGACTTCGTCCGAGCCGTCGTCTTCACTTGTGGAGGCTCCCGGTGGAAAAGGGATTTACCAGATTACCACTACCTGTTTGGTAAGTGCTAATTAACACGTTTACGGGCTTATCGCCCCAGCAAGGTGCACCTGGCTCCCAGGGGACTGGGGAGAGCCAAACCACCTGCGGGCTGTCGCTCGCAGCAGAGCTGCACGGCCTGCTTGGCTTAGCTGGCTTAGTGTGCTGGTTTTGCTAAATAAAAACTGATCAGATCGAGATTTTTCAAGCCAACCTGAGGAGGCATGAGTGAAGCCCAAGGCTACTGCTGGAAATCTCTGTGCTGTTGACATTTTAGACATCGGAGATGAGTTTTGCTGCAGTCAATGCAAGATTTTTAACCTTGTCTTCAGTGGGACATGCTGCTTTCTCCACTAGAAAAGAGAAACTTTATTACAACTTCAGCATATTGTGATTAATGTCAAACATAGACTCTGCAATAAAGTATCTTCATGTGTTGTGTATATATTTTATTAGCACATTTTTAGAGAGTCAGAAAATTCAGCCATTACATGTCCTGCTAGAAATTTGTACTCTGATGGGTTAAAACAACTGGAAAAAAGAAAATAAATGAGGCAGATGACAGGAAAGATTTTCTACACTTTCCAAACAGTAGCATCTGCTTTTATTTTTTTTAAAATTCTGTTGTAGCAGCAGCTTTCAACAAACACAAAAAGCAATGCCACCTGCAGCACCCTGCCCGAGAGTCTCTTAAGAATTGTACCTTCAACTCCCTGGCTGTAGGCTGGTCTGTCTTTCTAGTAAACATAAGTATTATAAACTACTCACAATTCCACAACTTCTAATTTTTAGTTTCTAATTTTTATGTGACAGAGAGTGAAAATCCCCTGCCTTTCTCACAAGAAGACAACAGTTACACCGACGCCTCGATGCACACAGGCCGGAGGCTGGAGACTGACAGCAAAGAAATCCACCCCAACAAACCCGAGCCAGAGCAAGGCTTGCAACATGCCGGGAAGATGTCTGTGCTTAAAAAACGCGAATTAGCCCAGCTGCTCACCACATCCTGCTGTAGCGTCGGCTGCAGCGAGAGAGAGATCAGTTCCCTGTGCTAAAAAGCAGCCATGCCAATGTGGTTCGATGTCACATGGCTTTCATGTATTAAAATCATCATAAACCCATCTGTGTGGATGATCTTGATGAAAAAATGCAATTTATGACTCGGAATAAAACCACCATTTATTTCCTATTCCAGCTTCTTCCAGTAATGTCTACCCCGGCGTCCCACCTAGGGGACAGTTAATTCGCATGCAGGGAGATTAGAAACACACTCCTGAGCTCAGAGGGCTGTACTTCCCCCCTTACCTGTAGGCAGATATCAGCTGAGGACCCCAATTCAGCATTTTTTTTGCTACATTCAAGCACCTTTAATAGAAGAGCCCAGACATGTTAGATCTATATACTCTAAACATGAAGGCAAGAAGGTGTGGAGGGATCCCTCGGTCCCCCTGTCAGCGCACGGTAACTCGCAGCACCAAGCTACTACAGCTCGACAGGACACAGCATCCATGATTAAGCGTGTGCACAAAGCTGAGGCCGCAGGCATTTACTTAACTGCCTGCAAGTCCAATTTAACAGGGAAAGTTTTAAAATCCTTTTGCTTTACTTTCCAGAAATCCATGGTTTCTACTTGGGGATCACGTAGCGAGGGAGAATTAGGGGTGAAAACAGTGTTATGGGGATAGAGCGGCAAAACTGTGTCACAGGGAATCGCTTCCCAAAGAAATCTCTGGGAAATGCTGTTATTACATTCACTGCCAAAAGGCTTATGGTAACCACATTCCAAATCAGGTGGAAGCTGCCTTGGGTCCTTCACAATAGTTTTTCAACAACAGGAGTAGTTAAGAGTTAGGCTGAACGCTCATTTCTCCTGCTGTTAAACTCAGCTACCTCCTTATTCAAAATAGACAGCATAGACATTTGCAAGAGCAAAGAGTGAAGCATTCTTGAACTCATACGATGAAAACGTGTCGCTCGCAGGATCCCACAGGCACCTGCTTCCGATCTGCATGCTCTGCTCCTTCAGCTGCCCGACGTGTGTCACCACAACAATCTTGTACCTTGGGATCATAAGGTCTTTCACCCGAGCTTTAATAACCTGCAAGACAAAAACCTGTTTAGACACAAGCGGTGAGCTCTCCTTACCGGGGCTGCTTCAGGATTTCGTTTTCTGGGACGGCCAATTTCAAGTACTGCGGTTCTGAGCTGTTACGTACCATACATTAACATTATATTCTCCTCCACACACATTCTTAGTTACCTGCTGATGACAGAGGTAAAGGAAAAGCAGCCAGCACTGCTTTGTAATGCTCTTAAGGGCCAAATCAGCTGAAGGACTGAAGGGTCTGGACAGTTTGCTCAGCAGCAAGATTGAACTTCACCAACAAGGAGCTTGCACACGTGTCACTGCGCAGAATCCAACCCCTGTCAAAGGTCTGTTACCCACTCAAAACCCATTAACGGCATTTCTGCACAGAATGCCATTTTTACTCAAGTGTGTGCTTGGCCAGAGGCGTCGCCGCTCAAACCTCATCGCTACCAAGCTCGCACCTGCCTCAGAGCGACCCTTGGTGCACCTTGACGGCCTCCGTGGCTATTTTTATTCTTATTTTCATTTTTTAATTTATATTTGCTTATCTATATCTCTATTCCTGCCGGCCACCTCCCTGACACCCCTGTGGAGGCGCGAGGCCAAGATGGCCGCCGGGCGCCCGCGCAGCCGTTACCTCAGCCATGTCCTTCGCCACCTCCCTGCACCGCAGCGGCTCGTAGCTCTGCTCCCTCAGGTACTGCCCCACCACATCCTTCAGGATAGCATCCACCGCCCACACCGGGAAACGCTCGGGGGGAGCCTGAACGGCAAGCTTAAAAAAAAAAAACCAAAAAACCCAAACCCGAACAGGTTTTTTTCTGAAGCTGCGAATGGCGTTGCGGAGGTTCCCGCCCCGAACCGCCCAAGCCTGGGACCTACCGGAGCGGGGATGGCTACCGACCGCGCCGCCATGTAAGCCCCGGTGCTGAGGGGAGGAGGAAAGGCGGGAGGGCGGCGGCCAGCGACGCCCCGCGGCCGGCGGGAGGGGGCTGCCGGAAAGCACACCGAGCCATGGCTGTTAGTAGCTTCCATGTCCCTTCCATGTCCCCTCACGCATCCGTGTACCCCCCACATTTGTGCCTGTAGCCCCCATGTGTCCCTACAGCCTCCCCGGATCCCCACGTGTCCCTGTGGTCCACGCAGGTGCCTGTGCCGCCTGTGGATCCCCACGGAACCCACAGGTTCACACGTGTTCTCACAGCCCTCATGGGTCCCCGAAGCCCCCACAGGTCCCCACAGCCCCCATATGTCCCCATGGTCTCCTCCCACATGTAGCTACAGGCCCCACATGTCCCTGTAGCCCGTGTAGGTCTGTGACCCCTGTGGATCCCCAGGGCACCCAAAGGTTTCCATGTGTCCTTACAGCCCCACAGGGATCCTCGTGGCCTCCCAGGTCCCCACGTGTGCCTACAGCCCCATGTGTCCCTACAAGCCCTGACATGTCTCCATGGGTCCCCTTGACGCCCACAGGTACGGTCCCTCATGATCCCTCCAGCCCTCAAGCATTCTCCCCAAAACTTGATCCGTCCCCAGGGACCCCCACGTGTCCCCATGTGCCAACGTGTGTCCCCAGGCCGGGAAGCTGCTCAGAGCTCCAGCAGCAATGACATTTTGGGCCAAGGACATGTCAGCTCTTCATACCTCTGCCCAGCTCCTCTGGGCTTTCATGCAAGCAAATCTCACTCGGAAAAAGTAGTGTTTTACGTTTTTTTGTTTATTTTCAAGGAAAAAAAAATCACATTTAAATTGCAACTCAGTGGGGTATTTAATGTGGTTCTTATGTATAGAATTAATAAACTTTGTTCTGACGTGGGGATTTCTTTGTTGCAACGTTATGCATGGTAAATAATTGCATATTCAAGATTTTGTGAAATGGGTGAGGGGAGGAATGGAGGAGAGACATTTGTAAAAAACATTATTTACAAAAAATGATATCCACATAGTCGTATTCTAATCTATAAGGCAAGTAACATTTAAAATATGTTGTTTCATGATTATCTTCAACAAGTCAATACAACACATTCATATTACCAGTGGTCAAATACAAAGCTTTGCTGCAATAGTCCGTGTGCAACAAACCTGTACGTCTTTTACATTTTTTTCTCTGAGAACAGTAGGTAAGCAGCAAAGTTTTCATCACAGACTAAGCAGTACCTAGGCCATCGTAGACTAAAGGTATAATATATCTCATTGCACGTTTAGGCAAAAAAGGCCAGCCATTAATTAACTTATTTAACTTAAATCTTAAAAATAGACCTGTGTATCTTAATCCACAAATATTTATAAACATTTTATACACGAGGGAGTTCATAAAATGATACAGGGAGATACCCGGGGAAATCCAATTTGCTTTTGGGGCTTCCTCTGGCTTCAGAGGTGTCGCAGTGAGGTTCTCCTGTACCTTCCACCACCCGCCCGTGGCCGTGGGACAGGAGCTTCAGACCACAGCCCGACTCGATTCCTCTCTCAGACCGCGACTGACATCTCCACACGGTTCATCCTGTCGAAGTATCAGGGTGATTTCATCAACCTTAGAGTGTTTTGGAGACGAAAGACCCTCCTTGCCCAGATGATGAACCCAAGGGCAGGACGGCATGTCCGCAGCGGAAAGAGAGAGGTTTCGGATGGAGGAATTCAATGTTTTTAACGCATCGCTACAGCCTGGTGTGTTTTGTCACATACTGTAGTGAAGTCTTGCTCGTGGGCAAACCTCTGAAGAGCATCACCGTGCTAACGTGGGAGATTTTTCGAGACCAATGGTCAGCAGCACTATCTGCAGTTCCCCCCCTAAAGTGATTGGAGAGGTCACGCAGGAGACGGAGGTATTTCTGCAGACCTTTTTTCTAGCCTCGCAGTGAAATAAGAGTTAAAATATTGACAAACACAAAAACTCCCTGGCCTTGCGAGAACTACTTTCCTTGGGGAATTGTGAGCAAAAAGAATTCTGGCTACGAAATTAAATCTGAGATGGTAATTTCTTAGCGGGGAAAATACGATGTGATGATGTTACTACGTATTTTGTTCACAGTAAGCTTCGAAATTAAGTTTTTCTAACCAAGACATTTTCACAGAAAAGCAACAAAAAGGTAAGGAAAAAAAAAAATCACACAGTATTCAGTGTACTGAAACGGCTTTCTCAAACAGATGTTGGGTAGCAGACCCAGGCTGTATTTGCCCCAAAAAAACGGTGAAAAGGAGGAGGATTCCTCTTCAACTGCACCATATGCCCGCCGGGCAAGGAACCGCACCACTGCCAATGGAGACGAGAAAGCCAGGGGGAGGTCTGAGGAGGCCAAATATTTTTAGTAAAATACCTTTGACTCTCCCTTAGGCCATTTAAAAACATGTCACCTTTTCAATTCAATATTTTAAAAATACTTCTGCAAGAAAGTGAAGTGGTGACCCTACTTGATGCTTGTGTTGCAAGAATCTCTGCAGCTGCCATCGCCTTCGATCATCCAGAATTAGGTAAAGACCTGTGGTGGCAGGTACCTCAGTGGGAAAGTAATCCCCTGTGCAAGACCCAACCAATTCGTACAACTGGAAACTAAACAACTACCTGCGATCGCGTTAAAAGGAGCTGGCAGACGGGTCTCCCCTGCTTTAAGCAGCATATTTCTCTGGCGTTCTCCAGGCAGCCTAAACTCTGAGCACTGCCGTGAGAGATACCTGATGGCATCCCGCAGCGAGGGGTTGATGGTGCCTGGAGAACCGCCTTCCTTCCCTGTCCCCTTCCTGCCTCACCAAACCATTAACTTCTTTGGTTTTCAAAAAAAAAAAAAAGTTTTTTAAAAAATCTAATAGAGAAATCCTGGAAGGGCTTACTGAAAACGAAGTTAATTTCACTGAAATACCCTCGGTACATGATCACACTCGGGTGAAAAAGCTTGTCCAAGTGAAGCCACGCACGGGCTCACCGAGAACTCGCCACCAGCTGGGCAGGGATAGGAGGTTAATGGGCAGTGGCCTTACTGGAAAAATAACCAGCTTTATAAAAGGGGCATGAAATTTAAGAGCAAACGCGAACACCAAACAGAAAGCTTATTATCTGGTACTATTTCATATTATCGAGGGATTTCATGGTCATTAAGAACTATTGTTAAAGTGGAAAATTGGTCTGAAATGACTCCTGTGAGGAGCGTTGTAAGCTGGCTGAGAATCATGATTATTTGGAACACACAGAATGAGAAAGGTTGAAAAAAACCCAAAACCAAAAAAAATCAGAAACTTCTGACTCCTAATATCTAAAGACCCAAGTCTGCAGGTGTCTGTGGGGAAAAATACTCCTGCTCTGTCAAGGGGCACCTCGAACCCACAGTGTGGGCTGCTGGTGGCTACCAGGGACCCCAGAGGAGAGCCCTCAGGGGAGCGACAGCTAAAAGGAAAGGTCCAAACAAAGCTAAGGTCCAAACTAAGCTAAGGCCTTTCTGTGCATGCATCATGCCTATTTATTATCAGAACGCCTGTTTGTTTTTTTTTTGAGTCGGGTAGTTCGAGATGAGCGCTGCTGAGTTAAGGGGTGCCTGAACCTGGCGGAAGACCTGCTGGACCACACGCTCAGGGAATCGAGCGCCGATGCTCAGCTCGAGAACTGCGCTTCCAGGCAACTAAACCGCCACCTTCTCAGCTCCCTGCTGCCGTAGCTGCCCTTGGCCAGCGGGCATGGAGCTCCAGGCAGATGCATTCCCTGAAGATAACACAGTTTTTTCTGCCTCAGAGCAGAGGTGAAGCCTTCAGAGCCCCTGAATGTAACAGGGCAGCGCATCCCCCCCTGCCTTCTCCAGAGCCGGGGTCTCTCGCGGCTGCTACAGGAGCTGGAATTGGGGATAAACATCCTTATACGTGCCCCTATTCAGTGCTCTAAATTTAAGTCTGAGATGTCCCAAGCTGCTGCCCGTGATCTTTTTTTCCGCTGACACCTCCTGAAAGCTGGGCGGAAAGCAAAGCAGGTTCCTGCACTTCAGATGCAGAAATGCAACTGGTGTGTTCGCCCTCTTCACGTGGGGTAATGCTGGAGTGCCATGCTCCTACGGCACACAGGGAGATGAGCACCTGACAAAATATGCATCCCCAGGGCACCCTGCCATGCTGCCTCTCTGCTTAGACATCGAATGGGGCAGAAAAAACGTTGGCATGGAGAGGCATCTCCTCACAAAGGTCCAGTTGGGAGGCAGAGCGGAGACATGCAGCTCTACGCTCCTGAGCAAACGCCTAATGAGCTAAAGCACTCTGCAAAAAAAAACTTGGCAAAAGCAGTATGAAATAAAACCTGTCCCAAACTGTTGGTTTTGGTCCCAGCGTGGCAGCCACCACGTCCTGTTTGGGACAGGTTTTATTTATCTCCCAAAACTGTTTGGGACAGTTTATCTCAAATAATTTTTTGGTGTCACCTGCTGGTGGCTCGAGGGGGATTGTTTCCCCACAGGGCTCCCAATGTGCCAGCACCCCAAACTCAGGTCCGACAGGCAATTCGCCCCAGAAGGGCTGCAGGACTTTCTCATCTCTCTACCCTGGCCACAGGGCACAACCTCAACACTCACCCCGAAAATACGACCTTCGGTTTTGTGGGACAGCACACATGGGACAAGCTTGGGAGCTTTGGGTTATGGGTTTTTATGTTTAAAAAGCATTTAAAAACCCAATGCTAATGTAAACACCTTGTTTTTCAAATGAAATATAAAGTAAAATATCTATGTTCTGGTAATATTTACATTATAAAATCCTCATTTTCAGGACTATGACATAGAACTCTCTTGGAAGCATGAGTTTATAACAATTGTACACAGCATGAACCAATTATGCAAAAACTGATTCTTAAATGTTGCCCTATATTCCTGTGTCAGGGAGGGGTAGGTTACACAGTTTGTACATATTTTCACTTTGGGGGAAATTATTAACGGAGCTGAACACTCCATCCATCCAGGAGTACTGACAAGTTTCCTTCCCAAACCCACAAAGATGTAAGAATTTGCATAACTGAATTGTGCTTTATCTTCATTGTTGATTCCTTTTTATGAGCATGCACACAACTCCACCACCCTCTCATACATATCTCAATCTGGGGGTCATCTCAGACCTGAAACATCCCCAAATTTCCTCCTTTTCTTTGAAGATGGGCATGGGTTTTTGCTTTCTTACGATCACTTCAAATCTACTCTGTGAGCAAGCACTTCCCAACACGCACAGTCTAAGTTTCCCAGTGCAGATGCACAAACTTAATCCCGGCAATGTTTGTGGCTGTAAAATTAGCGCTGTTTGTCATCTTAGACATTTCTAAAGCCCCCAGCACCTCGTTCACAGAGGAGCCCTGGAACAGCAGCTGCATTTAATTTCGAAAAGACCCCTTTTATTTCCCCCCCCCCCCCATATTGCCAAATTCTCCCATTAAACCAAAGCAGATGCCTTGCCATGAACACCGCCACCACGTTGCCAGCAGCAGGCGGAGACTAAAATCAGCTGGAAATCGCGCACTGCATGGGCGATGCGCAGGCAGAGGAGCAGGGAAAACATTTTTTTTCCCTTGCAGCCTTCAGTTTAGCACTTCTGCGTGCTTTCCCTGCTCCCTAGGCAGGCTTTCGGCTGCCTGTGCTCCCCTGGCACAGTCCCTGTCCCCAGCCAGTGCCGGGTGTCCCACTGAGGGTCAGGCTCAGGCTGCGTTTGTTTTCCAGTGTCTGTACATACATGGAGTAAAATGGAAAGGCATGGAAAGGGGGTTGCTTGTCTTTAGACATTTTCCAAACCCATGGGGCTTTCAAAAACGAGGGGGAAGAACAGGGAAAGTAAGCAAAAGGAACGCAGAAAAGCAACTAAAAAATTGGAGGCTGCTTGGAAAACGCATCCTTAAAACCAGCAATAACATTTTGAGACAGTGCTGTAAGCTCAGATTTTCCTTTGCCCGTTTATTTCCTTATCTGCATCTCTGCAAAATGCAAAAAGTGAGGGCGTGGGGGAAAAGGGAAGCGCTCGCTGCCCGTGCACGCGCTGCTGGGGCTCCTGACGGTTCATCTAAGAGAACACGGGCACGTTCACGGAGGCTTGTTGTTATGGAAATTCGAAGTAAATACTCCACAGAAGTGACATTTTTCCCTGCATTTTTCCAGGAGACTGTATTAGGAACCTCCACGTTTATAGCAATGTTTTTCTGGAGTTAAACCAGCTAAACCTGAAGATAGAGCTTTCTGTTCATCACCGTGAGACGTACTAAGAGCTGAAGGAAAAGTAAATCAGCATGTTGGTTCTACTTATCTCTCTTTTTATGAGGCACCCCCTTCATAACAGCTATCAGTATTGTATTTAAATTGTATATATTGACAAAATGTAATCTATCTCTGTAAGCATTGTGCCATTCAACAGTACTACTATTAAATTTATATACCACAGTTTAAATTACATCCATTTCATGAATGGTAAAATGCTAAAACTCAAGTGTCTAACTGCCAAAATACAGCCTTACTGGAATGAGTACAATTTACAAATACAATAATTACATTTTAAAACCATTAACAATGTTACATCTAGAAGTAAATACTGTAGGACTGGTCAAGACGGTGTTTTCCAAGGGAAAAATATGCTGAAAGTTGTCGACACTTCCAACAGAAATGTCCCAAGTGCAGGATTTAGTTCATTTTCCTTAAACTGTAATTAAAACCCGTTCCACGCACAGCAGTCCTTGGGTATTTTCCAAATTATTTTCCATAGACTTGCATAAGCTTCCATCAGTTATCGGCTAAGTATTTACCTAGAAATGGGATCAGAAATCAGCTGTCGAGAGGGAGCAGCCCCGGTTCCCGGTGATGGCTGCCCACCTCTGCCAGCCCCCGTGCCCACAGCATAATTTGTGTTTCTCTGCAGCGACGGGGCAAAAAGAAAAATACTTATATTTCTCTACAGCAATGAAGCCAAAGGAAAAATACTTATATTTCTCTCCAGCAATAGGGCAAAAAGAAAAATACTTATATTTCTTTGCAGCAATGGGGCAAAAGGGAGAATACTTATACCTCTCTGCAGCAATGGAGCAAAAGGAAAAATATGTGTCCCTCCACAGCAATGGGGAAAAAGCTCCTTCTAGAGATCCCCAGAGCCTGCCTTTTGTGCAGGACCCATGAGCAAAAAAGAGCCCATGAATTTCAAAACTGTCATAGGCAGGAGCAGGGTTTGTTTCATGCAAGGGAGGTTTTGCCCCTCAGCCACCAGCCAACCCCATCACACCCTGCTGCAGAGGGACCTCTGGCCTTAACCCGTCAGCAAAATACCCAGCAAGGGCAGTGCCAGGCGTGCCAGCACGGTCAGAGGGGACTCCTTCCACCCCAAGAAGAGCCGCCAGCGAAGCACCTACCTGCCGCAAACCTCTTCTTGATGAGGGAGAAGCGGTAGCCGGCGCCAACGAGCTCGATGTCGCAGCTGGAGAGCGTGCTGCCCTCGCTGGTGAACTGCACGACCAGGGGGGCCGGGGCGCTGGGCCCCTCCGAGAGCTGGAATCGGGCCAGCAGTGAGCCCACACCTGCGATTTAAAAGTCTCCCATGGGAGCCTGACAAGCCCGGAGAGGCGCGCCCGCGCATCCCGGGGATGGATTTGCCAGAGAAGGCAATGAGCTGCCCAAAGTGCCGCTCCCAAGGTTGTACCCAACCCCAGCAGCATCCCCCAGGGTGAGGGGACAGAAGCAAACCCCCTCATCCTTCTCCCAGTAGATTTTTACTTTTCAGACACCCCAGCGGTACGAAGCTGCTGAGCTGTGTGGGCTCACTGGAGAAGTGACCCGTGGGAGGCTGAGGTCCCCTGGACAGGGGGACAACAGGACTTGGCAAGAAACTGCATCCAAATCCGGTTTGTTAATACCCTTCCATGATATCAAAACAGTTGGCAAAATAGTACCAGTGGTATGTAGCCCTGCTTTTCAAAGCTCTTTGCTCCTAACTTTAAATAGCATCCCTCCCTGGCAAGCACCAGCAGGAATCTCTGTGTCTGGACTTCTGCGCAAGAATGATAAAACGGGTCAGCGTCTGATTTAAGTATTCAGAGCAAATAACATGCACATTTGCAATATTACCTCCATTTTCTGACTTCTGAGAGATATCAGGGATCTTCCACAATATCCTCTGCTGCTCGGCGTTCCTAAAAAACATGCGAAGAAAAGCATTTCTGTAGGAAACGAGAAATCATGGAGGAGTCATTTAAATTTCACCAAAGGCCGTGTGGGCTGGGGGAGTAGCTCTGCTGCCCCTCTCCAGAGCCGCAGTTCTGGGAGCTTGGCTTTGGGGTTGACCCGAGCAAGAAAAAGTTGCTCTTGCATCTCAGCTGGGCTGTGCCATGCCCTGCTTCCCTGTGACGGCCGCGCATCCCTCTGAGTCCCAGGAAAAAAGTAGCCAAAACCACAAAATAAGGGTTATTGGTTCTACTGCCTTCAGCTCCGACCATTTTGCTTGTGGTAATGGCAAGAAAAAATGACATTGGTGTGGCATTGGATGCTTCCTCCTGCAAGAGGAGGACAGGTTTGGGTCCCCGATGAGCCCCCAGCTCCCACCCACGATTCCGCTCCTGGGTGGGTGAGGCGTGGATGTGGCAGGGATAGCGAGCGAGCTCTTTGTCGGGTGAGCAATCCCTACCAGACAGCTGGAGGAAGCACAGCCTGAAGTTTTGTTACTCCTCCATCGACGGGGACGAGGAACTGGACGTTGTTTAGAGCTACCGGTGTGGTCATTGCCTCTGTATTGTATTTGTAGTCGATGCGGAGGTCAGTGCTTGCAGGGTCACACCGCCAGTTCACTGCAAGGTTTAATGGAGTAGACTGAATACCCTGGGCAGATACCTTCCAAAATGACAGAAAAAACATTTAGTTTCCGCAGGGGTGAAGGGAGAAATCCCATTTTACAGACGCGCCAATGACATTTGGTTTCAGAGGAGACAACGCCTCGTATTCCCACAGAAAGTTTGTACCGGGGCCAAAATCAGGCAAGCTAGTGACATACAGAAGGGACTAGCGGCATAGCATGCCCCCACCTCACGTTATCTCCACTCTGCACTAAGGAAATATCAGCTTTTACGTTTATTCGTTAAACCCGCATTTCTGGCACAGTTTTCTCTTAGAAAAAAACCCCAACCCTACCTGGTATTTGAGCATATCCACATTGTAATAGGTGGCTTGCGGTTTCTGTTCCGATACCTTCTTTAGGTGAGTCATCAGATTTGGCATGTTGACCCAGAACTCCTTCGTGTTGGCGTCGCTCTGCGTGGTGTCACTGCACAGAGGGAGGATTAACCCTTCGCGTGAGCCACCTCAGCGGAAGAAACCTTCTCTAGGAAGCACGCAAGGCAGCAGTGCCAGCAACCAGCTGGGACCGCCTTTAATCCCACTTTTAGAGAAATATTACCTCCCTCCCACACCTCTCTGGCTTGTCCTCAGATACCTCCGGGGGAGGCACAGCAGAGGCAACCTGTGGGTCACCATGTTTTCGCAAGCAGGAGGTCTAACGAGCACAAAACATGCGAAAACCCCATCAAAACACTTGCTGCTCTTCTTCCCGGGCAAAGGGGCTGCTCTCAGAGAGCAAATATTGAAAGGTTTCAGAGCTTCCTTCCCAAAACAGGTTGCCCAGAGAGGGGGTGGCAGCCTCATCCCTGGGAGTTTTTAAGGCCAGGCTGGATGGGGCTCTGGGCAGCCTGATCTAGTGGGGGATGTCCCTGCCCATGGCAGGGGGTTGGAACTAGATGATCTTTGAGGTCCCTTCCAAACCTGACAATTCTGTGATTCTATGAAAATCAGGGAGGTACTCTGGGCTGTGTGTTTTTGCAAAGCACCCTACTTCCAGGCAAACCTGCCTTCCTTTAGGAGGGGGGCTCCTTACCAGCAGAGGAGCTGGGGGTTTGGCAGGACGTGCTCCAGCCTGTTGTAGTTCAGCACGCGGAAGGTGAGCACCGCCGGAGCGGGGTTGTTGGCGAAGTGTCGGGTGATGCCCGCTGGAAACGACAGCACCATCTCCCCGGTAATCTTCACGATACACCTGCAGCGCCCGACACAGAGACCGAGGGTGGGAAAGGGGGGAATGAAACAAGGAGAGCGGGCTCAAAATGGGGAATGAAACTCCTGTGGTCTCAAACCAGAGCAAGCTGAAACAGCAGCAAAGGGTGGAAGGCTGCGAGGGATGGGGACCGATGCTCCTGGGAAGCATCCTGACCCTGAACCCCCCCAATGCAGTGCACTGACACCTCAGCACCCTCAGCACGCTGAGCACCTCCTTTCCTCCTTCCCCACCCCTCGAGATGCTCCCCAAAGCCTCGACAGCACCTTTCCCAACCCCAAGCCTGTCCCAGCCCCAGGACATCCCCTCATATTGGCAGCCAGACCCCATCGGTTGGCACCTACTTGTTCGGGTCAGCCCCTTTGAAGTACGCGTTGACGGTTTCGGTGAAGGCGGCAGCGACGGGCAGGGTGTCCTGTGCCCCCATGGTGAGCGGGCTGGGACCCCGTGACGAGCCTGCAACAGAGCAAAAAACCCTCCTTTTCTTATGTGCAGAGAGAAGCGGCACCGCTCCCCTCCCTGGGCTGGGGTAAGGGGGTGCTCACCAAGAATCCCAGCCCACAAACATGAAGAAAAAGCCCCCTCCCCACCTCAGGCTTTGGATGAGGCTTTAAAAAAAAGAAAACAAACAAAAAAACCTTTTCAAATTCTCTTTCCCACCCTCAAAAAAGTGAGCAAAGAAAAGAAATGGAGGAGCCCCAGCGACGAGCAGCATGCGGGGCAGCAGCGGCCCCCCCCACCCCGGGCACACGGCTCTGGAAGGGGGGGCTGCTGCACGGCAGGCTTTGCATGACAGTTTTTGCAGTAGGATTCTTGGCCCCAGCAAGAGGGGCTGGGGAGGTGCGGTGTCCCTTGGCCAGGAAAGCGGGACATCGGCAGGATCCCCCCTCCCCTGAACTCCTGCTTATGGACCCTGACCTGTGGGGACCCCCACAATCCCTCTCCTGGCAGCACACCCCCCAGCTGCTAATCTGCAAATCATCAGGAACTACAGAGGAGGACGTGGGAATTGGGGTGCAAAAGCTGGAGCAATTGATCCGCGGTTTATTTCGATGATTAAAAAAGAAAAACATAAAGGGGGAGGGGGGAGTTTGCGGTCGTGCTGTGCATCCACGGACACCAGCCAGGCTCTGAAATAATTCCTCCCTGTGCTGTCGCACGCAGGTTTCCCTTTGCTGGCCAGGAATGTCCATCTCTGAAAAACATTTGCAGATGGAAGCACCACAGCACGCGTACGCCAGAAGCCCTGAGCACGCTGGAAAACCTGGGTGGGGGGGTAATGTCCTGCCTCCCACCAAGAGGGGAGCGAGCGGGGTTTGTTGCCACAGCAAATCCCTTGCCTTTTCCCTCAGGAAAGTGCCAGAAGATCAGCCCGGGGTTAGTGTCTGGTTGCCCACCCGAGGCATTGAGCCCCCTGGGTACTCAAAAAAGTCCTCAAGTGGTCACCACCCCCACCCTGGCACCGCCACTTCAGCCTTCTCTATTTTTCTGCAAAGCACCATTTTGGAACCTTTTTTTTGTTGTTTTTTTTTTTCTACCACCCTGTATGTCAGGTTAAGCACGAAAATCAGTTTTCCTCAAATGAGCTAAAATAGGAATCGCAAAGCTTACATCGACACCCCCCTTACTCCATTACCTTCATTTACAGGGTCTGAACTGGGGAGGCACAACAGGCTGTTAATTCAGCCCAGGGTTTTGGTTAGAGCGTGCAAGCGGGTACCAGCGCCAGCCCAAACCACGCAGGATTAAACGCCGGCCCTGTGGAAGGGCAGCACCTCCGCGGGCAGCAGGAAAAGCAAAGCGGTTGAGCGAAAACGCAGCGTGTTTCTGGTGAGCTCCTGCTTTGCGGCTCTGGTGGTCTTCAAAAATAACCCCCTCCCTTCTTTATCTGCCACTCCCCACCGCTGCCTTGCTCTTTGTTGCCTCTATCTAAGCAATCTGCCGCGGGGTTTTGCGCGACACTCAGTAACGTCCTGGTGGAAATTTTGTGCGAGTAAATAATGGGGTTTGGGTGCGGGAACTCAGGATTCATAATATTTCCTGCCGTCACTGAAATCGCACTTTTGAGTTTTGATATGTTAATTGTGAGATAACGCAGCATTCGCAGACGAGGGGGATTCCTCGCACCTTACAAATGCATCCATGCAGGCAGTGCTTTGATGTATAAAACCAACATTGCTCTCTCCTAAAAGGCACAGATGAACCTCTCTGGCACAGGGATTTTCCCTTCAAATGTCTAATGTAGCCTGAAAGGGTGTGAAAAATTCATGTGGCCACACATCTCCCTCTTGGTCTTAAGACACTCGAGGGAATAAGTGATTTCAACCACAGCCCCGAATAACGATGCTCCTAAGTGCAGCGGGTCTGGCTGTCCCAGCACACGGGATGAGCGGACTGAGCATCTCGCCGGCACCCGACGGATCCTTCGTCACACAGACCCCTTGTCACACCCACGTTAATCATCCTACCAACCCCGGGGAGGTGGCACGGCCACTTCTGAGGCCACAGCCCTGAGCTCTGCATCAGGGACTCACTCAGCAAACGGACGCTTCTTGTCAGCGCCAGCCACGTGTGGAGGTGGGGGCAGCTCCCCAAACCCACGGACTGAAGGATAACATAGTTTTTGGTCAATTCTTTCCGTGGACACCACTGCTGGGTTAGCAAAGAGAGAGCATCCTCACTCCCCACACCCAGAGCAATTACCCCCCCCTGCCAGCGCGGCGAGTCCAGCTGAACGGGATGGGATGTTCTCATCGCATTCACCCCAAAACACGGGTGAGATTCAAAACCACCAGGTTTATCTCAGCAGGGAAGGTGAGAGGAAGGTTTTTAGCCATCCAGCAGCAGCAGCAAAGCCCATGATATAATCACTATTCTTTGGCAAAGGTAAAAAAACCACCTCCTAAACAGGCATACTGTGACTGTAGCACAGTTTAGACTAAACCCCACAGAGGAGCATCGAGCAAGGGGGAGATGTCTCTCAGACCAATGTGCCTTTTCCCCGATTTTCAGTCTCTCATTTCTTCCATTTCTCTGTACCTGTAGGAGATTCTTTCAATCTCCAGAATGAAAAATCCCGTGGGCAAGAATAAGCGAGATTGTCTCACGTGTCTCTATTGCCAGGCTCAACTTTGAAAACCTAAATTCGTCTGGACAGCGACAGCCACAAAACATCCTCCACATTTCCAATCCGACTTGCAATAAAAATCACGTGGGTGCAACTGGCATCCAGGGTTCTCGACTCCCTCCACTCCTCCCTCATGAACCTCTATATTCTCCTTTTAATGGCTTCAGAGATGAAACAACCTTTTTTTTTTATTAAAAATCTTAGTGTAGTAAGAAAAGTATCATCTATTTTAAGCCTAGAATTCTTTTCCAGAAACTTGAGAGACAAATCTAATTCCTGTGGCACGCCTCCACCAGAAATCTAGCTTTTCAGTAGCTGCTTCAGAAGTAATTTTTAGAAACTTTCCATTTTGGCAGAATGACCTGATAACACTGGAGGAAAAAAATAATCTGCTTTACAGGGCTTTGGTTCCATCCATAAGCAGCACCCCAGGATCATTTCTTTTACTTTTCTCTACAGAAATGTGGAAAATACAGATGTGGAGTAAGGACAGCTGGGTACCCGTGATACTGGCACCCAGGAGAGCATCACCAAAGCTGCAATATGTGAAAAAACTTCCTCATGTTCTGCAAATACATGGATCTTAGTGTCAAAAAAACCCCCAAACTTAGAAATAAAGGATCATATCAAAGATCATTTCATGCCTGTGGGTTACAGGTGCCAAATTCAGCAGCTCTCCTTTCACCTCCCTAGAGACGAGCACTGACGTTTAGCTTTGTTTTCTTAAGCTGGACTCAAATATTTAGGGCTAGATGAGGAAATCCAACATGCAGCAGTGAGACAGCTCCTTCCCAGGATGAAAGATGAGCCCGGAGGCAGCGCTGCGCTCTGGCAGCCCTGCTGTCCTGGGCAAATCCCCCTCACCTGACTCTAGACCATTCACACCGCCAGAGCAAGGTACAAGAATTCAAATACACCACTTAAAACTATGCAAAACCACAAGAAAACCCCCAAACGCTAGACTGAGCAAAGAGGAGAAGGAAACTCAGAGCAAGAGGGTCAGCAGCGATGCACAGAGCCAGGATCATAGAATCACAGGACCAGAGAACAGTTTCATTTGGAAGGGATCTTCAAGATCGTCTAGTTCAACCTTTGTCCTCAGCCCTATCACCACCACTGTCCACCAGCTGAGGTGGCTGCTTCCACCCAGCCCAGCCCCTGCCCTGCCACACTCAGCTCTTCCCAAAGCTGCAGGCAGGCAGTTGGCACACAGTAAGGAAACCTAGGAAGAGGATTTATTTTATATTTTTTTTTCTGGAAACAGCAAAACCACAATGGGGATGGGGAGGAAGCAGTTCCTCACCAACCAGACCAAGTCTGGTCACTGCCACCTTCATCCCTGCCTTCTGCTGCCGTCACACTCGCTGACCCAGGGTTTGCTTCAGAAACACCTGTGGAATCACAGAATTGTTGAGGCTGGAAAAGACCTCTGAGATCATCAAGTCCAACCTACGTCACACTCAGCGAAGGGACCACGGGTGGGACACGCTTCACAGGGAGACAGAACCACGAAAACCGCGCTGCAGCATGCCCCATGCCAGCAGCATCCCCATCGCAGCCCCGCTCTGCCTTCAAAGTGCCTCCTCCAGGTTTTAAAGCACCTATTCCTGCTGCCAGCAAACCTTCCCGGTATTTAAGAAGAACAGAGGCGCGAGGTGAACCTTCCTCCAAAGCCTCTGCCCTCTCCGAGGTGGGATGCTGCTCAGAGAAGCTCTCCCCACACAAGCTCTCCTCTCCCTGCATCCTCCCCAAATCATCTTCTCGTCAACGAGGGACCCCAAAACCCACAACACTTCCAACCAGCCACCCTGGCAGCACAACCTGGGGGCATTTCTGCTCGGCTTGCTGGCGGTGCCACCACATGCCCCAGCTCTTGCCCCCAAGAAATCTGATGGGAGGCTCAGCAGAGAACTCATCGCCCTTTGGTTTTTAATTAATCGTGCTGTGCGGTAACGAGCAGCTCACGAGGGGGAGTAGAAAGAAGCCCTGGTTGACAGAGTCAAGTTCCTCGGCAGTGCAAGCGGTTCCGCTCTCTGGTTTTCACCGCAGTCTCGGTGCAAGAATATTCTTTTTGGGTTTGGGGGATTTTTTGCTTTTTCCGTGTGTTTTGTTGTTTGTTTTTTTTTTTTTTTTCTTTTTCAGTAAATAAATAAACAGGGGAGCAGATCATGGGGACAAATGGCACAAATCAAAATTATTCTGGCCGACCTTGCGATGTCATCTAAGTAGCCATAGCATTTTCGCACGGAAAGCCGGACTGGAGTCTTTGAAGGAAACCCCGGGAGTCAGAGAGCAAGAGCAAGGGGAGCAAGTCGTTACCGGGTATGCTATGCACTACTTACCTTCGAAAGTCAAATAAAACTTTCCTCTGTCAAACCAAACGAGGGAAGGCTGTTCATTCTCTGTATGGCCGGGAGTTGAAGCGGGATGGGAAAGGTTAAGGAGAAGGGAGAGAGAAGGACACAGTGTGAGTCAAAGAGCAGGTCATTTATCTCGCTATGGGGAGGGGGCGAGGCGCTGCAAGCCGTTCACGTGCAAGGAAAGGGTGTTGGGGCGGATGGCTTTTAAACTCTGGTTTTGGCTTAGGAGACGGAAAGCAGAAAGCAGAAAGCAAAGCTATGGAAGCCCAGATGGAAGAGTATTTTTGCCCGCTTGGTAAGGATTTGGGGGGGGCGGGTGGTCTCTCTTTTTGTCTAGAGCAGAAGAGGCTCCGTCAGCACATTTCTAACCGCGTGGGGTTTTTCTCTCTCTCCAGCGATGTTTTCCTGGCGGGATGCTGCGACCGCATGCCGCGCCGAGGCGGGGGGCAGAAGAAGTGACAGTGAAACGTAGGTGGGGTTTGTTTGTTTTTTGGTTTTTTTACTGCGCTTCAGGACATACAACTCACAGGTTAAACAGACACACACACACACAGAGCAGGAGATGCCTCGCTAGAATTGATCCTTTCCCATCACAACCACCAAGCTCCCTGCGCTCAAAAGCCGCCTTCGACGCCAGGTACTGCTGGAATAACTAAGTGGAGGGGGGAGAAAACCAGCTTTTCAAGCTCTTAAATGAACCCTTTATGAATTCGGGAGGTGATGGCCTTTCGTCACCTCGCCGTCCTTTTTCTTTTTTGTCACTGAGAAACTGTCATGCAAGGTGCTGCGAGCGGTGGGTGCCGGGGCTCGGGGTGCCCAAGCCCGAGGTCTCGGAAGCGCCCCGCTAGTACAGTACCTGCGGGCGTTTCACAGCGCCTCTCAAACGCGGGCAGTTTGTCAACAAAAGCATCATCTTCTGATAAACATAAGCAAGAAGAAAAACGCAAAGGGAAGAAAATTAAGAAGAAAAAAAAGGACGAAAAGAACCAAATCCCAACTGAACTCAAGCAGCGCGCTGTATCAACGAAAAGAGACAGAGAAGGCTTTTAACGAGGGAAATAACGGAAGGGGCGCTGGCACGGGAATAACAACGTCTTTCTTTGCGATAAATTATTCAGACTTCACATGCAACCACAACAAAAGCAAACCGGCACAGGACAGAGGACAGGTCAGTGAAAATAACTCTTCCACATGCTCTCGGACAAACTTGGTTGGAGTTTGCCACAGGAGACAAGAGACGGAGAACGTGGTGGAGACGGACCCGACGGCAAACCTCGGTAGGGTTGGGGTGTCCCGGCCCCGTGCTGGTCCCACGGGACCCTCTGCAGTCCCCGACCCGCTGCTGTGCCCACAGACCTGCCCATCTTTCACCTCAGCTTTTCCTCTTCCCGCATGACAAACCCAGGAATCGTTCCCAAATCCCAACGGCCCCTGCCTGTCTGTCTCCCTCCTGCCCCATGTGGCTTCTCTTTGATCAAATTCCAGCCTCATGGCACCCTCTGCTTGCTTTGCACAGGGCTGCAACATGGGGGTGCCCCGTCCAGTGACCCCCCTGCTGAGGGGGGACCTGAGAACCCTGATTTGGGGGCTCTCTTTTGAAGAAAGCCACCGCAGAGGGGGTAGGAGCTGTGGGGGCTGGCAGGCGCAGCTCCTCATCCCACTCTGCAGCCACGTCAGCACTTGCTGCTCATTAAAAAACATCAAGGAGTAATTTTTGGTCGCAAAAATATACGCATTAGAGAGAAGGAAAAATAAAAAATGAAAAGGAAAGCCTAAGGGAGTCATCGCCCTGCTCAGCCTACAGGACCAGCATCATTTCATCACCCATCCCTGCCCTCAGCCTGGCTGCTCCCCTCCACCAACACCGCATTTCCCGGCGTGGCCCAGGGCACCCCGTGGCCGCCACCAGTGTCTCAAGAGGGCACAGACAGGACCGAGCGCCAACACGCCGGGGATACTCGGGGCTGGCGGCCCCTTGTGTATTTTGTTCAGCGACACGCTGCGACGGTGACCGACAGCCGGCGAACAGGTACAGAGCATCCACAACACCTCGAGAGTGAAGCAAACGACAAAGACGGAGACGCAGGTCCGGGATCTGGAGACCACGGGGATGGCACCAGCCACCCTATTGTCCTCCAGCCCTCGGGGATGACGTCAGGGACTGCTCGTAAGGTTGGGAAATACTGCAGCCAAGACACACGGACACCAGCTAGGTTTCGGTTTTTTGGAGGGTTTGATTTTTTGGAGGGTTTGGGTTTTGGAAGGGTTTGAGTTTTTTGGAAGGGTTTGGGTTTTGGAAGGGTTTGGGTTTTTTGGAAGGGTTTGAGTTTTTTGGAAGGGTTTGGGTTTTGGAAGGGTTTGAGCTTTTTGGAGGGTTGGGGTTTTGGCTCCGTCCACAGAGCCCCCTGCCAGCCTCAGCCAGCCATGGGCTGCAAAGCTCCTTCCCCGCCACGCAAACCAGGTGTGCCCATCCCCAAAAAAATACGGGAAGAAAAGCAAAAAAGTGAGAAGGGGGTTGTCCCTGGTGGGAGATGGAGCTGCAGGAAGCAAGGGGTGGTGGGGCCGGCGGAGAGGGGAACATTGGCAGCTGGGACCGGGGGGAGCTCCAAATTTTATTTCAATTTCTCATCTCACACCCTGGTTGCACCTGGAGGGGGATATTTGGGCAAAACCCATGTTTTTATGGACATTGCTCCAAAAGAAAACTGCAGAGCTTTGTTCTGGTCTAGGCCGTGCCAAGCTAAAGGTTTGGAAGAGACTTTTCCAAGACCCTGTTTCTTACTACCGCTTCAAAGAGGAACATGGATTTAAGATATTCAAAGAGATTTAATATTAATTGTCTCCTAGACCCCAAGATCTGGGTTCCAGCCCCCACTTCCCTTCAGCTACAAGCATCCCCTACAAACAAAGCTTCTTTTTTCGCCAAATCCGCAGACCATAAGCACGTTTTATATTATATTGCACTTGGTGATCACCTCTACTTTCACCAAACACTAATTTTTCATGACATTTGGAGCTGCCGCGAAGAAAGTTTCCCTAGCGGGGTCGCGTCCGTGATCTGTCACACCCCCCTCGAATCCCTTCTTTTTTTGCGCTTAAAAACCCGATGAAAATTGATGAATGCAAACCCGAAGAGCAATCTAGCAAATGAAAAAATAAATAAAAGGACTCGTTAAAGAACGGTCAGAGGTAGGAAAGGTGAAAGAACAGCATCGCTGTATTTTTTTACCAACGGTGGGAGTGGTGGCTGCGCTCAGGGAATTGGTGGAAGATATGGAAGAAGTACTTTCAGCACGGGCTAAAGGTGCTATCGGAGGAGGGCTGGATGAGTGAATAGGAGGGCTAAAAGGCCTGGACTGTAGAAAAACATAAAATAACAGAAGGTTAAAGAAAATAAGCACAGCGACATTTGCATCAAACAAACAGAAGCTTTTGCCTGAAGCCGCAACCTCCAGGCCAGCCCCGCTGGATTAGCGCAAAACTGAATAATTTCACTTCTTTTAGTTCTAAGAGCGTTTTAAGCCAGACCTAGAGAGATAGCAGGCGATTCCCACTATCTCCTGGGTCTGGGTGTCTGAAGTCCCGCTGTCTGCATTGAGGATGGGAGTTCCGATGGCCACGGGATGGATTTAACTGGGGAGGGAACAGTGCCCACCGCGTGCCGGCTCCCTGGGGAGCAGCTCATTGGCTCCTCGCGGATAAATTTACACCCATCACATCGATACCAAAAAAATCTGTACTTACCTGAAGCAGCCTGGGGAAGCAGGCAGAGGTGGGCAGCCTAGCCAGCGCAGTACAGCAGTGGGGAACCCCAACAAAGATTTCACCCCGACACCCTTCCCGTGATGGCCAGAGCAACTCTGCTTTACCCCTGGGCACGCTCCCTTCTCACACCCATTTTCTGCCGTTACCGTAATCGCTCACTTGCTCGCCCAGGGTTGGCGTTGCTGATGGGCAGGGCAGAAAGAGCTCACGGCCATTTTTCCACACTTAATTTATCTTGATGGACAAATTATAGAAAACCCTCCCCAACCCAAGCAGCTCAGTACTTGCTCTTAACAACTCGCTCTGCTCCATGAATCTGCAAGTGCATCCCTCCCATCCTGTGTCCCTTCCCCACCAGTGCACAGGACATGCCGTCCTGTGTCCCCGCCCCCATCAGTGCACACACCCCCCTGCTCCCCACAAACTTACCACGTCAGCGACAACGGGCTTGCCAGGGGGCAGCTTGGGCCGGGAGGGGGGCCGGGGGGGTGGCGGTGGAGGGGTGCTGCAGGCGGCCAGTGGTGTGCCAGGACGAGCTGGGGAGGAGGAACCTGCAAAAACAGGAGGCGTGAGCATCCCACAGGGTGACCCCCCCTGGCTGAACACCCCCCCCACCAAGTTCTCCTGTGCCCCCCATCTCAAAGCATTCTCTCCCAGCTCCACCATCGCTCCAGCTCCGGACGGGATTTTTCGGGATCGATGGTGGTTCCAACAGACTCCTCGCAGGGGTTACCCATCTGCGCTGGGTAGCCAGCTCCCCCAGCCAGGAGTGATGTGGAAAATCATTATTAGAGGAGGCTTCCCTGAAAACCAGCAACACAGGCAGGAGGAAAACGATGCTTAACCCTGCAGCAGCTGATGCTGGTGCCGCAACTCCTGGGCTCCATCCACCACAACAGGAATGACGGGTCAAGGTGAGAGGGACAGAGCTTTACAAAAGTGAAGAAGAAGAAAAGCAAGGTTATCAGATTTGCTGGGAGCGTGAATACATTTGCCCTTCCTCTGGAAGAGCTTCAAAAGACAAGAGGGTGCTGGTTTGGGGGTTTGTGGTGTCCCCAGCAGACGCAGCCTTGCTGCAGAGAGGGACTTTTTGCAATCAAATTGGAATTTTAACTGATGCTGAAGAAGATACCCAGCAGACAGTCTTTTTTTCCCTCTGCAGACACTGTTTTCCGGGGAAGTTCAGCAATAACTGGTGCTGGGCAGAGCAGTCGGAGATTGCCCTGAGACAAGAGGGGTGGCAGGAGCGGGGTTGGGGGGACGCAGACCCCCTTTTGCAGGATGGCTCAGCTGGAGTTCGCTGCCAGCCTCCACGGAGCACAGCAGCACGATCCGCAGGGCTGACAATAAGATGGTGCCTTTATTTTTCCCCACCTAAAAGAGGATCTGTTCACTGAGGTTTTTTTGGACGATAGCTCAGATTAAGGAAATATGAAAGCCAGATCTATAGAAATAAGACAGAAGTGAACAGCAGAAGGCTGAGAGTAAATCCTGGGCATTTGTTTTGTACAACTCCCAGATGCAAGCCATTTTTCACTTAGAAGCCTAATTTAGGAACCAAAGTTTGATTTTTTTTCCTTCCTTATCCCACTAAAAGCCTGACGAGATAGGAATTATTCAGGTAAAGTAACCTAGCAGCCTCGAACAAGTGTCACAAGGCAAAAACTTTGAGAGTGCACCTTGCCCCAGCTCAGGAAGAGACACCAGCGAGCCAAAGCCCTGCCAAACGTGGTCATCTTCCATCCAGGTTTAATCTTCAGGAATTCAAGGTCCCTGGGAAATTGATGCAGCAACAGGAGGTCTCAGAAAGGCAGAGAAGGCAGGAGCAGGAAGGAGGTGGGATCTGCACCGTGCACCCAGGCCGGTTGCCACGAGATGCAGCTTTGTGAGGATTTGTGTGATTTTTTGGGTGCGTGTTTCAACACTCAGCAATTTGACAGCTCCCTGTGCTGGGTGAGCTGAGGTGTGAGCGGGCTGCAAAGTGTGTCCAGCTACAACAGGAGGTCATTTCTAGCAAAAGAGATGGAGATTTTCCCAAATGGCCGGAGCTGCCTTGCCGAGAGAGGGTGTTCTCCATCCATCCATCGCCACCAGCATGTCCCTGTCCTGTGGCTCTCTGCTCACACATTGCGTGGGGAAGGAGAGCAGTGTAGGAAGAAGTTTTGTGTTTCCTGCTGCTGGGCTCCTGGAGAAATCCCAGCTCCGACCAGTGCCAGCAGCAGCTGGATGCTGCGACCGCTATGCAGACCCTCACCCACCCTGCCCCAACAGGCACAAAAAAGCCACCACCACTGAAGCAAAGCCACACTCACAGCAACAGCCCCACTCAGGAGGGGGAACAGCCCCAGGAGCACCCTTCCAGTGCACCACCTTGGAGATGGTGATCCCCCGAAGCAGATGGCACAGCATCCATCACCCTTCAACCACGCCTACATGGGGGGAGGTGGCTACAAGACTCTGTGGGATGAGGGGGGTCAACAATAATTCCTGGTGGAGGCAGGACGGTGGCTGGTGGGGCCGGGGATTTGCATGGGGTGGCTGTGCTGGAGCAGTGAGTGCCCTCAACCACCATGACCAGGTTGCACCTTCTCAGGTTCCATGGGAGAGATTGGGTAAGGTGACCCCCCGGGAGCTCCTTTGCCCTAATGGGCACTCAGACATGTATAATTAAGCAGGTGAAGCCAAGCAGCCAACACATCCCTCTGCAACAGTTATCAGGTTCTACCCTTGTGAGAGGTTCACCCTGGAAGCTGCTTCTCCAGACCAGGCTGGGCAGCTGTGCTGAGAGGGACCAAGCACACTTCAGTGCCCCCTCTTACTTGGTCTCAGCCACCATGGGGTGACATTATGCAGCAAGGTGTCTGTCTGCAAGGGATTTAACCACACCCCAGTTTTGAGGCTTCATAGTATTTGCCTGAAATGTTTCCACCTGCGTTCACTCTGAAGCCTACTGAAGATGAAGCTGCAGCAATGGTAATCCTCATACCAAATTATGCATCAGGAGAGGGGGTTACACTTTGGGGAACAGGCTGTCAGACCCATCCAACCATCAGACACGCAGCGAGGAGCGGGGGAGAGGACACAGGAGGCTAAGGGCAGACGCTGGACGTGGAAGTACGAGACGGCCAGGTGGGAGGGCGGGTGCCAGGCACAGGCACAACCAGGCGGGAGGGGACGGCGGAGGCAGTCACGGCCACACCGAAGCACACCCAACGCCGCGGGACGTACCACTGGTGCTTCCCGTGCCGCTGCTGGCGCCCGGTCCGGGTGAGGAGACCACCGTGCGGTAGGTGGGCGGTGGAGGGGGAGGTGGGGTCGCTCTTTGTCCCAGCCCCAAATCTTTGGGAGAGGCGGCCGGCTCCAAGTTATCATCCTTAAGGTGGGGCTGCTCCGAAACCTTCTTGGGAACCTCTTCTAGGTGGAGCGGCGAGGGGAGCGGGCGCGAGGGCTCGGCCACGGGAGCATTGGCCGGGCTGCCCGCTGCTGCCGGGGACCCCACTTTTTCCCGAGGCGTCAACGCCGGAGTCGCGTTTTCCGGCGACTGATCGGAAAAATTGACCCACTTGTCTTCCGTGTTAGCAGCAGCAGATTTGGGGGATAGCACGGGGCCAAAAATGCTGTCCAAGTCATTGATGGACGGGAGTTTGTCCCTTTTGAGCTCTGCTGCTGCCTGGTCCCCTCCTGTGGTCAAAGTAGTTTATTTTACACTTAGCGTTAAGCGAGAGAGCTGCAGTCGCGCTATTCTCTATGGGAGCTCTACGTCAGCTACTTTCTAGAGGAGATGCTTTAAACGCATCCTTTCTTATAAGCTGCTGGCGAAATATAATTCATGTGCAAGAGAAGCTTCTGTGTCAGGTCATGTGCAATGTGTAATGGACCACACTGGATTGGAATACACACGCTGGATGAGAGAGCACGCGCATGCACCACGAGCCAAACCCTCTTCCTCCTCCTCCATCACTTCATACACAACAGTCCCGGATCTTCCCCCAGTTTATGGCTGGCTCTCAGCTTTTGTTACCTATCATCTAAATAACATCGCCGTGTCCTTGTCATCCCTCTGAATTACCAGCAGATATTAAACTTCAGCCCTCTTGCCCGCTCCATTATATACATATATTTATAAACCCATACATATAAATATCTAAATTTAAATATGCTGGCTTGACCCTTTCCAGAGCTGGTGCTGGGCATGCAGCACAGGAAAGCAGACCAGACACGTTTCAGTTGCAAGCAGCAGCAGATGAAGGTATTTTAGGGCTCTGCTCCCCAACTGACCTCGCCGACATCAACGGTCACTCTCTGACATCGTAACTAACACAGAGACAGGATTCTTCAGCCAAGAACTACACGTCCCCGGGAGGGAGATTCTCCTCCTCTCCTTCCCTGCCCTGCTTTCCTGCATTTCTCCTCCCTGAGGGCTGGAGCTCTCGGTTGCCCATCGCTTGGTTTTTGCACAGACCGAGCTCCTCGGCTCACCAGGGCACCCTGGCCCCTGCTACAGCCGTACAGCTAAAACCAGTGCGTCCCTCTGGGCTTCTCAGCATTCCACACCTGCTCCTGCCTTTGGAGGAACTGCCTACCATTTGACACATAAGGGATAAAGTCTAATAGCTTTGCTAAAGCACGAAAAAAAGTAAAAAAAAATCAAACTTCTGCTGCTTGCTTTATGCAATGCAGAGGCTAAAGCGTGTAGCAAGGCAGACCCCAGCAAATAAAGCAGGCATCGCGTTTGCTCTTGTTGGGGAATCTGCGTGGGTGGACACTCCAGCAGCCTGGCTGATTAGCTAAATCAAAAAATTGAGATACAGGAGCAACAAATGAAATGCCGATGGAGAGAGCAGGAAGCCCAGAAGAAGGGATTTCTTTGAGGTAATGTTAGGAACACTCCATGCTTGTGCAGCGTCTCTTCCCTGAGCAAAGCCCGGGGACCGCTCTTCCTCCCTCCAAATCTGCACCCCCAAGCGACAGCACCCTGCCAGCAACATGAATTATATGCTTATAAGCACTTTATGTCCCCTGGCTGAGTCCAACAATGTCTTTCAACCCCTTCCCTTGGGCTCTCCCTTCCGCCAGGTACCATTTCATTCTCCCCCTGCTGCCCCTCTGCATCCCAGGGTCGGGGAGGGGGGGGCTTTTCCCACCTTTCCCGACAGCAGTAGGGATTTGGGAGGGCAGGACCAGCTCCCCTGACACAGGCAGGTGCCACACGCCCCTTTATTTCATTTGTTCCCAATTTAGAGCAGGACTTTCAGGGCTAACATTGCAGAAGTGAACCAAGAGCGTGAATTCCACTGGGTCAACGCTGACTCGGCAGTCAAAGGTTTCTAAAAGCATCACCCTGACCGCCGCACCCACCAATGAGAAGGAAAAAGGATGCACGAGGGCAAAACACAGCCGAGGGGACCTGATTCCCCCTACACACCCCCCAAGGCAGCCCCCGTGGGCTCCGGATCAATCAGCAGGGGCACGAGCGCGAAGCGGAGCTTTTACCTATTCCCACTGTCAGAGGGGAGCCAGTGCGTGGCGGCGTGGCCGGGACGTTTTTGGGCGGGAGCGGCGGAGGAGCTGCAAAACAGAAAGGAGAAAGGGGAGGAAAAAAAAAGAAATCAGTCATGGCATGGTCAGAAACGTGGGAAAGGAGATTCCAGCAGCAGCCGTGGGGTGACTGCTGGGTGAGCAGGAGCATCCCCATCGCTCCAGAGTTTACGGTGTTTCACTGAGCAACAAGCAAATCTCTGCTGGCTTTTTTGGGGATTTTGGGTTGAACTTTAGGTGGTTTTTTTGGTTGGGTTTTAGGATTCGTGTGAATATTTTTTCCTTATTTTTTTTTCACCCCTTTTCTAAATCTCAGATTGTACTCTTGTTTTTTTTTTAAAAAAATAAACTAAATCCAAATTACCATTTTAATTAAAACCTGCAGCCTCGGAGGCACACATCTGCCTCTGCGTTTCTCATGCACGCGGATTCGGGGTGTGCATACAGGAGGAGTACTTTTGCAAAGCAGATGTAAATAGCATCTGAGTCGGAACCTCGGCACCACTTTTCGATCACACGATCCCTTCGGAAAGCTCCTGATGCAGCCAGAGCTTGCCTTGACCTTGCAAATCCATCACGCAGAGCGGACACCCGTTTCCCTGGGGAGGATGCTCATTGCGTCTCCCATCCTGGGTACCTTCCATTCCATCTCATCCCATCCCATCCCAAGGGAAAAACAAACCTCAAAACTCGCCACGGGATTAAAACATTACAGAATTGCAGGGTACCAAGAGTCTGGATGAGGAAAAGTAAGAAGATTTGATTTCTCATTTATTTTTGGAGAAGAACCGGCACGGTCACTTACTTCCAGTTGGAAAAGGTCTCGGTAGCTTTGGGGACTCTATGCTCGTGTTGATGGGCTGGACCGAGCCCCAGATCTCGGGCTGATCGAGAGCGACTGAAAAATGAAATATAAATAAACACGCATGCAAAGGCAACGATAAAACCAACCATCTCCTTCCAAATACTAAACCCCGCAGATGAGACGCGCTCATCCGAGACTCGTAAAGAGGAAACCAAACGGGGACATAAACGTCTCGTTAATTAAAGACAGGGGGTTTTCTGTAACGTTAGATAATTACAAGCTTGCCTGGTTTTGAAATAGGACACGCAATTAGTTTGACACTCATGCTGCTTGACAAACAAAACAATGTCATTTACGTATTTGGAGGCTTATTATGTTAAGTGAAACATTGCCTTAATTGCAAAAATCATCTGGAATTTTAGGATATGCAAGAAAAAAAAAAGAACAAAACAGGTATTATAATGAAAAGATCCAATTATAGTCGCAGAAGTTGAAGGTAAAAAAAAAAAACACAAAACACAACCAACAAACCACACTTCTTGATCTCATATAAAATTTTTTAAATTTTTGGAGGGGAAGAGAACTGCATGCAGACATAGTTTTGATTATAAGAATTAACCGGTGTCACTAATTACAAGACGTAACGAGGCTACGAGAGGCAACGGCCGCTTCGCAACAGCCAAGCAGAGCCAGGAGGAGACAACCTCTCGGGGTGAATGGGGTTTTTCTCTGGGGAGAATAAGCTTTGTGAGAGAACTGTGCTAGTGGAAAGCGGCCAGGAAAAGGCCAGGAAAAGGCCAGGAAAAGGCCAGGAAAAGGCCAGGAAAAGGCCAGGAAAAGGCCAGGAAAAGGCCAGGAAAAGGCCAGGAAAAGGCCAGGAAAAGGCCAGGAAAAGGCCAGGAAAAGGCCAGGAAAAGGCCAGGAAAAGGCCAGGAAAAGGCCAGGAAAAGGCCAGGAAAAGGCTTGAGGGGGAGCAAAGTGTCCTTATTCTCTTGTCCAGGGGAATGCAGTCTCTGGGGAAAAAAAATAATCTGGAGCTGTAACGCATTACCAGACAGCTCCATTTGTCTCTTCCTTCAATTAAATTACGGTCTGTCGCAAGACCACATAATTAATAGACTTAAATCATTGCTCTGCCTCCATATCACCCATAGAAACCCCAACACTTCCCCCATTTGTGGGGGTTTTTGTCCCCCCTCTCCTTCAAGAGGAGGACAGGAGATGCCACCCATGTCCCCCGACCCACCGTCCAGCTTCTGTTCCTCGAAGGCCAACTCCAGCGGGGGCCCGAAGAGCGGGGCGAGTGCGGCAGTGTCCTCCCCGGCTTTTTTGCTGTGGGACGAGACAAACGAGGGGGGAACACCATGAGCTTCAGGACGGTACTCAGACGGAGCCCACCCGGATGTAGAGTTTTCCCAGGGATTGCTTCAAGAAAAGCTGGAGCTACTCCAGACCGCGGGGAAAAGGGACAGAACAACAAAAATTTTTTTTAAAAAATCAAGGTCTGGACGATGCTCGGTTGCACAGGGCATGCTCCAGGGGAGCTTGGGATTCACTTCGTCACGTCAGATGTCAAACACCAAAGCGTTTGGCTGTCTCGTGAGCCTAAAAATTTGTAAAAGTGACTTTTCTGCTTCCGTGCATCGGATGAACGGAGTTGGGGCGGCTCAGCCGGGCGATGGGCTGGTGATATTCCCACGGCAGTAAACAACCCGGTGAATTTGCTGCGTTATTCTGGGTTGGACCCAACCAGGTACACATGAATATACAGTTGTACATACCTACATAAATGGCTAAATAGATAAATAAATAAATGGCTGAATAAATAAAGAAATGGCCAGATAAATAAATAAATAGATGGCTGGATAAATAAATAAATAGATGGCTGGATAAATAAATAGATAAATAAATAAATGGATAAATAGATAAATAAATAAATGGATGGATAAAATAAAAACCCCAAAAGCACACTAGGAGGAGGTGCCTGAATGAGGAATTCTCCTGGCGGACTCGGGACTGACCTGGCGGGGTCCGGCGTGGGCGTGGAGCGCCGGGGCCGTGCGATCTCCTCGCCTGCGGCACAGGATGGACAGAGAGGGGTTAGAGCTGTGCCCCCCCCACCCAGCATTGCCCCCAGCCCACCCAGACCCCGCGCTGGCAGAGGGGCTCCCACCAGGTGTGTCACGTGGCCTGTCCCATGCCCGCTGTGGAGATGCTGGCAGAAAAAGGGCTGGTCTTCAAGCCAGATTTTATTTCTGTAGAGGAATAGGGAGCTGCACTACTTCTATAGGGTACCCCAAGGACATCCCGTACGGCTGTGTTTGGGTGCTATCATTTCTGCCAGCATCACTTCAAATCAAAACTAAACCATCCTTTTTTTTTTTTTTTTTTTTTTAATTTTTCCCCAAAATGCCACGACCACCAGTGCAAGTACCAATCTCCAAGGTTTCAGAACATACTTACTGGATAAATTCCTTTTAATCGTCCCCTGGAATTAGAAACACATGAGGTAAGGGGGGTGCACAGGGACATGGGTCACCCCGGGAGGGACATGGCAGGAGCGAAGCAGCCCCGCAGGTGTGGCAGGAGCTGCCCACCCAAGGTCATATTTATTGTGCTGAAATACACCCAGCTGCATGTGTGTGGGGGGAAATCAAACCCCACCAGGGGGCTTTGAGCCATGTAAAGCCATCACCTGGCACTGCTACCTTTGCCCATGGCTTTGCGGGTCACACCGACACCCCCCCATCCATTAAAACTGGCATAACCCCCCAAATCCTCACATTTAACAGCTGCACATAATGTATTTTCAGCAATCTAAACCCTCGCTCTAGTCACACAATGCACATGTGCCTGTGTGTAGCAAAATCCAACCCTCTTCCTGCCCTCCCGACACCACAGGGACAGGTTGGGGGGGTACCCCTGGACCACAAGCAAAGTTTCGGGAGGTGCCCCAGGACCACAAGCAGGGTCTCAGCGGGGGGGTTGCAAGGATACACGTCAAGGCTTGGAGGATGATCATCCTCGGTGGTTGGGGGGGGGCTGAACACGACAGGGTCCCACCATCACCCCATTCCCCAGTGCTCGCTGGGTAACCCCAGCACACTCTTGGCACCCCCTCCAAACCCCCCCCAGCAGGGTTTGGGGTGGGGGGAAGGCAGAAGCAACAGGGGTGGGTGCTTACCGGGCTGCGCCGCTGTGGTCAGCGAGAAGGAAGAGAGAAGAGACACCTGGTCAGAGAGTGACAGGTCAGCGCCCCAAGTCCCCCAACGCCCATCGCACCCCTCAGCCCCAAAGGAGAGGGGGGTTCCTCCTCCCCCAGCACCTGAAACGCAACACCTCGCTCCCACAGGCTGGTCCTACCCAGAGGGAAACCCAAACCCCCACAAAAAGGGTGAATTTTCTCCCTTTTGGGCTGAGAACAGCCCAACGTTGGGTCCACTTGGAGGAGGCATCACTGGTGCACGTGGTGACACCAGAGTTCACCGGCCACCGGCAGCATTTTCTGCTCTCTTGTACCTCCTGGTGTGCAACCAAATGGTAAAATGTGCCCCGACAAAATCGTGCCCCTACATGTCCTGTCCAAAAACCCCACCTCCTTCACCCAAACTACATCCCCAGACTAACAGACGTCCAAAGCAAAGGCAGCCTAGCTCTATTTTAAATAGCTCTAAGATAAACGAAGGGGGAAGGAAAACAATATGCATCACGCCTTCCCAAAAGGGAGGATTTGTTATTTGAATTTTATGTTTCAGCTCGATGCACATGCAAAACAGGGAATGCGCAAACAAGAGAATGCAAGACTGTGTTAAAAAATAAACTATAAGAGAGAAGAAAAAACCCAAACCCACAGTGTTTCTTACCGGACTTTTCCTCTAAAAGAGCGCAGGGAAAAAAAAAAAAGAGAATATAAGATATTTTCTATAAAGGGATAACAGAGAAATAAAAGGTTTGTATTATGACCAGGAGCATCAGGTGTACAACTGTTAAACACACAGCAAAGCAGAGGCGTGAGCGCATCCAGCCAGGCTGTCAGGCATCCGGACAGAAGATCGGAGAGAGAGAGCACAGAGAAATTAAAAGCTGAACCTGAGCCACCTCACAGAGAGGATTCATGTACTTTGTCCTTACCGGGCCTTGCTACACACAAATGCCATTGCCTAAGTGCTTAAATTTAAGGCTGGTGCTCATCAGCTTTGCCCAGCAACAATTTTTTCCAGACTGCTCCAAAAAATTGAGTTTTCAGGGTGCAAAGAGGGAAGGGAGAAGGAGCTGGGGAGAGGTCAGTGGGTTCTGAAGGAACCGGGCAGGCGGTGTGGCACAGGCAGCTCGTACCTCCACCATCAGACTCCTGCTCGAGAAACTAGACCCGAGATTCAGGGGGTGCAGCTGGTTCACAACAACATCTCCCTTTTTCTTCTTGCTTGAAGGCACCATGACTTATATGGGATGGGGAGGGCAGTGCCTACACACACAGCACCAGGGGAGGTTCAGGTTGGATATTAGGAAGAATTTCTATACTGAAAGGGTTGTCAGGCATCGGAACATGCTGCCCAGGGAGAGGGTTGAGTCAGTGTCCCTGGAGGGGTGGATGTTGCGTTGGGGGGGAATTGTTCAGTAGGTTGATAGGGCTGGGACAAAGGCTGGACTCGATCTTCTAGGTCTCTTCCAGCTCATACAATTCTACAATTTTATGGTTCTACAATTCTATCCCCCATCCCATCACTCCCACCCGGGTGGGCGGTGTGCCGGAGCAGGGCTTTGCAGGTCCGTTCAGAGAGGAGACAACAAAGCGTAAAAAAACCCCATGGATGCAAAACCCCTTCAGTCAGCTCCTGCCTGGGGCACGGGCGCTTTCCCAGACACCGGTGCCGCTCAGCTCCCCATCTGCACCCTTTGGCTCGGGATCCCGACGCTGGGGAGCAGCACGGGTCCTTTTGTCCCGCCTGGCACGGGGCTGTACAAGACAGCGGCTCCAGCCCTGGCCGGGCTCTGCTCAGGGACAGGGATTTCCCCGCAGCAGAGTCCCCAACTCTGCGGGTTGATGTGGATCGCATCACCCTGGAGCGCACGGGGGCTAAAATCCTTCTTCTAACCGACAGCAAAACCCTCACAGAAAAAGCAGAGGCATCAAAATCACACCTAGCAGAATGCCCATTTGAGGAGATTTGGTTTTGCTGGGAAAAGGCAAAGAACTGCCGAGCGCAGCCTCATCCTCACACACAGCCTCGAGTATTTCATCGGCAAGAATGAAAATAATGAAAGAGCTTTGGACTACTGGGGGCTGAGCGCAATCGTTTGGTGATTTCTTAATTTCTTCAGTTCTTGCTAGAGACAACATTGCTACACCCAGGACCAGCAAGTGCCCTGCACAGAAATAAAATCCACGAGGGAAGGAGAATACACCAGATACAGACTCAGCCTCTTAAAGAAACATTTAGTGCTTTCCCCATCCCCTTTTTTGCACTATTTCCTCTCTTCTCCCCCCAAAAATGCTGTCTCCTACATCATATATGTACATGTATGCAACAAACTGCTGGGGCCATCACTTTGTAAACCCTCAATTAGCTTTTTTTGCTAATAAGAAATTTTGCAATAAGAATTTTGCTATAAGAAAGTTTGTTTCGTTTTGATTTAAGTGGGGTTTTTTTCCCCTCTCGATCAAAATTATCCACCTATTTGCCAAATAGTCACCAGTCTCTGAAATCACCATACCCCCCCCTTTTTTTTTTTCGCTTAGTTTTGTTAGGGCATTTTTTGTTGCTGGTATATTTTGGTCTCTCTCTTTTTTTTTGTGCTTCCCAAAGCAGCCAATTGCAGTTTCTAACCCTTGAATGCTCACGGCCGAAAGTTCTCCAGTCACAGCCCAAAAACCATCCAGAAATAGACATCTCTGAAAGGGACCAAGCTTCTGGAAGGAGCAGAACTGAAGGACTCGGCATTTCCAAGGACAGCGACTTGTCCCAGAAGCTTCCACTAAACTTGGCGACGTCACGTCGCTTCGAAAAGAAGAAATTAAACACAGTGATTTTATTTCCTCTCTGCTTAGAGATGGAGATTCTTCCACACTTCAGATACGAGCTATTTATACATCATAGAAAGCTCCGGCTGAAGAGATGCCATAGCCCACGCTAAAGCCTACTGAAAGGCAAAAAATCTGATCTTTTTGTGGCTGAGCAGATTGGGATGAGATGATCCATACATCCTGAATGATGACCACATTGAAAAAATAAGGGGGAAAATAAAATAAAAAAAGGGAATAACTCATTCTGATCTCAGTTGCTCTGTTCTATGAGCAGAAAAGGGAATTTTTAAGTCATTATGAACTGGAAATGCCACCACAACACACCTGGGCTCTACCTACAGTTGTGCTACTGGCCCCATAGATACTAGACCCTTGAAATAAAGACAGAAATGCAAATTTAACCCCTGGTCCCTGAGGACAGGCTGGTCTTCGTGCTCAGGATGAGGCCAGCTGCCTTTGTGCCAGGGGAAGGAACCAGAAACCGCCAGGACTCACCACAGGGGATGGAGAAAGCGCGATGTTGCCGATGGACGCCTTAAGCTCATCCACCGTGGCCGCGCTCCTCAGGATGTCTTTTGCCTGCAGAGGCTTGATCTTGATGTTGAACTTCTTGTGTGCCTCCTCTTCCTCTTCGGATTCGCTCGAGGAGTAGAAGTGCTTTCCTTTGGTAGGTAGAGCACAGTTAAAGAAGGTTTCCTCCTCCTGTGTGGGCAGAGCCATGGCATTCCTAGGATCAAGCTCCCCTGAAGAGTCCTTCCCCAAAAACCACAGACCCTGTTGGGGAGGGTCCAGAGGAGGCCACGAAGATGCTCAGGGGGCTGGAGCACCTCCTCTGTGAGGACAGACTGAGAGTTGGGGCTGTTGAGCCTGGAGAAGAGAAGGTTCTGGGGAGACCTTGGAGCAGCCTCCCCATGCCTGAAGGGGCTGCAGGGAAGCTGAGGAGGGACTCCTGACCAGGGGGTGCAGGGACAGGACATGGGCTGATGGTTTCAAACTGAGGGAGGGAGATTCAGACGAGGTATTGGGAAGAAATTCTCCTCTGTGAGGGTGGTGAGAGCCTGGGCCAGGTTGCCCAGAGGAGCTGCGGATGTCCCCCCCTCCGGCAGTGCCCAAGCAAGGCTAGGCTGGACGGGGCTTGGAGCAACCTGCTCTGGTGGGAGGGGTCCCCTGCACGGGAATGGAACAGAATGAGTTTTGAGGTCCCTTCCAACCCAAACCATTCTATAATGATGACCACACTGTCTCATGACCTGCAGAGAACCAGTATTTTTCAGCAGAAGCACAGGAAGAAATTCTGCTTTTTAACTCATCCTCCTCCAGCTGCAAGGAGGAGGCTGAAAACCCTCAGAAAAGGGGGGAAAAATAAAAATAAATAAGCAGTGGCTTGCCTGTGAACCTCAGTTCATCTTACAGCTTGTAAACCGAGAGGCAAAGCAAACAACAAAGGATATAGCCTGGTTCCTCGGGTCGGATGCTGTATCCCTCCTCATCAAGCTCAGGTGAATTCTGAACAGGGCACACAAAAAAGTAAAAATTAAAAAAAAAAATAATGAGGAATACCAGTTCTGTTCCTGGAAAGACAGAACTGATTTTTCCTTCAACAGTGGGAAGCGATGCCCAGAGAAGCCCCAGCCCACCAGTGCCCAACAAACTACACCCAACAAACACCCGCCCTGCTCCAGCACTGCACCCGCTGGGGCCATTCAGATCCATTTTCAAAGGTAACGTTTTGCAATGCTAGATTTCTGCAGAATTATTTTTTATTTCCCCCTCCCTCAACGTTTGATCGCAACATCCTGCAGACCTGGGCAGTGCTCTCCAGAGCCACCCGAGGAGTTTTTATGCTGTTTAATGAACACTTAGACACAAAACATCTGTCTGAACACAACTGCCACCTGGGCATCACCCAAAAAGGCCACCCAGAAAGCCAAAACAGCCACATGGAAGCACAGCCCGGGTGCCCGGTCGGGATCTGGGTGGAGAGGACACTCCACAGGACACTTACGTATCTGTCCCAGTCGATTTCCGCGTAAAACCCATTCGGGGCTCCATTTGTTTTCTTCTGCAACACATCAGAAAAGAAAATTTCCACGTTTTAAGTCAAGGAAGCCAGACCATCATGGGTATCATACATGGACCCGTCTGGGATGCCGCTGGGTACCGCTGGCCTGCACATCAGCGGTACACAATGGCGTGTCCCGTTTCGGGAAAGATTTTTGCACCAAGCAGTTAATTGTGCACATTCCTTAGCTGAACATAGAATGTTTCTTAGAGAAGAGAGACACAAAATGGATATTTCTCCACGTGCTGGGGTGTTCCAGCCCACGGGGAGGGCTGGCAGCATCAGTAGGGGGGGGATTCCAAATCCCACTGAGAGACAAACACACACACACACAGGGGTTATTGCTGCTTCAGACTGAGGTGGGGGCACCCATCACCCACTGAAACCATTGCTACTCCAAAAAAAAAAAACCCCACCCAAAGCTCCCACCAGCAACACAGTGCTGCAAAGCTCAGCTTGGAGACTGAATTTAAGCTGGGTTCTCAGTTTTGGGCACCTAAATAAAATAACTCAGTTCCCTGCAGCTGCCAGAGGTTGCCCTCCCCTGTCCCAGCACCCTCGCCAAGGATCCAAGGCACCATCCCGGGGTGGGGGCTGGATCATACCCCCAGCAACCCTCGCCCACCCCATTTCACCGATCAGTCCTTCGCGGCACTGCCTGGGAACAGAGCAGCCTTGTTAGAGGCACGAGGGTGAAAAATCAGGCTCCAGACACTGGGACTTGTACTCCTCGCCCAGTCCGTTCATATCTAATCCCAAGTTTTCAACTCATCAGCATCTTCCTGACTGAACCTAAGTGGTATTTTCCTACATTCTGGTTTTCAAACCCCCAAAACTACTCACTGTTTTTAGCAACCCCTATTGGGAGCTGTGGACCGAGCTCTGTTTTCCTTACCGAATTTTTTTTTCCTCCTTCACGCACACTCTCGGGTTTGTTATTGCAAGGTGGCTCATTGGGATGAGGGCTGGGCAGCTGGAAGGGATGGGGGGGTTGGCAAAAAAAGGGTTAAAGTGTTGGGTTGATGGTTGTGTTTGGTTTGCTGTATTTTTTTTTTTTTTTTAACACAAGAAAATAAATTACAAGGAATTAGCAAAGACATTGCACAATTTTATTTCTTAACAAGTTGGCTTATGGACATGGAGTGAGCCCAGAGCCAAGGGTCTTGGGTGAGACATGAAAAAAAAATCCCCAAACCACCACAACTTCTCCAAATTTTTGTATGGCTTTGTACAAGACACCCCAGCACTGCTCTCCCTGCCAAGCCTCCCAGAAGGAACCTTGTTTTGATTTTAGGGTGAGCTTCTAAGATCTGAATTTCCCTAAGAAATAGTGATCAGCACAGCCCCAGTCTGAACCCAGCACAACTCTTTTGCAAAATCTCTATCAACTGGCTGAAGGAGACATGGTCAATCTGCTGCTCAGACCATCTAGCAGGGGCATTTCTAGCTAACACCGTGCGTAAAGCAGCAATAATTAAAAAAACCAAGTATCTCCTTATGTTCAATATAGAAAATAATTTTTTTTTTTTGAAACAGTTGTTCTGGTAATTTTCTCTTAACCCATCTCAGGGCAAATCTGACCCAAGCCAATTAGCAGGAGCGGAAACGAGGGTGTGGAGCCAGGGGGTGGTTTAACAGGACACCTGGTCCTTCTGCCCTGGCCCTTCCCGCCCACATTTCTGTGATTTTTCTCTTTAGTTAATTTTGCAGGCAGCCTGGAATCCATCATTATTTTGAGCAGATAGCTTCTTCCTGGAGTTCATTTTCTATATTAAATGGAGAGACTGTTCACAACACGCCGACAGGGGATGGGTTTAGCAAGAGGCAAGGGGCCGGGCAATACTTACGATGCCATCCCTGTCCGGAGAGCCTCTGCAGAGAACAGAAAGAAAGGCAGCCCTGTTAGCTCCCAAACGACACTCTCATCTCATTAACCCATGGAAACATTTATATTTTTTAGGTTAATCCATGGCAGCAGCGGGTCTAATCATGAAACCGTCAGCAAAGCCAAGTTACCTGCCGCGCGCCGCTCATGCAACGGCCTCAGCACCGTTGCTCTCGTGCCAGCAGGTGACAGATTTTATATTTATTAGTAAATAAAGTCCAATGATTGTGCCAATGATTGTGCTCCCCTGGCTGAGGAGCTGGGCTGGTTCCTTCTTGCACCCACACCATGGCCACAGCCCTACCCTGCGTGTGCATCCTCTTGCAAGAGATAACAAAAAAAAAAAAAAATACATGTAGAGTAATTTAAAGATTTTTTTTTCTCCCCCCTTCTGTCAGAAGCACAGTCAATTCTCGCTTACACAGATTGGAAAATTGATGAGGCTCCCCAGGGCTCCTAATCCCCAGCTGCTTATGGGATTTGGACCTTGGTCACAGCCAACGGCACGGCAGCCGTATTTAAACGCTGTCTAAGGATGCCAAGTTATTTAGTGAAAAGGCAAATATGTGTATGAAAACCAGACGGGGTCCTCCACCTCCCACACGCTCCAGAGTTTTGTGTGTTGCCAGAGATTTGCCACCAATTAACATCTGACTCGGAGCATCAGAGGAACCCTGCGGGGAGCTGCCACCTGCCCGGCTCCGGTTTAACCGAGAGTAACACCTTTCGTTGGACTTCAGCTCACATCTCTCCTATCTTATGTTTAGCCTCTTGGCACAGAGATTTCTGAAATTCCTCAGACATCGCAGAGATCCCTTTTGCTTCTTTGCCCCCACATAGGGGATGCCACTTCCTGCTCCCAGAACGAGGAGCTGGTGGAGGGAAGGGGTGGCAGATCCTTCACCATCTCATTGCAGCTCCAACACATCCCCCTCAGGTCCCCAGAGCCCAGCTCTAGAACCCAGAACCCAGCTCCAGACACCCCACACCACTGTGCCCACCACCAGCTCCTGGGGCAAGAGGTGGCCCAGAGGGTCTGTCCCACCCCACCACCCTTGGCCTCATCTCTCAGCCCCGTGCCGGCTGCCGACGGGGATTTGGAGAGCGCTGAAAGCCGTTCGGGGAGATGACCGCAAGGCGACCCCGCGACGTGCTAATCACTGCTGCTTGCTAATTGCAGCGTCTCCTCTGCGGCAGCAGCCCTTTCTGCCAGCTCATTACCATCACCCCAGGATTCCTTATCTCCAGGAGCCACCAGCTTGCCCAGCCTCTAGGAAGAGCAGGATGCTGCAAGCGAGCGTGGAAATCACCGCACTGGCTAAAGGCAGGACCTAGACCTGGCTCCGCTGATTTTTCTGTGAGCAGACGAGGACGATGCAAGGCAGCCCATATCCTGCCCATCCTTCCCATAAATCATAAATGAAGCTGTACACAGCTAGAGCAGGAGCTCCTGACCACCCCACGGCCTGGCTGGTGGATGGACCACCATCATTCCCGGCGGGAAGCCTGTCAGTAGCTCAGTGCTGCTCAGCCCCCCTTTTGCTATGTGCTCCGTGCTTCCCTCTCTGTATTTTTGAGCCCTGTTTTGCAGCAGGCAAAGACCCACAGTGCAACTGGACTCGCCATGGCCACAGGAAGGTGGTCAGAGCTGCAAAGGCTGTCCCATCGCACAGGAAACCCCACCAACCACCGCTGAGATACAAAATAGCCTAGGAAATGAAATTAAAATTAAAACCAACCAACCAACAAAAAAAACCCCAACCAAACAAAAGAAAACCCATCCAACAGGGCACAGCACCCCCTGTCAGATGTGAGGGGGAACCTCCCCACCAGATGTTTTCCCGGGAAGCAAAAGCATCTCTTGCAAAGCCAAAAGGAACAAGCGCCCAGCCCCAACCTCGCAGCCCGCTGCTCCGCCGACAGCCTCTCTCCCCACACCGGCATCTGTTTAAATTGGATTTGCATCTAAAACGATCTCAGCAAATCGGTACTTTGGGCAGAGATTAATCCACCGAAACTCTCAGAGGAGCAATTTTCTGATCACCGCTAACTGTCACCGTAAATTACGACCACGTGGAAAACCGGCTTTATCATCTCTGTCGTGCCACCGGAAAATACTGCTGTGTGCTGGTCGCTGGACACAGGAGGGGAAACAGCTGAAATTATTTGTCATTACAAGACTTGATCCAAGGATGACAAACGCCTGTGACGCACCAGCTGCCCTCCTGCCCTGGCACACTGGCATCAACTCCTCCCCAGCATCATCATATATTAATGAGGTTTATGCCTCAGTGACTTACGTGGAATCAGTATCTTTTTCTTTCTTGCGTATACCAAAGGCCTTCCTTGTACGTTTTTTCAGTCCTGGGGAATAGAGGGAATATAAATAAGAATGCAGGATTAATATTACACTTCAAATAAATCCTCTCGAAAGGTTCCTTATTCCCCTGTCAGCTGTAATTCATAAATAAGGTTAAGAAAGACCCAAACCCAAGAAACCGCCAGCAGGTAGTGTGTACATTTGCGTATGCTTTTTATTTGTTCACTCAACACTTATTAACTTGCTCTTAGTGCATGGGACTACGTATTTCAGTTAATATTTCTAAGTTTACTGTCTTAATTACACACTGCGCTGCACCTGGGTACTAACGTACGGTGGGAAAAACCCTCTTTGGTGGGAAAAAAAAACAGTTTAAACCATGAGGCTGCTTATCCTCTGCACCAAATCTTGATTTGCATGGTGCTTAAAGCAACACCTGTGAGCAAAACTGCTGGAGCCAGAGGGAAACAGGATGACCCAGAGCCCATTGGGTGGGTGGTCACCACCACCAGTTTCCAAAACCAAGTGGACAACATTTCTGCAAATTTCTCCCTCTTTTCCAGCCTAAAAGCTATCCAGGAGAGGGTTTTTTTTAATAACCACTTGCAGCAAGCTCACCAAGGGAGAGATTTGGAGTGTTTTATCCACCACATTTCACTCGACTGGTGGGTTTTCATGCAGAGGATTTGCTGCTGGTGGTGGCCATCCAGCCCAACTGCTGGGACCTCGCTGCGGCTGGAAGCTGCTCTCGCTGCTGTGCGTCTGCTGCCAGCAGCACTAGAGCAATTAATTTAGGTCAGGGCGTAATTTAGAGATCCTGTTGGCCAAAAGAGCCAGTATAAACCACATGCCTTGAGTCTAGAACAGCTATATCTGGCCTTTTGTAGCTCAAACACAGGTTGTCATGACAGGGAATAAGCTCACACAACAGCCGCTGTAGCGGCAGCACGCAGCTACACTCGCGCTAGAACCTGCTTTCTTTAAAAATTACTATCTAGGGTTCAATGAAAAATACCTCAAGTTTCTACCTCCAGTGATGTGCTGAAAGAGTCAAATCTCCTGTATCTCCCCTAAAATAAGCTCAGTCCCCCCTAGGTTGTGGGAAACGCTCATCCTAGGAGCTGTCTGCTCCTGCACAGTTCATTCTATTGACATTTCTGAGGGAGGCTGGATTTCTTTTGGCCTGCCTCCTGCTTTGAATATGCCCTCGAATTGAAATTATTTTCCATTTCTCCAGGAGCATCCTACTCTTTGGGCATTGACTGAAGCACGCAGCAAGGACACAAATACCAGCTTTCTGCAGCACATGAAAAAAAAAAAAGATGAATTTAAATCATGTTATCAAAATGCATGTGGGATTATTCAGGTTTTTGATACCCCACGGCCAGCTGATTTTTTAGGTCGAAGCCAGAGTAGGACCAGGAGAAGCTCCAGCAAGTCTCCTTGGCGTTGCTCATGGAGCTTGGGTTGGACATTTTCCCTGTGAACTGGGAAAAAAAGGGACAGCTCCCAAAAAATTCACACGCAGTGCACTTCCCTCCTCTGCCTAAAGCAAAGATTGAAGGGTCAGGGATGAAGGAATCCCCTATGGGATCCATACATTCCCAGTTGCTAAGGGGAGATGCTCAGCCCCACGGGCTCATCCCACAACATCACATGGACGTCTTTGTTTCTACTACACAGTGCCTTTCTGCTTTCCTACAACTTCTTCCAGACTCAAGCGAGTTATTAATAACCAAGGAAGGTTTCCACTGATCTCACCCTCTAGAATAACTTCATCCTCCGAACTCAAAGTAGAACGGGGAGGGGGGGCGTGGGGGGGGTGGTGTGCAAAACCCCCAGAAACGAGTTGTTGTTTAGTCTTCCCTGAAGAAGCACCCAATTTAGCTAAATTTTGTAACAAAGCCTTCTGCTCAGTTATGTAATAGGTTGACCATCTGCTTAAAATGGTGACGATCGAGGGGAAAAAAAGGGATATTTAGGAGAGGCAGGGACAGAGCTCAGGGTTTTGCACAGAAGAGGTCCTCAAAGTCTCATTTCAGCTGGTTTTAGGAGCTGAAGCACCATAAAAACCTGTCCTGGCAAGAGTCATTCTTATAAGAAATAATAAGACAACCTTGCCCACAGAAGGAATGCTCCATGGAAACACTACAGGTTCAGGGGATGGGACAAGACAGATTTACTGCTGGAAGAGAAAAGATGATGGTAAGTGGGAGAGAAAGCAGAGAATAGGCAGCGAGGCATGAAAAAGGAAAATAGCGCACAGACACGTGGGGCATCAGGGGATGGCTCGGAGGGGGGGGGAGCTGAAATCACTGCTCGGTGACGCTCTCTAAAGCGGCACCTGGCACGGAAACCAGATCCCACCAGATCCACCACTGGGGGAAGACCCGGATTACTGCATCATCCTGCGACTGCAGGGATGGGTGATGCCAGCACCGAGGGCTGTGTCCCCATCCCTGGACATGTTTAAAAGTCGTTGAGATGTGGGGTTGGGGGAGAAGGTTTAGGGAGCAGCTTTGTAGAGTAGGGTCAGTGGTTGGACTCGATGATCCCAGGGGGCTTTTCCAACCTGAATGATTCTGTGATTCTAAGACAAAACCCCCTCCTCCAGCTGTGCCCAGCTCCTCCAGGGCCACCTGGGCAGGACACCCAGCTTCTCCTCACCTCTCCAGATCCATCCCCTTGCAGGTGTCTATCTGGGCTGGACGTCTGGTTGTCTGTTGAGCCTGGCAAGGATTTCCTAAAGCGCCGAGGCACCCACCTCACAGCAGGGGGTGTGTGGGGCACGCTGGGTCTGCTCTGACCATACTAACTCTGGCCAGCAGGGCCACAGCCTTCAGCCACCAAAACCCCATCAACCACAGAGCTACCAGGGGTGCCAGAAAAACGGGGATGAGGCCTCAGGGTACCATATGTACCAGAGTGACAGAGGTGGGTGTGATGTAGTACCCAGCTAACATCAGCATCAGAGGAGAAAGCTTGAAATCCCTGCAGCTGTGGAATTCCTAATCCCCTCCCCACCCACTCACCCCATCCTACCGCCTGAGAATCCAAATTATTCCCACAGGAGAAACGCTCATGCACTCAGATATAGAGCCTTGAGAGTATCAGAAGTCCCCACCTGCATTCCCGAAGCCTTTTGTCACAGGCGAAATACAAGGCAGGACTCACCTCTACAGGTCCCCCACACCCCAACTGGGGCAGGCAGCACATCTCTTTTAATCTCAGCTTAAAACTGCACTTTAAGGTCTGGACAAAGCTTGGGGCGGAGAAAACACCAGTGAGGGCAGCACCACGCACCCACACGTCCTACTTGGGGACGTCGGACAGAAGTGTCTGCGAATGCGTTTGACATCTCTGCCGCCTCCTTCAGCAGGTTTTCCTCAATGAGCCTCATGCACGCCCATCCAGAGCCACCCCCAAAACCAAGTCCACAAAACCAGCAGATGTCAAACATAGGGAAAGCCGACAGCCTCTTCGAGGTCCGATGACTTCACGGGCTGCAATTTGTCCTCATCAAGCCAAACATCTTCCAATGCCCTCACTCAGATTCAGAACAAGGCTGAACTCACCTCTGTGTGCCAGGGACCTCAAACACAAACAGATCTCCAAATCAAGGGGCATTGTTCACCTTTTATTTCCTTTCTTTTTTTCTTTTTCCTAGTATACCTAAGAATTAGCATCTGAGAAATAGGAATTAGTATTTAACACTTTCAATATTTTACCCTTAAAAAATACCAACATCTGGTTTTCTACACTAAGTGCTCTAGAAGACCTCTAGAAGAAAACCAGCCCTGTTCTCCCAGACCCAGTCTCTATCCCTATTGCCAGGTGGGGGTAGCAGACGCTGCTTCTGGACTCCCAAACATCGAAGGAGTTCCCTGGAGGAAGAGTTATTCCCTTGTGAGGATGGGTCTCAAAAGCAGCACACCTCTCAGACAGGAGAGACATCACTGAGAGCATCTTGGCCTTTTGTGATGACTAAAGGAATTGAAATTAGTTCTACTTAGTCTGTGCATTAAGATAAACGTTATCTACAGCCATGCCAAAGACTCAAGTTCAAAGCACCTCCAAGGGAGGGGGGAGAAGAAGAAAGAAAGGAGAGAAATGAGAAATAATCATTATTAGGTTTGTTTTTGATCCGTTTTGGTTGTGTGGAATTTTTTTGCATACAGCTTGGACCTGGATTTGAGCAATCTGCTTTCCTCACCTCACACAAACCTGCCTGCTCTTACTGAATTACTGGATCCAAAGACATGGAAACCTGCACCTGTTGCACAGCCAAAGCGCTTGCTAATTGTTATTTTCCTTGCTTTACACAGGAAATAATAATCCTCCCTTTGCTCAGCAAGGCAAAACCAAAGGCAAGACACAACTACTCAAATCTTGACTCATACTCAGAGGACTCGAGTCATACCCAAGGCCAGGTTGGATGGAGCTTTGAGCAACCTCGTCTAGCAGGAGGTGTCCCTGCCCATGGCATGGGGGTTGAAACCAGGGGATCTTCAAGGTCCCTTCCAATCCTAGAATGGCCTAGGCTGGAAGAGACCTTAGAGATCATTTAATCCAACCTCCCTGTCATGGGCAGGGACACCTCTCATCTAGATCAGGCAACACATGGGACAATCAAAACTATTCTAGGATTCTACAAAAGAGTCAAGCGGTAATTTGAAGTTGAAAAAGAGAGGGTGTAACCACCTCAAGCCCCAAATAAACTACCCAAACAGCAGTGTCTCAAGCACTCTCTGTAAGTCAGCCCAGAAGAAGTTTCCCCTGGTTCCGCCGCACTGATGACATGTTTTACATGAAAACAGGTACTTTTGGACCATTGCAAAAAACAGGGATTCTCGACTGCTTCATCCTCGCTAGCAGAAAAATCAAGTCTCAGTAACTACACTGCTTCAGTCCGTGTTATTTTTGGGTTTGCCCTCTTCATATGTAATTAAAATTAGGATAGACCTCCATAATGTTTAAAAACACGCTACCAAAACCACCCTTCTCAGTAAAGCTCACGACCAGACTTTCAGCAGGCTTAACAACGCGGCGAGGAACTGAGCCCTTCGCACGCTGCCTCCACGCAGGCATTAATATTTTAAGCTTCATTTACAAGTCTAATCACAGGCTCCAGAAGAAGAGAGGACAGACCATCAGCAAGTGGGTGTCAGCAGCCCAAAGGGCTCATTCTGCAGCAACCTGGTCCTGCAGATCATGGCCAGTCCTTCAGAAGGTCTTCTGCTGCTCCATTAAAGGTCACCATTGGCAGGTAAATAATGTACCATTGCCTCCTGATTTCTTTCCTAGTTTACAAAAGTGCATCTCAGCTACCTCAGTAGACACAGTTTTAGTAAAGACTCACTTTTTAACCAGCATCACTCATTTTTCCCAATCACCCACACAGGCGAGGCTTCACCAGGCTCCTGGCATTGCCAACACTTTTGCATTTGCTCTTCCATAATTGCCCTCAGCTCTCCCCCTTGCTGAAGGCATTTATTTCCGGTATCAGCCTCCCACCCTCTATGCAAAGAGGTTTAAATAGCACATGCTGGGTCTTTTTACCAAATGTCTGTTTTCTCAGTCAATAAATTACCCTTCTTACCCCCTTGAGGAAATAATTTTAAAACCCCCTCTCTACTTCAAGTTGGTCATTTTCCTTCTCAATCCTCAAGGTTTCCCTTCCCTTGCAGGAAAAAAAAAAAAAAAGACACTATTTTACACCACCTTGACAACACAGTCTCCAGGTCCTTGTCCCCAACAAGCCCTCTGGGTCACCCATCTCTTCCAGCTTGTCCTACAGGTCTGCTGGAACCACCCCACTCCAGTTTTCACGCCACCAGCCAAGACATCCTACCCATGACAGCACAGGGACATCCTCCAGGACCATAGTTGCCAGGAAAACCACAAAGAAGATACTCCTACCAACTTCAGAACCAAAAAATAAAAAATAAAAAAAAGAGAGAGTTTTCGAAAGAATTTTCCGAAGAAAAGAATTTTCCAAACAATTTCCTAAAGAATTCTTTAAAGCTCAGTTTCTCTTGTATGAAAAAATATACGGAATGACCCAGAACTTCTTTCCAAAGAGGAATCTGTCCTGAGGCCAGATCAGAAGATTTTGCTTCAAATCACATCTTCACACTCGGATGAAGCCCTGATGAAGGAGGAAGGTGCTGTAGCAGCGGCTCAGGGAGCAAGAAGAGCCCCTGTTTAAACCAATTTTTTGCTGGAAAATCCCTTCAAAAAGGCCAGAAGTCACCCACGGGGTCTTTCTTGCTTAGCTACCTCAAAATACATAAAATAGCTATTTTTAAACCCACTAATTAATGCCCTTTCTGAAGATACACAGCCTTGTACACGCATTCAACTTTGCCCCATCTCACTGTACTTAATATTTTCATCCTAGTAAACCCACAGTTTCAAGTGTAAACTGTCACTGAGTCACTACGTTTCGCTCTGTTAGCTGACAAAGCCGGCTTTGATAAGGAGCAAGCCGGGTGTTAGAGGTCTTTACCTTACTATTCTTCAAAGATACTGAAAAAAAATATAACCTGGTTAGCAAAGTTCCACAGACATGTTGCAACCTCCACATGCTTGTAACTGTTTCTGCCTGATAAAAAATGGGGGGAAAAATAAATTTAAAAAAAAAAAAAAAAAGGAAAAAGGGATTTCCACTTCTGTTACTCTGCAAGAGCAGAACATTATCAGTGTCTTGCCTGTGGCTTTCAGGAAAAGAGATACTTGAGAAGTGACCAACAACCATTGTGGGCGTGGTTGTTTTGGCTTTAAATAAAAAAGAAATAATGAGAAGCTTGCCTCTCATCAGCAATTTCACTTGGAAGATCCTGAAGGACTAACAGTCTCAAACGAGCCTGAATAAGATAAAATATTGCAGGTCACTGCTGCGGGACCATTTTCTCCTGCCATAGGAGTTCTTTCTCCTGGCCCAAGGCCTGAGGCTGTTGAAGATCCTAAATAATGTTCTTTCGAGATGTGACACACATCACCTGTCACTCAGAGGGGGTCCAGCAGTGCTGCTCTTGGTCACCACTCACAGACTCCTAGAATGGCCTAGGCTGGAAGAGACCTTAGAGATCATCCAATCCAACCTCCCTGTCATGGACAGGGACGCCTCTCAACTAGATCAGGCAACACATGGGGACCCAACGGGAATCGAACTTGTGACCTTGGTGTTATCAGCACCACGCTCTGAGTGAGTTAAAATTGGGGAGACCAGACTTTTTGCACTAAGAAAACTGATCCCCAGCACCAAGCGGGGATGTGCCAAAGAGGTGGCATCACACCTGGGCTTGGTCCTGCTCTATTTGTGCACCTGAGCCCAGCACCCAACACATCTGGAGTGACCCCGCGGCTGAGCCGGCAGGCGGCTGACGGGATCAGAGCAGATCAAAGGTTGGAGGAGCCAGAGATGGGCACCTGCAGGAGCTCTGTCTGTTCAGCACAGCACCAAAACCACATCAGGAGCAGCTACGATGGGGTCCAAGCACCCACAATGGAAATGGCGAAGGGATCTCCACACCAACGGGCAGAGGGAATACGAAATCCTGCAGCCAACACAGAAACATGGTCGTGTTTTCCACCATGAGGGTAATTAAGTCTCTGAAGAGGCTGCGGTGAACCCTGCCTAAGGAGATTTTGAATTAACGTTCGACACCTTTCTAAAAATAGACGCCTCATTCCAACGCCTAGGCAGGAAGGAAAAATTCAGAGAAAGTCTGAGTGGCCACCTCTGGGATGGTGGCTCCTCACACACGTGTCCTGACAGCTGCCGTCCCTGCGTGCCCAGAGGAGCTCAGGCTACCAGGACTTTCTTTTGCCTTTACCCTTCCATTTGGTCTGCACCTTCCTCCTCTTGGAACTCCACCCCCACCAAAAAAAATATTCATCATGGTGGTCAGTGTCTGGGGTTCAAAGGGTTGGGAAAGAGCACAGCCCATGAGCTGCAAGCCCTGCTTGACAAAAAAGCTACAATCTGTGCCTGGGCATTAGAGTGGGCCCTATGGTTTACAGGGACAGTTCAGTTTAAATAAAATCTGTGGCTGGAGGACGGGGACAAGACCCCAGCCTTTAGCTGCAGGTCCAGCACGTGGGGCATACCCCGAGACATGGAAGTATATTTATATTTCATAAAACCAGAATACATATTTCATAAAAATGGAATATATATTTTCCATATGAATTTATATTCCATATAAACTTATTTTCCATATAAATATAGGTCCAGGCTCTCCTTATAGCAAGACCTAGTGCAAAAAAAAAAAACCAACAAAAAACCTGGCTGGATGCAAGCAGGAGTCCAAACGTTTCCACCTCATCGCAGGGATGCTCAGCGGAACCCCTCCTCCCGTGGGGCTGCCCAGCTCGGAGTTGGCTCCTACCCCAAAGCAAAGCTTGGGGACCAAGCCAGAGCTACAGGCTGTCCTTAAAAATCAAGGGCAGCATCAGCAGGATGCAGCACAACACACAGAACATCGGTTTGTTTTCTTCGGGTGATGGAGCCGAGCATTTAAGGATTATTTAACACCCAAAAGATGCAAATCTTTGCTCACAGGTTATTCACCGACCTCAGGAAAGCGGTGGCAGGAATAGCTCCCCGCCCGCGTTCCCCAGAGATTAGATTTTTAATATAGGCTTTCAGCAACGCCGGGCGCACGGCCGACGCGGGGCACAAACGTCTCGGCCGATATTGTCCGTAAATTAACTCTGGGTACAGTTGTGGCTTTCATTCACGGCTGGCACATGCACAGGAATGCCAGATGCGTTTCTTAAAGGTTGCTGTGCTGTTTAAGAAGTCACCCAGGATTGGCTCTCCCTTCCTAAATGACACTCGGATTTCTATTTTTAGGGAGGGTTTAGGTTTTTGGTGTAGCAGGAAAGGTGCTTCCACCTGCCTCCCCCCCCCAGCATCAAGCACTGCTGGGGCAGGTCCCTGCATCCAGGGGAGACTCACACACATTATTCCCCCCATGCTGGTATTGCCTTCCACCTCTGCCAAAAAAAAAATTAAAAATCTCCTTTTCTTTGCAAGGCCAACAGCAGCTCTCGTATCACAGAATCACCTCGCAGCCCTTGTTTTAAGCAGCATCTCCTCAAACCCCACTGCCCCCAGCGGCTAGTTTGATGGTTTTCACCAAAAATCACACTGATTTTACAGTCGTACTCTTTACACAGAGTGTAAGGACTTGGTAAAACCCACCCAAATCCTTGCCTAGGTGCAACACTGAAACAGCTTTCCATCCATCCACCCCACGATCGAGGCAGCACCTGCGGGACCCTCTGTGAGCTCCCCCTCCTGAATTCCCAGCTGGGAGAAGAGGACACGTGGGCTGGGGGGGTGGGTTTGTCACCCGCATGACACAGGAACTGCTTCCCTGGGGACAAGGTACAACTCAGGGCAAGCTCCGGGGGAGGGAAGCATCGCTTGCTCTCAGTTCAGTCATCACCCCAAGAAAAAATAAAAAAAAAATAAATAGCAATATTCACATTCGCACACAATGAAGATTTATGCCCAAAATAAAGCGTGGTGAGACGCTTCTTTGGGGATCCTCTGAGCATCCTGTTCGTTGCTGTCTGACAAATACCTCAATTTTAAGGCGGCGATTAAGCGTGGCAGCAGCATAACCAAAAACACGAGTGGGAGATCCGACCCGAAGGCAGGCTCCGCTTCCCAGCAGCGTTTGACAGAACTGACAAAGCTTCTTAGAATCACAGAACTGTTCAGGCTGGAAAAAAAACCTTTAAGGCCATCAAATCCAACCGTTGCCAGACCCACCACTGCCCCGTGTCCCTGAGCGCCACATCTAAACATCTGTTAAGTCCCTCCAGGGATGGGGGCTTCTCCCACCCCTCTGTCCCCCTGAAGAAGAACCGTGTGTCCTGAAGGAGCTCAAAGTCCCCAGTGAAAGGAGCCAGGTAAACAAGCAGCATAAATAACCTTATTAATGAGTTACACAGATTTTTTTTAATTTTTTTTTTTTTTGAACCTTCTGCACCAACACCAAAATCAGGCCAAACCCCTGCAAAACTCCAATAAAACATATTAAAAATCCAGTCCTTTGACACTTGGAAAGGCACCTTAAGAGGGACCTAAACATGCCCCAGGTGAGCATCATCAGACTTACTCACCAGCTCCACGCACACCCCACTACCGGTAACGAGGTGACCATTCCCAGCAGCTTTGAATTTCTCATTTTATTTGCTGACAGCAAAAAACCTGGGGAAGATTATTTTTAATCACCCTGCTCCCAGCAAGAATCAATCCCCCAAAAAACCCACCCCCAAATCATAACTCCCGAGAGAAGGACGCAGAGCAGGGTCTGCAGCTGTCTGCTCACCGCCCCAAGCCTCGTCCTGGGCACAGGGTTCAGATCTTTAGGCAAGATTGTGATAGAGATTTTTTAATTTTTTTTTTTAACGGGAGGCACAAAACAACCAAATGCCCGCTGACGTGCATACACCCATTTATTATTTTTCTTATTACTATCATTATTATTATCATTACTACTACAAGGTGCACCTAACATGATTTCTGTAGATCCAACTCTGGAAACCCAATATTTCCATAGGGCTGTAGGAAATCTCCAGGCACCCAAATGAGCAGCTTCAGGGATGAGGGTGATGAAACCTGCCCCAAACCTCCCTGTAAAATAATTTCCTACACACCATGACATCACTCGCAAGTGGATGTTTGATTTTAAATTCTCTGTGACATGTACGTGGAGCATTTTAAGAAAGGATATTTCCTCAAAAACTCTTAAAAAACCCCCCGAAACCCAACAAACCAACCCAACAAACCAAAAAACAACCCCACAAACAACAAAAAACACACCAAAAGCCGTAATTTAAATCAATTTAAAAAAAAAAAAGCAGTAATTTAAATAATTTAATATTAGTAATAAATTATTTAACTTCAAGAATGTGCCACAGTCAGGGGCGTTTTTCTGAGGCTGGGATGAGTAAGGAACAGCTCCCAGATAATACAGGCAGCAAAGTATGAGTTTCCAGTCCTGGTACCTCACTGGTTTCGAGCCATATTATCAATAATCCAGTGAAAATAGGGTTACTTTCCCCTTCCCACCTCTGCCATGAATCTGACCAGCAAGCAGGGAAGGAGATGAGGGTTTGATGGAGCTTCATGCACACCCTGGGGCACCTGGGCTGCCTGGAAACCATTCACAAAATTAAAAAAAAAACCTACCCCAAATAAATCTGAAAATTCAAATAAATAATTTTTTTTTTAAAAAAAAAAAGAGAGAAAAAAACCCAAAACCCCCAAACTTACGGCAAAAAATCCCAAACGCTTCAAGCCTTAGTCCCCCGATAAAGCGAAAAACAACTCCAAAAGAGCCCAGAACCGTCATCCTGAGACTGAGTTTCTGTTAGAAATAAGGAGCCAAAGCTGTTCAATAGCTGGCACGGCAAACAGGATTGCCCTTTGTGCTACCACGTCCCCGCCAGCAACCCACCCTGCCACCAAGAAAACCATGCAGCAGCCAGGTGGCTGTCTTCATCCCACTGAACCTGGAGAAACACAAATATAAAGTTTAAAAAAAATTAGTAAAATTTAAAGTAAAAAAAAAAAAAAAAAATCAACATCTAAGGGTATTTCAACACACAATCATGTTTTCCCACCTGTGCTTAAGACCCTGTGACGGAGGTTCAAGAAGACAAGACACCTGATTTAACTTATAATTTTTTACCTAAAGGGTCTTTAAAATTTGAGTGAGGCCCATGAATCATGCACGAAGTTTCTGCCTTGGCAGAGAACCCAAGTTTCTGCGTTTGGGCACAAGTTCGAGGTGCCCGAGGGCATGTTCCAAACGTGGGCTCACTCCAAGGCGGCATTTCGCAGACCTGCGTTACACACGTTGTTGAGTTTTGCCGTATTTTCTATCCTTTCCACACAAAAAAAACAACTCCTCTTCGAGTTTCGCATCAGCCCCTGCATCCCATGGGGCCAGGCAATCGTCAGGTTTTGCTGCCTCGCTCATCTTTTTCTTTAAATCCTCGATTCTGCCACTTAGAGCCACCACATTGGCCCCATATGGGTTTGAACTGCCAAGTACCACGAGCGCCAACCCAAAGCATTTCCCAAATTCCCGAGGTTTGGGTGGGGCCTTTCGCTTGGTGGTTGTTGGTTTTGAGCTGGAGCCATCTACCTCTTCCCTCCCTTTGCATGAGGGAACACACTGATGATGGACCACAGCTGGAAAAACCCAAACCAGCTCAGTGGGAAGGGTTTGGATGCCTCCAAAAGGGATTTATTTTATCTTTTTTATTTCCCCCTCCCATGACTAGATGTTTCTACTGCAACCTGTTCAGCTGAGCAAATCCAGCCCACACTGACAGGGATGCTCTTCAGGTCCAGATTTGCCAGCCCAGCTGGGGCCTGGAGCGCACAAGATATTACTGGAAGCACCATCATCTCCTCCTTTTGAGCTCACAAAACCAGAAGTTAAGAGCTCCTTGCTCTTTCTGTGGCAAATGTTTCACTTCCAAAGTCCCTTCATCCTCAGCAGTTCAAAAACTCAGTCTTCTTGTGCAGAACCAGCCCTCCAAACACATCCCAAAGGCTTGGAAGTGTCCAAGACCAGGTTGGATGGGGCTCTGAGCAACCTGGTCCAGTGGGAGGCGTCCCTGCCCATGGCAGGGACATTGGCATTAGATTATCTTTAAAATCCCTTACAAGCCAAACCATTCTGCAATTCTATGATTTTCTCATGTCTTTAAACCTGAGAAGCCATGAAGTGTTCCCAGCCCTGTGCCTACCCAAGGCCACAAGGGGAGCCAAGCCACCAGCTCAGACCCAGCATTGCGCTTGTGCGGGGCAGGACAGAAGGGTGAATCTTCTCTGGAATTCATGAAAAAAAATAGTTTTCTTGCCAGTGCCAGGTCTGGTTAGGCAGCCACGTTCCAGGAGGGCTGAAAAAATTACCCTCATGTCTCAGAGGACGTGGCTCCTGCAAGCCAAAGCCCTGAACTTCTTCACAAGCCCGAGCTCGGTCACAGGTTACTGCTCAAAAAACATGCTGGAAAATACCGGTCCTAATTTAGTGTCATGGTCCTTGCATGTTTTCCAGAAGAGTTTTGCCATCCACAATTTATGTTAATTACCTCAAACCTGCTATTGGCTTTCTCACAGAGAAACCCAATGTTCCTTACCAGGTCATTTCTGGTCACATGGACAACACCAAGCACGTTTCAATACACCATTTACTGAAACAAGACCACCTACAACATAATAAAACCAATTCTCCTGCCTAATCAAGAAAAAGGTGCATTTTATGTGCCATTAAATACCTCCGGCTCCAGAACTACCTGTTCAGCACAAGAAAAACATAAAGCCCGGAGACAACCATTGCCAAAAGATGCCGCAGGAAAGCTTTTGCCATTTCGGATGTGACCAGTCATCCATGGAAGATCCCAGATTGACCAAACTCGACAGAAACAGCTGCAAAAGAGCCTGGAGAAGAGAGTTACAGAGAAATGTCCAGTTGGAGAAAGCTTCTCCCCAGCAAACATCTGGTTTGGGCTCTGGAGAAATGCAGGTACCATCTCTCACCTGAGAAGAAACAACCTTCCCCAAGGGAACCATGGCTGCCCTTCAATGGAACCATGCAGAACTCTTTCCAACCATCACAGAACTGCTGGCTGCTTGCAGCAGTGATGCCAAACCTTAACTGAGTTGTTTAAAAATCCCTTCTCTATGTTGGAGATGCAACAGATGGATTAAAAAATAAAAAGTCTTGTGTACGGATCCTTAAGGTAAAGACACGCCCAGCACATTTTTGAGCACCGTTAAGTTGTTTTACAATCAAAGGGAACATCTAAATACCTTCTTATGTCTACAACCAGAGACCTTTCCAGCCTGTGGTGGGATCTCTCCGGCTGCAGATTGGGTCCCACATCAAGTGCTGACACACAACACAGACTTGCTGCAGGTTATTTTTGTTAATTTAAAATCTTAGTCTTCATCCCCAAAACCTACTTTCCACCTGTCTGAGAGAGGCCAAGCCCAGCAAAGCCATCCCCAACCTAGATGTTGGGCTTGGTCAACGGAGGTGGAGGACCACCCACTTCTGGTGGTTGAGACACCACGTGGCACACACTCAGTTCTCCTCCCAACAAGGACAGTGTCCACACTTCGTTGTTTTCAGATATCTAAGCATGTGGTGGAAAATACACACTTTTTCTCCCCATCTACCAGGAGGAGAAAATATTCCACAGGGGTTTCAAAACAAACTAGTACCAACTGCACATCCCATACCATTCCCAAGGAGCCAAAATCTCTTGTTTCCAAAGAAGAGGATCCGAAACTATCAACCGAGCCTGGTCCACCCCAACGGGTTTTAAAAGTTTCAGATCAAATTAAGCACATCCAGAAGAATTCGCATATTAAAATAAAGCACCTCCCTGCGTTTTGGAAGGATACTGGTCACGAAAAATTTTCACTCTTCCACAAACACTTTCCAGCTGTATAAAAAATTTATCAAAAGCAATAATTATTTCTTCTCCTTTTCCAGGTTCCAACAGTCATTATCTAGCCAGGGAAATGACACGTTAAGCAGGTTAACGAGTCACAGATAATGTAGGCACTTTGGAGAGAAGTTGCATCGTTAAACAACATCTCCTCCAAAATTCCTGCGTGCCTGGCTCCCCGTGTGTCAGCACGACGCGAGGAGTTTGATGTCACGGCCTAAAATTAAAATCTCTTCAGCTTGTGACTATCATCAATATTACAGAAGACATCGAAGGCATTTCCTCGTATCAAGGACGACACCGCTCATTCCCTTAACACCAAGGAATAAAAATAAAATAAAATGGCAAGAAGAGATTCCTGCATGCTCACACATGGCCATTAAAGCCTTGAATTAAATGAATATTTTAAGTCAATGGCAGAAGTCTCGGTTGGCTTTGGGAAGGGCAGCAGACCGGGATTCACGGGGCCGCGGAGCGAGGCACCCCGATTTCTGCCCGTCATCACGAGGAGGGCCGGGTGGCCGACGTGCCAGCAGCGCCACGAGCCCTTGCTGAGATGGGCCCTTCTGCCGGGGCCAAAAAAAAAAAAAAAAAAAAGAAAAAATATATATAGTGATCTGTTTGGCCCTGAAACAATTATTCAGCTGATTAAAAAAAAAGAAATTTAAAAGCCTGCCTTTCCCTGCATTTTACTCTAGAAGATATTTTTTTTTAAAAAGGCAAAAAAAAAAAACCCCAAGCAAAACCCACACAACAGCTTTACATACAGCCGAGACAAACGACACAGGTTAAAATTTCTTTAATGCCCAGGGGCTTTTCCCACGCACGATCAGCCCTGTCTCCCAACGCTCCCTGAAGTATCTCCTGCCCGGAGCCCATCTTCCATTCCCATTTCCTTGTTCATTCCAACCAGCCTCGATCCACCACCCGCCTCTCCCCCGCCCCATCCCCAGAACCTGCATCTTCCAACCAGTACAGGGCAAAAATAAAATTACCTGAAGTTCCAATAGCCCCCTTTCCTACCGTAAAGACACTCGCCCTGCCAAACCCCAGAATCCCAGCTCGCACCCACCGGCTTCGCAGCCCCCTCCCCACGCTGCACCTAGAGACAACCCTTGAATTCATCCTCCATGCACCACATCAGGCCATTTGGAAAAGCAAAGAAAAAAAAAATAATGTTTTAAAGACTCGAAACCCGACATTCCCCCCACCCCAGGCTGGGCTCCCCCTCGGCAGCTCTGCCGGGAAAGCGGCGTTTGCACACCTCGAGCTGCCTACGCAGGGCTGGAATTGCGAAGAACCTGACGGGCTTGATATTATATCACCATCCGCCAGCTCGCCGGCAGCCGGCACGGTGCTTCGGGTTCGTTTGGATTAGGAGGAGGGGGAGGGGAGGATTTTATTTTTCTTCTCCTTTATTATTTTTTAAATAATGCAAAAAAAAAAAAAAAAAAAAAAGAGAGGAAAGGATTCACACACCCAGCGCATCCCTCCTCCCTCCACCGTCGCTTTTTCAAACCGACCCCGAAAGACATGCTCTACTCATCGCCTACCTTCCATCATGGTGGCAGAATTGCATTCCTCAATTTCCAAGGAGCCTGGGGAGGGGTGGGGGAAAAAAAAAAAGAAATATATATATACAGGAGAATATGATTCCGGTTACCAGATGCTTAACGTAAGCCCTTCAACCAAAAACGCCTCCGATGCTCAGCTTGCTTTGCTGCCAGAATAACAAGGATTAAAAAAAAAAAAAAAAAAAGCAGAAAAAAATAGAAAAAAAAAAAAACCAGCAGCTCAGCACTGAGGCTAAGGCCAGGCCATGGATGCTGCTGTGCCTGTATCACCTCCAGGATCACCGGAGGATGCTGAGAGAAAAGGGAGGACGAGCCAGGCTCTGCTCCGGCGCAGCTGATCCCTCCCGCCCCACACCTCCTCACATGCGCGCTCGCTCCTGACACACACAGGGAACACACCAACCTATTTCTCTCTTTTTTTTCCCTCTCTTTTTTTTTTTTTCTCCCCCCCCCCTCCACTTTCACCAAAAGCATAACCCCCCTCCTCGTACCTCGTGACGCACTTCCCCTCCCTCTAATCCTATTGCAGCGGCTGGGGGAGCAGATTAATGACCGGGCGCTGTCAAGATTAGGAGAGCGCGAAGGGAAAGGAGGGGTAAAATTAGAAAAATAAATATAATATATATATATAAAATAATAAATTAAATGCAGCCTGGCTCCAGAGGAGCTCGCTCGGCGAGCAGAAGGGCTGCTGGCCCTCCTCGCTTCTCCCGCAGCCATTCGCGAGAGAAAAAACCCATCGGGCTGACGTCACGGCGGCGAAATTTCTCTCCGGGGGATCCGTTTCGTGTGAAGAGAGGCCGAAGCGTCACTGGGGAACAAAAGGGGCTGGGAGGGGGGTTGTGGGGCTGGGGAGGGAGGGGCTGCTCGGGCTGCCCCCCCCAGCCTCTAGGCTGGGCTTAGCTTGGAGGTCTCTCTAGCTGGAACGCCTTCTACCCAGCACCCCCTCGAACTGGGGACCCCCTAGGTCCCCCCAACAGCAGGTGCCACCAAGGAGATGCCACTCGAGGAGACGTCGCAAGGCTGCAAACCTCTGCAACCCCCCCCATTTCTCTCTCTGGCCCCCTCATCGGTGCAGATGCTCATCTCCCCCCAGCCAGCCCCCCGCTCCAGACCCGTTTTTGAGAGGTTGGGCAGGAGGTGACCAGTGTAGAAATGACATGGGACACTACTAGGAAACACAGGAGAAACAAAACCCATTCTGGCTTTAACCAAAAATTCCATTAGATTATTATTTATTATTATTATTTTTGTGCTGGCAGGCAAGATGCTTTAAAACTCCCTCGCACTGACCGGGAGCGCACATCGTTGCGAGGAACAGCCTCGTCCAGGGGTGGGGGATACCCAGGTCAGGCCAGCAAGGGTGGGGACCACCATCATCATCATCTGGACCCCCCTCCCCGGTCCCCCCAGTTCTGGTCCCCACTGGCCCCTCACAGCGTGGTCTCAGGTCCGTGACGGAAACTTTTCTTGTACCTCTCTCCCCGCATCACCGTCTTTAGCACCATCCCAGGCAGTCATGCATGTTTTGGCGGGAGAAACGATACCTGTAGCATGTGCCCCATTAGCAAAAATTAAAAATTCAATTTTCCCCATTGCAAAAAATTAAAAATTCATTTTCCCCCCATTAAAAAAATTAAAAATCCATTTTTCCCCATTAAAAAAATTAAAAATTCATTTTCCCCCATTAAAAAAAATTAAAAATCCTTTTCTCCATCCAACCAAAAAAAAAAATTTCCATTTTTCACATTAAAAAAACCCAAACTATCCTAAGAGCCAAGCAGCTCTGAGGCTTTGGACGCCTCAGTGTGGAAACGAGCTCCAAAGCCACACAGAGCACCCGGCTGTCCCGCAGCATCACCCGCCGCAGCCGTTGGGGAGTGGCCCCAGGATTATCGAACAGATGGGTCGGTTAATCCCACCAAGGATCTCCCTCCCTCCCCTCGATGCTCCTCAGCCGGGTTTATATTCCTCAAACAACTCAGAAATGCCAAATCCCACCCTGCAACCACCCCTCCCAGCGAGTAAATTCATTATTTTCACCAATTTCCTCCACTTCTGCGCCAGCGCGCTCTGCATTAGCGGAGGTGGGAAACTCGGGGGCGATTGCTTCGCTCGGCTCTGCAGGGCGGCTCGAGCTTCTGAAATAATCCCTGCCTTGCCGAGGGGGGTGAAAATTAAGCCGGTACTAACGACACTGTGAATGCACTCCTCGCGCGGGCTCTTCCCAAGGCCAGGAAGTGCTGGAGTCCACCGGCCGTCCCGGGCAGGGCAGTGTGTGGGCAAATCCCTCTTGGATCGAGGCAAAAATTGGCATTTAAGGATTTTCAACCCATTTCCAGCCACGTCAGCTAGAAAAATCCATTTTTCCCCACGAAAAAAAAAAAGAATGAATCCATTTTCCCCCGTTAAAAAAAATACAAAACGTCCATTTTTCCCCATTAAAAAAATACAGAATGTCCATTTTTCCCCATTAAAAAAAAATATAAAATGTCCGTTTTTCCATTAAAAAAAAGAAAAAAATCCATTTTTCCCCATTAAATAAAATATTTTTTAAACTATTTAAATTTCTCAGCAAAAGCGCTGGGAAGCTCAAGCCGCTCCCGACTGACGCGCGTCAGGAGGTTGCAAGTAAACACCAAGAGAAGAAGTCAACGGCCTTAAGAAAAAATAAAATAAATAAATAAGGCAGAAAATGAGTCACCGGCGTGCATTACTCACATCCGAGCAGAGTCATGCTTTAGGTCCATGTGACGCGCCGCCGGAGCAGAGGAACCCGGCTCGTCCCCCAGCCGGCCGGGGACAGGGTGGCCGCGAAGCGTGGGGCGGGACGGGGACAGGGATTTGCTAAATTAAGCTCAAATCCACCCAACCTCATCCCCGTGTGGGATCCGGCCCTGGCAAATCCCCCTCCTTGGAATTAACGGGCGGCCAGTGGATTGTTTATGTTGCCCAACCTTTCACTAAACCGTAAGTAGACCTTGACTAAAAATAAGCTCGTCTTTTATCCGCTCCCGGTGAAAACACTGCGGGCGAGGCCGGACCCTCAGCATCCTCGTCACTGATAGCTCCATCACCATGCAGCACCGGGGATTTCTCCCTATCGCCTGCAAAACAGACTTGGCAGAGCTCAACCCTTTGCCTATTCCTCAAAAAAAATCGATTTATTCCATGCGGGGCACTGGAGGTCAGCGTGCGTTTGCTGGATTCTCTAAATCCCAGGATGCAGGAGTCACGCGGTGAAGGTGCTTTGCTGCAGGACACCTAAAGACAAACCCAAACCCCTGCCTAGGCTCTGAAAAAATGATAAAACCACAAGATTTCTCGCTTGGAAGGCTCCTCCTTACCAGAGAAGGTGGCTGGGAGACGCGGGGTCCCACCTGGAGCATCTCGCCCCAGTCTCCAGTGGGCCCAGGAGGACGCGGAGATAGATCAGCCGGGTCTCGAGCACCAAATTCCCTCGCACAACCTTCTCCAAATCGGCACTGCCCCCGAAGCTGAACCAAAAAAGGCAGCACCCCAAGATGCTACAGGGCTTGACCACCCCGTGTTGTGTTTTGCCCACCCAGAGCGTCTCATGCACATCCGCAGCGCCTCAGACAGAGCGGGTCCGGCCCAGCCCGAGGAGCTCGAGCTCACAAATCCCCAGACTCATCACCAGGAGCTTGTGGCCACCACTCTGGGTGGGAGAACCAAGGAGAGGAGCAGCACCCGTCCTTCCCTGCACACGGGGCCCCTTTCCGGATGCAGCTGCTCCTCGCTCCACAATAAAGCCCGTTACCTTCTGCTCTATTAGTTTTTGGGATTTTTTTTTTTTTCTTTCTGCTCTATTCATCCCAGGTTTTCCCACGCGCTAAGAGCTGCTGGGCCCTTTTCCATCTCAGTGAGCAGAGGACACAAGCATGAGCCCTCCAGTGGGCAGAAGGGTCAGGCTGAGGTAAAACCTCAGCCCGACCCTTCTGCCCATCGGAGAGCTCAAGAGTTGGGCTGAGGTCCCAGCTTTGCCAGCAGCACTGGGGAAAACCTGCTCGTCAGGCATTTAAGGAGAGATTGAAAGCACTTGGCTCCCTTCTGGATACGGAGAACCCCAAACCGTCAGCACAGAGGAGGCTCGATGGGGACTCAGGAGCAAAGAACAGCACAGGCACATGCAGCAAAGCTGGACCCCCCCCGCCCCACGCTTCTCCATGCTCCTTACCCCAACACTTGCTCCCTCCTCCACCAACACACAAGGAAACAGCTCCAAGGATCACCCCACAAACAGCTCTGCACCCCCAAAGCACCCAGCCCTGGCTGAGAACAAGCATGGCGGCACCCCAAAATACTTGTGGTGCGAGTAACACGCACGTACGCACACGCAAATCACAACCATGGAGCGACAGGGTTGGAAACAGGCGGACGGAGTCCCTCGAGTACATCTCGTGGGACCAATCCCCTCCGCCACCAGGCACGAAGGGGATGGAGTGAGTCACCGCAGCCCTGCTCCATGCCCACCTGAAACTCACGTTTTGCCGAGCGGAAGGGGCGTTGGCAGAGCGGAGGCACGACGACATGAGCGCTCCAGGAGCGATTCAACACTGCTGGAGCCAGCTCTGCCTTATTTAATAGCTACCATGTAAGCAGGGGTAATTAGGCTACGCCCCAGGGTGTAAAGGCAGGGTGTGAGCTCCCCGTGCACGCCCGTCAAGCTGCTCCTGCCAGCACGGTGGAATTTGCTCCGTATTGCTGCAAACTACGTGGAAAAGAGGCGCCACTTTCAAAAATCCCCATTTGCCAGCACCGCGACCGAAACCCACCTCCATCTGGCAGGGAAAGACCACCCTCCACACACACTGCATCGAAACTCACCTTCTTCTGCTCCCTCCTCCTCTTCAGCAACCTCCTCTGCACCAAGAGCTTCTCCTAGCTCCCACCCACACCCCTTCTAATCAAGGGGCTAATCAGGTTAATCACTCACCCCCCAGCACCACACCCCAACGAGGACGAGGCACAGCTGAGAGATGTCCTGGGGAGGGGGGGGGACAGGGCAGGTCTCTGAGCTGAAATCCCAGCCCCTGGTCCTAAATATTATTAAGACTTTTTGGGGTTTAATCAGCCTCGAGTGTGTTTCCAGGGTGGGAACTGCCCTCCCCAGTTCTCTGGGCAGGAGGTCAACACTGACACCTTGCTGGGCTGGGGGCATTCCCCTGCCCTGCATCGAATATAAAGTAAACTCAATAAGAACAGCGTCAGCTGCGGGGATTTCAAAGAAACTTCACGTGTTTAGACGCCATTCCCTCATTAGACGTGAGTTCCAAGCTCCTGCGCTGTTCCCCTCTTCCCTGTAGTTGAAGTCTTAGCTTAATTAGAGGATCAGTTAGCAAGGGGGAAAAGCATTTCAAAGCACAAGCCCAGGACAATCCTCAGGGAAAAAAAATAAAGCGAGCCAAAGGCTCACTGCCTAGCACCTGGTTTCTGCTCCGGCACCCATCCTGCCCAAGAGCCCAGGGCAGGGTCTGCAGGAGCCCTGAGGCAGAAGGTGCTGTTAATAAACATCTGCTGGCTTTCAAAACCCTGAGAAGATGCTCTCAGACCCCCCTGTAAAGGAAAAAACACATCCTTGTCGTGTTTCCTTCATGCTTCAAGAGTGTTTCCAGCCATCTGCTGCAGGCCGGGTGGGAGCTCGCTTGGTGGGGAGGTGGTGGCACAATCAAGGCAGATGAAAGTCAAATATTCAGCCTTGTTGCTGCTGCGATGGGTGACCTCAAGCCTTGTGACTCCCTCACTTTTGATGTGGTGGCAATGTCATGTTCGGTGGAGCACCCATAAACACCCTTCCCATGACTGTGTCCTCCAGCCACCGGCAACATGGCCCATGTTGCCAGGGAAGAAACTTTTATCCCTCCTTTGAAAAAAAAAAATTAATTCTCTCCGAGCTGCACTGTCACATCAGCACAACGGACATGAACCCCTGTGCTCCCATGGAGAGGGAGGGAGCTATGATGGAGCACTTCAGAGCGGGTAGAGGGTGGGGGTTTGTGCTGAGAAATGTCTGGGCAACCTGTCAGGAAAGACGGAGACATCCCCAAAGGTGAGCACCCCAAAGGAGGCCTGCAGCCCCTGACTCCAGCTGTGCAGGGTTCCAGCTGTGTGTGGGATCCAGCTGTGCAGGGTTCCAGCTGCACATGGGATCCAGCTGTACAGGAATCCAGCTGTGCAGGGGGGTTCAGGTCTGCAGGAATCCAGCTGCGCATGGCTCCAAATACGCAGCTCTCCAGTTGTGTGGGGATGCTGCTGTGCTCAAGCACCAGCTGTGCTCCATCTCCAGCTGTGCAGGGCTCCAGCTCTGCACCGCTCCAGTTGTGCACAACCCTGGGACAGCAGCTGGCCATGTCTCCAGCTGTTTGGGGCCCCACCATGAGCTGCTCCTGCTGCTTAGGGCTCTAGCTGTGCACAGCTCCAGCTGTGCAGGACCCTGACTCTGTGCTTGTCCCTGCAGTGCGCGTCCCTGCTGTGTGTGTCCGAGCTGTGTAGCCGCCCACCCTGCCCTGCAGTGGACATTCCCACCGTGCACATCCATCTGTGCAGCGCCCTGCGGCACGCGCTGTGCCATGCAGTCGTCTGGGGCCTCGGCAGGTGGAGCTGTGCAGCTGTGCAGGCAGCTGTGCACGGGCAGGACGGGAGCTGTGCAGATGTGCAGCCGGGTGTGCGTGGGCAGGCCAGGAGCTGTGCAGCTGTGCAGGCAGCTGTGCACAGGCAGGATGGGGCTGTCAGTGGTCACTGCAGCGGGTAAGCCTCATCCGAAGCTGCTTCAAACACCAACAACCCAGGCTGGGAGAACCCACCCCATGCCAGGACCTGCTGCCAGCAATGACCATCTCCTGCAGTTAAAGCTCTTCCACTATATATATATATATTTATTATTTTTTTAATTGTAGCAATCTTCCCTCTGCAGTGAGAAGCTTGCTGCTGGGATGAGGATGTCCCCAGACTGGTCCTGCTGTCCCCCTGTGGGGCAGCCCCTCACCAGCACCTTGAGAGACCCTAAGGATGGGGAGCCCTCGGGGTCAGGCTCCTTGTGTCACTCCTAAAGGGATGTTTGGGAGAGCTGAAACACCCGAATGCATCTCGAATTGCATTAGCTGGGTCACAACCTGCCCTGTCCTTCCTGGCCAATCCTGGATCCCGGCTGGTGTTCCCAGACGAGGAGACCCTCCTCCCCTTTGCACAGAGGCTACTGGTGCCACAAGCCCTTGGGCTCCGTTCCAGCGCCGCAGACTCGATAAGATCTGTGCTTTGTGCACCAGCCCCCACCTCCTTCCTGTTTTTGACTACAAAACTGTCAGTGCTTCGCATTTTCATTTCTCTTTTTTTTTTTAAATCATCTGCAGGGCTTTTAGGTGAACTCTAAGCCAGTGGCACCTACACCTCCTCGGCTTGCAAACCGCTTCCAGCACTTTGCAAATCCTTACGAGTTGGATTATAACCTGGGAAATGCTCCATTCTGCTGGCTGGCACACGGAGGGACCATGAGGGGACAGGAAGCAAACCTTGGTGTGGCCGAAAAACGTAAGCAGAAGCATTTGGCTGCCAGGTATTAAGCACTCATTGCAGTAAAAGCACATTTCTCAAGGTGTTTTTGGCTTCAGCCATCCCGATGTTCGGTGGCCGGTGGCCCCAGCACAGGGACAGAGTGGGATCACAGCCCGTCAGCATGAGTTGGTGAAAGCCTGGTCCTGCTTGATCAACCTGATCTCCTTCTATGACAGGGTGACCTGCTCAGTGGATGAGGGAAAGGCTGTGGATGTTGCCTACCTGAGTTTTAGTAAAATGTTTGACACCATTTCCCACAGCATTCTCCTGGAGCAACCGGCTGCTCATGGTTTGGACGGGTGTGTATTGGTGGCCAGCCACCTGTGGTGCTCCCCAGGGCTCAGTATTGGGGCCAGTTCTGTTTCATAGAATCACAGAATGGTTTGAGTTGGAAGGGACCTCAAAGATCATCTTGTTCTGACCCCCCGCCATGGGCAGGGACATCCCCCACTAGATCAGGCTGCCCAGAGCCCCATCTAGCCTGGCCTTAAAAACTCCCAGGGATGGGGCTGCCACCCCCTCTCTGGGCAACCTGTGCCAGGGTCTCACCACCCTCATGGGGAAGAACTTCTTCCTCACATCCAATCTGAACCGACTCATCTCTAGCTGGATGATCTGGACGAGGGAATCAGGTGCACCCTGACTAAGCTTGCAGATAATACCAAGTTGGGTGGGAGTGTTGAACTGCTGGAGGGTAGCAAGGCTCTACAGAGTGATCCGGACAAGTTGGGTCGATGGGCTGAGGCCAGCTGTATGAGGTTCAACAAGGCTGAGTGCTGGGTTCTGCACGTCGTCTCAACTACCAGCAGCACTATGGGCTTTGAGAAGAGTGGATGGTGGAAAAAGACCTGGGGGTGTTGACGGCCAGCTGGCTGAACATGAGCCAGCAGTGTGCCCAGGTGGCCAAGAAGGCCAATTGCATCCTGACTTGGATCAGGAACAGCGTGGTCAGCACACCAGGGCAGGGATTGTCCTGCTGTGCTTGGTGCCGCTGAGGCTCCATCTGGGGTCCTGTGCTCAGTTTTGTGCCCCTCACAAGAAGGACATCAAAGGGCTGGAGCAGGTCCAGAGAGGGGCAACGGAGCTGGGGCAGGGTCTGGAGAACAAGTGTGGGGAGGAGTAGCTGAGGGACCTGGGGCTGTTCAGCCTGGAAGAGGCTGAGAGGAAACCTTCTCACCCTCTAAAACTCCCTGACAGGAGGGTGTAGCAAGGAGTTGGTCTCTTCTTCCAAGTAACAAGTGACAGGACAAGAGAAAACAACCTCGAGTTGCTCCAGGGTTGGTTTAGGTTGGACATCAGGCAGGGACCAGCAATGCTCACAGTCACCAGCACACATCCTCTGTGGCAGGTGGGAAAGTGCTTGACCTTAACTCCTACCGACTGGGGGGAAAAAAGAACATGGAAAACTGTCCCCACACCCAGGAGAGCCCATGCACCATGGGAAAAAGCAACACAGCTGGTTTATTATTTTATTTCTCTGCATCACGGTTTCTATTAACAATGCTGACCTCCGGGTCAGAAGTTTCCTGGCAGCTCTGGGGGCTCCATGGGACCCTTTTCTCCGCTCCCTGGGCAGCTGGGAAAGGCCGGCTCTGCTCCCAGTGCGGCTCATCTCCAGGATTGATGCCGGCAGGGGAGTGGGAATCCCCCCCACCCTTGAAACCCCAGCCCCAGCGAGCATTGCACTGGGTGCACGGCTGGTTCAGACCCAGGGGCCACCCCTTCTCCGGGCCAAGTCGAATCCTCATCCCCTGAGGAAAGGAGGAAAACGGAGCTGGCGAGCCGCCCTGCACCTGAATGGGTGTTTCCCATCCCCAAAATGGAAGGAAAGCAGAAGGGACACGGGTTAGTTTTGCAACGCAGCTGCCACTGCAGCGTTGAGAAGGAGAAGTGGAGAGAGGATGTTATTTCAGCGCCGGAGCGAGGCCGCCGCTTTCGCATGCGCCGCCGCCGAAGGCGCAGCCTGGCAGAACTAGGTCACTGGAAAGGAAAGAAATAAAGCAAGCGATGGCGGGCAGAGAGGAGGGGGCCAGGCCAGAGCACCCTGCACCTGTGTCAGCCCTGCACCCCGGTCCCCCTAGGCTGTCCGGGGCTTGGTGCTTCACCTGCACCTCCAGCTCTTTGCTTTCTGTCTCGCTTGGGCACCCAGAACGTCTCCTCAGCCCCAGAACCTGGTGTTCACGTCAGCCAACAAGCTCAGGGTGTGGAGCTCCCCCCCTCCGCACGGGGCACGCGTGCTTTCACGTGGCTTCGTTTTAGAGCCAGCGAGTCCAGGAAAAGCCCGCGGAGATCCACGGGGAGCCACAGTGAGGTCTCCTCCGGGCACTGCCCAGCATGATCCAGCAGCAATGGTTTTACACTGGAGCAGAGTAGGCTTAGATTAAACGTCACCAAGTTCTCTGTGAGGGCGGTGAGAGCCTGGCACGGGTTGCCCAGAGAAGCTGGGGATGTGCCCAAGGCCAGGTTGGACGGGGCTTGGAGTAACCTGCTCTGGTGGGAGGGGTCCCTGCCCAGGGCAGGGGGTTGGAACAGGGTGGCCTTTAAAATCATAAGATTATCCTAAGATTCTATTCCTTCCAACCCAAACCGTGCAGTGATTCTACGATCACTCGCAGCAAGGGTGGCCATGGGGGGGACCTCCCAGTGGTGTACGGCCCCCTCACCCCTCCCTGCCGCCTGCCAGCAGGATGCTTTGTTACTTTTTGTTTGTTGGGTGGTTTTGTTTTACTGGAAATTCAGTTGTTTTGGGTCAGGCCGGGACACGAAAGCACCCCATGAGCTGGCCCCCGGTGCTGCTGGGCGAAGGCTGCGCTGCCGGTCGCGGCCATCGCCTTCCTGTCTGCACCCGCCTTCCTGTCGCCGCTGCCACCGGCACCGCTCCGCCGCCGCTCAGGAAAGGCGAAGGGCTTGCAGCCGGGACGATGGAGAGGGCGGCCGTGCCCTCCGGCTGCAGAAAACCTCCTCTTCTGATGGGTTTGGGCCACGGGAGGGTTGGGTTTGACCATCGCTGGGTGCTGGAGAAGCAGAGCGATGGAGAGCCCGCCTGTGCTGACCTGTTAGAAAAAGCAGCACCAAGAGCCGCGGGGCAGGGTCATGCTTTCATTTATTCACTTCATATAAAAATCTCTTAAGAATGCATCTGAACACAATATATAATACTATAACATACATTGTGTGAAACTTTTGGAAACAATAAAATAACCACCTGGAACAACGCAGTGTTCAACAGACACACAAACCCATTGATCATGCACGACTGTGCTATTTTCATTAACTAGTTAGTCACGAGTTGGACCAAAAGCTTGAAACATATTTTACAAACTGAGATTGACACCGCTCACGATGCCGGACAAGCTTTGTCAGAAGAAGTTTTCACAGCACAATTATTACATCGGTTCACATTTTTGTCATAGAGATTCACATTGGGTCGTTCGGAAATTGGAACGTGACGTTTAAAAAGCCAGCCCGTTTGCGGGGGGTTCTGTCATTTTTTTCGGTTCCCCCCTCCCCTCCAGGTTTTCAGCTCTTCCAACCGCTCGCCTGCTGCTAACCCCAGGGTCTCGTTGTCGTTGTTCCCCTCCCCGGGCTCGCCACGAAGACGAACCCTCCCCGCGGGCGGCTCCCACCCAAATGCCCTTCCTGGGTTGCGTCTGTCTCCTCAGCTATGTTCAGGTTCTTGTATTTTATGCAATACAAAAGGTTACAAGAAAAAAAGGCAACTCTTATTCCGAGTCTTCTACACAATTAACGTCGCCGCCGACAAGGCGATGTTAATTCATATAAATTAATAACTTACAAAACATTACAGTATGTACATTACGTAATAAATACACTGTTATAAACAGTAATGGAGGTGTTAGAGCTCAAGGCAGTGCAGGAGGAGGAGGAGGACGGTGGACCTAAACCTAGGAAAACGTGAACGAGAGGAACACAAATACCCGAGCGTGCAAATTCCACTGAGCCAAGGAGCTGCCGAGGGGGAACGCGCGTCACGCGCCGCCTTATCGCGCTGGCTTAGAGACGCACCGTGGAAACAAACTACCCTCTATCCTGCGCACGGCAAAAATCAAACCCCGGTGAGGGGAAAAAAAAAATAAAATAAAAGATACCGTTATTCCTAGCAAGCAAACAGAGATGGTGCACGATGGCGTGAAGTGACTCTTAAAATGGGTCGCCCTGGGGTACTGAGAAGATGATTAAAGGTGCAGTAATGCAAAAAAAACCCAACCCAAACCAGAAGGTTTTCCCTTCCGTTTAGTCTGTAAAAAGTGATTAACTGCAATAAAGTGACAGGTATTGCCCGTGAAAAAAAGGAAGACTGCTTCTCGTAACAGGAAGAATCAAAAAAGCATCCATCAATTTTGAAACACTTTTGCATCACTTTTTTTCTTTTTTTTTTTGTACTGAACTCCCGTGTTTTTAATCAACAGACTCCTGAAAAGACATGAAAGTGTTTACAAAGAAGGCACACAGGTCTGCAGACAGGTGGTCAGGTGGACAGGTTTTACATGGAGAGTTATTAATCAGTAGTTTCTATCAGTCTAACTGGTATAAATTCCAAAACTAACAGTATAAAATCTCTCAGTTGTGTGTCATTTACTCTTCAGCTGTGACCCAAGCCAGCTGCGGGCCAACCCCACCCTCCGAGCCTGCGAGGCTTTAAACCACAACGCAAATCACCTGTTTATTTTCCTGAGCAATCAATTCACTACACAGATCTTTTCACCTTGACTCCAATCTATCTCAAGTAGCTGGGAAGGTCTTTCGGCCGATGTTAGAGACACGGGCTTCAGACCCCAGGCTGCAGGCTAGCCCGTGAGACCGCTTGCATGCTCATTAAGTGTCGAAAATCCACTCACAAAGCTACGGGACATTATGTGTCGACAGGAGACGTATCTTCCGTCACAATTTCTATGCTCGCCTCCCTCTGCGCGTCCTCTTCCCCCGGCGCAGCCACGCGGAGTGTCTGTGTATTGCTTAGGTAGCCGATGCTCTCGCCGTCCTTCTCCGGCCCGTCCGAATCCTCCTCCTCCAGAGTCAGTTCAAACTGGAACTTCTCCATCAGGCTCTGACAGTCCCGGCCCCGCTCCTCCAGCGGAGGGGAGGGACTCTGAGGTATCATGCTCTGGTACCAGTTCCTGTTGTCCTCCAGCGTGTCCAGGATGTCCTGAGCGTCGGGCTGCACCAGGTCAGCCCACGTCTCCCAGAGCGGATGGACGATGTAGTCAATGAATCCCACCTGAGAAACACACGAACGTGCACGCTTAGGGTAAGGCAACAGGTGTCTAAAAAGCTTAAATGTTGACAATACATTGTTTTTATAATGCCCAGAGCAAGCCCCCACACCAGCACAGTCTAATTGCAGATGTAACCATCCGACACCCAGCGCTGTGCCTACGTCGGGCTAGGCTGATGTCTTGTCCAAAAAATCAAACCTTGGAGGGAAGTTTAACTAAAGCAGGAGCCACTGGGAAACTTGGCGGCAGAGCCGCCAACCCATCCCCGGCCACGCGTGTGATTTGAAACATCTCTGCGGATGTTCTCACCTACCAGATCAACCCCTGCCCTGCAGATGCTGGGGTAAATCCCTAAGGCAGAACATCCCGACGAGGGACGTCTGTTGGTGCCCAGATGCGTTTTAGGTGAGCATCTCCTTTACCCCGAGCACACAGCAAGTTTGCCGTGCCTTCGGCGTTATTTTATGACGGCGAGTAGTTTTCACCTATTCCCAACTGCTTCATCCCAACAAGGGCTCCTCCTACACGCAGGCGGACAGAGCGACGCGCCAGCAGTGGAAACTGTGAGGCTCGCGGCCGAGCCCGTCAGTCCTTCCGCCGGCTGGCACGTTAAAACCTCTGAGCTCAATCACTATTTTTTTATTTTTTTCGATTGTCTGACTAAGAGGACGTACGTCCAGGATGGAGAAAACGGAACGGCCATAAAGAGGATTGAAATTCTTCCGTCTTGGCAAAACGTGTTGCCGCTCGTTCGGCTGGACAACGCTTCTGTGCGGCAGGGAAGTGGCTCTTGGAGGGGGCCAGGCTCAACGCGCAGATGTTTGCTTTGGAAGCCACACATGCCTCCTTCAGACACAACAGGATGTCAATAGAACCATTAACATTCAATTGTAACATACTGGTGAGGCAGCTCAAACAAAAAGGTGATGAAAATTTCCTGCAGCACATGTTCCGGAGTGCTTTTAAAGCAGGGGGGAAAAAATAAAATAAAATCCTGTATGGGTAAGCCAATGGCTTCACCACCACTCAAAACCACCCGGCACCACTGGCTAGAGATGAGGCCATCGCAACCAGGTCATTGTTGCTTTAAACAAACACCCTAAATCGTGGAATAGCTGGCCAGATGGCTCAGCATCAAGATATTCCAATGGAAAGCTCCGAGCTAGAGCTTCGAAATACGCGCACGCTATTTCCCAATCAGTTCCTCGGTTCATTCCGCAACAGGCTCGCCACCCCCCTTTCTCTTTTGCCTTTCGTCAGGATTTCAAGGGCAGCCGTTTCGTGCAATTCCCCTTCTTTTCTTGCAAAAAAAACCCCGCCGTTTTGAAACCTCCGTGAAGTGCGTACGCGAAACAAACAGAAAAAAAATTAATTGGAGCTCACATGCGGAGCACATGCGCATTTTCCGGCCAAGTCCGGCCAAAAGATTCATTTCTTGTTAGGTTAACGAATAAGACAGATTTTTCCAACAAAATCACCACGCGGTTGAGTGAATAATTTTGAAACCACTTGGCTTAGCCCAAGAGGACATTTGGAAATAATTATCATCAATTTTGTTACTTATTCAAGCTGAAAAATCCTTGATGATGACTTGCTCGAGTCATTTAAAAACAACAACCAAGACACCATTATATAAAGATTGGAAAACGTTTGGGCAAACAGAAATTATCGCCTTCGTTGCAGACTAACCGGGTGAAATTTTACGGCTACACAGGTCAGAAGAAAAATCTGACCTCCAAACTGTTCAATCCACGAATCATAACTAGGGATGAGCCAGTTAAGAAAAAGGAAGAAAAAAAAAATATATGCAGCTCCTTTTAAGGTTTGTATTGACATAGCCAAGAATTTCTTTGACTTTACCTGGCACACAGCGGCTCCATCCAACCTCGAACATAACCAGCTGCAAAATCGTTCTGCACGAGCCCGAGCGACGGCTGACACGAAGTCAGGAGGTTTAGGAGGTGCTAATTAAGGAGGCCGGAGGGCAAGAAGGCGGAACGAGAGCTGGCAGAAGGCAGCGCGCATTGGAATTGCGCTTCTCAAGCCCGGGGAACGGAAGGGAAACGACTCGCTCGGCAAACTGGGGCACAAACAGGGCGAGATGAAGACGCGTTTGGAAACGGGGAGCAGCGCCGAGGGGCAAGGAAAGGAGGCTGAAGGGCCTCGCCAGCCTCTGCGAGCTCCAGGCACAGCTGGATGTCAGGGTCGATCAGCACCAACCCTCTGAACCGCTGGCTCCTTGCCTAATTGCGCTCGAGAAAGCAGATGAATTTTGTCTCCGCTTTAAAACCACGAGCTTAGGCGGTACAGAAAAAAAAATAAATAAATGCAGGTCACGGCCAAATTACCTGTGATTTTTCCACTGACGCCGTGTGTTTGTCACACATGGGGCTGATTTCCATCCCTCTTTCTCGCTCTTTGTCTCCCTGCTGGAAGAATTCCTCCATGATCCTGTCCGTCCACTGCCGGTACAGCTCCAGGGACTTGGTGGGGTTGCTCAAGTCCGCGCAATGGACCATATTTCGGAGAACCTGCAATGGCATCGATCAGAAAGCTTGTAGAATCAAACGGAAAAGGAAAAAAAAAAAAGACGACGGTTTCATGCTGTATCCGCCTGCTTGATTCACAACATCCAACCACGAGGCTCTTTGATTATGCAACATAAAAATACCAACACCGTAACATCTCCGTGTACGAGACTTTGCTTCAAAAAGCAAAACTTGCTCTTTTTAGACCACACGGGGTGCGGTAACATTAATTACATCATACACCTCACAGGTCATTAGGGACAGAACCAGGGGGAATGGGTTCCAGTTGCAACAGGGCAAGTTTAGGCTGGACATTAGGAAGAAATTCTTCACGGAAAGAGTGGTCAGACCCTGGAACAGACTGCCTGGGGAGGTGGTTGAGTCGCCATCCCTGGATGTGTTTAAGTGTCGCTTAGATGTGGTGTTGGGTGAGATGGTTTAGGGGTGAACTTGTAGTGTAGGGTTAATGGTTGGACTTGATGATCCCAAGGGTCTTTTCCAGTCTGAACTGTTCCATGATTCAATGATTCTAAGTTTTTGAATGCAGGTGCTTCCCACCGTTCAAACTTTCTTCGCATGGTTAAATGGAAAGATGGTCAAATGCTCCTACTTCACCAAATGAGCAACATCCCTTCCGCACGCACCTGAAATGTGCCCGGCTAACTCAAGGACTTACACAGCGACGGAGCGACCTGTTTTAAAATCAGCAGCCTTAAATAAAAATGCAAGGAGAGTTTTCCCGTGAGTCAGTTCTTCTGGCCATCAAAGCGGACACAAGATCAGGATGTATCTTGTCCTACTAACTACGTGACCCTCTCCCAGCCCTGCTTTGTCATTTCTGCAAATTGTGGATTAGATTATACAGGGAACAGACTGTACATCACTCATTGCAGCTTGGCGCGAGAGTCGCTCTAGGTACGGAGCTACAATTTCAATTCTCGCCGTCTCGCCACGCTTTTGACAAATGGGAGAAAGCAGCAAGGAAATTCAGGAGCCTTCAAAAACTCAGCCCTATAGATTAACTTCAAAAGTAAGTCGGTGTTCGCAGTTCCACGCTCCGAGCGTTAAAAACATAATCCCCCTGCAGCTCAAACATATGGGACCACTTTGTACCTCTTGGCGGCGCGGACTGCCAACGATTTATGCCGGCAGCTTCTACATAGAGTCCACTGAAATGCCAGGGTAAAAGCAGGAGCAAGAGAGACAAGGAACTGCTGCAGAGAGCCCAGCGCAGAGCCACAAAGATGATGAAGGGAGTGAAGCATCTCCCTGATGAGGAAAGGCTGAAGGAGCTGGGTCTCTTTAGCTTGGAGAAGAGGAGGCTGAGGGGTGACCTCATCAATGTTTATAAATATGTCAAGGGGGAGTGTCAGGAGGACGGAGCCAGGCTCTTCTCAGTGATGTCCAATGACAGGACAAGGGGCAACGGGTGCAAGCTGGAACACAGGAGGTTCCACAAAATCATTAGGAAAAACTTTTCCACTGTGAGGGTGACAGAGCCCTGGCACAGGCTGCCCAGGGAGGTTGTGGAGTCTCCTTCTCTGGAGACATTCAAAACCCGCCTGGACGCGTTCCTGTGCGATCTGCTGTAGGTGGTCCTGCTCTGGCAGGGGGGTTGGACTAGATGATCTCCAGAGATCCCTTCCAACCCCTGACATTCCGTGATTCTGTATGATTCCTTCAAACCTGAACAAAACACCCCAAATCCAGGCCGTCGCGCTGCCGTACCTGTATTCTGTCCGTGTAGTTGTCCAGAAGGAGGACTCCTGAGCTGGTCACTTTCTTCGTTTCCACCATAGTCTTCAGATCAGCCAAGAGGCTCATATGCTTGGACATATCTGTCGCCAACACCTTGACGGGAGCGAAAACAGGATCTCAGTAGGGGCAACCACACAAAGCCGACAGGTTTTTGGTTTAAGAGGAGGAGAAGAGCTCGTACCATGTCGATCACCATCTTCCTGAGCGTCTGACGCTGCTTCTTGGTCAGGTTCTGGAAGATGTCGCAGTGCTCCTCTTGAAGTAGCTTGAAACCCACAGCCAGGTGGTGGTTCTCCAAGACAGATTCGTCGTTGTACATCAGGGCTAGCTCGGAATCTGGCAAAGCAACATGAGTACGTGACCCCCGCGTGCAAAAGGTGCGATTTCGAACTGCGAACGCTTGCCCTGGGTATCGAAATGTTTATCTTTGTGCAATAAATTGGGAAAAAGTTTTCTTTTTTTTTTTTTGCATCACGTGTGCCAAGAGCGTGCAGTTTTCTAATCTGAGCACATGTGTATATAATATAAACAGCCTTTTGCTGGGTTCTAATGAGCGAAATAGTCCTCAGCTGACTTAGTTATGGGCTTTGGAATCACTGACAACAGAAAGCAGGAACCCTGCAAGCACATTTTCAAAAACAGAACAAGACCCACAATCTGGAATTAAAGATACACGCTTAGCCCATTGCAGAACACACTATGAGCCACAATATTTAGCCTTACTGTTGTCAATGGCAATAGCATTATTTATTGTCTTTTGATGATAAAATTTGCTGGAAGAATTGCCATGGGTTAGCAAGCGGTCATATTCGCAAGACGCAAGGGTACTTTGCAAATTGTGCCACAATTGCCTTCCTTTGTCAGGAATTTCATTTTAATTACTGCTCTATTTCAAAACGTCTAACTAGTTTACTGCACAATACTTGGAGAAAGCAGTGCAGTCTGAAAGCCGTAATTTGTGACCTCGCCGTAATGGAAAATGCATTCCCGTCAGTTTCCAAACTCGCAGACGAAGTTATTGTTGTATCTGCAGCAAAACTCACTTGTGTTAATAAGGAATTGATTGGAGACCCCAGGGTGATCCACATCATGAATCGCAGCCGCAAAAATCGCAGCGAGGATTTCCAAATCCGTGAAGACAGCCTAGGAAAGAAGAGAAAAAAGGCACCTGTCAGAAAACTCCTCACGTTTTCTCTTCCGGCAGTTTGGGAGGCTGATGTAGAGCAACAAGTTGTGCTTTTTAAATTAGTCTTCTGAGGACGAGGCAAGGTCTGCAAGCAGCGTGTGCTCTTTAGGATGAGACACGAGGTTACGGACGGGCAAACTCACATCTAGGGCTGGGGTGGAGAGCAGCACGTGCGTGGACTGGGCGACGTCGGCGGCGTGGAGGCTGTTGTGGTACGCCACGTCCGAGTGGTAGTGGTCTTCCAGAGTCATCATGTACGTGACGAACGTGTCGGATGAGATCTTGAATGTTTTCAGCAGATCTCGCTCCTGTGTAGGAATTAAAAGAGCAGGAGCACACGTGAGTAATGTCAAAGGAGGATGTCGTGCCGTAGGAGGCAACAAACCAGCAGGCAATTAGAAACTGAGATAATAAAAGAACAGCAAATCCGATCAGGAACAGCACGAACCTGAAATATCGCGTACATGATGCAGGTGAGCGGCCTGTTGTGGGAATACCTCGCCACGTTAAATATGTTGAGGCCCCACTTATTCAGATCTTCCAGTTCCTTTCAAAAGGACAAAAAAAAAAAAAAAAAGAAAAGGGTTACAATATTTTTCAGGGCGCTTCTGCATTTGGTGCCAGCTCTTCTAGAAATTTCAAAAAAATTCAATCTTTGTTGTGGCAATAACGTGAGTGCACAAACACGTGTAATTAATAAAATACATGAACACAGAGTGACTGTGAAGGGCTGAAGCCAAAGCACTGGTACAAGGAGAGGAGATCTCTGAAAGGCAGAGGAATAACCCGAGATGGGTGTTTCCAGGGAGCAAGAAGAAACGCCCTGACAGAGAGAGATCATCTGGTGGCCACAGCACTGTTAAACACTCCTGTGTTTGATAATGGCTCTCCTCAGCCTTCACAGCTTTTTTTTTTTCATTATTTTAGGAATTTATGACCATAGAAAATGCTGTTAGGGGCTGGCACCATCAATTGCAGCGTTTGCAATGGCCACATCCCTGCAGGGATCCGGATTCCAGTTGTGCAAGGTGGGCAGAGGGGACAGCAATCCGTCCAACCAGTCCATCCCCAGCTTCCAGACAGACACCACCAACTCTCCCAGAGCTGCAAGACTCTGTCGTACCTTGGCCAGATGGTCTTCCTTTTCTGTTTTCACCCCAAACCGTGAAATGCTGGTGTTATTTAAGCTTGAGCTATGCATTAATTTTTTCACTCCGCTGATCTGTGTCATGAGCTGCTGTTTTTTCTTCTTCTCTCTGTCTTTCTGGGTGGGAGAAGGAATCTCCACATCATTCTGCTTGTCTGTAAAAACAAAAGAAAACAAAGGTGAAAAGACTCAGCTTTGTTTGCACCCATCATGCACCCTATAATCAACCCTTGGCTGGCCAGTTCAAACCCACATGTTTCTGCTGGAGGCTTTCTCTAATTTGGGGACAGAACTGAGCCGAAATCGAAGCAAAATGGTCACATAACCTCTGTCTGCCCTCTGCAAGACTGAGTTGTCCCCCCGAGCCCTGCTCGGCGCTGGGCTCCTTTCATCGTGTCCAAGCAGCATCGCATGGGGACACAGCACATGCCCAGGAACTCCTCACCCTCTATGCCTGAAGGGCACCAAGTTCTGCTTATGGCCCGATCCCAACTTATTTTCCTTGCCTATTTTTAGGGATATATAATATATATTCAAACAGCACATTTTTTCCTCAATGAAATACATAAGCATATATTTGCACGTTCACTCTACTGACACTTATTAGGGCTGAACCCACCCCCATACCCCCTCCTCTTAAAACACCAACTCAGTAACAAATCAGCGTCACTGATTTATTAAAGGTTTGTCCTTTACAAATACGTATAGACTAACATCTAGTGCACAGGCCAGATCTCACGCTCAGAGATACTAACGGTATTAAGTGCATGTTGAGCAAGCACATAGCAGGGCACAAGCGAGATGTGTAAGTCCACACATGTTACCCGCTGCCTTCACAGCTGATTTATCTGCTGCATTAAAACGGAGATACGGTGGCTCATTACCCTCATAGTAACCATTTTTCCATTAACTTTTAGAAAAGGCTACCGTAATCTCTTTGCACCTTGGCATCTATGAGGATCTCTGGAGGGACTAGGCATTTAGGCATTAGTTACTTTTGCCTTGGCTTAATTAAAAACCTCTGATATAAGAACTACCCGTGTGTCTGCAATGCTGCAATTAAGAAGGAAGCCATTATTCATGGCAACAGTCAAGCTGACATCAATGGGTGTCTCCCTTGTGTGTTTTTGCTGAACAGAAGGGCTTTCCTCTGTATAATCGCCTTAGCAATGACTAACATTAAGGCAGCGTAAAATGGATATTCTCAAAGAGAAACCTCTATTTGTTAAATCACGTCCCCACGGTGGTGGCGGCAGCAACACCCCTCGCCCCTTAGGAAAGGGCGTGTGCTGAAAGGCCACCAGGATCTTCTCCATTCACAAGACGTGGCCAACGATTACAAGATGTAGCCAAGGATAAAACCACTCATTTTCATCTCAGTCGTTCCCACAGACCTCAAGCCGTCGTGTCCTTGCTCTCCATGACCAAGCGGTGACTGCAGGACTGGCCCCCTCCGCAGAGGACATTGCTTTGCAGCTCATTCAATAAAGTCAAGGGACTGCAGGAAGTCACACGATCTGGTTTTAACACCTGTATGTGATCCTGATCTAAGCAATGCTGTTTGGAGCTAACACAGAGTTTGCGCCAGGGGAGGTTTAGATTGAATATCAAGAAAAATTTCTTTACTGGAAGAGCAGTGAGGCACTGGCACAGGCTGCCCAGGGCAGGGGTGGAGTCACCATCCCTGAAATGTTCAAAAAACGTGCAGATGTGGCCCTTCAGGACATGGTTTAGGGGTCATGGGCGCGTTGAGTAGACGGTTGGACTTGATGATCTTAAAGGTCTTTCCCAATCTTAATAATTCTCTCAATGAACACCTCATCCATGGTTTGTTGGTTCTTCTTCAACTTCCTCAGCTGGTAGACTCCCATTATTTTGCGCTTTCATTTAATTTGGAACCAACAGAACGCAGCCCCGTCAGCGGTTTCAGCTAATTAGCTGAGACACAGGACACAGGCTCCACCGAGCGGAGTGTGCGCGTCGTTTAGGAGCTCTATGTTCGGTCCACCGTTATCCACCCACATCGGGTATTTCTGCTGCAGCACATCCCACTCCAGAGACATGTGCCTGCTGGCAAGAGCCGACGAACAACAAACTCCCTGAAAATATCACGGTGGTCACGCCGCCCGGCGCGCTGTGCGTGCCCCGGCCGCAAAAGTGGCCTGCGGGCTGGCACCGAGGCTGTCCTGCTGCTACTCCCTGGATTAATTCAAGTTCTGGATGTCACGATTAAGCTGAGTGCTAAGACAGGGCCAACGGATTCCCACAAAGGCAGCTACAGACTTTATATGGATTATTCATGATGCAACATGGCCTAAATGCGTGCCGTGGTTCCAGTTGCAACTGGATATTGAAATCACTTCATGACCCCTTAATGGAAATAATTGGGTGTCAGCTGGGGAACGCGTGCTGGGACATCTTAACCGCCGGGCATGAGCTCTGGCATCCCACATCCACTCAGCATTTGAAGCTGTTGGACTCAGAGATAAGTCTGTGAGGGTCCTGATCTAAGCTTTGTTTTATGGTCATAAATTCTGAAGTTGCTTGAAAGCGCAGAAAATGACATTTTTCACAGGAAGTGTATTTGGCAAACGCACAGAATTAACTCAGGCCGGTAGTCCTATGAGCTCCAACAAAACTAATGACATGCAAAATGTTACTTTTCCTCTTTTTTCCTGCCTTCCAGTGCAAAACGAGCAACTATATATCTATAAAAAATGTCTGGGCTGAGCCTATTCGTCTGAGCCCTGTCTCTGAAGGGGGAGGATGCAGCTGCATGAGGCAGTAGTTGCAAAGATGAGAGCACGCAGCTGGGCTCGTGTGACTTTGTCCTTTATGTAAGGTCACCACAAAAAAAATCAAATATTGCATAATGCAGCTACCAATTCAATCCACAAAAAACCAAAACCCAACTTCTATTTGGAGAAGGAATTCTTCCACAGATAGACTTATTCAAAGCCCGTATTATTTTCCTCCCCGTACCCATTTTGGAAATGGGAAAAAAAAAAATCTAAATATTTAAACAATGCTTTGCCCCAAAGGAAAACCAGCACAAGTATTGACTGGTGAGCATTTAGGCTGCCATTAAATGTTATCTTTCTGGAGTCACTCAGAAGCTCGGGATGTGATGCCTTACCCAGGAAAGTGTTGGAAATGTACTCGGACACCTGGTTGCCGGAGCGGCTCATCTCGGAGAGGTGTGTCAGCTCCCGGTTCAGCATCCTCTTGAACTGGGAGGGGGAAAGAGCACAGAACACAAAGATGGCTTTTTTTCTTTTTTTGTTTTTTTCTCTCCAAACGCTTTTCCAAATTATTACAGCTTTATCACTGAGATGTTAAAAGCAAAATTCTGGAGGTCTTTGGCATGGAGTCAGTGACATATGGTTTCATCGTCATGACTAGATATTTCTTCTCAGTACACTGAATTAATTTCCTCCAAAGATGCATATTAGTTTTTACTGTAACAAAGTCAAAGATAACGTTTCAGGTAATCTCTCTGGAAGATCAAATTCTTCTCTATTGGTTTTAAATCTCACATCTTTCTTTTGTTCTGAATTTCACAAGTTTGCTCCATTTTGAATTATGCAAGTAAAAGACAACTGCCTACGGTCAGAACACAGCAGAGGAGAAATATGCCATAAATCTGAAGATTTCCTCGAGTCATTACAGTAAAAAGGTAAGATTCAGGCATTTATTCATCCAGATGTACACGCTGCGACCCTCCTGATTTTCCAATTGCACATTTTCATTGCTGCATCATTTAATCCCGCAACAGTAAATTCTCAAAGGAGGGAAAAAAAATTAAAAAAAAATGTACATACATGCACTCCGCATGCACAACCCACGCATATGTTTATCTCTTGCCATACAGTGCACACAAATAACCACCTAAAAAGCCTATTTCCCTTACAGAGGTTTTAGCCAAGCAATGCAGCACCGAGAAAAAAGATGTTTGTAAGCCTGCAGGATTCAAACCCACCTTAATGTAACCCCAAGACACAGATAATAAATAGTTTGCTTCGGGCATTTTGAAAAGCTCCCCACGCCACCGTCCACAAATCCTCGCAGAGAGAAATCGCCGGTCGGGCAGGAGAGCTCCTCGGACACCCCCGTTACGCCAGTCGATCAAAAAAATCGGTGTTCATCAAAGGCAGAGCTCCCCCAAAGCCCCGCGGTCGCTAATCCCAGACAAAGCCAAGCTTGGCACAGCATCTTCGCAGAGGGCTGAGCGTGGGTGTTATTTGCTCGCAGGAGAGAATAATGAAATCGGGGAGGAGGGGGGAGGTTGTTGCACGAAGAAACGAGAACCGATGCAGAGCACGTCCGGCCGGATGGCTGCGAGCACTTATGAATTATGAATCGTCCTGGTTTGCTTACTCGGCTGAAGGGGGTCCCCGCTCCGCAGCCAGCCTCGCTCAGCCGGACCGCGCGACAGGAAAATGATGCTGCTTTCGGAGGGGCTGCCAGCTCGAGCAACACAGCCATCTTTTTATGAGGAAGATTAAAATGGAGGTAGCTTGCGCATATTTGAAGAAAAGTAGGCAGCAGTCTCCTCTGTTTCTGCTTTGTTTTAACCCTCTTCATCACGGATGAGGCTTTTCAAAGCCAGAACTTGCATACGGATTTATAAAAGCACGATTTTTTACGTTGTAATTTTTTTCCCCCCATATGGTAAAGTGTAGCAACGTAGCACGATGTGCCTTTACAAGCTGGAAATATTTTTCAGATAGAAGGGATAAACCAGTAATAACCTTAAATCTACAACGCCAGCCTGCAACGAGCAAGTTCCTTCTTGCAAGAATATGTTCCCAACCAAAATTTCAAGATTGAATCATCGCTTCAGTTTTTATCTTAAACTGGAATGCAAGCACTTCATCGGGGCGCTGGAGCTGCCCTTTTAGCATCAAATCAAAGCACTTTGTGCTGTGTGTGTGAGACAGGTCACAGCAAGGAATTGCCACGGATGTGCAGCACTCAGGATGTCCTTGGCCATCGCCGGCTGCAGCATGCTGCACCACAGCAGCCAAGATTCCTAAAAGAGACCCCTAAAATAAAAATAATATCAGGCCAAAGGCTGCGCTTATTTCCTTTGAACGCTATCGGCTCACCTCGGCGTGACGTCGCCAGGCTTCTGGGGGACACCGCAGGGCACGAGGGGCAACCCTGTGCTGCATCACAGCCCCGGTCCCCGCTGCAAGAGGTGATAGGTGGCGAGATGCCGGGCCCACCCGCTGCTCCCTGCTTGCCCCCGCTGCCGGGTTGGCACTGAGCACCACGAAAATCACGCTTGGCTGGCCAGGCATAGCTCAGCACCACCCAGACGGGGCTCCCGCTCAGCCGTTGGAACCACCTGGAGGGAACGAAGTTGTGAACTCAGCTCCTCCTCTCCTTAAATTCATGATTATCAGAGGTGGGAAGATGATGCCACCTCCATTTTACCATGTGGATTGGAGCTGGGGTGCTCTCTGCCGTCTCCGCCCTGCCAGCACGGCGAGGACTCGCTTTCTTGGGTTACTCAACCCAGTTAAATCCCGTCCCACGGGCAGGAGCGGGATGTGAAGGATGCTCTCTTGTGGGATATGGGCAGGAGCGAGAGGGACATACTGGAGGGTGTCCAGAGAAGGGCCACGAGGGTGCTCAGAGGGCTGGAGCACCTCTCCTGTGCAGACAGACTGAGAGAGTTGGGGCTGTTCAGTCTGCAGAAAAGAAGGCTCCGAGGAGACCTTATTGTGGCCTTCCAGTATCTCAAGGGGGCTACAAGAAAGCTGGGGAGGGGCTTGTTAGGGTGTCGGGCAGTGACAGGACTAGAGGGAATGGACTGAAGCTGGAGATGGGTCGGTTCAGATTGGACGTGAGGAAGAAGTTCTTCCCCATGAGGGTGGTGAGACCCTGGCACAGGTTGCCCAGAGAGGGGGTGGCAGCCCCATCCCTGGGAGTTTTTCAGGACAGGCTGGATGGGGCTCTGGGCAGCCTGATCTAGTGGGGGATGTCCCTGCCCATGGCAGGGCGTTGGAACTAGATGATCTTTGAGGTCCCTTCCAACCCTGACAATTCTGATTCTATGATCTCACAGTGCTGGGTCACAGCCACGAGCTTGGGCTCACAGGGTCTCCCCGACACTCCAGGCCAACCGAGAGAGACAAAAGCCTCTTTGAAACTCCTTGGAGAAACCCTAGTGATGGGGAACGAGCGGCAGCAAGAATGAAAGGCAAGTAAGAGGAAGCCCGTGGGAGGAGAGGAGAGCTCTGACCCCATCATTCCTCCCAGTGACGTACTTTCGCCGGTCACAAGCACCAGCCACCGACACGTGAGCACTCCCACAGCCTTACAGCGAAGCGTGTGCCGAAACATTTCTCTGGGTTGAGGCCTCTGTCTTTCCAAGGAAAACACCATGATCGGATGATCACATGAACAACTTTTAAGCAATGCTGGATCAGTTGCATTCTCTATACAATCGCCCCTTTCAGCCAAATAATCCCACGCCGTGGACAAACGCCTGAAAGAAACCCGCCTTTACCTCACAATTAGCTTCATAAAGTACAAAGTGTAGCTGCTGCCTTTTCACAAAGGAACTAAATGGCCTCCACGAGGTCGCCCAAGCCATCTGCAGCAGAGATGAGGACAGATCAAAAAGACCTTGGGATCCTCATACCTGATCTTTTAACCAGAAATTTGTCCCCTTTGCCTCCTCCGACAGCCTTCACCTGGCTCACTTCCCCAAGTTTTTAATCAGCAGCCTTTTGTCAATGCAAACAGCAGCGTCACAGCGCTGCTAAAAGGACTGTCGGGGCCAAACCCAGCCGGGGGTGCTCTGAGAATACCCACACGTTTTGCACAGTTTATTGCCATTTACTGTCCGAGCCATGCTGGCACCTGAGCAGGAGTTACTTAACACGATGCCCCTTTATAAAACAACACAGTTGAGCACGGGTACGCTCGCTAAACACGGCGTCTTCGCTTCTTTGCTGCTTGTGGGGCGGATTTGGGATTTTTTTCCTGAGCTTCCCTTAGGTCAGGATGCTCTGGAGTTTGAGAGTGTCCAAGGCCAGGATGGATGGAGCACTGAGAAACCCGACCTAGTGGGAGATGTCCCCCGCCATGGCAAGGGGTTGGAACGAGATGCTCTCTGAGGTCCCTTCCAACCCAAACCATTCTATGACTCCCCTGAACCGCTTTGCCATCTGCCTGCGGGGTGGGGAAAGCACGTCGCCGCCTCTCTGCGCAGATCAGTGACGCGATGTCACGTGCAACCCTCTGCAACGACTGGCCCTTCGTTAAATCGATTTGACGGCGAAGGTTGAGACAGATTGCAGGCGAGCAACGAGACAATGTGAACTGCCCTGCCATTCAGCAAACGGGAGCAGAGCTCCCGCGCCAGCATGGCACGGCCTTTGGCTCAGCAATCACAGTAATGTCCATCAGCATGTGGATGTGTGCTGTTATTTTCATAATTAATAATCATCTCAGTGCCTTTTAGAAAGGAAATAAGCAACGATAACCTCATCATACAGACGGGCGCGCACGAGGAGGTATGTGGGAGGGGACGCTCACCCCGACTTGAGAGGGGTTTTCCCTTAAAAAAAAAAAAAAAGCAGTATCAGGAAACAGGCTTGTGGCTCCTTTCTCTCTACCCCAGCTACAGGACCGCGCAATTAACACGTTCAGCTGATGAAAAGAGTGGAGATAACGTAAGCCTCGACCAAAATCGTTAATAACCAAATACACACGGCGGCGCAGCTGACCTTCCCAGCGAGTCACAGAGGTCTAAAACCATCTGGAGGGTTGTGTGAGAAAAAGCCATCGCATCGTGTGGAGCTTTCCTGTTTTGCAGGCTCTGAAGTAACTGCAGAAGTCATCTGAACCAAATTAAGTCTCCCAGAAATTGAATCATTCTCTGATTACCAGCAGTGAGTGACTCTTTTCTCGTGTATTCTCCCGTAGAGGGAATCACAGTTTCTTTCCAGCTTCCCAGTCGTGCGTGCAGGCGGCAATTTCCTTGATTATTGTCGGGAGGGTTCGCTCACAGTTCCCCTCTTGGCTGCCCACACCGCACCCTCGCTGCTCACGTTTTCTCTGTGCTATTTGCTTTTATTTCCTTGGCCGCAGGGATGTGACCATGGGGACCGCCGTGGGTGTGCGGTGGCACCGGGCGCACGGTGGCACCAGGCGCATGGCAGCTCCTTCAACCGCCCGGCAGCTGGTCCTTCCCCCCATCTTAACCAAACATTCTGCAGGCAAAGCTTGCTTGCCTTTGGGTTTGTGTGGAGGAAAAAAGAAAAAAAAAAAAAATTGGCCTGATTTGTGATAGGATTTGCCAGATTGAGGAGCCCGAGCGCACTGGCTCCGAGGCCACCGCGTGGGATACGAGGTGGAGCGCAGGGCAGCATCCAGCCATGCGTGGGAAAGCTCTCTGGTGATTCAGTGTGGAAAATCCCCCCTTTCTTGCTCTTCGTGGAAGAATAGACTCTCTCTCCCTTTCCTAGGAAGGTTAGGGAGAGCCACGTGCAATTCTTGGCCTTTCCAGCCCCACGTTGGCTCCAGCCATAGTCCTGTTCTTATTCCTGTTCCTATTCCCCTCTGGAGGATGTTGTCAGAGGAGTTCCTGGTGCTTCACAGGGAGAATAAAGCCAGGAGGATGTATCTGCTGCTGATGTAAATCCTTTGAAGTCGATTCATACCAGCTGGGGTTCCCTGAGGCCAAGAGTCCTTATGCAAAGAAGCTGCTTAAAAAAAAAAGTTTTTAGTCATTTGCAGGAGCTGAGGGCAATTTCAAGATAAAAGAGCTGCTAAGGCGCTGTGGGGCTCCAGCCGGGAGTACCTAGGGACAGAGGGGTTCCACCCCACACTTTGATGGAGGAATCTCGGTGCAGATCTCCAGCGTGCAAAGATGTTTATGAACTCCGTTCCCGGCGACCCACCCTTCTGACGCAAGCACCGCATCCCTCGCTCCTAGAAATCCTCAGAGCAAAAGGGTTCGTGGGACGAGGGTTACTTTCGCCTTTGATTTCCACGCAAAGGCAGCTGGGGCTGAATCCTTCACGGCTTAATTGTCCCAGTCAATTACTGCAGGTCCAAGGGTGCAATTAAAACTTCGGTGTAACGACTCCAGTCGCTTCAGCAGCTCTTCTTCTCCTGGGAATAACTGGGAAGGGCTGACACTCACCTGCCCGCCTGACGGGGAGCCCAGCCGGAAATTATTTACGCGCGGGAGGGAAATTACTCATGCGTGTATACGGCAACCAGGTCAAACAGCAAATGTGTAATGCCTTTGTCTGGACCTCTGGTGGCTCAGAAGGAACGGCTGTGCCGCTACCGCAGATTTCCAAAGAAAAAGTGGAGATGAATCGCATCGCCCGCACCGGAGCACCTAGAATTAAGATTTCTAAATCCCTAGCTCTCTCTTCTTTGGTTGTTTGTGAAGAAGTTTGCAAGGCAAAAGAGTTAAAGCTCTTTTCTAGGGGTGGTAAGCGGATGGTTTATCTGCTTTCCTGTTATTACACCACTTACGGAAAGTAGCGTCAGACGAATTTTCAGCCGTCCTTGTTAGTTCACAATTTCTATCGATTCTCCTTCAAGCAGTTCTATCGCTTCTCTATTCTTCAAGCTTTTCTACCTATTCTCTATCTATTCTTCAAGCATTTCTATCCTTCAAGCATTTCTATCTATTCTCCTTCAAGCACTCACAGGAAGGATGATGAGAAGGCGCATTTAAATGACTAAAGAAAAAAATGAGCCCATTTCACACCGATCCATACCAAAGGAGAAAGTTTGCAGACCTATTTCAGTGCCTGAAGAAAAGTGGAAGGGTTGCAGGCAACTATCAGTCATTAAAAAAAATCAAATGCTTTTGCAACTTTCTACTTCTTGTTTCCTAAAACAATAGAGCTTTTAATGCACTAGAAACAATTTTTAATGAGATACAAAGTACTATTTGTTTTTTGGGTTTTTTTTTTTGTTGCCTTCCCTTCAGCTTATTTTTTAAACCAAAAAGTAAACACACGGTTATGAAATCTCCAATTTCACATCAAAGGAGAGTTGATTTATATATATGTTCAAAGAAAGACTTGAAAGGAGTAACATCATGACCAACTTGTTGGCCTTATGTTATTAGAATAATTTAAGAATCCACAATGCAAATGTTGATAAATAAACAGCACGTTGCCATAAATCAGCATGCGGCTGCTCATGAAAGCAATAACATATATCTGATGTAGACAGAACAATATTCAGATTTTGCCCTTAAAAGTTGAGCATTTCTGAAAGCGGCAGAACCTCCCTTGGGTGAGACGTATTTACGCAATGCGGGGCTTAAAAAGCGACGAAGTGGAACCTGGAGCAGGAGTGTTTTTATCGCCCGTATGTTTCCAGCTCGTTTCCAGACAAACGAGACTTGAGAAATATGCAAATCGCATTAAAATGCCGGAAAGGAAACAAACTCCCTATAGGATCCTGCCCAAGGAAAGCACTGCAAATTCGCAGCCACGCTGAATTTCCTTATGGAAAAGCAGGCTTGGGGTGTGCTGTTCACTTGCTGGGAACTGGTGAGACAGAAAGAAAAAAAAAAAACCCATCCCAAAAACCCCCCTTCCCCTCCACCCAATGCTGGAGGATTGGTAAGGTCAGGGAGAAACCACCCTGTTTACTTTCCTGAAAATGAATGTGTCATGTGTTTGTAAGGTGTGCCCGCCTGAGTTTTTGTTGGCGCAGGGAGAAAAAGGCTTGCCATGCCCTGCAGGGCCAAATCCGCTTCCCACCTCCTCGGCCGCCTCCTGCCCACGAACCCCAAGTCTCGGTGTATCCAACGCCACCGGTACCCAACGGTTTAGATTTATTTGGGGTCGATGCGAAAAAAAACAAACCACGGCGGTGGGGTATGGTGCAGCTTAAAGTGAAGCTCTGGGTTTCTTGGGAAGAGGCTTGGGTTGGTTTCTGCTTCATCCTGAATGCTCTTCCTATGCTTAAGAATGAGTGTCTTCCAGCTGATTAACGCACACAACCGAATTTGCAGTCTTAAGAGCCAGATTATGAGATTTTGTATGGATTTCCTCACCAGGAAGTACCAAACTGCAAGAGCTTGCAACCAGGCAGAAGCTCGGCAGTGATCCCCCGGGGACCGCACCCCCCTGCCAACATCATCGAAAGGTGCTTTTTATAATAAGAAACTTTTGATGATGAGGGTGATGACACACCACACAGGTTGCCCAAAGAGGCGGTGGAGGTTCCATCCCTGGAGACATCCAAGGCTTGATGGGGCTCTGAGCAACCTGATCTACTTGCAGATGTCCCTGCTTGCTGCAGGGGCTTGGACTAGATGACCTTTAAAGGTTCCTTCCAGCCCAAACCATTCTAGGATCCTGTGATAACTCCTGGGAGCAGCACCACCTTTTTTTTCCAGGGCAGCCAGGCACAGTGTGGGGAGCACCCCTATCAGTTTTTCACCCCTGTGCTGCTTTTACTCTTCACTTGAACGAGAGGCGAGTCCATAAAACCAGAATACAAGCAAAACCACTTGTTCTGCAAAACCGTTTTTGGAGTTTTACCAAGTGGAAAAATGTTTGTTGTGCTAACTGCAGAAAGAAAATCAGGCAGAAGAGATCGTAAAGTACTGGCCCGGGCTGAGGGCTAGGAAGCAACAGCAAAATTAAAACCCCCAGAGGCTTGTTGACAAAAAAAGTTGATTAAAGAAAGACCCGATGCAGCTGACAACATCTGCGGCCTCCAGAGCAGATAGAGCGCTCGGGCAGGCTGCAGATCTCAGACCAAAATCTTCTGTCAGTCACACCCAACACAAACCGCACCACCCGAGCCTCGAGTGCCGGAGGAAACCAAGCGACTACGTAAAAGAGAGCCCACAAGCCCGAGAGCCTCCCCAGCCCTGCTCCCGGCCAAGCCCCAAGGAGATGCTGGGCATTGGGATGAAATACACCTGGTTTATATTCCCAGTTTACAGCAAAAAAAAAGAAAAAAAGCCAAAAACCAAGAGCCAAACGACTGAAAGGCAAGAGCATTTGTCATTTAGCAAGAGAGCGATGCAATTAAACATGGGATTTTGCTAATCGCACAAAGCAGCAATTTAAATTTCATTTAAATTTGAGCCAGGCTCGGCAGTCATCATTTACGCAAATCCAGCTGGGGTTTTTACCCGAGTAGGAGAACAGGCTTTGGAAAATTCAAATAACTTTGTGCCCCGAGATGACTTTTCCAAGACGCCCATGCCGAGAAAAAAAAAAAATCTGGTGACTTTTAATCGACAAGAGTTCTGCTCACGTCAGGAAACACGGGATCAAGAGTAAGCCCTGGGAAGAAGTCAGGGTAGCTCTACGGTAGAACATCCCCCCCCAAAAATCGTGTAATGCAAGCCCCAAAACCACACGGAAGGCGTTAATTAATGTTAATACATTTAAAATGAAAAACCCTTCTCACACAGAGATAAGCAAATGATCCACAGAACAATTTTTCGGCAGCGTTTGGCCCAGCAGCAAGGTGAGGCACTTCTCGTTTGTTTGCTTTGAACACAGAGCAAAGGGTTTAATTGGAGGAATCTGGCCCTCTAAGAGCTCTGACGGATGAGCCTCCAAACCAATACATCCCCACAACATGTTCTGGCTTCGATAACACGTCTTTCAATTAAGTTTCACCTCCTGCAAGCATTTCCATCGCCGGCTGCCCCCACTGAAAGTGGCTGCGCCGCGACTGGGTGAAAAAAAATTAATAAAAAATGAGGAGTTTGGAGTCAGGCTGTGGAAACTGGCCTGGCCCCCCAAATCAGGGTCAGGATTAGGGCTGCTCTGAGGATTAAATCCAACTTTGAAATCCTTCACAGCTCACCCTCATCCTAAGTGATGCTTCTCCCCTGGGATTTTGTGCGTCTCCAGCATCCTCACTTCGCTTCCAGAGAGGTCGCCGCTCGGAACAGTTAGTCACTCTCTTAGTCCTGCCCTCAAATCATGATTCATTTTGAGCCTGCCTTTGAGCTAGTATTTATTTAAGCCCCACCCTAATGTGTTATAACGTAAAAGTCTGAGAATGCAGAACTTTTTAAAACCCAGCGCACATCCGAGTACACGCAGAAAAGTTTAAAGAAGGTCCTGGGCACCGTCATGTCCCGGAGGACGGCAGGTCCCCAGAAAGGCTCCTGGGAAGATGGGCTCGAAGCAAAATTCAAACCCCAAAGCCTTTGTCTTTGCTACCTAGACACGCGTCAGCAGCACGTGAGATTTCCCTCGCACGGAGGGATTTTTCCCTTTTCCCACCCGTTTACAGCAAGAAGATGAGAAAGCACCCGCCACTCGCAGCCACCTTGCTTGAGGAGGGTATCCCGAATGGTGGCACTGGCCCCTGACACTGTACTGACACTTTTCACAGACAACGGTGTAGCTTTCCAATATTTTTTTTCCTTTTCTCCCAATATTTCAACCGGTTTTACTGAGATATCTGGAAACTGAGAGCCCAGAGGGCTCACAAGACCCAAATATCACATTGTTAAATACGTTAAATATGTAAATATACGGCCCCACTGCTCCACCCCACTCCTATGACAGATGCAGTATAATTAGAGTGATTTATTTTCAAAGAGCAAGGGAGGAGGAATAGGATGGATACGGAGACAGCTACCTGAAAAGTCCATCTGTGACACTGATGAGAACTGACACGCATGGGAGTTGACTCAGACCCATCTCCCTGCAACTTGAACACCCACGAGGAGCTTTGAGAGGTGTCACAGTCTGGGGCTGAGCCACCTTCCAGAGCTCACTGGAACCTCAAGTTCACTGCTCCCGACTGCCTTTGCTAAAAAAAAAGAAAAACTGGCTCCCACATCACACCCAGCTTTGCCTTAAGAAATCCAGTAGCCCTGTCCTCTAGGACAAGGGCATCCTCAATGCAACCGTCGGCTCAGAACGAAGACGGAGCGAGTATTCCCAACCTCGGATACAAATATTCCCAACCTCGGACGCAAACGGCTCCTACCACGGTTCTCACGGAGCCTAACGATCGCCCGGCGTCCCGCTCTGCAGACACAGCAGCTGCACGTCCCTGAAATGGTTAACGGCCACCGAGCACGCCGACGTCAAACGCGGTGCGATGATGCTGATGCGCGTTCGGGCTCCGCGGGGACCAGCTCAGCTCTGCTGGAGGCTGCTCTGGCAAAAAAGCTCCCGCCCGGCTGCGGGTCCCCCGTTTCTGTAACGCGAGTCCCTGGGCAAGGGGAATACCGGGCACGCGGAGCTTCAGTGATTCATCCCAGCTTGTAAAAACAGGAGACGTGGAAGTCTCTTTTGTTTCGCTGGCTGCCGCACAAGCGAACAAGCGCCTCTTTGTGCGGCGCTCAGCTATTTTAACGGTGTATTAAACAAAGGAAGTCGGAGCGAAAGCAAGCGAAAGACTAAACAGCTCGGCATCGCTTAAGTGAAACATCACGTACGAAGGGGGACGAGGCTCCGGGCTGGCAGGAGGCAGGCAAGCGGGCGCGGAGGCTGTGCAGCCCGGCACATACGCTGCTGGCGCTTGGCCCCGCGCCGCGCTCGACCTCCGTCGCGGGAGTTTACATGAGTCCAGATGTTTATTTAGCCGCCGTCTCCTGAAAGCTAGGTGCGGCCTTGCTCTTCTTCTCTGACCGAAATGCCCTTTGAAACACAAGCAAAACGGAATGGGTTATGTTTATCTTAGTTTAGCCAGGACAGGAGCGCAGAACCCCTGCCCTGAGCTGCCGGCTGGAAACAGCCTTGGGTGGCGAGATGGGAGGCGCGTTATTGGGAGTAACGGAGACACCTTTAAGAACTGGGATAAGAGCGTTTAAAGACTCACTCTGCAGAGCTTCTAGCAACGGGAGCGGTCCTGGCAGGGGAGGGACAGACCAGGGAAATAAGTGGGTTTTGAAAATTGCACAAGGTAGGGACCCTGACGGCAACACCTCTGCCTGCTCAAAATCAGAATACCCCCACAGACCACAAATCACATCATCTGTGCTCGCTCACGTTAAAAAGCTGCTAAAAGCTCTAAATAAGACTGGTTTAATTTAAGGAGATGGAAAGGTGGCGTCGCTTATTCAGATATATCCATCCAGATATATCTGGAGATATATATATATTCAGATATATCCCTTCTATGCGTGATCTGGGCTGTGCCCTACATGGGCAGGCAGGTCGCTCTCAAGAAATAATACGTTTTCTCCATCCCTCATTTCTACGGTATTACGGGCCCCTAAAAACTTGGGAGCTGGCAAGACCAGCATTTCACCTGGGGGAAATACTTGCCGCTTTTTATGATTCGGGGGATGCGCTGAGCACGTCCTCCCCCAGATCCCAAAGGCTATATTAGGCAATAGAGCCGAGGGGGTCCCGTGCTCCCATCTGCAGGACGAGCGAGGCTGCAGACAGCTGCCTAACGCCAAATGCAACATTACAGGGTGGCCACCAAGAGAGAAAATACCCCCTCTCTTTATCAGCAGGCCCATGACTCACAAATCCGTCTGAGACACAGCAGTCGCCTGAGCTGGAAGCTGGATGGGGGGATAAATGCAGGGGATAAAAAAAAAAAAATGTATGTTACAATAATGTAAGTATGCACAGTCTGCTTCCACAGGCAGCACCGAGCACCTACAGGACTTTACAGATGATTTTGTTTCATTGCAAAAACGTCAGTACAACATCAGGAAAATAAATTCCCTCCATGTCGGCTGCGTCCTCTGCAACCAGGTAGGTTTTTGCTTTTTTTTTTCCTTTCTCTAATTTAAGAAGTGAAGGGCACTGTGCACGGTCAGTGGTTCTTTAGCAGGAGCTGGAGCAGCAGCAAGGGAGACTGGGGCACGGCTCTGGGAATGCGTCAGGACTCACGGACGCCGACGACAGTGCGCCCGGGGAGCAGAGTTCCCCTCTTTGCCAGTTTTACGTCCGCTCCCCGCCCGTAGGAACCACAGGCTCCCACTGTGCAAGCGGCACTGCTCCCTTGGCTCGCACTGATGTAGTGCAATCAGGCTCGTTAGCTCACAGCAAGATCAGCTGCTCATTTCCTTGCTCCTCCTGTAATTAACTCACATCTTAAAAAAAAAAAAAGATACGCACATGTTTTAACTGATGCTTTCCGAAAACCATCAGCTCAGAGCCAGGATGCCGTCCTGTGCGGTGTTTCCCCCCGGAGCGATTCCTTTGCGGCTTCTGAGAATCGCCCTGCGAACACGTATGCCCCAGATCCTCCCCCTCTCTCTCCCTCTCCCTGCCTGCTGTTGTTGCAACTCTGGATTTTCTAAACTACGTCTGTCAGGAAGGAGACAGGAAATTCGAGTCACACTTGCAACAGCTGTGCCATGCCTACTATCAGTCGCAAATGACGTAGTTTGGCTCGGGTGGCGCGGGGCCAGGAACTCGGCGAGAGCGGAGGTCAGGGAGATAGGTCACCGCTCCGACCGCTCTCGGGAGCGCGTCGAGCCTGTTCGCTTCCCTCCTATCTCTGCTGTTGCTCTTTCCGTTTTTTCTTTAATAACGGGCAGCCCCAGCATCCTGTTTTCAAAACATCTCACTGGTGGTTGGGTTCGGGGTTTTTTTTTTTGCTGTTTACCCGGTGACAAATCCAAATACCTTTGACCAAAGCAGGATACTTGGTGAAGAGGATCAAAAAAAAAAAAAAAAGCCAACCAATTCAAGGCTGTCGGAGGCTGAAGATGCACGTTTCCAACCCGACAGCTCGCGCCGCAAGGTTGCTCAGCAAGGCTGGACATCTGCCACCAAAAGCCACAACCCCCCCCAACTGACTGGTGTCAATATTTTACCGCTGATGAGGAAGAGAAAGCGAGGTCGTGAGGCCATTTGGTGCTTTTTTCTTTCACAGATGGAAACGATACTGGAAGTTGACCAAAGAAACGTTTCAGAAACTGGTTATGAAAGAACAAAGTTTGTGGAATCTTTCGCTTGACCCAGCTGTAAGCCATTTGCACACAAGAGGGATCACAACTTTTAATTACTACAATAAGCAATAGTCACTCTTTCACCTTCAAAAGCCCAGATCTGGCACCCGGTGAAAAAAAAAAAAATCTCAAAAAAAAAAAATCTCAAAGGGCATCAGTGTCCACTCTGGAGGTGCAGCCTCCTCTGCAGCCTAAACCTCTCTCAACTTTCACCCTGCACGCAAACCAGAGAGAAAAAAAAAAAGAATTCTTTCTTGAAAGCTCAGTCTATAAAACTTTTATTACTTCCTTTGCCCCTGCACGTCGTGGTAATCGCTAACAGAGGAGGAAGCCGAAACAACACGGGATTTCTTTGGTGCAACTTTTTCCATAAAATCAGCTCATGATTCAGCATTTCTGATTTCATTAATTTCCAATTAGGGGAAAAAAAAAAAACAAATCAAAAGAACACTGAACAGAAAACATCGGGTTTGTGTGCTACGACTCAAAACTGGGTTTAACCATGACAACCGGACCAAGGCATGGATGCAGCGGGCGCAGCCCTCATCCCAAAAAATGGGACGAGCTCAGCCTGGGACTGCCCTACCCGCACAGCTGTAAACGCTGTCTTAGAGCCGGGGTGCAGGATGTGTGATGCCAAAAAAGAAAAAAAAACCACCCAGAAAACCCCAAGGCACAGGGAGGAGAGGGAGCAGGCGGCCTGTCTTGGAGGTGTGAAGGCTTTGCCCAGGGCAGTGGGTGGATGCGGGCGGGGAGGAGGCTCCAGCCCCGGGGCAGGGTGCGCCTCTCCCAGCCCGCACCAGCACCAGCCACCCCAACTTCTCTCTTGGGGAGATGCTGAAGAGAAATTCGTCGACGATGCTGTGGCTCTTGGCAGGATGGGGAGTCCGGGATGGGGAGGGGAAGGAACATCAGCTTCCAAAATTGCACAAAGCGGTTCAGACCTCGCGTTTCCTCCCAGCCTCTGCTCTCCCTCCGGTTTGTCTATTAGCACAGTCTGCTTTTCTGATTTTCCTATTTTAACGCCTCACCCCTCGCAGAAAAACTCAAAACTCTCATTTCGCTCACGTTGCATTAAAAACTAAACTAAAAAAAAAAATACAGAGAAATACGACGTCCCGGCAGGCTGCCGAGCAGCTCCTCTTGGAGCTCATGCCCTCTGCACAATCTTTGACTTCACACCCTCCTCATGTGCTGGCAAGCAGTGCCCGGCCAGCTCACATTAAAAAAAACCCCAAAAACCACACCAAAATTAAACGCTTGCCGAAAGAAAAAAACAGCAATGAAACAACGCACCCGCAACGTTTAGAGTTTGCCATCATTACGGACAGGCAACAACGAAGACAATTGACTTCTGAAGTGATAATTTGTTAAATGCGGGCGTTTTCTCGGCGTTGCTGGCAATATCGGTTCCGAAGGGACCGGCGCTAATTGAAACCTCTTTTATTTACTTCACCCAAACAAGCCTGGCGGGAGGAAGAACCTCCTTTCCCGCACCGCCAGGGGGTTTTGTTGTTGGGGTGTTTTTTTATGATTTTGCGGGAGAAACCCGTTTCTTCCGGGAGAAACTTGAGAGAGTTACTCTCTTGTGCACGAGAGCCGGGAATCGGGCTGCCGCGCCGCGCTCCGCATCCCCCCGGTCCCGCATCCCCCCCGGTCCCGCATCCCCGGCGCCGCTCGCTCACCTTGTTGGATGCCATCTCACTGACGGAGCGGTAGGTCTGGATGGTCTCCAGCTGATCCAGGCACCAGTCGAGCTCCTCCAGAGTCTCCATGGCCAGCTTCTGGTAGGGCTCCTCTGCGAAGAGGCACACAGACATGTAGTCGGGCTGGCGCGGCGGCTGCAGCCTCTCCATGCCGGGGCCAGCGCCGCCGCTCCGCTCCCTCATCATGCGGCCGCCGCGCTCCCCTTGCCGCCGGCCACCGAGTCCCCGCCCGCCCCCGGCACCGGGCACGGCCCCGGCCCCGCTCCGCCCGCCCCGGGCCCGCCCTCGGCCCGCCCCCGCCGCGGGACGGGGAACCGGGCGCCCCCCGGGCAGGGGAGGGCAGGGCTCGGCAGCGCCCGGCCCCGCGGCTCCCCGGCGGCTGCGGGGGACGCGACGCCCCCGCCGCTCGCCCCGGGACGCTGCGCCGGAGCCGGCGCGGCTGCCAGACCCGGCCCGCTCCCACCAGCCCAGCTCCCCAATTCTGCCTGCTCCTGCCCCCCACCAGCCCAGCTCCCCAACTCCGCCCATTCCTGTCCCCCAACTCTGCCTGCTCCTCCCCCCACCAGCCCTGCTCCCCAACTCTGCCTGCTCCTGCCCTCCAGGTCCCACCAGCCCCACTCCCTGACCCTGCCCACTCCCACTGCCCAGCCCCACCAGCCCTGCTCCCCAATTCTGCCTGTTCCCCAACAGCCCCGCTCTCTGACCCTGCCTGCTCCCCAGCCCTGCCAGCCCCACTCCCCAACCTTGTCTGCTCCTGCTCCCCAACAACTTTGCTCCCCAACTCTACCTGCTCCTGCACCCGAGTCCCACCAGCCCTGCTCCTCGACCCTGCCAGCCCTCCTCCCTAATCCCAGTTGCTCCTGCTCCCTGCCAATCCCTGCTCCTCAGCCCCACTCCTTGCCAGCCTTGCTCCCTGTGGGTCCCGGCTCCTCAGCTCTGGTTCCCTACCAGCCTCAACCATCATCTACACCAGCTCCGCACTCCGCTGCTCCCCAACAGGCCCTGCACCCCAGCCTCGCCAGCCCTGCTCCCCAACCCCACCGAGCTGTGCTCCCTGACCCCGCCAGCAGGACAACGAGCTCCGGAGCGGCTCTGGGCGTTGAAGTTGAGGTTTACATAAGCGGATACAGTGAATCATAAAATCTCCCCATGAATGTAGCTGCTTCTCATAACACCAGTGACATACGCTTACCCCGTAAATCTGTCAAAGTTAATGAATTCAGCATTTCTAATAGCACTGGCTGAGCAGGTAACAGTGACATCAGAGGTCAGGATTGCTGTGATACACACACTCAGCAAAGGATCTGCCGTGGAGCGTGTACGCCGTGCACACATGTACCCCATACGCGTGTGTGTGACACTGCCCTCCCCGTCACGCGCTCACTGGCAACCCACAGGGTGACCCTCCCACAGGAGCTGCACCTCCTGCACCCTGGGACCTGCCTTCATGTAAGGACAGACCCTCTTCATCCCTCCCCACATCCATAAGGCAACAAACATCATTAATAAATATCATCTAGAGACCATACGGTCAACATTTGAAGTAACGTGGCAGAAAATAAATGACTTGGCACAGAAACATTTTAAAGATTCGGTAAATTTGGATCTTTGAGGCATGTAAAGTTAATTTTTTTTTTTCTGTGCTCACAGAGCTCCAAATGTGGCAAGTGACCTCTTTTTTGCATACTTCTGTGATACGTACATCAAAAAGCAGGGGGAAATCGCCAAAACACACGGAACTTGGGTGTATTTTCCTTTCTAGCATGGATATTCTCTATCAGCTACTTTATCATGTAAATTAGTTGACCTGGAACGGCTCAAACTCTTCTGCAGCAGAAAATGTTCACGTTGATGAAACTAACACAGCATAAATCACGCTTTTAGGAATAAGGGTAAAAAAAAAGTCATCTCCTCGGACAAACTAAAGGGGAGCTGACCATATGTTTAAATAACGAACCGCATTGTGTTATCGTAACGTGTTCTTCTGCTTTAAGACTTCTCCAATCAAGCAGGACCCTGGCATCCCACCACGGCACAAGCCACGTGTGCACTCCTGCAGCAGGACCCTAATTTAAGCCATTTGGGGATTTCCAGCCTTGCCCAGGGTCAGGACCTGCTGCCCCAAATACTTCAACTCTTCACTATCACAGCAATGCAAGACCAAGAACAGAAATTCTTGATATCGAAGGACTTATCCTCCCCAGAGACGAGGAAGGGTCCGGGCTACTCCCTTACTTTGTAGTTGTAGTTTTGGTGTAATAAAAGAAAAAAGAAAACAACAGAAATCAAGGGAAGATATTGCATATTAAGGAGAACAATGAATTAGGAAACTTCAGGGCTTGGGTATAGAGCAAGAGAGTTTGGTACCAGGCTACTGCCAGCTCTAAATACTTTAAAATTCTATTTCTAGTTTTCAGAAGACAAGACAAATATACGATGAATATTTTACACACATTCTAAACATGCTCTTTTTACAATTTTAGCAGAGTATATGTGGGCAGTTGCGCAAAAGGACCCTTCCCCATTGGTGTCTCGCAGGTTGAGCTGCTCTTCTGCTTGGCTGCGGCGAGGCTGCCCCAAGGAAGCCCGTGAGCAGCAGGGGATCCCTTCGGGCTGAAGCCTGGTTTACTCATGTAAAAATATGAGCATTCTCACTCACCCAGGCCTTTTTGACGAAACCATTTAGAGGACAATGGATTAACGATTTAAATGCAGATGCTTGGAAAACTGCCACTTAAACTATCTCTATATCAATGGGAAAGATACGCAAAGGTATAGCAAACTGTTCCTGCTAAGTATCATTTCAAAGAGAAGAAAAAAAATAATAAAAAAAAGGTGAGTCCTGCTACAGTTCAAAAGCTGTTGATTGCCCAGTCTAGAAGAAGTGTATTTCCATATAAAAGCACTGTTTTCTTTTAGTTCTTGCTTTATCTGGTACTACCTTTCCAACCTTTCCACTGGTCTACCCACAGCTCCAGCTGCATCTTCCAAACCAGGGAAAGCTGCATCGCCTGCGTCCTTGGGTAGCTCCTCTTAGGTGTCTTTCGGGGTTGAGTAATCTAAGTATTTTTACACTAGTTTCTTTAAGGAAATGAGTCTTGTGAAATGAGGCTCCGACGGTGTGCCTCCCTCCAGGTGTCTGCACATCTTTCAGCTCCTCCACCCTCCCTGCCCTCCTCCCTCAGTCATTTCTGAACCTGCTGCGGAGTTTTCGCTCCGTTTGCTGGGCCAGTAACTACGTCAAAGATAACACATCCCTATGAGTTTCAAGACATTAAGACACTCAAGTAGAAGTCCTGCTCGACAGAAGGAAGACAGCCCAAGCTCAACTCTCCTTAGAAACACGGTAACTGTCCCCCAAGCCACTTTTCTAAGTGACCCACTTTGAGACCAATCAACTCAGAAACCCCATTTCATATCCAACCACCCCTCCTCGGGTACGTGCAACTCCCTTAACTCCCTGTTTGTTAACTTGTGACAAACAAACTGCGACAGCACTGGTGAGGGTTCCACAGATAAGGCTAAAATTTGCACCAGGCGTTTTGGAAAAAACAACCAAACAGCATGTAAAATTAAAACACATCCTCGAAATCCCTCATGAAATGTCGTGAGACACACAGCTATCCAAAAATAAGTCAGAGCTAAAGCCAATTAGAAGTTGCTCTACAAGTGTAATAACTTTCTGTGGGAATGGTCTTAAAAGGGAATAACAAAGATTTTCAAACTTTCTGAATAGTTAATATTCATGGGTGCACACTGCACTTGAATATTTTAAAATTAACAGTATGTTTTAATACCGATCAGGGAAAAAAGTACTTCACAGCAGAACCCAACACTGGCAAGGCTTTGACTAAACCAGATCCCTGAGCGCTGGGTCTGCCCAACTTCTTAAACCCCTCCAGGATTTAAGGGCAACCCCTTCCAGTGCCCGCAAACCCTTCCAGTAAATAAACTCCTCCTAATATCCAACCTAAAAGGAAAAGAAGTATCAGAGAAGAAAGATGAAGCGCACCCAGATTCCCTCACTGAGCGGTGCCTAGTGCCACCACAGGGATTCAAGTAAGCAGTAACCAGAAGTTGAGAGGCTACATGGACATTAGGAAAAATTTTCTGGACATTTGGAGAAATTTTTTGCACAGCAAGAGCAGTCAGCCACTGGCACAGGCTGCCCAGGGAGGTGGTGGAGTCCTCATCCCTCTAAAGGTTGTTGAGATGTGCGGTTGGGGGAGATGGTTTAGAGGGGAGCTTTGCAGAGTAGGGTCAGTGGTTGGACTCGATGATCCCAAGGGTCTTTTCCAACCTGAATGATTCTGTGGTTCTATGACACGTTCTTTCCCCAAACCCAGTGTGAGCGACCCACTGACATCAGGAGCGCAACACCCTCTGACAGAAACGCTCTTAAATCCACTCACAGGCTTTCATAACCCCCCCCGTTACAGCTGATGCACACGGTCACTTACGGAAACGGCCTTGAAATTTCTTGCCTACGGTCTCCTGGAATCCTACATGATGCATCTTCAACTGTGTCGTGTTTCAGTTTATATTTGGGCGTTGCGTAACCAAGTCCTTACCGGTGAAATTACAACCAGCATTTCCGTCATTTCTCCTGGTGCCCTCCATGACATCATTTCCAAGATGGAACAAAGAACTAATCAGCCAAAGGAGTTTGGTTCAGGGTTTGGTTTTTTTTCATATATTTTATATATATATTTTTATTTTTTTTTTTTTAATATCTCTATAAGACGATGGAATGTACAGGATCTCTCACTGGAGAAGTGACTTTTAGAAGCTTTTCCCCTGTTCACTGACTGGGCCGTGCTATCGTTTTGTCACTGCTAATGAGCATGGACTTGGGGTTGGGTTTTTTTCTTGAAAAACGAAAGGTTTTGGATATCTCCAAGCTGGAATATCTCCAAACACGAGACCAACGTTATCTGCAGCTGCAGCCGCGCGGTTTGGTTCCTCTCTTAACCCACAAACTCGCAGTCCCATCCTGTCACCCCGAGGCAGTGCGATGGGACGGCCGGGCAAAGCCTTTTAGTCCCCAAGCTGCAGGGCTGGACAGTGGCTTTGCCCCTGGCTGACGCAGGAGATGAACCAAGTTTGGAAACATTTCGGAACGAGATCCATGCGCCACAATTCAAAGCGAGTTTCTCTCTCCCGGTTCCCTAATGACTTTCTCTCGCCACCCCTGTCCCCTTTAAATAAATACACCAAGACACGGTGTGTCTTGCTTCTGGCAGAGTATAAAGGCGAAAAAGTTTTAAGAGAGACCAAAATGCCAGATCTCAAGCAGGAGAGTTAAAAAAGTTGGAAGGGAGCTGCAGTTCTCTTTGCTCAGTAGGTGCCAAACAACTCAGTTTTCCATGATCTTGCCGGCTATTACTAGCTTTTGAGCAGATTGTCCAATCTGGCAGGCGAGAAATGCTGAACACAAATATTTGCAGACACCTTCATGAACTCTTAAAGATCAAATTATAATTGTTCTGGTAAAAGAAAAAAAAAAAAAGACTAAATTCCAGACACGGTAAAGGAAAGTAAGAGTTACTTCTAATGGGTTGTAACCATGCTCGTAAACTTTAGGCACGCAGGGGTTTAAGACTCCAAACCCTCCCTAATAGCCTCCATCACAAAGGACTGCCAAAAAAGAAAAAAATACGAAGAGAAAGTTTTCCGATGAAGGTTAAAAAGCAAAGCCCTGCAGCTTACAGCAGCCTCCCCAACTTTCACGCAGGGTTCCCTACTCCACGTGCAAAGCCACTTGTTTACAGCGCCAGTAAGACATCTTCTGGGTTATTTACTTTTAATTGCATCCTGGCTGCAATAAATTGCAGCTATTTATAATTATGAATTCCTTCAGCGTCCTCCCCACAAGCACATGGCTTCATCTGAGACTCAAGGGACGGCCGCTGAGGCCACCAAAGTGACCATTTTCCAGTGATCGCAGTTGATTAAATTAAAAAAAAAAATATTATCACCACCGATTCAGACTCGAGATCAAATCCGCTCATTTTAAAGTAAAATTAGCATGGGCAGTTGCTGACTTTTGCCTTGGAAAGCCTTTAATACTGGATTTGCTCCCAAATTTAGTACGTGTGACGTGGCGATGGGCAGGCACTGCAACGTTCCCCGCGTGAAATTTGACAAAACCCCAAGCAGACAAATGCTCTTAAGAAACAGAAGATTAAAATATAGGTATTGCAGGAAAAAAAAAAAGCTTCCTAACTCCCATGAGCGAGAGGTAAGCGAACACCAACAAGAGTAGATATGGTGACCTGAGCTCTGCTGCGGCTCTTAGGCGAGCTGGGGCACTTGAAGTCCTCCCGTCCTTCCATGGGAACATGTAAATGTTTATCCTGGTGCATGAAACTGCTCGCAGGCACTGAAAACCCGGCTTTAGGAAGTGCTGGAAAGCATGCTCCCAGGCTCCTACCTTGAAAATAACACAAAGGGTGCAATTTTCAAGTGTATGTAATTCTCAGGGTGAATCATAAGGCACAAGTCCTGTCCCAGCGGTCTCAGGCACCTTCGGATACTTTGCTTATTCCAACTAATTTACAAAGTAAAATAATATTAAGTAAAAATGAAAGCGCATTCAGATATGGAAGTTTCTTAAAAATCACAGCAATGCACATTATGAGTCCTTATCACTGAGAATTCATCAGAGGACTTCAAGACGCCACCTTTTTTTTTAATTGTACATCATATTATATTTACTATAGATTATAATAATTGTCGTCATTACCAAAGATGACCAAAAATGATTAGAGAGAAGGGAGATCCTCTAGTTAATAATGTGAATTACAGATTATGATTTTGTGAGCGGTACAGGTATCATTCATGTTTACCAAAGGCTTCACCTGCATTTCTCATTGACTGCCAATGGCCAAGGGCTCCTATCCGAGCCTGGTGGCCAGAAGGTCTTCTCTGGGGCATCCTCACACGTGCTCTGATCCACAGGAGACTGATGCACCAGCTGAAGTTTCGCAGGTGAGAGCCCTTTAAGTGCTGAGGCAGGTTAGAGAGGAGAAAAGGAAAGGAAAGGGGGAACAGGGGGAGCAGGGGGAGCAGGGGGAGCAGGGGAAAAGGGAAAAAGGGAAAAAAGGAAAAGGAAAAAAGGGAACGGAAAAGAAGGAAAAGGAAAAGAAGGAGGGATGGCCTGTGTGATTTAACAAGGTACCCATGTGGTCATGGCTGAGCTAAAAGCCACTTCCACCCGGCTCCAAAGGTGCTCCCTGCCGTTCCCCTCGACAAAAGACCACATGGCTACTTGAACTGGAGAAAGCGAGATTCATTAGCTGCCCTGCACTAATTGCCAGTCAGTGCCTGGCACCACTCGAACACCCGGAGCGTGTTGGATGGAACAGGTTTCTTGAGGCGGGCGTGCCAAAACTTGATAGAATGGGGACTTGTGCAGGCTGCGAGCCACTTACCCTTTGCCTTCCCTAATGGATCTGTGGTTGCTTACAGATCGCGCGGACGTGTTTACATATTTATCCTTGACAATGCCGAGTGAATAACCGACACCAAATAATTTATTTGTTTAATGCATCCTGTTAGTGCGCTCATGCCTACCCACGAGCGGAGAGCTATTTCCTTGAATTAAAACCATTGTTCTAACCGATCCGACAGACGCGTCGGAGAAAATTGTTCTGTAGATGGGTTTGAAAATACACAGGAAACAAAATCAAGGGCACGACTGCGGTGATTAATTTAAAACCTGCAATGAAAACGTCCAAGCCTGACAGTGCCATCTGAAAAAAAAAGAAAAAAGAAAAAAAGAAAAAGGGTGTATTCTGTAATTACAGGTTTCTTATACATGTGCCCTGTATGTTTTCCAAAATTCGGGGATTCTACACACCAGATTTCCAACCTTTCTTCAAGCACAAAAGCCAGACGTGTACCTAAAGGAAGGGATTATTCAAAAGCGAGGCAGCACCCTGCGGAACGATCCGACGTGTCAGCGATGCCGCCGGCACGCGAACGCGTTCCCTCTCGCCGGTTTGTGGACCCTTGGACCGCGGGGCCAGAATCGCCGAGCTATCTCCAACCATGGGAACGACGAGATGATCTTCCCCCTCCTCCCCAGCACCTCACGGCATGCGATGAAGCTAATTATATCTTCTGCAGAGATAAGTGCAGATGTGCTAAGAAAGGCACAAAGCCCCAGCACCTGCAGAACAGGTGGAGCCGGCGCGTTCTTGAGCAACTCCCCGAACAAATGGGCGACCCTGCCCTGCTCCCCCAGCTCCATTTTTGGGTCTCCCAGTTCGACCAGTAACTCTAGCTGTCCCCTCTCACATTTCTCACACCTGCAGCTGCGAGGGACGTGGGAGGAAGGGCGAAGGGCTCTTTGGTGGCTCTTGGAGCACAGCCAGAGGTTGCCAGAGCTTGGCAAGAGACGGGTAGGCTGCAGCCAGCGTGGGCATGGGAGCTGCATGCAAATGAAGGGAGAGCAGCATGTTTCCAAGTAAATGTTTTTTAGCAAAAAGAAAAAAAGCCATTTTAGAAACATGGAGTTTTCTGTTAACATGAGATGCGGGAAGAGAGGCTGAGGTAGCGAAGCGCCCACAAAGAGAGATGATGGGGTTAAGAGAGGTAGGCTGGAGGAGATCCAGCTGCAGGGGGCACATGGACAAAATCTGAACGCAGGCTCAAAAGCAGCAGGAACAATGGAGTCTGTATTCGGAGATGACAGAGGAAGATAGAGACCGAAAAAAAAAAAAAAAAAAGAAGTGAAAGCTTTCGACTGCTAATTGCAAAAAATGCCAGGAAATGAGTGAGATGCCGCTGCCAGGAATAATGCTTGTGATACCAAAATTGTTGATGGAAGCGTTTGACATGCATGACAACCTCAGGCAAAAAAGGTCAAGATTTTGGGGGGCATTTTTCTTTTTTTTCTCCCCCCCCCCCCCCCCCCCGAAGCAGCAGAAGAAATGAACCCTTCCGTTACCCTGCTGGGGAGTCTGGCATTGTAAGCTCTCTAATTAAAGACAGGTTCTTTCTGGGACACACCAGAAAGGCTGCTGGGAAAACTCAGCCCTTAGAAAAAACGGCTCCAAAATTGCCGGAGACGCCAAGGCAGCGATTAAAACTGCACCCGCCAAGAACTTTGGCGACACATCCATGTTCAAACTGGAGAACTCCAGGGAGGTCTCCAGTTCATCAAGCAAAGGCGCGGGGGGACCGTTGGAAGAGACACAAAAGGGAGAAAGAAAAACCTCCTGCCTGTAAGGGAACGATGCGAAACCGAGCGGCTGCGGCCGTCCCAAGAAGGAAGAAGCCACAGCTCGTTTAACCACCGAAGAGGAGGCTTCCATCGATGGGAGGAATGCCTCCGGCGTGACTCGGCCCCGACGCAGAGCGCAGGAGACGTCTGCCCGTCACCCGAGTGCCATAGTAGCGGCGATGTTTCTGAGTCAACAGCCAATGCCGCCCCAGCGCCGAGCCAGCTGCGACGTAACTCGAGCAACACTGATAAGCAGTAATCTTAGCCCAGAGAAATGTCACTGGGGTAGGGGAGGGGGGCTCATCTGAGCTATCTTTAGGCACCTAAAAGTTAATCACCTAAGCTCCCCGCAGAGTCAGTGGAAAGCGGTGGAACCTCCACGGGGTGATCCTGGTCTATTCTCAGCGCGACGGGCTGAATCACCCTCTGGAGGTGCCCGTCCTTCTCCGTGAACTACAGAAGGCACCTCTCTGCTGCAGTCTGGAAGGGACCTCCTGAGGTCACCTGCTCCAGCCTCCCACCCACCGTCAGCTCATCGCCACCCCCAGCCTGATGCTCAGGTAGCTGCACTGTTAGACATCCCCCCACCTTAGAGCCTGGCCTAAAATCCGTCTGTCTGGCCAGTGACGTTTCAGCTTCCACATGGGAACGCTGCGGGAAATGGTGCTGAAGGGCTTGTTGCAGCACCCGTGTCCCCACGGCCAGGCCACTTCCCCTGGCCCTTGCAGGAGGAGGTTGGGGCTTTCAAGCGCAACCTGCCCTTGGCAAATCCGTGGCTACCATTCCCCATTCACTTTCTTGTCCTCCGCGTTGTTGTAAACAGACTCCAGCAAACACCCTCAGTCACCTCTCCGGTGACTGAGATGAGTTGGACAAGCCCACGGTTCCCCAACGCCCTCTGCCTTTCCCCAAGAGGGGTTTTGTTCCTGTAGTCACAGACCCTCCCAAGCACCACAATTCCTCACGCATTGCACACATTGACCTTACAGTCACATCAGCCAGCTTTTCCAGCCTGGAAATTCTGTCCAATGCCGTGAACTTGAACACATCCAGCTCTTCTGGGTTGCTCCCTCATTACCTCCCAACCCTCTCCTTCCCAAGCAGGCTGCAGGGGTGCTGGGGCCGAGACTCTTCTTTGTGAAGACAGACAAAAAAAGACACCAAGTACTTCAGCTTTCTGCATTCCAGTTGTCACTAGGCTGTTTCCCCCATAAAGGTTTTTTTTCTGAACTTTCTTTCCCTCCTCCACACCCATGTCAGAGTCATAAAATCACAAAGGTTGGAAAAGACCTCTAAGATCACCTAGTCCCCTCACTAGTCACAGCTCCATCAGCCTTTGGTCTCCCCAGCTTCACCCCACACGCCCAAACAGCGCTTCTACACCCCTCCAGTCCTTTTCACTCTTCACCTGCTCTCTTTTTCTTTTTTTTTTTGTGCTTTGACTCGCCAAGAAGCTCCTTGCTTCACCAAGGTGGCTTCTGCTGAAATTCCTGATCTTCCTGCACAACAGGATGGTTCGCTCCCGAGCTCGCAATGCGTTTTCTTCAAAAAAAACAGCCACGATGTCAGATTGGTCTATAATTTTGAGGTGGTTGAAGACAGGGGAAATTAATCTTGGGACAATGACGGAGTCTTGAGACCAAGCAGCAAGAGTTTGTGCCTCATGCTGGTGCCCCCCAGCCTTGCTTTGGTCCCAAATCCTGCAGCCCACCCCAAGGGGAGCACCAGGAGATCAGCACCAGGGGCCCGTTTTGAGGCCAAAATGAAATATTTCAAGGAAATTCACACCAAGAGGTCAGCCTGAAGCAAGAGCCAAGCCCTGACAAAACCAGTTAAGGTGGAACTGGACAAACCTGCAGAAGTCCTGATTATACCCACCAGTGCTGGTGTGCCAGCCGGCTGGGGTGGATCATCAGCCAGGTCATGAGAATCGGGTCACCGAGGACCCACGCAGGCTGGAACTCACTGACCAGACCACAGGCAATCGCTGACCAATTAGCCGAGAGCCGGGTGATTGCGGTTAATTATCGCACCCAGTTTTGCCAGGTTTCATGGCAATAATCGCGGGTGCCCACAAGCACCATTCGAGTCACCCCTCTAAGTGTCCAGGGTCCCCTGGGTTGGGCAGCAGGGTACCCAGAGCACCAAGAGCATCGCTCCTTCTAGGAGAGGATGATGATGATGACGTGGAAGAGGCAACCAAAAGCTGAAACAGCCGCCCAGGACAATCTCAGCAGCTCGGCCTGGGTGCAGAGCTCGGCTGAGCACGAGAAGATGAAGCTCTGAACTGAAGGAGGAGTCAGCTGTGGGACAGTTTTTCAGGGACTGCTGATGGAAGAGTCTGGGATATTCCCACAAACAGCTTAAAAACAGAGTCAGAGAGAAAAAGCAGGGAGAGGATGCTTGTCAGGTATTGCTGCGCCAAGAACTGGATTTACCAAGAAGGACCAGAGCTTCAGTGGGCACTGCAGCAGAGCGCAGAAGAGATTTCATCGTGAATCTTCGCTCCCACAGAAAAAATAATGCATCGCTCTTCAACTGAGATGGAGCATTGGAAAGGAAAGGACTAGTGAATAAAAAGTCAGGGTTCCCAATTAAACTAAAAAAGCGCTCTTTCATTTATTTGGCGTGTTTACGCACAACATGTGTGCACTCTAAACCAGCTGTGTAAACCTCAACTGCAGAAATTCTATGGTAGAAAGACTGAAGATCAAGATTTCCAAAGCAAAGCTTAACACTCCACCTTTTGCGTGACGACGAGGTGCAAAAAAGAGGCGTAAACCCTAAAGAACACCTTAAGGCGGCTAATAGAAACCCAGAGAGGTAATTTCTCCTCTGAAGATAAGCCTAAAGGTTTAATTTGAAACCTAATGGATAAATTCTAAAGAAGGATTTAGACAGGAGATACCACCTCATTGTCCTTGCCCCCACCTCCAGGGTAGTGGGAACAATGCCACAAATCAGAGGGGTAAGTGACAAGTGCTTTTATGGTGCCAAATGGAAGTAACAAAATGCAGGAAGCATCTTGTCAGATGTCACTTAGCAGCGAGATCAGGGGGGAATCTGGGAATGGGATTTGCCTGCATAGCAGGAATTCCTCAGTCCGGGGAAAGGGAGAAGCAGAAATGGCAAGAGGGACAGAATCTAATCCTGGCCCGTCGAACCAACGGGAAAGATTGCTCAGTTCCAACTTTATCTTGGGGAGCAAACACACGGTTTGGCACGTTATTGTTTTACCGACCAGGCTTGATTCCTTGTTGCCCTGGAGGATTTCTGCCTTAATCTCAGAGGAAAAATACAATGCGAGAGTACTTCTCCTACACAGGGGCTAGCAAAACAAATGCAAGAGCCTGACTGCACAGAAAGGAGGGAGCTGCAAGGAGAACACTGAAAATCATTTTTCGGGTTGTGTTTCATATGGAAATAAACAGGCCCCTTGAGCATGTTTCTCAAGACCGATCACAATTATCAAGGTCATAACAATATTTTCAGTTGCACCTTTACTCAACGTGCTCCTCGAAGCGCGGCAAAACCAGCGCGGAGGGATGCGGGTTGGGGATGGAGACGACCATCGGCCACAGAAAGAAGCCTCCGCCCCAGACCCAAAGCTGAACCCAGGGACTGAAATCCCAATCCCAACTCCCAGTAAATCGTGGGGAGCCCAGACTGCGTTTTTCTTTCTTGAATTAAACAAAGAAAGTCTGGATCACAGTATCATTTTACCGTGTGAGCAGAAATGTTTTCTTCCTGAGCACACGGCGCACGCGTGAATGCACGAGTGTGAGAAAGACACTGAAAAATCAGGATACGATTATGAAATCACCTCACTGCCCACTTAGGATCTACCCGTGCCGTGCAGCGTATCATCTCATTTGATGCATGTGGGCCGGTTGGGAGAGGGCTGGTGAGCTTACACGTGCAGGGAAACCAACTCGGAAGCAACACCGTGGTGCTAACGAGGTGCTCCACCTCAACTAATTAGCCCTGCCTTTCAACAGGCTTAATTAGGCGGGGCACCATCCTGCGCTGTCGCGGCGAGACCATTTCCGGTTCTGGAGCTGGCTCACTCGCAGTGTGGCCGAGGACGTCGGCGTTTCGCTTCTCCGACGTCCATGAAGGGTGTGAGGGGCTGCCCGTGCTGCATTTCACCATTTCGTAAGGGTTTTTTCGAACCACAAGCAAAAAGGTCGGCGTTTGGATCCACCACAGAATCCAGATGTTACTTTCATCCACGTACTCATCACAGAATCATTAAGGTTGGAAAAGACCTCTAAGATCATCTAGTCCATCAACCCAACACCCCCACGGCCACTAAACCATGTCCCCAAGTGCCATGTCTACGTGTTTTTCGAACACCTCCAAGGATGGTGACTCCATCCCTGCCCTGGGCAGCCTCACCGCTCTTCCATTAAAGAACTTTTTCCTAATATCCAACCTAAACCTCCCTTGATGTGACTTGAGGCCATTTCCTCTTGTCCTATCTCTAGTAACTTGGGAGAAGAGACCAACACCCACCTCACTACACCTTCCTGTCAGGGAGCTGTAAGGAGCAAATTAAATCAGCTTTCACATAGAGACAACAAAACTTACAGTCTAAATACTCCATCAGGAGCAAAAGTCCTTTGGCTGTGGTGAAACAAATGTTGGAAGAGGAACCTCAGAAACGAATCCTGAAAGGTAAGAAACACACACAGAAGAACAACTACCTGAAAAGCTACATCTAATGCCAAGTGGAAAGACAAAAATTATTAATAATACCTAGCTCTTCCTGAGGAAAAATATTCAGATATTTTAAATAAGGGTCAGAATAAGGCTACCCACGTCACCAGAGCAACGTAGAACAGGCTATTGCTGAAATGTTAGACCTGTTTAAATCAGTTTCCTTAGTTCCTGGAAAGGTTGTTCTCTCAATTTAATTTTCTTGTGGTGTTCAATACGAAAGTTAAGAATGTGACTCCTGGAAGCATCCCAGCTGTAATCCACTGGAATTCTTTAAGACACACATCAACCTCTGTGTCCTTACGCCCCAGAAAGGTTGGGCATACAGTCCTCTGGTCAGGTTTGAGCCACCATGCCAGCCATTAAAATTATATTAATTATAAAATATAATTAAATGAGGTGTTTGGGTTTTCTTTCCATAGCTAGATGTAATTTCTCAAAAGCATTATCCTTTGGGATGGAAGCTTAAAAAACTGATTTAGTCTGGAATTTTAATCTGTTCTCCTACAACAGATATTGTACGTCCCCAAAGGGTAATAACGGCAACCTCGCAGATTTACCTGATTTGAACTTTGTGCCCTCGCTTAGCCTCTCGGAATAAACGAACGTGGTGTGTCATCCTGCAGCCGAAACCCAGAGATATCGCTGCTCCCCACGCAGCATGTTGCAAAAAAAAAAAAAAAAATGACCTGTTTTGCCATATTCGGTTTCTAAGTGATGCTGTGAGTAAGCGCCTATCGACGGATCTGCGACTGACCCTGTGGGAAGCTGGAGCGTCGCTCGCTGTGGGTCGGTCGTAGAGCAGAACCAGCAGAAATAGCTCGGACAATTAGGAAACTTGTTTCTCCAGCCCTCATCCTCCAGCTTTTGAAAACGCGGAAGGTTTTGCGCGTTCCGCTAGCATCCTTCGGACAGATCCTCCAGTGGCACCCTGAGACGTCCGGATTCACTTTTTGCAGCTCCGCTAACTCTGAAAATTCAGAGCGAGCCTCAAGTGATAGGACTAAAAAAATTAAAATCTTCAGACCTGCAGTAGCTGACCACAGAGCTAAAGTATTCACTGTGCTCATCATCTGTATTAACCTACCCTAGCGACCAATTGCAGCCGGTTGTCGCCATGACTCAGTTTACTGAACTGCACGTACAGCCTTTCAGAAGAATCTGGTTAAAATCACAGAGTAAATCCTACAGGGAAAAGGGCGGGGAGGAAGAGGGAGATGTCGCTACCCTACAACCCAGCATCGTTTGACTTGACAGCTTTTAATATTCCCTATTAAACCTTGCACGTGCTGCTCTCCACCGTGCCTCTGTGTCACCTTCACACCCAGCTTTTTAAAAGATGAATTTGGAACACTGGTCAGACTAGACCGTATTTTCTCCAACACTGTCAAGAAACATCAGATTTCATGCCCATTATCAGAAAGAGACAATGTAGAACACCACATAATAATTCACCTGTGGTTTGGGTTTTTTTCTTACATTACCACAAGGTGATTAAACCTGGAGATCTGAGCCCTGTGTGACTATTTTTCTCAAATCTGGGGTCTCAATCCCAATCCAAATCAGGCTCTTATGTGAGAACAAAGCAGTCAGAGAGCAGCCCTGAAGAATAAACTCAAATTCAGTAACGACAGGAGGATTTGGAAGCACAGCACTTGTCAAATCCCTGCAGCCAGCACAGGCAAGAACAGCCTCTCACTCTGAAATTAAGGCCCTCCAAGTATATTTATTTAAGCATCTCAAACCCAGTTCAAGGAAATCAAAATGTCAGCCACACTAAAGGCACCTTTATTAACAACCTCCATTAAAATATCGGATTAAACGGGCACGGAAATGGAAACGCTCCCTATTGAAGGTCAAATAGGGGTTGGTCTGCTGCAGATTATTCCAGAGGTTCCTTTTTATGCTTTAGCTTTTCTGCTGTGTGGTACCTCCCACAATTTCTTACACCCCACGCCGGCCTCAGCTGAGGTCTCTGCGCCTCCGTTCGCAGGACTTCTCCGAAGTACTTAAGTCTGGGAGCTAAATTCAGTGAAATCCCCACAATTTCTGCGAAACGTCTGATTTTCAGCCGCACGCGGCGTCCCATTTAAGGCAATTTGCGGCGAGGAGCATCCTAGCAGCGCGCTCAATGGACCACGCTCGGCCGCGTTACAAAGGCGGGTTCTGAGAGCGAGCAGCGGCTGCTGAAAAATGTGGTGTGAGCAGCAGCTCCTCTCCCGTTTCACATGATTTTTTTCGCCCCTGATCTATAAAGCGTGAGCAACAGAGTGCTGGCTTTTACCTGGCTGGCGCGTTCTCGCTCTAAGCAGATGGAAATTCTTAAAAGTTCCACGCAATAACGTCAAAACCCAGGAAGCTGCAAAACGCCACGGCCGTTCAGTAACAGGAATTTCGGGAAATATTCAAAGAACTTGAATTAAAATGAAGCCGCAGTGTAAATGTTTCACTAGGATGTGGATCCCAAAAGTATTATGGCTGAAACAGAAAACACTCCTGTTAGACTGCAAATGTCCACCTGGATTTCTCCAAAAAAAATCCGTTTGGGAGGGGAAAACAAAAAAAAAAAAGGAGGAGAATATTTCACAACCACCAAACGCCGGCCAGATCTATTATTGGCAGACCCCGCGCTCGTGTTTTCTGACTTGGGAATGGTTAATTGAGATTTTGCTGGCAGGGCTGGCGTGCCCGGCTCAGGGGAGGACGGTCCCCACCAAGCAGAGGTCCCGTGCTCCCGTCAGGAACAGCACGGTTGGGATTTTGGGTCGTTTCTCATCAAACTCGAGAGGGGGAAGGAGGGAGGGAGGGCAGGGGAGCAGGACTGGCTTTCCCACTTCTCGGAATGTTTTTTTCAGAGAACGCTTGCCCTAACCGCATCCTGCTTTTGTCAGCCCAACACACGGCAATGAAAGAAAGAAAAAACACACTGCTTGTAAAATGTGACATTTTAGAATCGCTTCGGTATGAAGCGCTAAAGCTTGTAAAACCTCCCTAAACGTATGTTTGCAGCAGAACTGGATTCGACCCATTTTAAATTGAAAGATTGGGGTGTCTGGAGTAAATCCTGGCAATGCAGATGCAAAGCCTTGCCCTGAGCACCTGGAGGCTTTTACGTACAACACAAAAATGTCTGTTTAAGGTATTTTTTTGAGGAGCGCGGAGGCGTGGCAGAGGAGTTTTCATAGGCGCAGATGTTTAATTTCCTCTTGGAAAGGTGTATTTACGACAGCAGGGTATTTATACTAGAATATCTACATTAAAAATCAGAGCTATTTTAAAAGTTGATCTACCAACACCGGTACTTGGTACTGAGTAAAGGTCACGGACTGTAGCTCCGAGTAAACAAAAAACCAGAGCATTTAACCTTGGGTCGCAACCTACTCCTCTTCTGGTTAATGAAAGGCTGCTTGCCATGAGCCTTATACATAATCAAAACAACATTAATTGTCAAATCAATGCACTGCTGGACTTTGGAGGGGGTTTTGTTGGTTTGTTTGTTTTTTTACTTTCCAAATTCTCAAAATGATTAAGTGCATGAATGCACAACAAAGCCAATTAATAATACCTTTACACATGGAAACATATTCCTCAGGGATAGACGTATTTAGATGTTTTCTGAAGTCTGCTACTCAAATCTTTGTAAGCACACATATTTTTCCAGTGAGCTGAATTAAAAACCTGGCATGTTTCACTAATAACCATAAATAATTAACAGTTGTTTCCTTTCTGTCAAAAAGTATTGCAATTATACAATCCTTAAGGCTGTCATTTACAGACACTTCTTGCAGAGAAAACAATATTATAATAAAACGTTGCATTAACCATTAGTGTAACAGTTGCACAACAAGGTGACGCTTACATTAATAAGCATACCGCGCTTAACCCTATAAATCTGGTTTTTTGGTCAATCACGAGATGAAAAGATACCGATGATAAAATCGGAGTGTTTCTGAGTGATTTGAACATTGAGAACAGTCAATAACTTCGTTGTTCGGTGTCACCATTTGGGAAACTGTAGCTCGGGACAGGTGTAATTCCCTGACTGAATGGGGGGAAAAAAAACGCACTGGCAATCCTTTCCTCCCAATTCTACATGGATTATATATTGGTTTTAGAAGCTCTTCAGGTTTTAATCTTTATGATCCTGTAATTGCAGAGTTAAATTAGCTGGGCAAAACGTCTACAGAGGACAATGGGCAAATCCAAATTCTGTCCATCACAGCCAGAGTCCTACCCTCTGTATCTGCCCCTAGAAACCAGAATCAAGATTAATAAATGCGAAATAGTCAGCAGGAGATCCTCCCCAACCACAGACCCAACGATTTGGCCGCCATCAACTGACACTGCGAAGTCCGAAACACTTTTTTTTTTAAAGTGCAATGAGAAAGTCACTTACTCTTGGAACCAGATCCCGCGGGAGGACGTTTGGAGCCTCAGGGCTGCCCGAGGCCAGGCTGAGGGCTCTGGGATTTATGCGGGACATCGCCCCAGGAATGTCCCGCACAGATGCTCGGGCACAGCCTCTCGCACCCCCACGGCCAGCTGTGTCCAGGACACGCCGCCGCAGCAGCCACCTTAACCTCGGGGGAGGAAGGAGAAACTTATATATAGCTGGGGACGAGCCGATGGGCGCTGTTTCAGCTCCCAGCAGCTTGAAAATGCTGCCGACATCAAAGCTGAAGGGGTTCAAATCAGTGGGACAATGAAGAACCCTGTGCAGGGTGCACAAAGTGAGCCCCACAATCTAAAAAAAAAAAAAAACCCAACAACAAAAAAACCCTGACTCAGCTTGCCAAAAGTTTGGGTTGGGTGGTTTTTTGCTTGTTTGGGGGTTTAATTTTTTTTTTCCCCTACCTCAGATCGAGTACACATTTCTCAAACTCACATGGAACCGATGTCAAAATCGCAGCCACAGAGACTATTATCATTCTACGCAGAAAAAGAAAGCAACGTCGATTTTATCAGCTCCTGATATTAGCCATGGCCAAGCCTCATTGTCTTTGCAGAGGCCTTAAGCAACGAACCGGGAGCTGAGGAAAGCGATATAAAGCTTTCAGGGCTTGTCCTGTGCTTAAAGAGCAGAGCGACTGAGGGGACGCCGTGAGAGCACGACACCACAAAAATCACTTGGATCATTCAGAAACCATTCATCGGAGAGAAGCCCTTTTAATAACCTATGACTGGTTTCATGGTTTTATCCCGCGTAGCATCATCAGCGAAATGACAACCTCAAAAAAACCCAACAACAAACCAAACCCAAACCAACAGTGGTTTGGCTCCGCAACCGTTCTTCAGAAACACGGTGCGGTCGTCCATGACGACATACCTGCTTCTCTTGTCAAAGGCAACGTCCTGCCTCCACCCGGGCGAGGATGCCATCTATAGATATCCTCAGGTTTTCGGCTCGCAGCCCCTTTGGAGGCTCCTTCTGAGGGCCAGAGCCATTCCTGACACCCGGGTGACAAAGGCACAACCCGAAGCTGCCTTCAGCAACGGGGAGGGCGGCAGCTCCGGGAGGGAGGGCGGAATCTCCCTGGCCAGGGTCAATAACGAACGCATGTACGGCCAGCCCAGGAGAGCTCAGCCAGCGGGACAGCGCGAGAGCACGCCGGGAGTCCCGCTGGCACCGCGGCCGCTCGCCCCCACGGCCGCCGGTGGCAGCTGAGCCCCGAGGAGTGACAGGCTCCTGATGGCAACAGCACGTGTAGCATCTGCATGTGACATCCACAGGTGGGGTGGAGGGGAAAACAGTTTTTATTCGTTGCTATGGAGCCGTGATTAGTTTGGATGTCTTCAGAGCCTGCCGAGGAGAAACGAAGGCTATTTTCTTATCTAGATGTCATGAAATCAATCCTTGCAGAATTTCTGGAGTCAAAAGGCTAAGCAAGTTCGCCCAGATACCTTCTGCTACTCGACACACAAATAAATCTAGATGGGAGACCTAAAACGAGTGTCATTTTTCAGTTGGAGATGATGGCAAAAAACCCCCCCCCAAAATTTACTCTTTAGTCTCGCCTGGAGTTGTTTATGCTCACAGTAACATAACAAAAGTGTGTTAAATACAACAATTACCTTCAGAAAAAACAAACCTCAGCAAATGAAGCAAAAACCCCCTCCTTTACTGCAAAGCACAGAGGAAACTTCCCCCCCCCGCCTCATTCTCTCCAAAAGCTAAAAGAAAACCTGATGTTCTGCTTTCAAAATGTGTCTGCCTCTAGGTCTTTGGCACAGGTTTGCTGATGGGAGGGCCAGCAATCTATTTAATGACTGCATTGACGTCAATAGCATAACTGAAATACTTACTAAGATGCATGAGTCCAACTTTCGGGGGGGGGGGGGGGGGTGGTGTTCCCAGGCAGGCACAACACACGAAACAGACTCTCCGTGGGAATGAACTACCCCTGGAGAACAAGAAACAGCCCCTGGACATCCCCAGCTATGCTTTCCCCCCTCCCCTCCCTGTGGGTAACTTTTAAAGCTTGCTTCGAAACACAGTTTTAATTTTTCCAAGCAGTAAGAACCCCTTTATCATCCGACAGGCTTAATTTCACTCACTTCCGTCGTTAAGCTGCTATCTATCTGATTTCTCAGGGGCAGTTTTGCTTTGTTTCTAAATGACCTGCATCACTGCATCCTTTAAAAATTATATTTCCAGGTAATAATATTTCGGAATTTACTGTGCACGAGTTACTTTTGAGCTCGGCTGTTTGCAAACACGCGGCTCCTCCCGCACTCCTGTTAAAAGCCTGAACCACGGCATCGACTTGACACGTACCATCCATCTCAAAAATCGAAAGATCTTCAGCCAAACTCGCGGCAGGCCAGCAGAATTTCAAAATGAATCCTCCTTTATTTCATCTATAAGCCCAGAGCCGCTCTCCACACGCCAAGCGGAGGAACGACGCTGGCTCCCTGCTAATTACTTGGGATTTATGGATATTTGGAAGCAAGAGCCGACTGCGATGCACGGGGCTGGTTAACTCCTACAGGAGGTCGGGACTCTCCATAGCACAAGCACCAGCGTTATCCAGCCTTGTTTACTCTTTATACAAATGCTCGTGCACAAGTCTGCGTACGTCTTACACCCACATAAAAAAATGAAAGAGCGCAAGTTCTGAGGTCGTGTAAAGGCATGCGAGAATCGTAGACGACCGTGCAGGAAAGCAGAAGTTAAGGTACAAGCAGGAAAAAAAACCCCAACAAAACACAGACTCGGTCTTTCACTCCCATCCTCCGAGAGGAATTTTAACAAAGCTTTAATCCCCTGAACCCTGAAAAGCTGCTGTGTGACATATCCCAAAGCGCTATACCTCCCGACGCCGCGGGTTGCAAAGCGAATCAGCTAAATTCTGTCGCTGGGTATGTAACGAATTGTCAGGGCACACTGCAATGATGCTGAAAGTAGCCGAGGGGATGGGCTCCTGAGGAACGTTTCTGCAAGGCCCTTGCAGGGATTGCACCACAGCAACTGGGCCCGACACAGGATGGGGTTCACGTGCCACGGCGCTCACGGGTACCGCCTGCTCTTACGCAAGCGCAGAGTTATTAAGGTTGGAAAAGACCTCTAAGATGATCAAGCCCAAGCATCAACCCAACGCCCCCACGGCCACTAAACCAGGTGCCAAAGCAAAGGGGAGATGTTGGCACAAAGAGCCTGTGCCAGCCCAGACGGACGTGAAGACGAGGGACGCGACTCAAGCAAGGAGGGAGAAGCCTCGATACGGGGCACGTGAGCAAACAGCACCGACCCTGTGCTGGGGCGAGAGAAAGAACAGGGTAAAACACAAAAAAAGTCCTGGGAAAAATAGAAAAGAAGCAAAACAGGCGGAGAAAAGGTTGTACCAAACAGGTGGAAGGATGAGAGACTTGGACTGGAAGTGGCAGCCAGCAAATGATGATTTAATTCGGAGGGGATTAGGGCCAGTGAAGTAAATAAGTATGAAAAAAGGAACAAAACAAAGCAGCGACTGCTAGATTTGTCGCTGGGTAAAGATTTTATTAGTTGAAGCAGTTGGGTAGGAACTGAGGACCTTTGGCTGATGCCAGGGGAGGGGAGAGCTGGATGGAGAAGAGAAGGTGCTGATGGATTCCCTGAGTGCGAGGTAGCGCTGAGGCCAAGGAAAGGCACCGGGGCAGAGGCTGCATGGGGAAAAACAAAAACAAAAAGGGGAACGGACACTTGTGTTTGCACCAATGTGTTTCTATCCTTGTTTCTGTCACTCCAGAGAAGGGATCTGGGTTCATAATCCGGCCCCACATGCTCTGGACACAAGTTAATTAAGAATTTATGTAAAGAATTTATGTACTTTTTTTTTTGCTGTGGCTTCGTATTTCCACATTACGGCCCCTCGGTTAATTCACAAAAGCAATTTTGTTCGTTCCTGTGATCCACAGTTATAACAAAACAACAGGAAAAATCTGCCAGATTTACTTAAGCTGATACCAAGGACAAAACACAGGATATTCAATCCATATTCCCCTTCCTTTTACAGTCGTGGTTAGAAGGTTACGAAAGCTCTGAAACTTACGGCGACATCAGCGCCGGCTTCGAATGAAGAACCCGGCCAGAATCTTTCATACTTCGAAGAAAACGAAAGAAAAAGGGAAAGAATTCCCCGATTTCGACACGGTTCATTCCTTTTGCCATGGGTCTGGGTCCGCAGTGACTCAACTCCTTGGGAGGACGTGAGATTTGGCTCCTCTTGCTTGGAGACAACAGACAAACCCCGTAATATTCTAGCTGGAGTAAACAGCTGGCATGTGCTACTCGCAGTGCAAATGCTGAAAGTAATTTGTCTCCCTCCAGGGTAATTTTATTCATGTGTGCCAGTTTGCTTTAAACCCCCGAGTTCCGCGCTTTTCGTAGCAGGATATAAATCACGCCGCTAATGACAAATAAAAGGCGACGTATACGAGGCGCTTGCCCTGATGTCAATTGATTGTGGGAAATCTATGAATCAACGTGTGACACAGAGCTAAAATAAAATAAAAAAAAAATAATAAAAAAAGCTTTGCCGGCTAACCAGCCTAAAGAATATAAACACATCTCGTTTCAAAACACATTCTTTTATCTAGAGGGATGTAACGCAGCCTAGCCCCAATCAAAACATTACTGTTTCCTTCTCCAAAACTTTCAGGAAAAACACTCTGTATCCTTTCAGGCACAGGAGGCACAGAACTGGGAGCGTTCTGATAGGAAAAATCTCGCCTTCCTTTCATAATTTCCAAATGAGAAGCCATCTGGGGGGGGAGGGGGGCGAAGCTGGAAACACTAAAAGAAAAATAATTGCCTTAAAAAAAAAACTTTGTTCTTGCTGCATTTAAACGTAAACTTCCTTAGAAAGTAAATGGCAGTCATTGTGTTCTGCTATTCTGAGTTACAGTATGTAATGGTGGCTGTAAAAAAAAAAACCAGTGATCAATGGAACTGAGAGCTGGTAATATTCGTCAACAAAAATAATCTGCAATGGAACTTAACTCAGAACCCCAGCCCTTTCCACCAACAATATCAAGACTGAATTCCCTCGTGTAGGAAATAACACGATTTCCTATCGATCTGAAAAACATTTCTTACCCTTGCCTACAAGCTGTCACAATTTACTCAAGCGGCAGTGACAAAAGTCCCATTTTTTTTTTTGTTGCATTTGAAGGTTTCACCTGGAATCAGTTAAGATTCACCCTTGAGGGGCTACGAACCCAGCACAAACCTCTCCACAAGCCCCTGACCTGTGACTTTCTTCTGTGGTCCTTTCATTACTGAATAAAAATCTGCATCCTGAAAACGCACCCAATACAGCTCATTTCCACATCTGGGCACTTTCTCTTTTTCATGGAAGATGTTAATATAATTCCTTTTAGACATCTTCACCTATCCATACATAATTACTAGCACTAGACCATTAAAAGCCATGAGTCAGGATCACAAGGTTAAACTTGCTAAAAGTTGGGATTCTTCTTGGTCGCTTTCTTTTTTTGAGCTTTGCAGAGTAACAGAGAACTTGCTCCACAGTTTTATGTGTCAGACCCTTGAATCAAAAAGGAATTTTCATGTATTCCCAGCATTGGGAGCTTGGGTTGGCTAAAAAGCAACAAATATCCTATAGTTCATGTTAGAAAAACGGCAGAAAAACACCCACAAACTGTTAAAAAGCAGAAAGCAACTGTCTCCACAGAAAGTGTTAGGAGAATTAACCTAAAAATTCCTGCAAGGGGACTCTCTCCTCATAATTAGATTCTGTAACGTACTCAGGAAATTTTCCATGTTTTTTTCCCCCCCTCCCACAAGCCACAAACTAAAATCTTGCTATAAATTCAGTGATGTGTCGCATTCCTGCCAGCTCTGACTCGACACCGTGAAGGAGAAGGCGTTTCAGATCGTGACGTCCCGTTTTCTTTGTGCATCAGAGGTTTCCACATCCCACCAACACGTTTTGAGGAACCTAATCTGGAACTCCAGGACGATACGTGTCCCCAGACAGTAAATAATTCACGGCTCTAGAGGGGATAGTCAGCTAACTAGGCTTCACACACTGTAAAAATTAAGCTTTATTAGTCCCTCCAAGCACATTAATTATTGGAAAGACTGAGATTAAACCTTACAAATTGGCATTCCTCCAAATCTTATCTCCTCCTCTGTGGGAGTAACCTTTGAATTAGGACAAATAAGGGCAGATCTGTTCCTAAGAAGGGTCCCACGAGCCCTACAACACCGCACGGCTAAACCCAGGTGTAAAAATAAAAAACCCACCCCTTGTCACAAGCGGGCAGGACAGAAGATGCAAATATCTGCACTCACTTCTGTTTCGATCGCTAAATGTAGAATTCTAAGGACCGCAAGCAAACAGCAAAATAAAAAAACCCACCCTTCCAGGGGAGCCTGATAAAAGCAGAGGATGTTTCACTTGAGGAAGGCTTTTGAGAGTGTGATTTTTACATCGAACACATGGAAACAAACTGAAATAAACAGGATTAAAAAAAAAAAGATACAGCTGTGCCTGAGCCTGTTCAAGGCTTGTAGGCTGGGACTTGTCCAGGCGTGTGCAGCACAGGGGCTCAGAAGAACAGCAGTCACCACGGTCGTGACTATCAAACCAAAATCATGTTGTCTTTCATGCTAACATACAAGGAGAAACCGAAAACCTGAGCCATTAAATTAACAGTGGTGGTCCTCTCGTATCGCCTTTGCGCATGTAACTCAGAAGAACCTCCGCGAGCCCAGAATTGCACTGGAGAGAGGGGGCAGAGAAGCAACTGCTAGCAGAACGACGTGAAGGAGCACAGAGCTCGCAGGTGATTACATCAAACCGAGTGACACACGTACCTTGCAGGTTAACTCTGGAGACGGGCGGCTGACTCGTCGCTGGAGATCTCCTAAGAAGGATAAAGAATACTCTATAAATGGGTATTATTTTATCATTTCAAACTGCCAACTCCCACCATTAAACCCCCTTTTTTTCGTACTCATGGAGAAGCCCGAAAAAGATGATTTGGCAGTTAAGGAGCAGCATCAATGCACCCATTAAGAAAAACCTAAGCTGTAGGTCCCCTGGCTGGGTGCAGAAGAAGGCATACCAGGAAAGCTGTGCCATCATGCCGACTTTGTGACTTTCTGCTCAAAATATATCTGGAAATCAGCAGTGAGCCTCCCAGAATCAAGGCATCCTCCTGAAAAGCTTTTCCCTACATGGTCTGGACCCTGAAATAATGTCAAATGCTGCACCAGCCTGGAAGCAAAGCCATAGGTTAAGGTAAGAAATGCCAGGCTTTAAACCCTTCAGTTAACAGTTTGAATTGCACCTGGAAGCAAGAAAGAAGACACTGCATTGGTAGAGCAAGCTCTGCAACAGCTGAAGGACATTTTTCTTGACGAGGAGCAACAACTTAATCAGAAAAGACTGGCTTTCAGAGGGACCAAAAGCTATTTGAAAAATGGGCTCAAGTCAAGCAACCAGGGGCTGGCTGGAAAGAGGGGGCAGTACTTCTCCAAAACGTATTTGTTGTGAGATTCGCCAAATAAAACTCTTAATTTCCCAAGTTGAAACCACCACTTACTTGGGGGGGGCAAAAAAAAAAGAAAGACGTTTAAAAGAGCTGACACCAAACCCAAGACACTTCATTGTAGATCGAAAGCAGCATTTGAGGCTGACCAAAACCGAAACTTTGGGCTTTTGCTTCCCTAAGAAGTTTCTGATATGTTTTAACCCACGCTCTCTCCTAGCCAACCTCCTAACCCCAATTTTTTTTTTTTTTGAGTCAGCCACCTGAACTGAAACATCCATTATTTGCCAGCTCTCCTTTGAAGCTAAAATCAAAGCAGGCGAGCGGCTCAATTCTGCTGCGATTGTAGCTCGGGGGGGTTCTTCAGAAGTCCTCCGGGAAGGGCTTTGCTCATCAGGGGAGACCCACAGTCCCGCTTCAAACCCTCGGCCCTGAGCCCTTCGAAGGATCCGGGGTCCCGCAGCCCCTTCCCAAAAAGCCAGGGCTTTGAAATCCCAGCAGAGCTGAGGAGAAGGGTTTGGAGCCCCCCATGGAGGGGTTCAGTACAGGGCGCGCGCACGTTGGCGACGCCGACTCCTCTCGAGCAAATCTGCCCCGACCTGCCTGTGCCGAGCCTTTGAAAAACCAAATCTTGCCATCTCTCGAAAACAGAAACTCCCCGGTAGGGACAACCGCACGGGGCGGCTGCGGCGCTTGCAGCACGTGGGGAGGACGCGCTCCAGGTATCTCCAAACCCGGCGCGGAGTTGCACAGACATGCCTTCAAGGGGGGGGTGGAGGAGGGATGAACTCGGCTTCGGGAGGGTATTTCCCCGCTGCCGGAGCCTGGAAAGGGAAGGGCATCGCTCCTGGCACCCTCCGGTTACGTCCCAGCCGTGCCCAGCCTGGTTTCTGCAGGTAACAGAGACCCGGAGATCCGGGTTTCGACAGCACCTTCTTGGACACCACCGCGGCTCCTGCGTCCGGATCCTTCTCTGTCGCCAGCGGGTGTCAAGCGGAGCAGGCGCCGGACGCTTGCTGACCGTGTCCCGTGCCGCATCTGCCAAATCCAGGCGCTCCAAAACCATTAATCATACTCTCCTCTTTTCCAATCAGGAAACTGCCTTCCAAACCCTTCCAAAAAATATGACTGCTAGTTTCGTGGGTTTTTTTTTTCCTTCCCCTCCAGCCCTTAACATTCATACTTTCCAGCATTTCTGTCAATATGTGGGACAGCATCCTCTTTTTCTTTCTCAGGCCAGGAGGAGGCAAAAAAAAAAAAAGAGGGGAGAGGAGGGGCTCGGATTCTCATGATCTACAGAGCAGAAGTTTAAGTAAAATACCACATATCATGAGGCATATGATAAAATCATGAGCTGGCGGCACGGCTGTGACCCAGCAGAGCTGCTTGGAGAGCGCGCGGGAAGCTCTGCAGCGCCTGGAAGCACATTCCGCCACGGACTTGGATGTTGGGTGTATAATGGTTTAAACATTTAACAGCTTTTACTTTGGCTGGGCAAACGGCTTTCTACCTCAATCAAATCTGGGAACGTTTTCAAAAGGACACCGAGAGATGTCTGTGTGTCCTACAGGTTACGCCCTCGCTTCCTTCCGGCCCCATCCAATTTCAGATTCCTCATTAGGAACTGCTGAAACGCTTGAGCTGTTCCAAAAAGCCAAGCTTTTTATTTAAAAAAAATAAATAAATCTATTTCGGCCATCTGTTTTTCTATTAATCTCCATCTTGGAATGCGGCGGTTCCTTCCCTTTGAAACCTGCAAAGGGAGGAAAACTCCACGCCTGGGGAAAACGTCGGGATTTACATAAAATACAAGGTTGCGTAGGAAAGCGGAGCCTGCGGTGGGCACCGAGGCGATGCCGGTCACGCGTGCAGCGGTGGAGTGAGCCCGTGGAGAACGTTTTTTGCACCTCATCCTTCGTTTCAGCAGCCAGCGGGACGCACGGAGCGAGCGGCGCCCGCCAGTCCCAGGGTGGGACGGGTGGGTGAGGAGCAACCGACGTCGCCAGGAACGGATGATGCCGGTTTCACGCAAACCAGCCCTCTCTCGGGGCAAAACAGGCCAGAAAATGACGATGAGTGGCTCGTTATAAATAGCCAAGGGGAAACGGTGGTTCCGGACAAAGGCGTAAAAAGGGGTTTGTTTGGTTTCTCCTGTTCAGCAGGTATGAAAAACAACATCCTCCCCTTCAGTTCAGAAGAACGCCTTCCCCGATCCGTGCAATGACTGTAACGAAGCGACGTCACATCCCCAGCCTGCAGGCTGCTTCTCTGGGCAGCCCCCCAGGAGCCTGCATCGCCACAGAAATCCTCACCATCCCCACAGCCCCGTGCTTGGGGTTTCCCTCCTTGGCATCTACCCTTTTTCCATAGAATCAGAATAGTTCCGGTCAGAAAACTCTTTGAAGATCATCAAGTCCCACTATGGACCCAGCCCTACCAAGGCAGCTGCTAACTCGTGTCTCTCAGCACAACTGTCTCCTTGTCTTTTAAATCCCTCCAGGGATGTGACTCAATCCCCTCCCTGGGCAGCCTGTTCCAATGCCTGACAACCCTCTCAGTGAAGAAATTTTATCCAATGTCCAATCTAAACCTCCTGATGTCCAATCTAAACCTCCCCTGGAGCAACTTGAGGCCAGTTCCTCTTGTCCTATCAGTACGAGAAGAGACCATCCCTTACGTCACTACACCCTCCTTTCATGTAGTTGTAGAGAGCGAGAAGGTCTCCCCTCAACCTTCTCTTCTCCAGCTGGACAACCCCAGGTCCCTCAGCTGCTCCTCACCACTCTTGTTCTCCAGACCCTTGGCATCTACCCTTTTTGGCTACGACCACCTCTCTTGTGGAAACGCAGGGCAGAACCACAGCTTGAGCAGACGCTGACGATGTTCCAAGTTGGGCACTTAACGAGTGCCCGGGAGAGCCAAGGTGAGGACCAAAAAATTCCAGGCTTACTTGTTGGAGGTGCCGTGCAGGTTGGTAAGGAGCGTGAAGTTGTTCCTCACGCTTCGAAGGCTGGCCAGCACCTATGAGGGAGGCAAAACAGGAGACTGTTATCCCCTGTCTATGGGTTTTCATTGTTTTCTTGTTTGTATTTTTTTTAATTTGAGAAGCCAACAAGCTGTTGACTCACCTGGGCGAAAGGTGTGACGATCAGGTCGTCGCCATGCCTAAGGTGAAACAGAGGGAAATGCGTAAAATCACCTCAAACATTTTACAGAGGGAGGTTTCCCCCGGCAAAAAAAAAACCACACCCACCCCACCCCTCAACATTTAACACCACATCAAATCTTGTTCCTAATGGAAAGGTCTCAATGGGTTATATCCAAAACAACACGGCGGGAGCGACTGGCAGGTTGGTAACACCGGGCAATTAAAGCCAGGAAATTCAAAAGTGGAGGCAGCACGCTTGCACCGCGGTGGAAAAAAAACCATAAAGGTCCAGGGAAAGGTCAGCTTTGAATTTCCTGGCTTTTGTTGATCTCTGTCACAGCCTTTAATGTTATTCAGACGCTTGGTTTTATCCGGCCTTTTCCATCGTGGAAGATCTGAGGAAGTTCAGAGAAAAATACATCGTCACCATCAATAAGTGGCTTTTGTTGGTTTTTTTTGGGTGATACTATACACAGCCTTTGTGCGTATATGAAAAATCCAGTATGATTTGCCTAACACCCTCCAACATCACTGCTGGACCCCTTCAAAGGGGTTTTCCCTCTGGCTGGGGTATTAAAATCACAAAACATGGTATTTGAGTAATTTGGAGCGGTTACTTTGTAAGTATTGGGAGGGATGTTCCCTTTCAGAATAATTCTCCTCCAGATTTCTGCTTCATGATAAAACTTGTAGGGTTTTCCTAACCCTTTTTTTTTTTTTTTTAATGGGGACTTTTTTATAGCTCTACAGTCACTTGAAAACTTCCAATCGCGCCTTTTGAAATAAAGGGCTGCAAATCCAGGACGCTCATTTAAGCTCCTCGTTGCATTGATCCTCTCCAGCTCAACCACCCGCCTTGGCTTTTGGCCGTGTTTTCCGCGTGGTTCTAGCGAATAACCCGTGACAGAAAACAGGATGGAGAAGAGCGAAACTCTAAGTATTTAATATTTAAAGTGCAGTCATATTTCTATCGGCCAGGCTAACAGAGCGTTACCTACTTGAGAAAAAGCAGCGACGTCTGCCCCGAGCACAGCTCTGGCTTTCTCCTTGACTACCTGCAAGCGCTTTATGCCCCAAACGCAAATTCCCACGCAAAGAACTAAGCACCAGGGGAAAAAAAAGGAATATTTTGAGGATGGGATGGCGAGAGGTAAGTCCGTAAAAGGTGTGAGCAGCACCCAGCCGAGCTCTGAGGATCGCGGGAGGCCACGTAAAGCTCTTTATTACCGTAAAATATGACGTGAGGGGAATTGATGCTTACTGTTCGCTGGGGAGAGAAGAGTTCCTGGACATAGTCTTTGGTGACAAGTCATAGTCGCTGTCGGATCTGTAGAGGAAGGACTCCCGGCGCTGGCTGTGGCCCGGGAACGTTGTGTGCAAGACGAGTCCTGAGGAGGAGCTGGCCTGTGGGTCCAGCGGGCTGCGACCTGGTGACGGGCCATTCTCCACATCGAAGCTGCGAATAAAACACACGCTGAGGGTCACGCCCAGCCGCCAGCAGAGGCTTCTCACTGTCACGTCTGCGTTGCCTGCGCTGTGTCAGCGCAGGAGGCGCAGGGCTATGTTTCCTGGAGGCTCTGGCTGGCATGTTTCTGTCGTGTGCAAGCAGGACTCCGAATGCAAATAAAACTTTACCCCCAAGGCTTCTTTCCTGACTCCATGGGCTCAGTCGTCCCTCAGCCTGAATTTCTCCAAGCTCAGCACGAAGGCGTGGCAGCTGAACGCCGTCACTGAGCCCCACGGCCGCAGCATCTGCACGAGTCAGGGGGTTCGAGCTGCCAAACCTCACCTCGAGCTTTTGTAGAATCATCAAGGTTGGAAAAGACCTCTAAGATCATCTAGTCCAACCATCGACCTGACAGCACCATGACCACTAAACTATATATTGAAGCGCCACGTCTGCACGGTTTTTGAACACCCTCCAGGGACAGTGACTCCCCCGGTCAGGCTGGATGCCCGAGTGTCTCTTTGGCCGTAGCTCACGTCTTCTTAACCACTCAAAATATTAGTTCAGTGACTTTGAAGCAGCCGGGCTGCAAAACGGAGCGGACTGTTGAAAAATTTTTAAAAAAGCCCCAAACCTTCTGTCACCGTTTCTGTCACACACCCCACACCCACTTTCTTACAGTTGCATAACTTGGCTGCTGCAACTCGTGGCTGAAGTCACCCTGGACACTTCAGCAAGTGACACCCCTCGTAAACCCTGAAAACAAGCAGGTTGGCCTCCTTTGCCTGGGCATTCGGGTCTGATATAAATACCACATGTGTGACCGTGCTCCGGCTAAGTCAAGCAAAGCGTGGCTGAATTCTGAGTGAATTTTCTTGCCATTGGAAGTTTGAGGCTTCACCTCACTTGCGGTGGGAGACGAGATCTCGCTCCTACCAGGGCACGAGCCTTTTCCCAGTGATCTCAGAGACGTGAAGGTGCCATCGCTGGATCTGCCCTGCATTACTTAGACCTCAGATTTATTCAGGCTCAGGATAAAGGCAGCGTCTCCGCTGTTTGGACAGTGCCTCGACTCTTCATACACCAACTTCCCTTGTATGAACAACCCCCCAAGAATTTTGGAATAATTTATCAAATAAAACATTGCGCGCAAGGGACTGCACACTTTGCTTGAGCAGCTATAACATATTTATTTGCTGTTGTGTGGGTGCGTGGGAGGCAGTGGGTGCTCAGACAGTGATTTTTGATGTCTCCAGACACTACTGACCGTGGTGGAGTCAGAAAAGACCAGATCTCTTCACAATTTCTTCGTGGCTGCAGGTAGAGGGTAACTATTTTGGTCTTGTGCTACATGGTCCCACGTTTCCTTGAGAATTAACAAATGCATGGGAATGTGCCTTCAATAAATGCAACTAAAAAGAAGCATAAGCGCCAGCGTAAAGATTTTTAGCTTATCTGGAAATCCGAAAGCAGGGCACCAGTATAACACTCACTGATTCCTACATCTGCTATGACTGCAGCATTTACTTATCCAACTGCCTAAGTACATCTTGAAACTGGTAACTGCTAAATTAATACTATTTTCTTTTACTCTGTTATCTGCTCTTTTACCAGTGACAGCTTGAGTACACTTTATTTGTAGCTACAAAGAAAAAACTCAGCTCTGTAACTACGGCATCCACAAACAACACCCAGCCGATAATTAATCTACACCTATTCAGAAAATCAGCTCGGATTACTCAAAACATTTCATTGCAAAACCTTCAGTCGAGAACACTTAGCTGACTGACACAAAGAGAAATGCAGCAAGGAACTAAATCTGAGCATTTGGCTGAGTGGAGCTGCTTCTGGCTGTTCGACCCTGTACCTGCTGCTTGCTGGTAGATGTCAGCAACTTTGGGAGTAAAAGTGAATACGTGAGGTTTAAAAAGTGTCAGTCAGCTAAATGTTCTCGACTGAAGGTGTAAGAAGCAGTTGTCTTTGCGGAAGATCTCATCAGCCTCCCCCTCTTGTCTTCTAGATAAGCTCTAAAGGTCCCTTCCAACCCAATGCATTCTAGGATTGATTCTACGATTCCACGTGTGCAGCCATTTAAGTTATTAGAAAATTCCCCCTTCCTCAAAAAAACAACCCAAAAAGTGAAGGCTTTTCCAGGAGTTTGTAGTTCTCTCCACCCAGAGTGTCTTGCTCTGTGCATGCAAACAGGCGCTCCTGGTGCTACGGCTGGGTGGGCGAGATCCTCACTGGGATGGCCAAAAGCCAGCTCTAAGTCTCTCTGCTGCTGTGGCTTTTTAATAGTCACAAGAAGTGAAATATGTGAAACTCTTTCCCCCAGATGACCCGACACTAGGAGAATGTGGCCTGAGATGCACAGAGTAGGAGCTTAACCTTGTGTTTGTCAAATCTCTGCTGCACATGAAGTTCACCAGTTGCTCTTGATTTGCACAACAGCCCGTCTGGAACTGCAGCCTGATGCAAGAAACAAATGTTTTCTGAAATTGGTAAGAATTGTAACTAGGTTGCCCTCTCAGAGCTGCATTTTCCAGTAAATTTGGCATTAGAAGTTAACCGCTGAGCTCTTCTGGAAAAACTCAAGCATCAGTGTGGCATCATGTTCAGAACACCCTCTCCCTAGTTTGCAGTACCCTGTGAAGTGGAAAATAAAGCTGCGTTCGTTTAGTTAAAAATAAGGATAGCAAAGTGCTAAGCACCCCTACAAAAGCCTAGAGGAGAAAAAAAAAAAAGCAGCTAAAATTTGTTTTGCAGTTTATCTTCCAGCAACAGCACTTGCAGTCAAGACAGCCCATGTGTGAAAGAACCTTGGCAGAGGAGCAGCAAGCTCCACAGGTCAAAGAGCAGCAAACACTTGATCCACAGTGGCTCCTCACCCTTGTGCCCCCACCGAGGGACGGCGGATGAAATATCTTTGGCCCAAAGGAGTCACCCACCGGGATGTGCTGCTTCGAAGGAGCTGAGGCCACTCGCACAGAGCCAAAATCTGGCTCTGCAGGAGGAAGGGTGACAGCGTCTGCACGGGGCGGGCGTTAGTCAACCGGTGACACGACTCAGTGGTGCCAGAAAATCATTGCAGATCGAAGACTTGACAGACAAAACCAAGTCTCCTGAGGTCCAGCTGTTTTTCACGGCAGATTCATACACGTGCAGCTCACAGGCGTGGGTGAGAGGCGAGCATCGTCTCATGGCTACCGGCCACCAGCAGAAAGATGAAAAAGGCAGACACAAAGCCACGAATCCCAGTGCCAGCCAAAGGGAACAGCAAACCCACCAAGCAAAATCCAACCCTGCGAGCACAGAGCCAGCGTGGTGAAGGGTGCAATGGCGGTGACAGCCCAGGAAGGTGATGTGTCCCCAGCTTTCTCTCTGGAACCAGGTTAAACTCAATACCCTGTCTCTCCTCTTGCTCGGTTGGATGAGAAAAAATGTGGTTTTCCATTGGAAAGGAGGAGGAGGTGGCAGAGAGGAGGTGGCAAGACTGGTGGCGGGGTGGCTGGAGGTCAGGGGAAAGCGCTGGGGCAGCCGCAGCTCCATCTCCTTTGTCCCCCCGCATTTTTTTAATAAACCTGGTACTTGGTAAAGTGAAGAGCAAAGGAGGAGACAGCAGGTGGCAGGAGTTAGCTGTAGCTCGCTCGGACGAGCTGCTAAGGGGACACTTGCTTTGGACGTGCGGAAAGATGTGACTGTAGCACAGCGACGAGAAGGGGAAATAAATGACAAGCCAGGGGAAATCACGCTCCACCGTAAAACACAACGAGGTTTCATGAGTCATTCTGCAAAACAAAGGATATTAATAAAAGCAGCCCCCAACTGTCCAAATTCTGCAGTTTTGCAGTAATGACTGCAAATTCTCTACCTTAAAAACCACCGCAGTGCTTTCTCTCAGCTGAGGCTCAGTGGGAAGAGGGATCCCTGCTGCGGGACTCCCCATCACATTAAGGTTGGAAGAAACGTCTAAGATCACCTAGTCCGACCGTCAACCCAACGCTACCATGACCACTAAGCCACGTCCCCAAGTGCCACATCTATACGTTTATCACCCTCCAGCCGTCTCGGCCCCCCTCAGCAACAGGGTCAGCCCCCTGCAGCATGCACGAGGACCCACCAAACCAGTCCTAAACCCATTCCAAACCAGTTCTAAGCCCATCCTAAACCAGTTCTAAACCCATCCTAAACCAGCCCTGCTCCCTCCCACAGCACCACGCTCACATGAACACATGGCACTACCAAGATGGCCCAACAGAAGATGCTGCCTCCAACTTACCCAGCAACTCAGGCTTTTGAGATCCTCGATCTACTTCTGCAAGGGGGTCTTGGCCCAAAACTTTCTGGTGGAGGAGCAATAAGGAAGAGGCAGAATCAGGAACACACTGTCCCTGGATTAGCATTGCCCACCAGCAGTCTTGGAAGGTGGTAAGATTTGGCATAAAAAATGAAAGAAAAGAGGATTGCGCCACGATTTTGATGTAATTCCGAGTCATTCGAACAGTCGTTGCAAGTCAAATGGTTGCCATGAGAGCTACGCAGCCCCGCAGTTTGCTTCTAGATCTGTAATATCAACCGCAGACACTTTTAAGTCTATCAAACCAGGCAGGCTTGTGTATTTTTTGTTTATGTTAGGAATTTACACTTTTCCTGGGGATGACAGCGCTGACTCGACGAGAGGACTTTGCCATCTGCTTCGCCTTCCCAGCCTCGCTCCTGAGGGCACCGCTCCTCATCTTCCAGCTACAGCACCACCGCTACTACGGCATCCAACACGGTGCCAAAATACCCAATTTCAGGAAGTCTGGGGCAGACTCTGCTAATTATAAAGCTCCTCTCGCAATCATTAGAGCCCCGTTTCTCACCGAGGCGTTCAGCTGGATTTTTAACACCGCTAGCAATGAAAAATGATGTTTCCTACACCTTCGGATCTAGACAGGCGTGACTGCTTCTGGGCTGCTATCTAATTTTGTGCACCTGCTTCCCATTATCAGAACAGCTTGCTGGTTTTTTTTTTTTCCTTTTTTTTTCCTAAGCAATCTTTCACACCGAAAGGTCTGTGCTTGAAACCATCAGCACTTAATGAAACAGGAGCAGCCGGCGTGGATGCCTGACCACGAGGCTCCGTGAGCCCGACCCCGCTCAGCACCACATGTATTAATGCCTTTTTTGTCCTTCCTCCCAACCTTCTCCCACCAAGGGGAAGCTCTCGTTGCTCTCCTGCCCCTCATATGGCTCTTAACTCTTTTCCATCACCAAAGTCCTCGCGGTCCCTCCCCAGTGCCATGTATCGCAGCTGCCTGGCACAGAAAACCCCGCAGCACTTCAGTGTTTGCAATGTAAACTGCCATCTCCTGCTCAACATGTTATTAAGCCTCGGTGTGTACCGCAAAGCAAAAAAAATATGTTTGTTTGACTTTGTTATCTCCCAATATAGAAGCTCTCTTGCTACAATGGAGGCAGAGCGACCATTGCAGAGGATGGAGGGGGCCAGGACTGAGCTTGCCTTGTGCTTCCAAACTGCTCCCAATCGCCCTTTGCAGCCTCGTGCGACCAGAGAGATGGTTGGAAAAGTACAGGAGGAAGGTAAAAATGAGGTCTGGATTTTCTTTTAGCATGGAGGGTTCCAAAAAACCTAATCCTTCTCATGTTTACTACAGATAAGTAGCTTGATGTTATCCTGTAACAAGCTAACATCATGTGGCTGTTTAAGTCCCCCAAAGAAGAAATGGTGAATTCTATAATTCAGTTGTTATTTTTCCAAATGTACATACTGGGCCATTTCATCGTCTTCCTACGGTTCCCTGCCATTACTCTCTGGAAAATGCAAGGCGTAGTCCAACACCATAGACACCCTTCCAATTTTTACTTCCAGAGACTGGAAAGGCCGACAGGCGTGAGCCCCATCACTCGTAGCATGGGCAGCAATGCCACATCCTTAAGGGCTTTTTGCTTTTTCCTTCTGAAATTATTCCAGCTAGTAACTGACGGAGTAGCTGCTTTTCCTCCTGCCGCTGCTGCCCAAGCTGAGGTATTAAGGAGGTTTGACCCTCCCTGTGCAGCACTGGCAGCTTGGAGAAGAGAAGGTTGAGAGGAGACATTGTTGCTCTCTGCAACTCCCTGACAGGAGGGGGTAGCGAGGTGGGTGTTGGTCTCTTCTCTCAAGTTACTAATAACAGGACAAGAGGAAATGGCCTCAAGTTGCACCAAAGGAGGTTTAGACTGGATATTAGGAAAAATTTCTCTATTGAAAGAGCGGTGAGGCACTGGCACAGGCTGCCCAGGGCAGGGAGGGAGTCACCATCCCTGGAGGTGTTCAAAAAACGTGCAGACGTGGCACTTGAGAACGTGGTTTAGTGACCATGGGGGTGTTGGGTTGATGGTTGGACTTGATCATCTTAGAGGTCTCGTCCAGCCTTAATGATTCTGTGATTCTGTGACACAGTTCTTCTCACCAAGCGGGTGTTTCTCCCTCCCAGCACCCTCCACCCGCTCGCAGTGCATCAGGACCCAATCTCCTCTGGCACAGGGGCTGTGCTTTCGCTGAAGGACCCGGTGAGGTCTCACCAAAGGGACAATTGTCACCTTTTGTCACTGGCCATACAGACAGCACAGGGACAGCTCAGTGCTCCCCAGCAGACACTCGCTGGCACCACCTGCTCTGCGAAACGGTGCTGCTCTGCGGCACAGATGTCAACGTTTAATTTATGGGACAGTATTTATCCCAGCCTGCCCCGGCTGTTCTGCTCTGTTCTGTGTCCGTTCGGCTTTTAGAGCTGCCTCTAACCACCGAAACATTTTACAGATGCTCTTCCCAATCCGCAAGACGTGGATGTTGCCTCCCATGGAGGAGGCTGCCCGCTGTGGTCTGGGTGATGGGGACCCCAGTGCCTTTGGTGGGGCTCCAAGTCACCTCACAGCATTTCTGCCTATGGATAAGCCCCGCTCCCACCCCAGAACCAGTTTGGGGTGTGAGTAATTCCACCCAGCAACTGGGTACACGGTGTCCAGCCTCTCCTTTTCCCCTCCAAGGTATTACTGGTTACAAGAGCCGAATTACAGTCATTCACTGCATCTTTTATCAGTGCATCTTAAAGTGTCTCAAACACCTCTAAAGCGCAACCCACGCTCTTCCCAAAGCACACGGCGCGCTAACGGCCAACGCGAGCCAGCAGCGCGAGTCTCAAGGGTCCCGTCCAGCAAACGACCTCTGCTTCCAGCACGTAAGAGAGTGTTCCCGTATCTGTATGGAACCGGAGCATCAGGAGGCTGCCGGCCAGACTCGTGGTTTATTTCATCCTGACCTTACAAAGAAGATTGCCTGGCGCCGCTCCAAGAGGCACTTTTGCCTCCCCGAACGAGCTCGTAGAGAGCCGCTCCGCTCCGCCGCGCCTCCGCCCGGCTGCGACAAAGGCATCGGCGACAAATCCAATTGGCGTGCTGCTGTCAAACAGATTCGAGGCAGGAATGAAGCGCTGAGATTTTTTTAACAAGTTGCAGAGATGACAGATTTTTCCATTTTACCTGGCTAATTCGAATGGGGAGGAGAGCCAGCCTTTGAGTCGTTAAGGTTTGCGGATTTCCTGTGCCATCCAGCGGTACAGATCCTGTGCCAACCAGAGGGACCCGGGTAGGCTGGAGAAATGGGCCAGGGCAAACTGCAGGAGGGTCAGCGAGTCACAGGGCAAGGTCCTGCCCCTGGGGGGGCCATCCCCAGGCACAAACACAACCTGGGCACAGGGTGGGCTGAGAGGAGCCCTGAAGAGAAGGACTCGGGGGTGTTGCTGGAGGAGAAGCTCAGCCTGAGCCAGCAGGGCGCTCGTGCAGCCCAGAGGCCAACCCTGCCCTGGGCTGTATCCAGAGGAGGGTGGCCAGCAGGGCATGAGAGGGGATCCTCCCCCTTTGCTGGGCTCTGGTGAGACCCCACCTCCAACACTGCGCCCAGTGCTGGTGTCCCCACCCTAAGGGGGACATGGAGCTGTTGGGATGAGTCCCGAGGAGGCCACAAAGCTGACCCAGGGGCTGGAGCAGCTCTGCTGCGAGGACAGGCTGAGGGAGCTGGGGTTGTTCAGCTGGAGAAGAGAAGGCTCCGGGGGGACCTTATCCCTGCCTGCAGTGCCTGAAGGGACCTACAGGGAGGCTGGGAGGGACTTTTGACAAGAGTGTCCAGCGACAGGACAAGGGGAAATGGATTTAAATTGAAGGAGAATGGGTTTAGATTGGATCTTAGGAAGAAATTCTCCAGTCTGAGGGTGGCCAGACTCTGGATTAGACTGCCCAGAGAGGCTGTGGCTGCCCCCTCCCTGGAGATGTTCAAGGCCAGGTTGGATGAGGCCTGGAGCAACCTGGGCTGGTTAAGGGCATCCCTGTCCATGGCAGGGGTTGGGTTAGATCATCTCTGAGACCCCTTCCAACCTAAGACATTCTGTGATTCTGTGATTCCATGATTCTATAAACTACCCTCAGCCCATCTACAACACCCAAAAGTCCAACAGCGGATGTGTGGGAAGCTGCCACACTGAGAAAGGCACGGGGCCTTTTCATTTGATACATAAAATAATGATTTGACCTGTTTTTTTGGATTTATCTCCATAATTGGGATCCCTGTTCCCTGCCAGCAAAAGACAACAAAATGGCCTAAAATGGTATTCAGCTTATTTAATCCTTTGGAGACTCAGTCCACCTCCCAAAAAATTAATCTGATTGGGTACATTTCAGCAAAATTTTTCTTGCTTCACGTCTTCCAGATGCCTGTACTCTTCACCTTTTCTATCAATAGGAAAAGACACCATACACAGCAAATGGCAAAGCACACCGATGTGATTTCAAGGGCAATCTCTTTTAGAGCTCTTATTGATCATTTCAGGCCCAGCGGAAGCTTAATGCAAAAGTAGCCTCATCCAAATCGTGAGCATCTGCCAACCCGTACGGTTTGACGACAAAATATTGAAGATGGAAAACACCGGCCCTTTGGCAGAAAGTTGTGCACGCGTTTTGCTCTGTCTGAGTGGTTTGGCACATGCACTGGAAGTCAGAACCAGCCTCCTCTTCCAGGGTACCGCAACAACGAACACCACCAATACCCTGTGGTTCAACCCAACTTCAGCTGAATGTCTGTCATAACCACTTCACTGGCAATCACGGTGTTTCTGTCATCACTGCAGAGAAGCGGCTCCCTGGTGCAATTTTTAAATCACGGCTCCTTAGTCACTTTGGTCTATTACCGCCGTAGCCATCGCCACGCTTCTCAACGTTCATTTATTTTGTCTCCGTGAACATATCAGGTCAGGCCAGAGGGATGCAGCTCATTCGTCCTGTTGAAATACCCGCTGAGGGGTGATGCCCTGCTTCCCTACGGCTACCAGCAGAGGAGATGAGAACTTCAAGCTAAAGGACAACGCTAGCACTAGGATGAGCGGGTCTAAAAACGGATGGGAATTAATTAAGGCTGGGAATTGGAGGAAAATTTTTCACCCTGCGAGCAGACAGATCACTGAACAGCTTTCCCGTAGGAGTGATGGGGGTAAACACCAACTTGATGTTAGCACTGGTGGGATTAATAGCAGAACCGACTACAACATCGCAGGATGGAGCCTCGTGCCACGGGAGGCTCGTCCCACCGCTGCTGCTCAGGCTTTGCTCCCAACAGACACGGGAGGAAATCCCTGACCCAGCTCACCTCCTGCTTCCCCATCAGTGTCAACGAGCTGTCTCCCACCCGTCCTCTCTCTAGGAGCACGCCTGCTCGGGGGATGTCACAGACACATGCAGGGATGAGCAGACAGGTTTGGGGTCTCTTTGCTGCCTTCCCACCCCCTCAGTGCTGCATGGGGAAGGCAGAAAGCTGGCTGACAAACTCCTTCCCTCTGGTGCTAAGACGAAATCACAGAATCACAGCATTGTTTGGGTTGGAAAAGACCTTTTAGGATCATAGAATCACAGAATCGTTCAGGTTGGAAAAGATCCTCGGGATCACTGAGTTCAACCACTGACCCTACCCTGCAAAGCTCACCCCTAAGCCATCTCCCACAACGCCACATCTCAACGGCCTTTAAACCCCTCCAGGGATGGGGACTCCACCACCTCCCTGGGCAGCCTGTGCCAATCTCTGAACTGCTCCTGCTGTGACAAAATTTCTCCTACTGCCCAGTGTAACCCTGCCCTGTTGCAGTTTGAAGCCGTTCCCTCTTGTTCCATCACTCATTATCCGTGAGAAGAGACCAGCACCAACCTCTCCACAACATCCTGTCAGGCAATTGCAGAGAGTGATGAGGTCTCCCCTCAGCCTCCTCTTCTACAAACTCAACAAGATCTTCGAGTCCAGGTGCTGACCGAAGCCTGGCCAGCAAAGCAAGCACAAGCAAGACACAAGCAAGGGGCTGGCATCAAAAGCACATCGCACCATCCCAAACTAGACGATTCCAGCATCACCTCTGCCACTGATACCGTTACCACAGCTTGAGATAACCCCCACACCTCAGCACATGCAGTGTGTGCCGTGTCCTGGCATGCACAATACAGAATTTCCATACATTTGCATTTTTACCAAGGACAGCGAGCTGCAAGGGACGCCCGAGCACAGCCTTGGTATCGCCCCGCAGTGCCAGGCTCTGCCTGCCCACGCTCCTGCCCCTCCTCCTCAGGCTGTTTGGAAACCAAAGGGAGGGAAAAGAGGGAGAATTTAAAACACAGGGTTTTATTTCCTGCTATCAAATCACACACTCTGAAATGAGCTTGTGTAATTCTGGACAGCAAACTACACAAAGCAGGAGGAGAACCTTCTGCGACGTGGGCAGACGACAGGAATGGCAGGCAGCAAGAGCGAAACCTTCTCTACAGGAGTGACTACGGGCCCCAAAAGCCAGGCAGTGCAGAAGTTTTGCAGCCTCTTTCATGTTGTTTGTGCCAAATGGTAAAAACAAGGCCCCAGATTTTCCAGGTGTGGCAGAGCTCAGGATCTCAGTCCTCGCGGGCCAGCTACCGATCTCACAGCGCTCCAGGAAGGAGACAAACATTATTACCCATTACATACGAAAGCCATTATCTGCTGACTTTTTTTTTTCCCTTTAACCTTCCTAGCATCCTCACAGCTCGCTTCTCCATCCAAAACGAGACTTTCAAACCGTGGCGGGTGTCCATGCAGGTTTTGCTGCAGGAACCCCGGCTCAGCATCGTCTTGTTCCAACTCCCAGGTCGCCACTTCCTCTCCCCGCAGTTTCACAACCGTCTCGTGACTCTGCTACGGCGTGTTTGTGCCTGCAAGGCTGCGGCTGCTCATTGCCAAATTACCTCCTTGCTCAAGCCCTACCTCAGATCCTCATCACCATCATCATCGGCTTGCCGCGAAGCCCTTCGGAGAAGCTCCCGCCAGCCTCCCACACAGCCGCCTCGTGTGCCGCAGCGCAACCGGCTCCTTCGCGCCGTGTTTCTAAAAGCCTCTTGGGAGGGAATTATTCCTCTGATGTGAAAGCAGATAGCGCACTCCTGGCACCCAAAAATATCGTTTAATAACACTGTCATTTTCTCCAGACCTGCACATCTTCTCAAGACCTGCTCCAGGGCTCATTTTGATCTTTCTTAATTAGTGATCTCTTAGAAGCTCCGCTTCATGTTGAAAAATTACTTGCCGGAATCACTATTTTGGAGTCAACCTCCTACAAATCATAAAGGTGAGTTGTTCAAAAGAAATGAGAGACGTGGGAGCACAGAGCAAACTACATTACAGCCCCAAACGATGAATATATTAAACGCAGCTATAAATCACCACGTCCAGTGCAAGCAAACAATGCAACAATACAACCACAACCACTCGGAGATCAGGAAGAAATATTAGCAGGGTAGTTGCTACAATTGATTACCATTTAATAAGGCAGAAGGTGAAGTTTTCAGGGTGAATAAGCATAAATGTGTAGGCATGGCACAAAGTCATTATATCTGACTGTGGTTTAAGACTCACGTCAGCATAGTAAAAAGCTTCGTTCTTGAGTTAATAGAATTTAGGCATCCTGAGCATTTTATTGTATTGATAAAGGTTTGTATTGAGCTAACAAAGAATGAGCGGGCAGAGGTAATCAACGGCCAAAACGAGCTAATTTATAAAAGTATCGGCAAACCATGTGAAAACCCGCAGCATTGCAAAACCTGAAGCTAGCACAGAAAGCTGTGTTATTCTGAGGGGGAGAAAGAAACGCTCGGTTTCACTGATAAAACACGTGACAGAAAACACTTGTAATTAGTGAGGAGCTGCTGAAAGCCACGCGTGGGGGCAGGCAGGGGGTCTCGCACCGGGTCCAGCACCGCACACCCAGCCTGGGCCCCGGCGATGGGCGAACCGCCCAGTGCACATCGACACCCCCTGCGAGGGCTGAGCCCAGAGGTACGTGCTTGACAGCAGTTTTCAAATCAATAATTCAACAATTTTATATATATATATATATACACATATATGTATATGATTCTTGCTGTGGCTCAGCACCAAATGGGGGCGTTTAACCCTTTATCTGTTTGCAGACAAGCTGCGCGCGCGAGATCGCTGCTAGCCGTATCATTTAAATTGGAAAGAGGGATTAAAATTAGCCTGTTAAAACTCAGCTTAAATCCCAGCAGGCGACTGGAAGGAGACTTAACTGCAGCCCACACCCTCCCACCCCGGCTCAGGCATCTGCCTCCTTCAGCCCATGCTGAGAGGCAGTTTCTGAAACTTTTCCCTTTGCTCCCTGTGCTTTTGCTGAACTCTGATGAAATTTATCTCCTTCCTTCCTTCAAGCCCTGAGCTTTCAGGTTGGGCAACCTTTTTGCCAATGTGCCAATGTCCTTGGAACTGGCCGGTGGCCAAGAAGCCCATCAGTCCCCAGGGCGAGCGGGACCACGCGCTCTGTGCCCGCCAGCTGCCAGCAGCGTCTGGAAAAGATCAAGATTACAAACCCAGGGTGGGAGACAAACAACGGGTATTCCCTTTATCCTGCTCAGCCAGAATAAAATGTGACACGCGATATTAATAACCCGGCGTCACCCAGCGAAACATCTGACCGAGGGGAACATAAAATGCCAGGCAGATAGCAAGGGCCGGATGGCAAGTCATGTGAAGAGCAAACGAGATAGCTGCATGGCGAGAGGTGCAACCGGCGAACAAAACCCTAATGTCAAGCCCTTTTGTTCTCAGCCCTAAATGGTTGGTGATTTTTGCTTCCTGCCAAGGTACCGCTTTACTTGGGCAAGCGTTCAGCGTGCTCAGTAACAGAGCAGAGAGGCAAATGGCATGTGCCGGGCTGAGAAGCCATGCAGAAGTCACCTTGCTCAAGTGCAGAAGTGTATTCCTGGTAGGAACACTTCTTATTCATCACGGCTTTTCCCTTTACTATCGTAAGAAATGTGACTTAATTTAACAACGCAACCTTTCTTGGGTGTGCTGCCACACACAGAAACCAAATTCTATCTAAATTTATACCCGCGGGCTTCCCTAGTCTTAGTAAGCAAAGCCAGGATTAACTACCATCACTTCTCATTTCCTTGGGCGAGGTGGAAGCAAAAAAGCCACCAACAGCTGAAACAGCTTGGGAACACAACCACTGACACAGGGGTGGATCTCACCCCTCCCAGGACTCTCGGGCACACTGGCCCGGTGGCTTGGTGGCCACTGGGAGCAGGTGATGCTGCCTTAACTACCCCCTGCAAGGAAAACTCTTGCGAGTGCTGACGAAGCAAAGCTCTTTGTGGAGCTGAAACCTTCTGGGTGCCTTCAAGACATGGAAAGTTGGCCAAACTCCTAAATGACAGTGGCAACCTGTGGAAGGACATGGTTTCTCCAGCAAATCCGTGGTGTAGAAAACGTGAGCGGGCATAACGGAGCTCCTTATTGACTTGAATTTAATAGATTAGTTAATCAAGCCCACTGCTTCATCACAGAAGTGACATCCTAGCAATGCTCCTTCCTAGGCTCTGGTAGCAGATCGAGAAGCATCTGAATGGTGTCTTTAGTACTTGAATCTCTTTCCAGCATAAAGGCAGTTCAATAGCAGCATTCAAGCCTGGAGTAGCTGGACTCCATCTTCACAAGAGTATGAAATTCTTGCTGCGGTGTAAGAAAGAAAAATCACTTAGCACAAATAAGGTCTTTTTTAAAAACCATTGATTAAATAGATATTCACAAGACAGAGCACAATGGCTTGGGTGGAGCCACTGCAACCTATTACATAAATTCCCATTCATGCCCACAAGAGCTTTTCCTTTTTTTAATAACAGAAGAGAAAATGCAGCCATGTAGAAGATATTAAATTGCATAAAAATGCGTGACTGGTAACTTCATGACTCAAAAGAAGCAAAGAGACAAAGAGTTTGGGCTGGAAACCTTGGTTCCTCATCAGCCTTGGAGCTCATCGGTGCTTGCTTCGACTCTGGAGCTGCAGGATTTTCTGAAGAAAAGCATGTAATTGTAGAGTTTATCAACAGATGCACACGGAAAGCAAAGTGTTGGGGGGCAGGGGGAGCTGGTCGATATTTAGAAACTCGGTCCCTTATTCTATAGGTGTTCCTCTTCTGCGTGTGCACCGCCGCAGCCCCGGCACTTTCCAGCCACGCATGAAGCAACGTACGTTAGCAGCACATTACCCTGTCGTACTAACACGCCAGACCTGACCGAAGGTGATCCTCCCAGAGCTTTGGCAGTTTTCCGTGTTTCCTCCTGAATCCCTTTCTTAACACATTTAACCTGAAAGAAATATATAATATTGCATCACTCATCAGCTGACCTCATTAGCTGCGCTTGCTCTGCTGGAGCTAAAAGTGGTCTGGGAAAGCAGCAGTAAGTGTAAGAGTTTTACACAATAGTTTTTCAGAACACCGTATAATTTTTATTGCAGTAAAGCAAAAGGGGGTCAGCTTGTTCTTCCAGACTCCACTCCAAACAATTTACTATCTTTACAGAGAAAAAAGTAGGCAGCCTTTTGTGATCTGAGTGAAACTAGGACGTTCAATATATACTCACTTCAAAACTTCACTCAGAGACGTCTGTTCCTTCAGCGAATATTTACTCTCTAGATTTTCAAGACAGCCCTTTGGTGCACTCTGCATGGCTAGAAACGGACCCAGCATCTCCTTCGCTGCCACTCTGCTCCAGTAAATGTCTGCTCTCCCAGGTGTCTCTAACCACAGACAGATGAAATCAAGCTGGAGCCAGGCAGAGCCATGGTGCTGTACCACACTGGAAGCTTGACCAAGGTGGTCAGGGGGGACGACAACTTGGCCCAACACCAGGACTTGAACACTATCCTCACTATCCAGCACCAAGAACATGGATCTCAAGGGATATGGAACTTCAGGAGCAGACAACATGTAATGAAAAAGTTTCTAAACCTTCCTGCCTTTCTTCTTGTGGCTGGCCAGTGGAGCTCTGCAGCTAGCTGGTCCCACTGGAGGTGGAGAGGCACATGCCAGAGCAGCTCGGTGACACGGGATGGCCAAGAATGATGCTCCCTGGACCTGTGGGGACTCTCTGCCTCTTGCCAAAGAACTAGTTTGCGAACGTTACGAGCGGTTGGCATTCCCCCAAATGCGCTGCCCTCTGTACACACGGAGTGCTCCTCCCAACCAGGCAGGACATAGCTGCTTCTCCTGCGTTTGCTGATCCAAGTCACTCCATCAAGCTAGGCTGTGGACTCCACTTCACACTCACCGGCCCCTGATGTGGACAGCACAAAGAACCAACCACTTCTCTTCCACTCCTCAGTATCAGGAGGGGTTACCAAGCAACATTTTCTTCAGGAGAACGACCAGCTCTCAATCCTGAAACTGGACTGAAAGACACACACTGAGCCTTTCTGGGTGCTCAGCCTCTCCCTGCTCTGCTTTGCAAGGCACGACTCTGCTGGCAAAAGCAGGAATTCACTTCACTGGAGTCATCCTCCATGTGAATTCGTTCCTTTCCCTCCTGATGTCATCCAGCTTCAACGCCCCCGGGGCTTTCGCCAGAGTCGGGAACTGTTGACGCGTGCGGGGATTCTTGCTTTAGCTGAAGCAGAGGTGATTTACAAGAAATCCCCGACTGCACTTCCTCCAGCTGGCTTTGGTCTCCTTCCTTTGGTGTTTTTACGGTAAAGATTCTTCAGGGCTCAGCCTGCCCAGGGCTGGCCCTGCTCCCACCCAGTACAACACGCACGCGAGGCAAAGCAATGCAAGTTTTCTGCGTTTATGGAGCTGAGCTGGGCCACTGCAGGGTCACAGGCGAGCGGGTGACACTGAACCACTGGTACCACGGCCAGACTCAGTGAGTTGGGTAAGGGGCTTGTAGGAAAGAGCCAAGAATGGGGAGCAAAGACTCTGAGACCACTGAGAGCGGGACAGACTGAGGCACTCCAGTGGGAAGTTCACCTCACCTGGCATGGAAATCTCTCCCATCGGAGCCGATACCGTGTCCCACGTAACAGAGTGGAGGCAATTGCTTGGCTGAGTAAAATCAGGTCTCAAAATCTGGAAGAAACTCTGTGGGTCCCTGTGTCCTGCCGACTGCTTCTGCAGACTCGACACCAGATCACCTGCTCCATAAACCTACCAAGCTGTCCCCTGAGCACTTGGTTTCTTCAGACGTCCAGTATCCCTCCCCAGCTGCCTTTGCGAGGTCTGGGGCTCCAGAGCTCACTCTGGAGGTCTCACCATCATGGGGTCTCACCACTGGCATCTCAGCTGGACGCAGCCGCTCACTGAGGAGCCCCTGTGCCCGATGCAAAACCGTAACAAGCTCTCAGCTTGCAGATATCCCACGGTGAGCGTGCTGGCTCTCCTCCTTGGCTGTTTTCAGCTAACGAGCTTCCAGCGCACAGCCGAAGCTTCTCTTATTAATGCCCACGAAAGTGACCTCACGCTCTGCCTTGCTGAACTTCCCCGATGCCAGGCAACCCTTCCAGTGCCGCACCGCAACATGTGGAGATCAAAAGATGGCACCGACGCAAACAGAGCGATGACAGCATTTGACAAGATTGGACGTGGGATTCATCCCCGAGAAGCCTCTCTGCTCATTTCCTCCAGCCTACGAGCTGTCCTCGCCGTCCCCTGCAGCTCATTCCTCACCCACCCTACGGCTCTTGTCGCCATCCACACCTTCGTCTTACATCTCGCCACGTCACGCGGCACCACACTGAATGCTTTAAGACAGAAATTTATTGCATTTACTTGATCTGGGGAAATAAAAAAGTTGTCTAATTAGGAAGACCCAAGAGGACCTAGAATGCTGTACCTAAGACAAAGCTGTTTCAGCGCTGCCTTTGTATTTCTAACTAACCTCTCCTTCCAAGCTAATTGCTAACCCATCTTAAAGATCTCTTCCTATGCTAAGAAAGTGACAAAAATTGAACAAGAAATGTCAAAATACAGCATATAATAAAGGTTAAACCAAAATTATATGTGATCAGTGTAAAAATAATAGACTATCATAAGATAACTGAACAATCAAATGTGATTTAGAACCTTTCCAGAGCCTTGTTAGCTTGCCCTTCATCTAACTTCTTAAATTCTCAGCCCGTGTTGAGTTTATATCACAGTACTAAGGAACAGATTATAAACAGAAGGACATGTCTTTTTTTCCTGCTTCTGAACAGAAATTAAATCTAAGAAATATCTCTCTAACTCCTCCGAAAACCAAGAGAGTCGTGCAGTTTGGCCATGCATGGTTTATCACATTACTATTTTCCCCTTTAAGCTTTCTCAGATCCCACCGAGAGAGAGACGCAGCCTTACCTCTCTGAGATTAATTATTTTATTACATGTTTATATGAAGACTGCAAACATCTGGGAAATATTAGGTGACTGCTGAAGAGAGAGCAGGCTTCTCTAATTAGCGCCTAAATGGTTCTTTCTTCCGTTCTGTGAAAGGGGAATTTTGGGGCCAAATTCTGCGGACTCATGACTCGGTGCCCTGTTGGTATCACAGCACTGGGGACAAGATCCACCAGGTTTATTTCTTCGGGGGGTTTTTTGTTTTGTTTTGTTTTAAATCTACAGCCTTTGACTCACTGGAAAATACATGCAGTACCAAATCCATCAACTCCATAGGGAAACTGCTTCATGCTCCATCTTGTCTCCGGTCAGATTATGCCGAAACGCCCCAGATCTGCTCCTGCAGGTGATGAAACTACCAATAAAATTTTTGGTTGGGAAGGTCCCTGTCTACGCGCCAATGTGTGCTGCTTGGATTCATGGTGGCTCAGCTCACAATGGGATTTCAGCTGAGGACAAACACGAAAGCATCTTCTGTTCCCATAGGTACCAACAAGAACATGGGCTGCTTTGAAGTCTACCATAAAGCTTGTTTTTTCTCTTTCCAGCTCTAGACAAAGACAAAAAAAAATAAATCTTCAATGCTCCGGCAACTTACCATGGACAAACTTGTCACCTACTTACAAATAAACCAGCATACCTCAACATTTGAGGTGGGCAGGAACAGCAGCAGGAATATGAGGAACTGTGCAGGGATCAAAATCTTTTGGCTCCAACACTGGGCTCCTGCATCAATGAATGACATCGAGACAATTTCCCTGGTGTTCAAGAGCCACAAGTGAAGCACAAGGATTCGGGATTAGAAACACGGTAGGGAATCAAAACGTTACTCAAGCGAATTTTCATGTCTTTTTTTTTTTTCACCTTAAGTCTTTGCTAAGAGGTGACTAAGAGGCTGAGGTGACTCGAAAGAAGCCAGGTACTCTGTAGAAATAGGTCCGGTCCCAGTAGATGGCACGTGGTGTCCAGAAAGCAAAGAAGGATAGCTGTCCTCTCCATGTTTGTCAAAAATTCCAGATATGTTCCCAAAGAGTGTCACCAGGGAAGGATTTCAGACTCCTTGCAGCTTGTGCTACCTGGGGCTGAGGTGTATCAGTGGCCCCAGGAGGACTCTGCAGCCCTCCTGAGCTGCTGAAGCCACCGAGGTGAGGTGACCCACGCACAGATGAGTACAGCAGACCCAAAGCTAGCAGAGAATGATTAGCCTGAGAACAAAATACCAGAAATTTTCATTCTGAATACGTTTTTCATGATGATTTCCTCTGCTGGTATAAACCATGACACATGAGGTGCCACTGAATCACGTTTCTGCGGGAGTAGGGGTGAGTCCTGTCTGTAGAGTCCTCAGAAATTCAAGATGAAAAAAACATCTGGGAGGGTGACCCGGGGAATCCTGCACGCAGGATGTGGGAATATCTAGGTACAGCAACGCTTTGAGGGACTGAGACCTGAAGGAGGTGACCTTCTAGAGTAAGTACGGGGCTCTCCATGAGCTCTGGCGATGAACACGAAAACAAATACTGCATATATGTAAAAAGGAGACGTAGGAGGAGGGTCAAGTTGGTGTAAACCAGCATTCACACGCTGTTAGACAGGGGAACACGGGGCTGGGATTGCTGCGCATGAGCTCCAGCCCGGGTCCAAGGGTGCACCTGGGACCAGCAGCATCCCCGAGCTCTCCCTGCCAGGCTCCCACGACACCCAGGTCATGCCAGTGGGTTTAACATCCACTTTCCTTTGATTTTTTAAGGAAAAAGGTTCTTCCTACAACCTGCCTCTCACTTTTGCCGAGCAGATGTGCTGCTTTTTCTTGGACAAACACGTACAGCCCAGCCCTTGGCAGCAGAGGCTGTTTATGAGAACAAGTCCCCGTTGGCGGAGGACCTGGGTGGCAGCACGTGCTCCCGAAAACCTTTTGGATTTCCTCACCCCTCTCCGGGGAGAGCCGGCAGCTCGGAGGCGATGAGGACAACTCCTCCAGCAGTTACAGACTCAGCCCTTCTCCCACTCAAGAAACAACAAGCCATGGACTCCTACATGGAATCTCCCCTCCTACCAGCTTCCACGACGATTCTACCCCAATTATTTGTTTATAAACTTGGGAACGATACATCAAACAGTTTCGCAAAAAAAGAAAAAAAGAGTTTGTGCAACAACATCTAGAAAGCCATATTGTTGAGAAAGTCAAATAAAACGAATGTAAACAAGGTAAGATTTAATCTCTCAGTTCTTTGCGCATTAAGTCATTCCGAGGACTTAATTTTAAAATACTGAAGTGTTCTGAGAATATTTTGTAATTACAAACCAATAAGAAAAATCATCCAGGAGGAATAATTACATAATTTCTAGATGAACTCACTGCTTAGAAGAACTCGCAGCTTAGAAGAGCAGTAATAAATAGATCCTCATATCATTACTGTTGCTGCGGCTGATGACTCACCGCCGTTACTGGGATCATATCCCAGAATAGTCATGCTACTCTGTGTACTGCATACAAAATTAGCCATGAGGGACTTACTATTAAATGAAACAGATTTGGGGTTTTAGGGATTCATGTGGTCATATCATAAAAACAAAAGCTGTTGAACATCTCACTCGAATGCAGTGAATTTGAGAAACCAAACGTGGAGGTATCTGCTCGCCATCAGGCAGAATTGGCATCATCTGGGGGAACCGTTTGCTACCGTGCCCCTCCGGTTCTAGCTGCACAGGACCATCCTCAGCTAAAACATGGCATCTCGAGAGAAAAATGCACGTACATTTAGAGAAACATAAGGGAACGAGTGCAGGTGCCTGACACAGTTTATCAAAATGAAAGAGATCACCTAATTAAAACATCTGCGAGGAATAGGGTACCGCTTGGACAGAGCTTAATTCAAAACACGGCACGAAGGAGCAAGAAACATTAGAAACGCTCTGCTGTTAGCCTGTTTTGCTGTGAGCCTCCAAGAATCATAGAATCCTAGAATGGCCTAGGCTGGAAGGGACCTTAGAGATCATCTAATCCAACCTCCCTGCCATGGGCATGGACGCCTCTTAACTAGATCAGGCAACACACATGGGGATCCAACGGGGATCGAACCCGCGACCTTGGTGTTATCAGCACCACGCTCAACCAAAAAGTGAAATCCTGCTAGAAAGCCCAATAGCTTCCTCTAATCAACGTTTCCTCTTGTTCTACCGGTGTTGTCTGTGCACATGAGTGTGGGTTTGATTTCTTTGCGATTTTCAGCGGGTACCGAAAAGCCTTTGGGAACTGAGGGGCAGATCCCCACATCCTCTAGGGAAAGGGCCGCCAGTGTGACAGGACTAAGGCACGACTTCCCCCACCCGGCTTCACAACCTCCTTCCCAAACACCTTCTTTCACCTTCTGGTATTCACGCGCAGCTCTAAGCACATCTGCAGCCTTTACCTTCACAGCACCTTTACATCCCGAACATGCAAAGTCTACTATTTTTTGGCTGAAGAAAACCCTCTCTTTGTGCATTCCAAGACAATCTAGGACGTATTACAAGTGAAAACACTTTTTCTTCCATCTCCAAGCAACATCCAGTCGTCGGTGTACAACAGAACGTTATCACCGTGCTACCATCTCAAGATACTCGCTTCCATCTTTTTTGACATGAACTGCACCTCCAGCCTTGGCCGGCCACTAGGTCTTAGAATCATAGAATTGCTTAGCTTGAAGACGACCTTTAAGCTCACTGAATCTAACTGTTAAGTGAGCACTCCCAAATTCAAGCTTTCTTCAAGCTCTCCTCTCGGGACGTCAGCTATTTTTATTTTATGTTGGTTTCTTAAGAGAACTCTATTCTGTCCTCCAACAAAGCACAAAGAAAATGACAGAAAATCTTTACTTGTCTTTGCAGCAATCACGCACCAGCGAGTGAACTGCAGCAGCATCCAGATGCACAACATTTGTTTTTAAACAGGCTCCCACTTCCATGCTCCCAGGAGCTACGGCATCCAGCTCTGGGGCCCATGACACACGAAGGACACGGACCTGTTGGAGCGAGTCCAGGGGAGGCCATGAAGATGCTCAGGGGCTGGAGCAGCTCCCCTGGGAGAACAGGCTGAGAGTTGGGGCTGTTGAGCCTGGAGAAGAGAAGGGTCCTAAAGGGGAGACCTTAGAGCAGCCTCCCCGTGCCTGAAGGGGCTGCAGGGGAGCTGGGGAGGGACTCCTGACCAGGGGGTGCAGGGACAGGACAAGGGGTAACGGTTTCAAGCTGAAGGAGGGAGATTCAGATGAGGTATTGGGAAGAAATTCTTCTCTGCGAGGGTGGTGAGAACCTGGCCCAGGTTGCCCAGAGAAGCTGTGGATGTGCCCTCCTTACCAGTGCCCAAGGCCAGGCTGGATGGGGCTTGCAGCAACCTGCTCTGGTGGGAGGGGTCCCTGCCCAGGGCAGGGGATTGGAACGAGGTGGTCTGAAGGTCCCTTCCAACCCAAACCAGTCTGGGATTCTACGAGCATGAGCAAGTCCCTCCCCGCGGGGTGTGGATGTGTCCCAGTGCTCTTCTCTGACTCCCCCAGAAAAAGGCTCTGCCTGCCCCATGTCTGCAACCCCCAGGTCCATCTCACCCGCAGCACAAACTCCTTCCCAAAAACCTCACAGGTGAAGCAGCTTTCTCGTGTTCTCGGAGTCAGGGTGGAAAACACGAAAAACCACTGAAATAACACGTATGGGTTCTTCAAAGGAGGCTCAAGGTTCTTTGAGATCAAGAAGTTGGCTGAATCGGCAGTCAGCAACACGAAGCACCTTGTCCCTCCAGCTCCTGCATGTCACCCCACAGCCCACTCCACTGCTGCGTCGTGCTGAATCTGCCTCGTTTTCTGCTTTAAACCCTGAACTTCTAATAACTGCTGTGACTTCCTTGGAAATACGTCAGCAGCTGCCCTAGATACCGAGTCTGCTACGCCAAACAGTCTTTTCCAGGCTGCACGGCGACTACCAGCTTCTTCTCAGCATCTTTCGATTCATCCTCATTTCACCTTTCCTGCCAGCCTACTGGGAGGACCACCACGCCACGAACCCCCCTCCCCAGCTCCCTCTCCTTCTTTTTGCAGGAAACCAAGCGTTGGTTGGTTTTTTAAGCCTCTGAACGACAAAGAGCTTTCCTCATTTCCCTGCAGATATTAATTCCTCCAGGCTAGGTAATAACAGGCTCCCTGAAGCCGCCTGTCCTTGCAGGATCTTCCTGATGCTCCCCGGACCACCCACTCACATCTTTTAGCGAGTTTTCTGGCTGTGTTATAGCTCTCCCCTCAACTTGAATACTCCAAGTTGTATTTCATGCTCTCCCTACAAGCTAAATATACACTGTCTATCAAATTCAGTTCCTCTCCTAATTCCCATACTTCTATAAACAAACCCACCAATCACATATGCTGCATTTTGCTCAAGCTTGTGCTTTTGACAGCGGGCCAAGCCGTTGAAACCAAAAAGCTCCTCAGCCAGCAGAGGCAAGACAATATATGCTTCTTTAAATGGGGCAAATCGGCTTTTAACAGGCTTTTAACGACGACAGATTTTAATCCCCTGGAAGCAATTGTCTAGACTGCTACCTGTGCATTTTTACAAGCATTCGCTTTTTCAAGTCCTCTGCTTTTTCTGCATTCCTGTCCCAAAAGTCTATGACTTAAACCACCAAACGATGCATTCATTCCAGTAGCTTATGTTATCGACCTACCATGTTTTATCCATGGCTTCTAAAAATATTTTAGAACGGAATCAGGCCAGTTGGATTGATTCCATTCACTGTCATTTTACTAGCGGACCAACACTTGCTGCCTCTGTCTGATAAAACACACAAATACAAGTCAGGTTCGCCTCTCCTCTAGAATTAGCTAGTCTAATTTTTTTGTTGTTACTGCTTGCATTAATTGTCAAACTTTATTTGGAGTCAACACTTACACACAGTAGGCGTAAACACCTCGGAGGGAGACGCGCAGCAAAAAATTGCTTTAAAACTTCCCATTGCAAAACCCCGGGCTCAGTGTGATGCCGCAGCCTGGCCAAGCTTGACTTGCTCGGGATTAAACGTGCCTGGAAAGTTCCTGCAAGAACTATTGAGCTATTTTCAAGAAGAAAACTATGGAAAACAAATGGTCAGAAGCTGGCTGAAGGTTGTGGGGTTTGATTTTTATATGTTTTTTTTCTTCTTTTCCCCCTTCTTTTCCATTTCAGGCTATTGCTTTAAAGGTTTAATTCTCAACTTGGCAAGAGTCCCCAACCAGCGTTAGTCAGGGATCAGCCTCTCCCCGAGACAAACACTCACAGTTGACTCACCGATGGTCTTTTTCAAGCAAATCTCAGCACACGTGCACTGACTGGAGTCTTTTCCACGCTCAAAAGGCGACAGGCACGGGTCAGCCAGAGGGGTCACCCGCCGTTGTAAAACAAATGAGGTGAGAAATCTGGTTAAAAAATAGGCAACACAACCAAGGACTGCTCTAGCACATGCACGTGGAGCAGGCTTGACGTCAGCCCTGGCTGCTTCAGGTTCTGGCCGCAGAGATGCCAGGGGCGTGGGTTCCCCGAGCACCAGAGAACACGAAACTGGGTCTCAGCGTTCCTCAGAGGTTCCGGGGCTTTTTCCACTCTTGTATCTTAGCAGGCTTAGGGATGCAGATTCTTGTTTCTAAAGCTTTATCGGGATTTCCTTCATAAAGCTCTTTTGCAGAGGTTAATAAGGGGGATAAAGATTTCTCTTAGCTCCAAACCTAGCAGCGCGTAAGGAAATCTCCGGGCAGCTGGCTGTGACAGAGAACACCATGGGTGTGAAACCTGGATCCTGCAGATGGAAGGAGTGAAGTTTTGGGTTCCTACCGACCTGGATTTTGTTATATACAAAGAATTCTAGGTGCGCTTTTTGTTAAAACACACCCTCCCATACCTTGTGATTTACAGTTCTGCCACCCCATGAACAGCTCCACGTTACCAATGAACCGCTCTCCTGCAGTTTACCCCCTTTGCTGACGGGAAGAACGAAAAAGCTATTCCAGGGACCATGCTACATCCCCCTCAAGGTGCTTTTGTGCAGAATAAAGGCGGGTGGACTCTGAATAGGAGCACCCTTACCAACACAATGCCTGGAGCAGGATCGACAGACGGATGCTGGGCACTGCCCTCTGCTCCCCAGGTCCAAGGCTCAGCCTAAATTTAACCCTGAGACCTAAATCAAGTGTTTTCCCATACACAGTCTTGTACAGATTTGTAAGTAACAGCCATGGTACAAGAGTGCCCAGTGATAGGACAAAGCGAAATGGATTTAAGTTAAAGAATAGGTTTAGATTGGATCTGAGGAAGAAATTCTTCATTCCAAGGGTGGCCAGACCCTGGACTAGATTGCCCAGAGAGGCTGTGGCTGCCCCCTCCCTGGAGATGTTCCAGGCCAGGTTGGATGAGTCTGGAGCAACCTGGGCTGGTTAAGGGAAGTTGGGTTAGATGATCTCTAAGGTCCCTTCCAACCTGGGACATTCTGTGATTCTATGATTCTACACTGATTTATCCCTCATCTAGATGAGATTCCTCAGAAGAACTTTTCAAAGGAAATAAGGCGCGATCAAACATTTTTGCAAAACCAAACCTGTAATCGTTCCCCATCTCCCATTTCCACTGGTTTCGTCCTGGGAAACTCTGCATTATGGCAGATTTATGTTAGCGTCCCGCTGCCATGAGAGGAGAGTTGTCTTGCACCGTGTCACCTTCCAGTTCACAACAAGCCACCTTTCCTTTGTAATTTTGAGGGTAACCATAAATAAAAGAAAAATCCTGAAACTTATAAAGCAGAACACAAAAAGATACTGTTCCATTTAACATAACAGTGTTGATAGCATGTTTATTTTTTAAGTTGCCAATTTATGTTCTAAACTGTCTGGATTACAGTAAAAAAAATAAACATAAAAAGCCATTTGGCCATCTTTGAGAGCATCCACGTGAGCAGAGGTATTGGTACTTCTCAGCAGGACAGAGTTAATAATGAGCTGCGCTCCATTCCAGCTGATCTGTCTGACACAGCCGCAGCCCCAAGGACCTCGCAGAACGACGGCTGGGCGTGCAGGCACCGGCAAAACGATTAAAATGCTGCACCATGGTACCACCGATAGATAACCAGGAGGTTCGGCCAGCCCGAGCTGTGTGCAGCAGGTCAGCAGCAGCGGGTCTTCTCCTGCAGCCCCACCTCCAGCCTCCCCTTTCTCAGCACCTTTATAGCCCCCGCTCACTTTATTGCAGATGCTCCTCGATGCCTGTCCTAATTGCATTTATTTAAACGCTACCCAGGTGAAGGGTGCGGAAAAAGAACAAAGCGGGAAAATAAAAAAGAAACAAAAACAACCACCTCGTTTTTTATTCTTGTGAATTAGCTACCAGCGACGCGTGCCTGTAAATCAATATTGTTCTGGTATGAGAGCTCACACATCCATGTGGCCCCAGCCCAGTCCGACACCAGCCCGAGGACACAGCAGGCAGAGACTTCTCGGAAATGTGACTCTTTTACCACAAACCCCTTGTTTGCACCTTCAGAATCACTTTGTAACCAGCTGCTGCTTTCTTAAAAGCTCTGCATTCAGGTAAAAAAAAAAGGTAAGAAAAATATATGAAATTCTTAAAAAGAGAATTGCTCAAAGAAAACCCAGCAGCCCGATCCGCCTGCAAGCGCTGCGCTAGGAAGCAGCCTTTCTGGGGTTTTTTTGTGGTTTCTTTTTTTTTTTTTTTTTTTTCACGATTTCATTTCTGTGCAAGTTTACTAGACATAGCAGGCGGGTTTCAAACCTCCCGGTGACGTCAATGGGCCAGAGAAATGAGAGCTCTGCGAGCCGGCGGCCCCGCACCCAGCGCGGCTGCTCCTCGCTCAGACAGAGCCCATCCATCACCCCCCCTCGGCGCCGCGCACAATTAACAATGGGAATGGTATTAGAAGCTGCAGATGTGTGCGAAAGCCCTTGAAGTTGCATTTTTGGGGGGAGGAAAAATAAAATTCCAAGGTAACGTGATTGTCGGTTGGCTTATAAAAGGATTTAATAACATTTTGGTGGAAATATTCCCCCACCCCTCTGATTACTTATACAGTTCTCTTGCTTTTTTTATGTAGCTCTCACTATAGAAAAATAATTGACTGCAAACCTTGTAACAGCAGTAGACCTTTTTCAGTTTTTTTCTAAGGAAAGCATAGGAAAACGTGTTAATTCTATCAATCTAACTGTTAAACACGAAAACGAGATCAGCGAGAAATCTACCCATGGTACTGTTTGATCCGACGAATTCGTGCCGTGCACTGCGAAGCCTCACGTGCCCATTTCCCAGCGCCTTTGGCTCATCGAGGCACTGACCCAGCTCTTCTCCTCTGCGATATTACACGTGAGCACAGAATCACAGAACCATTCAGGTTGGAAAAGACCCCTGGGATCATCAAGTACAACTACTGACCCAACTCTATAAAGCTGCCCCCTAAACCATCTCCCCCAACCCCACATCTCAAAGACCTTTAAACCTCTCCAGGGATGGGGACTCCACCACCTCCCTGGGCAGTCTGTGCCAATCTCTGACTGCTCTTCTCAGGCAAAAATTTCTCCTAATGCCCAGTGTAACCCTGCCCTGTTGCAGTTTGAAACCGTTCCCTCTTGTTCTACCCCTAATTACCCATGAGACCAGCCCCAACCTCTCTACAACGTTCTTTCAGGCAGTTGCAGAGAGTGACGAGGTCTCCCCTCAGCCTCCTCTTCTTCAACCTAACCAGCCCCAGATCCTTCCATCGCTCTTCACAAGATTCATTCTCCAGCCCTTCCCTGGCTCTGTTGCCCTCCAGGAAGGGCCACCATGCAGCCACCACAGAGCACGCAATGGGGAGATGCTGGGAGGAACGGGTATCAATGGTGGACACATGGTGGTGGCCAGGATGAGGCCACAGCCACAATAGCAGGGAATCATAGAATCACAGAATGTTGGGGTTGGAAGGGACCTTTAGAGACATCCAGTCCAACCACCTGCCAGAGCAGGGTCACCCAGGGCAGCCACACAGGAACGCGTCCAGGCGGGTTTGAAAGTCTCCAGAGCAGGAGACTCCACACCCTCTCTGGGCAGCCTGGGCCAGGGCTCCGGCACCCGCACAGGGCATAAGTTTCTTCTTGTGTTGAGGTGGAACTTCCTGTGTTCTAACTTAAATCCATTATTCTGTGTCCTATTACTGGGCACCACTGAGAAGAGACTGAACCCTTCATCTTGACTCCCACCCCTCAGATATTTATACACATTAATAAGGTCCCCTCTCAGTCTTCTCAAGGCTGAAGCGCCCCATTTCTCTCAGTCTCTCTTCAAAGGTGGGATGTTCAGGTCCCAAGGAAGTGGGAGGAGACCGCGTAGGAAGAAATAAAATCATTTTAACTCTCTCTGGTGTTATTTAAAATCATCTCTCAAGCTAATACGCCCTGGCGATGAGGGAAGTATAACAATCGGAAACGCAGATGCACGCTTCGAGGTGGAAGAGCAGGGAAGCTAATGGGCAGACCTTTGGAAGCCAGCAGAGCACCCAAGGGCATCCCACCGCGTGCGAGTGGAGACACTCTAAAAAATTTCAAGGAGGACACGGACTCATACGAGTAAGTTGGCAGGTGGCTTCCTGGTCATCCCTGGATGTCACCTAAACCAAAGGGTATTCACTGGAGACCCAGCAGAGCCAGGCTGGGGAAAAGCATCTCCTGAGCTCGCCGGGCAACATGCACCAAGGGAGGACTTAGAGTTCTGCGTTTTAGACAAATCAACAAGGAGGAGGAGGAGGAGGGGGAGGAGGAGGAGGAAAAGGTTGGAAAAATAATTTCATGTCCATGGCAGATAGAGATACACAGGAATCTGGCTAAAAAACAGCACCCCATCCAAATAAAATGACATAGATTTTTTCACTGGAAGCTCAGATAATTAATGTAAATATGATAACGTAAATACGATAAGAACAGCTGCAAATGTCCTCTTATCTTTTGCCCTGCAAGACCAGCATGAAAATATAGCCAGAAACAACTTGAAAAGATACGGCGCAAAGAGCAGGGAAAGGTCACTAAATGCCAAGCACCGTTCTGCCACCAGAATCCCTCCGTAACCCGCTCTTCGCACAGCAAAAGCAAACGCTGCGTTGCTCAGACCCAATTAAATCCCCATTATTTCATTGTCAAAAATCCCGTTTCAGCCGAGCATTGTCTTTGCCGCAGACACATTTCAACAGCGTATTCTTTATGCTTCCTACAGCCATTTGTGAGCACAAGAGAAATATTTGGCCTTCTCTTTCTAAATTGTGCCTACAGACTTCTGAGTTATGTCTCTCAAATCTACCCTCTGCATATAAATCATTCCTTTGTTGAAGACACTGCCTATTATTTATAGAAGGCTACGGAATTAATACGCAAAGACAGCCAAAATGTTGTAAGTGTATCTTAAGCTACAGCTAAGCCTGACGAAAACAAAATAACTTGAAGGTAGAGGTTTTTACTCACGGTATCGGAGAGCGTTAACTCCCAAACCAAAACCTGCGCACTTCAAAACTCAGTTTAAAACTCATAGCCAGCCTAGATGGCACCACGACATGAAAAATACTTCCAGCCTCACATCCAGCTGCAAACAGCCCAGCCTGACTCAAGCGAGTTGAAAGCGATGGCTGTTCTGTGTCCTGTGGTGATAAAGAAGCACCCACCATGAATCTTCCCGTTCCTCCACCACCCATTTACAAGAACTGAGATCCTGGTGGATCCCAAGCCACAGGCAACTCTTCCATTTCCCTGAAACAACAGTTGCCAAGGTCCCATCCCTCAGCAAAGTCCCCCGTAGCCTCCCAACCACAGCTCCAACTACTGCCCTGCATCACTCAGGCACGGATGGGAGCCACCAGCTCCTCTCCTGAACTTGGTGGAGAACAAGGTGCCTCCAACCTTACAGGTCACCCAGGCTGTGTTGCTCAAACAGGTTCTTTGAAACACATCTGTAGTGTTTGTTTTTAACGATCCCTTTGCAATACGGAGCAGTTGTTTGTTCACTCACCTACCCACCTGGCGGGGAACGGCCACTCGGTTGACTTGTTTAATTTAATTAATACATTTTTGGATGGTTCAGATTAGAGAATAGTTAGGCTTCCACCAACGTCTACAATATTTTTCCTGAAGTTTACTTCAAGAGTTTGCTTCTGTGTGATGGGGCAGAGGAAAGAAAGCTCAGAAGAGGACTAAAACTCTATTTAAGAGGAACAAAATGCCTGAAGGTACAGTACACTGCTTAACATATCTCATCACCGATACATGGTCTGACCAAGCAGCCAGGCGGTTACAAAGGCCGCGATTAGCAAGACTCAGCCTGAATTTGTAACTAGACCAGCACGGGTGAACAACGTGCTTTATTTCCACCCTTGCAGAGGTTACGAGAATTCTTACAGGATAACCCTTATCCACTCCTTTGTCAAGCAATAAACTGCCAGGGCCCCGTTTGGGCTGTATTGTTTGAAATCACCTGAAACCTCCCTGACCAATCCCGATGGCCCTACTTGTGCCCAGGACCCAGCTCTGACAACCTTCCCTCTTAGCATCACAGTCCTGCCGAGCGCTTACTGCAGCCCTGCACTTCCTAGAGACAGAATCACTCGTGTCGCTCTTGCAACTACTTTCTGTAGTTGAGTTTCTCCTTTCTCCGGACGAAAGGCTGTTTTTCTGCCCTCTGCACAGGCGTCAGCTCTGTCCGTAACCAATGCACACTGTCCCTCTTCTTCCTGGCAGTCATCTTTCTGGCAAATCGATTAACGCTTCCCACCCTTTCCCTCCCGATCCGACAGCCCTCTGTCTTAGCTTACTAGGGTTTCTCCTCCAGAGGAACTTGCTAAATCCAACCAACAACTCGCCCTGCCAAAACATCACGGGGAAGCCACGCTAATAACTCCAAGACGGGTCTAACAGGGGCTCTGCTAACGCGCAGCAACACCTGCTGCCGCGTCAGCCGCAGCCACATGATTCCTCGCTTATCGCCGTCCTTCAGATCTGGCAGCAACCACACATCTTCCTTCCCAAGCTCACCCAGCCTCATCTGCCAGCGCCGGGCCCCGGCTGGGTGCCTCCAAGGCCTGCTCAGGCACAGGAAGAGTTTAGCAGGGGCAACGTTACCCAGATTTCAACGGTCCCATGGCCACTGCTTGCCAAGATCCCACTAGGTTCCTCAACACGCGCGCCTGGATGTCAGGCTGGGACCCTCCTTCCTTCCCCTTCTTGACGACTCCTTGTTCCCAGGAGCCTGTTTCTTCCTTTCTTTAACATTTGCTTGAGCCAGAGGTCTTCTGATAATACAATAATGCATTTTTCCTCCTCTCTAAATATTTACCTTTCCATTCTCCAGTCCCTGGAACACCACGCACGGCTCTTCTCCAGGAGCTCTGGAGGAGGAAAGCTAACCATGCGCAGCACCGTTGGAAGACTCAGAGCCCCAATATTTTCATCTATACGTACAAAATATATTTGTATTAACATACAGGAATACTAAGCTACGGGTTCATCTCTGAGCCTAACACAGAGGGAGCCACAATTAAACGATTATAAGCAATAATAAGATTATATAGAATAAATTCTGTGTAAGACCATGATATATACATGTATAGGTAGGATTAGGGAATAAAATATGTAGAATAAAAAATTCTCTATTTTCTGCTCTTACAAGGTGCTGTATGGACCACACAGGATACCTCTGAGACCATATATACCACGCTGTGCAATGACTCAATACCTGAACTCCACCAGCCCTTTTACCATGGGAAAGGAAAGCACGTTTCGGTGCGGTCTCTCGAAGGAGCCCCACGGATCCCGTCCTGGGACGCGCCTCGGAAGGTCTCCCCACATCACCCGACACCCCGACGAGAGCAGCGGCAGCAGCTCCAGCCCCGTCTCCTCATCACAACGCAGTTGACAACAGCCTCGAGAAGGTACAGAGGTAACACCATGAGATCACCCAAGCCAAGAGACGGTTTCAGTGACTCATTTTCTTTTTCCAAACGAAGATTTTCTGCTCGTGCGCAGCTTGTAACAAAAACAATTAAGCCCAACGGAAAATTTTCCATCCTCTTCCCACCCTTTTCACACCCCTCCCCAATTACTAGGCGTCATGAGGGTGCGTTGGGAGATCAAAACCTGATGGGGAAGACAGATGAAAAGAAAAATATTCAGCAAGCACCCTGACAATTTTACAGCTCCGGGAACATGCACATCCTTATCAATGCTCCCGTTCAGCAGCTGCTTTTTTTGCACAGGTAAAATCACTTTTTTTTGCCCACCAGAACTGCTCTGATCCAGACAGACCCAAGCAATACTTACCAAATCCACGAGTGACGGCGATTAGGTAAAAAATTAACGTTTAACATCTTCTGAGATGATGCTCTCTTCTACTCGTCCAAAAAAATTCAGTACATTTTCTGCTCGTTCTAAACTTCGCTCTTTCTGAAGTTGTTATCAGCAGCACGTAGATGTTTCCAGGAGTTTTTATTCTTTGTGATTACATGTCAACTCCCATCGCAGGGTGGGTGTCACTTTATATACGAATGCAAATGACTTGGCAATCAAAATGTGAGGGTGCATGTGGAACAGCCTCTACAGACTCCCATATTTCTTCATTTGTATCAGAAGAGAGAAAAAAACCCAAAAAATAAATAATCTACTTCTGGCAAAGCCCTGACTGCGGTTTCCTGCTCTCATTTGTATAATCCCTTCCAGTGATCCTGAGACAGGGAGGGGAAAAAAAGGAGGCTTTTTCCAAGCTGGAGAAACATTTTCCTGTTTATCCTTTCCAGGTCATACTGCTCGTTCATTCATCACCTTCACAGATGAATCAAAGTTTTCTGACGCTGCGGTAACTCCTCTCCCAGGTCCCTCCTGCCGGCCCCGCTCCGCGGACACGGGGCAACCACGGGTGCAGGTGGGACACCGAGGTCCCTGCCCAGGTTCTTATTAGGGGTTACAGGCAGGAGGGGGCACGTCCCTCCGGCAAAAGGCCTGCCTGACCCATCCCACCAAACCCGAAGAGCCAGCAGAGCTATCGGAGGGTCTCGAGCTCCCCGCGCGGGGTCATTCTGCACCGTGCTCTGCCTCGCTCCCGTCACCCAGGGACGGGGCTGGGTTTCTGGCCGGGATCCCTGGCTGCCTCTCTGCCCGGCTGTGGAGGTGCTGCGTCTGCGAGGAAAAATCCTCCCGGCAGGTACCTCCGCAGCTGCAAGTTCACCCGGAGCCTTGGAGCCGGAGCAGATTTGCCCGTCTCTGCAGAAAATGGAATTTTACAAGATTTACATCTAAATCCCGCCGCGAAACATCAAACTCGGCACAGCTCCCTGGTGCATCGAGACGTCAAGGGGGTGGGTGGTGGGAAGGAGACGGAGCCGTGCGCTTGGAGCAGCTCCCCAAAAAGAAGGGAGTTTGGGCAGCGGCGCAGCGCGGGGCTCGCCCGCCAGCGCCCCCCCCCCCCCCACCTCCCCATCCGTCCCGGTGCACCCCCGCCCCAATCGGTGCCGGGGAGGTGCAGAAGCCGGGAAGGGGACGTAGGGACAAAAGGGAGGGCTGGTTCAAGAAAGAAAGGAGAATTTAAAGAGCTTCCAGCGGCAACCAGCGGCGACGGGTCGGGAATGCTGAAAGGGGAATCCGCCCACGCGTCCCTGCCCAGGCAGCACAGCCACCCACCCGCGCGCGGGGGCAAGGACGGGGGTTACGCTAATGAGGCCAGAGGGTTCCTTCTCTCTGGGAAACCAGGGGCCCAATGTCAAGAAATGCACAGCACGTACAAGCACGTTTTCCCTTTACTGTTTTTTTTTGTTTGGGTTTGGTTTTTTTCCCCCCTCTCCCAGCGAGGTCTCAAGACATTTCACCTTGACAACCAAAAGGATGGGATTTTATCATCAGCTGAAATCAAAAGCACAAGCAAACGGGTACAAACGGGCTTTCTATAGGTGACATAAAAAAATGGGCTTTACATTTCGTCACAGTCCTAAGTGATGCGTCACGCTCCCCCCCCCCCAGAGAGGAGGGGACCCAAAGCAGGCGGAGGGGACACCGAGGAGTGGCACCCCGAGACCCAGACCTCAAACCAGCCCGAACCAGAAAGGGGAAGGAGCGACTCCTTTCTTAAGGAGGATCTCAAATCTAATTTCCAAACGCACAGGAAGGGGTAGACTGGCAATGTCAGCACATACTAAGTCACAACTCAACGGTTTGCACTGACACAGTTGAAGCTACAAATAAAAACCACCCCAGACTGGAAGAACTACGCGCTTCTCTTCTGCAATTGTGAGATGAGACACTAAATTGTATTTTATTCTACTGGCACTAAAGAAATTCGTAGGTACAAATTAAAAGCATAATAAAAAAGCACGCCTGTGAAGACAGAACATGGATAACGGATATGCAAACAGTTTGCACCTTGCATTTGTTTTGCTGCATCTCTCCTTTTGCCAATTTGTTTCGAAAGGAGCCAGTTCTACACGCAGGGGCAAGTAATTGGGCTTTCAGATCTGTGTAGACCACGGCCTTACGCACCTCCTGTACGAAAAAAGCCCACAAACACCCACGGATGGAGGCAAATACACAGACACGTGCGCACCTTCGCCCCCAGCAAGCAGATCACACCGCTGGGACAACAGGTGGTTGGACAAATGGCCATTTTAATACACACATCAGTTCTGCCGCCGCTGGCTTCAAAAAGGGAACTGGAAACGCACGTCAGTTTGGACATAGTGGAAAACTCAGCTCAGAAGCTACTTGAGGCATTTAACAGTGCGGGTGTGTTTCTTTTGTGAAGCTAAGCCCAGCATCGCAGACCTGCAGACGCACCTCACGCCGTTCTCATAAACGAGAGTTAAATTAAGCAACTCCCACCATGGGGCTGGCTGAAATTTAATTTGCCGTCAAACAGAAGAAATTCAGCTCACGCCGTGAGTTAAACTCAAGCCTCTGAGCCATTCCCAATGGCCACGCCAAAACTGGGCTTGGGGGGGGGTGACACGCCACTGTCACCCCCCAAAATCTCCCGCCCATCACTCTGCTGGCTTCTCCTCCAACCCAAGAAGTGGAAAATGTTCACATGACTCAAAGAAATTTGAAGTCCTCCTCTTGCCCCACATGATTCTTGCCCCTCTAGCTTTTCCCCAACTCTCAGGCTGGCAGGTTAAAATATCCCTGGGTTTAAAACAGCAGAACCCTTCCTCTTGTCCCACACAATTCTTGCCCCTCTTCCCCAGCTCTCAGGCTGGTAGGTTCAAGTATCCCAGGGTTTAAAACAGCTTTGCCCTTCACCTGGGAAGAACCATCAGCATGTCCCTCTCAAACAGAAAGTCTGCCGTGCCGGTCTTCAACATCATTCTCATTCTTCTTGGTGAAAAAAATCAAAATTAATTCACCACTAATTTGGTAATGGCCGTTTCTGTGCGCTATGGCTTCTCTTCTATCCTACCACGCCGAGATTCTGCATTTTCTCTCCCTGCTCCCATTTGTGCGGTGTCTCCCTTCACATTTCCAACCCCTCCCTTCACTCGAGCATCCTGAACGAGACGTGGGTAATTGCAGGGAATGTGGCAGTAATCAAACGGTGGCCGGGTGGGAAGGAAAAAAAGTCATTCTCTTGTTTTCTTCTCCTACAGCTTCTCAGACAGTTAAATAATTATCCCCCACTAAAGACCCAAGCGAAAGACTTGCAATTGCAGTATCAACGTGACATAAATGAACGTAACTCTCAGGGCTATGATCAGAAACCACTTCTACATCACTTCTGGGTCTAAGCACCGTTGAGTGTCCTGCCTCCTACTCTCACCCACTTCAAAAAACCCCACCGATTTGTTCATTTTGATCTTATCCATTGGGTGCCACATCTACGTATTTAATCAGTTGATTAAGGGGAGGATAAAATGCCCTTCTAACAAGTCCTAGTCCCATCAGTCCATCCCAGCAGCTCCAAGACCCGACGCTGCACCAGGGAAACTTCATTTTCTGAAAAAAAGTTGCACAGACTCTTCAAACCCACTTGCTAGAAAACCAGCACACGTAACCTTTTTGTTTTTTTTCTTTTTTTTCCCACGTCTTCCAGAAAAGTGACATAAGGCAGCTATTGCGCAGCTGGCCCGCTATTGCGCTAACTTGAAACACTCCAGGCCCTTCGGCGCTTCGTTACCTTTAGTCCCTCAATCAACAGCAGGTCCCTGCGTAGGCTCTGGAATGTTCTCTGTTCTCAAAAGGCACAGATAGAGCAGCCTGGAAAAAATCAGCCGGGATTTTGGATAGCTTGAGACAAACCAGAAGCGCAGCACGTTTGTAAAAATACACACTTTTGGTGCTCTTTCCAAATTAAAAATCCCTACAGCAGTGCAAGAGCACAGTGAGAGTTTCACCCCAGACAAATAACAACTGAAGTATTAAATCTATTTAGAGGGAGATTTTCTCCCAGTGGTCAAGAGCAGAACAATCAGGATTATATGCAAACAGCCCAGTTTAGAATTGAAAACCAGGAAAACCACTCAGAAACGAACTTCCCCAATGCTGCTGCCCGGTATTTTACCAGTTGGTTTGCAGAGCGGTATCGACCCTCTCGCAAGAGTTTGTTTTGTCGAGGGTTTTTTTTTGTCACGTGCGGCCACCACGGGCTGCTGCGCGGGGCACGGAGCTACCTATCCGTTCGGAAAGGATGTGATCGCTTGTGCATCAAACCAGCTACTCAGTCACGCAGAAGCTTTTCATTCATTCTTTCTTTCTTTCTGGCCACGCCGATTCATAATGACGAAACACCGACTTGCAATTCTAATTCCCTCTTTTCTCTTAAACAGGCCTGACCCAAGAGCTCCAGGAATATCACCTTGCCAACCCTTACAGGAAATACCAGTATTCTCTGAAAAATATACTTATTTAAGAAATGCAATCATGAAAATACATACTCATTCAAGCTCATTAGCTCACCAAAGGTAATTCCAAGATAAGCTGTTTTTCTGGAATGCTTAGTCACCAAATAATAAGCTCTACCTGCTGTAAGCTGACTTGAAACTTGTAGGTAATTTGTTGTGCAGGGGGAATCGGCGGCTCCAAAACGTGACCCGGATCTCACACAGCCTCTTCTGCAAAACGTACACGCCAAAGACCTCGCAGAAATACAAGGTGAAGATAAGCTGAGCGCTGGCCCGCAGAGAATAGCGAGTGTAATTAGAGGTCTGTACTCGCTGAAACCTCTTGCCAGCGCTGATGACTCTGTCTAATTGTCAGCTCAGCTGCTCAGGGCTGGGTTTTCATAGAACCGTGTCGCAGGATCACAGAATCCCAGGCGGAAGGGACCTCGAGGATCATCTGGTCCCAACCTTTCTTGGCAAAGGGAGCCCTGCAGTCCCTACACCGGGGTTACGGGTGTTTCTGATGGGCTCCCTCGCGCTGTCTTATGCTCACAGGCTGGATAAATACAGGAGATGGCACAGGCACTTCATGTTTTCCAAAAACGGCATCACCAGAAGTCATTTGGCAGTAGGAAACCACAGCTTCTGGAGAGATGCTATCAACATACCCTGGATTTCTCCTCCACAAATGCAAAAATCAAGTTGCCCCCCAGACGATTCATCTTTTCAGAACAGACACATCACCTCCATCTTTCTCACCAACACCTTCCTTCCCCTCTCCCCGTAAACAAAACCTGCATTTCCAAGCGGGTAACATTCGAGCCAAGCGAATTAATGTGGAAGAGGAGGCGTTTCAAGCAAACCCTTCACACAAAGGGGACCAAAGCCGAGAGACGGTGTTTGCCACCAGAACAGAGCGCAGCCTTTTCTCCCGGAGAACCCCCCAAACCCCTCTGCCAGGCAGCAACACGCAAGACCTGGGTCTTGCATCGTACCGCAGCCCAGCAAGCCATCACCAAAAAGTAAAAAAAAAAAAAGAAAAAAAAAAAGAAAAAAAGGAAAACCAGTTCACCAATACTCGATCCACCCCGCAACTTCCCAGCGAACGTTTCTGAAAAGTTTCCAACAGAAAATAACATAATGAATCAACAATGGCAGCTGGTTTGTGAACATCGAGCGCCACGTTCTTTGTAACCACCTCCGAGGGGACTCAGCGCTGACTTGGCTGGCAATTAATTAGTGGGAGAGTTTTTATCTATTTTATGTCAACAGCATATATGATGGTGTCTTTCGAATGCACATTTTTGGTGCGAGCGCACCAGCATCTCGAAGCTGGGAACATGGTGTATGCAGAAGTGCATGCACTGAGCAGGTTTCCGTCTGGATTGTATTTTGATTTACAATTTTATTGCATCTTTAGGGAGCTTTAATTTTATGTTCCACTTCGGCTACTTCCAGCCTCTACTGCTTTCACAAACCAATTTATGGAAGAGATGCTGCAGAGGATGCGAGTTCCCACCGCAGCACACGAAGCGACTAAACCAAAGCATCATTTATCAGATGGAAACAGAAACTTCGGCTTTTAGGCCCACGATGAAATTTGTTTGGTCGTGATGCTTCACTTATTGGGGAACGCAGTTGCTGTGTTACCTCGCTTAGGGAAGGAACACCGATGGCTGCTTTCTGGATGAAACTAAACAAAGCCACAGAGAAAAAGTGCTGTAATTCCTTCTATATCGGAATATCCTCACCTGTAAGCAGACGTAATTAGAGATGAGGCATCGCAGAACAGCTACGCTGCAACCTGACAGGACATTGTAGAGAGGTTGGCGCTGGTCTCTCCTCATGGGTAATTAGTGATAGAACAGGAGGGAATGGCTTCAAACTGCAACAGGGCAGGGTTACACTGGGCTGTAGGAGAAATTTTTCCACAGCAAGAGCAGTCAGAGATTGGCACAGGCTGCCCAGGCAGGGGGTGGAGTCCTCATCCCCTTAAAGGTCGTTGAGATGTGGGGTTGGGGGAGATGGTTATGGAGGGAGCTTTGCAGAGCAGGGTTAGTGGTTGGACTCGATGATCCCAGGGGTCTTTTCCAACCTGAATGATTCTGTGTCCTGAGGTTCACAGAACCACAGAATCACAGAATGTTAGAGGCTGGAAGGGACCTCAAAGATCATCTAGTCCAACCTCCCTGCCAGAGCAGGACCACCTACAGTAGATCGCACAGGAACGCGTCCAGGCGGGTTTTGAATGTCTCCAAAGAAGGAGACTCCACAACCTCCCTGGGCAGCCTGTGCCAGGGCTCTGGCACCCTCACAGTGAAAAAGTTTTTCCTCATATTTTTATGGAACCTCCTATGTTCTAGCTTGCACCCATTGCCCCTTGTCCTGTCAGTGGACATCACTGAAAAGAGCCTGGCACCATCCTCCTGACACTCCCCCTTGACATATTTATAAACATTTATGAGGTCACCCCTCAGCCTCCTCTTCTCCAAGCTAAAGAGACCCAGCTCCTTCAGCCTTTCCTCATCAGGGAGATGTTCCACTCCCTCCATCATCTCTGTGGCTGCACTGGACTCTCTGCAGCAGTTCCCTGTCTCTCTTGAACTGAGGGGCCCAGAACTGGACACAATATTCCAGATGTGGCCTCACCAGGGCAGAGCAGAGGGGCAGGAGGACCTCTCTGACCTACTTGCTACTCCCCTTCTAACACACCCCAGGATGCCATTGGCCTTCTTGCCCACGAGGGCACATTGCTGGCTCATGGCCATCCTGCTGCCCACCAGGACCCCCAGGTCCCTTTCCCCTGCGCTGCTCTCCAGCAGGGCAGTCCCCAACCTGTACTGGCACGTGGGGTTGTTCTTCCCCAGGTGCAAAACTCTACACTTGCCCTTGTTGAACTTCATCAGATTTCTCCCCGCCCAGCCCTCCAGCCTGTCCAGGTCTCTCTGAACGGCAGCACAGCCTTCTGGTGTGTCAACCACTCCTCCCAATTTCGTATCATCAGCAAACTTGCTGACAAAGCTCTCTAATCCCTCGTCCAGGTCATTGATAAATATATTAAACAGGTTCCCCAAGCCGTGACTCTGGGTCTCCCCTCCACCAGTGGAGCCATCTGGAAAAGCCGATGCCGAACCAACACCCGATGCCGGCACGTTCTTCCATCTCCCCACTCCCTGATGCAGGCCAGGAGGAAAACCTGAGCCCCACACCAGGCTGGGCGATTTCCGGATGAGTAACAAGCCCTCTCTAAACACAGCCCTGGTGTTTTCAGACTCAAGCATCTAAAGGTGGACTCCAATTCTTGGTACCTCTGTGAGCGATGGCATTTCTAGATGTGACGCAGCGCAACGACCAGGGCGGTGGGTGGGAAGGCACCTGGCAGCAATGAGATTTGCTGGCTTCCCTACATCTCATCTATAGCACTGATTTATATGCAAAAGAAATAATTGCCTCTTGAACACAGGTCATAATATTATGACTTATAACCCTCAGCACTTTTTTTTTTTTTCCTTCCTACCTTCAACCCTTTAAGCTGTAGCTTTCGAGAGCATTAGCTTTCATATCTCCTTGACTGAAGAAGGGGTATTTTTACACGATGGCATTTTGTGTTAAAACAAGCAGATGACAATTTCGGAGCGCGGTACTTAAGGAGCTATTTCCTGACAGGAGACGAGAGAAAGCAGCAGTTTCCTCAGGCACTCAGATTGCTCCTTTCTGCTCTCTCCCATAATGTTAACTCCCATCATGCTCCCAATTTCCTTTGAGTGCAAATCCATCTGCATGACAATATTTTAAAATGTTTTCTATTACAGCTGATTCCGTGACAGGGAGGAAGCCCCAGAACAGACAGGAAAAATTTAATCGCATTCTCCGTGCGCTTCCTCGCTTGCAAGCGTTTTACAGCCACCGCTGGCCACAGCGATGCCAAGCGAAACCCAGGAGAAGCTTCTGAATCTTTGCAAATTTACCATTTTGGCCACGGAATAGCCACCTACTCCTAACTATTACAATCCCTGATTTTCACTCGGAAGAAGATAACGCAATTTCTCTAACCCCCTAGGGAATCTGTGGTTTCTCGGGCCCTTTCCGAAAACGGAAAAAGCTAAGACGATATTGCAAAACTTGCCAGTGTTAAGATTTTGTTTAATGCGGCGTTTCCTTGGCATATTGAAACTCCCCTCTCAGTGTTATATATTCTGAAACAAAGAAGTAACTTAATAGTTATTTTTTCATATTGAAATCACTTTTGTTTTAACTTCCAGCAGCAGAATAATACACGCGTCTCTACACATTCATCCAAGCTGGGAGATTCTGGTACGCTAAAACTGTGAAAAATCAGAACAGTCATAATTTTTAAATAATTTGAAAACAGTGAACATGCCACCATTATCCGAGAGCATTCCCCAGACTTAGCTACACGAAGCAAGTCACGCTTCCTCAGCAAACGCCTGCGAAATGCCGATAGCGCACGGCAAGAACTTGCTCTGAACCAGGTCCAAGGTGGGTGAGCTCCGGGGTGGCTCAGACCTGCTGCGGGTACTTCTACCTCCTCTCAGTGCTCCTGGTGCTGCCGGTCTTTGGTTTTAAAGCTCCCTCACTTAGGGGCATGGCTGAAGTAGAGGTGGCTTGTTGAGCGCAGGATGTTTTCTCCTTTTTTTCTGCGTTGGTTAAGCTGTAGCCTCTGTTCCCACAAGTGCAGGAGCACCAGGAAGCTGCTCCTTCAGTGGTCAAGTGGGGTGAAAACGAGAGAACATCAATCACAGAATGACAGAATCAACTACAGAATCATAGAACAGTTTTGGTTGGAAGAGACCTTCATCGAGCCCAACCTTTTCCTATCCCTTTCAACACGTCCTTCAACGCAACACCCACCCGTCTCTTAAACCCCTCCAGGGACGGTGACTCAACCCCCTCCCTGGGCAGCCTGTTCCAGTGCCTGACAACCCTCTCAGTAAAGAAATTCTTCCTAATATCCAACCTGAACCTCTCCTGGTGCAACTTAAGGCTTTAACCAGAGTGTAACAAAAAAGGTTAGCGATCATGAAGAAACGTACTTGGAAGCTACATCCGGGAGACAACAGCTTCATGGCCACAATGTCTACTGGTTTTATGCAACCCTCACCTTTTATATCTGTGGCTACAAAGCTGACGGGAGCCAGATGGGTATTTAAACATCCATCCCAACACTTTCTGGTGGGATCAGCCTGCAAAGAGACCTCAAACGCAGTGAGGCCGCAACACAGATGAGCTGAACTGGGGCCAAACGAAAACGACATGTTCTTCACAAGCCTGCTCTTCCCGGGGGTTCAGCAACACCTCCTGTCACTTCTGCAACTATTTTATTTTGCTCTTGCTGAACATGCAGAACCACCACTCTCAAGGTACAGACATCAGGAATTCATCTCCCTCGCCTTCCCATCTCCCCTGGTGAGAAATCAACCTTGTTGAACAGAAACAATGGACATAAAGAAATGCAGAGGGAAAGGACTTTCTAAAGTCACCACTGTTTTTTAACTGAGCAACTTGGCCCAAGGGGAGGGGTCCCTGCCCAGGGCAGAGGGTTGGAACGAGATGATCTTGAAGGTCCCTTCCAACCCAAACCATTCTGGGATTCTATGATTTTCTAAGTTTATTTTCCAGGTTGAACTCAATTAAATTGAGAACAGGTATAACCAGACAGAATTTGAGGGACTATCTACTTTTGTTCTAGGCAGAGCACCTTCAAAGACAGAGTCATGAGGATCAGCTTCACGTGAGCACAGGCACCCATCTGGCATTTGGAGATGCACTGAAGGGCTTTATATCATGCAGCAGTACAGAAAATTTAATTTCTGAGTTCTGCCAGCAAAGGCTTTGCAGGAAACTGAGGATCTTGCTATTCAAGACTATGAGTTCTGCCAAAGCCTCACAGAGAACATACACCTATTTTACTCAAGTTTGGCATTATAACAACATTTTGGAAAAGAAATAAGATCGCACAGAATTTAACACATAGGTATTAATTCCAAACAGCTAAAGCTGATTAATCTAGCTGCATGGTCAATGCAGTTCAACACAGTAGGCAGAAACCTGTAGTTTCTAAAGACATCAGGGCTAAAATGAGGAAATTCAGTTCTGGAGGAAATGAGGAATTGCAGGACCTGGTAAGGACAGACTTGTTTTGCACAAAGTCTGCCTCTCTCAACCCCTTTCCCACTGTCCTGATGTGTTCTGTGGACTGCTCTTGCCTGGCTTTCTTGACAACCTATGGTAGATAATGAAAAAAATACTCTTTCTAGAGCAGATTTGATAAAGAGGTTTAAGTCCTTCGAGAGACTTACTTATGCATCTCAGAATAGTCCACGTCGCGGCCCGGCATCGAGAGCGCATATACTCAACTGTTACTCCTTATCACTTACGTTCCTTACCCTCTAAATATCATCATCTCAAGAACACAGAGAAGGCACGCTCTTCCTAAATCTTTTCAACTTTGGGGCGAAAAAACATCCACACACACCAAACCTCCCACTTTTGGACTTTGGTGTCCGGACTCCTTCCAATTTCTTTGCTCCATTACTACGATTTTCAAAGCATTTTTCAACTGCTCCCATTTCTAAACCAAACATCTCAGAAGAGGGCAAGAAATCCTCGACCCTTTTTCATGTCGCATGGGCTGAAGGCAGACTTTTGTACGCCTGAGAGTAGCGACACGTAAAGCCGCCAAAAATATGTCTACCCCAAATTTATTGAGTTTCTTTAACAGGGAAAAATCAAAATTATGTAGAAGCAGCACCGTAATATCAAACAGCAGGTGTGTTGTTTTAACTGTTAAGACGCTCCTGTAGCACCGGGTACTCTTTCAAGAGCACTTCTAACACTCACGCAAAAGAAACCCTGCTGAGCCGCGGCGACAGAGCCGGAGATGCCAGGATTAGGATGGTGACACCACTTTTTTCATGCACCCAAATAGCAATTTGAGAATACACTCCCCAGTTTCAGGAAAACATGAACCCAGATGTTCTTAGAGAAAAAAAAAACCAAAGCGAACACCGTTACGTCCCGACACTTTTCTCTCCCGGGAGCCTGGTTATGGCATTTTCTTACAGGAACCGTTTGACGCGAAGCAAGTGCAGTGCATTTGTTTCCTTGGAAACAAACCCTTTCAACCTCCATCGCACACAATCTTAAGGAAAGGAAAACTCTGTAATTAGGCCCAAGGTCTCACTATTTTTAGCCAGCAAGATGTTAAATGGCAACTATTTTATTAGCAATAGAACACAATGAAAATGCACTTATCTCAATTATTGGAGTAGCAAGTCTTCATATCAACCAAAACAATAAATCCATTGAATTCTGCCAAGAAACATAATTACTCTCCCATTTAAAAGAATTTGGTAGATTTGGATGTAGCTACACTCGGCACCGAGATGAAAAGCAAAGCTTTAAGTGACAAGTAAAACTGAAATAATCACGACGCCACATTTATTCCTGTAGGAAACTTTACAACCCTGAGTAACCACCAACGTGTTACTGCAAGCGTTTGCCCACAAATGCTGAAGTACTATCAAGTACCACCACCTGCACGTACCTTGTCAGTATTTTACTCACACCTTGCCACTACTTTACTCAGGCTCTAGTAAGAAGCACCAACGTTAGGACCAACTTTTAACCAAGTACCGACTGCTCTACAATAAACTGCTGTGTAAAACTCAACATAATATTGCTTAATTGATCGCCTTAGCTATAGAGCTTTTGTAGGCAGGAGAAAAATGCTTTCTCATACCCCAGGAAGATGCTGGAGATCTGCATTACTGTAGAAAATCTCTGTATCATTTCAATTATAAAGATGCCAGTTGAATTCTATACAAAAGTTACTTGAAAAGGCAAACGGAAAAGAATTATCTATTAAATACTACTGCAAAATTGGTATTTTCTCCTAAGAAGAAGTTTTAAAGAATTATAGAATTATTTATATCACATATATTTATATCATTCTCTAATTCTACTGTTAATTTTTATGCTTTCATAAATTATAGGGTACTTTTGCTATGCACTGAACAGATAATCAAAACATTGTTTCTGTTAAATTCTACTACTAGCCTACCTGGGGAAATGGATGATTAAAAACAAGATTTACCAAATTATAACCTCATGTTTCATACAGCAAAACTGAACACGGGAGTGAAACTGTTTCACAGCCCTTAACTTGTATTTGCCGTTCTCTGGAGAGTCTCTCACTTGCTTCTGATAGATTTTCCTTTGCCTTGTATAAATGTTTTCAAATGAGGAAGATTTATTCTCTGACCATCCCGCCTTTTTGATTAAACATTACACCGCAGGATTTTTTCCACCATAAATAGAGTGGTTTGCAATGAAAGGAAGCGTCATGACACTTGTGAGTTGAATCAGTTGAACAGAGGTAAATCCCAGAGAAGGGAATTTGAATGCTTTTACGGATAAAGATTATTGGGCTTAATGTTGAACGTGTGCTTAAGTTTCTTGCTGAAATGGGAGTTTTAATCTCTTGATGACCAAAAGGCATGTAAGTGATACAACGAAGGGTAATAGTTTCAAATTGAAAGAGGAGGGATTTAGATTAGATATTGGGAAGAAATTCTTCTCTGTGAGGGTGGTGAGAGCCTGGCCCAGGTTGCCCAGAGAAGCTGTGGATGTCCCCTCCCTGGAAGTGCCCAAGGCCAGGTTGGACGGGGCTTGGAGCAACCTGCTCTGGTGGGAGGGGTCCCTGCCCAGGGCAGGGGGCTGGAACGGGGTGGTCTTGAAGGTCACTTCCAACCCAAACCATTCCAGGATTCTATGACAACTCTATCAGCATGTTAGTTACTGCTTCTGTAAGCAAGAAGCTGTTTCAGATGACTAAAACCACCATAATAAACCAGTTGACCCAGACAGCCTCGAAAGCAATCTGCTCACCTTTCTGATGGAGAGCTGGGAGACCAGTTCCTCCTACATCTACAGCAGCTCATCCTATTAAAGGATTTAGAGTTACAAATATAATGGGTAGGGCCGAGCTGAGTCTTGTGGGCTGAAGTGACTCCCTGCAAGATAAGCACTCCTTGCCTTTCCATTTCAGTTGGTTTGGGAAGAATACATCCCCTCCCTTCTTCAGCCAGTTGGGCTTTGTGCCTTCCTTCGAAAGAAAGGGCTGCAGGACTCTAACAGAGACTACTGCAATCCAACTTCGGCTGCATTTTTGGTGCTTCTCTATTATTCATAGGGTAGGTGAAGGATAATGTATCACAGCAGAGATGTTTTCACAATCAACAGCAAATACACAACCCCAAACTGCAACCAACCTGCACAAGATATAGCCCAGTCTGCAGTCACCATCAACAGGCGTTCACGAAACGTCCTTCTCCGTCCACATCACAATAATGCTGGGTGTTCAGTGTGTCAGGGTGTCACCGCTTGAAGCGAGAGGTGGTAGTTAATTCCAAAGCGATCACCTCATCAAATGTCAAAGTGTGACCGTGTGGGTGTTACGATCCACTCCCAGCCCCACGCAGCAGGAAGACAGGCCGGCTGAAATACAAATTATTGCTGCCGTATGCAATATACTGCTGCTTTTCTCTGAGGAGCTGGTTAGGTATTAAATTCTCTCTCTCTTCCAAAAGCAACCGACACAATACAGCAGAAAATTCAGAGATGGATCTAGTCCCCTAAACGAGGCAATTCACGGTTGATGAATGATGCTTCTCTGTCTGCCTAAGAAATGCTTCATTAGACGTGCAGCTCAGCCTCACCATTGCAAGAGAAAAGATCCACTTAGAGTCGTGCTGGATCCTAATATCAAGCCTCCATCTCTTCAATTCCTCCTAAACAACACTTTTATAAAGCTCCTGTAACCGCAAAGAGACGATCTACCTGCTGCGACAGAAAATTGCACCACTTGTCACAGAAAATACATATATTGGGAAGCAGCTGCTGTGAAAACTATCTTGTTCTGAATGATGGGAAGCTGAGCTTCTTTAATGCTTTCCATTCCTCCAGTCTCTAGGGTGTATCTGACTCTCTTCTGCAACAGATGACTTAACATCCTGGATGACAAAGAAGGCAGGCCATGGTGTATGTCAGATAAACTCATCAAGAGGCATAAAAGTGGAGGAGGACAATACAGAATCACAGAATCATTTAGGTTGGAAAAGACCCTTGGGAACATCAAGTCCAACCACTGACCCAACTCTACAAAGCTCATTCCTAAACCATCTCCTCCAACCCCACATCTAAACAACATTTAAACCCCTCCAGGGATGAGGACTCCACCCCCTGCCTGGGCAGCCTGTGCCAATCTCTGACTGCTCTTGCTGGGAAAAAATTTCTCCTAATGCCCAGTGTAACCCTGCCCTGTTGCAGTTTGCAGCCATTCCCTCTTGTTCTATCGCTCATTACCCGTGAGCAGACACCAGCAAAAACCTCTCTACAGGGTCCTTTCAGGCAGTTGCAGAGAGTGATGAGGTCTCCCTTCAGCCTCCTCTTCTTCAACCCCAACAGCCCCAGCTCCTTCCATCGCTCTTCATAAGACTTACTCTCCAGGCCCTTCCCCAGCTCTGTTGCCCTCCTCTGCCCTCGCTCCAGCCCCTCGAGATCTCTCTGGGGTTGAGGTGCCCAAAACTGGACACAACACTCAAGGTGTGGCCTCCCCAGTGCCGAGCACAGGGGACAGTCCCCTCCCTGCTTCTGCTGGTCACACCATTCCTGACCCAGGCCAGGATGCGGCTGGCCTCCTTGGCCACCTGGGCACACGCTGGCTCATCTCCAGCCGCTTGTCGATGAGAACCCCCTGGTCCCTTCGTGCCAGACAGCTCTCCAGCCACCCTGCCCCAAGCCTGCAGCGCTGTCACGGGTTGTGGGGGCCCAAGGGCAGGACCTGGCCCTTGGCCTTGTTGCAGCTCACACCGGTCACACTGGCCCGTGGATCCGACATGTCCCAGTCTCTCTGCAGGGCCCCCTGCCCTCGTGCAGATCAGCGCTCCCACCTCGCTTGGTGTCATCCGCAAACTTACTGATGACACCCTCAATGTCCTTAGCAAGATCATCAATAAAGCTGTTAAACAGAAATGGTCCCAACGCTGAGCCCTGAGGAACACCACTCGTGGACCACGGAACCATCCCACATTGGGAGCACAAGCCACAGGACCAGTCTGTGTCAAGAAGACGAAGCAACAACAGTTGCCTCTGCTCTTACATCACATTGCACACAGACACTGGCCAATTTTTTGTGTGGTGGGTCAAAAGCTCCACCAAAATCTCGGACGCAAACATCCAAAAACCTCCGAGGTTTCACACCTCACAAGAGCGCTTCCAGTGGCGAGCAGGCTCAGCCGCAAAATGCATTTATTCCTGAAATGGGACTGAATCTGATTTTTCTCTAAGTCCCCCATGTGAAGAGCACATCTGGAAGACATCAACCTCCTATGCTAAAGCATAAAAATTGGACAAAATGATTTCTAGGCCAGCGAACATATATATATATATATATATAAAAAAAAAAAAAATATATATAATTTGAAGAGCAACTGTAAACTGTTATGTCTGATATTAGCTGAAAAGTCTATCTAGTTAATAGAACAGAAACAAACAAGTTGAATGTCGTTCCAGCTAAAGGAAACAGTAACGGATAGATTAATGTTCCTCTAATTGTACATGACAGCAATTCTACCGAGGGGGCTTTGGGTGACATTAGCAAGGCGGAGCGGGTTATTAATCTCACAGTAGCCCCTCTGTGGGATCTCAGTTCCACATGAATAATTCAGCTTGTGGTTTTTTTTTTTAAAAAAAACCACCCCAGCTTAATATGTATTTTATTCCAACTTTTTCATTACGAATTTTCTCCTCTCCGCGCTCGCTGCTTTCGAAACCAAAAAGAGCAATTTATTTGCTTTCAGATATATCCTTCTCATGGCACCCCAAGTTTTAACTCTTTCTTTATGCGAGCGCGGCCGGTGAGTCTAACTGCCTTTGACTTTAATAAGATCTTCTCAGAATATCTGCAAATCTGTCCCAGAAAGACAAAAAGTTAAAGACACTGACCTATCAGCAATAGTTGGAGATCTGGCTGAAGGTAACCGCTAGCATAAATTCATATTTAGCTAACGAGTAATTAATCATAACTCGTTGCATGTCTCCAGCACACTGATCAGCATCAGTAGGGCACACTGATAAAATTTGTGCATGAAAGCCCGGTTCTGCTTTTGAAAACTTCACTCAACAAGCCCAACTTCACCCCCGCTCACACGAAATAGCTCTTCCCATGCAATATCGGCACTAATTGCTTCAAAGCCCCATTTGCATGAATCGTCCTCGTAGCTCATTATGGAAGTCGCCGTGAATTCCACAAGCGCAGCGTAGGTAAAACGCTGCAGTGCTTTAATACCGAAACACAATACGAATATTAAAAATATGACTAAGAACAGATTCCACAAAGGACGTAAATTCAGAATAATCAACTCCGAGACAACAAACCACACAAATCTGCCAATTTGCAGTTTCTCCTTCGCCAGTACGGTTATTCATGTGCCTAACATTCTATTTTTGCATCTGGCCAAGGGTCCACAAGGGTCTTACTCCTCTACCTAATTCCTACCCCAACCTGCTGGAATCCACAAATTCGGCTTCTCCAACTCTGCAGCCCCTTGCAGGAAAGCTGAACACATGAACCAAACGAATTCAGCAGCAATTTGCTACAGCCACGCTTTAACGATATGAAAAAATATTTTTAGTTAAATCTTGGGGAAAAAAACCCCTTTAAACAAATGTAATAATAAACTGTAACCTTTTCTAGTTTTTGTTTGCGACAATTTATTGGCATTAACATCCATTATTTCAAACATGAGTAATATAAAAATATGAAAATCACATACTAGGAAAGCATCAAAATGACAGCAGCAGTAAACACATAACTCGTAAAATTAGACTCTACTCTTTCATCGTTCCGTTGCAGCAAAGCAAGACGTAAACTAATAATTTAATGTGAACAGGAAGGTGTGAAATAAAACAAGAGAATTAAACAACACTCGCATACTTAAAATATGCTTTACAGGTAACATGCAATCATAAATTTAATAGAATATCTGGAACCGTACAAGGATGTGAGTTGATGTGAGGTGCGGAACTGGCTCATCGAAATAAAAATTAACCACGCGCCGCATGTTGAATTTGCTAAATATCTATAAACGAACACAGCCTGCACAGGGCAAGCCTAGTTCGTAACAGCTGAGTAACAATGAGAGTACATAACATACTGATATTAATTAAAAGGTAGATGAAAAAGAAGTGGTGGAAACTCATTTGACTTCGCCTCACCGAAAGATGTCAGGGTACAAATTCTGTGGGTTTTCACATAATTTTAGATGTGGTGTTGGGCGATTCGGTTTAGGGGTGAGCTTTGCAGAGTAGGGTTAGTGGTTGGACTCGATGATCCAAGGGGAATTTTCCAACCTGAGTGATTCTGTGATTCTATGAGTTCAGCTTTCCAGAACGCGGCCAACCGCCTTGGCCAGAGGTCAGAGTCACGATATTCAGGAACACAAAAATTACTTCTGTCAACGAAGGGGGTTTGCCTTTTTCTCTCCCTGTCGAGTCCTGCAGCTGGACCTGAGCTCGATTTGGATGCTCAATCCAGAGCACAGCCTGAGCTACCAATGCCCTATTGCTTTACAAGCACAGATACAAAAATAAAATAATTCCAAAGTAACTTAACTCCTGTAGGGCTCAACAACCAAGCTAGTCACATCAGACCAATTTTAAAAAGAAGCTCTTTTTCTGAGACAAGCACCTGCCCCAAAGCTGTCCTGCGCAGGATCGATCTGATCATAAAACCAGCTCACCAGAGGCTGAGCAGATGCAAACTTAAACGAAAAGGTTTGGGCTCCTCCTGCCCTCTCCCACATTGTTATTTTAAATCTTTACAGTGCAAACATAAAAAGGCTTATACAGGAAATCTGCTGAATAGTTTACCTTAGTGTAACGAAATATTTTCCAGATCAGCACGTAATGAGAGTTATGAAATGAAAAAACTGAAGAGTTTATCAGCGTAAAGTGAAAACAGGCGAGCCAGCAATTTTCTGGAAAAAACCTTAAACGTTTCCTACTTTAATGGAAATTAACAGTAATTCCCAGCACCCTCTTGCACATTCAAAGAATATGCATCAACGTGCTTACACTTTTCCAAATGTCCCTGCTGCTCTTGAATTCATGGCACTGCAATATTAGTCTGAGCAAGATACTACCAAATATCCGGAGCTCTTTGACTGTTCATATTTATTTTTCATGACCTTAGATCATATAAGAAAAAAGAGCGGACTTGACTTGAGCAAGGATTCAGTACCTCAAGACAAGTCAAAAGGGAATCAAATTAATTATAGACCTCTGAAAAAAAATTCCTTTTACCTTTCACTGCTGTATTTGATACCTAATCAGTAAATTCTGAGGCCGGAACGCTATGGGATTTTACAAAAAGAAGGATTTTCTCTGCAGAACCATATACTTTTCATCTCTGTTACTGCAACAAAGATAAAGCAGTAGAAAACATTGTTAGGGATCGTAAGGTCAGACTGGTGCCTAGACATCCCCGGGGTGAAGAAAAAAAGGCAAGTTTTTATTTCTATACTCCACTGGTCTTCAGAAAGAAACAAGGATCGATGTCCTCAGAAGTTTTAATTTTCAGGTTAGCAGCACTGCTAATAACGTCACGCAGTGTCCAGTGGCAGTTTGGCAAAAAAGAAACGGCGCTGGTCTTCAACTTGGTCTTCAAGAGAGATAAATCACAGGAAGCTTTTGCAAAGAGCGTGGGGGAAATGAGCAGCTGTCACGGATGTGTAGCTGTAAGGGAGAACCAGCAGTGCCTAGGGGAAGCAGCAGGAAAAGCATTTGCTGGAAAATCTCTACCCCTCAAATGTCAGGAGAAGCACCAGCCAGTTTTCCAAGGATAGAAGTTCAAATCGGAGCCCAAAGGAGAAGCGGTGAGCCCCAGTGCTGGGGCACGGGCAACACGGAGGGAAGATGCAGTTCTCGGATGTGCCAGAAACCGCTGAATCTTTGAGACAGAGACAAAGCTTCAGGTGAATTCCTGCACTTTTCTCCTCCCATACCTCTGAGCACTTCATTTGTTTGCCAAAAGGTATCTGAAATTACCAGCCTGCAAAGAGGAGCACGTTGAAACGGTGGGCAGTTGCTGAGGACAAGTTCTGCATCCCCTTTCAAATGAAATGTCATCCTAGCAGCTAAGACCACAATTATTCATCTTTGTGGTTCAGCCCTAGTTCCATAACACTCGGTACATTTTTTCCACAGCAGGAGCAGTCAGCCACCGGCACAGGCTGCCCAGGGAGGTGGTGGAGTCCCCATCCCTTTAAAGGCCGTTGAGATGTGGGGTTGGGGGAGGTTTAGGGGGAGCTTTGTAGAGTAGGGTCAATGTTTGGACTCGATCCCAGGGGCTTTTCCAACCTGAATGATTCTGTGATTTGTCAGTGGCAAGACGATGAAAGTGTCCAAGGCCAGGTTGGACAGGGCTTGGAGCAATCTGCTCTGGTGGGAGGGGTCCCTGCCCAGAGAGTTGGAACAAGATGGTTTTGAAGGTCCCTTCCAACCCAAACCATTCCGTGATTCTATGATTAGCTTGTGTGTCCCCTAACAAAGCCATCGAGCAGAGAGAGCGGGAAGGTCCATCCCAGGAAAACCATTCAATAAAAACTTTGTGTGTTTGTTTCCTGCCTCTAAAGCTTGAGAAAAGCAACGGCTACGATCTAACCAGTAGAAACAGCAGCCAAGAATGGACCGTTTGCAGCCCACCAGTAACACACCGGCTAAACATTTTAAACAGTGTTCATTGAGGAAGCCACAGTGACATCTGCGTGGGGGCCTTAATACACTTGGTAAATAAAATGTGCTCAGAGATCCGCCTACAACGGGGACTGCCAAGCAGGGAATCTGCTGACGGGAAGCGGCTGGTGAGATTCGGTGGGATTCCACCAGGAAACCACAAAACCTGTGTTACAGCGTCCAACTCCCACCACTACTTGCAGAGGCAGAGCTCTCTGAGAAAAATACACCGTTGAGCAGCAGCAGTGGCTAGATTTACCCAGGAATCTCCACTAAAAATCTGAATTGGGTTTTAGGGTTTCTTTGAGTTTTTTAATCCTTCAGAGCCGATTGTTTCCCCTTCATTCGAATCCCAAGAAATGCAAAACTAAATAAGCAACTGGCGTGTGCTGGAAATAACGCTACAGTGATAAAACCCAACTCAAGAGACTTTAGTTTTATCTAAACATGACAGACAAAACTATCTATTAAGATAGATAAGAACAAGAAACTCAACCATTCAAAAGAGCCTCAGTGCTCATCAAGGGGCACAATACGTCTTCATTTTTGTACGTAGGTGCTCTGATTATTTTTCTGTGAAGCCACTGCCTTCTCCACAGCACTGGACATTTTATCCATTATTCAATATGGATAAAATTATAGTCCTCAATACACTCAAGATACAGAAGCTCAATACGCGCAACATTCAGGCATCGAAAACTGAATTGGAACAAAACAGGAAGACGAAAAAGGAACTTCACTTCCTACAGCTTGCTGTTAAATGCAAGTCAGTAATGCAGAAATTTCACCTGTAAGATACTGGGGGTGAAACATTTGAAAAACTGTAATTCTATTAAATTTTAATTGATACAAAAGAAATATAAGACCGGTGGGGTCACCAAACCATCCACTTTAGGTCCAAAAAGGCGGAGGGCAGGGTGTGGTTTCAGCCCTCTCCCTCCTGCTGCCGGTCGAGCATTTTAGTTTGCGCAGAAATCGGTGGTTTTGCTTGGTTTGCAAGTGAATTTTTTTACCAGATCAACAACAGCGCGGGCTGACCACGATGCAGCATTGCGCGACTGTCTCTTCCAGCACCAGCGAGGTCTCAGTCCGGCTCACCACAAGCACGAACCGTCTACCTGGAGCATCCCACAGTGGTGAAAAGAGACGTGAGAAACCCTGCTCCTTGCTTCATTCCGAAAGGAACCCCACCTCTCAGACTTATGACACTTGAAGAGCTTAAAGCATTCTCACGCCAGGGGTAAGAGGTGCAGACAAAGTCCCTTCCTAGACTGAAACAATTCTGGCCACCGTCACAGCAGTAACATTTATGAAGACGAGGAAGTGTTTTTCCAAACAGCAGGGTGACGGCCTACTTCCACAGCAATACCCTCTCATGTTTTGCATGCAGCAGTATTTGACAGCAGTCATTTAATACCTCCTCTAGGATTTTACTTTTCCACTTGACTGCAAATTTTCAAAACCAAGAATTAAATGCATTCAGGTTCCCCCCTCCCCCCCACGCCAAACACACATTAATGCCCATGCTAAAAAACCTTTCAGTTCTTGTATTTCATTTTAAAACCACGCATAACACGCAACGCAGCTACGGAAGCTTTTTGCCTTTTAGATGTTTTCTCAGATTTTCTAGTAACGGTCCAAATCCAGCGAGATTTAGCAACATGTAAGCACAGCAAGGCCAACGATGGTTGTTGCTGACACAAGAAGTTGGCCTTGGGAACATCTGCACGGGAAGGCTGATAATGCTCTGGGGGAGCAAAGAAGGAGCGCCATGGAGAGGAGGGTTAAATTCTTCCGAGCAGCGACCAACCATAGGAACGTCCAGAAGTCACACAGACAAGCGCTCTGCAACTACAGAGAGGACACCGATGACATCTTTTTCGTTCCTGAAGCAAAATACTGATTGATGGAACCTCTGACCCCTTCACAGCATGTTTTAAGTTTGTTACAGGGTGCTGGAAAAAGCAGCGGATTGTCCCTGCAAAGGGCTAAATGGGATCGCAGAATCTTTAGACGGGATTGGGTTGGAAAGGACCTTTCTAGTCCAACCTCCCTGCAGTGATCAGGGACATCTTCAACTATTGCCCAGACCCTTCTCCAACCTGACCTTGAATGTTTCCAGGAATGGGGCTTCTACCACCTCTTCGGACAACCTGTGCCAGTAATCCCAAAGTTGCTGGGCAAACTACGAGCTAGGAACCAATAAAATGTTGTCGCCACGAGCTACAGAAGTTATTTTCAGACAGACCGCAGCCCAAGTGGCAGAAAGAAGGCTTAAAAAAAGATATTAATTTCTAGGAACCAACATATAAAACTTATTTATACGTCCTTACTAGAGGCAAATCTAATACAAAAGTAAAAAGCCAATGGAAGACATTCTGATACCCTCCCTGGCACCTCGGATAACAGCATTAAGTTTCGAGCGTAGCAAAATGTTTCATTTTTTTCATTACAGTCTGATTTGCTCCAGGTTACACATTAACCTGCCGCATTTGCGAGGCAATAGCACTGTGCTGCGTGTGGGAGTCAGCAAATTAAATTGTAAAGCTTCTCTCAAAACAGTCTTCTCACAAAGAACACTAAGAAATTAAAATAACATAAATGATTGAAGTGGATGAGATTTTTCTGTATTTTTCCAAGAAGGTATCAGTTACCACCTGAATAAAGGTCTCTCTGATAGCATTTTGAAAAGATCCTCTAAATAATTACACGCTCTTACATTAGATGGCAATTTTTCTATAATTTTTCTATAAAATCTAGCTTCTAGCCATATATTATTCACCTTGCTTTTTAAGAGTAAGTTAAAACTGTCGGGATTTATCGTGTTTTGCCTCTTGGAAGTGGGAGCAGGGATGTGCTGTCCCATTTCCCAGAGGTTTTACAAGGCATGGAGCTGCCAGGACACGGTGGATGAAGGAAACCTCAGGAAGCCTACTAGAATGGATTAGTATGGAAAATAATTAACTCTTTGGCTCGTTTTTACCACGATTCACTCTATCACTGGCCTGCTAAAAATCTTGCATTTGACGTTAACACCCAACGGAGATGCAACGGAGAATAATGTCAGCTACCGCTGAGATGCGGAATATTAGTGTGCAATGCACGTGCACCTTGTGCCTCTGCTTTCTGCTTTTCTCCTCTATTTTCTCCTCCTTTTTCCACAGCGGTCTTGTACGAAGATTTTTTCCTAGTAGTGAAATGCAGGAACTTGGAAGTGTTACAGCTAGTCTTGAGTAAGCAATCAGATTATTCCATAGCTGCAAGTTATCAACATTTTTTCCTGAGATACCTGAACTGGTCAATATGCAAGAAGGGGTTCTAATCCATCTGGGCCAGAGAAATCACAGATTCACGGAACAGTTTGGGTTAGTAGGAACCTCTGGCAGAGTTTCCTCTAAACCCTGCGGCAAGCAGGTCCAACTAGACCAGGTTACTCAGAGACTTGCCTCGGCCAACATTGAATCATTCAGGTTGGAAAAGACTCCTGGGAACATGGAGTCCAGCCACTAGCTCTGCTCTACAAAGCTCACCCCTAAACCATCTCCCCCAACGCCACTTCTCAATTATCTTTAAACACCTCCAGGGATGGGGACTCCATCCCCATCCTGGGCAGCCTGTGCCAATATCTGACCACATCTCCAAGGCTGGTGATCCCACAGCCGCTCTGGCCCCTGTCCCAGTGTCTCCAATTATTTTCCTCTTCCAGTTGTCCATTCAACCGATGCATATTTTGCTTTTGCTTGGAATTTGGTTTTCGTTCCAGAAATTGTTGTTGTTTTTGAAAGTCTACTCATCGTTTCCATCAGGTCTTTATGCACAAACAACAGACTTCTAAAATATTCGCTCTATCATCAGCATTGATTTTAATTTGAACTGAAGAACGGAGATAATTTATGTTATCAAAACACATGCATTTTTCATGAGGGAAGTATGCGTCTTGAAAAACACTGACATACAAAAATCCTCATGTCTCAGTGGCCATCCTCACTGCAGTCCAAAAACATACGTACCCTTCAGAAACACAACAGGAAGATTTTGCTTTGAGAAGTCGAATTGGCTCTTTCAGTACTGTCACTGGGTAGTTTTAAGAAAGACATGTGAATAATGTCTCGGGTACAAAGGGAAGAAGTTATTTGCCCCTTGAATATATCAAACCATCAAGTTGACCCGAAACATCGAACTTACAAGGCTCAGCACACGAACCATCACCCACGGCGCTGACAGAGACACACGGTCCATGAGGAACGCATGGAGTGGGTTGCAGTAGCTGCCCGTAGCTCCACACCTTCCGTGTTCTGCGCAGACACCTGCTCATCCGAGGAGAACCTGCTTTGGCAAACTCTAGTGAATGAAAGTGTCTCCACGTACAGGATGTGGCCCGTGACCCCAGGTCAATAATGTCAGATTTAGGCAAAAGTTGTTTGTTTATCCTACTCTTGTAAAGCACGTGGAATTCTTTGTGATAAATACCATATATATTAAAAAAAAGGAAAGGAAACAGGAGGTCTATGTTCCCTCTGTATCTCCTAGCAGTGCACTCAAGTTAGATGTCTAACGCTTTTGGCATGAATTATTAACCACCCTGAATGTCGGGAACTAAGGTCAGCTCCTACCCCCAACCTGCCGTGCCTGGATGAATTCCTACTTACTACTTAACGATCCAAAATTTTTCCTCCCTTCACCTCTCTGTAAAGGGAAGATCCACAGCAATCCTTTCGATAGAAATAAGGAACACAAGATCCTTGCGATCGAGTCCAGTCATTAACCCTACTCTGCAAAGCTCACCCCTAAACCATCTCCCCCAACACCCACATCTAAACGACCTTTAAACACCTCCAGGGATGAGGACTCCACCATCTCCCTGGGCAGCCTGTGCCAATATCTGACCACATCTCCAAGGCTGGTGATCCCACAGCCTCTCTGGCCCCTGTCCCTGTGTCTCCCAGTGCCAGGGAACTGGAACCTACTGCTGGGTGACCTCGTTTCACTCTGTAGATGGAGAGCGTAGATGTGCCTGTGGACAACTGCCTGCAGGCGTGCAAAGAAGGGTTGGCTGCAGCTGTGGCACCAAAAGGGATAGTGGCTCCAGAGAATCACAGAATCCTAGAATGTGTTGGGCTGGAAGGGACCTTAACAGGTCATCTAGTCCAACCCCCTGCAGTGAGCAGAGACGTCTTCAACTACATCAGGTTGCTCAGAGCCTGACCTTGGATGTCTCCAGGGATGGAGTCTCCACCACCTCTCTGGGCAGCCTGTGCCAGGGTCTCACCACCCTCACTGCAAAGAACTTTTTCCTGATATCTAGCCTAAAACTTCCCTGCTCTAGTTTCAGACCACTGCCATCTAAAAGTTGGGGCTGTCAGACATGTGGGTGACTCAATAGTCTGTTGATTCACTCTTTTACCAGGTGTTGCTGCTATTCAGAAGAAAATTTGAGGAAGATACAAGATCCCCTTGAACTTCAAAAGACAAGAATTTATCTTTCAGAAAACAAACATCAATTCGTGATTGTCTAAAAACACCTCTTACTTGACACACACTCAATGAAAACCCTCTTTTTTTTGCATTTACTTGGGTATTTGTTAAAAATAAAGGAAATACGGCAAACATTTTGTCGCGGGAGACGCTTTCTTTCCCCCCGAGCTTACCAAGTTCACGTGAGGCAGCGGGAGGGAGGGACCGGCAAACAGAGACACCAGCAAATCTGCCCTCATTTCTGCGGGCAAGTGCGTATGATTCACGCCTGAACTGATGTCAGAGAAATACATATGTATTAATCTGTTTAGAAGTATGAGCACCGAGTGCTGCTAACGAGGCAGGACAAGTGACGTTTATCACAGTGAGGGACAAACATGTCCAACTGCCCAGGAACCAGGAATGTCCCAGCTGTATCTACTCATTAATAAATCATATAGATAAATTACATGACGTTATGCAAAAGCAATATCCTTTTGAGGAGGAGAGGTTTATTTATTTCTTTTGATGTTTTCAAAAGGTCGATGCTTTTAAACTACTGCTGGAAAAGGTGCATTGAAAATCAGTACTTCGCAGGAGTAAACTTGCAGTTTATGAAATTTATTCCCTGCAGCCGTAACACAACAAATTAAGACCTGAAATTCCGATCTCTACTATTACTCCTGAAAAGATGTGATGCATTTCTTCGGGAAAGAGGCACTTCATTTGGAATAATGAATTTGAATAATACTTTTATAAGTCAAAGTGAACACGTTTTTATTTGTAAGAACTAAACTAAACGGGCTAGCAGCAAATAAAACCTTCACAGAAAGTATTTTGAAGCACATCCTTGATTCACGTGACAACAAGCACCAGGCACAAACACTTGCCAGTATGATTTCTCCCTTGCACATCATAGCTCAATAATTCTTATTCACTGCTCCTGGTATTTCCTATCTAGAGACCTGCCTGACAAGACCATCAGAAGACAGCATGTAAAATAATAGCAATTTCTTCACAAACACCTTTTTCCCGAGCCTGCTGAACATTTCAGAGCATAAAGTATCCCTCAAAAAACTTTGGAAAATTAAGAGGAAACTAGTCCCTGAGGAGCATTATTCATTTTTCTGTCACGTCACCCTCCTCTGGCAGCAAGAACTCATCGCTCGCCTTGACGCTGCCCGTCGGGGACGTGTACAAACCGACAGTTTCCTCCAGGGCCCTTTGTTCTACCAGACTTATAAAATCCATTTAAAAACTTGTGTAAACCATCCACTGTCGACAACGCTTTATAGCGTCACCTGAAAATCTCGAGAAGATTTACAGGCTGCCCGTCGCGACGTGCTTTTTCCTTTTTTTGGATTTCAGAGGCGAATATAAATTGGGTGAGCACGCAAGATTACATAAACAACCTGTATACGCTGCACAGCGTTACCCTGTGTTTCCTGGCCTTTCTCAACTTACTGACAAAGACAGAGAGCATCCTGTAATCTTTAAAATATTCCCTCTGAAGTAACACAAAAATAACCCCTCGACTTCCACCGAAGCGCAAGTAGCGACTGATACGCTTATACGGGAAAGATTTTTTTCTTCATGTGAAACCAAATAAATAAATAAATAAAGCTCCAGATGGGCTTCTTGGTAGCGCGGGGCTTGTGTGGAGGGGGCTGGAATTAAAGCTCAAGGATCTGATGGGTTGGTGTGGAGACAAGAGGAGACATCAAGTCTCTGCTCTGTGGTTTGCAGGGATATCTAATAACAGCTGTTCCATAAAAGATGAAAGTGTTGCAGCTAGAGATTAAAAACTTCACTGAAAGCCTCAATAAGAAAAAAAAAAAGTATCTTTTCTACCTAGCACTTCTAATTGCAGAATTCTGTTAAACCTGGTAATGGATAAATTTCAATTTTGAATTGAAAACGTGGTACTTCTCTGTCCATTGCATGATTTAACTCAGGCTGTTCAAGTTAAACGTAAAAAACTGATGGAGGAGCAAATGGAGGTGGCATCCTACCCAGCGCAGTGCTCAGGCCCTCCAACATGCAAAGCAGCAAAAGATAAAGCAATAAAAAGATTAAAAACCCCAAATTAAAAGGAGACCCAGCCATCTGGCATTGGTATTGTCCTAACTAAAATCGCTAAAATTGTGACCACCAGAACGAACGCTTCATACCTGAACCCAAAACCTTGCACCAGCTCCTACAGCTCCAGCACATGGAAGAAGAATAAATAATAACAGGACCTGGATAGCTACAGATTCTGTGAAATAATCACATCCATGTGACCTCCTTGAAATGAAAAAGCACAAAGTTAATTCTGAAAAGCCACAGTGGCCGTCTCTGCTTGGTCAGGAGAGACATCACAACCCGTGGGAAGAAGGCTCAGGTGATGGAAAGGCACCATCTGCACCAACTTCAGAGATGATACTTCCCAAAGCTGCCAAGAACTACATAAAAACATAAATTAATTACAGAAGAAAACTGTATCCAACAGGCTCCCATTCCAAATACACCATAATAAATAGTTTTTGCTCCGTGCACTTTCAAGCAGCTGATTACTTCAGGACTGAATTTGCCTGGTACCCTATTCAGGCTTCCTCTAGGATAAACACGAAGGAGAAACACGCTGAGAGCGCCTTGTGTTACCGACAGGTCCTTCCAAGCACCACTACATCCAACACACAATGCCCAAAAAGGGTAACGTCAGCGACAAAATTATCAGTTCCCAGCCTGAAGATTCTCTAGCGCTCTTTTCTCCCTTTCTTGTGGTGGGCAGAGGTTCAGTTCTCACCGTCCTTGTTTTGACACCAGAAGGAAACAAACACATTAATACGGAGCCCGTAAGTGGCAGCGTGGGCTGAGCTCGTTATCCGCAGCGACAGCCGCACAAACGAGCAGCGGGAACATCTTGCTTTCTAAGGCTGATGCCTTCACTGACTCAACATGAACTCACTCATCAGCCCAAAGCAATCCTGCATCCCACCACGGAGCATCTTTTGGGCCATTCCCATAAGCAATCTGTATAATTTCTTCTAGAAAAAAACCCAAAAAAGCAGAATGTGAGACCATGTTTGACTTGCTATTATTTTCTCTGGTCACCTCCACGCACTGCACTTCACGTTCTCTGCCCCCATCTGATTTTTCCTGCCTGCCACGCTGCTGATTTTTGCCGCTCTGCACGTAGAGCTCCAGGGACAGGCTCTGCTTTCAGCTCCGTGTAAGGAGCTCTTCTTTGTGATGCCAACAGTGCGCTCAAACAAGAACCTGGGAAGAAAACCTCTACACAAGTCTCATCTTTCAGCTTTAAATACCTGCCTTGTCATCCTGCCACCCTTGCCCCAGACAACAGGATTCTGTCTCCTACCAAAATACATTTACTGGCAGCCCACACTAACGTGTCTTCTGTCGTCTTCTGCGCTCCTCTGGCTTTCACCTTTTACTACATATTCAGCTTCTTCCTATAGCACATCGCTACTCCCTTCCTCTTGCTCTGTCAGACCACTCGTGCTTTCTTAATTTCCAAAATTAAACACACAGCTGGACTACTAAAGAGTAGAAAATAATTACATGCAACCTGCAATTGTTTTGCAGCTGAAAAGGACATCGCATTCTTTCCAACTGTGTCCCTTTTCCTAACTTAATGGACTTATTTTCCTTCAGACTGATGTTCTTCTTGCAAGCTCTCTTCAATTCCAATGGAATTTAACTGAGGAAATGTTTAATGTACTATCAAGATGCTTACAAACAACGTTAAATATTTAACCTCTCCTGTGTTAATGAAGGGGACCAGATCACATAGTACAGAAAGCAAATGTTTTTGTGACAGTGCAAACAGGAATAATATCGTATTTGTGTGTACGCTGCTAGAAATAATTGAGGTATAAACATAATGAACAAGGCAGAACAGAATGGGAAACAGCATCTGTCAGTATGGTCAGCTCTGGACTATATGAAGGTTGATTTTAAAAAAGGAGATACAAAAAGTATCACTGCATTCTAAAATCTGAAAAATGGATAAAATTGCATAAAATAATTTAGCTAAACCTAGACATCAATTTCTAGGCAATATTTTCAGGATGAATTGCTGGCTTTACAGCGAAGAGGCACTCAGTTAATCAGAGGTGAGCACCACTACTTCACAAGGACACGTCTGTCTCCAGCCCGACACATCAAAAGCCACAGATTAAACTGATGAGCATGAGAACAGCCTCGAGCTGGCTTCGGCAACAGTTTTTTAGAAATATTCGTGTGGGGGAGCCGTGGTGACAGGGTCACTGCAAGTCGTTTGGAAGGAAAGCTGAGGTTTCTCCCTGACCAGTTTGTAGCCGAGGGTTTCAGCTCCCGAGAGCCCGGGGACGTGAACGGAACGAGGGTGGTCCTGTTACCCGGCTCCCCCTTCACCAACTGCCAGGCACTAAGTCAGCCCTTCTCTGATACGCTGATGCCGAAACAAACAGCCACAGAAATGGAAGAAGCCCGAAACCTCACCTCCTCTCTAGTCTCTCTGCTAAAACTTGGCCAAACCACTTTTTGTCTTCCACATTCTGCTTTTCGGAGAGTTCTGTAGACACAGGAAAGGAAAGGTTCAGACTTTGCCCAAGGTCAAGGACTCCAACGTCTTGTCTGCACAAGCAATCAGAAGACGCAAGCCCATCCGCCGACCGACGCGCGATTTGAACTCAACTCTTCCATTTTTCGGCTTACGTTGTCGGGTCTTAATAATTCATTCTTGTCTGTTGGATTAAATCAGCTTGCTTGCTTGGCTTTGGACCTGTACCTGAGTCAGCATTTAACTCCGGCTCGCCGCACAGCAGCCTAGCTTTCTCCTCCTCATCTAACAAGGTTATTTCTTTATATTCTTCTTGCAATTTCCTAATGCAAAGCCACTTTTGTCAGTATTTTAACCCTACGCTTTCCATTCCAGGAACTGTAGCTTTCTTTGGTGATGTTCCCTCTAGGAGGGAGCATGAGGATCTCTAATCACGGGAATGTTGCACCACTGCAGGCAGATATCCAGCAGAACCGTTTTTGGGACCCGTTACTTGCTTTTTGTATTGCAGAAGTCTGCATTTTACCAGGTGTCCCCTTAGATTTCACCTCTTGGCTTAATGATACCTTAACGTCAAAACTTCACGCAGTCACGGGTATGGAGGAGGAGAAGAAGGAGGAGGAGGAGGAGGAGGAGAAGGAGGAGGAAGGATGGAGGCTGGGAGGAGGCAGACCCAGATCCCAGACTTAACTGTCATATAATGTGAGCACAATTCCACTGGCAGCTCATCTGTAACACAAAGCAAAGCCCACCCCTTGAACTCACCTTTCTGGAAATAACCGTCTTAAATACACGAGCGCCCTCATATGCTAGAGGCAAGAAAAATGTTCCAGTAACGATGAAGCTTGTTTATATCAGAAGATCTGTTTTATAAACTTCTGGAATTTAGTTTATCTGCACGATATACCTTGGGGTTTGGTGACGTTACAAGGAGTTGACAAAGAAATCTCTGTAAAGGATTCATCTCCTGACAAATAATGTCAACCACCAGAACATACCTCCAACTTAGAAAGTGAGCAGTGGTTTTGAATACATTAGAAAAAAAAAAGGAAATGAAACTACAGATGATTACATTAACCAGACGTGCCTCTCAAAGGGCAACAAACGATTTAATCGTGCTTTTCCTTGGCTCCAGCAGCCGTGTCTCCACTGCCAATACGCGACACTGCCGAATAAGGCCAAGCATTTCCACGAAACCAATGTTCAAAAAGCAGGTTGATTATTTATAATACAATTTGCATACAAAGGGCATTTAGAAACAGAAATAAAGTTGTAAACATTTAGCGGTGCCGTTATCACCACGGCGCGTTTTCCCCCAGGAAACGCAAAGCGTTGGCTACGGAATTAATTTAATCCAAACCTAAGCAGCGTTCAATTGCAATTCTTCAAAATTTTAACTGTGTTTGCGTCAAAAGTGTAACCGTCCACGTGGCAGTAATTTAACCAAGTGATTTTGACAGCCATTGTGCATACTGAAAAATGTTTTCTACGCACAAGAAGAACCCTTTAGGATGTCTGGATTGCCGTGACGTTCTGCTAAGTCACATCTAGATGACACGTGGAATTTCTCATGAAGAAGGATGCTATACATACACTTTCATGTATACATATACATGCATTTTGTATGTATATATATGTATGGATATGAAAATAAATTCAAGCAATACTTTGTGGCAAGAACCATCACAAACCACTTGCACTACTGTAAAAAAGCAGACCCATAACCAAGCATCTTATGCCTCTAATTACATCGTTCGTAACGAAGGCTCAACTATGTATACGCACAGGGTGACACTATTTTTTAGATTACAGCTCTTAGTAGACAGGAAAAAAATGTTTGTACTCGCTTACTACCCTTACACACAACCCTCTTTTGTTCTACTTTATGAGTGAATATAGCAGTTACGAGTGAGCAGCACAGAAGAACAGATAAATGATAAGCCCTGAGCCCTTTGCCGGGCTGTGCTAATGCAGAATAAACACAAATATCGCCATTTCCTTCAATCTGTAGAACAAGCTGTCATCGTTTTCCAGCCCAGGATAAACTTGCTGGTAAAGAAAACCCCTGCTCTGAGAAACTTGTATTAATTTGTGATAGCAGAAGGTGCAATTCTAGCAAAAGCACCTTTATGGCCGGTCAAGCCTACCTCCTCTTTATCTGGGGCAGCCTTCGCAGTTGGGAACATGGAAACTGCAGGACACCGCAGTAACAAGGGCTTCCGTACGGACAGATTTGCTCAGTGAATGTTTTATGTATGGTAAAGTAAAAAAAGAAAAAATCCATTAAAAACAACAGTTCCCTCCAGTTAGCAAAGAAGCAGAGCTGGTGGGCACCTCTGCCACGGCACTGAGCGCCACGAACTACGTCGAACAGGAGAACCCAGGCAAATAATGTGCTTTATATTTCATTTATGAAAGAGCAGAGACCACGTCTGTTGTACCAACAAGCTTAGTAACAGCAACACTGATCACTTAGGGTTGTTTTCCCCATAGGGAAAAGGAGATGAAACCTCTCAGCGGGGAAGCCAACAAAGAGTAAAATTACATCCTTTGCTTGTTTATCCATCACCCTTCAAGTTCTTCTACTTTTTGTCTTCTTTCGCAGATCCTCAAGGAAACTGCTCTTTGCCCTTAGAGGTTTGAGCATCAAAGCCATTTATGAATCAATGTAGGATGTCATTCTCGTTTCATTTCACTGGAGGAATTAAAAAGTGACTAAAGAAAAAAAATCTCCGGCTACTTAAGTGTTGCGTATTCTCAAGATGATTAACTATATATTTTAAATTAGAAGGAGGAGTCCAAGTTCAAGTCTCCACCAAACAAGGCAGTACTTGGCAAGTCCTCTTTTCCTTTTTCTTTAAAAAAAGGGCTATTTTAGGGATTTTTTTTCTTGAGAAAAAGAAAGAAAATTAAAACACAGTATTGATTACATTATTTGAATTAAAAGTACAAAGCGATTTTAAACTTGTTCAAGGGAAAGAAACAATTGTTAAGGGAAAAAAAAAAAAGCTCTAAATGTCCATGTTTCCATAGAGACAACCTCTATCCTTTTGTGCTTAGTAATCTATCTTGGTCGATCAATACTTCATGGTAATTGTTACCATGGTAATTGCAACTATAATAATCCCCCTTTTCAGTATAAAAGGAATGTACAACAGCAAAACCAAAACAACTTGGGAAACACAGGCTGTGTCTGCAACAGTGCCAGCAGAGCACACTCCTTTGTCTTGATGAAAAGAATTTCAAAATCTGTGCTTAATTAACCCAGCTGGAGTTCACAGCTTAGGTGAAGTTTCGTAGGGAATCTGAGGGTGAGGATGCAAAGTCAGTTTTGACGAGTGCTGGGCTCAATCCGATACAGCTGATGAGCTCAGCAAGGCGAGAAAAAGAAAGCAGAGAGCCTTCGGGGCTGTTTCGCATGGCGTGAAGGACGAGCACGAGGGTTTGGGCATCGCTGAAACCCTTCAGCGTTTCCTTCTTCTCGTGGCACCCCGCTGGCATGGACAGGGAGGCAGTGCCAGTCCGGAATCACAGAATCCCAGGCTGCTTTGGGTTGGAAAGGACCTTCAACACCACCCTGTTCCAACCCCCTACCCTGGGCAGGGACCCCTCCCACCAGAGCAGGTTGCTCTCAGCCCTGTCCAGCCTGGCCTTGGGCACTGCCAGGGAGGGGACATCCACAGCTTCTCTGGGCAACCTGGGCCAGGCTCTCATAGAAAAGAATTTCTTCCTAATATCTACTCTAAATTTCCGGTCTTTCAGTTTGAAACCGTTACTAGATCTAAGGAAGAAGTTCTTCCACCTGAGGGTGGGGAGACCCTGGCACAGGTTGCCCAGAGAGGGGGTGGCAGCCCCATCCCTGGGAGTTTTTCAGGCCAGGCTGGATGGGGCTCTGGGCAGCCTGATCTAGTGGGGGATGTCCCTGCCCAGGGCAGGGGGTTGGAACGAGATGATCTTTGAGGTCCCTTCCAACCCAAACCATTCTGGGATCCCTGACCAAGAGTCCCTGTCTGTCTTTCCTGTAGCCTCCTTTAAGTACCTCAGGGACAAATGAAATTGCAAAGAATGAGCCATTGGAGGGCCGGTTTAGCTCAGTGGGTTGAGCGTGGTGCTTGAAACACCAAGGGTTGCGGGTTCGATTCCTGTTCGGTTCTCATGTGTTGCCTGAGGTAGTCGAGAGGTGGCGTCCCTGGCCATAACAGGGAGGTTGAATTAAATGATCTCTAAGGTCCCTTCCAGCCCAGGCCATTCTAGGACTCTATGATTACTGACAAAATAAATAATCACAGAGCTGAGGCGGAGGAGAGTTTTCTTTCTGCAGTGGACCCACATCCAACCTGACCATCCAGGTGATGTGCCAAAATGCCGGGTATCACCCATGTGGCACCGAAGAGAACAGCCCCAAGTCCTTTCTCTTACTCGTTAACTTCCAGAAACGATCATTTAAATGATCATGCAATTAAAAATCATCATGCAATTAAAACAAACAATAAAATAAAGCGACAACGCAAACGTCATGTTTTGCACGGGTCAGGATTTCAGCTCCAGTTAAGGGTGTAGAGGCGCTCCAACACAGCCACATCAAGTTCCATCTTGAGTAAAAACGTAAAAAACGTTTTAAACATTTGCAGAGAAAGAGACGTCGCTCCCAAAGTAGTATTTCCACAGAGTTAAATCTCAAAGCAGTAGGGTAAAGGTAACGTCAGGTAAGACAAATTTCATCGATATAAAGATCAGCAATTAGCAGCTAGCTGAAAAGGAAATTACCTAGAATACTTCAGGAAAATACTCCCCCCGAATTAGGACCAATTTAGCAATTCCTGATAGCTTTCCATGTCAACCAAGGAGAGCAACAGTATAGAAATTAATTATGTTGATTATATACTTGATTACAGTGGATTAAAAAGCATTATACAAGCGCTGTTCCCATGGCAGTGTGAGCTGCACCAGCGCTCGCTTCGCAAACCTCTGCCATGAAAATGCAGCATCTCTGAAACTCCAGGTCGCCTGGAGCCTTCTCTACCTGTTTTAACTGCTCAAATTTATTTTCCAGCTAAAACATTTAGAAAAACGGAAGATGTGGCAACTCAGCTGCTTCAGCTGCACATCAAGTCTGCGGATTTAAACCAGTGAAACCAGAATATAAAGTAGCCACCAGCCCAAGTTCGTGGTTGTTAGCGCACATTTGCAGCGCCAACGGCTCTGAAAAGAGCTCAGCCCATCGCCGTTAGGGATGGATGGCACAGAAACCCAGGCCTAAAAAGTGCATTTTGATCTTTGTTTTTTAACCACGGAAAAAAAAAGAAAGAAAAAGTGTATTTGCTGGGGAAAAGAGCAGAAAGTATCTATGTCTTTACGCACCATTCTACATTAACACAAAATTCCCCAAACAAGCCCAGAGGTTTAAACCCTACGCTACCCTGAGCTCGCATCAGGGGTGACGTGGTGGCATCGCCGGCGGCAGCAGTAGCTTTTAGGTGTCAGCCAGAGCGCAGAGGGACAGGAGGGACCATGTGGCCGGTGTTCACGTTTGAACCACAAAGCTCGGGCCAGCTATTTCTGACCAAAGCCAACAAGGTGTCTGCGTGAGCCAAAGGAGCCCTGGTGCCACCTCCCCAAGCACTGGCAGGTCGCTCCAAGGGTGCGTCTGACCCGGCCCGTCGAGCACAGAGCCAGCTGCTTCGCACTTTGCGTCCCTTTAAAGCAATGAGTGTTTTAAATCCAGAGCTAATCTGTAAAAATGCAAAGGCAAGGACAACTTCAGGGGGGAAAAAAAAAATCCCACAGGCACAGAAAAGGCTAATTCTGCTTTAACAACAGGTCACCTACTTGGATGATGAAGTTGCCAAGGAACCCCTGCAGACAAGGAGCTGCCAAGTCCAATCCATCAGCCGGCGTCGGGCGCCGGCGCAGCCCGCTCTAAGGGCTGACCCTTTCGAACTCTTCCTGCAACGTGCAGAACACAACATTCGGAACAAAAAAAACCAACCAACCCAAACCGTGGGCAGAAGGGCAAAGCGTTAAGCCATTTTTGTGATCAGCTTCATGCACATTTTATGAGCTCTGCTCTTGAGACGACGCGCTAAAAGGGGCACGCAGTTTGTTTCCTCAGTCGCTTCTGGGATTGAGAGCCGCCGCTCTGAGACAGTCGCAACCTGGTCGTGGGCCAGGGTGGAAATATTTGAGTTATTTGCCATGTTATATATATATATATACACACACACACATATACATATGTATTTATATGACACACATTAAAAAGTGCCTGCCTGCTTACTAGCCTCTAACTCTACAGGCTTTTTCGGGAAGTAACTTTTTACCACACGGAGACAAGGAAGGAAACTACCAAGCCCCACGGCTCGCAATTAGTAACTTCTCCATAACCGTAGGGAGCTTGTAAAAATGCTAGATATGTAAACCCACATATTCCACATAGAATGATAGAATCCTAGAATGGCCTAGGCTGGAAGGGACCCCAGAGATCATCTACTCCAACCTCCCTGACATGGGCAGGGACACCTCTCAACTAGATCCTACAGCGACAAAACACCAAATCCATATTTAACCAAATGTTTTCTAGTACTTGAATTACTTATGGCAAAGCTCTTTTCAGAAGTCATTGAAATACTCTAGGAATTAGAAGAAAACCTGGAAGCTTAGCTCTTTCAGTGTCTATGGGTCAGAAAACAGAGAGGGCGTGAATCCTTTAAGGTTCAAATCTTTACTTTCATCATAAACAAGGCACCGTTAAATACCGTGGCAATACCACTGTGGGATTTCCTAGGTTTGGAATGGATGGCGCACTAAAAGAGTCATAGTTTCCCTTGCTAAAACCTTGATCCTGCCCCCATTGATGTCAAAGGGGCAAAAAAAGCGCAAAATTGTCCCTTAATAGACCCCTCTGTGCTACAGGGTTAAACATACACAGGTATCCTTCGCTGGCATCACTGAATTCGGAACTAAAATTCTTTAATGCTGAATTCGTAAAAATCTAAACTAAAACCAACTCTTCTGCGTTACCTGTTTGTAACAGCAAGTTCATTTTAAAAGCTTCAAAGAAAGAAGTTTGAGCATGAAATCCACAAAAGGGAAGCAAAGCCTGGAAACATTTTGGTGGCAAATACTGGTTTTTCGATGAGAAGAATCAGGACCCTGCAAGAGACCGGAGAGGAGGCAGCAGGGGGAGGGTAGCGATGCAGCGACCTGCCATCCAAAGGGGATTTTTTTTTTTTTGAAAGGTGGAAGCCAGAGAAAAATCGCAGCTAGGAACGACAAATAAAAATCACCAATGGGTCTGTTCTGTAACAACCAACCCGCTCGGTGTAGCCGCACGCCTCACTCCGCTTCGAAACGCAATAAAAATAGCTCAGTGCCATCGTTCTGTAACCGTGCTGGAAGCCCTCCGTTGTTCCCTTTTCACAAATTTATAAATCGCATTACACTTACAAAGCCAGCCAAGAAATTATATGGGTTTTTATCTTAAATTGTTGATTTAGGAAGGAAGGACTCCTGTAAAACTCCACTTCAGTGAGGGAGAATCTACCCCAGCAAGCTATTTCAGTACGCCCTGGTTTATATTAACATTATCTGGTTCAGGTTCAGTTGGAGAGATGTTCCTCCTGCATTTTTCCTGAGAACCATAATGCTTTCGGCCCCACTTAGATAGCTTGAAACAATGAAAGAAAAAGAAAAAAGCCAACCAAATTCTGAACTACATATGCTCGTCTTCCTAAAGTTCTCGTTATTAAAGTGCATTTCTCTTCCTCCTCCTCAGGTACCAGATGGAGTAGTACAAATCACATTTCAACACATCCCTGGGAAATATTTTGAATAAACGTAGCTCATTTTTTAAAGCTGCAGGTACCAGAAATACGAGGAGAAATATGGCACAGTACGTGTACTATACTGACAGTCGTGCAGCAGGGAAGACCTAAGTTAAGAACTGATGACAAACAGCTGTATATGCACACAGAACAGCAATAAATCCGCTGTAAAATCAGCCTTTGTGTGGGAAAAGAGCACAATAGCGCACGACCGTGCATCATGTAGAGTAAGGTGAAGGCTACAGACTTGCTGCCATGCCTCAAGCCATGGGAAACACTCAAATACACGCCGTATGTCAGCAAAGAGTTTGTCCTAGCTGAAAACCTAGACCAAAGTAGGCAACACTAACAGAAAGTAAGAGGAACTTGCAACCCAAGACGTTTATCTGAAAGTTAAATATGAAGAACTGCTACCTTTATTAAATACCCTGTCTAATCTAGATACAGCTACACAATGTTGGGGGCTCGGAGAACTCTTGAGGTCTGGACTTGCTCCCCATGCTCATGACCAAGGATGCCTTGAGTCACTTTCTGCCATTTCATGTTCTGCTGCTCAACACAAGGACGTCAACCACATTCGAGCTGCACCGAGGACGTTCCCTCCTGCCGGGTTGCAGCAGGACTAGATGCGATAGCTTCAGATGACAATCACAGAATCACAGAATGTCAGAGGTTGGAAGGGACCTCAAAGATCATCTAGTCCAACCCCCCTGCCAGAGCAGGACCACCTACAGTAGATCACACAGGAACGCATCCAGGCAGGTTTTGAATGTCTCCAGAGAAGGAGACTCCACAACCTCTCTGGGCAGCCTGTGCCAGGGCTGTGTCACTCTCACAGGGAAAAAGCTTTTTCTAATATTTTTATGGACAATACAGAATACAAATGCCTGGATGCAGAAAAGAATCACCATCACAGCCACTTATTTTGCTCTTTAGAAAGTTGCTCAGTGAGCTCATTCCTCCCGTCTTCTCCTCCTGCTTCCTCCCTGAGGTTCACCCCAAACGTCACCTTCCAGATTCTGCAGAGCGCAAGGGAGCTGATGAAAAACTTATCGATGATTTCTAGTGAAGATAATTTATGGACAGAGGAAACTTTGATTCGAGGGCACCGGCAGAGCCTTTGATGAAGGTGATCGACTGGTTTCGGCAACGCTGTCTTGGTTGTGCCGTTAGTTAAGGGATTTATCTTTCTTCTCAGGTTGGAATATCTTTTGCCAAACACAATTTCCATCCCTTTTATGTCAATTATTTTGTGTTGAATATATTGACTCAAGCCTTTGTTGTGGGTGTTGCCAGGAGTGAAAAGTTTTTCCAGATCTCCTTCCTTTGAAGGATGTTTCAATATTAAGTATGAGTAAGCTGAAGATGAAGATGAGTCAGACCTATCACTCAATGAAGAGGCAGCGAGGACTTTGAACTACTGGAGATTATATGAAAGCCCTCAAGTGCGCTGGGAAAAACGTACCCAAAAGCTTCTTTCAGTTGGGAGAATCGCATTCGGAACACGGTATACAACTCCTTTATGATTTACTGGAATTTTCTCAACATATGTTCAACGGAAGAAAATGCACCCTTAGCTTAAAAGAGAGCGTGCAAGTCATCACACAACCCTGAACATCAAGTACAAAACTGGTATCTGGATTCCGGACTTGAAAAGCCCACAGGAATTAAAAGAAATCTTAGTTTTCTCTAGCATTTCTGCTGAATTTATTCCCTGAAGTGAATTTTTCTTCAAGTTCTCCAAGAAGTATAAAATGAGTCTGAAAATTACTTAAAACTTGTAGCTCGTTTTTTTTCTCACTCCATACTAGAGACAAAAACGCTTAACACCAACTTGACTATCCAACAATTTATCTAAAGCAGGAAAGAGCTCAATTAGTAATATTTACCTACGGACACAACTAACCCATTCTTTTCGAAACGGTCAAGTGGCCAAAATAGCAATTAATCTTCTTCCTTGCCGATCTTGTTAATTATCGGTAAATTTTCCATTTTCATGGGGGGAAAAAAACCCAACAAACAAACCATCCCTTACATGAGGGCTGCAGATCCTGCAAATCCCCAGGGAGGTGATGGAAACACACCTGGAATTCCCTTGGAACAATTTCCCTTCCTTTCGCACGCCGCGTTGCATATGGCCTCCCGTCAAACAACTGCAGCGCAAAGAAGGATTTACTTTTTGGAGCGTTACAAACACGATGATTCCCTTATAATCCCTTTTTCTCTTTTTTTTTTCATACTGCTCCAGGGGAAACTGAAACAACTGATGGGTTTGGGTATAAACAACCAAAAAAACACACAACCAAAAAATCCAATTGTGAGCATTCTTGTGACAAACTATCACACCAGCACACTAACACGCGTGAAAGCCCTCAGGAGCAACCTCTGTGCTCTCTGTAAAACTCTCCAAGGTGGAAAATACCACAACCGGGGCACAGAGGTAGCCAGGGAAGAAGAGGAGGAGTGCGCCTTCAGCCTAGCTCTGCCTTGACCGGTGAAGGCAGTGCCCGCGGGGCATCCTGCCCCACTTCCTCACGGGCAGGAGGGATCTCACACGGGTCTCTCTTGCCCTGCGTAACTCAGAAAAGACTGTGCCTTCGGATGCTCTTTGGGGGGGTTCCTGTTTCTACCCCCTCCCCACCATTTAGACACAGACAGGGTGGGGAAAGAGGAGGCACCGAGGCCAGTGCAGGCAGTTGCAGCAGTGCCGGTGCCTGACGTCAGCCCCGCTGACCCCCTGCCCTGCTTTCTTTTCCTCCATCCTCGCTCCTCCTCCAGCCTCTATCCCTTTGGTCCTTCCCCTCCCTGCCAGCATTACTTCATCCTTTTCTTTTACCTTCAGGCTGACTTTTACATCTGGTCCCCTCCCTTTCTCAGCGTTTTTATTTGCAGTTTGGCCCTGGGTTCAACATGACCGTAAAAAAATCACTTTAATAGCATTTCCAGTGCCCTAACGCTTCTCCATTACAGTACAGCCAGCTCTCGCTTTCATCACTTTAATTCAGCGGAGGGCAAGACCAAATAAGCGCAAGGCTGTTGAATCAGCAGAGTTGCCACTCAAAGCAACGCTGAGAAAAATCCTGCCCAGTCCCCAGCCCACCACCGGGCAGCTCTGTAAGGCACTGCAAAGAAAATGCTCTTTCTGAAAACTGGAACGATTCCTCGAGCCTGTTGGGTGGGTCTGCGATCCCAATCTTAATTCTTAGCGTGTTCTTAAAAAGCCAGAAAAGTAGCTGGGAGCGGGGAGTTAATCTATATGTAAATGAAGAGCGCGCGCACATGGCATCGCTCTGCTAAAGGACCCTCACACGGCGACGTGGAGCCGCTTCAGCTTTGTTCCGCAGAGTGTTCTGACTGCTATTTTTCACGGGATGACGTCCTCAGTGCCATGGTTACAACGATGCTGCAGAAAAGCATCGCTCGCACCTCGCCCCAGCTCGCTGGGAAGAGCTGAGCCACCGCCACCTCCCCTCGCCCTCAGTGCCAACCCCTGCCCGGGGGGATGTTCCCACCAGGGCTGGGGGGCTGCAGCCTCTCCTTCAAAGGGCACAGGCAGGAACTGAAAGGAAATTTGGACCATAGCTCAGAGCACCAGTACCTAACAGGATGTACTGGCACATAACCCTCACTCATTTCCTCATTAGAATTTAATGGTCTTTGTTTATTAAAAAAGTTAGTCAGCGCCCACGAAGGCTCCTTGGCAAACTCCAAGCTGTGCTTATGATTCTGGAATTTTTCAAAGTCCCTATGTCACGCAATAAAGAACAAGTAGGCAATATTCCCCCGTATGGACACTCTGCAAGCTCTAGGAGAGATCTTTGAACCTTTTTTCCTCAGAGGTGTAATTTAAGCTTGTTCTAAGTACTCCTTATCACCATCTACAAGTACAAAGCAACTAATTTTTCATCTCGACAAAACGTCACCGAGCTTAATAACCAAATAATGTGTTTTGAGCACAGATAAGTAAACCTTATTCAGGCAGAAATCTCATCAGCTGGGCTTCACAGTATTTTTTTTCCACAATATTTACTTGTATCTAGACTCTTGTATGTGATTTTAAATCTTCATTTGAATTTCAGAAGATATCCCTTTTTCTTGTTATCTGTTGGTCCTTCCCCATCTTTTTCTTATGCAGTTTTCTCACTTTTAACATGAGCGAATACAACTGTGATTTCACTATTACCTGTTTTCAAATCAGAATTGAAGAGGAGGTTGGTTTGAGGTGGGTTGTTTTCGGGGGGGTTATTTTTGAGTTAATGACTCCCACCTGTGTCTTTCATGGTAGAAGGCATTAATTAAATTGCAGAATTTCAAACATTTTCTTGACATAGCAGTTGCTTTCCCGTTTTCAGACTACCTTTCTTCTCTCCACCACTACTCTCAAAATGATAAGTGACAGCCCCTAAACGTCAGCGCGGAAAATCGGCAGATCAGCCGCAAATGACTTGTGACCCAAGATACTTCAGGACGTTTGGCCACCCCCAATTAAAAATTGGTTAAAACCAATTATTTTTCAAATAAGTTGGAAAAAGGCAAAAGCCACGCCGCTTGGTTTTCTGCTGGTGTTTGCCCTTTTCCTTCTCTATTTGATTTTGAATCAAACAGCTGAACGCTTGGCACACGTTAGTGTTCCACGATGCTCGTTCTTTGGCACCATCACCCAAAGACGACTCCCTGGATTTTTCTTAAAATATTGCATTTCCAAGTTTCTGCCAACCAACATAATCTGACATATCTGAACTACATCATGAGACGCTTTGAGTCCTGCTGAATTATGGGTGCAAAGCAGGCAAGGATGGTCTCGCTGGACGGAACAGGTATATTTACCTGACTTGAAAGTTTTCCAAGGTTTTTTAATAACCTTTTTTCTTTCTTGATTTCCTCTCATGTTCTCTTTATCAGCAGATCAGTGTACGTGTCAAGGAAAACAAGACTGGTGAAATAAAACCAAGAAAAATCAGATTCACTGAAGACAAAACATCCTATCACAGTGTCCAAATTCCTTGCTTCAAACCTTAACAGTCACTACAAAAACATGTTTTAAGATTCCAGCAGGATCAGATCCTATGCAAGGAAAATACTTACCAGAAATTAACGCTGTTGAAGTTTTACCACAAGGCATAACCTGCTGATTTTTGATGATTTATGAGGGTAACTCCAGCCGCTATGGGCGTTTGAGGAACTTCTGGCATTTCACAAAGTGACCTGAAAGGCCGAGCACGCAAACACATAAAAACTGCAAGATGGAATGAGAATTTCCACCTGAAGAAATACTTTTTAGGCATTTATTTCTCCTTTATTAGCTTCTGCTGACTCCAGCCCCTACAACAGGCAGGACGTTTTCCCTGTATGCACCACCCACCTTGGGATAACCCAACCGAGAACGCAGCATTTATTTCTTACGGCATCTAAGGGTGCTGGCACCTCATTTAGTGCGTGTATGATCACACAACACAGGAAAAGGCACAGCAATTCAAATTTTTAGCATGCCCCTCACCATTTCTTTGACCTTGCTCCATCCTCTTTCTCATTTTTGGCCAAGTTTCAGCTCCCTTGCAACTTCTCGCTAAACTTTCAGCGTCCCAAAGTACCTCAAGCTTCTCCGGTTTATTTGCAGCTGCAGACACGGGCACTGCCCGCCCCGGTGTCATTCTGGTTTCCACCTCCTCTCTCCACAGTAACACGGCAGCCTTAATTTCTTCCTCAGGATAAACAAAATTGAAAGCCATTCAAGTTTGCATTTAAACACCTTGCAAAACTAGCCTAAAGCCTGAGGGCGGTGAAAAAGAAGAACACTGCTTCAATTTAGGTATTGAAAAAGCACAAAATGCATATATTTAAAGGCCAAAATTCCCAATGCTCTCTCTTCTAAAGTACTACAAATGACACTAACAATCTTTTTTGGGGTGGTTTTTGGTGTCTTAAGTGTTGTCCCTATGTCCATGGTCAGAATTATCACTCGATGAAGGGGACACTCAGGAATTGCTCCCAACAGAGAACCCTCTTCAATGAAAAGCAACTAATTCATTCCCCAAAACAAATAAACAGCCTGAATTAGTTCTCCCTATTGTCCACCCAGAGAAATACGCAATCATTTGCTATTGTTCCTAGTTTGTTTGCATTAAACTTCACGACAACAGGATCCCATCAATGTGAAAATCATATGATTTGTTTAAAAGTAAGGATTACCACTGAGAACCAGCAAAAAACTAACAAGAGACTACGGCAGAAAGGGTCCCCATCGCTGGGACAGTGAGTTAATAGCGCTCGATGACTCTTTGGGGCAAGGAAGGATCCCTCAGGAACAGGACCAAATTTATAAATTCAGTGGGTCATCTCATCATCATCAGGAAATGAGAAGGTTAATCGTACTGAAGCGCTACCCAGCACGGAGGAGATGGATTACACCCATCAAACACCCTGCTGCAAGAGGAGGACGCTCTCCTGGCAACCCCTTGCCTGGAACCAGAGGTCTGTACGACACTATACAACACCCTTACAATTCGGTGTAATACAAATGGCACTTAGAGGCTTGCAAGAAGAGGCTAAAAGAAATAATCTTTGTTTTAATCCCTGAAAGTCTCAGGTAACTTTCATAACATAAATCGCATTTGAGTTTTTTCAGCGAAAACTGCATGACTTCACTGAACAAAATCCAAGGTGAGGGCACATACAGCACGTCACATGAAGCAAAGCAGCTATTACCCTAAGAGCAAGTGACAGAAACTAATGTTCATAATAAAATATGTAGAACAAAAGTGTCACCAAAGGACAGCTTGACTGGGGTTCACAGTACAAGCCCTGCTAAATTAAAAATAAAACAATCAAGAAACACACTACTGAGGCTGGTACCTAAGGGGTTACGTTCATTCAGGCTGCCAATTGCCATGCAAGATGCATTATAAACAAAATAAAAGCTTATTAATGATGTAATGTCATGGCATTTCAAGCCTTGCGTAAGTATAGTCCATTCTGTCCAGAATAGCTGGCATCAGAGTAAGGGATTATCTGCAAAATTATAATTAACCTTGTATAAAGTCCTCCTGGCTAACATAAAGAGCTGCTTTTTATTCTATTCTGTAAAACGAGACCCAAGAATTAGATTAACAATACGGAGATTTATACTTTACTAAGAAAGACAACTATGAAATTAAATCCTGCCCATGAAAATCCCGGTGGTTTTGGACATCAGAGGGCTGGACTTTCAGCCCTACGGACATCCCTAACCAACTACAACCTTCTCTGAAACAACAGCAGGGGAAAAAAAAGAATGAAAAAAAATATCTTCTGGTCTGGATGGCAAACAGAATATAAATGCTTATTATTTAACTTCTCAATGAGATTATATAGAAGCAGCCACTGTACTCCCAACAGGATTTGCATCTCTGCAGCCAGAGGCGAATGAGATTTGGGGATACAGGCAGGAACTGAAATCATTCACCAATAATGAAAACAGGTGAAAAACTCCTGTGGGAGAACTATGCCATTCGCCAGGTTTTCAACCCAATCAAAAATTTATATTGAAATAATAATCATCAGGATTCCAGAGGACATCATTTAAGTAATTTGAATAGAGCAATTTAAGTGTTGGACAAGATACAGTTACCAGGAGTTTGGTTTTTTTTTTAAATCCCTGCTCTTATGTAAACAACCTGGATATAATTGAGTGGGCAAAAGCTTATTAGGAAGATTTCCATTTGGCGTGATCTTTCTTGTTTGTGATTTTGTTAACACCGGCGCACGCAATGCTCTCCACGAAGAACAGCATTCTCTTCGTGCCTCACGACACTGCGGCTTTTCCTCCTCTCTGCCTTCCGCAGACACCTGTACTGACAGGCATTTCCACGCACACAGCCCTCCAGCAGACACTCTGCTCCTCCTCGCTCTTCCTGACCCAATTTAAAGGTGGTAGCTACAGCGTCAGCCCCGAAATATGGGTTGTATTGTTTCCCTGGTCCCTCAATTAACTGCCATAGTAACCAGGTAGTAGTGGCTTTGTGGTCAACTACCTCATTTTTATTGCAGTTATTATTCTCAAGGTGAGAGCATAAAGGCAATTCATGGCATGGGTTTCCACATTCTTTATGTCACAAAAACCCTTTTAAGTTAATTGTAGGCAAAGAAGAAGAAATACGGATGATGGATACCACCACAGGAGGCTCAGAGAGATACTTACTGGCCCCACTTCGAGAAACAGGTGCTGTGGTTTCTACCACTACTGCTTGAAGCAGAAGCTGAGTTTCTCTCTTGCTGGAAGGAATCACGATCAACGTTTAGTAACTGGTGTCACCAGGTTTATGTGCTGGATTCCTGCTCTTGTTCTTTTCTCATGGAAAAATCTAAAAAAAACTGGTAACAGTTTCACTACTGTCAGTCCACAGCAGACGTTACACAGACTTATTCAAGTACGCCTTTTTTCCCCCCCTCACCCTAATTAAGGATTTACACTTAAAAAACCCACTTCACAGAACATCTCCTTCCTCTGGAGAGATGCTTTTGGTCTTATCAGGGAGAAGGGACACACACTGTGGAGGGGCTGTTAATGGAGTCCAGCTTTTCCAACGACACAGATGATAAATGTGTGGAGAAGGGAGGCAAGGAGAGATCACAGCTGCACCCCTGTGTAAAGCCTTCCTCCTCGCAGCCTCCCCCTGCTGCTGCAGCACGGTGCCCGCCTCACATGGGGCAACCCTCTCCCTCCACCTGGGCTCACCCCACCAGCGCGGGACCCACCTCGGGGCCGCGGGTCGCTCCGGGCACCTCCTCTGCTCCCGCTCGGTCTCTCTGCTCCCGGCCTGGGCTTCTCCACGTGCTGCCGCGGCCCCGACGTTCTCGCCGCCGTCGATCCCCTCAACCAGCAGCGATTCTCTCTCACCCACCACGATTTTTGCTTTCCTCTCACCTCCCCTCCTCCGAACAGAAAATCTCCCCACGGCACAAGCCGGGACACAGAGCCCAGGGGCACCAAGAGAGCCCGCCCAGCGGGTTTCCCCTCAACCCCGCGGATGGCCGAGGTGCTGCCGGGCCCGGCCTTGGCCGGAGGCGGCTCCGATTTGCACCTGGGCTGGGGGAGGCTCTGGAGGTTTCGCAGGGCACCTTCCCTTGCTATCAAAAACCCCACCAGACTCAAATCAATGGCACCCCTGAAAAACAACCTGGGCCCACAGAAGAGCCCTGGAGGATGCCCATGAGCCAGCAATGTGCCCTCGTGGCCAAGAAGGCCAATGGCATCCTGGGGTGTGTTAGAAGGGGAGTAGCAAGTAGGTCGAGAGAGGTCCTCCTGCCCCTTTGCTCTGCCCTGGTGAGGCCACATCTGGAATATTGTGTCCAGTTCTGGGCCCCTCAGCTCAAGAGAGACAGGGAACTGCTGGAGAGAGTCCAGCGCAGCCACAGAGATGATGGAGGGAGTGGAACATCTCCCTGATGAGGAAAGGCTGAAGGAGCTGGGTCTCTTTAGCTTGGAGAACAGGAAGTTGAGGGGTGACCTCATAAATGTTTATAAATATGTCAAGGGGGAGTGTCAGGAGGACGGAGCCAGGCTCTTTTCAGTGATGTCCAATGACAGGACAAGGGGCAATGGGCGCAAGCTGGAACATAGGAGGTTCCAGAAAAATATTAGAAGAAACTTTTTCCCTGTGAGAGTGACAGAGCCCTGGCACAGGCTGCCCAGGGAGGTTGTGGAGTCTCCTTCTCTGGAGACATTCAAAACCCGCCTGGACGCGTTCCTGTGCGCTCTGCTGTAGGGGATCCTGCTCTGGCAGGGGGGTTGGACTAGATGATCTTCTGAGGTCCCTTCCAGCCCCTAATGTTCTGTGATTCTGTGATTTGAGATGTGCATACCGCAGAGCTCAGTAACCCTGCTCGGGGAGCAGTTGCACTGAGGAGGGAAGGTTATCCCGGTAACATCTCCGACACGTTTAACACCATCAGAATACGTGCCCTGCACTGCCTTATGTAACGGCAATCATCAATCTTTCCAGTAATTATTTTCCACTCTGACCTACGGGTCAGAACAACAGATCCATACGTAAGGTGACTCCTGCCCTCGCAGTGAGCACGGAGGGACTGACTTCAATTGCAATCACCGAGAAGCCACTGCACTTCGCATAGGCTATCAAAGAAAGATTTTTAAGAAAAAGAACTTGGATAAAAGCCATAATGTGAATGCTACAATCCTCCATTTTCACTGCATTACATACCCTCACCTGCTTCTGTTCAGTGCAGATACAACCTTTGCACCTTATAAAGGCACTTGTCCCAACACACACTGAACAGGCAAAAGGCAGGACGAAGGTTTAGTGGGGAACGGCGTTTATGTAGTAAAATTCATACTCACCTACATGCCTGCATAATAAAGGGACTTCAGAAGATAAATGAGTAATATTTTTATAAGATAACTGTTCTTTTGTGTTCGCTACTGTGCACATTACACTGCCACAGAAGATCCTTTACCGCTATTACGGAAGTTCTCCTGAATACCCACCACAGCTGGAAGGCATCCCTGTGAGGGACTTCAAGAAGTCATCTAGTCTCTTCCCAAAGTCGATTCAGCTAAACTCAAAACTTCCCAGTCTCACTCAATAAACGATTCAGGTTGAAGATCTTCCAGCCTGCCCAGGCAGTGGAGTTCAGATCTTCAGCATCTTTCCACCAAAGCTTTTCTGAACGCCTACAGCCCAAGGAACTCCCTTGCTGCAGGTCTTGCTCCTTATTTCTTGCCCTACACACAAGCAGACAAGGAAAGAAATTTCCTTCTCCTGAAACTTGTTATATAACTAAAAGTAAGTAATTGTCTCAAGAGTAAATAATAGCAATTTTTTAATCTTTCCTGGCAGGCAATGTTTGCTATTTCTGCCGTTTTCTTTCAGATCCTCTGAAATTCTTCCTGAAGCGAGGTCCCAGAATGGGACACAATCCTGACACTACTTGCAGCAGGGCAGAGTATCTCACCACAGCCTCATCTTGTCAGAGAGGCAATATCAAACATTGTGTTCAATACCTGGAAAAAGCATCAGTTTTAGCTCGACAATATTGCACTTGGCCATCTCCAGAAAACAAGGATGATTACTAGAAATGCAACTCTTTGCTTTGGTGCTATTCCATACATAGACCAAAAACAATCACAAAAGCCAACGTCTTTCTGGTTGGTGCATTAGCTTCCTTCTTTCTATCTACCACACTTTCTCACAGTAAAATTGTGTAACATCTCCTAAAGGTAATATGGAAATGCAAGTGACTTGCTCCGAGGTTGTTTCCTTAGGCTTCTCTAACGTTGTATTTCCCTTCCTGGACAACGAGGTTACAAGCAAAAATATTGCTCAGCCAGCCCAATAGAGATATGTACTGCAAGAACAAAAAAATTGGTATTATAACAGATTACAATGCATGAAACAATATCCTTCTAGCGCTGTAAGCAAAAATTTCTATCCACTCTGTTGGCCTAATATCAATAATTCAGTATTAAAGCAGCTCAGCTTTTCAGCACAAGTGCTGGCTTCTCAGCAGAAGCATTCTTCAAGCACGATGTCTACACACAGACCTGACACGCAGATCACAACCATGAAATTGGTTAAAAACATCCTAAAATTAATTTAACAATTAGAGTTGAGAAGATGCACACGGATTAATGAATTACAATTTGCGCTACGAATATTTTCTCAAGTAAACAAGCCGCAACAGGAGTACATCCCATTGTGATTGCTTATTCTGTGGCGCTGAAATTCCTACAAGAAAGCAACCGTGAATCATCTCAACAGTCATGCTCCTCAAAGGGAAAAAAATCATCCATGAATACGTTTAAATAATAATTAAAAAAAAACAACCCACATCTCTCGTGACTCTCTGATGCCGGAACACCCCACTGCTTTGGGATTTGTCAGTTTCCCCTCGTTCCTTGGCCACAGGAGGTGACACTGGGTGTTCCACACCATCAGCTTCACCCAGCAGAGGCCACTTCTACAGTAAGTCTTTCCTCACCTCATTGGTGTCTGCAGCCCTTAAAAGTTAACGGGTTAACTGAAGGATTACGTATGCTGAAAAGCCAATCGTATGCCAGAACTCATCAACTCCCTAAAATCCAGTGGTGCTCATGCTCTGCCAGAGATTGGGGCTTCAGCTGTGATTGCTTTATACACAGATATTTTGAGAATGGAGAAACAAAGTATACACGCTACACTACATGATCCACAGGACAGCTGATAGCTTAAAGTTCTCCTTCCCCTCTACTCTGCCCTGGTGAGACCCCATCTGGAATATTGTGTCCAGTTCTGGGCCCCTCAGTTCAAGAGAGACAGGGAACTGCTGGAGAGAGTCCAGCACAGGGCAACTGGGATGATTAAGGGAGTGGAGCATCTCCCTTATGAGGAAAGGCTGAGGGAGCTGGGGCTCTTTAGTTTGGAGGAGAGGAGGTTGAGGGGTGACCTCATTAATGTTTACAAATATCTAAAGGGTGAGTGTCACGACGATGGAGCCAGGCTCTTCTCGGTGACAACCACTGATAGGACAAGGGGTAATGGGCTGAAACTGGAACATAAGAGGTTCCGCTTAAACTCGAGAAGAAACTTCTTCTCAGTGAGGGTGACGGAGCACTGGAACAGGCTGCCCAGAGAGGTTGTGGAGTCTCCTTCTCTGGAGACATTCAAGACCTGCCTGGACACGTTCCTGTGTGGCATAGTCTAGGCATTCCTGCTCTGGCAGGGGGACTGGACTTTATGGTCTTTCGAGGTCCCTTCCAATCCCTAACATTCTATGATTCTATGATTCTATGATTAACCAAGGGACAAAAGACCAATTAAAAATAGTAGACAAACTTAAACAGCCATCAGTGTAACTACCGGATTCGCTCTATTACTGCTTCAACCACAGCATGTCACTCTGCAATGATGGTCTGCCAATAAAAAAAAAAATAAAAGCAAACTCACAAACAAAACCTGGGGTGAATTCAGCTTAAAAAAATAAAATAAAATTAATCTCCTCTCGTGGATCTGATTTGTACTTGGGATAATCTCTTGCTGACAGCCAAATGAAACCTTCAGAGCAGGAGAAGGGGATGGACGAAGGGACAACGTGCACAGCTCAGGTACTCCCAGAAGGATGGTTTCATGCTCTCCAAAAAGCTTCCTGACCCCCCATCCAATGCTCTGCAGCTTAAACACTCCTGGAAAACACACGCAGTGCTCGTGCATTGCGAACAGCAGAGAATTCAATGCTGTAAACGTACCTACAGACCCTAGAAGGGACATGACAGAGCTGGAAGGATGATGTCTGAAGTGGTGAAAAATCGGTCAACGGCAGAGCGCCTTGCGAACCATTAGCGTTCTCACCGAGGAAGGATTAAGGCTGATCAGGCAGAAATTACATTTCCTTACGTAGGTGGCAACATATGGGAGTTGTCAAAACACATGCTCCCGCAGATGCACATGTTCCGGAGTGACGCTGCCTCTCACATTCCGGGACTTACCGGGGCTACAGGAGAATTTGTGCATTAATCACCGTAACCTTCAAAACGATGTCACAGGAGAGTACGTGGTGTGTCTCAGGGTGCCTCGCGGAGCCGGTTCGCAGCTTCTCAGGGCAGTTGTGGTGGGGAGGGGTAGCCCTGTGCTGCTCCTCTCCATCCTGGGTGCTGGCAGTGCAGCCCCCGAGCTGCTGTCCCCTTCCCAGCTGCCTCTTTTGGGGGTGCCTTGATGGAGCCCCACACCTGGTACCTCGCAGCCCCTCCAGCTCACTGGGAGCTGGTTGCCACACCTCCTTTGTGTGAGGCTGCTTCCTCGGACAGACAGAGGGACAGACAGCAGGGTGACAAGCTCTTCTTGGAAAGCAAGTCTCTGTCACATTGCACAGGAACGGCTCTCTCAGGCTAGAGAAGCAGAAGGAGTGCTGCTTCCAAATTGAAGTGAACGCGACATATAATGTACGTAACTTCTGGTTCTTTCCTTTTGCCATCAGCCTGTCTCCTCTCAGCCATGTCCCTCTGGACACAGAGCTCACCCACTGCCAGCACCCAGAGGGACGGAAGGTCTCGCTTCCAGTCGCCAAGACCCTGGAATTACATCAGCCCCCCAAGTACCAAAGCATGAACTCTGCTCCTCAGACTCAACCCTGATGTTCACCGAGCACACTTCAGGCTGCAAGATGAAGTCCCGCGGGAGGCAAAGAGCCATTTCCATCCCTGCTGCGCTCCATCACCAGTGCAGACCAGTGCCACCGCTCCCCATCGGGACAAAACCACACAGCCTCGCCCCTCGCAGGCTGGCACTCGCATACAATGGCTTCAACTACCGCAAATCAAAAAACACAGGTGAGGAGCGAGGAGAACCACTATCTGCACTCTGGTAAGGCACTTTCTGCACAAACAGCAACTCCAAAACACGCAGCACAGAAAATTCCTCTTGGTCTGTCCTCAGAAGACTTAAACTTGATGACCCGGAGATTAATCTTCTGCATAGAACGTAAATCCAAGCATAGCAGCAGGAGGCCCACACATGTCACACCAATCAAAGCAGCTCATCCCAACCAGTTCAGGGAAGGATTACTGCAGTGGAATGAAAAAAAAATGTTTTAAAAAGCTAAATAAGCTAGCCGGTATCTTAAAAATATTTGAGGACATGAAGACGTCCCCCACAGTTCTAAAAATTAAATGCAAGGTTAGAAATGTGAAGCCAATATATTCCACCTCAGCTCAAATGCCGATTCAGACACTCCATACAAGGTACAGATTGGCAAAAGCAGAAACAAAAATTAGATGCTGCAGCTGATTAAAACCTCAGTTAAACTAATTGTCTACAGGAAAACGCATTAGCTCAAGAGATGCAAGAACAGCAGGACACTCAAATGAAACTGGATTCTTTAGATCCTATGTCTAAAATATCAGAAATTCCCTTGCTTATCAGTCAAAATTAGTATGATGGGGTGCACCAGGCACAGAAAAAACAACAATGCTGACACCCAAAATGACAGTCTGTGCTGAAAAATTAGATAGGTTTGAAAGGAAAGAGAAAATAAGCATAAAAAGCCCCACAGGATTCGTATAAAGAAAAACTAAAACAAGAAAACAGTCATCTTTTAGGCGTTTTATAGCTAATACAGTTATGCTGATTGTCAACATTTGTTTCCAGGTATTAATACAAGAAAGGAAAAAACATATTAGAGTGGTAAAAGGTAAAAGATAAAAGCATTACAAGGAATAATGAGATGAAATGCAGAATACAAGTGTGGGCTATTAGAAGAAGCTTCTAGACCACAATATTTGCTAAACACAAACAGTCTGTCGAGCAGCTGAAGCTCCGACACTAAGGACAATTTGTTCTCAACCCATAACAGTATTCCTAAACCCTGCAATATTTATCCTGCTCATTTGTGTTTGGTAAACTAAAGGAACGCCTCGATAGCTAGGATTCACAGACTTCTGGGGTGAGGGGGAGAAGACTTCATTAGTGGCATGGCTAAACAAATAGTTATTTCACGGTTTGTCAATTTTTTTATTTGTGCTGTGCCTATACATCCTTTTTACATAAACAGCACGCTCTCGAGAAGGTCAGCGGATTATTTTCCAAAATAACTCTGTGGTCCTGAAAGGATGACTGAAAATGCTTAAAATAAAACCGGCTTAAAAGGAAAACATGATCTTGTTCCTATGAGACCCGTGACAATTTTTCCAATACAGAAATTATCTCATGGAAAAGATATTTGTAATAATTCTCAAACAGGAATGGCTACATTAGTACCTATTATTCATTTGTGCTCATACCTTCTTCTGGTCTGTACTGACTCCTCCTTCCCAAGGTGAATGTCATTTCCAGTAGCACAAAAGACATACTAGTAGCATGGATGAAAACCATTAAATTAAAAATGCAGAAAGTTTGATTCCAGTTTGGGGTACCCCGTTGGAAAATGAGAAGGGTCTCAATACGCAGAATCCTCTCACTTTACTCAAAGTCAAGTCACCAGAATCAAACTCAAACCACAAATCCCTCCTACAGAAACACCTTTGAAATTTGCGGGTTCCAAAATCTAACGCACCGACGAATCTCCGGCTTTTCAGTTGTGGAAGCAAGTATAATAAAACCTAAAGCCAAATAACGCTTCCCTGTCCCAATTATATTCTTCAGCCGTGGAACATGGTTAGTTGAATACCTTTGTCACAGGGGTTGGCAACATGAATTAATCAAAACTGCCAACACTCGTACCCAGGCGTCTTCCTCCCGAACGTGGCAGCAAAGGCTTCTCCTCAGTCTGTGCCCCCTTATATCACACTTAGTAGGCACTGAGAAGTTTTTAATCTTGGTAATTCCTTTCAGTTGAGTCATTACTAGAATATTTTATTGCCTTCCTGAAATGATTAAGCGGAGTGACCTTTTCAAAATTTGGAAGGCTCTTTTCGGCATGCTAATACCACAACGGCTTAATTTTAAACTACAGCACAAAACCAACCTACCTAAACAACTTCTTTCAACAATTAATTCAACATTAAGGAAGTTAAATAAAAATGCCTTGTCAGTAGCACTTCTGTTTTTAATTCGTTTGTCCTTTTTAATATCCTGCTCAAGGCAAGAATTATCGGCGGCAAAACGAGTCACAGTTATCACATCAATTTAGCTTCAGTGCACGAAGCCAAATTCACTTCAGCTGCAAGAATCCATTTTTCAACATCACAAAATTCTCACCACTACAGTTTCCTGGTTCCTAAATCCTAAGAGATTCAGTAAACCCTATGGAACACCAGATCACCATAAAAAAAACCACCAAACAAAATCCACACATCCCCATTATCCCTTATAGATAAGCAAATAAATAAAATTTTACCCCCCAAACTACAACTGTACTAGCACATAACAAAAAAGTTACTCGAAGGAGCCTGGCATAAGAAGAGTCCAACTGAAAGGTTCTGAGCAGCTCTGAAACTTTAAGCGATCATTGATATTTCTTCTGACTCGGATAAAATTACCTGTGATTTCGGTGAACGGTTCTGCCTTCGAGCAGGCAAATCTACTCGACTGTTACAGGCTACAGGATTCCCAACCCAAGGCCTTTACGTCAGATGGGGGATATCAGGTAACTGCCTACACGAGGGTCGCACTGAAATGAAAAATAAAGTTATTTCCAACTGCAGCATACAGCTGGGTTTAGAGATTTCTGTAGTACTTAAAACCCTAAACGCCTTCAACACACATCTACTCGTCAAGGTGACGTACGTTACAGTGCACTGTTCTGTAAGGCCCTGTAATTCTTTATTTGGCTTTGGAATCCAACGCTTCAATTCCTGAAAGCGTAGATCAAGAGATGCAGGAGGAAAATAGGCCACTTGCAGCTCCAACCGGCATTTGTATTAACGGCTGCTGCTCTCCGTGGAGGCAAAATATTCTTGAACGTTAACATCTCCGCTTAATTCTTGTCCCGGTTTGAGGTTTATCTCTCCTATCTCTTTTTAACCTTTATCTGTGGTAATTGTTTTTGTTAAGTCTTGTTAATTAAGACTGCAAGCTCATCAGGGAACATCCTTCCCTTTGTTTTCCAGTCCCTATCACGTCTGGCAGAAGCACGGCAGCAAAAATGCGTCAAGTTCAAGAAAAGCGTTTCACAGGATGACCGAGTATGGACGCGAAGGTCTGGAAGCCCACCTGGATGCTTCTATCAAAATGTTCCTGTTCATATAACGTGGCATTTTATTAATATAAAAGGCTGGCTGCCTCTGACAACAGAGTTTAATATTGATTGCTAAAAAAAAAATTAAAAAAAAAATCTATCGGAATTAAATCATTCTCTCGTTCAGCCAAGAGCTGATGCCCTTCAAAGGTTGACGGGCTTATCGCAGTGTCCCCACCAACTCCCCAGTCTGGTCGTTGTTTAGCTAAACACCGTGTATTTCTTTTGTCTAAGGCCCTGAAAGTTGGCTTTTAGGCTGTATGACAGGGTTCATAAATTAGTGACCCTGAATTATTCATGAGATATTTAACCAAATGCTCTACCAAAACCCCCAGTTGCCATAAATCTAACAAAAATACTTTGTACATTCTGGTTTTCTCTATACAGCACTAAATACTATGCTTTTTTTTCCCCAAAGATTCCTTAAGGCTTCGCTAGCTTTAACCTTAAGCAATACCACGATAAAAGGCAGATTTGATAATCTGTTTCAGTTTCTCATCTTCCATTTCCTTGAACCATTAATACGAGGGAAAGCAAAAATGTAACTCAGCTTGTTATCTTTGCAAAATCAAATACATTAGACAGGGTATTATTTGCCTCAGGCCATGCCATTTCAGGTTTGTATCACTACTACCCAGGATCAGAAAAAAAACCTGGGGTTTGACAATGACTGCTGCCACTCATTTACGACGAGCAATTGCTCTTTCACCAAGAAATGAGTTTCCAGCCCAGTACATCCGAATGAGCAAACCCAGGGTGCTTATTGCGTAGGAAGCATTTTCCCTAAAGTCTTGAGATAATTTGAATTTATTTCTCTTTACCTTCGCAACACACTAGCAAAAGAAATCATAAATTAACACAGACCTTTCTTATGAGAGCAATTTTTCCCTGAACAATCTGGAAATCAGATTTTTAACAATGAAACACAGTGTTCGTTTGGACGAGAATCACTAAATAAAAAAAAAATCAACACACAAACAACCAAACACCTGAATGCCTGGGACTTAAACCTCCAGGTTGGCTTCTCCAGTTGGCACCAGCGGGAAGACTGAGTAAAAAACCAGTCTGACATTTGAACGTGGATGACGAGAGCGAGAGAGGTGATGGCGAGCGAGCGAGCGATCCCAATCAGGATCGACAGGAATGCTCTGACACAGAAACGCAGCCGTCACCTCAGGCCACAGGGACAATTTCTAATTTCTCCACGTCCGTTATTATAAAATAGATCTGTGGTCTTAACTCCTAGTGACTTTTTTCAAATTTTTTTACTTTGCAAATTTAAAGCCCTTTTAATTAATTCTACACCATTTTAACCAACCACTAAGCCCAAGCCCGTTTCTCAAGTCAACCTTGAGGCTATTTGGAGCGAGCGCGCTGCAAAGGGAGCAGGCTGTCAAATATCGTTAGCTGTTAACGTCACACGAATCCTAAACAATGCAAAGATGCTCCGAATACAATAAAACAACCTATCGGAAAACATTTCTAGCCTACAGAGCGGAGTCCTGGTATTTTTCACTCAGCTTTCTGTGGAGTCTAAGACTAAGAATTTGAGTAAATGAAACTCCAACCCAAAGGACAGACTATTCTCAAAAAAGCTTCCACACCTTCTAAGCGCGGCTGAAGGAGATTCACATTCAGCCCACAACACGCTGCCCAACCGAAAGCATTTACAACTTGTTACGAATTATTTTTTTCGTTGGAAATTAACAACTGACAAGTATAAGACAAAGGGCAGCAATTGTATGCGGCAGGCTGGCAGCGCGTAGCAATCGGGAACGCACACGGCAATGCAAGAGCTTCTCTTCTGTGATTCTGCTCTAAAAACAGCAAAGCCTGACATTTAAAGCTTTTTCTGTTTTCCTTCTGGAGGCAGGTTTCAAGTACAGTAGTGCAGATTTTCATCAGTCTCTCCTTGAAAAGAGGGCAAAGCCTTGGGTCTTGATGACTTAGGGAGATGGATTTGCTGTAGGCAGAGAGTGTGAGAAAACATCCTTACGTCTATGGAGATGACAGCTTCACACATCGGTGAGGAGAAGAAAAAGCAGCAGCTGACTCTAGGTCCTAGACTTAGAGACTGCCAAGATATTTTACTCCAGAGAAGTCCAGTTCAGGATTCCGTTTGTAGGAAGAGTGGGTTTCTCGTTACACCAACTCCTCTTCCAACATACATCTTCCCGAGTTACCTTCTCCATCCTGTGCCGCCTTTTGACATTTCTTTTGATCCTTGTTTGCCATTGAGATATCATCACCTGCATCTCATTCCCAACACAACAGCGAAGAGATCTCTTGAGGCAGAAGGATTGTTCCTCATCCATTCTTCTCAACATCGAAGGGCATTTGTCTTGCAAATAGTACTTAAATGACAACAGAACTCTTTGGGGTTTTGGAGGGGGCTGCGATATGGATTTTACTGGTTTTTTTGTGGTAAGGACATAATTTATCATTTGTTCCCTTTGAGAGCCAAAAAATATAAATAAATAATGCATTAGTGGCTATGATTCAGAAGCGCACAACATTTGCAGTTTCCACCAATTCCATCTGGAACTGAAAGAGCTCAGTATCAAATAAAAAAGGCTGCCTTGTAATCCTTTATGAATACAGCGATCTCTTGATGGGTATGTTTACTAAAGCCATACATTGGTTTAATCTCACAGCAAACTGTCAGAAAAGTAAGCAGCAAGCCCAACAACGGGGTGGGAGGCAGCTCGTCTGCAAACACTGGAGGGAAAACACAAAAGCCGTTTGTTTTCATGCTCCACCTCTGACCTCCAGCAGCAAACCAGAACAGTTTGTCAAGCGGATCCACTCTGACAATACGGACCTTGACGAGATTTAAAGGACACGTTCCCTTAGGGGGAAGAGAAAGCTTTGAAAAACAGTCTGATACTCAGATCTCAAAAGTTAAGGGTGGCTGCAGCTTGCCATCTTTTACTCCTAGAGATCATATTCAGGAAATGTGCATAATTACCACTTGCTCTGAGAACTTCCCTGCTTAATTCCGCTACTGAAATACAGAACGCCATCCCACCTACTCTGATAACCATGAGCAAACCCAGTTCATCTCCAGAGTACTGCAGTCCACCTGTGGCACGGGACAGCTCAGAGCGCTCTGCTTCAAACTGGAAAGCACACGTTTCCCAGCCACAACACTCCGTGATCCCCCGTCCCCTCCTCCCAAAACCAGAACTTGGCCAACTGGGACAAAGACAGGGCCAAATACGTGATCGTGGAGTAAATTACCACAGCAGCAGCCATCGGGGGAAGGCAGCGTGGCTGGAAAGGCGCAGCATCCAGGGCTGAGAAGCTCTTAAATGAACACTCCTGCGTTAACGTCCAGGAATTAGATCCTCAGCTGATCACACACTTGTGTCTGAACTCCCACCATGGGGCTCACAGGCACTCAGCCATTAATAGAAACCGTGCAACCCTCACACTGAGTGCCGTGCCATTTATCCATCAGCAGAGAGGTGTCTCCATCTGTGGCGTGTAAGAACAGCTTGGTTTGATGACAGAGGAAACGCTGCTCTAACTCAGTCTACTCGTACCGATGGCCATTACGCTGCTATTTCTGCTCCTGTGAAAGCTGCAGTACAAGCAGTCTTTGGTAGAAATCGGAGCGCGTTCCAGGTTGCGAGGTAAGGGAATCCCATTGAAATGTGTATGCCCAGATGAGGAAAAAAAAATCTAGCACCCTAAGGTTATCTGAACCTGCAAGAAGAGACATCCACACAGACAGAGATGTCTGAGCCAGAAAAATTACATTTGTAGGCACACAGTGGTACTAAGAAATACATCTACGACACAGGGCACAGGAGGAACACCAAATGCTGGACTGAGAGCCTGTGGGGAGCTACAGCACTGAGCACCCAGAAGCAGATGCTTGTATAAAGCTCTCCAGCAGAACTTCTCGACAACATGGGCCTGTAGGTCCTAAGCAGAGACTTCTGCCGGAGCACCCTACCTAAGCCTCTCAGAATCAAATGCTATTGCTACGAAAATTCGTGGGAACTTTTATTTTTCAGGACAAAATTCCAGTTTTTGAAAAGAAAGTAGGGATAGGAATGGATGTGGCTCATGCTGTGATCACTGCTCATTTTCCCACAAGTTTTACAATGCTGTACGAATAGCATTAGTAGTGGGATTTACTCAATTTTCCTTTCTCAGCTAGGTAAATTAGTCCCCTCATTGCTTTCTGCAGCATTGGAACAGCAATAGCCAACATACACGTTTGAGAGTCTTTGGCAAGCACACGTTCAAATCTCTTAAGGATGGTTTAATAAAGGTTTGAAAGCTGGCACTGAAGTGTAGACGCCTGTATTACAAGTCACTTTGAAGCTGGCTGGGTACTCCCTAGGTACTCACAACTGCTTGCAGATGCAAAGACCCTGGAGGCAATAAGGTCCTCACCTGAGGGTGACAAAACTTCCTCTAAAACCTGAATCCAAAAGGAGTTTCAGAGGTGCTGGTCAGATTGGGAAGGCTGAGAACTCCTCCAGTTCAGGTCTTCAAAGCCTTGCCTCTTCGAATGGCATCACTCTTGAATTCGAGCAGCTGGCTCTCAGAGCTGGAACCGCCTAAGGACAGGCTGACCAGCCAGTGACAAACCGGGGTTGTGCCAGCTGGAATCGATGGAGAGTGATCCGGGAACTGCTTCCCAGAGGATGAGCGTGATGCCCAGCTCCTCCCATCCAGACCTTCTTCCACTCCCATCCTCTTCTTTGTCTTGGCTCTGCATTCCTGGGCAATCTCTTCTTGAGTTTCCCCATGGCACCTTGGATTGATTTTCATTCTTTCCTCAACTCTCTCAGAAAAAACCGCAAAATAAATTAATCCACAGATAGCACAAGGCTTGCTAATGTAAGCAATACAGGGTAGGATGCTTTTGATTTGTTCATTTTGGCAACTCTTTCCCCACTCGTCTTCTCTGCTTAAAAAAGAGAAATGCTTCCGTACAGAGCACCTGACAAACAGAACTTCCGTCATAACTGGATAATAATACATAATTTGACTCAATAATACATAATTTGACTCAATATACTGTCTCAAGGAACAGAGATCTCCAAATACTCTTGAAGTTGCAAGGACTCAACGGCTTCTGCACATCCTCGTGTTCTCTTAGACCTCATGTCTCTGGTAAGAACATCAGAACGCACCGGGCTCAGTACAGGTCCAGACTCGATTACCTTCGTAATAAGAATCCAATAAAATGGAAGAGCTAATTTTGCATTATTATTATGAAAGAAAACCTTCCCTCTAACCTAATGAAGTTGTCCATCATTATGCAATTATTACCCGCATACATGCAATGTCAGCGGGACTCATTAAAGCTTTCTGAAATGAAGTAGCAGCAGAAAATGTTTCTAATTTTCACCGAACTCTTTATACAGTTCTTTATACAGTGAAAAGCCAGCGAGCAATTGTTAACTCAAAAACTATATTCTGCACATTTTAAGAACATACAGTAAAAATACTGTGATACTATGGTAAAAACCATACATAAATGTCCTAAAAGGAGGTAATTTCTTAAATGTTTTTGTTGTACTTGCACTTTGACGACATGTATCGTAGTAAAAGCTGTGCCTGAGCTTAAGAGAAAAATCAATCAAATTCTCCTTTCTTTTGCTGATAAAATGAGATTAACGTCTCCTTACGTTTCCTTTCAGGAGGTATGCTTTCAGACGAGACAACACGCTTGCTTTTCCATGCCAACAGCTAGACAGCGAGCTCCATCAGAGATCAACAACACAGGAATCCAAGAAGTTACGGTACCAAAAAGACAAATACGCAACGAAATGGAAATTAGTCAGTATATGCGTATGTAAGGATCTACCTTTTATTCAGAATAAGCCTTCTTTGCTGAGGTCTGCACCACGATGTGTCCTACACTGTACACAGCTGCTTGGTTCTAGCAAGAACCAAACTACATAATGTTGGACACATGGAGCTGTTGGAAGTACAACAAAAACTCCTTCTCCCCATGAGTACGGATTGATTCAGGGCAAATTGATAAAATGGGCCCCATTTAATTCCATTAACTGCTGCGCAGATGTTTTGCCCTTACAGCATTTAAATCCGCTGTGGGGAAAGCTGCAATAAATTGCTCTCTCAGGATAAAATGCAACTTGCTGGTTTAGGAAAAAAAGAGCAGAAGGTCTTTACATGACATTACATTGAACATATAAAGGAAAACTCAGTTCAGTGAGTGTAGGCATCCTAATTCTACCCATAAAAGCTCTCCTTCTCTAAACCAAACAAAGTGTAGACAGCAGCAAAACAGGTAGCTTCCTAATGCAGCAGATTATTATGGCAACAACAACAACAAAAAAATTAAAAGGAAAAATCCATGTCCCAGTGCTTTCTGTGCCAGTGACAGCAAAGCCAGCTGGCGGTTGCTGCTGCAGAGGGGGAAGCTGTTGAGATAAAAAGGCCGGTGGGTACCTCTGGCAGCAGTTGGGACCCCCTTGCCTCACTCTGATCACCCACCTCAACTCGGCCGCTCGTGGTAGGGACCCAGCTCCAAAGGAGCAGAAGTCTGTCTGCACCACTGGGAAGTTCTGAACCGGTTCGTTTTCCTATTCTGGTACTTGCAACGTGAAACAATACTTCAAACTGTATGCCTTTGGTCCCTGTGCTGCCCCCACCTCCTACCTGCAAGTCTTTCCCCCCTCCTCATCTCATTTAACAGTTGACTCATTTATTGGCCTTCTTACTCCAAGTTCTTTTTACATTTTTCTCAATCAGTTTCGTTGGAAATAGTCAAAACTCAAAGCAACCTGGGTCAAACCTGATTCCTATTTAAGCACATCATCCTAGTGACATGGCAAATGTGACCATGCTATAATGTACTGCACCACAAGGAAGGCCTACATCTACCAGGAGACACTAACGGATCCAACACAAAAAATCCCAATTTGTTCTGTGGGGTTTTTTTACCATGAGAAGAAAATAAATCAGCTAACATATCACTGTTTCTCCAGTCTCATATTATTTAATATCTGCTCTGCCCCTCAGCAATACCTATTTGTAATGTTGAGAGACCAAAGAAATTCGAAAAACTTAAAAACTTAACATTTAAGTTTCCTTTCAGTGCTTCCCAGTGGTAGAGGTTTATCTGAAAGAAGAAACTGAACCTCTATTTCAGGACATTACATAAATGTTTGTTATCTATTATCAGTTACAGCCTTATATTACGCTGAGGTCAGAACTCACGCAGGTCAAGCAATGATGCCAATGGATTCATAAACCTGGTAAAAGTCATCGCATCCCATGAGCGGAGCTCAGGTTTGCGATTCCCATTTTGGACGTCGTACCCATTCAGGCAGCCCAAAAGGAAGTCGAGAGCAATTGTGATTTTCACACAGGTTCTAATTTTCTTCTCTCCTCTTTGCACTTCTCCAAGCCCACGTTTGCAAATCCACCCATGAGAGAATCAGCAGAGCATCTGCTGTGCTTTAATCCAGTTTAACCTGAACTCATTTTTCGACTATTGCAGGGTGCCCACGCCACGATCATTACGGAGAAACCTACAAACCCAATTGCCTGACTACTCCCAAACTCGCGCTGCGTGACACAGAAACACGGTGTCGCTGTGGAACCCAAGGGATGTCCCCACAGGGCAATGCCAGGTTATACAAGTAAAACGCGGAGAACATTGAGGGGAGCTAGCTGTGGTTATTCAGAAAGACAAAAAAGCAGAAAAAGATTTTTAAAAATCCAACGGAGAGTTGGACCAGAAAGTGTATATTTCTGCAGCAAAGCTAATCTACACTGCATAAATTATGTGACAGACACATTTCGTGCCAGTCTGTCCTGGCAACCGACTTGAGCACGTAAGCAGCAAACTGTATCTCCTTTGGAATGTGCAGCACAAACCTGTAGATGCTATCACAATGGCAAGTTTCACACATCAACAGAGCTTTCAAGAAAGCTAAATTCAACAGCAAAGCTTCCTTGAGAAACCATTTGGTGACAGAAAACATTACCTTGATAGTTAAGTCCGTGTGTGAGAGTTGGAGGTCACGGATTCTCTAGGCAGATCTCCACTACCACAGTAAGCCATGAAACCTCTCTGAATCTATATTCCTGATAGATTAGCACACTATAAACATTAAAAACTAGCTTAAAGGTATTACACATTCCAGAAATAGCATTCAGTTCTCCGAGAAGAGATTCACTGTCTTTCCATCTCAGAGAAATGGCTGAACGCCTCAAAATCAAATCACCATTAAGATAATAATCTCCTGTACTTTGCTTGAACAGCTGGTGAGTATTTTAACACCGTGTTTTCCCACATAAGTGGCTGGAGGATGAAAGAAGTTTCTCCTTTCCGTCCCCCGCAGTTGTAGGCAGGCAACACATGCAGTCAGAACAGATGTGAAGATCACACAGCTGGTTCTGAGTTCGTTGTGTGTGCTTATTTCTGTCATCTGAAGAGCTCTTTCTTCCTCCTCACCCTCGTGTCCTTTGGAATCCTTCCTGCCACTCGCTGCGAGCGCTTAGGAAGTCGCCTCAGGACAGATGGGAGAACTTACTCAGTGGAGAGTAAGAGAGGAACCTTCTGGTTTTCCCCCACTCTTTTCCCTGCTCGCTTCAGTTTGTTTCTCCTAAGAGTTCCAGTAGACAACTGAGCAACACAGTGTGTCCAATACCAGCCCCAGTTCTAAAGAGAAACTCCAGAAAGCAAGAAAATCTTGCTATTTCTCCAAAACAGAAGGGAAAAAAAAAAAAAGAGCTTGAAATCACATCAACAGGCAGTGAGAAACAAACAGCTCAGCTCATTTGTGTGTTTAAGAGAAGGGTAGATGTTGCCTTGAAGGACATGGTTTAGTAGGTTGATAGGGGCTAGGAAAAGGTTGGACTCGATGATCTTGAAGGTCTCTTCCAGCCAAAACTGTTCAATGATTCTATGATCAAAGTAAAGACAAGCATCTTATTCAACGCTGGAAGTACAGAAATGCATCCCTCTATACATACAGCACAGCTGAAACGGGTCCAAAACCACATCATGTAGTACTTTCAGGGAGAAAGGCTGTGGTGAGCGAGATCAGCTTTGTCTCAAAAGCAAAAGACAGTTCCTGTAGCCCCAGTATCGGAAGAAGCTGGCCAAGAGATCTGGGATCGGGGCCGTGGTGCGTCGGACGCAGGGCTTGGTGCCGAAAGGGGCTCCAGTCAGGATGAGGTCCCACCAGGAGCTTCACTCCACTGCACGAGGTCTGTCCCTCAACTTGTACACTTCCCCGTATCATGACCTACTCACTGGAGAAATTTATGGCTTTTATAAATGCCCCTCACCCTCGGCAATTCCAAGTACGCAGCCTTCAAAAACTGAATTTTCTGAAGCACTGTTCCAAGTGTGGCTTGCCAGGAGGTAAATCTTTCTTACTTGGTTCTGTTACACAACAATCAGAAAGCAAAACAAAACGGGACATCTTTTGATAGCTTTCCTTTGCCTATAGTACATTTTGCACCTTCAAGTAATTAAATCGCTCCGTTGTTATTCATCAGGCTTGGAAAAAACTCCAGTGCTGCCCTTTTGACTGCACTGTGCCACGCTATTCCTCTTACTATATTCCACCACTAAAGATTATGGCGCAATGAAAACAGATTATATTTCAAAACATTTAGGCTAGCATACCATTTACATTTTACATTATATTTTAAAAAGCAAATGCACGTCTGTATCAATCACTTTGAAGGATAATCAAAAGAGAAATTTCTTAGTATATCATTTCTGCCCTGTCCGGTATTTTCTTCATAAACCAGGTAACAGGTATAAAGGAAAAAATTAGTTTAAAATTATTGAATTAGTTTAAAATTAGTGAATTAGTTTAAAAATAAACCCCACAAATGTCTCAATTGAGATAATAAGCATCATAATCAAGAAATCACTTCAACTAAAAAGCTGGGGCTCATCACCCAGCATAGCCAACGATTGCATGTGAAGAAACTGAATAAGCGATCTAGGTTGTGGAAATATTATTGACCGACTATAGTCCTGAAGGTACATATTGCAAGATAAAACTGTATTACAAGCAGCACAGCGCACTTCGAAAATATCTGTTTTCTTTCAGAAGACATTCAGGATCTTCTGCAACGCTGCCTGAGAAGGACCTCGCCCTTTGGGCACAAGCTCACCGACATGAGGGGTATCACCTGACAAAAAAAGAGACGGTAGACCTGGAGAAAATAAAAGCTGGTTTTAAATCTATTGCTTTGCAAGTCCTCAGGCTGAGGCCAGGGTGAGGGCGAGCAGACCGTGAGCGGCAGAGAGGGAACGTGCTGTCGCTGTGTTAGCACCAGCTCACACGAGAAGATGCGCAGGATGGAGCGTATCTCCTCGTCCTCTGGAGGTGGCCTCCTCTCCCTAGTGACTGCAGAGGAAACTGCAAGTAGGGTGTGCTGCACATTGCACTTTTAGATGGCTCCTAACTTCTCCTCTTTTCCTCAGGAAAGCCCCAATGCATACAATCAATACAAGGGCAATGAGCAGAAAGGAAGAGATCGGCTATGGGCTTTTCGGATCTACACGACAAAAGTGGTTGATGCAAGAAAAGAAGATTCCGGCAGAGGAAAAAGACCAAAGGCTTAAGAATTTTTGTGCTGTTGTTTTCTATGAGCAACACCAGCCACAGGTAAACTGCGTAAAGGGTTTGGAGCAAGAAGGGATCAGCTTGACGGATGTTTGAAGGCAACTGTCTTGACACGTTCTGAGAACAGGATCCCAAGGAAAAGAAATATTTAGAGTACAGAAGCATTTGAGTAGTGGCCTGACTGAATAAAAAGAAAAGATTTTTCAAATTTCTTTTTGGATAAGATCAGTGATGACGGAGATCTCACCAAGCATAATCAGGAGAAAGACGCTGAAATGTATTGTTATAAAGGAAGGAAAATGCCTAGAGAAACCAATTAGTTAAAAAGGAAAAGAGAAAGGAAAGACAGAAAACTGCAAATAAGAACAGATGAGGGGACAGATGATTCATCAGGTAATGACATTAGCAAGGATGATAAAGCTGGTGAAACATCCCAACTTCCCATGGCACTAACCCCAAACCGAGGAAGTTGAGCATTTATGAGACTGCAAAAGTTACAGATTATATGATGTCCAACAGCATCAATGAATTTCCTCGCTCAGCATCACCGTGTAGTTGATATTGCCCGTACATTTACTCCCCAGGTAATTCCTTTGCTCCCCAGGCACTACTTCCCAGCTCTACACAAGAGAGCACCTCACGGACCTGGCGTTTGTGCTCAGCCCAGGGGCTGATGTTCTCATGCAACAAATTCACAACTAATACCCAAATTCAGTGACAGAGCCAAAAGCACACGCAACAGCTGTACAGGCTTTCTCATCAAATCTTGCATCGAGCTTCAATTCCCTCCTGTTTTATAATGCACTAAAGCAAATTGAAAAGGTGTCTGGGTTTGCTGTGTGTTTTGACTGCATTAAACATATGCTCACACTCATATATTCTGATAAACCCATCCTTGCAAGGCTGCTTTTCTCCATTTCTCTGACAGTTCACTTCTTACCTAAGGTTAAAACACGAGCAGTTCATAACCACACGATATTAAAAACTTTTAAAAAAATGGAGAGACGAGGACAACCTTCCATGGTTCCTTTAAAAAAAAATTAACCTAGAGTAATCCCACCTCCTTTACAGGTTGATTCAAGCAGCGATTATTAGGTACATCTCTAAATATGTGTGTGCATATATATATTTTATTTTTTCCCCCCTCCACCCAATGATACAGATAGCCTCTGCTGAGTCTGACCACATTTTGCTCTACCAGTTCCTAGCAGGACTGTCTCTCCACAGCGCACATCAGTGGGGGTAAAACCAGCAGCATCCCACTGCTTCGGTGCTGAGAGATATGACAGATGTTCAAGGGAATTAATGTGTAGAAACCTAAACACGACTGACTACAACCAATTAAAATGCTGCAGGAAGCTAAGGAACATCCTGAAACCACTAAAGCATGTAACTAGTTTGGGCAGCTGTTTGGATTAAATCAAAATAAGTAAATAAATAAAAACCTAGAAAGTCTGCCTAATTCTAGAAGTCTTGTTTTTAATGATGCTACACCCCAAATGCATTTCAAACTGTGTTTAACAAACTCAAAAGGTCAGTCCTACTCAGTAAAATTCCCTGGTATCAAAGTTTAGTCTTCCCTCTTATTTTTCTCGCTGTTTAACAGCACAGAGCAACTAGATGAGAGCCGCTAATCCACTCCAAGCAATCAGTAATTCACTTCAGAAGCAAATACAGCTCTGAGATGCTTCAGCATTACTCAGATAAATGACTTCAACAGGACACTCCATTTTAAAAAGTAGCAGACAAGGATGGGTATTTCCAATCCCCCAAACCCAACTGACCCATAGAGCCAGAGATGGGACGGCCTCGCCCTCTCCCCTCTCATTCCATCTACAGACCGAGAAGGGAACAGATGTGGCTCTGCCTGAGCAGGGGTTAAATATTTTCACGTTACTCAAAGTTTTCTGGTTTGATTCCCACAGCCAGCCAGTGCTTATTTATAGAGGCTTTTGGAATTTAAAAGGTGGGCCATACAAGACCCACAGAGAGTAAATTTAGAACACGAACAGACGAGATTCTCATAGATTTCCCTGCATTATGTATTTTGATTACTGTTTATGGCATGGTTTAACCCGGATAACTGACAGGCAGAGGCAGCTCACAATCAGCTGTAACGGCACGCAAATGGAATTTCAAGGGAGGGAAAAGACGACTCTTGGCTGGAGTTTCCTTGAAAAAATGGCTGAAAGAAGGGATATCTGCAAAAGCTGTTTAAAAGCTCCTCACGGTGAAGTTAAAACCCTTTCCAGCATTTAGCTGTGAGAGCACCCTGCCCAAATCGCCCAGTCTGCGCTGCGCTGTCATCTCGAGTCGGAGCTGACAGGGGCAAAGAAAAAAAAACTAAACACATCTTGAAGGTTCTGAAACGGATTCATGTGGTCTCCCTACAACGTAGCGCCTGGGAAAGTTACCGGCTGCTGCCTTTGTTTGACAGAGATTAACCACGGCACACACAGGAATAATGGGCTTGATTTATTCTGAGGAGCAGAAGCTGAATGGCAATTGTCAAGGCACTGCATTATACATACTTTGGCTGCCTTCTGCTCTATCCATTTAACACTTGCAGGGAGCACCGTGAATGAATCTCAGCTCATTTTCCTCTGTTAAAACCCCCGCTACACACAACCGCGTTGTAAGCCCGCGCCGATACCCGGCAGATCTTACCATGTATGTGCCACCGTAAAGCGACGACGCTGGCGGATGCTTTTATTCACGAGCAACTTTCTGAAAAAGCACGGAGAGTTCCTCGGTGAACTGCGAGGAGAAATTTTTGGAGACGTAGGTCTGTTCCCAGGCAGCTTGGGAAGCTCGAGCTCTAAATGCATTTGCTCTTTGAAAGTCCTTATGTAAATCTCTGACTCTGGAGTAGCAAGTTCCCTAGAAGAATCTTTTGCTGTCATAGCTTAGACGTTAGGCGAGCTCTCACCATTCAGAAAACGTAACAAAAACGCATCACGCAGGCATCGCCGCAGATTAAAAACGCTGATAAATCGGCAGAGCTTACCCCGCTCATTCACCAGGCTGGGCTCCAAGTGGCAAGGCTGCCTGAAGCAACGGCAGCATAAATCGGGAGGACGATAAGCCGGGGCTGTCAGAAAACCCTTTATCAGCCCGGCTCTCCCTCTGAAAATGCGCCAAAGTGTTTCTGTGTCAGCAGCCTCCCTGCGGATGCGGCTCGCCTGCCAGCTACACACCGACGCGCGCCGGAGCCATTCAGCCCCGCACACCAGCTCATGAAAAATTCATCGCAGCCATCTCCCGATCAATCCCTTTCCTATAGCATTCGGGCTTCGCAGACTTAACAGAAAAACACAGGATTTTTCAGCGTGCCCTAACAAAAAGCAAGGAATTCCCTAGTCTGTTGCAAGCCAAGTGGCTCAATTCATTCAGGCCCGCTATGTTTAATAAAAGGGTCTTCATTCAGAATTAGTTTTACCCGTACTGCAGTAGCTCCACCCATGACATGCTTATTGGCTCGATATTATTTTGACAACTGGACTCTGCTCAGCTCTGTCTTGTGCGACGAGCACGTCGGAACCTCATGAAATGTTAACGAGGTGTCTAACACCAAGACATTGTTCCTGAGCATCGCCCAGCGCAGCCCGGGCACACCCGCAGAGATCCCCCGGGTGGCAGCAGCACTGACAGACATAGGGTGGGCCAGGAAGAAAAGGTCTAGCAGCGAGGACGGACGGGCGGGGGGGAAGAGAAACAACAAGAAAAAAAAGCAGGAAGGAATAATAATCCAGCAAGAACAAAGCATGTAAGAATATGTGCTCTGCAGATGAAGTAGAACATCGCCAAAGCAGAACGCTCCACTGTCCTGGTGTCTACACGTGGTCAAAGGGCAAAATCACTGCCAGGCACTGCCCAGCCCTGCAGAAGCTAGCTCAGGAGAGAGGGAAACACCCAAGGATGGGGGACGTGGCACATCTCTGCAAAGACAATGCAAATTAATTCAAATTAATTTAAGCAATATATTTATTTAGAAACATAAAAGCCAAGATTTTGTTTTCTGGACGTAACGACCACAAAACCAACTTGTACACTTGGGAGGGCAAAATAAAAATCCAGGCGAGGAAGTTAAAGACAAGATTCGATGCCGATAGTGAGAACATGATAAACACACAGGGAGTGGCAGAGCATCTTTTTACCTGGTCCAAAGTAGGTGACCATAAATACAGTGATTCTTTTTAAAGAGGGAGGAGACAGGAGAGCGTATACACAGCCAGCCTACGGTGAAAGCACTCTGCTGTTGTGCCTGCAAAGGGTTGACTGCACATTATAGGCATCAATTACACCACAAATCCCCACCAGTCCCTGCCCATCCCAGTGTTCTTTTCACTCCTATATCTAAAACGCTTTACAAAAACATGAGCGTGCCTTCCCCAGCTTCAAGCAAAAAGCCTGTTACAGAGTTTCCCTATCGCAGAGAATATAGAGGAGTTACCAGACACTCTACCCAACCTGCTGCTATGCTACTCACCATTCCCATTCACTTAAAAACGAAACCAAAGAAACTATCCGCCTGAGCCTAACCTAACTAAGGACACTGGAAGTGCAACGTTATTTAATAGCGAGAGGTTCAGGCAGTGGCAGAGCAGGAACATTTAATGCTTTAGGAACGATGACGTGTTAGCCTGTGATCTGTTACTCTACATCTGTACTCTCCTGACAGCCAGGGAAAGACAAAGGGAAGCTCGAGAGCTACGCTGAATGATAAATGAAATCCACCCAAATGCTCAGAATCCGGAATTCCAAGCAAACAAGGAACTCCCTAACTCACCGGGAAGCACAATGGGACATTAGAGGGGCTTTGTGAGAATGCATTTGATATTAGAGAAACAGTATTTCCCTGCCTTTTCATAAAGCTGTTAAAATGGCAAGGAGAATAAAGGGAAACTCACCTTTTAAAAGCACCCTGCAACCAAACACGCTGTACAATGGCTTCCTCCTTGTAACCGAGTATATCCTTTCCTTACCTGAACCCAGAGACATTTTAGCAGCACTGTCCATTAAGGGAGTGCTTCTCATTATTTGGAGGCTCATAAATTAGTAATGAGATGTCAGCCCCAGAGCCTGTAGCACTGTGCAAAGGTTGTTGAAGGAGCAGAAAAATCCCAGACAGGCTAAGCTAACAACACAGGAAAAGGAGGTTCAGGGGGAAGCAAGCCTCCGCTCTCCCTCGTTACCCTCTGGGTAACCAGACTGCAGGTGCTCCTCCAAGCCGAGGTCTCCAGGACATTAGTTGCTTGGTACACAACCTCCAGAGTGTTTTCAGGGCTGCCCATTAGCATGGGAGAGTTCTGTTAAATAAGCTTTGGTGGCAACAGGAGCTAACAATTACCTGGCAGAGGCTGTAGAACAGCTCCTTCCATTTCAGCTACCAACCCTCACGCTGCCAGCTTCTGATGTTGAAAGCGCAAAGGGCCATGCAGCCGCCGTCTCTGCAGTCTCTACCCATTTGTAGTACTGGAATTCAGTCAAGACGTGCTGCTTTACTCCAGGAGAAGCCAAGGAGAGGTGTGAACACCTCAAGAGGCTTGAGCTAGCCGGCGTGAAAGATTGGTATCAGAATAAACTTGGCAATAATTCTGAAAAATGAATTTTGCTACACTTGCGGAGATCACAGTTGGCAACAGCAGACAGAACACCCCTGGTACCAGGACACCTGGAGAGGTCGCCAGGGAGAAGGACCAGTTTACTGAAGTCCCCCTAATATACAAACAAAAATGGTCCATGGGCATCTCACTCTTCCCTGAACTTCTGTAATGTCACAGTAACACAGTGTAATGCAATAATTAGTCTATCAATAAAGATTATTGTGTGCAAGAGAATCAGCAGTTTGAGAGTAACAAGTAATTTCAGCTCATTGGAAAAAGGGCCAGTAATACAAAGGAAGAGCTGAGGAGGCAGAAAAAGTGATTAAAAAAAGGGCCTGGTAGTGCTGGCGAGATGAAGCCTTTTGAAAGAACACAGAGAATTAAGGATATTTTTAAAAAGTTTAAGTGTAATTGGGTGAATTTTCATACAAGCTTCCTACCTCACCAAAGGGTCTAGGACTGCAGAAGGTTTGAATATATTTTAATACACTTTATGAGAATAACTGGTATAAGTGGTAAACAACGCTTCCAAGCATGCAATTCCTTCTCAAAGGCTGATCTTCGCTGTGATGAAGAGCAATCGCTAAGCAACAAGAATCCATACTTTTTCTTTATAGTAGCACCATTATTTACCTGTTTCTAAGTCATAATAGCCAGGGTAAAATAGCCAGGCAACTGTGAAACGTTCTACGTGCTTCAGCAGGAAAGGAAGAGCAGTTATCTGACTTCTCGCAGCACTTTCAGCTGGTGGTGGAGTAATTGGATAATTCTTCTATACGGCATTCAGATAAAAAGAGTTTGGAAGCTCCCTCTGTTACTTAGGTCATTGTTCCACCCGCACACATGAGCAACGCATCCCAAAAAGATAATGCTAATCTGATAGCAAAATAATTAGACCAATAATTTCAAGAGATTGCCGTCTGCTGGTACTACTTCTTTCTCAAAGGAAGGAAACATATTTTTCATCAAGTACAGAGTCACATTTTCTGAAATTCTGGCTTTTAGCGTCATCTTTAAAAGCAGAAACAAAGACCCATTTCAAGCTTTCAAACAATTTGAAAATTAAGACCGTTACGTGTGCCAATCATTATAAAATATAAAACACAAACCTCCCCCGCATAGTTTTAATTGTTGTTCAAGCAGTTTGCTGCCTGAATGCATATGTGTATTATGTGCTCCTGAAGCAATAAAAAGAGTCTGTTCCTTTCTACTTGTTGGTTCTGGCAGGATTTTGATGGTCCCTCACACATCCCAGTGTTTGCCTGGTTTAAGTCAGGCACCTGTGCAAACACGGGGTTATGAAGGTCACTCGGGAGAGAAGACCATCTCTAGAATTTCCATTAATAGTTGAGGATGCACAAGGGAAGATATAATTCAACTCTCAGAAGCCAGTATCTCTCTTTCAGTCTATAATTTAAACAACATTTGATGTTAAAAACCCTACTGAGCCAGTAACATTATGGAATCCCACAGCACAGTCGCTACTCAATGTCTGGATTTCTGCCAAACGTACAGGGTGAGTTGGGACAGGACTTCCACAAGAGAAATTCTCAAAGCCAATCAGCCCCATTAGCTCAGAAAGAGATGAACGGGCAAGGCGACCCTAAGTAGGAGCCAGCAAAATCACCATTCCCCTCCGACAGGTCAGCTACATCGTATTTCAGTTGTGAAACGAAGGTTTGATCAGGAGAATAGGAATTGGAATGAGAATTGGGCCACTGAAGCGTGCGATGAGTTTAGAGGAACAGAGAAGTCCAGTTTTGGGCACCTCAACCCAAGAGAGATCTCGAGGGGCTGGAGCGAGGGCAGAGGAGGGCGACGGAGCTGGGGAAGGGCCTGGAGAGTAAATCTTGTGAAGAGCAATTGAAGGAGCTGGGGCTGTTGGGTTTGAAGAAGAGGAGGCTGAGGGGAGACCTCATCACTCTCTGCAACTGCCTGGAAGGACGATGTAGAGAGGTTGGTGCTGGTCTCACGGGTAATGAGCGATAGAACAAGAGGGAACGGCTGCAAACTGAAACAGGGCAGGGTTACACTGGACAGTAGGAGAAATTTTTTCACAGCAGGAGCAGTCAAGATATTGGCACAGGCTGCCCAGGGAGGTGGCGGAGTCCCCATCCCTGAAAGTGTCTAAAGGTCGTTTAGATGTGCGACTGGTTTCGGGAGATGGTTTCGGGGTGAGCTTGGCAGAACAGGGTTAGTGGCTGGCTTTAATGATCCCAAGGGTCTTTTCCAACCTGAACAATCTATGAAAGGACAGAAGACCAGGACTTTGAGGAAAATGGAAAAAGGAAAGCAAGATAAGGGAGAAAAAATAATAAAGCGCTACAAAATATCAATATATTCTTGGACTACACCGGTAAAGACATATGAATAGAGAAAGCAGAAGAAATGAGAAGGTAGAAAAGAGAATCAAGAATATGGGAACAGTGACTTGTACTGGAGGAGAACTCAGAAAGACTGCAGTAGAGCAGGGAACAAATTTATGGCGGAAATGTCATAGGACTGACATGGATGTGATCTTTAGTTCAGCGCCTAAGGCAGAAGATGTAACTGCCGAGATGAGCCAGCACTGGGAATAAGAGCAACCCAGGCAATGGGGGACAGGCAAAGATGTGAGGGGGAGGTAAGTGAATTGAACAAAAGAGAAATGTCTAGGAGGAAACTTAGAGTGAGACAAAAAATATATCAATGAACTGGAACCTGTAGAAAGGTAAGTGGCCAGGAAAACAGGTTCCAAGGAACAGCACTTTAACATGAAAATAAAAGTCACTGCGGATAAAAAACTAAAGGTAGGAAATGACAGCCTGGGCTTTAAGTCAGAGCACTGGCTGGTAAGAAAGAGGTGGGAAGGAGATCAGCGGTGTGAAAAGCAGAGCTGGGCACAGCATTGTTAAAACCTGGAAAAGATTCCAAGAAAAAAAAAGAAAATGGAAGAAAAGCAGCCATACAGCCAGTGTTATACGTAAGGATGTATTTGTGGTGAACTTTAAACTTTCCAGTGATGGAGGTAGCTCTCTAGAAACAAAAGAGGAGGAGAAAAAGGCAAAAGAAAGCTGAAGAGACTGACACGAGAAGAAACTAAGATATATACTTCTTGCCGCCTTTACTTCCTCTCCATCATGACCGACAGGCACCCTGTGTCCATCCCACAAGTGAGTGTTACTGATTGCACCAGAGGCAGAATCAGCGTTAGTTAATTTTAGCCCATCCTAGCCCTGATTTTACTATCAGCTCCCTCAGAACAGTGGCAAATCTGATGACGGCCTCCATTCGAACATACACCCGTGACTGGCATTTTAAACCATGGCAGTCAATTGCAATGCTTTAAAGCAGTGATTTCGCCTGAATAAGAAGAATTCACCACTCTAATTCGAGATGCATCTTCCTACAAGGCAGTAAAGGAAAGCCACAACACAGGGCAGTGCTTAAACTTCCAAAATCTGCTACACAAACCTAGCGCTCAACAAAAATATAAATGTGACAGCAAAGAAATATTATTTGGAAGTTGTGAAGAGATGCCCGTGCAGTAAACTTCTTTAATAGAAGGCTGAGAAAAGCCCTGTGCAAAAAAAAAAGGCAACGCCTGCCTTTGCTCAATTGCAACGTCTGTTGTCTCACAAGCTTCTAAGAGATGGCTCCATGACAGAAAACTTTAAATGACATGTTTGATGATTTTTATTATACTTCTTTGAAAGTTTCCAGAACTGAGATGCCGAATGAGAGGCAGAAATACATCACTAATTGCTGGTTTGCATGACAAAATTTCCCACGTTTAAGCTGCAAAAAGAAACCAACAACACATAACAACATTTCACTGCAATTTCTATCACCATTGGAAGATAAGGTTTTCCTATATTTAATAGTTTGAAATCATACAGTTTGTATCTCGGTTCCCACCCATTTAGGGGCATCTGAAATCTTCTGAAGGGCAGACACTAACAACTTCTGTGCAGGCCTTCGAAGTGACGTTTTGGAGAGCTATAAATGGCCACAGAAGACAGAACCACAGCACCCAGCAACCCTTTGGTTTGCAGGGCAAGAGCTGAGCCAACGGCAAAAGAACGCAGCAACTGGAAAAGTCCATCCTTACTTATTACTCAGGACACCAGCACAGAGGAATTACCCGTAACGATGAGCTTCAATAAGGAGCATATACATTAGTTTTTGGTTTAACCCCCAACAACTGAAGGCTCCGTGTATGATTTCCTAAGATTTTAGGTCTTTAAAACATCCAGTACCTCTAACAAGGTCAAGAAGATCGAGAATACTTTTCAGATTAATCACAAATAAATGAATTCCGTCTTGAAGAAAGATACCTGAAGAGTTCTGAGTGGCTTGGCTGCTTGTCTGTTCACACTGAGTTGGTTATCTGCCTCAACCAGGTCATTATACCATTTGAGTAGGGCACTACAGGGTGTTCTCTGTAGAAAAATTATTTTCAAGAAGGCTGAAGGAGTCAGTAGTAACAGTAAGTCTGATGCCTTTCACCTGCCAGGGAGTCCTAAACTGGATTTGGCACATTCCCTTCCACAGCAAATCACACTATAGAAAGACAGAGACACAATTTATAAGAGTTCCTTATACTTTTAGTGTTTAAACAAAAAGAAGCACATTCTCCCGTCGTGCTACAATGCCATTTTTTTCTTACAGGTATTTATGTTGTTATCTCTTAGTGGATACACAGGAGAAAATAAATATATGTACTGTAAGCCCTCGGGGCATGATGTAAGATACCTTACTCATAACGGTAATTTCCTTAGCAACTTTGATTGTGCTTGATTTAGAGTATTTCTCAGAGAACATTTAAATGCCTTCTATATTATCCATGGTGAGTAATCACATATGTCAGCTCAATCTGTATTACTTGCGATTACCTCCTCATTTCAGACCTACAGATTAATATTTTACAAACAAACCAAATAAGTCAACTTATTCATCACTGAGGTGAAGAACGAATTGATTCTTCTGGAGGGGGCTCCAGAGAAGAGAGAAACCAATGCACAAAAAATAAGAAGTAGAAAAATCTTTACAACTTCACACAACTTTTATACCCGACGTCACAAGAAAAGGCTTTATGCTACGACAGATGTACGACGAAGCAATCTCTAAAAAAGATACTTGCATAGACAGGCTAGCTCACCTCACGCCAGGCTCTTGTTGGGTGCATTGGGCTGTGCGTTAGATCGCTGCGAACAGCATTAGCTGCACCTGCCTCTGCCACGGATATGCCTGTGACTAAACACCTCGTCTCCTGTGAGTCACCAGCGTTCGCCAGCCAGGACCAGGGCTTTGCTCACTGCCGCGCAGAGACGCGGCGGTGCCCGTGTCCTGAGGCAGCTGCGGGCATTGCGGCTACTGGCCAGCGTCACCCACTGCCATTTAGTCACAGAGGGACCTAACGAGGTTCAACAAAGGCAGATGTAGGGTTCTGCACCTGGGAAGGAACAATCCCCTACAGCAAGAGGGGTTAGGGGGAGACGTGCTGGAAAGCAGCGCTGAGGAGAAGGATCTTCGAGTCCTGGTGGACGGTAAGCCAACCATGAGCCAGCAATGTGCCCTTGTGGCCCAGAAGGCCAATGGCATCCTGGGGTGCACAGAGAATTCTGAGTGTGGCCAGCAGGTCGAGGCGGGTCATCCTCCCCCTTTATTCCACCGTGGTGAGGTCACATCTGGATACCGTGTCCAGTTGTGGGCTCCACAGTTCAAGAGAGAGAAGGAAGTGCTAGAGAGAGTCCAGCGGAGGGCAAAGAGTGAAGGCGATTGGGAGACTGGAGCATCTCTCTTACAAGGAAAGATTCAGAGAGCTGGGACTGTTTAGCCCAGAGGAGACTGAGACCTCATCAATACCTATAAATATCTAAAAGGGGGGCGCAGGGATGATGGAGCCAGACTCTTTTCAGCAGTGCCCACTGAAAGGACAAAGGGCAACTGGTGCAAGCTGAACAGAGGGAGTTTCATCTAAATACGAGAAAAAACTTTACTGCGAGGGTGGCAGAGCACTGGCACAGGCTGTACAGGGAGGTCGTGGGGTCTCCTTCTCTGGAGACTTTCAAAACCCGCCTGGATGCATTCCTGTGTGACCTGCTCTGGGCAATCCTGCTTTAGTAAGAGGATTGGACTGGATGATCTCTAGAAGTCCCGTCCAACTCAGACAACTCTGTGATTCTGTAACCTCCTTGTTAAATATGAAATGCAGACAAGCAGTAGAATCTCTAATTCTCATGTAACTAGAATGAAAACGACATAATACAATAAGTACTGTGAAAATCAATACTGCTCTGTCAGAGCAAATGTTCGTACTGATAACAGATAACCCCGTGTAACCGATTTAGACACCCACTTTGTCAGGTCGTTTGTGCATCATTCCCCTGAAAAACTAGAGTTTGGTTGGTTGGCAACTTTTCCACTCACCGAGGCAACAGAAAGGGTACAAAAAAGAATGCTTAGCCTTGGACAACCCTCCTCCTCCTTCCAAAGAAAGGACTGAAATCATTTTCACGAGCAAACATATCTCTTTGTTATTGGTCTCACCTATTATAGGAACAGAAAACATCACCATTAATCCGACTCTGCTTAGGTTGTGTATTTTACTCTTGATCTTCCAGATTCTTAGTTCTGTAGCAGCAGACTGACAAAACATCATTTCAGTTCACACACAAGTTATTTTAACTACTTCGTGTTTCAAGTAATTTACAAGTTTTGTTTTACCATTTGCGTTAAGTCATTTATTGACATCGTCTGCACCTTATCAAACTGAACAGGATCAGGTTTACGACGTGCATTTATTTACAGTTATTTTTTCCCTAAAAGAAACCAAACAGCCCACCACAGACAGGTAGAGCTCACCACATTTACTGTTCAATGGCACAGCTGCAACCTCCAGCTTTGCCAAGTGCCTCGTGTTTTGGTGCTGGGAAACACCAGAAAACGCGCTGTGCAAAACTGCCAGAATTCACATCCAGCTTTGTGCATCACGGCTTAATTACAGGAATAAATTCGCAGCCAAGAACCTAGAGATCAGTGTGCTGCTAGTGCCAATAAAAACTGGGTTAAAGAGAAGAAGTGGCTGCGGCCTGTCCAAGTGTATAAGAAGTCTCACATTTTTCTTAACAGAAAGAGAGCGTCAATGGGTAACGAGCCTCCTGGAGTAGCAGTCAGGGTATGAACCTGCAGAATGTGGCTGAGGTCGGCAGCAGAGAACAAAGCTATGTACTCAGTCCTCTAATTTATTCCAGTGATGCTCTCAATGTTATCAGGATCTCTGTTCAAAGGACCCAGGAAGGAACTGACACACACACAAAAAATCAGTTTAAAAAGACCCCAGGAGGTCACGACATAGCTCCAGAAAACACGTAAAAGAAGGTCTAAAGGCATTTGAGATCCACCAGTGCCAGGTGGATATGGACCACAAGTAATTTATCAAGATTAGTACTTGGAGGGGATGACTTCCAGTTATCCTGGAGATGTTCCAGCAAACATAAACCAAGAAGCAACCAGGGACACGCTTCCTACACCCACACACCGAAGCAGTCACCAGTCACAAACGAGAGCAGCATAACGTGAGGCTGTCGGGCAGTCTCCTCAGATAGCCCCAGGTCCTGGACACGATGAACCACCTGCTCATCCTCAGAAGACAACCGAACGCACGGATGTTGGGTTTAACCCCAGCAGAGTGAAGGGGTTTACTCTGTCCTGACAACAAGGGGGACTGACCGACGAGAGGAACCGCTCACAGCAAAGCAGAGAAAATTGAGCATTGTTACTAAACTGATGGAATAGCTCGGTTGCAAATATTTAGAAATGCTATTTGTAAGCGGACTCTGGTGAATTTTGCGTGGGAGACGAGCGCGAGGTGCACAGAATCCAAGCATTTAAGCCTCCCAGTCACACAACGTGGAGGACACGGAAGCAGGTTGTCTGGTAAGCGGGTAGGGCACGGTGCTGCATCCCAAACCCAGTGCAACCTAAACACGCTCATCTTTCCTGCCCCCTAATCCCTTGCCATATACCATGTTTCACTCCATGACTCAGTCCTCTAAGACACGCGAGGCCATACAAAAGCTACTCCAAAGCTTTCCGCAACAGCTTTGGCATCTCCAACAAACCCTGCGGGCACACGCCGCACACGGAGCGGGTCACCACCTGGTGCCAACAAGCTGGGAGAGACTGGAAAACACAGACCCTTTCGAAGCACGCAACGTTTGCTCTTGTTCCTGTGTGGGTTTCGGAGGCACATGCACCCTCGCAGCAAAATTTAAAGCAACGTCCTTGCTTGCGACACGCCACCACCGGAACCATCACGTGTAACACTGAACAAAAATATATCTGATGCCGTGGCTCAGCTGAGAGAATCAGAAGGCAGTTCTCCAGGTAACAAAGCAAACTGGGCTTAATTTTTCCTTTGAGATGAAGTTATCGTTAGTCAGAAGTTGAAAGATAAAAGAAAGTTGTGTCAAATCCTTGTCTGATTCAGCTTTTATATCAGCTGTATTTCCATAATCTCCGTTTATTTTATATTCTTGGGAGGATGAAGTTTGAACATAATATTTCAGAAGCCGCATTGTCTTTTGCTAATTAACAGTGACTCATTTCTTTCCATTCTAAATACATTTCAAGCTGTCTTATTTCATTATGGATCAAGGTATATAATTATAATTGAATCATTAAAAGCCTTTTTTGTGTGCCTACAGCTACCTCTGTTTTGAACGACAAGTATCTGCAGGCAAATCTTGCAGCGCCAAGCTTAAGGATCATCTTCAATCAAATTAGTGGGCTCAACTTGCAATTCATATAAACAGAGATGCTGTCATTTTGAGCAGGTAAGCAGACTAAAATCCAACAAATCAAATAAGCACAAACTAAAAAAAGGGCTCTATGGCAATATCAAATTATAAATTGTGTACAAAAGGACATTTACAAAATAATGACGTTTTCAATTAAAAACCTATGTCAAATCCAACATTACGTTTCTTCTTAAAATTCCTCTATACCAGCTACATCACACATGAATCACAGTTATTCTATTTAGGCCTTCTAGAAAACATCAATAAAAAAAAATACTCCAACTGCAAAGAAGATCCAAGAGCTTCAAAAACCGTCAGCAACAGACAATGTCTAAATATAGGCAGTCAAAACACTTATCTGTGTATTTTTAGTCAAGAAAATAACTTCACTGATAACTCGGAGACAGCACGAACTACCTTTTTAGCTACGTCTGCGTTTGGACTGACTACGTGCAAAACGAGCAAGTGGTGACCCCTATACTGGGGTTGCCCAACATTTTTTCCTCCTCTGAAGGATGCCGGTGAGCTACTTTTATAAGTGGATCTCCAAGATTTGTTGCGTAACGTCAGATGGGGATGTGGGCCCATCCCAACAAACCAGCCTTCCCGTAGCAGAGCCAGGGGAGCAGCTGAGTGCTCACACAGCCCTGGGGGTTGGTTTTGTTTCTTTGATCTTCTGTGTAGCTCCTGGTCACGAAGACCCACCATCCCTCCAACCAAGTCAGTGAGGATGGGATACCCTCTGGCAAATACATCTTTCTTTAGAGAAGACGTTTCTCTGCAGCCCAGAAAGCCAGTTGTATCCTGGGCTGCATCAAGAGGTGTGTGGTCAGCAGGGTGAGGGAGGGGATTCTCCCCTCCACTCTCATGATACCTCACCTGGAGTGCTGTGTCCAATTCTGGAGCCCACAGCACAAGAAAGATCTGGACATGCTGGAACATGTCCAGAGGAGGGCCATGAGGATGCTCAGAGGGCTGGAGCACCTCTCCTGTGCAGACAGACTGAGAGAGTTGGGGCTGTTCAGTCTGCAGAAAAGAAGGCTCCGAGGAAACCTTATGGTGGCTTCCAGTATCTCAAGGGGGCTACAAGAAAGCTGGGGAGGGGCTTGTTAGGGTGTCGGGCAGTGACAGGACTAGAGGGAATGGATTGAAGCTGGAGATGGGTCGGTTCAGATTGAACACGAGGAAGAAGTTCTTCCCCATAAGGGTGGTGAGACCCTGGCACAGGTTGCCCAGAGAGGGGGTGGCAGCTCCATCCCTGGGAGTTTTTCAGGCCAGGCTGGATGGGGCTCTGGGCAGCCTGATCTAGTGGGGGATGTCCCTGCCCATGGCAGGGCGTTGGAACTAGACGATCTTTGAGGTCCCTTCCAAACCTGACAATTCTGTGATTCCATGATTTCGTTGCTTCCTTCTCCACATCTTTGTAAGCTGTTAAAATGAGGCAATAAGAACAGCAAAAATGAAGAAATTTTCCTTCTCCCATGCTAGGCAAGCAGCCCTTGCCCTCTACACCTTGGTGAACTCAAACAGATTTAAGCCTTAGAGAGTTTCTTTACGTAATTTTTCTGATTGTCACGTAGACAACATAAGAACTCACAACAGAACATTTTCAGATACTACCTTGAGGAGTTCCCAGCACTCCAAGCTCCAAGTCCAGCGTTCAGCACCAGGAACGAGCCATCCCTAAATGTACCAGATAATCCTTCTACCTCCCGAGCAACAAATAAAATCATTGGGCAGACAAAATCCTTTAGGACTGTTTCCAGACCTAACACTCTTCAATACTCTGTCTTTCACACCGTTAAGAAACTTAGGACAAACCACAGTAGGTCTGACTTTCAAAATCATACCCATTTTCCAGAAACAGCACAGCACAATTAAAAACTATTTTCCCCTAGAACATATGAGATGCTTTGATAAATACAGTTGACCTCCTTTTTCAAGGTAAGAAAATGCTCCACAGAAACGTGGTACAAGTTTTTGAAATACAGGATGAATGCTCTACCAGAGTAATTGATCCTGCTTTATGACAACCCCTGATGGGATTTAAGTAAGTAATAAACACTTCTGACTAGATCATATCATATCATATCATAGGTCCCTTCCAAATTCAACCATTCTGTGATTTTAAAAAAAATTAAAAATCAACAAAAAAAAACCAAACCCATGTTTTTAGGGGCTTGATTTTTTCTCCTAGGTTTTTATTTGTCACATCATACGGGAAGCCAGCTTATCTACCTTTTTTCTATACCAAGTTTGCAGTATATTTCTTCCGTTCTTACCCCGCTGAATTGGAAATGATCTAAGAAATTATATCAACCTATTTCACAGGGTGTTATCCCACAGTCTGAAAGAACAAATAAAAAACAAAACAAAAAGCTCCACGCTTCTACCAACCGGTATAACTCCTCCCGAACTTCTGGTTTTCATCCCACTGTTCCTACTTCAGTTTCCCTAAATACATCTTTTCATTCCATGGGATTTACAGATTTCAAAGTTGCAAAGGAGCGACTGGGCATATTACCTTCTGTTTAGTTTACCAGCTTGACTACAGTTTTATTATCCTTTTTAATCCTCCGTGCAAATTTCTGTCCCCCTTTATCATTTTAGTTTTCCGTATCTGTTCCTCAATTAATGACCACCAGCCCAACAGCTTCACGGCAGCTACGAGCCGGCCCGAGCCAAAGCCTGCATTTCTGCCGAAGGTTTGGTCTTGGACTGCGTTCCCCAAAATTATACCGAATATCATTCTTTCGGTGGTTGTTTTTAATGTTGCATCAAAACTGCTGCCCACGATCACCATCTGGAGAACACCAGGCAGTACTACAAGCGCAGATCTGACGCTCCAAACGCAGTAACGCCCTCACACGCCCCTTCTTTGCATCTCCCAACTTCGGATGGACACGAAAAATAGGATCAATCCCGTCATACTTTCTTTTTAGCTTCTGACCACCAACCTGCACAACGAAATTCTTTCAGAAGCAAGCTCTAAATCCAGTTGCTGACAAAGCACTGGCGCTAATGCAGAAAGCTCACCGACACACAACACGTGGCAGTTTGCTGGTCAGTGATGAAGGCTGTAAAAAAATCTTGAAAAGCAAAAGACAAGACTAACGGTTAATTTTTTTTAGCAAGTGGCAAGAATGACATTTAATTAGCAACCAACTCCGTTGGCAGACAACTGCCTTCAGACCTGGCGAGTTCTCATTTTGCTCTTGTGGAAGAGGGAGGGAGCTTTTGAATTGGACAATCAGCACCACACGTATTTCAATACAGGATTTAATACCATACTCTAAGTGTTTAACAGAATCTCTATGCTCTGAAAAAGCACCCTCCTTACTCTATTTAATATTAGCCATATCAACCTTTTAAGAGAATTCTTAAGGACTTTATTTACTTATGCTTTGGGGCTCGTCATATAATACTTTTTTTTTTCAACACAGAAACTTGATGCAAAAGTGTCAAAATGTCCCCACGAACCTAAGTCAACTGTGTCGAAATGGTGTAAATCAGAAGGCAGCTGTCGAACCTCACCGAGGAGCTGGTAAGTATCAAAAATAGGGTAAGAGAACTATTTCAGATGCTCTGAGTGTAGCTACAAATACATTCTTCACACCCTCTTTCTTCCTTCTTGCCTGGATTTACTACCACTTTGCTTTAGTTATGAAATACGGAGCAGGATCACGGAAAATATTTTAAAAGCTTTTACGAAAATACGGACAAAATTTGTGCAAAAGCAGCTTGTGAGACTTCTACATACAGAGTGCTGCTCAAGGATCTATATCCTACAGACCTTTGCCTGATTTATGGAAGCTATTTTGTGTGTGCATTGCCTTGCCGCCTTCACACGAAACATTATTACATCGCAGCTGCCTTAGAATTATTGCTTTGGAGTCAGCCTGCCCATTTGTTCTTCGCTGGTTACAGATCTTGTTAGCTCAGCACCAGTCTCAAGAAAACAGAGTTCTAAATAAAAACATAATAAAAAACTCCACCGACAAAAGCAAAACAAATAACGATTTGCAAGCAGCTTTATTCTTTAGGTTCCCACATATCTCAGAGGTAAAAATATTTATGTAAGTCATTGCTCACCTTCTCACAGTTCTCACTTTTGTGTTACTGCTGGAAGATAAATATAAGGTGATTTCTGAAGAAATGCAGCAGAAGAACTACTTACAGAAGGAATCAGCTTCTTTACCGCTACCCCTCCTGAGTAACACATTTTGTATGTGAACTCTGATATCCTTCCCTTCACGCCGCAGTTACCGCTACCCCAGGAACAGCTGAATTTCCACAGTTGGCTCCACAATTCTTTGCACACAGCTTGTAGCTCAGCACGGATGCTGCAGGTTGAATTTTGTAGCATTTCAGCGATGATAGAACCAAATCACACCAAACTAATGATTTTTTTTAACAAAAAAACAAAGTACCGAAGCTGCTGTAGTAAAACCCGACTATATCCTCAACCGACAGGGAAGGTTTTGCAAAGAACTTGGTAACACACAGAGCTGTGCAAGACGCATGGGTAGAGGTAGGAAGCGTCTCCTAAATTGCTCCAGGAAGGACCACAGGTATGCAAACTCTTCCAGGATTTCAGTTTAGAAAATTCATCTGATAACGGAGATATTTGCCATTTTGCTCCATCCTGAGCAAAAGCAGTGCAAGGCTTTGGAGTGATGGAGAAAGGAGTGAGCCTACATAAACTATCGAGAAGAAAGCAAAACCGTATTCCGGCACAGGGACAATAAAAAGATAAACAATGAGCATACGGCAGAGATTTTGTGCTAACGAAACGGAAGAACTGGACGAACGGCTCAGCAGACTGCACACCCCAAATACACACAGCGAGAGCTTCCCCCAGGGTTTAATCAAGTTAACAGGAGAAAAGAGAAAGAATATTGAAGTTCTGTATGTGCTTCCGAATTTTGTGTTTCTGAACATGAACTAAACATAACGGTGCAATCAGCAACTTGTGTATCGACATGAGAAATTATCTGTCACCATGAGATCGCTAAGAAGCTCTTTAATAATCTTACAGTCATCACAAAAAACAGATGACAGCTACTATGCACAATAAAGTAATGAAATAAAGACGTTATTTGTAGAAATCATGTTTCATGACACAATAACGAGGTGTTTCACATCTGTTTTGAGAGTTTCATACACACAGAAATAGATCACAGAAAGCTCAGGTAAACTCACACATTTCTGAACGAGTCCTGTTGATCTCTGGTAGAAAGCATCTCCAACCTACAACTCTATGAACCCTTAGAAAAAAACCAAACAAACCCACATACTAAGTGAATGTTAAACAATTTATACTGGACACATAGGAGCTCTGATGATTTACCTTGCAGAAAACCTAAATCTGGACCTTACATTGTTGATGCATTTTAGCTGTGTGGACCCTGCAGCATAGAATCATGGAATCGTTAAGGTTGGAAAGCACCACCAAGATCATCAAGTCTAACCGTCAACCCAACACCACCGTGACCACTAAATCAAATGTCTTAGACCAAGGGCATTTAAACCTAAATTTCAGTGAAAAGTTTCCTTTTGCACGATTCACTAACTCCACCGTTCAATAGACTTGATCTTGTCTAAGCTGTAGCCCAAAGAGGATGTGAAGTTTTCCAGATCAGGCTAGATAAAGCCCCCTGAGCAACCTGGTCTGACCTCACAGCTGACTTCACTTTGAGAAAGGGTTGGACTGGAAACCTCCTGAGATACTTTCCAGCCTGAATAATCACCTATAATCCTATCAAACTAAGAGTTGAGTCCTCTTTTCACAAGGAATGTCCTCTTTCCTGTCCCAGTCCAAGATTTACACTGTTTAATGACATTAGGCTTCCTACACATAAAGCCTCTTTTCTCCCACCAATTGCTTAAAAAGCATTAATTTTCTGCCTGTGGCCTCTGCATTTTTATTAAACCTCCAAGGAAAGATACTCAACAAAGCAAGGTGAAAAGAAAAAAACCACCACAGACTTATAATACAGGAATGGTCCTACCGGTTAGGCCAGCAGTACATCTAATCTAGCCCACGACCTTGTCTCCCACAAGATATTAAAAGCACAGAACAGAAAGGAACAGAAAAGCAAACATGGATGGCACTTCCCCTCAAAGATTTTCCCACTCCTCGCAACAAACTCGCAGAAGCTGAACAAGCCTCCTTGGTCAATCCCAGCACAGAAGTTGTTCCGTGTTTGATCATCTTATGTTTGATCATCTTAGACGCCTTTAATTCCTTTTAGTTCTTTTTTTGAGAGGAAGGGACAGAACTGTACAAGACATTCACCATTTGACCAAGCAACGGGTTCCTACCACGGCATCCTGATGTTTTAAGTTTTATCCACTATTCTCTTCCGTCCAATCTTCCATAATTCGTTTGTGTTTCCTGACTGTTAATAAGCACTGACTTTGCAACCTTATTGTTCTTTTGCAGCTGCAGTTCTTCCACACTCAGATATATCACTTGATCCACACCGAGATCTTCCTATCACTTTATTGCCCACTCACTGAGCCTCTTAATGCTCATATCATTCCAAAGCTGTTTCAAAAAAATCACATATACTGGGTTTACACCAACAGAACCTGCGTCAGGGGTACATTTTCATGCAGTACTGAACCACAATATAGAAGCCCAAACAGCTTGGAGACCAGATCCAACTTGCACTGCTCCTATACAGGAAAAAAAAAGAGCAGTAAAATTCTTACCACGGAGATTTTTCTTTTAAGTCGGAAGCTAACTAACTGCTCACTTGGAAGAGATTATAAGCATTTTCTCTTCGACTGGCAACACTGTTCAAGAAAAGTCTGTGTTGTGTGACACAAAGCACAGACACGGATCCTGCTGGAATGGAAGAGAGGAGCAGCGATGCCCCCTTGTGTTACGAAGGAAACTAAGGCTAAATCCATTGCAATTCCTCGCGTTTTCCTAAATCATGTAAGATCCTGAAAGACCAGAGCTAATTCATTCTTAAAAGCCCACCTTATGACGAGGCTCTCGATTGTCCTGCAGATACACAAAGGGTAACACTTGTGAAATGCTAACAAAGGTAAATCAACCCTCTTACTGTCAAAATTCACAATCCATCCGAAATTACATAATGCATTTTGTTACATTTATCCACAGAAATTAAATACCAAAATTGAATAAAAGCTCCTGTTAATTCCTCCTTGATTTCTGTGTCGCATGTACTCAAGTGAATCGGCTGAAAATCCTATCTACAACAGGAAAACTGTTCTTAAAGGACTCAAACAAATTTAGAACGTCCTCTTCAATTGTTGACAGGCAAACTGCAACGCCAGCTCTAAAGAGCGCAGAGTTAAACAGAAGCTAAAACCAGATTCAGACTTGGAAATAATGATGTGAACACATTTTGCAGCCAGCAAATAAAACAGAGATCGAAGCATTTAAAAACTAGAATGTAACACTTGAAACACTTGAACTCTGAAGTTGTGAGTACAGGTTTTAGGTTGCATTGCAATGCCATTTCAAAATTCACACAGCAAGCTGGACACCTAATCCTATTTCCGCAATAAAATCTACCATTTTGATTCCAACACAAGAACACCTGGGGCTTGGCCATCCTTTCCTCTCTCCAGATGAGTCTCCTTGTTTTGGGGCTTAACATTCCGTTTTGCAACTCACCTCTTAGCAACCTCCCTCTAATCAGCTCCCTGATAGTTTTTCCAGGACTTTTCTTCAGCTTAACATCAGATTCAACGGCTTTTCCAATCCTTTCTTCTAACGGCCAGACAGAAAATAGCGAGAGCGAAAGCCATTCTCCTCAATCTGTTGCAGAAGAGCCTACCACCACCCTGAACCCTTCTGTCCGAGATCGGAATTTAAGACACAGAAGTTCCAAGAAGATGTGGAACAAAAGTGAACATAGGAGGTTTTAACAGAAGCAGAATTTCAAAAAAAGGCAATTACTTCATCAATTTACATCCCCGATGCACCAAGCAAAAGATATCAACAATACTGATTAATATATATGAGATTATCAAGCGCATTTCAAGAAAAAACACAGAAAAAACCAAAAACAACACAAACCCAGAAAACCAACAAACTCACAGCTACAAACCCCAACTACACGAGACAGATAACGAAGGGAAATGACCTACCAGTCGTGGTAAGTGGTGATGGCAATACTTGGAGGTGTCAACAAGGGCAGAGTTGTTGGTCTACAGACGACATCTCGGTCAGGCGTCCTTGCTTTTTCCGTTTGTCTTTGGGATAAAGGTGGTAACTGCAAATTACCAGAACAACATCTTCTCCCTCTCCAGAGGTCTATGCCCAGAGCATGGCTAGAAGTACTGTAGGACTTACTCAGCCCACACTCCAGGTAATCCAGAGCATTCTGCAAAGACAGAAAAGCCACTGGAGTTCTGCAAGCAAATGCTTTCCTCCGTGAGGATAAAACATTTTCAGCTGTTGTTCTACAGCCACAGCTACTCATGAAACAGAACTCTCTGATGAAATCCCAGCAGAGCCTGACTGTGCTGCATCGTTGTGTTATCAGTCATGAATGAGTTTGAAACAACTCGTCTAAACTCAGTTCAAGAACTAATTCTACTCTAATGGGACATTTCAATAATCCAGGTCAGTTTGGCAACTCATTAAACTTTTGATATTTTGAACTTTTTCAGAGAATGTTCCGCTCAACATCCCCCTTGAGTATCAATCCTCCCTGCAGCACAAACATACCGGTTTGCCACTTTTTTAAAAAAAAAAATAAATAAATGAATCACCATGCAGAGAAAGGTGCTGAGAATACTGGATTTAGACACATCCTGAATTATCCAAGAGATACTCAGTAAGAAGAACTCCCAGCCTGGCTATCCTACCCTAGGCCTGCATTCCTAATGGAAAAAGTCTCAAAAAAGCTTTTGATCAGCTGCAGCCATTTTTCCTTTTCTAGTTTCTACTGATTTTTCTTATAAAAAACACCATGATCACAAAACTGGCTGCCAGACTCCTCAAAACCAACCCAGAAGTTGTCCCACAGCAGGGCAGCACTGCAAGAGGGTGCCGTTTTGGTCTTACTCAGAGAGTTTAGCTAGTCAAATAGAATTGTCCGATATCAATGAGAATAATTCTGTATTGTGTTTGATCAGCTACCAGAAAAAGCTGGAGGGTTACTATAATCAGTGTATACATCTATGGCAACCCCTCCACATTTTCCCTTTTCTATCCACTCCTGAATTTTGATCTCCACCCTTCACAGACCCTTGCAAGCCTCCCAAATCATCACAGAATCATAGAATGGCCTGGGCTGGAAGGGACCTTAGAGATCATTTTAATCCAACCTCCCTGCTGTGGGCAGGGACGCCACCTCTCGACTAGGTCAGGCAACACGTGACAACCGAACGAGAATTGAACCCACAACCTTCGGTGTTTCATGCACCACGCTCAAACCACTGAGCTAAATCGGCCCTCAAATCCTTTGGTTCATTTTCCCTGCAAGCTGCTACTGCTGTGTTCCCCCAGCCAGCACTACTCTCTTATCTCAGCAAGGAATCTCAACATGGGAATGAAAGAGAAAACTGATGGGTGAAAGGCATACTACCAGTTTTCTCAATTTTCCCTACTTGCTTGGCCATCTCACAACCATGTGAAGCATCCAAAACGAAAACCACGCAGCCCACAGCTAATTTACTGCTTGCACATAGCCTGAAGAGCCATAAGGCATGCTGCTACAGATCCATGAAGTTACTAAGGCACCAGCACCATAATAACCTAGATCGAAGTTTAAAACACTTGGCATGCTGTGTTCCCAAAAATATGCTGGGAGGTCTTCAGCGATCCAAACCCTGCTCTTTCACAGTAAAAAAAAATCAGGTCAAAAACACTCCTAGGAACCCCAGAAAAGAAAACCCGCCTTCTATAAGAGGATCTGACTTAACCTGCCTTTAATTCTAAGACTTCAATTTTCTTGTTATTACTTAAGAAGTGTACAGCAGAGTTTTCTAGCTTCCCATTAGATCTCAGATTCACTAAAATCAGCAAGGGCTGAGTGGACCGAGCATCACACTCAGGAAAACTATGAAGCAGCACAACAGGTGGCCGAAGAGGGTAAGAGAAACATTTAGTTATCAAAGGAGCGCTGGAGGATACATTAACCATTAAGTTCCACTCCTCCCCTGTATTTTCCTACACATTCCACACAGTTTTCCATCTTTGCAGAGCCTCAGCTGTGACAAACAAGACAATTAACGCTGCGGTTATCACGCCACCACTACAAACTGATACATTTCCCCAGAGAATAGGAGCTCGAGTTTAACTAACAGGGGATTATGATGATTAGGAAGCGTAGTAATGGACTAATCAATGAGTAACCAAAGCAAAACCAGCCGACACTTGCAAAATAAGACAAAACTAACTTCCTGCCTCATTTTCACTAAGTACCGGGGAAAATAAAGCACGCCTGTAGAATAAACTTACCTCATCTGCAGTTACTGTCATGACACTTCTGCTTTTCTTCATTATTGAGGTTAGAGCGCACCCCGTTGTAAAAGCCTCTTGTTGTTCAATCCAATTTCTTCAGACGGGCAACCTGAAAGAAAAAAAAAAATTGTATTTTTGAATACCAAACTCTTTTTGGTAACAAGCTATGGAGCTAACTGCTAACATCACAGTTGACTGATAACTGACTGCCCGTTCTCATAAAACACTCAGCAGCGTACATTATACAACTGTAGCTCTCTGTTAGAGAAAGGACAACTCAACATTCAGTAAGATCCTGTTAAAAATAACCAGTGTTCACACGGTTCCGCAATCCAAGCAAGCCCTGAAACATGTCTAGTAATACAGGATCAAAGCTAACAGGTTGTACTTGCACAAAATTTTTCTTTAAACGAGCCCTTTTCAGAGGTACAGTAGAGAAGGTCTCCAAGAACAGCTTGAGCTGGCTCTTGATAGAAGAAAAAGAATCGCATATAAATGCAATTCCAAGATTGAATCCTAACTCACAAACATTATTTATTATTACACTGGCAGCCACTAAATTACAGCCTTGTCTTGAGGCTGACGCTGCGGCTGCTTTGAACCGTGCAAGAGCGCAAGGGGGAACGAAATCCAGCCGAGCTCCTGAAGCAGCAGGGGAACCAGTACATGAAAATAAACCCCCATGGAGGGTTCCAGGGCCCCATACTCTTTCTGGCTATGGATTTAGTGCTCATAAAGGAGAAAAAAAAAAAACAACCCCATGACATTCATGATTATATAGAGAGAACACTGAGGGTGGTGAGATATTTCTTTTCGCAAAGAACAGGTAGAGCTGGAGTGTCGCTCTTTGAGTGCTTCACAGATTTTCTCATAGAATCATAGAACAGTTTTGGCTTGAAGAGACTTCCAGGATCATCAAGTCCAACCTTTTCCTATCCCTTTCAACATCACTAACTCATGTCCTTCAATGCAACATCCACCTGTGTCTTAAACCCCTCCAGGGATGGCGACTCAGCCCCCTCCCTGGGCAGCCTGTTCCAGCACCTGACAACCCTCTCAGTAGAGAAATTCTTCCCAATATGCAACCTGAACCTTCCCTGGCGCAACTTAAGGCCATTTCCCCTCGTCCTATCACTTGCTAGTAGATTCTCCTCAGAAGGATTATCTTTGGGGTAGAAGCCAGCTGAAGGGCCACCTGTCACAAACTTTGGTGCTGAAGCCACCACAAAAAGCTGCGCGATGGTTTCAGGCTTGGCGATGACAGACTTCTAACATGATGTTCACCCTGAGAAATCGGGGATTTTAAACTGTGTTCAGATCACCTGTTCACACAGGGCAAGGCCAGGAGAGCAAGAAGCAATTCAGACCACCTGCAAAAAAAAAAAAGGGCTGCCAGACACCGGACACCTACTCAGCCAACGAGAAGAGGAGCTGGCATCAAAATGAGGCACCTAATTCTCTTCCCTGCCACTACCAGCAGAAAGCAGGCAGCCTGCACCACTCATTTTTATTGTGAGGTTCAAAGCCACATTATCCAGCCATTGCTGGTTGTACAAACTCATTCTCAATCACAATGAATCCGGGAGTCGGCATGCTCAAGCTTACAGTCACAACACAACTGTGCCATCGAGGGCTCGGGTTCAGCTTAATGCCGTTGTGCCAAGGTTAAATATTTAGCTTGTACCTTTATCTACTTAAATCAAAAAAGCTTAAAGGAAAAAACGCCCACGCTAACTCTCAGGCACAGCATGCGAAGAGAGTGGTGCCTCCGATCGCAGAGGTCTAAGGACATCGCAGCCTCCCAGGCTCACCCGCTTGTCCTCGCGCCAGAGAAGAGCTGTCACAAACCCGCTTCCCTCTAAACCAGCTCGCTCCAGGGAGAAAGGAAACTGAGAAAGAGAGAAAGAGAACAGAACAAACTCAAAGGAAACACTAACACCCAACGCCCGCGCTGCAGTCGAGTCTGCCCGCAGTTCTGGCTCCAGAACTCCAGTTGTTTTCACTCCCTTCGGGTTCGCACACCCAGCGCACGCATCCAGCCCTTCGCTGCCTGCCAGAGCGCTCGCAGCGCTCGCAGCCACGCCAGACGCAACTCGCTGCCGTTCCAGCCCGAGCGCCAGCACGCGGGGCTGAGCGCAGCACTGGGAGGAGATGCAGAGGGATCTGCTGTCTGAAGCGTGTCAACAGCCTCCCTCCGGGAAAGGGAGCAGGCCCTACATCGCTTCAGTGTCACCCATTCAGCAACTGTTTCTGAAGATTCATGAACGGCAGAAACACAGCTGGTCTGAGTGCTGACTGAGAGAGTCTGTCCCCTCCGTGCACAAAAAAAAGTAAAAACCTCTCTAAATGAGTTTATCTTTTAACTGAAAGAGTTGGGGACTGATTGCAGCCAGTGAACTGCATTAAAAAAATAAACCCAAAAAGAAAAAAATAAGAAAGAGAGAATAAGGGCTGTGCTAACTTCTGAATTGAATGTCTTCATCTCTCTGCTGCAGGGTTTTGTCCTTTGGAACCATCTTGCAGGATGAGGAGATGTGCAGAGCAGGCAAACTTTTGGCTTGTTCTTACTCAGCGTACAGTAAGGTCAGCCAGTCAGACCAAGAATCTATTGGCATCTCTTCAGATGCCAGCTGTGAGGTATTGCTTAAGGCTTGAAATCAGGAACTGTCCCTTGCACAGAGCTATGGGTGCAAGAAAAAGCAAAGACTTCAGGAGCAAAGGACAAAACACCAGAAACCATCCCACGGGCTCACTCTCCTCTCAGCATCCACTGTTGGCTGTCACCAGAGCCAGGCTAATGAAAAAACACAGATTTATGGCTGAACCAAGAACCCCCTTCTTACGAACAGGCCACAGGAGTGCCAGCGAAGCAGTTGGAGTGTTTTTAGGCACTGCAGCGGCGGAACGGCTATTAAAAACCTGACACACAGCAGCACTCTGCAAACCTTATCTAGCTTTGATCCGTTTTACAATTAGACAAGAAGGGAGAAAAGTCATTACCCTATTACCAGCACAGAAGTCATACTGCAGCATCAGAGAAAAACAAAAAAAAGCCTGAACAAGTTTAACAATTTTATCCGTCTTCAACAACTGGGAGAAACTCAAAAGCCTCATTATAAAAATAAATTCAAAACTGACAGCAGACAGCAAATCAGATGATACTGTTGGAGGTATCATGCAGGTAAAAAAAAAAACAACAAAACAAAAAAACCATGAAAAACCACTAAACCATGAGAGTGTGTACGCGCGGACTAGAAATAATACAGCACGCCTATTCACTGCCAGAAACAAATACGTATTCTGCTGTAATATGTAGACAAAATTCACAGAACAAAAGGAAGCAGTTGCATAAGCAGCAGAGCTAAGCAGACTACAGATTTGTTACTAATACAGCACAGGTTTGTGTTTATTAAAGTACAAGTCCGAGGTGTTCGTGACTGCCCTTTGTGATGCTCAATGCAAACGAGCTCACGCCACGGGAGAACATAATTAAGTTCCTAACCACAGATTCAGCAAAACATCTTTGGGAAAAAAATAAAAAAGCTGAAAGAATAAGTGTCAAAGAGTGACTTCTAAAATATTGCTGAACTTCAGGATCAGAACCGACACCAGGAGACGAGGCCTGGAGAGACGGACCAGGTTGACTCAGAGATCCTTTCTGTGGAAATCCGAATCCTCTCACACCACAATTTCTTTTCCTTTATAAATATTTATCAGTTTGTCACAGTAATTCTAACCAGGACGTGAATAATTATAAAAAAAACCCATCATTTTGCTCAATGTGGATTGCATTTCTGAGGAGCCTACCGCGAAAAATCTAAGACTTCCGTTAGTCATGACTAAATGGCTGTTAAAATGTGAGTCACTCTTTTCTTGTGTCTTTACATAAAAGATCCGACACCTGGGATGAACAACTATGGGGGGGGGGGGGGGGGGAAAGCACACTAAACCCCCCCCAAAGAGGCTTACTGCAATTTTTTTCCCATGAGCATTTTCTAATTTATGTAATCTTTTGTTACAAGCAAAGAGCTTCTCTCCACTACCCAAATTCTCCAAAGAGAACCTGTATCCCAGCGGACCGGTTAAGCGTGGAAAACAGGGGATGCCTAAAAGCAGCAAGGCTTTGCATTTGATATTAGACTACAAAGAAAAGTGCTCTGTCGGTGCTGCAGTTGGGTCTAATCCACTTTGCAGGAATATATCCAAGGTGGGGTACGAGATTTCTCTTTACGCCAAGCTGACCTAGTTCTTCCACCTGAGATTTTTTGTGTTCAACTAAAGTAGTTTGCTTTTTTTTAAAAAAAAAAGAAAAAAACAAACAGTAAACATTCCAGGAATTTGGGAGTGATAAAGCTTTATAGCGAAGGTATGAATTAGCAGGGTTCCGAACTGGCAGCTGACAGTGGTGAGGATAAAACCACACGGATGCGTGTGATAAAGCCTGTTTTTCCTACACGCTGCCTTAAAAATAGCTGTTCAACTCCTCCAGTGTGAAACCCACTATTTAAAGAAATTCCTAAAATGCATCTTAAAGTGCAAGTTCTGGTACGATCTGGAAGACAAGACACATTTCACCACGTCGGGTGTTTTCCCCCACACATTTTGGTTTCTGCATGGGCGGGTTTAAAGCCGCAGGGGTACAGGACAAGCAGATGACCCTCAGCAAGTGTGCCGACGACACCAAGCTGTGTGGTGCCGTGGACTCACTTGAGGGTAGAGAGGCCATCCAGAGGGACCTGGACAGGCTTGAGAAATGGGCCAGTGCAAACTGCAGGAGCTTCAACAAGTCTAAGTGCAAGGTCCTTCACCTGGGTCGGGTCAATCCCAGGCACAAATACAAACTGGGTACAGAGGGGGTTGAGAGTAGCCCTGAAGAGAAGGATTTGGGGGTGCTGATAGACGAGAAGCTCAACACGAGCCGGCAGGGCGCTCATGCAGCCCAGAGGCCAACCGCATCCTGGGGTGTATCAGGAGAAGCATAGCCACCAGGTCAAGAGAGGTGATTCTCCCCCTTTACTCTTGCAAGACCCCACCTCGAATACTGCATCCAGTTCTGGTGTCCCCACCATAAGAGGGACATAGAACTGTTGGAGCGTGTTCAGGGGAGGCCACAAAGATGATCCAGGGGCTGGTGCAGCTCTGCTATGAGGACAGGCTGAAGGAGCTGGGGTTGTTCAGTCTTGAAAAGAGGAGACTTCAGGGGGACCTAAGAGCTGCCTTCCAATACCTGAAGGGATCCTACAGGAAGGCTGGGGAGGGACTTTTTACAAGAGCATTGACTGATAGGACAAGGGGAAATGGGTTTAAGTTGAAGGAGAATAGATTTAGATTAGATCTTAGGAAGAAATTCTGCAGCACGAGGGCGGCAAGACTTTGGAATAAATTACCCAGAGATGTTGTGGCTGCCCCCTCCCTGGAGGTGTTCAAGGTCAGGTTGGACAGAGCCTTGAGTAGCCTGATCTAGTTGAGAGGTGTCCCTGCCTGTGACAGGGAGGTTGGATTAGATGATCTCTAAGGTCCCTTCCAGCCCAGGCCATTCTAGGACTCTATGATTAGCCCTCTCCCTCCTAACAATGCTCCCTTCCCTGACGAGGCAGGGCCCGGGGGATTACCTGCGGGTTTTGCCACTCATCAGTGCGAGTTCTTCCAATTAACAAAAGGGTTTGGCAAGTAGAGCTGCTTATCTGGCTCCTTTCACACTCTGGATTCATTTTCTCCCACTTTTCACGAAGGCAAGACACAAGGATTGAGAGATAAAAAACAAAACAAAAAAATGGGGTAATACAGCCCATTCTGCAGCTCCCTACCTGTTTCTTCCCACCTGCAAACAGCGCTGCCGGGGCCACGACACGCAGTATTGGGACAGGTTTTTTTCCTAGGGGCAAAACACTGATCCTTAGAAACTCAGCAGAACCTGATCAGAGATAAAACCAAACACCCGAAGGGTGAATTAATAGAGAACTTTACCAAGGAAAGGGTTGGGACGAAGGAGGTGATCTGATCACACAGATAATTGCATCATTTGTGAGCTGGGATTCAAACAACCCGATCCATCAAAACTTCAGAGGGAAGTACATGCTCAGACAAGGTAACAGTCATAAAAAAAAGTGATAATCTCAGGTCTAAGCTCTCTCAGATAAAACACACAGGCTCTTATTTAAGGCTTGGAAATTGCGCACAGCTCCTCATAAGAAAAACAAACCCTGCGTGGATGCAGCGCTGGTTGAAGGCAAGCTGAGCTATGAATGGTAATGGATACCCAAAAACCGATGGGTTTGGTCTATTACCTTCAATGAAACCAGCGAGTTCAGAAGGAGAGAGCAAGCCTTCGCCCTGGGATGGCTAAGGTCGGCTGGCTTGTAAAAAAGGGTCCCGGCCAAGGGGTGGCACGGCGGGGCGGTAGCACTGCGGGCGATGGAGCCTCCTCCTGCAGCAGGAACGAGTCAGCAGCGCGTCTGCAAGCTCGACGTACCACAAGCACCGCTGCAAAGAAATGCCAGAGCAATGTTTCTGCAGAAATGACATTGCCCCGACAAAATTAATTTTTGAGAACGTTACCATTTCGGTTTCGCGTCACAGGCGTGCGTCTTGAGCCACGGAAGAATTAACGGAAGCTTTTTCCCTTTCACCAATTTAGGCATTAGATTGAGCTCTAAACTTTTAGCTCTGTGACCGTTCTGCCCAGCTATTTGGACAGTCTCTCAGAAACACATACATACCAAATTCCCAAACAGCCCTTTTTACTACCTACCTAGAGAAACAAAAAAAGCACAACATAAATCTGTTTTATCAGTGATTTTTTTCCCATTTCTTATGAATAACTAAACTGCTCTGCAGAGCCTAGGTCAGCGCGGAGAAACTCACCCCTCCTCAGAAAACACAATCTATAATAAATGTTATAAGATGCCGAGATGACTTCATAGCACCACAAAATAAAAGCGAGGGCATCTATTAGCACAAATACCCGTATCCTACAGAAATAGGCTCAGAATGAAGGATTTGCCCCCAGAAGTAACACCAGCTGCAATTCTCCTCTAAACTAAGTTTTCTGCAGAAGTGCTAAGGATCTACCCAAAGCATCCAACTAGAGACATGATTATTCCAAGTCTGTCGTCTTCCAAGGCTGCCTTAGACTTGCTCATAACTGTCAACCCCTGAATTAGAGGGCGAGTGTGCAACCCAAGCCAAAATTAGTTGGCTGGTTTTAAGTTCTCAGGTATCTGAAAATTTACAAATTAAACCAATTCTTTTATTATAAATGTGAATTTTACATATACAAGGATGCTCCTTGTATATGAGAAAGCTCTGTCCAAGTTGTGCGGGGCGCCCCAAAAAATCCTTCTTTAAACACTCCCCTCCATGTCACCACTGGGTAAATTATCTTTATTAAAACAGTGTCTTAACTTTCATTAGGAGGTTTCTTACTGAGATATCACCGAGGTTAAGAGGATTGCAAAGACTCATCTTTCCTCTAGCAACCTAATAATTAAAGCGGAGAAGAACCAAGTCAGTCTATTCCAGAAATTCCAGTAACTCTTTGATTTCCAGCAGAGGCTGCCATCAAGTTGGCCTTGCTCTTCACTTCTTTCAGTCACAACAGGAAAAATCAATATTAATTTAAACATATTATTATACTGCTTACCAGCATTAGGCCCACCGTGCCCTGCAGAACTCTCGTGAAATACATGCAATATTTTTCACTGCTACTGCTGCTAAGAAAATATGACCATATTATTTTATTACTTTTTTTTTTTCAGGAAACTTTCAGGCAAGTTGTTAATAGCCTGGGCAGAAGAAAGAACTGCAGAAAACACTACTGCATTTTCTTTACTGTGCTAATGGGTTTTAAATCTTATATTTCTAAACCAGTTTGTCTGCTGTTGCAGTCAAATGGATTAATTTAAAAATCGGTTTTGACAGCAACAAAAAATATGGTTTAATAGCACTATCTACCAGCACGTACAGGATTTTCAAGGTAATTACTTAGGAAAGTGAAGCACACTATTAAAAGATGCGATTTATACCTTTCTTGTTCCATGTGCAAATGACTAGCAGAGCCTCCCACTCCTCGGAGTGGAGTCGAACAGTATTCAGGGAGCAAAGAACAATTATTAACTACGCTTTTTTTTTTACTTAATAAAAAAATGCCAGTTTAAAAATACAACAGACAACAATGCAACAGAAAACGCGTGTAACATAGGTTTTCTCCCCTTTAAATAGGGAGGTTGATTTGTTTAAATTTTTTTTTTTTTTAATAGACTTGATGGTCCCCCTGTGCTTTCATTAGGAAAGGAGCATAATGCACTAAAAGCCTTGTTGGGCTGCCCAGATACCAGGAACGCTGCAGATCAGGCAGGATTAGCGTGTGCTGGATGAGCAGCACGGGGAAAGTTCCTCCGAGCGTCACCGCGGCTCACACAACACTCGCCCCCCGCCACCCATTTATTTCTTACCTTCCTCAACTCACCCAGATATTGCTCTGGCCCAAGAAGAAAAGTTCTAAAATTCTCACATTTTTTCTTTTCCCTACAGTTTTTACAGGAAGAGGCAAGTTCAAACAGTCTGTAAGAACATTTCTTTTTTTAATACTGGAGTATTTTTATTTTTTTTTAATATTGAAGCAGCAAAGCCTACAAATAAAGACCATCCTCGGAAGAACACAGACTCCAGAACTCTTGTAACAGAGGAATATTCCTACCCTTGCTGATTTTCCCCTTTGAAAGAAAATAAAATAAAATGCTAAATAGTGGGGGAAGATGAAATACAGTAAGAGGTCCCTAAAAGAAAGCTGGCTGAGACCTGCAGAGAAAGGGCTCTGCAAAAGTAAGAAGAAATCTTAACTGTACGCTGCCTGCACAGCAAGAGGCTGAAGGAAGAAGTTCAAAGCATCTGTGAGAAATCCTTTGTGAACAGCAGACCCCTCAAATTCTGCACGTTAGCAAGAGACAGGTTTAGCTTCTCCGTTCCATCACGGCAGCGTCTGCATCCCAGGGCAGAAGCTCACCCCCCGTCCCGGAGCCAGCAAGATCTCTGACCTGCTCCCCTGAGCCTCCCACAGCCCTTCCCGCTGTTTGTCTTATTTGCGGGTGGCTTATAAAGAGATGAGAGGCTGAGTAAGTGTGATCAGATCCCCAATCTTTGAAAGAGAGAAGGCACAACTCACCAGCTCGGCACAGAGCCGGTGGTTTTCCGCACCGGAGAGTCGCTCTCGGGCAGGTCCTGCTCATCCCACAGCCCGGCCTCAAAACCCAACCACCTAACAAAACCATTGAACTGCCCGAGGCAAACCCCATTCCACGGACAATTAGAGTAAATGCTTCCGTAGTTGGTAAGAGCAGATCAGGTGAGTAGCTTTTCTGACCACAGACACGCACACAAAGTAAATAAAACTGAGAAACAGCGCTCGGTGCCAAGGTAAAGAGCCGCTACCGCTCTTCTCCTGTATCCGTGTGTCCTCTCCTCACCAGGAAGGAGGATTTTGGAGCTGATGAACCGCATTTTCATCAATTATGCATCCTAGACGGCTCATAAAAGACAATCCTATAAGGAGTTCAAGGAAGGAGAAAGAAGAGGCTGGGAGAGACCTCTCCGTGCTGTTTACCGAGCGCAACACGAGGTCACTTCTAGGGCGACGGCATCAACCCAGGCGCAATGTATTTCTAACAACGCTGTCTCGCTGTGGCATCGTTTTCATTAGAGAAGGATTTATTTTTTTTAGACCACGTTTTGCGCACGCGTGCAGCAGTAGCTACTATTACTCTGTTCTTAAGTACAGGAATGGCCATCCTGTGCAACATCTCCAAAATGCTACAAAACGCACGGGAACACGCACATCACCTCTCATAAGGAAACCAGCCAGGTGGCAACAGCGAAGCCAACGTGTTGTGGACACATTTAGCACCATCGCAACACTTTTCACCCACGGCCCTCAAAGCATTTGGCAAGCGCGCTCAGCTTTACCGTACCAGACACACACGCCAAAAAAAAAAAAAATAAAAATGGACTGAATCATAATTACTTACGAGTCAAAAGAGAGCCAGAACTAAGACGGAGAGGCAGCTACGCTCACTATTGCACATGAGCACCAAGGAAAAAACTATTTCTAATTCACATTCTTTGCTCAACTCCTCTATTTGCTGTTTATCAAAAAACAGCTGCATTCTGAGGTTTCCAAATAATCTTCACGTCGAATGAAGGAAATTCCCTAAACGTAGGATTTGAGGCTTGACAGAACTCCACCCCATTCCAAAACTCACACCTAAAAGGCTCTCACACTGGAGGGTAAGTTGTGCATCAAAGGGCTTCACTTTTCAGAAAGGCTCCCTCGTCCTACAGAAATAGAGAATAAGTAAAATAAAATTTCACATCTCGCCGGCAAAAGTAGAGCGTGGATTTGGAACATCAAAGAGGACACGACCGCATTAGCTTAGTACGCTCAATCAGAATCCTGATTTATCCCAGTTCCTCTTCCCTACTAGCAATGAAATTTCTCTCTGTCCATCCAACAGAAAAAAAAACGAAACCAACTAAGAAAAAAGGAAGAGCCTTTGGCATTCTTCAAATGCACACGTTTTCTACCAACCACCGGCTAAGACCATTTCCATTACAATATTTTACTTCATAACATTTTAAAAGGAATCTATGACAACATTTTTGTCTTTTGAAAAATTAGTATCTAACAAGAGGTTCAGAAAAAGTCTGGTTTAGAAGAACATTCAGGCTTTCTTTTTCTAGGATTTTTCTTCTTAGCCAAAGACATTACTCTTTCTTCATACTACTGCTATTTTGTTTCCTTCAGTATCTGGTATTTTGCTCCGGGAAAATATTTGCATTATTCTAGATTCCAGGCTGAAGTTATCAGCACTTTTTTTTAATAGAAGAATTCTTTAGATCACTCTGCAATTTTCTGACAAATCAAGTGCTATTATCTTAGGTGAAAGTGGCAACACCAGCATTTTCCTCAAACTCCTCATTGTCATTTTTTTCCCCAGTTATTTAAAACTCTTCAAACCTTTAATTATGTGGGGTGATATTTCCAATACTCAGCGTCTGCCTCGCGCTGCGTACTTTAGAAAGTTTTCATCGAATTCAACCACTTCAAAGGGTGCAATTAACGAGGAGCGCGCCGCTCGGTAACCTCTTCTCGCAGCATCCCCACGCTTCAGAGCGCAGACTTATCCTTCCACGGGGACAAGCTTCGTCCCCGGGTCTTCTGCGTGCGTCACCACGGAAATTCCAGCTCTTCTCTTCAAGTCGTTCAACACCGAAGTTGCAAGAAGAACATAAACCTGAAGTAACTTGAACACTAGGCCAGCTGATAAATTAGACCCAACACCTCCTGAGAAAGCTACACAGGTTGTCCAACGCAGTCAGCTTCTTACCTCTGTATAATTTTTTTAATAAATCTAAATTTTTATATAAAGCAACAAGCCTTTTTAATACTCATTCTTAACCAAAGAGATGCAATAAATCACCATATACAGTCTCAGTATTTTAAGATCACCATAGACCATCATCCTGCCAAACTACTTCCAGGTTTAGAGGTTGCTGTTACGCAATTAATTGCTCAAGAGGAACATCGTTGTTCCCAAGGCAGAAGCTACACACAGTCAGGAGAATTACGCTACAGAATAGCAAGCCTTTGCTGTTTTGAAGACTTATTATTCATTGTGGAATTACATATTAAGAACCAACCAGATTACGACGGAAAAACCATCTTCACACCAGGCTGGAACAAGACATGAACGCTTGCAGAGCAGCAGCTCAGTGCTCAGATTCCTTATCACCCTTTATGAGAGGGCGTCTCGGAAGGACCTACCACTTTGGGCCAAATTTCCTCAAGGATCACCAGCCATGCTGCAGAAACAAGTACTAACCGTTACGTAGATACACAACGGGAAAGCCACATGCTTTTTTTTTTTTGCAGCAGGTAAGGCGGATAGCACAAACTCATCCTTCTCGCTGACAAATAAGCTCAGGATTTGGTGAGAGCCTGAACCACACGACGTGCCTATGGTGGAGCTTCCCCGAGGCACAGAGAGAAGAGCCCAGGGAAAAGGGTGCTGCCAGCGCTCTGTACGTGGGCTTTCAGATCCCTTCCCCCAGAGAGCTGAGTCACTCGGATCATACATTTTAAACCTTAGCTTCCCAGTTACTATAACAACTTAATGGATTTCTTCTTGATGTTATTAGTTGCATTGGGTTTACTCTGTTCATACAGGATTTGGGGGGAGGCACTACAGGGTAGCTTCTCTTCTCCCTTCAAAAGGCTTTTACATTCCTAACTCCCTCTAGCACTCAGGTGCTCACCACGTAAATCTCCTTCCACTGAGATAAGGAAATGCTCATATTCCTTCCTTTGAGAACTCGGAATAGAAGGAAATGCTTTTTTTTTTTTTTCTCCTGAAACCAAATAAAGTGCCCAAAATAAATCCACAGAAGATGTATTCTCAGCTGGTTTTCTACAGTAAAGATGATGTACAGAACAGTTTGTAACCTGGCTGAAAGCAGCATTTATAACACAGCTCAGAAGAGAAAGACTGAGAACTCTGCAAGCAAAACCACCGAAAGCAAAGAAGCAGAGAGAATCTCATTTATCAGGTCTATGTTTCACAGCCCCGGGGTACGAGCAGGCAGATCTTTGCTGCTGGAAGTGGCAAGGACGTGCAGCGAAAACCCAAGAAACTCGAGGCAAACCCCAAGGCCCAGCAGTGTTGCAGAAACTACCCTCTTTCATTTCCACCTGCCTCCGCTTCAGAGCGGGAGATCAGAAGGGCCACGTCTATCCAACAGCACAGAAACAGAGGAGAAAAGCAAAGACTTCGCGTCCCTTGGCAGCACCGTGGGACAGGGCAGATGGGCAAGTTTCCCCAGACTGGTGAGGAAGGAGGACACTTGCCTGCTCCATTCACCCAGGGATTAAACTGCACCGACCTCCTGCCACTTCAGAGCTGCACAGAGCTTAATTCATGTAGGAAGGCTCCAAACACCAAACCCCTTCCAACTCCGACGGAAGGTGGGACCCTGGCAGGCCACACAACGACTGCCAGCAGTTCTGAGGGCGACGGGCTGGGAAAGGCTGAAAGTGAGAACTGAGAATCGCAGAAGGGCGCCTGCAGCAGGTCAGCATTTGGTATCTGTTGCTGTACGTCCATCCAGCGGCAGACGTTAGCTGTTGGCTCTTTTCCTTCCTTCACAGCTCGGTGCAAGGGGAGCCAGCACCCTGCATCGCTCCCACCGGGAGAGACAACCTGGCTGGGGACACAGCCCGAGTGTCCTTACAAATCACTGCAGGTCTCTGCGACAGAAGCTTTGGCAGGTACCCAGGCAGTTAATAAATGAAAATTACAACATCTCTTCATACACTCATTTTTGGAAACGCATCTACTGCTTACTCAGAGAAAAAAGAAGTCCTGCTAGCCACAACCATGGGGACAACTGGGTGCAACGGAGAACCCAAACTTCCTCCAGCCTGAACGGTTCAGGAATGAAGCCTCCCTTCTATTTTCTCCATTTAGATTTATATATTTCAGCTGTAGAATGCAGAACTGAACTCATCAGCAGAACCATAACCGCGCAGCGCTCAGGATAATTTTAACCCCACAGACATATGGAGAACGCTCCTTTCACCCTCCTCTGCAGAAAAGGGAAAGATGATCTGAGCCTACAGACTTGCAACAGGAGGGAAAAAAAAAATCCTCTCCAGATATTTTAAATAAAAATCATGGAAACAGTAATAATGGTTGTTTGTATTTACAATGTTAAAACATGCCTCACATTTTAGTCACTAAGTACGCAGCGATAAATAAGAGAACACAAGGGGAACAATTGAATGCTGCTGGCAATTTTTTATTTCAAACAACTCATTTCTGTGAATTTAATTACTCTGATTATAAAGCACAGTTCTTAGACACCTACAAGTACCCTTTAAAAACCTACCATTGTAACCACACTTAAAAAAATAATAAAAATAATGGAAGTATATGTCTGAGGTTAAGACCAGCGTGCAGCAGCTGCGTGTGCCACGTGGCTGCACTTCACAGCATTAACCCAGGTGCAGCTTGTTTGCTCCCAAAGACACAATATCCATCAAGAAAATCCAAATCAGTTCGGTTTCCTGGGAAGCATAAGCTTTCTTCAAGAAAAATTGTTTTGTGCAACCACAGAGGAACTAGTACAAACACCAAAAAAAAAGAATGAATGGATTAAAAGTGTCACCTCTTAAAGAGAGTGTTGAGAAAACAAATTCCAAGTTCTGCGACTGCCCGATCCCCTCCACGGAGGCAAACTTTAAAAAGACAGGACAGCAGCTCCAAGGCAAAGGCTTCCATTTAAGCTCACCATTTCCTTACTGGTTTTTACTGGAATGCAAAGGCTGGTGCCTACCAGCACACAGGTCTTTGATCCATTACGCAGCCCCAAGACTTACACAATAAAGGAACAATCAGACAGGGTAAAATGGAAAAAGCAATAACTACTCCAGGGACTGCATCACATCGCGGTCTAATCATATAGTGAATTATGGGAAGGGAGAAGGGCATTTTTCCTTAGGGGCTGGTCACAAATGCCTTCTCTGCTGCATTCAGCTCCAGCAGAGAAAAGAAGTTTCCTACAAGACGAGTGCTACAGGAGCACTACCTGGAAGAGGTCTCCTGTTTGCTCCTTGTTTTATAAATAAAACAGTGCTCACAAAAAAACCAAAATAGTATCAATCCCTCCTGGTAAAAGAGCAACAAACAAACTCCCCAACAGTAATATCTCAGGTCAAAGAAGAGCAGCAATATTTAATTCAGAAAAATCCATCAAAGCTTTCTACTGCTGTGCACAAAGCCAACAGGAGTTTGCTCAGGGCTACGTTGCTACTTTTTAATCGTAGAACAATTCTGTTTTTACATGAGTCTAAACACCTTATCTTTTGCTTACCAAGTGCTTCCTAACTTATACTACACATAACAGAATTGAGGAATTAATTTCATTATGACAGCAGTCTCACACCTGGACAGTACTAGTCTTGTAGAGACTACCAGTCTTCTAGACTAGGAGGTGTACAAAGTATTTTTTACCTTGATAGTGGATAATTAAGACTCTTCCTGCTTCCTTCTAGCTAGCTCCTTGCCTGTGAATATGCCACCAGAAGAAAATCTGGTGAACAATTATTTATTTTTATAGTTCTTATGCCCGACTTGATCTGAACACTGCTTTGTTCATGCCTTCCCCAGGAAAAGCGTTTAAAGTCTTCAATTTATATTTCAATCGATTCTTCAGTGACCCACAAGCAAGCTTGGGAAAAAAATAACAAATTAGTCCCGTGGCTCCTACAACAATTACAGAAATGAATAGAAATTAATGGAAAAGCACACAGGCCCAGCTCATCTACAGACCAGGGGAACCACCAGACACACTGCAAGTAACACATGGAAGCTTCAACAGTACAGGCAGGGGATTTCAGGATACTTGGACATTATGGATATGCTGAAAGCAAACAAAAAGCTCAGAATGGGAAAAGATTATTATCAGCTTCATAAAAGTACTAAGCTTCTCATCATCCTGCCTACGAAAGAACTTCTCTTTTGTTACTGCTTTTCATCCAAAGGTCTGTAAGTGACACGTATCCAGAATTCATTAGGAAAGTGCAGGGAAGAAGGGTTATAATCGAAATTTCAGGATGAATTCTAGAACAGGAATGTGAAGCCGACACAGTGAAAAAGAATTTAAGAAAAAAACAACAACAACAACCACGACAAAACCAGCTGAGGCATATTCACATCTCCCAATCCTGCACACCCTGGAAAAAAAAACCAGTGAGCAAGGGTATCCTAAGAACTTTTAGGGCAGAGCATTAATCATTACGACCATTTGCCTAGAGCTTCTCAATGCTGCACCTCTTCCAAAGGTGTCCCAAGCACCTGCTCTGGCAGGGGGTTGGACTAGATGATCTCTAGAGGTCCCTTCCAACCTGAAACATTCTATGATTCTATAAAAAACCTGTCACAAAATCCTTGGGGTTAGCTCTGTTCTTCTTGCACTGCACCTCATCACTACGGCTCCTTGGAGAAGCTTCTCTAACTTCCAGGGATGACAATGCGGGGACAAGCTTCCTGCTCTGTTTTGAGGATCTCGAAGGTACATCCTAGATACCCTGAAAGTTCTCTCCAGGGGGAAGAAGAGGCGATCTGAATCCGAGCTCTCATAATAACACTTAACATCCCGCTTCTAATTCTTTGTCTCCTGCCCAAGACCGGCTCATGCTTTCGTGAGCTCGAAACACCACCAGCCATTCTCAGACGAGAAATGGAGAATCTCATGCAATTTCAGCGGCAATTTTCCGAGTTGATGCCTACAGCGATTGCAAATGTTATATGCGGACGCCTTTTCTTCAAGTGGAATGACCAAAATAGGCAGCAGCGGGTTTAGCTCTTGCACCACGTGCAGGCACTGTGAGATTTATGATTAGTATTCCTGAGCACGCTGTGCATCCCCAGAACACGATTTTCTTTGAACAGAATCCCATCAAACAGAGCAGCTTCACCCTGAAGGTTTCCATATGTTTTCTACTTATTTTCTTCTCAAGAGCTCTTGCGAGGTTGGATCGTTTTCTGGTTCTTATTTGGGCTCGTAGTTTTCAGAAACGGTTACTACCAAGGATTAATCATTTTGGATTCCTCTCTTCCTGAAGTTCCTGTTTTCACTATTTATAAGCACTCTTGAAAGTATCCCTGTTGCAAGGAGCTCCACTCCAAATTTATCTTTCGTATTTAACAAGTGCTTTGGCAATTTCAGAAGATATTTTTTTTTTTGGTACTGTTTATTCGAGTGGTACGCAGTCTATTGCTTCCTCAAGCAATTACTGAGTTACAAAAGCATGAATGAAACAAAAATCAATGGCAAGAAATTATTTTTCAATCTGAGCACAGTACTGCTCCTTCAACCAATATTCTGAGGCAATTTTGCACTTGATGACCATCTCGCAGGCAGAAAGCATTCCATCCGCGTGAATCTGCGTGACTCAGACATCAAACTCTGTTTAGCAACAAGTTTAGAAAAGGTTCTCCCCCATCAACGGAAATTTCTCCCACTTTTTCTTGACATTTTTTAGCTTACGACCCAAAACCGATTCTTACACATCGGTGAGACAACGCTATAGCTCCAACAACTCCCAGACTTCTTATACAGTCACTTGATTTGGATCAGTTTCCAGAAGAAACAGTTCCTGGTGTGTGTCAGTGGCACCTGAGTTCACCCAGGACCTCAGGCAAAAACAAAAATGAAAATACCGCGGTTATTTATTCCAGGAAAGGAAAGGGCCAGCTTCTTGTTTACAAGTTTAGAAACACTGTTATGAAAGAAAAACGTCTAGAATACTCAGGGGGAAAAAAAAATCCTGGTAGTAAGCTCTCGCTCTGGCTATCTTTTGCAGCTTCCCCGAGGCAGCTTTTTAAAAGGCACACAACCACTTCGGCAGAATATTGTCTCGAAATCGTTGCCAACAGCTCGGATTTCCTTCTGGGTTTAGGAGAGCAGAGACGACTTCTCTTGCAGCCGTGACTTAAAAAGCTACCCCATAGCATCAGCTTATTCACTGCTCCCCACCCTGACGTGCTTGCCCAGCTCTCCGCAGTCTTCAAGACGGATTGTTTCCTTGAATTTATTTTAGATAACCTCTTTTCCCCCCTTTTCTCTCTTCCTACTTCTTTACTTGTAGAACAGAGCTCCTGCTCTACGAGTTGTTTTATGAGATATGCCTTGGATACCTTGTGAAAAATCCTTCTTTCACTGAAAAAACACAATCCTTGTCCTGGCTCATTCAAGTGGAGAAATATTTGATTACAAAAAAAAAAAAAAAAAAAAAAAAAAAAAAGATGTATTAGTACCTGCTGCTTGGTTATCCGTTTAGTCAACCTTTTATTACCTGTTACAGTTATTCTAGCTCTGTGCTGCTCACCAACACTCCCAGCGCAGAAGGCACACATTTTACCACAAATAGCTGCTGCTCCCTGCAAAATCTGCTGCTTATAATCAGGTCAAAAGTAGGGTATTATCAGCTGTGCTGCAAATAATTAGAGAGCAAATGAGTACATATTAACTGCTTAGCAGCTACGTCAGGTCAGTTTAATGTTCTTAACAGGCAGCTGTTTGCAAATGAAGTGTATTCCAGCAAATAAAATTCAAAGTATTCCTTCAAAACGTCATCTAATTATTTGCATCCCCTGGAACACAAACCCAGGCCTTGGATGTAACACAGATCCACTGAGGAGCTTTTCCATCCTCCAAGAAATCAGGAGAATATCAGTCACCTCAACTTCTCTGATGCACTGCAAAGGAACCTGGTGGCTTCCGCTGCTTTTCTGTTATCAGGAACTCATTTAAGTCCATCATAAACCGAAATACCGGCATTTCATCAAGTTACCTAAAGCCCACAGGGAAGCAGAACTGCTGTAAGATTTCTTGGTCAAACAGCAAAATCACAGAGGCTTTGTCCACCTGAGAGGCAAAAGTCCTCTGAGTTAATCAGTGTATCGATCACAAAAAGAAACTTTAAAAGACTCAGCTAAGTGCTTTCATTTTCAGAGAAGGGCACTCCAAGCATAAGACTTATCCTTCAAGACATTTCCCCCTGTTCAGTCCTTATCAGCCATCAACTCACAGCTTGCTGGTCCAAAACCCTAATTTTTGTCACGTAGCATTGCCACATGTGAGAAAAAAATCACCTAAGCTGGTGACAGATCTCATCCCCTCTCCAGAGGCTTTTTCTGCCGTGCTGCACTTAACTCTCAGCAACCTCTACCCCACCGGGATCTTCTGTAACTTCACGTAAGCCAGGAGTAACTGCGTACCACCCACCCACGTCGCCAAATCCAACCCTGCCTCACTTCTCTGTCCCACAGCCCATCACAGACCGTTTGTTTGCGCTAGCACCAACTCTTGTCTGTCTCTCAGCTCTCGAACGATTTAACAGTAAAGATGTTCAGCCCATAAGGTACCAGGATTTCTGATTCTAACCCAAATAAGCTGCCTTTTTTCCTATATAAAATGACTCCGTACAACACCGTTGGTCTATACTGTCCCAACTCCCATGCGCTATCCAGCCCACAACACAGCCTTTGCCTCCCCGCTGGCAAAAAAAACAGATAAATAACACTCTTCACTTGGCTTCCGGAGAGGAGGGAACATTCAGGAAAGAGATGGGTGGAAGGGAAGAAAAAAATTGCACAAGCCACGACACAAGAAAACCCACACAGACGGGAAAAAAAAATAAAAAAGGAGAAGCAAAGACAACTACGTGGGAATTCTCTGATCTTTTTTGCCCGACTTATTAATAAAATAAAATAAACAAAGCGCATCGCTCAGTGCACAAACACGAAGTGCCAAACTCAGTGTACGTGCGCACTTACGGAATTACACTTTTTAAGCATCCCAATAGCCCCAGATCTAATCCATCAGCATCCCCTAATCTATCTTCTCATCACCGACAGTAACGCCAGATGCTTCAGCGGAAAGTGCAAGAAATTCCACTGTGGGCAGACACAGAATAATCTGCTCTCCTAGAAAGTTTCCTCCCAGCCTTATTTCTGAGAGGCTGGCTTCGGCTGTGAAGGATAAATATTTACATCTTTTCTACAGCTCTCCAAAATTGTCGTCTTAATATTTCGCAAAGTTTTTCATACTTGCGGATACTTCTGTGACGCACAGAAATTTATTCTGGGTCTAGCCAAGTTCAGTGCTTCGAGAGCACTCTGGCAAATAGCCCCTCAGTCTGATTATACATCTAATGAAAAAATAAAAACAACAGCTTTGAATTTTTCAATTTTTCTGCATGCCTACTTGTGTGCTTAGATGGTATGACCAGGAAAAAGGTGCCTAAACTTACCTTCTCCACACCATTCACCTTACTCTAACATAGTAACATGAATAAGGGATATACTCTTATATTATTTGAGGCATAATGGCACGTAGGGCATACAGACAAACAGAACTAATTGCATTTTAAACTAAGAGAAGACAGAAATGGGCTTTCCATGCATATTTTTAGCAAGCAACGTGATGCTATCGATTTTTTTTGGTAAAAATGTGTTTTTAAAGCTGAAAACTATTTCCATAATTAAAGAAGTTCAGCTAAAATGTTTTACCTAAACCAGCTAAACAACCATTCCTCTGCATTGCCTGAAACCAAAACATTGCAGCAGCAAGCATCTGAAAGTGAAGCTGACAAATTATTTTCATTCTCTAAACTAAGGGAAATACAGGGGGGAAGAGTAAAAAAAAAAAATAAATCACACAACAAACCACCAGAGCATGAGTAACAGCATCAGATTGACATCCTTTTGCTACGGATGCAATATTTAACGTGTGTAGACACAAGTGCGTTTGCAACAGCCTTTGACTTTAGGGAAGTTCTTTCACATTGTCATTTGTTGGATGCCTTTCTAAAAGGCGCTTTTTTTCCCCCCTCCTCCATCTACTAACGTTATATTTATTCTACTGCCATAATTATACAATTTAAATGAAATGGATGGAACAAGTGTAAAGGCTTACATGCTTTATTTGCCGTGTAACAGGCATTTAATTTAAATAAAGCTGCCTCTACGCACCCTCTTGTCACTATTTTTCTCGACGTGTAAGAACTACCCACATGTATCTGGGGATAGCTTGTACCACGTGAATCACTCCAGGGCAAGGTTGTTTGGGTAAAACAAATTATCCCAACTGCCTCAACTTGCCGGCACTTAAAATTGCCATTTTAGGCAGGATTTGACAAATCCATCCATGCCTATCCATTTCAAACAGGGAAACTGGAGCCAGTTGACTGTAACAACTTATTAAACGAGGCTGTTGTTCGCAGAGATGATTAGTCAGCTAATCTGTCGTAAGCTTCCAGATAGATAAATCAGGCTCTTGAGTAAGGATTTGAATCCACGCAAGGTGGAACGAGCTGGGAAGTAAGTACAGGGTGGGTTGAGGAAGAAGAGAAAGGTCTGGGACACGAAGTTGCCAGCGCTGGGCAAACGGAGGGGCCGGTGAGCACCCAGAATAAAGCTGCCTAACTCTCTGTGGCACGTCCACAGGGCTTCAGAGCAGCAGGAGCAGCAGCAGAAGGATCAGCACGGTCAGACCGAGAGGTGTGGAAAATGGTTTGGACAGGGGGGTTTTCATCAAATGTACACGCTGGAGGCAAAGAAGGAAACTGCAGCCACCAGAAGGCTCTAAGATCAGTGAAGAGTTTTGGCAATGTGGCAAGGGAGAGGCTGTGTTTGCAGAAGGTAGCGCCTTATTTCCTAGCAGAAAATGAGAAATGGGTCCTACCTACTCATATCAGGACAGACGAGGCTCAGGATTTGAGAAGCCACTTACCCCCCTGACACAGGGTAGACTTTGTTTGAATTTTTGGACCTAGATGCAAATTCAAGCCAAACACACTTTGGGGAAAAGCAGCCAACAAGGCTCAATCTTACATTTCACTTCAGGTTCACATTTAAGCGTTACATAAAAATGGTTTATCAGAATCTAAAACATCCCAAGATGAGAATAAAGTAAGATACATTATGAGGTGGAGTACCTGAGCAGGCACATGGACACATCCTAAAACGGATTAGATGACAAGAAAAACAGATAATTACAACGAATAATCTGCTCTACACAGCCAGTATACTTAACAGTGCACTAGAAAAGCACTTAGTACTAAAGAGCTTTAGATTCAAGATGATTTATAAATCAGAGATTTGTTTACAATCTGGCCGCCATCTCTGGAGCTCACAGCGAGGGGGGCAGCAACCACGCATCTCGCTCAAAGCGGTATAAAAAAGTTCTCCGTTTCATCGGATCTAAAACATGCAAATGCAATTATTCAGCTTATTCACTGCTGCTTCCTCTGGAAATCAGAATTTCGGAGGGGAAAGGGAAAAAAAAAAAAGCAGCATTATACAAATACTGCTGTTAAGGTAACTTACTAACCTACCAGAAATTCTCTCTTCGGTGTAGGTGACCTCTTGGGATGTCCCCTGTTGCAGGAGATTCTGACCACCACATAAAACAACTCCCTACCTCTGTGGCTACATTCCAGCCCAAAAGATCTACAGAAAATAGCTCGTTGCGTATCAGACCCGATCAACCTTCACCCAGGGAGGGGAAAACCCCTCTCTGCTCTCCCGCACCCCAACAGGCTTTACAGGCTGCTGTTGCCTCAGAGCTGATGTGGAAACAACTTCTAGATCCTCCCTAAAATCACAACTCCCACCAGCTGAGAAAAGGAGAATCAAGCGGAAAAAAAAAAAACAAACCAACAACCCAACCAACCCAAACTGACTGAAACCACGTTAGTCAACACGATGCAGAGCTAGAAGAGAAGATGTCACAGGGAAACGGGTGTTGGGAGGGCTGACCCCGCAAGAAGTTGGAAGGCTGGAGATCACTCGGGTGCTTTCGGAGGCGGAGGCAGAGCATCCCCAGCCCAACGCCAAGGGTGCCCATACCGGGGCACGCAACTGGAAAATGAAAGGTGATGCCAAACGGGTCCAAAATTGAAAAATGAAAAAAAAAAATATTTTAAAGCGCCAACAATTAAAGTGCATCTTCATGCTTTGGGAAACGACCACCTTTTTTTTAAAAAAAACAAAAATAAATTAAAAACCCCACCCAAACCTATCAGCTCTTGATGGCACGCCATGCCACACGGCAAAACTTACTGAAACCACCTGAAACAACCCACAAGTGACTCAGACGTTTTCCTCCACCGACACCCCCCCCCCCCCCGCCTTCCCTGCGCGCAGGTGCTGGCGCCGCCAACCCCGGCCGGCCCCGGGACCCCCCCCAGGGACCCCCCTCCCCTGCCCTGGGCAGGGCAGCGAACCCACCCCCCCCCGGCCGCGGGGAGCCGAAGCCGGGCGGCGGCGGGGGCAGGGGAGCGGCCCGTGGCCGGGGAGCCGTTACCTTCGCCCGGGGGCGCGGGTTCTCGGGTCCAGCCGCTCGTTCAGCGCTCCATGGCTGCCCGCCGCCTCCGCGCTCCCCTCCAGCCGGCAATGGCAGCGGCTCGGCGGAGCTATCGGGGCCACCACCTGCCAAGGGCTGCGCCGGCGGCCGGGCTGGGCTGCGCCCCGCTCCGCTGCCTCCCCTTCCCCGCGCTGCCGGCAGGGAGCGGCGCCTTCGCCGCGGTGGGCGCGGGGCGGGCTCGCCTCAGAGCCCCGCTCCTTCCCGCCCCGCCGGGGGCGGCCGCAGGGGGCGAGCGGCGAGGCGGGGGCGGCCTCAGGGCGGCGACGGACCCTGCGAGGGAGCCCAGGCCCGGCCCGGCCGGCGCGGGTGTCCCCCCCTCAGGCGGGACGCGCGGCCGCGGCTGAGACGCAGCCGGGCTCGGCCGACAAACCTCGCTGGAGCTCGAAGAGAGGAGGGTCCGCCGCGAATTACCCGCGAGTGCAGCAGGAAAACGATTCGTCGCCGTGAGGGGCAGAGCGGGAGGAGAGGCGGCGGCGGTTTGAGGGCTTCGCCTGAGGAGACGGCGCCATCGGCAGCCTCAGGCGGCGAGAGGAGCGCGGCCCGGCCCGCGCACCGGGAGGTTCGCACCGACGTGCAGGTGCCGGGGGCGCGGGGCTAAGCCCGGCGGGGGTTTCGCTGTGCGGGGCAGGGCTGTGGGGGCGGCTCCTGCGAAACTTCCAGAGCCTCCCCCAGCCCAGGTGCAAATCGGAGCCGCCTCCGGCCAAGGCCGGGCCCGGCAACACCTCGGCCATCCGCGGGGTTGAGGGGAAACCCGCTGGGCCCGGCTCTCTTGGTGCCCCTGGGCTCTGTGTCCCGGCTTGTGCCTCGGGGAGATTTTCTGTTCGGAGGAGGGGAGGTGAGAGGAAAGCAAAAATCGCGGTGGGTGAGAGAGAATCGCTGCTGGTTGAGGGGATCGACGGCGGCGAGAACGTCGGGGTCGCGGCAGCACGTGGAGAAGCCCAGGCCGGGAGCAGAGAGACCGAGCGGGAGCAGAGGAGGTGCCCGGAGCGACCCGCGGCCCCGAGGTGGGTCCCGCGCTGGTGGGGTGAGCCCAGGTGGAGGGAGAGGGTTGCCCCCCATGAGGTGGACACTGCAGGGGAAGGCTGCGAGGAGCCCTCCTTGCCGAGAAGGAAGGATGGACTGGACAATGAGCCATGGCCAGAGGGAGCACGCCCTGCCCCAATACCGGGAGGAGGTAGCCGGGAAGAAAGAAGGGGTGGGGAGGAGTGTATTTAAGATTGGGTTGTATTTATGTATGGTTTTTTTTCCTCCCTACTGTTTTAGTTGATAAGTGGTGGTGGCTGATTATGTTTTCTCCCCAAGTCTACCTTGGTTTTAGCCAATGACCGTAAGTAGTGAGAGAACCTTCCATGTCCCTAAAGGGCAGCCGGCAGAAGGTGGCCAGGCTGTGTACATTAAAGGTGCGAGGGTGAAGCGTCTCATGCCTGTAGGCTGAAGCCGCTGGCTAGTCCCTCCATCCCCGAACACCAAACCGTGGAAGATGAGGACAGGTTGTTTTATATGGTTCCGTTACAGTAGGAACTTTTGTTTGATCCGAACCGTGATGCGAGATCTTTGGGTGTTTGATGTTCCTCATCAAAGGCCAAGTTTCTGGAGTAACGATGTGAAGAACTTAGTTGCACGTTTTAAGAGAGGAAGCTTCTGCTCTTCACGGCTGAGGAGCAACATTTAAAAGGCTTGAAGAACCCACTCCAACTCCTCAAACCTCAGAATACAGAAATGAAATGTGTTCATTATAAAACCTTTTGAATTAAGAGTTAAACTCGCTATTTGTGGATGACACACAGACCTTCGATTTTTTTTTTTCCTCCCCGGGATTAATGACTGCAGCCTCTGAGAACTGAACAGAAGGCTGCTGTGTTGTAAGTCATACTCAAGCACCAGCCCATAGCCTATCCCACAGTACCGACCATACCAGATCTTGATAAATCAGTCTTTATGCGGTACAGTGCAAAAGAACAATATTGAATGAAATTTTTGTACCACATAATCATAAAGAGGAAAAAAAAAGATTGTCTGTATAGCTCTTCAGTTACACTATGGTAAAACTAAGAGTTAATAACTGCTCAATAGCTTGCCAGAATATACAGAAGTTTCTTTTTTGCACACACAGAGTAGAAAACTAAATACTAATTCAGTTTTCACCTTCTCACCAAATAAAGGCAAATTTGTTTCTGTACATGGAGTGTAAAAAAATCTGTATGACTGCTGATGGTTCTAATTCAGGTGGTGATTTGGGGTATATACTGTGTTCCCTTCATTACTACATACATGAGGGTACAGAAGAAAGGCAACTTCCGTTAATAATGACACTGGGCTGCCAGACTTCTTAAAGCAACTGTAAAGAATTTCTCTAGAATGCTTTGCACCATTGTCATTTCCTACCTCGTCCTTTCCTTTGTCAATAAAATACCGCTATTAGGCATTTACCTGTCAAGTCTGAAGTCCCAAAAAAGGAAGATTCGTGCCACTACATTGGACAGCTCTTCCCAACTAAGGGTGCTTGTGTTTGGTCATGGGAGCTGAACTTTGTTGTCTCACACAAAAGCAAGACCTGGGAATGCTTTATTTTTGCCGTGTGAAGGATGTGCTTTTGGAAAAGAATAAGGCAGGTCCCAACTGCCTCGAAAAGAGGCAAGCTAGACCAGCACCAGACCTTCTGTCCTTCACAGGCCATCACAGATTGCTCGTGCTCAGTGGTGTGTGTTTGAGGAAAGCTTCTCTCTCAAAGCTACCCAGCCTGGGTCAGAAGAGAGGACAGAGTCTGCTCCTCTGGTTGCTCACTGACAACAATAAAATACGTACTCGACGCTCTGATTTGAACTTGTGTGACTTCAGCTTTCAGACAATGGCTCTTATGCCCTCCCCTGCTAAACCAAAAATGTATTTTACGTGCTAATCGAGCCACTGCTTAATCCACTTTTTGATAAGCCAAGTAGATCAAGCTCTTCAAACTCATTATATTTACTTTTCTTTTTCCCTACGCCTCTCAAAACATGCCAGTACCTTTTACAAAATTTGGGCTGGAAAACCATTTGTAGCATTTTCATAGCCTGCAGGAGCAGTGAGTAGTAACGTGATGGTTTCCCCCCACGCCTGCCGTGTGCTGCCTTGGTCTGAGAGTGACATGTAAGAAATCTGACCAGGAGTCTGGTGTGCAAGGGTGTAAAACTTTGCAAAACTCTACAGTGAGGTGAGATTCAGCCCCCGCTTCCCTAGATTCTAGATTTATTTTCTGTGGTTTAGGTTCAGGCAAATCCTTGATTGTTGGGTGCAAAGCATTTAGGAGAGTTAACTGTAGGCACCAATCATCTGCATGTTACAGCTGGACACAAAATTCCCAACTGGCTAAAAGAAACCCTCATCTTCTAGACTACAAGGCCAGGAAAATTAAAATCTCCCTCTTAGTCCCCCACAGCCTTCAGGCAGCGCATATTATCTTTTAACTCCCTGACAACGAGAAATATCAGTAATCCTGATTCACGCACGCTGACAAAGTTCTGAAGCCTGATGACAGGCAGCCGGGCTTCACCCTGAGGGCAGGAGGACCCGGTCCTTACGGCTGCAGGTTAGCTTGCAGCAGCAGCTTCACGTTGATCCTTCTGTCTTCACAGCTCGCCGGCTTTCCAACGGCCAGTTGAGAACTCAAATACTGGTAGCAAAGGCTGACAGAGGGAGAATAAAATCAAGGAACTCCTCAGGGCTCGTGCTGTGATCGTACCACAGGCTGCGCTATTCTTATCTTCCTCCGTCGAATCTGCCAAGTCAACTTCGGGAAGTCGTCCACGGCATTAAGATATTCCACCGACCCAGAGCTCTCCTAATCAGCCCTAGAACTGAACACTAAAAGCCGCAAAGCTTGCTGCTCTTACGGTGCTGGGTTAATATTTACCAAATGCCATTCCTGAGCACAAATTTTTCCCGATCAACAAGCTCTCAACATCCTAAAAGGCTTTAATACCCATAAATCTGACTGACGGCCTGCCAGCCTTGTGAAATCACTGAAGTGACTTACACTGACCACACTGCAGGACCAGCGCCTTTGTCATTCCCCACAACCATCTGTTTAACCCTCACACAAACCGGGGTCAGGCTCGTGGCACATCAGGTTGTCCAGCTATGGTTCGTTCCCTGATCTTTTAAGAGCGCCCAGAGAAGCTGCCCAAAGGCCACCTCGAAGCACATCCCTCTGAAGCCGATAGCCAAATTTAGGCCAAGGCGTAGCGATGAAGCAGTTTTACTGGCAGCGATGAATTGGTCTCCTCCTCACAGTAGGTAGGAGGGAGGCATCTGTTCTTCTCCAGAGTCACTTCATGCTCAAACTTTTAACCCTGGGATCCCACTGTCTTCTAGACAGGAATTGGCAGGATGACAGAGTACTCTTTTTTTCTTTTTCCCCTCCCCACCCTTTCCCCATTAAAAAAAACAAACAACTAAAAATCAAGTGCAGGGTTCTCACCTTCCTAATCCTCTGTGCTGCAAGCCCACCGCAGCCAAAAGGCTCCCCGGTAAGATGCAGAGTGTTGCTGACACCTTCATTACTGGCAGTCAGTGGAGGGGTGGTACGGCTTTGTGACCAGAAAGTGGAACCATCTTGGGATCAAATCTGAGGATACGGAATGAACTAAGAAAGAAATATCGTTACTAAACGCGTTGCCAATTATTGCTCCACATGAAGTGTACGTTTCTTGGGCTTTGCTTGCTCTACTATAAAACAAATTGAGCAACGTATATGTAAAAAGATGGAGAGAAAGTCCCACTTACCAAAATAAGACACTATTGCATGCATTTTTATTTTTTTTCTCCTGAGGAGACTGAGGGAAAAAAAATAACCTGGCAGATGTTAGTCAATTTTGCTTAATGCACTCGGATGCTTCGGCGATAAATATGGTAGAAGAGCTTGTACAGAATAGAATAAATGGCCTCAGTGAGGTACTGTCAAAACAGTGAAAAGAAGATATGTTCCCTATTAAAATAGAAAGGGAGTAAAAGCAAATGTGTTTTGAATGGGGACGGCTGATATTAGCGATGCTAAAAATAAGGGGAAGCAAAGGGGAACACGCAGCCCTTGCTCTGCTGCTGAAAGGAAAAGGAACATTTTTCTGTCTCCCCAGCCGCTGCCGGTTAGCTCCTCGGGGTTGCGCCGTGAAGGTCAGCCCTAACAGAAAGGTTTCCTCATTCCTACGCCCTCCACCACCCCTCAGCAGGCAGCGCAGCCCCACTGACCGCAATCTTCTGGGTTTATTCTTGGTTTGTTCCCTGCCCCGCCTCCAAAATTCCTCTTTTCAGAGAGGAGATTTGTTGGTACTGCCATCACCAAGCAGAGGAGATGGTCAGTAATTCCCCCCACAACTGTCTTCTTTCCTCTGTTCATGAAACCCAAATGCCATCTCTCCCGTAAGGGTCTTGGCACCAGAAAAAGGAATTCGGGTGAAAACTGAGGGGAGATTAATAGGACAGTATGGAGATAAGGGAAGGAAACAAATACCCTGAATCCTGTAAGAGATCAATGACTTAATGCATCGGGCAGAATTAATGAGTGGTTGTGCTCCTATCTCTGTCCTTCGACTGCAGCTGAATTAGCTGAAGAAGCTCGTGCGTATCAAACAGAGGGGAATTAAATGGGGTATAACAGATGCTGCCTGTGACCAGGCAATGAAATTTACCCTCCACAAGTACAATTGTTGCTTTTTGCTTTCAAGAGCCGAGAGAAGACAGAGTGAAGAGGCACAAGGCGCAGGGCAGGCGCTCCATCCCCTCTTAGTTGCCTTGTAGTAGTAGTATTAGAAACCTGTTTGTGAGAAATGCACAGCCAGCCTGTGGAGGATGCACTTCCCACCTCTTCAAAAGTTTATCGGGGTGGCCGTTAATAAGTCTCTTCTCTCTCACGAATGGATGAGAAGGCTGCTCTTGATTCCCAAATGGCGCATCTAAACAGATAAATATAGCAATCTGGGCATCCCCACCACCCAGCAGACCAGCTTCCCTAGAAAAGATCAACTACCTCTCCATAGGAAAAGGGCAGGAGCTTACTAAACCACCAAAGCTCATTCTATTAATTTTTAAAATCCTCTAAAAGGCAGTGGAGTTCTTAATCATAGCCTACTTCTAGGCAGCCCGAAAGCAATGCCAGGGATGGTGCACAACCACAGGAATTTCTTACTTATAAACAGATTCACGGAATCACAGAGTGTTGGGGGTTGGAAGGGACCTCTGAAGATCATCTAGTCCAACCCCTCTGCCAGAGCAGGATCACCTCGAGTAGATCACAAGCCACGGTGCAGGTGCAGCTCACAGAAGCCAGGACGTCAGGAGATGGGAAGCAGCGGTGGCGTGAAAAGGTTTTGTCAGGGTTAAAAGCCAGCGAGGATAATTCTGAAATAAGTTTGAAAACCAGAATATTTTTGGTTAAAGACAACAGAATTTCGACACAGAAGCAGCATTACAGCACTTCCTAGGGTGTGAGGCTGGGGTGGCTGAGGCAGGACAGCCTGAGGCTGTTTCTTTCAGGCAAAGTACTGAGAAAGGAAGAAGCTTCTGTCACTTGGCTACTGGGCTGTAGCTTCTCCACAGGCTCGGCTGTGTGCGAGGATCAGCACATGCACCGTCCTCCTCTTCCTCCTCCTCAGCCGCCCGGTGTTAACTGACAAGCCTGCCAGACACAGAGCTGATTTGTTCGCCTGAGCCTTTTCTGAATATGGAAATCCCCAAGAGGGTCGAAGGGGAAAACAGCGGTCAGGGTCACAGCTGACACTCGCAGAGAGACCTGCCGGTGAATAATTCTAATCCTCACACTGAGGACTCGCTGGCTCGCGGCCTAAAACCCGAGTGTTGATGCATCCAGCCCAGTTTATAAAACCGTAGGAGGGAGGGCTGGTGTGTTGGCTAGATGTTGATGAATTCTGTGGAAAAATAAAAAAAAAATAAAAAATAGCCGCTAACGATATTTTTCAGCTCTTGCATAACAGCTAAGGCTTGTAGATCTTTGCATTTTTTGAAGGAACCGTCTAATGAACTGATCACATGTAACGGATACCAGAAATTAAGTCTGGACATTAAAGCCAGCATTTCTCATCAGTTGGGAAATATTTGATTTTGTAAAGCGCCAGTAATCCAGCCACTTAATTAAGCATTAATGTTTTACATTGAATAGGAAAATAAATTTACTTCCAAACAAATATCAGATGCTGGACGCTACCATGAAACACAGGTTTAAGATCAGTTACCCTTACCCAATAGCTACAGCCACAAATTTCCCTGTCATCCCAACCTGTTCTCTCAGCGAGCCTTTCTCTTCCTACAGCAACTGTGGAAATCCCAAGTGATGATGATTCTTGCACAGCCAGTTCTCCATAGAGGAAAATACTGCTTTTGCAATTTATTCGACTATCAGACCTTACCTGGACGTAGTCCTGAGCAGCCTGCCCTGCTTGGAGCGGAGGCTTGGACTGGACAGTCTCCAGAGGTCCCTCTCCGCCTCCGTTACGCGACAATTCCGTTCATGCAGTAGGTTTTCTGGCAGGGTATCTGCAATTCACCACCCCAAGCTGGATATGTGCTCATCCAAATTATGTATTCTGCATACCATTTCCCTACAGCTGCTTAGGAGAAATCATTTTAAATGATCTAAAAAGAAAAAAAAAAACACAAAAAAACACCCCTAAAACAGCTATTGCATTTTATGAGATTTAAGCCTGTTTTGTTCTAACATGGACCTCGCTACCCCACCATTGCTCCAGGCAGATTTCCAAGCCTTCGTCCTGTGGGTCTGGAGGCAGTGGTGGTGGGGCTGGATCAGGTCCAGCGATGTTAACTGGGGAAGACACATCCCAGTGATGGCTGAGCAGATCTACAGTGACAAGACAGCCCCCAGGCTGGATCAGCAGGGCCCATGGCCACATGCAGCTGCAATGGACGCCCAGGACTCCTGCCCCGGTGAGGCCATGTCTGGAATATTGTGTCCAGTTCTGGGCCCCTCAGCTCAAGAGAGACAGGGAACTGCTGTAGAAAGTCCAGCACAGAGCCACAAAGATGATGAAGGGAGTGGAACAACTCCCTGATGAGGAAAGGCTGAAGGAGCTGGGTCTCTTTAGCTTGGAGAAGAGGAGGCTGAGGGGTGACCTCATTAATGTTTATAAACACGTCAAGGGGGAGTGTCAGGAGGACGGAGCCAGGCTCTTTTCAGCGGCGTCCACTGACAGGACAAGGGGCAATGGGTGGAAGCTGGAACATAGGAGGTTCCATAAAAATATGCGAAAAAACTTTTTCCCTGTGAGGGTGCCAGAGCCCTGGCACAGGCTGCCCAGGGAGGTTGTGGAGTCTCCTTCTCTGGAGACATTCAAAACCCACCTGGATGTGTTCCTGTGCGATCTACTGTAGGTGATCCTGCTCTGGCAGGGGGCTGGACTGGATGATCTTTGAGGTCCCTTCCAACGTCTGACATTCTGTGATTCTGTGACTGAGGGCTCAGGGCTGAGCTTAGACAGAGCCCCTGGGAAGGGGCGTGGGTGGAGGCCCCAGGTGAGGCTGGTCAGGGCACTCCTTTCCTCTTCTCACACGTGCCCCTGCCTTGCAAAGTGATTTGCTCTGGTTTTGCTTCCAGGAAAAATGCCAAGAGCCACATCAGGGTCACTTTCTGTCGTAAGCACGAGACACATATCTCATCCCATCTTTCGCGCTGCTGCACAGAATGGAACAGGCACATCTCCTGCAGGCTTTGGGCTCTCTTTTCTGGTTGTGACTTGCAAGTCTGAGTCGAGACAAACATCTGTAAACTGTATCTTGGCAGTCCATAAGGTGTCTAGATGACAGGTCCCTACCACTTCATACTTCTGCTTTCAGCTCTCCCTGTGTTTTGATCAGCCCTGAAGAATGGACGGCTGGATGGCTCCATTGCCTGCTAAAGGCTACAATTAGAGCTAGAATCATAGAATTGTCATAGAATCAGTTGTACACTGCAGTGTTTTTCCTGAGACAAATTCTGACTCAGGATAATCTTTAAGGTCCCTTCCAACTCAAGCCATTCTCTAATGATTCCATGACTCTATGAACGCGTCCCGTTATGCCGGCTGTTGGCGCTCCTATGCCTCTTGTCCCTTTTCTCAGTTGTTCATCTTGACCGACAACATCATTCCCCTTAGGAATCACAGTCTTTCAATGATCACAGAATCCCAGACTGGTTGGAAGGGACCTTCAAGACCACCCCGTTCCAACCCCCTGCCCTGGGCAGGGACCCCTCCCACCAGAGCAGGTCGCTCCAAGCCCCGTCCAACCTGGCTTTGGGCACTGCCAGGGAGGGGACATCCACAGCTTCTCTGGGCAACCTGGGCCAGGCTCTCACCACCCTCACAGAGAAGAATTTCTTCCTCACATGTAATCTAAATCTCCCCTCTTTCGGTTTAAAACCATTACCCTTAGTCCTATCCCTACGCTCCCTGGTCAAGAGTCCCTCCCCATCTTTCCTGTAGACCCCTTTAAGATTTGAGCCAACCTTCTGCTTCGGATCACAACACGTCACAAATAGGGCACAGAACGGTTGCAGCTGTCTGCTGTAACAACTGTCCTCTGGCTTGCTCAGTGCTACATGCAGCCCACCAGCAGCCATTCCTATCACCTGACATTCTTTACATCCTTTTCTTCACTCCTTTTCTGCAGCTTGTCTCCAGCTCAGGCTGCAGTGGAAGGTTTTTGTTGCCATTGGCCGTGCATGCCCACACGCAGCCTCCCAAAGGCAGGGTGCGGCCCAGGGAAGCTGCATCACCAACACCTGAAGTCCTCCCCGAGGCTGGTCCAGCAGTAACCCTCCGGCTCCAGAGGGCAGCCACACCATCTGGAGGGTTAATCTGGTAAATGCACAGGGAAGTGATTTTTTTCCTCTATGTAAGGAAGCTTACGAAGATAAGGTCTTATTTAGTGTACTTGTTTGCATCTAGGTCTTTCACTAGATTTAGAAAATCATGTTCAAAAAAAGTCAGGGCACAACCCCACTAACATAACCAGTTTTACAAAACAATTCATTTACTTGGCTTTGCTAATTAACATCGGCTCTCTAAAAGCACACCAAAGCTGTAGCCATCCAGAGTTTACATCCTAATCCTCTGGTGCTTTCGGTGGGTTTTTTTCAGTGTGAAAAAGCATCTCAAATTGGCAAGAAAAGTCCCCCTGTCTTTTGCCTATCAAAAAAAAAAAAAGGCAAGTTTTTAAAACAAGGAAACCTTCTATGTTTTAGCCTGACAGTAACTGATTCAACAGAAAGGAAAAAAAAGAAGTTAGAAGAAAACAAGATCAAATAAACAACAGCCGTTTAGAGTGTCGGCTGTATCTCCGATTGCTTTAATGGTCCAGACACCGACACTCGCCCAGCTCGTGGTTCTGTGTGCCGTCACCACTTAATGCTCTGGGCAGCGCCGCGCAGGTGTCACCAAGCAGCACTTGCATTGACATATATCTTCAGATATGCTGGATTTAGATTTCTGCAAAAGCTGGTGCAGTTTTAACCTTGCTAATGCAATGGCAGCGGCTGCTTCGGCTAGATAGCTGCAAGCGGTTTAGAGAGCGATCTATTAAAACCCCAGATAGGAAACGGGATGTCAGTCAGCGCAGAGCGATAAGAGCAGGGCTCCTCATTCAGCATCTGGTTTCATAACAGACCGATCGCAAAAAGAGCAAGAGACCCACAGTTATTAGACAAGAAGCAAAAAAAAAAAAAAATCTGTATTTTCAGACCACTTTTCAAAATCCTGTGGATCAAAAACCAAAAAGAAACCTGACAACCATCCTTCCTATCAGATGGAGCCCTAGGAAGAAACCTCTCTGAAGCCATCTTTCCTTCTGCTCCAGCAGAAAGGGGGCTCAGGCCCAAGCCCCCCAGCACGGCCCCCTCCCGCGGAGGAGCGGGTCGGTCCCCGCTTAGGGGCGGTGGCAGCGGTGCAGCTCCTCAGCTGGTGTTTTCATGACCACACAACTGAAAGCAGAGGGCTGGCAAGCTGTTGTAGCAAAACAGCAGCAGGGCTCTGCAACGCGCTTTTGACATTAGGTGGGCAGAAGACTAAATAATTATTTCACTGCCAGGCTCTTCTGGCCCAGATCTTTAATCATCATTAGAAGCTCGAAATAAGTCTCTGAGTTTTCTTTGCCAGCACAAGTCTGCGTCTCCTGGCCACCTGCGTATCAGTCTCCCGGCACTGCCTTGCCAGCTTTGATTTGGGGGAATCAGCAGCGAATCTGTTCCTTGGCTTTCCTATCACATCCATTCTTCCTCGCGCAGTGACACAGCTGACAAGCCGTTGGTTTCGATATTGAAAAGAGTTTTCTCTGCTGAGAAGCAGCTCTGTAGAAGTAGCACCAGAAAGTTCGGCGTTTGTTATCTGTCCTTAACGCCATGCTCGGGTTTAAAGACATAAATGAATGTTTTAACAGTAATTTTTAGGGATAGGAAATGAGCTTCATTGGCATTCAGAAAGGATCCATCCAGGACTATGCAAAGAGGAGCTGTGCATTGCTGGGGGTAAGAAAGGCGAGACAAGACGCTCTAATTACAGCTGAAACACGAGCAGAGGTGTGCGCTGCCGTGACCTTTATCATGCCCAGGCTCCACACAGCCCAGGGACCTCACCCTCTGTGGCTCTTCGTCAACATTAAAAGCCCCCCCAGGATCTCCTTTCCTCTGTCTCACTTCATCATTTGTTTTTCCATTCATTCCCTAACAGCAGGACACTGCATTATGTCATAAGCCATCAAGGCTGATTTTCAGATCTCCTAGTGAGAGTTTCTCAGTGCCTTTCCCTGCTTTGCTGATGACAGACAGCTCTTGCATAAGAAGCTCCTGATGGGTAGTAATTAATTAGAGTCTCACGCGGACAATTCACTTCTCTTTTGTTTGCGATAATTAGCGAACGGAACGGCACCTGCCAAAACCAAGCGGTTTTCCATCCACGAGGGTGCCGCGTATTTCCAGTTTGGCTCTTCTTGAAAGGAAATGATTGTCGTGGGTCTTTTCGGTCTCCCCGGGGCTGCGTGCCAGCAGCGCAGTGCTCCACTGTGAGAGCCGCCAAGGCTCAGCGAGCGGCAGCAGGTGGCCACTGGGTCAAGGGCTGAAATCTCAGTGGTTTTATTGTTGCACATTGGAAAAAAATCTGCAGGCACACCAGGGCCTACGGGACTCGGCAGCTTTTCGGGGCAAGCAAAGGCTTCGTGTTGCCATTTCTCTCCCAAATCAGCCTGAATTCGGTGCCTGTGGGCCAAGGGAGCTGCTCACAGCAATGCCCTTGTCAGCCTGCTCAGAACACGACGCATACCTCGCAGCATCTCATCGCAGAATGTTTCACTCAAAGCAGGGAGGAAAATGCCAAAAGCCAGAGCAGGCACCGGCACCGAGCAGGTGGCACGTGCTGTGCCAGCCACACTAACAGAGGGACAAGGACAAAAAAATCTGCTCTTTCCATTGGTCAGTCCCACACCTGCAAGCGTAGCCACAGAGGGACCGGGTGACTGTGCAAGAAGTGAGCCAGATCACCGAATGGTTTAGGCTGGAAAAGACCCTGAAAATCATCTGTCCTCGCGAGCGTGGGGCCACCTGCCCCCGATTCCTCTGAGCTCTGCCCTGCGTCCGGCCGCACAGCGCGGGACCCTGCAGGGCAGCAGTATGTTACACTTTCAAGAGCCAGCAACCGAAATGTTATGTATTACACAGCAACTCTGCAAGGCCCAGTTCCACTAAACTGGAAAGTGAAACGCTAAAGATTTTACAAATAAAAAAAATCCATAGAAAGCAAGTCAGGGGTGGAGATCCCGGAGGCAGGACTGGTTCCCACACTAGATGAAGGCTCACTACGAGATGCAAACACCTACTCAACAGTAATATCAACCACAAACATTTTATTCACAAAAATAATTACAAATCTACTCTTGACACAGTTAGAAAGAGGTGTTTCGAGTTACACTCTCGGCAGCTGGAAATAATCACCGTCAATGCTCCGGAAGCAAAAGCCACATACGGAAACGAAACTAGTTCCCAGCTGACACAAGGGGCGAAATAAAACCCAAACCTCGTTTTACTGCAAACACCCATACCCAAGGCTGATCGACCAGACCAACGGCGCACAGCCAGGCTAACAAGCTCCGCATGCACAAAATACAAAAAACGCTTTCTTGCTGCTTCAAACATCGATTGCAGTTTTAAAAAACAGGGCATGATTTAACCGTAGCTGCAAGTGACGTGTAAAAGGAATAATGACATATTTCATTAATTTTCTCAGATAAATGAGCTATACTCCTGGACGCTCTTCAAAGTTAATTTGCAGGAGCTCAATATTTCCTGGTGGGTGTAAAGCCATGGCGGAAAAAACCAAACCCATCCATGCAAAATGACCAACTGCGCTGGGAATTGGCACTGAATGGCTTGTAGCAAAGGCACGGGTGTATTTATGGGGAAGCGCTGGCAGTGCTGCTATTAGAAGCAAATATAACTGTACCGGGTTACGGTGGCACCGTGCTCTCGGGATGCTCTGAAACCCGTTTATGCAGCGTTTCTCCACCCTTGCGGTGCCCCCGGGCAGGCAAGTCCCTTCGGCTGGAGGAGACAGCGTCAGCCCAGAGGAGAAGATGAAGGTCATCACCCAAAACCCTCTCTGCCCCCAGCAACCCTCCTCCTCCGATGCAGATCACAGCCTGACCCCATTCCCTACTTTCTCCTCGTTTTCTTGGCAGCGACTTCCAAGGTCTCTTGCCAAGATGGGGCCAGAGCCCAGGAGAGGCACCGAGTGTGGACTCCTGGCCCTGTTCCATCTCACACAGCTTCGAGCAGACAACTCCTGGTACCAACCTCTCCTTGCAGCCGTTCACCGGGTCCCTCAGCACCCACCACCTCAGCTGATGGGCACTCGGAAGCGAGCGGGAGCTCCTGTTCTGGCTACGACAGTCCAGCTATCAGGGAAAAACAAGTCTTTCTTGGGAAGATTAACGCAGAAGAGTTCAGATCCCTCTGCAGTTTTTTTGCTGCTGATAACTTCCATTCTAAATGCCTAACAGCATATTTAATCAGCATCTTTAAATTTCACTGGCTTTTGTGAGAAACGTGCCCTTCCCAGGACATGAAGCCCCACACATGAAGCCACCGAGAGCAGGCAGGAGAGCTGCCTGCCTGCAGCTCTGCTGGGAAAACCACCCTCCAAAATTACCTCCCTAAATGCTGCCGTCCAGCTCTGTCTCACCTGGGAGTAAGCAAATAAGATTCGGCAAATGTGTGAAGCACATCTGCCAGCTGCCCGGGGAAAGGAGAACCGTCGTAAAAACAGTGCAGGACACCGTTATCTGACGTGGCACGGGAAGGATTCTGCTGTTAGATGAACTAATTGACCTGAGGTTGAGAGGAAAAAAAACAAAAAACAGGTGAGAAAAGAACGTGGTAACTGACCCCTGCTCTTCATTTCCCTTCCCAACGGCAGGCGCTGCCCACGGGAGCAACCAGAGCCGAAATTGTAACTGGAGAGGAGGGCAGGGGCAGATGGGAGCAGATGGTGGATTCAGGATATGCAGCCTTGGGCTTTTTATTTGAAAGTGAAGGTGAAGAGCGGGATTGAATGTCCATTCGATACAGATGGAAACGCCAGACTGAGAGCAGGTTTTAGGAAGTACTTATTGAATAAACTCACAGAGCTGCGTCCTGCCCTCTGCTGTGGGTCAGGACCTGGGCTCAGCCACACTGACAGAAACTTGGGGATTGGAGACACAGAGTGGAGGCTGCTTCAGAACAGGCACACCTGCGTTAAGGGATTCAATTGCGTGGCTCTGCAGCAATTATCACAGAAACACAGGATGTTGGGGGTTGGAAGGGATCTCTGGAGATCATCCAGCCCAACCCCCTGCCAGAGCAGGGTCACCCAGAGCAGATCCCACAGGAACACGTCTGGGTGGGTTTTGAAAGTCTTCAGAGACTCCACAACCTCTCTTGGCAGCCTGTGCCAGCGCTCCATCACTCTCACATAAAGTATTTTCTTATGTTTAGCTCAAACCTCCCATTTTCCTGTTTTTTTACATACTTGATTTCATACTTGAAATCTTTTCTTTTCACTGAAACAGAAGAAACCGGCTAATATTTGCAGCATTCCTTATACTTGAAATCTCTTCTTTTTGCTGAAGCAGAAGAAATCAGCTAATATTTGCAGTACTTCTTACAAGTCACAGCAAGGATTTTGGTAAATACCACAGCAATTTGTTTTTCTATGGAGCACCGTTAGGAAACGAAAAAACACCACCACGACTGGGGTGGCAGAGAGGCACCCAGGGCAGGCTGGACTCCCAAAGGTGATGACATCTGGCTACCTGCCACCTTCCATCGAGGGAAGATGTTTGGTGTTTCTGTTTGAAAACACGGCAACCCTTGAGCACAGGCGTCACAGCAAGTCCAAGCTGCAAACGCTCATCCTGCCATCAGCTGCGGCCGGTGAGAGCCCTGCGGGACAAGGACAGAGCAACTGCATCGTCCCACGTTCCCAGGAAAATCTCCCCTGGCTCACGCAGCGCATCGTTCCCGTGGGTAATGGCACTTCTGCCCTTAAGGAGTTACTGAATAAGGATTTTGTACGGTGAAATCAATGCGAGCTTTTCATTTCTCGAGAAGGATGATCTTCAAACGCAACCAAATGAAAGAAATCCAAACCTCCTGACGGACCACGCGCTCATCATCCCACCGCGTGGCCCTTTGCACTTCCCGATGGCAAGAAGTTTCAGCAGACGGGGGTGCTCGGTCTCCCCTCCCCCAGAGAAAGAGAGAGGGTGGCACTGCAGCGGCTGCCACGAAAGCACCCTTCAATAGTTCACATTACCTCTGTGTCCTGCAGTAACAAGAGGAGAAGGCTGATGCGCAGGAATTCAGGTCTTCTGCCCCAAATTCAGTCAGGATCCCTGTGGCATGAGCCGGGGCGGGCTAGGTGGGACAGCCGCCTGGTGCTATCCCCCATCCCACATCTTCAGCTTCAGGGAGACGTTGGATCTGGTGGAGAAACCAGCAGGAGAGGCAGAACCCAACACCCGAGTCCCTCCCCAGGGCACTCGGGGCCCAGGGGGTTGTGCCGCATCGAGTTCGCGTACCGGCAGGAGCAAATTTCTCTTTTTCAGATGAATTCTAAGTTTAGCATCCACCTGGTTCCTCTTGAACTCCACAGGAACCTCAAGACTCCAGGTTTGTCCCTGCAGCCTCCAATCACGTTTTCAAGTGACAATGAGTTTTGGTTAGGAACAAAAAGCATGTTTTAATTCCCCCCGCCGTACACAATGCTTGTGAAACAAGTGCATTAGGTTTGCGTCATAATTTAACATCCAGAAACAGAGACTCCCCAGCAAGAGCCAGGTCAGCAGCTTTTTTGAGAAAAAGCAATGGGTTTTTTGGTAAAGCTTCTCTTAAATTCAAAGTGCAGATATAAATACTTGCTTTGGTCCCTTCTGCTCCATAGGATTTCGTATCATTAATATTAAAGCATTTCTACCCCTCTCCTACCATTTCTTATTTTTGCTGGGCTTTTGCCCCTTTGTTTTTAATTTCCTAGGTGAGTTTTTTATCGATTTAGCTTTGGAATACACAACACATTTGTCTTTCATAGAATCATTTCCTAGCTCCTCAAAATAGCTCTTTGAAAAGGCACATATACAAAAATATTTACCAACTATGGCATAGAAAAAATAGATTTGGGCTGGCAAGTAAGTTTAGTTTTCTTTACTTGCTTCCCCCAGAAAATACGGGTGAGATGCAAGATCTACTTTTCCTCCCACCTGAAGCTTTTCAGCTGAGCAGAGCAGGGCTCGGGAAGACAAACCAGCTTCTCCAAGCCCAAGCAGACAGGCCAGCTCAGCAAAGATCAAAACCACAGGATCCTCAGATCAAATTATTGTATTTTCTACCGCAGGCACTTAGCAAAGGGCTTTGGAAGAGATGGCGGTTTTACTGCAGTACCGCTCGTACTAGAATCTCATGTTTGGCAACAAAAATCCAGACATTTTACCCGGGTAACGCCCCACAATTGTCGTAGCCACAAGAATTTTGATTCTCTTCCTCTTTTTGCAAGTCTTTAGCTACTGGAACCGTTACTTCTTCAGGGAGTGTTTTATACCCTGACGCAGTGAATGTCTCTGACCTGCCAGGTTCTTGTACAGCTCTTTGATGCTACTTGTGAATATTTTCAATTTATTTTAAAAGGCACCCCAAAACAGCAGCCACAAGCTCACTGTCATTGGCAAGGGCCCCCCTTTGAACAACTCAACTGCAGCATTCTCGTTGCTCTCTCATGGGGACCATCTCTATGTTCACAGGCTTAGGTTAATGCAGGTGTCAGCTGAGCAACAAATACATCAGGATTTTGGAGAAAAAAAAAATTTAAAAAAAAGCCACACTGCATCCAGGTTGACTCAGCAGCACTCGGTGTCCCATTTCCTATCAGTGAAATGACACAATCAAGCTTTTCCCCAAAAAAATGACCACACGTACATATTTCCATCTCCAGATTAGGTCACTCCTTTCTGTCTTACTCTGGGGATCCCCAAGGAAACCCTAAAACAAGGATAAACTCTTCTACCTCAGTTCGCTGACGTGCTTGAGGAGATACTTTACTCCTAAACAGAGAGAAAAAATGTGTGGACAAATCTGTGGTTGACACCTAAAACCAACCAACACTAAGAGCAGCAAATTAGGGTGTGATGACTTAAGAGTTTTTCTCTGTGGTCTCTTGCACCTTGGCAGGAGTCATCTGAAACTGCGGCACGTACGGCACGATGGCTTTATACTTCAGGTTGCTTTGGATAAACGCGTTTAAATCGGGCGACGCAGGCTGAAGTAACCCCCCCCTCGTCGAGTAAATCGGTCGCGCGGAACTGACACGTCACTCCGGAACTTTCTGTTAAAAAAATGTCCTGTTCTCTTTTTTCCAGCGACGTTATCCCCAGGTAGCAGGGGCTCCGCTCAGGACTGCCTCCGTCCGTGGAAGCGTCATCCTGATCCGAAGGCTCTGAAAATCCCTCTGAAGAAATGAGGGAGAGGGAAAGAGTCTTCCTGGGCCGCCTGCCAGGGCCGTCAGGGAATGAGAGGAACGTCCCATCTCCCACCTCCCAAGAGCTACTGGAGAAGGTGCCTGTGGCTACGGAATCTTCAGCTGTGAAGCGTTGATCGAAACAACTTCTTCCATTCATTTTCTGGTCGTAAAGCCCGCTCGATCTGGAGTTACCGATAACGGTAGCGTATTTAATATCAGGCTGCCTTGGAATTTCGCCACCGACTCGGTCATCACGAGAGCTCTCTGAGAAGCTGCTGCTGTTGAAGTGGCTGCTGGAACAAGCAGAGTCACGTTCGGAGTCTTGAATTTTTGCAAACATTGAATCAATTACTAAGAAATCTTGCGCGTCTTCTCTTTCCAACGCTTTGATAACAGTGATGTCCTCCAGCACTATTTCTGGTTCCAGAAGAAGAGGCTCAAATGACATTGCTTCGGGGTTCTTGATAAAAAGATGCTCAAAAGTTTCAGGCTAGACGAAAAAAACACAAGTATTTTAATGCTCATCTATTATTTAATAGCTTTATTTCAGTATGAAGCGACTGATTTTAAGAATCACAGACAAAAAACCCCAACAGTTTTAGTAAGAGTATATAGTTGAAAATCCTCTAAAACACATGTGGAAATCTTCTAGAACACGTGTCAGGGAAGCCGAGTGGTCCCGTTCACTTCAACATTCACGTACTGTTAAAAACAGGAGCAAGCACTTTGCAAGACAGAGGTCTCACACCCTTAGATGCCCTTGGCTTTTTACTTAGATTGCACAAAACAACAGACTTCATCATTTATGTGTCAACTAAAGTAACATTCTCTGCCAGGATTACATTATTCAGTATCAAATTCAGCATTTCTGGACTGGTTTCGGAGTGTTCCTGTCTGAAAAGTGTAGGTTCAAAGTACACAAAGAGAAACACATTTGCTTTGGAGAATTGCCTGCTTTGCTACTACCTAATGTACAGGCATGGGAAATACGCAATAGGACGAGCCGAGAGCAAAACTGGGACTCCTAGCTGCAAAGGAAAATTCACCTAAAAATTCCCCCACAAACACCACGTGCATTTCCTAACGAATTCAAGACAAAACAAATAGATAAAACCAGATTCTGTGTGTATCAGCAAACCATATTTTATAGCATGAAAACTGCCAAAACAACATGTCAAAATAGCGTCTACAATTGTAGAAAAGAGAGTAGTAGCTTGTGTATCTCAGGCTACTGCTTTAGTCTAGACTAGCTATGGGTAATGCCAGCGAGCAGGTTACAAACTGCTTTGGCGCTTGCCCCACACAAGTTCATCCTCAGTGGAGACGGTTTCTATCTTTTCCAAAATCTGTTTACTCCCTTATCCCACCCCCCATGCCTGCTCTTACAAAGGCACACGGGTACCACAGAACACACACAGGTGATGTTGCCTGCAAAGATTAAACACGCCATGCTCAAGGACAGGTATGTTGTTTGGCAAAGGTCACCATCTGTCAACTCAAGACACCACAGGTCAGATAATTTAAGCAAATACAATATATAATCCAAGGTCCCAAGAAAACCTAAAACTAGAGCACATCGGCAGTTACAGAGGAAGCTGGGTCAGCGGGGTGTGAGGTGGGCACAAGCTGTGTTAAACAACAGGCAAGGCAGTTCCATAAAACTTGGGAGAAAAGTCCCAGTCTCGGGTCACCAGTTCCCAAACTTGTCTACCCAGTCAAAACCAGAGTGAGGAATTACAAGCGACACCATATTCTGCTCTCCGGGTCAGTCCGGGGTTGAAGTTCTACTTGTCTCCAAAGGAAGAGGCCAGCCCTGAGCTGTAAGCCAGTTCCCATGCCTGAGACAGGTTAAAATCAAAATTACTTTGCCTTCTAGTTGCTAAATGCAGACGTATTGATACAGGCTACTGGCCTAATTCTGCGAAGACCAGATTGTGACTCCAGCGTATGTTTAACTTTACACATTGCACATCAGCCCATGGGCACAGCTAGGTACTTTAGATATGTGTGCATCTTTGTGAGACTGGTATTAATTTCCCTATAAAATATTTGTAGTTGTGTTTAAGTAATTTCTCCAACATTAGGTCACAAAGACTATTTTATTAAGTAAATAAAACGTATTTTTATGATGTTGGCATTACCCACGCATGTAAAGGCTTGCAAAGAGTTTAGATGCAAGACTTGCCTGGTTTAATGATGATGTGAGCAATACCATCAGGATAAAATACTGTTCTATAAATGTGGTTCTGCAGAATCAAATACCAAATGTATTGGTATTTGATATTCATGGTTTTCCAGCGTGATTGGTACAACGTACGGAAGAGGCGTGCTTTCTACTGCACAGTAAGCTGTCCAAAAAATCATGGCCAACTTCCATTCCTTCCTACTTGCACAGCTCGTTAATTAAGGAACACGGCACACGAACGTGCAGCAGTATGGCCAGGGTGTCAGCTCTACCCTCCTCACCCGGTTAAAACCTCGTCCGCTTTCACACGCTTCTTCCAGCGAGGAGAATCGTTTCTGACGCGCCAAACCCAACACGCAAACCTCACGCGCCTCTGGTGAGCGAGGATTGCCACGAGCTCCTTTTGCTACAGATTAAAAATGAGACAAACAGGAGTGCAATCGATACTCTTGCAGTCCAGGGCTATTCAAAGAGCCCAGCCCAGCCCAGGAGCAGCAGCCGTGCCCGTCCGGGCTGGGATTTAACAAACTGCACACAGAAAACGCTGTCGGCTTGCCAGAAAAAGCCTGGCTCACAGGCTCTACCACTAAACTGCCCTAACACCACCAAAATCGGTTTTCCCTTGAGGATTTCTGGCTTGTTTTTTCAAACAGAGATGTAAGGTTAAGAGATTATTCAGCATCTGCATTGATGTGCCTGCATGTTTAAACGGTAACACACCTATCAGTGTTTTCAGGACAAAACAAGCAAGCAACTAAATAAAAAACCCCCAGTAAAGTACAACACACACCCAGTTTCTGCATCCTCCGAGTTGCTGCTGCACCCAAACGGACATAAAAGTTCAAAAGCCCATAATGGGACAGTGAAGTATTTGTGCAAATAAGATATTTGACCACTTTGATGTGCTTGGAGTCAGCAGAAACTCCAGAGCCAGTTCTCAATTAGAACAAATACTCAATTAAAATAAAAAAATGCTTTCAAGAGAGGTCAATAACTGGGCAGATCTTGCACTCAGCCTGAATAAATCACAAACGAGTCTGATGTTTCTGTTTCCACCCTGGGAAAGGCTGGGCTCTTTAAACTCCTTTGGAAAGCCGGGGCTTGAAATCGTTCAGCCTTTTGCCAGTCCCAGCCTTAGTCACTAAGAAAAAGTTAAAAGCCACCAGATCTAAAGCAAGTGCTTCTGCCTGTGCGAGTGACAAACTGGTTTGATCTGTAACAGGGGCACTTACTCCTCGTTTTTGCGAGGGCATTTTAGGTTTTTGAACAAGCTACTTCCAGGATTTGTTATATTTACACAAACGCAAATCAAATTGTATTGGGTCTGTGCTGTCTTCTGAACATAAATGGAAAAATTGGGGAATGACTTATTAGAGAGCAGTGTAGGGGAAAGGGACCTGGGAGTTTTGGTGGACAGCAGGATGGCCATGAGCCAGCACTGTGCCCTTGTGGCCAGGAAGGCCAATGGCATCCTGGGGTGTACTAGAAGGGGGGTGGTTAGTAGGTCGAGAGAGGTTCTCCTTCCCCTCTACTCTGCCCTGGTGAGATCCCATCTGGAATATTGTGTCCAGTTCTGGGCCCCTCAGTTCAAGAAAGACAGGGAACTGCTGGAGAGAGTCCAGCACAGGGCAACTAGGATGATTAAGGGAGTGGAGCATCTCCCTTATGAGAAAAGACTGAGGGAGCTGGGGCTCTTTAGTTTGGAGGAGAGGAGACTGAGGGGTGACCTCATTAATGTTTACAAATATATCAAGGGTGAGTGTCACGAGGATGGAGCCAGGCTCTTATTGGTGACAACCCATGATAGGACAAGGGGTAATGGGCTGAAACTGGAACATAAGAGATTCCGCTTAAACTTGAGAAGAAACTTCTTCTCAGTGAGGGTGACAGAACACTGGCACAGGCTGCCCAGGGAGGTTGTGGAGTCTCCTTCTCTGGAGACATTCAAGACCCGCCTGGACACGTTCCTATGTAGCATTATTGAGGTGTTCCTGCTCTGGCAGGGGGATTGGACTTGATCTTTCAAGGTCCCTTCCAATTCCTGACATTCTGTGATTCTGTGAAAAATCTCCTAAGAATTCTGTATAGGAAGCCTGGGAGCCTGCCCAATGGCTGAGCAGGCAGTGACCACAACTGGACTTCAAAGAATGTCCATTTATTCTCTGTTTAAGTGAAATGAGATAAAAGATGAGGAAAAAACCCTTCACTGGGAACGCAAATTAAATACCCAATAAAGCTTCTGCCATTAGATGGTCTTTTGTTTAGAAATAAGAGGCCTGAGTTTCGATTATTAGTGTCACAGTGACTACACGCTGTCCAACTCCAGGACCAGGAGAAACTTTGCCTGCTGGTGCAAACCGACAAAGTCCCTGTAAAGACTCTTTACTTGTAATAGCTCATCACACCCCAGCTCCTGATTCACGTGCCAAACGGAGAGGCAGCTCGCCCCGGCAAGGAATGTGCCCTCTGACAGACACCTGGCACTCATTGAGGGGCATCAGCTTCACACCTACCACGTTCTGCAACCCGCTTGCTACTTAAACACCCCGTTATGTGCAAAACGAGGTGTTGGGTCTCTGGTCCTGGCCCATTGAGCTTCCTACCGCCGCAGCATCAGCTTCAGAGGCACCAAATCGCTTCACTCAGTCCTTCAGGTAAAGGTCTGGTGTAAGCACCAGGCAGAGTTCAGCCCTGAGCAGGGTCAGACCCGTGGGGTGGGGGGAAGAAGCAGCACCAGGGCAATACACACCTTCTGAAAATTAACTCCTTGCGCCCAGGAACAATTCTTGGGGTTTGGAACATCTTCCCAAAATAGTTTCTTCATTCTGAAATATCAGGTAAATTCTGGAGTTGGTACTGTTCTCGCACACTCTGTACTGCTGCCGGTTGCTTTTGCTACATCAGAAAGGGAACCTGCGTAATTGTATTTATCCAGAACGCTAAGACAATGATGCGATCATTTTAGATGTTAGAGACGGCCAAAATTTAATAGGAAAAAAAAAGAAATAAAGACGTGACATACCGGGAGGCACAAGGTAATAAGCCTGTGCACTCAAGATACTTTAATTTTTAGTGCTCTGTTCCACAGAGTCTGCTGCTGCCTTTCAGCGGCAGCACATCAAATATAGGAGAAAAATAACTCCTGGCTTTCCTCAGACAGACTCTGCCCATCGAGTCAGCAGGCGGGCACCGTGTCAGCAGCATCGTCTTCTTCTAAAGGCCTCTGGGAATTTCCTGCAGCAACGAAGCGCCTACCTTTGGTGAGACACCAGCAACGCTCCAAGCAGCAGAACCGAGGTTGAAATCACTATTGGCAGAACCACAGAGAGGCTGGCATTATCCTCATTTTCATATCCACCTGGAAACCAAAGGAGTTCACATCATGATGCGGTAAAATAATCTGTCTGTGAACAAATGGTTAGCAACAGGGAAAAAAAACAAACAGGAGAAACAATGGCTTAAACACAGAAAAACTTGATGAACAGTTTTACTGCATGTCAACAAACCTCGACCTCGAGAACAGACAGACAAAAGGGAAGGAATTCTTTTAAACACTGAGGTGACTCCTCCATCCCTGTGGGAGCTGCTCCCTTGCTATCAAGAAATCACATCAGAGTACGTGAAATAAGAGAACACAACTGGAGAAGAAAGAATCACAAGGACCTGGGATCCCAGTTATTAAGTTAGACGCACGGGAACTCACTTATTAATTGTACAAATAGTTTTCAAATCAAAGCAATTGGAGTCTAGATCACTTCTTGTAACTACATTACAATTACTTTATTACTCACTTCCTTTTTTTTTTTTTCCCTGATAAAATACAGACTTCTCCTGCATGTGAAGTTTATTTTTACAAGCTCCTATTTCATAAACACGGAGAAAGATCCCGTAAATCACCTTTGGTAAACTGATCTGTTGCTCTGGATTTGCCAACTCCTTCAGCAAACACAGGGTAGAGGCTGAACCGGTACTTCTCGATCAGAATAAAATGATCTGGAAAGAGGAAAGCAGCCTCATGAATCACAACTACTATCCTACTTTTAAATAATAACCTCCACGGAGGCTCTGGTCATGTATCAGCTCAGATCAGTCCAGAGACAGACATCATGAAAGCCACCTTTTATAGATGATTCAAGAAGATTAAAACTGTTAATCTATATTGGACAAATCAGCATTATTCTGCCATGGAATTAATACCTTTATGTAGCTACTGTAAAAATTTCTGAGATTCAAGCCAAAATGCAAATGGAATGCACACATTAACTGCGATAATTAGCTGGAGTACTCAATATTCCAGGACTAATTTTATCATCTTGCCAAAAAATGAACACGCTCCTGAGCTTCATTCTTTGTTAACCTGACTATTAATGCAACAGTCAATCTTTTGCAGTCAGTCCTTTAATGATAATCAAGAATTGCACGACTGGTCCTTACCTTAAAAGCCATTAGAAACAGAGAAGGAGGAGAAAAAAGGAATCCTAAAGTTCAGCAATACATTTCTCTGTCCCGTAACAGCGTAACGTGCTGTACTTTCAAGCGCGCACTCACCATAAAGATAGTATTTATTAACATTCGGAGGAACTCGCACCCATTTAATCTCCTCTTCTTTGTTGAGGTTCTTCCACTCAAGGACAAAAGCCGTGATGGCGTACGTGTGAGGTGAGAGCGTCCAAAACAAAACCACACACGTGCTGTTCACGGGGTACGCACGAAGCGACTGCACGACGTTCACTGAGAGAGTGAGGAGAAACGAGCCGGGAGTTACAGGAGCTCAGAGAGCACTGAGAGGAGAGCTGGCTTAGCAGGAGAGGCATATGCTACCAAAACCACACACAGCAATGACTGCTACAGTTGCAGCACTTCCTCGTTTACTTGTTTAATTATCTTCTACACAATAAAGCCCAATCTTAAGCAAATGGATTTCTCTTTAAGCTAGCAAAGCTTGGTTGACACCAGCTAGTCCTGAGCACTAAATAGATCCCGTTTCTTATCAGACATCAAACAAATATCCCAGTTCTCATGTGCAGCTCCTTAATTATCACCCCTTCACCAGAAAATTATCAACAACTACTGAACTGCCACCATGTAGCCAGTACAGCATGTGCTGAGAGCCTTGTAAGCTAAACCCTACAGAATCTCTCTAAGCAATTCACTAAGAATCACAGAGTGTCTTAGGTTGGAAGGGACCTTAGAGATCATCTAACCCAACCTCCCTTAACCAGCCCAGGTTGCTCCAGGCTCATCCAACCTGGCCTTGAACATCTCCAGGGAGGGGGCAACCACAGCCTCTCTGGGCAATCTGTTCCAGAGTCTGGCCACCCTCGCACTGAAGAATTTCTTCCCAAGATCCAATCTAAACCCATTCTCCTGCAGTTTAAATCCATCTCCCCTTGTCCTGTCGCTGGACACTCTTGTCAAAAGTCCCTCCCAGCCTCCCTGTAGGTCCCTTCAGGCACTGCAGGCAGGCATAAGGTCCCCCCGGAGCCTTCTCTTCTCCAGCTGAACAACCCCAGCTCCCTCAGCCTGTCCTCGCAGCAGAGCTGCTCCAGCCCCTGGGTCAGCTTTGTGGCCTCCTCGGGACTCGTTCCAACAGATTCATGTCCCTCTTATGGTGAGGACACCAGAACTGGATGCAGTGTTCGAGGTGGGGTCAAGAAAACCCATTAGATCTGCTACCAACCACAGGGGTTCCAGAATACACTTAGAGTATCAGAAAGAATTTTACCCATAAAAATGCTTTAAAAATTGCATTACAGCAGTAAAGCTCTACAGACAGACCGCAGTAACGTTTCCCACAGCATGTATTTGCATGCGAATGCTACACAATTGAGTATTCAAAAGCAAAAGCCTTTATTTTATTAATAAAGCAAAGCACAGCCGAATCAATGAAGAGGCTGCTTAGGAAGCAAAGCCAAACCTCTGAAAACTATGTACTCTGGCAGCCCGTCAGGTGAGCAGCCAGAGAACCAAGACCAGATTTCCTTTTGGAAACAACAAAACGTTCCCTTGCAGGAATGTTGGGTGTTCCTGAGACAAAGTAGCTGCAAGATCAGCTCTACTGTAAGATTTTATTTTTCTCTGATTAACTAATTTGTATTCTGTCAGTGGAGGGAAGAGAGCCCAGTGAAAGACAACTCTTTTCCCAACCCAAAGATCATTAAGATTTTCAAGCCATGGAAATTTCATTTTTTAAATAGCTCTGTCAGTGAGATACAGAATCTTTTTCCCATCTACAGCTCAACCTATCACCATAAAACATTTTTTAGTCTAACAAAGGGAAGTTTATTACAAAGAAAGCTTTGGGTTACTGCTTGATGTTCTTACCTGTGCTCATTTGCTGTGATAGAGTTAAATTAAAATTAGCTGAAGACACTCCCACTGAATTCATGGCTAAAACCGTAATGGTGTGTGTGCGTTCTGTCCATGGAAACGAGCAGGTAGTGCCATTATCAACAACCTCTGACCACGTGCTGTCTCCTGACGTCTGATGCTTTATAACGTATCGGCCCACGCTGCACAGCGAGTGATTCCTCAGCAGTGGCTGCAGCAAACATTGGCTTTCATTAATTTCCCAATCTTTGATTTCAAAAGCAAATGTTATTTGGGCAGAAGGCACCGTTCCAGTTTTAGGAAAACATGGCCCCATGAAGAGAATTCCATCAGACTTGCCACCCTCCTTTTAGGACAAGCACTTTAGCACAGACTTAGTTTCTTCTCTCTCTCTGAGCTGACACACTTGCTCTCTCCCCACTGAAGCAGGGGCAGGGGGTACAAGGAAATACAAACTTTCAGGCACCTGTAACTCGCTGGTTTAGCCTAGCATTTTTCAGGGCTGAACAGATGACTGCTTGCATACTCGGGAGTGGGCAGTCACTGCTGTACTTTTTCCTCTGTCCTGCATTAACCTTTTGACGCTGAGCTGCCCAGTTCACACACGGCTGCAGCGGAGTTTGTACAGGCAGCTGTCTGGAAGTCAGTGGCATGTTCTGCTCAGAGATCTTGGCACCTGAACGCTGTAACTTACAGCCTTTGGTTCCACATTATTTTTTTTTTCCAGGTATGAGGAAAAAAACCACGCATTTTAAGCCTGTGTTTCATGGCATTTGTGTAACCAAGACTGACAGAGCATGCTGACACAAACACATAATACAGCATGGACACTTCAGCCGCGTTAGTGCTGTCCCTCAACTCCCCAGAGCAACCATACAGTGCTAGGAAAGTCTCTGTCCTACTCCATTTTTACAAATTTGAGAATGATTAGGGTATAAAATCAGGTTGGCGTGTGCCAGAGAGCCACAGGAACGATTACAGAGAATAAAAACAGAAACGGGGGGGAGAACAGTGACAGAAGACAGAGACCATCTCCCATCAGATCACAGGATCACAATCAATACCCACCAGCAACCTCTACTTGCCAAGCAAGAAGCAGTGACACCAAGGAAGTCGTATCCCGAGTGCCTCGCATATGAAACTCCATGAACAGCCACTGCCCAAGTTTGCCTCCCAGGGCAGCGAGTGTTTATCACGCTCCTTTTTTCGCAATTCTACCCACGGTTTTTGGATCAAAGCAGAAACCAAAATCGTAATTGTTCTCACCTTCCACAGGAGCGTAACGTTCTTCTGCCTCCTCGCTGGATCTTCGATAATAATTCTCCAAAATTCCGGGCCTTGTAAGGGAGCTGCAAGACCAGACGGGTTTGAGAGAACGGTGTCTGAAAGCGGACGGGCCACGAGAGGAAGGGCACGTACCTCTGATATCCTTCACACGTGTGTAGGCTGAGCTGCTCCAGTCGCTCCAGTAACCTGACCCATCCAGCGACCTGCACCGGACCTCCACAACGTACTCGATGCAAAGCTCCTGAACTTCTATCACAGCCCATCCCGGTGCGTTTGAAACTTCGTAAAGCTGTAACAGAAGTCAAAATATTCAGAGTAAGAGCAAAAGGCTGCTCAGGCATCTGTTATGAGTCAAAATCCCTGAAAAGGAATCCAATGAGAAATTCATACTCCTTCGCTAGATAATGCAAACGCTTTTAAGGGCGATTCACTGCACGCCACAAATTTCAGAGAAGCCAGCTAGCACGCTAAAGGGCAACAACTCATGCTTCAATCTAGATTAAAAAAAGACAGTACCTCCCATGTCACTTCTTCTCTGTTCACACCATAACGGATCTGAAATTTAAGATCATCGTTTGTAAATACCGGGTTTGTCCAGCTCACGTTCAGCAGCCCAACATTCCTGGTGATTTCTGCTTTAACGTTGGAAGGAGGAAGCGGCTTCACTAGAAAAGTGAAATAAAAAATAAAGGAAACACTGGAATGTCTGCACTGACGTTTCTCATTAAATCCAACGGTCGTGGTTTACTTTCCTCTGTCCTGAGGGTGGCAGGTAACACGTCTGCTTTTCCAAGGAAAGCTGGACTGCAACGCAAACACAACAATTCCCCAGCCCAGGCAAGCTGGCCCGTTCCCTGCAGGGAAAAGCATCGTTGATCGACAGGGGCAATGTTCACCTCACAGGAAATTCATTCCCATTTCAACCCAAACTAAAATCATTGAAGAGGAGCAATTGAGGGAGCTGGGACTGTTCAGTTTAAGGAAGAGGAGGCTGAGGGGGGACCTCCTCATGCTCTACAATCACTTGAAAGGACATTGTAGAGAGGTTGGTGCTGGTCTCTTCTCACAGGTCATTCGGGACAGAACCAGGGGGAATGGGTTCCAGTTGCAACAGGGCAAGTTTAGGCTGGACATTAGGAAGAAATTCTTCACGGAAAGAGTGGTCAGACCCTGGAACTGCCCAGGGAGGGGGTTGAGTCGCCATCCCTGGATGTGTGTAAGTGTCGCTTAGATGTGGTGTTGGGTGAGATGGTTTAGGGGTGAACTTGTAGTGTAGGGTTAATGATTGGACTTGATGATCCCAAGGGTCTTTTCCAACCTGAACTGTTCTATGATTCTATAAAATCTTTGGTCGGTATATTAAAGTCAAAGTTTCTTATGGAATAAACATTATATTAAAAAAAAAAATCCAAAAACCCACACGCAAGTTTCAGTGCATTTCATTTTAATTTAAAATATTGGTGTCAGCACCTGGTACCTTCCCTAGTGAGTAGAGTGAAAGATGTACCCTGGCACTGTGGGGAGTAGGGGAAATGCTATGTTTTTATGTTCCTAACAGGAAATCCCACCAAAATTGAGCTTTTCCAGCAGACTGAAGGCAACTGCCACAAATAGTTCTGATCATCAGCGAACCAGCTCATCAAAAAGGCACAAACAGCCCCTTTTGAACTAGACAGGAGCAACCCTGAAAACCACACAGCGACAAAATTAACAGGAATAATAATTCCCATCCGCCACTCAGCTATAATGCATTGAACTCTGCCTCACAGGAAGCTGTGACAGTTTTTTGCTTATTCTATCTAAACTTTGAAATGCAAAGGATAGTTCAGTTTCACTGATGTTCTCTGCACACACGCTTCCCCCCACACCTAATAGATGTATTTTATTATTCTGATTTATTTCATGTACCACTTCTGGGGTGTAGCTGCCACGTTTTCTCTCTACATGCGTTCACTTCTGCATCCAAAAAAAACACAGCCCCATGAACGCTCTGAGTCACAGAGCAGACAGTAAGATGTGCTTTGCAGATTTTGCAGTGTTCAAAACCGCTCCAACACTGCTCATGCTTCTTGCTTCTATGCAAATTTAAGTGTTCCACGTGTCACAGCAGAAACTTTGCAAAAAGCATGCAAGAGCATGAACAGTACCTACAATTTTAAACGAATATTTAACTGTGTAAGCAGCACAGAGAGCGCTGTGCTGTATCAACAACTAACTGAAGACCTCAGAAAAATTAGGCAGCCAAGGATGTTAAAAATGAGACTGCCTCTTTTAACCTAACACTCGCATTTTCTGTAGGTGTCTTTGCAAAACACCTGAGAGGATAAACACGCAAAACTGGATGCTTCACTTCATCCTTTACAGAGAGAGTGGTCAGGCATTGGAATGGCCTGCCCAGGGAGGTGGTGGATTCACCGTCCCTGGAGGTTTTTAAACTGAGATTGGACATGGCACTTAGTGCCATGATCTAGCAAACAGACTGGAGTTGGACCAAGGGTTGGACTTGATCTCTGAGGTCTTTTTCAACCCAATCGATTCTATGATTATATGATCCACACCTGGAATCCTGTGTCCAGTTTGGGGCTCCCCAGTTCCAGAGAGACAGGGATCTACTGGAGAGAGTCCAAGGGAGAGCTGCAAGGGTGATCAAGGGACTGAACATCTCTGCTGCGAAGAGAGATTGAGAGACCTGGGGCTGTTCAGCCTTGAAAGGAGATGGCTGAGAGGGGACCTTATTAACGTATCGAAATATCTGAGGGGTGGGGGTCAAGGGGAAGGGGACAATATCTTCCCAGTGGTGCCCAGTAATAGAACAAGGAATAATGGATTTGAGTTAGAACATGGGAAGTTCCACCTCAACAAGAGGAGAAACTTCTTCCCTGTGCGGGTGCCGGAGCCCTGGCCCAGGCTGCCCAGGGAGGGTGTGGAGTCTCCTGCTCTGGAGACTTTCAAACCCACCTGGACGCGTTCCTGTGTGGTTGCCCTGGGTGACCTGCTCCGGCAGGGGGTTGGACTAGATAATCTCTAGAGGTCCCTTCCAACCCCCAACATTCTGTGATTCTCTGATGATTCTATGATACATATCAGTTGCAGTTACAATCTGCTCCTCTGCTGAGCAAAATGTATGCAAATAACATTTAATCCAATGTCTTTTAGAAGATGGTATCAAAGCTCTTACATTTTTATGTTCTTCCCACAATCTGACTTACGTAAAATGCTACGAAGAGGTACTTTACCTACACAATGTAAGGAATGAAATCCAAGGTCACAAGTGAAGCAAGACGTGCACGATTCTTGACCTACCCACATCTGCTGGAACGATACAAGTTGGTGAGGATTCGAGTGTTCCTAGGAAGTGCTGAAACTCTATCCACATGGTATATCCAGATAAAAGAAAAATAGGCTGAAACGTGCACTCATACAAATGATTCCTCTGTAAATGGCATTCTTTCACCTCCGATTCTGGAGAAGTACTTGGAAAGTCAGAACAATAAATTCTGCTCCTTAAAAAAAAAGAGAAAAGAAAAAAAAACAAAACCACAACGAAGCATTCAGTGAATATACTGCAACTCAAAACTGCTCCTGGCATCAGTAAAACAGAATGCTGAGGGCAATTAAAACAAACGGTGTCACTGGAACCATCTGGGAGGTTTTGGTGATTATCTGGACAGATTTTGAACTTGAATCTGCTCTAAATGGATAAATAGCACTGCAGTGACACTCCTCAAAGCTTTGGCTTTTAGCCCGAGAACAGCAGGACTCGAAGGCTCTCCCCAGTGCAAAACCTTTTGATAAGAGGCATGTATGATAAGAGCAGGCATCTCCAAATACTCATAAATCACATTATGCGAGTCGTACGTGTTAGCAATAAACACAGCAAGGCAGATCTCCAGCCAAGAATTTACTCCAGCTGGGAATATGACTTTCAAAATATCAAGTGGCGTCCAGGGGAACGCTGTCACATGGGCCCATTGGGCACGTACGGTGAAGTCACCAGGAGATGGAAACCCCATAAAAATATCAGTTCTGGAGAGCGGTGTTAAAACCCCACGTTCAGTGAGTATCGCATCTGGCAACAGAAGAGAGGAGACCCGGACGTTGGATAAAACAGCACCAGACGTCCTATCGGTGTTGGAAAGGAAAATTTTCAGACTTCTCTGATTTCTCCAAGCTCGTGCACAGCTCAGCCGCGTGGTGAGAGCGGCCAGAGAGGGTATGAGTTACTCACCTGAACCACAAAAGTTACACTGGGCTGAATCTCTCCTTTTCCTGCCAACACAGCTGATCCTGATGAAACCTAGGCCTCATACTTTGAAAGCTGAGCTTATCGTGTTCTCTTTTTACAAGGAGATCGTTTCTGTGCTCTTCCTGCTGGCAGCACAGCCCAACCAAACCAAAACACCAGCGGCAAAGCTATCACACCACCGGAAAGCAATTATGCTGGTTTTTTCATAACTATAAAATTTTAAGCGTCTTATACTTGAACTTTTTAGCCGTCACTACATTCACCATGGTCCCCAATGACTTTTTTTATTTCTTTTTCTATTTTTCCTCTTTCAGATCTCACTATTAACAAACAAGAAAAAAGAAAAAAAGTAGGAGAGAAGAGAGGAGCAAAGAGGAGCAGAGAGGAAAAAAAAAACCCACAGTAAATCCTAGCATCTGGGAAGCATTGTCAATCTGTATTAATGTCCACACCTAGTAGGAATGTTGTAACAAACATACAGATTATCACCTCCCAGAAAACAACATTTTTAACTAAACCGTAACACAGTGAAGAAGTGGGAATAAAAACCATGGCAAGAGCTGCGTGGGTTTTATTTCAAGCTTCCTGCCCAGCAGTACACTCATTATATTCCTATTTGCAAAGACAGTTGAACCAAAATCGACCTGAGCAGTCAGCTACCCACTAATCCTGCCCTAAAAGCTTCCACTTGAAATCTCAAGCATTCCAGCGATTACTTTAGCGCACAAAATTCTGAGAAACATTCACCCGGGCATGATGATAGTTCAAAAACTTCAGCCCACCTCCCATGGAGACGACAGCCCAGCTTTCCAAAGGATTAGGCTCTGAAGGGTGATTTAAGCTTGTTTGCCAAAACTTTGGTGTATCCAGTCCAGCCGAGGAGAAAAAATGAAGAATTTTTTTCGCAGGATGGGTTGTCTGTCTGTCTGTCTCGTTTATGTAAAGACTAACAGGGTTCTAGGAAGCTCTCGAGCTCAATTTTCTTAGGAACTCAAAGGGATTTTTTTAGTTTCTTGGTAAAACAACACTATTGCGGGCAATATTTGTGCACATGAATGAAGATAAGGATGATCATCCCGCTAATTTAATGATCGCTTTGTCATTTGCAAACAATAATGGCTCCACGCCACACCCCAGTCCTCCTGCTCTGTCCAAAAGACAGAAAGAATTACACCAATCGTCTGAAAACAAGCTAGGCCAGAACACCAGACCAAAACCATGAAAACGAAGAATTTCTCTAGTCACCGAAGATGCTATCCTCATAAAGTAATATTCCCTTCATGAGCAAAGATTTGATTTTCTCTTTGTAAGCAAGACTTTTTTTCCCATCTGCAATGAACTACATTCCGTCCCTGTGCTTCTAGCTACTGCCTATAGGAAAAAAAAATAAGACCTCCTGAGGTCTCATGTCCCTACCTCCAACTCAAAGCAGGGTTAAATTCAAAACAGGGCTAAAGTTGCCCAGTGTCCTGCCCAGTTGAGATCTGAAAGTCTCCAAGGACAGAGATCCTCCAGGCTCTCTGGGTCACCGCTCCAGTGCTCAGCCGCTCTCACTGTGAATGGCTTTTTTCCTTATTTCCTTACAATTTGCAGATACAAGCAACTAGAAGAACGATTTTGCACAGGCAAACATACCTACTTTAAGAGGAACAGCTTCCAACCTGCATCTACCAGTTTTACCAATGCTGAAAAATGTTGTAAATCGAACCCATGTTCCACAATCGCGTACCGACAGACCCCTTGCTGCACACACAGTGAGTATTTCTGGAATTCCAGTTGGGAAAAAGTCCGGCTTAGAGAAACCGAGCACATTTCCTAATTACATCTACGGAGAATTCTGTGCTGTAACCGTATTTCCAGAGCGATGCTTTCCGAACACAAAGAGTGCACAAATAGCTACACGTACCTGTGGTACCTGAGCTGCAAGGAACTTGCCAGGAGCAGCGTGTTCGGGTTTGCAGACCATCTGCAAGTCATTTTTGTTAAGTACCCATCCGTTTCGCATGTCATATTAACGTTCACATCTAATTAAAACATATTGGAAGCTGATTAATAAAGGCATAATTGTTGACACAAAGAAATACACGCATTACAAGTCGTAACTGCGCAGTGAAAGCTAACCGGCGTTTACAACGAAAATATTCTGGCCTTACTATTAAAATGCACCAAAATCATAATTTAAAATCATCTGGAATCTTACCTACTACATATAATTCAGCGTATCTATGATGACACTCCCTATTTTGGTGACAACAGTATAACGCGTTATAGAAGAAACTTCCTCTAGGTTTTGTTGCTTTCAAGTTGAAAAGAGTAACTTTGCTTACACGATCACTCACAAGCGTATACTGACTTTCTGGGATTTCTTCTGCTAAATTCAGCCACCAAACAATCTTCTCAGACGCTACAATCTTGGTTTTGTTTTTATAGATGCAATGAAAGGAAACATTAGAACCGACGCTGGTCAGTATCTTAGGAGGGAAGTACAGCACTTCAGCTACACAGAAGAGGGGAAAAAAGGGGGGAAAATCCATTGAGATTAGAATTTTAACAAAAAGAAATCTATAAAAGCATAACTCACTAGAAAAGCATTATTATTAAAATCCATTGTATTTCTAGATTTCCTACTTCTTAATTACTGCTAACAACTATAGGGGAGAGGAGCAGAAACGAGCCTTTGCCTGTCTCCCTCGATAACTGACGTTTGCAAATTCTGCTAAAAATAATCTTTAATATCCTCAGGCAAACAGGAATTAAATGAGCAGAGGATCACCAGAGGGCACAGTGAAAGCAATACACAGCAGCACAAGAGAAACAGGGAATCATACAGGCTCCTGCAAATTAAATCTTGGGAAACTAGATCAACACTGCTGCTTTTTACTCAGCCCACGCTTTTAGGCATCAGGTCAGCTTATTTAAACACTGCAGACAGTACTTGCAACCTAGAAAGGGTGACCTTCTGTAACTCGCCTCACAAACACATACATCACACCTTTTAAAATCAGAACACTGTCCTCAGGTCGATGCGAGAGAAGATCCCAATCAAAGAAGAGTGATGTTTGGACTGGGGCGGGGGGGCGGGGAGGGGGAGCGGAAAAGTGACCCTCTGAACCCCGCAAGGATGCTGAAATCGTGTGTTAGCTGAAGCATTACTGTCATACTGGAACACTGATTTTGTGAGAATTGCTACTCAGAACCGGGGGTGAAGGAACTGAAAATAAATACCCAAAAAAGAGAATAAAGTCAGGCCTTCCAGTAGTTTCTAATTGTGCTCCCATTGAAGGCAGCAGGAGATTAATGTAACGGGCTTTACAACCTCAGCAGCGGGGTTAGTGCCCACGGTAGCGGTGAGACAGTAACTCACCTCGGCATAAAGGCACCGAATTTGCAGAGCATGTGAACATGCATAAGCTCAGCCTCAATCAGGCACGCACTTAGGGAAGCTACCGGCGTTTTACACCTGCTGAAAAGGAACAGTATGCCGAAGATAAAGCCAAAGCCAGCATGAAAATCCTTAACAGATCAGGTCTGCTGTCCATAGTCGAGGAGCCAAGCCAGGTATTTGGGGGGATTTTTTCCAAAACGCAGGCATTCTCAGACAGCAGAGTTGACTTACAATGCTGTCATCATCAAAGCCTTTCATGTTAAATATAAATCAGAACATGAAACTGGTTGGCTGCATGAAAATATCTAATGGTCTGATTTCAGCATTTACTACGTGTCTTCCCATACCGGCTGCTTCCCTGCTCCCAGCCGTGCCGCACGCTCCCCTGCTCTTCCAGAGGCTCATCCTAACACTGGGAAAACCTGCCTGCACTGAAGATATTAATCCCTCTACGCTGCCATCAGGTTTGTCACAACAGGATTCTTTTGCTGATGACATGTAGGTTTAATACAATTAGGCATCTCGTAATGGGATTAATAAAAACTAATCTAACGGTACCTACGGGCACCTCTTTTACATCTGTATTTCTCAATACACTCAAAAACCCCTTCTGAAAATATCAGGGGATGTGTGTGTATAATATACACACAAACATACTTTTTAAAAAAAGAATTATATGTATATAGACAAATCCAAAATACTAAGGGCCAGTTAGGTCTCTGGACATATAACCAGGCATGCAGTGTTTCATGCTCGACTGCCATGAGGGTCTGCGTATTTTCAGCTCTCTTGGAAGAGAGCTCCTTCTGCAAAATTTGGGTATTTCCTTGGTACTTGATTTAAGCACAGACACGCTGCTCTTTAGCATGTAGTAAGTGCCCAGATAAAGCACACGAACTGTCACTTCACAGTTCAGGGGACACCTGTGACAACGCAGACCAAAACATTTCCAGTTAACCAGAAGGAGAGAACAGAAAAATACAATGTGAAAAATCCTGAAATTTTTAGGCTGACTCAAAGCAGGTGGAAGTGAATCAGCAAATTGATTAGAGCCTGTAAGATTATCTGCTTAACACCAAAGCCACGCGCATTGAATCTGACTGACTGGGGCTATTACGTGGTTTAGGTACAGGGCTCAGCGTTACAATTATGTTAAATCTACAAACCCCAAACTGCCTTCGGTGCTTTTAGTTCAGCTACAACGCCTCACACTCAACTAGAAGTTACAGAAAGCATGGGGAGAAGAATCTGATACTGAGTAGAGGTTCAACGCTGCCAACTATCTTTCAAAATGGAAAAACTCCCATAAAAAGGGTTTTCTGGGTATGAACAGGTGCTTTGGTGAGCAAGCAACAAGGTGCTGCGGAGCTGACTGAGCTGTCTACACGTCTTAGTCCAGAACTGTTCTAAGGCAAGTCTTGTATCTTGAACCTCAGACAAAGCCACGCAGAAAGAGAAGGGGAAAGAACTTGCACAAGGTTTTTCAGTCCAGCTCACGCATGCTGTACGTCCCTGGGTAACGCACGCTCGCCAACACTCGTTCCACAAACCAAACCAAACTGGGGAATCTGTTCCATTCCAAAAGACCACTCGCTGCCTGTAAGGGACTGCACGTGACCCACCTCCCAAGTTGAGGTGATACGGTGTGCTCCAGTCACTCCAGAACCCGGGACCACGACGATTCCTGCACCGCACTTGAACGAAGTATGAAGAATCAAGCGGTGTGTTGCCTAGGGCCAGTGCAGTTTCCAGAGCAACTTGAACCACCTGTTGGATTATCAGGAGCCATTATTGTTGTATAACTGAACAGGAAAATGAAAGAGACAGAGGGAACCGAAACAAATAGTGTAGAGAGCAGTTTTTAATTAGCAAGCTGGGTAAAAAAAAGCCGCCTTCTTTACATTTACTGTAAATTTGAATATGGTAGAGGGTGTATACCTCTGTGGAAAACATGCTATTTCGTTATCAACTCCTAAGTAACAGCTGCTTTTTATTCCAGAGCCAGTTACGTGGCAGCAACAGCAAAAGCAATTCACTAATATAAGCTATAAATATTAAACATGCACGCACATATCATGTTTGCTGAAAGGAGAGAGCATTGCCTTTAGACTTAACAGAATTTAACATTTCATCCAAAAAGAAACATGGGAGTTTGTTTGTAAGACCCACCAGGAGACAAGTCTTTCACTCATGTAGTGGTCCTCCAAGGTAACAGATGTCAAGTCCAGCTTGCCAGCTTTGCCACACTCTGCTGACATTTACCAAGGTCTACTGGAAACACCAGCTCAGGAGAAAGCAGTGTGCCATGCCCAGCTCCAGCAGACCAGCCACATCGTTCAACCCACCAGAGCCACTGCCCAAGGCCAAGGAGGGCTGTAACAAATCTCAGGCTCTAGAAGAGACCCACTGACCTGCACCGCTCCGGCGGAAACCAAAGTGAGCAGAGCCGACTCACCTGCCGACCAGTCTGACCCGAATTTGCAGAGATCTTCACTTCATACTGCAGTGGGTAGGGCACCAGTGCAGGGTCGGACCAGCAGACCTTCACTTGACCTTTCTCTGTCACTTCTGGATGCAGGTTCAAAGGAGGATCAGGTTTTACTGTGGGCAAATGAATTGACAAGTTTACCGCCACCTTTGTAGCCCTTGACTGCTGGTGGTAACGGGTTTTTACTGTTTCAGAAGTCTCTTCCTAGTTTACTTTAAACTCAGTTTTAAAGAGCTACTCGACAGCTGGCATACGACACAGTAATGTTGTGTAACACCACTGGAAACATGTGCCCTGGCAATGTTACATAGCTAGTTCTCAGGACATGCTGTTTGACTTAACACTTGCCTTGAAGCTACACGCACTTCTTGCCTGGGGCCACGATTCTTCCCAGCAGCCAAACACTAACTTACCTGTTTTGCCTCTGAAAAGAGGGCTGAAAGGGATGGGAGCGTTTGGCTCCTTAAGAAGCAGGAGATAATGTCCTCATATTGTACAGAAAGAATTTCTAAATATTCCCATCCCTTCCACAGTGATTATGGCTGTGAAAGAAAGTCTCTGGGAGAGCTACATTAGGGCAAAGTAAAAATAGAGGCTTTCAGAGATTTCCCACAAGGATGAAGGGAACCCTCTGGGGAAGGAAATGGATGAGTAATTTAGAATGATGACTAGGATTACATTCACTTTCCTCGGACAAAGGCAAGGAACCCAGATCCTACTTGTACCTGTTACTGAGACTTTTTCAAATCACTGTGTAAGCACAGTGACTTTTGATTGGTCTTGTCCTCATTCACAGCTCTGAGTTCCTCCCAGGCAAGAGTAATCTCCCGTTAAGAAACACTGCTGAGTAAACAGCACATGCAAAAGCTGAAGAGAAAGCGTTTCCAAGGGTCTTCAGCAGCGAGCACGTGTTCTCTTTGAGTTCCATCTGCACTGGGTGTCCCCCCTCTTTTCCCCCGATATAACCATTCCCTCCATTCAGGGCTTTATGCTGTCTCTACTATGGTTTTGCTAACCTAGGAAGTGATTTGGGAGGAGGAACAGCTTTTACAACAAAAGTCAGTAACTTTCACATCGCACTTTCATGAATCTTACAACACAGACAACGAGGTCTATTCTGCTGATGCCACCTGTTCTATGAATATCATCTATAAGCAAGTACAACTGCACACTACACAAGTATTCAGAGCTCTACTTTCAAAACAGTGTTTAATTGAACTAAATCTTGGCAGAACATATACTAACATTATGCATTTTTAAAATACACTTCACTAAGCAGAACAAATTAATTATGTCATTTTAAATACCGGCAAACGCAACTCTGAATTGTCAATTTTTTTCCCGTAGCATAACTGAAAAGCAGCGTGATGAATAATGCAACGCCTCATCTTCAAAACTAGCCTGCTCAGAGACTTTCCATTCATTCTGTCCGCAAAGCGCATTGGTTAAGAAGCTTACAAAAGTTCTGGTTTTTTCCCCCAGAGCTGACAGACTCCCTGCCTTTTTGAAATCTGCCAACAAGTGTGAGTACCGGATAGCAACACACATCAAACCCATAATGTCAGTACAGTTTTAACTATATGTGTGTGTGTGTGTATATATATATATACATATATATGTGTGTAAGGAAGAAAGTATCAGGACAACAGAGCTGTTTGAGACAAGAGGTGGTTTTATTTGCCGAGTAACTTTAGGAACATCTCTTTTCTCCCCTCAGAAACGCAGACAGAGGAGCTCCACCACCGCCCCAGCCTCAGGCACAGCGTGGAGATTAGAAATGAAAGGTTTAACAGAGAGGTCGTACTTACCTATGTCTATGGGCTTGACTGACATCAAAGGCGACCACAGAGGAGTTACACCCATCGCCATCCTCAGCCACATGATGTACGTGTGGTTGAGCCTCGGAGCAGGCACGCAGCACTCGCACGCGGCGTCCTCCCGGCAGTCACACTGAGCGACCAGGACAGGCCCCTGTAGAGAGCTCGTAGTTACATCTCCCAGCGACAGCTCTGACCTACAAGGGAAAAAAACAAACCTTAAACCAGCGTTTCTTCCTGTATTCTATCTCGGTTTGTCCATCTGCATACGGTTTAGTTACAAAAAAGAGGGGAGGAAAAAAAGTAAAAAAGGCGGTCACTGTAAACAATCACTTTTACTTTGACATTTCTTTTTAAATGGCTTCCAAGTAAAGCAGTTGGATTTCATGACAAGTATTCCTAAGGTTTGACTTCAAAACAAACGTGTTACAAATACTAGATAGTACCTGTAGGCAGTCACACTAGTTGGTAATTCCTGACAGTAACTATCACTAGATACTTCTGAGGCACACAAAGTTAATTTACCTTACAGGGGACTAACTGGCAGCTCTCTGCAACGTCGTAGAGATTACATTCTAATTCCTGTTCAGGAGGCACTGAAATAAAATCTAATAAATTCCTTCCAGCTTCTGCTACAATTAAACATTACAAGTAACACAATAAAGAAAAACGACCTCCCAAAATCTTAACATTTTGCAGTTAATCCCAAGATAAGGGCTTTCATTATTTTCGTGCACGGCGTGCCCGTCTTAGGTAGTCTGACGCTTCCTACGAAAGCAAATTATTTACTCACGCAAATTACTACTATTGTCTTGGACAAGCTCACGGAAAGTATTTAGTAAGTAACTACATTTTGCTTTTATTGCTTCTCAGAGTAAAGCTCATAGGACTATTTTCCACTGAGCATTTAGATTTAGTTTCAAGCTTTTGGGGTTTTGCTCTTTTTTTCTATTAACAGTTCTTCCTTGAGAGCTTAACATACACAGCTTTTGATCAGATAATACACTGCAAAATTTGGATGGTCCAAGATAAACGTTTGAAATTTTAAACCACTAATAGCTCGATGGTCATAAGCTTCATAAGGAGTTCAATCAGTTTCTCCAATAATATGATTTCAACACACGTGAAATAAATTACGAAGTTGCATATGCTGATACAAGCAGTCACGTATCGTATCTCTTGATACTAGCAAATGTTTTACAGGATACAAGAACATACGTGTTCGTATTGACATACAGGCTATCACATTTATCTTATATCTCTAAACCAAATCCAACTATCTTTGGGTCAACTTCAAGAAGCAGCAAAAAGTCAACCCACACTATTTCCCCTCTCCACGTTAGCACAGATGCTTTCCCAGTCCGTTTCACAGGCATTTTTAGAGCAACCCTCAGGTGTACGAGTACCCTTTAACACGTTTTCAATCCCCACTGACTTGAGTCAAACTATTCTCGATTTACGAAATAAATACGGCACAAGTGGGCTCAAAGCTGGTCTTATTCCGAGAGCAACAAGCGGTTCCCAAAGCATTCCTCATTCTCATTTCTAGTCCACAGCTATTCTCTGGGCTCTTCCAAACAGCAAAGCCAAGACAAATCCTGACAGCTAAACCATCCTGGATTCTTTCCTGCTTTTGACATTTCGTCCTTACAGGGAAAAAAAAAAAACAAACCAACAAACTTATGCTTTGAATTGTTCTGAAGTAATTTTGGAATTATTCCTGTACAGTAAGGGTTTTGTTTTACCAATTCAGAGAAAGAAATCAAAGTGAATAGAATAAGAACATTCCTGCGAAGTTTTAGAAAAGTTGGTACAACTCATTGTAACACTTGGGTTCGGGAGGGCAGAGAACTCTGCATCAGAGGAGAAGAAAGGACAAGATTTTCCACTTTTTTTCGGTTTTAGCCAATTTGGTATCTCGTAAATGTAACTGACTGTAGAGCCCAGAGGAAACGGGCACGATTCACCACTCCCGTCACCGTAACCATCCCACCTAGCACCTTACTCTGCAGCAATGACCCCATAAGCTATGCAGGCTCCTACAAATACGTAGTTTACATTTATTAATGCTACCCACAGTCAATTCGGACATTCTTAAAATCATTTTTACCAGGACTCATAGACTTCAGGACACAAGACTTACAGAATCTTCTGCTGGTGGTATCAGGCAGACGCCCAGCTTTTAAATTACTTGGAATATTTTTGTTTCTAGACTTGTGGCTCCACTTCTTTCTCCTGAATTTCCTTTCAAACACTTCGCAGAATTTCCTTTCAAGTTTCCCTGCCTTCTATTGTTGCCCACAGATTTTGTTAGTTCCAAAAACCCCACGATCAATCCATAAGAATGTTGTCTTTTCATCAAGCCATGTCTTTAACCTGATCTATCTGGAAAGCAGTTACCACCACAACCCTCCTCATCTTTCTCCTTATCATTCCTAATAATAATTTCAATTTTTAACGATCAAACTGAACTTATCTGCACCCAGACAACCTGTATAGGGGGGGAAAAAAAATATGCTAGAGAGCTTCTCCCCATGTTGTGCTGTGCCAGTGGTATGTTTCAAAGGCCACTTACTTGGGAGCAAACAGGCACGGGCTGCGATTTCTCCCTTCTCCACAAACCTGGCAAGACACCGCGACTCTCTCACAAAATTGAGTTTGGGATAAGACACAATCACGAGGGCCCCTCCACTTATTCCAAGTTGCCAAGCCTGGGCTAAATGTATGAAACCTGATTACAAGCAAAACAACAGAACGGCAAAATATTTCGGAGGTCTGTGGCAGCCTGAGATTGCGTGAGTTCCTGTCGTCTTCAGTCTGGCTGCAGATGGGGCCACTCACAGAATAACCATTGCTCCCAAGCCGTGGATATTGACTTTAGAAGAGCTCGTGCTTATAAAGCCCTCACAAGTTCAGGAGGGATCAGTGCCTTTATGCAGTAGAATGAGAGAAGAAATTGTGGGTGAAACTTAAATAAAAGCAATGGGCCATTAAAAATTGGAGCTTTCCATCAGACTCGCAGCACGCTGAGAGAAGCTACAAATTCTGGTTTGCCCAGCACTTCAGATTGCGCGGTGGCGATCACATCTAAGCCAGGTCCAAATTGCGGTGGGGGGAAGGAAAGAGAGAGGGCTTATAAAATAAATGAGTATATCGTAGGTCCGCATTCTGTTTTACAGTGCTGGCTGCTGGAATTGGGGAGATTTGTCTTGGCACAGAGAGGTAAGCAAAACCCAAGTTTTTAGGTACTAAACACGGGATATTCTGTGACAACATTAGCAGAGCCCACCTCCGAGATTCAACAGAAAGCTTGCAAACCAGACTTAAGTTTCAACAGAGAGGGGAGGGACAATGCGTAAAAGCTTTAAGGTGATTTTAAGCTGCAACTAAAGCACAGAACACTACAGAAAAGTTAAAAAAAAACAACCCACAACAAACACGGAACTCCAGAAGTAAATAACAGTGCAATAAGGGCACAAAGAATCACAGAATCACTAAGGCTGGAAAAGACACGTCCAAGCTTTGCTTTTCTTTTCCACTGCAAACATCGCGCTTCTCAGCTGTGCAGAGGTAGTTCTTTTGGTCAATAGGTTAAGTTAAAACCTCCTACATGTTTAGTGTCTTGGTGCACAATCCAACCATGCTTCAGGAGGTGGTGGTACTTACGCTGAAGTAATCTGTGGCCCCATAGGGAACTTTTAGACTTTAAATTAAGACACTGCAGAATGTCTTTATGGAATTTCAGCCCATTTCTTGCAACCGGAAAACCTAACCAACAATAAAGGTCAAAACTGTTTTAGGAAGAAACATAGGAACTTGCACAATTTCTTTCATTTCAGGAAAGGTACAACATCCCATTTAGGTAGCTGTGTTGAGGTAACTCTGCTTTCAGTATTGCTACACGCTGTGCCTGTACTTCTATTAGGAATTGTTGGAGGAAAGCTCCATTATTGAAAATCTAAGAATTGTCAATAATCACATGCCAATGCGTTTGATAAATAGTAGCTCTAGGACAACACTTACTTGAAGAAGATGCCCCGTTAAACTGCAGAACATCTGACGGCTGCCAAGCTCACCAGAGGGTAACTCTCTAATGAAAGGTTAACGTTCTCCAGCTGAAGAAGGCTCAATGGATAACTTATGTGCACAAGTAAACCACCAGTCTTGAGGCAAATTGCACAATTTATCCCTAAAAACACGTGAGCCGAGGCCCGGAACTAAAGGAGAGCCTCACGGGTACTTCAAATAGGTCAGAAATATGAGCACATCCTACACACCAGCATCTGCTGAAAGGGCAAATTCTAATCAGTGCTCAAAATGAAACTGGGAGCATTCATCTGTGTCACTACAGAAGGATCCCTAGGGCTACATGATTTCAGTTAATGTAATTAACTATCGGAGTTTACAGAATTCCCAGAAAACACACAACTTGAAAGATCATTCACTTCTGGTAGACAATTAACCTAATTTGTCTGATCTTTCTCCTCCCAAAGACAAGCTGCTAGGAACGTTAAAAGTCCTATCATTACTCTTGCTTGAGGCTCTTAGAGAACACTGTCATAGCACTGTTTTGGACAGAAAAAAACATTATCTTTTCAAATTAACCGGATACCATTTACAAGCAGGCAATCTGTGGATGTGTAAAATAAGAGGATACTTCTTTAATGCTGAAAACAGAATTAAAAGCTCTTGAGGACTCAAGCTTTTCTAGGTGATTATTTTTGTACATTGCCCGTCCTATATGTGAGAATTCTGGCTTGGTCTCCAGATTCCCAGGGAGTAACACATGCCAAGAATGCATATTTTTAAAACTGGGAATGTTTTCAAGGTATTCTGGCTCATGCGAATAAAATGTTAAGGTATCAGCAAGCCAAGAGGGAAACCTGTCACCTTACCAAAATGTGAAACGCTTCACTAGCTCTTTCCCCAGAACACAGAGACCTTAAAAGAAAAATACTAAAATGAAATCTGGGGACTGAGTTCTCCGATGTCAGGGATAGCACCGCATCTCACGTTTGCAGCAAAAAATAATTGAACACAGAAATGCCACAAGGATTCTAGTGAGTCTACAGGGCCTGCTGTCACAAACTGCATGACACTCACAGAATTCCCTTCATAACCCATAGAATCTCTTCATGCCAGCTGAACTCGAATCTGCTATTCCATGGGTGTTAGGCATATAAAAAAAAAATCAATATAGAGATTACTACACTGAGATTACCGGCAAAAATTTTTCTATTGCATTTGAGACTGGATGGAACAGAGGCGAAGTCAAATCGACTTCTCCCACAGACACACACGTAATGGTATTTCAGAAATCAAAGTAATGAGGAACACTGGAAACGGGAACCCACTCAACATCCGATTTCAGCTTCAAAGTATTATGTCAACTAACCAACCACACTTCTTACTAGTTAGTACACTTGGCTACAGGGATAATTTGTGACAAGTGATAACTGTCTTTTTAAGTAGAAGTCATCACCTGTAAATTCAGCTAATTCAACTATTTATGTTTTGTCTGTTTCCTCTAAATCCGTGTGTTCATGCCACTCCTTCCAACCTATAAGTAATTCAGAAAAAAAACCCCACAGTGTGGTTTCTTAAGCGGTATCAAACTGATCTTTTTATGAGCACATCAGGGAGATCACGTGTAGAAGACCTTCCTAACCCACGGTCAGGACAATTACCATCTATTCCCATTCCAGAGAATATTTACTGCAGTGACAACTGCCCAGGTGGGTGTCTCTCAGAGGCAACAATGTGATCAGAGTAGCATTTGGCATTGTATTAAACGCTAAGTAGCATAATTACTTCAAGAGAGAGAACATTATGGTCAAAAGCATAAAAAAAAAGGCAGAAGCAAGACTGCAGAGCTTCAAAACTAAGCAATTGTAACAGCAAAGATATTTTAGCAAGTCAATCCTGAATTCATCAGAGCATTTTAAGAAACATGGAAATGACAGAGGAGGGCAACCCTCCATTCCAACAATTTCTCATTCAAAGACAGAAACATAAACTTTCCATATTGTCCACGATTACTTTTGGGTAAGACAAAGGTACTTAACGTATCACCTGCTTGCAAAGCTAATGCAGCCACCTTGAGAGCCCAGTATCGATGTTTAAGAAAACACTTTCAGATTTCTAATTCTAACAGTGACAAATTTAACATGTACTTACGCAGAATATATAAGATTAACCTTCAAACTGGCTCTCCAATACAACTTCAAAAACCGCAGGCTACAAACCAACATGTCCAGCTTGCCCTGAATCCAACATTCAATGTTCCAATTTGAATCTGAACAAAAGAAAGGGAGTAAACATTTCTGAACTATAATGAAGTCAAAAACCAAACCACCACAAACAAGAAACAAACAGCTCAAGAGCCAGGATAAAATTCATCCACAAAGAGAGGAGAAATAACAGATATTCACAAAGATGGGGATGGATCACAAGCGTGCAAATGTTTATGAATAAATCTTGAGAGCAGTATGCCAACAGGCCAGCACACTGCTCCGAGGCTGGGCTTTACAGGAGGAGAAAAGCAGCCTAGGAAAAAAAAATAATGCCATCTAATCTGTGTACAGATATTTTACCAAGGCATCATAATCCAAGCAGAAAAGATGGCATTTGCTTTCCATCTCCCCTGCCTCCTCAAGGAGTTTAAAGCCCATATCCACAAAAATATTTCAAATATTTCTCATTGAGTCTAAACACTTCTGAAGATCCTCATATGCAGTGCTATGTATTTTATTCAAAATTTCCCTAGAAAGACAGCCAAACATTTTTTCCTTTTCTTCCTCTTTGAAACTGCACTATACAATTTCCTTCATCTTCCACTACAGACTTCCATGAGGAAGGATTTTACCATCCTGTGTTGTCTGCTCTGGATAAAAATGAATGTCCGTTAAGACAGCCACCTCCCCTCCTCTCAAGCGACAAAAAACCCCAAGCATTTCTTGAAGAAGAAGTAATTTCTTGTGCCCTCGAATGGAAAACCTACCAATGTTCTGAGAAGCAGAGATACTTATTTCTGAAGGAATAAACTTCCTTGCTTGCATATTTGCTCTGTACAAAGAACAATCAATGCTGTTCCCACTCCAAAGGCAACACGGAAAACTTTCTTCATTTGTTGGCAAGGGAGGCTTGGTGTCAGACGGTCCCTGCTCTCTCCTTGGCCCAGCCCAGCCCTTCACAACTCCGGTAGAGAAAGGACTCAAAAACGTCTCATTCAGCAGCATAGAAGGTAACGTAAAGTTCCTGGAGGGAATTTGATGGACCATACAATGGGCAACTGCCACATGGAGAAAGCCTGCAAATAAAAAGATATTGGAAATAAAAGAAAACGTTCATATTACCTGACAATGAAAGGAGAGTGGCTGACGTTATACAGAAATACACTGATTACATAAGATCAGACTATTTCCAGTGGTTATTCTCCTCTCAGTTACAGACAGAATTACTAAAAATATCTCCTCTGAACTGGTGTCACAACTGACAAATGCCAGCCTGCTCCACCAACGCCAGAAAGGCCAGAAAGCCGGCTGCACCCTGGGCTGCACCAAAAGCAGCGTGGCCAGCAGGTCGAGAGAGGTGATCCTGCCCCTCTGCTCTGCTGAGACCTCACCTGCAGTGCTGCATCCAGCTCTGGAGCCTTCAGCACAAAAAAGACATGGACCTGTTGGAGCAGGTCCAGAGAAGGCCACAAAAATGATCAAAGGGCTGAAGCACCTCCCCTACGAGGACAGGCTGAGTGAGCTGGGGTTGTTCAGCCTGGAGAAGAGAAGGCTCCCAAAGGGGAGACCTTGTAGTGGCCTCCCAGTGCCTGTAGGGGCTGCAGGGAAACTGGGGAGGGACTCCTGACCAGGGGGTGTAGGGACAGGACAAGGGGTAACAGTTTCAAACTGAAGGAGGGTAGATTTAGATTAGTTAATAGGAACAAGTTCTTTACTGTGTGAGTGGTAAGACACTGGCACAGGTTGCCCAGAGAGGTGGTGGAGGCTCCATCCCTGAAGACATTCAGAGTCAGGCTTGACGGGGGTCTGAGCAACCTTATCTAGTTGCAGATGTCCCTGTGGGGGTTGGACCAGATGATCTGTAAAGGTCCCTTCCAGCCCAACACAATCTATGATTCTGTGATTCTCCTCCAAGGTCACTACATCTAACTTTGTTTTCTCAAGCTCTTGAAACAGGTCAAGCTCAAGACTGTAGGGAAAGCATCTCTTTGGGGTAAGTCGGCTTCTATTAATTCAAAACACGGTGAATCCTAAACCTAAGTTCAGACACTGTCTAGGTGTGAGTGTCATCTGCCCCTGCAGTGCTGGGACATTTGCAACCCAGATCTTACAACATGGCTCCATTACTGGAGAAAACAATAATCCCACTGTAAGTATAACACACAGTCACACTGTAACCGTTACATGGCAAAGAATAGCATTACGAGAATATACGACTGGGTGTAGCTGCACAACCCCAGGACATTATCTGGGAAAAGAGATGTAGGAAAAGAATAATCTTTTCCATCAGACTCAGATTCTCCAAAATAAAATCACTCTGACAACATTTGTCTCTCTTGTTGGTAAGTCACAGCTCGAACAATGATTTTGAGAATGATGAGCATGTCGGTTTTGGAAATAGCTTACCGTAAAACGCTGCGTGAATTTCAAAGATTAAGATCTTGTTACAGAAAGGCATGTGGGTCATTCGTGCACTTTGCGTTTAGCTCTTCATAAGGGCATAAATATTTTAAGTAGTTCACTACACAGAAATTAGTTGATGCTCTATGCCTTGCAATAGCCCAAATAAGAGAAAAATAATTTCTCTAGCACTGTTTGATCAACACCACGTCAGCATAAGCTAAATAATATAAAAACACAGAATGAAAGCCTTTAAAGAAGTGGATGCCTGCTCCCTTAAAAGCAGATATTGCGTACTATGCAGTGTGTTAAAGCGTCCTGCTTCCTCTTTACACAGATTTTGTATTGCCAGGCTCCTGGAGGGGTCTGCTCTGTCCTCCTCGCTCATTTAACAGGGTTTGTGTCTCCACAAATACCAGTTTCATTAGTCCTCCTGGCTGCATGTGGAAGATTCCGCTGCCCAAACTATTAGTCCATAATATAAGATTAAAAAAGGACAAAGATGCCAGCCATGGCTACTGCTTATTCGGAATCAGATGGGGATGGCCACTCTATAAAGACACCGACTTTCGGTCACTGCAGGCCATCAGATGGTGACAAACTGCTCTAAAGCCTCATGAGAACTCCCTGAGGCATGCAGGTTACATAATTAAAAGAATTAAGATGCTTAGATTATGTAAGTTATTTAAAAGAATAAGGTTGACAATGCAATCTTTGATACTGAGTGGGCAGAGGTACGTATATAGAAAGAAAGATGTGTATGTATATAGGAAATATATGTATGCAAAGACGTATATGTATACAAAAAGTTACAGAATTCTAATGGTTTATTCATCTTTTGGAAAGACAAAAGATGACACAAATTTTGAAACTAATTTCATTGGATTACAGCACCAGTTTCCTCCCCAAGCATCATCAGCAAAAGTCTTCAAATATAGTTCTTTTAACCAAAAAAAGAAAGGCAGATACCAGCTGTCCCTGAACAGCCTACACTGATATTGTTACAGCCATTCCCCAATTAGAAAACCAGTTTATTAGAGCCAGCATTCACGGTTAATTGAGCACCCCTTAAGCACATGAAAGTAGGAATGTCAGTTGCCTAAAAAAGCAAAGCTCTGACTCCAAGTGACATCCTGACCGCACTGAACCAGTTTTGATGGAACTGGGATTTTCCTTCCACTTTTGGACCTACTAAGGCAACAAAACAAATTGCCCATGAACTTCTACCTGAACAAATTCTGACTGGGGCATTTATCTGAATGCGCCTTGACTCAGCACATACTTTCTACTGAGGATTCCTAATTTTAAAAGTCAGTTGAGCTGCCCTTTGGGCACAGGCACAAACTTGACAGTGTCGACACTTCAATTCCACACAACAACATCGGGTCCTTTGTATATTCTAGTTGCGTGTTGTGAGTAAATACTAATCCAGCAGCATGACTTGAACCACCACTGTAAAACAGAAATGGTGATTACTCTTTGTTCTATGTATCTTTCCAAATGACTGATTTTTTTAGTAACTTACCCAATAGCACAAACATGGTCAGAATGATGTGCCCATACATCTTGTTTTGTAGAGCTGATCTGAAAAACATACAGAAAATTAACTGAGAGCTGATACTTCTCAGTCTGTTATTTCATTAGGGTTTCGGTTTTGTGCACTTCAGGTAATTTGATGCTTTGTGAGCACAAAGGAAGAACAAAATCAGAATGTCATTTGGAAAAAAAAAAAGCATTGCTTAGAATATCAATTAAATATCACCACAGCTCTTCTTTCCTCATTAGAGCTATATAGCACCTCACCTCTCCAGGCTTCTGCTGATCATCGTTCACCTTCTGCCTTTGGTCATCTGAAAGGCACTACAAATCCAAACGCTTCAAATGCCCAAGAGATACTCCACTTTCCAAGCGCAGCATGCAAGAAAGCACTCGGGCACCCATTTCAGTGGTGAAGAATTCCCTAAACTTTATAGTAATATTTCAATACTGTTCTTCCATGGCTGGTATTTTGTTCTGGTTTGTTTTCATCCTGTAGTTACACAAATTCTGTTAAAACCCACATATAAGCATTTCATACTTTAAAAAAGAGAAAACGCTCAGTAGAGGATATCAGAGTAACCCATACAAAGTTTGGCTGCCACTGTAGTTAACCAGAACTGAACGATCAGGAAATTTTACAGCTCAAGTCGGAGAATGCTGGGGCAAGAAATAAGATTTAGGGAATCCCTCCAAAGTGATTAATTCCTGAAATGTTTCTGAGGGCAATTTCCTTGCGAACATCTGCGCTGCCAAAGAACCGGTGCCAACGCTGTGTAACCCGCCGGCCTTTCAGCCTGGGACTGCACGGACTGTGCTACACGTCCATCCGTGCCGCGCAATACAGGTAGATTGCTGTGGTGGGAGAGCCTCCGTCCTGGCTACGCAGTAGTTGGCTGTATTCTTGTCTCCCTGCAAGCTCTGCCACAAGTAAAAGCCTCACAAATTTAGCTGAGGCTAGAGCCAAGTCATTTCTTCAGCACAGACTGTCTTGTTTTGGTCCGCAAGACGAGTCAGCCCCGCCTGCTTTTCTCACCGCTCACCCAGGTTCTAAACCAGAGACATTTTGAGCAATTAAAGAGGAAAGCCCAACATTTCAAAGGCAGTGCTACTTCACGACCCCTACTGCAGGGGAAAACATGCCTCTCATGAGGCACAGCTGTTAGGAGGCCAACCTTACCTGCTCCTCTTCCATTAGTCTATTGCCTAGCAAGGGAGCCATGAGGGCCTGAGAAATTATCCAGCTACAACCTCCTACTTAATCTGTCATTTCACAAAGATACAGCCTGGGACTATTTCCAAAAGATTATGATCGAAGTTATCGAGTTTCTTCCCCGAGTTTCTGACTGAAGAAGAAAAAAACTTTTTAAAATCATATACTTGACGTAAGCCTACACTATCCATACTATTAAACGTAAGGTTTAATGAAACACAGTCCACGTTACTCTTTTTAAGGTGCAACATAAGTTTGCTGTTCATAGCTCAACCATTTCTCTCAGTTAGAAACTGGCAGAGATCGCTTCCATATGTTCTACAAAAAATAAAACCACATATATATTTTAAAAGCTTGTAAAGTTATCACCATGTCATGGATGTCACTGCAAATACTTTAAAGTGCTCACTTCCAACAGAAGTAAAAAAAAAATTTAAAAATGAACCATCAAGAGTTCTAAATAATCTATGAAGTTACAGTCCATCGCTCGCTCTCCCATCACAGGCACTGCAAAAAGCAAAACTGTCACCCAGGTCCCTTAGCCCTATTGCTTCTTGATATTCAAAGAATTTGGGTAACTACACATATTTCAAAGCAAAATGTGAAACATCATCTCTCGTTTGATCCTGAAAGTAAGACGACAACTAGTTAATTGTGTTAACAGCAGCTGCTGTGATGGTTTCCCCCACACAATACCGGCTCTAGGCTGCTCCCCAGAACCACACGCATCTCAAAGAAGAAAAGTTATGATTATGTAGTCTATTGAAGATAAAGGTATTTTCACTTCTTGCTGCCATAAAATGTCCAGGCAGTGCATAGAGATTCCAGTATCAGCCCTAATTTAACCATAATTAACATCATTTGGGCCAGAGTGCAAAAACAGTTCAAACCAGCTCAAGATGTCTTCTCTCTCTACTCCTTCTATTGCACCGACCTAGACTGATTTTTACAAATGTGTTATTTTTCAATCCTGGCTCCAACAACATTCATGAAGAAAACCCAGCGCTGTATGTGATCAAAAAGCAACGTAAGCTGCATGTCAGCAGCTTAAGCTCCTTTTCTGTTCAAAGTTCGGTACCGCTTGTGTGAACTTTACACAGGAATTGGGTAAAAAGACATTAACTACAGATATCTCCCAGGGCAAGATGCATGTACTACTAGACAGGATGGTATTTTTTCTAGAGACAATATTGAACTTAACAGCATTCCTAACTCCATTGTAAGAAAGAATACAAGTTCTACAAGAACAGTTACAGGTATAAGCAAGTTAAGTACAGAAAAATTATTAAACTGCAGCTCTATCCCTGAGAGAGTAAGTTACCACAGCAAAGACAAAGGGGTTTTTTTTATGTGTGGCTGGGGAAGCATCCATGCAAATGGAAGCAATCAGGGCGTATTTTAATGTATCTATCTTAAGATACTGCTTCAGATACTGATATCTTAAGATACTGCTGCTGTGCATAAGAAATTTCCCTATTTCATATGTAAATAGTACGCTCCTCTCCATGCCAACCACTGTACAAAAAGCTTCAGTAAGGAGAGTTCCTCTTGTAACAAAACGATCCAATTTAAAACAAAACACAGCAGCTATGACAAGCAAGGAAGACAACAAAGAAAGCAAGCTCATCCTTCTTTACAGACTGGCTGGGGAGCCATGCAATCCGCTGGCATATCAGCCTGAGAAACATTTTCAGCACAGCCTGAAAAAAAGCATGGCTGGTGATCCCCAAACACCTGCTCACTGGGCACAGAAAATGCACTGAAAGTTTTTCTTTTCTTTCTGGAGCTGCCTTTTTCTTTTTTTTCCTTTTTCTTCCCCCCCAGTTCCTTGTCTTGAAAACTAACATTCCTATGCATATCCTTTCTGAACTAGAAAAAAAGGGTTAATGTGAAAAGAAGACTGTGGTATGAGGCAGGTCTACCTGTCCAGTTGGAATGGCAGCAAACAGAGGGTGGCACTGGTCACCAAGAGTGTCAAGTCTCTACAACCTGTCCTGGAAGCAGCTGGAGTGGCACAGCCCTGACACCACTTAAATCAATTGTCAAATTCTCACTGACTTTTAGGGGGACAAAGAGATTGGATGAGCAAATGTTGCAAAACCAGAGCCTTACCTATTAGCGGTTGTCAGCGAGCACTTTCGAAGCCTACTGGAATTTAGAGAAACTCACTTGTCAGGATCTCCTGGTTTTCCTCCAGTAACACACAGGGTCTGGAGCTCGTTTTTTCTTTCTCTTATTCCCACTGTCGCAAAAAAAAACAACAGCTGCTAATTAATGGGAAACAGGAACATAATACTGCAAGCATACAAACTGGCCCTGACTTTTACAAGCACTCCATTACAGCTGTTTTTAAATATTTAAATTAAGCATAACAATATTTAGTAATAATGCCTACGCACAGCACCTTCGGGCCTGCTCTTAAAGGGTGCCAAGAGCTTTCCAGTCCCGGGGTTTTTTGCCAAACCACTAGTTCTCAGTCAGCCCTCCTGGGCATGGGATTTCATTGCATTTGTTTGCCATTCAGTATATTAGTAAAGATGATTAATAAAGAGGTCAGAGTAAATGGAACACACAAAACGGCGACGAATATGACTTGCGCCGAATAATTTTACGCCCCTTGAGCGACTCAAGTGTCCGAAATATTCCCGATTTTACGTCAGCAATGGGGAAAAGCACTTTTAACAAGCACGCTCTCTCACAGTTCTCCACTGATGAATGTATACCGGATTTTCCTTACGTGCGGCTGTAAGCAGAGCTCCTGTCATCACCTGGCACTGAAAGCTCTTTCCTATCACAGTCACGCCGGGTACTGAGGGGTTCTCAGCCTTTGCATCATCTATTCTATTTATAAACGCTGTTGTCAATAATTAACATTAAAATTCCAAAGTGTTCTTCTGTCGGCACCGGCTGCGATGGCTCCTGCAGTGTCGGTGCCTCACAACCCACGTTTCACGGGGATTTCTTTTCACTTTTGCTTCACACAAGAAGCCTCAAGGCAGGGAGGGGGGGGGAAATAAAATAACAGGTGTGATTCGGGAGCACCACGACAACCTCCAGAGTCACCTGGTCTTTTCCTGAGGGGATCCGTGAGGGAAAAAGACCACCCCGGCTCACAGGAAACGTCTGTTTTGGCACAAAACAGCCGGGTTTTACCCTCCCTTTCCCTCAAGAGCCGGCCCGCCGGGCTGAGGGGGCAGCCCGCGGGGGGAAGGGAGCGGTCCCGCCAGCCGGGGAAAGCGGCAAATTAAAGAAACAAGGCGGGGGGGGAATAAAAAAAAAAAAAAGGACATAAAACAAGTCAATTCACCAACCTACTTCGCTTCGTTCCCGCGGTCTTCACCGACAGCCCCTACGGTCCATGTCGCGCCGCCCCACGCAGCCGCCGGCCGGGCAGCAGGAACGCCCCGCCGCTGCCGCCCCGCTCCCCTCGGCAGCCCCGGCTGAGCCGCCGCCGGACGGGGCTGCCCACGGCCCCGCCTCGTCCCACCGCCCCGCCCGGCCGGCCTGCCTCACGGCTCCCGGCCCTGACACGGCGCGGAATCCCCCGGGGATGCGGCTGGGCCCGGTCCCTCCTGTCCCCACCCGCAAGATGTCGGTGGGAGCCGGGACGCGGGTCCCCTTCGGAGCGCGGCCCCCTCACCGCACAGGGAGGGCTGGTGCTTCCCCTCGTGTGTTTGTAGTTTCTCACATGTGTAGTTTCCTACCCAATTGACAGCGTCGATGAAGAAAATACAAGTTTGAGCCTCCAAGAAGTGAGGTGGGACCAGTGTTAAGTGAGGGCCACGGACAGGCCCAGCCCGGAACTCTGAAGGATGTCTGAATTTTCAGAAAAATTAGGAACATAAGTGTTGTGAATTATTACTAGTAATGCAAATATGCCTACTGGTCAGTAGGAGGACAAAGATTCGCATTTTAAAATAACCTGACTCAAGTAAGGGCACGTTAAGCAATTTGGTTTTGACAATTTGTTGACGCGGGTAATTCCCATTATTTAAAAAACTTCACATTTCTGTGAACAACCTGGATGCAGAGAGACTATTTGCATCTCTACAGCTCTTCTATAGCTCATGAGGTTTTAATACCAACTATATGCGGATTGGTATCACAAAGATTTTAACTTAAATATCCCGAGCTGCACCCAAGAAACTGACAGCAAACGTGAATGCCTAGAACTGAATTGAAATCCTGGCCTCGAATTGTTAAAATGGGTTTTTTCAAGTATTAAATTCGTGCAGAACAGGTCTGCGGTTGGAGATGGGAGCATCCCCAGGCTACAGAAAACGGTTCTGAGATGAACAACGAATACACACCACAGCAATCCGTACTTCTCCAAAAAACTAAAGCATGTTAGAAGGTCCCTTCCCCTGGAAGTCAGGAGTCCAGCCAGCTCGCTGGTGAGGTGAGAAGCAGAAAAGGCCTTGACTGTGTAAGCACTGCTCAGCAATAAAGGAAAATATTCCTGAATTATCAACACTGGATCCCGCCCAAAATCCAAAACACGGCCCCGTTCCAGCTACTGCGAAGAAAATTAACTCTGCCCCAGCTAAACCCAGCACACACCAGGTGTAAGTAAAGATATGGCAAGGAACTTAACCAATGGAGACTTGGAAAAAACACTAAAGCAAACAGCAAAAGTAGAGGTTAAGTTACAGGTTAGAGATAATCCCCTTAAACCAAACAGCAAAAGTAGAGATTACAGATTTGCTCTAACCCCACATCAGATACAGAATCTCCTCAGTTTGCCATAAAGATAACAGTGTTGACTGTAGCATTAGGAACAGGAAGGGTAAGAAGGGGGCAAGCAAACTAAAATTACTGTAGCCACGGCAGGGAGAACACTGCAAGAGTTTAACACAGGAAAACAGGAAAAATTCGCACGTGAATTTGCAAGGCCCAGGCACCGGTGTTTTAACCAAATCTATTACGTAATAGTACAATTAAAAAAAATAAACACGGGGTGTGATAATACCTGATTTCTAAAACATACAAGACTTTGCAACAAATTGAGTTCAACAGCTGAGGAGTAAACCCCAAGGAGAGGGAATTATGATCTATTTAAAGCAAAGAGTAATTCTGGCACTAAGTCAGACAGTTACAAACCTGCCACAAAAACATTTCAGCCTGTTATTAAAAGCTGAGGCTTGACCAACAGAACACTCATTTCTGGAACAATCTTCTAATGGAAATAACAGGACAAAAAAACACCAATTGTTTAAGGGAGGGTTTAATAAGTTTATGAAAAGAATGATTACACAGGTTTGTGCCTCTAATAAAAAGAAAACTCAATAAAATAACATAGACAGACTGCTGTAGCCTCACATTTCTTTGCTACCGACAAGAATTCCTGCAGTGACTACCCATTTCATCCACCCTTCAGACCACTCTTCCACTCTCTTTTTCATGCAAATTTAAGTTTCTACACCACCTGACAGCCAATTATCTCTCCCTCTCTCTGTTTGAAGATACCTTCTGCAGCGCCACTGCTTGAATTGAAGCTACACTTCATGTCTCCCACTTCCCCACTTGTTTTCAGGGCTTGCACTGTGTCCCCTTGTATGGGTTATTTTCTCTTAGTGAGGTGAATTCATTCAAATCTTTCAGAGACCTGGTTCGGCTGCAGTACACGTATCCATTACCTCTTAGCTCAATTTTTTAAGAGTAGTGGATAAAAGTCATATTTTACTACACAAGTGGTAGAGTAAATCACATTTTGGCTCTTTTGCAGTTCAGTGTTTGTCCTCATGAGTAAAGAGCTCTTCGAGAAAAGAACTGATGCGTATGTAAAGCAGTATCATTTATTTAACAGGAACTTCCAATTAAAAAACAAAACTCGAAAATCATGTCAAGGATTTTAAAGCAAGGACTGAGTCCTGCTAGAAGAGATGCACCATTAATCTTGCTTGTGCTCATCTTTTTTCTTGGCAAAGGAAGCAAGAGTTTAGAACCAGTGTACCAGAGACTGAGAAGCGCCGGGTATGTGCCACTGAGGTTTTTCTTTTCAGCAACGTTATTTTAAAATAAATGCAAAACTAGTATCTCTGCTTCCTAAGTTCTGAAGAAAAATATTTTTATTTACCTACTGCAAGCTCTCCTAGGTGATATCACACTATCTTTTGTATTGTGTAATAGTGCTTCCATGGCTGTATCAACAAACCTGTTAACTGGCTTTAATTTATTTACTGACCTTCTGTAATTCGTGATCCATTTCCTCAAAGCAACATTGGCCAGTTTTGCTCCTTATTAAAGTAGCCACCAACTCTAATTGATAAGTTCTAAAATATTTCTGTAATCTGATAGACAGTTTGGGAAATCTGACTACACACAACTTGTGTCTGAGGTTAGGAAGTCGGTGAAGTTTTTGTATCCCAGGCTTTCACAGATTAAGCAAAAGCTGCCCCAAGCTGTCTACTCTGCCATGTCTCTCCTAGGCAAGATCCAAGGAAAGAACACTAGAAAATAATTTTCTATTTAGGTTAGAACATCCTGAGACAAATACTTAACAGAATAAGTTTTCTTTCACTTCCCCATGGCATTCAGTGAACAAAAAAAAAAATTCTCCTGTGTAACCTACAGCACTGCATATTTATTATTTATTTCTTTTTAAAGGGGTTTTTTTTCCCCTCCCTTAATATCTAAACCAAATCTTCTTGTGGTTTAATCCTCTTACCTTTTCATATACTTGAGGAAGACAGGTAATTCCTCCTTTCTGAAGTCCTTTGATGTAGTTACATCGTTGTCTCATACTGATCATCCTTTTGTGCCAGCTAAGCCTCCAGTTCTCTTGGGCTTTCTTTACAGACCATCTTTTCTGGTGACTGCACCTTTTCCATATCATCCAAATCTACACTTAACCATTGGGCCTATGATAGCCTGAATTCTAAATAATCTCCTCCAGTTCACCAGGCCTGTGACCAAGGATGATGTTCTCCAGCATCCCTTCTTAGGGCTGCACCCTTTGCCAAGTTGAACATTTTTTGCAGAGTGTCTTTTCAGAAATACGAACAATACAGAAATTTATATTCTCTCAGCCTCCACATTTCACCTCAGATTATCTCTCTTGAAGCACTATAAAACTAACAAAGGTCTGGAAGTCTTTCACAGAGTTACATGTTGAAGAGCAACAAAATACCACAAAATACCAAGCCCCAACTGTTTTTGCAAAGCACAGGAGAAGACTTCAGTGACCTACATGGATGCTTTGCAAGAAACGTGGAACCGTAGAGGAAGTTTCTCTGACAGAGCAGAAGTACTTAATGTTATGTAGCCTTGAAGGCTTGTTTAAAAATGCAACATTAAACCAGTCATGCTGGGTACAGTCATATAGCCATGGTGCTGACAGATAACGATAGGACCCTGACCTCTTACAAATAACACCACCTATAATCTCCTGCACGGCTTTACATCCATATAGATGCCTACTGAGATGCTAATCTTGCTGCCGAGTTGTAGTGCACCTGTAGATGAGCTAATGAGCCCAACACCTGTTTTTCCTCCTGTAGTGAGGAAAAACACTACAGCCATCTGCTCCAACAGTCACAGGCTAGTGACAACGTAACAAGTCTAAACAGAAGTACTTTTCTGAGGTTTCCAGTTCTGAATAAAGATGCAGCACTTGGATACTTGAGCTATTATGTATCTGAAAGAGCTAGAAAAAGTGTTAGAAATTCAGCTGCATTTCTACCAGGTTAAATTTGTCATTTCTGAGCACAGCTGAGCTCCTCCTGGGTTTTTAGCATGCCTTTCAGTATTTTTCCCTTCTAATCCATCCAATTGGATTGTACCAGGTTAACTAGTTTATATTTAAACAGGTGAAAGAGACTAACTACAGAACTGCTAGAGAAAAATCAAATACTGCTATTCTATAGAAAACCAAATCACATGTATGTACGTATGTATGTGTCAGAAGTTTTTCTAAGTCGTTTGATGGCCACCAGAAGTGAAAAGTCTGTTTTCATTATGAAGTTAACACAAAGATGTGCTCTGCCTCCATGAGGGGATGTTTTCAGTAATTCATTTTTGCTGCTACAAGAATTACCAAATAATACCATTATCAGAGACAAACAGGTAATTACATGTATGTGCTGCTTTTCCTGGAAAAACCTAGCAGCCGCCTGCTCAAATTTCCTCTCCAGACTGATGCAAGTGTAACTATATGCATTTAATGAAGATAAACCAAGAGACAGGCCTTTCTAATTTAGAGCAGGATAATTCCTCCCTGTTATTCAGGAGTCCCCTGTCGATTCATTTTGTTGTAGGACAAAAAGTGCTGCTTTGGACTGGAGAAACAACTGCATCTCCGGGAGGACACACGTTCACCTTTCAGAACAGAATCATTCATCATCAGGTGTCGCAGCCTCCCTGGCAGTGATTCACCTTGGAGGCACACAGGAATGAATCACATCTGTTAAGGGCAGCGATGCTAGCAGCACAACAGGGATCTTCCAACATTGACTCACTATTGGACGTTATATGCCATCATCAGGAGAAACTCCTGAACAAGATCTTCTCTCTTTTAGAGATCTGTAAAACTCATACCTTTGTCTCACATGATGGCAGGATAAGACCAGTTTGGCTGTGATAGTGGAAGGGCTGAACCGTCCTGCCTGCAGAGCAGTTATCGCAGAGTGCCCTCGTAAAATGCTGTTAAGTTGCCCCCTGGGAAAACCAGAAGAGGGATTCCAAATCCATGTCTTTATACAAAGGAATAAAATTCGTCTCTACCTCTGACACACTGGACCAGCACCTGAAAGCAAGTAGATCCTTCTCCTGTGAGAAACAAATCCAGGTGAAATTATTGACTAATAGTTAAGAAGTTCTGTCTTGGAGGTTAAATTTAATATTAACAACAAACCTGCTTCACTCTTCAGAGTTGCATTAACCTTAAACCATTTCTCCAAGGGTTTTCATGTTTTCGATACTTTACCAGTGCACAGCCTGAGGATGCTCCCTGTTTCAAAAAGCAGGCAGGAAAAAAACAGAAGAGACAGATGAAAACCTTATGAAACAATGGGTTAACATTCAACAAAGCTTTAATTTAGAACTGTTTGGCTTTCCACTATAGTTCAGTCTCCTTAGCACGACTATTCTTGCCCTGACTGAAGGAGATCTGTGTCTCAAGATGGATGTGACAGTCCCTATTGAATCCAGTGGCGTGTTGCTAAACACCTGATGGAAAAATGCAGAAAGAAAGGGAAGAAATCACTGCCAGGCTAATGTAAGAAGGGTCATCCTCAGGATATTTTTGTTCAGCTGCATATTCCAGATGCTGAGAAATGTGTAGATGCAAATACCCCACTCCTAATATATAAAGAAAAAACTGGAGAGAACGCTCAATATATGTAGATTGTGATATAAACTACAAGTGTCGCCCTAAATGGAAGTTTATGAGGCAAGAAAATGTTGCAGAGGATGAAGTAATTCAGTGAGTCATATGGATAGAAATTACACAAAGCTGATAAGTCTCTGAGGATAATAGAGACTTTGAAAATTATTCATGAGGGAAGTGTAAAAAGTTTGATTCTTATGCGACAAATTGCCCACTTTTCACCAAGCTTTTTTTCCCCTCACATTAATAATTCAAGTCAATAGACACGTCAAGTTTCTAGATTTTTATGTTTCCTTGCGCTTTTAAGCTTCTGTGTTACTTTTGTTAGCCATCTCAGAGTTTACCAAGTGCATCTGTACAAACAATACTAAAAATACTTACGAACGGCAGGCATTTTTGCAGGAAAAACATTTTATCTTCTGGATGTGTTAGTGCCAAACTTGTTCACAAATACATGGGAAAAAACATGAGCCACCTGGCCTCATGTCACGGCTGGCTCTGCTTGGGTGGAAAGTTGTTTTACAGAGCTCTTGAAGCTCATTCTAATCTTAAATACCCAGGGATCCCATCATTCTGTATCTCATAAAGAGAAATTAATGATACTTAGAATATGTTTTTAATGATACTTAGATATGTTTTTAAAATAATAACTGGGCAAGAGATTAAAACCAAAAATATTTAAGCTCTCCCTTACAAACTTGTCAGCAAGCACTGGAGGACACGTCACCACGGCTCTGCAAGCTGAGCCTCCTGCTACAAGTACAGCACCAGGAGGACAGGTCAGTGGTGGTCCTGGACCCGCGCTGCCAACGTGCATGGTGTCCTCCTGGCCACATGGACTTGTCAGGCAAGGCCTCCACTGCTTGCACCATGTTTGTGTAGATTTGATTAGTTTGATCTTAAGTGAGTCACTGGAACTGGTCTCAGCCCATCACTGGTAAGGCTGCCAATTCTTCTTGTCTTGCCTGTTAAAGTATAAGCTCCTCGGGGCAAGTGGTTTACCTTGGGAACACTCATTCATCGCCTATCACAGAGAGTCCTGATCTCAGCTAATCAGCAATATCAAAACAGAGTTTTAGCTAACAGCTTTGAGAAGGATCACCACTGACAGCAAGCGAGACTTAAGGTGCATCTGCGTCACAACCCCGGATGCACTGTTGCACAACAACATTGATTTTTCCGTGGGCTAGGTCAGGCTACAGATGATTTTCCTCCTTCCTGTAGCCAGGAATATAACCAGAGAGCTCCGTGCCCCGTTACCACACAGAGAAGCACCTCAGTCTCCCTCCACTCCATCGCAAGCTGCGTAAGAGCCTTTCCCTCCCTGTCCTGGCCAGGTGAGCTCCATCCAGATTCTCCAGTTTTGTTTGCTGCTATCCCTCTCTCCCCACGTGACAGCCTTACGATACATTTGGGCCCCCTTCCCTAGCTTCAAGCTAGTTCTCTCCATTTATAAACAGCCTTCGCACTCATTTGCTCCTGTCTCTTGGCTCACGATCTTTCCAGTCCTTTGTTATGACTTTCCCTTCGGCCTCCCTGGGGTCTCGGATCCTGTTGGCAATGGTTCTGAAAACCTTCCTAGGAGACTTGTTCCCTTCACATCTCCTTCCCCAAATCCCACCCTCTCCAGCAGAGAGGAATGCTGTAGGACATACTGCACGTGTTTAAAGCCCGAAGGGTGCCAAAGATCCTCTGAGAACTTAAAGCTGGCAGATGCCAAGGTTGGATATGCCCCGACCTTTTGGCATGGACCTGCTAAGCTTGCGACATTCCCAAAAGCTTCTGAGCATGATCTTTTAGAAAACAAACTATGTGAAATACAGCACAGGATGGGTTTCCTCCTGGCAATCAAACCTAAATATGTCAATGGTCTAGTCACAAAAGCTTCACTGTCCAACACAAAATATGTAACATCAACAGGTTAAACTTAGAGGTTAGACTGTAAGAACCCACTTTTACTCATGTTTTCGGTGAACAACTACCATGAGTTTATGCTAGCAAGGATAGGGAAGTTTCCTAAATGGAAGCGATCATAGAATCACAGAATCATTCAGGTAGGAAGAGACGCCTGGGATCATCGAGTCCAGCCACTAACCCTACTCTACAAAGCTCACCCCTAAACCATCTCGCCCAACACCACATCTCAACGACCTTTAAACACCTCCAGGGATGGGGACTCCACCACCTCCCTGGGCAGCCTGTGCCAATCTCTGACTGCTCCTGCTGTGACGAAATTTTTCCTAATGTCCAGTCTAACCCTGCCCTGTTGCAGTTTGAAGTCGTTCCCTCTTGTTCTATCCCTAATTACCTGTGAGATGCACACAAGAAGCACGAATCCTTGCTGTCCATAATGACCATTTATGCACATCTGCAATCAATTTATAACCAAAGCACACCATGCGAACTTGAGGGAGCAGAGCTGATCCCTGAGGGGACAAGGGGGGCACAGTGTGGCACCAGCAGTGGGGATGGAGCAGGAGGAAGAGTGAAACAGAGCAGCACTGAACACGCTTGGCTTCTCAAGAGACACCTCTCTCCTGTTCAGCTGAATCAGTGGAATAGGAGGGAGGAATATGTAATACTTCATAACATATTCTTAATTCTTTTTATAGTTAGGGAGCTCTAGCTGTTAGGAATAAGCTTTTGAGGAAGGCAAAAGGGAATGATCTTCCAAAAATTCACTAGAAGGAATTTTCATCCCTTTTTTAAGCCTTCAAATGGCTGCGTGAGAGGTCCCAGGTAGTTAGCGCTGGGACCATTAGCGAAGCCCATCTCCGGAGTGCCAAAATGCAATTCAGCAAGAAGAAAATTCGGAGTGCATTCAAGGAGGAAATTGCAGCAAAAAAAAAAAAAAAGTTCCTTCAACTAGCGGGCTCTGTAGTTTAACTTACATTTTGACAAGTTGTATGGGTTTGATATGTCTATTTACTGGGCTTTTAAATAAAACCACTAGTTACTATAGTAACATTTACATCATAGGTTGCACTTATGCTGCCTCTGAGATACAGAAAACCAATCTGCTGTGTTAACCTTTGTACTTCGCTTCTGCAATATTTTAAACAAACCTGTTTTCTAATAAATTGGGTTTTTTTTTCCCACTAATTCTTTTACTTCTCAGATTATAAATTAAAATATGTTTGATCTAATTTTCTTTTAAATGACTAAGCCCCTTGTGTGGGAGCATGAAACCTGGTTCCAGGGAGAACAAGAAGAATGTATGTAGAAAGAAAACTGTAGTCAGGGGAAAATAAGACAAATCTTGTTTTTCTAGTCTGCCTGTAATTTTGGTTCCTCTTGTAGGAATTATGATTAAATGACAGATTCTTCTTTCTTTAGACAAAGAGTCTTCAACTAGATCAGGCTGCTCAGAGCGCCATCCAACCTGATCTTGAATGTTTCCAGGGATGGGGCTTCTACCACCTCTCCGGGCAACCTGTGCCAGGATTTCCCCCCACCCTCACTGTAAAAAATGTTTTCCTTATATCTAGTCTAAGTCTACCCTCTTCTAGTTTAAAACCATTGCACCTCATCCTATCGCCTTGCTATAATGAGATCCTCCATGCTTTTCCCCCTCTGCAAAGATGTGCTTAAACACTTACTAGGGAAATATTTTTGGGGCAGGGGAGTGGATCAAATAAAGGGGATGATAACCAAAAAAAAAATAAAGAAGCAGATCGACAAAGTAAAAGCTCATTGGTGTTTTAGCCAGGGTTCTTGATTCCAGTAAAAACACTTCTCAATCATGCATTTACCTAACAGGAATTAGCAGCGAGAAAATATAAAGAGCAGAGGATAGTGGAAAGAGCCAAGGTTGACTTCCTTTTTCCTTCTATTTTTCTTCCTGGTGTACATACGCTCCGTTCAGACTGTAGTGAAACTGTGCATGAGTGGGACTGCAGGACAGCCAAAACCCTGCTGGCCATGGCAAGTTCCTCTCTGCTGATGTCATAACCATGGAAAAATAACAGGATTTGCTTTTGGTTCCGAACAGAATCATAGAATTATAGAATGTCTTAGATGAGAAGGGACCTTAGAGATCGTCTAACCCAACCTCCCTTAACCAGTCCAGGTTGCTCCAGGCTCATCCAACCTGGCCTTGAACATCTCCAGGGAGGGGGCAGCCACAGCCTCTCTGGGCAATCTGTCTTGCCACCCTCGGACCGAAGAATTTCCTCCTAAAATCCAATGTAACCCCATTCTCCTTCAGTTTAAATCCCTTTCCCCTTGTCCTGTCACTGGACACTCTTGTACAAAGTCCCTCCCAGCCTCCCTGTAGGTCCCTTCAGGCACTGCAGGCAGTGATAAGGTGCCCCCGGAGTCTTCTCCAGCTGAACAACCCCAGCTCCCTCAGCCTGTCCTCGTAGCCTTGTTTAGTCTATTATCCCCATAATCCCCGCCAGGATGAGAGCGCTACTCAACCAACCAGATTTCAGTGAAAAGAAAGTAAACATCACTTCGTTTTCCCTAAGGGGGTGGCGGTGGAAATCGCTCTCCAGAAGCGCTTTATAAAGCTTGGCACCAATCTGAGTTTCTCAAGTGTGTCATTTAGCACAGAGGGTATGAATTCACAGACTATAACTGGCAAGAGAGATAAATGGTGGAGAAAATAAGGTGATTTGAATAAATACCTTCCTGAAAAAAATCTAGGCCTATTAGCAGCTTAAGATGCTCCTAAACCTGGCAAAACTTTAGCCTGTTGCCCGGTGTGATATTCACGCACAAAATACTACAGAGAAAACAAAACAGCAAATGAAGCGGTGGTCTAATCCAAATTGAGGCCACTTTTTTGTGGTTTTGGCTGCGGAAACAGGATTTTACTTCAAATGTTTATGTACCAGTGATGAATTTCATGCAATACCAAATAGAAACCCCATCTAATTCATTCTCACTATTAATGAAAATGCCCTCATTTTTTCATGAAAAAAATGGGGGGCATCAGAGAATAGGCACAAGGATCCTCACCCACCTTGTCCCACCATCCCAAAAGGGGGAAAAAAAATCCGAAATAAGAGAGAACATCACAGGTGCCTTTCATAGCACTTTTTAGATGCATTATTCTTCTCTAAAAAAAGGAAAGGATTGTATGTCCATCCACTATAGCTTAAGAGGCCTTCTGACAGGAGGACAAAAAAGACACACCAGAAAAGAAGCAAAGCCAGCAACATCCTTCCACAAATGTCACTGGAGCAGAGATTCTGAACCTGCCACTAGCTAAGAGCATCGGACCTCCAGAGACTGAAATCACCTTCACATCATTGTATGTGAAGACTAAAAGAGTCTGACCATCGTTTCAGTTTTATATTCTATTTGTAGCCAGAATTCTTTTGTTATTATCTCCTAAACAGTAGCCAGTGTTTCGTAAACTCATCTTCTCCCGCCTGCTGGCTGTGACCTCCAACTCCTTAGTCAAAGACCATCTCAAAATTTTTCTCTAAAATCAATTTTCCAAGTCCCAAGTAACAGCAGAGAATGAAGAATACCTCTGTAAACTGATATTTAGGTAGAAGTATTTTAATACAAAGAAGAAGGAAGAGATTAGCTAGAATTTTGAGTGTCTGGATGGATTGTCACACTGTGGAGTTTGAGACTGTAAATTCCCTCGGGTGGGATCCATCTGGTTTATGTGACTTGTGCAATACTGAGTCGACACCCCGTAAATGCAGTGAGTAAACTGTAACCTAGCACACCTACATGCCTAGAATGTATTCCATACAGAAAAGACTGTATTGCTTCTGAGCAGTGATTTCATTGCTTCAAGATTTCAAAGACTTCATTGCTTCAAAAGCAAGCGGAGATCATCGCAATATACGAACCGCTGGTGTGAACACTGCACACATTCATGACACGTCAGTAATACCTACTTCTGATCGTAATCGCCTCTAGAACGTGGATACAATCCTAAGAATGGCCGCAGAGCATTTTATAATTTATTTTCATGACAGGCAGAACTCACCTTCAGCACACCAGGCACCACCGTGTGCTGCGCAGCCCAGCGCACCACGTTGCAGCCGTTACGTACGAGTCACTTTGCACGGGAATTCCACTCACTGCCATCCCACGTTTGTCACTCCAGTTTAGCAACAAATGCTATTTTGAGTGGTTTGTCCAGCAACTATTAATTAATTTCATGGGGCTTTTTGGCAGCAGCCCTTTGCTGAGCTATCTCAGCCTTAGAATTTTCTTCAGTGTGTCGCGTTTGGGTCTGTTTCATAATCGGGTGTCTACTGAGAACAAATCGTGTCATTTGCCTCAAAGTAGCTGCAACAATGAAAAATCAGCTTACTTTACCTAAATATTGAACAAAGTCCTAGCATACTCTGTCTTGTTTTCAGCTTTCCAGAGCCAGATCTAACAGTTTCAAAACATCAGGGAATCTTCCAGCGTAAGTGGCCAACAGTTTTGCAAAGAAATCAGAAAAAAATGGAGTGACAAATAAAAATAAGTGGAGAATGGGTGGATGCTTTTCTATGCTGAGATGTTGACATTCTGCATGACTTATTTTCTAGACAAATAATGATGGGTGAGAAGGAAGGCACAGCATGGGAAAACAGCATGAGAAAAAAAACAAACCGCGAGGGTAGAGGAGGAGTATGTGGTGGGAAGACAGGGAAAAACGGGCTAGGAAGGGCCAGATATGGGAAGAAGCAAGAACAACAAGCAGATGGACCCCACCAGGGTGGAAATGATGTGTACAGATAGCCCTGGCACAGAGGAGGTGTGACCAAAGGGAAGAGCGTGGGATTCTGATATCAGGGAATGGATTAACGGGGAGGCAGAACCCCAATAAAACAAGAGAGGGGTGTGAAGTCCTTGTGAAGGGATTCATGCTTCCAGCAGGAACCATCTACCCACCCTCAGCAGGAAGGTCTCATACTTCACGGGTGGTGAGAGCATTTCTGGAGTCTGAAAAAGTCACCTGCTATCCTCAGCAGCAAAAATGGGAGCAGGGAGGCACAGGCACCAAGCCAACACACACAGACAGGGACAACTGCTGCTCATTGTAGCAACCCCAGCTCATTGTGAAATGTGAATGAAGTTCAGGGCACGCTGACGTCCAGAGGGAGGCTTGTGGGGCTGGAGGTGGTCTGTGTGGCATCCTGCATCCCTACATGAACTTCACCTGGGAAACGTTCCCTCAGACAGCATCGCCTCCCTCTGCCAAGTGCTCTCGTTTCTGCGCGAGGAGGTAAAGGCTAAGCCGCTGCTGATGCTGGAGAGGATGAGAAGGGTCAGGGAAGGGGTCAGCCCTCTCACACAGGTTTCTATCAGCAAGGATTCACACAAACACCAGAGAACCTTGAGATCTTGATCACAGACATGAATCCTTCCACCCAGACAAAAACACTGTGCTGTATGCAGACCAGAGCTGCCGATATGAGACTAGATTAGAGCGGAAGAAAAGATTCAGGTCCAGCACATACTCTGGTCCTCCACTTGCATCGCCCTGTTCAGAATGTCACGGTCCTTTGTTTTGGACATTTAGGGGTACTCTGCATCTCCAGACATCAAGGCTCTCCCTTATTGATTAGGTCACTTTAGCCAAAAGGTGTCCACCTGAAGTGTGTTCAATCACAAATCTAATTTGATTGTTCGGTTCAGACAGGTTTTCCCTACAGAAAGGTCGCATTTAACACCGGATTATTGCATCACGCAGGACGCGTGAACGGCTGCTCAGTCTGTGGCACTCACAGGTAACCCCAGCAAAGCATCGGTCACCTTTCCCTCCACCTCGCCACTTCTCACTTCCACCACTCCGGTTCCTTTGCACACGGGTCAAAGAGAGAGAAAATTGACTATTGATCGTGATTAATAACACTAACTGCAAAAGGTTTCAGTTGGCGGTAGGAAGTTTTGGTGTTTAAATGGGAACAGAATAGCCTAAATCCTCTTCCCGCTCCAAGTCTCCAAAGAGAAACACAGAGTAACGAATGGCCTATTACTGCAATTTAAAAGTTTTCAGAAGGCCAGAGAAATGCTGTCAAGGTAACATGATTACTAAAAGTGCTACAGGAAAACATGTATCGACTGAGACTCATAATGAGTTTACCTACAGGTTTCCTCATTATCAGCACGTCACAGGAGAGATTTAGTGAAGAGAACGCAATTAGCTTCAGTAACTTATAATACCTTACACCATAAGTGGGAAGAGACAGGTACAGGAAAAATGGGCACTTAAATGTCAGGCAAATACGTAGAAGAATGACAGCTTTACCCTTTAATTTAGTTATACAAGCTGGGGTTTTTTTAGAATCAGAAAGTTTAGTGTCTATTTGTAAGTGATCCAGCAAAAGTGACTTTATGTTTATTTCCATCTATCTGTGTAATTATTCTCGTCGCTAAAGAAAAAGCAGAACGCAGACATCAGTGCTGTCATTACCTGTGACTGCCATCACTTGTCAGAAGCATTCACTCTATAAACAGAAGATGAAACTAAAATTAAGTTAATTGGGCCATTTTTCATACCAAATCAGAGGTGTACATTTTAAAAATACCTCACAGGTCATGAAGTTTGAGAAACCATCCTTGAACAAACTTCACACAGTGAAGCACCGTAAATCGTAAACACTGCCAGAGCATAGGCTTGCAAGAGTTACAAAGGGAACATTAGGTTTATATATTTAATAAAAGTTCTTCCATTCTGAGAGCTTAGGACATGAGTAAGAGTTTATATTTGAAACAGAACTTTAGAAAACATCCAAATATGCCAAATAGAAGTAGTGAAAAAGTTTATCTTTTAAAACTTTCTTGAAAATTAACAAAGCCTTTAAGATTTAGCACAAGGAATCTACTGTATATATTATCTGTCTTTCCAGTGGTGAGAAATTACAGCTCAATTACAATCAACTGTGATTTTTTTTTTAAAAAAATCCAAAATATCACCACTGCATCTTAAGAAAAATTGTCAGCTTTAACCTGTAGATATCGGTGTAGCATCACAGCTACTCATGGTCTGACACGGAGCTGCACCACAACAAACTGCTGCCTCTTCATCTGCACAGCACTTCACTGCTTTTTGCCTTCTCAAAAGCCACATGATATTAAAGTAGATACATTTATTAATTTAATACTAATTAAGAGCTGTACTCTTAATGAAAAGATTTCCACTGAAATTAGATTGGACTACAGAGGTCCCAAACTGCTCACCGAGGGAATGGAAAAGTCAGGTCTAACCTGAAACCCAGTGATTTCAACAGGAGGTGAATCGAGCTCTGAAAAGAGCAGGATTGACTTATTTATTCCTGCTGGAATCCTCTCACGATCAATTTAGCCCCAGGCAACTCACTGACTTGCAAGTGAAAAGTTCTTCCGTAAGATTTTTTTTTTTTTGTCTTTTAGTTGACTTGCATCAGAAAAACAGCTTTTTTTAATGTACGCACTGTGGGTTTACTTTCACTCAGATATTTTGTTCCCTGTTCAAATCTGAGTTTCACTGTAGTAAAAGAGAGGACTCTCTTCTCATCCTGGAGTCATTATGCATAATATTCTGTGTATTACAAAGAAATTATGCCTACAGAAGTCTGCAGGGGAGTATATGAATATATGTACATATATATTTAATAGGAAGAGTCCTACCATTTTTTCCCCATTACCACAACATGTCCCGCCTGTTTCTGTAAAAACATACCATTACGTGCTGGTAGAAGAGCACAAGCCCTGACCTACTCTAAGGCTTTGGATATCAGATACTCTACGGCAAACTCAGTGCTGGAATCCCGAGAGAAGAAGCACTGCTGAAATTACTGCGTAACACTGTTCCTGCCAGGATCTCAGGCAGAATTCACTGAAGCCATCAGGAGGCTTTCCACTGATTTTTAGGGGATTTGGGGTTAAGCTTTTGAGTGGAGATAAATGGTGAACTTTTAATACGTAGTTTTTTTCTTTACGCAGGCAAGTCAGGGCTGTCATCTAGACACTTCAGCTGCACCAGCTGTACTGCAGTAAGGTTAATGAAATGCATCCTGGTATAGCAATTACTGGCCTTACCGAGTAATGCCGGATTTATATCACATTATTAACACACGATGCTCAGGAAGAACATTCTTTGAGAGCACATGCTAATTTCTCTGAAAATAAAGACTTGACCTCAAGGCTACTCATACATCTGTTCTCCTTACTCTTACTACATCAGAAATGAGGTTTTGGATAATCCTCGTTGCATCCCAAGGCACTTTCAGGGAATGAACTTTGTCTGTCTACCCAAGCTTTACAGTTCATTAATATATTTGATGGAAAAGTGACTACGACAACAGGAGTTTGCGTTCAGCACCTCAAAGGAACTGCTGTGCAGCTCTCAAATTCAAAGCCAAGCATCCACCCTCCATCTACAAGACATTTTTAAAAAGTTAGCGAGTGTTGTCATTACAAAATGCAAACTCAAACTTTTCCTTAAATGAGGTTGCACTAAAGAAAAAAAAAAAAGAGAAAAAGATAATTGTGGGGTTTTTTTCTATGCCTGCTGCTGTAGCAAGTTACACAAAAATCCTGGCTTTCGTAGCAAAGACACCAAAAGGCAGACTAGGGAAAATGAGGCAAGGACAATGAAGACAACAGCACCCAAAAGGAGGAGCTATAACTGCCCAAGCTGTTTCTCTCTGATTAAAGAAACCATCATCTCAGAATGGTTTCTTGGTGTATTTGAGACAGTCAGTCCTTACAGGAGAGCACTGAGTATCTTCAGCCTCTTTCTGTTGAGCACAAGTTCTAAGTAATTAGAAACTGGAAGTCAGAGCCATCAACTCGCATCCAGAACCAATTAGTACTTTACAACACAGTGCTTTCTAAATTGCCACTCGCCTACTCCTCTTTCCATCTCGTTAATACTGTCCATAATAAATCAGCATTCGTTGTTCCAAATGAGTGACTTGCTTTTGGCTCACCCCCTGTGACACCCGGAGCTGACAATAGCTCAGCCCTGTCAGGGCAGGGAAGCAAGGGCGGGTGGCAGTTGCCAACTGCATGGGTTGAAAATTCACTCTCTTGCTCTGGAGAGCTTGGAGTAAGCAAGAGGAGGGTTGCTTTGGGCTGTTTTTTTAACGGCACCTGTGGAGCAGGAACGGGCCCCCTTCAGCCCCAGTGCAGGCTGGGGTTGGGTAAGGGATCGTGGCATTTCGGAGCAGCCCCAAGCATTAGGATGAGGGCTGGTGTAGGGCAGCTCAACACCGGCTTGGACCTGAGACTTTCTGTGCTCTCCTTGCTGTGCTGGGCCCTGGGGGAAAAGAACTACAGAAAGATGAACAAACCAATGATAGGGTACAACTGCTGTAAAAGAGGAGGGGAACGAAGTACCTGCATCAATCTTTATGCAAATCCCTTTAGAATCTCAATCCTAACCAAGGATATTTGCTGAATCCCAATTAACTTTACACAGTGCTCACATATGAGACTAGCAGATAAAGACTGTGCATTTTGAAATGGTTTCTAATGAGTATCTGTCGAGCTTCTAAAAGACCCTTGTAAACTTCATGTGTTTCTGCTGTAGATTTTAATTCAACAGCAAAATATTTTTAAGAATGCAATTTCTTTGAAGGAATGAATACAAAGAGGCAGCATGCTCTGGACTGCCTAAGGTGTATTATTTTGTATTCAAAAGGGAAAAGTTACTTTATGCATGTGTATGAGAAACATCCTGCATTTCTTCATAAACTAAGAGCAGAGGTCTCTTTCAAGACTTAGTATGTGGGAAATGGTTTTATCAGCCTGGAGTTAAAACATCCCAATGTCTCACAGCAGTCATCAGCATTTATTTAGTTAGGAAAAAAAAAACCCACAGAATACCAAAGATGGGCCATGCAGGATGACACTGAGCCATGTTACTAGAAACAAGGACAAGCTGTTGACTCTGAGAGAGGATTTAAGCGCCCTGTGCTGAAGTACAGGCAGATGGATTTTAGCAGCCAACATCACCCGCATATCCTGTGCGGCACAGCCAGGAGAAACAGAGCCTGGGACAAGAGGGGACGGTCTGTGGCACAGAAGTGACTCAAGACAAGCACGCTCCCAGATTGCCCTCGGACACAGAGGGATTCGGCATCTCAAGGGATGAGGCCTCTTTCATCCCTCCTTCCCGCTCCGCTGACCTCAACAGTCTATTCCCACCAGCTTCAAAAAGGCAGAACTTGATCAGTGGCCAGTAAGTTACAACTATTGCAGCTTTTGTCTCTATGTTGTATAAAGGCTTTTTTTTCTTTTTTTTTTAATTAAAAAAAAAAGCACGGAAGACTGGTAACAAAGGCTCCTATTATACTGTGAAATACTAGTCTTCGTCAGGAATTAAACAAGTAACGAAATCACAAGCCCAGATCAAACAGTCAAAACAAAGGGTAAGCAAAATACAAAAATGTCACAATCAATCCTCTTATTCCAAGTATACACTTTGTAAAGCACAATAAATACGGTTTAACTTCTCCCCAAATCCTGAAACAAACCAAAACATGCAAGCAGCATCTGTCATTTACCCATACTGACCAAGAAAATAAAGCTCAATGCCAGTGATAACATCAAAATTCACTGACATTGACAGCCTCAGCTGACCTACCAGGAGACATCAACATCCATTTTTGCCACTCTCTTCTCCATTTAAGGGTTTCAAAAGAAACTAAATGCAATCGAAGCTTGAATATTATCGTATTGTGTGTGTGTGTGTGTGTAATTTGAGGTTTTTTTGACTTCCACAAAAGCAAGCAGTTAATTTCATAAGCATTCCCCGGGAAACCATGCAATTCAAAATACAATCTAACCCAGGCAACTTCCACCACTGAATGCCAGTTCGGCTGTCAGCAAGCGAACAGCTCACAAAGGAAGTAACAGGGTTTCAGACGACAACACCAGGGAGGATTGCTACAATTACATTATTAAACTGAAGAATTTCAAGTGATAGCAATGTTATAAGCATGCTGCACAGGAAGAAGTCTTCCCTATATGCAGACTCCAAAGCAAGACTGTATTGCATGTAATTTTGCACAATTATGTTCATTACACCTAAATCACTTCACTTAACAGCTATACGTTTAGTCCCACTTTGAAAACAATCTTCCTCCTACCCCCTAAGAATTTTGGCAGGGTGGGGGGAGAAGGGAAGGCGTGTTTTTATAATCCCTGTCCTTTCCCCAGCAGTCCCTGCCTCACAGATGGCCATAAGGACCTCCAAGTGTTGAGAACCAGCAGAAGCTGGTTACAGTTGTATTATTTTTGAAAATAAGCCAGCTCAACATAAGGAAGAAAAGCAACGGAAAAAAAAATATAAACACAGGAATAGGCCATTGAAGAAAATGTATCTCTAAGAAGTGTCCAGCTGATCTTTAAAAGTTAATCACAATTAACCAGTCAATGCTTCCATACATAGTTTATCAAGAGACACTTCCCTGCAAAGCCCTCTAGTACATACTGGTCATCTATTTGCTGGGGCCACTTAAACAAATCAATTAGTCATTAGTACCTGGTGTGCGTCCAGCTTAATGAAACAGTCTTTTCATCCATTATCGTAGATCAGAAACAATCCCCGCAGAGTAAATGATGTAGCATCTTAAAAGCCGTGCTGTGTTAACAACTGAGATTGGGGTTCCAGAGAACATCTGAGAGCTTTACATAATTTTTAGTTTAACAATAAACGGCTGCACTTGGCTTACTAGGACAAGTTTGGTTAACTCTCGGGTATTAATAAGCTTACATTCATCTTATGGGATTAAAGTCTGTTTCAAGTTTTTCAAAAGTTACTCAAGGTCATAACTAGTTAGGAAGGTTATCTGTTTTCTTAAAGGACTGAAGAGACCACAAAACCAGTGCAAGACTGTGACTGGGAGCTCCTCCCGCTCCCAGCCCTTTATGCATATTTCATTTTTTATTTCCATCTATCTAAATTTATATTGACAGTGAACAGCTCCGTTACCTACAAAAATAAGCAGCTACAAGAACAAGGGTGGGAGGGATAGCAAATAAGTTATCCCTTAGAGAACTCAGGAACCAAGCCTAGAGCCTGAAGTTACTCTATATGCAAAGCATGAGTTGGGCTAGGCAGTACAGCAATCCCAAACATTTATTTTGCAAAACAAGGCAAAGCCAGCAGCTAGCTGATCCAAAGTGCAAATATACTTACCTTCTCCGAAGCTTAGTTGCTCAAATCATTGCTGTAAACAGAAAACATCAGCTATTCACAACACAGATGCTACACCCTTCCTCTCCTGATGGTGGGTGTTTTCGTAAACTGATTAAAATAACCAAGAGGGCTTCATTTTCACAAGCACTGGTGGGATCAAAATCACCTCTTTCAATATATTCACCAACTCAACTACAGTAGTTCTGACCTAGAAAAGAGAGCTTTGATGCCCTCTGCATCCCTGCCCATGGGTGCTGATGGGGCAGATGTGTCTTACTCTAGATTCTTCTGAAGCAAGGAAAGCGGAAGAGGTCAAGTACTTCCTTACACATCATCTTTTTTTTTTGAACGCCTTTAAATAGCTCACAGATTTACCACGTGCATAAGAGGTAAGTGATGATAATTTCCCTGCACATTTGAATACAGCCTCTACAACACATTCTGTTGTGGCCGTAATAGTACTTTCACCTACTCCAATAAGATTATGGCTTCTAAAATTTGTTCATTCTCCCATTTATACTATTATGAAAGCACCACTGGAGATGTTTTCCTCTTGACATTTAACACAGACAAATACTTAAGCATCAGATATGTTTATTGAACAATTGAAAAAGTCAGTTTCATTAGACAACTTGAAAAGAAAAGTAGAATATGTTTTAATTTTCATGTTTTCATACTTCATCTCAAGAATGTGGCAATCACAGAAAATAAAAATAGTGTTTACAAAAGTTACAAAAGCTGCACTGCATTTTAAATTACAGAAAACAAGATTAGTTGACAAGGAAGCTTTATAAAATGCAGTAACAGATTTTCGGCTGATCACAAAACAGAGCGATGTAGCCATGTATAGGCATTCACAAATTCAGCCTAGTATCGAAATTAAGGCACTTTGGATACACAGTATTCACTTCCTTACAGGAAAACAATTTCAGAGAAACCACAGTAAATTGCTACTGGTAGATAGTGACAGTATGCCCAGTACTGACCATCAAAGCACCAGGTTTGTGTGAATGCAAGAATAAAAATAATAAAAAAAAAAAAACTGCAAACTTTTTTTAAGAGGTCAAGGAGTATTTCCATGAATTTAGACACCGTTAAATGCAATTTTTAAAGTTCAACATTTTAAAATAAAAGTTCATCGTGAAAACTGCATGAAGTTCACATTAAAGATTAGTGCATGTAGCTGTTTCAAAAGTCAAAAAAAAAAGCATCGATTTTCTCCACTCAACTTTTCCCTCTTTACCTGTCATTTCACAAGGTACCCACCAACCACAGCAACATCGAAGGAAAATACACTACAACAGAATAATTTGTCAAAAAAAGCAACTTCTCCTCAAGACTGCGCTTTCTAATCCTCCTTTCTTTTTAGATTGTCGTATGTTTACTGCCCAGATCCCACTTTGCAACAACCACACTGTTCACTAACAGATCTACAGCGGATGCTACAAATAACGATTCTCTAATTTAAAGAAAAAATTTATCTTGGCTGTTTCTCACACCCTTGTCTTGAAACCAAAGTTTTGTCAGTAATCAAGTAGTTCTGTAGCAGTTTTTGCAGCCTTCGGTACATGAATTCTAAGGAGGAAAAAACACTCAAGAATGTAACGCTGCAAGCACACGAGTATTTTCACAGGAGTTAATAGAATCGTTAGCAACAACATCAGGCTTTTATGGGATCAGGCACTTAAGTTGTGTATAAGTGTTACTGTTTTACTTCACTACTTTGAATGAAAAACACCATCATACAGAAAAAAAAAAACCCCAGCTTCTTCTAAAATCAAAGTGGGACTTACATGTGTAAACTATGTTTACTCTAAACAACTTTGCTTATAATTAGAACAAATAATTTCCCCGTAGTACTTTACAATCAGTAGGGTCCAACAGATTTCACCTAAAGTCAGGAAGAAGACATCGTAAGAGAATCTGCTTACGCATGGCATCTTTACAAGTATCCTCCTGCCATGACTTTGATGAAGCAGTAACATCCAGAAGAAAAACTGTCCTTTCATGTTAATTCTTCTCTTACAGGAACACCAGCCTACACACACTTTGGTATAAAATGCAGCTACTCAGCATTCCTCGGCACTGAGCTGCTCACCTTCCACACATCTGAAGTTTAAATTTGAAATACGTAATTATGCTTCCTGAAACACAATATTCCACTCCTACTTAAGTGAAATTCCATTACTCTTGGACCACAGAATGAGTTCTGTACCCACGATCAGAGCGCTCACATAATATTTGGTAGTTTTTGAACTTTTGCTCTGCCCAGGAATCCACAGGACACCGTTCTGCAGCACACAAGTATCCCGAGAGTAAAAAAAATACCCTCTGTGGGAATTTGGCTTCTTACTTCACAAAGCAAAAGCCTCTTTTTGTGTCCATTTTTCTATGGAAGAATAAACTAAGGTGTATCTTCCTTCACCCCTATGCCGATTACTGGAATGTCTTCTAAAGTCAGGGTTGTGACAGAACACATTTTTACAAAATCATGTGTCTCCACAATTTGCAGGATTCATCAAAATAGTAATAAAGTTTAGTTTTGTGTTATTATGTGAATGTTGACAACGATAATGCTGTTTAAAAATATAGTGTTTTAATGTAACAATCTTCTCTTAGAGATGAAAAAAATAGTAATTGAGTAAGTATGTTTTAAAAACAATGAGAACTGATGAGATAAGAAGTCCTACCCTGCCGAACACTCACTTCTTGGCAATTCAGGCATTTCACACATAAGAACAGAGAGTTGTATACATTTTAAGTGTCCTGAGCATAGTTTCTTCTTTTGCGAACCTTCATATGAGAAACAGTGTCAGCTCTAAGCATTAAAGAGGAATTAAATTATTCCCCAAATATACACATGGTCATTGAGTAGGGACAAAGCTTGAGTATTGTTGGAGGGGAATTATTTTTTAACAAAACACCGTAAGTGGAAGGAAAGTTTTTTAACCAGAGTTATTTTCATTTTCTTTCATTAGGTAGTGGGTTTAAGTTGTCAAAAAAACCCCACTGAAGTTACAATTATTCCAATGAAAAGCAAGTACTCATTCATCCCCAATCAAAGCAGAAAGACTGACCGAGTTGGACAACATCAGACAGGACAATCTTTACATTGGCTTATTTTGATTACATGGTTAAAAAGAAACCCCAACGGCCATGCTGGCCAATATTGCACGTATCAACGGTGCTACTGTGATGGAAACAAAAACTAATGCATATATAATGAAAGAATGAGTAAAACAGCTCATGCTTTGTAAACTTATTTAGGGACAAAGTTGCGGTTTGCTGGCAATTCCAGCTTTTACGGAATGCGTTAAGACAACTGTCACAAGGGCCTTTTCCCTCTGGCTGAAAGGCATCTTAAAAAAAGCACGTTATGATCTGCCAACGCAAAAACGACATGCAGATGCACATACATACATCTCAGCGTGCACACACACGTATGTTATAATATATACACATATACACACACAGAGTATACATATAGCGATACGTGCTGCAAAGTATTACCGGCATCAGAGCGATGTCCTACCACTGTTCCCAGCTAAAGTCATCTCCTCTACCAAACACAAGAAAAAAGCCTAAAATAGTAAGGAAAATGACTGCATTGCCAGCCAGCACCAGGCCACAGGCTCCCCATTTGATCTGAAATGCAAGGAAATGAAACAATCAAAGCAGTTCTTATAAGATCAGTTCATGCCAGTTACTCATATGCTTTAGACAAATTAAATTAAATAATAAAGTGCAAAAAACATAAAGAAAAAAGACAAACAATAAATAATTCCATGGATGTGGCTAATTATTCAATTAGCAACCACTCACATTATTAATACTCCAACAGACAGGCTCTTAAGGCTATGTTTTGGAACAAAATAATTACCTTGCCATACAAGGTGCTAAAAACATACCTAAGTCATAGAAAAAAATCTGGTGAAACTACTGCCCTCCTTTAATTGCTATGCAACAAAACAGAAGATAGCCTTTCAGATAAATGCCAGTAGCAACCAGGGAATACAGTATGCGGTCTTAAAGGGAAAGAGCTTGCTTTAACGATCTGCCCAGCTAAGTTTACCCAAATAAGCGACAAGTACTCTTAAAAGATATAGCTATGAATTAGAGTTCCCCCTCGTGGTCACTGATTTTGCCTACCCTCAAGTCCACGATGTAAAAAATACAGTCTCGGGGAAACTGTGTGTTACAAATAAATTAAAACTAAGCATGCAACTTTTAAACAGAACTAAAAGACTGAAGGGGAAGAACAACACAACACAAAAAGGTCACTCGGCAGTTCGGGAGACAGGATGAAAGCGTTCTCTGCCTTGCAAAACAACTGTGACAAAAATCTCACCGCTGAAGAGCAGTTCAGAAAGCAAAGAGAAAAGAAGCTAGCAGAATTTCCTCAGACTTTGAGGGGACAGAGCATGAGCTTGGGAAATGCTTTGAAAACCAGAAGGGCAGCTCTGGAAGCTTGGCCTTTTATCTTTTAACTGACAATGCACTCCAGTCACCAAGTTCTCAGCATCCTAAATGGAGAAAGCAGACATTCTGAGATAAAAACAAGGAAGGTGGCTCAAGGAGCGGTGCAAAAGTTGATGAGACAGAGGCATGAGATGTAGGAGGAGATAATATTTCATACTGAACAAAAATAAATCTGAAGCAAATCAAAAAAAAAAAGAAACCAAAACACACAACTAAAAACTTCTCAGTCATGCAAGTCCTTTGTACAGGTCAAAAAGCAGCCCTGACAGACAAAATTTCAGCAATACGATTATTCAAGCAGAACACAGAAACATCATAGTAACGAAATTAAAGACAGGATTTACAAACAGCTACAGTGCACTAAGTGATTATGTTCAGTAAGTGGTGTATTACAGCAAAAATTAGCAAGCAGAACTTACCGCTTCAACCCGTGCAAGGATTATAGGAAATCCAAAGGCAGAAACAACAATTCCAGTGGTGAAGAAATATGCCAATTCCCTGCAGGCACTGCTGGCTGCATCACTGTCATCACTTACTCTTTTCGCAATGAAGTGAGGAATGGGGCAGATGAAGTAAAATATTAAGACAAACAGAGGCCAGTATACACTGGGGAGGGAGGAAAAAAGGAAATACGTAATCAATTCAGATAGATGCTTCAATAAAAAGCACGTTCTGGTTAGAAAAATTAATTGCAGCTGCTGTAATCCTACTTTCTGTTTTTTAAAAAAAATGGATTACGTATTTAACCACAAGTTTTCACTCAAAGACACAATCCTTTTCCCTGCACGCTGGCCCAAGCACCCATACGGCCTCAAACAGAGCAGGATACATTGTCTCGCACGACCAAGCTTTAATTAATTTTACGTTTGCATCAACCTCGCTGACTCAACTCACAGAACCAAGAGTCACCAAGCAGGGAAAAGGAAATGCACAGAAGCAGGGACTGAGAACCATCCCAAATTAGAGGGATCCTGGAGTATAAAAAGCCAGCTGCGAAGGCACACCCTTGCACTGGCAGCTCTGTAAGAGAGCTCACAGTAACTTCACTTGGATTTTTACGTGTAACAGACATCCCAAAGAGAGTCGTGCGGCAGGCTGTTTAAAGAAATCGGGAAGTAAGGAAAAAGAGAACCCTGTGAGGTTAAAAATGACTGTTTAGCAAGGCGGCACCACTTTTCCTGGGGAAGTTTAGTATTTTTTTTTTAAATGAAAATGCAAGCGCTGGTTAAGAACTGAATCACAGCAAACCACCGTGTGTCAGGCGCCAGAAGGCAGGCGGCTGCTGGGAGAGAGCTAGAGCCAAACGCCTCGCTTAAACGAGAGCAACACCTCAAGAACAAGAGAATAACACCTCGAAATAGGAGCATAACACCTCAAAAAAAAAAAAAAAAGATAATAACCCCTCAATGATGAGATATAAGGAAGCTCTGGAAACGAAGCCGGCCAGCTCACCCGTAGTACTCCAGGGCGCAGCCCAGCATGAGGAAGGTCAGCCCGATGGCTCCACTGAAGGACAGGGCCACGAGAGCTGCAAAAAGGCACAAGGGCGGTGAGGCGGGAGCACCCCCCACCCCCTCAGGTTACCGGTTAATCCTCAAAAACGCCTCTGCCCGCGGGCGGGCCCGGAGCCGCGGGTACCTTTGACGCCCGCCATCTCTGAGGGAAAGGGAAGCTCTGAGGTGGCGGCGGGGCGACTTCCGGTTGCGTCACGTGACGCAGCGCGCTTCAAAAAGGCGGGCGCCGGCCCGGCCCGCCCCCCCCCCCCCCCCCCCGGGGAGGCCCGTTGCCGTGGTTACGGGCGCGGCCTGGCCCGGCCTGCGGGCAGGCCTCGGGTGTGGTGGGGTTTTGTATGTACGGCGTGTGGAGGCGTAAATAGATGTGTGTGCACAGGTGCGACTTAAATGCGGGAACGCAGTTTTAAAGAGCAACCCCCCTATACAGCAAAGAATCACCTAGATTGGAAAAGACCTTAAAGTCATGGAGTTCAACCATTAACCCAACATTGACCTAAACCAGCTCCCTGAGGCTGGGTCTGCCTGACTCTTAAATCCCTCCAGGGATGGGGACTCCACCCCTGCCGTGGGAAACCCCTTCCAATGCCTGAGAACTCTTTCAATAAAGAATTTCTTCCTAATAGCCAACCTAAATCTCACACAGCGCAACGTGAGGACATTCCCTCTTGTCCCATCGCTTGTTACTCGGTTGAACAGATCAGCCCCACCTCTCTCCACCCTCCTGTCAGGGAGTTGCAGAGAGCGAGAAGTCTCCCCTCAGTCCTCTCCAGGTGAACAGCCCCAGGTCCCTCAGCTGCTCCTTATAAGACTTTTGCTCTAGACCACTGCCCTTTTGCAGGCTGCTCCTGAAAAAAGAAACTGTTTTCACACCAAAACCAGTGCCCAGCCCTCCGCTTGTCTCATATGGTGTCTTCCACATCATCCACCCTCCTACTGACCCACGTAGAGAAAGGCGTGGGCTTTTTTAAAGCAGTATTTTGCAAGCCTTAGATTTTTGAAATCTCATTTTGGACCCAAGGGCCTTTCTGAGGGAGGTTTTGTGCAGCCCTTTGTATACACCTGCCCTGAGAGGTTGTCTTTAGATACCTCCGATCTCTGCCTCTCAGCTCTTCTTCTTGTTTCACATCTTAGAAACATAGAATCGTCTTGGTTGGAAAAGACCTTGAAGATGAGGCAGTCTGATGCTTATTTAACTCTTCCAGGCCCACGTCTAACCCACGTCCCTGAGCGCCACATCTAGCTGGCTTTTAAACACACCCAAGGATGGGGATTCCACCACCACCCTGGGCAGCCTGGCCCAGTCTTTGGTAACCCAAGGTTGCCTAATTAAAGCAGCAGGCTTAAGTAGCTAAATGCTCCAAGTGAAACATTTGTTGGGTGCTACGTTTGCCGAGTTGCTTGGCTGTGGGTCTCTGAAGCATAAGAAAAGCAAGCAAGAAGTTGTTCCCAAAAATATCTTCATTTGGGAAAACCACCTAGAACGCCAACCTGTGGATTACTGCATGGCATTAGTGACTCCTCTAAAGAGGTGATACTGACCTGGTCGAGGCACAGCACCTGTCCCACGGGAGCAGAGGTATGGTTTTAACACTGTGGTCTGGTCACAGTTTGTGAGCGGTGACTGAACTGGATGTTTCTGGGCTTATTTTGAGACAGAAAGTGACGAAGAGAGCCTTTCAGGGTAGCCTCCCCATGCTGTAAGGGATCCTTTGGCTGTTATCAACATGCAAAAAAGCCCTAGTAGTTTCACGACAAGCTTACATCTTCATACAGCTGCTGCTAACGTAAATGGGTTTAGACCTACAATAAATATACAAATATGCACCTGACTTAACTTGTCTAAAAAAACCCAAAACATAGAAGCAAGTTAAGTTGCCATCTTCTGTTTCACCTGGGTTGAAGGTTTTTCCTCTTAAGCATAAAAGGCTGCATCTTTTCCCATTGCAGATTTTGCCGAAATTAAGCCCCCTTCTGTACAATGAAGCCTTACTTGCAGTAATGGGAACTGGCTTCTTCATGTAGCTTGTTTGCTCTTGAGGAAATAAAAGCTCTAGGAAAAAAGTATTTGTCTCCAGAGCAAGTAATTTATGGCTACCTTCATGTGTACCACACAGGTCCCACCCAACACAACAGTCATACACATAAGATGCTGTAGACAAAAGAAATTTCCGTTTACGTTACATAGATATGATGTTACTTACCCAGCATTTACAGACAAGTTACTCTGAACTGTGTTTAAAGCAAGAAGGTAGAGGGCCCGTTTTTCCCTACAAGCACAAAACATACCTGAATATGTTAATTTGAGCTTTTTAATGTATATACAAATGTTTTAGACCAGTCACAATTTCATTGAGTATATACTGTATTTACAAAAATTACAATAATTTAGTCAAACAGTAAACCTGAACATTGATAACCTCTTTCACTACCAGATATGACAAATTGTTTTTCGTTAACTATTTTGATATACATACATCCTAATACTTTCATGCATCCATAAAAACATTAGGGATGGAAGTAATCAAAGCTTAAGTGGGGTAGGGTTTCTTTTGGTAGTTAAAGTTTAATGATGGATTTGTATTTTGTGAACATATAAGTATCCAGAGTTATGTGGCATGACAAACTCGATACAAAGCTAATGTGGCTTTCATCATTTAAAAAAGTACGTTATAGTAATGAGATCCTTTTTATTATATAGGCGTAGGTCACAATATCTACAAATGTGAATGAGAAACAATAAACCAACAAATCACAGGAACATGATTCACATTCCAGTTATCTCTTTAAATAAGACAAGCACATACTGGATCAAAACATTAATAAATAACATCCAGTTTGTTACTATTATCTTAAGGTCTTTTATATAAAAGGAGACCTATGTGTTGGTTTCACATTTTCAATTAATGGTAGTAAATAATGGACCAATACAACAAAAGGATGACTTTTACACAGAAAGCAATGTACTTTGACACACTGTCTTTGCAGTAAAAGTTTTGCCACTTGAAAATGTAAGTGCAACAACCAGTGGATTGTCTGTAAAAACCACCAGCTTTAAAGACTCGCATCAGATGGCAACCTGTTACTTCTGCAGTAAATACGAATGATTTCCTGCCCGTCTTCAGAATATCCCTGCCCTTGCAAAGCTCAAATACAGTTACAACCTGTTGGTAAATAAACTGCTAGCTTTAGTTATTCTATAAAAAGGAGAACGCCAGAATTTGGGGTGAAAAGTGTAACTTGCTTTTTCAACTAGGAAAGATGCTTCAGCTTTAACATCAGGAATATATCTCCTTGTGATATTATTGCTTTGGTCCAATATAAACTTTTAAGATAACCAATTTGCACTGTATTTACCTCAAAAATCAGACCTGATCCACAGATGTCTGTCTACACGACAGCTCGTACGCCGCGATCTGAGAAGTGAAGTTCCAACAGGTTGCATTCTGCCAAGAGCCTTTGCCAAGTGCTCTGGAGCTGATAAAGGCATAGAGGTGATAACAAGCAGGTGGGAAAAAGTCTTCTGAACCCTCAGAGGGCGAAGTGTTACCTATAAACTGGGAGGTTTCTAAAACTTTGCAGCAGAATTTCAGTTGGCTGATATTTGTTTTTGTTTGATGGTTTCAACCTACTGATGAGAACTTCATGGGAAACACAGCGCACGCTTATTCCTCACTTTATGAGCATGGATTCACCCCTCCCCCCCAATTCCCTATTCCCCCAGAACTGCTGTTTACCACACCAACAAGGTGCTTTTTAACATCAGTTACTTGTGGCTTGCTTTAAACAACACTTGCTCCATAATTCTGAGGAATTTCTTCTGCACATTTCACTGCTGGACTGTGAGGTGAAGTACAGTATTAATGCGTAAAGCAGCAGTCAGCTGCCACACTGACCTAACCCTGGATTTGGCTTTGTCTCTTTTCAGGCATACTATGCTATATGAGCAATTAAGCAGCAAACAGTGACTGTTAGAAGTGTGCCTAAACCACATCTGAGCACTTAAATTTGATAAAGTTTGTTCCAAACCTAGGAAGAAAGTACATCAAAGTTTGGGCTTCACCACCAGTTATTGAACTCAACCGAAGTGTTGCTGTATCACATATCACAAACAAAAAAAAAATAAAAATAGGAAATTCACCAGGTACACCGTGTTGGAGACAGAAAGATTCCACCTTTTCCCAGAATGTGTCCTCTCTCGCCCCATTTGAATCCAAAGAAAACTACAAAAGTTACCAGAAACTGTAACCCTGTGGCTTTCATATGGCAAGCCAGGTGGCTAGAGTTCCTCTGAGCTCTGGATTCTTGATGCAAGTATAAGGAAACCTTTCTCTTCTTCTTCATGGTAAGTGTTAGGCTCTTAGTTTTCTGAAACTTCTGAAATTCCAGCCAGAGTTTGGTTGATCTGTGACATTTGTGACAGGAGACTATATAAGGACTAGCACAGGTCTGTAGTGGAGACTGAGAAAATACCTAATACAAGGGTTTTTGTCCTTGGTTTTCAAATTCTGACCAGGCATCGTTTAGTTCCATAAATATCATCTTTGCATATTGTTCATACGGCTGCCCAGTAGCCTGGAATACAAACAGAAAGAGGGATATCATATCTACCCAATCCCACTACAAAAGGTTGACATCTGAGCAGCTAGATTCTCAAGCAGCTACCGCTCACTTTCCACAAATGGTTTTCACTTATTTGATGAGAATAAGTTACTCTTGAGGGCTGCTTACCTTGTCTGCAGCTTAAGAATTTCTTGACTCTTCAGCTCTTCTGCTCCTCAGAGCTGATAACCCCCCAAGTATGACAAAGCAGTGCAGTCTCAAGGGCCAAAGTATTTAACCTAGGCTTTGCAAGAGGCATTTTACCTGCACCTAAGGGAAAGAGCTGCCACCTGACACTGTTCCTTGATAAAAGCAGTATTACTGCAAGCTTCTGGGCATCTTCTCAAGCCTTGCCCACTGCCCTGAAACTCTTGTGGTCTCCACATCCTTAAAAGTGGAAGCCTCGTCGTCACCATCGGGTTTCCTAGGTGGCGTCACTGTGCTCTGGCTGGCACATGTCAGCAGCAAGACCATAGGCCACCAGTTAGATAATCAGATACTCTGATTCTTCCACTTTAGAAGTTTAAGACCGCTGTCCTTTCATCAGCCTTTATCACACCCTCATCTCCTTTAGCAGGCACGATATTCTGGGCTGTCGTTCACCACCAGGATGGCTCAGAGTCAAAGCGAGGGTGATGAAAACTGAAGATGTGAATCTCTGTTGCTTGGAGCAGCACGTACCGAGCACAGTATTGGGGCTGGGAGTTGTTAAAGTTCTGATCTTTCAGAAAGAGGCAAAAGTCTTGAACTACTGCTTTCTGTTGGTGCCAATAATTAAGCAATCACATTTAACGCTTTATACTTAAAGAGAACAGTGACAATTTCTAACAACTAGGAAAGCTTTACCTTGTCAGGATGAACGACGAGCACTGCCCGCCGGTAGACCTTCTTCACTTGCTCTGGCGTGACAAGATCTGCCATACTAACAGGTTTCCACTTGGTCTCCCCTGCCCATAAGACTGTGTGCATTGTGGACAGCAGGGCTCTTATATTTCTCTCCTTCCCTTCAATCCATTCCAGGACCTGGAGAGAAGAACGTGAGTCTCAATTTATACCTTACATGAGATACTCCAGTAGGAAGAAGTTTCATCGTTTGAAGAGCAATGACTCCAAGGAGCATCTTGCATTTCTTTTCAAGCTTTAGAATACCTCTGGAAGATATTTGTCAATCCTTACTTTGTTTTTGTATCACTGCTCAAAATTTAAGACGTTCCTTGAGCAACATCCCTGCTAAAAACACTGAGTTGGTAAGGCCTATGAACAGTCATTAGATGGAATAGTCAAAAGATAAATTAACTGTTTGGCTGTGTGGCTCTTGAGCAAACATAATTGCACCCCTAAAGTAAGCTTGATCAGAACTCTGCTGTGGATGTGTATCTTTCTTGCATGTCCAGAGCTAAGTCTTGTACAAGAGACTCACATTGAAGGTTGGCCTCAATACAAATATTTTTAAGCTCCAAGTCAGAAGCCTCGATTCCTTCCATGTACCAATCTGCTACCTGCAGTCCAGGAATCAAATAAAGCAACAGGCAGTCCACTTTCATAGGTGATGTAGTCCCTCCCACTTTGTGGCTGCCTACGGCTGGGGAAAGGGAGGAGGGAAGGGAGGTAAATGTGAAAACCAAAGCATAAACAGATTTAACAGTTCCGGGTTCAACTGAAGTGACTCAATGATATAAAACGCATCAGGGCAAAGGGAATTGCATTGGGAAGGGAGAATCAGCTGGGCGCGTCAGTGATTCATCAGCTTGCTTGGGGCGAAAATGTTGCACCCGTTAAGTAGTACCACATGGATGGCTGAAGTTGTACAGCTCAGGAACTGGGAAAGCTGCTGCTCACTTGATGGCCCGACAGCTGCCCGGCTTGCTTACAAGTGGCTGATGTTCATGTGCAGCATGGTTGCTGGCCCACACTTGCCAAAGGTTAAAACCTTTCTACAACATTAAAAAAGAATTTGAAATGTTAAAAAATTTGCTTGTTCTGTTTTCCAGAAGTTTGCTTGACTTTTGCTTGGGCTTTTCCTCTTGGTTCTGTATCCTTCTGTAATTATAATTCATGGTTTCGTATTTCAAATGTAGAGCAGGACAGACTGAATTTCCTTCCCTCCCTAATAAATCTGTAGTTCGGCAATTTATTGAGGAGAGATGAGAGAATTGCAAAGCAGGCAAAATTAATGAGACGGAGGATTAGTTCAATTAGCTGTGCCTGCTAAGCAGGGCTGGAGTGAGTTGGAAGATCAGCAGCCCTGACAGTAACACTGAGCAAGCCACCGTTTGCCACAGTCTGGTTTAGAACAGAAATGTAACCCCGGAGTTTTAAATCTATTCCAGAAGATGTTCACATCTCCAGGGAAGGCACCAGAATTTATTATATGAATAAACAGCAGGAAGTTCTTGCTTTCTGCCCCAAGACAATCTCATCACAGGGACAATATCTCTCATTTCACCAATACCTAGGTTTGGCAGAAGGACTGGCAGAGATGGTCTCTCCTTTATCTGATTTTTTTGTAAGAAGCTATTTCAGAACAGAATTTTTACCAACTTACCACTTTTTTCTAAGTAGTATCTGTCATTCTGGTGAGAGGGTGGAGATTCTTCCAGATACCTGTCAACCCCTGCAGTTTATGATTTTGTCTTTCTGGTGACATTAGCTCATTTCTGGTGACACTAGCTCATTGCTCTCCGGCATGCGAATTGGAGCACAGCAGTTTATGAGGCTACCAAGTTTAGATACCTACTCCACAGAAAGCAAGCAGGAGAGATAGCACATGGTCCTTGGGACCCAGCGATGCCGTGGAGGCTGCGCACGAAAGTAAGGGCTAAAGCAGAGGATAGCTTCTCACATGAAATAATCTGAAAGCTTTGGTCAGTTGCCTCACACGCAGGGTGGCTGCTGGTTTACTATCCCCCCCATCTTTCAGGGACAGTGGTTCAAGCAGCCTTCAGCACGATGAGAGTGAAAGACACGTCAAACGATTGTAAGAGCGTAAAAAAGAATATTGCCTACTTTTAGTTTTTCAGGGTCCATCTCCTTAGCCATTTCTTCTTTTCTCATCTCAGCTATTGTTTTGGGGCCCTTCTTGTCCTTGTGAGCATTAAAGCCCTGACCAGATAATAGATCTTCAAAATCTGCAGACACTTTTGGTTTTGCATCTTGAAAAACAAACATTTGAAATTATCGTCACAATACAGGTTTATTTAACACTGCTTTTCTACCCAAGTCACTCCCCACACATCACTATAACAATCTCCCACTGTTAATGAGCATGTGGGTCTCAAAAAAGAGGTATAGGCTAATGTTACTTTTGAACTACTATTATGGAAGCCTATTTGGAATACAGGATTTCCTAAGTCCTGTGAGGACAGATGGGCTGAGCTGGGGCTGTTGAGCCTGGAGAAGAGAAGGATCCTAAAGGGGAGAACTTAGAGTGGCCTCCCAGTGCCTGAAGGGGCTGCAGGAAAGCTGGGGAGGGACATTTGATCAGGGGGTGTAGGGATAGGACAAGGGGTAACGGTTTCAAAGTGCAAGAGGGTAGATTTAGATTAGATATTAGGAAGAAATTCTTTTCTGCGAGGGTGGTGAGGCCCTGGCACAAGTTGCCCAGAGTCTCCAAGGTCAGGTTGGATGGGGCTTGGAGCACCCTGGTCTGGTGAGAAGTGTGAGTTGGAACAAGATGGTCTTTAAGGTCCCTTCCAACTCAAACCATTCTGAGATTCTAAATATTAGCACGCTTTAGAGTCTAGGACAGGACAACCAGCATTGAACTTTATATATTATCAAACGATCAGCATGACTTGCTTCCTTAGACCCTAATCTGTTAACGCTTTTGAGCAATATAAAGAGCCAGCCTTTCGGACCTTGAACTCTGAAAAGCTTACCAACGTTAGCGGGTCCTTTTCCACGTTCGTTTTGTGCTCCCGGCATCGCTGAGAAACTCACGTTGTAATTGGGCTTGTTCTGGGGAGAGGCATGAGGCATGCTTGGCTGGGCTTTGGGTTGTGCCTGCTGCCAGCCGTAGCCAGCTCCTTGCTGCCATCCACTGCCGCCCATGGGCTGTGGGGAGGGTTTCTGCGGCGAGGGAGGGAATCCTCCACCCATGCCTGTCGGCGTGGTCGGTTTACTGGCAAATGAAGGGCCACCTGCAGAGAACAGGGAGAGGAGTGACGGTGGGCATTAGACTTGCCTCCCCCAGGCAGCTGGCTTCTGTGTTCGGCTCTGCCACAAAGTTATTTTTACAATGCCAAGCAAAGCCCTTCAGCTTTCCTGTCACTGCCCTGTAAGCTGCCTAAAAGCTAGCATGAGTAGTAGCCTCATGGGGAAACAAAGGGAAAGCTACATGCAGCCAACTGGGGACTACAGCTGCCGTGTGGTATGGTGGCAACATCAAGTTGAGGTGTGTTGGAATAGTATCTCCTCATGCCATGTGGATGTAATACCACCCCACAGGGTTGTGTGCTTCATCACATTATTACTTTAGGGGATGCTCCTCCAGCTCAGTCTGTGGTGGGAGGTACGCAGTGTTCATGTTTTATTATTCGAGGCTAACATCCACACTCTACTTTGAGGTCTGAAACATGTCATGGAAACTGGATGAAGTGCTTTTGATTTAGTCACGAACAACAAAAAATGTGGTTAAATATCCTGTGGATGCCAAGTCATTTGTTTTTAAACTCCATAACTTTGCTACAGAATACATGTTTTAAAAGCACCTCGATGGCTCTGACATGGGGCTTGGCAGACTTTTTATTTTGCTCCTGCAGAGCAGTTCGCAATCCAGCAGAGGGAACTGGGAAACCTAATTCCAGAACCATGCTGGTACTGACGCAAAGGAGAAAACAAATATCAGATAAAACCACAATGGTTTGCAAAATGCTGAGGGCAGTGACAAAGGGAAGAAAAATCTATTTACCAGAGTCAGAGAAGCTGACGTGCTGGGTTTTAAGGAAAACTTAAATAATTGGTCAGAACTCTTCTTTTTTTTTTTTTTTTTTTAATACTGGGGTTGAGCATTTGCTGTTCATTTTCTGAGCTAGGACAAGAAGAAAACACTTGTCTGAGCAGTCAAGCAAGTCCTTTGTAGCACAGTGCAAAAGAAAAGTGGTTCAGATTCCACCTTTAGATAGTACTGCAAATTAGAGGCAGATTAGTAAGGTTCCACAGGTTTCCTCACAAAGGACAAAAATGAGTCAAGTCTAGAAGGAAACAATTCCTCAAGGACCCCACAAGCTTTGAAGAGCCAAAATCTCCTCCCAGGCACTGCTCCAAGGTCTGTAGCAACAGTTCCCCAGTTGGAGTTAGACACAGAGCATCCTTAGCCAAAGACTGTTTAGACTTAAGAGGCAGAAGATAGACTTTGCAATCCAGATAGCCTAGTGAGGTCCCAACAAGTTAGCAAATTTTTTTGATGGAGGATCAGTAAAAGCTCCAATTCGTGAGAGCTTACAGAGAATCAGGCAGAAGGGAAAGCTTGCAAGCAGCACTGGCATGCACTTAGGCGGAGAGACCCATAGAGCTCTTTGTCACATCCTAGGCTGTTCATCCTATTTCTCTAAAATGGAGCTGTGTTTTATTTGGTTTTTAACAAGGAACACAAACCTGCTAAACTTGCTCCAAGAGTCCCCAGATCAGCAAATGGATCCAGTGTTTGCGGTTTAGGCTGATGAGTGGGAGTGCTGTGGAGGGATCCTGTAGGACTGGTGGCAGCCGACTTACTTCCCACTCCTAGGCCACCTTCAAAGGGAAAAAGAAATAAATATGTATATATACAAGAAAAAAAATAGCTCAGTTTTTATCCCTATTTTACATGAGTGTGGCTCTCACCCAGTGCTCAGTTACATGACGTTAGAAGACTGCGGTTAAAATTAGGTGTGCTATTGTCAGGTTCCTAAGCAGTCTCAACTCAGCGTTGGCCCAGACTAGTTGCACACCCACTCACAATTAGGCTCAGCAAGAAGAATCTTCCCTAGACTGCGGTGACAGAGTAATTACGACAAATTGATATATTTTAAGAACTAGGGCCTTTCAGGAAGCAACTTCTGGTAGAACATACATACTCCCCCAACATTAGAAAGCATCGTGCTGTCACTTAGTGGCATCCCAGGAATGCATAGTGCTTTCCAGGTCCTTCTGGCTCTACAATGCAATGAAACACAACTACATACACCCACACCAAGCACCTGTCCCACTGCAGGCCATGTGTTTTTGAGGAAAGAAACTCAAATTTTTGAACAGAAAGAGTTTGGTAATCTCTGGCCAGATCTTCACCTGGATGACTGGAATACCAGGACAACAGGTGCAGCATACCCGGTGCAGTTCAGATGACTAAAATCTGAATTGAAGTTTTGTTGTATTTGTCAAAGTGCAAAAGAGGGAACCTGTCTCTCCATTCTCCCTCTGCCTCTCCTCTCTCAGGGCTCCCTAAAGGTTTGTTGTTGAATGTCCTGAATTTTTATGATACGTACCTGGTTTGTTGGGCCAGTCCCAACCACTGGAAACATCTGCTTGTATGGAAACAGTTGGTGTGCTAGAAGCTAAGCAGAATTACATATAAAATCTCAGTAGCACAGCAAAAACAACAGAATCCAACATCTAGGAAGAGCAGGAAAGACAGCACTGTGCCCACCTACCATTTGCCATCTGGAAGTGAACTTCTCACCCACAATGGGAATTACAAATTTGATGGGTTTTTTTCTGATCTCATACTATACAGCAGTAAGTGGGGAAGGCCACAGATTTACAGTGTTCATTTTATGATGGCTTTGGTCAGAGGCTTTGCATCCTTGCTTATGAAAACCTTACTGCCAAAAGAACACATTAGGTTTTGTGTTTCTGAACACATCTCAAACCCAGCAAATATCCTACATGCAAAGGGCAAGGATGGAGAAAACAAGTAAATCAAAGCAATCTGCAGAGATGTAAACCAGAAAGAACACACAGAGTCCTTCCTTTAACCCTGTGTCAAATAAAGTCTGTACATCTATGCAGCTCACCCTGCCAGCATTTCATTATCCGTAGACACTAGCACAGTAATTTAATACCTCATCATGCTGGGATACTATTTAAGTTCTTTTCATTAGTGTAGCCAGCTCCAAGGGTGACCCAACCGTCTTATTCGCAGAGTTAATATCCAGTGCCCGAGCTTGGCAAAGCAGGGATGCGAGCAGTGCCAGCAGCAGGCTTTGTCATTTCGGCTTTCCAGTGAGACTGTTGCACCCAAGGGACATGTGTCACAGGATCAGACACAAACGAATTCCTATCTTAATGCGTTTCAGAGAAGAGTAGGTTACAACATTAAGTTTTGGCATGGGGGGAGAAAGGAACAACTAAGGAACGTTTAAAGAGAAGAAAAAAGTCCAATAAAGGAGAAAAAAATCCTTCTCTTCAAATAAGAGTCAAATTCAACTTTGAATTTGGCCAGGGTTACTATCAGAACTAAAGAAAACAGATGCCTATAACTAAAATAACCAAAGGACGTGTGTTTTCTCTAACAGGCTTAATATGCCATGCTCTATTTAGCTCAATTAATGGTAGTTCGGTTCAAACGAGACCTCATAACCACAGGAATATGCAGGCAGACAGTCTTCATAGTCTTTTTGTTCATGTATATAAATAGCTTATTAATTAAGCATAAGACTTCAGTAAAACTAGTCTCATCCTACCACAGTTCAGACTCTGAATATGTTTTAAGTCTGGATAGAGAAAGCTCCTTTCCTGTTCAGTGGTGTTTCTGTGGTTTAGAGTAATTTTACGGTATGCATCAGTTTGTACTTAATGGCTCCATCACTATTTAAGAGTGGCATTTCACATTTACTTAAATACACTAGACGAGCCTCACTTTCTTACCCATGTGGAAGGGATCGCTGTGCACAGTTGGTGATGGACTTCTTGTGGCTTGAAGGAAAGGATCACCAGGGACAGTTGATGAACCAAGAAAGGAACCCAGGAGGTCTGGACCAGTTTGCTTAGGGCTACTTCCAAATGGATCAAAGGCAGTGGCTGTAAAAACATATTTAAGAAAACTAAATCATTAACTTGCACAATCAACGTGCTTCAGGGAAGACACTGGTGTGTGGAGAAGAAAACCTAATACCTGCAGATACCGAACAAGAGACAGCATTCCCACGTAGCATGACTTGTTACAAAAATCCAGTTCATTCTCAAATCCAATTTTTGATCCATTTGTTTAGTCTACTGTCTTGCATCTAAAAAACGAAGCCCAACCAGCCAAAGAAACACCCATGAAGTCACTCTTACTTGCCATCAAGTTTAAGGTAAAGAGCATCCTGAACAGAGATGCAGTATGTGCTACTGTAAGAAAGATACAATCCTGAGAAGCTATGCATCATGTTAATGGTGCTACTCATTGCTTATGTTACTCATTGTTTAGGATAGTTAATAAATTACTATTACTCTTCACTTGCAATCTCTTCCTCTTGCTTCCCTGGCTTGGGACAATTTAGCTGTGTGATACTTCTCTTTTCCAGCACCAATCTGACTCTGCAAAGCTCGACAACAGTATCCAGAAAACTTTTCTACTGTTGCTGCACCTCTGCCTTGTGAGATGCGTGTCTGCACAACTTTCCCAACCCCAGGCAAAAGCTTTCTCACTAAGCATACACCAGCCACAGCAAGATGAACCTTCTCCAAATACAAGTGGCCCAATTCCTCCCACTGAAACCTATATTCTTCTCCCCTCTCCTGCCTCCACTCCTCAGTTGCCAGCTCTTCCCTTCCTTTGTAAGTCTTGATACAAGAAGATTATAACTGTTCGTGTCCCTTTCTCTTTGAAAAACATCATAGGCAAATCTGGTGTTTGTTTGTGGGTTTTTTTTTAATTCTAGATGAGAAAGGAAGATTCAAGAAGAGTCCTCAGAAACTGCCTTATGGCCATCTTGTGGTAAGTGCTACCAGTGTCAGCCCCAGCATTGCCCAAGCCTGCGCTTCCTTAGCAAAATTAAAAAATACCATTTTTTGCACAAGAAAGTTGGCAGGTGTTGCAAATGCTTTAAGTTATTAGCTGCTGAGAAAAAGTTAAGGAAGCATACTGTGCTCTGTGAATCAGGTACACGCTGACAACGTCAGCTCTTGAGCTGGAACATAAAAGATTAGGCCAAACCAAACAGGGGCAGGCTGCGCAGCTCAGTGCACAGAGACCTGCTGTCAGATCCGGCCACTTCTCCACATTTTGCCTTTGGCAAAATTGCCCATCTGTTCCAGAGACCCTCAACGACTCTGAGCCACTTGCATTGGGCTCTTCACCTCTTTGCTTACAAATGATTTTCACTTGCTCTCCTCTGTTCCCTTAACCCTCCAAAAAGATCTCTCTTGAATACCCATTCAGCCACTCCCTCTGCCAGCCTGATCTCCATCTGTCTTTGAATGAACAGATCTTCCTGTATCGCCTATCTTGTCTGCAGAAACACCAGAACTGTAGTCGTATTTCAATGTCCAGGATGAGGATCACAGCTCCAAACCTCCTGAAGTTAAAAAAGAAATTAAATTCTAACTGCCACGGATCTACCTAAAAGGCTTTTTTTAAAAAAAAAAATAATATATTCTCCTCATATGCATTATTTGACACATAGTAAGAGCAAAACGTGATGATCTCCAGTGGCTGTCAGTGTAAGGGTCCAACCTTGGGTGAGCCTCCAGTACAGGAGCCAAACACTTGGGTGAGCTCCAGCAGAGACTTTAGGGAACAAACTAGATAATCTTGTTTGTGTTCCTGACTGTGAAGATGCACCAACTTCTGTTTCAGCTGGCTGGCCTCCTAGGATTCCTCATAGCTCTGAATTTTCATGAAATACATGTACCCGAAAGGAATCCAACAGCCCAGAGCAGCCCACCCAGGTGGGATTCTCAAAGCACGTGCCCCAAGTCATGCACTATGCGTAGGCACTATTACCTTCTCCTACCCTTGGGGACGGGGATGGGGATGCCGAAGCTGCGGAACGCCGAGGGGTTGACTGCACAGATCCAGGTCCCCCCACATGGAAGACCTCCTCAGCAGTGGGCTGTCCAGTTTGACTCTGGGAACTTGGCCCGCCAACCCCAAACAAATCACTCAGCAAGTCTGAGTTAGAGGGGGCAGCAGTGGGCTGCGAGGGAAAACTCTTGCTCATAGGGCTACCATCCAGGCCCAGAAGGTCCACGTCTTCAGGCGGAGGTGGTGCCGGAGGCTCTTGCTGCTTTTTGCCGTGTTTTGGTGTCCCGTGAGGCTTGTCACCGCTGGCATTACTGTGCTGACTGGAAAGGGACAAGAGTTCGTCATCTGACTGTTCGCTTTCCTCATGCACCAGCGCTGCTCGATCCTCTGAAGTGGGGTGAGAGCTACTTTTGTCAGATTTCTGATCTAAATGATGATTAGAAATAAAATTAGGTAGCCGTTAGTTTTGTCATCACAGAGGTCCCATCAAAATCAGCTTACAAGCAGACCAAAAAGCTACTGAGAGTATCACAGCAGCGTTGCGCTAGATCACAGAATCACAGAATCACAGAACATTAGGGGTTGGAAGGGACCTCAAAACATCATCTCGTCCAGCCCCCCTGCCAGAGCAGGACCACCTACAGCAGATCACACAGGAACGCATCCAGGTGGGTTTTGAATGTCTCCAGAGAAGGAGACTCCACAACCTCCCTGGGCAACCTGTGCCAGGGCTCTGGCACCCTCACAGTAAATTTTAAAATAAAGAGTCCTTTGCAAAGATTAGCTTCAAGTCTTTGCTGGCCTCTATTGTGAGGAGCCAGCTTTACTGATCAGGAAACAGAGACAGAGGTTAATTGACTCTCCTCAAGCCTGAAGAGTCAGCAAGTGTAACGGCCAGAGACACAAACTGAATGAGTTTCTGGGTCAGGACCAAGCATCCAGAATGATCCCCAGCCATGCCTCCAAATCCAGGCAAAACAAGGCTCGTTGTAAAGCAGGACTGACATAAACCGCCCGCCCAGCTGTGCCCACAAGGATCTCTCACACCAGGGTCCTCCCTAATGGGGCGCTGGTGCCAGAGGATGAACGCTGCCCTCGGCAGCACTGGGACATTTTCAAGGTGTTCAGCTTTATTAAGTGGCCTCTCGGACAAACATTCTCAGGGCTGTGTTTTCCTAGCACTATACATAAAGTGCAATATTAGGAAAAAACAGCTTCAATTTAGTTTTAACATCAAGGAGGCCTCAGGCGAAGCTTTACATTAGAACTATGCCAATAACTGTCGCATGTGGCACAAGCAGACAGCACTTGGAGAGGACGTTGTAGGAAATTAGTTCCTGTTCTATTGCAACATAAGGGTGTGAGCAGCAATACGCTGTGATCTCATGGTAAAGACATGTAACAATCAGATCCTTCAGCCTGGCTCTGTGCTCCAGGGAGGGGGAAGAAAAAAAGAATTTAAAAAAAAAAAAAGTTGTTTATCTTGTTTGAAACAGATTTTACTTTGAAGACCAAGTCTGCATACCTTGCCAGCTGAGAGATGAGAAGAATGCACTTTGTCCAACATTTCTTATGTTTTCCTGGGGTGAATCAGTGGGACCTCTACCTGCAGCACAGAGCACCAAATAAATAAAATCAAGCAGACGAAAGTCCACCGTGTGGGTAAGCGTGTGAATTGAGCACATCTGTGCAGCTCTCACCTGCCAAAGCCAGAGTGTCCTGATGCTCCTGATGAGAGGAGAAGAGAATGGATGGATTGATGTCCTTCGTCGTGAAGTTCTCCCATGGAGGAGTTAATTCGGTTTGTCTGTCAGTAGACTGTATTTCTATGTCCAGTATAACATGAAAGAGCTGAGGATATTTGTCTGGAGAATCACAGGCATCCAGTTCAGGCCTACATGGAGCAAGAGTTGTACAGTTAAAAGGGAAAAGATATTTCTGCAAAGCTCTATAAAGTCTTTCAATACATGCCCGCACCCAGACTTCTCACATTTTACTCTTGAATATTCTCCTTTAGCCTTCATAAAGCTTTTATGCTTCATGTTTGATTAATGTTCAGCTTAAAATACTCACTTGGTGAATTTTAGTGTGGTTGTTCCCAGGGCTATGAATCCAGTATGAAATTGAATTTGGAATATTTGTGTGTTGGTCATCTGAAAAAAAAAACAGAGCGCCAGGCTGAACAAAGTGCTTAAATTCATGAAATTAAAATATTTGCCTATAGCACATGCAGACAGTTAAGCCTGCCTTACTGTATAGACTAATCATAACTGCTAGATAAGCTCATTCATTCTGCTTGTTCTCCAGAAACGAGCAGTTTTCCTTCTCAAACTCAAATATATCCATCTACCTTAAACCCTGCTGCTACCTTACAGCAGAATGCTTTCAGAGCATTCAGGAATATGCTGTCTTTCCCTGCTTGTCTTTGTTTCTGGGATCTCCTTGACACTTTAGCAGCTAAATGAAACTGGTATCTGTTTCGACTGAATACGTTTAAGCAACAGCTTTGTACTGCAGCACAACACAAGACCATTTCACCTGCAGTAGAGACTTCAGTCAAGTGTCATCTATACAGCAAACAGCACCAATAACAAATTAAGAAGAGGAAAGCATTCACTGGTCACTCTGCAACTTGAACGTCAAGGTTTTTAAACATATCATCAGGGAAATTATTAAAATCTCAGATTAACATAGTCACCCCACCCAGCTGGTTGTGAGAGTCCAGGACCTGTTCTGCTTGACCAGCCATGCACCCATCTGCAGGGAGCAAATCAGGTGGTACTCAAAGCAGGTGGCACAAAACTTGGTTCTTCCCTGACTTTTTGCCCTTTAAGGCACTACCATTTAAGCAGGTTATTTCACCGAGCGAGGCAATTAACACTCATCACTGCAAAGGTTAAAGAAGCAACTTAGTGGATGATTCAGTTTTTGCAGATCTAGGTTTTCCAGGCTGAACAGACTGCATTTCCAAATTCCTCTTCTGCAATTACAAGAGCCAGAGAACAAGACTTTAAAGTCGGTCTCAAAGCCTGGAACAGCACAGACCATATTTTCACTCCTGTGTTACGGCAAGGAGGCATCAGGGGTGCTCACTCCAGCCCTCCTCTATTCTCTCACCCCAGTTTCCACCGTCTCCCATTTCTTTGATCTGCTGGTATGAAGAGGCTCTTTGGCTATGAGAGGGTCCCTGTCTGACCAGCCTGTGGTCCTGTCCCCATGACTGACCAATCCACATAAATTGCCTTTTTGCCCTAATGACAAAAAAAGGTGAAGGCTGCTGTAGAGCAAGAGAAACAGACACAGTGCAGGAGCAATGGCTCAGTAAATCACTCTAATTTGAGCAGAAAAAAAAAATCTTCCATTTTCTTAAGAGAGCATAAGTAGAGGCTTTGGTGGTGGCTTGCCCTTCACTGGTTACTAGTGGATATTTTCCACCTTCTACATCAGCTAGAAGGATCCTACCCCCTACCAGTAGACTATCTCGATAAGGACATACCAGAGGTGTCATGGAGTTCTTTGTATGCAATTCCTTGTTTTCACTTGGCACTGCTCAAATTTGTGTTAGGTCTACTGTCAAGTAAGGAAACTTTCATTACCAGTGTCACATGCATTCTTAGACCCCATATTTAGCCATCTCTTCATTACCTACGCTGCCTCTACCATGCAAGAGAAGTTAGGCAAAATCCTACCTTTGCCTGAAGGCGTCCCCCAATGGTCGATCTCATATGGTAGACAGAAACAACAACATCTCCGTGGACAGTGGCTCCCAGTGGAATCAGGACTTTCCCTTCTTGCACACGGTATTCTCTGAGAGGAAGAGAAGGAAATCCAAGTTAAGCCCCTTTCCAAAGTGCCATTGCCACCCATCAACAATGTCAACACAAAAGCTATCATCTCATCCAGGCCAAGCAAACAGAAGATGCATCCTGTGCTCTGCTTGGTGTTAGGCTCAGCTGAAACAAAAACATTTTACAGGGGAAACCAACACAGCGCTGAACTCTCTCCTTGAAGGTATCCCACCACATGAAAACTTCAGATTCCCTCTGGCAGTTTATTTCAACACCAGGCACAAACTTTCAATTGATACGTGCACTCCTTCATTTATCAGGCAGCGTGGCAGCGCCTGCCACACAGATACTAGACACATTACAGCTCCTAAGGACAGCAGGAGATCACAGCAACTCACTTCATTCTTTCATACTCCTGGGAGGTGGTAAGGATTCTGGTTTCCCCACTGAGAATGTCGCAGAAGGGCCGGCAGCCATTCCGTTGCTTGTTGAAGCAGGGGACTGGACTGAGGGTGACTGACTTGATAGTAAGTGGTTTGCAGTGAGGAACGACGGGCTTGTCTGCTATTAGATCACAAATGTATCCAATGTATCTGCAGACAGAGAAAGCCATTACTGAAATTTCCATCCCAGGCAACCGATTTTCATTCTGTACTTGAAGTCTACTTTGAAATCAAGTGGAAGTATGATTCTGTCACAGTTCCAGGACAAGGTTTTCCATGTGCTCCAGCATCCTTGCAGCTGGCACCAAATTCTGCACTTCCATTTCTGTTTAATTACAGGAATTGGAGATCAAGAGGGAGGAAGTCTGCCTTTAGCCCTGAGCTGAAGATCATTTCTTCTCACCTTTTAGAAGAGAAGGTGCTGAACAATAGTTTTGCTGATTTACCAGCAGAAGTTTCCTTTTATTTTACATGCACATAGCAGATGAATTACTGTGTTAGTCATGTACTGAAGGATCATTATTATTATGTACATAACAGTATATCTTTGGTTTGCTCTGACAGACAGCTTTTCCTCTGCTTAATGGAAATTGTAAAAAAAAAAACAACCAGAAACATTTTTACAATGTAAACTCCTGGAAGGATGAAGCTGACATAGGGAGAGGCTCCCTTAACTACAGATTTGTCAGCTTCCCTGAAGTAATGAGCAAAAGTATTGTTAATAGCTGACTTTGTTCTTCCACCACGCTTATATCAATGTGGGTAGAACGGAAGTGGCCACAAACATAGTTAAAACCTGTCAAAGCTAAGTACCATGGCTAAAGCACTTTTTAGCGAGAGGAATATCACTCACTTGCATAGCATTTAGCCAGAATACCCTACCTTCTGTGAGATGGCCACAGTACAATTCCAGGTCTCTTTGTGTTCAGCAGCTGCATGGCAGGGCCTGGATTGGAGAAGAGGTGACAGAAACAGAACATCGCGCTGACCAGAACTGCTGAGGCTGCACGGCCATCCTGTTAAGGAAAGGGGCAGAGGGAGACAAAATGTGTATCAGGACAGCCTTTAAATTTCATCAGAACACTCTCCACTCTTCCTTAAAACACATAAAATAATTTCTCTAGAAAGACTAGGATTGAGACCACAAGATGATGAGGAATGTTCCGTGCTGTGTCATTTGTTTAACACCTAGGACTTCAGGGAGCGGCACTGGCTTGAATAAAAGCTAAAATAATATCCAGTAAGCGGCCAAAAAGCTGAGGATGGTTTAGACTTGTTTTGAAAGCCCAGAAGTACATTTTGTCTACAAATGTTGGTGTTTCATGGCTGCTCCCAAGCTATAATATTATAATTATTTCAATCATAGGTCTGGAACTGACCACAGGGATCAGAGTACACCCATCCCACAGCTGCAGGCAGTCATCTAATAGAAATTTAACCTAGAAGACTTCACAAACAGTAAAAAATTCAGCTCAAGACTCCCTCACCCAAGCACCTCCAGAGCCCTCAACCTGTACAAGTCTATGCTTTTGTGGAGGTCATTACAGGGGAAAGTATGTTTGCTGAGTTAGAGAGATAGACCAGAAATACCGAAAGAGCAGGAGAGAATCAGAGCATCCCCAGTGCCCTGAGTCCCTGCTATACCCAGGAACATATGAGGAACCCTACGGACCATACCCCAGCTCTGGTGAGCCAGAGAAAAAGCCCTTCCACCAAAAATCCAGGTCTGATGCCTGCTTAGTTAAGGATGAATGTTCATGGCGCAGCGATGGGTACGAGAACCTGCGCAGGAGTCCCGTGCCACCCAGCTCATCTCCCCCTTCTCACAGGGGACAGAGGATCCCAGAAGTCAAGACTCATTTATGAAGAAGTGCAAAACCTACTGCCCCATCAGTCACCCTTAAAGACTGAAACACAAGTGAAAAGTTATACAGGCTCCTGGCAATTGCTTATTTCAGGCAGCTTTTAGGCACTCCAGACATACTGTAGGATTTGCCATACCAGAGCTGACCCAGACCCCAGTAACCTGCTGAGCCCGAGAACACACTCAAGATTAATAGCCTATCTACTTTTTTAAGGCTTAGCCCCTGTCAGTTGCTTCTGGAAGAATCTCTTAGGTTCATATAAACTAAGTGGGCTTCTGCAGACTCCTTTGAATATGTTAAAAAGGACTCCCTGTCCTTTACAGCATTATCCTGACATTCATTGCTCAAAGGACAGTAAAGGAATTTGATTCTTGCACTAGATTTCCAGGACTGGAGGCATCAAGTGCATCTTTGTCTCTGTTTGAATGGAATTTATATCCCATAGCCGCTGGCTGTGCTACACAAGGCAGAAATGCCAGACTCATATATAAGGTCTGTGCAGTTTGGGATCAGTCATTTCCTCCGTTCCTTCCAGTTTATGCTGATCGGGGCTGACAGGCTCCCAGATTTAATTTAGGCTCTAGGAGCAGAACAGAACTCTCCTTTCGGGCATCACTGTCAATATTAAATGCTGTATGGGCTAAGTTACAAGTTAGTCACACAGAATCACACCACTCTCCTGCATCCCATCGACACGTTGCCCAGTACTAAATAACCCTTACGGGGGATTTAGCAACCACTTCAGCTGTGGTGCAGAAAGAGGAGCAGAAAGCAGCTGGACTTCCTCAGCCAGACCTGACAAGTAGTGACCATGAGAGGCTTTAACAATTTCAGTTTAACGGTTCTACAGAATTCCCAGCTATGTGTTTTCTCCCCAACTTCCATCAGTACCTTCAGTCTAGAGGCTGCATTTTTGGCCTGCAACTGCTGACAATAAAACACAAACTTGTAGCAGGCTGACAACTCCGGGTGAAGTTCAAACCTTTTTGCTACTTGTCCCCTCTAACAGTTCACTGCTAGAACAATTTTGACCTCTCTTGCTTTTCATTCCTGCTTCTCATTCAATGTTATGTCTTCCAGCTTAGCTCTGTAGCTGCACGTGGCAGATAAAGCCCCTTTCTATGGGGTTCCGCTCTAATACATTTCTTTTTTCTTTTAGAAATTTTCACCATGCTTCTATACAGACTCCAGACATGCAACGTGCAACACGACTTATGGCTCACAGGTCTGAACGCGTGGTTGCTCTCTGGTGCACTTACCATGCAGTGGATGACACACACGTTTTTGGGGTTCTGCTGTAGCCAGTTGTGCATATTCTTACAGACAGCGTAGAGGTTGTGCAGACTGGGTGCTTGTCGTACCGGCCAGCTACATTCAGATACCTACAGGAGTGGCACGATGGACAAAAGGCAGCTTCATAAGAGCATGAAGCAAGGCATGTTTTTGCAAAGGCTTTCTGCCAAGAAATGTACTTCTCTTTTACAGCCTAGAGTTATGTGCTTGAAACCTACTCCGTCTCTTCTCATGCATAATTCTGCTCCGTGACTTCAATGAATTATGAGGAGAAAAACAAAAAAGAAGCCCTAATTAAATGACGTAAAATTGATGTATCGTCGCCAGCTATACATTTTGAAAAAATACACATTCTAAAAGTCAGGTTATCTTGAGTGGCCTTTCATAAACCTCCAGTCTTGGAGCAGCACATTGATTTCTGTGACATCTAAAGCCTTTGTACAACTCGTCCCTAAAAACTACAGCTCTGGTTTTCAAAGGATGCTGAGCAACTCTTGTTCTCAGTCATTTTTATGTCACAGGATTTTCAAGCCCTGTTTGACAGTTATTATGGTGATGAAAGGGAAACTTTTGTTAAAAAAATAAAAAATCGTATCTGAGTAAGCATAGTTAAGATATGAGCCAGGAGAATGAATGACTTAGAGCTCAAAAACCACAAATCCTAAATGTCTAGTTACTGTTCATCAAGTACTAGTTAGAGTCATAACACTTATCTCAGGAACAGTCCCTGCAGTCTCAAACAGCACACCAAATAGTCTCCTACAGGCAGCTCCGTTTCATCTGGTTTTAATTGAAATATCTTTTTTTAAAGGCATTTCTGGCTAGGAGAAATTTAAAGGAGAAAGGTTATGAGGCTTGTCCTCGGACAAAAAAATCGGTTTTCTCTCTCAGCTGACATTTGCATCCTGCTTAATGAGAACCGGGGGCAGGAAAGAGATGGTTTGCCCAGATGTTCTTAAATTACCATGTGATTTCCATACCCTCATTTCATCTCTCAGAGGAAGGAAGTGTTCCAGGGTTCATAAAACTTGCATTTAAGGTTCTGTCTTAGATACACCTGCACAACATCTCAGAGCAGAAACAGGAATCCTGACTCAAACTGGAGAATTACCAAGCTGTGTTTTGTCTCGGACAGCTCCAATGACACCAAGAAGATACAGGGCCAGCACCACTAATCCAGCACATCCATTCCACTGGAGCCTTTCTGAGTCGGTGGACCTGTGCTGAACATTCAGGAGATTTTTGTCTAACCTAGCATCTCATTTGATATTCGTCTAACTGCTTTGTAGACTCATGAAAGAGTTTGGTCTCCACAATATCTTTGAATTCAGCTGTGCACTCAGGTTTGTGTTGTAGGAGCTACCCAACAGTTCAACCTGTGCTCAAGTTTTGGAAGGCAGGGAATGACCATTCTCTATTTATCCTCTCTACAACATTATCCTCATCCCCCATCTTCTCCTGTCTTGAGAACTGTGGTTCATGTCATTCCTCCTGTTGTATACGCTGTATTTTCCCTTGCCTATTCCTTTTCTGTGTATTTTCAGGAAGGGCCAAAAGGGCACAAAACACCCAAAAGCTCACTATGCCATAACCCTCAGTGCAGAAACTGCCAGCATTAACTTTCTGCTCCACAGACCTCCCAGGCTACGTGCTGCTGCAGCAATGGGACCATCATAAAATTTGAATTGCAGGGTAACCATAAACATTTATTGAATTCTTCGACAGAGCCAGAGTACTGATGCCATAAGTGACACATTATTTTATATTATCAATTATTTGACATTATCATGACAATTATGTTATTATTTTATATCAAGCAAATGTTTTCTCCTCCCAACCCCAATTACTCTTGCAGTAGGCTTCTAGAGGCACTTGCAGTTAAGACCACAAAAATACCACTCAGATTCCAAGAGGCTGTTAGAATTAATGTGACCAGTGACCCTTTCACTGACAATTTTCTGAACAGACCTCATGAAAACATGCTGTCAAGCATCTGGAAAAGCCATTATCACTCCCCAAGTAAACAATATACATTTCCCAACAGTCCATAATTATATATTTACTTTGTTTCTAATTACACATCTGCCCGCTGCTTCACAATTAGGAAATTAAATATGTGCTATGTAACATTTAATTTATTTCAAACACAACCTCACCAACACTCGCGAAAGACAACCTTATGGAAAAGTAACAGGAATTCTTCTAGAGCTTGGAAATAAGCAGCCAGCACTTGTTTTACTTGAGCAGTAGGGCAGCAACAGCCAAGAATGTGACCCATCGAGGACTTTGAAGTTTGGGTTTGTTGTTTAACGCCGTATTTAAGTTACATGTTTTCAAACTGCTAACATCTCCTCAAGCAGCCGTGAGCCCTCCTCTCTTGCCAGGGAGGCGAGGCAGGGTGAAAAACAGAGCACAACCAGATTTGAGCAGCAGGTTTTAATGTTCATAGTCCCTTCTTTTCAACAGACTGGGAACTCAGGGCTTCTTATCCCGCACAGCCACGTCAGGGCAGGAAAATGGCCCAACAGGACAGGAATTTGCTTCTCCCTCCTGTGCTACGACACAGCAAAGTGACCTACTTGGATCTTAGGAAAAAAAAGTTTTAAAGAAGATAGGAATTAAAAAGCCTTTCACTTCAAAGAGCAAATCTGAGGCTCAAAGCTTCCTCTGGCATCCTCATCCAGACCTGCCTGGACACGTTCCTGTGTAGCATAATCTAGGCATTCCTGCTCTGGCAGGGGGATTGGATTTGATGATCTTTTGAGGCCCCTTCCAATCCCTAACATTCTATGATTCTATGATTCTATGATTCTATGATAATACTCTTAATGTGATTTCACCTCCTTGATAGCCTGTTAGGAATTTTTTTCCAATATATATGAAGGTCAACCTCATATTTATAATTGTTTCATGTTTTGACTGATCTCATGTGTTGTGGACACTTTGTTTTCCTGAAAGGTACCTGGAGTCAGTATTTCCTAGCCCATAACCTGAAAGTATAATATTTTATTAAAAGATGCATCATTTTCTTCCTGTGTATGTCAAGGCAATAGCTCACAAAGCACCAGGTCAGGCTTTGAGAGCAACATACAAAGTCATCTCTCAAGCTGTTGGGTAGGAGATAAAGCACAGGGGACGGAGGAATTATGGCCAGGTCAAGCAATAAAGCAACAGATGTTTAGTTCTGGGCTTTCAAAAATAGATCTGTCTTTCTCCTCCCACCAACAGCAAGACTGGTGCACCAGAAGCAAGGGATACTGAAGGTTCAGAGCCTTTTGGATCTTTTAATTAGTCTTTCCCATTCATTTACTCACACCTGAAGTCATGGCTGGTTACTGATTCCCATGAGAACTGTTCTTCAAGTGTGGGTGAACAATTTCTGGAGACTGGGGCAAGTGCTGGAGATGAACTGAGCTATACCTCAAATTGAAATGAAATGAGGCTTATGCAGCATGAAATTTGCTTACCCTGACCGAGGGTTAAGCGTGGCAACTGCTGTTGCCTTTTTTTTGTTGAAGGCAACAAAAAATAAGATTTTCTTTAAAAAAAACCACAATAAAATCATCACTTCCTTGTGGGAGAGAGAAAGAAGGCAAGACTTTTTGAAAGATAAGATCTCATCTTGCATTTCAACAGCAGTACTTTATAGAGATTTCCTCTAAAAGCCATTAATGAACCAGAACCTTGCAGTGCTCCTGTATGCTGTCCTGGTTTTAGAGAAGGAAACTGGGGAAGAGAGTGGAGGTGGGTTTTTAAAGTTGTAGGCTAGTGGAAGAGCCAAAAAGCCCCTTTGATCCAGTTTCCAGTCCTGTGCTTTGCTGGCTAAGGGCTTCTGCTCAATTAAAACACAACCGAAGAATTGCTCGACACAAAAATAATCGACCATTCTGCCACTCTCAGGGTCGACAGAATCAGGACACGGTGCCCCTTTTTCTAAGAAGTTTCACCCCCTGGCTCCTGTTAACCTCTCGGAAGACACTCACCCGGTTGTGAAACTTGGCACTGCGATAATACTTGGGTGACAAGTTGAAGACGGTGTAGTGGTCAGGATGTCTGGAATCCAAAAATGTCCGGACATCTTCGATGTGGTTCCTGAATCCCAGCTCAACGCCTTCAGCAGGAAAAGACATCACTAGAAATGTAAGAAGAAGCCAGGCTGAGCGTGCACCATAACATGTTTACGGACTTCTAAACCCTGGGATATTGCAAGTTTTATTCATCCCATAAGCACTACTTACCTATGATTCTTGAGGTAATGTATGAAATATCTAGCTCTCCCTTGGTGTAACTGAAAGAAGACAAAGCAGGAGACAGACATTATGCACACGTTTACCGAAAACAGCCCATTACAGGAAGCAGGAGAAGAGTGTTTTCCCACAAAGATCTGCTTTTGATGCAAGGAAGTAATCTTAAAACCAATTCTCTGTACTTTATCATTTATGCCTTAAGAAAAGGGTACAAATAGCTTCCTGCAGACAGTGACCCAGCCTTCCCTTCTACATACGCAATTAAGTGGATGCAGAAGGTCCCTTTTCCCTTTTGTCATTAATTTGCAGTGCCAGTTTTCAGGAGAAATCTCTAGCAGTCTGCCACTCACAGCCTCTGAGGTCTTGCCTGCATTAAGTTTCTTTAATTTATAGCCCCCTATCGCTCACAGGCAGGTAGAGTGCGAAGCACAGGGGACAATGCCAGCAGAGGTAACCAAAGCAAAGTCATCTCAGCTCTTTTTTTCTACTCCAAACATGGTTTTAGTGAAAGGGAGCAGTTACACCAGCAAGCAGAGCCTCCTCACATAGCAAAGGGAAGGCCTACAGCATGAGCCAGCTTTCAGGGACAAAATATGTTCGTGGTGGTTGAGCAGAATGATGCCACAGGGGTCAATGAAGGAATCAGACACCATGTGCTCCACTTTCACTGCAGGGGGTGGGGGGCTTTCCCAGGTTTCAGGATGTGGATGCTCACTTACTACAAAGGTTAGATTTTCTTTACTTTGATTTTCCTGCTTCCTTGAGGCCAAAGGCCAGTTATGAGACAGAATCAAAGAAGTCCCTTGCGATTTTCACCCCTTTTTCCCACTAGGTTATCTGGGAGCTTGCTACACTGGTTAAAGCAGCAGCTCAGGCTGGCACTAGGGATTTTACCTGCGTTAGGCAGCTTGAGCTGTACTGTACCTGGCAACAGATTGCATGACCTTTGAAGATGTATCTTTCAGGGTATCCTTCAGGTTATCCTTCAAATTGCTGAAGAGTCTCCCAGCTCCTCCTTTCACCATATCTAGCAAGCCTCCTCCATAGCTGGACTCCATGTCTGGTGATGAGGCACCTTCAAGTACAACAAAATCAAAGCCAGCATCAGTTTTTTTGGAACAAATCCACCAAGCCAAAAAAAACCACTGCACTATCCAGACCAAACATATTCACTGCTGAATGTCAAGCACAGGGAAAAACAGTTTTAAAGTCATGATTTTCCAGAGATGAGAGAGCACATTCTTGACAGCTGAGCTCAGAAACTGTCATTGTCTCTTGACGTTGTGTGTAGGTTGACTGCTTAGAATCACTACGGTATGGACAACCAACATATGAGCTCTCTCACCTCTCGACCCAACTCAAAGCAAGACCAGCTCTTCAGCATGTGGCTAATTTACCCATCGTAACCAAGACCAAATCGACAATCATGTCCACAGGGCTAAAAGAAAGGCACTAGTGTATATGACAGCTCTTCAGCCTAACTGGCACAGCTGCCAGTCTGACCAGCTAGATGACTGGAGGCTGTCTTACAGCTATTTCTACAGATATAGAAGTCATTGGAGTGATTTTAAGCCACTGAAGAGTCCAGTTAGGTTTCCCTGAGTGGAAGAAGACAAAAAAACTGAGGTTTGGTGAAGAAAGAAAGGAGTTCAGAAATCAAACTTCTCTGAGCTGAGAATGAGAACCTTTTTGGATATTTGTACGCCTGCAGCACAGGAGTCAGAAAATTCCTAAGGCTAAAGCAGAGCAGGGCTGGTCTCCTTGGTGTTTCCTTCATAGCTTGAAATGGCATGAAGCTGCAAGGTCTATAGGAGACCAACAGAGACCAAGAGCCATGGCAAGTGTTATTTTAGTGGACTATGATATGGCCTTAGACCTCAGGTATTTGCATTTTGCAGTTATAATAGAATAATTATTCCACTGTCTTAACCAAGAACTGATTCATTGCTTCATTCCTTATTATAGCAGTGCTAATAGCACCGTTCTTTGAAAAGTCCAAGTATAATAAATTGGATGTAGACTTGAATAAAAGTGGCTTTGTTTTACTGCAGAACCAATTTGTTAGACACAAACCAAACCCAGCAGAGAGATACTTGAGCTGCTTTACTTAAAAATTAGGCTGCTCTTTACTTAAAAATTGCTTTTGATCTTCGTGAACTTTGTTACTCTAATTACACATTTGTTGCCTCGTTGTGTCAGGTTAGTCAGAAGACCTAGACCCTCTAGCACAGCACATCAAGCAACCCACATAAACACATGCCACCCTCCCAAGTAATCTCATAATCAAGGTGGCACCACTAAGAGTTGCCTTTCCCAGAAGCGCTCGAAGTCTGAGCACGTGTTCTGCTGTAGAGCCATGGGACAGCTGCTTTGCAAAATGAACATGCTGGTCATTATTAATTAATCCAGCACCCAGAAATAGGGAAGATTTATCATGGTTAGGGCAGTCTGGTGTCATTGCCAGTGCTCGTTACACATTTTGCAAAAGAGACCTTCCAGCCATCACTTCTCTAGAGCGTGTCCGTGAGTGGCGTTAGATACACACTACTGAAATATTGCTCACATCATTGTAATTACCAAAAGAAATATTCTACAGGCATTCAGACTGTAAAGAAAGGTGAAAAAACCTACATCTAAAAAAGATCCTACCAATTTACTCTGTAGATTAGCAGACCCATTTAAATGGTACTGGCTCTTTCAAACCAGGAGTGAGCTATCAATAAATACGTATCTTTAAACTGGAGACTCTGTTGGTAAAGGGATGCTGTTTATTCTACCATGCACAGAGGGTGCTTAATGCACAAGAGCCATGTGCCAGACTGGTAAAATTAGAGGCCATTCCTTCTCCTCTGTGGTCTCCCAGCTTCAGAATAGAAGGTGCCTTCTCAAGACACAGGAATACTTCTGCGAAACCACTCGCAAGTAGCTACTCCAAGTACGATTGGAAAAAAATACAAAAAAGAAATCAAAGTAGCTCGTTGGCTCCCAAGTATGGAATCAGTGTTTAATTTCTCTTCCAAAACTTTGCTTTCATATTACTCTGTGCTCAGAGAGCCAGGGCTGGAAGGAGGAGGCAATGTTCAAAAGGTACTTTCAGTTCTGCAGGTCAATTTTTGAAAGAAGGCAGAAAGGTAGTAACTTGGAACAGGGGAAGAGGGGCAAAAGGATCAGAGGACCAAGGGTATTGGACAAATTTTTATAGTTGGAAATACTGTAGGAGATCAACAGAAAGGCTTCAAGAGCATGGAAAGCCTAGAATCTTTAGAAATCAACCTTAAGAGAAAAAGTATGAGAAACAGGGAGAGAAAGAGAATTGTACTATATTTCTAAAAGAAGCAGCGGCAATTAATTCAGAGTTTACTATGTACACTAAAATAGAGAGACAGAAAGGGTGGCTAATGAAGAAACGCAAGCTAGTGCTACTTAACCAAGAGCACGAAGCTAGTATTTAAGATTTAACATTATTACTTAGCTACTGTGAAGCTGCTGAGGAAGCTCACCACATAGCAGCATTTGGTACTATACCGAGGCAGTAATTTGCTTGGGTATCTTTTAGCCACTGCATGAGAGCAGCATCCTCAGTGCTGACAAAGACAGGCTTTTTCAGTTACTAGGAATGATACGGTCTCCGTAGACTGCTCATGGAAGAATGGAATTACTACATTCAAAGGCTCCTCTGCTAGGCAGCCTCTCCTACAAAGCAGAAAGACGTATAAAGGAGCAGAAAGGGTTAATGCATTAACACACAAACCTGACAATATATACAGAAACCCATAAGAACAGCAAAAAAAAATTTGATTTAAAAAAACAACCAAGGTAGCCTACCCCTGCATTTTTTGCTGAGTGAAATATTTCTGTGCTGAGTTCATCTTATAAATGGAGATCTTCAGAGCTACTCCAGACCTTTCCAAAGGACAGCAGCAGCTCTCTGGGCCGTGTGCAGCAGGTGCTGGAATGGAGAACCAGGGCAGGAGGACTGAGCCCCACATCTCACATGTCTCCTGTGGGAATTGATCACCTTGCCGGGTGTCACCTACCACTGCCACGGCACATCCCTGAACCACGCTCAGACACAGCTGTCTCCATAGGTTTGCTTTTCTTGAGCATAGAGTCAACAGTTGGGCTTGATGATCTTAAATGTCTTTTCCAACCTAAACAATTCTATGATTCTGTATAAGTCCTGAGGAAAGAGCATCTGAGTTTTCCCTCAAGCACGCTGGCCAACCTGCAGAGGACTATAACCTATTGTGCGGTAGAAGGAGGACCAAGGACACTTGCTGAGTCTGAAGGGATGAGCCCAACATTGCTCCCTCTCAGAGCTTGGCAGGAAGGAGGTTCGGGTTTCACTGTGCAGATAAGGTGATCACCCCTGGCTTGGTCACGATATTGAGTCAGCAGCATAATGGCATTTCCCTGCTTGGAAATATCTCCCTAGCAGAATCAGGTGGTAAACCCAGAAGAGGGAAACAGCCCTCTCAGCACAAAGGCAAAAAGCACATTTTGTATTAAAATGAGGTGCTCAAGGCACATAACACCACCGCCCTTCCCTCCATCCCATCAGGAGCTGCATCCCATGCGCACATTTGCTTACGCTGCAGCCAAAGCCAAAATTAACACTCACAGACCCCACACAAGCTCCAGAAGCATCTTCTGCGACAACAGAAACAGGAGCTTGCAAGCCTGTCTGCACAGAAATAGTTTGCTGCAAGTGAGCAGTGCAGGAGCCTGCGATGTGGCTCAGATCCCAGTTTTCGGCACGTTATCGTGTAGCCGTTCAGATCACATTGGCCATGGGCTGGAGTTGCTGTCTAGAAGTCTCATTATGGAGTCTCTACTTATATGAGATGCATCTTCTTCCTTACACGGCAAGAAGTCTATTAACCCAGTTATTGGATATTCCCCAAAAGGCCACGCTTTGACCTGTATCCGTAGCGCAGGTTTCAGAGGGATCGCTTGCTCACAGCAGCCTTTTCATTTCCTAATATATGAACTTTTAATGTAGTGGCTTCACTGCCGCGCGTGTCCTGCAAAGCATGGCAGAGATGCATGGGACAGGTCTGTTAAGCGATGGCAGCAATGATTTCCCCACTGAAGCGCTTCAAGTCAATGGAGCAGCGTGGAGAAGAGACTTCATCCACTTGCTTGACAAATTGAAGTTTGTATTTGTTCTGGCGAAAGGTACTTGCTCTGAGCTAACACCTGCTCTGAGAAGAGACTCCTTTGCCTTCAGAATAAACCTCCAACAGTCACCAAACACAGTGACAACTTGCTGCACCTCCTTAAAAAAAATAAAATACGTCATATAGCAGCATTCCTACCACAGTCCTTTCTCAGCAGCAGCCAAAGGGTGGGATTTCTCTGGATAGACTAAAATTGAAGGAGCTTCTGCTGACAGCACCAGTCTTGTGCTGACCAGGATGAGCTGGACAGCATAAAAGTCTTAATTAAAGCACTTAAGCTCTTTCCTTGTTCTCTAGCTAATTTTACGGGGCATCAGGAGAAGGATGTTTTATTGGGTTTGCCTGGCCAGATTTTGGTGATGGGGGGGTTGTAGGGGTGGCTTCTGCAAGAAGCTGCTAGAAGCTTCCCCTAAGTCTGATAGAGCCAATGCCAGATAGTTCCAAAGACAGACCCGCCGGTGGCCAAGGCTGAGCCTATCAGTAAAATGATAGGATAGGAACATCTCTGTGAAAACATATTTAAGAAACGGGGAAAAAAGAACTGTGCCACACAACAACTGGCAGAGAGATGGAGGAGTGAGAATATGTGAAGATACCAAGGTCAGGGAAGAAGGAGTGGGAGAGGATGTGCTCCAGGCACCAGAGCAGAGAGTCCTCCAGGCTATGGTGAAGCAGGCTGCCCCCCTGCAGTCCATGGGTGTGACGGGGTGTAGATGCCCACCTGCAGCCCGTGGAGGACCCCGCGCCGGAGTAGGTGGATGCCTGAAGGGGGCTGTAACCCCGTGGGAAGCCCATGCTGGAGCAGGCTCCTGCCAGAGCCTGTAGCCCATGGAGAGAGAGAAGCCCACGCTGGAGCAGGCTGGCTGGCAGGACTTTTGTGATGCTGCAGGGGACTCACACTGGAGCAGTTTCCCCTGAAGGACTGCACCCCATGGAGACAATCATGTTGGGGCACTTTGTAATGAATTGTCTCTCATGAGAGGACTCACATTGGAGAAAGGTGTGTGAAGATCATCTCCCATGAGAGGGACCCCTCAACGGCCCAGGGGAAGAGTGAGGAGTCCTCCCCCAGAGGAAGAACCAGTAGAGAAAAGAGCATCAGATGAACTGACTGCAGCCCCCATTCCCTGTCCCCCTGTCCCGCTCAGGGGGAGGAGGTGGATAAACTGGGATTGATGCTAAGCCCAGGAAGAAGGGAGGCATGGGGGAAAGGTATTATTTTTTTTTTTTTAGGATCTGTTTTTATTTCTCACTACTCTTCTCCGATTTCTTCTTTCATAAATTTAACTAATTTCCCCAAAATCAAGTCTGTTTTGATTGGGACAGTAGATGCGGGTGATCTCCCTGTCCTTATCTCAAACCATGGGCCCTTTGTTGTACTTTCTCCCCCACGTCTAGCAAAGAAGGGGGGGTGCCAGAGCGACTGTGTGGGCACCTGGCTGCCAGCCAGGGTCAAACCACCACAGATGCGCAGTGCAGGAGAACTCCTCCTCCCAAGGCACAGAGACTGCCCAAACAGTGCAACAAACACTGAGTCCCTATAGACACGTCCCACCATAGCAGCTGCACAGCTTCAGAGAATGCTGTGATCACCAGGGAAGTTCAGAAAGATGCAATCCTGTATGGGAACGGCTGAGCACGGTTCCTCTGCCTGCTGCCCCGTCGTGTCCTGCTCACCAAAGGCACAGGCATCAGGCCAGAGAGACATGAAGTGCTTTAGGAGTGCTTTGGGGTGTTGGGAGCTTAAGGAGAGATTAACACTCGTTGATATGGTCAAAAGAGACCCGTTATCATCTGCCTTTCCCTTAATAGAGCAAAGCCAAAGTGTATAGATTAGCCAAACTGGGAAACTCATCTTCCACACATGGAGAGAGAAAGAAATCATGCTGCATCCAGAGGAGAAACACCTCCTGTAGCCTCATGGAGGACCACTTGCCTCAACTCCTCTTGCTGCAGTCCCACAAGCAGTGTTTGTGCTTACTTCCAAAAGCAAAAGACACTTAAACCGGTTCAACAGCTTTAAAACCAACAGGGGGCCAGAAATGGGTGAATGAAGCAGGTGTGACCCTGCGGGATGGGGGACACCAGCCACCACCACCTGCAGCCGGCGGTTTCACAGAAGCACCGAGGAGCCAGTAGCAGAGGATTCCACACTAACACCACCCAATGGAGATGCTCAGTGCTTGGGATAAGCAAGAAATGCCCAATTTAGAAGCTTTCTCTGCAAGATCTTCACGTCATTGCCCTCGCCTGCCTGGGGGTTCCCTGAGCACCACCCTCCCCTCCCAGGCAACCCACAAACCCTGCAAACCACAGGGCATGAATTCCAGGTCTCCAGAGAATTTGGAGGGAAACGAGACGACATTTAAAAGGCATTTAAGACCGTGTCAGTTGGAATATTTATGCTGATGAAGCACTACTTAGCTTGAGAGCAGGGAGGTGAAAGCAAGGCATCTAGAAATTGAAGATGGGGCAGAGAAGCACTGCCTTTCATGGGTTACTTAGGAAGAGCAAACAGATCCTTTGCCTCTAAAAGGCAGACAAAAAGCAGACATGAAACCATAGGAAAGGAAGCAGGTTTACCTCAGCTTGCCTAGACCATATGTAACAGTATCGTCAAAGTACTATTTTTTTTGCTCAGAGCTGCTGCCTGTGCTTTCTTTAGAGATGGAGTGAGGAAAGAGCTAAACCTTCCCCATTCCTCACCATGGTTCTTCTTTAGAAAAGCATTAAAGCTTCATCTTGCACCGTCCCAAAACAGGGCGTTACTCTGGCTCCTCTGTATTCTCTTTTCTACGGTACTGCAAGAGCCTGACACCATGATGAGAAAGAACTTTTTAGCTGCTGTGTAAATGCCCCAAATTCCACATTTCTGGAAGGTTTTAGCCCTTCACTGCAACCCTCTTCTCCCCACAAAGTATTTCTGGGGTGGGGGAGTTGTTTGCTTGTCTTTTTCCCCTCGGACTATTACCAGGGCATGGCATGAAAGGGGAGCAAGGGATGGGGCAGAGGCAGTTCTTCGCCTTGGCAGAAAGGGCCCTTTTAAAGGTCCCCGAACTGAAAGAAGTTGAGCTGCTGTTGTTGTGGCTTCAGCAACAAAGCCCGAATTGTTTTTAAGGAACACTCACCAAAAAATGATACTATTTGTGCTCCTGCCTCCCCCCTCCAGCAGCCTCAGCTCACGTTCCTCCCACACGCAGCTCTCCCAGCAGAGCCTGTGTGAAGCGGGACGTGACTTCACCCCAGTATCAAGGGACACAAAGCCAGGCTGCCGCGACCCCGACGATGTATTTATGGGCTTCACCTCGGCTCGTGTACAACGGGGAGGAGGAGCAGCCCTGGTGCAGGCACTGCTGCCGCAACATCATTAAAGCATCCTCCTATGGGTACCTCATGTATGGAGGGGTGTATATGTGCAAAAAATGGACAGACAGACAAACCAACCCAGGCAGAGCCGAGTCGCCGCATCCCGGGGTACCCTCAGCATCCCTGGGTGCCCTCAGCATCCCCAGCTTCTGCTGTTCCCCACGTCGAGCCCATCTTCCACACTCAGCACTTTGTCTTTCAAGGGATCGCAAATCAATTTGCAGACATTACTGGAAGAGTTTCGATTCCTGTTTCAATGGGGAGGGCGGCAGGTATTTCTGCACAAGAATCTCCGAACCCCTCTGCATCCAGTGACAATCGATAGCATTTAGATCCAAGGGCTTCATTTGCCAGCCACGTTTTCTGAGCCCAGTTCCAGCGCCCCGAAGCCTAAGCTTCCCTAAGGGTTCCTTCCAGCACATAGCTCTTTTGGGCAGCTGGCCTTTATCATATTTGAGCAAAGACTCTAAAATCTATGCTATTATATGTATTTACATTCTCTCAGATCAACCATAGCCCAAATGTCATAATTACATCAACTTTTTAATAGGCACCAAATCGTGGTTTGTAAAGACGATGGGGAGAAATCAGCAGCAACGGAGGCAGCTGAAACAGCAACAAAGGAGCATTTGCAGGAAAGGAGAGTGCTTCTACCTTCAGAAATGACTTGGGAAGTTCCTCAGATTCATACAGACCCTGAAGACTGATTTTCTTCCCTTTTCTTTTTTTTTTGCTACCAGTCTCATCCGTCCCCTCCTCCACCACTGCCCCAGATTCCTGGTAGAGCTCAGTTCCCTACAAGGCTGAGCATGGATATCTTAAAATGTTATTCTTTAAAAATTAACAGCAAAACATGTGCAGAGTAGAACTGCAGGACAACGGCAGCAGAACAGGCTCTTGCCGTTTGCTAACCCCATTGCCGAGACCCCCAAACCCAGGTTTTGCTCATCCTGATGTCTTAAAATACATAGTGGAGGCATGCAAGTGAAAGGCTGCTTTAGCAAGTGAAATCCCCAAGAAAAGAGGTTAAAGCCCATGGGAATGACTTCAGCGTGGCCAAAGGGAAGTTTAAGACCAAGCTATGAAGGTTTTTGGGCTCTGTAAGGGCGCAGGGAAGCAGGAGATGCTCTTCAAGCCAAGGAGCCTAATGCAAGACAAGGGCTTGTCAGATCACAAATGGCATGAGATTGCAGACCAATATTATCCCTCACCCCCAAACCTGCAGTTTGACTATTTTGCAATAAGTGTATTAACAACAGAATAAGCAGAATAGTTCCTTCCTAAGCAAACAACTAACATAAGACAAAGGCATAGGCAATAAAACGAACAGCAATCGTATAAGCAATGCTAGGCGAGGTGTGGAGAGGCTGGGCAACAGGAGATGAGCACAGAAAGAGTTTTCCAGCTTTCGGGAGGCACGGGCAGGCAGCTGCCAAAGCCATTGCTCCCCAGTCAGCGTCTGCCTCTTCCATTGCCAGGACCGGTTCAGTGCACAGAGAGTTCAGCACACCCCCATCCTGTGGTGCAGACATCCCGAGCATGAAGACATCTTCAATAATTTATTCAAGTGAGGGAGTAGTCGGCTGAGGTTTTTTGTTTTTCTTTGGGGTTTGCTTAGTGCAACTTTCTAGAAATTAGCTGGCACTGCACCTATCCAGACCTTTTTGGCAGAATAGATGGAAACTGCTTCAAGACCCAAAGCTGCGTTACTACCTGCCCAAGAACTTCTTGGCAGTTCTAACAGATGGGTCACCCTGTGCTGTTCAGCCCTTCTCCCTCCCAGAAACAATGAGCATCCTTTCCAGATGACGTTAGGCTGGGAAAATAAAGCCATTATAAGCTTACAAGGGGCTCATGTAGCCCAGACACTGGGAGGAAGGGGAGGAGATAGGAAGTAGAAGCTCCTAAAGGAGATGCTTTGAAAAGGAATAGATTTCAGTTTGTGCCTTAAGGAATCGCTGGCACAGGAAGATTTTGGTGGGTTTCATGCTGTTGAGTTACACAGGTCCAGGCAGGCAGCACCGCTCCCATCCTCAAGTCCTGTTCCAGACTCAGGAAAAGCTGTATTTCCCCTCCTGCAAGAAGTCACAGTCCCTTTCTGTACCTCAGTTCTCTGTGTGTGAGCTGGGACAGGGTCCCCAACCTTCCCTGGGGGACCACTCGGAGCCAGTGGCCACACACACAGCATGCTGTAGGGTAGAGAAGCTCAAAAACTTCTCCTTGTGCTTTTCTACGATAAAGTGCTAGAACTAATATTGTAAAAGCCCAAGGCTTTTTATCTGAATGTTCATTGGAGACTGCCTAAATGTAAACTTAATGGAAATTTGAAGAATTAAGCTATTTTTGCTCTTGCTTAAGAAATAGTAACTAAAGAATGCTGCTTGCACCCAGTACTGTGCTGAATTTGTTTCATTTGTTATGTATTTTCCCCCCTGAAGCTCATACTACAGTGAACGAAATGCATGAGGCTGGAATACTGAACTACTAACACAAGCATGAGACTGGTCTTTAAAGTTGATTGACATTCTCTCTGTTTCTCTCTGTCAAAACAACAAATAAAAAAAAAGAAAAGAAAAGCACTACTGCCAACACCCAATCATTCAAGTGTCCAAAAAACACCAACCAAACAAAAGAGTTATTAAACCGAACCTCCCTGTTTGAAAATGCAGCTAGAAGAGAATACAAGACAACATTGTCAGCAACGGTCTTTGTCCCTGTGCCAGTGACATGGAGATGTCTCTCTTCTGACTCAGGGAAAAGGAATCACCAGAGTACGAGAGATTATGTTTGCAAGTGTAAAGCAGTTCAAGAAATCTCAAGTTCAACACTTGTGTTTTATTTAAAACACGTTTCCTCCGCGGTTACTCTGCCTGAGGAAGCACGTAGCACAAGCAAGTCTATCCCCTGAGCGTTTAAAAGCTATTTTGTAGATTGGCCAGTTTATAAACATCAGAGAAAAGAGTTTTTTCCTTTTGTAACCTGTATCCTCGCTGTTACTTTTATATCTTATTTCCTCTTCTTTCAATGCTCAGCCAGCTGCTAAGAAAGCATTACTGAATGCCACAGCAACCACCTAAATAAATTGCTTCTCCACTGCCTGCTCCTCATCTTGTGAGCACTTTCAGGGACTTGAAAATAAAGAGACAAAAGGCAACCACGTAGATGTTCTTCTCAGAATTTGTTTTTTGAACTTGCATATTTTGCGTCCTGCCAGCCTCATCTCTAGTGCCTCCTTATCAAGCCTTCCCTCCATCCCCAAATTTCCAACCCACACCCAGCACTGGCTGCTACCAGTAACGTACAGAGCAATGCACTACGACCATGTTACTACATGGCATCTAGCATATTCCACAGGAGTTGTTTAAAACATTAACTCCTGAGCGTTCAGCTCCCAGTGTAAAGGTACGTGCTAAAGTTGCACCGAGCTTTAATGCTCACCTGAGGCGTCGCAGAACTGAAACACAACCTACGTCAGTTTGAACAGACCACACCACAAGATTTAAATCCGAGTTTTAAACCACACTCTGGCCAGTAACTCATTCTGAATGGCGTAAGCCTAGCAAAGTTAAAAGCAGCTGAAGATGAGGTCAGCACATGAGCATCACTATGGCCAGCCCACCTGAAATAAAGTTTCTGCTCTTGGTTCCTTTGAGCTAAACCCAAGCCTAAGAGGGAGGCACTCAACATCACAGTGGGCAACAGCTTCCGTTGATGCTGCCTGTGAGCACGCAGGCACCGCAAGCTATACTCTGAGCAACTTAAATCGTCACCACTTCAGTTAAACAGCTCGCGTTACCACTCCTCTGGGTGGCATGGGCGATGGTGGCAGAAGAATTATCAACGCTCCTAACCAAGAAGCATTCAACAGCCCCAGAGACTTTGGAAAATTGTATTTTCCCAGGCTCAGCCACTGGACACAGCCCAGCCAGACCCTCCATCCCAGTGCTGGCATCCCCAGCATGTTGGCACAGGGGCACAGTAGGGTCAAAGAGCCCCTGGGGAGCCCCTCTGTACCAGCTCCCTTTCCAGCTACGTTCAGATCTTGCCTTCCAACAGCAGTCCCCCCCCACACACATGGTGCTCATGGTTCCCAGCTTTTTTTTTTCTTTTGACACTAAGCAATACAAGTCCAAAAAAAAATATTAAACCAATAATCATAACTACTCAGAAGATAGAGCAAAGCTGTAACTGCTGATTATTTTCATTGCGAGAAGCTGTTTATGAGATTGCAAGCCCACATTAAGAGATAATACTTTAAGATCTAATACTTCAAATTACTTTAAAAAAAATTAATAGAAAAACCCAACAGGGGCTCACTTTCTCAGCTCATGTGAGTTAGTGTCATTGCAGCGACAGCAAATACAAACCAATGGCAATTTGCCCCAGAATTGCCAGCACTTTACCTTCAGCACAAATCCTCACCCGTCTACCTTAATTGCTTAATATTATTCTACACCCACATCTTCCCGAGAGGAAAGGCCGTTTTTCTATGCCCAGAGTGCCCTGCCCTGGTGCAGAAGGAAGGTTTGATTCTCCAACTACACGACCTCGTCGAGGATGCCATTTATCTGCATCCAGAGGTGCTGGCCCACATGCGAGCGCACTATTCAAAAACAGAAAAGAAAAAAAAATAACAACCCGAAATGTAAAGGAGTGTGTAAGTACATAATGAGCTCTGATTTGGCCAGAGCACCTCAAGGGTTTCACCTTCAGGGTCTTCTACACAATTAGGCAAAAGAGAGGCTCCCCCAGCCCCACAACGTGCCACCAACCTATCTCACCCTTCTCCTTCCTGAGGAATTTGGGTCTCTTTTCCCCCCCAAGTGAAATATTCTCTACCACTGCCCATTCTGGGAGTTTAGGCTTTGGCATCCTCAGTGGGAGGAGTCTCAAGTACTTAGAATAGGAATATATCCTCTCCTTCATAAAACAAAACACAGAAGGTGGGCGGTGTTTTTTTCCATTGCTCCTCTTAAGCCAAAACCCCAGTCACCTTATTTTCCTGTTTTTCTCTTCCACTGCTCCCTAATTCTCCCCCACCATAATTATCCATTTTCACACTGCATTAAAGATAAATCACGTCCCACAATCCACAAGGAGCTTCAATTACCCAATCGCTAGAAATCAGGAGCACACCTGAGAGGCGGGTACAGTTCTCTAAGCTTTTAGAATTTCATACTTGGCAAAGGAAAACATCTTTGCAATGAACTGATAAAAAATTAGGCATTTACCAGCATAAAGTGTTCCAAGGAACAAGGCAGATAGCAGTGTGGACTTCAGGTTTGGAATGGAGTATCACATTCAGTAAAGCTTTTTTTTTTTGATTTTATGTGAAGAAACACTCACCAAAGAGCATTTATTAAACAGATAGAGTATTAAAAAAAATAAAAATAAAATCCTATAAACTCAATCCAAGGGCTACATTGAGGCCTGAGGTTTGTTACTGCTGAAGTGCCAGGTGTATCGTTTATAGAGCCTGTAAAATTTAGGCAGTGAGAGTGAACTGAAGGAAGCAAACTCTGGATAACGCAGATCTCTTCACCATCAGCTTCCAAATCCCAGGGACAGCCCTTGAGCAAGCCCACGTGTTTAAGGGGAGAACATCCTAGAAACTGAGAGAGCGCATTCAGACAATTAACGCTTCCATACAATTAATGCCCTGAGCACCTTCCTAATGGCCAAATCCTTGCGACAGCCAAATATTGCACAAAACCTGTAAATAAAGGTATTGGTGAGGGCTTTCTTTTTTTTTGAACTCCACTCGGCAAGGCTTGAAGAAACAGAACAGAACAATTGCAACAGCAACGCTCAACTGAGCTGCCACTAGACAAAAGCCAGGACTTGCCAGGAGATTCAGCACTCACCCACACCTGGCTGGAGGCAAACTCCACCTTCCACCACACTAATGCCTTTGGTTCTTAAAGTTCTAGAGAACTCATTCAGGTAATTGCTTTAACGACCGCGATATCGAACCATCTCGGCAGAATCTGAATAACTGTAACACAGCTGCGAGCAAAGATCTCCTGGCAAATAGTATGACTGCTGTAGCAGAGGTTTCACAGCAGCAAATCTGAATGCATTTCAAAATCCAGGAGGAAAGAAAAAGTTAAAAAAAAAACCTACCAAAAACAAGCCGACCCCCATAAGAACTCTCAAAAGCAAATTCAAATGGCAAGGGAGAAGAGGAAAACGTAGGGCAGAGATGTGAAAAAATAAAGCAAGGCGAGACTTCCTGCCCAAGTTGAGACGCAGGTTATTAGGGGGTTTTCCCGTGAAGAAGAGGTTACCACATCAAAACAAAGGTAATATATTTTAAATACTGGCTGCCTTGGGCCCACCCCTTTCTGTCATGGAACAGCACAGGCTTCACTGCAAGATTCCCCCCATGACAACAGACAGACATCACACTTAGTGCGCCTCAAACAAACTAGGTATTGCCCTGCACAAGTTTGATGTTCAGAAGTTCTTTGCAAAGGATGTAGATGTTCATTGCAACGGGCACGTCTGACCCACTAGAACTGGTGCGTTTTGAGAGATCGCTTAAAAACCATCAGGTGAGCACTCTCGATTACGGGTTATCTGGGCAAATTTGAACCTGTGATTTAGAGGTGAAGAGAGCTCTCTATCCCATTACCCGTCGTAAAGACCATCTGTTCCTTTACTCCTTGATTTAAAAAAAAAAAAAATGGTGCATGCATGGAGCACATCACCTATCAGAATTAATCCAAGTCAGTTTGATGAGGAAAATAGATAAATAAAGTAATGTGATGATTCTGAGAAATAAGTCAGTTGAGAGGGAAAGACCCCAATATCATTTTACCTTCAGAAAATAAGTCGGAGAGGGGGGGAAAGACCCCAATATCATTTTACCTTGAGAAAATAAGTTAGGGGGGGAGGAAAGACCCCAATACCATTTTACCTTCAGAAAATAAGTCGAGGTGTGGGGGGAAGACCCCAATATCATTTTACCTTGAGAAAATACGTCAGAGGGGAGAAAGACCCCAATACCATTTTACCTCCAGAAAATAAGCCGGGGGGGGGAAGACCCCAATACTATTTTACCTTCAGAAAATAAGTCAGTTGGGGGCAAAAAGATCCCAGTACCGTTTTACCTTCAGAAAATAAGTCAGTGGGGTGGAAAGACCCCAATACCATTTTACCATTAGAAATCCCCAACCCTAATTTATTTTAAGAGCGGGATGGACAACGAGGGATTCCCACACCCCCCACCTCGGACAAAGGGCCTCTATTGTCCCTGGCTACAACAACCTCCGATGCCCACTCCCCCAAACCCCCCTTTTACCACCATCCCCCACCCCAGGCGTGTCCGTGCCCCCCCCCCCGGGGCCGCCCGTACCGGAGCTGTCCATGGTGCTGCCGCCCTCGGGCCGCGGCTCCCGCTGCTGCTCCCGCTGCCGCGCCGGGCTCCGGCCGCTCGGCCCCGCCGCCCCTCCGCCGCCACCGGCTCTGCCCCCGCCGGCCCCGGGTCTCCCTTCAGCGGTCCCGCTGTCCACCAGCTGTAAAGATTCATAACCATCACCGCCCGGTTTTTTCCGGTAGCTCCCCAGCAAGCTCATGGGGGAAAAAGCGGGTGTGTGTGTGTGCGTGTATGGGGAGGGGGGGAGCTCCGCTTTAACGCAGGAGGGGGAAATAAATAAATAAATAAAAAGGGGATGGGGAGGGGGGAAGACAAGCTCTCCGGCCGCCCCGAGGGGAGGGGAAGGGCGGGACGGGACGGGGAGGCCGCCCCTACGGTCTCTCCCCCAACCCCCCCCGCCCTCTCTCTTTCTCCTCCTCCCTCCGGTCGATGCGAGCGGCACCGCCCCCTCCCGCCCTCCCCGGGGCCCGGAAGCAATCGCGGAGGCCGCGGGATGGCGGCGGGTGAGGGGGAACGAGGGGAGGAGGAGGAGGGTGAGGTCGCCGCAGCGGAGGGATCGCGGCAGGAAAGGTCTCGGCAGGAGGGTGTCGCCTGCCTCGCCCCCGCCGCGCAGCGAGTGATTATCGAGCAAAAAAAAGTGCTGTATTTATACACCATTTCCTTCTCCGGGGCTGTTATTACAGAATCGCACAGATTGGAAAAGACCTAAAGATCACCGAGTCCAACCATTAACCCAACACTGGCAAGGCTTTGCCTAAACCAGCTCCCTGAGCGCTGGGTCTGCCTGACTCTTAAATCCCTCCAGGGACGGGGACTCCAACCTTGCCCTAGGCATCTGTTCCCGTGCCCAGGAACCCTTTCAGTAAAGAAGTTCGTCTTAATATCCAGCTTAAACTTCCCCCGGTGCAAGTTGAGGACATTTCCTCTTGTCACATCGCTTGATACTTGGTTGAACAGACGAACCCCCTCCTCACTACCCCTTCCTGTCAGGGAGCTGCAGAGAGCCATGAGGTCTCCCCTCAGCCTCCTCTTCTCCAGCTGAACAGCCCCAGGTCCCTCAGCTGCTCCTCCCCACACTTGTTCTCCAGACCCTTTGTCTCCAGACCAGCACCGTTGCCCTTCTCTGGACACGCTCCAGCACCTCAAGGTCCTTCTTGTCATGAGGGGCCCAAAACTGAACCTAGGACTCGAGATGGAGCCTCACCAGCACTGAATACAAGGATAAAATCACTTCCCTGGTCACTTGGCCACATCATTCCTGATACAGGCCAGGATGCCATCGGCCACACATTCTGGCAGACACGTCCCTCTCCCCAAAAGGGACATGCAGGCCAGAAGGTCTGGCTGCACGGCTGGCACGAATTGGTTCTCAAAACAACAGTTGCTGTTGACATCTTTCTATCACACCAGTGAAAGCTGCCGTTCCTTGGGGGCGTGCCAAGGTCACCAAGTTACGGGCTGACATGGCCAATTCTGCGGTCTGAAGGAGGAGAGGTGGCACAGCAGTTCCCCACCGAGCTGCCAAAAACCTGAAGAGCGTCTCCGGTTCAGCTTAATGCCGTGTGCTTCTGCGTGTGAGTAACCGGAGCGGGATCCCGGACCACAGCGCTGTGTCGTGGCAGGTGGTGTGGGATGGGCATCCCAAGCCCCTGCCTGGGTGACCGCTGGCTTAAATCTGGTGGCATCCAGCTGAAGAACCACTACCACCGATCACTAAACCAATTTTGTCATTAGGTCTCAACACTTTTTTTTTAGCAGTTTTTGTGTAAACAGACTCAAGACCAGCAGAAAGCATGTCCTTGAACAACTGATGAGCCATATCTCGCTATGCTTTGCGGCCACGGTTAGTAGATCATTATTTCATTTGACATGGAGCAGAGATACTAAGGGAAGCTTCACTACTAAACTCTTATAAATGGATTTCTTTATAATCCATGGGGGAAAAAAAAAAAACAAAGGCAAAACAAAGCGCCGTAGCATCCAGACAAAACCATGCCTTCAATCTCTTGCAGAAAGGACAGTAAGTACTCTGCTTAGAAAAATAGCGTGGGTTTGCTTCTAAAACAATAACCTCAACAAGGTCTCCTGTAGCCACAACCATAACTTGAAATATTACTGACACTTGGCCTAAACTTTCCTGCTTAATGCTCCAGGGCAGTGGGCATCTGCCACAGCTATACCTTGTCATGTGCTGTTGTTTATATAACTCCCGCAATTTTATATTACGGTGCAGACAAGGTACATCTGTGACCCAGAATTTTTCTCTCAGAAAAATCCGAGCAGATTTACAAGCAGCAAAACTGAAATGGACTAACCTGACGTAAACTGTTCGCAGTTAGTGGCGGTGATAGCTTGAATTCGAGGTTAGAATTGTGTAGTTTCTACCCCCTCGTTACTGAGCTCTCCTACATCGCTCGCTACAGGGAACTGCACGAATTGCAACATTCGCCAGTAGGAATGGGTCCCTTTCCCTCTCAGCACCCACATGCAGCAACTTCATAAGGAAGAAATAAAAATGTGGGTAATTTTACTAGGGGTCATGTCTGTTAGTAACTCCTAGTCAACCTAGAGTACAAGACTTCCTGTGCTCTAGGATAAAAATGAGAAATTTCGAAGGGGTCAAGGTGGATTTCCATTTATTTTGCTTGCTCAGGTTAATGCTGAGGCTACACAGCATTTCCATGAGTACCCAAGCATGCTTGGAGGCAACTGGAGCCTGTTAGAGGGAACAAGCTGCAGAACCTGGCACAACATAGCACCCAACGCTACCTACTACGTACACCCTGTCTTAAACTGTCTCCTATGGTCCCTAGCCTGCTCTGCTGCCTTTACTCATCAACTCACGAAGCTCAGCTTAGACAAAACTTCATATCCTAAATCCAGAAGCCATCTCTGGTGAGCAGCAAGAGTCTGTCTGGATTAGAATTATAAAATCATAAAACCTGGAAAGAACCTTAAGATCCAGTCTACAGCCCTACACCACCCTAACACTAAACCATCTCTAGGGATGGTGACTCCACAACCTCCCTCAGCAACCCATTCCAATGCTTCACCACCCTTATGGTGACGAAGTTTCTAGGCGGTGAAAGGAAAGCCCTACTGAAAATGTTCTCATGGAAAAAGTGTACAAGCAAGAGGAGAGGCTCACTTCAGCAAGAATTATAGCTCAGCCTTCTCCAAGTACCATAGCAGGTCCAGAATTTAGGCTTCCCAGCCACACTCCTGGCATCACTGCTCACTGGAGCCTCGCAGCATCTCTTTGGCTCAACGTTTCCTGCCCTGTGTTGATGCTGCTGTCATGTCTGCAGAGGCAGAGTGCAGTCATACTTCCAAATAAAAGAAAAATTGCATCTCCATGTTGAATCCATTATTGACTAATTTCTTTCCTCATTTTTCTTCCCTGGAGTTTGAGGGATCATAGCTTTCTTTACCTCCAAGGAATCCCAAAGGGGAATCACCACCAGAGTCTAAAGCCCCAAGCCTGGAGAAGGAGGATTCTGCAAAGCATCAGCACAGACATTGAGTAGGGACAGAGCAGCCTCTCCAGGGGGTTGTGGGGCAGAGGAGGGAGGAGGAAACAGACTTCAAAGTCCCATTCCAGCTTGTAATTACCATCACTATCAATGCAGAGAGATGGGACTAGGGAAGCATGTTGTGTGGGGTTCAGCTGAAGCTGCACGTATACATGCATTTTCCAGCCCTATGGGAAGTTCAGCTGAAGAGAACATAAAGAGTAATATTCCTCTCTCCCCCTGGTTCTCCCTTTAAGTTGGGCTAATGAAGGGCCATGTGGTTTCTCTCTTTTGGAATACAAAGAACACTGTATATTAAAAAAAAAATAATCAAACAACATCACCAAAATCAAATAACATTAAATTGCACATGATTTTCAAAAAATGAGTCAAGAAGGAAGAGCTAAGGAATCAGCTACTTAGAAAAATTCATTGACATCCTTGCAGATTTATTGAGCGGTGGCTGACGACACTCCAGAATATAGCTGTGTTCTGCTGGAATGGCAAGGCTGGCAGAGCCTATAAAGGCTGTAGGAGATGTTAATGACATGCTAAGGAGGATTGTGTGTTCCTCCAGACTCAGGAGATACAAACTCTCTCCCCGTTACTGACCTTGGAAAGGTGAATTGATTTGCCAACCTCTAACTCTCTGTCTGCTTTTCTCTGTCTGGGTTGCAGCCTCTCCTGGGTAAAGTCTCTCTTCATAGCTGTAATCAAGCACCAACTATACTGAGGTACAATTTCTTTTTTTACCAACTATTTGAACAGTTAAGGTGAAATATTATACTCTTAATATTTCATGAACTCATTCAAACTGTGGAGTGTTGCAAGAACTGCAAACATATCTTGAAAATTAATTTTAATATCCAGAGCAACACCTTTAAAACTTAATAAAGTAAATATTTTTTCCAAAGTCGCTCTGCTGTGAGCAATGAACTCTCCCTGCACAAAGTGTTTCTGCCAGAAGTCCAAACCCAGGTGTATGTACCCAGGGAAGTACATAGGAGTACCAGCTAAGCTCTATGATGTGGGCTGCTATCACTGCCTTAAAAAAAAAAAAAAAAAAAAAAAGGTGGTGTTGAGAAAAATAAGACTTGCCCAAGCAGCTTTCATATTCCTCAAGGAGCTCCTTCTCTCTGTAGCTCAAGCTACAGTAATTTTTTCCCCTTGCCTGTCTCCTCATGCTTACATGCCCTTTGCAGTGGGACACCAGCCATTGAAACACATTCTGGAGAATTAACATTTTTTTGCCTTTGCCTTTTCATAGCGCTCAAATCCTAGACAAGCAACTTTAATTCGCAGACTCCTGAATTTAGGCTAATCTCAGCAGTCCTATAACAAGTTCCCTCTAAAGTAGGCTTTAAAAAAACACACCAAAACCCAGCGCAAGCTCTTTAGCTCTGCTTACCTTCCTCAAAACCTTGCAAGGAGCACCCGTGGCGTTCAGCCACAGTTACATCTTGGAGAACCCACCACATCACACATCGATGCCTTATCAAGGATCTGAGCTGTGCTATCAGCCAGCCTGGCAGGAGGAGGAGGCTTAAATACCTGTATAAACTGAAGCAGTTTGGTGAATTTTTGATGGTCTGAAAAAATGACCAGCACCAACTTTTTGTGTTTTAGTACCCAGACCTACAGCACAGCCATTTCTGTATGTGCCAGGCAGCAAGGTATTGCTTGGGATTTTCATAGGATTGGAAAAGATCTTTAAGATCATCGAGGCCAGCTGTTAAACCAGCACTGCCAGACCCACCACCAACCCGTGTCCCTGAGCACCACATCTCCACAGCTTTTAAGTGGCAACTCCACCACTTCCCAGCCTGTTCCAACTCTTAACAAGCTTTCCACAAAGGAATTTTCCCCCAATATTTTGTAATACTAATTCTGATGCTTAATCTAGTTAATCATCAGTAATTTGGTGCAGTACAGGCATCTTCTCTGCCCTAAAAAACTAAGTGGGTGCAGAACTGACAGCACTGACAACTCTGTCTACCTCAGGATCACATTTATCCCACAGAAGCCCCGTGTCCTGATAAAAAAAACAGACCACACCTAAATGCCACCCTTTCTCCAGCCTCCACACTGAGCCATGGGGTCAGAGTAGCTCAGCCCCACCAAGCAGGGAAGAACATGCTCTGCAGGGTACAGCTTTTCCAGCATAAAGCCAGAGCATCACCACATCTTTCTGTTGGGTCTTTCCTCCTGGACCTGCCCCATAGCGAGTTTACTCTGACAATTACCCCTTCTCTACACTCTCAGAAGAGCCTCTCCCACTGCCCACCTCCTCAGGGAGACCTGGCACCAGCATCTCCCCCCACCCCAGGTTGCTCAAGACCTTCCCAGCTGCCAGATTTTTAAATAAAGCCCCTCATTTAACCCTGGTTAAGCAAATTTGATTGAATTGCTCACCGCCTGCAAGCTCTGGGCCAGGACCACCCCAGTTGCCATCAACAAGATGAACTGTAAGAAATATTGCTGCTGCATTGTGGGTCATTACTGCCACAGCTAAAGGATATCTTCATTTTTCTGTTTTGATTGTGGCCTGGTGTGTTCAAATATCAACCAAAGGTCTTAAAAATTAGCTTAGGGGAAGTGTTACCTCTCGATTGCATCTGCTGCTCTCCACCCAACTCACCTGTTTCTTGGCACCTTAGAGCATTGCGTTTCCCTCCTGATGAAGGCTTAGCACAGTGAAGAACAAAAGCAGAGCTATGGTGATAGCCAAAACAGTTCCACCTCAGGACAGCGTCATCATTTTTTCATTTTTGTTTTCATTTTATTTTTAAGACACCAATTCAGAAATCACAACCACTAAGGTCATCAGGAGGCTATGTAATATTGTCGTTTTCCCTTTACTTCTTGTCCTAAGGAATCCAGAACCAAAATATCTCCTCATCTTTTAAAACAGAAATTGTCAAATCAGTCTCACCCTTTACAAGAGGCAATGCATAAGCTGGTACGTACACAGCCAAAGGATTTACCTTACAACTTGTCTCTGAGGGCAGCTTACCAAAAAATGGTGTCTTCTTGACATCATTTTCTCTAAAAGTAGCCAGATCCTCAGTCTGGGACTGCCTTGAACTTAAGTTGAGTCCTACGCTGTATTAGCCAGACCCTTCCTCCCTCTCTCAAGAGCTGTCCCATCACTCTTATGTTTTACCTAGAGGCTCCAGTCTCCACTCCTGAAGGCTCAGAATGCATGGAGGCCATCGGGGAGCATGCATGAGGGTTTCTTTCCTGACAGCTCCTTGTCAAACTGGTTGTTCATCTCTAATGAAAAGCAAAACTTGAGGAAGTTTGAGTTGGTTTTAAGTGTTAGACTCAATTAAACCTTTGCTTGCCTTCCTCAGAGGAAGACTTGAGCCTTCACTGTAGGGAGACGTGACTGCAATACGCAGCCCCTCTCCGGCAGCTGGAACTTCACCAGCTGAAGCTCCAGTGAACGTGTTCTTCTGTGGATGGATGCTGAAGAACAGATTCGTGAGCATTTGTCAAGCAACAGCCATAATTTCTTTCCAGAGGTGCCCACGGTCATTATGCGAGCATCTGTGGAAGGAAACCCTTGTTGGTTGGAACACTGATGGCGGAGAAACCACCTCAACCACGTTCTTCTGGTCATAGTACCCAAACTTGAGTATAAATATCCTGAGGGCATCTGAGGAGTTGGAGTGGGACAGCTTCACCGCACGCCATCAGGAACGTCGGCGAGGCTGCGCTTGCCTTGCTTGTCTGTCAAATCAATTGGGGCTCACGTGTGAGCCTGCACGGCTGCTTAGCAATATTTTCTCTCCCAGTGACTTAGGACATGCCTAGTGTTTGACTCTTCTTATCTTCTTCCCCATCCTTTGCTCTCTGTGACAGCGTGCACGGTTAAGTGTATTGCTGCACCTGCATATTTTTCATTTCTTGCCTTTTAGCCTCCTTCAAGTGCTGTCAGGGATGATACACAACTTATCAGTTTCAGCCCGTGACTTTGTTTCGGAGCGTTCAAGGATTTGACTGGCTCCTCAGCAGCGCCGAGCTTGCGGAGCTGCTTGCCAAAGGCTCTTGGAGCTGCTAAAAATGTCCCTGCTTCACAAAGAGAGCAGAGAAATGCATGGAAAAAACTAACCTATATGGGCCCATTAAATAGGAAAAAAAAAAGTCGCCAGCCTGCAAACTGTTGGAAAATTGGAGGCTGTACAGATATTCACCCAATTCCTCAGGCCTAAAGCAGATATTTAGGTAAAAATCAGATATTTTGCTGCCTGACTACTGTTGACTCATCATTTCCCATTCACTGTGAGGTACATGGCGAAACACCAAGAAAAATCTGGGCGTAGTCCCCCTGAGTCGGCCTGTTTAACGAGCCTGCAAAATTTATATATATATGTGTGTGTGTACTCCCCATTCGAATGAAAGGCCCGAGTTCAGAAACACACAAACTTTTCCATTGGCAAGGGGAGAAATTCCACATTCATTAACCAAGCCCATAGTTGGTACCTCAGAAATATCTCAGCTTTATATTTACACCTGGCTGCTTGCAACGAGTTGCAAAGCTGAATTCCTCAGCTGGTGCATTTACAATGCGTAGCTGCAGGTTGAGTTAGCACTTGCATTTAAACCGCTGTAAAGCCCAGAGCTTTGCTTTGTTTGAATACACAAAAAAAAAGCGCCGAAGTGCAATTTTGAATTTCTTTTTAGCAGGTTGTTGTTTGCATTGGAAAATGGCTAGCGGTAAAAAAACGAGGAGCAAAATTATAGAAGTGAGTGAGTCAGCACGGGGTGACTTCAGCTGCTGCTGCTGCGCTCAGGGTCGGACTCCAGCAGTGAATAATGTAATGAAAATAAATATAAGCACAGTCGTTGCTCTCAGGTAGTTCTGACCGAGTGGGAGAATGGGCCAAGGGATGAGCATCCTCACCCTGAGCTTCAAAGTGATGCTTTCTCTTGGATGGATGCATAAGTGAGGTCTGGCTGAGGGTAGGAAGATAGAGGTGGGTCTGATAGCACAAGAAGGTTTGCCAGAAATCCAACACATCCCCATTAAAGTGGTTCTACCATCTTACAGAGCTCGGTAGCATATTTTTTATCAAATACTAATAGGAAAAAAAGATGTCTGTGCCTGTGGCAGGGTGTTGGAACTGGGTGGTCTTTGGGTTCTCTTCCAACTCAAACCATTTTATGAGCCTACAATTTCTACCCAGGGGTTTGCAGCCACTCTTCTCCAACACCACCACCTTCCCCGCCTTGTGCAAGCTGCCCAGCCACTGCTATAGGGGGCTATATAGGAAAGATATATTGGATATATAGGATATGTAGGACCCCGTTGGGTCCCCATGTGTTGCCTGATCTAGTTGAGAGGCGTCCCTGCCCATGACAGGGAGGCTGGATTAGATGATCTCTAAGGTCCCTTCCAGCCTAGGCCATTCTAGGATTCTATGGTTCTATGATACATTATTAGGGCTTTGTTCTGGCTCCTATACAAAACATTAAAAAATGGTGTCTGTCTCAGCTCACAGCATCTGCTGACTTACAGGTCCTGTATCACACTTGATGGATGCGCCAGGGCTTCATATTTATAACCGCACATAATTTCCAAAGCACTCTCTCCCACGATGCTGTTCTCAATCCATGTGCCACTGGCAGTTTTGGAAAAGTGGCTTGGACATGGTTCAAGGGCAGAGACACCCGATTGTGTTGGTATGGGGTTAGTTTACAGACTCATAGAATCATTTGGGTTGGAAAAGACCTCTAAGGTCATTGAGTCCAACTGGTTGTTGTGGATGCAGGCTGTGAATTCAGTGGTACAGGAGCCAGAAGTCTGGTCCTCAGTGACATTACAGCCCCTTTGAGCAAGGCAGGGTATGAACATCTTCATCCTTCTCCCATTTACACCATGAAATGTAACAAAACCCACTTGGCTATTTCCTACGACGGGAACTGAATCTGAATCCACTCTCGCGGATCCCACAGCTTAGTCACTTGTCTGGGAATGCCTCGCTGGGATGCCCTCAAGACGCCAGGCAACAGAAAAGCTCCATGAACCTGCAGGTAGAGCATGCTTGGCTCACCAGAAGGGATTCAAAGCGATCCTCCTCACCCATCAATGCCTCCTGCACCACTGGAAGGGTTTGGTGAGAGCTCCTTGCCGCCGTGGGATGCTCTCCCTGAGGCTGCAAAGAGCCCTGGGCGAGGGACAGATGATGGAGCTTCAGGAAACTCACAGCTCCATCCAGCTCCAACTCGGGTTTTTGATACCATTTAGGGCAGGAAAGAATTTATCACCACCTGCATTAACTCAGCAATATCACAGGGGACAGTCTGCACCACGCGGCTTTACAGGAATTACACCGGGTGGCTCCCGGGCTGGGAGTTTTATGGGAACGTGCTTTGATTTAAATACCTTCAAAAATCTGTTGGGGTGGAAAACAATTGTGTGGAGAGTGGGAGAGTCTGCCGGCATCCTGCCTCGAGAAGTACCCCCGCGCCGGGGCACAGACGTCGTGTCGCCGAGAACCCTTGTTCTAGCTAGGACACAAACGGCTCTTTCTGTAAAGTTTTCCATGAAAAATATTGCTTGGAAAAGGAAGTCAAGTGTTTGGGCCTTTTTTTTTTTTGCTTCAAAACACAGTCTGGGGAAGGGAATAAACTTCACAAGTTTCCTGCACGGCAAAATCCCCATTTCAAAGGATTTGCAGAAAATCCCTCGCCTCGGTCTCCCTGCAGGATTTTGTTCTGCACCCCCAGTTTCTCCATCTCTTTGCTTCGTGGCTGTGATTCAGGAATGGAAATGATACTACTCCCAATCCTTATTATTTCTGGTTACTGAAGACAAGGTGTTGTGCAGGAAAAAGAAGTCTATAGGCTGTTTACAGTGCCTATCAGAAAGGGCCTCATATACTATTGTAAGGTAAACTACCATAAGAGTTCATAATATATTTATATTATTATACTATTGCATTTAGAATTAAACATAAATAATAAAAAGTCATTTTTGTAGCATTTTGATGTTGAGAACTCCCCACAGCTGCTTTATCCACCTCTGAAAAAACACCCATAATCTAATTTTTACAGTGGATGGAAAATACAGTATCCGGGTCTGATATAGTCACATTTCCAGCCTGTGAGCCCCGATAGCTCAATTTTGACCCCAAAACCTTGGTGGCACAGCTGGGTACCAAACTTTCCACCTCTTCAGTCCAGCCATTCCCTTTTCCGTGCCGTCCCCCACCCCCGGGGCTGCCACCATATTTTTGCGGCAGAGCGAGATGGATTTTAACAAATCCTGCCCCTAGGAAAAAAAAAAAAAATCAAAAAAAATCCAGCTTTGAGGACTCGCACAAAGGGGGGAGCCCGGGATTAATCTGCAAGCAGGGCAAGGCGAGGCGGATTAGTGGGGTCAGCAATTAAACGCTGGCGCTGCCGCCACCGGCGTGTGGGGAAAAAAAACCCCCGTCGCTCAAGGACAAAATGTGGTTCCTCCTTAAAGGCTGCGGCCGCTCCGAAATGCTGCATCTATCAGCTGGGAGCATTTCTGGGACCATAAACAAGCCGGCTGTGTCACTGCTGCCTAAATATAGTGCAGCCTGAGTTGCCTTCGTGCTGCCTGTGCCATCTGATTTACTTGGTACGCTGATTTTTTTTTGATTTTTTTTTTTTTCTCAGGGAAGGCTATGACTAAGAGAAATCCACGGCTGAAGGGCTATCAGAAGATGGAGGCCCTGGTCTAAATGCAGAAGGTGAATAAAGTCTGTAGTTTGCAGACCTGGGGACCTATCCAAAATATTCCTCACCCTCCTCCTCCTCCTCTCCTTGGCAGTCTCCAAAATAAGACTATAGTAACGGCAGCCACAAATACATCAGGAAAGGATTAATATATGTCATGATTTAAAGTCGAGGTGCTCCCGAGGGGAGGATAAACACGTACCTGGAGCAGCAGTGCCGTAGGGTCCCCTCCCGGAGCACCCGTCTGGGGCTGCCTCAGCAAAATAATGATGCATGCATTTAGCTATCTCTTTTTTTTTTTTCTTCTTTTTTTTTTCCCCCCCGTGGCCTGAAGTAGGGTTTTTAAAGGGAGTGCAGCTCCGTGTTTGGCTCGGTGTAATAAAATGAGAGGGAGGGGGGTGAAGGTCAGGTTCACGGTGGCTGCTCTGCAAAAGGCTGGGTATCAGTATTTCACAGCAGCATTTATATACTCACAGATACACCCAACCACCCTTCCTGTAGAAAGTTCAGACACAAGCTATAATTATTATTTGGAGCCTGAAAATTGCTTCATTTTTTCCTTCCTTGCAGGTGATGTGCCCAAATGGCTTTCCCAGCACTTATTTTTGGGGGTTGCAAGAACTGACGCTCGCGTTTCTGCATGGAGTGCCTGAGGGAGCCAGAGCAGGAGGCAGCTTGGGGTTATTAAACCCCCTCTGCCCAAGTATATGTTGCTGAATTTCAGCCCCTTCACTTGCCGTCCGGCTGTGATACGCGCTACCCTGCCGAGAGAAGCAATTTTCCGTGCAATACCTTCCCTCAAACCCATTATATAACGAGGCTTTCAAGCAGGATTTTTCACTTTATCCCGAGCTGCAGGATCCGATCGGTGCCTTCCCGGTGAGATTACTCAGCACAAATTTCCCTGTAAACAACAACCTTGCCCCCCCTAGACTCCCAGTTCCATCGTGCGACCCCCCTTTCTCGCTCTTCGCCCATTGTGGCGAAGCTTTTTCCTTGGTTCCTTACCTCTCTTTTCGGATGGGAGCATCCTCGTCTGCCGGCTCCTGCGGCAGAGCGGCGGGGAGCTCCCGCGCGCCGGCTTCCCGCTTGTCATTCGGTGACGAGTCGCGGGGTCACGGTTCGATGGCCATGGGCTGGGGACCTGCTGCCTGGGAACGGTTATATTTGGGATTACCAGAGACTCAGGGAAGGATGAGGATGGAGGCAGACATATCACATCTTCTAAAATGTGGCATGGAGTGGGATCTGGAGTCTGCAGGGCTGATCCCTCGAGTGCAAATCTAAGCGATTTTTTTTTTTTTAATCCCCACCCTAATTTTTTTTCTTTTTTTTTTGGAGAAGGTTAAAGCCTCCGGACGGACGCAGCGGGGATGCGGCAGGTCAAAGCTTTGCAGAGCTGGGAATGTGCCAGTCGAGACAAACTTGGGGCACTTCCCTGGAGTGCCGGGGTAGGCTAACACAGCCTGATGCCCTAAACATGCTGTTAATTGCCCCCCAAACCTTTATGACAGCATAAATACAGATGCAATGGGGTTACAAGCCATGGATGCCATTTCTTCCAAGCAATCATCAGTAATTCCAGCTATTTTCCTTGGATATCCCCCATCCCCACTGTGTGGGAGCTTTAATCTCTCAGCACGACACCCAGAGTAATGACTGATGGGGAAATGACACGGCGGGGGGAGCACAGGTCCCTGGGGGCAGATACACATAAGGAAAAAAAAGAAAATAACTGGGCTGTAAAGAAACAGCGCAGAGAGCAGAAAGCAAATAAAGAATAATATTCTAGAGGCGAGGCATCGATATTGAAGAATACGCGCAATTAGAAGAGGAAGGTGGGAATTTTAACACTTTTGGCGTCATTCTGAAATTCAAAGATGTATTTCTCAGCCCTGCAGGAACATGCTGCTTTGCGGGAGGTGTGTTTGCCTCCCCAGCTGTGCCGGCTTTGGGTGCGCGTCCCCCAGGGAGATTGCTCCCCGCCGGGTGCACCCGCACCCTTGTGCCACCCCAGCTCCCTCAACAGTGTTCGGGGGGGAAAGCTGAAGCTTTGCTCGCGGCTTGATTTTGGCACAAATCGCTTTGCTTTTAGTCCTCCAAAATTTTGGTTTTAGATGGATTTCGTCTTCTAGCTTACGTAGCTCTTTTTCCTCCTTGTATTTATCTGCCCTCGCAGCCTCAGGCGGAGCAATGCAGCCCCTCTCTGCTGTGACCTTGAACCTCCCCGTCACCCACATCCCTCCCGCTGGGTTCGGCTCCTCCACCCGCGGGTGCCAAGGCCATCTCTCGGCTGTGCCTCTGCTTTCTCACCTCCTGGCCAGCAGTTTCGCTGCTTATCACCTTTTTTTTTATTATTTTTCCTAATAATTTCTGAGCCTCTGCTTACTCCGGCCTTGAGCTGCTATTTGGGAATTAAAGAAAAAAAAACAAAAAAAACCCCAATTGGATCTGCAATCTGGTAGTGATGGGTGGAAGCACCTCAGTTTGTGGCTTTTAATTCCCTTTATCACAGTGCATGTGATGGATTACACGGAGCACAGGCTATAGCCAGAGCCTTCCTGGGCCTGATGCTCTCCGTTGCTTTTATTGGGGGAATTTATATCGGAAAATCAAAAGCCCCTTATGTGCAACAAGGTGGGAGCAATCCACACCGTCACAACTGTTTTTTTAACGGATATTTTGGATTATATCGAATAAAGGAGTTGCCTGCAAGAACAGGACCCAAATAGGAGTATCGAGCCCAAACCCAAAACCTGAGGGACCCCCATTACCGAGGGATTCTCTCCTGTGTTCAAGTGGGGATGCTCCAGCTCCTCTTCTTCCTCCCTCCTCCTCCTCCTTGGCTTCTACAAAGAAACCTCAGGTCAAAAATGACCTGTTAGACACCCCGCAGCCTCAGCGCAGGGCAAGAGCTCATGCAGAGCCTGGCTTTTGGCAGAGATCAGGCATAACTTACGCACAGACACTACCAGCATAGGGATAAGCAGGAGGAAAAAAAATTTATTTACATCTTTTTGAGCAGTAAGAGAGCTGCAGTGCTTCACCGGGAAGAAACTCCAGGAAGAAAACTCGGCGTGAGCCGGCAGCGGTGTCCCCTGCGCGGGGACAACCTCCCCCTCCCACTGCACAGTATCGTGGGTCAGTACAAAATTGCCGTCGGTTTAGAAAAAGTGTGAGATTCACAGTAAAATACCAAAGGAGAGCGCGGCGGAGAGGAAAGGCAAGGGACGCGTGTCGCTCTGGCACCTCGTCCCTGCCGGTATTTGGTCTACGAAAACGTGTCGTACAACTCCTGTAGAAAAAAAATCTACCCCAAGGGCTCGATGCATGCACGGTCGGTCGGAGGATTTCTACATCTACAGGGCTCAAAGCTTTTCAAACGAGCACCAGGGCGGCTCTCCTGGGGCAAAGCCATCTGCAAGCCCTGTCCTGCCACTGGGCGCTGCGTTGGGGCAAACCTCTCTGCGGGAGGCATTTTGTAGCAGGAAGGGATGAAGATGCAAGAATTAGGCAAGGGAAAGCAAGGAGCAGCACCTCCCGACTGGCAGAGCTGCCCGCCACGGCTAGGCTGCCTTTATAGCCTAAAAAAACACTCATCATCTCCTCCCCTCCCGCCCAACAGTGTTAGAAAGAAACAAGCACGCGCATGTTTTGGCTATTTCTAGATTCGTGTTTAAAAAAAACGACCCCAAGGGTCGTGGGAAAAAATCTGAAAATCTTTTTTAAATAGGATTTCATCCCAGCCTGGGAGCTCCAGGGCGGGTGGAAAGGCCCCCAGAGACGGCAGTGACAGGTCCCTTCGCTCCCACTCGGGAAATTCTCGTGGGGAGAGGGATGCTCCCGCCGCATCCCGGCATTTGGCCGCAGGTGGGCGATGGAGCAGGCAGCACGTGGGCAGAGATCTCGCTCGGCAGATGCCCGATGGCTTCTGGCTCCGTTATCAGGAGAGCACCAGGGCAGAGCAAACATCGGGGGCTCCTCTGATAGCACAAGGATGCAGGTGGAGGAAAATACCTCCCAGGGATGTGCTGGAGCTTCGCACACGGAGCCCATGCATCCCTAAAAGAGCCAGTCGGCTCCCCCTCCCCTGCCAAGCAAAAATAAAAACAAGGGACTCTTTGAAGGCAGAAACTTGCCCAGGCTGCTCTAATTAATCAAAGTGAGCCCCTACTGAGCCACCCATGGCAGACCGCAGCGGGCTCTGCGAACGCAAGCAGCTTTGTGCCCAGTTCCTGAAAGGTGATGCTAAAATTCAGCACTTTTTTTTAAACCTTTAAAAATACACATCTTGCTTTTTTTTTTCCCCCCCCCTTAAATATATAATCTATAAAATAAGGCAACTCAAGGAGATGAAGAACGTCCCCATTGCTTAGGTACTGCGTCCTACCACCAAAAAGGGTTACAGTACTTCCAGTTGAGAAAAGCCACTCCACCCGTCCACGAAGCCCCTGAGCAAGAGGAACTCAGATGCTGCTGTAAATTTTGGGGGAAAAGGAGTGGACACAGCCCTCGGCAGCCCCTGCATATGTCCCGAGGAAGAAAAAGCTCTGGGGGTTTGTGGGGATGGAGCTGCTTCTGCCAGGTCTCCTGGGGACCTCAGGGACAAAGGCAGCACAGAAGGAATGACTTGATTTCTCCCCAAAACTGAAGCACGTGTGAAAACAAACCTGTGGGAGAAAACTCTTGCAGCATGACTGCATCTCGTAGTAGTAAAAGCTATAAATACAGTAAGCACGAAGGGGTGCAACTCATCCCCTGCACAGATCCTGCTCAGTGTCACAGCATCTCATGAGAACAGCAGGTTTTTGTAACAGGGGCTTCATCTCGCCCCATGGAAGAAGCACAAGTGCGTGTTTTACCTCCCATGTTTTCCCTCTTTTATGTGTATTAATGCTGGAAACGTGATACTCACATTTCTCAGCTTCGTAGCGTGCACATTTTCCATGTTGCTCACCAGTTCCCACTGGGCTAAGTCTTGCTTTTCAGAGGTTTATTCCTCTGAGAAATAAATCGAATAGAAAATAATTTATAGGAAAAAACCAACCAACCAACCAACCCCAACACCAGAGAGTAATCTGCAGTAAACGGTACTGTGGAGCAACGAGATGGCACAACGTAGGCTCAAAGAGACCGGGGTTTGGATGGGGGTGGCATGGACATCGTGGCAAGTGGTGTAAAACCAGTACAATCCTTACCCAGGTTTGCATCACTGATGTCTGCGTGTACTTGGACCGTAGGCAGGAACACTCTATAGCCCCAAAAGAGAAAAATAACCCCTCGACTTATTCTAGTAGACTTGACCTCACAAGCAAAGATCTTTTTGCCCTGATATTGGCTATAACCACATATCCACCGATGTCACCAAGGGAAAAGGACTTTAGACAGGGCACGATCGCCTCATCCGAGCGCAGCCCCGGCACCGTGCGGAGAAATGAAATCCGTGACTGAATTAACTCTTGGTCCTTGGCACAAGCTCTTTAGTTCTCCTCGTCCGAGAGCACGGGAGGGATCTTGCTGGAAAGCAGGGTGTACACGTACGGCCAGATCTTGTTGGTCTCTGTCCCCGAGAAGGAGTGAAGGATGCCCCTGCTCCTGGAAGAGAGATGGGAGGAAAAGTCAGCACCAGCTCTTCTCCGGGACAGGGACATTTGCAGACAGGTTGCCCGTTGGCAGGGGACAGTCTGGCCAGGCTGGAAGCTCACCAGTGGCTTTTTGGGTGAAATTGCGGGGATAATGGGGACGGCTGGCAGCTGCTCCCATTCACAGCGTTCACTGGGATGAACTCGCATGTGGATGAGCCAAACCCAGATAACCACGAATACCCACCTTACCCAGGACAACACCTCCTCGCTCTCTGAAGTGCTTTATGGACGTAAATCAGCAGAACATCTCCATGTGTTTAAGTGAGTGGGAAATTCAGGGCCCCAATTCTCCTACCTCCCCTGCAAAGGCACTTTTTCCCCCTCCGTGGACCACTTCTGCTTTAAAAATTGTTCCTGGGCGTCACTCCTTTTTAGCAGTGAATTACCACCCTACAGCAATTCAGCTGTTCCCACCTCAGCCAGGGGACCACTGCCACGAACAACCAACAGCGCAGAAGGGAGAAGCCCTGAAACACGTCTGTGCTCTCAGCAGACCCATGTGAGCTCAGGTGAGACCTTCTTGCTCTCTACAACTACCTGGAGGGAGGGTGTAGTGAGGTGAGGGTCAGGCTCTTCTCCCAGGTAGCAAGTGATAGGACAAGAGGAAACGGCCTCAGATTTCACCAGGGAAGGTTTAGATTGGACATCAGGAAATATTCCTTCATGGAAAGGGTTGTGCAGCCCTGGCACAAGCTGCCCAGGGCAGGGGTGGAGTCCCCATCCCTGGAGGGATTTAAAAGCCATGGAGATGTGGTGCTCAGGGACACGAGTCAGTGGTGCGCCTGGCAGTGCCGGGTCAACGGTTGGACTCGATGATCTTAACTCAAACCTAAACGATTCTATGATTCTAAAAGGAAGCTAAAACTCTTAACCGGTTGGGTTTCATAACACCTCTGCAAAGCAAACAGGCTTTCCACTCTGTGCGGTGGAGCTGGGTGGCAGAAGGTATTTGCAGCCAAAAAGGGAGACCTCCTCACGCTCTCCAACTGCCTGAAAGGACATTGTAGAGAGGTTGGTGCTGGTCTCTTCTCACAGGTAATTAGCGATAGAACAAGAGGGAACGGCTTCAAACTGCAACGGGGCAGGGTTACACTGGGCATTAGGAGAAATTTTTGCACAGCAAGAGCAGTCAGAGATTGGCACAGGCTGCCCACGGAGGTGGTGGAGTCCCCATCCCTGGAGGTGTTTAAAGGTCGTTGAGATTTGGGGTAGGGGGAGAGGGTTTAGGGGTGAGCTTTGCAGAGTAGGGTGAATGGTTGGACTCAATGATCCCAGGGGGCTTTTCCAACCTGAATGGTTCCGTGATTCTACAAAAAATCCCTATACCAGCACTGGCAAAGCCCTTTGCCGAGCCCAGCAAATTCACAGGAGCTGTGAGCCTCTTTACATCAGCCTCCTCCCTCCAAACAGGGCCAGGGCTCAGTTGCAATGAGGGGCTGGGCTTTGTGCCACTGAGCGCAGTGATCTGTCCCCCAAAATCTGTCAGGGGCCGTGCTGGGTCTCCTCGGGCTGTTGGGCTGGGGGCATGGGGCTGGCTGGCAGAAACAGCACTCGTGTCTGTTTTTACAGGCATATCACGATTTATTCACACGGTCTGACTCACTTGTACAACTCTATTACTGGTTTTGCAGCATCTTTGTATTTTCTGAGCCGGGCAGCGACAGCCTCGGGTTTGTCGTCCTCACGCTGGACCAGCGGCTCACCCGTCAGGTCATCGACACCCTGCAGAAAGGAAAAAGTCACCGAGGGGATGCAGCCCCACCGCAGCTCCCCAACACATAACCCCCACCCAGCGCCTCACAGAATCACAGAATCAGAGAATGTCAGGGGTTGGAAGGGACCTGGAAAGATCATCTAGTCCAAACCCCCTGCCAGAGCAGGATCACCTACAGTAGATCACACAGGAACACGTTCAGGCAGGGTTTGAAAGTCTCCAGAGAAGGAGACTCCACACCCTCCCTGAGCAGCCTGTTCCAGGGCTCTGTCACGCCTTGTCCCGTTCCACAGCTGTCGAGCATCCTCTGATGGCATTTCACAGAAATCCCATTTTCCTACCGTTTAGCACAACTCCTTCAGGTGAAGCCCTCCCATGCTCGGTGCTTTCTACCTAGGATTTCTCCCCCAGTGGTTTTTTACACTCTCAGCTCAGGCAGAGAACAGCTTTCTGTGATTTTCCCCTTCCAGTCATCACCACCGCAACACTACGGACTATTTACCTGGATGTGGGGGGGGTTGAAGTCCATGTTGTAGACCCTCCCGCTGGCGGGGTGGACCCAACGGGCGCTCAGGCGATCCTTCAGCGTCTCGAAGGGGATGTTCAAGCTGATCACCAGGTCTAGCTCGCAAATTTTGTCCAGCGCCTTAGCTTGCCCCAGCGTCCGAGGGAAACCTGGTGCAGAAAGGAGCTGAACTGAGAGGCAGGGAAGCAGCAGCGACGGAGTCAAAAACCACACAGAGCTGCAAAACCGCCGCGGCTCCTCACTATAGCGCTAGCGGCATGAAAGACAAGCATCCACCATATGGCTTACAATAAAAAATAGCTCCTACAGCACCAACTTCCCGAAATACGACACGCGGGTGGCCATGGGCTCGTGTTTTCCTGCAAAGTCGTGTCTGGCGCAGGGGCCGGAGGCAAGGAAGAGGGCACAGGCAACAAGAAAACGGGGATGAATGCTGGAATTGCTGAGAAAAATCTGTGGAAAACGAAACACTGTGCGCAGGTGAGTAACGTGCTGATGGTTTAGGTGAGGGGTATCAAAGATACCACGATGAACTTGTGCATCCATCACCCAACTCTCCGAAATCTTTTGTTCAGAAAAGCCAGCGAGCAGGTGGGAACATCCGCTCTTGCCACCGGATCACAAGCAGGACCACAAGCTGGTCCCTCTCTAGTTTTCTATGCTGACAACACCCTTTTTTCATTTTTTATAACCTTTTTTTTACATCTGTAAAACACTCTGAGACCTCCCAAGCTTTTCCCAAACAGAGTATTATAAGCCGAGAGCTTGTCAGGACACTGGGAATGAATCAGCCATTATGAGAAGGAATATATTTAGTCCATCTTACCAAGTAAAGTTGGGCTGTTACTTATGTTATCATAACTTGAAATAAATACGCTCTTTGTCACAGCACTGCTGGAGCGCGGCTCTGACCGCAGCCACCACTCGTGCCTCCAAATGAATTTCCCCCAAACTAGGATGGCAAATACCGATTTTAGCTTCAGGGTAGCCTGTCATTCAAACACCTTGGTATAAGCAGGGGTTAACACACAAAGCAGGCAGCTCCCAAAATCCTCATTACCAGCCCACAGCCCAAACTGTTTTGCCCTTGCAGCACCTCAGGATGCAAAGCAGTGACGAAATGGGAGTTGTACCATGATAAATCAACGTTCCGAGCAGCAAGAACCCAGACCTGAGCGTGTCGATGCAAACCTCCATCGATGTGCTGAGACACCTGAGTTTTAATATCTCCTTGTTTACACAGTGCTTGTTGCTGTGATAATTAATTGCCATGTTTTCTGCTTAATTAAGTGGTGGTGTTGTAAGAATAACGAAATTTTAATAGTGAGGATTCATGGGCATCTTCAAAGCCCATCGCCAAGGCTCAGGGGCTCTGATATCCACCCTCCAAGCCCACGGCACTACGCCCCAGACTTAAGTTTAGTTTGCATTTTTTATTTTAGTTTTCTGTTTTGTGCTTTCCCCCATCTGGAGCCTGAGAACTCTCTGAAAAGCTGAGCTTCTGCTCTAAATCAACGGGCTCGGTCTCATCTCTGTGTTCCAAGAGCTTCAGCAGGTCAGCAAGGGAGGGCTTCTGCAGCTCCTCTCGCTGCTTGCCTTGCCCATTTGCTCTCGCTGTCTTCTCCAACCCGCACCTCGGGTGGCTTTTGGGCCCTGGGGACCCGCACCTCCTTCGCAACACGTACAGAGGCGATCAGAGGGGTTTTTTTTGGCGTGCCTCCAGCCCCACTTTATGAAACACTCATCTCCTTTCCCTGCCTTTCACCACCCCGGACGCGTGCCAAGGGCTCAGCTGGACACACACGTGCTGCCGCTTCGGGAAGAAACGCCCGCAGGCAGACATCTCTGCCAGCAGATCAGCCTCTCCTCCCACCATCAGCAAAGGCACCTTCTGGTTTTTCTCTCTCTCGGTGTTGCCAAGCCATTAGCAGCAAAAAAATATAATGTTTTAAAGGGGGCTGGGGTTTTCCCGTCCGGAGGGGACACCGGCAGCGCGCTCACCATCAAGCAGCCAGTGCTGCTCTCGACGCTTCTCCAGCTCCGTCATCATCACACGCGTGATGACGTGGTCCGGCACCAGAAGGCCTTGCTCGAGATACTGCTTTGCCAAGACGCCAACTTCTGTTCAAGAGAAGGAAAGAAAAAAAAAGAGCGTGACATTTCTGCTTAAAAAATACTGCTCCCCCTCAAATTCTGCCTGTCCTCCCAAATGGCTCATCCGAGCTACACGTGGGGCAACTTAAGTTTTAGGGAAAAGCCGGCATCATCATTTATAAAACGATCCAAAGAGGCGCAAATCCACCGTTTCACGTGCAAAATGCGGCGGTCAATGGGCATTGCCTGTGAGCCCACACGAAACCCAAACCTCAAAGCGTTTGTTAAACGGCTGCCGAAAACAGAAACAGGTTTCCCAGCCTAAGGGCTTTCAGACTTCAAAGCCCCAACTTAAGATATGCTCAGATAATTAAATTAGTTCCAAGATCAAACCCTTGAGAACGTGATTGAGGTATAACTGCAAGGTAAATACACCTCACCGAGCTCCTGCTGGAGCCTAAAGTGCTGGAGGAGAAGCCAACGGTGGTTTCTGCACAAGTAACACCGTGTCTGGACCCACCTCTGCGGTGGCCTCGCATCACCCAGGCCAGCAGCCAACGTCTTAAGGGTTTATTCTGCTTAGATTTTTACTGCGGCAGGGGGTAAAGCAGATGTAACTTACAGGAGAGATACAATAAACCCAGTTGCTTCTTACATTATGGGTTTGCCTGCAATTTTCTCATAGCCACAAAGAAACCACCTGGGAAATGCAAATATTCTTTGCCACCAGGTGTGATAAGCCCTGATCCTGCCACCAGAGAAGCGCCCGGCTTCTTTCCTCTTGGGTCAGGACCCCATCAACACCTCTTCTGCTCTCTTCCTGCGGCAGCTCAAATAGCATTTGTCACCAGAAATGAACAATTTTGCAATCAACTTTTGGCGAGGACAGCACATTTTAGCCCTCCCAAAGCGTGAGTCCCTCTCTAAAAAAAGCCACACGATCCCACATTTGGAAGCGGGCTCTGGTTTTCCAGCCTGCAGCAAAATGTCAAAGCAGGTAAGCACGTGCACCTGAGTTGTAGGAGGGATTTTTTTTGGTTTTTTTTGCAGGATACACAGTTCCTGGAGAGAGTTCATCCGATCTAACATGGGAACCTGATGCCGCTTGCTCGGATCTACCCCCGCGGGGAGGACGGGGCTGGGATGTGCATGGGAAACCTCGCAGAAAGGGTCTGTGGAGGACGCCGGGTAGGAAAGCGCAGCAAGTCGGGGCTCCCCGTTTGGAAACCTGGCTCCAAAACAGGGCAGGTGGCAGGTGCTGAGTCACCAGCCCACAGGGCTGAGTCACCGGAGGGACGGGGACCGCGTCGTCCCCCTCTCTCTGCTCTGTAAAGGCAGTTCAGGTCACCCTGCTGAGCAGCTTCTTTGCTCGCAGTCAGGCAGGGTGAGCAGAAAATACCTTTTTTTTCTTCCTTTCTTTCTTTCTTTCTTTTTCAATTATGATTTTTTTCACTGCTGCACATACGTCGTCAGCGCTCCTGGCAGCCCTCCTGCTTGGGGAAGTGAAGGACGCGGTGATGGAAAGAATACACGACGTCTTATGCAACCAGCATGGAGACCTGCTAGGGCATAAATATTATCGCTTCCGCCTACATTTTTATAATATATATTTGCGTGGTCTGCACGTTGCCGTGGGCTTGCAGGGGACGCACTCCCTGTTGGGGCAGAGCTGCTCCCGGGGTAGAATCTGGCAGCCGTGGAGGCTGGAGCTGCAGCAGAAGGTCCTGAAAAGGGTTGGCCATCCAAGGGACCGGCTGCCGCTCGGCGGGAGCTGCTGGAGCCAGGCCTGGTGCCACAAATCAAAAATATCCCGAGCCGCAGTTGGGAAGTCTGGAAATGCAGCTCCGCATCACGGAGGCTGTGGCTTTCCCACGCCCCTGATCCAGGCGGACGGCTCTCTGTGACGGACAACTCCCGCTGCTGGAGGGTGCTGCTCCTCTGTGACCTCCGTACGTGCCGGGGGGGACACACCATCACGATGGGAAGCACGGTCACGGGTGTCCGCGCACCAGCACAGGGTGCCGACTGCTTCCAGGCAGCTCCCGGAGCCCCTCCAAACCACATGCGGTACCATCAACCCTCCTCTCACCGAGGAGGAAGTGACGTGTGTTTTGCACAAAAGACCTGGAGACCTGCCCGGTCCTTGGATCCCCACCACCAAGGATCATCCCCTGTGGCACAACCCTGCTCCCGCAGAGGCTTCTTCCAGGCAGGCTTTATCTCCAATTTTTATATTTTGCCCAACCTGCTCCACATCAGCCCCCCGCTCCGGCTCCCCAGGCGCAGGGGGAGCAGGGTTTGGGCAGGGTGGAAGATTCTGGCCCCTCACAGCCCTGTGCACGCACTGAAACCCCCACAGCTATGGCCAGGTGCAGAGAGGGGCTGCATGCATTGCTCTGCAGTTACTCCAGGTAGCAAGGGGCTCCTCAGCCACTACTTGTGCTGTGAGCTGGGCCAGCGGCACCGAGTTCTGTGCAAAATGGCCTCTTGACTCACGGGTTTAATCCCACGAATATAACAACCGTGAGTTTAATCCACCCTTTAACACACGGGACTTCAAGATCTCTGTGGTTTCCCCTCGTCCCTGCGCAACCCTGACCTGCAGCCACGCCTCCTTGTCAAAGCAACACCAAGTTACAGCCCTGAGGGACATCTCCTGGCCCCACAAGTGACAGAGCAGCCACCCAGGAGGAGGCAGGAGGAGAGGCTGCTTCCAAACAGGGCACTTGGAAGCCTCGAGACCCTGCCAGATAACACTGGACTTTCTGCCTTACGGTGCAACCTTTTACTTTTTTTTTTCTTTTTTTCTTTTTTTTTTTTCTTACAGTGCAATGTGGGGTTAAATGAAGACTTTGTCACGAGGAGGGGACACTTCTCTCTCCAACGAAGCACATTAAAGAGAGCAGAGGGACAGACCCAAGACTCACATGTCTCTCAGGGGATGCAGCAACTCAGCCAAAGCTACTCAGAAAAGAAATTAAGCTGTGTTGAAAATTAACCGCTGAGTCCTGCTAAGCCCCCGTGATGCTGCCAACACCAGAGACAACAACCTGGGTACTGGGGTGAGTACCGGCCAAGGAAATCGCTCACCACCCTCCAGCACCCCTGCCTGGCACCAAAATCACAGTTTCAAAGTCTTCTGAGATCTTCGACAGGGCTGTTTCCTACCGCAGAATGCAAAGCCGGTGGCGCAGATGAGAAATTCAGGAGGAGAGTCTATTTCCACCTAGTTTTTCACCCAGAGTTGGCACGCTGTGGCACAGTCATGTAACAGCTTGTCCAAAGCAAACAGCCCCAAAAAAAAAAAAAAAAGCAAATAGCTGCAGTTTACTGAGAGCTGTAACCAGAGGCTGAGCCAAAGGTGGGACCTGAGTGTCACGCCAGCACTACCGAACTGAGGCTGCTTTAATTCTGAGTAATTCTACCCATATTTCTCAGTGTTGTTTCCTTTGGGAAACTGAATTTACCCAACGCACTTTGGGAAACACCTCCAGCAACCCCATTCACAACCCCTCCTTCCCTCTCCGGTGTCCCCAGAGGAGCTCTACGGCAAGAGTATGAACTGAAATATAAAGTTCAGGAAAGACACTCCTTTAGAGCTTTACGGTGGGAGTTCCCGGGTGAGCACGCAGTCTCCCCACACCATCCCATTCCCTGCACTGCCGCTCGCTTTCCACCCAAGCCTTTTGCCCTTCAGCCAAAGCAGTCATCAGGATTTTCCAAATTCTGAGCCTCCCTCCAAAGGAAATATTATTGTCCTTTTTATTTATAAAAGGAAATCTGTATATTTTTAAACGAGTGACCAGCGCACGGCTCCATACAACGCCCTTGCTGGAACATGAAGCGCTCCAAAACTTTGCCCTCCTTTTTTTTTTTTCCCCTTCCCTTTTTTGTTATCCTTCTATACCGGGGAATCACTTCTAGATTCTCTCGGCTTGTTGTGTATCGATGCCGCTTTACCGATGCCGCTTTACCATTCCTCTGCCTAGTGAGTCAGCTTCCCTTTCGGGTCGGTCTTTCACACATTAGCAGAGGAGAAAAGGAAATGCTGGAAAAAAGAAATACACCGGGATTGCCTAACGGCAGCTGCGGAGGAACCCAAGCACAAGCTGGGGGGCAGCACCCCAGTTCCTGAGCCCCACCAGGGAGCACCTCACCAGTCGACAGCTCTTCCCAGGACACAAACACGGCAAAGACCATCAGTTCTCCCAAGGAATCTGGACCTGGATGTCAAACACGGGACGGGCAGGAGGTGCTGCAAGACCCCAAAAGTCTCCAAAGGTGTGACCTGTGAAGGGTGGGTGATGCCACACGCCTCCTTAGTTTCATAAAGAGGAGGGGATGAGGACCTGTAACACCTTGTAACACCCCACCGGGCTTCCCGCAGGGGGCTGACAGGGCACGAAGCGTCATGGCCCCGGCCGCATCGCCCCGGGACCCACAGCAGCAATTTTCCCAGTGGGGTTTTCTCCCCGTGGACAATGGCACGTTCCCACCCCATCCCTCCCAGCACCACCATCCCAGCCATCCTCCCACTTGGCCGTTCTCCCCCTCTGCAGCCACCCGAGGCAGGACCAAGTTATTAATAACCCGCGTTGACGGATGCCGCCGCTGACCGTCGGGGCACTGGCAGGCGGGTTATTCACATCGGAGCCGTACCCACCCGGCGCAGGGATGAAACTATCACACTCCCCACGGCATCAAACCCCACTTTTTTCCCGGGCAGCTCCGTGAGCCGAGTCTGGAGGGAGGCGGTGACGACCGAGCTGTGCCAACCCCACGGAAAGAAAACAACCTGCGGTGCGAAGCTCCCCATCGCCATTCCCATTCCCATCTCCATCCCTATGGCCGCACCGCCCCGGAGACCCCCCCCCCACCCCGTCCCGATCCCCCCCCCTCGACGGGGCGGCCACGCGGGCACTCACCGCCGCCGCCGCCGAGGCTCTCCCGCAGGAATTGCCCGCTGGAGAGGTGCTGGAGCCCGAAACTCCGGGCGATCCTCTCGCACACCGTCCCTTTGCCCGAGCCGGGGGGTCCCAGCACCACCGCCCGCAGCAGCTTGGAGGCCATGACCGGTTGCCGGAGCCCGAAGCGGTTCCCCGCGGGGCAGGACGACGCGTCAGGCGGCCCCGGCTCCCGGCGTCCTGCCCAGCCCGATCTCTCCCCCCCGCATCCAGCCGCCGCCGCGGCCCGTACACATCAGCAGGGCGGGGGGACACACATACACACACACACCGGCGGGGCTCCGCCGCCCGCCCGCCCGCCCGCCCGCCCCCTCGGGCCGCGGTACCCTGGGACTTGTAGTCCCGGAGGCCGAAGGGACGGCGCCGCGGCCCGACGGCGCCCCCGCAGCACGGCGGGGGGCGGCAGTGGGGAGGGGGAAGCTGGGGGAGCCGGGGGTCGCTCTGACGGTTGTACGGGAGCACCGGGCAGCGCCGGCGGCTCTTGAGGCGGCCGCTGCACGTCGCGCACGGCCACCACGGCGGCGCTGCGGCGATGGGCGAGGAGCCGGGGGGGTGGCCGTGGCGGGGGGCAGCGGAAGGCGGCGGGGGGGGCGGTCTGCAGCCTGGAAACCGCAAAACCCGCAAACGCACGGCCTGGAAACCTCACGACCCGCAAACACACAGGCTGAAAAAGGCACGGCGAGCGAACGCAGGGCTGCTCAGAGCCGGTGACAGCCGAGGGGACGACAACGGGGGAGGAAGGCGATTGGGGGGGGGGGGGGACGGGACACGACACACGATGACGAGTACACCCGCTCTTTGCGCGCTCTGCGCACACGCGTGACCCCGCGTCTCTCCCGCACCCCCCCAAGCCAGGCTCCCCCGCGGGGCGCCGGGGCTGCGGGCCCGTGACGGGGCGTCCGCGTGCCCGCGTATCTGCGTGCCCGCGCCCCAGCCCCTCCGCGAGCGCGGCTGCCCGTGCGCGCCCCCGCCCGCGGGTGTCTGCGCGCGCGCTCCCGCCCCCTCCCCCCCCCCCCCCCCCCCCCCCGCCCGGAAGCTCCCGTCACATGGCCGCGGCGGCCGCTGCCATAAACACACCAAGATGGCGGCCCTCACGCCGCTCCGGCCCCGTTGCTGCGTCATGCCGTCCCCCGGACCCCCTCCCGCCCGCCGCCGCCCACCCGCAGGTGAGTCCGCTCCGGCCCCGCGCCTCCGCCGGCGGGGAGGGCACCGGGGGGAGGGGGGCGGTGAGAGGGAGCGAGGACGAGGCGGGGGTTGCCGCAGGGCGGGCGGGCGGCGGGGCCGGGGCGCGGCGCCCCCCCCCCCCCCCCCCCCCCCCCCCCCGTTGCGCACTATTATTTTCCGGGCGGCGGGTGTTTGCGCGGGCGGGGCCTTTGAGGAGCGGGGCTGCCGGCGCTTCCCCCGTGGGTGCGGACCCACGGAGGAGGGTGGGGGGCAGCGGGGAGGGCGAGGGGGCCCATCAGGGGAGAGTTTGCCGCCGGTGGGGACCCGTCCCGCGGCTGCGTTGCCAAGGCCGCCGCCTGCCCCCCCCCGCCCCCCTCGGGCCTCCGGTAACGCCGTCGAGGGAAAATTGGGCGGGAACAGCCGTGTCAGGCCGGGCACGGTCTCTCCTCGCAGCTTTCCTCCTCCTCACACAGCCTCCGTCACGGTGTCAGCGCTCCTAACTGGTTTTTTCTTTTTTTACGTTTTTTCCTTCTTCAGGTTTCTAAGGATTTGGGGTTAAAATCACACCCGTCATGGTGGGAAATGGGGGTTCGCGCCCTCAGAGAGAGCTGCTCGTGGTGTTTTCCCCCCTCAGAGGTGCTCGACCTCCCAGGTTCGGGAGTCGGTTGGGATTCCGGCGGTGAGATGCGAAAGGGAATCTGGTTTGTGCTAAAAAGCAGGAGAAATATTAAAGTAGATTTGCAGGGTAGGAGGTAGAAGCGGAGTTTAAAGCCAGCCAGGCAAACTGACGGGTTTTCAAAAGAGAGAGCTGGCAGCAAATGCTGGGAACTGGAGGGTTTTTTTAAAAAAACATATGGAAATTTGCCTTAGCAATAGCAAAAATGTGTACTCGATTCCAAAACTAACGTGGATATTGCTTAAAAAGGGGGTTCTTCAGTTAATAGTGGGGAACTTTGGCTTGTTGCATCAGAGCTGTGTCACTTTAGCCCAACTGAAGCAAAATTCACCCCACGCGTGTTAAATACGCAGAAGCAAACCTTATTTGGTGTTAGAGCAGGAGCTCGAGCCTCTCTGGAGAAAATGGCATCAGCCCTTGGACTGTGTGTGTGTCACTCAAACCATCGTTGTGCCAGAGCAGAGGGTGTTGGCGAGGAATTGTTCACCTTTGTGGTCACGTGTGTTCCCTTTGAATAGCGTGGCACTCACCGCTGGAGCACGGAATGAAATCTTGAAATACTTGAGCTATAAAATATCAATTCTTCTGTCGTCGCTTCAGCCTGCAAAATCTAGGATTCCTGGTCCTGTGTTTATGCAGTGAAACAGGTAGGATTCTTGTCTACTGGATAGTAATGGTGTAAAAACACCTCAAGAGTGAGAGCAAAGGGTCGTTACTTAAACACTCCCTTTACAGAAGTCACCCTTGTGTGTGCAGAATTTAGTATTCTTTTTAACCAAGTTTTGTTGTTGTTGTTTCTAGCAGTAGCGGATTCTTTAATGATTAACCTACCAGTGGTGGTAAATCGGTGAGTTGTGAGGTACGTGTTGGAAGTTATCTGCGTCGTCGTCTGTCAGTATTGCATAATCTGTTGACAGTCCCGTTTTTATGTAATGTATGTTTGTACTTTGTTTTAAAATGTACAAATATTTTTTTTCCACTGCGTGCTTCTCCTCGCATCTTTCGTGCTTGTCTCTCCATTGCCCTCTTGAGTTAAAAGCTTGTAAGACACCATTTTGATAGCTTGATCCAGCCGAGTGTTACGTATTTCTCTTTTAAAAACAAGACTCCACAACATCCCCAGGCACGCTTTTTCCCAGGTAAGCTATTTAGATTGTTACAACACTTGTGGGCTTTCTGCTCTCTACTGGTAAAAACCACGAGAACAGCTTGTACTGGTGAAGTCCAGCCGACATCATAAATGAACTTTTGATAAAATCTTAACGTGTTAACTGTTACTGTATAAAACTGCTGTGTCTTTTACACTCATTTCAGAACTCCTGTATTTGATTCCCTTAACCAGAGGGGGTGTGTAGAAATAGTTCCTTGATCTTGGCAGCAGCACTTGTTTTTAGGGAAGAAAAAAAAAAAGGGGGAGGATAAAATACAGGTTAATGTAAGCTTAGCACTTACTGAGCTAGTTTTGCAGCCTGGCAGGTTCGGCCCGGCCCCTCGATGCGCTCGCGGTGTGATGTTACCACCGTACTCGCGCCGTGAGTGATCCAGCTCCTCGCGGCGTGGCTCCGTTAACTTACCCTGGTGCTCTGCCATTACGCCTGGTGACTGTCGGGTTTGTGCCACTTTGCACTGAGGTAGCATAAACCAAAAGCTGCTTTCTAGCTCTGGGGGAGTGTGGAGTGCCCCTGTTCTCTCTAGCGGTATCTGTAGAGCTGTTACTTACCCTTTCTCTGCTAAATCCGACATCGGTGGATTTAGCCAGAAGAAGCTACTACTTAAAACCGCTTTGAGCTGCGTTGCAGGACCCGCCATGGTTCGTTAAGACACCGCTGATTATCTGGATAATTTTCTGGACTGAAACCTCAGCTGCAAAGCCGCTTCTATTAAATGCTCCTGAGCCTTTTACCTGGCAGCTGGGCATCCGTCAGGGACAACACGGACTTTTTGAGACGCATATGGGGAGGGACGAGTATCTTGGAGGAGGCTCAGCAGCGTGGCGGAGGGGCCGCAATGACCGACAGGCTGCCCTGGCTCAGTTATCACAGTGCTGATGCTGTCTCTTGTAAAGGTACAGTACTGTGATAACTGAAGGATGGCAGCCATCTGAGCTTCGCGGGGCCCCTGGGGACGGACGGATTGATGCGCGGCGTCCCGCTGAAGCAGAGCGCACTCCTTTTAAATGGCTTTGCGTAAAAGTCAAAGGTTAAGGTAACTTAATGTTTTATTCAAATAAAATATTATGCTTTGTTGAGAGCTTGCCTGTTAATTGACTGCTTTTGTAGCGTTACGGAATGGTTTGGGTTGAAAGGGACCTTAAAAATTGTTTGGTACCAACCCCCCTGCCATGGGCACCTCACGCTAGATCAGGTTGCTCAAAGGCTCCGTCCACCTGGCCTTGAACCCTTCCAAGTTTTGCCTTGGAAAGATCTTCCAGAAGTGCTGGGCATTGGAAATCTTCAATAAATGGTTGAGAAAGCAGCGTCATGTGCAGCGTGGTGAAGTATTAAAGAGCAGAGGGGTGGATTGGTGGGTACTGAAACAAAGAGAAATGAGTGCCTCCCAATACAGAAAACAAAACCCCTCTTAGATACTTTGTAATGACTCTTGTTAAAGAAATCACAGTGTTGGCTAACTAGTTTCTGTCTCATTTTCTGTCTCGATACATGGAACTAGATGGTGAGATGCAGGTTACCTCACGCTCTGGGCAGTGATGCAGCAGGTACAGCCACTCACAGGGTTTTGCTTGTGGCTTCTCCGCCCCGCTGAATGGGAGACTGCGAATTCCCCTCGGTAATTTCTGTAGCAGCGATATCATCAAAATACCTAGTAAGGCCGAGCTTTTTTCAGGGAACCTGGTCTTGGCCGTATTTCTGCCGTGCAAGTTAAATCTTGCTAAATCTTGCGGTGAGGCTGAGGGGTTTCTCTGTGCCTGCCGTCGGGGTTGTGGGGTCGGGCTGCAGTGCTGGGACACGACAGCAGAGGGGCCCCGAGGGCCAGGTTGGCTTGAGGAAGGTGAAATCCGAGGGGATTTTTTTTATTATTTTTTTCCCCAAGAGACCTGGAGACACGTTGTTGTGGTACCTGTTCCACAGATCTCCCCCTCGCCGAGGAAGTGTGTGGCCCTCAGGCTGCCGAGGCTGATGCAGAGATTGCCAGAGGTCACAGTTTATTCTTGATAAGTGTAGTCGTTAACGCGGCGATGTTTAGAAAACTCTTCCTTCTGCACTGGATGATTCATGACTGTCCAGGGCCTTGCCCTGTGCTTCCCTGCTGCTCACTGCTCCGGGGAGAAGACGGGGATTGGCCCAAGCAGCGGTCTGCTCCAAGGCGGCAATTAGACACTTTATGTTATTTCACCGATCTTCTTTACTGGAAGGTGTTTCTGCCAGACCATGCTGCTGGCTGTGTCTGTGGGCCCAGACGGGGTCAGTGCTGTACAGCCGTGATGGAATGTTTCGCCAGCGTGCGTCATTTAAATGGGGGAAAATTATTACTGGTGTTATGATAGCAGCTCGAGTCTACTTCTGGAGGAGGACTCCATTGTACTAGAAACTCAGCAAATGATTAAGAAGACATCCTGCTACTAAGAGTTTAAGTTCTAGGTAGATTAAAGTCTGAGCAGAGTCAACCCTCGTCTTCCTTTCTGCCTCTTTCCGAAGCTTCCAGGGACCCCTTGACCTGGGCAGGAATACACTCATCCCAGAAAGGAGCAGTGGCCATCTCATGGTGCAGCAGTGCTCCTGTTTTGCTTACAGGATCAACAGGACACGAGGAGCTGTAGGATCCCGGGGGTGGGAGGCTTGCAGGCTGGCCAGGGCTTGGTTTCATCTCTTTTTAACTATTTCTGTCATTGTTTTAAGAGCCAGCAGGTGCTAGGGGAATGTGAGTCCCCTTTTCCTGGGAGAAAGGCAGGTGGCGGCAGAGTTTGGAGCTGGAAGCAGCGTGGCATTCAGCCAGCTCCTCCCGGTGCTGCCCCGGGACGGCTTTGGCTGTTCACCGATGAATACAGAGAGGACGCTGACTTGTACTAGAAACTGAAAAGTTCTTGTCTTTCCCATGGGAAATAACTGCTGAGAGGCACATACGAGGTCTGTTATGGACCAGGTCCAAACAATAAGGTTCCTCGCCTACCCTCAGATTTGAGAATTAATCACCAACCGGGCTCATTCAGTGGGACGTGCAGCAAAGCTGCTCGCGCTGCGCCGCGGGACGTGTCAAGTAGTGGTGAAAGAGAGAGCAAAGAGTCTGTTCAAATGACATGTGCCTCTGGCTTCAGATTGTGATTCTCGTTTCCTGTTACAAGTACAGCGTCGAGCTCTGGTGTGGGACAGAAACTGAAACGCTGTCTGTGCCTGAAAACAACACCTCTCCCATCAGATTTACTGGGAGCCTTTATCTCCCTCTCTAGCTGAGCGGACGTGGAGTCCATCTCTTTTTCCTGTAGCTTCCTACTGATACCGTAAGGGGACAGACTTCTTATAAATACTGGTGGGTTTGCTATGTCTTAAATATTGCTACACACAAACAATGCAACTACCAAGGCTTTTTTGGCTTGGAGCACTTCCTCCCACAAACTGTGTTAAAGCAAGATGTAAACAACATGCGTGCAGCGACACATCCCATCACTTGCTGCTCAAAAAGAAGGTCTCTGAGGACCATCCGTTTTCTGATAAAACTTTCTGTAATTTATGGGTTTGATCCTGAGGCAAGGCAATTTTCTCATGATATGTCTCATTTGTTATTCCAGACGGATTTGTTCTAACCTGATGGTTCTCAGGCTTTTTTTTTTTTCATCAGGAAAGTCCCTTTTCCCAACTGGAGGCTGTCGCCTTCCCGCCCCACGTTTTGCATGAGAGAAACAGCAGTTCGGCCCCTGCGATGTCTCCTTGGGGCTGCGAGGCTGGAGACAACGGCTGTTCTGTTCTTGGCTCTCATCCACAAACCGTCCTTTTAAGGGTCGAAGTTTCTGCTCAGAGCAAGCTGGCCAGCCACTATCGACTTCTGACAACAGCAGGATAAAATACTTCCATTATCCGCTAGCACTCAGCCTTGAAACCAGGTGATGTTGCCTTTCTCAAAATGCTTTTTAAAAAAAAAAGTCACTTTGTTACTCTTCAGTGTGAAGCATTGCTATGAAAAAGCCTTGTTTTAGTTGTACTAAAGTAGAAAGAATCCTTCCCAACAGTGTTTCAAGCACACAGTCATCATTCCAAAGTTCAGCAGTGCCTCATATAAACCAGACTCTGTTTTAATTGCTGTTCATTCAACTCATCTCTGGCTAGCACAGAGCACTTGAACTTTAACCCAGGTCTTGTTTATTAGACGTCTTTATGAATCAAGTAGCCTAATTGCAGCTTCCCGAGACGTGCAGATATTAGATGTATCAGAATGTAACTTGGTTTTAGGTTAGGTTAAGCCATTTCTGAGTGTGAGCCTGGAGATGTTGGACAAAGTGGAATGAAAAAAAAAAAAGAGTTGATGAAGACTCTGGTGAAGTCTGTTGGTATGATCAGAAATGTTACCATCTCAACCAAGCAACATTATTTTACTTCAGGTGCAGAGATATCTTCATGGTATGCCAGCTCCAAAACCTGCCTAGTTAGAGCACCCTGCCTGCAACATGTCCTGAGATTAGTGAGAATTCAACATTATTCCTTCATTACAAAAAGGCTAAGCTCACCCATGGTAGTATTTTCTTTTAGAGATCAGGTTGATGTGTGGGAGCTGCATTCCCACTCTTGCTGTTCTTAATGGAGCACTGTGATTACGTTCTGGCTCCTGTTTCCAGGTGAGGGTCCTGTTCCACTCAATGCAAATGCTGTGCAGTGACAGTAATGGCAACTACATGTTGCCTGTTATTGGGAAAAACACTCCCCAGGAGTACTGTGTGAGCAGAGAATGACACGATCATTTCTCCTTTCTGCATAAAAATATTTCTGACTGTATCTCACGTTTTGGTGATAGCTGCTAGCTGAGTTGTTGGGTAATATGTAAACCCTGCATTTTTGTCATTAGCTTGATTGACAAAGGGAAACTGTGACTTCAACTGATGTCTGATTGGGGACAAAAATACTCATCAGGAACTGTGTTTCACTGTGGTACAGTACCAAAGTTACTGCTATTGTTTCTGTATTCAGGCAGATGATAAAGTCAAGATTGTGCAACTTGATACGTAATTTACTCTTTGTAACATTTCACAGGAGCAGGAGAGGGGCACAGATCTATGTGTGGATAAGCACACGAGATCATGCATCTATGTTGCACTAATGTTACGAGCTCCCTGGGACCAAACAGTGCCAGAGCCAGTGGAAAGACTCCTGTTCACTCCAGAGGGCTTTGGCTCGGATCTGGGCTGCAGATGGTAGGTGAAGTTCTGGTCCCAAAGTCGAGTTCCCCATAGACTTCCAGAGGACGAGAGCTGCACTTGGTCTAGTTGGGATTTTTTTGGATACACAGGGATGTGCATCTGACACTGGGGAAAAAACCTTATTCAACCGCAGCAGAAAGTGGGAAATAAAAAGTTTAAGTCTCCTTGGGAGGGAAACGACTCTTGGCTTGGGTGGTTCCCTGGATCTTCTGAAATCAGGCACTCTGCAGCCTCAAGCATAGCTGAGGGCATGTCAGTCCTCAGTGCTGTGCACACACCAGTCTTCTTAAATTAAGGCAGACTGGTCAAGATGTGGTGCTGCTGGTTAGTGCTGCCAAGAGAGTGCAGCAGTTACGGTGTGGCAGCTTGTGGGCCAGGAGGGGTGGAGAGAGGGTGAGTGGTTATTAGTGCTCCTCTGCCACAGTTTGCTGTGAATGGGAGAGCTTACTATCGACTGCCCTCTGTTTTAATTAACTCCAGAAGCAGGCAGAGTACACTGAATAATTCAAGAGAGACACGTTTAAACATTTGCACGAGCTTCAGATTCCTCCTGCCTAAAAATAAGTCTGCGAGAGAGCAGATGATTCCTGCTGGAGCTGTTGGCAGCTGGACAGCAGAACTGGGGTCCCCACCCCAACACTATCATGTTGTTCCACCCAAGAAGACACCATGAGTCTCATCTTTGCTGCTGAGACCAGCCTGGGGCTGATGGTGGTGGAAAGTTTGAGGAAATGAGTCAAGGGCTGCACGCACAAGGCCAGCAGCAGCAGCACAGGCAGTTTTGGTCTAGTGGTAGCAAAAAGCTCGTAGCAAAGAGCCCTGGAGAAAGGGCTGACGGAGGAGTAGGTGATGTCAGTGACTGGTCTGAACAGCAGCAGCTTGAACTGATGCTCCAAAGGTAGTTGTCTTCTGTATCTGGGAGTCTTGCCGCCTGCATTTTTTAAGCAAGGAGAGCGTGACTTTAACAAAACCACACAAGCAAAAAATGTCAACACGCAGATGCCCTTTAGGGTCAGTGTTGTGGAGCACCAGAGCAGAAGCGATTCTTCCAGGGGGAAGTGGATGAGGAGGAGTCGGAACCTTTCCCATGGAAGCACGCTGATAAAGGCTACGACTGTTGAGATGGGAAGAGGTCGGCAGAGACGACATGAGAGGCTTCATGCCAAAGTTGCTGATGCGTGCCTGGGATTACCTGCTGATTTAGTGTATTTCACAAACCAGGAATTTCCTTCAACGTGTTGACTTCACCTTCCCAGAGTGATAAAAAAAGTCACGTGTTTGTTTTAGAAAAATTTCCACCCGGTGCAGAACGATGACATCTCAAGACAACATGTGATGCTGCCCCTCCAGCATCCAAAGCCTTGCTGCTTCCTGGTTTGAAATGTAGTGCTCCAGGGGACTCTGGAAATTAAAATTTCCAGAGGCTTATTGCTAATGAGGCCTAATTAATTTTGGATGTAAATGTGACATGCTACTGCAGTTGCATTTGCATCTCTGTTAAAGCAAAGCTCATTTTAATCATGATCCACAGTGGGTGTTTCACCTGAAAATTATTAGAGGAACATTAGCTCCTTCTTAGGCTAAAGATTTTTCTTTTTTTTTGGCTCTTTAACTCATCTGAGTTAAAGGAAACACACCACAGCCTATTAAAACAATTGCATGAAATACAGCACATCTCACTTAAGAGGAGATGAGGAAAACCAGAGTCACATAAGATGGGATAAAAAATCCTACGCTGCTTTTCACCTCCAGAGGTTTCATGGAATGAAATGGTAACGTGATCTGTTTTCACTGGATTTTGTATTGCAACCTGCGTACATTTGAAACTCGTCGTTAACAATATCCGAATGCGCTGTGGCGATGCCCTCTTACTGTAGGCCATGCCATTTAAATGCAACCCAGGGTGACAGACATGCCTGAATCTCTTAAGATCACCGGTGTCTTCCATTTTTCTCTTCCCCACACCCTGCCACAACAGGTCCTGCTAAGGCCATGATGCTCACTGTTAAGCACCATGGCAGGACAAAGGCAAAGACCGGGGCACTCGGCTCCTGACAGTGATATTGCTGATCGTTAATGGGCTTGGGATAAAGTCCGCCTTTCTCCAGATTTGGAGTTTGTTTGTCATCCCGCTTGTATTTCTGAACCCTCTGCGCCATTATGAGCAACAGCCTTCCTGGAAACCTGACCTTACTTCTCTGTGTGACAGAGGGAGGTGTAACATGGCAAATGGCACATAAAAATGCTGCTTTGTAACATAGACCGAGGACGTGTCATTTCCAAAAGTGCACAGGAAAAAAAAAGCAGCTACAGAGTGTGCTTTGGAAGTTGTCCAAGCACGGCTGCTAGTAATTTGTTAAAGGTTTTAGAAATGCTGCTGCGTGCTACAGATCATGTATGTTCTCCTGAAAGAAATGGGGGCACCCGGTCTCACGTGCTGGACTCTGACCTGACAGGTGCCCCCAGCCACGTAAACAAGCTCTGTGATCTGTGGCCCATGAGGGACGTGAGTCAATGCCATGTATCATTACGGCTTTGGTGACAAATGTGGCATTTCCAAACCTCGCAGTCACTGCTCTCTTTCGTCCCTCCCCACCAGCAGACCCACCTCCAGTTACAGTTAGCGCTAGACTTGCCTCGATAAAAGCCAAGTGTTGCACATAGAGCTTTTTCTGGGTTATAAATACATATGTAGATGGAGCGAGTATATCAGCAAGTGCGTCTAGCTCTAGTGGTATGTCTGGCAGGCAGCCGCGCAGCAAGCGGGTACCTGCGAACTGTGCCAGCACCAAACTCATCCTGCTGGAGATGGCTGCGCTGGGAAGCAAATGAGCTGAAGAAAATGCACTTGAGGTTCTGGGCAGTATTGATCTGCCTTTGTGTATTTTATTCATCTGCTCGAAGCATAATAAAAGGGGGCTCACGAAATGAGGCTGAGTTTAGCAGAGGGAGAATCAGAAGTGGGATTTGGGGCTGACCACCACCATGACAACCACCACACTGCTCTGTGATGTCTCAGAGCAGCGAGGGCTGAGACGAGGAGCCGGATTTAGGCTGCACTGGTTGCGGGGTGCAGGCTGCCTGGCCGTGAGTGCTGGTGTAACTCCATCCTTCGCAGCTGCTCTACAGATCTCTACACAAACCCCTTTTGTGCTTCACAAGTGAACACAAGGTGTATTTTTCAGCAGAGAAATCTAGGGAAAGAAAGCGCAGATAATGCTGATGGTTAAGAGGGCACAACGGAACCAGAAAGCTGGTGGTGGGACAAAACAGACGATGAAGGCAAGCAGCGACACGCACACACCTGATGCAGGACTGAGACTCAGTGGCAGCATCGTCAGGAGCCTGGAGAAAAGCAAGTGAACTCCAGCCCCTCCGGCCAGGGAAGCTGGGAAATGGAGCTACATATCACACCTCTACGCTCTGCCAGCTCGCCTCAGCCCTGCGCAGGAAATCCCCCCGCAGCTTGACTTCCAGCAGCAGCTGCCACGGCACCCTCAGAACAAGGGCTGCTTTGGAGTGACAAAACTTAAATCATTTATTTGCAAGGTAAATTTGGACTACCGGCATGAAGTACTTCTCCTTCCCCAAACTGAGATTATTAGAAACCTCACTTAGCTGAAAAAAAATAGAGACTGTGCAACATATCTAGAAGCAGTTAATTACAAAGAAGCAATTCACGCATTCATGGTGTCTCCAAATAAATTCTCTCACATGCTTTTCCAAGCAGAGACAAGCACTCTGAAAAGAGTGCCACAAACACGGCTTCACGCATGTGAAGTGAGCACAGGAAGTTTAAGATAAATTCAGCAACAGATCAGATGAAAGAACTTGTGCACGTATGTATCTATTTATACAGCTCCCGTGGCAAGTCCCACCCCGGTGCTGCAGTCTCTGGGGCCCTTGCGGCCTCTGAGGGGTTGCGCGGCAATGGTGCTCTCCACCTCACCGACGGGGTAACGCGGCAGGGAGGAGAGTACAGGGTGAATTGCAGAATCACAGGATCACCTAGATTGGAAAAGACCTTTAAGATCACCGAGTCCAACCATTTACCCAGCACTGGCAAGTCCTCGACTAAACCAGCTCCCTGAAGCGCTGGGTCCGCCTGACTCTTAAATCCCTCCAGGGACGAGGACTCCATCCTTGCCCTGGACATCTGTTCCAGTGCCCAGGAACCCTTTCAGTAAAGAAATTCTTCCTAATGTTCAGTCTAAACCTCCCTTGGTGCAACTTGAGGCCATTTCCTCTTGTCCTGTCACTGTGATGCTTAATAGAACAGACTGACCCCACCTCTCTACCCCCTCCTGTCAGGGAGCTGCAGAGAGTGATGAGGTCTCCCCTCAGCCTCCTCTTCTCCAGCTGAACAGCCCCAGGTCCCTCAGCTGCTCCTCCCCACACTTGTTCTCCAGACCCTTCCCCAGCTCTGTTGCCCTTCTCTGGACACATTCCAGCCCCTCAATGTCCTTCTTGTGAAGGGCCCAAAACTGAGCACGAGACTTGAGATGGAGCCTCGCTAGCACCGAATACAGGGGGCAATTCACCCGCGACACCCAGCTGACAAACACCCAAGGGATGGTCTGGAACACGTAAGGTTGTGTGATCCCAACCTGGCGCTGCCCCATAGCCTGATCCTCCTGCTTCTCCTTATCCTGCAGCTGTGGGGTGAACCCAACCCAGTGTGAGTCTGGCTGACAATGGCTTCTGCTGTTTGTATAACCCCCACTTTTTTTTTTCCCCTGGAGATAAAAATTGAAGACTGTTTTGGAAAAAAAAAATAAATTTAAGAAGTGTATTCTAATTTGAGCAACACCAAACGTAGCCTGACACTCTGCAGAAGCATACAAAGACACACAGAATTATTCTCAGCACACTTTTAGTACTATTACAGTTTAAGGAATCGCTGACATTGAAAGTCAGTGGCCCATTTGACACATCACACAGCGCCTCTGACTTCATTACCTCCTCCTGAATTTCACTGGTAAGTATGAGAAGAACCAGGCTCCAGAAGTACTGCCGGGAACAAATCAATGACGAACTGAAACCACTTAGATAGTGCTCAATCACATTTCTGTAAAGGTCCAGTCAATCCCAAGCTGACGGCATCGGTGATTTAAAGCACTTTACCGTATGCAGGGCCCCTTGCTGTACCTTGAAATGCTACAGGGGAAAAAAAAGCTTTCTGAACATTTATACTGTTTAAAGAGAATGGAAACATCACCATTTCAGAGGCAAAGGTGAAGTTCAGCTTCTGGAAACTTGAAAACCAAACCACAGAGCAGACAAGTAAGGGATGATTTGAGCATCTGTCCCTACCCCTTCTTTAAAAAAGCCTACAGGAGAGCTTTTGTTTGAGTTTGGTTTGATTTTTAAATCACAAATACCAAGATGGTCAAGTCTAGGTAGCTGTATTTTGCTTTTTTTTTTTTTTTGCATAGAGGATATCAGTTCATCCTGGAAGTTGCAAGATAAAGAAGATACAAAATATTTCTTCTGACTTGTCACTGCACCCCAGTGCAGTACTTCCAGGGTAAAGAAAAATTTATTTTGCATCAAAGGCCTTTTCTGCAGCTCTTTGCAAGATCAATGTCTTCATAAGCAAGCAAACATACTCATCTACAAATGCATGTGATTAATTCTTTAGAGAAAACTAAAGGTTTTAATACAAAATTACACCCTTCCCATAGGATGGTATGTTGTGGTAAAAGCAGACCGTTCTGGGTATACGTTGGAAATCCTCCCCTGTTATTAACATAGTTCTTGGAGTAATTTTTAGCAGCACATTGATTTCATCCCACATGTACGTCACAGAACAACTAGTAAAAATCAGCGGACTCCAGTGTCCTAAAAATAAGGAGAAAAAGCAAAAATGTCACATTGCAGGCAGGACTAGGAGACCAAACACACAATTTCTGTGAGACTCCAAGTGTCGTAGGAATGCAGCCCCACTTTTCAAAGTGAGGCATGTGAGCACGTGAGACTTTAATTCTCGCTGAAGGGTGTGGGCTTTGGGAGCCTGGGTCATTCCTGGACATGGTTTTGGGCACTGATTTAGACGGAGGCAGAGTTAAAGCTGCTCTCCCCTGAGCTGCTGCAGCCCCGAGCAGCCCAAGGCTAAGTCCCTTACGCAATCCTTCCGTCACAGCTGCATCCTCGGCTTTGCTTTGGTTTTGCAGCCCTGAGCCTCAGGATTTAAGGACATTCGTAGCATCGGTTGCTACGCTAGGTAACAAGCCCTTCTTGTAAAGCATAAATAATAAAGATATGGTATGTTATTGCGCATGAAAACCCACCACGAAAAAAATGGTTTTATCGGTATTAATGCGAAGCTGTGGAAAGGATGAGCAAGAATGAAAGCTAGTCGATGGAAGCACAGTCCCTGCAGGCAGATCATAGGGGAGAGGGAACAAGAAAGCAAGAAAAGGTCGAGCCTGAGAGCCATGGCACAGCCACAAGCGTCTTCAGGGTTTGACCTCTCTCCTTTGAACCGCAGGCTCTTTTCTAACGTGAGTTAAGATTCCCAGAGTGAGGGAAACAGAGTGAGACTCCACTGCACCTACAGGTGCACCTGCGCACCTACAGCGTATGGTTAATCCAGACCCAACAATGCTGTGTGGCTGAGGAAAAAGGTTAACACAGCCCGAAAGGATCCAAATTCTGCCCTGACGGCTGTGGACACAGGTGGGGAAGGGCTGGCTTGTTTGCTCTTTGGAGAGGGGAAGCAAATAATGGATGATTATTTATCTTTAGTTTGTAAACTACAACCACCTGGACATGCGCACATACGCACTCACATCAATCAGCTTCCGCCTCCCAGCTACTGTAGGGGAGATGAAAGGCTTTGGGTGGATTTCCTGGAGAAAAGGTTCAAAAATTCCGGATTGCTGGGGCACGAGGCAGATGAGCTGAGACCATGACCTGTACTGGTGTATAAACGGCAAAGGGACTTGCACACCCTTGCGCTGCCATGTGTGAGAAGACCTTGACAGAAAGATGTTATCAGTGTGCTCTGATTAGTCTGAGTTACACAAAACCACCATTACATGGAACAGGGCACTTTTACAAGGGCATTTAATTCTTCTTTTAGTGACTGATTCAGCTATTAGGACAATTATCCCCAAAAGCAGCAGCAGATTGGCTCCTCTATCAGAAGAAAATGCCAAGTACGTGCGTGTGTGTGTGGGAAGCGGAGGGAATCATTTTATTGAACTGAATCATTTTCTTACTGATATTACTTCCACTTATGCTATTTCCTGTGACTTTGAGAAGAGTCTGAAACTGCAACGAAGAACCCGATTTCTGTGCAGACGGGAGGGGTGTGCCTGTCCCCGCAGGTCAGTGTAAACACCAAGTTGTTTACCCAGGCTCGTTCACATCTGTGTGAGAATCACAGAATCATTATGGTTGGAAAAGACCTTCAAGATCATCGAGTCAAACTGTTCTTTAACTCTGCCAGGCTCACTTCTAACCCACGTCCCTGAGCGCCACATCTAGACGGCTTCTGAACACATCCAAGGATGGGGATTCAAGCACAGCCCTGGGCAGCCTGGCCCAGTCTTTGATAACCCTTTCCATGTAGTTTTTCCTAATGTGCAACCTAAACCTCCCGCAGTGTAACTTGAGGCCATTTCCTCTTGTCCTGTTCGTTGTAATTTGTGAGAAAGAGACAGAGAGACCTAGGGACCGGGCTGTAGGTTTTTTACAGGTGATCTGTAGCAGGCACCGGGCACCTGTGGAACTGCTGGGCTAGTAAAGACAATCCCGTGCTGCCAGAAGATGCTTTTTCAAGCACCTACTGTTAAACCTCCGGGTGCTGCCCCGGGCTGCCCTCCCGCCACACCCACCGCAGCCTTCACCGGTCACATCCATTTTAATCCCCTCCTCGCTTTCTCCCCTGACCGGGAAAACCCCCGCGGCCTAACGAGGGGCCAAGCCGCCTCCGCTGGCCCAAATCCGCCTGTCTCTACCAACCTCTCTCCGCGGCAGAACGTCAACCCCCGCAGCCCGAAGCCCAACCCCGGCGTCGCCCCGCCCCAGCCCGGGAGGTGGCCGCCGCCAGGCACCACCCCCGGGCGGGCCCGGCCCGGCGCATGCTCGGCAGGCGGCCGCCGCTACCGCCGCCGCACCGGGACCGCCGCCCTGCCGCTGCCGATCGCCGGCGGGCTTCGCTCGGCTACGAGGCGAGACGAGACGAACCGAAACGCTCCCCCTCGCCCGCCCCAGCCCCGCGGGGCCGCCCGGCGAGGCGCGACGGGAAGCGGTGAGTGGGGCCGGAGGGGGTTCCCTCCGCCATGCCGGCCGCGCCGGGCCCGGGGCCGAGAGGGGCCGGGGAGGGCGGTGCGGGCGGCGGGCGCTGCCCTCAGGGAGGCTCCCGGCGGGGCCGGCGGAGCGGCACTTCCCTCCGCCCGCCTCGGCGAGGCGGCCCGGCCCGGGGCTCGCTTCCCGCTCGGGGAACGGAGTTTTCGGAGCCACGTTTGGGGCGAGCGGCGATTCCCGGGCGGTAGGGGAAGGCCGGGTTTTGGCGATAGGAAGAACCGGAATGAAAGAACTGGTGGAGACGTGTTTTTTTTTGAAGTGAAAAACGGTTGTTATTGAAGTGAAAAAGTACTTCGGGGCGCTGGGATGTGAGCCCGGACCCCAAGAGGAGTCCTTGTTCTTCCCGAGTGGAGCTGCTTGGCTGCCCCACTCTTCTGTGCAAATTAAAGGCTTGGAAAAACTGATTGGGTCCAGCTGTCCGTCTGGCATCTGCCTCTGTAGGAGGGAGAGAGATACTCTTTGGGCTTCTTTCAGCCCCCCCCGAGGGTGGCGACGACCATCGTGCAGGTGGTGTCACCTCTCGGTGGGATCCCCATCGCCCGAAAGGACAGGCTGGCTGTGGAGCGGGTAACCCGGCAAATCGTACCCGTCTTCCATGTAAAAATATAATTCTGCCATGTGTGTGCTTGTGGGAAGGGAATTGCTGTGGTGTTTGGATAGTCCCCTCGAGCTGGGATTTCCGAAACGCGTAGAAACCTCATACGTGAGGAGAACCAGGAGGCAAAAGTGTGAAGGATGTCACCCCCCGCTGCGAACCATGGAGATTGGTGGCACGAAGACAACACGGCAGGAGAGGCTGGACCCGTCTCCTTTTGTAAAAAAGATGTCAAGGTTGTGCTTAGGAGGAGGATGGGGTTGCGTTGAGGCAGCGTGTGGCTAAAGGGGCGGCTGCCCTGGTGGATTGGGGCGGGGAAAGGTGTATTTTGAGACAGAAGGACCTGAAGGACAGATGAGAGCAGTGCAAGAGTGTTTTTTAGTGATTGTTGGTTTGTTGGTTTCTTTTTCTGGCTCTCTTTTTGTTCAGGGGAGAAGGAAATAATTCAAACTCCAGTTCGCCCAGTTCAACTTTTGCTTGTAGGAGATCCACCGCAGTGATATTCTCGAGCGGGCTGTACGTACGTTGGTACCATTTATTCACAGCTGCCGAAGCTCGGTATTAAGTTCAGTTTTGACCGTATATGGGAGCGGTAGGCATTTCCTCCTGACACTTGTTTTTAAAATACACAGGAAGTTGCACCTTGATCTGAGTTTGTGTTAGGTGACACTGGGACAGGTGATCTGAAATACAGAACCGCGTAAGGACAAGCTCCTCACGTCTCAGCAAACACCAGGTCGCATTAGGCTCTTGCTGTCATTTGCAGTGTTAAAAGTTAGCGATTGCATTTTGCAAGCGTTTTTGTCAATACGTTTTTAGTGATTCAGTTCTCCTTAAATGTCTTGCTTGTCTCGGTAATCTGCAAGCCGTTTGCCCGAAAGCCCGATGAAACAGAGAATATACTGTGTGCATACAGAGTGAAATTGTAAACCTTTAGAAAAGGTTAGGTGAAAAACTTGTAAAAAGCCAGGCCGAGTAGGTTTAAATTCGCGCAAGAATGTAAACGTGTAAGTGGAGCCTGTGAACTCCTGGAAGTCTCTGCACTGCAAAAATGTTTCAGAATTAATTTTAGAGTGACCTTTTTTTTGAGAGGTAGGTTCTGTAAATCTCGAACTGCTCAAGAATGTTCCGTTTCTGTATGTCCAAATTGAATTCTCTATTCAGTGGGTTTATTTGAAAAACAAGTGGGAAGCAAGATCTGGAGAGAATATCTGATGTAGAAGGTTTGGGAAACAAACCTGTATCAAGTGCAAAGCAAGAAGCTGAAGTGCACCTGAACAGTCACTGGACAGACTCAGTAGGTAAAATCAACATACCTTTTAAACTCATTTGTTTCGTAGTCAAACACAGTCTGCAATTTAAACTTACTTTAATTCTTTTACCTTACCTCTTGCGGGGCTGGGAGTAAGGCAGGGTTCTTGGCTGGAAGAGGAGGTGATACTGATTCAGTAACTTTAGGCAGACGCTTCTGTAGTAGTTCAGTCTTGCAAATAAAAGACTTGATTTGCAGAAATTGGCTCCTCTTTTTTGTGTAGAAGGGAGAAATCTTTTGGTTTTCGTAGGCAACATCCTGACAGTGATGCCTGCTCTGGCGGGCAGGAATATTTGCCGTCTTTCCCACTACATACCTCCCCATCCTCCCTTGATTTGGAGGCGAAACACCTTTTTCAGCTGTGGAACTGGCCCCAGGTTTCTTGGCACCTTGCTGCTGCCCGACTTGGTATGAGGAAGAGAGGTTCAAAATTCAGCGCAAACCCGAACGGAGAATCCTTGAATCTGTACGCTGTGTTGGGTGCGAATTGCACAAGAAAGAGCTACTCTGTGTTTACGTAAAGAGGAAGGTGTTTGCATTGAGAGTTTAATGCTTTTAAACATAAAAACAACAAGTCCTTAAGGATGGTTTGTGTGTAGATGTGAAAAGGGTTGTTATGAGAACCTGTGAACCAGAAAGTGTGCTGAGAAGCCAGGTTATGGAGAGAACACCGAGTCGGATCTCGGTTTCTGACTTGTCTTGTGTCCAACAGCGATGAAAAATGATAAAATGTTTTCTTCTGGATGATAAACTCACAATACTGAAGTTGTTCTTCTGTGGCCTGTCCAATAGTTTGCAATTTTGTGAAGATTGGGCATTATTCCTGTAAACACACTCAGAGTTGCTCTAGATCTCTGAAGCACTTAAAGTGCAATTAGATTTCAGATATTGGTAATGGCAAACGCTCGATGAATTGATAGAAAATGGCATTTACTGTTCAAGCACGTCATTCGGTCAGTTAATATGCTGAGGAAGCTTTTTCATGGACTGATACTGCTCGTAGGGTGAGACAAATATGTCTGAACCTCTTCAAGAGGAGGGGTCTCAAAAGAACAGCATTTGGGGTGTTTGGCATCTAAATTGTTACTTCCATCTATTGCTGAAGTCTATATAGTACGTGAAGTGACAGAGAGATTATTCTGCTCACTCACATGATGTCCTTTAGGTACCCCGTCAGGTATTTGTTTTCCCTATTCACCTGATCCTTCCAAAAAAAACAGAAGAATGATAAAGAGTACTAGGTTACTGGAAAAAGAAGTTGATGGTGGTTCTCTTGGGCGAATTGGATGCAATTTCTCATGATTAAAATTGTTGGGGGGAAGTGAGGAAGTGTGATTTAGTGGTTTTTAATACCCTGACCCGCTGAAAACAGGTGGATTTTTAAGGAGGCCCTGACAGTTTTCTTCATCTGAAGGGCTTATAAAACTACAAAGGGTTTGTCTGACTTAGAGTAATTCTTGTTTTTTCCCTGGTTATGTAAGTGTAAACGTAAGTTGCATAACTGTCAGAAAAACCAAGCTACAGGAAACTGGAAGAGCAGCTTCTACTGGGAGAAGTGTGATCTGTACCAGTTGCATCGCGTATCGCTACCTTTTACCATCCTCTGAGACTGCAAGAGTTGTTCGATGACTGTGACATGGATATGGTTCCCTGCTTGTTTTGTGATTTATGATTGCGCTTTCAGCCAGCCCATGAAATCATTCTGTTAGACTTTTTTTTTTTTTTTATTAGTACAACATCCTCAGCTATGGAACAAGGTAGTGGTGAAAGCCTGGTAAAAAACAAATTGGAGCTTTCATTTGGGGAGGAACCTGCCTGCAGAGTTAAGATTCTGAACAAGCGCAGTTATAGCTACCAAAGAACAGGAAAACTGGTTTGTCTTGGAGCAAGTGGCTTGGTGTGGCTATTGATTCTGCTTCGTCAGCGGTTCTGATAGTAAACAGACTGTCTTCCAGAAATACCAAGTCGCTGTTCTGCTGTAGCTATGGAGCTCCCGAAGTAGCAGCAAGGGCTTGAGAGTAAAGAACAAGCTTTTCACAAGACTTCAAGGAACTTACCCGTTGTAAATGCACGTCTCGGGTAGTTTTGGTCTCTGATGTAATTTGGACTTCTTCGAAGCTGCTCTGCTGCTTTGTAAAGGAAGGTTTGCTAATAAATGGAGTGGATTCAGTGTTTAGTGCTATGTTCTCTACCTTTTGAAGCATGTGGGACTTACCATGAGTTAAGACTTTGCCTGTGTGTGCACTGGAGGAGGGGACAGGAAGGCTCACAGAGATAAGGAGTCAGTCTGCAGATGGGTGAGCATATAGTTCAGCATTCGATAGGTTTAGAAGCCTTGGGATGTTTTAATCTCAGCCGTGTCACTGGCCAGTGCCTGATTTTGGCTTAACAACCCGTTCGTTCCTTCCTTCCACACGTTATTCCCCGGCTGAAAATGCTGCATTCTCTCGCCAGTCCCCAAAGGCTTAATTCCCTTTGAGTACAAAATCTGACGGCTGCTATTCGTACTTAAAGGAGAAAATTCCTTAAAGGAACATTTGCACGGCCCTCAGCCCTGTGGTACGCAGTGTCTCTTGTTCGCAGAGTGGATCTGAGAGGGGCCTCACCTTGCTGAGGCACCGATGTGCGAACGTGAAGTTTTGAGCAGTTTTCGACACCAAGTGCTGTTTAAACTGTTCCTCGAGTGTTTCATCTCCTGTCATTTCCAACTATTCAGAGACTGAGTCGAGTCTGGATTGTCCATCAGGTGGCTCAGTTGGAATTTAGCAGGGTATTGATATATTTAATTTTATTAGCGGTACTCTTAATAATTACCCTTCATTCTGGGGTGTAGTCTGTCAAAATAACTTTGTTAGCCTTCCACTTCGGATCTTTTAGATTAATTAGTTCTACTGGCTGGAAGTTGAGATTTGGGTAATATTGACTTTGTTTATTTTGAGCAGGAAAAAATTCTTGCTCAGCCTAGGAGGTGGTACCTAGATCTGCTGTGAGAGCTACCTTGCCTAGAGCTGTGCTGGAGACAGCGCTCCTGGAAAAAAATCCTTACAGCTTTCAGGTCAGGAGGAAGAGTAAATCTAAACCTTTTTTTTTTTAAGGTAAGGAAAATAAAGCAGACTGCTAGGTCTGTGACTCGCGTCGGGGAGTGAGGGAGGAGAGGAGAGGCTTGCAAGAAATTTGTTTGTATGTGAACTCAGTTTTTCAGGAAATTAGTTTGGCACAAGTTTTATATTTGTTTTGAGACACCAGCAGCACAAAGAGGTGCATTAAGCAAAACAAACCTTAAAAGCCTTGGCACTTGGACTGTCTAAATACCTTCCGGTTGCTTGCCATCCCTAAATACCTGCCTCTGCGCTCCTCTGGATTTTACCAGAGAATAATAACAAATTCAAGACAGTGTTTGTTGTTTGTTTTTTTTTTAAATCTTTATTAGTTTGTAGTGTAGTTGGTGTTTAAGATGGGAAACAGCATAAAAGATACCATCTAGCTTAAATGTTGCATTACACTCAGTCTTTTATATTTAAATCTGCTGGTTTATATGACTGGGTTGGTTGGGGGTTTTTTCGTGCCTAAGGATGTCAGGCTCTCACATCTTAACTCACAGTGGTGACCTCCTGCATGAAAACAAAGTGTGGCTGCGCCCGATTCTGAGGGTTTTGATCAAGAACAACCCGAAGTTGGCATTTGCAGTTCACTTTATATGGTTTTCTCGTGCTCTCAATGTCTTTCGTGTTTACTGAAGACGCACAAGCAATAACCTTTCACTTCCTGAACGCTTCACTTTGAGGAAAAGTGTGGCAAAACAGATGCTAATGATTTTGAAATTGTCAGAGCCCATCTATTTAGAAAGTTTAAAAGTTCAAAAGGAGCCAGACAGTAAAACCGGCGAGCCTGACCTGTGCGTATCGGCCTTTCCAGCTCTGTAACCTGTGCTGGAGCACTCTGCTCCACACAGATTAGCCTCTCCTCTGAAAACAAAGGATGACAAATTCACTGTTAGCCTTTTTGCTTTTTCCTGCTACTGATTTGTGTTGCATTTGCATGAAACTATGTTTTTTTTCCTTCTTTGAGTCTTTTCTCTTTCTTTCCTGTTCTTAAGATTTAAGCTGAAGGAAGAGAAAGGTGCATTTGACTCGGTTATTGAAGTAACAGCTGGAATTCCAGGACTCAGCACTTGCTGTGTTCCACTGTTACTAATGGTAAAGTCTATTTGAGTGGTTGACAGGCTGTAATGGACATCACATTCTTCTGAAACGGTGTTAGTACCTTGTGACTCTTCTAACTTTTTCTATTAGAAACATCAGTGCCTGGCTGAGGCAGAGAATGGCTTAAATGTATTTTCTTTGACTGGTATGTATTGATTTTTAGAAAGCCTCTTAATAACTTTGTCTCCTAAAGATGGGGGATAGTCAGGAGTTCACTGAGATTCTGAAAAGTGCAGGTGTAGCCAGAGAAAAGGAACCTGTCCCATTTTTTGTGTAGGGTTGAAACCATTTGTTGCCAAGAAAACTTGTACTTGTGCTCCTGCTGCTGTGTCGTTGCCCCCACGAAAGGAACATAGAGGTTGTGTTTAGTGATGATACAGAACAAGCCCCTTAGCCCGACGAGCGTGTTGTACGTAGATCCAAATCCCTCAGATCCTCACCCAGAAGCCTTTGCCTTGTCACCAGCATCACCTGGAAAAAAAATCAACTTATGCTGTTTTATACCAGCACTTATTTTAATAGTAATTTGTGGCCGTGAACACCTTTTTTATGTGTGTGGAGTTGATTAATGCAGGAAAGCACGGGTTTGATTTCTCTGTCAAAGCCACAGGTGGTAAGTGAAAGGGCATACAGGGATAGCTGATTTAGAGAGCTTCATTTTTACAAAAGAACAACTAACTTCTGCCAAGTTTAAAAAAAAAAAAAAAAAGTCCTGTGGGTTTTACAGTCCTTTCAGCTTCCTGTACATGTGACTTAGGACACCACCAAGTTACATCCTTATGAGCAAGATACATCAGTGAGCAGAGGGCTCGCTCTACTTGAAAAAAGGCACCTTTTAAATCCTGAATACTCAGCATGTGGCAGCACGGCCTTAAACATCTGAAACCCAAGATACCAGTAACATCAGCCTGGCTGGGTGAAGATTAACTCTTCACCCTTCGTTGGTGTTGACTGCAAGTTTACGTTGCGCTAGAAGCGCATGGCATCTCTGCGTTTAATCGTGCTGCGTTCTTAGAAGTTTACTGTTGAATTAAGTGAAAAATCAGTCCGCGTTTTTCTTGCCTTGCAGTGTTTACGTGTGCGTAGGGAGGAGGTGAGCGGTGTCGGCACGGCTGCGGTTCGCGGCGGATCGCAGCGGCGCTATCTTCGAGGCGCTCCTGTTGTAGCACGTTGTCACCCCGTCGGTTGAGCCACCAGCATGCTCACGGATGCCTGTTCGGGCTTGGAAGACTTCTCATCAGCTCCCTCCCCTGCTTTTTTGCAGGGATGCGTGAATCTGGACACTTAGTTGTGAAAATCCTGCCTAAGAAGCATGTTGTTGAACTTCATACAGCCCAGCATACCCAAAAGTGTTTTTCTCGAGCTGACTCGCACCTATTGACGTGCTTCATGCGTCATGTAGCGTGCAGAGGAGCATTTATATGGAACCACCCTCTTGCTCTGTATGCTTGGAGAATTAATTTTGTGTGACAAGGGCAGGACCTGCCAACCTATAAATCTGTGGTAGGAGCCCCTTTCTTTAGGGAGAGAAATCTGGATTGTGCGTTACCTTTGCCTCTGCCCTGCTGGCACGGCCTTGAGATCGTTTCGTGCTTTCTCTGATGAACAAGTTCCTCGGGGCTTATTTCAATCCATTACATCTTCGTTACTTAACTGCGTGATAAAGCTTAATTGGCGGTTAATGCAAACTGCTGGGCTTGTTTGTGTACGTATGCACTTCTCGTTCCTGTTTGCATTTCGAGTTCTGCACAAGTTCCTTTTTTGCCCAGGCTTCAGTGCCTATCGGTGACGTTGAGTGGTTACCTAAAGAACTTGATTTGTCCCGAGCGGTGTGGCGAGTTGAGCCTTTAAAATACAGCTGAGATGCAAACCTCTGCCTCTTCCTGACAATTCTGCTGAGGCTGGCGAAGGCTTTTGTTAGAACTGCAACTTTTAGACATGGCTCCTGCTGGAAATAAGATTTACTGTGTGTTTCAGCTCACATTCTTAAAGCGATTTAATCAGCGCTAGTTCTGCTTTCAGGGTCAAGACAGCTTGTGCGTATGGAGATGCTTTATACTTTAAATGAAAATCTTCTCTGAAATGTGGTTTAGAAGTTAAAAGCGAGGGAGATCAGCAGCTTTCCCAGGCGGTTTCAAGGTGTTTGTTTTTCAAAACCTATCGTTGCGTGGTTTCAGAGACAGGGAAAGTTGAGAGCAGTTTAATTAGCAGGCAAGATTGACACAATGATCCTAATCTTAAATACACACTTATGGTGCTACAAAGCTAATCTACTGGTTTTAGTGGGACATCTCACGGTGTGTACTCGTAGAGAGGGCACTGCCTACACTAACATATAATTTCCTGAGCCCCAACCAAAGGCTTAAGAAGCAGCTTAGTATGTGATATCTCTAATAGAGAGATTAATATTTCAGGACTTAGTCTAGAATCAAACTCTTTGTAAGGGAAATGCTAATAACTGGTAAAGACTGGCTCGTTATTGGAGTATCTGGTGTGCTTATTCTTTCCTTTGCCACATCTGTTTGCTCTCTTGTTACAGTAAACAGAAAAGAATCTACAAGATTTAAAAATGGTGGTTTTGGCTTCTGCAATTCTCAGTTAAGCTTTCATCATTCCCGGCTAAAATAGCAGGGTGGCTCTCAGAGTTTTTGTCAAAAGTATTTTTCAGGAGTCTGGGTTAAGTATGTGATGACAACTAGCAGAAAACAAAGTTTAAAGCAGCCTAAATCCTTTGCCTTGATTTCAGGGACTTCTGGTCACAGTCTGTTTAGCTCTCAGAATTTCTTGAGGCAAAAGAAAAAAATCACCCCGTGGTACGGTATTTCTGATGTGTTCAACAGTTCTATTGTTGTCAAAGAAAAAAAGATAATGCGGAGTAGTTTTTTCTGAATCTCTCCTGAATTTTTTAAAGTGCGCTTTTGCTTCCTTGCTGTGTTAGGTAAAGAAATAGTGGTGTGCAGATCGCTCTCTCTTTGTGGACGTTAGGAATTGAATTCTACTGGTGGTGAGGAAAAGGCTTGTGACCTTTTTGCTTAAATTCAGGTGAATTTGCTTGTGAGAACATTTTCGAAATGCCTCGTTCCACTAGACTTTCAGATTCTTGAAAGAGACGGAGGGATCAATTGTACACCGAACACTGGAGGGCGGAAAAAAAAAGCTGAAAAAAGGCTATGGGTTCTTGTTGGGAACCAATGGATACCAAGAGTCAGCTTTCTGGTGGCTTGGTCAGAAAACAGAAAATGAGAAATTTGAGGTTCTCATAGCTCTAGGTGTCATGCATTTAAAAAAATAAATAAAAATTGTGCATGAGCCCTTTTGACAGGCACTATCGCGAACCTCTTCTTCTGCTCAGGAAGAACCCATGGTTTGAGAGGAGCAGAGCGATGTGGAGCGGAACAGGCATGGTGTAGACATCCGTGTTCCACGTGGGTGAGGATCCTACCGAAGCAGCAACTACGAAAGATCTCTCCAAAGGTGATCTCCCATCCTGAGCGCTTCGGAGAAGAGAAATTGTGAGGAGCACCAAAATTCCCTCTCCCCCCTCCACTTTATGCCTGGAGACCCTGCGAGGATGGAGTTCTGGCGTAGAATCGTCGTCTGGGTTTGAGTGCGAGCTGTGTAATCCTTGGGGAAACGGAGCCAGGAGCCTCCGGCGCGGCGTTCGGGGAGACGTGAAGGTGACGTTCGCTGCGGGGGCTGTTGTTAGTCATCGTGATGCACAGACCTGGAAGGGACAAGTTCTGCACTGCTGACTTGTTGAATGCCTGTAGACCAGCAGCATGCTGGGTTTTGTTGTGTTTATTTCCCCGGAGGAGTGAGGGAAATATATATGTTTCGGTTTTTTTTTTTTTTATTTGAACAGAAAGACTGTGTCCAGAATGGTATAGAAGAGGACAGTGGACTTGTTGACTGCAAATAACCTTGACGATATCCCTATGCACAGAAATCACACACGTAGGAAGAAATGTTGGCTTTGTAATTTTTGGTTATGTACAATTTCTGTGGGATTTGGCCATTTGAGAAAACGAACCGATTTTATTTTGTGATACAGAAATAAACACCGAGGCAGAAATGCAGCCTGATTTCTAGGTTGTAAGACACGGGGAAAGATTTTGATTACTGGATTGAAAAATGGGGTACTTCCTCTCTGTGAAGTGTGTATGATAATTCTCAGATTGCTTAAGGAAACTGCTGGAGGGATGATACATCGAGTTACTAAAGGAATGACGGATTTATTTTTTTTTCTAAAAAAAAAGTTTGTAGCCATCACTTGTAACTAATTTCTGTGAGTTTTCTCTGAAGTCTCTAGTTATCCTTTCCACACAAAGATCTGCTTGATGTAACTAATGTTTTTTTTTTCATGTTTACTAAAATATCCTTTCGGTGTGTTTAGGACCCAAATCAATAGGGTTTTTTTTGTCTCGTCTTGAAATTCTGAAACCGATTCTTTCGATGTGACTTAGGGCAGCGGTTTGGAGCAAAGCTTTTAGCCTCCCTAAAATCCCCGAGGCTTCTGTAGGTGATGAGGAACCTGAGGGGGTCCTGCTGGTTTTCGTAAGGGCTGAGCAGTTGTAGAGCTGGGGATATTTGGAAAAATCGGCTACGTAATGAAATTTGGACAAGGTTTTGTTGTTAAGATTTCCTGCGTGTTAACTTGCAGTTAAGTTTCTAAGTTGCTTTTAAGAGCAGAAAAAAAAAGGAAGTACTTTTATGGTTAAGAGTATTTAGAGCTAAGGCTCAAGTAACCATCTTGGGCTGCTGAGCTTAGAGTCTGTGTGTGCCTTCTGCTTTTATTTTTCATTATTTTCTACAGATTTGCTCATGCTTTAATAGGCAGATTTGCTCGTGCTTTAACAGGCAGATTTGCTCCTTGAAGCTTTTTTCTTTTTTCCTCCCTCCCAAGTATTACTTGTAGGAGTTCTATACAGATAAATCTTTATTGCACCGTGCTATTTGCAGACTTGGCTGGCTGCAGACCTGAAGTGAAGCATGAAATGCCCGGCTCCTTTCTCCAAGTTCCTTTTCTCCTTAATTCTTAGTTTTGAAATCCAGGCTGTGGAATTGTGGTTGTAAAACATCTAATTTCATCACGGTGTATAAAAACAGGGGAGAGGTGTGATTTAAAGTTCTGCAGACCTGCCTCTCTTCCTCTTTTTTTTTTTTTTTTTTTGTCTTTTTTTTATTTCCCTCTGTCTTTCCCAATTTTCTGGCGGTGGGAGGACCTCTCTGGTAGCCCTTCCTTTTCAGCCGTATTCCCTTCTGTGCTTTCTCATTTCTACAAGTATGCGAAGGAACGGGTGAAGCTGTTCTCTCTGTTTAGCTGAAGTTAAAACTGAGTCTTTGCAGCAAATAATTGATTTTTACTTTACCCGCCTCCCCCACCCCTTCTTGAATTTGCAAGGTTTTGTGCCTCGTGGTCTTTTAGACTCAAAATATATTGTGTAGTTCTGGTATCAAGTTCAAAAGGGGAAATACGAAACCCCAATTCTAGAGCACAGTTCCTGTTTTTCTGCCTTGACAGTTTGAGCTCGGACTTGGTTACTGCTGGTTTGTGTTGGTTTTGGAAGCAGGCAGATGCCATTTGATAGTTAAGTGAATGGATCAGGCTGGGCATAAATGTTTATCTGTCCTCTTTCTTCCAAGTGTTGCCGAAAAGGTCCCCCCAAACTAGTCGTGTCATGCTTTCCTTGGCAAAGAAGAACAGAAAGTGATAATTTTTAAGGCTAGCACGGCATAGTGTAGAGGAACGGTGCCTGTGAGTAATAATTTGTGCATAAGGTATGAAATGAAGTAGTGCAAACCTAGCACTCGGTAACCTGGGACTTTGTAAAATAGGAAGGATTTTCCTTAAAGGTTTTGGGATTGTGATTTTTCCTCCTGCGTTTTCTCTTCCCTTAATGTCCAGAAAAGCCACTTGACCCCCAAAGAAACACACCAATGTTGTTTTATTATTGTGAAGTGAATAAATATTGCTTGACATAGCTTCTGAGGAACATACATACTGATTAATATATGATGTTGCTTTGCTACCTCGATCTCTCTCTCTTCTTCCCTTTGTCATTTTGTGTGAGCATCAAAATAAAGGTATTTGAGTTGGGGATATTGCTGCAAATCTGTCAAAGACTTTATATAGATAGATTTCTAAGCACATGAGTAGCTCTGGAGGGTTATTTGTGCATATAAAATATACGGGTTCGCCTATTGCCACCTATAGCATGTATGTAGTATTAAACAGATTGTAATCGATAGCGGATTAGCTTGATTAGTCTTGATTAAATTGCACATTGTTATGAAGGTTTCATAACAGATTTTCCATTCTCCTCTGATGTTTTATCTTAAATGTACAATCAAAGTATATAAGTTACGAACTTAATTGTGTGGAAATTCCCTTTGTGTGACCACTGGTTTCTGTAAACTCCAGTAAATAACACTAAGACGTGCTTTGGAAGGGTTTTTCTCTGATTTTTTTTTTTTTTTTTTTTTTTTTTTTGCGTGGTTTGAACAAGGAATGGCAGAGATACAGCATTCAGAAAGCCTCTCTGTCAACTCGTGGATGTCTAGAAGGGTGATCTTGTGAGAGGGTGACTCAGTAACTCTCCGTGGTTGCAGCTAGAAGGCAGAGGGGGTAAGAAAGTATTTTGTAAAATGAGATGCTTGACAACTGCCTGACAAACTTTTCAAGAGTGATTTTAGGTGTGCCAGCTCCTTCATCTCTAGGCCTTTTTAATGTCGGCATTCAGTCTTTTCGTACCGTAATCCTTTACTTAGAAATGATGATTGGAGGTTGCAAGAAGGTGTAGAAAATTCTGATGCAACTTCTGTGGTGACCCCTCCGTCGTGGAGGTCTCGAGATCGGCGGTGGTGTTGTCCGGTCTGTAAAGTAAGCGATATAACAGCCAGCCCTGGGAAAGTAGATAGAACAGGAGGTGCTCGGGGTGAGTCATACACGCTTGAGTCAGTGCTAAAAGCAATTGAACAAGAGTGTCCCTGCTTAACTATTTTTAATATTTGCTTACTCACATTTACTGTACTAAGCTCTTTACAGGAAGGGTAGTTAAAAGCTGTAGTAAGGTCTTAAAGCTGCTTTTCATGGCAACAGCTTATTTGATTGATTTGGAGTGATGTCTTCAGCTCTGCCTTTTCTGAGGTTTTCAGGTCTTAGCATATTTCTTGTTGTGCTTGATGCTTCCAGAAGTAACTGCGGTCCGGTATTCCCAGCATTGTGTCTAGACCTACACGGATAAATCGGCGTCGAGGCTGGACTTTACAGCCAGATGGGCTGAAGCGATGAAGAAGGCTGGCGACTAGTAGCTCAGTAGTACCTAGAGGTTCTCTTCTACTTCATCTGTTTCGTAAGGGACATGATTTAATATATTAAAAATATATTCCTGGGTTTTAACCACAAGGGAATATACAAGTCGCAGCTTTTCTGTTGTAAAACCGGGCTTGCAACGTATCTAATCCTTAGGGTGCTGCCCTTCCCAGCACAGCAGCATGTTCAGCTCGCAGAGCTCTGATGAACTAGTAAGGTGCAAGCCTGGCTCCCTTCTTTACACATACGGCTGTTCTCTTCTTTGCAGATGTTGACAGCTGTATTTGGAGGAGAAAGAAGTTCAGGAGGTTGCTGGGGGTGTGCGTGTGTGCCGTGGAGTTCAGCGGTGGCTTCCTGTTTACTGCTGCTGAGTGAGGATTTGGGCTGGGGCCAGAGAAGGTGCAAGAGCTTGGCTTGCAGATTCGCCGCTCCCCAGGTCTGCCCCTACCTCTCCCCCCATCATCCCCACCGCTTGGCAAGGGGTTGCAGGAACGACTGTAGCCAGGGCTTGAGGGGGCTTCGCTGTGGAACCGCGGTGGAATCAACGTGCTGGCTGGAAGTCGCTTTCTTGCTGCTAAAAATTTCCCCGGTGAGCAGCCAAGTTCCTTGAGCTTCGTGTTGGCGCTGGAGCTGAGGAGGGAGGTTGGAGTCACGGCTCTTTGCCCAAGTGTGGAGAAACTGGGCGGCCTGGGTGTTAAAGCTGAGATAACTTTTGTTATCAGCCTCTTAGGGAGAAAGGCATGTGCAGCTCTTGGGACTCATCAGTGCTGGGGGGAGCAAAGCAAGCGCCAGTGATTTGTCGGTGTTGAGTCACGGCAGCAGTTGAATGGTTTTGCCTCCAAAATTACTGTTGTGAGAGAGGCATCAGAAGAGAGGCAGGGAACTGCAGCTGCTGCAGTGTGCCTTTCTGGAGAACTGAAATAAAATTATACCTGGACTGAAAAGTGCATCGGCCATAAACTTTCATAAAACTGCTCTTGGCCAAAACTGGAAGTTGAAAAACAGTGAGCTACTGTAAATTTTTTCATAATATTAAGACACTTCTGGGAATGTGTATAGGCTCCTGAAATATTACTCTTGTAATTTTTGACTTTGAACACACCTTAAAGTCGTGCTTTGAAGAGTGACACTCAGTGTTCTGAAATACAGTCTGTTACCAAGACTTATTTTTTTTTCCTTTCATACATTGCATAAGACTCCTAGGAGGATAATCTTATTGTTAAAGGGAAAATCACCAAGTTATCAGGCAACAGCTGCAGAAATGGAACAAGCAGACGTTCTCTAAGAAGAGAAATGGGTGAACTGTAAATAAACATGAGATGATTCAGCCCTACCAGAATTCTGTGGAAGAGTTGAGCTGCATCGGTAAACTGGAAGTGGCGTAAGACTTTCTAGGCAGAAAAGTCCTTTAGACTGCCTGGTCGAATTCGTTGTGCGGGGTGAGATCCTGTGTGTTGCCACACCTCGGCATCAGCCGTCAAGCGTAGCAGAGTCTGGCTGGGTATGGATGAGTGTAAAGGCCAGCTTTGGTCGTTCTGGGACCAAACCTTCAGCGACAGGATAATTGTGCAATCCACAGTACGAGCTCTCAAATCTGTAACCCAGGCAGGACTCCCCAAGAAAGGAAAAACAAAGTCCAGCTGCTCACTGATGTAGACTAAGGTCTCTGATGTGTCTTACCACCTTTGAACCCCTCTTGGCACAGCTTGTGGAGGTAGATGTGTAAAATTTACTCCTATTTGTTTAGGTAAAAATAGCATATGTATTTATCCAAGACATTGAATGAATTGAGTGTAAATATTTAGTTTGCCTGACAGGGCGATACTGGGATAGCTCACCATTGACAAGAGACTTACAGCAATTTTCTTAATTGTAACAAGTGCACCACGTCAAGCCATGGCATTCGCAATTAGATTGGGTAGTGGGAATTCAGTAGAGAACTTGCTGCAAATAATTGTTAGAACTTTGGTTGGTTTAAAAAAAATAAACCATAAATACTGGTGTGATGTCTTGAAACATGATTATCCGTTCAGGTACTTACAAGCTGAGGAAATAACATGTGTGTTAATAGGTGGTGGTGGAGAACTGGACTGCGTTTGTGAATCCCTTTTCAGCCCTGTATTCCTTTGGAACAAGGTGCTTGTGGCAAAGTCTGTCCGCTTTTAAATGCTAATTCTCAGTTGTTTTAGTTGTCTTGGGAGATAAAACTGATAGCATAGAATCATAGAACGGTTTGGGTTGGAAGGGAGCTTTACAGGTCATCTAGTCCAACCCCCTGCAGTGAGCAGGTTGCTCAGAGCCCCATCCAGCCTGACCTTGATTGCCTCCAGGGATGGGGCCTCCACCACCTCTCCAGCCAATGTGTGCCGGTGTTTCACCCCCCTCACAGTAAAGAACTTATGACCATCACAGTGCTCCTCTATTTCAAGCAGAAAACACCTGTTAGGTAAGACTTTAACTGCAGCAGTTGGCAGCCTGGCCTTGGTAACATGACAGCTATCCCACACCCTGAAGTCCTTAAGGAGAATCAGTATGAAACCATGGAGGAGGTGTGCTGAGTTAGTCTCCAGAGGGCGTCCGAGGTGTGACCGCCGTCCTGTTTGCATTGAAAGAAGCTGTTGATGACTCTAAGAGTGTCTGTGTGTGTCCACGTAAGCAAAAAAAGCAGCAAGCACCATCTGGAGGGTTGGACGCAACAGCAGAGGAGGAGCATCGGCCCCTGCTGCTGGAGAACCACCAGAGTTCAGACTCTGCTTTTCCGTCACCGAAGGGAGACACCAAGATCCTCGTTACCTGACAGAGTTCGTGTGTTCAGACAACTTTCTAAATAGCTTAAATTTACCTTCTAAATAGCTTCAGTTGACTGATTCAGCAGTTGGCTTCCTTTGTTTCAAGTGCATTCTGCCAATTTACTTACATTTGATGAATTTTAGGAAGAGAAAAGCTTGCATCTGTGAAAAGTTTTGGTGTCCCCCCCCAGTTCTTGTCACAGTTTGGATTGGAGTGAAAGGATTTAAGGTGCAGTCTGTACCATGTCATTTCTTTATCACCTTTACAGGTGATATTTAAGGCTTACTTCCTCTTTTTATAGTAAAGTAAAAAATATAATGATTCATTAAAGCCTAAGAATATAAAAGCGATTGCAATTAAACTGAAGTATATTTTGGGGGAGAGTCGGCTCATTCAGCTTTTGAATCTCCAGTTGAAAGAGACAAGCGTAGATGCAGATGTCTGAGACCCCTTGTCAGAGAAAAGGCTCGGAAACCTCATCCGACCTACTTCAGATTTTGGTTTCAGGATAAGGTAAAGTGCATCTTTATGGAATTAATGGAATTAATTAGATAAACACTACATGCTCTTCTCGTGGTCAAGCTCGAAGGGTGACATCTGCATTTATCCAGGTGTGCAGGAAACAGTACAGATATTGCCAGGATCGCCTCTCAGCTCTGGCTGTTTTGGACACAGCATCTTTGTTAACAAACTATTTACCTGAAGCTGAGGCGAGTGAAGGTCAGTGCAAACTCATTTTTTAGCTGTTTACTTGTGCTGCTTCTTTGTGGGAGAAGAGCTGTAACGTGCTTGCCTTTTTAAAGAGAAAGAAATGAGTACCCCCCCCCCCCCCCCCCCTTTGCTTTTCAAGGACAGACTCAAAATAAGCCAGTTTCAAGTTTTATCATGGTGACCCAGGGGCTGGAGCAGCTCTGCTGCGAGGACAGGCTGAGGGAGCTGGGGTTGTTCAGCTGGGGAAGAGAAGACTCCGGGGGGGACCTTATCCCTGCCTGCAGTGCCTGAAGGGACCTACAGGGAGGCTGGGAGGGACTTTTGACAAGAGTGTCCAGCCATAGGACAAGGGGAAATGAATTTAAGTTAAAGGAGAATGGGTTTAGATTGGATCTTAGGAAAAAATTCTTCAGTGTGAGGGTGACAAGACTCTGAACTAGATTGCCCAGAGAGGCTGTGGCTGCCCCCTCCCTGGAGATGTTCAAGGCCAGGTTGGATGAGCCTGGAGCAACCTGGGCTGGTTAAGGGCATCCCTGCCCATGGCAGAGAGGTTGTGTGAGATGAGCTCTGAACTCCCTTCCAACCTAAGACATTCTATGACACTATTCTATGATTCCATGACCCTTTTTCTCTAAAGGTCAATTTATACACCAGTCTCTGAACTCTTCTGGTTTCCACACGCTTGCACCTGCTCCTGGCTGGCCTTTGGGATGTGTGAAATGAAGCACAAGAAGTCCTTGGTGGGAAAGCTGCAGCGTGTAGCACGGCAGTTCTTGCGAGGACCGTGTGAATGAGCTGACCCGCTGCTTGCCCCGAGAGGCTCTGACCTTGATGAAATGGTGAGGAGAGCAGAAAATAAGCTGAAAATTAAATCTGTAAAATGGACTGAATAGACTTAGAGGAGGAACTTTGGTGTTGTGTGTCATTGTGCTTCAGACAAGGCGATTAACAAGTCACAGGTCCTTCCTCTGACTAACAGGGATAAATGTGTTTACAGCTAACCATTAATACGGGTGTGCTCGGGTGATTAGTCAATAGTAAAAAGTAATTGCTATGTGTGCTTATCCCAACAGATGGGCAATAAAGAACTCTATTTCCCACTCATATGAAAAATTATGTCTCAGTGGCACTAAATCTTTCTCCTCGCCAGTCATACACATACTTTGAAAAACGCACACAGGTACGAGCCTGCCAGTGGATCCATACTGCACTGTTGAGAGGTAGTTGCTTAAATTAAAAGCTAAAAAATACAATTAGCTTCAAATAGTACTGCCAGAACTTGACTTTGGTTTTCCTTTCTGTGGACTGCAGCAAGGCCAGCAGGTCATGGGTGGTTGTCCTCCCTCTCTATTCTGTGCTGCTGAGGCCTCCCATGGAGTCCTGTGTCCAGTTCTGGGCCTCCCCCAGTTCAAGAAGGACAAGAAGGTGTTGGGGAGGATCTGGTTTGAGGCAACTAAGATGATGAAAGGACTGGAGCATCTCCCATACGAGGAAAGGCTGAGAGAGCTGGGGCTGTTCAGCCTGGAGAAGTGGAAGCTGAGGGGGAATCTCATCAGTTCTTATAAAGGGGGGCATCGGGAAGATGGGGCCTCTTCTCCATGGTGCCCAGTGACAGGACACAAACTGGAAAACAGGAGGTTCAAGCTAAACAGGAGGAAATACTTCTTTACCATGAGAGTGATGGAGCCCTGGCACAGGCTGCCCAGAGAGGTTGTGAAGTCTCCATCTCTGGAGACTTTCAAACCCGCCTGGACATATTCCTGTGGGATCTACTCAAGGTGATCCTGCTCTGGCAGGGGGTTGGACTGGATGCTCTTCTGACAGCCCCTCACCACCCATCCCTCGTGCAACCCGTTGAATTCGAGTCATTGGAATGCCTCTTGGGCCAAAGACAGCCCCACCACAGGGTGGGTAGCTGAGCCAAGTAGGCCTCGCTAGGTTGTCTCAGCATGCATGGATCACAAAATTTGGCGGCTAGAAAACTGACTTGTTAGGTGAAATCATAAACTATTTGCAGAGACCATTCATACTCTGAAGCCCACCTGCTCATACCTGTGCTGACCTCTACATCACGCCTTTGCCTTTTGGAAGAAGTATAAAAGCAGATGCGACGTTTGAGCCACTTTGTGGTCCTCCAGTGTGGCGAGCGGCTCCCTTGAACACACAGCTCTCTTGTCTCAGCGTACGGGTCCCGTCCCCAGGCGTCACGCGTGGAGGCTGAGGTGGGGCTTGTGGGAGGCCTCTTCCTTGGGTTAGCGCGTGCATGTGAAGGGCTAAGCTAATGGCTCCCTCCAGCTCTTCTAAATTGAGAAGGTTTTTTCTATACGCGGTGTGCCAGTGTAGTCCAGTAACTTTCCTTGGGAGCTTTTTGGGTCAGAAAGCTCTGTATTGTTCGCTTTCCCTTGAACTTGCTTCTTGTGGACCTACGTGGCTCAATCTAGATTTATTTTTTTTAAATTTTGTTTTGCCTTGCAGCTTTAACCTGGACGCTTTCAGTTTTTAAATAACAGCACCTCCTTGCTACGTCTACCACCATTAGAATATTTACCCTCAATTTGTTGACTGCTTCAGCACTAGTGAGCACAGAAGTACACCTCTGATTTCCAGACACGATGACTGCCATCTGCTCTGCTGAGAAGAATGAAGCCCAGTGTCTGAAAAAGCAAAAGTTTCTTCAAAGCACAGTAGTTAATAGGTGTGCTAAGACATGGTTGAAATGTTACCTTGACTAACTCTCCTTCGTTAGTTTCCCAGCAGATAGGCTTTAGTTGGAGATCAGTGTACTTGATTTTCAAAGCCCTGGGTGGCTCCTTTCTTTCTGCAAATTGGTCTCAGATGGCTGCGGCTTTCCATGGCAACACTCGCTGACTCTTCTGCAAGAGAACATCTGCGTATAGATCATCTCATAAGGGACAAAAAACAATCCTTTGATGTGAAGGAGCAGTTTCCCCATAGGCCGAAGTTGGATCCAGGATGCTCCAGTGGCCTGTGACAGCGTGTGGTGGCATGAGGTGGCCAGAGGGATGGGCAGAGAAAGCTGGAGTCACTCTGCTGACAGTCACGGAGGGGAGAGCTGCAATCTGTTTTCAAATGTCGGCGGTGGTTTGCATGATGTAGCAGAATTAGATCTGGCAGAGGAAGAGGTAATGCTGTTTTTTTGAACTAGTGCTTCTAGCTTTCTAGACCTGGAAGCACGGTCAGAAGTTGAGCTTTTTCTTTTCCTTTTTTTTTTTTTTTTGACCGTAGTAGGGCTTCACACTGTATAGAAGGACCATCTGGTGTCCCTTCGAGTCCTTCTCAGTGAAGGAACACCCAGTGAGTGCCAGCAGTTAGCTGGCTTTACCATATCCTTCCCTTCTGCAGATATTGGGAGAAGGAATGGAGAGAGGAAAACTGAAGTTAAACTCTGTTTCTTCCTATTGCTGAGTTTTGCTCTGCCTGAGTGGCAGGTTTCTTAGGAATTACGTTCTGCCTGAAGGACAGAGATGCCACCCAAAAGCCCTTCCTTGTTGATGGTGCGTCGTTTTCTGTCTTGGTTTAATAGTTGTGCTGGTTGTGTCGTAGCCATGCACAGATCGGTGAGGTTGAGCTGGCTGAAGGAAAGGTGTGCTGCTGCTGCTGCTGCTGCTCAAGGGTCGTGGTGAGGACAGGAGGACCAAGAGGTTGGTGACTTCTGTTTGGTAGCTGTATGTAAGGCTGTACCTCAAAGTTTTTTTCCCAAACTGGATGAACCTGGAGCCCCGTCGGTAAGACCAGAGGCAATCTGTGCTCTGAAATCGCATTGAAATTTTCCTTGTTGCTCCATTCCTGTTCTGTTTTACCGTGCATGGTGGCATGTGTAGGTGTTTTGCCCTGTGATTTGCAGGACCACACAGCTACAAGTAGCACCCCCTTCCTTACTGGGGCACCTGCTGCTTTACAGAGATTTCTGCACTTCAGATCTCAGCTTTTCACTTAAAGTTACATCAGAACCATATATGTAGAGTGCCTAAACACAAAGGGCTTTGGTTGAGACACTGTCTTTAACCCCAATGTTTTTATACCATCTGGCCATACTTTCTCCAACCAGAATAGCATGTTGTGTTCCTAGTTGAGGCTACCAGCATTGCAGCAGGGTGATTTTTAACTTAATAAGAGGAGCAGAGAACACGGAGAGGGGTAAGAGACTTTGAAGATCAAATTGCTCTTGCTGTCAGTAGCAAATCCCAAGTTTGCTCTGAAATTGCACGGGTTTGCAACCATGTTACAAGAAAGAATGTTGGTTGGTTAAGGGATGTCTTTGTTGGTGGTTTTCCCCCAGCGAAAAGGCAAAGATAACTGGTAAAGTTTTGTTTGCTTTTGTTTATGGCTTGTTTTAAATGGTAAGCCCTTAAGAGTCAAGTTTAACATTATCTTCTCACCACATTAAGAAGAAAAAAAGAAACAGGCAAACCATCAAAAAACACTTACCAAAGTGCAAAGCCACCACAGGAAACATGCGACTACCAGAAATCTTCATGAACAAAGAGATCGAGGGGATTCAAATGCCTTGCCACATGCAGAGGAAATGTTGACCACCTCGACAGAACTCTTTCAGGCCTGTGTAACACATTTAAGTGCTCATGGCAACAAGTTAGTGGCACTTCTTTTTAAACCAGGTGGAATGCAAAGAGATGCCAAATCTTTCAGTTCGTTCTTCTGAGGGCTGCGAGGGTCAACTTGCGGTTGCTCTTCACCATCAGTAATTCCTACTTCTCATCACCACTGCTTCAGGGCAGCTCAGCCCCGCTGCAGGATGATGCTGGGCAAGTTCCTCCTCCTGGAGTAAAGAAATTTTGCTGTAGTAAAACCTCTTTTGTCACTTGTTTTTCCTCGGAAGCCGGGTGACCTCCATGCGTGTGGTGGGAGATGGCTCAGGGGAGGTTGGACTAGATGATCTTAGAGGTCTCTTCCAACCTTAATGATTCTATGAGGAGGGAGCGTGGGACTTGCAGTCACTCTTTTCTGTCACGATCATAATGTTCAGCCAGTGCTGCCCAGCTCTGGGGAGGAGAAAGCAGGGAGTGGAGAGAACTGGGACAAGAATCTCCATTTTGTGATAGGATTTGCCAAAAAAAAAAAAAAAAAAAGGCTAAGAACATCTGTAGCTGCTCTCAAGGAAGTGGCTACAGGGCTGAGCACGAGGGAGATGACCGTGTGGGGTTGCTGTGCCGGGAGCTTTGCTAGAGCGGTCTTCGAGCAGCCGGTGAGTCTCGGAGAGTGTTGCAGCAGCTTTGTGGTCACCAACAAGTCCCAGCCCCTTTGAGTGTTTTGCATACTCCAAACTAGAAAGCTGCGGCGTGCGTGAAACCTGCCTCCTCAGGCCGTTGGTATTTGGAGGAGCTGTTGCTTCAAATTCTACCTCTCATGTTGCGAAGTGGGACGTGGGAGACGCGGCCTGGTTACCAATGCCGCCGCTGATTTCCTGGGTAAGTGGGTCAGTTGTTTAATCTCTCTTCCTCTACTCATTTGCAGAAGAGACATGCTGATAATGTTTCTTGCGCTGTCTCACCAGTCCGGGCTTTGCTAGACATCAGCTATTTGCTTGTTTTGGTTTGTTTCTTACTAAAGATCGAAGACGTGATCGGAAATCCGGGTGCCGTCATCGTAAATCTAAGCTTGCTTTTTCCTTAAAAACACGTAAAACGTAGGATTCCCTTGCTGAGAAACACCATCGTACCTGAAGGCGTGGATCATCTTGTTATTATGCTAAAGGTTTTGTAGTTTTGTGGCGGGGGGTGCAAAGAGCCCCCTAGGTATTCTCAGTCTTAAATAATTACACAGCATGGAACCGTGCCATGATGGCACGTCTGGGGCATGGGGTTCATCCCTTCTTCACATGCTCAGAGTGCCGAGCAAATGAAATCAGTTCGGTGACTAAGGTGAAGATGGGATGAACTGTGGCTTATAAAACTCTTGGCTTGTCAGGAGAACTTGGGGTAGAGCCTGCAGATGCACACCGAGTCCTCAGACATCAGATTTCTTCATCGAACATTTCAGCATGGTGACATCTCTGAGATTTTAAGGCTCGGGAGGGAAGGACAAAGTGACCTCTCTTGCTCTAGTCTGGAGCTGTTCTGCAGTTGTAGACCTTCATTTGGAAGATGTGGATGATGAAGATACTTCATCTCCCTCCCAGTGGCTTTTCCTGCTTAGGAAAACTGCTGGTATTTCCTAAATACTCAGGGAGCAAAGGGACCTTGGACTGCAAGGTTGTTTCATGGACGGGGAATGTTGGCGTTGAAGCTTTGTAGAAGTCTTGTCACCGTGTTGGACAGTGCATCCCCCTCGTGCTCATAAACCCCAGCATGATCCCGGTCAGGTGGCCGCTCTTGCCACGTACATGCACGCTGAGTAGTGTGATGACGTTACTTCACTGTAGCCTTCCCCTTGGCAGAGAAAGTCACATGCCTTGTAGTGATTTTCTCCTATTCTTTCCACGTTCGTTTCCACCCCTGCCTTCCCCACAGATCTGTGCAACCTTGGAAAAGGCAGAGCCATTCCCTGGGCTTCGGCACCTCCTCGTAGACCTAAGTGCTGTGCTGACTTGGGGCTTGGGTGCGCAACCAAAGACTCTCAGGATGAGAGTTACCATGCTGACGTATGTGACCTTGTGTTCACTCTCTGGCTGCCCCAGTTGTGAGGCACAGCATACTGGCTTTCACTGGTGTTTTAGTTTTTAACTGGGACACGTAGAGCACATGTGTAGTCTTACCACGTCCAGTTCTAGTGACCTGATGAGCATCGCTTGCCAGGTAAGCCCAAAAGGAACAAGCTTTGTACACCTTTAACGCTTTCTCTTCCAAGAAAACGGGGAATCGGAGATCTTCGCCACGTGGAATCGATTCTCCCGCCAAGTTTTTTCCACGCATCCAAACCAAACTTCAGGAAACTCCCTAAATCAAGTGCAGTGCCACCAGGAAGAGGCCGCGTTTCCTGAAGATCAGCTTCATTGCTGGGAAGATGATGTGGCTGTTTGCCAGCGAACTTCCATCGCGCCCGAAGGTGCGAACCGCTGGCTGCCTGCCGGCGTGAGGACAGAGCGGGGACGTAGGCGAGCGGCGTGGAGGAGAATGTCGAGGAAGGAAGAGGATCATTAATGCTGCGTCCTGGTGTCCGAAGCAGAAATAAAAACAGATCGTCCGTGGTAAATCTCTTCAAGTCTGGAATCCCCCTTCAGTTCCGTTAGCATCGGTCTTAGTAATAAAGCTCTTTTTTAGATGGTTGACTTTCAGGGAGGGGGGGAAAAAGTAGATGAACTTTCCTCTAGTTGGCGTGTAATAGGTTTTGGAGCATTGGTTACGAGGTGATTACATAAAAGTCATGTTGTCGTTCAGTAGGTTTCCATGAGGGCTGGAAGGGGTGATGGTTTTAAACTGAAAGAGGGGAGATTTAAGGATGTAAGGAAGAAATTTTTTTCAATGAGGGCGGTGGAACACTGGCACAGGTTGCCTTGAGAAGTTGTGAATGCCTCATTCTTGGAAGTGCCCAAGGCCAGGTTGGACGGGGCTTGGAGCAACCTGCTCTGGTGGGAGCGGTCCCTGCCCAGGGCAGGGGGATGGAACGAGGTGGTCTTTGAGGTCCCTTCCAGCCCAAACCAGTCTGGGATTCTAAGCTTGATACATGAATATATTTGCCTCCAAGGAAATCAATACCACTTTGGCTGAGAAGTGGTCAGCGTTGACTATAGAATCTGTATCCAAAGGCACATCAGGCTGAAAAGATCAAACAACACAGAGGAAAATGTGACTTTGTGTTTGCGCTCAAGTGTCTGCAGCAGCCGTTGCAGGTGGGTCGGCAAGGGTGGTAAATGAACGGGCAGCCTCCCGAGTGAGCTGAAAAACTTCCTACATAGATGACACGTCACGAAATTCAGAGAAGTAGCTGCAGTTGCGTTGGAAAAGCACAGGAAACGAGCGGGGTGAGTTCTCGTAGCGCGACAGTGAGTTGAGTGGGTGCGTCAAGCGTCGGGTCTGGTCCGAAACAGCCGGTAAGTGAACGTGACAGGAGCCTGCCGCCTCTGCTTTTCGGAGTTGGATTGCTAAAAATGGAAATATAGAACCTCTGTTAATAGAAGCGCGCAAATCACAAAGGCTGGCTGACATGCCTGATCATATGCACTCCTTTTTTTTCAGTTCTTCAGAAGTTTGCTGTACGTTAGCTTATTTTTTGCCGAACATTTCCATTGCATGCTCTCTCAGCCTGTTTTTTTTCTCTTAAAACAAAGTTGTATGATGCAGATCAGTCACATCGCAGAATGAATACTATAGAAAAACCCAAGGGGAATTAGTAATTCTGGTTTTGGGGCAGAGCGTAAACAACATGTGGTGAGATAACTCTGAATAAAAGAACAGAGTGAAATAAATTCTGAATTGCACATTCAGAGAAAAAACTAGTGTGGGATCACATACATATGCAGTATTTCATCGTATTTCTGCACAGAAAGGACCCAAGTACAGACAAAAAGTCAACCTCATTCTACCCTGTAGCATTTGGGGTCTTGGAATTTCAGAAATTAATACATTTGTGTTAATAAATAGAGCACCTGGTTTTATTTTAAATAAGTCTATAACGGGTTATGCTGGGTTAGACACATGTGCCATGGTGTACGGGCTGTGACATGTTTTTTACAGTTGAAAAAAATAATAATTGAGAACTTTTGGACTGCCAGAAACGACAAATACTGCAGAAATAGCATGCCTTGCATTCTTAAGGAAAGCCTGTTACTTTCTTAGCACAAGCTGTCATAAACATCCCCTGGCTCTGCCCCTGTCACGAAACCAGAAACTGAATTGGCTGAGAGGAAGGAAAAAAAAAAAAAGAATGAGGAAGAGCTTGCAAATGGTGCTTCAAACCAAGTTCTGGTTTGGTTAGATTTGAGCTGGGATTTTCCTCTCCTCACATTTTAGGGACTTTTGCCCCCGCCCCGAAACAGCATTTTGCTTCCCTGATCTTTGCTTATGGTGGAAGCGTGGACGGTGGTGGTGTGGGTGGGTTTCTCCTCAAAACCCCGGTGGGGTTTCGTGTTTTCCTTTTGCCTGTTAAAATGTTTTATGACTGGAAAACGAAGGGCTTCTCTCCCGGCGGGCGCGGCAGCTCTGCGTGCATCTCCTCTGCGTCGCTGCACCTCTCTTTTTGGGAACTCTGCCGGGAAAAAAATTAAGTTTGTTGCGCTGAGAACGAGAAAACTGAGTTGGGATTAAAAAATGAAACCCTGCAAATCCCTCGCCTGCTCGGAAGGGAGCCCAAGAGATCTGAGCTCAAGTCAGAAGTTTTCTTAAAAATGCCCATTGGAGATTAGAGGCAGCCTCTGTTGTCCTGATGTCTCTCCCAGCCGACAATCTCAGCCTCTTTTTTTCTTATTCAGGAGAAGCTCTTTTTGGTTTTTGGGGTATTTTTGTCAAGGGGAGGCTCTCGGCAGAACTTGGTGCAGACGTCCCAGCTTCGCAGGAGGCTTTGGAACCTCCTTCTTCCTCAGCAGTGGATTCACTTCCTTCTTCTAATACAAGGAAGACTTGCAGCTAATTTGTAAAATATTTAATTTATGCCCCTGCCTTTTCTTTCTTTGTTTTTTTGAGGAATACAGGTGTTTAGAGGGGCTATTTAACAATGTTTGTTGGGTTTTTTCCTTAGAAATCCTGAGACTATTGGGCATGAAGCATTTTTATGAAGGGCGTCTTGGCTGTGGCAAGCGGGAACTTGAGTGTTTATCAAATATTTTTCTCTCCCAAAGTTTCATTAACTCTTAATAGGGAAAGCAGAAACAAACTAATTTTCAACAACCCGCCTTCCGAGAATTCCCTCTCTCTATTTTCTAAGCTTCTGATCTTTCTTACTCCACAATTTTGTGAGGGTTTCATCTGTGTGTGAGAAAAAAAAAAATTACTTTTAGTGAGACCGGATCTGTTTTTTTTTAACTTCATCCAAAGAAGTCAGGTGCGAGTTTTGGCAGCCGTGCTTGCATGGTTTTGTGCCTGCGTGCACCCAAAATCACTATTCTTGCATTTGCAACCCCGGCGTGAAGGATGAATCGCTGTCCCCCTCTGCTGGTGGTGCCCCAGGGCTGGGGATTTGCTTCCCCTGCCAGACTGCGGCGGAAATTCAGATTTTTAAGAAGGCGGCAGGTATGTGTGTGCACGGGGATCGGGATTTTAAATGGCCAGAGAAACCCTTTCCTTTGGGGAGCAGCTGTGGAGCTCGGTGGGCAGGAAGGGACCAGCAGAGCGTGGCACGAACCGAGCAAAAATTAATTTGAACTGCATAGGACTTGGTGAGGGATGCCACCACTGAGACAGAGCAGGAATTTGTCTCGTTCAGAGGAGACTTCTGGAAGGTTAAGATGCATTTTACCAAAGGTGGATTCCTGACATTGAATGTGGGGATAAATGGAAAACTCATTGGTAAATAGTAAGTTAAGAGATTGAGTGTTGGTTTGTCAGGTTCATCCCCCAAAGTGAATTGTAAATGAAGCAGCACTTAAAATTTTTTGGTTGTATTCTGGGAATTGGTGCCATGATTAGAAACAAGAGTACGAGCCATTAAGCAAAACCAAAGAACGCCGTGCTGGAAAGCAACGATTTTGATTTATGAATCTGCAAGAAGGCAACGGTTTTGTATTTCGCTTCACGTGTTAAAATGTCTGGACAATCTTTTTAATATTAGGCCCACACAGACATGAAAATATTACTGAGTTTCAGTTATACGTCTCTTAAATGGGAGTGTTTTCAATTAGCTTCAAGCTACTATCTTTTAATCTTTTGCATTAAATTTTATGGTGCTGTGCAGAAATAATTACTGGCTCATCTGCGTGTTCCAGTAATCGTGCTCTCAATTACTTCTTCCCCATATTATTGCCGCAGGAACGTGTCTGGAAGCCCGAATTTAGCATCGAAGTGGTACGGGTGGAGGGAAAATGCAATTTAATTGCAAATGCGTGCTGTGCTGTTAAATGTTGGGGTTTTTTTTCTGTGATTATATCATGTTTGCTGGGCACTTCCCAAGCACAGGGGAAGCTTCAGACTTTCTCTGGACTAAGCCTAAGGCTCGTAAAGCAGTATTTGTTGAAGTCTGCTATACCAGATTAAGGCCTAATGCTGTTGCAAACGAGCCTCAGAATATTGAGGTGGTTTGTGGTGTTAGATAAGGCTTAAAAAAAAAAAAAAAAAAAGAAAAAAGTAGGCTCTTGGAAGATGCTCCTGCTGCTTGAAGGCACTGAAGTCGCAGGCTGCGCTCTTGTGAGCAAGATTCCTCGGAGGGAAAGACAAACCTCGCAGTGATGCTCCCTTGAGTAGCTTCCTTATGCTCTGCTGCCCACCCAAGGCTCTGCCCCTTTCGTAGAGGAAAGGAGAATAAAACAGATTAAAAAAAAAGGTATTATGGGGGGGGGAGAAACAACAGAGAGTAGGGGACAATTGGAATTCGCAACACGTAGTTAAAAATGGGAAGAATGAAGTGACTTCTGAAGCCACGGAGGGGGTAAAACAAAGAGAAGGCCGCTCCTCTGGCGTCACAGCTACGGGCTGCAGCGAGCGTGACGCCAAACTGATGGCCGGTGCTCTGAAAATATGAAAAAACCCGCAATGAAAACCCAAGGCTTTCCCCTGTTTTCTGTTTGCATCTCCGCCGGTGCCCCCAAAGAAGCAAAAGAAATCACGAGATGACTCCTAGATGCTTGCTATGACTGTCCTTGGTTGAGATTAGATTCAGACCCCAGTTGTATTAATGAAAAGATTCCCTCGGATTGCAAGCAGCGTTTTATCACCCTGCCTCAGACTGCACAAAGCCATTCCTGACATTTATTTTATTTTTTTTTTCTGTCAGCCAGAGTCAAGTTGCTCTTGGAGAGCCTGAAGATAATCTGTTTCGGTTGCTTAGAGGATCAGACAGGCACATAAATGCAGGTGCGTTGGCTTTTGAGGCTTGATTTTGTTTGTTTTTCAGTGGGAGGATTGATTTAATAAACTACGGAATTGGTGGTTTGGGCTCTTGTTATTAATTGAACTAAAGCTTAGTAAAACGAGGAACACAGACCCCATAATTTCTGAAGTGTGTTCATCTGTTTCCCTTCCGCTCTTTCTGTTGAAGCACTGGGTATAAAAGGCAGCACTCATTTTCTTTCGAGGCTGAGCTGCCTTGTATTGCGTTCTTGGCAGCCTAAAAAGTATCGTGTTAAACCGACTTAGTGCTGCTCTTTCCTTCTGGAGAGCTAGCGAAGTTATAATAAACAATAACTGGCCAATAAAGCTCATTTCACCATGACATGTTAAGTATCAGGAGTTTAAAAAAACAAAGGATGAGAGGGGGGGAAAAACTGTCATAAATACTTAGCTGTTAAGGAGGTTGTAAAAATAGAAGCTAACTCTTTTTTAAAGGAAATATAAATTGTGCTGTTTATATTACTTAGCCTCAAGTATTGTTTTTCAGGTGCTTAAGGGTGTGAAAGTTATTCCTGCTTTACAGTAAGGAGAGAAATCTTCTAGAATAGTTGTGCAACCTCCAGAACAGAAGGAAATTATTTGGAACAGAGTTGCCAGAAACAGAATAATCATTGACTTTTTTTTTTTCCCCACTCGTTTGTGAAAAGTAATGATTTTGAATAACCGGGTTCCCAGCGTAAAGACTTTGAGAAACGCTGTGCCCAGCCCGCCGCGGTACGGATTTGTGTTCCGACAAATATACACGCTCTAATTCACATTTTCCTTACATCTTTTTCCTCCGTTTTCAGTATCTAAACGTAAAAGAAGATTGCAAAGCCATGGCTTTCTGTGCAAAAATGAGGAGCACGAAGAAGAGCGAAGTGAACTTGGAAGCTCAGCATCAGGGTTTAGAAATACTTTTCTACCTGCAAGATAAAAATCCCATTTGTTACACCAGTGGCGAGTTCACCTCGGAGGAGCTGTGCATCGAAGCTGCCCAGAGGTGTTGTGAGTATGCGGATTTTGTACAAGTTCTCAGTGGCGAGGCCTGACGGTCTCCAAAGTGTGTGTAAATCAGTGCTTGTAGCAGAAATCCGCGTGTTACATAGTTTAGGATGGAAACTTCCACCGCAGGTCTGTTTGGGTGGTTTTTGGACTGCATGGAGCAGAAGAAATGGTGGGAGGCTCTCCTGAGTTTCGTATAAAGCAACGATCTCCCACCCCAGTTTCTGGCAGATACAGGCACTGATTTTTTGAATTTTGGGTGGGATGATTTGGTTTCTTTTCAGAGAAGAGGAGACACCGTACACAAACAAGTCAACACAAAGCTGGTTTTACCTCCTGTACTAGTTGGTAAGCCAGTCAGGACCTGTCCTGTGTTGGAAAACATTTTGGAGAGGACTAATAAAAAAAAAAAAAAGAAAAATTATATGCTGCTCTTCCAGCTTTAGTTTTCTGTTAGTTGACACGTCTTTGTGGAGAGTTACCTGGTTAAAATTACCTGAACTACACGCAGTTACAGTAATGCATAAATGTATAATGAAGATTTCTTGCTTTGACACTGTGGTCCTTGACTCAGCAAAATCTATATAATTCTACTGGGATTAGTGGATTTAATCTACATTTGAGCCTCACAAACCAGTGTACTTTTTGTACTTACAATCCTAAGGTTCATTCCTGCCCTGATCCAAATTTTCTGTTCCCCCAAGCTTCATGAAACACTAAATGTTACTCAGGTGATAGGAGAGTGGTGAATCTGGCTGTTGAAACGGGTGAACGGAGCAGAAGTTTTCCCGAAGCACCTTTAAAATGTTTTCTTTTCCCTTGTCATTTTGGTTCTTGTAACGTTGAGTACCCTTCAGTTCTTCTGCCTAATTGCTTCACTTCCATTGGAAAGGCAGAAAGGATGGGCATCTGGAAGACAAACCCCATCAAATAAGTACTCACCGTGGTTTTGAATAGTTTTAATGAAAATGAGGAGCACTTTAAACCCAGCTGTTTGTGTCAGCGGGCAAGAACTGTGAGCTCCTGCCGTTACACACGGTGCAATTCCTGTTGGACGCTTAAAACCTTTCAAGAGGTGACTTGAAATGAGCTTTCGTCAGGGGTACTTCTTTCTGCCTTCTCTCGCTTTTTGCTAAATCCACAGTACACAGCAGCGAAATACAAGTGTCTTACCCATCTCACCAGACCTGTGATGCTGTAAATCCCAACTTGAACGTGAAATCGTTCTGCTTGTTGACCTGCAGAAGGCAGTGGCTGCCCAACCCCGCCTTCTGTGACCTTTGCAATTAGCCTGTTTGTTCTCTGGTATAAACCCTTGGCTTCTCTGCCTCCCTTCTGCACTCTCCCCGAGTCACAAAGGGTTTCGCTGAATTCTGCAGGACCCAAACGAAGTGCTCCGTGGTTGGCCGCGTTTCAGAAAGACACTTAAGCCCGTGCTGCTGTGCTCTCTGCCCCAGAGCTGCTCTCCTGAGCTGGGCTTCTGCAAAGAAAAATTGCTGCCTCCAGTTGAGCAGGAAGCCTAAGTGCGGAGTTCAAGCAACAAGCCCTGTGAACATTCTGCAGCCTGTTTTTTTTTTTTCCTCTGGGATGATTTAAATGCAAAGGTTAAAGCAGATCAGTCTAGACATACGAGTCAAAGTCTGTCTTTGTTGGTCTTGTCTCCCAAGTTCCTAGCGATAGGGCAAGAGGAAATGGCCTCAAGTCACACCAGGGGAGGTTTTAGATTAGATATTAGGAAAAATTTTTGTATTGAAAGAGCGGTGAGGCATTGGAACAGGCTGCCTGGGGAAGTGGTAGAGTCTCCATCCCTGGAGGTGTTCAAAAAACATGTAGAGGTGGCACTTCAGGACATGGTTTAGTGGTCCTGGAGGTGTTGTTGGGTTGACGGTTGGACTAAATGATCTTAGAGGTCTTTTCCAACTTTAATGATCCTATGATTTGTTGGAAAACCCTCTGTTGAATTAACAAGGAATGGAAAAAGGACATGCTTGCTGCTCCTTGGTAATGAGAAGGATTTTCATTCTCTTTCATCTAAGGGAGTAAGATTTATTAATAAAATAAAACTGAGAGCAAAGCTGTGGTATTGCTGAGTGGTTTTGTTAAAACACCCATTCCTGTGATCTGGAAAAAGGCAAGACTTTTAAGCAGTTTCCTGTGGAGTTCAGACCTCTAGCAAAATCAGGATTTCAGAATAAGTTTCTTACTAGAAGTAGCTGACGTGACGCACTGGTTAATACACGATAAAACCGATGGAGTGACCCGATGCGCAGTTTGCCCTCCCACTTTAACTGTCTAGTGTTTGTTCTAAACTAATCCTAGTATCGTTTCTTTTTATGGTCTGTTTTGGGAGATCAGATATTTGCTTTATGTGCTTTTCGAGGCGCGCGTAGCCTTGTAATTGATACATTTGTTTGCTTTTCCCTGACAGCTATATCTCCTCTGTGCCATAACCTCTTTGCACTGTACGACGAAAGCAAAAAACTCTGGTATGCGCCAAACCAGGTCTTTAAGATAGATGAAAAAACCTCACACCGGCTCTATTATCGGATGAGGTAAGTGCAAAACATCTGAAAAGCGATTCCTTAACCGTTTGTAGATGATCTTACTACTGAGCTCACTTGAAGAAACAGGAAAGCAAAACCAAAAGCAGCAGCTTGCCTCTCGCAGCAGAGATGAGAGATTAACAGTAAAAGCTTAAAATGTCTCACGATTATTATTTTTTTCGTCTTTGCTATATAACCTTGAAAAGGGCCCCAGAAGTTGAAAAACCGCAAGAACCCGTGTCCACAAACGTGTAGGTGACCGATCTAGCTGAAAGCTAAATTGAAAAAAAAAAAAAAAAAGGCTCAAAAACGTCAGTATTTTGCGTGTTTCAGTTTCTGTTTGATGTGTCCGAGTGAACTGTGCTCCCGCTGAAGTCAGTGGGAATTTTACTATTAACTTGAAAGGAAAAAAAGCAACATGCTGTCGCTTTTGAAATCCTCCTCTAGGACTGTAGGAGAATCCACGTGCCCTCGCTGCGGGTGGCGTGCGCTGGGCTGGAGAAAGCATCAGAAAAATAGAATCTATTGTTCCTGGGATCTTTATCCATCATGTACCATTAGGCTGAGCTTCAGGTGGCATTCTTCAAATCCAGCAATCCAGAAATCTCGACAGGCTGGATGGGCACAGGAGCCCTCGCCCTCTGGGAAAGGAAAGCGTTGGAGCGCTCTCACATGCTGTAACTAAAGGAAGGGTGTCCTCCTCTTAGCATTTGGTAGAAATCTAATTCTGCACATTATACTGCCTTCTTTTTTTTTTGATTTTTTGTTCTGACTTCTTGCATCAATATGAGCTTGAGGTGTGTGACATAGGAGAAAAATATGTAGAATGAGCTTCGCTTCCAGGAATAATTAGTCTAGGAACTTTACTCATCTTCCTAAAGAAAGTCCACAGATCGTTTGTCGATTCTTCAAGGTAGGACTGTAAGAAAAGAAGCTTCTGTGTAATATTCCCTCTTTGCCTTAAAATGTGATACTCACATACACGGTCAGTTTTGGCCACAGAGAAAAACCAAGTGGAAATCTAGTTTTATACACTCTGACATCTTCTTTCCTGACAATCTCTATTTAGACAACGTGGCTATGACTTGGATGTGCTGATGGAGAGAACAGATATATATAAAAACATCAGGTTGTGCATCCAAGCTGTTTTCTAGGCTTGTTAGAGAATAACAACCGCTTTGCTTATGCAGATAGAGAGCTCTGAAAATCTGATTTTTGAACTCTAAGGTGTTTCGATTCTGCTTCTAACCCGTGCCAGACTAGAATTGTCGTTGTTGTGGGGTGAAGTGCTGCAAGAAGGAACCACTGATAGTCAACAAAAAGGTCTTTGCTTTTCCAGTAAATATAATACCGATATTTATTTTTAGAAGAAGATATTATGGTCTTTTGTTTTTTCTTTTAACATAGTCCATTAGTAGTATTAATGACTTAACCTCGGCTAATCACAGATTTAAACAGCTGTGATTAAGTTTGGCAGTTAAACCCCATGCAGCAATGGAGTTGAGTGACTTTCTAAAAGAAGCTCGCCGGATTCTAATGGCTCTTAAGGAGCATTAAGTGCCCTTTCTTGCTTTAAGAGTTAGATTAACCGTATACTGGATAATAAAAAAATATTTCTTGGTGTAATGTTGGTGTGGGGCGTTTCCCCGTGATACTGCAACTCTTTGATGTGGTCGATTTTTCGCAGTGAGAGGTGGTGGAGTTTGAAAAGTGTGGCTGTGGGAATTTAATCCTCCCATTAGGAGCATGATGTTGTTTTTAACTCAATTCTTAAAAAACTAGTTTCCGCTGTGTTTGGTGTTTACGTTTTTTTGCTTTGGGTGGACCACAAGAGCTCTCGCTGAGTGCTCTGCCTTTCCTGTTTCAACAACTCCCACTTCAAAATCTTCTTTGGCGCTTCGTAACTCTATCAAATTTTAGGTATATGGGCAAAATTAATCTGCGTTGAACTTTATTTTCAGGACATCTTTCTGTTCTTCCCTTTTTGTGGAATGAAGCTTTGGAAAATGCCTTGCCTCCTGTATTGAAAAGCTCTGGTGGTTTATTTTTTTTTAAGCTTTGGAGTTGGGATTTGACGTTTAGCCGGGGCATCTCTTTCCTCAGATGTATTCCACGCATGAAAATTGGCAAATTTGAAGCCAGTAATATGTATTTAAAATAATTTCATATGCATTTAAGAAGCAGCTCTGTGTGTTAAGTGCTAAAATCGAAAGATTTCCATCTGCCTCTGAATGCTGCAGTGGATTGCTGAAGTGGTATTTTCCTTTCTTTCATTCCTGATCTCTTGTGTGTCTTGGCTTGGGCATCTGAACTGAGAACAGGGAAGAGCACTGAAAAATTACGAGCAATACAGGGTTGTGAAACTGTTCTCTGAATGAATATTGTTTCTTCTGAGCTCTGCAAGAGGCCAAATTCCTCTTGAAAAAGGAGAATGGTCTGGGCTTACTTAATAGTGCGGCGTGTTAGACTGTTCGTATCATTCAGAGACCAAATCATTTTGATGTGGACAACCTCATTTCTGAAATGAGACTTGATTTAGTTGTGTCCTGTCGAAATTATATATAAAACGAAGGTGTGTGAGCAGTTTGAAGTATTTTGAGATGCTTGATTTTTCTTCCGCTGCTGAGATCTTCAGATCTGATTTCTGATTGTGTGGATGTACCATCCTCTTCTCCCATCACATCTGTACCGTCGGTAATATTTTAAAAAGGACTTGCTTGTCACAGGAAGCCTTTTAACTAATGCGGTATTTCTTTCATTTGCCTCAAGTTTGGGAGGAAAAAAAAAAAGTCTACAACATGAGAAACCACAGTATTTTGCAATATCCTGGAGTAATTAGCACACCAGCTGATGGAGGAGGAGTTTTACTGTTCCGTTGCTGGCCACCGTTTAAGCCAGAGGTAGCGGTGTGGAGAAGGGACCCGATACACCTAATTTGGGAAACTTTGGGAAGGACTATTGGAGCCACTACGGGTGCTCCTTCCCAGCTCCTTTGCAGGACTTCTGAATCAGAAAGCTTGTGCTCGTGAAAGTGCAATAATAATAATCTTGTCTCCCCCTCTGCACAAACCCATCAAAGCGGAGACTCCTCCTTTATTTATACGATTCCTCAAACAATGGGGCTCTCATTTTTATTGTAGCTTCTAAGTGTCGTCTTAATAGGGAAAGGAACAGATTCTCCTTTCAATTACAAACAATACACAATACCTTGCCCATAATTATTTTCAGGAAACGCCAAAAAAATTGGGAGTTACTAATTATCACTCATCTTACAATGGAGCACGGGCAACAAAGTCATTTCCTGGAGTCAGAAGGATTTGCTTTGCTCTGCTTTTTACCAAGTTCTGCATTATCTTATGGTACTTGTCAGGAGTTTTTTGGCATAGTTGTGTGCTGGTGTTCCTACTCATGCTATAGATAGACGCATTTCGGAGACCGAAAAAGACTTAACAAAAAGAAAGGATGGACAAAAGCACAGTATGAAAACTTGCCTCTTAGAGAGTGATTCAGTACATAATTCTTCGTTTGAATGGTCAGCTTACTGTGCAGGTAACACGTGCCATTAAAACACATGGGGCTGGGCTAAAAGTCCTAATTTTGGTTTGCTCTATAAGGTCCTGACTCTGCACGGAGGCTGACACATGCCAGCCTCGACCTAAAATTGGGGCTTAATCCATGAACCCTCATTCTGATCAGAGACAGATCACAAAGGTGCGGTCATGTACTTTAAAACACGCACGTTTGCACGTGGATTATCCTGCACCATGTTCCTAAGCATTGATTTCACACCTCCCTTTAAATTAATGCAGTAATATATATATATATATGTACACACAGTGCAGTAATTCAGTGTGCTTTGCTCTTGCTAGTGCTTGCTGGTACTGAATGCTCTGCTGGAATTAGACTGGCATATTCTCATAGAAATCATTCTTATTTAGGAATTGGGTAAATCTGCTCCGCTATAACCTTTTAATTGCAAGTAGTTAATGATCACGTGCAAGGCGTGAACCTTTGCAAAAGGCACATTGGTTCAAACCAGGTTTAACTAAACTTTACTTGCTTTATAGTGTTACCAGAACACAGATAAGCACCAGTTTCTGGAACAATTTAGGCAAAGATGTCTCAAAAGGTGCTAACAGAGGCTGGAACTCCAACCTTCTGTTTATTTTCAGCAGATGCCATCTCCTTCTGCAGGTTTTCAGTTACAGTCTCAGGTCCAGATGTGAGTAAAAGGCTCCTTTGCAGTCTACACAGACCATAGACTGTGTCCTTTTAAAACCAGATGATTTGAATTTAGTGTCTTTTTCACCAGCCCCATGCAAAACCAGAGGGAAGCATGAATTCCAGTCCTGCTCCAGCCATGGGGCGGGCTCCTCCTGGCAGTTCTGCCCTGCGCATCGCTTCGGTGCCTGTGGAGGAGAAGGAGGAGGAGGAGGAGGGCTGAAGTCCTGTGAGCCCTTCAGATAATTCCTTTTACCTCGGCACCAGCTCAAGCGATGGCAACATAATTGTCATCTTGAGCGGTGGCTTCTTGTTCAGTGGGATGCGCAGGGATGCGAAAGGCAGGCGGGCGTGATATCATGAGTTAAGAGTGAGATACTGTTGGATGGAAACACTGAAGATCTTCGCCTTGATACAGAATTTCCCCCTACTTCCCCAGGTTTCAGAAATGGGTGACTTAAGTTGCGACCCCAGGGCAGAGGATTGACGAATTTGTGACTTGTTTTCTTTTAGAACTTTTAAATGCGCGCCTAACAGAGGCTTCCCTCAGAAGTTTTTAAAGTTTTTTCCTCTTCTTTTGCAAGATACTACTTTACAAACTGGCATGGGACGAGTGAAAACGAGCCCTCAGTGTGGAGGCATACCCCGAGGAAACCAAAGAACTCCTATGAGAAGAAGACAGGGCCAGAAGGAACCCCCATACTTGATGCAGGTTCCTTAGAATACATCTTTGCACAGGTGAGAGGTTACTTGCAAGTATCTCTGCCACTGTAGCCACACGAAAACTATTTGGTCAAGTAGAAGCTGCTTTAAAGATCTGTTTTCAAACCTCTCAAGTACGCTCCTTACGTGCAGTTTTTCTTCCCTTCTGCTTTGCCTCTGACACGGGGCAGAGGGTGGTACGTGCAGCGCACTGGGTCCCCGGTTCGGAACATTTGTGCTCTTGTCCAAACATATTTGTGGATGCAAACCAGAAACTGTCGGGTTTCGCCAAAGCAATGGGAAGATGGAAGTTGATGAAAGCTTGTGAAATGAGCAAATTAAAGGCGCTGGAGAAAAAGATGTTTACTATTAATTCTGAGTATAATTAGTGGAGAATGTTCAGACTTGAAGTCTGGTTGTGTCCTCCAGAACAAAAGAGATGGCACGAAGCTGCTCCAGTGAATTTTTGCTGTTTTGTTGTCAAACCGCAACAAAAGAAAATGCCAGGTTAGCTACAACTCTGGGTGCATTTTAATGGTACCACTTCCATTCTAAAGTCACGAAAGAAGCAAATATTTTTTTTTCTCTGTAATCAAAGTAACTTATGGTTTGTTTTAAATGAACATTCCTGTGTACTTGTATGCAACTTTGCGAAATCACTGTTTGCAATACTGGGGTTTGTCCTTTTTTTTTTGTCCTTCTTTTTGAGTGCCAGCAAAAACACAAAAACATCTTTAAGTTGCAGAATGAGTCGAGAACCTTATGGGTACCGTCAGACAATATTGCATTGAGCAGAATTTTACTTTGGGGTGGTAATATTTTAGAGAAAGGCCAAACAGAAAAACACTAATGCCAGTATAAAGCAAGAGAAATGTCTTTGCTCTTTGGGAACCAAGTATTTTTTCAGACTGTCCTGGAGCAAGGTGGCTGTTACAGAATTTGTTTCACTGGTCTAAGAGAAGACTTGATCTATTGCCTGGCTCTTTCCTTCTTGCCCTACCCCTTCCTGGCCTGACTTTTGGCTTTGGGTGACTCTTCTTGCTCAAGGAGGGCCTGTGATCTTGTGACATATTGCTTGCTGATAGATAAATTATGACAAATAACAGATCTAATATTTTATTTTTTTTTTTCTGCTTCCTATTAAGGGTCAGTATGATTTAGTGAAAGGCCTGGCACCGATCCGTGATCCTAAAAATGATCAAGAGGTTCATGAAATTGAAAACGAGTGCCTGGGGATGGCTGTCCTTGCAATCTCTCACTACGCCATCAAGAAAGATGTGAAGCTTCCAGAGCTTCCCAAAGATATCAGGTGAGCTGTGATAGCTAATCTGTCACTGTGGAGGCTGCTGTGCTTTTCCTCCGGAAGGGATTTTGAGCATTTTACCTTCCTGACTGCACAGGAGTTACAAGCTCCAAAGCTATTGTTGCTTAAGTTAGGTTTCCTAGTCTTGTCAGTAGGAGTAAGTATTACAAACCCTGAATTTTTTCTTACCTGGAGAGTATTTGAAATCTGTGCATCTTGCGCAGCCAGTGATGTGTTGGGTACCAATTGACTTGCTGTAACTTCAGGGTTCTGGATTAGGTTCAGAAACGGCGCTGTCGTTAGGTGACAACCTAATCAGAAAACTGTTAGAATAAAATCTTGACTTGTTCAGTGTGTTACTGGTTTGAGTAGGCTGTATTCGTCTGACTAAAAAGCTGTTGGATCAGGTTATTATTTGAGTGGCTCTTGGCTGTTAATGATGTAAATAAACCACTGCTGCAGAGGTCTACTGCATCTTGTTTTCTGTAGATTGCTTTCAAAGTAATGGAGTTAAAAGTTTAGGAGACAACAGTATTAACCTGTCGCATTGTTTTTCCTCCTAGCTATAAACATTATATTCCTGAAACTTTGAACAAGACAATCAGACAGAGGAATTTCTTAACCAGGATTCGGATAAATAACGTTTTCAAGCATTTCCTTAAAGAGTTTAACAACAAAACCATTTGCGACAGCAGCGTGTCTCCACGCGATCTGAAAGTTAAATACCTGTCAACGATGGAGACCTTGACCAAGCATTATGGAGCGGAGATTTTTGAGACTTCGTTTTTGCTCATTTCATCTGAGACTGAAGTAAACGGATTTAATCGTGGAGACAACGAGATCCTCCCCCTCTACGAAGTCATCGTAACGGGAAACAACGGAATTCAGTGGCGGCTCAAGCCGAATGTGAGTATCGCTTGATAAATGGGAATTGGAGGATTGCTCGTGGGGGCATAACAGCTGGTAAAACGTGGTCGTGGTCTTCAGACTCTGCAGATCGGCTTCGTACTGCAAGGACTTCTTTCATAGGATTGTGGGATTGTGCAGGTTGGAAGGGAGCGGTCAGGGTTAGCTTTGGGATGAGACCAGGTTGCTCAGGGCTTTATCCGTTCAGGTCTTGCAGACTTCCAAGGTTGGATGCTGCACAACCTCTGTGGGCAGCCTGCTCGCCAGGGAAATTGAACACTGTGGACAGACCAAGACACAAGTCTTGGAAGATTAATATCTGTGGAGGCCCTTGAGGTTTTGATATCGAAGTCTGCTGTTTCTGTACACCCAGCTGCCGTTGCGTAAATAAAAAAAAAAATAGTGACATTAAAGCTAAAGCTTTCTCACCTCAGCAATATTTTTTTTTATGTTACTCCTTGTTTCATTGCTGCTAATTGAGGTCACTTTGCTTAACCTCTTCTGTAAAATATGCTCCAGGTTTGAAGGGGTTGTAGCATGTTCTACATTTTTTTCCACCACATAAAATGCTTAAACAAACAGACCTGCCTCAGTTCCCCATAAGAACCCTCTGAGAACACTCTTTTGTAACGTAGGAAACGTCTTGCTTCACTCCATTGAGATACAACCTAACTAGCTCTATCTCTGATGGAGAATTTGTTTTAAATTATAATATTAATGAGGAGGAGGGAAGCAAGAACTGATACTTGAGCAGAAAAGCTCCCAAGAAATGCGAAGTATATCCTTGCAATATCAACACACTGCACGTGTAAATGAAGTAACGATTCAGAGCAAAAAGCATTCGAGAATAAAACACCTGGATTAATTTGGCATGAGTTTTTGGTTTAGCGCAAAACACTAAAACATAGAATAAATGTGTGTTTATGCGTATAATTTCATCCAAAATATATTTGCAGTCTGTACAGACAGAGAAGGAGAAGAAGAAGAAGTCCGACGGCAAAACCAAAAAGGATGAAGAAAAACACAAGAGAGACTTCTGGAACAATTTTTCCTATTTTCCTGAAATCACCCACATCGTCATCAAGGAGTCTACAGTTTGCATTAACAAGCAGGATAACAAAAGAATGGTAAGAACCAAACCTTGGGTGCCTTTTGCTCCCGTGGGAAGCAGTAACTGTTAGACAACAGGTGACAGCCTCCTCGAGGAGTTAAATACGCTGCCCTCGGCGCTCGTAAGAAGAGCAGCGAGTGGGTGAGCGCAGTTGGAACTAAATGATCTCTAAGGTCCCTTCCAACCCTGACAATTCTATGATTGTTCTGTAGGAATTTGGAAAGATGCTGCCAGAGGGCCCTTGGCTTTAAATCCCACGTGACCGCCCCGGTCCTGAATTTCTGGCGCAGGGGTTTGTGTTCCAGATCTCTCGTAGGGTTACAGCGCAATTAAACGCTGGAAAGTGGAGGTTTCCAACCAGTAATAAGTGGGGAGGGCAGAGGGTGAGCGGTGTCACCTTCCTAAATGTCTGTAGTTTCCTGTCACAGCTTCTGGATGATTTTTTTAAACCGCTTCGTGTCAAAATTGCTAGGTATTATAACATTCCTGAAACGTTTTAACTGAACTGTAAGAAATCTGGACTAAAATACCTTTTTCTGGTTCAGGAATTGAAACTGTCCTCGCACGACGAGGCCTTGTCGTTTACGTCGTTGATCGACGGATACTTCCGACTGACGGCAGACGCCCACCATTACCTCTGCACGGACGTGGCGCCCCCCCTCATCAAGCACAACATCCAGAACGGATGCCACGGACCCATTTGGTTCGTAAAACGTGGGATTTTTGCTTTTCCACTTGAATAATTAGTCCCGCTGTGTATCAGGATGCCACGGACCCATTTGGTTCATAAAACGTGGGATTTTTGCTTTTCCACTCAAATAATCAGTCCTGCTGCCTACTGAAACCATTGCAGAAATCTGACGTTTTGGGAGGATCGTTAGTTAACAACAGGTCGTAGGGCAACTTCTTTTTTTCTAACGATTATTTGGAGAAAATGTCACCGGTTCTCTCCACGTTAACTTACTCGTCTAGAAAAGCAGTGTTTCCTTGCGATTGGGGTATTCTCAGGCTTGCTTCACTAAGAAAGATCATTGTCATTGAACAGGCAGGAATATTTTAGGTAAATAAAGTTTGAACTGTGTCTACACTGACCCTGGGAGTCCTTGGATGGAAACACAAAACCTTTTTTACAAAAATAGAGCCATTATTTTTCCCTTCTGCCCACCTTTTTAGCTTTTCCTTTTATGTGTGAAGATGCAATATATAAAAACTCGAGAGCTTGCATGCACACTGTGTTGGATGCAGAATTTATCAAATTAAGCACGCTGAGAACTTCATAGAACTTTTCTTCCCTTACTCTTCTGCAGTTAAATGTGAGTGCGTGTAATGCACATGCAACTAAATCCTGTTTTAATAAATATAGAAATGTTCCTGAGGTGATGTCAGACATTTTAATTCCACACGTAGGATTGCTCCCCTGCCTGTTCCCTACTAATTGGTTTTAGGGTGCAGCTGCTCATTTGTGCCTTGGCTCTTCCAGCACGGAATACGCCGTCAACAAACTGCGGCAGGAGGGGAACGAAGCGGGAATGTACGTGCTGAGATGGAGCTGCACGAACTTTAACCACATCCTCATGACGGTGACTTGTTTTGAAGGCCCAGAGGTACGTCAGGGGCGGCGAGAAATCCAATAACGAGCTAAACCAGCAGCTCCCTGTAATCCCCGGTGATGTATTTATGTTTTTTAAGGCAGACACTTATCTTGGTTTGGTAGCTGATGCAGCAGAGAGTGGACACTTGTACTCCAAACTTCATTTTCTTTACCCTACGCTGTATCTACACATATCACTCGTTACAGAACATTTCCAGGAAAACTGGGCGTGAGCGTGATGGAAATTTAAGCTTTTTAAACCCAAACAGTGTGAGAATGGCAGGCAGGATTTGTCCCTGCAACTTACCTAACATGTCTTGAGCGAGGGTTTGGTTCTATGAATGTATTTCCACTGACGCGGTGTCAAAGTTGTGCACGAGGACGCTTGCCTTTATGTGAGCCCTTCAGAAGGGGACATACACATAGTTAGGTGGTGGAATATTTTTTTTGTGAAAACTGAGTGATAAATACAAGCTCGTGAGGTAGGGTAGGTGAGAGAACCAGTCAGAAGAATGAATCAGACTTCGGCGCAGTTCACAGAATCACAGAGTTTATTTTTCCTTGCAGATCCCACTATCTTGAGTTCATTTTCCGTGCAGTTCACAGGATTCTGTGATTGTGTGAACTGCACGGAAGTTTGAATTTTACTGACCTCAGTTGGAAGTCTGCAGCTGACTTGCTAGTTGTGGGGAAGGTAATTAAAGCATTTGCACAAGATTGGTAATAGCGTGAAAGGCACACAAACTGTTTTCCCTCTCTTAGAAAAAAAAAAATTATCAGAATCAATGATGAGGTCAAGAAGGGGCGTTTGAACCAAGAAACCACAAAATAGTGAGAAAAAACCCGTGGAAATAACAGTCACCTTCTGTAGACATGTGCAAAAAGAAAAAAACCATGATCGATACATGATCTCGTGACAGACAGGGCATCGAAACGAGAAAATTAATTTTGCCTTGCAAATATTCAACCTCACTGCGAGGCTTAGAGAGGGAAGAGAGAGGTGCTGCGGAGCTGCAGCCTGGTGGAGGTGAGGAAGCAGGAGGAGAGGGTAGAACTCGAAAGGGCGTGGGCTTGGGGTTGGCGAGTACGGACGCTCAGCCTTTCTTCCTCGGCGCGTTTGAAGGAGATGGGAAGGCTGGAACAGCAGACTGAAATCTTGTTTCGCTCGATGAACAATCTGGGTTGTGAAAGGGAGTTTTTCTGGTTTTGAGATGAGATTTTGAAACTGCGGTCCGGATTCTGCAATTCGTGACCAAACGGAGAGAAAATTCCTTCTAAGGAGTCGGCTTCTGCGTACTGCCAGGCTCTGCAAAACACATTGGAATCGTTAGATAATTGCATCTTTGTGGTGGTGGTGTCTACTCTGTATGAGCCTTCCTGGGACTGAAGGGTTTAGGAATTTTAGGGCATTTCTCTACTTTGTTGGAGTTTGCTTAGAGGACCCTAGCTTAGGAGCAAGTGGTTAACTGAACCTACATGTAATTTTAAAGGCTTTTGAGGGAGCTTTTACGGCTGTAAAACATTCTTTAATGATTATATTTTGCTTTCACCCCTCCCCTTCTCTAATAGCAGATGATAAATAATTCAATCCAGTACAAGAACTTCCAAATTGAGGTGAAGAAAGGCGGGTACTTCCTCCATGGTTCAAACAAGTCTTTCTCATCCTTAAAAGAGCTGATGGATCACCTGAAAGGACAAATTCTTCGGACAGACAACATAAGCTTTACGCTGAAGAGGTGCTGCCAACCGAAACCAAGAGGTAGCCTGTCCTTTAAAAGAGGCAACAAACATTGTTTAAAGGAAGCAAACTCCAGAGACAGGAGGTGTTCTTAGTGCCTTTGGTTTGTTCTGTATTCTTGCACAAAGCTCTTTTGCCACCTCAAAAACTGTACGTGAAGTTTCTTCCTTCACTTTGGAGGAGGAGTCTTGTCAAAAAGCCAAAGCAAGCTCCCTGAAACGAGGTTTTAGAGTTTTCCTTTCAGTGCAACAAGCTCAGCTCAGGGGCCGGGGCTTCTCGTGAGCCTTGCTTGCGTCAGCGTTTCAAAGGACTGTGAGAAAAGTTCTGGTTTCCCGTTTTGTGCTTTAAGCAGCTGGCCCTGCGGTATCGACAGCCCAGGCGGGACTCTAGATTCGTTTCAAGTGTCGCAGCTGACTCAGCCACGGGCTGAAGTGCTGCTGCAAAGCGGGGACCAGGTAAAGTTCTTCCCTTGCTCCGCTGAGTCGCGCACCCTGGGCGGTGCTGCCATGCGGCGCGTTCCTCTAGGAAGGTAGGGTTGCAACCTGCAGAGGCTGCGTGGCAGCCTTTGGTTTGAAGCTTGTTTGCTCTCGTCCTGAGCTGCTGTTTGCTCTGTTGATCTTCCTGAAGCAGCAGGGAAAGCTTGGTTTGCAACCGCGAGCGAGGAGAAGCAGCCTCGTGGTCAGTGAATCCATCAGTGAGGGTGGGTTTAGAGGGCTGGGACAGTCGGGCGTTTGTTGGGCTGTTAATGCCAACGCTTACTAAAATTGTTTGCTGTGGACTACGAGTGTGTTGTAGCCGAATTTTGTGTGAAAGAGGAAACACAGCGGCCTGATTGTGTTGCTCGGATAATGGTTTCCTGTTAGAATCAGGGAAATAACTGAGCTACATTAATTACCTGCTCGGTCTGACGGGTTTAGAGTACTCTGTAGACACAGAGCTTGCCAGCACTCTGAAGAACATTGGTAATTGTCTGGAGCGTGGAGAGATTGTACACTTTGGCGTTTTGCTTACATTTTGACAGCGATATTTGGAATAAAATCAAATGGGTCAAGGAGCTGACTGCCCACTTTTCGTTGGCATCAGTTACCGGGAGATACAGTGCGTTATCTGCGCTGCTCCCTGTTCCCTCTCTTCCCTGCTTTGGTTTTTGTCTTCCTATTGAATCTGTCTGTTTAACTGGTTGCTCACAAAGAAGTGTAGGGGATGCAGGAATAAATAATTTTTTCCAGCGTAGCGCTCACTACCGATTGCTTTCAGAGGGCTAGAGCAGGGTTTAGCCCCGACACTTGTGTTGTGCTCGTGGTAATGGGAAGGCCAGATGCACACAGACATCCAGACCCATCCAGACCCGTGTCATGATAAATATTGCAGGTAAAGCAGACGTTTTGCCTCTTCTAGTCCCCGTGCAGCAAACACTACCCAGATTCTTAATATCAGCCCCGATATGGCTAATATCAATGTCATGTATATAATATAAAATAGGTAGCTCTGCTTTAGTGTTGCATGATGGAATAGAAGTTACCTGAGGGGAAATTAAGTCAGTTTCTGCTTTTCTCCCTCCTCCTCGTTCCTTTGGGGATTTACCTTGCAGAGAGCACATACAGCGATGTTACCGACTGATGAGGGTGAGTGCTGTTATCTTTGAAAAACATTAATGAACGTTTTCTCTCCCTCCCTTCCAGAAATCTCCAACTTGCTGGTTGCAACCAAGAAGGCGCAGGAATGGCAGCCGGTTTATCACCTGGGGCAGCTGAGTTTCCATCGGATCCTCAAAGAAGAAATCATGCAGGTGGGCACCTGCTTCACAGGCTTAGGAGTCTTGCCTTTTGCTAGAAATCAAATTGGTATTTGAGCTTGTCTCTAATGTCTCTGGAAAGAGGCGCTTCTAGGGTCACTCTTAAAAAAATCATGAAGCTCTTCGAGAGCTGTTTTTCCTAGCTGGTTTGTTGCTGAATTAGGATGAGAGGAAAGGGGCTCGAGTTGTGCCAGGGGAGGTTTACATTGGGTATTAGGAAAAATTTCTTTACTGGAAGAGTGGTGAGGCACTGGCACAGACTGCCTAGGGCAGGGGTGGAGTCGCCATCCCTGGAGGTGTTCAAAAAACGTGTAGACGTGGCACTTGGGGATGTGGTTTAGTGGCCATGGGGGTGTTGGGTTGATGGCTGGAAGAAATGATCTTAGAGGTCTTATCCAACCTTAATGATTCTGTGAATGTGGCTCCATCTTTTAAAGCCTGACACAGAGAAACAGGCAACCTGAGCTTTAAGATAATATCCCCAGTTGAAAAAAAAAGTGAATTATTCAAAAACTCTGAAGACTCTTAGCATGCAAAGTTTTGTGTTCAAAACTGATTTAACACCGAATTTTCCTGGCAGTTGCTTGCAGCTAGTGATGCAGGTGACCTGAATAAACTTCTGAAAACACACAGTGGCTTGAATGCATAAATCACGTTCCGTGTTTCTGAAAGACCTGAGCTCTTAAATCATGAAGTTAGCTTCTTCGCTTAAATGAGAAGTTTGTTGTTTGTTTGGGATTTGGTTTTTTTCTTGCTTTAAATTGCATTACTGACGGGCGAGGGCAGATATAGATTACATTAATTGTTTTTTGATTGGTGTAGCTGCAGTCAGCGTGCAGGCTTCCTGCAAAAAATATCCCAAGGCAGAATTCTACGTTGTTCAGGAGGAAATTGCTTTCCCAAACAAAGCGTTCCATTGAAAAATTACTTCCTCTGACTTTTGGAAACACATCAAAGATTGCCTTAATAGCTGCTTGTTGTAAATAAGAGGCCAGTTATTATTTATTCATTTGGTGTTTAGTCTAATAATGTTTAAATCACACGGAGCCTGTTGGACATTAATGGAGATGTGATAACCCTCTAATACTGGATGAGTTTACAGTGATGAGCATGCTCGGAGAGACCGCTGAAGCAAAGAACCACACGCTGTGATTTCTCCCCGTAATACCTGGTTTCTCACTGTAATAATTTTACGGCTGTTACGTAGCTAGATCAAGCGGAGGACTGAGTCCACACGCTCCTTGGAGAGGCGGGGTGGAGGGCAGATTCAAGTATTTGTGTAAATCCATGCTTGTTTGCTTCACGTCCTGATTTGAAAAATACCCCGTGTGTTACGTCTTAGGGCGAACATCTTGGAAGAGGGACGAGAACACAGATTTACTCGGGGATTCTCAACTATAAAGACGATGAGAATGAAGGATATCAAAATGAAAAGGAGATTAAAGTCCTCCTCAAAGTCTTGGACCCCAGCCACAGACACATTTCTTTGGCAAGTTCTTCTTTTTTTGTCTGTCGAGCTACAAATACGGGACCTCCCCGTGTCGTACCTGGTTAACTATGAAAAGCCTTTAAAAAAGGGTGGTTGCATAGTGAGGGAATGGGAAAATCACCTTGTGAACATCTCCGACAGCACTCCTCTGCCCCCTTCCCACATCCCTACCGTTCTGTCCCTTTATGTCACTGGAAAAAAAACCATCTTGGGCAATGTTTTTTTTTTTTTGGCTACCTGATGCTCTGTATTTGTTAGAACACTTGGGCGACCGCCGCGGCGACCAGCGGTTTGATGGCTGCCCTCTTTCACTTCCTAACAGGCGTTCTTCGAAACAGCAAGCATGATGAGGCAGGTGTCTCACAAGCACATCGTCCTCCTCCACGGAGTCTGCGTCCGCGACGTCGAAAGTGAGTCCGGGCGGGATGCTCGCATGGCGGGGAAGGGACGGCTGGGCGGGGAGGAGGGAGATGAGCTTGGCAGCTGCTACCTCTCGATTTTTCAGTGCACACGAGTGGAATTGCAACAGGAAGGCAGCTGCTAAGTCCTTCCCACTGACAGGTTTCCTCTTCTGACGCTGTGTTTGTGTAAGTGCCTCACAGGATGATGCCTTGAGGTTGGAGCGCCGGAGTGGGAGCGGTGGTGTCAAAGCAAAGCAGAGGTCTTTCCCTGGGCAGCCTCTACCCTGTGGTCTCTGATACGCTTTGTTCCAGGTTTACTACACAAAACCACTCTTCTCAGCCTTTTAATTTGAACTCTGAAGTGATGAAATAAACTTTGAGGAAGGTGAAATAAAAACGTGTTGTAGCCACCTCGCCTGGAGTGGGAGGAAAGATGGTAGCAGGCCTGTCGGGTTACTCCAGGCGCCGGTTATCGCAGCGCTGACTTGATGTGTCTGACTTTGCAGATATCATGGTGGAAGAATTTGTTGAATTTGGGCCTCTGGATCTGTTTATGCATCGGAAAAGCGAAGTTCTGACAACTCCTTGGAAATTCAAGGTTGCCAAGCAGCTCGCGAGTGCGCTAAGCTACTTGGTAAGAAGGCACCTTGACAAAAGCATTGCCTGTAGCTGCTGTAAATCTTAGCCCCATGGAGGTTTCGTGGGCATTAGTAACTAACGAGTTCCCTTTCTCGGGTAGTGGGACTGCACGGTGCGTGGGCTGTACTTTTTGTATTCATCGAGTTGCTTTAAAGAAGGAGAAAGACTCTCGGAGAAGACGATGAGCCAGGCCGAACAGCCTCTGTGCTTGCATTTGCCACCAGGGTCTGTAGGTGCCTGTAATTGTGCTCTTTGCGAAAAAGGAGCAAGCTGGTCTTTTTTCCAAAGTCCATCGGCTCCACAGATGCAAATGTTTTAGTGTGAATGGTGTTTCCCTACTCCCGTTATTTTTTCTCTAGGATAATTTCATCCAAGCTGCATGTTCGGATTTGAGCTTCAAGTATTTTGCAGTGATCCCGTGTAGCGATCGCTATACAGTGATACCTCTATAGGTACACGGGAGCACTTGCAGAGCATTGCGAGCTCCCTGCACTCACTATTCTTTTCCTCCCTTCCTGCAGGAGGATAAGGATTTGGTACATGGAAACGTGTGCACTAAAAACATCCTGCTGGCTCGAGAGGGAATCGACACTGAGTACGGTCCTTTCATAAAGCTGAGCGACCCAGGAATCCCGATAACTGTGCTGTCCCCGCAAGGTACGGTACCGGCGTCACATTCCTCTCTTCTGCGTGGTGGGGAAGGGGAAAGGAAGAAATAGTGTTGTATACCAGCTAGAACTGGCTCTGGAATAGAAATAATTGGCTTTCATGAATCTGAAAACTGCACAGACGTAAAGGAGTGTTGCTGACGGTGAGCACTTACCATAGTCATGTCTCTTAAAAAGTCCAGGGAGATGATGTAGAACTAATCTCAGTTTCTGGGTGGCTCAAGGCACAAGCTTGTAAAAGCCAAAGAAACATCCTTCTGAGAAACAGGGATCTGAGAATCCAGATTTCCGTGATACTGAACAAGCAGCTTCAGTTTATTTTAGTTAAGCAGCTGTTAGGCAAGAATAATTAAGTTAGAAGGCTGGTTTTTTGGTCCTTTAACTCCAGAATGCATTGATTCTTTGTTTTATCTAAGAACGCGTCGAGCGAATCCCTTGGATTGCACCTGAATGTGTTGAAGATTCCAAAAATTTAAGCGTTGCAGCAGATAAGTGGAGTTTTGGTACAACGCTGTGGGAAATCTGCTATAATGGAGAAATACCCCTGAAAGACAAGACGTTAGCAGAGGTAAAACCGTGTTACTTAAACTTTACCTTGACATCTCTGCTTAAAAGTAGCTAAGTTCTTCTGTTCTTGCTTGTTTCTTTTGGACATTGGTTCAGAATTAGTCTCCTGTGGGACACCGTTATTGCTTATGCTGAAATCTTTTAGTAAAAAAAAATTAAATAAATCTTGTTCTGCCTTAGTGCTGGCAGTTTGTCACTGCTGGAGTCCCTCAGCATCTGCTCCAAATGTGCTTTTTTTGAAGTTTCACCACGTCGGGAAGGCAGTGGAGTGAGGCAGAGGCTGTGTGAAGGAAATGACCGAGGACTTGAGTCGCTGCCCGAGCTGTTTTAACAGGAGGCAGCTGAAGGGAACTTGCTGCTCTGACCGCAATCCACTTCCTGCGGGGGGGCAGCCACAGGGCTCAGAAAATGCATGAGCCCACCCTCATCCCATCTGCCCCGATGCTGGTGATCCTGCTTTGGCAGAAGGGTTGGACTAAATGATCTTTAAAGCGCCCTTCCTTCCAGCCCCCAACACTCTGTGATGCTGTGATTCTCAGGGCCTGTGAAGAGCAGCCAGTGTTGTGTGGTTTCCTTGGCGAGTGTTTCCACTCAGCCGTTTGCCCTGGTGCATAAATAACGTGGCAGAAAAATAACTTCTGAAAGGTGAATTCTGCAGCATGTTTTAGAAACTTTGTGGTTTTTAAGCGGTTGCTCCAAGCCGTCCCAAATTCAGCACTGTAATAATTCACTGCTGGTAGGAGATGCTTTAGAGTTACTATTGGAAACAAGGATTTCCTTGGCGAAGTGAAAGTTCACAATGAGTTAAGGATCTGACAGCCACGTGTGCTGATGTAGAATGTGGGTTTATTAAATGAAAAGCTAAAATTCATGCCAGAGTTTTCCATTTGCGCCTTGCAGAAGGAGCGGTTCTACGAGGGGCGTTTCGTGTTGACGACACCATCGTGCAAGGAGCTGGCTGACCTGATGAAGCAGTGCATGAACTACGACCCCCACCAGAGACCCTTCTTCAGGGCGATCATGAGAGACATCAACAGGCTGGAGGAACAGAGTAAGGCCACACAGCTTTCCTTGGCTCCTGGAGGCGGGGGATGAAGCAGGCTGATGGATTTGGCCACGTCGGGCGCCATGCAACCGCATGAGCCGTTGTATTGCCAGGAGCACTTTTTGTCCCTACAACAACCCTTTCTCTAGATTCAAATAGAATGCGAGCGGTTAATTTGTGCTGAATGCATGGCTTGAGTTGTGTTGGTTTTTCTGCAGTTCCATTCAATGGTCCCTGTTTTATATGACAGCTTAAGTTAGTTTCAGGGAAGTCTTTGAGCTCCGTGGGATTTCCATAGGACTCTCTTGACTGAAGCGGAGTATTAACACAGATAGCTCTGCTCCCTGGTTCATCTTATGATGAAGTTACTACAGGGCAACTAATGGACGATCAGGAAGAGTAAAGCTTTTCATCCCTTACCTATTAATAAATAATCATGGAAGCTGGGTAGCTGCTACAGGGTAGGAAGTGTACAGAGAGAAAACTGAATTGGTCCAGGAGAAGACCCAGCTAGCAACCCCCAAAACGAGGGAGGAAGATCAGTGAGTGACAGACGGGCGCACACAAAGGGAAGCTGTCCCCTGCCAAAAAACCGGCAGGATTTAAATAAGACAAGTTGTGACACACTCTAACACCGTCAGATTGGCAGCGAGCAAGGATGCCTTGAAGCGCCAAGATGCAGGAATCTGTCTGACCTGGGATGTTTTTTTCACTCCTTAGATCCTGACATCGTCTCGGAGAAGAAGCCAGTTACAGAAGTTGATCCCACTCTCTTCGAGAAACGATTCTTGAAAAGAATCCGTGATTTGGGAGAGGTAAGAGGGATGTCCTTATTAAGGGAGACCTTATTGTGGCCTTCCAGTATCTCAAGAGGGCTACAAGAAAGCTGGGGAGGGGCTTGTTAGGATGTCGGGCAGTGACAGGACTAGAGAGAATGGATTGAAGCCAGAGATGGGTCGGTTCAGATTGGACGTGAGGAAGAAGTTCTTCCCCACGAGGGTGGTGAGACCCTGGCACAGGTTGCCCAGAGAGGGGGTGGCAGCCCCATCCCTGGGAGTTTTTCAGGCCAGGCTGGATGGGGCTCTGGGCAGCCTGATCTAGTGGGGGATGTCCCTGCCCATGGCGGGGGGATGGAACGAGATGATCTTTGAGGTATTTTCCAGCCCTGATAAGTCTATGATTCTGTGTCGGGCACAGAACAGGGGCGAGTGTGTGTGTGTGTGTGCGCAGAGCTCTGTGTGTGCTTTCTGTGTCACAAAAGGACGATACGAACCATAAATAAAATATCTAGTGCCTCAGGGACACTGGAGCGCGTGTTCTGTGATCAGTAATGGCCTTTTTTTTTTTTTGTCTTCTGCAATCAGGGCCACTTTGGCAAGGTGGAACTCTGCAGGTACGACCCAGAAGGGGACAATACAGGAGAGCAAGTGGCAGTTAAATCTCTAAAGCCAGAGAGCGGAGGGAATCACATCGCTGATCTCAAGAAGGAAATAGAAATCTTGAGGAATCTTTACCATGAGAACATTGTGAAATACAAGGGAATTTGCACAGAAGATGGTAAATCCTTATCTAGATTATTATAAGTACACACTAGATCTATAGGGGTTTTCCTTTACAAACAAACCATTTTAAAAAGCAAAACAGTCTTAGCTCCGTGTTATGGGTTTAGATCTCTCTCTTCACAGAAAAAGCAGCAATTTTTGTCTGAAGTCCTCCTCCTGCCCATTTTTGTGCTTGGGTAGCTTACGCGTGAGCAACATGGTTGCTCTTCTCACCAAATCCATTAAAAACTTGAGCCCCCAGCCAGGCTGGGGGTGTATTAAAAAACTTGGAAGACTTTTAAGTTCAGTTACTGCCCTGCCTGGACTAGATTGTCCTCTGGACTGGTTCAGGGACTGGTGCTGTGGGCTTGTACAAAAGTTACTGACGTTAACAACATGAGAAGGTTCACGTGTCTGCTAATAAAACACGCTGCTCTGTTTTCAGGAGGAAGTGGGATTAAACTCATCATGGAATTTCTTCCTTCTGGAAGCCTAAAGGAGTATCTCCCCCGGAACAAGAACAAAATCAACCTCAAACAGCTTCTCAGATATGCGGTTCAGATCTGCAAGGTGAGCCTGGCGTCAGAGCCTTCCTGCAGCTCTGCTCTTTGATTACTTTAATATTTTAATTTAATTGAGTTTGTCCTCAAGGACCCAAACCCTAAAGCAGCCTCTCCCATGCTTCAGATGCTGCTGGCACTGATATCAGCAAGGGGTTACCAGGTTCCCTTCGTTAAAAATGTACTACAGGAAGAATTTATTCCTACTGCAGGACTGGAAGTATTTAGGAAGGAGGGCAGCGCTGAGGAGGGGTATGTTGACAAGAGGGAAGGAGCAACACGCAAGTCTAAAAGAGGAGGAGATGCAGGTGTAGTGAGGCAGCGGGCTTTCTGCATGAGATGATTATGGTGGACAGGGCAGTTTTAAGCAGTGTAGACACTATTGGATTTAGCGGCACACAGAGGAGCTGCTGCTGTGGAGAGGAGGGTCTGGAGATGGTGGCTGCTGGGCTGAAAATTAAAAAGCGCGAAACAGAAACAGCGCGCTCAAGAGAGAGGATCCCAAGGGCTGAGTTCAAGGGGGGGAGGGTGTCAGAAAAGGACCTTGGAAAGTGCCAACAGACAGAGAACCCACCGTGGGAAATGTGGGTAGAGCAAGGGAGCATTTGAAGTGGAAGTTGGAGAAAACGGGTGACTGGAGTATTGGGGAAAGTGGCATAAAGGGCTTTCTTCTCTCCTAGGGCATGGACTACCTGGGCTCCTGTCAGTACGTGCACCGTGACTTGGCAGCAAGAAATGTCCTCGTTGAAAGCGAGAACAGAGTGAAGATCGGAGACTTTGGTCTCACCAAAGCGATCGAGACCGACAAGGAGTACTACACCGTCAAAGACGACCTCGACAGCCCTGTGTTTTGGTAGTAACTTAGAACTCATTTTCTTTAACCTGACTACACAGTGGAGTAACTTGCCTGCTCCTGCAGATTTAGGTTTTCAGGCATCCTGAAGATTTTTCCTGGTTTGCTAAGAGCTCTAAATGAAGATACAACATCAGAGCAAGGGAGAGGCGCCTGGCAGACCCTCCTTACCTCCTCTTCTGCAGTTCCTTTCTTCCTGCACTTAACGATCCAATTTTCCAGTTTCGTTTTTGGTCTCCTCAAGTTTTGCAGTGACTTGCTGTACCTTTTTGTACTTGTTGTACCTTGCTCACTCCTCCTGTTGATATCCCGAGCCCTGTGGGCACGTGAATTGATGTGGAAGGGCTCTGCAACCGCAGAACGTGGCTCTTGAGCTCGCTTTAAATGCACCTTGATCACGCATGCATGGGGTAGATCTGTGCAGCTCTGAATAAAGTTTAACTCTCTCATGCTGTGTCCGCAGGTATGCTCCAGAGTGCTTGCTCCAGAGTAAATTTTACATCGCCTCGGATGTCTGGTCGTTTGGGGTGACGCTGTACGAGCTGCTCACCTACTGTGATTCTGAGTCCAGTCCCATGGCAGTAAGTGGCTGTGAAAGAAATTGCTGCTAAAGCTGCTGAAATCAGATTTAGTTAATTTTTTTTTAATTATAATTTTTGGAAACAAGAAGCGCAATGAAATCCCTTCACCCAGTGAAAGCAACCCTCATGGTTGTCTTTCACAAAAGACCCTGGACAGAGATAAGTTGTGGTGACTGCACGCCCTGGTTAGAAAACTGTATTTATAAAACGTTAAATGTTGAGCGCGCGATATCCATACGACGAGCAGCTACTTCTTTTTTCCAGCGTCGTCTTAACGTCAGCTCAAAGGGGCTTGGCTTTGCACGGGGCGAGGGGACGCGCGGAGCTGACTCCTGCTCTTTCCCCAGGAGTTCTTGAAGATGATCGGCCCCACGCAGGGACAGATGACGGTGGCGCGGCTGGTGCGCGTCTTGCAAGAAGAAAAGCGTTTGCCTCGCCCTCCCAACTGCCCAGAGGAGGTAACGGCTGCGCCCGCGCTCGGCTAACGGTGCTGCCCTTTGGCACTAAATCCTGGCTTGTATTAGAAATTTTGTGACCAGCAGAAGTAGGGAGATGATTGTCCCCCTGTACTCAGCACTGGTGAGGCCACACCTTGAGTGTTGTGTTCAGTTTTGGGCACCTCAGCATAGGAGAGATATCGAGGTGTTGGAGCGAGTGCAGAAAAGGGCAACAAAGCTGGTGAAGGGCCTGGAGAATAGACCTTACCAGGAGCGATTGAGGGAGCTGGGACTGTTCAGTTTGACAGAGGCTGAGGGGGGACCTCCTCATGCTCTACAGTTACTAGAAAGGACATTGTAGCGAGGTTGGTGCTGGTCTCTTCTCACAGGTCATTAGGGACAGAACCAGGGGGAATGGGTTCAAGTTGCAACAGGGCAAGTTTAGGCTGGACATTAGGAAGAAATTCTTCACGGAAAGAGTGGTCAGACACTGGAACAGACTGCCTGGGGAGGGGGTTGAGTCGCCATCCCTGGATGTGTTTAAGTGTCGCTTAGATGTGGTGTTGAGTGAGATGGTTTAGGGGTGAACTTGTAGTGTTGGGTTAGTGGTTGGACTCGATGATCCCAAGGGTCTTTTCCAACCTGAACTGTTCCATGATTCTGTGATTCTGAATCAGTGGCAAAAGCCCCACGGCTTTGTGGTTCAGTGGGCCTGGCTACTCTCGGTAGGAAACCCTTGAGGTTTGCCATCAGAAAGGCACCTCCATGGTTTTTTAAGCGCTGTTTTAAAATGGTTTTTGACAAGGTTCCCAAGATAGTGAGTTGCCTTCAGAAAGGTTAAGATCTTTCCTTTAGGATCTGGATCCGTGTAAAATTCATTCAGGATCCTTCTGATTTTGGAAAGGCAGAGTTCCTGGGTGGGCAGCAACCCCACTCACAGAATCACAGAATGTCAGGGATTGGAAGGGACCTCGAAAGATCATCAAGTCCAATCCCCCTGCCACAGCAGGAATGCCCAGATAATGCTACACAGGAACGTGTCCAGGCAGGTCTTGAATGTCTCCAGAGAAGGAGACTCCACAACACTCGGTTGCCTGAACCAGTTGCAGGTGGTGCAGTCTGGAGGTGGTTGTAGTTTAGAGGTGAAGCAGGCTGTGGGGTTTGCTCACCCTTTAAAAATTCCTCTTTTTTTTGTTTTGTTGTTGTTGTTAGGTGGACCAGCTGATGAGGAAGTGCTGGATATTGAAGCATGACGAACGGACAACCTTTTACAATCTGATTCAAGGCTTTGAGACAATTATGAGTAAAATGTAATTAATATTTTTTTTATACCGTCAGTACTTTAAACGTGTGTCCAAATATAAATGCCCAAGACCTTTCCATTTTATTTTTTTTAAACTACTGTAATTTGTACTCTGACTGTGCTAATGTCTTCAAAGGATTCTTTTTCGAACAGTTTTCCTTTTTAATTTTAGTCAACAGTTGGATCAAATTAATTCCAAGGTATGGCAGAAACATTAGCTTCAACTCCTTTTGCTGATGTTATTGCAAGGCAGTTTTATCTTTGGCTGATTATGGTCTCGCCACAATTTGAACTACCCTGATGAATGCGAACTGAAAGCCGCGTCTGCTGGGCTCGCTTTTCCCTTGAGTGGCTAAGCTATGGATGTAAGAGCACTTGGTGCAACAATTTAATAGTTTTTATGGGGGGTTGAGATTTTAAGCAAAAGTTTGGCTGACAGATATCCTTCGTGCGCACAACTCTGGCATAAAAAATAGAGAAGAAAAAAAAACCCATCGGCTCATCTTAACCAGGCTGTGATTCTGAGCTCTTACGTCTATTTAAAAATGGCTTGACTGTCATGTTGGAAGAAAAAAAAAAAAAGGAAGCAAACAAGAAGCATGGATCAGCATGTCGAGTTATGCATTTCAGTGAGAAAGCCCATTTCTGGATAAATGTATTTGCTTTTCCTTACTCACCCCTCCCTTCCCACATTACACACTTCTACCCATTGCAGCTTTCCCTGTCGCTGCAGCAACACTTTTCGCTTACGCTGCAGGTGACCTGCGGGGGTGGAGGGGTGAACCAGGCATAGGAGATCAATGCCATGCTTGAGGGTGAAAAGAAAACGAGTTCATGGAGAGGATCTGGGGGGAAGCACTCCCCCAACAAAGAAAGATTGTCTAGAGGAGGCCTGAACAACCTCTCCTTAGGAGAGGAAAACAGCGCCTTCAGGGCTCATTTTTGTTGCCAGCGGTGCTATCTGAGGGATGCACGTCCCAGAAAGTCCTTTTTTTTTTTCTTTTGGTCCATGATTTCTTTGACCAGCACGTTAACTCATTTCAGTCGTGTCAAGCCGTTCGTTCAGCCCAAGAGGTCGATTCTTTACACGGCAGCGTCGGCCTTTCCTTGTGAAAGCAGGTGCTTGTGCAGGCTTTGGTTAAACCAAAAGGAAACCAGTGAAGCCAGACTGGGACCATGCACGTCGCTGTGTCGGGACCAGACTGAGGACTGGAAGCATGAGCAGCTCTTGTTCTGTCAACCCATGGGGCTTCGAGAAGCAGGGGTTGAACTGGAAACCTGTTGCTGACCCTAGGACTTGGGCAATAAATGTTTTCCCACCATACCTGGAAGTGCTTTGAGGAGATAGTTCTGGCAGTAAGAAAAAGATGTCTTTAAATATCTACTATATATATATATATATAAAAAATTGTAATTATGAGCTGCAATGAGGTCAGATTTATTTTTTACAGTATTACCTGTTTGGTTTTTTTTCTGTATGTCACTTAGGAACCTGATTTAAATCTGTAAGCACTTTGTTACTCTTTATACAAAGCTAATAAAGTGAGGTGGTTTTTTTTTTCTCCACGTGTTATCTCTTTTTTTTTAAAATCATTAATTCAACAGAGAAAGATTTTTAAATATCAGTGCCATAGGAACATGCTGTCTTCAAAACAACCTTTATGAAATGATTACTAAAGGGTACTCCAGAGATATTTTCCTCTCACAGAAATCCACCTGCAACGTGTACCAAGAATTTATTTTCAAATTGAAAAAAGTCACGGACACAAACAGTTTGAACGAAATCCTACAAGTGAATTTATCAATACAGACTTGTAGAATCCCAGAAGAGCTCCGAGAAGCTGCACGTGGCTGGCGACTGCCCAGCAGCTGCACAACCCACCCGCTGTGGGAGGAGGGACTTGTTTTCTTTTTACACTTCCAAAAAAAAACCAAAACCCCCACGTATCCTGGTCACAGCGCAAAGCTCAAAAGGCAGTGTTTAAGGTGCTTGCTTTTTTTTTTTGGTTTGGTTTTTTTTGTGTGTTTGGTCTGTTCGATTCTTTTTTTTTTTAAAAAAAAAAAAAAAAAGCTTCAGTATTAGCTAGCAAGATTAAGAAGGATCTTGGGGCTCGCTGAATTCAGTCCAAATGACTTTGCAAAAGGATTCTGAGGCCGCAACCCCACCCTGCCTCCTCATTTGTGTGCCACAGTCGCTGATTTCAAAAGTAATGACTTCTAAGTCTTCAGCTACAATGAGCAACAGCAAGCAAAAGAAAAAAAAAAATTACTCCAGTTGGAGTTGCTTAATGAAGAAACTAAAAATACAGTGTCTTTAAAAAAAAAAAAAAACAACCCAAAAAATGAGAAATACAATCAAACTGGTGATGTCTGGGCTGCAGTGGGTCCCAGTGTGTGGGTGTGAGCCTGCAGTGCGCTCCCGGGACCAGTGAGCCAGTAAATACTGTTTTCTTCTAGTAAGAACTACTTCATGCAAAAGTTAAGATGTTTGGGGGAAAAAAAAAAGAAGAAGAAAACAACAGAGAGAAGGATTAAAGACCTCATCCAAGGAGCGTGTCAGTATTGCTTCTGCTCTGCATCATCCCAATCGAGAAGTCAGGAAAAAAAAAAATCCAACAGCCAGTTGATTTCTTCGCCTTTCAGTTACCTTTCCCCGGTGGAAGGAGGACATGGCTTTGCCACACCCACACCGTTTTGCTCAGCTGCAGTCACAAACTAAATTGTTTATTCTAAGGAAAAGCTGTGGGTTCTCAGCCTAAAAGCAGATAAAGGTTACTTTGTTGTCCCCGTATCACTGATCCAGGTGGATTATTGCAAGGCAGCAGGCAGCATCACATCTTACTTTTAACAAATATTTATTGAAAACGTCACAGAGGTTCTGGTAATACATTTGGTATATCTCCATTCCAGGATTAAGAGGAAATATTAAAAATATAAAGGCTGTAAATGCAGAACTCTTAATGCTGGAAAAAATAAGATTGAAAAAAAAAAACAACACTAACAAAAAAAACACCACCCCGGATTCTGAGTTAAAAAAATAAGAAAAAGAATTACTACTGAGACTTCACCTTTTAATTCCCTCAGTCTGAGGACTGGAGAAAGGCTCAGCTGTCCCTCCTCAGTATTTTTATTGCTTTCGGCTGGTAAGTTACCAAAACTCACCGAGTTACTTTTGCTTTGTCGCCCTCAGCCCACTGTTATTTTCAGTGGCAGGTGACAAAGGAAACGCCAGCTCGTCCGTTCAGAAGGCAAGTCAGACTCCCGAGACACCGCGGAGCAATACGGACTGTTTCCGCGGCAGTTTTGCCCGTGACAGAGGGTTATTCCACTTGGGATACTTCGAACCCACACAGAAAGAATTATTCGTTGGAAGTTAAGGCAGCAATAAATAGCAGAGGTACAAAAGCCTGCCTGCACACTCTAAGGCAGGAGCGATTTGGGTCTCAATAAACGCGCTTTTTTTTAAGCGAGGATTCTGCGTAACGTACTGCGGAGCCCTGAGTCTGCTGGCCGAGGTACTCCAGGGGGCCGGGTTCCGGGGAAGGAATGAGGTACGAAGAGCCTCGCTTCTCGCTTCGCGTCGGAGCCGCCTGAGGACAAGAAAAAGAACAGGCGACACGTGATCCCAGAGCAAACCGCATCAATAAATAAAGCTCTGGGAAGCACCAAGGACCAGGAGCCAGTAACTGATTCCAAAGGCCTGACTCCTTCAGCTTTAAGGTCCAGCTATACAGGGCTCGTGAGTCAGTGCTCGTGCCCTTTCCCTAAAAAAAAAGCCACAAACGAACAGTAAATGCTTTGGTGCTGCACCGTACACGCATTTTTGTGAGGGCAAAGGGCCGGCTGGGCCACGTGGCCCTGCTCCGGGCATCTAAAAAAAAAGAAAAAAGCAGTAGTGTAACAGCCATGCTATTGCCCTGCAGTGTGACAGCAGCTTCAGAACCTTTCATCCTCAAAAGTAATGCCCCAGAGGACCAACCTTTCATTCTCCTTCCTTTTCAAGAGCTGAATGGGTTAAACTGTCCCAGCATGGCAAGGCTGATGCTGAAGGGCTTCATTTCCAGGCACGGCAAAGTGGGTTTGTGTTGCGGGTTATGGGTACCCACCTGCTGCTCACCCACGGTACCCATGCGAAGGTTTTTTAAACAAAACTTCCTAAAATGCCTCAGTGGGATACGCAGAAAGCCCTGAGGGTCCCGGAGTTGGGTGTCTGGTGAGGGCACAGGTGACCTAAGGCTGCCCCCCATCAAGGGTTCGGGTTCAGTTCCTCTTTGGGACCCATCAGAGCAGGGCGTTGTGCTATCCATGCGCCCATGGCACCAGAAGCTGTACACACACGTTGGAGCCCACCACCCTGATCACGACTCTTGATCATGTGTCTCTTGCCCCCAACACATGACAAATTTCATTGCCAAAGGCCTTCAGCAGTCACCTTGTTCTAAAAGACCGAAGCATCTGCCCTGTGACAACCCCCAAAACCTGATCTCACGACGTCCCGCTCAACCACCCTGCGCATCCCCATTTAGATCTGGCTCCTAGCTCAGAAGACGTGGGGGTTTGGGTTCATGTTGGGGCAAGTATTTTAAAAACCTTGTGTCACAAACCAGGACAGCTGCGCTGACCACACATCCCCGAGCCAAACGCTTCCGCTCAGAAGCCCCCCCTGCTCATTCACAACTCAATTTACAACCCTCTGCTAAGTCCAATTTCGTTTTACTGTGCACTTGGTTTTACCAAAAATAGGAACCTGCTTGAGGAAAGCCTTTTCGTTTTCCCCCGTGGGGATGCACCGTAATGCCCTGTCGCATCCCGGTTTGCTCCTGAAGCGCGTCACCCCTCCGTGCTTCGTACAAACCTCCGCCCACCGAGCTCCTTCTGAACCTCTGACCTGCAGCCCAGGGAAGCAGGAGAAAAACGGATTGTGGGGTCAAAGCAAGCGCACCCACATGAGCACACACTCGTAACTGATACGGAGGCTTTTGGGATCCCTTCGCTGAGGTTTAGCTTTTGGTTCCAGGAATGAGAGAAGTGCCTCGCTGCGGAGGCAGACTCTGTGCCGAGGGACCGATCGCTCTCTGCCTTTTATGGCAGCTGGCATTAAGACAAACTTTCGAGCGAGCTGTTCAACATCACCTCCACACACAAGCGTTCCTCTTTAGACAGGAGCTAAACTGAAAGGTTGTTAGTTAGCTCAACCCCCAGACTATCTCCTTCTCGTGTTGCTATTTCACTCGTTTCCAAGCAGATCAGAGCTGTCAGGAGCCGGAAAGCTCCATTTTTTGCTGTACGCAGCTGGAGATCTCACAGCCCACGGCAACGTGTGATAAAAAGATGGCCTTGGCCATCTTTATCCTAAGATGTGTCACAGCCAGCTCCAGCCAGGCCTTGTCACAGATTCCTACAGTTACATTCCTTCTAAACCTCCTCCAAAACCCAGGAATCGCATGCCAAGTCCGAGTTTCTGAGCACCAGAACACCACATGCTGAATCCTGCTGTGAACCTTCGTGCGGCGAAGGGATCTCAAGCCATGCAGGAGGACAAGAGCCGTGCAGGAGGTTAGGCCCCTGAGCTCCCTCAGACATGACCACCGGCTTCAGCTGCGGCTCCTCTCAGTGAGCCCAGACACCGCACCAAGGGCGCAAAAAGCTTTTATCACCACTGGCTCGGTCTTTGTTAAGCCACCCTCCTGTTAGTCCAGCCTCCTTTAAACTGGTCCTCACCTCTTGGACAGCATTTCCTCACCCCTCCCGCAGCGTTTATCGATGAAAATTAACTGCCTGCTGAGGGTGACGTGCAAAGGAAGCTTTGCTCAATGAGTCTGGCTGGAGCGGGATGCATCTGACACCTGTTATAATTTCAAATGCAAACCGAAATGGTTTTCCTCCCAGGAGCCAGTGAAGAGGCTGTGGGTAACCTGGATGCTGCCTTGGCTTGCCAACTCCAGAGGTTTTATCCCAGTGACAGTCACTGCAAAACATCTACAAGTCATGCAAAAAAGAACATCTAAACTCAGGATGAACTACCTCTACTGTTCACCTTCTATCTTACTTGCCTCCTTCGAGGCATTTTTACACGTTCATCCTCACGGACACCATCTTTCCAAGCAGTTTGTTCGCAAACATCCAGCCTTCCTTTGCCTGGGTGGTTTTTGGGGCAGAGAGGAGCTGAAGGGCTCTGCAGGGTCCTGGCGCTGGGTTATCGCATCCACAGGGAACCCTGCGTGATCCTGAGCAACTCGGGACCGTGAGGAGCACGGGTGCAGTGGGAAAGCTCCGCCTTGTCTTGCTGCGGGTCTGAAGTCCGCTCGGTGGCAGCGCAAGACAAACAAGAAGCTCTTCCACCTGCATTTGGCTCTCCTCTCACCTTATTTAATGGGTTTTGTGGGGGAAGCTGCAAGCCGCCTGGCTGGTGGGATGCCTGGGCTCCACTGTAAAGCGTAGGCATGGCCTGCAAGCAGGTACTGTAGTCTGGGTGAGATCCACCTGTAGATTCCTAAATGCAGAACGGGATCCGTGATCAACCAGAAGTTGAAAGAAAATAGGTTTAATAATTCGTCTTTACTTGATATAGTAATGAGCACTCAGCAGGTATGAAAATATCCAAGTCATGCTCACTTGCTATAAGGAGTGTACAATCCACAGCAGCTCAGGCATGCAGCAATTTCTTGGCCACAAATTGCAGGATGGCTTGTTTTACACAATTCCCTTAAAAAAAACCAAACAAACAAGCGTGCTCCTCATTCATCACAGAAACCTTGGGCTAAATAATAGCCTGGGCGAGAAACAATCCTTCAATAGACTCCCTGGGAAATAACATTACAGTGTGATGCTTCTCGATAGATATTTACAGGTGACTTCGGATTGTGGATTGTAGAGAAAGGAATATTTCTGCCAGATATAATCAAAAAGCGTGAGGATGAATCCGAGAGGGTAACTGTGCAGGGATGCCCTGCGGGAGGTGCCCATGCAGTCAGTGCCATTCGTCCCGCGCTCCGCAGCCCCTTGTTTCCAGTACCCACGGCAGCAGCCACTATCGATAAACAAAGCGGGTGTCCAGAGTCCAAAAAGCACCCTTAGAGCTGATGGGAGAAACAGCCAATGGGAGACAGCAAGAAAACAAAATTATTTCTCACCTCAGAGGCTTCATTTTCAAATTCATCGGCTCTCGCCTGGGTAGAGTTATATGTCTGAGCATAATGCTGATACCACTGCTGAACAGCCTCCTATAAAGGAGGAAAAAAACCTCTTCCCATTAGCTGTCTACTAAGATCACTTTAAAGGAAAACGATTCTTACGGCCCTGCAGGGCACGAGAATTAAGAAAAGGAAAAGCTCTCTGAGAAGCATCAAAAAGGTGTCAAACACCAGCGATACAGCTCAAACCAAACATTTAAAACTATGTTAAGTGCTTCGAAGATACACGAGGCACCACTGCCTCGGCAGCAGATGCAAGTACATGGTAATTTCTGTTACGTGGAAGGAACAGAGTACAAACACAGCTGAATGGTGACGTGTGGCACCTCTGTACCTACGTCGTCTTCGTCCGAGTCCTTTGTGTTACAAAGGTAATACTACTCACAACACTCCAGATTTTTCTGGACAGTAATTTAAAGATCTGGGGTTAGGAACTACCTCCAGAAGACATCAAAATGACTTTAAAGCCAATAGCCAAATGTATTTTTCAAGATGACGTTAACGCTTACATGAAACAGCACAACAGCCCAGGGGACCTGTCTTGCTCCTCTAACCCCAAACTCTCACCAGATCCTATCCGATGGCTCCGGTCCCCAGCAAAACCATGCAGTGACCGGCCGAGCCCCTCCTAACACAAACAACCCCCACGCCCGCCCTCCAGACCCGGTGCCCACCCTGCTCTACCCAAGAAGTTTTGGAGCAACGTGGATTTCCTTGCCGGCAGCCTGGGAGAGGGGAGCACAGCTTGTGCCTCCCTGCGGCAGGATATCAAGCTGCTCCGGGGATGAGGTGACGGGGACAGGGCAGAAGGAGACCTACAGCAGAGCCAAGGTGGGTGTCTCAGCACAGACCCAAGATTTTTATGCCAGATTACCTGATTTTTGTACCCAATTGTGGGACTTTATCCCAGATTACCTGACAGCACTACAAACCAGTTTTCATATTTGATTTGTATACAGCTGTATTTCCTGCACAACCTAGTGATGGCTAATGAAAATACAGAAATGTTATTTCACGGAGTGTCCCGATGTCTGTGAACCCCAGTGCTTGCTCTCCGTACTGCGACACTCTCCAGACGAGGGGCAGCCCTCACCTCCCTCTTAACGGCCGTGCTCTGACCCCCAAAAGAGGCAGATGGTGAAGAAATCCCCTGCAGCGCAACCAGCTGGCAGAGACAGCAAGATTTGCCCAAGCTATACAGGAGCTCCTGGTAGAAAGAACAGACTCTTCTCTGGGATCTAGCCAAGGCTCAAGAAAATTTGGAAACTTCTTCGGAAGAGAAAAACTTCACGGTTTTGAAGACAGACAAAAGCCAAGACAGAAGTTCTACGAGGGTAATTTTTTAGCCGACTGCACTCAATTCAGGTTCTCAAAAAGCAATCCTTCAACAATTACGACACTACAGCAGGGAATGTCTCGAGGCTTTTTTGGGTTTTTTTGACTGGCATTAGGTGTACTTTGTGCTAAAACTATTCCGCGCACTGAAACAGATCAACTCTTGGTGAACAGGACCTGCAAGGTTCAATCTGAAGAAGCAGGTGGGCTTTGTAGGAAAGCCTAGAGACCCTTGAAGAGTGGTACGTGGCGTTGGGCAACGCCGCCAAACTGCACGCAGGGTGCCCAGACTGCCTGTGCACCGAGAAGTGCATTAAGAGTACACAGAATAAAAACAACGAGCAGCTCAGGGAGGGATCTCTGAGCAGATCTCTGCCAAAAATCAGTGACAAACGAGGTTTCGGCAGAAAGTGATGCGAAACAACGTACCTGTGCGTAGTCCCCATGCTGTTGTGAGTAATTAAAGTAATTTTCTACTGTGTGTTGTGATGGAGGTCCCTGAGACACAGCAGCATCCACGATGTTGTTCGGAAGTCCTGTCTGCTGCAGTGGACTAGAGGCTTTGCTGGCAATTGCTGTTTGGAACACAGCGAATACAGAGTTTGCATAAACTGCACAAATCGGGTTGCACCCTTGTTGAGCAACATTCAGGGATTGCAACAGAAATTTGCGACTTTAGTTTAGGCTGGGCTCAAAATTAATCAGTGCTACTAATAACTGAAAGGCTTTCTGGAAGTTTGTCCACATCCGTAAACCCACTGACTCTGAAAATCAACTCTTCCCAAATGAAATGTTAACTATCAGGATAGAATCACTTTGCAATTTTAAGACAGACCACAAGAGGTCTTTCAAGATAAACACTGTGGTCACTGGAAACACGTGCCAAACAGAATAATGATTTGCCACACTTTGGTCAAGGAAACTTGCAGCTAAAACCACAGATTTTGTTTGCTTACCGGGAAGACAGATGCCAGGCAACACACTTGCCAAATTCAAGTAGGGGTTGGTACTAAGACGTATTTCTTTTGGTGGTTCTCCTAACAGCGAAGTCTGTTTTTTCAAAGGAGTCTGTGAAGCAATTGGACAGGTCGTTTGTCAGAAATAAAGTAAGTGGCCCCGTAGGATTTTGAAAAAAAGCCTCACATTATCACACATAACAGGAAAACTTTCAAAATAAATACTGGGGACAACTATCTGGACACACACTGCCTGTACTTTTCTCCTGCCACATAATTTTGTAGGAATGTTTCTCTTCAGATTCAAAGTTACTGAAAAATACTGAAAAACAAACAACCAAAAGAAAACCTTTTGTGTTCAAGTAAATGGAATAATAACCACCATGATGAGCCCAGATGTAGGAGTCAAGCTCACAGCCAAGACAAAATCAACTCTTCTCACCCAGAGTCACAAGCAAATAAAGGACAAATGAACCCTGGATATCTTCTCCACATCTATTCTGTTTGTTTTTTCAAAGCCCACTGAGAGAAAAAAAACAAAATACTTCATTACCATAAAACAAAGGATTTAAAAAAAATGAAAAGTGTACTTTCTGAAGTAGGACTAAATCTGCCAAAGCTGTCTAACAAAAGCAGACACCAACACTGTATCTAATCTACTCACTTCAGATGCTTCAGAAAATATGGAAGGAAAACACGGACCTGATCTGAGTGAAGAACTGTTTCCCTGTAAATGTCAAAGTATTTATGTATATTATATAAAAAAAAGTAAATTCTGTAAATGACAGGAAAAAAATCCCACCCCATCACCCTCTCACCCCCCTGCCTTCAACGGGGTGAGAATTAAAACTGGTTCAGATTAAGAATATGTCAGCTATGGCTAAGAGAGTACGGATTAAAAGTGGAAAATTTACATACACACATTTATATATACACACACACACCACCTGGAACCCCAAAAGTCCTATATACTACCAGAATTGCTCCTGACTAATCATGAAATTCATCTGCAAGTTCCATTTTCAGTCTTTAAAAGGAATGCGGCCCTCGAGATAATTTCATCATCCAATACTATGAGGCATACACATGGAAAAAAACACTCCAGCATTGTAAAAAGATTCCTTTGTCAATTAATTTGGACCACCAAAGAGCATTATTGTTCTCTTCCTATTATTCATAACTGAAATGACCTTAAAATGTCTCATGGATGGTCCTGTGATCCAGCAAATTTTATAGCTAAGAACTACAATAAGCAGTTGCAGTTAACTCTTGAGTGCGTTACAAGAAAAAGAGAAAACTAGAAAACTAGGGAAAAAAAGAAAAAAAGAAAACATTTGCATTCTGAGTTCCTTACCCCTAAATTTGTATCAGTGCTTTTTAGTTGATTTTGTTGTTTGGCATGTCCAGCACGCAAAGCTCCCGCAGAAAGATTCGTTAAGGTGTGATGATAAGGCTGCGATCCCGAGACGACCGCTTCGGCAGGCGATTGTTTATCTGGAGCGTTATTTTGCCCTGGTATAGCTTGTCCAACAATGTGCTGATTTGGAAAGAATGGCAGCATGCCCATCCCCGCCGCCGCCACCGCTGCTGTTTGAATTGGAGTCAGATTAGATGCTGCAGTCAACCATAAATGGAGAAACTTTTTCTGTTAGACAAGATTTATCAGTAGGTTTTGTTTGTGGTTTTTACTAAGTGATGAGAAAAACAGCCAGAGATCTATTTTACAGCTGTCCCAGAACACTGGATTCTGACAAGAGCTTTTATTCTTTTACCATCCCAGGAGCAAACAAGTCCATTTAAATCTAATACAACAGAAGAAAACTCTGATTTCTCTAAACATTCACCACGATAATAACTTATGTAGTGTTTCCTGTCATTTTCAAAAAAAACCGTGAACAACATCCCAGAGGACCCTGTATTGGAGCAGGGGAGGCAAACTCCACCTCAACTTGTACTAATTAAATTCTCTTTACAAACAAAAGATCTAGAAAGCATCCTGCAAAATTAAAATCCGGACATTCAGAATAGGTTTCTTCCCCACCCCCTACTCCCTCAGGCTTTTCCTTGCTCCTGGTTACTACCACTCTTCAGACCACGTCTGGACCTGCAGAATACATGGCTCTCAGTGGAGGAAAGAAAAAAGATGCACTAAGCAGTTACAACAAGTGATCTTTCCTCCTAAAAATTGAGGGCATCAGCAGTGCAGAAATTTGCATTCCAAACTGAGATCTGTCACAGACTGGATGTTAATGAAATGAACACCAAAAAAAAAAAAAAAAAAAAAAAAAAAAAAAAAAATCTATTTGCAATGTTTCTTCAGCTACTCAGATTTATCTGCTTTGAAACAGCAAACCCCAAACTTTTGGTCCTAAATAAAAACATAGCCCAAGTGTTCCAAAAAACGGTAGCAACCAAGCAAGCGCAATATTTAATAGCCTGCAAATATTCAACCGCTGCCACAGCGTACTCCTTCTTCCCTGACCGGCAGAGGAGAGAAGCCAGGCAACAAGGCAAGGTATTTCAAGTTTGTTTCCTGCTTCAACCAGCGGGTTACAGAGCTAGGGAAACTCGTTATCTTGCTTCACTATACAGCTACACAACGTGCATTGTTGTCCAGCCTTCTGCCTACCTTACTGCGCAGTGAGAAGGTTCAAACATATTTTTGGCTAAAGTGGGAGAAAGCAGGGTGCGTAATTTCAAGCTGAGCATTTCTACTGATTCGGTACGAAATAAAATGTCATTTACACTTAAGAGTTTCTCCACGGGCTCCCATGCCTGAACCCACTGCTGGCATTACCCCTATTCCCAGAACTGTCTGAAGTAGCATTGTTGGAGGATCTCCCAGCAAACCCGGTTTCTAGAAGGAAGAATAGAAACCTGTGTAAATGATTAATTTAATCTGTCTGCAGCTCTTTCTTACAACTTTCACATTCAGTTAATCTTTATAGATAGGCTAAGCTGTTAAATTATACTAGGTGAAAGAAATTATTTGCTTTATCAGGTGTATGAACGTCCAAAGAGCCCAAGTTGAAGCGACGCCCTTACACTATTAGCCTGAAGGTTTTCCATCTTCATCAGTTGCTGCTGGGGCAGTGGGAGGTGAGCGGGGCTCTGCAGCAGTAAGTTAGAGGTACTCCCCAGAACTGAACTCTGTGAAATTATTGAAAGAAGCGTTAGCTGTCAGTCAGGGAAAAGCAGCACGTTCCTGAAACGTTTTGAGGTGATACTGCTTAAAGAAACTTACACTAGTTTCTGAGTTCGCACAATCAAAATAAAGTAACTATTTCTTCCACAGAACCGAATTCTTGCTTCGCTCACAGAAAGTTATCTCAAGGGGTTTTTTTAACCTCTCTTCCGCCCAGCCCTTTTTTGCACCCCAGGACCACAAGTCTGCCTGTCGATGGCTTTTAAAGGAGTGCAAACTCCAAATGCAATCCAGACTTCCCTGTATCTGAGCCAACAAGGGAAAGCTGAATATGTGTGAAGGCTCTGCAGGCAGACTAGATCGGGGAGTTACCTGCAGCACCAAGAAGAAAGACGAGACACGAGGACTTCAGGGGACTGCAAGCTCTGTGAATAAGGGCCTCGCTGTTTGTTAACATCCGCGCTGTGCCTTGTGCTGCAATCCTAACAGATCATCTCCAACCTGTCCAGTTCACAGGACTTAGGAACTCCCATCCCTTGCTTTACGGTTACCCAACAGTATCTTTATTTTCAAAGAGATGTTTTCCCCTCTTTTTTACTGCCAACCATCCAACATGAAATACCACTCCAGAACCATTAAAAGAACAGCTATATGGGACACTGACTGCGTCAAATCACGCTGAATGCAGACTTCCTCTTTTTTTTTTTTTATATCCTACACAGGGAATATCACCAAACCCAGGTAATGAAGACAGAACCCCAAAAGAAGGCAGCTCTCCTGATGCACGGCTCTGCAGATTTTGCAGCCTCCTGCAAAACACCTCACAAATATTTTTAAGCCTAGGCTGTGTCTCCCTTGGTTACATTAACAAAGGAAACGCATTAGTTCAACTGCAAAACTTAGAGAAATAAGAGTGAAAAATCAGGTTGTTTAGAAGCCTCAGAAGAAAGTCTCCAGCTTAATAAAGATTTAAGAAACTGCTGGATGACTAAGGAAAACATAGCACTGAGAGAGTTTAAAATGCATTATTTTGCCACATGATAATTCTAACTATAAGAAAATAAAAGAAGTCAAAAGATACTGGATGAATAACCCATTTGTTCAAATTGGCCTCCCTTGAATTTTTTTAGATAGATTATTTTATATTGTTGGGGCATAATCATCCTGAAATCTTCTCGCTATATTACTTTACAAACCCTTGAATATGAAACAGCAAAACCATGACATGCAGGAAGCTGAATCGGTTTGTGTCTGGGCAAGTGGGGAGAGTCAAGGCAAGAGGCTGTTTATTCCTCTCTCTTCTGACAACACTGAATTTCAAGAGAATAAAAACAGTGACCTGGTTCTCTGGCTTTAGAGAATATTCTGAATTAAGCCACTGAATACCAGAAAAATGTGCCTAATAGAACAAACTGGGATAATCAAACCGTTGTCAATAAAACTCAGGCTATTAGCCCAGGTTTGGAGCTCATTAAATGGCAGGAAGCCCCCTGGAAGAGAATTAGACTTGCAGGTCTCTCTAAAAGAGAAAACACTAAGTTGTTTTGGCTGCGGCACTCTTGAGCCAAAAAAACATTGGATCATCATCAATCACACTGTTAAGTGTGTAAAACATGCCTTGTCTCCAGCTGTGATTACAAAACACTCACATTGCCTTCCAAGGAAGCATAGATCCTCCAAGGCTGAAGAGAGAGCAGCAGTAACTAAATATACCAATTGAAAATGTCATTTAAATAAAAAGAAGTACAAGCAAAGCTTCATGTTTTTTCATTACAGGGCAAAAGCAACTCGTTTGATGGGGCCAAATTGAGTAGTGTTTATTCAAAATGAATATATTCACCAACCAGTTTTTAAAAACAGACAAGCAAAATATACTCAAGGAGCATCTCTGCATTTTAATTTGCTCTTTTTAAAGATCTGCAAGTCTGCCAAAAGAACAGCAGAAATATCTAATACTTAACGGGATTTCAGTTTTCAAACGGGAATTTCTGAAACATCGGCAACAGTGATTCAAAGCGATTGACTCCAGTCCCTCATAGATACTTATGAAAATCCCCACTATGAATATTAAAGGGAAGTTTTGGCTCCTGGCAGAGCTGAAGAAATCTCTGACAGAACCTCAACGCAAGGCAGAGGCCAGGAGAACGGCTGCAGGGAGGAGCTCTGGTCGCGCGTGCTACTCATCTCCAATTTCTAGGGCAAACTCATCCCAAAGATCCTTTACAGCATCTTTCAGAAACTCTGGTGTCCATATGGAAATCGTATCAAGTGTACGGCGAATTACAGATATTCCAAGAACACTTTAAACGGCTTGGGGGTTTCTGGCTAAGCATTAACATCTGCAAATTACTATCTTTTATGGCATATATGGCACAGTCTGGTCCCTGCAAGCTTTAAATGAAGATAATGACGCTAAGCTTCTTGGCTTGAAGAAGATAAAGCCATCGAGTCCCTACAGGACGTGCGTGGGAGCAGCTCCACGAGCAATGGATGCGCCGTGCTCCTGGAGCTCTAACATAAAGAGGCTTGGGTTTTTTTATTTGGCAGCAATGGCCAGTCGTGTCTACACTGACAGGTGTCAGCAAATCAAAAGCTCAGTTAAGGTAAAATAACTCATGTGTGGATAGCAAGCACCGTCTGCTCTTACATCCCCATAGGCACCTCCTAATAGAGTGCTTTTCTTAAAGAGAGCTTTAATGAAAGAAACCTGATTTGGGTTGTGATTTCTTAGAACTTTGAGAATACTTTGCATGCTAAGATCTCTATTTCAATACAAGGTTTTTTTGCCACATACCTGGTGAATTTTGTTCAGCTGCAAAAAAGGTGGGCCAACTGCTGAATTTATCAGGTGAGGTAAACCTGCGGATGCTCCCAGAACTGTTTTTGAAACACAAGACAAAGTTGTGGTGTTTTCCAAGTTAGGCAAGTCAACACCTTTCTATTCTCTGTTTTTCAGATTTGGTTTCCACAAAACTTTCCAGTGTACTAAAGGTCAGTCTCTATTAATGAAACCTTTCAGCACACTCAGCTGTGATCTGCAATTAACAGCGTATCAGAGATCAAATGTACTCTCACAGAGCTCCTCTTAACCCAAGAATTTTGCTCAAAGATGCAGAAATCTCTGCACTTCACTGCAAGACCACAGCACTATATAAAGCGCTTGGAAACTTCAGCATTGAAGTGTTTCTTCACTAAAGTGTTCACAACTTCTGTGTATCTTCTCCCAGGAGATTATGTCACAGACTCTTAGCAGTCTCCCACATAACTCTGCAAATTACCCGTTCTCATTCGTGTTCCTAATACTTTCATCATTTGCTTTAATATGTTTATTCACATCCATCCTGATGAGAAACGTTTTTGATTAATGCTGTTACGAAAGCAAGTAACAATCTATCTTGGAAACAACGGGAGGAAGACTCAGGCCGCAAAATTCATATCTAGAACCAGATTTAAACTTGCCATTTTAATGATAGCTGCAAAAGACTTTTCATTTTTAACCCGTTTCTAATATAAATATTCAGAGACCACAGAGCTAACGTGAGGACATTTTTAGGTAACGCTAAAATTTACGCAGACACCATAGCATAGCAATCCACCTCTTGCTTTCGCTCACAAAACTGTGACAGTGTCTACATGCACTGAAACAGCGTCCGCACAGATTTTAAAATCGTATTCCTACTCCCTTCCTTTGCTGAAAGACTCGTATCACCAAAAACACGTTTGGGTTTTTTTTTAACCCGAGTTTTGAAGCAACTTACCAGGTTTAACAGCGTGTCCACGCAACTGAGGCTGCAGTAGCATTTGCAACATTGCTGGGTTATTAAAACTTTTCATAATCTGCACTGGGTTTGGCTCTGGAAGCAAGCCTTTCCTATTGTTCCTCATCTCCAATTAAGAGAGAGACAAAAATGTTAGAATCGGGAGAAAACGAAGAATCAGCTAAATCCCTCAAACGTGCGCCATGGTAACACACCTATTTCATTTTACACAGAAAAAAACATCTCCTTCGCTGTGTCCTGCTCTTTTCCAGGCTCCTTTTTTCCCCGAATGAGATGTCTAATAAACCATTTCCCCCAAAACTGAGGGGTATTATTTTCCCTGAGACGTATTTCTATTTTTTTTCCCTTTAAATCAAGACAGAGTTCCCAATAAGGAGAACACAAAAAGCACTGTTAACACGAACTATGTCGTAATAGCAGCGCTCATCTCTTTTATAAAGATGTGAGCTGAAGCTAGCCGAATGAGACTGTTCTTCCACATTTAAGACAGCTTCATGTAACACTTATCACATCCAATTTTCTAGGCAATATTTTGATAAGAGGCGTGGGTGTAAAAAGCTTTCTTGTATATCGAGCATGAAATTGAACTATTTCTCCTACCTTGAAATTTATCTTATAATTGACAAATTCTTGCCTCTTTGTTTTAAACCAAGTTGTAGCTTGTCAAATGACACCACTTCCAGTTACTTTTGTTTTGACCTGGAACAATTTCTCTTACGGAAAATTAAATCTACTAAAATCCCAGAACTATGTAACTATAACTTTGTGATACCTTGTGACCATATTTTACAGAATTACAGAACATGGCCGTACTTTGTTGGGAAGGAGACTGAATTGTGCTGACTAGATTTAGGAAAAAAAAAAAAAAAAAAAGAAGAAGAAAAAAGAAAATCTAATGTTTCCAAAAGCTTGGCTCCTTTTCCTAATGTAAAGCAGCTGAATCCCTCCGAGCCAACTCAGGCCACTCCAAATTTATCAAAGCTCATTCTGCAGATGGATTTGCAACTATCTCACCATCCTCTGAGCTGCGATAAGCGCTGCCAACGTGCTTCTGCCTGGCGCTCCTGGAGCACAGTAGGACACCTGGACTCTCTTCCCTTTGATGGTCATGCCATCGGTGAGCTCTTGGACTTTCTCAGCCTGCTCTGCCGTTTCGTACTCGACCACCGCGAAGTCACCGATGCAGCTGTCTTCATCCTGGGCGAACTGGAACAACATTTCACAGGGCACTGAACAAAATGCGGAATTTCAGGGGCCGCCTTGCAATATTTTCACCTATAACACCCTGGGAAATACCTCGCCAACAGCTGACACCTGACAGTAATGACTACTCTAATCAGTATGTTTCTTTCTCGAGTGTGCTAGAAATAAGTTGAATATCATCACGTCCTCATTTGATATTTGGCATGTGTGCTCTACCTGCTTCAATCACCACCTTCATTTCAGTCTAATTTCATGGAAAACTCGAGCTACGAAACCGATTTACTACATTTTTCCAGAACAAATAAGGAATGAGATGGAAATTGTAAAAATACTGCTACAAAAATCTTGATTTTTATTTTGCAGGGGGAGAATTATAGACTCATTACTGTTCAGTTTTTAAGCTTATGATAATTAAAAGGTCATTCATCAGACTACATGACAGCTGTTGAAACACGTAACAATGTAGATTCCACCGACGTGTACTGCCTTTTAGGAGAATATGAAGTTTTTGGTTTTATTTAATGCCAAGAGAAGATGCCAGACTGATCAATCAAGCAGACTGGAAACAGGCTTATGTGTTAAACAATGCTCTGCCCTTTGTTTGCAGAGTTTTATAGCAGAATGAGCAGATTTAAATCAAACAAAAAAAAAAGGGGGGGGGGGGAGTGAGAAGGGAGGGAATAAAGCTTAGGGAAAAAACTCCAATCCCGAAATGAACAGAAGCGATATAGTGGTGCTAGCTCAGTTTTGGAAGAGAGGAAATCTCCTCTAGCTTTCACTCGATAAAAGCAACCTAATCTCAACTATTAGGTCCCACAAACTTACACTAACAACTGACATACAAATCTCAGACATTTGGGAGGGGAAAAAAGAAAAAAGGGTCGTCAGATCTTTTAATGCCACTGTCAAAGATTGGCCCCTGGGAAGAGTTCTGCAGAACAAACATATTTCGATATATAAATACACACATAGATATGTATATGCTATCTGTATATGTATGTGAGTGTGCGTATGTCTATGTGGAGGAGCATTATATTTTATTTTGACAGCAGTTTACCTGCACTGGTAAAGACCTGCAGTACTTGTGAAAATAATGGTTTGCAGCTATGGAACATATCGCAGTTTCATGCACGATTAAAAATCTCCTTTCATATGTGCAAGTGCAGCGATCACTGTTCTTGCAAAGATCTGGAATTTGTAAACTTCCTAAGTAAAAGGTTCTAAGAAAAACCTTCTGTCCTTACCTAGATAACAGCAGAGACCTCCTAGTGACAATTTAAAGTTGACATAAAGGAATGTGGCTTTCTGGTACATTTGTTTAAGCAAAGGACAAAACATGTTCCTGTAGAGTCCTAGGAAATGCCTTTCCCTAAGATCCGTGTATAAGAATCTGGCTTCAGCTCTTCCTGACAGAGTATTTCTATTGTTAATAAAGGAGAAATCGGATTTCTAGCAGAACTAAGCCCTGAAAGCAGCACATGACAGTTACGTTGAAGCCACCTGAGACGGGCAAAATGGTCAAAGTGACCCCAGCGCAGGGACAACCTGAGTGCAGGAGCCGTGGGAAGGCTGGATTGGCCAAGAGTAGGGAAAGCAAGTAAGGGAGTGTAGCCATGAAGATGTAAAATAAATTAACAGGAGTCTGAATGAACATCCACAGGTTGGCCAGAGAGATGATGGAGGTCCCATCCCTGGAGACATTCGAGGTCAGGCTGGATGGGGCTCTGAGCAACCTGATCTAGTTGCAGATGTCCCTGCTCACTGCAGGCGGTTGGACTAGATGACCTGTGAAGGTCCCCTCCAGCCCAAACCATTATACAATTCCATGACTTTAATTGTATTCATTCTTCCAGGAGAAGTCTTCCCAACAAAGGCACTTCTAGTCGTTCTCTATCAAAGTTCCCTTCCCACCCAAGGTTCTGCTGCCCTGTCCTCTCTTTGTTTTCCTCTTATGTCTCTACCCATCATGTCACAACCCCCTCCTTGTTTTTGCCACACTTTCTTGGGTCTTCTTCCTTCTCCTTTCCTTGTACTTTCTTTTGAGGTCACCTCACTAATAAAAGTGTAATTAATTAGCACTGCTGTAATGCAAATTCATCCACCACTTTCCCTTTTAGATGAAAAAAATCTGAATGACTTGTTTACCTACCTCTTCCCTCCCATCCTCCCTTTGCAGAGGGCTGCTTGCCCCGTTACGTCTGCAAACCAGCACCTCCGCTGCCTCTCCCCACCACCCCTCGAGGCAGAGCCCCGCTCACCAGTCAGTACCGCTCAGTGGAAACACAAGGTATGACTGAGAATGAATGGCATGTTTATCCTCCGGGTACCACTGAGAATAAATCATAAATCACCACTATTTTACTTCTATTATCACACTTCTTCAATCTACCTATTAGTCTATTACACAGGGTGTTTATGCAACAGGTAGTATGAGAACGTGGTAAGAATGTTTTCTTGGATATATTTCTTGACTGGGTGCCTGTTTCCTAATTCAAAAGCGTCTAGTTTAATTCCTGTATTTTACAGAAACCTGTATTTAGTGCCATTTACTGACAGAACACATGCACAAGCAGACTCTGCCCATCTACACCATGATTTAAGAAGGAAGGTAAAAGTCAATTTTTAAGGGCCTCTAACTGCACAGTGGAATACTGTTAGGGAAAATCACCTTTATCAGAGAAGCTTGTTATTCATTGAACTTCAGAAATTTTAAATGATATTGAAAAATTGTTGGGGGAGCTGTAACAGCCTCCAGGTTATCTGGCAGCTAGAAAAAAGCCCTGAAATAAAAATCCTTAAAAGACCAATCTGGTTAGCTAACTGAACAAAGACTAAGTGACTTGATTACAGCATCTAATACCTTTTTAAAGGATGAAGAGAGTGGGAAGCAAAAGCTCCTCAGTTTAGTCATCATTGAAGCAAAGCTGAAGCCAGATACATTCAACTCAGAAAATAACCACAAGCACAAAATAACAAGGGCTGGGCAGCTTCTGGGAAGAGTTACTTCCAGCTTATGCATCTCCTGGTATATTTGAATCAAGCAATTTTAAGAATGTACTTTAGTCAACTAAAAATTACCAGGGCTAGAAAAGAGCACTAGGGAAAATGTGATGGCCTGCAAGTGGTCAGACTAGACAGCCCTCATGGACCTTCTGGTCTTTGATGCTGAGAACCTCTGGTTACTTATCCCTGAAGCTAATCCCTTTCCAAGGTACTTAAGAAAAAAAACTAAAACCAACAACTGAGATCATACCCAACTGTGTAACTCCAAAGCAATCTTTTTTTTCTGCTCCCCGTTTATGTTACACTGGTCTGCACCACTTCCATGAGCAACACTGTATTCGTGGTCTAGTATCTCACAAGCCACAGTGATGAGAAGGAAACCTTCACATTTGTAAACGCTAGTAAGGTTCTAACACTTTTGTACCTGCAAGCTTTCCAAAAGATGTATCACTTCTAGCACTAGCAAGCCCAGCTGACTATGAGATCCAAAGTCTGCATCTTCTCCAGTTAGGGAAAAACCACATTAGATATTTGCAGAGGTTTCTTAAATATATTAATTCTATACATAGATATAGATATATAGATACATAGATATATAGATACAGATATATAGATAGATATAGATATATAGATATTTCCCATCATCTAAACTGTTGCACTTGTGGTATTCATACACTCTGGCTTTCTTTACTGAGCAATAAAACCATTATCAATGTTTCCTGTAAAAGCTCTCTCAAGTATTTCTAAAATTCTTTTGAATAAAATACATTAGGAGGGGATGTCTTAAAAACATATTATTGGTGCTTCACGGTAGCAGCCTCCTGCAGAACTCCCAAATGACATCGCCCCATCACTGCAAATCCATACCAATAAAGCATCTGTAGCACACGGCACACCGCACTGCAGACGCATAACCACTCACCACTTCAATTAAAAAAAGGACAAGACACCAAGCAGCAAAGATGCAAACACAGAGCTACTTAAATCATGATCGTGATCTTCCAAAAGATACGAATTCAACGTACCTGGCAGAAAACAGGTTTATACTTTAGTGAGAAAGCTTGGATCAGTTCTTTTGAATCAGCGGAGTCTTTCTGAAGTTTATCTACACAAAGGCACTTGGAGTGAATAAGATTTGTGGTCAGCTGGTTCACATCCATCCACTGTGCAAACAGAGTGCTCTCGTCTAACTGTTTCCCCAGAAGTTCCAGTCTCGCCTTTGCAGCAGAGTCCTTCTTCATGTATTCCACAAAGCCGTAGCCCTTGGAATGGCCAGTAACTTCGTTATACACCAAAAAACACCTCTCGACGTTGCCATACGTGCGCACGAGTTCTTCAAACTCTTCCAAAGTAAATGACATGGGCAAATTAGTAATGCACAGCAAAGCATCTGTTGGTTGGAGTTGCACAGATATTTCCTTCCCCCGAAGCGAATACTGGTGAAATTTCCGAATCGCGTTTTGAGCCTGCTCTCCATTTAACAGAGTAACGAATGCTGTAAGAGACCAAAACAAGTTACATCACATCCCACAGCTCCTCTTCAGCCACAGAGGTGATTACTATACCTCTACTTCCCCCCTCCAAAAAAAACCCACCAGTGTAAGTCACAGAAAAAACAAGAGTTTGGGATTTACCCTGAGGATGCAATAGACAGATATTTTCTTATGTATATTTTAAAACTTGGCATTATCAACTGGACATCGTGAGGAATTAAGTCAAGGAGTGACTATAGAAACACAGACACACACAACCTCACCCCTTGTATCACACCAAAAATCTTACATTTGAGAAATACAAAGCAGTTAGATTTTATACTGAAGACAACACACTTCTGATTCCACTGAATTTCACTGAAGACAACATTCATACACTCTCACATGAGGGTTACTGCATCTTTTTGGGGGTTTCAGTCCATAAAGCATTTCACACAATCACAGAATCACAGACTGGATGAGGTCAGCAGGGACCTCTGGAAGTGATCTTGTCCAACGCTCTGCTCACGCAGGGCCACCCAGAGCTGACTGTGAGGGCCACGTCCAGATGGGTTCTTAATATCTCTGGGGCAACCTGTAACAATCTCAATGACCCTACGAGTGAAAACCTGTTTCCTGACACTCAAGAGAAACTTCCACAGTTTAGTTGGCACCTCTCACCTCACGCCCTGTGAATTAAGAAAGACATAGTACCCTGCAGTGAACCAAGCAGATGGAAGCTAATTCATGGGTTTTCTGGAGCACCTCTGCTACGAGGACAGGCTGCGGGAGTTGGGATTGTTCAGTCTTGAAAAGAGAAGACGTCGGGGAGACCTAAGAGCTGCCTTCCAATACCTGAAGGGATCCTACAGGAAGGTTGGGGAGGGACTTTTTACAAGAGCGTCCACTGATAGGACAAGGGGAAATGGGTTTAAGTTGAAGGAGAATAGATTTAGATTACATCTCAGGAAGAAATTCTTCAGTACGAGGGTGGCAAGACTTTGGAATAAATTGCCCAGAGATGTTGTGGCTGCCCCCTCCCTGGAGGTGTTCAAGGCCTTGAGTAGCCTGATCTAGTAGAGAGGCGTCCCTGCCCGTAACAGGGGGTTGGATTAGATGATCTCTAAGGTCCCTTCCAGCCCAGGCCATTCTAAGATTCTTCCAGTGACCAACTGAAGTGCACAGCATGGGGAAGTCCTGGGCAAAAACTTTGGTTCATTTCAGAGAAAGACAAGCACAAGTCTCCCACTTCACCCAGAGATACCCTCAGCATTGCCAGCCACTCGTTGATGCAGGGTCGGGTGCTAGGAACTGTCTTCAATGCCAAAGGTACGAAAGATCACGTTCAGAAAACTCAACAAGTCTGCATCTCCCAGAAGAGCCTTCAAAGTCACAAATCTCAGCAACAAGTACAACTCAAATCTTTAGAACAGGGCAGCAGGTAGGACACACTCGAAGGTGTCCGTAGGCACTGACACCGGGAGCCCTGAGACACCCGCCAGCTCCGCAGCACAAGCCACCAGAAGGAGCACAAGCTGATGACTTCATACAGAGCAGGTGATGTTCCTCACTGGAAGATTTTAAGTTCTTACCTGTTCTTTTATTTCTGTCCACATAGCAATACTTGATTTCATAATCTTTAAATAGATCATGGATTTCCTAAAAGAGAAAAGTAACATCAGAAAAACAATTTACCAGATGAAGAGGAATTTATACACTTATTTCAAAAAACAAAAGCCCTCTCAATAAAACGAAAATCTCACCATAGAAACAATGGGAAATATTTGTTTTTAATAAAGCTGGTTATACTACCGCAGCAATGTTTTTATCTCCTATAAAAAAATTGGCTTACTGAAGTTGATTAATTTACTTTTCATTATATAAGGGGACATAAGCACCACGGGGTGTCCTGTTGACTGTCTTTTGATAAAAGACAAATAACATCACAGTTCATTAAATAGCAAAACCCCCACAATTTCTCTGAAGCACAGCTACCATGGTTAGGATACCACATGGACAAGAAATACCAGCAACATCACATCATGCAATTTACTGAGGGCAGGCAATGCTGTCCAAAATGCAAGAGTTGCTTTCGTTTCCTATAACCGAGTTCACTTTAACAGATATTCAATCTTTCAATAATGAATATTCTTTCAAGCGGCAGATAATTGTGCCCAGAATACCCCCTGGAAAGTATCCTCTATCAATTACTGCACAGATGCTCCATGAGGAATCTGTCCCAAGAGCATTATCTGCTCCCAGCAATTAATGAGAGAGCAGGGGTGGGCTAGGAGCAAGCAAAGGGCTGTGTACTGGTTTCCTACAGCTATTTCCCAAAAAGAGCCAAAAAAAAAAAACCAACCCACAATATATTGTCAGTTCAGAGGCAAGAATGCAGAGATGAACATTAACTATGCCCAAGAAGAAACCACGAAAAGTACCGTGGGTATATGTATTCTGCTCAGTGGGTAAGTTCCACACACGATAGTGAAAGGCCACCTGAGTAAGCAAAATAAATCAACGAACTTTCCCTGAAAGTTTAATTGCAGAGAATTTCCAGTCTCCCAGTCTACTTGTCAGTTCGCTAATTCAATATATGTAGCCCAAAGGTTAATTGAGTTCTCCGGGACTGGTATCAGATGCATACCTTTTAGTCAAGCGAGCACCAATCTCTAGTTTCACGAGTTAACAGCTGTCAAATAGTGCATAAATAAAATATGGCAGCGTTTCGCAAGCTACCAGCCATTCTCTAGTCAGATGTGATAAGGATGTGGTTTCTGAACAGCAAAATACGCCAGGCACAACTCAAAGGCTACATCAGGCAGGCGACTTGATTGCAAACATCTCGTTAAGGAGGATTAGACAGTGGTTCCTTCTCAGTCGTCTGAGAAGACAGTTTCCGCACAGTTCTGTACAGCTCAGCTGCACTGTGGCACTGAAAACTCTTGTTATTTCTGTCCCGCTCAGAAAAAGGGGGACAAGTTTACCTTTTCAATTTTCTATAGTATTTTTCAAGAATAACACTGCAAGTTTTATATGATGATTAAGTGGCAGGAAATACTATTTCAAACAGCTCTGAACACTCTTTTGAAAGTCATCTGTGAGTCAGATGATTCCACATGATTCCCCACTAACTGTCTGAAACAGTAATTGAGACGGAAAATAGCTTGTATTGAACATATCTTTGTGGGATAAATATGAGTGTTCACGTAAAAAAAAATACGGTGAGAAGATGAGGAAAATTTAAAATGGAAACTTAATTTAAGAAAAGCAATTTTAACAGTGATTTCCACAGGTTGTTGCAAACACCGCCAGGTTTGTGCAACAGGCTCTTCCAGAAAGGCAGTTGTTCTTGGGCTCCCATGGCAGGGCTGAGACCTTAACGCGTGCAATTGGGTATGTGCAGTATTTCAGTGAAAGCATTTTTACATAAAGACAAATCTACAAGAGTAAAACACACCATGATGACTCTTAAGCAAACGTATACTCCTTCAAATTAAACAGATATGCAAATATCTGTGTACACTGGGCTCAGATTCTTCACATTTTCAGGATTACTAAGCTGGTTTTCGAACTCGAGCAGTTCTCTAAACTTTAGCTTCGACATCTTCCAACACTTTGGTCTGTTTAGAAAAGAATGAACCCTACCACCACTGTAGTGTTGTTAACGCTATTCCTGAGAGCTTGGAGCAGAACTGTCAAGGAAAGCAACAAGAACACTTCACCCACTGTTCCTAACCAGCTTCAGCTCTGCCCCACCAAACCTCGTGCACCACCGGCACTGAGCATAGCGGGTCCCTCCGGTGTCAGCGGTTGCCCGGTATTTGAGCCAGGAAGGAGTATTTACTCTGGGAGGAGAAACACGTCATCCAAGTCAGGTATATCATCCTCTGGTGCGACTCTACTGACTTGCAAGGAATGTAAGCAGAGGGCTGTTTCCCTGAGCGCAGCAGAAACAAACAGCCACGGTTCGCTCCCCGTTACCAGCCCGACGGCTCGTGCCCGGCCCCCACACCCCGGCCTGGCTACGCCAGGACCCACAAAGGAGTTGGTAGCCCTGACCCATGCTCTGTGGCTGGAAAAATCTCTCGCCCTCCCCGCGTCAGCCTTGCTGGGGCATCACCCGCGCTCACAATACCCACATCCAAATCGATGTTGGTCAAGCCTGGCTGCTATTAATATGTTTTCCACGTTGCGTTTACAAAACTGCTTCTCCTAAAGGCTTTTTTTCTTTTGTGTAAATGAATGAATCTACTAGTATAAACAAAACCTGACTGACAATTACCCTAACAATCATATTAAGTCTAAACAAAACGGCAACATCCACTAACGTGCTGAAAGCCTCACTGCCTTCAGCGTCACGCACCGAAGGAGATTATAACATTTTGACAACAAAAATTTTAAGTGGTTATAAAGCTATCTGGCAGACACTGAGCAGTGAGGGAGCCCAGGAAGTTTCCAACACAAACACTGTTTCTAGTGGTGCCTCTCTCGACCCTGCAGTACTGCACTCCAAGGACTGACTCGCAGTTGGCTCCTGACCAGATGTAGAACTCGGCACCAACTCTCGGGTACCGAGGTGTGTTTGTACCTGAGCAAAATCTGCTTCTGGTGCATGTACCTCTGCTCAAACCGAGGGTGATACGTCCTGCAGAAACACAGAGCAGGAGAGAAAACAGAGGAGAGAGCTTGCTCAGAGGCACCGCAGTTGCATAAACACGTGGGCCATGCCAGGGGCTCTAATGGAACATCTTGGAACAGAAATCTAACCAGTAACGCGTAGCTACTACACAGCCCCTTAAACCTTCTTAAAAGCACACTCTGAAAGCTAGTTCATCTTATCATCAGTAAATATTAAAAAAGAATGAGTTCATTCTTCCAAATTAGCAGGAAAAGCAACATCAAATATATTAAAGGGGCTTTAAGAGAAACCACTAGTAAATGCAGGCTGGATATACTTTTCAAAATGTATTATTTACTACTGCGAAGAAATGTGGTCTCGAAGTACTTCAGTTCTTGGCCTGTCCTGTCTTGTCTCGTGTGAAAAAAACTGGCATCTTGAGGTTTTACTACATACTATCAATTTGAAATTCACACCTCTCAAACGCCTTCCTTAGAGAAGATCTGTCTTTGTGCTTTTATTACCCTTTTTTTTAAATGCAAACAAGAAAAGGAGTCATTAAGTGGCACATTTGCCCTATTCATCAAATTTGTAAAGCTCAATGTATCATTTTGAATAAAACCAGCTTTCCATACCCAGAATATCACAGCACAAGAAAAGAATTCTGCAAGAAATACTCAGTGGTCACCTGGAACAATATACTGTGTGTATAGAGCCTACAGCACCCGAAACCCAAGTACTTCTCCCTTTGTAGATGTAACACTGAATTGCGTTATTCTGGCAACAAAAATACTTAACAATTATAATGGTCCTGGACAGATTTCTACAGCAAGCTTTAGTGGTGGTTCCAATATAAACACTGCACAAGCCTGGTCTATAACTTGGCTCCCAGTAAGCAGCTGAAGGCCTAAACTTCACACGCACAGTCTTGAAAAGAGAATCACTTAAGTAGTTGAACTAAATAACGTGCGTTTGGCTAACCAATAAGTTTAAAATCATCTCATAACCAAAAAAATACTTTGTCTTTATTAGTGCAGGCTTTGCATTTCCAAATGATACAGTGGGGTTTTCATTTAATTCAATTTTTAGACCAGTGGATCTTAGAATCTATGACGCAACACATGGACTTCACTGCAGATATTAAGAAAAATGTGAAAAATTAAAATAAAAAAAAGGTAGTACGCAAGAGAACATCAACACCGCTTAAAGCAATAATCTTAGGGAAAGTCCCAGAGCCTTTGTTGGAAAGGCAGGAGTACAGAGCACCAAGAAGAGGGTTTGATAACAAAGCGCAAGGACTGATGCAAAGTGCAATTTCAAACATCTCCTGCCTATTAATGACCCAGGAGGTAAGAGGTCCTCAAATTTCCACCAAGTGGGCATTGATGGCCCAGCAAATCCTCCCTTGCTCCTATCAACATTTCAAATGAAGATTCACCAGACCATACAGTATGTTCTCTTCTTTGACAAATTATCCAATTTTTGTTCAATGTTGTGTTCAAGAAAGTTCTTAGATGAGCAATGGCTGTAGGATCAATTCTCAGACGTGCAGCAAATATTTACCTGCCCAGGCATCGAGGCGCAGTGAGCACTGACGTGTGCCCTAGAGCTTTTACTCAGCACATTTCTTCTTCACTTTCATGAACAGTCACAAACCATGAAGACTGAAATAAAATCAAGCCTGTAATTCTAGGTCACAAACTGCCTTCAGGGCAAACCTTTTTGTTTGAGAACTGACTCTCACTTTTGTAAGATCATACCCTCCAACAACATTCAGTGAAGTAATATAAGAAAATGTTAAGACAGAAGAAAAACTACTTCTAAATAGGCTTATGATGGACATGGAATGAAAAATACATTTCTCTGATCTTCCAGAGTGTGTTGATAACAGGAACCCTATGGGACTGGAAATGAATTTCATCATCCTGGGTATACTGGGCGGCATGCAAGCTAAATGGAAGATGAAAAAGACACTGAAGAGGTAACATGAGAGAGCAAGAGCACAAAGCAAAAGAAAAGCAATAAAGAAAATCAAAAAGCACATACATCCTAAGGCATGAGAGCTACTCACAATCCAGCAAGTATGCCTTTCATGTTCAGTCAGTGTGACGGAGGACTAACTAAAACACAAAGGCTCCTTCTACTTAGGCGTCTGGCATACGACAGATGGGGAAAGAGTACTTCCTCAAATCATCACAGTTCATTAAAGGCTTTCGATCAAAAAGGAAGAAGGAAAAATTGTGGGTAATCCAGGGAGAAAGAAGGGAAAAAAAAAAAAGAACCCAACCTCACTAGGAATAGCACTGTGCAAAGTAGTGATTTGTCTTTTGATCAGGAACAGACACTGGTGAAAAAAACTGGATGGGTACATGAAGTCCCAAAGCACAAAATAAATCCCTATCCCGGGTGGACTGCACCAGTTTCTTATCAAAACTTAAATGTTTCATCTTTCTTTAGATTCTGTCGTGCCAAAGAAGAACTACAGGGTATTAAAATAATTAATCAGCCCTACTTCACTTCACGTCCTACATTAAAGTAGAACATCCCCTCTCCAAGATTTATTTTCTAGCCTCAGATGTTAAAGAAGAAAAGCAGAAAGGTGCATGTAATATGGTGGCATTTAAAGATAATCAAGCCCAGAAAAGGCTGGTTGAAAACAAGGGCATCTTCCACAGCACCGGTTCCTCAGCCACAAAGAGGGGAATCAAAATGTGAACAGTCCTTGCTGGTCAGCTAATCTTAGCAGTCAAGAGGAGATTTTACTACACATCTTGGTTATGATTAGGAAGAAAGGCAACCCAGGGTCTATTTTTCTTAAACAGCAACTCCATGGCACACAAACTGGTACGCCAGGGCACCAGACCGCTCCTCACGTCACAGCCACTGCTCCTATGGAAGTTAATCAGACATAACTACGGAACCACTAACAGTGAAAAAACAATGACCTGGGGGAAATAAAAAAACAATTCTTCTGATCCAGTGGAGTAATTACAAAAACCAAAACAAACAGAAGCTGACTTGCCATACAATAGTCCAGCAAGATAAACCCTCCCATTTAGCGAGGTACAGCTTCGCTCACACTTGGTCATCCTGAAGTTCTTGGCATCTCCTTACCAGGAAAGGAAAGACGAAGTTATTGCTTCTTTCCCTCCCTTTGCTCAGAGCTGTCTTCCTGCCTCCCAGAGCCCTCGGAGCAGTTTTATAAGAGAATCATAGAAACACAGAATCTTTTGGGTTGGAAAAGACCTTTAGGATCATCGAGTCCAATTGTTAACCTAGCACTGCCAGGCCCACCACTAACCCATGTTCATGAGCACCACGTCTCCACGGCTTTTTAATCCCTCCAAGGATAGGGACTCCACCCCTACCCTGGGCAGCCTGTGCCAAGGCTTGACAACCCTCTGGGTGAAGAAATTTTTTTCTAACATCCAATCTAAAACCCTTGGTGTAATTTGAGCCCATTTCCTCTGGTCCTATCGCTTGTTACTTGGGAGAAAAGATGGACCTCCACTTCGCTACAACCTCCCTCCAGGTACTTGTAGAAAGCCATAAGATCTCTCCTTGGCCTCCTTTTCTCCAGGCTGAACAGCTCCAAGGACCTTCAATTTGTGAGGCAAACCTTTGAACACTGCACTTGCAACACTGCACGCGATCGTGTTGCTTGCTATTGAAACGGAGTAGCCGATTCATCAGAGATGATGGTTCAGGGAGATGCATTCACAACAAGGCACCTGCAGAACACATCCAATCAAGAGATTGCTAATTCATTGCCAAGCACTGACCAGAACGACTACAACCCAACTTACCTTTAAGTCTCTTTGCAAAGATTTTTGATACAAACATGGAAAAAAAATCCTAGGGTGCATTAAGAAAAGTGTGTCCAGCAGGTCTAGGGAAGTTCTCCTTCCCCTCTGCTCTGCCCTGGTGAGACCACACCTGGAATCCTGCATCCAGTTTGGGGCTCCCCAGTTCCAGAGAGACAGGGACCTACTGGAGAGAGTCCAAGGGAGAACTACGAGGGTGATCAAGGGACTTGAACATCTCTCCTGTGAAGAGAGACTGAGAGAACTGGGGCTGTTTAGTCTTGAAAGGAGACGGCTGAGAGGGGTCCTTATTAACGTAGAGAAATATCTGAGGGGTGGGGGTCAAGGGGAAGGGGACAATCTCTTCTCTGTGGTGCCCAGCCACAGAACAAGAAATAATGGGTTTAAGTTAGAACACAGGAAGTTCCACCTCAACATGAGGAGAAACTTCTTCCCTGTGAGGGTGACAGAGCCCTGTCACAGGCTGCCCAGAGAGGGTGTAGGCTCTCCTTCCTTGGAGACTTTCAAACCCCGCCTGGACGCGTTCCTGTGTGACTGCCCTGGGTGACCCTGCTCTGGCAGGGGGTTGGACTGGATGATCTCCAGAGGCCCCTTCCAACCCCCAACATTCTGTGATTCTATGATCAGTCTTACAACAACATTCCATCAGAGGGTATTAATGCTAACAAGAACAGAGCCGCTATCTGACACATTCCAAAAAGACACACACCAACGGGACAACCTCACCTGTCTTACTGTAAACCATCACATATCACTGCCCTGTTTGGACTCCGTGGGTTCTTCTTATGGCCTTTCACCATTCTTGATGTGAGCAGAGAAGCTTCATGGAGAAAAAGCAAGGCTCGCTCTGGTCCACACTAGGTACTGAATTTTCTTTCTAAGATACCAGTCACCGACACGGTATTATCTCAAAATCTGAAGTACACTCAGAACAACATCTAGGGTCTCATTCTCAGTGCATGCTGTTTTACCAGATCACACCTCTCGTAGAGCTTCAGAACACAAAGATCAGATTAACAGAAAGAATGTCCCCTAAGTAGCACAAAACACTGAGTAGATTTATAGTATAGTTCCCATATAGCTAGTGACAGCAAAACATCAGATGGAGGGAGAGGGGGAAAGTACGACATTAGTTAAGACAGGAGTTGAGCTGGTAAGCTGTTTGAACACTGACCGGACTAACAGGAATCAGAACAGTAACAAGTGCATTTCTACCTAGTTTTGTAGGTTTGGAAATCTAAAATGTAAGAAAAATATAGCTGTACACATATGAATGGTAGTTCAGCTCAAGACTTAGAGAGGTCACAGCAACAGCATACGTCCTTTTTTAGGTCACCATTACCCCACACACTGGATAATGTTCACAGTTCAGGTACTGGGCTGGAGGAATCAGACAAGGATGATTACGGGGAACTAAGTGGCAACTGTGGAAGACTTCACCGCAACGGGTCAGTGCAAAATTGATTGATTTGCCCCCTGAATAGTAAATGGAGACTTTGCCTTCAATAGTGAAGGTGTTAATAAAAACGTTTACCATGATCTGTAACAAAAATGCCTTTCTCCAAGGCTGCAGCAAGAGAATTGCTTGAAGAAATACTAATCCTGCAAGTAAGTATTTGCAAGTTGAGCTATAAAGCCCGACGCAGAAAAAATGTCCTTGACACTATTTTGCTCCCCCTCTGGATTTGTTTCATACTGACACTCAGTGAAAAAAAACTCGTCAAGTAATGCTAACTTACTCGTGTGACAGAATACAAAGCGCTTTCTTCAGGCCGTCCTTCCTCCTGAAAAGAGGCTCTGGATTTCTTTAGGAACACAGATGTTGCCAAACGCATTTAGAGAGAAATCCCACTTGCCAAGATTCAAACGTGGGTAACCTTTGCCCCTTTACAATAGACACCCAGCAGCTGAAGTGCTGAACATTTCTGACACATGAAGATCTATTTGTTTGGTTTCTAGGACTACAAACCTGTGGTACTATGCTTCTTCTTCAGAAACTTCACACAGAATCACAGAATGTCAGGGATTGGAAGGGACCTCGAAAGATCATCAAGTCCAATCCCCCTGCCAGAGCAGGAACGGCTAGATAATGCTACATAGGAACGTGTCCAGGCGGGTCTTGAATGTCTCCAGAGGAGACTCCACAACCACCCTGGGCAGCCTGTTCCAGTGTTCCGTTACCATAGCTAAGGTGTATTTCTTCTGTGGCCTCAAGAGTAACTTTTTTATTTTTTTAGATTCAGTTTAACACAGGTGGAATTCCAAAGGTAACAGAAGATTACAGGTACAATAAAAAAATTTAAAAGTTAATATGTAGCTAAAACTGGTAGAGGAAAATGTCTATTACCTAACTTCGCCTGAAGAAAACGTCTGAGTTTTGAAGATGATGAATCTTCTGATAAAACCAATCTGTATCACCAGAAAAGCTGATTATCACTTGAAAACTATCTGGGTAAATCTCTCACTCTTCACATAATAACAACTAATGATAGCAAACCCAACACCTCAATGACTTGAGATGACTAATTACATTTACAAAAACCTATTCTGGAAGACTTTGCTGCATTTTAATGATGCTCCTCTCTTTCCTGATGGCAAATACATTGGCCAGGTTAGCAATAGTTCATTTGATTTTACTTGGCTAACAATCATTTCAAGAAGAAAATAGCAGACAAAACACTTCTGCACAGTGTTTACCAAGTATGTTAATTCCAAATAAGAAATGTTAAGTTTCATGGTAATTTTTGGAAATGCATGACAGCCAAATACATAGGTATACTTAACATGCCTGACCACAAGCATACTTCTTCTTCCCAAACCTGCTTCAGGACAGAAACTTCCTCTACAGCACAACTATTCTGCCTTTACACGCCAACACTAATGGCTCAACGATGCTAAAAATTAAAATGACATCTTCTGAAACCGTATTTCAGGATGTGTACATGGTGGTACTGTTCCCGCCTAGTAACAGGTGAACATTAGAACTTTACTTGTGGAGAAAAAAGCATCTAAGCGCTACTTCTAAGTCAAGAAAACAAAATGACAAACTTCCAAAATATTGTGTGGCTGCCAAATTGGACCCTCACGCTAATAATTCCCGGTAGCTTTGCCTGACTGAGCCATGGCAAACTCAATGGCTTCCATCCGGGTGAGATGTGGTTTTAACCAGTCCACCGAATACCTGCCATGTGCAACAGGAGCAAATAACGCGGTGTCAAAGCGATCCTGTTCCGGCGATCCACAGCAAGCCTCTGTGCTACGCCAGTAAGCCCTCTCTGTCAACACAGTCACGCATGACAGCTTCTTGAAGAGATGATGAAGATTAGCAGCATTTTCCAAGTTGTGAGTTCACTATCGATTAGGTCATTAGGTCGCTATAAATGAGAGGAGAAGCCCTGTGTGTAAAAGCATCGTGCGGGACGACAACACAACCGTCGTATCTAAAAATTCTGATCACCCCAGAGCGGCCAAACAGACCGAAAGGCGTCACATACGCGAGAACAAAACATCAAGCAAGCTCGGCGCTCTGCATCGAATTACTCTCGCTGCTGAAAGATTCTCTCTGAAATGAATGGTCCCTTTCTACCGGAGTTACGGAGAAAAGGATAAGCCTTCACGGGCTGTGCTGACCCGCAGGTGGTAAAACCGCCTGTGCTTCAGAAAGAGGGGGAACAGACACGAGGAATGCGTTTAGAACAAAAGCTGTAATCGTTTTCTTCTACACTTGTGCATCAGGTTGGATAAAGAGCCGGCGAGTGGCCGCGCAGCCAAAATCACCTCAAAACCCGACTCGCGTGGATCAGGTTTAGGTGTTTCACCCACGAACAGCGTCCATTTCAGTGGAACTTTCCTCAACCGCCACTTTGCGAAAAACAAAAAATCCCAACCAACACAACTAAAAGCCGAGTCTTGAAGCTTTTTAGCTTTGCTTTTAGGCAGGAACAAGACGAAGCCGCCCGGAGGCCCTGAGGCACACGGGTGCCGCCCCGCTACCCGGCCACACCACCGGCCCCACAGGCGCAAGTAGGGCGCTCACTGACCTCGCTGACGAGCGCACCTCGATGGACCGGCGGGCAGAAACCCCCCGGGGCTCTCCCGGGACACGGAGGGGAGTTGGTTTTTCCCTCACGCCGGCTCCGGCTCCCTCAGGCGGGCAGGTAGCGAAGCCGTGGGGCTCCCGCCGAGGGGAGGACGAGCCGGAGCCGCTGGTAACAAAGCCCTGCGCCGAAGAAGGCGTCGGGAGAAGCCCAAGCCGGCCCGTGGCGGGTAAAAGGGAAGCTGCAGCCCCCGAGCTCCCCCCGGGGACCTCCCTCACGCCGGCGCTCGGGGAGCGGTTCCTCCCCGTTCCCTCTGCGCCGCCGGGCAGAGCCCGCCACGCCGCTGTGGGGAGGCGGCGGCCGTTACCTGGCTGCTGCTCTCGGCCGGCAGGTTCCTCAGCAGGATCTTCCGCCTGTTGCTCAGCTCCCGGCGGGTGTTCGCCAGCCGCCTCGCCACCTCCTCGGGGCCCAGCGACGGCCGAACCCCCCGCGCCGGTTCGGCGGGCAGCTCCGCGCCTCGTTCGGCTGCTGCCGCCATCTTGCAGAGCGCCCGGTCGAGCGTGAGGGGGAGCCGCGGCGGCGGTGGGAGGGAGGGAGGGAGGGAGACAGGGCGGGCGGCGGGGGAGCCGCGGGGCACGGCACGGCTCGGCAGGGCCCGCCGGCGGGGCGCGGGGGAGCCACGGCAGGCCCCGCCGCCCTCCCCGCCCTCGGCCCGCCCCTGCCGGAGGAGGGAGGAACCCGCGGAGCCACCACGGAGGCGCCCCTTGAGGGGGCGGGCGGGCTCGGCCTCTCCGCGGGCGCCAGAGACCCGGCCCGGTGCCCCGCAAAGGGGCATAAGGTCCCCCGTGAGGAGGGAAAGGAGCAGAGAGGGCTCGAGGGGAGCGAGTGTCGAGGCCTGAGGCTGCGAACTTCTTCGGGGAGGTGTGGGGATAAAAATCACAAAATCACAGAATGTTGGGGGTTGGAAGGGAGCTTTAGAGACCATCCAGCCCAACCCCCTGCCAGAGCAGGTTTGAAAGTCTCCAGAGCAGGAGACTCCACACCCTCTCTGGGCAGCCTGGGCCAGGGCTCCGGCACCCGCACAGGGAAGAAGCTTCTCCTCATGTTGAGGTGGAACTTCCCATGTTCTCACTTAAACGCATTATTCCTTGTCCTGTTGCTGCGCACCACTGAGAAGAGATTGTCCCCTTCCCCTTGACCCCCACCCCTCAGATATTTCTGTACATCAATAAGGTCCCCTCTCAGCCATCTCCTTTCAAGGGTGAACAGCTCCAGGTCTCTCAGTCTCTCTTCACAGCAGAGATGTTCAGTCCGTTGATCACTCTTATAGCTCTTTGTTGGACTGAGGGTGGATTTTATTCCCCACAGTAACGAGGTCAGACTTCAGGGAGGGACTTGAGAGCCCTGGAGGAGAGTTTGGGGCTTGGCTAGGAGGGAGATTGCCCCAAGAGCCGTCGTGAAGGAGGCTGAAATCTGGGCACTGGTCCCCTTCCTCAGCGAGGCATTGTTCCTGGCAGAAGGGGTTGTAACCCCAAAGCCCCACCGTCAATACCTTTTACGAGTCACAGAATTGCCCAGATTGTAAAAAACCTTTAAGAACATGGAGTCCAGTAATTAGCTGACAAGTCTGGAGAGACCAAAATGCAAAATGACAACAGAACAGATTTTCATAGAATCATAGAACAGTTCAGGTTGGAAAAGACCCTTGGGATCATCGAGTCCAACCATTAACCCTACACTACAAGTTCACCCCTAAACCATCTCACCCAACACCACATCTCAGCGACACTTAAACACATCCAGAGATGGCAACTCAACCTGCTCCCTAGGCAGTCTGTTCCAGCGTCTGACCACTCTTTCCGTGAAGAATTTCTTCCTAATGTCCAGTCTAAATTTTCAGCGAACCTGAATGCTCCACCAGAGGTTAGCAGTCCCAAGGTGATCCCGTTCTAATTTTATCCCTCATCAGAAACACACAAAACCAAATCATAAAGCACCTAAACAAATAAAACAGCCCCTGGGGGCTGCCCTTGCAGTTAAAGTCACTCTTCTGTAGGTGAAGCACCGTGGTGAGTGGACAGGCATGGGGCTCGCCACTGTTGGGCGAAGAAAAGGAGCCTGACATCCCAACAGAAAGAAAGTATTTCTGGGAGTCACCGTAAAAGATATTTTCCCATCTATGAAGCCTCTGTCCGTAAAAATGTTTCACTGTGTTAGTCAGTGCTTACTTTAAAATAGGTTGTTCTCTTGGAAAATCCATTTCTCCTCAGGATAGTTGCCTGCAGCGTCATTTACAACGTAGTAAATTTAGCTCTTAACGTTGTCATCATTGCTATAAATGAATGAAGAATAATTTAAATATTTGTATCCATTTTTAGAGATGAGGGCGACCACAAAGAATGGGCAGTAGAGAATCCAAACCTGAAAAACAGTAGTCTTAAAAAGGACGTTGGAAATGTACTTTGAGTTAAATTGGGTGTACATGACTAAGGTCTTATCAAGAAAATTTAATTCTGGATGATAATTCTTGACTAGGTTTAAAGTGGCATTTTGGAGTCAGGATTAGCAGTTATAGAAAAAAAACCCCCACCAAATAGCAACAGTGTTTTTAGAAATTGCTTTAGATCAAACCAAAGCTAGCAAGTTAAGACTATAAAGAATCTTGGACCTTCATTACTTTTAAAATTAAATTAAAAACCACTGAGCAAACAATAAAGTGCTTTTTAGCGTATTATTAAAAATGTGTCCAGACTGACAGCCTTCTGTTCAAGGGCTTCCTTTCCACTAATTTTTTTTTAAACAGGTAATGTTCCTCCTCCTTCAATATTTGTGTTATGTTTAATGAATTTTTGGAAAGTAGTTCGTGTATTTTTCACGGGAGAATTTGAGAACTGCCAGATTCAGCCAGTCTTGAGAAATATTGGCTCAGCCATCATACTTAAACCAAGAAACAGGAAAAAATAGTATAACTAATTATTAGTGTGAGATCTGATCGAAAGAAAATTTCATATTCTCAGAAACCCAAGATTTTCTTTGAGAAATGTAGCTGAGAAATGAGTATATGCCTGCTTTTTTTTCAAATTTCAGATGGAGTAGCATTTTAAAATTATAAAATATCTTTTCCAGCACAAGCTGTGAGGTATTCTCAAGTCTTAAGGATTTGCAAAGCATTAGTCATGCTATCTAAAAAGAAAAGATAAAACATTTATGAGTGAAACGTCTGCTGGTGACCATTTAGAAACTGATTTTCGGGTCAAGCTATGAAATTGAGGTCGGAATACCAAGTACTGCCTCCCCAAAACCTATCTGCAGCATATCGTAGATTATGTGACATAAATTATTGTGGGACAGGTAGATTAAAACAGTGCCTGCCTTAAAAGGCAGCTACAGGAAGAGAGCAGGAGACATCAAAGATGTTGCCCTTGTCCGTGGAGGTGGCCATGAAAATGAACAAGGAGTTAGGCCGCACGTCGCCTCGCAGGACAACCAAAATCGGCTGAATCAGCACCAAAAAACCAATCTGACCTGAGGAAATGCTCCTTCTCGAACTGAAAAGTCATCCCTGGTTTGCACTACGGTACACCCTCGGGCAGGGACCTGGAAAATTAAAATATATCCAATGCATATATGTGTTTTCCTTGCAGAATTCCATCGTGTTGGTTACAGACCATCCTTCTGTCTGCAGGCACCGTGTGAACACACTGGGACACGCTTTAAGTTGCTTCCAAAGCAGAGCCCTACACATTTACGCTTTCCACTCTGAAGTCTTCTGGTTTCTAAATGCACTTATCATTATGTTTCAAAATTGCTGCAAAAGCCAAAAACACTATTTGTAAACAGCACAGCGGTCTGCAAGGGTGACTTCGGTTGCACTGCTGACTTGATGCTATTATACAGATAAGCCACTTTGCGGTAATTTAATTTAGTCAACTAAATTCCTTGCTAATTAAGAGTAATGTACCCATGCACAGCAGTTGCTTTTGTAGCTCTTCGAAATTAATTTACGCATGCTTCTGCTGTAATACGAACCATGTATTTTTCTTTTCTCGTTTTTATGGGATGAGAGTGTTCAAACAGAAGTTTGCCACAGACATTCTTTCTGAATTAAAGATGCGCTCAGGCATAATTGTCTCCGTTCAAAAGTACAAACAAGTTCAGATCTGCAGAGATAAAATAAAAGCCAAGATTTAGAACATCTACTGGATCTCAAAGACTCGTCTGCTCTTCCCAGGTATAAAAGATCCTTAGACCGTATCTGCGAGCTCTTCAGATTAGTGATTTCTTATATGAAAGAGAAATCTAAACAATTTGCTAAAACCTGAAACCATGTAGATGCTGTAATTTCTGCAATGAGGGTGTGGAATCCCTCAGGTGCCACAAATTCCAAGTTTCCATAAGAATCCCAGGTTGTTACGACCACTTCATGGGAACGGAGCGGAAACAAGACCACTCTCTTTGGTCCGTATTGTGTCCACTGCTTCCTGCTCGAGCTGCATCTTTTAGTAGGAAACTGAAATTTTGAAACCCAAAGATGTAGATTCAGTTGCTGACACCACCAGTTAGTTCAGTGATGATCATTTAGATGGCCAGTCGTTTTATCCGACAAGTTTGTATCTCCTCTAAAATACACCAGAGGTGCCAAAAAAAGCAGTTCCTTTCACTGTTTTTCTAACAAATTTCAGTATGTTTGTCATTCGCGGTGTAACGGTGCAGTAACAGTGGGATCATTAAGAAACATGGAATTTCGTATCCCATTACCAACCTAAAAGAGCACAGTGAGAAACTGATACCTTCGATATTCTAGTGAAGCTAAAACTGTGTAACCCCTCTCGGCAGCTGCGGCGTAGTCTCAGGCTTCGCTCGTTCTGCTGGGTTACAATTCACTAATTAACCATGAGAATAACTCAGCGTGTCCTAGAGTGCAATTTTGTTGAGATGGGTATTGTGACACAGCAAGTCTGCCCAAGGAACTGCTAAGCTCATGTTAATGCCAGAAGTGTTTTGATTAATGTTTCATTCTCTCCTTTCAGCCTCCAAGCGCTTAGGAATTGCAGTAATACCGGATCAGAGTTCGGGTCCATCAAATCACATCCCAGCAGCAACCGTCTTGTCGAAGAGATGCCAGATGGGCAACAGATTGCTTCAGAGGCCACGGCAGCCGCACGCGCCTGGCAGAGATGTGTTGCCCATGAACAGGTATTTTCACTTTGCTCACGCTCGTTTTGTGGGAGCCTGACATGTCCCTTTTAAAGCTCATTAGAATATAGAATCACAGAATCGCTATGGTTGGAAAAGACCTTCAAGATCATCAAGTTCAACCGTTCTCTAACTTACAAGGCTCACTTCTAACCCACGTCCCTGAGCACCACATCTAGACGGCTTTTAAACACAACCAAGGATGAGGATTCAAGCACTGCCCTGGGCAGCCTGGCCCAGTCTTTGATAACCCTTTCTGTGTAGGAGTTTTTCCTAATGTCCAACCTAAACCTCCCCTGGTGTAACTTCAGGCCATTTCCTCTTGCCCTGTTGGTTGTAATTTGTGAGAAGAGACCACACCCACCTCCCTACACCCTCCTTACAGGTAGTTGTAGAGAGTGATAAGATCTTGGCTCAGCCTCCTCCAGGCTGAACAACCCCAATTCTCTCAGCTGCTCCTTATAAGACTTATTCTCAAGACCCTTCACCAGCTTTGTTGCCCTTCCCTGGACCCACTCCAGCACCTCGCTGTCTTTCTTATACTTTAGCACCCAAAATATGTCAGGTACTGCTGTGCCTGACCAAAAATGGAATGTTCCTTCACTCCTGAATCCTTCTTCCATAACGACACACAAACCCTTCAAGTGGCTTTGCCCACAGTTGAGCGTTTTCTTTTGAAGTGGGACCCGACAGCTATTAAACTTGGTGTGATGCTGCTCCTAAGTGTCTTAGGAATGATGGATTGTCTTAGTAACAGCCCGGTTAGCAACTTCTCCTTGGTTTCTATTCTGTAACACGATGGTCTGCAAATAAACAGTGAAGAGATAAAAGGAGCCATAACTTAGAGAGTAACTGCTCTGAGGAAACCGTGGTGCTGAAACGTAAAGTAATGGTCTGTTCGAATTTGTAACCTTTGTGGCCTAATGCGTATCATTAGCAAATCCCTGTGAGGGTTACAATTAAAGACAGCAAAAAAAAAACAAAAAAAGAGTAAAAGTGAAAATAAAGCACCACAAAAATCCGGCTTCTTGAGTAATAACTGAAGCAAAAGAAAGTAAGTTCAAACAAATACTGTAAGTACAATCTTCTTCAATAAATGGCTCTAAAGACCAATATATTCACAGAGGAACCTCAGCAATACTTTCTCCTAAAACAACGCCTTCCTTGCTTGAAATCACCTTTCTTCCTTGCATAGGCTTTATTTTTCCTCAGAGTCAACTTGAAATTTCATAATAACTTACTGGCATAAAGCACATTTTGGCAATTTTAGTATTAAAAAGTAGTAAAATGTTCCTTGCATTTCTAGCAAAAGCAGGTACAACCCCATGTTTCTACACAGAGCATTTTTAGTGGCTAACCTTCTAAACTGTAATTTCAAATCATTCTGTCTCAAATTTTCTCCAAGGGCCTCTTTTCTAGGAACTGGAAACTGATATTGATAGTTCATGGGAAATTGCGAAATTGTGTCACATCACAAAATATTGAATTAAAAAATCCTGAATTAAAGCATTCAATAGGGTAAGTGGGTGCACCTCCAATCCTATCTCATTTACAGCCCCAAAATTATAAACTTGAAGAAAATCTTTGAAGTGTTTAAGTGAATAACTAGTACGTATTGGGAGTGAACAGGCATCTCAGCAGCAATTTGTTTTGACGTGATAAACCAGTCGGTGATTTATCCCTGCCAGAAGAAGCTGGAATTGGAAACACTCCCACAATATTTTGTCCTTAAAAACGTTATAACTTGTTAAATATGGAAAATTGGCATGAAGGATGTAATGCAAGCTAAACTTTCCCCGTTGTGTTCTTAAAGAAATTTATGAGACTTCCAAATGTTCTGCCATTCAGTTATGAAATGGTTTCTGTAGAAACTGTCGTGCAACATGACTTTTTGCTATAAACACACTTAGTGAAGTGGTTGGTTTCTATGCCTTCACTCTGGTTTTATGGGGAGGAAAAAAACCAAACAACCCATCCCCTTCCTTTTATCCTGCTTCTCCATCTGAGGTTACGGCAGTAACACTTGACTTATTCATCGAGATTTCCTTGGTTAAGCTGCAATGGAAATAAACACACTTAAGGAGGTTATTGCTATTATTTTGCAGGAATTAGATCGTGTAGCTTAATTACTCAACCTTTAATCTGTCCCAGTTGCATGTGATTTGCATACATTACACCAAAAGAATTGATACTGGGGGCAAATTAATTGTCCAAGTGTCAGAAAGTTGGAAAACTGAAAATAAGTGTGCTAAAATGATTTGACCAAGTTCCCAGTTCCCTGCAGTTCCCAGTGCCAACCTATCTCAGCGTCTGTGCCCTTTCATTACCTTTAGGTGCTGTGGAAGAAGTTTAAAATTAGAAAAAGAAAAAAAAATCCATCAATGTTGACCAAACTGGCAATCTAATCCAAGGCTGCCCCATTCTTCAACTGGCGTGCTAATGCCTGGCCTTGCAGAGATTTGGAATTTCAGCATGGCACCACCTCTTTCTCTGCCTGTTTTTTTTTTCCAGCAGACATACGGCTCGTAGGAAGCGCTGACTGCAGGCTGAGGTTGTTCCTTTTATCCATTTTGTCCGTGGAGTTTTATCTGTTGTACTTGCGCGCTCACATTTCGTTGCCAGGTGGAGGGTGGGGTAGAAAGGTTCCTGGACTCTTGCTTTTTTGGCCCACAGCCTCCCTTCCTTGCTATCACTGTTTTCGTTCCAATAGCGGCAGTAACAGCAGAGAGCACTTGTTCAGGCAGCGCTCCAAGGAGCTGGTGGGTTTTTTTGCCAGTGTCAGCCATAAAAACATAGAATAAAACAGAACAAAACATAATTGTTACTGCTGGCTCCGGCTTCTGAGAGCAGTCCCATCTACTGCTACCACTAATGAAACCAGCCCAGGGAGAACAACAGTAAATTTTTTCCACAGCATTTAGACGAGGCCACCGTGATTCACCAATGAGCTGAAGGAGAAATTTCCAGATCTAACACATTCTGCCTCTGCCATCAAATTCCTGCTCCTCTTCTGCTCAGGCCATTGCTATTGCCAGTATCGAGTGCCACGTTCCGATGGGCATTAAATTGTGTTGAATTACAGCAAAAGCCTTGGTTGAACCGTTTGGAGGAAATTCTTTCTTTGACTTCAGACTTTTAAATTTGCCTTTAATTATTATTAGATGAACTGCTTACTGAAAATCTCACTGGAGGTTTGCAGAAGAGAGGTAGAAGTGCTCTGGCTTTTTCCTGGAGTGGGGCAGACAAGCAGTAAGCACGTTGCCACAGTCAGCGACTCACTTTGGAAACCTCTGTTCTCACGCGGCATTCAGACATGCTCTGAATTTCTGCCAGTTCAGGCTCCTTTGGGTTCGCAGGCAGAGGATCTGCATAGCACAGCCTCACAAGAAGAAAAAGCAGGGGGTGTAAATGCTGCAGAAGCAGGGAAGCATCAGGCTCTTTGACAGAGATGCGAGCAGCAGCGCTCCTGCGCATGCGCTGGCCGACACACCAGTTATGTTTGGCACTTCGCTAACGAGGCAGGGCTTGGAGGACTTCACTCTTGGACTTGAGCGTCTAAATTCCACTGTAGCCTTGGCTTCACAAACACGAGCCCTTCTGGGCCAAGGTCCTTCCGTGACTCATTTCAGAGCGCATAAAGTAGAGAAAATAATTACCTCTCATCACGCAGAAGCGCTGTGAAGAAGTCACATGAAATGCTCCGTGGCATTTACATTACTTTTTCAAAGTCCAGGTTTGTGGCAAACTGGGGGGATTGCACAGCAAAATAACCCAATAATTACCAAATTAGCTGCTGCAGGAATTAATATGCCAAACATCACTGAAAGCTTAGTTCAGGCTTCTTTGAAAACCCCGGCCATAGATGGGATTCTTTTTAGAAACAAATGAAATGAGGAGCCAAGATCTATGAACGCCGCAAATGAATCTTTGCATTTGCATACAGCCTGTCAGATTACCTGCGCTCTCTTAACTTGCTCCAGGACTTCTGCGTCCTATTTTTTCCCCCCTTTTCCATATTTGCTGCCAGCTCACTACCATAATTCGTCCTGTGGCATATACGCTTTCTGTCCTCATCACCATTTCTGGGTCACTTTACAGAATAAAGCCTTTGAAAGCTGGAGACCTCATTTTGACCAGTTATAGTCACAACTACTGCTGCACATGGGAACATCTCATGAATTCTCATCTGTCTTCTCATTGCCAAGGGCAAGGGTAAAGATAGTATTTCATGGCTTAAGCGCCCTTATAAAATGTTCACGGGCAAATTGTAACGTACTCTTCTTTCCAAATCACATTTTTTAATCAAGGCAATAGCGTAAGCAAATGAAAAATAGCCTTAATTCAATTCTTGGGCAATATATTCTGAGCATGTAAACAACTTCTCTCTCTGGGCAGGTCAGCTGGGTTATGTGGATGGAGGACCTGCTTACTATGTATTGGAAAAATCAAGACACCTCAGAGCACTCAAATACTGGAAGCACAGAACATTAGTGAACACAAACCAAAGGCACTGCTCATTTTCATTTCGAAAGAACTTTTTCTGGAAGAATGAAAGAAAACCCGTAGGAAAGTAATACAGCTACGGTTCAGAAATGAAACAAGTGGAAGATTAACAGCCATAAAGTCGACTAGTTAGAGGTACGGAGGACACAGGGTACGAGTCCAACCGCTCATTTTATGATCTTGCTCCTCAGTAAAATAACAACAGTGAGGGAAGGCCATGGCAGCAACAAGGGCAATAAAAGTAGAAAAGCTTCTTAGAAACCTCGATTACTTCCATTCTCAGGTTTTGTTTTAAACGAACAACAGTATCTCGACCAGCATGGCATTTACTCCTGCTGGGACACGGCTAGCTGTCAGCATTTGAAGCTGTGATCTGGCACACCTCTAGATCTGCGCTTTGCCCGTAACTATTCCTTAACAACAAGCTTTGGCTTTGGCTCTCCTCATTACATCAAGCCTAAGCAAAGTTATCCAGACCCCGAGAATCCAGAACAGCCTGTGCGTCCTAGAACAGAAGTGATGAAGCAGCACGGAGCTGCAGTGCTCTGCAAAAGCTCATAAAGGTGAAAGCAAAGTGAGGTTTGGTTGCTGTGACTTTCGACGGCTGTTTGAAGAGAGCTGCTCTGCAACACTTGGCTGGATTTCTGGCAGGGCTGCAGGAGAACACTGCAAGAAGTTTTTGCCCGGCCCGTAATGTGAAGAACAACAAAAAAATCCCTCCACTGAAACGGTATTGTAGTTAAGAAAGTAATTAATATTACTGCATTTTACAATGTATGTGCTTATTCCTATTTCTTTTTGAACAAGCGTAGTTTGTCCCACTATAAAAAAGTAGCAGAGATTATGCCACTGTGGGTTAATAAATGTATACAGGCAACCTGTGTTTAACACTGTGGTTTAATTAGAGCTGGACTTAACGACTTGCTTCTTACCACCAATGTGCTCCATGGCCTTACCTGCTTTAAGTTAACATCAACACGTGAGCAGGCAGGAAAGTGCAGATCAAGTTTATATTGTTTTATATGCAAGGAGACTATTCTTGATGTTGCTTGATATAAACTACAACTGGGAAGCAAATCTACAAGTTCAAGAACTTCTGCTGCAGAGTGAGATTCCTTCATGTGTATGTAGATGGGCAAAATATCATTCAAATTCCACTTTACAAGCCAGGAACTTCCACAGATGCTTTGGTCACGTGGCAACAGCTTTTGGCTGAATTCCAGCTTCTGTGTTACATTCACAGACTTGAAGAAATACAGTCCTAGCTACATTTCAAATCTGATTTACCTCTGAATTTTAGTGAGAGCACCTTTATGAGTTCTGTAAGACTAGGAAATCCGCAAAGCATCTCATCTGATGTTTCACACAAGCTGTTATGCTTAAAAATTCTGCTTCTTGGCTGGCTATATTGTTCTTTGGTCTAGCAGTAACATTAAAATAATAAGTTTTCTTCTAAAGGCAAACCTGACAAAACAGCCAGCCTGCCCACCAACCAGCATTATTTTGGAATCAAAATCAGAAAGCCCAGCAAGCTGGGTCTACAGATCGACACTCAAACTTTTACAGGGCATGAGATGCAGATTTTTGAGAGCATAAAGCAGCACTTAATAGGTCTCTACAGCTGCCTGGTCAGCAAAAAAAACATCACCCAACGCTACACAAACAAAGCAAAATGACAAATCCAGTGCAACCAAGGTTTCGGTAGAAAAATCCCCCACAAATTATTGGCTTTGGCGAGTCTATGCAGTGGCTGACTTCCTGCAGAAACGTTCAATTCCCAAATAATGGCTGCAAAGCCAAAACAAAGACCCAACCAACAACAAACTTTAAAACATACCTCCAGGTTGCCATTTATATGTAAAGTTTAGATCTTTCAGGATTGATGATAAAAACTATTGGAACCTGACCAAAAGTTTCCTTCCTGGTACAGCACTCACTCGGCCAGAAAATGAAATGCAACTGAGACAAGAATAATTTCAATCTAGCCAGTTATCCACCGAACTATACTTTATATACAGTTTATTTCACTAGAGATTTTAATTTTATACATAGTATAAAGGGGTATCCTGGTATCACACATATAGTTATTTTACTGTACTGTTTAAGAACCAATTTTTTTACGTAATACAGTATTAAGTACCATATTAATTAAAACACGTGATTTAAAAAAAAAACCAACCCTACATATAAATGGATGTTTATCATACGCACAGTGCAAGAATGTTTTTATATCATTGTAATCACAAAATGTGAATCTAAAATACAACACTGTGATTTAAAACTAATTTATAATTACGATGCCCCGTGTTGTAGACAGACTGATTAATCTCTGTTTGAATTCCCAAGCCATGTTAAAATTCCAGACAAATGGCAGCAGCAACTTATAATTACGATTTTAAAAAGATACCTTCCACAGTAACGCAAGTTTTACAAAACACTGGTTTATCCCTACACTTCTGACCTTGACAGCATCCTAAGGAAACAGAAGAATGGCACAGATGTCGTTTGGAATTAGCTGATAAGTAACGATAAATCAATTTTTTATTACTTCCACACGGGAAACCTTTAAGGAAGATCGAAGAGGTAAAGACGCAGAGGTTTATGGGCAGAATTCTCAGAATTTTAGTAACGGAGTACAGGGCTTCTTCTCTGCAAACAGGAAGAAAACACTGTAATATAAATCAGGTTGTAATATTTACAGAAAACAATTGTGGAAACAAAAGCATTCCTCATGTAAACATGTCAGAAATGACTTCTTCATTTTCCCTTTTGCAGAGCAGGGCAGTGGATGACTATCAGCTAATAAGAAACAGAGGTCTTCCTTGGAAGAACCACTTCATCACCATCACAGAATATATGTGGTAGCGGTTGAGAATTGCTAACATGTTTTCTCCCCTCCCTCCCTCCCTCCCTCCCCCCCTCAAAGTTTCAAGTTCAATAAATAGTAGAAAAATAATCCTTTTACTTAAAAATCTTGAGATGCATTGTCCCAGGTTCCATACAGCAATCGTCGGAGCAGTGAACTTTCTATGCGCAAAGCAAACCGCAGAGGAACCGACAGCCTTTCCCCCCTCCCGCCTCCTCCAGCTGGCACTTTCTTAGTCTTCAGCTGCGCAGATTTCTGCTCTTCCAGTTAAGGATACCAAATCATCTCTGGCTCTTTCAAGCTCGCTCTCTCCTCTTGGCTCAGTGTAATGGGGCTTCCAAAGTTTCAGCTGCTGCTTAAACTCACATCCCTCTTTCTGAAGGTCTAACGTGCCTCCTGCTCTATTTCATTCCACGTTGCGGCAGGTCCATTCATCAAGCACGTTTCCCTTCCGTTACGGAGCCAACCTTACATTTATAAAAACGTAAAGCTCTTGCGCCTAAACTCAGAAAGTTAAACCGTTCCCGGTGTGAAGCACCGCCGCGGAGCCGCCCCGTTGCTGCATGGATTGTTATTGTTCGTGAGTTCACGTTGCTTTTGTTGTCATTCATTAGCATTCTGCGTCCACCGTGTGTACCGTGACGGCGGCCTGTAAGTGGTGGCTGTGGTGAAGGGTCGGGTGGTGCAACCGGTAGTGGTGAAACTTGTGACTCAGCAGGGCAGCGGTTTGAGGCGGCGTGTCCAGGTCTAAGTCTTCGTCGTGGTTTCCCACATCAACCCCGGCTGACAATGGGTCGTTGTTGCACGGAGGGTTCTCGCTGTCCTCCTGAGGACTCATAGTGCTGTAGCCTAGAAAATAAATCCAGGGGATGAAGAATTAGAAGCAAGGCTACAAGGTCAATATTCCACGGTGCTGACTGCTGCGCCCATCACAGAATCAGACAGACAGTGCTTTCGAGAGAATAAACCAATTAATTTTCTTTAATGAATAGAAAAAGGGAGAAAAACTCCAAACCAAACCCTCCACTCCTGTAAGTTCATAATGGATCCCCTTCCCTGTCACCAGCTTTATTTATAACCTTTGGGGATCTACAGTCAAACAGCCAAACCCAACCACGCCTTCAACGCTTTGTTACGGTAGAACTGCTAGCACGGATTTGAAAACCAAAATGTAACAGACGTTTTGCAGGGAGCGCTATCTTTGAAGATATTACTCGGATTTTTACAACCAGACCAGAAATAGGTGGGATCCACCATCTAGGAAGGATTCCAGCAACACCTCTTCGCATCATCTCGTTGTACAATCGCAGCGCTGTATTTTCAAAAGGAAGGAGCGCTTTTCACCCGCGAGGGGCTATTTGCAAAAAACAAAGTGTATTTTTTTAATGCTGGGGAGCTTTCCATACAGTTTAAGAGACCTATCAAATCTGCATGGGAAGTGTTTTACGGAGCAGGTCCATTAAACCAAAGGGTTCTGACACTTCCAGCAATTACCTCAAGGCTCCTCTTTGGCTAAAATATCTGCTACTGGAGGCTGAGAAGTAAAAAAAAAAAACCCGAAAAAACCCAACAGAGCAGCCGTCTCTAGGGGTAATGAGACATTGCATTCACTGGGATATCCTAAGGAAATTATGTCACTGCAAAGCCAGCTAACAGCTAACCCTTGCAAGACAAGATCGTGCTCTCTCAGCGAGGAAGCTGCCTCATAACAGGGCCCTTGCAGATTTTATGTCCCTTTCATTTTTGAAGCAGGTGCTGGTAGTTACTATGAGATTCGGATTTACCCCTGAAACCAGGTGTTACTACTCAAAACCAGGCCACAGTACAAACAAAATCACCCCAGTATTGCTAAAGGCAAAAATGCAAACAGAATTTAAAAAGAAGGAGATCTTGCTTTAATCAGAGAAATAACCCTTCTCAGAAAACTTCTGAGCTTCGGAGCATCTCGGTGGGGTTTTGAGACATCTAAAAGAAGAGTGTTGAAAATGTCAGGCTAAGTACCCAAAGCTGGTTTCTTATTTCCCATGGCCTGAGTCATGGTTTCTAGCCAGCAGAGAGGAATTGGGGAAGATGACTGGGCAGCCCTTTGAAGAATATAGAATTACAGAAAGTAAAAATAGAAGCGTGGATTTCAGAGCTAGGTAGCCAGTCACCCTGCTAACCCTGACGTGCCGACTGGGAAGATGGGAAGGACTCACTAGGATGACGAGAAATGGAGCAAAAGGAGCATTAGCCCAGCAAATCTGCCTCAGCACAGGTAATCTGGCCCCAAATCCCGGGTAATTCCTCCTAGAGCAAGATTGTCTCTCAGACATCTGTCCACCCCCGTTCCAAGGCTCTGGCCTTCAGATTTCCTGTCCCTCAGCAATTCCATTAGCGCAGCCACCGTCTTAATAATTGAATGTCTCTGCTGCAACGCACCCAGCCACCGCCACACACGGCTAGAGCTGACATCTGCCTCAGCTAACCCTCCTCTTAATTTTGAATAAGCCTCCTCATGACTCAACAGCATTACACCCTTCTAACAGCTTTCCAGATTTAAGAAGGCTTAGTCTCAGGGCATGAGACGCATCTAAATTCCCTGAACCCGAACAGGGCCGAATTGTGTGTGCGTGTGGCAAATACAGATGGCCAAGCACCCTCTGTACACATGCACGCAGTTAATGTCGATTGTTTTTTGCTTCCAGGTGATGTAAGATGTCTCATATGGTGATGGCACAGACTGAGGAACGCTAAGGAGGCACCCGACACATCAGTCTCTACGCCCACCCAGTAAAAGTGGGTGTCCAGCACACGCTGCTAGAATTTTAGGAAAGACGTGCATGCCACAGTAAAGAGCGGAGCCGTAGAGACTCTGCTGGCTTGATTGCAAGAGATTTGTTTTCTCTCATGAAGTAAGAAAGGTCTGTTACCTGAACTAAACATGTAGGTTGTTAGGGGTAGAGTGTGGTAAATGAAGTCTCGGTTCTGTCGGGCTGAATTCTGGTCACCCAGTGAAGCTGGCAGAACCCGAGTCAGAGAGTGGGGGAGCACGGCCAGCATTGGGCCCAACAGCATCCTGGCCTGTGTTAGAAATAGTGTGACCAGCAGGAGTAGGGAGGGGACTGTCCCCTGTGCTCGGCACTGGTGAGGCCACACCTTGAATATTTTGTCCAGTTTGGGGCACCTCAGTCCAAGAGAGATCTCAAGGGGCTGGAGCGAGGGCAGAGGAGGGCGACAGAGCTGGGGAAGGGCCTGGAGAATAAATCTTGTGACAAGCAATTGAAGGAGCTGGGGCTGTTGAGGTTGAAGAAGAGGAGGCTGAGGGGAGACCTCATCACTCTCTGCAACTGCCTGAAAGGATGCTGTAGAGAGGTTGGTGCTGGTCTCACAGGTAATTAGTGATAGAACAAGAGGGAACGACTTCAAACTGCAACAGGGCAGGGTTAGACTGAGCAGTAGGAGAAATTTTTTCACAGAATGAGTAGTCAGCTGCCCAGGGAGGTGGTGGAATCCCCATCCCTGGAGGTGTTTAAAGGCCGCTGAGATGTGGAGTTGGGGGAGATGGTTTAGGGGTGAGCTTTGTAGAGTTAGGTCAATGGTTGGACTTGATGATCCCAAGGGTCTTCTCCAACCTGAATGGTTCTGTGATTCTCTGATCATAAACCTGAGGCCAGGGCAGCGATTCAAGGTCTTACCGTGGTCGCTCTCCGTTCCCGATCGCCCCCAGTAGCGGCGTCTGCGCTCGGGGCTGTGGGCGTGCCGCTCTATCACCGCTGCGATGAATCGAGTGTTACTGACTGGGGGAGAGAGAAAGAGACAACGGGTTTTAAAGTGCTCGTACGGAATTGCATCAGTGGGACAAAGCAGGCACAGGGGAACAGGTTTTCTGCAAGCTAATTCTTCTCAAATACTACTTCTTAAAAGAAGGCCATCAAACGGCAGAGGAGCAGGAGTAAAGAGATGGTGTTTGAACACGGAAAGAGATGAAGATCCAGTCGAACTCATTCACCTCATCTGCTTGGATTGATAGAAGTTAGGAGAATTACCACGCGAATGCTAAACAACCTGTGGCAGCACTGAAAGCTGACTCAAAATGAAACTACAAAGGATTTGGAGAAGCAGTAGATGCAAGCCATGAAACTCAGATACGCTTATTCATCAATTTTTGGTGTCAATGCAGTTTCACATCTCGCGTATAGTTTTAGTTCTGTTTCAGCGAGGGCCCAGAGGCGGATCTGGTCTGGCTCTGGAGCTCTCCCAGAGTTTGGGTGCACTGGCTCATCTTACAGAACTCCAGCACCATGTGCAAAATGCCATTTTAACCAACTGATAAAGAAGTACAAGCATCCCAAATCAACGCAAATAAGATTTACTGCCACATTTGTTGGACATACATGCCAGACTTGGCCTCTGCTTTCCAAGGCTGCTTTCCAAGTTAGGAGTTTGCCACACCCTGTACCACAAGTGCAATTTTTAAGCTCATCAGAGCTATTTCTGGAAGGGGTCATGATGGGGGGAGCGTAAGGGGCAAACCTCCTCCATACATAATCAAGATCAGTCTTTTAAAAATAAAAAATGTAGTTTTTCAGCATGAGACTAAAAGTGTGCTGGAAGTTACAGTTCAAGTTAAAAATACTGTTCTATCATTTTCTACTGCTAATCAGCACAGGGCTTCCTCAGGTATTTTTAATTTTTAGCGCATTAAGAAAACGAATGGCTCATTTAATCTAACCTTTTTTTGTTTTTGTACAGCAAAGTGATTTGGTACTTACTGATTCCCCTGTCTTCATGGCTGTCATCGTCTCTCTCGTCCCTATCATTTTCCAGGTTCGACATACGCACTGACATTTCTACACACCATTACAAACAGAAAAATGCAACTGTTAAGAGAAAAATTTTGGATCATCTTACTAACGGCTGTCACCCTGGTCATACAGTGGAAGCACTTTGCGTTACTGTGCGAAGAGATGCAGTCCGAGCTTGCTGTGCTCTTTTTCCAAGATAGGTGGGGTTAGAGATACTGGGAAAACGAGACACCCCACCTCCTCCTGAAAGGCACAGGCTTGAAGGAAGCTACAGAATCATAGAAGGATAGATTCCAAAGTGAACCGATTCAAAATAGAGCCAGGCCATAATCAAACACAGAGGTAATTAGCCCTGATCCCACTTCTCACCTCCGTATCTTTCTACAGTATCCCTTCTCCCAAATACAGTTGTGTCTCTTGGCCTCCAGTGGCATCACAGGGACCAGGAGCAGAAAATATAAGAAACAAAAGACACATCCCTAACAGCCCAAGCGGAAAGGACGCGAAAACTGTAATATTCCCACAAACACTGCTCTTGTCCAGAAATAAACGCATGTGATCGCTGTGCCGTGACAAGGTCCAGAAAGCTGTGAAGCTGGACTTGTCGCTTCAGCTTTAGAAAAAACATAAATTCTGCTTCCTGACGAGAACTGCAGGGTATAGTTTTTGGGTACTCTCCTCGGGTGGCAGCAGGTCTGGCTGCACCCAGGAGAGGGCAGCAATGCACAAGCACCCAGAAGGAGACAACTTTGATAAGACTTGGCAGGAGAGAAATAAAATAGGGTGACGCCTTGAAACAAAACCAATGAAAAAGATTTTGGATTTTTTTTTTTGTTTGTTTTGTGCTGTGGGGTGGGTTTTTTTGTATATTTTAATTCCCACCCTCCTATTTCTCTCTCAAAAGTTATCAGCTCACCCTGGGCAGCCAAAGGTGACATGTGCTGGTGACTCCTCCGATGTATCTGGTGACGATACGCGTACACTGCTAGGACCAGCACCATAATGCAGCCCATAATTCCTCCGGCCACGGGGCCAACTGGTGCGCTTTTGATCATGTTCAGAGTGATCACCTCGTCTCCTAAATCAGAAGGGAAAAAAGAACCAACTGTAAATGCTTTGCAGAAAGGTTTAAAACTGAAGATTAGAGAAGACGTTCGACAGCTTTCTAGGTGCGTAATCGTGCACATGCACGACAGCACTTTTAAATAGAAGAAATTCGTAAAATCCTAGAATGTCTTAGGTTGGAAGGGACCTTAGAGATCATCTAACCCAACCTCCCTTAACCAGCCCAGGTTGCTCCAGGCCTTATCCAACCTGGCCTTGAGCATCTCCAGGGATGGGGCAGCCACAGCCTCTCTGGGCAATCTAGTCCAGAGTCTTGCCACCCTCAGACTGAAGAATTTCTTTTTAAGATCCAGTCTAAACCTATTTTCCTTCAATTTAAATCCATTCTGAGAGGGTACATCTTAAAAGCAGAACGTATAGCTACACTCAGCTACTCATCTCCAAGATGGAATACCCACAACAGGCCTGATGCTACTTTTTCACTGCTCGACGCACTATTTGTGCGGATTTACCACTAGCACAAGAGGTAAGGCTGTTACATGTAGCATGTTCTGACACGGACTGTGCGTGTTGTTGAATACAGGCAGATAAATGCTCAGAAAGGCCGAGTTACCTATTGCTCCCAAATCATCCACGTACGGGCTCTTCGCTCCCACAATGCCACCAAAGCATTCCTTCTGAGGGGCACAATAGGACTTATCCAGGTGGGTCTTCCCATCGCTGTCTACCATACACCACTCGCAGTCCAACACACCAAAGCAATCCCTGAAAAAAAAAAAAAATCACAAATGAAAGGAGATCGCATTTGTTTTCAAGTCCAACACTTCTCGCTGGGCACTGCTCAGTCCGTTTTAGAATCACGAGACAGGGAGTGACTGATCATCGTAAACCCTCAAATACATCACGTCTGGCCACAAAAACCTGATTAAAATGCTCAAGTGCCACAAGGGAAACTACACAGGGAAGCAAAGGCAGAACTTCTGACTTGTAACTCCTCCAGTAAACCATTTCTCAGCATGGTGAAGTCTGACTACGGTTCCACCCTTTTTCTGCAGTGCTTTGAAAGATGGAAGAAAGGATTTGGAAAGTCTGGTCAGAGCACGGTATGTTCCAGCAACCTCAGTTCCCTGGAGACCGCTCGTACCTAGCAAGAAAACAAACTCTCAATCTTCTCTACGTAATGCCAGGAGTAGAACAGAGAAGCAGGAAACTAGAAGCTGGCAGGCAGCTGCCAGCTCGAATGTGCTCCAAAGTCACCACTGCAAAATACCGCCTGCTTTTGGGGAGTGACTTCCTCCACGCGCTTCTCCAGCAGGCAGACAGACACAGCAGCACCATCCACTTGGCTAAAGAGCTCCGCGTCCTTTCAACGGGAAATCTTCCACTTCCAAACCCCTTGGTTCTCAGTGTCACCGAGTGCGACGGGAGAGCCATTTGTTTGCTATTACTGATGTTATGTGACAAACAGGAATGCTGAGATCATCTGCTTCTGCGCTGCAGCAAAATGTCCTTGTTTCTCTGGCACTGTACCTTTTCTTTTTTCTTCAGAACAGAGGAAGAGCTATTTTTACTTCATGATTTCAAGAACATGGTACATTTTGAGGGACGGAGAAGGCTACTTTACCCGCTCTCTGTCCTCTGGTTGCACTGGGTGTTAATACACTGGGGGAGAGCATCCTGCAGGCTCGGATCGATGGCTGTGAAAGTCATCGGCTCCTGATGAACTTCACAACTTGGATTCCTAGATTGAAACAACAAGCACAGCCTTGTGTTACAAAAGCAGCCAGAGTATAATCCATGAAAAGCATCATTTTTTCCTGTTACTTATCATCTGCCTCACTCTACTAAAAACTCTGGCTATTCTCTCCTGTACCACCTGTAAGCTAGCACGAACAAGCAAGTAATTTTGTAAATTAGGTTCTGTCACACGCTGTTCCATTAGAGGAGGTTCGTTCTCACCTGCTCTCGGCGTTGGTGAGGTTGCCGGTACATTCATTGACCTCCAGAGGGCACTCGCAAGGGCACTCACACTCGTTCTGTTCCATTCTTCAGGGGCAGAAAGCACACAGAAAATCCATCAGACCTTGCAGCACGGTTTTAACCCCGACTCCTCATGGAGAAGAACCTTTCTCCTTCTCCCCCCAGAACACAGGAATTGCTCAGTTCCGCACCAGGACTGTAGACAATGTAATAATGGAGTCTCTCCGAGCTGTTATCACCCCCTGAAATTTAATAAGCAGACAACTCCTGGACCAGTCCCAGATCCAGATTCAAGGATCCTTCTTGCCAGTGCAACAAACACGTAACGACGCCAGTGCGGGCAAAAATCTGCCACGAGCACCAGGATCCCCTTGATGAAAATCTATGTCAATCCATGTTAAATCGTGGGTGTTAACACGCCAAAGGAAAGGGCTTGATGCACAGATAACTGCACCTGAGAAACTGAATCTGTCACCATCACAGAATCACAGAGTGTTAGAGGTTGGAAGGGACCTCAAAGATCATCTAGTTCAGCCCCCCTGCCAGAGCAGGATCACCTACAGTAGATCGCACAGGAACACATCCAGGCGGGTTCTGAATGTCTCCAGAGAAGGAGACTCCACAACCTCCCTGGGCAGCCTGTGCCAGGGCGCCGGCACCTGCACAGGTAAAAAGCTTTTTCTAATGTTTTTGTGGAACCTCCTATGTTCCAGCTTGCACGCATTGCCGCTTGTCCTGTCAATGGACGTCGCTGAAAAGAGCCTGGCTCCGTCCTCCTGACACTCCCCCTTGACATATTTATAAACATTAATGAGGTCACCCCTCAGCCTCCTCTTCTCCAAGCTGAAGAGACCCAGCTCCTTCAGCCTTTCCTCATCAGGGAGATGTTCCACTCCCTCCATCATCTTTGTGGCTCTGCGCTGGACTCTCTCCAGCAGTTCCTTGTCTCTCTTGAGCTGAGGGGCCCAGAACTGGACACAATATTCCAGATGCAGCTTTTAACATTATCTACCCAAACGTGACAAGAACAAACTCCCCTGTGCTTTGACACACTGACCACACGGCAAAGCGTTAGAGGTATGCTAGGTCACCATGCCTCTTACAAACAGCAGAAGTGAGGCAACTATTTTGGTTTTGCTTCGTTTTTGCACCGTGTGTTTTGCTTTAGCCTATAAAATATGGTGTTTTTAGAAACCTTGACTCAAGAAAGAGGGAAGCAGTAAATGCCTGGAGCTGCCCACTCCTTCCCAGCCCCCTGCTGACCTGTGGCAGTTGAGGCAGAGCCTGTCAACCATGCTGCAGGCACAGAAAGCGAGTGAATCGCACGTCTCGTTGACGATGCCCACGAAGGCGTTGGTGCCCGGGATTCTCGTCAGCCTGTACTTGGAGCAGTGACTGCCGTGCACAAGGTTTGTGAGATCGCCCTAGGGAAAAAACAGTGTCAACTCTGTAGTGAGAAACTTGTTGGTTTAGAGAGCTGAAGACTTTCTCCCTTCCAAGGAAGCTCACGGAGCTGAGGGAAGGCAAACACATGGGAGTGCTGCCTTCAAAAGTAAGAGACGTACAAAATTGCTCATCAACCTGTTGAGTTTTGCTTCCAAGCTATGGCCGGCCAGGCAGACTTTGCTGAAGGCAGAAAAAAAACATCACGAGATGCAGCAGCAGCATTGAGCCTGAGATTCTACCAACACCAGGTTACATTTCAGTCCTTCACGTCACTCCTTGGCGTGTTGGCCACCAGTGACCTCTGCAAGGTGCCTCCCCATCAGAACTTGTTGAAAACTTCCTGGCAGGTGTGCTACAGAACACACACCGCAGCACGGTACGGCTCTGACCGGTTCGGTAGGCAGACTCACTCCTGATTCCTACTTGTGTGCCTCAATCTCAAGTTTTTCCTCTGTCCTATGCCATTTCCTTTGCAGTAAAACACTTCCTACTTCGCATTTCGAGCATGGGGAAAAACGTTTAAGCCTACCTGACGTAAATCAACGTATTCTGACGTAACTTTCAAATATTTCTGATGGCTGTTTCCCACTTTTTCCTCGCGGTAGTAATTGAAAAGTATTATTTAAAGAGCAGCTTCTTCCACAGAGCTTAACATCGTTTGAACAATTCTGCAGTGATCAGCCCTTGGCTTAGGCCTCTCTGCACAGCTGAGCACCACGAAGGTCACACATGACCCACAGGGACCACAGAGCAGTAAGGTTTTCCAAAGGATGCAATCAGACAAATTATATTGTGTGTACACTGCATCTGTAAATCCATTTATTTAGACACTAACTAAAAGCCAAGGTAGCAGAGAGCTTTGCTGTCTGTGTCACAGGAGAACGTGACACCGGTCAGAGTTGGAAGCCAGAGCTCAGGTCAGAGGATCCGAAGTACAAAAAACCAAATCACAACTGCTGATGGAAAGACCTCACCTATCGACAGAGAACTGCTCCTGTTTTTGTGATGCTAGATGAGACTTTGCAGACATCAACCACAGCTGGCCAGCGATCACATCTGTAATCCCTCGTATGTCAAGCGACCCCTCATGCGAGCACGGTTTGCGCAGTGCTGATCGCTGATTTTGTGTTTCGAGAGGGGGAGCGGAGGCCAAGCCACACGGAAGGCTGGCTCCCAGCCTCGTCTGCTGACCCTGGCAAGGGTTTGCGTTCCCACCAGGAGAAACCCAACCCAACCAACATACATCCAAAAGCAAAACAAAATAGAAAAACATGCTTACCACTAAGCTGGTATTAAATTTATAAAACCGCTGAACTGTTCTGTCGCTGAAGCTGTTGCAGAGGTTTTTCTTGACGAAGTTTGGGTGGTTCAGAATGTCATTTGCTACCAGAGGCTCCTAAGCGAGAAATGGCGGGGTTTATGCCTTGGAAAACCGACACAGACAGCAGCTTCTCTGCAGTTCTTAACCACCTCAGAAATTAGAAAAGGTAGGAAAAAAGAGCCAGACCTTGTGCGTGATGTGCTGCTGCTCCACCGGCGCGTGTCCTTTGGGATCGATGAGGGTCGGGTGTGCCACAAGGTACCCTCTGTCCTCCATGATAAAGCACCTGCCCACAACAAACAATACGAAAAGCCTCCCTGTTAGACCTCCCTGGGCTTTAGAGAACCAGGGTTAAATAAAACACAATCTGCCATTCGCAGCTCCAGAAAGAATTTTTAGAGGTTTCTGTTTGTTTAATGACCCTGTTGTTTTAATAAATTCACTGCAAAATGTCTTTAAAGAATGTATTTCCCTGAAGCTTTTAAATGTGTAACTGTTATGGCAAGCCCGGACCATCAAGGAATTGAAAATGGAACTGATTAGACACAGAAAGGAGAGCTGAGCGTTGTCTTGTCTGATCGGGGAAGGTCCAGAAATAAATGAAGCATAACGGACTTGGAGAGCTTTAATGGTTTATTAATCTACTATGTTACTAATTAAACGGAGATTTCACACTCTCCTTTAATGCCCTCCTGCTTTAGAATTCAATTTTAATGGGGAGATAAATCACCCCCGTTTCATTCTCAGCCTTCCCAACCCTTCCTCTCCCTTTGCACAGCTCCTCCCGTTAGTCTCCCCGTGAAGCGAGGGAAGCGAGGTTGGATCCGTGCCCCTCTCTAGAAGCCGGCGTGCCGTGAGGTTTTTTAATCCGTCGCATTTTCGGCATCTCCCGTTTCCATAGCTGCCGACGGCTGCGCTGGGGATTGCGGAGGAACGAGCGGCACCGGGGATGGCACAGCCTGAGCCAAGACCAAGAGAATTGGCGGCCGCAGAAAGGAGATGGGAGGAGGTCAATGTGGCCGCTCAATGCTCCCGAGGGTCTCAGCGGGGCAGCAGCCGCGTCCCCTGGCGCAGCAGGGCTTTGGTTGAGCCCCGCAGCTGCCCTGGGCTCCTGCCTGGGGCCGGCAGATGCTTCGGGAGGCTTTAAAGTCTGATTCCCATGGCAGTCTGCTGAATAAAGCTCTGCCTACATCGGCTTGGGTCGTGGAGGGGGAGAGGAGATCTTAAGATCTTATCTAAAGCGAGCAGTGCCGAACAGGTGGGACTGTGTGCTTCAGGTATACAAAGGGGTCAGGAAAACCTTGAGGTTTTTTTTTTTTTACTGCCCCAAACTGTTTGGGTTTTGCATTAGAAATTCATCTAGTGATGCTGAGTTTTCTCTTTATTCTGAAGGAATATAGGAAACGTGAGAATGAGGCTTGTGATTATCCCAGAGGGAAAGAGCTTAGCAGAGATGCGTTAAAAAACCCAAATGCCTGCCAGGTAGTCAGAATAGTTGTCTCTTTGTAGCTGAGTGCATTTACACAGAGGCTGTAAGCACTGGAACCAGCTTTATTTTAAAATGCTCTGACAAAGTATTCAATGATACGCCTGGAATTCCCAACTTAGGGAATGCAGAAACAGAATAAATCAGCTCACCCCGATAATTGCTAATAATTTTTAACCGGAGGGGGAAGGAATGCCAAACCAGAAATCATGGTGGGTTTTTTTGTACACCATAAAATACATAAAAAATACCCAAACCAAACCAGAGAAGAACTGGGAGGATGACAGAAAACCACTTCCCTTCCCTAATTTAAGGTTTAAAAACAAAGAAAAAACAACAATGCTCAAACTATGTTATCAAGTTACTCCAGATCCAAACCAGAGTTTAGCCCTGTCCTCCGCAAGGGATTTTTCAGAAAAAGGGCAGAGGAACAAACTAGGACACACATAGATCTACACAAAATTAGATACTTCAGATGAAATCAGACTTTTTCTGACTAGTGCTGTGCTGTGTATTTCTGAGAAAAATGTAACAAAAATGCTTTTTAATAATTGTAGTTAAAATACCCAGAGATAATACACCATTATTACATGCTCACCGTAACTAAATCGGCAAAATGAAAACAAACAGAAGAAAATTGAAAGTGTGTTCATTTAATAAAAAATGGAGTTCCTTTTCCCAGGATTTCAGTGAAGTCTAAATATAATCAAAGAAAAATCTCAGTTATCTTCTGGTTTTGTATTCCTGCGGGCTGTTTACTTAGCAGATGACAGTTTGATCTCGAATAACAAAAAAATCCACATAATCCTTATGAGAAGAATGAGCACGAATTGCAGTGGCAAGCAGAGAACGCAGACTGAAAGGAATAGGATCCTAGAATAAGCTAAGTTGGAAAGTATCTCTGGGTCATCTGGTTAAAGGGAAAAAGAGAAAGAAAGAAGAAAGGGGTTAGATGTTTATTCGGTGGAACGAGGGACTCACCTTATTTTGTTTCCCCCGTCTTGGTTACAAACCGGCAGCAGGTCCATGAGAACTTTGTAGAAGTATCGCAGGGTGAAGTCAATGCCCATCACTGCCACTGAGTGTCCTGAAGACATCTGGGCACTGGCAAGAGGGGAGGAAAAAAAAAGAAAAAAAAAGAGAAGGTTTTGATGACTGTATTAATAATTAATATCTTAATTACTCAGTTCCCTACTTGAAAAAAGAGGCTGGTTTCCCGGGCGTATAAATGACCAGCTCAAATCCACAGCTCCACGCCGAAGCTCAGTTCACCCTGCTCATGTTTAAATGAACAATCACTGCAGCTGTACATGGAGAGAACAGCGTCTCAATACTTGTTATTTGCTGCAAATCCTCAAGCCTCGCCACATAAACTGTGCCTCAATTGCAACGTGGGGGACACAGGAGACAGCCCAGGACTGATCATGCCCCAGGAACCGATCCTTCTCCCCATGGGCTGCTCTTCCTCAGCTCATACGCACGCCTCTGCCACCTAAATGCATTTAATGTTTAGCATCATCAATTGGGGGTCAAAATTCCCCACCCGTACAAACCACAGGAGGTAGCTCCAGCATTTCGAGCACCCACCGCCTCTGGGAAGGGGTTTAAGTTCTGCCCCACTCCTCTCAGCTCAGTCCCCAGGGTTAGGGCCTGAGCATGAAGCCACCACAGACCTTTTGCTAAATCCCTAAAATTCCAAAGAGCTGGAGAGATTATGAATTTCAGCCAAGAAAAAAGCCAGCAAGATGGCCAAGGTACAGACACACATGAGGTTACCTTGCAGCAAAAGCTGCTGTGAATTTTAATATTTCACCCTTACAGAAAACGTGCTGGCGTTCCTATTTTTACACACGAGTGCAGGAATATACACAGTTGCCTTGGCAACCGATACATCAAAGACTGACCAAACAGTCTCAGGCTGAGGTATGGAAGTGTTATTTTCTTACAGCTCTGTAAAGGTGAAAAAGTACTACTTTGGCTCAATCCTATCGGTTTAACTTTCCTCACCACCAGTGAAGAGCCCTCCTGGTAGAAGCATGGTCTTGACATTTGACTACGACCTCCTGGATGCTGAAAGCTCCAAACAGAAATTATACTCTACTTTTGTTGCTGTTTTTCCCCAAACTTCCTGTCCTGGCAAACTCCCACTTTCCCCTCAGGAGAACCACCCAGATGCGCAAAGACGTGAAGCGACGCACTTGAGCGAAGGCGCAAATCCCCGCTGGGCAGCAGAGCAGCGAGGTCTGGACCGAAAGCCTTCTGATATAACACGACGGGAAAATAACCAGTATTTATTACGGCAGGTTATGAAAATGATTATGTTCACTGGTGGTCTGCAGCAGCTCGAGGGATCTGAGCAGTGCCCGTCACTCCTACATTTCTAACACCCCAGCTCTCCAGGTTCGCTCCCAGCAGCGCCACGATGGCACAGCCAGACCAAGTCACCTCTCGCCCCCAAAGAGCACAGAATGACCAGCTCATCCTGGTTGGGGACTGCCCTGCTGCAGAGCAGCACAGGGGAAAGGGACCTGGGGGTTCTGGTGGGCAGCAGGATGGCCATGAGCCAGCAATGTGCCCTCGTGGCCAAGAAGGCCAATGGCATCCTGGGGTGTGTTAGAAGGGGAGTAGCAAGTAGGTCCAGAGAGGTCCTCCTGCCCCTCTGCTCTGCCCTGGTGAGGCCACATCTGGAATATTGTGTCCAGTCCTGGGGCCCTCAGCTCAAGAGAGACAGGGAACTGCTGGAGAGAGTCCAGTGCAGCCACAGAGATGATGGAGGGAGTGGAACATCTCCCTGATGAGGAAAGGCTGAAGGAGCTGGGGCTCTTCAGCTTGGAGAAGAGGAGGCTGAGGGGTGACCTCATTAATGTTTATAAATATGTCAAGGGGGAGTGTCAGGAGGACGGAGCCAGGCTCTTCTCAGTGGCGTCCGTTGACAGGACAAGGGGCAATGGGCACAAGTTAGAACACAGGAGGTTCCACAGAAATGTTGGAAAAAACTTCTTCCCTGCGCAGGTGGCCAGAGCCCTGGCACAGGCTGCCCTGGGAGGTTGTGGAGTCTCCTTCTCTGGAGACATTCGAACCCCGCCTGGATGCGTTCCTGTGCGATCTACTGTAGGTGGTCCTGCTCTGGCAGGGGGGCTGGACTAGATCATCTTTGAGGTCCCTTCTAGCCCCTGACACTCTGTAATTCTGTGAAACCGCTATTTTGTACCTGTGTGGGCATTCTACTGACGACAAAGGAGATACCTCTGGCTTATTACTTTTTAAAATTTTACTTTTCTAAACAATTTTCTCTCTGAAGCTAGGAATACAAATGTTCAGAAGAAGAAGATACCGAATGGCACGGTCGGACAACACAGAGTAGAGGCTGCTGGCAACTGCCAATTCACATAAAACCAACTGCTTGCCGAGCTGAAAAGTTTGCTTTTAAAGAGGTACAGTGAAGACACAGTCAAATCTAACCTGCCCGTTTATAAATACAGATCGTAAAAACTTGCACCATATTTATTTTTTAGCATTGCCCATTTCACGGACAAAAAACCATTAGGAACGCTGTAACTGTTTTAGCTTCATTTTTAAGGATTAAAACCTTTTGGGTCGCTGATGCAAATTCAACAACTTCTTGCACAGATCTATTCCCAGCTTCCAAAAAAAAGAAGTAGATATAAAATGGAAAGGAGAGGTAAGTGTCAGTTCCAAACGAACTAAATGTTATTTAAACCCACTCATCGGTTTCTAACGCGAGCACGCCTGGTAACTCTACTGATTCCTCCCCCACCCCTCTGTTCGTTTTCTTTTAAACTAAGACCTCTTTGGGGATTATAACAGCATGTGAGTGTAAGCTTTAGAGGTCATATTTACCCAGGAATCACACTCACATCTGCCAAACTTTGTTTAACTGTTCTTTAATCATGTTCTAATAACCCACGCGAGCTTGAAGTTCTTAAAGCTGAAGCAGCGCTTGCTAGATAAAAATCAGAACTTTGATTAATCGCATTTCTCTTCTTACAAAAGTGCTTCTTTCCCTTAAGTAAATTCCTCTTTGAGAAGCACCACGCAGGCATTAGGCCTCCTAATATTCCTGCCGAAAAGGACAGGCAGATGTCCTGTGGTGGGAAATCCCAAACAAAGCTGAGATGTCTTTGAGAAGAGGAGAAAAGCAGCATCTCGGGCTCTGCCTGCTTTGCCAGCTGGATTTATCAGCGCGGCGTTAGAAGTTACCTTTGTACTGGTGGGGTCTTAGATGAAGTGAAAGCCTTGGAAGAAACTACATGCGAAAACCAAAACGAGTAACTACAATTTCTGAAAAATGAGAGAACTTATGCTAGAAAGGTTTAGTACATATTCCACAAAGTGATTTCCTTTAAACAGCCCACCTCTCAAACCAAACCTCAGCCTTAGGCTGGGGGCCTGGCCGGGAGGGGGCTGAAACAAAAAGAAGTCTGGTTCTCGAGGCAAGGGTCATCCCAGCACTGCCAAGATGTTCACAGACAGACCGAATCCGCTTCTGGTGGTAATGTGGACCGCACTGAGAATAAATGAAACACTGAGATCTTCTTGATCGACTTTGAACGAAGATACATTAGAATTTCCCCTTTCCTTTTTGCAAGCCATAAAAGGCTAACTAATAAAGAAAACGCTTCTTTCTACATGGCTATGACTGTCATTTTGGTTTCTCTCCCAAAGGCAAGGGCTGCGCCTCAAGTCGTTCTAACTCCTGAAAGCCCCCGTGCAGAAGTGCTGAATATAAACAGCCCAGGCAAGGAGCTCTCCCAATTCTTTTTCATTAAAACAGCCCCGTGGACTGACCTCTATTCGCAGTTAGGGGGCTCTGCTTTCACCCCTTATTCCCGTCCAAACATCACCCTGCTACACACAACTTCAGAAGAGTTAAGCATGAGTAACTTCAGGAAATGGAGAGATGAGCAGTCTTGATGAGAAAGTATTCGACTAGCAGCAGAGAACACGTCCCAACTGCCTCACGAAAGTGATCCCTCTCCTCCTCCCAGCTCCTTGTCCCGCACATGTGACATCTCATGTTCATCCAGGAGCACATTCTCACCCATCACTTCTTTCTTCTATATGCTGTTATAATTCCGACATCAGAGCTACAGAATGTAAACCTATTCATATAAAATGGATTTTTCACATTCTTTCAATATATTATTGCCACTGCACCTACACAAGGTTATATTACATTTCATCAAAAGCACTTTGAAACCAGGTTGGGTTTTCAGTTCTTGAACCTGCAGGGGTCGCTCACTGTATTTCTCTCCTACCCAAAGCACATCTTGACAAGTCAGAGTGTACACAAAAACTCCAAACACAACTTACCTGGAGGAATGGACTGTGTGACTGATCGTAACGACGTAGCCAGCCCCTCCGACATCCAGGTAAGGACCAGTGAAGGTAATTAGTCCTGGATTAGCCACAGCGTGCAAGTACCTAAGAGCAGCCAAAAGAAACACTCATAATTAGTGAAAAAGGGTTACCGTAAACTTTAAGACAGTCTCCTTGGTTTTGCAGAAACACAGACAAGCAATGAACTCTGCACACGGTGAACGATGTGTTATCAAATTAATGTTTCTTATTATTAAACAAGTACCCAAGTACGATGAGGACCCAGACCTAAAACGGACTTGCTCAATAAATGCTCCCTCGCTACATACAACTGCATTAAAAAAAGCTCAGTTTACTTTTGCGTGGAATACATTCAATGTCCTTGTAGACACTTTTTCCCAAAATGACGTATGACCTAGTGCCCACCGAAGCTCGAACTCCAAGCAAACACGGGCAAAACGATCCCGTTGCAGCAGCAGGAGGAAGGACGTCCTACAGGCAAATTCCCACGTGAAAATCTGGAAAGCCGTCAGAGTGATTACGAGTCACAGCCTCTTTTTAAACTTACCACCAACATAAAATGGGCCACAACCTTGTCAAATGTCTTCCTGCTACCATAACAAAGTGTAGAAAACATTCTAGCTGTTGGAAACGCTGGTGTGTATGAAAAATCTATTACTTTACTACCCCCTGTCCCGGTTAGTAACCCACGAGTCTGAACTGCACTGTGCAAGCGACTGAATTCTACTTTATGAGTAGTGCTTTGCTTGCATCTTCTTTCCAAAACACTGCCATTTGGCTTTATATAAAAACCAAGACACTGTGGCACACTGCATACAGAGGCTTTTTAAACCAGTGGAGTGTAAAAGCAAAAAAACCAAACCGAAACGCAAATCCCCAAACCCTCCCAAAACCAATAATGACAATAATTTGAGAGCTTTTAAAGCGGAAATGAGGGGTTGTAAAAGTGCACTCAGTTAATTTACAATACGGATGAGCCCTCACTACAAAAAAAAAAAAAAAAAGAAAGAGGGCAAAATTCCACCATCTTATCAGCCAGCAAAAACATAAATGGCAACAAAGAAGAAGAAAACCTGAAGCAAAAAAGCTAATTAATAGCTATGGTAATGTTATTTTTCAGGGAAAACACATGGGTCAGGAGAACTAAAGCATGGCCAATGCCAGGAGCAATTCAGAGCCTTCCCTGTACAGCTGGAGCCGCTGGCTCGTGCCTTTCCCAGCATCACAAATACACAAATATTTTCCCAAGCTGGATAATAGTGCATAATTAACAGGGCGCAGTCGAGCCAGCAAACTCCTACTTCAAATTAGCAATGAAATGTGCTGTAAACAAACAAGAAGGCTTAAAATATTAACAACCAAAAATGGCACAAGGAGCTGAAAACGCTCCTGAGTTAACTAATCCCTAAAGGGGATGCTCATTTTCTGAATATTTATAGTCCCATCTGCCATAGCAGGGATATGAAACACAAACTATCACTTAAAAAGGGTTGGGAATTAGAATCAATAGAGTTTTTTTACCTGGCTGTATTTAAGCACCAAACCTTTAACCCCCGCCAAAAACATTTCTAGTTAAATAGTTTATAGCTGGCCATAAAAAAATAAAAAAAAAAAAAACAGGCTGTGAAATCGATACCAAATATTTTCCTTATTGCCCTCTAAGATTACCCAAAGCTTTGATAACAGGACCCTAAAAACTCACCATTGTCTCCTGGTGGGATCAAATGCTTTGTCCATGAGGGAACCGGGGTAAATTCGGAGCACCCCATTGGGGGTTGCTATGTAACGGCGCACAATGTAACTGTTCAGGCTGCTCATTTCCATTTGTGTCATCCATTCATCTGTGACGTGACTGGTAGCCATTACTTCATTTCTGACAGAGAACTGCAAAACAAAAGGCGGACCTGGCAGGGTTCCTCCGAGGCTTGCAGGAGAAAAGATAATAAGCCGCTCGCGGGGTTTCCTAAAGAGCGATTGCAGATATTCGAAACTCAATTACTTGTTTTAAGGCTTCTCGCACCGGATGGATCCGGCACATTCCAAGCGAAAGGAAAGCTTATCAGAGTGAAATATTGTCGTCGTTACCTCTGCTGCTTTTTGAATAGTGCTCTGCTTGCACACACACATAGAAAAGTCTCATTTATATGCCTAAGAGCACGAAGATATTTCCGCTAAGAATTTACTGCAGCTTTATTTTTTCTGGTGTTTATTCCAACTTGTTGAGTTTTAGCCACCCTTCTGGGGAGGAAAGCCCTCTCCCTCCACTCTTTTGGGCCTTGCAGCTCACGACCATAGAATCACAGAATGTTCAGGGCTGGAAGGGACCTCTAAAAATCATTTAGTCCAACCCACCACCTCTCCAGGCAGGGGACTGCCTCACTGCCCTGTGAGCGTCAGGAGGTCAACGTCTCAGGTTCTTCCCTCCTGCATGAAGGAAACCAGGGTCCCCGGGGCTGCCCGAGGCCGTACCTTAAGGCCGGGATTGGCAATGAGGCGCGTGTTGTCGCTGAGGTACGCCGTGTAATGCTCCACCATCCGCTTCGTCTCGGGCTGGCTGAGATGTTCGTAAGGAGAAGAGAAGCTGCCCGCAGAGAGCATCACCGTGGGGCTTTCTACAAAGAGCAAAATGGGAGGAAGTTAAGGACAATGAATTGGAAATAGTGCATAGGAAGCACATTCCTACCACCGCAGGGTATCCTCCACCCGTTCCTCCGCTCGCCCACAATTCAGGTCATGGGTGGACTGTGAGCGAGAGCAGGCAACGTGAAGTTTTCCACCCAAACCAGAGCACGGCTTGTCTCCCCAGGCACTGACAAAACTGGGGTTGCAAACGAACCACCTTTCTCCCTTGGAAACACGGAAGCCACAAAGTTACTCCATTCACTCTGACCTCTGTGTGCTATTTGGTGGACTCCAGTGCCCTTGTTCGCAAAGTCTCAATGATTTCTGAGTTACTACTTATCCCTTATGAAAAGATTTTGGCCTAAAGGAATGAATTCTCCACGTTTAGGTTGGATACAGCAGACAAAACCAAACACCAGCACCTTCAGTTACATCTCATGGAGCTGACTAATAAACACGTAGCTGTCGGGGGTGATTTTCACAACAGACTAGAAAGCAAACTTTCCTTGTGCTGAAACTGCAATACCAGACAGCTTATTCTCTTCAAAAAGAAAAACTATTATGACACTGCAGGGCTGAAGGTTGAGAAGAATATCTTCTCTGAATATTTGACCCACGGAACCCCATTTCCCTGTGCGTAATGGTCTCCAGAGGAAAAATATCACTGGGGTATGTGAAGCGTTCTGCTTTTATTCACATTCCTCTAAAAAACCATCAGCACACAGCCAGCAACCATATGTACCGCACTCATCACTCAGGCACTTCTATTAGAGTTCTTCATCTGCTTCCCAGACCAAATATCCTGATGTGAGTGCATTTTGCTTTGCATGAAGTTTTTCCACTTGTCAGCTTCGTATTGCGTTTTTTGGATATTTTCCATTTATATCTTGTCTTCCTGGATATAAGATAATTGAGTCTAGGCACCACATAAAAGAAAGAAAAAAACCCCACCACTCTGTATTTTAAACAACCAGAGAAGCAATTTCCATAGTTTTTCAACTTCTTCCGTAACTGAGATTGCACTGGAGGAGTTATTTGTGGAACTGCTAAGAAAATATCACAACTGTGTCACTAATCCACCATGAGATCTTCAAACAAAAGCACTTAATTCAGAATTTCTTAAGATACAGTACACATTTTGGCAAAAAACCCCAAGATTAATATTTAAATATGAAAAGTTTGTGACTTATGATGCTTTCATAAAACAAACCTCTATGTTCTTACGATATATTATATTTTTTCAAGTTCTCTATCCTTTCCAGACACTGAAAGTTGTGCTGCCACGGAGACTTTCCCTCTTTCCAGTAATGTTTGAGCAACTACTGAAATAAGCCAGGTAGAGTAGAACCTGCTTACGAAAAGCAGGAAGGCATCAATAACCTGAGAATTTTTAAGCAGGTAAAGGAGAGTCTGGAAACCATCACACCACTGAAGTTCTCAGTTTCCTCCCAACAGGCTTAACTTCCGACTTCACATCGATTGAGGGTATTAAATGCTCACTGTATTTTCACTGGCAGTGAAAAACTTGCATAAATCCAAAGTCAAAAGAACAGCAGCCCTGCACAACCGGCCGGGACTTCATCCCCCTTCCTGGTCAATAAGCCGCTTTACAGCCAAGAGAACAGAACTTATTGAGCTCGGGGAGACATCTCACACTCTCCTCATTCCTCTTCCGGGGAACTTAACTGAACAAAACTTGTGGTGCGTTTATCTCTAGAGGATTTTGCACTCTAGAGAAACGTGCCACGAGGCTGTTATGGCCCCACGAGGGCCATGACCATGAGGTGGGTCAAGATGAGGTGCGAGAAAGCTTTACCTAAGGTCGCCAGCTGCTTGAAGTGCAGGCAGGCGTTGGGCTGGCCCAGCAGATCCAGTCGATGATACAGGAGCTTGCTGCTGGGGACAGTGTTGAGATTCTTCAGCTGTTTAACAGGTATTTCTGGCTGTATTACCACGACACACAGAATAAAGGATGTGTCCTGGACCTGAAAAAACACAGGTAAGTCATCAAAAAAGAAACAAAGAAGTGGAGGAGTTGCAGAACTTATTTTCTATCCGGTATTCACTCTCTTTTCTTTCAACACTCATCTCGTTCGGCTCTGGAAGGCAGCACCGCACCGTTCTCTCAGGGATCACAGTTCTCAATCTCTCTGAAAACACACAATTTCTTTTTGAAGACGCTAACAGGGACTCGATCCTACAGAAAACAGAGAGAACGACTGCGCCCAAGCCACCTCGGTCTCCACGCAGGACAGAGCCGGTCTGATCACTGCATCTCAGTCCCACACAGCCACGTTCCAGTCTGCCACCAGCGTGCATGTATTGGAGCCACTAAGCTGCATGAAAAATACTTTTCTATAGTCTACGCACTAAATAAAAATACTCAATTTTTTGGGAAAAAAAAGATTAGAGTAAGACCTTCATTCTGTTGCTCAGTGGTACTTTCTGATGCTGTTTCGGGAAGACTTTTTAAAGTGTCATTACCAGGAGAGAGCCTTCAGGTTCACAGCTGGTGAGAACACGCTGGTATTGCCTTTATGAAGAATGCAGACACATTAACTCTCGAAAATAAGATTTTATCATCATCACTCTTGATGGTGCACTGCATGTGTCACACGCTTTACTGGTTTGCATATTTTAAATGTCCTATAGTACATCAGACTAGCAAAACCTGGACTTACCCAGCTGCTCTGCAAGGGTGTCTGATTATTTAATGCAGCATTACAACATTAGAAAATTAGCTTCAGGCACTCTCCTGTGTGAATTTCTGTTACCCAATGACAGAATTAATCTCTTAAAACTACTCAGCTTCACCTTTTTGGTTGGATTTAACTTAATACTGTGAAATGATCCATGAGTACCCTCTTGAGTTCGTTGGCACAGAGAAGTAGCCAATTATTTCTGGCATCAGCGAATTTCACCTGGATTATATTTAACCTTCGATTCCATTCTAATCCCTGGGTCAAGATTAGTGTTCAGATATGTTCAAAAGTGAAGAAAGGAAGACAGCTGGTACAAGCTCTCTTAAAGTTCTTACAGCTGGTAATAAAGCCTGTTGCTTACATGACACATTCAGTTTCAATGAAAGCCTTAATATAAAGTTTGTAAGAAAAATATTAAATTACAGCAAGCACCATCGCTGGCTACTGACACAGTTCTGCAACAAGACAGTGTCACAAATGAGAAGGTGACATTCTCCCAAGTGTATTAATGACTAGATCGCACCGCTCTGCTCCAAACGGAACAACAGGATGAAGAAAAAGAATGACTCGATACAAACTCTGCCTCAGCACTGTGGTCTCTGGCAGGTATTTGCGTGTCACCTGGCTTGAAGAATGACACCCAGATCAGTAGAGATCTCCTTCTATTAGGAAAGCATGGGTATAATCTCAGCTTAACTGTACTTTACATACATCTTATGAAACGAGGGCCTTCATGAGGAAAGAGCACACACGTGTCCAGACAGAGACATCTCTGAAGATGACATGGTAACAAATCCAAAATGGTAATGTCATTGGGTTTTCACGCCCCACACCCATGCAGTTTCTGAGTCCTCCAAACCTTTCGCACTCCAGTACAGAGTAATATTTCACGCTTCACTGTCTCTACTGCATTAATGTGTTCTTCAGTAAATGAACTTACTCTACGCCACTTTCATTCCTTACCATTTTCCAGGCGTAGCTGACATTGTAGGCTTCTTTTCCAACTTCCCTCAGTTTGTTGACGTGCCAAGAGAGTGAGGAGTTCACTGGAACCGTAATGATCTGGCTGCCCAGGGGAATGCTGCATCGGCAAATAGAGTATTTTACTAAACACTGAGAAAGCTCTTACGCAAAACTCACCTCCTGTATATTGATAAAAATACTATAAAAGATGAAGAGATTAACTGCTATCTGTCTTAGGTGAAGAAAAAGTGAATGTGTGCTGAAAATGCACTTAAGTACCACCACTTTTTGAGTTAGAACAACTACTCCGACAATTTTCCTGACCTGAAGAGAGATGTTAGTAAGATTATCCCCCAGATCAGCTGTGGAGACCACTGCTTAGCACATCAAACAATAATATGAAGAAAGTTGGAGGAAAAAGCCAAACCAGAACTGTTCTGTATTTGGGGGAGAGTATCCAGGTGCTGGATGAAAAAGAACTTTCCTTTAACTCCCAGTGCCCTGAGGATTGATTGCTTAGATTTCCCCTTTCCTTACCTGAGGATGTTCTGGCGAACCAGCTCAAATTTAGGAATGTTCTCGTAGTGGATAATATCTGTGTGGAGCGGTGGTTCCGAGAGCAGGTAGGGCCTCGTCAGGGACGGGTGCATAAGAGTGTACCCTAAAAAATAAAGATACAAATCCAGACAGTCAATGCACTGTAAAAACCAAGTCCAGCAGTCCATTTACAGAAAAAATACAGGAACTACATCCAGTTTTTATAACAAACGCAAACAAGTATTACTATCATCAAAGAAGTTGCAAAAGAAGAACTTGGTAAGTTGCAGATGGCAGCCAGGGTGAAGAACCAAGCAAAAAAAGAGGCTGGGATGGGGGCAAGAGAGCTGGACACACACATAGAAACCAGGTTTGCCTTTTGCCCTGTGCTTCTAAAACACCTTGGATGTTACACACGTAGAAAATCTCAACGTCAAGTGAGCATTCCAACATCAAAACTCCAGTAATGACATTTCAAGTCTCTGGCAACTCAGGCAAAACTAACCCAACAGCATGCAATTAATCTTTTAATAAATATTATCATCCACTATTTACGGACTACTTAGAGACACAAGAATTAAGAGGTTCCTTTTGATGACCTCAGCGGGACTAAAATTGTCTGAGTCAAAATCTTACCTTTATTGTCAATGAGGAAAGTGTAAGAACCCAAGGAGTCTTGGTAATAGGTGACGTCTTCCAAGATATACGCGAGGTTAACATCTACTCCGACGATCCCCAGCAGCAGGTTTCCAAAGTAACACGGTTTACTCACAGTCATTATTAAGCCTTAGAATGAGAGAAACAACATAAAACTATCAGCAATAATAACTACCTAATTATTTTTAGAGGGAACAGCACATGCGTTTCATCATTTCAAAAGGCCACAGAGTTAGATTTTATACCGAATTCCTTGCTGGAATATGGACAAAAATTTGCAGGCCCACAGGCAGGCTGAGCAGGTGATCTGTCACATCTGCCTGTTGCTATTCACTCTCCCTAATTAGTTAATTTTTAATGTTTCTGACAGTGACCTAAGGTACGTTTAATCAATTTACTAAAATACACACCACAATTAACATTTTGGGGGTTTTGTCAGCCTAAAAGTGGGGGCCACACAGGCAAGAAATGCATGTGCGTGAAAAGCCAAGAGAGCATTTTGTTCTTTTAGCATCATTCAAGGCAATTTAAACACTAGAGGGAGGAGGGAGGAAGAGAACTTGTGCTTGTAAAGCAACAACAGGCACAAATTGTTGCTCATCAAATTGTATATTCAGAATATTAAACCTCCTCTGCTTAACTAAATCCCAGTATGGACTGGGAATCACACAATTACCCAGCGGTTTGGGCCGTATCTTGTGCCCGAGGTAAAAACTCTCAGTAAGACCTTGTTTCTCTTCGTTTCTACACCACTGTTTGGAAATTCGGCGACTCTTCCTTCGAATCACTATAAAATTCATTTGCATGTATAAGCTTTTAAGTACACCTTGACATTTCTGTGAGACAAACCTTCCCTATTGCACCATTTCTAATCCTTCCGTTGCTCAAATTTTCCATTGTGCTCAGAGATGGCTTTGTGAGAGAGAGTAATAACGCAGCTTAATTACCGAGGTGGTTGAGAAACGCAGAAAGTGGCAAACATTCTGACTCAGAAGAGATTTGCTCGGAAATAATCTTAAATTTGTTTTGGAACTCCACACGCTGGTTTTGCCAACAGGGCATCTAGTTTTAAGGTAAAAGGGAAGATTCACGCACCTTCCCACTGTGTCAGCATAAATTTGGCAACTCTGTGAACGTGGACTCGTCCATGGCTCCACAGGAAAGGGAGGTTCAAAGGACAATAATAATTTTTTTTTCCCCACTGTGGGGACCTATGCAATCCCCTGAGCCTACCTGCAAGACGGCGAGACCCACAGAAGTACTGAAATAAGGAATGCACCGATGCAGCGCGGTGATGCCTGTCATTTCAACGCGACAAGACTGCATCCCCCAAGGACAAAGAATTTCTCTCCAGAAATTATGAATGCTGTATACGTACACATCTGTAACAACAAATTTCACCTTGGAGAACAAACCTAAATCTACCTACTCCATGTTTTATTACCACTTTTTTCCTAACTATGCCTTCTGCAGATAAAGAAACCCTACGGACATGAAAGTCTAATTTTCTGTTTGCCTTCGGGACAGACCTAAAAGCATCACCTTGTGAGACTACATTATTTGAGAATACACAAGCGAAGGGAATCTAATCTTTTACAGTTTTATGCCTAAATTCAAGGCAAGCACTGCCTAAATTCAAGGCAAGACTTACCATCTCCCATTTCATCTGAGAAAGGCAAGCTGAAGACTGCCTCGTCGATCATTCGGTTGGGGAGGTTCGTGTAGAATCGGCCAACTGTAGTTTCCAGGTTACTCAGTTGGTTGAGGACCATCATGCTGCCCTTGATCACAGGGAGGGCTGTTCGGTCGGGCACCCCGTACTTCACTGAGTTCTGCTCTGCCAGGTCTCGCAGAAAGGCCAGTTCCTTCAAACCCGTCACTCCCTCTGAAACAGACACGCAAGAAATAGAAGGAAGGAGATGAAAAGAAGCTTAATTTCCATCAAGACTCCTGCATCTCACTTCAAAGGACTGTAAATAACAGCAAAAGAAGACGTAAGCTATACTGCAAGACTGACTATCCTATAGGCTTATTTCAGTGATCTGAGTGAAGCCTTGTGTGGGTTTAGGAAAAGCAACGAGCCAGTACAAAACCAAGTTAAGATCGCCTCTCGCATCCTGTTGCCCGGTGCAAAAATTGAACATGCTGTTCGCATCACTGCTTTAAGCAAAGCCCTTTTAACAAAGACTTGTGTGACCCATAAATCCACAGGACAGCTCTTTGTTCTCCACCGGTGGCTAGTCTACGTAAAAGACCGGGAGCATATTATGCGCCCTTGGAGATAACAGCCTTTGTTCTTTAGCTTCAACATTAAAGTTTCACATTTTACACAAGGCCCAGGCTCAATTCCCGCAGACAAATTAAAGACTTTTGTACATACGAGATCTCAAATGAGTGTTTAAATTCACAATCACGTGATACATTAGCTTAAGCATTGAGAGCCCACGTGCAATTTTTAGTAACACAACACACAGCTTTCTGACTGAAAACACTTTGTTGGAAAAAGCACAGGATGCCAAAAATACTGTGTGCATGATCTTCATATTTGACTTCTCTCTTAACTCGCATCCTAAGTTGCCAAATCATTTCAGGTTGGGTTTGACGTTACATTCATGCTCCTTGGCTAATGCCGATACTGAAGCCACATATACTCTCATTCTGCAGCACCAGAACTCACGGGCAGTCTCAGGAAGGTTTACAGTAGCAATAGTTATCAAATTTAATTCAGTCTGGTTGCCACTAGACAATTTAGGCAGCAACACTCTATATCCTGATTATGTTTCGTACACCGAAGAAGTAACATCTGGACGCAGCCTCCGGATTACGCGGGCTGAAATTCATTAACGAGCTGCTCCCAATAAGGCATAGAATTACATTTGGACGAGCTTACTAAACTAGCTGTACAACGAAAGGGAATTTTCACCCACTGGAAACACAAAACCGTTTCTCACCATTCATCAGTGCGTAAGTAAGAATCATGACTGAGTTATTGAGGAAACTGTTTTCTTCATTGATGACACGCAGAGTGGCTTTTTTATCATCTTCCGAGGAATCTTTCGATGTAATCCCAGCCGAGAGATAAATTATGACCATATCTGTATCTAAAAAGAATTACATATATGTAAAGCAGAAAGTGCAGTAGAATTTCAACTCAGGGAAGTCACCTGGGAAGAGCCCTTACCCTTGCTTACACCCATATATTGCCGACAGCTTCGCTGGTAACATGCACAAGCTGCAGTCTTACCAATTCTATCCTTTGTTGCTAAACTCCTTTTCACAGCATTCAACAACCACCTGTGGGATTCGGTGCCTATCAGGCACCCAGAAGCCTTTGAATACGTAAATTCAAATCGTTGCTTACACACCAACCTGTCTCATCATATTCTACCTCAGTATTAACACTCTTTTATACAGAAAATAAAGACACTTGCAGGGATCCTACGCCACCATGCAACCCGAAGCACATGAGGTTAGTTACAGGCCAAATTTGTTGTCTCATCTGGGTTTTTTTCCTGTGGTTTTGCTGTATTTCTTTGTAAACAGGTGTGAATGCTCTGACTCACACATTTTCGCATCGTGACTTGAAAAGAACTTCAGCCAGAATTGGGCTTTTGATACGAACGAGTAAGAGGAGCTCTTAATTTGTGGAGAATTTCTGCCTCGTTTTTTTTTTTCCTTTTTTGGGGAAAAAAAAACAAAACCAGGTGCTGATACAGTTTTGGTTGCAGTTTAAAGAAAATTGTTGCTGTGCTTCCTTGGCTATAGCACAGCTATTATAAACTGCAGCCAACATAATACAGTTGCATAGAATCTATACGATGCTGCAGTCTAAAAGCTTTGCTAGCAGAAGTAATATAAGACAGTCCTAATGCTGCATTAGGGACCAGAGCTAAACAGGGCATCTTGTCGTTCCATCGCTGTTCAAGGGCACAATTCTTCCACCTCATGCCAGCACGTCCCCCCTAACATTTCCAGGGCAAACCTGGGAGCGAGGAACTATCTCACCAGCTTCCCTGACACACCCACACATTGTTCTCCAGGAGCAGGATGTTAGAAAATTAACAGTGAAATGAATGATTATTTTGCTTTTCCCCCCTAGGTTTATTTTTCCTTTTTAAAAAGATGAAAAGATTATTTACAACAACAAAGTGAGACACGTTTTCTAAACATCCTCTTCTCGGACTGATTGTTTCTCACCCTATCAACTCTGAAATTCGCTGTATACACAGCGGCTCTTAAATCCCTGACACTTAGAGAAAACCTAAATCCAAAGCATTTTCCTCTTCTTCTTAACTCTCCCTACTTGTGCCCCCAAACAACTGGTATGAAACCTAGTAAAAGTATGTGCTTTTACATTATTGAAGAATATGCCAAAACATTCTAATCCTAACGTACGAACAGCGCCAAACAGAAATGTAGGAGGAGACGAGACTCCAGCTGATGCTTCTGGAATAACTAATGTATCTTATCCCAGCCAAGCTTCAGCACCACTGGATTATTTTATTAATTTTTATTTTCTAGAAAGTTGCACCCTCTTCATCGTTTCACCAGAGGATGGTAAAAACCCACCCTTGGCAACTATTTTTTGTACGGACAGATAAATGTTTCACCAGTACCTGTGGCCTAAAGTTCAGACATTGGCTGAATTTCTGTGATGCAAATTGACTAAACTGACATAAAGGGGTCTGCTTTCTCCACCTTGCCAAGGTAGAGACACTACTCGTCTTCAAGAGCTTCGGGAATTCGCTCTCCACAGCTTCCTGGCAAGGAAACGTGCCGCTTGACTTCACATCCATCTTTTGCCACGCTCTCATTGCAAAGAAAAAAAACACGCGCAAACCCCCCCCCAGTCTTGGGGAACGGGAAGGAGAAAACCTGTTCCACACGCACCAAAATTCAGGAGGAAATTCTTAGATGAAGGGAAATTTACCCAGGCAAACCTCACGTTCCATAAAATATCACCCGTAACTGGTATTCTCAAAAAAACAAGTGCTACTTCCATGGGATTCCAATCAGGTGGATTCTCCATTCCTGTATATTAGAATCATTGAACAGTTTTGGCTGGAAGAGACCTTCAAGATCATCGAGTCCAACCTTTTCCCAGCCCTGCCAACACCACTAAAACACATCCTTCAAGGTAACATCTACCCTTCTCTTTTAGCAATAAGTCCACGAACTTGCAGCAACAGGAATTTTCATGAAGAAGAGCCCTCCCACGCACATTTGGGAAATAATTCAGTTATCGGGCAATTCAATACCACAACTTCATATTGTACTTCAACAGAAAGACAGTAAGTGAAATAAATTAAAGGAGAATATTCAATAATCGCATGTGCGCATCCCACATGAAGTAAATGCTGGTTAACAAAAATGGGGAGGGGTTTAGGGATTTTATTTGGTTTTATGTGTTTGTTTTGTGTTTTTTTTTTAAAATATTCAAGATACTACACTCCTTTGGCCTCTGTCAGTGAGAATCTCAAATAAGTGTGAGCGAGAATCTCAAGTAAGAAACCATTTGCCAGCCTCAGAAATAACCGCGATTGCACAACGAGGGACTTACTTCCTTGGAGTTTCGTGCCATTGTTTGTATTTCGTATCAGCTGGAAAGCCTTTTGAAATCCCACCGCATGCTGCGTCGAGCTGTCGGACGACTTTATACTGCTAACGAAGGTGGACATCTTCCTTTTTGTCTCGCTAGTGGCGGGAGACAGAAACGTCTTATAGCACTGATCCAGCGAGCAGGTTCTTACTGTGTCTGCCACGGTTAACACAGAGATCTTGAAAGAGAAGAAACTATATTGGATTAATTTCCCATTTATAATTCCATAGAAAAATATAGAAAACACAACGATAAGCAAACTGAAGAGATTCCGTGGATTTAAAATGCGATTGTTAAGAAAATAAACGGTCGAGCCATAAATCTGTCAAATTTGAAAAGGATTAGACTTAGAGTGATTTCAAGAGAAAGAGACTTCAGCCTTTGTTTCTCAGATGAAGTCAGTTTCACTCTGCTCGTAGATAATAGTTACTGCGCTGTTCTGGGCAGAGGGCTGAGTGAACTGGAGAAAACTGAAAATAAAATCAGCAGAGAGCGTTTTCAGGAAAGCCTTGAGTGCCTGCAGAAAAGTCGAGCGCACACAGAAAACGGAAAAAAACCCCAAACTTCTCACAGGTGAAGCATTAACGTTGCTTTAGCAGTCAAAGCAAACCAAGTCTACCACCATTTTTAATCCTGTCAATAAGTAAAGGCACGCAGTGGTAACACTTGCATTAACACACACATAACATACCGCTCTCATTAAATGAGTGGCATACTTTATTATGAATTATGTCTGATGCAAGGCAGTCACAGAATTAAGCAGTAATTAAATACCCGTATAACAGGTTTCGGAACCACTGAGCCACTGACCAAGTAACGTCTTGAATGGATTTTCATCGTTATAGGTCTATATTAAAACGAACACTTTTGACACTTAGTCATTCTGCTAAACTAAAAGCATTATTTTACAGTATTCAAACTCTTTAAAAGCACAGAAGTTAGAAGGGTTTCTCCTATACTACTAATGAGAAAACTTAAGGCAAAGATTACAATTGGTTGTTGCTCAACTTGATTTGAATGAAACTCCGCCTAAAAAAAAAAAACTAAAAAAAAAAAAAAGGAAGAAAAAAAGCAGAACGAATGATCAAGGTGCCACTAGCAGACAATTACTAAAAGATCAAAGTGTGGACTGCTTGTGGTCCTAGAGAAGCCCCTTATGAGCCCCTGGTTATAATTTATACTTAAAAAAAAATAAAAATCACAGGTTAAGTGACTTTCTCATCGCCAAGTAGAGTATCTTTGGGACAGCAAGAAATAAAATCCAGATTTCTTGGCCCTTTGCTTTCTTCCTTCCTTGCTGGTTGTCTGGGAATCTCCCAAGCGCTAATTACGTTTCAGCTTACCCAGTACAGCAGCAGAATAAATCATTTCCATTTTCACAAGCTAAAAAATAAAAAAAAAAAGATGGCCTCAGAGGTAAAACGAGTTGCTCAAAGCACTCTAGCACTTCAGAAGTCGTCAGGCTTGGAGCACTGTTCTCCTAATTGCACACTGTGTCACACTGCCTACCATCACCTCAAGTCTCTGTCAAGATGAAGGAGCCTTTAAAGAGCACTCAGGAACAAGATTTTGCTTTATATCCGTGGTTTTCACTTGTTTTTCAGCCTGTGGGTCCCCAAACAGTTAGTAATACAGGCTTCCAAAGGCGAGCTCAAGTCTTCATCACCCATTAGAGGTAGACCACAGATCCTTGCAAGTCCAGGGACCACAAGTTAAAAACACCACTTGGGATGAAAACTGGAAACACTGAGCATGGCTGAAAACATGCTCAGTGCTTGGAGAGAGCTTACCTTATCGTGTTCATCTATGGAGCTCAGAATAACCTGAGCCGCATCTTTGGCGATCTGAAGCTGCGTCTCCGTGACCGATGCCCCATGGTCCACGATGACAACGATATGCTTGGACTGAGGTCGAACAGTAGAAACGTAGACGGGCCTGAAGAACAACAAAACCCAAACCAAGGGCGTGAGTCATCCCACTGAAACATTTACGAGTGAAAATAGTCGAGATTAAAAAGATTTACAAGAGTGTCCAGCGACAGGACAAGGGTAAATGGATTTAAACTGAAGAAGAATGGGTTTAGACTGGATCTTAGGAAGAAATTCTTTAGTATGTGGGTACTAGCCCAGAGAGGCTGTGGCTGCTCCCTCCCTGGAGATGTTCCAGGCCAGGCTGGATGAGGCCTGGAGCAACCTGGGCTGGTTAAGGGAGGCTGGGTTAGATGATCTCTACGGTCCCTTCTAACCTGGCACATTCTAAGATTCTATGAAAAACAAAATTCTCCACGAAGAAAGAACGGATTACAACAGGGATTTTTGCCTTTATCAAAACTTCTACTAGGAAAGACAAAGTGAGAACCTGAACATATAGAAAAGGCACTCGCTTTCACTCTTTTTGATTTTTTTAACCCAAATCAGGTGTTGGACCCTTCTCCCTCTGTCACAGGTGGGATTTTGCTGATGCAGCAGCAGCGTTTGGGATTACTGTTTGCAGCAGCTCACACTAAGTTTCGGATTAAGCACTGAAAAGCAAGAAATGCCTCATGATAAATGCTGGGTGCCGGGAACCTTACTCACATGGAAAATTTAGTGCAACACCAGGTGTTTGCCTGTTACGTGACAAGTAAAAACCTGTGTGATTGTGCAGAGTTGCATTAGCATAGGATGTTTGGGTTATTGTAATAAGGGAAGGCTTCTGGCCAAGAAAAGGATTTTCTCTCGGTGCCCTGGGACGCATTTCACACGGATCCTGCTCCACAACCCCTCAGGTCTGTGCAGTTTTAAACCCTGTGGCCAATTTGAGTTAGCTCTGGTGAAAGCTCTTGGTGTCTGTTGGTATTAACACCAAAAAAAACCCCCTCTTTTCAGCGAAGCAGTGCTCAAATCCAGTTCAATACCATGAGGGATGTGTGAAAGTCTTCATAAGCTCTAATGTCAAGGTTTCAACCTGGAACAAATTAGGTAGACCTTCAGCAAGGAGGAAGGATCTTGAAAAGAGACAGGATTCTCTTCCCTCTTTAGGCCAGACTCAAAACTAGAGTCAAGTGTGAGTTCTGGGATCTAAATTTCATTGTATCAAAAGCAGCCACAGACATTTTACTAAGAGTAAAGGAAAAGCAGAAGACTTTAGGAAAGGCCCTGCAGTAACACAAATCACATCTTCATCGTAAAAGAGTCTACAGCTCTACCCCAGTGTTAACACCTAGAACTTAAACAGGGCCTTTGATCTTCAAAGTATTAACTAATTAATCCGTGTAAACTACCCTCTGAAGTAAATATCAGCAGAAAAGATATTTCTTATTTAGCCACGCAGAAGCTGCGACCCGGACTAAATGATGCGGATGAAGCCACCAATGGTTTTTGTGCCAAAATTCTGATCAAGCTGGGGAACCTCCGGCTCTCACGCCTTCAGACCGCACCTCTCCAAGACCACAGAAAATTCACTCAAGCCCAGACGCTTCACGCTTTGATGACGCACAGAAGATAACATCTGTAAACACTCGGCTGCTCAAGGCTGACAGGCAACCAAAACCCTTCTCCCTCTCTGCGCACTCAGCTACGTGGAAACGCACCTGGATGTGCCGATGCCTCCTCCCCATAGACCGACTGACCGGTACAGTGAGCTCACGTCTGACCAGAGGTATTAAAGCCACCACACCTTCTTAGAAGATGCTGCCCCTGAGGTTTTATCAGTCCTGCTGCACAGACAGCAAAAGCCAGGGGAAAAAATACTACAACTGCTTTGCTTCACGCCTGTGGAACAGAAACATTCCCCTGTGCAGGAAAACCCTTCTCTCTTCACTTATTTATGCTGCTTCCCTACTGTCCACGATGTGCCACTAGAACCTTGGGTGGAGACTGGAAAAATGCTCCTAGCTATGCCCTTTCCAGTCTCCTGCCTTAGAAGCATAGAATCACGGAACAGTTTTGGTTGGAAGAGACCTTCAAGATCATGGAGTCCAACCTCTCTCCTAGTCCCTTTCCGCTGCCCATCCCAAAGCCACACACCTGCCAAATAAGTAGAATACGTGTTCACCGTTTTAGTAACAGGGGTCAAGTGTGAGTCAAACACAAGTCACATTTTGCCCGTGAGCTGACCTACAATATACAAGTTGCTGCTATTTAGAGTTCATGTGATTTGGGAGAGGCAAGGAACCTGTATGCAATTTTATTTTACCTTGAAGTTTCTTAAAAGTGAAAACTGTTGCCTTAAAATAACAAACCTGAGAAAACCCACAGGACGCCATTAAAAGTTACTCGCGAATGTTGTCATCTTGGCAAAGTGTAATGCTGAAAGGAAATCAGTGCTTGAGAAAGCCAGTTTGAGTGCTCTGCCCAGTAAATTGTAAGGAGATGAATCGTACCTGCTGCGGTGTTCGTAGCTGCCTTTGCACCGGAACTTGTGAGCTGGGAAAACAGTGAAAATGCCTTCTTCCGAGCTGAAATACTGCCATTTAATTCCTGGGTTGGACTTCAGATTATCAGCAAGAACTGAAGGTTGGAGAGGAGAAATGAAAAATGAAGTAGAGTTACAAAGGGAGGTCAAACTTGGAGGGATGTTTATTCAAGGCCTCTCTCGTACGCGCTTGAAGAAGAATAACCAGGGTCCCAGCATGAAATACAAGTAGCTCTGCTGGAGGATTGATAGAGCTTCACGTCTGATTTGCAAACAGCTAATGCCTTTTGGAAACTTGACACTGGGTTTGACAGATTTTGTTTAATAGGTGATGACAACTCCTGAATCTCTGAAGTATCGCTGGGTCCCAAGAAGCCAAGGCAGGAGCAAGGAGGGAAGACATTAAGGCAATTATACATAATATGTATACATATATTTACATGTAATGATAAATACTTTGTTTGCGTAGTTTTCATACAGAAAAAATTCCTAATGTTAAAAAAACCCAAACACACATGTTCTTTATACTCTGAGAAACTCCTCCGTGGCAGGTGATTATTAGTTACTCACTGCACAGACAAAAGGTAAAGAACAAAGAAGGTAAATGACGTGTAGTCAAGCAGGAACCAAGCTCAGAATACAACCATAGGGTACAGACTTCCAGCCCTCCTGTAGTTTGTATTCCATGTTCATTCTCTTTAAAATGTTCTTGGTTTCCTATTCAATTAGTTTCTAAAGAAGCACTACTTAACATGAACAACAAAAGCAATCCAAAAGCTGCAGCTTACCAATACCAACAAAACTGACATTAGTAAAACCATAAACCCCCGTCAAATCTGACAACCAAAACCAGCTACATCAGGGCCAAACCCGTTTGCACTAATGAGTTATAAAGATACTTAATATACCAGACTGAACCATCAGAACCCACCTACAGCTCTGCGTTCAGCTCTCAGGCCCCCAGTATATGAAGGACATGGAGCTGTTGGAGTGAGTCCAGAGGAGGTGAAAGATGGTCAGGGGCTGGAGCAGCTCCCCTGGGAGAACAGGCTGAGAGCTGGGGCTGTTGAGCCTGGAGAAGAGAAGGCTCCTGAAGGGGAGACCTTGGAGCGGCCTCCCCGTGCCTGAAGGGGCTGCAGGGAAGCTGGGGAGGGACTCCTGACCAGGGGGTGAAGGGACAGGACAAGGGGTAACGGTTTCAAACTGAAAGAGGGGAGATTTAGATTAGATATTAGGATGGTGAAGGTGGTGAGATCCTGTCACCGGTTGCCCAGAGAAGCTGTGGATGTCCCCTCCCTGGCAGTGCCCAAGGCCAGGTTGGACAGGGCTGGGAGCAACCTGCTCTGGTGGGAGGGGTCCCTGCCCAGGGCAGGGGGTTGGAACAGGGTGGTCTTGAAGGTCCCTTCCAACTGAAACTGTTCTAGGATTCCATGATATTGAAGAAATCCTGAGGGAGGGGACACTCATGGTTGAATCACCCCAGGCAGACCGAGGGGATCTGCCTCGTGGTGCGATGGAATCATCCCGGCTCCCACACAGAGCGTGCACCTCCACTGCTCTCCTGCACGCCTGGAGAGGTGAAGGCATCATCCCCAGCGATCACCAGCTTTGCCATGTCACTGACTTCAGGCAATCGTAGACTTGCTGAGACCCTTCAAGCAAGAGCAGAATTGCTCCCAGGAGAGGGGGAACTGAATGTTGTTAGCACGGGAGGCACGAACCATCTCAGCCCCACAGCAGTGACAGGGCTATATTCCACTTGGGGCAAGTCACTGTCTCTGCTCACAGCAAACTGAAAATAAAACCTGAACATCTGAATTCTCCAGTTTTTACCTTACCGTCAAAATGGATCTTATCAGCTTAAAATACATTTTTTAAAAAAATATATATATTTTCTTGCTATTTCTCCTTTTATGTTCTCTGATTATAAAACCAGTCAGAACCAGCAGAGCTCTGATTCACAGGGCTTCACCTTTTGCTAAGCACTTACTTTCCGCATTTCCCTTAGGATTGACCCTGAAAATAGGCCAGACAGTTTCGTCTCCTGGATCTCTTTCATTATCAAACACGCCAATATTTGGGTTGGAAATCACTGCAGGGCACATTTCAAACCTTAGCCAGACATTCTACAACGAAATATCCGCAGAGAGTATAGTTTGAGTTCAATATCCTTAACACTTTAGCACTTACTCAAGTTTCCCAGACTGGCTGCGGCCACGATGTTCTCTCCGCATTCAGCTCAGCGTAATTACCCTGTAAAAACCACTATCTTGGGGGGTTTTCCCCCCTCGTCCTTTTTAGTAGGTTTTTTTATTTCCACAGTGCCTAAAAATCCCGCTGGAAGCCCTGGTTGCTCCCTGCTGCACTCTGCGCAAGGATGCAGCTTTGCACAACTGGGGCTTTGAAGAATTTGGTGCCTCAACGGACCGAAGAAAAAACAAGAATGAGGCATGAAAGGATTCATGAAGGTTTTCCCAGTTCATTAATGATGGGAGTCACGAATCACAACACACACCTCTCGATTTCTCATCCTTCTCCAAAAAATACCAATTCAACTGCAACCGAGAGGCAAAAGCCTCTGCACAGGTGATGCTCTTGACAAACAAACTCGTGAAGACGGTTTGCTTTATTCAAGTTCCTCCCAAATCCCTCTTAAATCCTTCACACCTGATGAGATACCAGTCCTGCAGTGCCACTCCTGAGTTGCACAAAGAGCAGGTTTCTGTGGTCACAGGCGATGCTTTCTGTGTAACACAGATACAGAAGAACCTGAAATTTTGATATTGCCAAATTTAGGGGCCATGGAAAACTCTGGGCAAAGGATCAGTTCTAATTAAAAACAAACAGTTCCAAGCTTTTACAGCTAGGACTCTCAGAAATTCCTCTCCTCATCCCTCTCCAAAGCAGCACCCATCCTTTTTTTCTTCTCTGAGGAAAACCCAAACTAATTTCTGAACTCAGAGGTTTGGCAGCCAGACCATGCACATGCAGCACTGGTGCTCACAGCCCACACAAGTTCTCCAGCTCAGGAAAATACAAAAAAAAAAAAGAGTTTATAATGAAAAAGCTGTGGGGTTTTTTTAATTATTGCTATATTAAAGATAAATTTCTCACTTCCATAAGGCCATGATTTGTATCTATTTCCCCACCAGAGCTTCTGGACTTAAAATTGCTCCTTTTCCTCACGAGACAATTGGTTTTGTGTAGAGGAATTTCTTGTGGAGCAGAGGTGCGGTATAACTTTAAAAGTGTGGACAACCCAGCTTAGGCCTAAACAGGGGCTCTGTCCTTGAAACTGCCTTGGAACACAGGGAGGAGGAGGTTTTATCTGTTTTGTGAGAGCTTTGCTAGATGCTTGGCGGGAGGTGCTGGCCCCGGGGGGAGAAGGGGGGGCGAGAGCCACCTGCATAGTGGAATGGCACTACCCAATAGAACGCTGGCGTGTGTAAACCTGTGACTGACCAACTCTGTTAAGGGGCAGGCACAGGGACACTGCTGAACTGTATATATTGAGCTGTCCGGAGCAATAAAGGGAGGACGATCTGTAGCCATATTGGTGTGATGGTCGTTGACTTGGCCGGCTCTCTGAAGGGACCCTTCTAGATCTGGCGCCCGAACAGGGACCCTCTATAGACGCTTAAATGCGGATTGCTTAAATGTGGGAAGACTCCGAAGCATCGGACATGAGCAGATTTGGGAGCCGGAGAGCTGGAGGCAGGAGAGTTCCGGGTGTGACCAAAAGGGCACCAGAGACCAGAGCTTGAGCGACCAGTCAAGCCCCTGCCAAGGTAAGACCGCGATGGAAACGGACGCGGCAACTCGCCTCCTTAGTATACTCTCTAAGAGAGGAGGAAAAGTAAAGGAGCGAGACGTATTAGCCCCATGGGCTCGGAAGCGGGAGAAAATGAACGACCCGCCATTAATCTTTAGTTCCACGGAATGGCGTGAAGTAGGAGACTTTTTGTGGGACTGTACTCTAGAGGGAGGAAAAGAAGGAAAGGAAGCGAAAGAACTAGGAACAGTTTGGAAAACCGTAATACGCACTCTAGAAATCATGCAAGCAGAAAAGAAAGTTGCTGTGGCAGTGATCGAAGCGTTGGGGGGAGGGCAGGAAAGGAAAAAGGCAAAGGAAGAAACTCCCTGCTCGTCCCGACTGGGTGGAACGGGAAAAAAAAAAAGAAAAAAAAAAAAGGAAAAAGGAGAAACTGCACTGCGTTGCAGAATTAAGACTTTTGTCCTTGAGCTGAGCTCTTTTCTAAACAAGTGCATAACTCTTGCTTGCTAATTATGAAAAGAGACCCTGATCAGCCAGGTACAGCTCATGTTGAGAGCTTGTCCGTGAGAATGAAGATAAGATGCTTCTTGTACACCAGATGTGCATGGGAGTGAACGGGAGAGTATGATCAAAACAGACCGGGGAAAGTCTGCTCTCGCTGTGTGATAACAGAGTGATTGAAGTAATACTTGTGAGCTAATAAGAAAAAAAAAAAAAAAAGAAAAAAAAAGGGAAAAAAAAAAGAGGGGGGGAAGAAGGAAGATCAGGATGAACCCCTGAAAGAGATCCTGAACAAACTCGCTGAATTATCAACTAGACAGCAAGAAATAGAAGAAACCCTTAAACCAGTTCAGCTCCCCCATTACCACCAGCTCCCTCACTCAAGCCTGATTTTCAAGCTTGAACCATAAAGGATCCTTTGCAACAGCGATGGGGCGGTGTCATCAGAGACGCTATAATAGAGGGAGATTGGGAAGCAGCCAGTTCGATTGCGTGTCCTGTTATTATTAATAACGGACAAGGGACCTGGGAACTGCATGATCCCGCATGATGTGGCTGTGCAGCATCCTGTCACTTCAACAGCGCAGCAGCAACACGACCGTGCACTGGGCCCGTCTGTTGAACCCCTCTGTTTGCCCAGTGACGTGATGGGACCCTGAGGTACTGATTACCAACGACGACATGGGTTGGACTGGCAGAAGATGCTTACAGCTGATGGCAGAGCAATTATGGGAAAATGTGACTGTTCTCAATGTTACCTGTTGTATTAATAAGTATCCTCTTTGTGTGACTAACAATGAAGCTTATATTGGTTGTGTAATCAAAGCCACATAGTAGGTGTTAAGGTTTATGTACTAACCAGCAGAGTGATCTTTCTTCAGCTAGAAGCAAGGCAGGGAAACCAGCTGCCTTTTGCTTTGTTAGAAGTGTGTGATTAAGGATCAAAGTATGATTTAGGGTGATGGGTGTGAGAACTTTGACAGGATGAATTAAGAGTTTAGTTAAGGCATTTTTGGTTATTGCAGTTTTAATTGTTATAGGCTTAGTTATGTTTAGTTGTTTGATAAGTATAATCAAGAAAATTACAAGCAAGCTAGCGGACGAAGCCTGGGTTGTCCAAAAAGAAAAAGGGGGATATGTAGAGGAATTTCTTGTGGAGCAGAGGCGCGGTATTACTTTAAAAGTGTGGACAACCCAGCTTAGGCCTAAACAGGGGCTCTGTCCTTGAAGCTGCCTTGGAACACGGGGAGGAGGAGGTTTTATCTGTTTTGTGAGAGCTTTGCGAGATGCTTGGCTGGAGGTGCTGGCCCCGGGGGGAGAAGGAGGGGCGAGAGCCACCTGCATAGCTGAATGGCACTATCCAATAAAACGCTGGCGTGTGTAAACCTGTGACTGACCAACTCTGTTAAGGGGCAGGCACAGGGACACTGCTGAACTGTATATATTGAGCTGTCCGGAGCAATAAAGGGAGGACGATCTGTAGCCATATTGGTGTGATGGTCGTTGACTTGGCCGGCTCTCCGAAGGGACCCTTCTAGAGTTTTGAACCTCAGACAAACTCCTTCCAGCCTCGGTGCCTCTCTCTGCTGTTCCTCCTTTCCACAAAGTTCTCCTCATGTTTTCCTTTAGCTACTCTGTTAGTTCAATCACGCCTTCCCCAGAGACTACCAATTTTATCGTAACTCGTTGCTGTTTTCTTTTTTTTCTTCCCCCTTTGACCACAGTAGACACACAGCGGACAAGCTGAAAAAAATACATACTTCCCCTCTTTAAGCACACTCTCATTTTCCATCCACTAAAGCTGTAAGAATGCCCTGCAGATATACTCTTGTTTCTGCCACGACATCCAGCAGACGCACTTTTTTCAGCTCCAAACCTCACTTATCCCAAACTTTCCCCTCCCTCAGGTTACACAAGCAGAAGACCCCAACAATAACACATTCTGGAAGAGGAGTCACCTGCTTAGCCGACAGCTAAAGGCTAAATCAGTCAAAATTACACCAGCAGAAATGTGTGCAGGGCATCTCACTGCTACTCCCTTGCTGAGCTCCATATGCTTGACCTGTGGTTTCCATTTTTAATTCATAATTTTATTTTTTTTATTTCATTTTCTGGTCAGGTTCAAGCGATTTTTGCAAGTAGAAGAAGGTATCGATCTCCCTGCTCTAATACCAAAGTGTTTTTTTGTCACTGAGTGCGTGCAATGATTTTGCTTTTCTTAAGCACCACCACTAAAGAAAGACCCAGGCTTGAGATCACGCTACTTGGAGGAAGCCTTCTTATAAATGCAGAAGTTTTAGTGGAATCCCTTAATTCCAGACACAGACTGGAGATATAAATGGCCAGCTGGGAGCTGCCCATGAGCTGGCATTGCCAATTGACTCCAAAATCTCCATCCCCTCCACTTAGGACGCAGCGCTATCTGACCCCAAATTCTGCCGCAGACAGAAAATGATGCAAAGTATTGACAGGAGAGTATTTGAAATGATCGTTCTCTCTAATTAGAAATATCTCACAAGGCAAAAAGGACTTTTAGGAAGAAAGCCCTGAGTGATAGTTTATAAAACTTCAAAGGGAATGTGATATGATAACACTTAACACTTCTAGATACCACTTTACATCTTCAAAGCGCAGTCAAATCATTAACTAATTAATCTTCAAAGAACAGCACAGTCAGGGGGAAAAAAAAAGGAACTAGTGAACATAATTGCTCACTATAAAAGAGCTTCTTACAGCCCTCTTCTTTAGCATTGCACTTCTTGAGCTGCAGACCTCACGGTTCTCACCCCGCAAAAAAAGAAAAGTTTAAATTTTCCGTGCAATACACACACTGCAGTTCTTCCCTGACAACTACTTCCATCAAAAATAATCAACATAAAGATAATTTATCGTCTTCCAGAAACAACAGCAGAAAGTGAAGGTGTTTATTTCACAAGTAAAGACATTCTCTAATTCTCCAGACCCACAAATCTGATCCAGGATTTTCTGAGTCAAACTGTATTCTGGCTCGTGTGTTTTCACCAGAAAGAAAAGGCTCTGCAGCTTGAACTCAATTAAAATTCTGCGGATGGCACGAGTCGAGATGGAGCCCAGCTCACTCCTTGGGAGCTCTTTTAAAGCTGAAGAGGAAAGAAGTGCAAAAAAACCCACCTTTCGTTTTAAGGAATGAGCCCAGTTTCCTTGATTCAAAGTATTTGGAAACGGGGTATTAACTCTTCTGCACAAATACCTCTCAGCTATTTTATCTCACCTTAGTTTCAAGTAGGGCAATATAAGGAACATGACCGAGCTGCTCCACATTTTAAATGATCGGCACCTCGAATAAAGGACAGACAAAATTTATCGAGCTTCTTGGTACCATCTCTGCATATTGCTGGGGAAGAGTCCTCTGCTAAAGCTGCCTGACTTGAAGACATTTTGGCACTTTGAAGGATGAGAAGAAAGATTTACTGGTTCCCTGTTTATGCAAAAAGAAAAATATGAAGGAATCTGATAACATGATGCGTTGCCTCTGGGTAAGATTTTGTTGTCCAATAAGTAAGATTTTGTTGTCCAATCCAGTGAGGACGGATCTCTTAATCTAACTGAAGCCTGTGGTTCCATCTGAAGAATAAAGACTATATTTCCTTATCTATTTTGTAGTAATGGTTAAAAGTAACCCAAACGGAAAACTCAAGCCAAGATAAAACAAAGTCTTTTCAAGACATAAAAAAAAAAATAAGGCACTTGGTATCAAGAAAAAAAGTGGCAAAAGCATTATTTTTTAATGGTCAAGAAAGAGAAGTACACCTACTTCTTTCTTCGCCCTCCCGAAAGATTAATGTTTGTTTTCTCTTTATATAAACAAAAATCCAACAGAACGCTGCAAAAAAATGTCCTTTATTTTTGAAAAGTTTCATGAGCTACACTTACCCATCTTAAGACAACGCTCAGACTAGAAGCTGAGGTTTTTGTCCTCACCCAGGGCTCTCCCAGGCTCCGTTCCTGCGGCTTGCCCGGAGCCTGCGGTGCAAATTCCATTCCCTTCCAACACCTACAGCTTCGCCACTCCGATCCCACGTTCTTACGCTGTGCACAGAGTGGGCCAAGATTAACATTTCAAGAGCTGAGATCGGGGCCAAAGAGAGCAGAGTTTAAATTTATGTTCCGCTGAGAGCTTTTTACAGGCTGGGTTATTTAAACTGCAAAACCGGGGCGGGAAAAGAGAGATCGCAGAATCGTTTGGGAAAGACCGTTAAGATCACAGGCAAATTTTTTTTTGTGTTAAGAATGAAATGATCAACCCATTTGGGACCCTGGTTGATGGAAAGGGTGGGCAAACCGGAGGAGAGTACAGGAGCTCCTGTTTCTGGGCTGGAGGAGCAGAGGGGCTTCATGTCCTTGGGGTCCACCCCACCAAGCTGCATCCAGCAGGAAAGATGCTACGACAGGATTTTTGGGAAGCTGTGGCTTCCCATCCTGCCTCTAGGTCTAAACAAGCAAAGCAAGGCAGGAGAGGAGAAACACCCAGATGTACCAATGACTGCCAGGCTTTTTAGAGCAGAAAAAATAACTCGGGCTGAGGCAGAGCCTGAATCCAAAGTGCAAGAGGTATTCCTCACTAGCTCTATGTGAGGACACTTCTAAGAGAACTAAGAAAAATACAGGATTACAGGAACTTCCTTCTTCTTTGATCTTCATCCTCTTTCACAGGCGGTTTCAGTTGAGATTAATGAATACACACACTTAGATACACTGAGAAACAGCTCCTGTGCAGACAAAGTGCTCTGTCCTAAGTGTATCCTCCACGGTAAGTGGTTTAACAGAACTAGGGCACTACAGAAAAAAGAAAACATTAAGAGTTTCAAGATTCTGGTGACACTGAGGAAGTACTTTGAAAAACAATTTCTAACCTGACAGCCTGAGCTGAAAGGACACTGGTGCAGAGAGCGCTCTGTCTTTTTGACCAAAACCAGCTTCCCAGACTGTTTATATCCCCAGCCTCTCTCAAGCCAACTATTGTCTTGAATTCCTTTGGGCAGAGACCGTTTTTTTGGCACAACAGGTCACGGCCCGTGACTACACAAGCACCCGCAAAACAAACAGTCGGCCTCCGCCCCCTAAACCTTCCCACATCCAGTTTTTTCCAAACCCCACATACTTCTGCAGCAATAGGGGGACGCTGCCTCAGATGCAGGCGATGTCCAGCTCCACACCAGCATTATTTCACACGATCGTCCTGGCAGCAACCCTACCCTGAAGCCTCACCAGGCTCCTGTTCTATGTCCAAGATCGTGGAGCTCACGTAGTTTAGTTGTTCTCGACTGAGGACCAGGAAAGAGAAGGTGGGAACCATTATCTCCAAGGCTTCCAAACAACTTTTGTGCAAGGAGGTGAGGACTAAACTTAACTTCCTATTTCAGTAGGTGTGCACACAGCAGCGACTCTTGTTTCTCAAATAAACTTGTTCCCATCTCATTTTTCTGCATCAATCCGCTCTTCCCAACCCACTTCTCTCTTACAGGCACTTTCTCTCTAATAGAAAAATCTCTCCCTTGTAAAAAAATCCCTCCCCAAAGGCTGTGTTTCTCCGAGCTGCTAACAGAAAAGCTGGAGGAGAGTCTGCTGTCAATAAATCCTGAAGCTCTTCCCTGTTCTTACTCTCACTCCAATTCCCTCTTCTCCTCTGCTGCCCTTTTCTGCCAATGCTGGTTTTTTGAAGATGTTCCTTTCATCAGGAAGCTTTCAAGCTGGAGGCAAGGGAAGAGGAGGCACTCTCAAGTCTTACTGTCGAGCCAGGACTGCAAGAAGCCTGAACGTGGGCTCACCTTGTTGCTGTGAGAATTCAAACCAGAAATTTAAAACTCTTTAAGGGAAACTACAGTGTATTTGCCTTCCACCAGTCAAGAAGGAATATTTCTTCAATACATTTTTGATATCTATCTTCTGCAGTAGATTCATTCAATGCTTTATTTTTGTAACAATGCCTGAAAACTCATTTTCAGAAATTATTTTGACTAATCAAAAAAGGCACGCGATTTTACACATTATTTTCATTAGAATAAGTCATTTGTTTTTCTTATTATTTGTATTTTTAATAAAGGAAGAGCTTATGAGTAAAACAAAGCTCAGCAAATCAAGGTAAGCGAACAAAGCCTGCCTCTCTTCGGGATGGGAAACACCACAGAAATTATGGTGATGAGATGTATGTCAGGAAATCAGCTTGTCTGGCCGGCACCTGCGTTCAAGATGTGATGCACAGCGGATGGGATGGAAAAGAATCTACAGGGACTGCTCCTTTTCCTTTTGGTTTTTACTTTTCCTTTTTAGATTTCATTAGAAATCCAGACAGCAAAGCTGTAAGAAGGATGCAGTCGGCATTATTTGTCCTACAAAAAGAAATAAATCAAAATACCAACAAACAAAAAAACCCCAGGACTTACGCTAAATGAAATCCACAACCAAAGGCTAAATAATGTTCTCCAATTTACGACACAGGGGCGTTATAAAAAGTTGAAAAGTAAGATGGAAGAGTTGGACAAACCTATGATTAAAAAACTGCTGAGATCCATGTATTAATTCAAGTTGACTAGGACGGGGAAAAAAAAAATACAAAAATAAGGAAACCTAGCCGCACTGGAGGACCCAAAGTTGAATTTTTCAGGGATAAGTCATATGTATTTTGGTTCTAAGCATATTTCTAGTTCTCAGTGTGTCAAGCAAATGCATCAACTGTCAAGATGGAAATGCTCTGACATGACAAAGCAAAGAAATATTTTCAGATACCCTTATATTTTGTAGGTTTTGCATATGGCTGCAAACACAGCCTCACATTAGCTGAACTCAGCTAAGAAGATGAGAGAAACTTCTTTGCACGGGCCCTTCAGCAGCTGACACCACTGACACCAAAGCAGACAGGTCTAGGGAGGAAAGTGCCTTGGGAGAGATTAAGGAAAAAAAAAGGAGAAATAAAAACTGTATAAACCACAACAGAATTAGCCACGGCAGGCTGGAATAAAATCTTCATGACATTTTTATAAAGTACTTAGACTAAGGGCATTACTTTAGGTATCATCTTTCAATCACAAAATCTCAAATTAAGAGCAGTGTGACAGTCACAAGGGGAAATCAAAAGCTTGTTGCTATGGTGATCGATGCTAATTCGCTATGTCAAGGAAATGTTAAACTCCTGTGGAAGAAAACAAACCCAAACCCTGCGACAGAAGGGAAAAAAAACCAACCGTAACTCCAGAATGATAGTACTCACCAGAATTTAAGTCACGTCCAGGGTTGAAGGCTCTGCTGTTGACAGTGGTAGACAGTCTATCGCAGCTAATAGTTCTAGAAACATTGGTGTTAAAATTTCCATCAAACCTGAAATGACAACAGTAGGATCAGCCATCTAACATTATCTATCAAACCTACACAGCAGTTACAACAGAAATGTATCTTTCTGAAATTGTGGGGAAAGATAATTCATTTGGAAACTCCACCATTATACCTATTTTAAGGGTCCAGGAAAAATTCTGAAACCTCAAAGCAGGGGAAAAAGCTCATCACAGCCGGACTGCATCTGCTCTCCACAATGACACGTTGAATTTTCCTGCACAATATTCCTTGTAGGACAGCATCCTAAGAGAAGGTGCTCTTTCACTTAGGATTAAAGAGCAGAGGCTCCAGCTTGGGAAATGTTCGTAGCATCCAGTCACTGCAAAGTGTTTCCTCTTGTTCTTGAAGTAAACTTTTTTCTTGCTAGAGACTCTTTCCCCAGTACCATTATTTCACCTTTCACTTTTAAAAAATTTATTCCAAGTGTCTTGCATGAAGAGGATTTCCTCCTCAAGTCTTTACGAAAAAGATCTAACAGAGCAATTGTAAACCTGCCTTCTCTGTCAAAACTTAGCGATTTACATTCCAAACAGCAGAAGGAACTTGCCAGTCTGTTCTGTTAGATTTTGGTTAGGTGAATAATTCAAATACACTCATAGCTCTAATGCAAAAAGTATTCCAAAGTGCATAGTTCCAATGATGATAAAATATTTTTAAACCAATGCCTCAAGAAAATTTAAATAAAAAGGGCTTTTAAGGGTTATAAAGAACTGGAAACACTTCAAGGACTCAAATGCAGTTTTGTATCTTTTATATAGGTCAATTTTATTGGTTGACATTTTGGTGACTTTGGACATTCTGATGGCATTTGACTTGGTGTGATTATTCTAGTACTTCAAAAAAACATTTCCCATCAAAGAATTTGTCTGCCAGCAGCCTATTCTTAAGAAATTACAACAAACTGCGAGCAAGGTCTGCAGAACATCCCATTCTGGACAAAGAGCCTTAATTAGCTTTTCTGGTGTAAAGCTGATAGGAAATAAGTCTTGGAGAGGAACTGGGAGGAGCAGGGGGTTGTTCAATAGTGTCAAGACTAAACCAGCAAACGATGCAAAAAGCAGCTACATCAAGAAATACCAACTTACAGAACATTAATGGCACATCAATCATCAGTTTACCTCTATGCTCCAACACTTTCCATTTAGCTCAATGCACTTTATACTTGTGCTTAAGATTCTTTATTTAGTTGCTTATTATCAACCGTATTTAATCGTTTAAATTGATGTTACTTGCACAGGCCTGTGGGTACGCCCACTTAGAGCAGGCTACAGGAAAGCTGGGCAGGGACACTTGATCAGGGAGTGTAGGGCTAGGATGAGGGGTAATAGTTTCAAGAGATTTAGATGGGATAATAGGAAGGAATTCTTCTCTGTGAGGGTGCTGAGGCACTGGCACACGTCGCCCAGAGAAGCTGAGCAGCCTGGCAGTGCCCAAGGCCAGGCTGGGCTGGGCCTGGAGCAACCTGCTCTGGTGGGAGGATAATTTTCAGCTTCTACTAACACCCCTACATATATATGCCGTCACATAACAGAGGTCCAAAATATTGCAAGCATTACTGGCATGAAAAATCAGCACCATTCCTCTGATCAAAGATTTTAATTAAGAAATCGAAATTCAGTAAGTTGCAACTACCTCCACAAGCATCGTGCCCAGCAAGATTAGAAAGACACTGATTTTCTGGTTCTGTCCTTACTGAGTGCTCGTGACAAGGGCTGGCGCTCATAGACGCAGACAATAAAACAATGCACTTCTAAACCATCCCCTTAAAACAACAATTAGCAGAAACAAAAACCACAGACAGATGGAATTGGTTACTGTGAGGAAATTTCAAGTTATGACCACAGGAAGCAAGTCCTTTTAAGCAAACTAAACCTCTCCTAACCCAATATATTTTCTTCGAGCCCCATTCAAAACAATTCCATTCTGCAGCCGCAGCAGCCCCCAGCCCACCACACGCAGGATTCGTCGAGAGCCTCCACCTCTTGGCTTACAGGGTCCTCACACATGGGATGTAGGAAAGCCTGTAGAAGTGAAAACTAGCTAAGGTAAGGAAAAATATCTGTCAGTAGGCTTAAGATCACTGCCTCTGTAGATGACGGGATCCACTTTCAGAAATTTCAGCATTGCAAAACCAGACAAATGCCCCTGAGAGCAGCGCTGGAGCTCACCACAGACAGCACCACTGTTGCAAGCACAGGTCAGGAGTTTGCCCTTTGTTCATCACTCATGCCAGAATAACTATATTTAAGGTTAAGATGTTTGGGTTTTGGGTTTTTTTTTTGGTTTTTTTTGTTGTTTTTTTTTGCTTAAGGCAAAGTTTTAACTTCTGTTACAAGTGAAGAGTACAGCAGAGTGTTCCCACAAATTCAAAAATCTGTCAAGTATGGAAATCTTTTCTCTAGAACTTACTCTTAAACTCCTTCATGATTTTCTGAATTACAAATACATAAACCAGTCTTTTATGCAAATGCATAACAAAACCTCAGACACCGACTTCTTTGGTCTTAACATCAGATTACATGTTGTTATTCCTGTAGAGTCAGGAGAAGTCTCATTTTACATAGCTAGAGCTCATCGGACTACAGGCTCTGTTTGAAGAAGCTCTAATCAAACTGCATTTTTGAACACGCAAAAAAGTGATCATTATTGATTACTGCTTCATTTTAATATCTTCACTGCCACATAGAAATACCAATAAAAACAACATCTCCTTAAACTGACATGCTTTAAAATTAGTTTAATCTATATCCATAAACACTTTGTGCACCTTAAACCGCATTATTCTTAAAGGAGATGAATAAGACTACCAGCGCACAGTCAAAGAGTTACTGCAGCACCAACATTTTTTAGATCCCTTCTCAAAACCAAGGGGAAAAAAGAAAAGTCACAAAAAGAAATAATCAGTTGTCCTCCATACACTTTAAAAATTACAGAGAATAAATACAGTTTAATATAGCTCTTTCAATTCTGGTCAGTATTTTATATACGCCTATATATATGCATATATATAAATATTAGGGGGAAATATTTAAGTTGCAAACCTTCTACCATATAGATGCAAACATAGATGGGGAGTGTAATTTTTTGCACCAGGGAATTCTGGAGCAGTCCATACAAAATCTCTTTCATCTCCTTACAAATACTTTACATACCTCAGTCTTCTGGTATGGTTAAGATATCGTACTTAAATGCAAACATTTAACTCCACTTGTCCCCCTCTGTTCCCACCTAACACAAGCAATTATGAACGTGCTCATCACTGGAGAAAATATCTTTAATTGTGGCAGCTGCTCAACACATCGAAACCTCTCGGCGAAGTGAATAACGCCGTAGACGGCGGGAACAAGAGCAGGCAGCTCAGTTTCTCCTCTACAAAAAGTACTGCGGGTCCCCTATCAGACACAGATGTTTGGTGCTCTTAGTATTTTATCCAAAACAGCACAATCAACAGCGCTGGCATTCTGATTCGAGACTCAAGATAGGGACAAAGAGCTTGTGATGATCTGCGTTATCCTGCTCTTCATGGCAAGGAAGGAAAGAGAGAGAGAAATGGATGGACAGACCGATGGAAAGGTCTCCTGTCCTCGTGACCAGACCTCGCCACCATCAGGTTATAAGATCAGGAAGGGATCACAGAATCACAGAATGTCAGAGGTTGGAAGGGACCTTAAAGATCATCTAGTCCAGCCCCCTGCCAGAGCAGGATCACTCAGAGCAGATCGCACAGGAACGCGTCCAGGCAGGTTTTGAATGTCTCCAGAGAAGGAGACTCCACAACCTCCCTGGACAGCCTGTGCCAGGGCTCTGTCACCTTCACAGTGAAAAAGCTTTTCCTAATATTTTTGTGGAACCTCCTGTGTTCCAGCTTGCACCCATTGCCCCTTGTCCTGTCATTGGACATCACTGAGAAGAGCCTGGCTCCATCCTCCTGACACTCCCCCTTGACATATTTGTCAACTGGAATATTGTGTTCAGTTCTGGGCCCCTCCGTTCAAGAAAGACAGGGAACTGCTGGAGAGAGTCCAGCACAGGGCAACTAGGATGACTAAGCGAGTGGAGCATCTCCCTTACGAGGAAAGGCTGAGGGAGCTGGGGCTCTCTAGTTTGGAGAAGAGGAGGCTGAGGGGTGACCTCATTAATGTTTACAAATATATCAAGGGTGAGTGTCACGAGGATGGAGCCAGGCTCTTCTCGGTGACAACCAATGATAGGACGAGGGGTAATGGGCTGAAACTGGAACATAAGAGGTTCCGCTTAAACTCGAGAAGAAACTTCTTCTCAGTGAGGGTGACGGAACACTGGAACAGGCTGCCCAGGGAGGTTGTGGAGTCTCCTTCTCTGGAGACATTCAAGACCTGCCTGGACACGTTCCTGTGTAGCATTATCTAGGTGTTCCTGCTCTGGCAGGGGGATTGGACTTGATGATGTTTCAAGGTCCCTTCCAATCCCTAACATTCTGTGATTCTGTGATATTTATAAACATTAATGAGGTCACCCCTCAACCTCCTCTTCTCCAAGCTAAAGAGACCCAGCTCCTTCAGCCTTTCCTCATCAGGGAGATGCTCCACTTCCTCCATCATCTCTGTGGCTCTGCGCTGGACTCTCTGCAGCAGTTCCCTGTCTCTCTTGAACTGAGGGGCCCAGAACTGGACACAATATTCCAGATGCGGCCTCACCAGGGCAGAGCAGAGGGGCAGGAGGACCTCTCTGGACCTACTTGCTACTCCCCTTCTAACACACCCCAGGATGCCATTGGCCTTCTTGGTCACGAGGGCACATTGCTGGCTCATGGCCATCCTGCTGCCCACCAGCACCCCCAGGTCCCTTTCCCCTGCGCTGCTCTCCAGCAGGGCAGTCCCCAACCTGTACTGGCACATGGGGTTATTCTTTCCCAGGTGCAAAACTCTACACTTGCCCTTGTTGAACTTCATAAGATTTCTCCCTGCCCAGCCCTCCAGCCTGTCTAAGTCTCTCTGAATGGCAGCACAGCCTGCTGGTGTGTCAACCACTCCTCCCAATTTTGTATCATCAGCAAACTTGCTGACAACATTCTCTAATCCCTCGTCAAGGTCATTGATAAATATATTGAACAGCACCGGCCCAAGCACTGACCCTTGAGGGATCCCACTAGACACAGGCATCCAGCCAGACTCAGCCCCATTGACCACAACCCTCTGGCTTCTTCCCTTCAACCAATTAGCGACCCACCTCACTACTTGGTCATCCAGACACCAGAATGCAGCCAAACCGTGACAGTGTGGAGCTCTGTGTGGGTTCATCCACTCCGTTGGGAGATGCTTGCTGAAATTATCAGCAACTCGCTCTCTGAAAACTCCCCTAAGTCCCCTTCATGGAGGACAAGACATTTCACAGCAACGCAGTTCTCTCGTCAAGTCTGTGCCTGTTAAAATGGAACCACTTCAAAAAGCTACAGCTCCTACAAAGCAAGCAAAAATGCATTGTTTTTTGGTTTGGGTTTTTTTGTCAGCTAAAGAATCTGAAGACTGAGATTGATGGATCAAGGATGGGTTTCACAAAAACCACGTTTATCTTTGGGCAAAGCCAGATGGCAAAGAGCTAGAGACTCCAAATGAAACATCTCCATGCTACAGAAATAACTTTCGAGGATCACTAAAGAACAAACTCTTAAGGAAAAATAATGACTTTTCAGGATGTTAGATAATTGTTCCAGTGCTCCCATCAAAATCTATTAGCGAGGGCAACAGGATACCTTATTAGCAACTAACATTATTCATGTCTCGGAACACGAGCAGTAAACGCTTTGGTTTAACTCAAAACAACCTGCAATCTCTCTCTGCTCCGACTTTATTTTACGCCAAAAGCCACTGGTCACACTCACTCAAAGTGACATGTGCATCCTGATACGCAGCTCTCAACCTACTCAAACTATTCACTTGAAATTATCTAGCAGAAAAGTTGTGTTTATCTTGATTCAAGTGGTTGAGCACACTGCCACACCACTTTGTAGGCACAAAGCCATCAAATTGAATTTCAGGTGTCTCACTCACGACAGATATTAACAGAGGGTTTCAAACAGAGGAATATCAGGTCCGATTCTTCCTTCTAGGAAGGCAAAAAATGAAGTTATCACCCTCAATTGCCCCCACCACGGGTGCTCCTGCAGCCCCAAACCAATCAGCACAGACCAAGGGGATCAGTGTTTCGGCTATAACCACTCTATCTACACCGCACTTGTTATAGGAGCATCTCGACGCATTTTAATGCAAAATCCAACAAAGTCCCTCAGCTTTTCTCAGTGAGCAAGTATTATGTAACCATCAGGAAAATAAAGACATAGATGCCTAAATAATCTGCGGTAGAGCTGGAGAAAGAAAACAAAAAAATGACTGCAGCCCAGTCCTCCTTCCTCTTGCTACAGCACACAAGTAGCAAAAAGAGAATACGGTTAATGGGAAAATGATATAAATAAAATATGCAGGAGAAGAATTACTTTAAACCCCATAAATTAAAGACCAGCCCTCAGACAGACCTGTCATCCCACAGAAAGAATGGTTTCAGCCCGAGCTACGTGGAAAATCTTGAAATCTCTTCAGGCGCAGTTTGACTTAAAACTGACTTTTTGCACCTTGAGATGGAGAGTATCTTTAAAGCGTGATTGCTTCCACCACACAAGGACTTTGAGAAAAGACCAGCTCTCATCACAAACACACCTCAGACAAGCAAGACCAAAGGCAGTACTGTGGCAAATTTAGACTGCAATGTTTGCGATCATTTTAATGACACTAGAGAATTTTCCACGTGCTTCTTTTGGATGCCTCTAAGTCATTTCAGATTAGAACGCACTATTGTAACCTATTTTGCAATCTTATTGTAATCTATTTTGCAATCGTATTATAACCTATTTGGCAATCTTTCCCACTAAAGCAATAATAAAAACTAAAGCCCCTATATGGTATTTACACTCAACACTTATATTCTTGGCTGTAACTACTGGTTTTACCTTTCCTACCGTGTATTTATACCTTCAGCATTTTCCACACAAGTTTCACACCACATGCTTGTTTTGGAATAAGTTAAAAAAAAACCCAACTGTAATATTTTATGATTTTTCAGACAAGCATTGATCACCACCCTGTCTCTGCACAAAGAAGAGTTAATTTTCACCAGCGTCTCCCACTTTCCCCAGTAGCAAGACTCCAAGGTAACACCTGACCAAGGTCTTCTCTGAGATTTGGTCCAAAATGTTTCAGGCAGTAATGTCACGGTCAACGCTTAGAAACTCCTCCAAAATCCTTACGAGACAAACACCCCAAAATCTGTACTTAGATGTAATTAGTTTTTGTATCTACTTAAGGAAGAGCAAAATCCAAGCACAAATGCAGGCTGGACAGTGAGCGGAATGAGAGCAGCCCTGCAGAGAAGGATTTGGGGAGTGCTGGTGGATGAAAAGCTCAGCACGACCAAGAAATGTGCGCTGCGGCCCAGAAAACCCGTCACATCCTGGGATGTATCCCAAGAGTGTGGCCGGCCAGGCGAGGGACAGGATCCTGTCCCTCTGCTCTGCTCTCCCGAGACTCCACCTGCAGTTGTGTCCAGCTCTGGGGTCCTCAGCACAAGAGGGACCTGCTGGAGCGAGTCCAAAGGAGGCCACGAAGATGATCAGAAGGTTGGAGCAGCTCCTCTGGGAGAAGAGGCTGAGAGTTGGGGCTGTTGAGCCTGGAGAAGAGAAGGATCCTAAAGGGCAGACCTTAGAGCAGCCTCCCCGTGCCTGAAGGGGCTGCAGGGAAGCTGGGGAGGGACTCCTGACCAGGGGGTGCAGGGACAGGACAAGGGGTAACGGTTTCAAACAGAAGGAGGGCAGATTTAGATTAGGTATTAGGAGGAAATTCTTCTCTGTGAGGGTGGTGAGAGCCTGGCCCAGGTTGCCCAGAGGAGCTGTGGATGTGCCCTCCCTGGCAGTGCCCAAGGCCAGGCTGGATGGGGCTTGCAGCAACCTGCTCTGGTGGGAGGGGTCTCTGCCCAGGGCAGGGGGCTGGAACAAGAATGTCTTTAAGGTTCTTTCCAACCCAAACCATTCTGTGATTCTAAAAGACGTTGGGTGAAATTCAGTTTCAAGCCAGGCCCGCTCGCCCCATCCCCCTTTCCCCGCCTCTCTCGGAAGCCCTTCCTTCTGGATTCACTTTAATGAACAACCGATCGAAACCGCGTCCCGAGGGAGCAAACAGAGCTGCGACTCCCACTTTGATCTCTTCCCCATGGAAAAACGCACTCCCTGCCTGGCTTGCAAGATGTTCATTTGATTGACGTTCGCTCTGATGTGCAAACTGCTTTGAACTTCAGACATTCAATTCCCATCAGGCTGCACTCATTTTTATTCTCCTTCAACAGGATTTACAAGCAGGAGATCAGCGAGTGTAGGAGATAAAATAAATTTGCAGGAGCTTTGAATCTTACATCAAAACAGTGCTCAAGTGAGCTCCAATTGGATTTTGTTCAGCCTGAATTTACAGTGTTTGTAAATCAACCTCTTTTGTACAGTTTCAGTTTAGGGAAAAATGAGGGGGCCGAATAGAAAAATGGCACACGAGCAGCTACTGAGGGGTTCTCATTGTTTTAAGACTCATTTCCTTCCTTCTCTTTACAGTAAAGCAAACTTAAAGCTGATTTCAGTATGCAAATCATGTCAAAAGTCCATTGAAAAATCAGTCTTTCCTTTGAAACTCGCAACTAGGCACACTGTCTTGACTCTAACGCAAGACCTTAGCCCATATTTTACATACCCAAACACTTAAAATGTAGGGTTCCCTCTGCACCTGAACAGAATGTTGGAAAACAAAGTCTTTATGAATAAATTCAACCAAAAAAAAAAGCTACTGATGATTCAGTTAACCCGTTTATTCTGGCAAAGCATAGAAGTGGTTCCAATTATTTCAACAACTGCTTGAAAATGTCAAAATATACTTGGTCTTGTAAGTAAAGAAAGTATTATTGGACGACTGCAACCCAGTAACACAAACTATTCCAAATCCCACTTTTTCACGAGCAACTTGGCCACATCCATGAAGTAAAAGCAATGTCCAAGATAGCAATTCCCTAAATATCTGCTATTATGGACAAAACAAGTTCATGCTAATAGCAGCACTATGCACGCTCCCTACATTTTCTAGGAACCTACACGCATTTATTGTAGTTTGACACTCTGCAAGAAGAGCAAATACATCTGAAATTTCATTTGGCGTGGCCCACCCACTTGTCTGAAAGAGCAGCTCTTCAGATATCGAGGCAACTGAAGGAACTGAATGGGCTTCCCATTATCTGCCACTTAACTGCTCCGGAGAGGAAAGATAAACACAGAAAGAGCTGCGATAAAATTGAACTGCATTAGCAAATATTTAACCATCTGTTTAAAAAAAAAAAAAAAAAAAAAAAAAAAAAAAAAAAAAGAGCCACTTCTGAAGGCGCTATCACAGTCAGGGAGTAAATGATTTCCAAAAATTGTTTTGTAAACTTGCTTAGTCAAACAGCTCTATTAATGTTTGCAGTGCAACGCTGCCAAGTAGCATGTTTTACCAACAAATAGTTCTCCATTCCATCTCCTTTCCCAAGTTGGGATAAATGCATTCCCTAAGCTCTTATCAGCGCGGTAAAATAAAGAATAAAAATAGACTTCCAGCCACCTTGAAATACAAATATACTAGCAGCAGAAGTAAGAACATGAATGAATGGCAACGTGTCTCCAAACCTATGTTTTTCGAGACCCGCGACAACTTTTCAGAGAAACCAGCTATGACATTCGTTTCCGTCCTCCAGCGTAGAATCAAAGAGAAAGGGGGATGTTCCCCCCGCACATGTGTTTATCCATGTCCCGTCTGCGGGTGCCGGGTTATCTGGGAAAACAGAGTTTGATTTTCTTTCAATTGCAAATATTCAATCCAAAACACCTAGCTGATCTACACGTTGCCACCCAGTCCAACAGCGTCTTTACGGAGGAAGCTATTTCAGTTGTCATTCACAAGTCAGGCCACGCAGACCTGTGAAGTTACACCCCACACAAAGCTCATGCTTCCAAACCTCATTTCTTATGCTCCTGTTTAGACACTTTTCACAACTGACATATATCCCTTAAGCTCCCACTGAAGGTACAGGAAAGCTGCGGGTGCTCAGTACTTCTGATAAATAAACAGTTTATTCTTTCCCCTCCCCACTTGCTGACACCCTGCTATAACCTCACCTGCACCCCACGCACATCGGGCCACCTCCGTTCCACAACTTCCTAAAGAGCTACCAAGGACTCTCTGGAGAACAAAGCGTCTCAGACATGACAAACGGGAGACAATTTCTTGTACACAGAGAAGGAAGACACTTTAATTAAAACACTGTCTTGTAAACAACCACTCAATTCCATCATGATAGGGAATGTCTGGAGACGGCGTGAAATCTGTTTCTCATGGCTCCTTCCACAGCCTTTACTAGCAAGGAAACACAAAGCCTTCTCCTTCCAGTAGGGATTTCCCCAAGGATTAGAAGATGCACCTCACTTGACATCCATTTTCCTTATCTCCCATCAGTTTACCCAACCATTCTGCTAAAAGCCCGGAGCACTTTATCCTCATTACTTCTGTCTGCTTGGAGCGATGCCTCCAACTGCTCTGGGCGCTCCCTCGGTGCCGCCCTGGGAAAAGGAACAAGTCCCCAGGCTCTGACCCTGCGGACACAAACACAGCCCAGACAGCAAACTGGAGCTTCGTACCAGCTGCTTCCAAGCTCGTCTGAAGGCTACGCTCTCTAGTTGCTCTTCTCAGCTGCTGTCTCCAATGCCATTACTTTTTTTTCTCCATTCCCAAACCTCGATTAAGTAGAACTGAAATAGCAAAAACTGAAATAAAACACATAGCTCTCGCTCTGCTGCTCCGACTTAGCAGCCCACCTCCACTTAGCAGTACTCGCATGTATACTTAAGCATATGTTTAATTTCCACTTACACGAGCACATGTTTAAATGCTTTGGTAAACGAGATGAGCATAAGCATATGATTAAACATGTGTTGAATTAAGGCCTATGGAAAAGTCCCTTGCCAAAACCGCTCAACAGCCACCCACTGTGCTGCCCCATCGAGTTGGTTTTGCATATTTTATTTATTTTCATCACTTTCCAAAACAAGGCAGCCCCGTTGCATAAACCTACCTTGATGGGGAGAACAAAGAGTGGTTGCTAGTACTTACATTCTGGGTACAATATAGCAACCGAAAGCACGGTCTGGCTGCAAATTCGGATTCAGAACTAATTGCTACAGGATGGAATCACAGTCACATGAAAACTTATTCATTTGGGCTCTTCGCTGCAAAAGCGAACACCACGTAACGACAATAAAATAAATACTCCTTTCCCCGTCGTATCTCGCTACTCAACTAAACAAGCGGTTCAAACGCCAGGTTCATTTTACACGTCAGTTCGTGCTTTGTTAGTCCTATTTTCCAGCATTTATTTATAGTCACCAGGTGGGGTATTCTCTCAGTTTATCTCAAGTGTCTTCAAAGCCAATGCACAGACCTTCAATTTAATTACAAGCAAGCACAAGGCCACACATGGATAATTTTGTTAACAATAACAACGAATATAAACCAACGATACGAAGCCATGAAAAAGAATGTTTTTAAAAAAATTCTCTACACAATAGTTCATCATCTCCTTCCCAAGTAATTTTTCCAAAACCAATCCAAACTTGCTGCATTCCCAACGCGGTATCAATAAGCCAGATAGCGGGGTAGGACGCCGATGGAAGAATCGCCCAACAGCATGAAATGCCTTCAGATTTTCAAATGTGACCATGTAATAAACAGCCTTAAATACTGTCAGACAGGCCTTCAAATCTACCTTTAAATTACAGCCTGAAGATACTGTGCTTCTGACACTGTTCTTGCACCAAATGTTTACTCAAGAGGCCGTCTCCTCACACCAAGAACAAGAACACACAGAGTTTAGCGGTTGGAACGTAAATATTTCACAACCCTCCTGAAAGAAAAAATGCAGCCCTAAGGACACACACGTTTTCAAGGTACAATCTAAAGCAAAGGATCTCCTGAAAACAGCAAACAGAACAGACAAATCTGGGTCTCTTGCAATGTGACCTCTTCTACAGCAGCAGCTGTAAAAGCCAAACTGTTAGAATTATTGTAGCTCTGACATCAGCACTCTTCTGCCCAACACTAACACACATCTTTTAAACATCAAGGATAAGCTGTCACCAGCAATAGCACATCTAATTCGACTTTACAAGCGCAGGCCTCCTCATAGCAGGAGCTAATTAGTTCAAAAATTAAAGGTGTAAGAGTTCTAGTGTATCAGCAGGTTTCAAAATATCATTATAATATCCAGATGGGAGATACCTGTGTCTGTGTTTTAAGAAAAAAATTCCTAAATCCACATTCAAACACTCATATGTGTGTTCCAGTTCTCCAAAACCATTAAGGCAGGCATCTCTTTGGACAAAAAAACCCCCAAGAAACACCTATTGGTGATTTCAGATATCTCTGCCTGCAAAGACACTGGCCCAGCGGCTGTTTCTTCAGTTTCACCAGGCCGAGGGGTGCCCAAGGTGACGAGCATGTAATCTCTTAATTTCCATGGAAATTTTCTGCTTAAAGAGAAGGTTTAAAAATTAATCTCTGGAGAGCCAGGGAGATGAGGACAGGTTTGAGGCAGATGATGCTCACCGGCAGGGGAACGGCGTCCGGTGCCCTCCCGGCTTTCCAGGAATAACGACCTCATGCCCTCATGAACTGTCTTGTTTCCCCCTTTAGCAACCTTGTGTCAAACCTAAGACCTAGTAACGCCACTTTGGATATCAGCTCTAGCTTTTTCTCCCTTCAACAGCATTTTAACGAAAATGTGGAATCTCCCAGAAGGGAAATGCCACAGAGAAGGAAAAGGAAAGGAAGTGAAACAAGAATCGAAACGATGGCAGAAGCATTTAGACAAAGCAGGTAAAAGCACAGTGCTAGCAACTTGGAAATAAAATTTCAAAAGGAAAACCTGTTGTTAGAGTCTTTCTTTGCATGACTTGCATGTAATTTCCTAAAAATGGCAGTGGGTATATTCCTGACGGTCTGACAAGCCACCGTTCTCAACCATCCATACTCAACCAGGTCTTGCCAAGGTGCTGCCTGGGACACCCTGCAGACTCGTAAACCGGTCTAGTAACCACTTCAGCAGATTCAATATTATCAATCCAAGTAATTAAACAATGAGAATCATATTGTAGAGCCTGAACGAGGAGCTCTGCAAACAGAAAATTCACCTCCCCACTTTGCCAGCTGTGACCTCCCGTTCATTTTTGAAAACACCTATTGTGAAGGATCCTTATGCAAGTCCACCATGGGGGAAGAAATTTCTAAAGGACTTCCAAGCTAAGTAATTTTGGAGGACAAAGTGAAAGGAAATCCATTAAAATTTCCAGACTAAGAGCAGACCTCTCCTTTTATTTTTACTTTTTTTAAGGAAAAATGATGCAATACTGACAAGGGGTGATAAATCTCATTTCTCCTTCTCCCCACTCCATGCTTGGAAGGTGTTACTGCTGGCTGGAGGTTGCTGCAAGCAGAAATGTTTTCATCCTCAACTAATTCTTCACCCTTCTGTTAAAGCTGCCAACGCTCCAGCCATTGAGCACCAGATGTGCCAGGATTTTATGTTGGCACCTTGTCCAGCCAGGAACCACACCAAGACTGCCAAATCTACATCCAACCCAAGAGCAAGGGACCCGCTTCTCTGGACTGACCCGAGGCTTGATCATATTGAGATTTCTTACTTTTGTGCTCATCAAACACCACAAAACCAGTGAGTGGCTTTTCTCTCCAGGTGCAGATTCATGCCACATATTCGAATGCAGTGAGTATCTGAAATCCTTATATAAACACGGGTTGATGCCATGCTTCAGGAAAGATGAAGGAATGTTGCCATTATGAGTACAGCTGTCTTCATAGAGTTAGACTGCAGAAAACGCTTTTAGTATTTACTATCCAAACTACCTTCCTCTCTCCAAAACGTTTTTACATCAGACTGAGATATAAACAATGAAAACGTGTTTTGTAATCAAGGTTTGCATTGTATGGCGGAGTAAGTGTTTAAAATGCTGATTGTTTAAAAGAAATTCTTTTACTGGAAGACTCAGGCCTTCTATCACACCTTCCTATGATTAGGAAACGCAAAGAAGTTTCTGCAAATATGCAGCGTAATAAAAAATTATTAAAGACAACCAACTGCCTGGCTTTAGACTAATCAAAACTCCTGTACTTAAAACCAAAACAACTTGAAAATGAACAGATTCAGTTTCCAAGCAACGTACTCAATCTCAGTAACCCCGTGTATCAAACAGCAAAATGTCGACTTTGATTAAACTGTAATGTCATATTTTTAGCATGTGATGTACTGACCAACTCGTGATTTTGGTTACTACTGCACTTCAAAGGAGAAAAAAAAAAAAAAAAAAAAAAGAGAGGTCCCATGATTAGTATGAGAAGAGTTATCCAGGGTAAGCAGCAGTGTTTTGATGCAACAACACTACCCGGCATACAGACAAGCTCATTTTTTAAAGAGAAGACTATTCCATGCGATTAAGAGTTGAAGCAACTTTTTTCCACTTTGTTTCATTTTACAGTCCACCAGAGCTGAGCCTCAGTCCTTCTTTAGAGCTCCTCATTAAACATGTGCACAGCAGAAATACTGAAGAATGAGGACAAGAGAAGGAGCACCGCAGGAGTACTGTCTTCCCCCTTTTTTCCAAGTTATCAACGATGGCAGAAAAGAGAAATTATTTTGCAAAGAACAACTTGCACCTTTTTCCTGCACATATTAAAATGGTTTCAGATTTTAATACTTACTCCATCATAGACGGGGGAATCGTACAGCAGTCTTGGATGGCAGTCAAGGGTGACGTGAGATGAGCAGTATACGACGCTTCCACTACTTGCTTGTTACGATTTACGACATCCAAGTAACGGTTAAACTTCTCACGGATTTTTTTTGCCAACTGGGAAGAAAAAAAAAAAAAGGGAGCAAAGATGAAAATCAAAGCCGGTTTCTCTGTATAACCATGTTCCTTATTAACAAATTTTAAATACTGCATGTGTTAAAGACAACATTTGTCTGGTTTGCTCGTTGTCCTTCTATTCTGGTGGCTTAAGCACCATGAAGTAATTATTAGAAAACAGTGTATGCAGAAAGATAAAATACATTTACCATCTAGCAATGGGTACTTGGAACATCAAGTTCTGCATGAACAAAAAGTGAAATTTCCACTACATCGGATTTCCCTTCCATTCAGAATAGATGCCTGGAAGTGACTCTCCCCGTACCACAGGCCCACCAGCGGAATTCTCCGATATGATGCTCTTGTAAGGTCTGACAAGGACATGAAGGAAACTAAACAAGCCACAAGTCAATTTAAAGAAACTCTATAAACGGATGCTTAAGGAAAGGCCAAAATAATAGAATATCAGAAGACCTGACCCACAGAGACATCTCTTACTGCTTTAGAAGCAAACAGCCAAGCTCTGCCGGAGCGGTGAACCTATTTAAGGGAGCAAGCTCAGGATCCAGGCAACCTCAGACACCACTATGGGTATTTCTCTGTTCACCAGCAGCACAGCTGGATCTGTGTAGAAATATTTCGCAACTCCTTCAGGTAATTCTCATTGCAATTTGGGCAGAATAAGCCATCCCAGTTCTTTTTTTCCCTTTGTATCCCCTACTGCTTTCCTGGTGGGGGGGACAACACACCCCAAGCTGAGTGCCTTCCAAGTGGTTTTCTTCGTGGGTCTAGCAGCTCACTGTGGCTAGTCTTAAGCTACAACAGTTTTACCTGCAAACTTCAGCAACAAAAATGGAAAAATCTGCAACTGACATTAAAAAGTAACAGAAAAAAAGTAATGACAACTGCCTCACAAGGGTGAAATTCATTCACGAGCCTTTTGTTGCCAGAGGTCCCTCTGCTGAAGGGGATCACTGATAAATAAGGACAAGGTTTAGAGGTTACACTATTATTTGTAAGAGAAGATGATCGTGTTTCCTTCCTCTCAGAAAGCAAAAACAGACTGTCATCCCTCCTCGCCAGCAATTCTTAGGCCTTCAGAAAAAAATTAGAATGTCCAACCTTAGAAATAGCAAATTGGGCATTTCAGCCCTTCTCTTGAAATGTGTGAAGCTCCCGTGCTGTCGAGTAAGAGCTCGTTTGTTCATCAGGCACTTCACGACGAGTCTAATGACTTTGCAGAGGAAAACTGCACAGGAAAATTTGTGGCTATAATTTTAGCAAATGTGATGGCAAACACAGTTACTAGGAACCATCGGGTTTTACAGGGAACATTTACTGAGACTTTCGCTCCTGGTCTTTCATTCAAAGTGAGAAATTAATGAAATGGATCAGGCACATACAAAATTTGCTCTGGCACATTCAGTATCCTTTCCACACCATCATATCTATCACATCTATCCCATTAGTCATCTGCCAGAGGTAACTTAAATGAAAGAGAATCATCTCTGGGCAATACATCGCAGTGTTGAATACTCAGAAATACCGTGTTTTGCATTTCTGCAAACATTTTTCAGAGCTGAAGTTAGCTCGTTAACTCATAACTCACCTCTCCTGCTCCCCGTACGTTCCCAACTCTGCAGGGATGATTTAAAGGTGTCGCTACATTTGTGTGCCAAGAAACGCAGTCGGTTGCTCCAGATCCCCTGGATTGACAAACGTCTTTCCTTAATTATTAAGACATTTCGTCGTGATTTACTTCGTTATGCGAATAACGAGCCCCACACTGATAACAGCGTTGCCTTTGCCTCCATTGTTCCCAGCAAATGCTGCAGCTCAACGCCACGTCTCCTAGGAGCACAGGTTTTAATAGGACCTTGCTCAAATGACTTGCAGAATTATACCTAATTAGTTTTGTAGAATGATTTATTGTCAAGGCACCAGAGGACTACTAATGGTCTCCTCCACGTTAAGCATCCAACACTATTAAATTGCTCCCAGTTGTTAGATCATAAACTGCTGGGTAGTTTCTTTTCTGTTTTCCAGTAAACTTCCTTTTTGTCTGACCCTACTCCCCTTGAGAAGTGTCCTTGAGAAATGTACTCTTCTGGAGGGTCTCACACATACACAAGCCAAACTTTCCAAATTAAAACATTTAAATTTCATGCTTACAAAGTTCCTCTCTCAGTTTGGGCAAATGAAATACTCGTGCTTGAGCACTACGTAAACCAGATACTTGAATCCATACACTTCTTTCTTGGTTTCCCTACCTGAAATCAGAAAAGGGGCAAGAGCAGTGACAAAACTAACACGGAGCATCAGAGCAAAAGGACCCTGCTTGGAGTCACAGCTTTTCTCTGATAAATGAACGCTATTCAAGATGAGGTTTTAATGTTGATGAGTTTTCCACCTTCCAGGTTGAACAATAAAAGCACCCCCACAGCCTTTGAATTTTAAAAACCCTGCTGCATGGAGCCTGAAGATCTGACAAACCTCATTTTCAGAAGAGCTTGTACCTAGGAAACTGATAAAAACCAAATGCTTAGTACCTAAACTGCATCTCTCATAGAAAAAAAAAAAAACTCCGAACAGCTCAAAGTCATTACATTGCTTTTATTAAATGGGATCCAACACCTCAGTCGGGGCAGAGGGTCAAGTGCACGCCAGCAACGATGGACTGGGGCCTCCCAGAGCTACTCAGATATCCCCTGCCCATGGACATAGCACAGCTGGAAGAATGGAGTTTGTCTAATCTGTGTTTTTAATATTGCCCTCTGATAGCGAAAGAATGCTCCCAACAATCAAAACCACTTTAAAAACAGCCAGCTCAAAAAGGTCACCGACAGCAAGACGATCTTAAAGCAATTTTCCATTGAAAATTGAATACAATGAATAAACCGTGCTCAAAACCTAAAGGTAAGACACCAACCAGTTGAAAAATTACTAAAAAACAAAGGGTTCTAGCTCATCAAGAACCACAATCCAGATGAAGCCAAACCAAACCAACTCAATTTTTCTTCCATACTTGGGCTTCATCGGAGCGCAAAAATCTGGGATAGCAATCAGGCATTCCAGCTCTTGATGATAAAAACAACAGCAAAAAATAATAGATACTTCCTAGCTCCTCATCTCTGCCTTGCGTGCCCACGCATGCGCGCACGCTCCCATCGTTAGCTCGGAATCATTATTCAGTTCGCAAAGCGCTGCGCTCCGTTGCTAGGGCCTGTCAGAATAAAAGTTGCAGGCTTAAATCAGCTTCGCATTTCTCTAAATAATAAAAAAACCCACTAAAATCTTGAAGCAAGGGATTGCTATTCTTTCCAACACAAACCCAGTTTCTTTCATCTGCCCAGAGCCGAATAGCCGTCATGTACCGATGGATGCAAGACTCACGCCACGCTGGTTACAAAACTTTAAAGGTATAGAAAGAAAGAGATAACAAATTAAGAAAGGACAGACCATTGAGCTATGAAACCATTCTAACATAAATTGTTTAAAATACTACAGCAAACCAGAAAATCATGTCCTGAATCAGGCACGTAAAAGGAGCAGGCAGCTGAAATACCCTTGGGTAGCCAGCAAGTGTGACAGACACAGAAATGCTCAAATTCACCCATTTTAATGGAGGCTAAAATAAACCTGGTTACCTTGAGATTGACATAAAACACTGTTATCTTCAGGTCAATTCTCAAAGTGCTTTTCACCTCATTTTAAAAACAAAGGCGAGGGGTGGGGAGGAAAGCCTTCCTCTTGTCAGGTTTTTTCAGATTTCTGTATTTTCTCCTTAATTTTAAGGAACCTAATCATAAGAAGAAATGAGCGCTCGCTCCAAACAATGCAGCCATTAGCTCTATATTTTTAATTTAAAATTTTTTTTTGACAGCTGGCACACAGCCCAAGCATTTCAGTTTGCAGACAGCTTGGACGGTAACACCTGTTTCTATTACGGCAGCACCCATGGGTAATGCACTTCAATTGTCACCATCTCCACTGACAACCTTTCATCACAACATCAGTGAGTTTCTCTAATTTTCCCAGAGACATTTTCCTCATTTGCATAGTTCCCTCAAGCTTTTTTTTTTTTTTTTTTAAAGCTTCACTCTTCTCAAAGCTCCACAGCTCTGAAGTCTTCCCTTTGCAGGGAGCACTGAGGGAAGGCAGAGCTCCAAGGTTAAGTTTTATTTCTGTCTGTATCTTGAAAGCCAAGGTATTTTTAATTTTTCAAGACTGTACATAAAATTGGACAGGCACGGATGCCATAATGGACTCACAGGCAGGGATTTAAGGCTGCTGGGCTCCTCGAAAAGTACTGCTTACACATTGAAGAGTTGAGTTCGTATTTTTATTTCTAAATTTCGTCTATGAAGCAGAACCTGGAACAAAAGTACCACCCTCCAACATCCCCTAGGCACTCTATCACAACTTCATGCTGCTCTGCAACCGCAGATTCCTATTCTGGAAATTTTTGGACGTATTTAATCCTAACCTTCTTGGCTCGTGGAGAAATCACTGCTTCTGTACAAATCCAGAGGTCATCAGGGACCACCTTCTTTCCACACCTCTGCTTTAACAGATTCAAACCATTCCTACTCTTATGGATTACACCGAAAAAACCACTTCTGTCAGGGTGCAGGCAACTACTTTCCAACCTGCATTTCTTCATGGACCAGCACTCGCTTGAGGTTTTCCACTGGCCAGTAACTTCGGTGAGGCTTCCCAAAACTGAATCCAAGGAAGACTGTCAAACACGATGTACAACAACAGTCAGAGAATGGGCCACAATTCCTGAAAGTCCCTCAGGAAATACATTGAACACAGTATGCATCGCCTATTATCAACGTTAACTGACATAAAATTCTATGTTGTGAGACCATACTACTTTTTGTAGCCAGGGAAATGTCATGCTCAACAGCAAAATCTAGGGTTTTTTCAGCCTCCTGATATATTTCCTCTCAAAAGAATTCAAAAGCTCTTTGCCCAGTCCAAAACCAACCGAACAAAAAGTCCACCCCAAGCTAAAGCAGAGCATGCCAACCGGCCAGCTAGGTCTGACCACCCTGCACCTCACCGGCCAAGAGAAAAGCCATCACAGCAAAGTGCAGAGCCTTCTCCTACTGCTTCTACAAAACCTGAGCAGGCCAGGAGCAGACACGTCAGGACCCTGTTCCTAGGAAGAACGTTGCTCCCAAGAAGAATGTTTGGTTTCTCTGAGCTGCCATGCTGGTTTTGAAGGAGTCTGCTGTCAAAGCCGTCAGCCGTGGGCACCGAGCACAAATACAAACAATCCCAGAATGGCTCGAATTGGAAGGGACCCTAAAGACCACCCCGTTCCAACCCCCTGCCCTGGCCAGGGACCCCTCCCACCAGAGTAGGTTGCTCCAAGCCCCGTCCAACCTGGCCTTGGGCACGGCCAGGGCCGCCACAGCTTCACTGGGCAATCTGTGCCAGGGTCTCACCACTCTTACAGGAAAGAATTTCTTTCCAATATCTAATCTCAATCCCCCCTCTTTCAGTTTGAAACCATTAACCCTTGTCGTGGCCCTCCCCAGCTTTCCGGGAGCTCCCTTTAAGTCACGCAGAGGTCTCCCTGGCTCCTTCTCTTCATCCTGAAGACACAGAGAACATCTCATGCATAGCCGGTGTCTAACGCGATGCTGCCCTTAGCAAGGAACACGGAGAGAACCAAACACAGTGGAGAGTGCTGGATCCTGCCCCAGAGCTTATTAAAACCCCCACAATTAAGAGAATACCAATCAGCTGGCAAAGAGAAACAAGGAAAGGCTCTCTTTAAAAAGAGCTCTCCCAAAGTCAGTGAGCACCTGTGTCTGATTCAGTTTGTCAGGCACAACTCTCCTCCTTTCCCATATTTTGGGAACTAAAACTCATGTTGTCTATAAATGCTACTTCTGCAACAGTCATCGGAAAAGAACCCTTCACAAGCAAACGAATACCTGCCCTTCACATATATGGTGTTACATATTTAGAAGTGTCTCCAAAAAATTAGTGTCTTGCCAGCATGAAAAAATCCTCCGCTGCCGTATGCCGCTTGTGCAAAATGTCTAATTATTCTTACTCCAATGAACAACACACACTACACTGAGCAGGACAGCAAAATCAATGTAAAAAATTATTCTCTGCCTGCAGGAGTGTAAGAGCAGGGTAATCTTTCAGTTTATAGTCAGGCGTGGGAAAAAAAGATCCCCATATTTAGAGAAAAAGTTCTCTAGTAGATTGAGAATAAATATGTCTAGGTGTTAAAAAAAAAAGTAAATGGAAGTTTCACTTTAGGTAACAAATCATTGATTTCTGATTTTTTTTAACCATTTGGTTTAGAATCATAGAATCATTTAGGCTGGAAAAGACCCTTAAGATCACGGAATCTTAGCTTTCGTAACTGTGAAATATAAGCATTTCTGAATTAAAAATGCATTGTATTGCAAGAAGAATTCTTTCTATTACTCCAAAAACCATTTTTATGGCAGAAACAATTTGCTCGATCTGAAATCATTAAAGATTTCAGCTTTCAGGGATTTTTTTTTACATACATACAGTTGCTCCAAAAAAATACTTGTAGTAACCTGGTTCTATCAGAAACAAACTTACATACCTGTACCAATGTTTCACCTCTCCATTCTGTTCCTGAACCTCCCAACTAACTTCCTTTGATTTCTTAGCAGCTCCTAGCAGATTTATGCAAAACTGATCCTCTAAGTTATTATTGCTGGTTTATGGATGATAATTATGCTCTGAATGAGCTAGAAGGCAAAGGAATGACAGTCCGTAGCTCTAAACACGGGAATGAAGGACACATTAAACAAGGTAAGAACTAATGACCAAAGGCATGCTCCACTGCTTGTGCATTCACTTATCCTAAAGCAAAAACCTCCCTCTGGCCATCTCCTTCCCAGCCTTCAAACAGGAGTGAATAATCCCAGGAATATTCCAGCAAGGTGATTTTCAGCCGACATTATGCATATTTACAACTGACTATCTCAACTATTATAATCCCTTTATCTGTTACCACTTCTTTCCCCAGGATGAACAGACAGGCAGAAAGAAATTATTATGGATTTCTCTCTTTGGGGATGTTGCTGTGCTCCAACTTCTCTGCCAGAGTTGAGCGTATCAAGATTTTTCTGCATGAAGCTGGTAAATGCGCTCGTAAGACCGTGTCGCCATCCTCCCTTCTTCCTTGGAGGGTTTCATGTTCTCCATAGTGCAGAAACCAGATGTCTGGCAAGATGCTGAACACACGCTGACTTCCTTGAAAACAGCTAATCTAGATTCCCCCCCCCAATAAAACCAACCATCTTCTACTTTATTTATATAATCACTAGTTAACACCAGTAAATTTTCATACTGTGTATGAGCTCTCTGGTACTGAAATAACTCACAGAAAAGGAATCCAAGTTATTTTTGGCCATCACCATCCAATTTTTAACAACCTATTCCAAGCAAAAAAGGTTTTATCTGTTATGTACAATAGCGATTCCATAACTGTAGTCCTTAAAAATGTAAGCAGCTCAATGTCAAAAGGTAAACCACTCCTTGTGTGGTATGAAGAAAGCCAAGTGTATTAAACAGTTACACCTGAAGGCCAACAGCTGTAGTTTTTCACTTTCTCAACAAACTGAAAGTCATTATTTACACAGTTTGTTAAGAAAAAAACAACAACAACAACAAAAAAACACTGCCAAAACCCAAACACCTCCTACAACAATTCAGTGGTCTGCCAGAAAAAAAATCCCAGCTGACACAGAACTGTAATTAATTGCCTTCGGGTATCAGTTGCTAAGAAAATGTTAATGAATGACAAAACCAGGAATGAGCAACCGGGGATTTAATTTGCTTACATTTGTTTGCATTTGCTCAGGACGATCGCTTTGGATGTACTACTTCCTACTCATACAACTCCGGTTATGTTGTTTGTGATTCATTAGGGCTAAAAGACTTGGTTATTAATGAAAAAGAAGTGCTCAGTTATTCTTCCATCCACTTCACCGTTGAGCTTTTAACCACAGTAATTACGCTTCACCGGGGCCTCGTTTTTCTCCTCTGACAGCTCCGAATTCATCACACGACCTACAGTGTTTAGACAGTTATTTATATCTACTTAGGGTGAATACGTACATCTGCAGCTGGGAAACAAGCAGCGCCTTTTCCTAAGTGGAGAAGTGATAGTCGAGACTTCAAAGGAGTTTTAATCCAGTTCTTGGTTTCCCCAAAACACTTTTGGCTTTCAAAAGCCATCTGATACATATAATCTAGCCCACATGGCCCTTTTGCAGTGTGCAGACCACCCAAAAGCACTCGAAGAAAACGTTACTCCAGCACAACGTCGAGGCCAGACAACCCTTCTCTTAAGACATCGGGATGGTTTCAGATTTAAACTTTTCAAGGTGGGCAATGATTACCCTTTTGTGGTCCCTTTGCACAGAAGCACCCATTTGCGTGTGTTTATGGGGAAGCTGAAGCCTCTCGAGAGTCAACCGCGGGCTCCAGCACTGATGAACCATCACCATCCGCACACGTTCAACTTTGGGCACCGCAAAAACCAACCCCCTCAGCATCACTTGAGGCTGTCCCCTCCCTGGCAGTGCCCAAGGTCAGGTTGGATGGGGCTTGGAGCAATCCGCTCTGGTGGGAGGGGTCCCTGTCCGTGGCAGGAGGTTGGAACGAGGTGGTCTCGAAGGTCCCTTCCAACCTGAACCATCCTGTGATTCTACGATCACCAACTGTGCGATGCCTTTTTCAAGCAGCAAATTTCTTGTCTGGTATTGTAAATTGGGCATCCAACATTTTTTTTGTTGAGCAATTGATAGCCTTGCCACATTCAGATACAATACTAGTGTTTTTGCTTTGAGTTCAAACAATTTTAAAAGAGACACTTCCAACACGAAAACCAGTCAACTAACGTGACATGCTACACAAGGGCCACGCAGCTCGGCCTCTGCGACTTAGTCTCTATGGGCAGGATGCACACAAAGCACATGGAAAACCTTTCCACAGCAATCCAAAACTCTCAACTACATAAATCAGGCCATTTAGCCCATCTCAATTTATACTCTACTCGATTTATTGTTATCGGATGTGCTGGGTGTTAGGGAATTGGAAACAATAAATCCAAACCGAACTGTAAATTAAGCTGTCTCTGCCTTTGTAACATTGCCAGCGGGTGGCAAGCGGCGGGAAGGGGCTTTTGGACTCACCTGCTGAACTTCACTTTCTCCATTCGATATTTTCTCCGTATACACAAAGGAGTTGAATATCCTCTGCAAGAAAAATCAGAAAGGATACGTAAGAGACATTTTGTCATAAAAGTCACATTAAAGTAGCTCCAAGAGATGCATGGGTGAGGAAAAGGGTGTCAGGAAAGGACTCTTTCGCCTGCGTAGCCTCTCACACCAGGGGAATCATGTCTCTGTACACCTGTCTATAAGTCTGCACAGAGAGGCTGGTTTTGCTTTTGAAGGCAAAGACATAACCATATTTTTTTCCAAAACATTTGCTAACCTGAGAATTTCCAATTCCAACAACTGGGAAATACAACTTCAAATATACCATAAGCAGAAAGAACACGGAGGGTGAACATCTTCCTAGATTGTGGAGGAGGCCAGCTAGCTAGCTAGTCAGATATTAACGGGATACTTCTCTATCAGCCTCAAGGGGAGATGGAATTTCAGTGTTGGGGTCGATTCCACATCTATCAGCATCAAGTCCATGACATGACATTCCATCTGTAGGCATGGCCACATCTGGTGAAAGACAGCGATTCTCCAAGACCCCGCTGAGTCTTTCCCTTGACATGGCAGTTGTGAAATTACTACCGCAACACAGTAAACCAAAGTCAGCTCTCCAAATGATTAGCAATAACAACTGCAGTTACTAAAGAAGTCTAAATTTCGCCCAAATCCACTGTAATCATTGGTCAACAACTCCCAGAGTTTCCTTGATGCAGGTTTAGCTGATTTCCTTCGAGGCAATATGCAGCCGGAACTGGGAAAACCAGCCTGGAAACCAGCCTGGGAGGAGTGGCTGACACCCCAGCAGGCTGTGCTGCTACTCAGCGAGACCCAGACAGGCTGGGGAGCTGGGTAGGGGGAAGTTTTATGAAATGCAACAAGGGCAAGCGTAGAGTCTTGCACCTGGGAAAGAACAACCCCAAGTACCAGTACAGGTTGGGGACTGCCCTGCTGGAGAGCAACGCAGGGGAAAGGGACCTGGGGGTTCTAGTGGGCAGCAGGATGGCCATGAGTCAGCACTGTGCCCTCATGGCCAAGAAGGACAGTGGCATCCTGGGGTGTGTTAGAAGGGGGATACTTAGTAGGTAGAGAGGTCCTCCTGCCCCTCTACTCTGCCCTGGTGAGGCCACATCTGGAATATTGTGTCCAGTTCTGGGCCCCTCAGCTCAAGAGAGACAGGGAACTGCTGGAGAGAGTCCAGCGCAGCCACAGAGATGATGGAGGGAGTGGAACATCTCCCTGACGAGGAAAGGCTGAAGGAGCTGGGGCTCTTTAGCTTGGAGAAGAGGAGGTTGAGGGGTGACCTCATTAATGTTTATAAATATGTCAAGGGGGAGTGTCAGGAGGACAGAGCCAGGCTCTTTTCAGGGATGTCCAGTGGTAAGACAAGCGGCAATGGGTGCAATCTGGAGCACAGGAGGTTCCACAAAATCATTAGGAAAAACTTCCTTTACTGTGAGGGTGCTGGAGCCCTGGCACAGGCTGCCCAGGGAGGTTGTGGAGTCTCCTTCTCTGGAGACAGTGAAAACCTGCCTGGATGTCTTCCTGGGTGACCCTGCTCTGGCAGGGATTGGACTGGGTGAGCTCTAGAGGTCCCTTCCAACCCCCAACATTCTGTGATTCTGTGAACCCCCTTGGCGTGCTCTGCTCCACTTAACGATCATCACTTTCCCTTATCCCTCTCCCTCCTGAGGACTTCAGGAATTTAAAAAATTTGAACTCTTAATTCTACAGAAGCATTTGGAAAGGCAGCAATAAATCTCGGTTTACAAGTCTGAGAGAGTCAAGAAATGGGGGGGGGGGGGGAGAAAAAACCCCCAAAACATCTAACTCTTAAAAGGTGCACGTACATTGAGATTTCCTCTTCTTCCAGACCTTTGTTTAAAGTTCTGCTTCGGTACTTTAACTACAAACACGTTGGCTTCTTTTTTTTTTTTTTTTTTTTCCTCCTCATGAGATGAAAAGATAATTTAAACATCAGAAGAAAATACATTAAAGCATGTCATTTTGATGCAAAATGTTTTAAATGAATTGAATTTTTCTCTCCACGCAGCATTTAGGCTTCAGACATCAAAAGGAGCAAGAAGGAAATAGACTGTCAGCTACCGAGAATGGAGCTTTCTGTCCTTAACACAAAGCTGACCCTTTCCTCCACCCCTTTAACACATAATCATGTTTATGAACTTCCAAAATAATGCCAGAGACCATTATACACGGTTATATAAGAGTCACAGGGCCAGCAGGAATTTATTTGGCCACTCGGCTAGGTTTTTAACCTCTTCTTGCTTGATTTATAATTTACTCAAGCTCTTTAAAACCTTACGGTATCTTCTGCTTTCTTTCTTCTTTTTTTTAAATTAAAAGCTCTGTGCAGGTCAGGGAGGGGGCAGCAGGAGCCTGTTAGTCAAACTGCCATCAGGGACAATGAGCCTAAATCAAGACTAAAAACTAAATAAGGACTGAGAAACCACCCAGGAAAACACGAGCTCCGCATTAACTGCTCAGCCCCTACCTGGCTCCAGTCCCCGTTACTCGGGATATCTGCTCCCTGCTCAAAAACTCTGATGCAGAATTTCACTTCGAGCCACAAACACCTCCCTGCTGGACTCAAACTAATTTCACTAACTTAAAAAGTGGTTGAACTGTAAGTAGGAAAACAGGTAAGTGGCAATCTCCAAATGAAGTTAAGGGAACCTTGCAGACCCAAGAGTAAGTCAGCTCTGCAAACTTAACAGAAACAGTCTAAATATTTAGAACTTGCCCATCTAAACTGCGCGTGAGCATCTGTACTTTATTCTTCCCACTTCTGATAGTTTAACTGAATCTGCTGAGCAGATGGCAGCAGGCTAAGTTCACTCTGACAGGGACAATTATCCCCATATTTAATAAGAAGCTCGCCCAGGATTATCTGCCATAACCCATCGCCACTTGGTCAACAACCACGGCGCTGCTCCGGCATCCAGCCAGACACAGACCCATCTGCACGCCCACCACCACTCCCAACACCTCAAGGCCTGAAACAGCATTTTATTTTATTTTTGGCACGTGGCAGAGGGCAAATCTTCATGCTCGATGCTATCCACTACTTATCTTAGGCACTGGGCTGAGAAAAGTTGCTTCATCCACGCTCCAACCCCACGCGTGCCGCAATATCCCCACACGTGCACACGTCCTCCAATGGCTCGGTCTCATCAAGTAGACTTCTACAGGGGTTTTGAACTTAAAAAAATAACGGAAACACAAGCAACTTGTGTCTTTTAGTCCAAACTCTGAGTTAGATTTCAAGACTTGGTTTAGAAAACAGCATTTTGTGCTGCCACAGTAAGCAAACCTTGCTTCCTTCACTTCACCTGTTTCCACCACAACGCATCAGGTTTCAAACATGACACTAAAAAGTAAAAAAAACACCAAGACTTCTTCAAAACTTGGGAGTTTTGAAGCATCTGCATTTTTACAGAATTTGCTCCAAAAGTAAACTTCAGAAACGACGTTAATTCCAGATTTACCCAGGTCTAAATCAGAAAGGCAGTCAAAGCGTCATTTTCTTTTGCAATCATTCAAAGGTTGCAGATGCTCAGAGGGAAGACCCACTTGTCTGCCTGGTTCCATCTATCACCTGCTGCTTTATACTCACATTTCGGCTCCGTGGCACAGGCGGGGGCTGAGCACAAAGGTCTGTGCGTCCCCGGGGCCCCCGTGCCTCCGGCAACATCTGAACCCTGCAGCACGATGCTCAGCACACCAGCACGATGCTCAGCACATCATTCGCGCTCCTAATCCTCCCCCTCCCCTTACCGAACACAGCGTTTAGCTACGTGGAAAGAAGCCTGGAAAGAGAAAAACGTGGTATCTGCAGGGACCGCTGAGGGATTTCAGCGACGGCTTCAAGACACTTTGCGAGAGCCAAGTGACGTGTCCTTACGAGCCCGCATGGGATGACCACAGCCTGGATGGAGGCCTGAGAAAGCTGGGGGCTTGTTTTACAAATACACATTTTTCAACGCTTTACAGACTCTTGCTTTCCTAAGCTCTTAAATTACCCGCCTGGGTCGGAGCACTTGCAAACTTCCTAGAAAATATTCTCCTGCGCTTTCTAGATAAATCCTTTAATGACTTTAACCGCGACAAAGTGCTCCTCGGTGCCTCACTTTTAGCTTTGAACAACAGGGCAAATATTTGACAAGTGAGATAAATCAGGAAGCGATAAGCGGATCCACGTAGGGGGTGAGGATCCTTGGGGCTGGGACAGGGAAGATTTGGGCCACCAGCGGCTGATGCCTCCCCCGGGTGGGTGTGACAGTGATGGATGGGCACAGCACCCAAATCCCCATCTCCGGTGGGGATGGACTCAGGTTTCCCACCAAGCCAGAGATAAGAGGTAGCTCAGGTTTAGCTCTGAGCCAAAAACAAGGCTTACAAGACTTTTACTCCTAATCTAAAGCAAAAGGCAACTTGTTTTTAAGTCTGGGAGAGGATTCCAAACCAAGCTGAGCATACAAAAAGTTCAATATTGAACTGGCTTGTTTCCCCTCAGTTCCTTGAGATGAAAATAAACTCGGCAGCAGTGAGAAAATGCTTCAAAAGCTCCCGGTCTGACTGACAGCACCGCATCAAAATAAACAGAAAAAGTCACCATCCTCAAATCTCTGAGGTCCCCAACCAAATACAAGCGCCGACTGCTCCTCGGAGCAGTCAACCATTTGCACATCACTTGATTTGCCAGACAAGACATGAATCCATCTCTCTACCGACAAAAATAATATTTTTAGAGACAAAGAGAATGAGGAAAACCAAATACGGGATTAATAAAATATCCATTGAGCTGTAAATATGTCAAAGCTGGTTTACCATCTACATTACAAGACATTTTTAAACAAAACCCAAAACTTTCAGCAGATTTAGGACGTAGACTGCTGTTATCTATTCTACTTGGGTAATGACAAGATCAAAAAACCCCACCAATATGAAAAAAGTATACAAAACAGCAGTAGCAAAATGCACACAATATACCAAATATTTGCTCAGCAGGGCTGCATTACCTTTTAGACTTCAAGCAGCTACTAACCAGGGTCTGTTTCTCATTTTAACGGTTAATATTTCAGAAAGTGGTGAGCAAACAAATATATAACAAATCCTTTTTCTGATAAAACTCACTGAGTGAGATTGTTTTAAGAGAAACCTGGGGCTTCTGTGTGGAGTTTATTTTTGCAGCGTCTGAAACCCTATCACGTTCTGTTTTGTTACCATTTCCTAAAACCGAGAAACATTAAATAGCCGGTTCCCACGAGATCAAGACCATGCTTCGCGTTTTCCCTCTAGGAAGTTACAATATACATACAAAAAGCTAAAGTAAACTGGAGGAAAACAGAGCAAAAGGCAAACCCACTCGGATGAGGCCAATGACGGCAGCAGCCCAGCAGCCCCGTATCACGGACCCTGCTCAGACCAGGGACAGATGTGGTTAAAAGAACATCCAACATCTTTCTCATCCTGTGGGTTTCAGAAAAGAGCAGGTTTTCAGGAAGTATTTAACTAATTAATGGGGTTTTTTTTCATTATGTTATTTATCAAGCAGCAACAAGTATCTTTATCAGACGGGTAGACAAAGAGAAAGGAGATGCAGAGCTCAGCAGGGATCAGAGTCCAGGCAGCCTCTCCTCGGAGAGCCGGCACCACGAGCAGCATCTTCAACTAAAAAAGGAGGAAATGCAAAAGCTCCCATAGCTTGTGATTCTGCTGTCCTGACCAAGTTCATCTCCTACCATCAACATTTTGCCTGGAGAAGCTCTCTAGGTCACTAACTAATAGTGCTCAACTATCTGTGTCGATAAACCACATTACCATTTGAAAGACTCCTTCAAGCAGCTTTGTTTAAAAGACTTTGCTGATTTTACACATAAAATTGACACAAAATTACTTGGAATGAGGAGGAATCTGTGGGGGGAAAAGAAAAATCAATGGTGAGAAAAAGCCGAGACTAATCACACGTGGCTTTTCCATAAGTCAACTGTATCCAGAACCTCCCGGCACTCAAGACACGAGCAGGCACGTGTTTGCAGATGTGTATCTCCACGTGTTCATGCCCACATCTTCACGGGCGCAAACTTTCCCCAATATTTGAGAAGGTTTTAAGCAGGAAAACATCACCTCTCCTCCCAATCTGTATTTTAACGAAGGTTGCCTGCCAGTTCATTTAAGGAAGAGGAGGCTGAGGAGAGACCTCCTCATGCTCTACAATCACTTGAAAGGACATTGTAGAGAGGTTGGTGTTGGTCTCTTCTCACAGGTCATTAGGGACAGAACCAGGGGGAATGGGTTCAAGTTGCAAGTTTAGGCTGGACATTAGGAAGAAATTCTTCATGGAAAGAGTGGTCAGACACTGGAACAGACTGCCCAGGGCGGGGGTTGAGTCGTCATCCCTGGATGTGTTTAAGTGTCGCTTAGATGTGGTGTTGGGTGAGATGGTTTAGGGGTGAACTTGTAGTGTAGGGTTAGTGGTTGGACTCGATGATCCCAAGGGTCTTTTGCAGCCTGAACTGTTCTATGATGCTATGATTATTTCCAAATCAAGCTACCGTTACCTTCTGCTGTGCACCGAGTCAGTCCGTTGCACCTCTGCACCCCGTCAGCACTGCAGCAAAAGGTTTTGTGCAAAACAAAGTACGAGAGAAAAACTGGTATTTGGATTTGATCTTAATTTTAATGGCAGAAAGCATCACAGTCAGCATTTATAATTTATCCACCATTATTAGCCTGTGGGAGGTAAAAGCCTTTGGGATCGTTTGAAGAGGCGCATTCAGAAGGGGAGATGGTAAGTAGGTACGATGTTACTTGAAAACAGCCAAAGTAGAGCACAATTCTTATAAACCTGTCTCCTTGGAAATCCTCAGGCATTCACAAGGAGAGGAAGCTACGGAAAACTGAGTAACTGCCAAAAATGCGATCAAGAACCAGCCGATTTTTTTGCCTTCTTTTCCAAGGGACCAGGGAAGAGGGAGGAAAGAAGAGCGAGAGGGGAAAATACCCGAAGAAAATTAGTTCCACATGTTAAAAAGATCATTCACTTAGCCGATGTAACTTGACTAAGGTTATACTCATGACAATGTCTATGGCCGTATTTCAGCAAGAGGGAAGTTATGCTACCCAACCTTAAAATATAAAGCAGATGGTCTTCTCAAGAGGATTGGATTTTTTTCTCCCTACACTTACTTCTCATTCCAGCCTCTAGGACGTGAAACTTAAAATATTTTACGGTTTTTTTTCAGGTTGGAAACTTACTGATTACTGGACGTTTTTCAATTCGCCTCACTTTGTGAGTCCTTCTCCTTTTAAAGAGAACATAAACATGAGCATTTATCAGGAGCAAAATGAACCTGAAATTTCATCCTGTTGAGGGAAATCTTGGGTTTCATTTTTTCTGTTTGTTTTCAAGCTCACGTCAAACCGACTTACTAGAAACAGGGAAATGTTTAAGCAGCAGACCAATACGTAGATGCAATTCTATAGCCAAAAGAGCTGGATATCGGTTTAGTATAATTACTGTGCTTGTCACATTGGGTCATGAATTCAATAGACAGTAAGCAGGCAGAAGAAACACCGTTCAATTTATGTAACATTCCAGCTAGGACTGTGCAATTTTACAGCAAAGTCAAACAAAATCCAAGCCGGTAGGGTTTGTTTGGAGGAACGCTGAGGCTGGAGCGACATATTAAAAGATCTACCTGAATCAGAAGAAAAATCCAAGTACAGCAAACTTCACCGGAGGAATTTATAGATCGTAAATCACGACACTAAACTTCTGGGCATAAAACGAATGGGCTGATGCTAGCGTAATTACAGAACTGTTTTCTTTAAACGTCCAAGAGGATCATTTTTCAGGATCTCTCAGCAGGAACCATCAACATACAGACGATAAATATCGAGATAACAGCCCCCCCCGCAACCGCTGCTGCCTGATATTGCCCGCCCTCAGAAAGGCACCAAGGTTTTAAAACTTTAACACACGCTGCAGTGAGTTCTCAGCTGGTTCTGCGCAAGGCACCAACATTTTTTTCAAGAGAGAAATAATAGTTAACAACCTGAAAGAGATAGACTGTACGTAAGTACTTTCACGTACGAATCAGTACAGTAATATTCTCATATAATAATGTTACTTATATTAATAAGTAGAAGAGTTTTAAAGCCAGCTGTTTGCACACCTCACTGGCATGATTTTTCTTTGATATAACCTGCACCCTTCCTTTCTGAGTGGAAAGGAGCGGGAGCAATTCTCTGCACCCCTACATTTATAAGCAGCTGAATTTCTCCATTAAATTTGTGAAGAAGTTAAAAAAGGCTAACTCAAGGAGATAAACATTTGGTATCAGTTATTAACTCACTCGTTTTCTCCAACCTGGATGCCAAGTTAATTGCAAGTAACGGTGACATTTCAAACTGACCAAAGGGCTTAAAACTGACTTAAATTTGCCCCCCACCCCACCACGGCGAGTTGGGGCACAGCAGCTCACAGCTCCAAGACTTCACTAAACCTGACAAAGCGCTTTGAGATGGCACAGCCCCATGAAGACACGTAGCCCGGGGTTAATTCATCGCCCTGTTTTCACACAGCACCCTGGCTTAAGTGGGTGCTGGCTAGAAAGCTCAGCTTTTGACTGAGATTTACAGGAGGGCACATACACATATATATAAAGAAATCTTCCAGTTTGACGTTGGTGTATTTGACGGGTTAGGAAGAAATGGTTGCTGGGGCTATGCGGACATAGCCTCCCAAAACAATTCTCAAACCAAACCTTGGGGAGTCCCATCCTCGGAGATTTCCAAATCCAAGAGGCACAAAGACCTCAGGAGCTTCCAGCCCTGTGTCTGAGGACACAGGGCCAGGCCCAGAGCTGCAACTCCCACAATAAACCCATGGGTCAACCACCAGATGCTTAAAAACGCAGAGAATTAGTTTAATTTGCACTCTTCCTCACCTTGAAATCTGAAATCCCCTGGTACTCTCTGCAAGCTTTAGGAAACGACATTCCACTACACTTCGTTGCTAATGAAAAGTGAATTACCTACCAACCGACACTGGAACTGCCATGTTTCTCTTCTTCCTTCCAAAACAGGGCGGGGATGAACTCAGGTAGGAAGCACACTAATGGACTAATTACCTGACAGCTTCTCCTCATTACGTTTCATGAGGCAGAAGACCATCTGACACTACCAACAGGATTAAACACACCCACCACAGAAGTAAAAGCTGTGTCCTGGAGTCCAAAAAACCAACATAAAGATGCGAAGTAGCAAATAATTGCTAGGTCAGCAAAGCACAGAAGATAATCCCTAGAAGAAATTGCTACAACACTTTCCCAAGCACTCATCCAAAGTCAGTGACAACCTCCACGCTGGGTAGGACAAGGGCCAGAGAAGCAGAGCTGGCCACCGATGTCCAAAAAACCCACCTGCAGTTGGCTCCTGTTCAAGGGAGCTCAATCAGTCCTGAGGACTATTTTCCCCCTCGTTCTCTCCCAGAGCTGTCGTCCAGCATGAGTCAACCCTCCATGAAACAAAACCTGGCTTGGGGGGAGCTGGCCAGTTAACCGCTCCTCCTCGTGTTTAACTTGTTATCTCGGGACACAGAAGGAGGTAAAGCAACCCACAGAAAACAAATGCAATCTTCTGAAAAGAGCAGAGCCATTAGATGTTATCAGTCCTCAAAAAAAAAAAAAAAAATTAAAGATTGAGACCAAGGGGAGGCTGTGAATTGAATTCCTGCAGCACTTCAAAGCAATTTGTGCATGAATGCAAGCATTTATTCTTCTAATTAGAAAAGAAAAAAAAAAAAAAGCAAGCAAAATAGCAAGACATCATTTACATGAAAGAGGGGGGAGTAAAAAATAAAACCAACCAGCCAACAACCAAAACTCAAACAAAACCTCCAGTGTTAATCAAGAGCAGAATAGTTTCCAACCCAGAAAAGGAGAGAAAGCTCCAGATTTAATGAGGGAAGGCACTGAAGAAGAGCAAAACTCGCCTCAGTGTTTTCTGTAGGACTCCTGCCAAACTATCCCACGAGAATTTCTACATCCAGCCTTGGGGATAAAGAAAAAAAATAAAAATAAAAATAAAAAAATCACATGTTTTGCAAAGAAGACTCCTTTATCTTCCACCCCCGTTGTTCTACAAACTGAAGAGGCTGCAAGCCAAGGGTGGGTCCCAGAAGCTGGGACGGTTCCATCCCAGAAGCTGCTGAGATGGAGAGGGCTGAGGCCAGGGGGACCTGCCGCAGACCAAGTGGAAGAGCTTTTTCATATTTTGATTTGTAGTGGACTCACTTTGTTTTTACCAGGAAAGTCTTCCTAATAAAAAGGAGAGAGGGAGCTCTCTGGCATACCTCCCTTTTCCATGTCTACACCTAATCCAGACACCCTACGCGCCACCAATGTGTCCATTTCTCCATATGAGGAACACAAGGCAGCTCAAGTTCCCTTCACTAACGTGACCAGGCTATTCACGGATATCTTGGAATAAAACCACAGAATCACAGAATCATTACGGTTGGAAAAGATCTCTAAGAACATCAAGTCCAGCCATGAACCCAAAACCACCATGTCTGCTAAACTGAAGTGCCCTGTCCGCACTTTTTTTTTTTTATTTCACTTCAACAGAGTACATGATTTGACATTTAAATTCAAATTTCTGGAGATGCTATCCTGGCTTCCAAGACTCCCTGATGAATGTTGTCGTCATTCAGGGTTTCCCAACATAAAACCAAGCTCAGCTTTTGTCACAACTGCAAATACTTCAACAAAAGAAGACCAAGTAGTAGAAACAGTTTGTGAAGAAATCAGAACACAAAACAATTTCTAACCTGCCGCTCTAATTATTTCAATACTGGAAAACTAGTATTTATCATCTTAAATAAATATAAAAAACACATATAATGAAAATAACAGCGCCACTCACTGGAGTTTAATGAACGGCCTACAGCACTCCCTGACTGAAAATGATTTCAGCCTTCTAAAAATCACTTTTGCTGAAATTACTCTGCATTTATCTTTCAGACACTAAGTGGCAAGAAATTAATACCGAGCCTCAATTTAAAACTCAGCATACGCACTCCTCTGACAAGCTGCTAATTAACAATACTGAGATGAACAACATCCGAATCATTTCTGAAAAAGGATGCGACAGATCAGCCCTGGAAACTTGTGAGCATTCCTCCCCTCCAAACCTCTACAGGCATTTCACCTGTTCAAAGACCACACACCTCAGATTACAACGCAGAATTTTATTTTATTTTTTTTTAGTTTCCACACGTGTAGCTTCTTTTGCAGCTATTTCAACTCTTCGTCATGTGGGCAGATTCCTGTGGTTTCACAACAAAGCCGTGTATCCTCAGAGGCAATGCAGGAGGAGTTTTCTGCTGGGGCTGTCCCAGTTCTCCCAGTGCTTACCCTGGAGTTTTTAGAAAGAAACACATTATTCCAAGCTCCCGCAGACCTGCACTACCACAAACTTCTGTAAGCTGGTGTTTTCAAGAAGCCTTTGCAAAACAGGCTCATTGAATAATGAAGGTCGACCACTTCCAAAGTAAATTAAATGTGCATGATTCCTCTTCACTCACTGAAAAGCGATATAATTATTCTAAAAGAAGATGTATAAAGACAAATTCTTCTAATACTTCTAATTTGTTCCTCCTCTAATCATAAAGGCACGGCACCATCCAATAGCCATGTTCCTTCAGCGCATACATTTATTTATTTATGAAGTTCAACGTCTCTGAAAACACTGAGAAAAGGAACAGGAACACCGCACGCTGCAAAGGGGGTCAGGGAGGTTTTTTTTTGGTTGGTGGGTTTTGGTTTTTCAAGAGATTACCAAAAAATAAGAATGTTCTTTTTCTAAGAAAACACAGAATCCTTTAAGTGAATACTCGCTGGCTTCTGCAGATGAATATAAAACAAACACGACAACACAAGATTTAATGTGGAAATCATACACCCCAACCACTTTAACCCAGACATCCTCGACTGCTGGGGTTGTACAGTCGTGACACTCCAGTGAAGGCAGAAACTTTTTTCTGGGTGTTTAGAAAAACGTCAAGTTTTTAAGTGGCTGTATCAGTACGCCGCTTTGTCACATGATTATCACCCGAGCCTCCAGCTCTGCTGGGAAAAACTGCACATTTCTGGTCAGACCCAACTTTTCACATGGTCAGTGTTGCTACTGAAAAATATAGGAAACCACGCAAGAAAAATCACAATGCAAAAGAGCCGCAAAGCGAAGAGAAAAAAGAAACCAGCTGTCTGAAACAGGTCAGATTGTATTTGGAAGATTATTTTTCTTCCTGAAGATAGGTTTTTCTTCTGGTTTGAGTTGGTTTTACCCCCGATGCAACCTTCTCAACCCAGAGGAAAACAGACCGGTCTGAGAACTGCACTATTCTGGCTGTTGAGGACAGAGTGAAAATCTCAAATTTACTGACATCCGATTTATGGTTTGTAACCTAAAGCACACACAATAGCTGCTATAAAGCTACAAGCCAAGTCCTGGGGCCCTGCACACTCACACAATCTCGTAACTTACGGTCAACGTAGCACAACGCCACGAGGACAGGAGGAACAGAGCAGACAACTGAATTTGGGAGCAGATTTCCACTGTTAAAAAGGAATTTAAACCGGAGAAAACCAGCTTTTCTGAAAAAAAAAAAAAATAATAAAAAAAGGACAAAACCCAAACCAAAACAGGAAATTTATAACCACAGTATTAATTCCTTTTAGGATGTGATGTCATTGCCAGTTGGGTTGCACCTATTAAAAAGATCAAAAAGGACTCATGCCCACATACATTGTTAAAACTAAAACAATGGCAGAGGCAATTACTGGTTTTCATTCCTCCTGTAAATAGTATCACGAGCTGCTTCTTCACAAAACATTTACAAACTATGAAGTAAGCTCCACTGCTCCGAACAAAATGAAAACAATTCCTGTTTCAAAAGAGATCTTTTTTTAAAAAAAAATAAATCTAAATTCATGTTTAACTTTGTCCAAATAAAATATTTTGGAAGCTCTGGAGTAAAGGCTGCTCAGGTACCCACAATAAATCTCTGCTGCAATTTCCTTCAGAAGACACTACTTGAACAAACTCTCTTCCTTAAGAGGCACTCACGTTGATCGTGTGTACAGTGGTATCTTCATTAAAAATAATCAAGAATCCCTAGGCAGACATTTGCACTTGATATTATAAAATCTCGATGCTTCCCAGTACTGCAAGGATTCCTACCATTCATTCATATTTAATTTTTGAGGATCCTTCAGCACGCATAAAATATTTATCGGTCAAAGGAGCTTTCAAGTTAGAATGTTTAATACCAGCTCCTTCCTCAAAAACAGGTTTTTATTTCCTTTTCAATGAATCACCCAAGCTTTCAGTTGTTAAATTTTATCAAATTCAGAAATACTAGACGGCAGTGGGAAGCCTACACTGCTGCATCCGAACAGGCAGCGTTTTACTAAAAACTGTAATTCTTTTTGCGCGTTATTTAGAATTTCCATTCCTTATGAATACATGATGGCTTGTGCCAAAGAGGCAGCAAAACATCCCTCTGGTGGAAAAACAGCTCCTCATGGTAAAAAAAACGTGCATGAAGCCAGGCCAGAACTTGCCGAAACTCCTTCGGAGCAACTGGTGAACCTGAAATAAGGATTTAAGGCTGTTTAGAGACCACCTCCAGCTTGGCAACTAAATAAATTCCCTTTCTTTTGCTCTTCTGTGCAATTATCTGGGTGTTGCACATCCGTCTGAACAGGCGGAAATGTCGCCGTAATCCACCTTGGTATCGGGATTAGCGAGTTAGACACCGAGGAGAAATAAAGGCACTAACGCTACTCTGAGGGTAGACAGAACTGAAGTAGATTAATGCTACTCAGAGAGCAAATAGTCCTGTTGTCAAACACAGTCACTACCACACTGGTATCAGTATCTGACTGCCAGAAACTGGAAGGAAAAAATAAAAAAAAGATTTATTGGACAGGAAATTTTCCATTACGCTGACACTGATAATTTATCTTAATTAACAAATTTTAACTTTAATAAATTGCTCATACTCGCAAATTCACTTCGCCTCCCTGCTTCAGCATGCAGTCTGTATTCGCACTTCTAAAAGCTTCCCGTGACACAATTTAGAAGTGAGCTTTCACAACACAGTTTTGACCACACTGGGAGCAGACAGAGCTATGCTGAAGACAGCTTACCGCTTCTAACTTGACTTTAATTCTTTCTATGGCTTTTAATTCTTAAATGTAACAAGGACACACCAAGCACGAGGCTGAGGTTACAAAATCAAAAGCATCAGGGCAGTACAGACGTTCAAAAGGTTCCCAAAAGTGATGTCTGCCCTAAAATAGACGCGACACAGCACAGCAATAAAAGCGATGGCACAAATGTCAAGGTTAGGAGGAAGTCACGGAATGTCGAGTTTCTTGAAAAGAAAAGTGAAATATTAAAATTCTGAAAGCCCTACCTCCATGCAAGGCAAAGTCCTTTCTCCAGTACCTCATAACACGTTAAATCAGAGTTTTAAACAACATGGTGTGCTCCTGTTTCTCCCTGCACTTGCAAATGAAGGAAAACCAAGCAGCAATACAAAGAGCAGCTGGATCTTACAGGGGAGGATTTACAGACTTCACTTGTATTTTATTTTTTCTTTTTTAAGTGGCAATTATAACACTATCACTAAGCATGAAGCAAACCTCATCAATGCGCTGCCACTTGCATTGCAAAGTGAAGTTTCCAGCGTGAGCATTATCTAATAAAAATATAAATTACCCAGAGGGAACACGTCTCACAGTACGCACTCGAGCTCCACATGTTAAGAATTACCTAGTGGTGACCTTCACATTAACCTACCAAAGACAAAAAAGGAAAAAGGAATGGTAACCAAATCCTTCTCAAGCCTGCAGCAGACGGCCAAGAAATAGCCAAGAACATCATCTGGAGATGAACAATAATCACTGGACTTTAAAACAGTTCAGGAAGGTATTCGATTCCATAAACACAGCAATCACTAGTTGCTCCATTCAGTATTTTTTTTTCCATGTATTTGCATCCAGCTTCCACCTATTCACAACCACGAGCTACTATTCGTATAAAAGTGGTCTGAAAAGCTGCTCCTTGACTCAACCGAAGCAGTGAAGGCACAGAGGTCTTCTTCAAAGCACGAAAATCAGAGCCAAATCTTTCCGATCCTTTCCGAAGTCTAGAAGGCATTCGCATGGCAAAAATTCACAACTACATTGAGTTGGCAATTTTTTTATTTTATTACGTTAGCAATACGGAGAAGGAAGCAGAGAATCATTTCCAGATGACGTCCTGGTTTGCTTTGGTTGGGTTTTGTTTGTCAGCTCTACAAGATTTTGGAAGGTTGAGTTGCTTGATCCTGGGGTGTTAATGATTTAGAGCCCCTTTTTTTTCAAACCAAAATTAAATATGTACCTTTGTCCTACCCTCCCTAAGCTCTTCCCCAGTTACTCTGCACACCCCTCCTTGCTCAGCCCACCCAAAAGTTATCAGGAAAGTTTCTGGTTGAGTTTTGCTTGCACAAAACGCAGCCCCCTGCAAAGCAATGAAAAAAAAAAAAGAAGCCGTAAGGTGAATGACATTTTGTATCTTTGTTCTTTAATTGCAAAGAGGTGCAGTCATCTTTAACGTGGATACGTGAAAACGTAATTTCATCTGTAACGCCTGCCCCCTACTCTCATCTGTTATTTTATGGGGGAAATATCAGTGCTCCTCTCACTTAAAGAAGAAACTGGGGGAAGGAAGGTTCCTAAAGTAGCTTTTGATGTGCTTCATGTTGAAAGAGTGGGGTAAAAAAATAAGAGGAGCTATTTCTACAGCGTCAGCATGGTTTTATGTTTACAACGTGCAAAGTTATTTGGTTGGCATGTCCTGCTCAAGCAACAAAACAGACCTGAAAGATGTATGGAAGAATGCAAACAAAACCCAAGCCCAAACCAAACAACAGCAAAAAAATTAAACCCCAATCCTGCAAGATTCAACTGCTGGCAAAGCCCTAACGTAAACATATATATAGGCTAAAAAATAAAAACAAATGTTGGTGTTTTGAGCATTTATTCCACTTCTCCAAGGACAGAAAGCATGGACTAACCCTGGCCAGGCTTTTGGAACAAAAGTTTGAAGAGGATCTTCCAGCTGCTTGCAAGAGAGCTTACAGCTACCAAAATATTTGATGGGTAGAAGCCCTCTCTTTTGAAGGAACTTGCCTCTTGTAAGTGCAGCGCTAACCAGAACTGGCCCCCAAGCCCTGGTTAACTTTCCACGAAGGTCTCACAGAATCAGAAACTGGGTTGGGTTGGAAGGGGGATTTAAAGATCACCCAATTCCAACCCCCCTGCAGTGAGCAGGGATATCGCCAACTAAAGGAATCACAGAATGATGGAACTAGATGAGGTTGCTCAGCGCCCCGTCCAACCTGACCTTGAATGTTTCTGGGGATAAGGAATCTACCACCTCCCTGAGCAGCCTGTGCCACGGCTTCACCACCCTCATCGGAAAAAAATTCTTCCTTATATCCAGTCAAAATCTCCCCCTTTTTAGATGAAAACGATTATCCTCTATTCTGCCCTTCTAAAAAGATTGTCCCCATCTTTCTTACAAGCTCCCCTTGAAGCATTGAAAGGTTCTCCTCCTTCATCTCTGCAGACCAAGGTCAATCGAAACGCCATCAGATCTAAGGTTTATCCTACAGCCTCACCAACAGCTGCACTAACGTGACTACTAGCGAGGCAAATCTCAGCGGAGAGAAGGAGCCAACAGCCAAGGAAGGAACCTGTGAAGTTCTAGAGCTGCAACACCAAACCCTCCTGGCGCGAAGCGACGTTCGTGCCTGAGGGATGTCGTGTGATCAGTACAGAACAGACCACGGTACCTTCAGTAGTAAGCACTTAGTAACTATCACTGAGCTGCCACCGTTGTAGAAAGTGGTAGGTTCCACCTCAAATTTGCCACATGAAGGGATGAGCTGGCACGCAACAGGGGCGGCATGGTGCAACCTGATTTCCAGGGACCAGCGTAACGCAGCTGGACAGGCAGAAATTCAGAAATTGTCAGCTGGCGTGTCGCAGGAAAGACGACTGCTAAGAGCAGCACTTATCAAGCGGTAGAGCTGCCGAAACATGAAGCACATTGGGCAGTTTTTAAGCCTAACGCTCAATTACGCATCGCTTTGTGCTTCACTGGAAGCATACGAGGTAAATAAATCACATTTTCCACCCCCTTGAGGCACTTGCACCATTACAGTGATGTAAGCCAGTCCTGGTGAAAATGAGACCTGGGTGCCCATTTTTTCTCTCAGCTTTATCTTCCCTGTAGCTAAACTGTGTTTTGCTTAGTCTCCAATTTATTTGTTCTATAGCTGCATTTAAGACAAACACCCTTATTAAGCAGTTATTGCTCCACCTGTTCTGAAGATAAAAGTTAAAAAACGGTACAAAAAAAGATTCTGCGTTTCCTGCCTGCTAAACATTTTCCAGATAAAGTACTTGTGAGAATAAATTCATTTTAGCAGGGCTCTGGCAACAGCATCTGTATGAGATATCTGTTTTCTTTAGCACTGAATTGGAAAATTATAATTAAATTGCTGCTTCTGGAACATCTTGCTACCATCTTTTGTTTTCTGGTTATTTCATTTAATCTCAGAGAAAACAGATTTGTCATAAGGAAGGGATAGGGAAAGAGGGACGATGCCCGGTGTACCATAGGTACACACCACCCTCTGCCTCCCACATACAACAGAAGATTGGCTTGATTTTCTTCTCAGCCTCTCACAACGCACACGTAGTAACTACTTTCTGACTAAAATAGCTGAATATATACTCTGGGATCAATACTGAAATTTCAGTCTTTAAAGAAAAATGAACAAGTGCCGTAAGAAAGCTCCATACTGATGGCAAAAGCATGAGATTGGATTTCAAAATTTCAAAGTGCTCAAAAAGTGCACAGAAATCTCTGCCAGCTGCAGAAATGAGGCTCTCGACACCTCACCGACACACAGTAAACGCCACGCTGCATTCGTAAGTATTTCCCAATTTCTTAAGGCAAGGAACCACCTACCTATTTCTCAAAATTCTCAGAAAACACTCACCGAAATCCTCACATAAACCACACCATTAAAGGCTCTATCAGCGGAGAGAGTTGGCGAAAACCCACTGGGATTATTATACCTGAAAATCCTGAAATTGCACAGAGCAGGCAGCCTCCTGCGAGGGGCACGATTAGCACGTTAGTTTAATTCCCGCGCGTTGCTCCGCGTTCCCAGACCGTGGCTGTTTTAATTTTATGCACTCCTCTCTCACAGGCAGGCAGGGAGGAAATGAGCAGCCCGCCAGGCTTGCCTAACAAGATCTTCACATGAGAAGGCAGAGGAGCTGCCCAACGCCAGCAGCCCAGCTGGTTTTAGAGGGTTTTATTTATTTACTGCTCTCAGGCAGCAAGCTGCTTCCTTACCATTACTGCAGAAGTCAGGAGTGTGCGACGGCACGGCAAAAAGGTCTTAATGTCATTCAGCCAGAGCCAAGTTCCTCAAGACCCATCTTTTGTCCGTGGGTTACTGATGGTGGAGAACCACCAAGGTCTTTGTGAAAGACCGGTAAGTGTCAGCTTGGATAGCTTTCATCGGGGAGATCCTAATCTCCCGCATTCAAAAGAAAGCTTGCTTTGATGTTTAGGAGGACATAAAACCCAGATTATTTCACTTAGTTTGAAGTATGCCAACCTAGATGGCATATTCTGCGTAAAAAAGTTCAGAAGGAGAAAACAATGCATGGAAATAGCACCAACCAGCTGGAAACAGTTCCAGGAGCAACAGGCCACCACACGGACATGGAGAGCACACAAGGTCCCGAGACGACTGATCTCAAAACGTCCCTACAACAACTTTCCCTTCCAGGTATTCAAAACTCCATGGGAAGTTCAGCCTGTGTCCAAATCCACCACTCCAAGTTACCTGCTCCCTACTTCACGGGAGTAAATCAGAACCTGTACTCCATGTGACCGCCGAGTTGTCTTTCACAACTTCTATTTTCATGAATTTAAAACAGGAACTTTAAAAACTTTGTTTCTCACTACAGTACCTGGTTAGGACAATTTCACAACCAGCGTATAACGAAAAGTAATCAACCGTAGCGCACTGATGACGTTTTAAATATAAAATACAACAGTGTGAAATTAGAAACTGCACCCTCGTCAGTCACATCTCGCTGAGCACAATTCAGCTCATCAGGATTCGTCCCTCAAATCAAAAATAGGTGCCATACACCAACTAGTAACAGGCTCATACGTATATCAACTTAGAACACCCACTTTTAGGGGAAAAATAATTCATTTGGACACCTGGAGCTCCCAAACTAAATGGGATCATCATAGAATGGCCTGGGCTGGAAGGGACCTCAGAGATCATTTTAATCCAACCTCCCTGTTGCGGGCAGGGACGCCACCTCTCGACTAGGTCAGGCAACGCGTGAGAACCGAACGGGAATCGAACCTGCGACCTTTGGTGTTTCAAGCACCACGCTCAACCCACTAAGCTAAACCGGCCCTCAATGTCAGAGGGAAAAGTGAATGAGGCAGGACTGTGCAGTCTGGACTCTCTTCTGCTACCCAGTTGTATGGATATAGAGAACCCGCACATACTCCATATTGCACCAAGCCCCAGAAAGTAGAATAAACTTCATTTAAAACCATATGAATATCTAGCAGTTAGTTTGCTTTACCAGCTGAGATTCAAATTATTCATCAATAATCATTTAAAAAAAACCCTTGTGCTATAAATATTTCACTTTTAGACACTTGTCATCCTTCCCGTATCTTGCAAGGCTATTGTTAACACCCTGCTCAGCATCCCCCACTATCAGCAGAAGAAACTTCTCAGATTTAAATTTGTATCTCCGAAAGATAAATTTCTACGTTCTGCTTTTGCACTGTGACCTTTGGAACACACACCGTGAGCAGAGGAGCAAAAGCGAGGATGTCCCCGAACTGCCCTCAGATGAGCTGCAGGAACTGCAGATCACCTTTCTGGGTAGGAACACACTGAGCAAAGAAAAAAAGCAAAAAAAAAAAAAAAAAAAAAAACCAAACCACAAACCTGAGCACATTGCCACTTTCCTGGGATTTGCCTAGACAGAAACCAAAAACAACACCACATTTCGCACGGAGCAAGAGGATCTGTTCCGATTTTACAAATCCATTATTTATTAAGGCAGTAGATTTCTGTTTTAAAGACAAGCTGCCCCCCAAAAACCACATTTATGCTCTCAAAGATTCTTAAATTTTCCTTTCACTGAGGCATTACTGTATTTCCTTGTCCTTGGAGAGTTTTATGTGGGATTAAACACATGTACCAAAACACAGCTGTTCTACTTGTTTTCTCCTTTTTTTTTTTTTTCTTTTCACATTGAAAAACCTGCCTCCATCAGCCACCCAATTAGCTGCTCACTATCAAAAGGCTGCTTTGGCCTTTCATCTTCTGGAAAAACTGGATTCAAGCGAGAGGATGTCATGGAAACTGCGTCTCGGGTCACTTCCTGTTTCAGACACCAAAAATAAAATAGTAATAACAATAATAAAGAGGGTTTTTTCTGATTAAAAAAAGAAAAGAGTATTTTTGTTATCCCCATCTGCAAAGCACACAGTAGCTATAAAAGAAATAAATAATTGTTCTTCATGGGAAATCTTTATGTTCTTCATGGGAAATCTTTATCTGACAAACCAGTAACCTGATTTTCGATTCAGTGTTCAACTCTCCTCTAAAGAGGCTGAAGATTAAACATGAAGAATGCAAAACCTGCAGCAAACATGCAATGGGACGAATGGGTGGGAAAAAAATGTTTTAAAAAAGAATTCTCTAGCTTTCAGAACATAAATGCTTTTTATAGTTCACAGTGCTACCACACAGTGTACGCTGTGTGTGTTTCCCCAAGTATTTCACTAAGCAAGCAGGAGAGAAAAGCATTAGTTAATTATATAGGGGGCTGGTGTCAAACCACAGAGGCTGGAGTAGAGAAAACATGGGAAAACACCTCCTTTTAGAAACCAGCAACCTCAACTACCTCTCGCTTTTGCAAAAAAACAGTTCAAAGCTCGCTGGATTTCATGATTACAAACGAGTCGCACTTGACCAGCAACGCCACAAAAAAATCATATGGAAGATACCAAATTCAAACGGGACAAATTTCAAGCAGCTGCTTGAGGTTACAGGTACCAGCACGGTTGCATGACAAGCCCACGTGCCCAGGAAGGCTGGTGTAAGGGCAGATTTGCTGCGGCACAGAGCTTAGTTTTGCTTATTCATCCAAAACCAGCAAGATGTTAACCTGAACTTTTTTTCTGCGTCCACATGCAACACGCTAAAATTAAGTAGACTATTTGGGTGATTGCTGGGACATCCCTGCTCCATGCTCCTGACAGAACTCCTGCCACAATCAGAAATTACCTGATTTCAACACATTCTGAAAGTAAAGCTTTCACATCACCATACAACGTACACTTCTTGTCTACAAGATCATGCTATCAATCTCAGTCTGACAGATCAATTAAACAACGGCATGGTTTAGAGGAACTGTGATCGGGAGGAATTTTGGAGCAGGAACACTCTGCAGTAGAAAACTGCTTATTTATCTCTACCCACATTATTGAGGGAATGGCTAATTTCTGATTCCAGCAACGGGTGCAGCCATCTCCCCTTTCTGAACCCCGCAGGACACAATTTTTGAAATTAACACAGTACAACCACACGGTCTTAGAAGTGCCAGGTTCATTCTATTTAATGAAAGGCGGACAGTAGTCCAAACTAAAAAATACGGGAAACCTCATGAACTAGGAAGCTTTTATCCCTAAGGGTCATAAATAAAGGTAAAAAAGCAAGCAGGCAAACAAACAAAAATCAAACCAAAACTACTCGATGCCTTAGAGATACCTTAGTCCTTTGCCCCATTTTCTTCTTTTTTGATGAAAAAAGGGGGAGAGATGAGCATATGCCATAAGGTACCCACATAGTGCACTTTGTTAAACACAGAGTTAGATGGGAGACTAAGAGGGAAAAGACAGCCTCATCTCAGAGGAGGAATTAAATCATTAAATGAAGGATTTTGGAGCTTGCTAGGTTAAGTGATTAATAGGATAAGTGATTTGTTTCAAAAAGCTTTCATTCAATCCTCGAGATGATATTCTCAATCGCAACAATAACGCCAACGCCCAACATCTCAGTTTGTCCTAAGGTTAAATGGTTTCAAGTCATACAGGAACACGGAGAGAGCCCAGCCCACTGCCTCACACCCCAGATTCACTTTGGCCAGGCACGTTCCTCTTGCAACATTTTCCAGTCTCATACTTTCACAGCTCTTTGAAGGTACCTGGGTGCAACCCAGTCCTCAGCTTTCACTCTCAGCCACCGCACAGGCAACTGCTTCAGCCTTTGAGAGAATCTGTGTCAAACCAGACACAGACCCACTCTCGCTCTTCCGTGACACGATGGAATCTTCAGCTGTGACCGCAGGTAGTTAAACATCAGCACGTACAACGAATCAGATGTAGACAGAAGGCTGAGGTCCGAGGTAAGAAGCAAGGGTGAGGTACACCCCAAGAGTTACCACTTAAACACAAATCTGTTTGGAAATACACAATCATCGGCACAGCTCTTACCCATCCATTTTCTTCAAAATATGTGAGCAGCACCTACACAGCAACCAGCAAGAAGTAACTCAGTACACAGAGTACACCTACCTTTCCCACCAGGGAGAGCTGAGCAAATTAAAAACCTACTCTAAAGGACCTCAACAGTCCGTCACCTTTGGTGAGGCACTGGCACAGGCTGCCCAGGGCAGGGGTGGAGTCACCATTCCTGGAGGTGTTCAAAAAATATGTACACGTGGCACTTGGGGACATGGTTTAGTGGTCGTGGTAGTGTTGGGTTGACAGTTGGGCTTGATGATCTTGGAGGTCTTTTCCAACCTTAATGATTCTATGAGTCAATCACATCTGTCCAGCTTTGACATCCTAAAAAAGTGCGTGGTGTTTTTTTTTTTTTAAATAATCTTTCCTGTGAATCATTTCTCAAGATGTTTCCAAACGGGAATGCATTTCCTGGGGTCCTTGCAGCAGGAATAAGATGAAGCTTTCTCTGCTTGTAACCCCACAGAGCAGAAGAACTAGCAGCGACCGCAAAAAGAGATGTCTTTCTCGAGGACTTCAGGAGTTTTTTTGTTGAACTGCAGATCTTCTTGCTAGCGGAAACTTAACTAGATCTCCACGAGATTCTTGTTCGCATGAAGACATTTGCCAGGTCAAACCGAACATATCCCTGACCTTGAAGCTTTTTTTTTTGAGAAAGAAAACCTTTTTCTCGCCGAGATTCTGTGGCGAACCACAAACAGAAAAAAATACCAAAAGTCCAGCTGAGAAATTGATTTGAAGATGAAAGACAACATCAGATCTCTCTCTCTCTCTCAAAAAAAGAAGGTAATAATGATGATAATAATGACGACGATGCTGGCAAAATGTCCTTTACAGACACACCTGATCTGCAGACTGACCCAGAAATTAAGAGATTACCTGGGCTGAGAAAAATCACCTCGATTTCCGCGGGCTGGGGAGCTGCTGTTGTCCACACTGACCCACTTGCGCTGCCCTGGCAGCTCATTGCGAATGCAAAGCCCCAGCTGGGGGGTAGGACAAACTAAATGTGTTAAATACTCGACTGGGGAGTGCCCGCACCAATCTCCCTGCCTTGCGGAGCTGGGGAGGGTTCCTTCCCCCACCCCAATCCCGCTGCCCATTCTTCTCCACTCATGCTGAAAGCGAGAAGGTCTTTTCCTCCGCCGCTCAGTGTCAGCCACACTTGGGAAGCTCCGCAGGAATTGCCGAGAGATCCAGAAACACACAAAAGCCTCCTCCCACAAAGCGCCCTTTCATCTAGGCAGTGTGCCTGTTAAATAAGTCCTGGTAATGTGCATCCATTTTTATGAAGAGATTATAAAGTGAAGACTCAGTCACCAACTCAGCTGCACAATAAGATTTTTTTTTTTTAAGTTTCTTACTAGAAGAACGGGGTTTAAAACAAGCCGCTAGGAATGCTTCACAACTTTTCTGCAGTAATACTCAACTACGTCTGGTATCCGCAATGAGAACCAAACGTGCACTTTGGTTTAACGCTTTCGTTTCTCTGTTTGGTGACACGCAGGCACCTCTGACCATGATCATTCTGCCTTCAGATAAAATGGGAAAAGAAGATTCAAGCCCTGACAGTGTATTTGCACCAAACACAATGCTTGAGGACAGCAGCATCTCCGCTCTGGCAGGCTGGTAGCAGAAAAGTTTTTAAATAAATAAATAAATAAATAAAACTTAATCAGATCCTGTTCTTTCATCACGGTGTCAGGAAAAACTGTGGAGCTGCCATTCGTGAGCATTTTGCTCCTGCTCTCATGCAAACCAAAGCAGTAAACAGCCGCTTCACCCGCTTACTCCCTTACACCCCTTTCTATGTCTTTTTCCTCTGCTCACCCCTCAACATTTTGAATAACTCAGGTAGATATAAATTCCTGCCAGCCCTGTGAGAAAGCAAGTTATTTTCTACTGCAAGGCAAAAGAAAAAAGAACCTGCTTTTTTCCTTTCTGCATCAAAGCAAGGCCACAAGTTGACAATCTTCACCAGCATGGGTATGGCTGCTGGCCAGCTTGACACACCGGCCTCTGCGGGATCTGCAGCTGGCCACACCGCCAGCCCACAGACTTGCTATAGAAAGTTTTTAATATTTTCAATTTATTTTTGGACACGCACAAGGAATCAGAGCCAGGGCAAGAATGCCAAAAAGGCCGTGAATGCTTTAAGTATTAAAATGAAACATCATCTCCTTGCAGCAGCAGCCAAAACCCCGTCCAGCTCCTCGCTGTGGACACAGAGGAAGAGGGGACGGTTGCGAAACAGCTGGGATTCGTCACAAAGATCCTCAGGTCCGCACATTCGCAGCCCGGGGCAATAATCCAGCTCCCTGCCAGTCCCGCAGGGATACTACCATAGAATGGCCTAAATCGGAAGGAACCTTAGACATCATCTAATCCAACCTCCCTGTCATGGGCAGGGATGTCTCTCAACTAGATCAGGCTACTCAAGGCTCTGTCCAATTTTCTTCCCTCAAGGTGAAAATTACAGAGGATCTCTTACAACCGTGTTATTTCTCGTGCTGACCGGAGAGGTGCGTTCCTCTGCCACGCCAGAGCGGCGAGCGTCTCGCAGAGGAGGGCTGAGTGCTGCTGATGGGCAGGGAAACTGGTTCCAGTCTGCTGGTGGCACTGGAAAGCAAGGAGACAGGGAATGGCAAAAGGGACACAGAACAAGCAAACTCGAGCTGGGGAAAGAGGGGAGCGATGATCGAAGGCAGCAGACACCCAGCTCTGCTGCACCTTTGGTCTCCACAAGGAAGTCTGAAGCACAACTTCACGGGAACCCCCCCGCGCCTCTCTACAACGGGTCAAGGTTTGGGGTCAAAGGCCTTGAACACACAATAACGTTTTCTTCTGTCAAAGCTGCACCATGATGGGGGTTAATAAAAAAATGGGTGAGAGCCTGGAATAAGCCCAACCTGCACACTACGCACATCAAGCAAAGCAGCTCTCACCTAACTCGTCTCAGAGAGACAACGGCTTTCATTAAAAGCATCCCAGAACAACGCCCTCTCTACTAACATTTTTAATGACTGCATTACCCCTCTCTAGCTACGCTTTTTTTTTCCTCTTCCCCTCCAGCACGAATTTTCAGCCTCTAATAAATCCCCCCAGACGACACACTCGAAGCAGAGAGCACACTCAGCAAGTCTTGCTTTTCAAACAAGCCTTCACACGGCAGCTCAGCGTTCATTTTATCCTCACCCCAAGCTTTCCTTCTCAAAATAGCTGCCACACCTCTGCTCCTCAAAGAGAAATCCCCCTTTTCAAGCAGCAAAAACCATGGCGATATATGTTTGGTTTCATTTATTTTTGGAGGCTGCCCTTTCTATTCTCGGGTACGTACGAAAAAGCGGCGTTTGAAAGTCTGAGGTTGCAATTACCGGAACGCTGGGGTTTTTTTAAATGTATTTCTAGACTTACAGTCAACAACTTGCTGAATAAATACATAAATATGAAGGGGGAGGCAAAGTTGCATTTACGTGATTCGGTATTTTAAAATTCATTAGATTCAATTTCTTATCAAACAGAAATAAATGAGTAGTCATTTCTATTCAGCTACTTATCTACTATTATGATTATGTGAGGGTTATTTTAATTTTGGCTTTGCATCCAGTAGTTTTAATGGAAATGCAGTATCATCAACATGTCGCTACCCAAAACGTTAAAAACCGAACACAACTTTGCGACTAAAATCCCACAGCCCCAGCAGCGAGCTCAGCACAGCACAGGTATCTCCACCAAGAACAGCTGGGTTCTTCACCTAACTCATTTTAACAATTTCAAGACCATCAAGCCTATCTCTCAAAGCATCTAGGGCTACAGAAAACACGACAGCAGCAGAATTCAAAAGGACAAGATGGAATATTCTAATTTAAAATTTCAGTCAAAAAAAACCCCAACAGGCTTTGTTTTTTCCCAAGTACACTACTGAGCAGTAACTCACAAGAGAACGTAGAGACTACTTAAATGACCGTAGGTTTATATTTGTGACCTCAACATTGGCAAAGCTAATCTAAAGCCAAAAAAAAGTTTGAAAAGTTTACAATTTTCATCCTCTTCCTGCAATGTTAGCTTTTTTCCTTTTTTTTTTTTCCCCCCCTAAGTCACGACCTCCTACAAGACACAAGAGACTCTGTATCCAGGAATAACATTTTCTAATTTTAAGGTAACACATCAAAGACTTGGAACTTTACATTTTAAAAACCTGTGCCTGACCACTGCTGGATAATGGGACAAGCGAGTCATCCCCCGCACTTATTTCTGTCTTCATGCCTGCACCAGAAAATGCAGTTTTCCCTGTCAATTCCATAGCTGAACCCCACCAAGCCAGACCAAGGGAGTAAATCTCACACCACACCTGCCAGTCCTGGATAGCCACTGGCAAAAGAAATTAAAGGAAATTCATATTACATGCGACTCTTTGGGCAAACAATCTGGCCAAGAAAGTCTAACTGTGCAGACTGCCATTGTAGCACATTTAAATTAAATATCCTTTCCTTGTTAAAACGGCCAAATGTATTACATCCAAATTGAGAATCTGTTCATTTTCTCCTTTGTCTTCCATAAAACACAAAAACTCTGGGTCTAAAACGTTGATTTGGTCTCTCTCAAACATCCCAGTCCCCGAGGGCTTGACCGTGCTGGTCTTGTGAGCTGGAAGCTGGACCCGCAGACCACACACCCGCTTCAGCCTCCACTGAAATACTGAAGTTGAGGATCCACAGAACTGAAGCGGCTTTTCCTCCTCTATTTTACACTTTTTGCAACAACGAGAGATCCCACTTCATTCGTTTCCTTCAAACAGGGTCTAGGTCTCCAAAATCAAAAGTCGGAAATGCTCACATGACTTCCATATCGGTGGAATAAAAAAAAAAGCAAAAAATTATGTGCTACATCACTGACCACAAACAATACAAAAATATCCTGAAAATGCTTCTTCTGTACAGATATTCCATCAGCATTCGCCCACGTGTTGATTTGCAATAGATAGGCCGCCAGTGGAAGCAAACACTTCAGGTAAATTTGAATGTGCTGCCGCAAAGCACGTCTCTCTGTAGCCAGACCACGGCGTCTCTCATAGAGCATCCCCAAAAATCGCTCCTCACCCAACGCACACGACATCCCAGCATCACACGGCTTGCTTTTCCTCTCCCTTGCTGTTCTGAAGCAAAATAGTCCTCTCTGCCGTGGACTTGGGCTTTCTCCCACTCCCAAAGCAGCAGCAGCCGCCACGCTGCTGAGATGAGCCGTCCCACGCCGCAGCAGAGGTCCTGATACGTGGCACACGTGGGACTGTCTGCAGATAGGGACAGTTCTGCTGTCACCATTGGCCACGCCGTCATCCGGACGCTGTCAAACAACTTTCTCGGTGGCCGCAGCGCTACTCGACCGGTTTTCACATCCATCTGCCACCACGTGGTAACGGGGATGGAAAGGGAACGATCACAAGCCCGCGGGGATGGCACAACCCATCTTCCTTGTGCTAACATGGCTTCAAAGAACTGGTGAAGCTTCCTGCTCATTTGGTTAAAACCCAAGACATTTTGCTAACCTGCGTTTCGCTAACGTACTCATTTTACTATCAGATGCTACCCTCACGCAAAAGAAAAGCCTGCTATGATAAAACCTTGTGCTCCTGACCCACGCAATTTGGGGTTCCTTTATCTTCCGACAAATAAAAAGCCAAGAGCCCTCCCTGGCTCTCCGTGTCTGTTCCTTCTTCCCTCCATCCCCCCCACCACAAACACCTCCCCAGGTTTTGTTCGATATTACTTCTGAGGTGAAAGTATGGCCCAAGAGGAAATATTTCTAACATTTCCTTTGCTGAAAGTCAAAGGAGGGGCTGAACCAGAGACAGAGAGATCACAGCCTTTGGTGTGACACCATCATAGCATCACCGTCAAGCTGAGCTCACCTTCAACGCAATCTGGTCTGAAATACACAAAAAAGGGGCACCAAAAAATATTCTGCCGGGGTGAACACACAAGACATTCTGCTTAAGACATTCCAGCTTCTGGAAGGCTTTATGGCAACTTCCAGATGTGTCTATTTTAAAGCCTTTTTCCCTGGCCTCATTCCCACCTCTAAGGATCATAAGGATAGCCAAAAATTCCTCCTGCATCGCAGGAGTATACGCAAAAGATCGCCAAAAACAGACAGAGCGCACTGGCCACAGCCCCACAGAGGTGCTGAATTGGTAAAATTACAGCTTTTCTCCAAAAAAGGCTTTTCTGCTCTGCTAGCAGCAGCAGTCGCAGCTTCAAATCACGCAAAGCTGAGCAAAACCATGTGCTCAGAGGGAAACAGCACCAGTGAAAAGCTGTTGTTTTGCAACTGCTTCTGGCTGAGAGGCTGGTAAAGGGAAATGCAATAGTTTGTTCTCACTGATGGTCGTAATTGTGCAAATAAACCTTCACGAAATCACTCGGGAGTCTCTACAGAGACCTTACAGGCAGCTGATGAAAGCAACTCCCTTAAAACTTTTCACGGGATTGGAAATGAGCAGGATTGACTTGTGGCACCATGGTTACTTCCAAAGTCAACCCAGATCTTCTCTCTTAAACCACACGTAGTACCGTACACAAGGGAAAAACATACATAATGCAAGATTTGAGCAGTGACTTAGCACGCCCTCTATTTTATATTAGAAAAGGCATGTCTTCACAACAGACACTGGGTATCAACCGTATTGATGATCTGTTTTTCATGGGAAAGACAGCACAAGGATATCCTTCTAGATTTCATTAACGTTGCATGTTATTGAACCAAGAAAACGATGACTGCAAAAATGCAGTCCCTCCATACTTCATAACTTTAGACTTTATTCTGCATTAAGCCTACAATACAAGAAGACGTAGAAGAGATGTTAGTCGAAACCCCAGCAGAATTTTTGACATTCAAAAACAACAGCTGATAAATCAAGAAAGTTACTTAAATTTAATTTTTTAAGCTATATTATCCATCTTTAAAAAAAAAAAATAGTTAAAGTTTTCCTGTTCAACTACATAGAGATAAATCATTGCTGGGCCATTATCCAACCCTTTCTGAAGTCCCCAGCAAAGCCCCCATAAGCTCTGATCCATGGAGCACATTCCCAGGCTTCACAGAGAGCCAGGCTTGCTCTCCAGTAACTCTGTACCCCAGCTCTGAACAATTCAAACTATGGAGTGTCCCGACAGAGGATATAGAGAAATCTGGTGTACTGCCTTATAGCTGGGCCCTTCTGCACGCCCTTAAGGGTACTGAACTGACAAGATTTTAATTTCTGCCAATTTTTCAACAAGAAATCGACAGACAGAAAACAAAAATCGTTAAACAGGCAAAAAAATCTGTTAATACTTCCTTTTATCTGTGGGCATAAAAGAATAACTGGTAAACATGGCAGGGAGGTGGGATTAGATGATCTCTAATGTCATTCTATGATTCTATGAAACAGAGTAAAAAAAAAAAAAATCACCTTTTAATGCTTTACATTTCCTTCCATTCTTAAACATATCTTTCTTTTCTATCTGAAAGAAGCAAAGTCCCTGATGCCATCCAAAAACAAGCACTGGATTTTTTTCTCACCGGTACCTGGCCAAACCACCAGCAGCAGAGCAGCTTCTCCGCTACCTTCAGGCACCAACCACTCCCCCTCTGCTGAATTAAAACAAAAAATGAAAAAAAAGCAGGCTGACACATGCTGGATTTACTTTTACGCCTTCTCAACATAACGCGTTATCAGCCCTGCCACAGCTGAGAGATTCCCAATCACTTTGCGGGCGTACTTGGATTTCTTGCCGCTAATAACCCCGCTGCCGGTCCCCGCCACGAGCAGCAGGGTCCTTCATCGCAGCGGCGCAGGGGACAGCTAATTATCTCCCAACCCACCTTGCCTCACCACGCTCGGCAACTTTTATCTGCCGGGGACAGCTGCGTTCTCCCCGTCTGAAGCGCAAACGTCAGTTCTTCGCGAACGCAACAAGCCTTACATCGCTAACGACGTCCTGACTCTTTGAAGAAAACGGTTCAAAGCCTCATTAAAAATTCAGATTTGGTCTACCTCCGCGCCGCCGTTCTCACTGACCTTCCACCAGGACTTCTCTCTGTCTTTTTTGAAATCTTTCATGCCGAGGAGAAAAAAAAACAAAAAAGAATCCGCATCGAACAGGATGAGAAACTGCTGCAGTCTTGGGCCTTCAGAGAGCCTGAAAAAAGGCTGCTATAGCCTGGATTCAAACCAAGGCGTAATCATGTAAAACAGATGAGGTTTTACTCCACTGGTTTCTACTCTGTAATTATGACTAAAGTGAGCACTACGGCCATATAATTTCTTTTAAAAAAAAAGATAAGAGTCAAATGTTTATCAGTCTTCTTTCCTCACATTTTTTAAAAAATTTTATTTCAGCTTCACAAGCTGGGGACCACCTGAAAATAAAAGGAAAAAAATAAAAGAAGGAAACAGTTTTCCCAGTTGTCATTTTGTTGAGGGTGCAGGTTTGAGACCCGGTGCTTTACATCACTGGCTGTGCAAGCACCTTGCAGTCACCAACAGATTTATTTGTAAATACCTGTCAAAGGAGTGGGGAAATGGATGAAAGCCCTAAGACGGAGTTCTGGTATTTCAGCTGGTCTGCAGTGCAGCTCAAAATGGGATTTACCTCGTCTAACTCGTCATTAGCCAGAAGACCATCCCATTAGAAAAAAAAACAAACTAAAAAAAAACACAACTGTATTCTGTCAGTGTTCCTTTTCAAAGAGACTAAATGGACAGTTCTGAAGACTGTAACTCCTTACCATCATCCAGAAACCTTCAAAGAAAATGGATTTTTCAGAACAACAGTGTCAGGGCATCCTCCTCATATAAGCCCCCAGACATCTTCCTGTCTCTGTGTCATTCTGGCCTGCACACAATCTGTTCCTCTTGAAAAACATGTGGCCGGACAAGTTATTAGTAAAATAAGTAATACGCTTGCCAATCAACCTGGAAAAGCTTGTACTACGCTGTTTCCTATTTTTACACATCGCTACATCACCTGAGCAAGTGTAAATATAAAAGAAAAAAAAAAGAAAAAAAAAATGACCGGTAAACTGTTGTTTTCAGATTCAAAATATTTTTTTTTCTTCCAACCTTCAAGACCAGTAACAGCCAAGAAAAAAGAGCTGTGCTTCCTTCACAGAGTAAGTGTAAAGGATTAAGACGGCAGAGCTGCCTTCAAAAATATTCAAGGCCCTCTGGGCCTGTAGCTTTTGTTACTATCTGGCTAGAAACATCACCATGCGTTTTGGAAGTTAGAGAAGTACTTAATGTTTCTCATCTTCAAAGCACTGCTTAATCCTTTCAACTCTCACTTCAAGCATTATGCCCCCACTTTGGAGGCGGAGATGCTACCTTGCCCCACACTATCAAAAAAGAGCCCTCACCTCGGACGCCCCGTGCAGATTTCGAGGGTTAAACCTTGCCAAAACCCAACAAAACACTCACAGAAGTTCTGATTTATTCTTTTCCTGCCTCCACCTCCTGACCAAAGAATTTCAGTTGTTTCGACATACTCTGTAATTTTAACCAGGTTGGATCAGACGAGCCAGGCAGCCAGGGATGGCCAAACTCCACCACCTGACCAGGTCCTGCCGCAACCACCAATTTAGTTATAATTTTAGTATAAAGGGGCGCTCAGCTTTCCATTACTGCCGAGTGTCAGCTCTGCCCAGGAGAACATATTACAGAACGGTCACCCAAGCTGCTCAGTCACCAAGTTCCAGCCCTCTGCAAATGATGACACTGGCCTATTTAAGCCAGAGCCTACTGAGGAACGACCAAGTCGTACGGCTGCTCAGACCGGCGAGGGGAGGATGTGACCGCCCTCTTCCACAGACGCAGCCTGCTGCCAAAAGCCGCTCCCCGCAGCGACACGGATGTCATCTCCGTGTGCCCCAGCTAACTGAAAAAGGAAGGTGATGGTTAGGGGTGGCTGCAGGTAGAGATCCTGCGTCCCGCCGCAGACACAGCGCAGCATCCGCCATCCCGCGGAAAGGAGCCAGAGATCGTGGTGCAGCTGTTTCTGGTTAATTTGGAAGAAGCATCAAGAACCCTAAGCAGATCACCGCTCTGGCTCAGGGCAAAAAAAGCAAGCAGGCACACTCACACCATCCCATAACCCGACGCATCAAAGGGAATATACGTGATATTAAGATACAGCGATGTCATTAACAGTGGTTTTGGTAGAATTGTCAAAGGGAGCTGGAACAATAATTAATTGGTGAAAGATTAAATCAAAAAAGTCAGGCAGTAGATGAAATTTCTGCATTTAATCGCTCCCAAAGAAATAACACACACGAGGGTAACACCCAGACACCCAGGAGAGTGCACATCCTTCCGCACTGCAGTGCCCAACACGTGTGCTCACCGAGTGAATACGTCGAATGATACAAAGGGGTACATTCTAATTTGAAACTTAAACAAGAAGCTGTTAAACTGCTGCCCAACACATTCAGAGAACGATGCATCTCACGAGTTGTCACCTGCACCACATTATCCTCAGCTGCTCTATGCAGTACCATTCAGGGAATAAATTTATAAATTAAATCAGAGCACTTACAGAGACGAGAAAACAAAGGATTACTTAAAGGTATCAGTCAGATACTGCACTCATGCAAGCGTCTATAAATAGAAGGCAGTGGTGTGAGCTCCAAAAACAACTGTCAGGCTGATGCTGCCATCAGAAATCCCTCTCATCCTCATTCTTCCTGTAGCTTCAGCCTATATAGCAATTACATATTACTACATTAAATATTTAATATTATTACAGACATACATGCACCTCATGCCTCTATACAATGCAGAATAATGAGATTTGATTAAAAACAGTAAATCCTTACTGGTTTTGGCCTAATTAAACGAAACACTGGCAGAAGAATGTACTGCAAGAAGCAGATGCTGCGCAGAGGAGATGGATCTCGTTTACAGCACTGATGGCTGCTCCAGCAAAATCCTAATTAATTTTCTCTCCCACAACTTCCCTATTTGTTAGACCCTGCCCCTTTTCACAGGCATTTAAGGCTTCCAAATTTCATGGTTCTCCCCTTACCTCTTCCACTTGTTCCTCTAGTGTCCGCTCTTGAGGCTCCACCTCGTTCTTCCTTTCCGCATTTATGGAGGCTCTGTCTACAATTTCCTCTTTTTTTTCCTCCAGACTCAAACCACACCCAAACCAACCTCTCACCTTCACTCGATTTAAGCATTTCCACCCGCTCCTTCACTCATTGGATGCTTCCTCCCCACCTCCAGCTCAGACCTCTCCTTCCTCCAAAGCCCTTTCCCACAGCCCCAGCGCCTGGTGACACCACTTCTTCCTATTACTGGCGCGTCCAGATGTGGGAGCCACAACTGGCAAGGACCAAAGCACGAAGGGACGGCGCAAGGGAAGCATTAAATCCCACTGCTTCCCCCCTCTACAATTTACCAAACGAAATAAAACCGCAGCTCCTAAATGGTGGGATATTAATCCTTCCTCTCGCTACCGCAGCTTCCCCTCACCAAGTCTTGATTTGGGGCCTGCCTCCACATTGCCCTCGAAACCCAGGACGACGCTCCCTGGATTTTTAGCCCATTAAAACCCAAAACCCGGACTCAGCCCCGCCACGGCACCTGTTTGCATCGCTCCAAGCATCCCTGCCACGCCGACTCGTCGCTTGCAACGGCCCCACGCAAACAGAGAAGAGTAATTCTGCGTCAACTTAGGAAATTTCTGCCCGAAAATCGAGGCTGCAGCATGACACACGTCATAACATTTTTTTGCTCTGCTGCAGGAGGTCAGCAAAGAAGCTTCTAAAATCAGAGGAGGTTTGCTCCCCCCGGTTTTTAATCTTAACCAGCTGTAATAATGTTACAGGGGGAGAGCAAAGAACATGCTGCGCATTAGCTTGATGGGAGTTAAGGCGGCCAAAATACTGAACGTATAAAAATAGAGCTCGGTATGAAAAGAGTTTTCAGAGTTTAACTACCAGTTTCACCGCATTAAATTACTTTGGGGCCTTAAATACCCAACTAATAGTAAACACAGTTTTAACATTATTTGCACCTCTTTGCACCAGCATCCAGACTGTTCCCGAGTTTGTATCGCCGATAAGAAGTTCTTGGAAGTAAAACCCGGCTCATCCTTCGGTTATCTGGCATATTGCAGCAAGGTAACCAGGCATATTTTTATAAGCTGCTTTTTTAAAGACAATAGGTGTCGAGACGATCGTACTAGAAATTTTTTTAACGCCAGAAACATCCCTAACAATGCAATTATATTGACTTAATTCGCATTAACCAGAGACCCCACCATTTCCAGGATTATCCTCCTATCTTCTGAGGGGAAACGCACACATGCGTATGCATGGCCTGGGGAGGGGGGGAAGCGACTTCCTTGAATTCAATACATCAATAATCTACCTTGTTAAGTGAAGTCATTTAAATCCACGTCTTCTTAGCATCAAGGACAAGAGACAGCTCAGTGTTTGCGGGGACAAAACACAACCCTAGGAGGCCGGCCAACACAATGATGCTCCAGAGGTGAGAGAATGAAGCCAGTTTAGAGGAGATAAAAGGCCATTTGGGTAGAGACCCCTGCTGATCCTATGAAAGTGTCTCCTTTTCAGTTCGGGAGGCTTTTAAAACTGCATTTGCTACTGACCATACCTTCCCCTGGAAGCCGCTCGGGATCTGATTTCACTTTTCCCTCCTCCTCGAAGAGACCTTCAAAGTCCCACCAGTCCCCTCCAAGACCCAGATCCAAACAACTCCCCCCGCAATCCCGAAAACTAAACACAGCACCGTGAATAAACTCGTCCAAACGCTCGGGCCGGGTAAAAAACAAAAGCGTTTTCTTCCGCCGGGTGGGAGCTTTTTCGGGCAGGACCCGTCTCATCGCAGAGGGAGAGATGCTCGGGCGGGTCGCACCGGGGTCGGACATATCCCCCCCGCCTGCAAAAACCAGCCTGTGGGACTTCGAGGTGGGGACGTTTTCCGCTCGTTTCTATTGTGTAAATCACAAACAACCCACGAGTCCCCCTTTGCTCGTCCGCTGAGCCGGCTCCTGCCGCAGAGGCGGGTGTGAGGGCAGCGGGGCCGGGGGAGCCGGGCGGCCCGCGGCGCCACGGAGGGGACGGGGCGGGGGGTAAGTTTGCGAAGAAAAGAACCGGCGAGGAGGAAAGGAGAACGAAAGGAAGGGAGAAAGAAAGGGCAAAACAGGACTGGAGAAGGAAAGCGCGGAGGAGGAGGAAGAAGGAGGGAGAAGCAGGCGAGGCGCGGGCCCGGGCCGGGCCGTACCTGCATGGTGACGACCCCCAGCTCCTCGGTGGCGAGTTTCCTCATCTGGGTGGCCAGAACTTGCGCTTCATCCAGGATGGAGAACTCCGCCTCGGCCGCTCCCAACCCGCAAAACAACGCCAGGCACAGGAGGCCGAGCTCGCCCCGACCCCTCAGGCGGCGGCTCCGGGGGGCTCCGGCGGCGGCAACGGCAGCGGCCTCCAAGCTCCCGCCGCCCCGCGCCATGCTGCCGCGATCGGCGGGAGAGCCGCGGGCACCGCCTCCGGCCCGGCCGATTTCCCCCCCTCTCCCCCGCCTTTCCCTCCCTTTTAGGGCTGCGGGGAGGAGGCCGCCATGCAACCGGGTGAGGTGGAGGTGAGGGGGGGGCGGCTGCGCCCCTCACCCGCGCTCCGGCAACACTCCCCGCCGCCACCGCCGAGTGAGGCGGCGGAGAGGAGGAGGAGGAGAAGGAGGAGGAGGAGGAGCGGAGCCTGGATCGGAGGGAGGGGTCTGGTGCCCCCCCCCCCCCTCCTCAGGCAGCGGTGGGTCCCGCCTCCGCCCCGCCCCGCCCGCTGCCTGAGGTGGGGGGGGGGCGACAAAAGCCTGATTTTGGTTTTAATTGTTTCTTTTGAACTTTGTTTTAAAGTTTTTTCCTTCCCCCCCATCTAAACGATGCGTCCGCCTCGTCTCGGCAACGCCGAGCGCGGTGTTATCCGCACACACACACCCCTCCTCCGCCAGGGACTTTGTGAGGGTTGAGGTGTCGTGGAAAATAAATAAGAAAATAAAGAGTGCTGCAAAGTCTGAGCTTCTACATGGCATGGAAACGCACCCTATGGCACGCAAATCCATTCAGTGCCTTGCAGATCCAGTCTATGGCACTAAACCCACCCGGTGGCGCGCAAACCCAGTCGATGGCACGGAAACCCACTCGATGGTGGGCAAACCCACCTGATGGCGTGCAAACCCACTCGCTAAACGGTACAGACAGCTCTCAAATCCACTCGGTGGCACACGAAGCCACCTGATGACACACAAACTCACCCTATGGCAGGCAAATCTACTTTACAGCACACAAACCCGCTCAAAGGCATGCAAACCTGCCTAGTGGCATGCAAATCCACCCAATGGCACACGAACCTACTTTATGGCAAGCAAACCCACTCAAAGGCATGCAAATCCACCTGATGGCACACAAACCTACTGACACACAAACCTATTCCATGTCACACAAACCCACCTGGTGGCTCACAAGCCCACTCAATAGCACACACCGCCCCATACCATGGCACACAAGCCCACTCGATGTCATGCAAACCCACCTGATGTCACGCAAACAGTCCTCCTGCAAAAAGCGTCACAGAGACTGTAGAAGTTGAGACTCCTTGGAGAAACACCCCCTTGGAGCAGCGAAGTGCCACATTGAGGAGGATGCAGAGAAATGGCTTTCTCTAATCTCTCTCATAACCCCATCAGCCCTGGAAGTGCCGTGCTGGTGAGGCCATGCCAAGCCCTGCACCCAGGGATGGGTAGCGGCATCTTTCTCAATCCCTGGTCTTCCCCATACTTTACACCTTCTCTCCTCACCACACATATCCTTAGGAGCATGCCTTACCAGTACATTGAGAAGACACATAGGGGAATAAAATTCACCAAACGAAAGCAGGCGTCCTATTTTGCACTGGGCAGTGGTTGCAGCCCAGCAATCAGCAAGCCCGAGAAGCTAAATACTAGGCACACAGGAAATACATACGCTCTAGATTTACTCTTCATTAATTAACACTTACGTCAAAACGCTGTAGACATGTATACTTTAAAAACAAACCTGACCTGTAGTGACTAGATGGCTTCAATACCAACTAGTTGTTTTTTTTAACGGTCCTACCAAAGTCACTCGTGTCCTGTAGCAGTAAATTCTATGAGCTAACAATTCATCCAAGAATTAATACAGCAGCATATTATTTCCTGTAATCACATTCTGTTTTCTTGAAATGTGGTTTCTATCTGCCTTGATGGTTGATTTTTTTTTTCACTTCTCCCAGGTGCAGGGTGCCAGCAGAGATTCCCCATCTCGCTTTATCCTGAGCAGGAGCTGGGTCAGACCCAAAACTCTTCTCACACAGGAGCATCAACTGGCATCTCCCACAGGTCAAGTTTTACCTCCCGCTGGTCTTGTCAGAGATGTCAGCAAAGCTCTCTTTCATTTTGTTTTAATAAATGACATTTAATTCTTACTCTCTAAAAGCTGTATCAGTTTATCCTTGGCTTTTGTTCATTTTGGTGATTTACAGGTCTAATGTAATATTATTTTGTTTTCAGTTTTCCTGAGGAGGACTTCTGGTTTAGTAAAAGGGATCTAACCCAAAATGACACCTCTCAAAGCTGCCATAATCAATATCTTGTATTTCCATTGCTGAAGTAGCATTTGCTACCTGAAAGACACGGAATTTTCTTTCCATCGTGCTGAAGCTTTTGGACTTCTGTCAGAACATTTTCTCCGGGCCCAAGAGAGAGAGAAGCACAAACTGAGCCAAATTCACTCTTAGCAGTAGTCATTTTCATATTACATTTTATGGGTTTTTTATTAGATTCACTAGTGTAGGACGCAAAGGTTTTAAATTATAGTGAAAAGCTGAGTGTTTTTTAAGTATCTTGGCCTAACTATACATATTTTTTATTTTATTTCTGTCCTTTGCTGCACGTTTGAAAAGAAAACTCCATCTCTGTAAACTTTTTTTATATATATATAAAAAAAAAAAATCAAATCAACGTCACAGCTGAAGCTAAGTCAGTAGCTGCATTAGCAACACCATGGAATTTCCAGTTATCCAAGTCATCCAATTCATGCACCCGGCCATGAAGTCACAAGGTTAATACTACAAATATATTTTTTTTTTCTTTAACAAACTAACCTCAGGAAATGAATGAGGCAATTGTCCTTCTGGTTCCAAAGCCATGGGATCCCACTTGTGGCGAGGGAACCGACTGAACAGGTTTTAACATGTTCAAGTACAATCTAAACCCATCGACTCTACAGCCCTTGAGGCAAACCCGGACTCCTTCTGGAGCTCCCGTACGCTCCGTGCCTCCCCCTGCTACCTCCCCGGCTGAGTTCCCAGTACAGGAGCAGGCAGCGACCCTTCCTGCCACTCCACAGCCCCTTCGCCCTCGGTGTTTACCTAGGAGCTGGTTTGGGATGTGGAGGGCAGCCGAGATGCAGAATTGCAACCAAGGAAGCCACCGATGATGCCACTTCTGAATTCGCTGTGCACGCGCTCGCTTCTGTGTGTCTAAACATTCCAAGAAAAAGAGGAAGCTACTTCCTCCAAAACACCACAAGGCAAAAGACAATCAGGTGTCTAAAAAATAAAATAAGGCTGTAAGATCTTCAGAGTCACAGGACATCAGTCAAAACTGCCAATTCAGGCAACCCGATAATGTTTACCGCCCTCTCAAACCAGGTTGGTCTTTCACATGCTTAGACTGACACCAGCGTGGATTAAATCTGTCTCCTCTTGCTTTAGAATCAGCCTTGGAGAAGAGGAGGATCACCCTTGCTCAGTGCTGTAGGGTTGTGGCATCCCCAGAAATTCTGTGTGCTGCAGGCTGGGGAGGGGAAGAACCTGTAAGATGGAAACAAGGGAAGAGATGAAATCTCTGCTATGCTGAAAGCCTTCAGGCATAAATAACACAGCCGTTAAGGTCTGAAAAAAAACGAGGCCACATTAGAAATACGTCCCTATTTTATTTTAAAGAGGTGGCAGAGAATTAATCTGGATTTGAAGTGCTGGAGTATGGGAAGAAGAGGAACATATGTCAGAAAAGCACTAGTCCTGCAGCAGATGATTCAGTGTGATTTCTTAATTGAGTACATCCCCCTGTAGAGCTCATAACATTGTTGATACATCTTCTTAAAGTTTCTGTACAAATAAATATTTGATTTATATTTGAAAAACTGTCATCTAACTGTCCATACAAGTATCCATATGAATACAGAGGGCTCTTCTGCAGTACCCCTGGGCTACTGCTTTGTAGCCAGACCCTGCACTCTCATTGCAAATCAGAGCACCATATGCTGAAAAAGCATAGTCTGGCCATTGGAAAATCTCCTTGAAAGTGGCACTTCCTCTACTATATTAATCTTCATGCCTGCAAGCAATACAATATACACTCAAAAAAAAAATTGCAAGGTAGACGGACCGTTTGCTTGGCAGCCTCATATTTTCTGTCTGATCCTCTCTCCCAGTCCATAGCCCTCTCACCGACTGGTCACAACCAAAGTGCATCTCCAGTAACCTTGTAAAGGCAGAGCGATGCTCGGTCACTTGCCAAGAAAGGAACTGAGAAACTCACTTTTGTGTCTCTCACTTCCAACCTCAAAGCAAAGACTAAATTTAATCTCCTGGTATATATCGAGATTAAAACCAGACAAAATGACAGTTTGCATGAGGGGACTACGTTTTGCTTTGCTGCAATCCTCCTCTTGTAGCTCCCAATTTATGTGCTTTGTTTTGACTTTCTCATCTGACTCCTATCTGCCTTCATTTCGATTGTGGTTATCAGTAAGCTCTACACAGGCTAAGTCTGAAGGGCTTAATTGCCTCATGTTGATCTTCATTCAGTTTCCCATCCTTCTCATTATATCTTTAAACATTTTCCCTGCAAGTTACATCTTTGTGTTAGTTTTGGCTGCAGTTCTTGCTTTCTCCAGAAGTCTAATCTTTGCTCACTCTTGAGAGTTATGTGTTGAGCGTTCTGACACGTTGGGATTAAGCCAAGGGTAGGTCTCTTATTCTTTGATTTAGCTTGGAATATTTCAAGTAGCAACTGATTAATGGAAACCGCCTCCCTAAACCTTATTTCCTTGTGTGCAGATGACAAACTGTTATACATTGGAAATAACTCTTCCTTGAACGTTCTTCATTAATGCCTGATTGGGAGAGCATTTGTATAAACCTGTTCTTAAATTTATACTCCTTTTGCGTGTCTTTTCTCACAGTTAGCTCATGGTAAGCCCTCCAAGACTCTACACTCCCAAGTTTTATCTCCCAAGCAATGCAACATCTGCCCACTTCATCAGTCACTCCCATATAGATTACAAGCAGTAATGAAAATGGAAAAAATGCCTTGCTCTCCTCCCTCCCCAGCCTGGGTCTGTAAGTGTGCCTATGAGAGCGTTCTTTCCATAGCACCATCATCGCCAGACAATATTTTTTCATGAAAGCCATCCCATGTGTGGTGTGGGATTTCAAAGTCGCATCGTGCCCAGGCGTACAGCTTAGCAGCAGAGCTATAGCGCAGCATTATTGGTGCCGCCTCCTTTCAAGTCAGCTAATTTTGTACTAAATTCTAACTAAAAGGTGATGCAAGGAAGCAAACAAACTCATAGGCTTCAAGCTATCTTCGTTTCAAGGCTGAAATTTTTAAGCAAGTGCTGAATGGGGAGAAGCAGAGGCATTCCTGCTGTGGGGAAGGAGGGACACCTGCGGGATGTGGTGGGTTGGGCACTGGAGGATGCTGGAAGGACCTGAGGATCTTGGTTTGCTGCTTCTGCTGGCTGCAGAGAGAGAACATGGGAGACAAAGCCAGAAATATCTCCCTGCAGAGCTTTCTGGTGTTCCAGCGTTTTCTTACCCTTCTCTAGAAAGCATTGATTAGGGTCCGGGCACAAGGGCGTCTCAGCATGTCTTGTTTCTCCTGAAACAAAACCAGTTGGGGAGTGTGATGTTACAACAGAGGTTCATGATACAGGAAAAATACTGGACACAGTTTATCACAGCATAGAAGAGAGCGGTGATGAGAGAGTGCAAGAAAGCTGCCGCAAAACAGTTTGGGATTAACAGAAGCATAAAAGCAGATGGCATGGCACTTTCTTCAACCAGTTGTCCAGTCCACGGCAATTTATAAGTCATGACCTTTATATAATCACATAGCTACCTGCAAGAGGACCTGCCTGTTAGGATGTTAATAGTTTACCAGCCACAGCAGACATCAGAGCATTCATCCTGCTCCTGCCATACCACACTCAAGCATTACCAAGGTTTCTGCTGTGCTTTCCGATATGGAAATTGTGGTTCCACAAGCTCACAGTTCCATCCCAGCTCTAGGATGATGAGCTCTCCTTACTCCAACAACTTGATGCCTTCAGTACGTCTCCTTGGCTCATACGGTATCTGGGGCAACCTCTTCAGAGGGGAACTCCACTAAGGAGTGGCATGATTCACTAGAAAGTAACCCAAGCAAATCGTGAATGAGAACAAAGTCCATTTTAAACAAGTTTAAAGAATTCTTTGAATACCCATGGTTCTCTTCCCAGTCAAGACTGTATGGATTACTAAACATTTTTCATGCTCATGGATAAAAGGACATGCCCATGCTGTGAAACAAAGGATACGAATTTCTAATTTGTGTTTCATGATCCCTTCATTCTTCCGTGGTTCTTTTGGTGTTATATTTTAGCTACGTACAGCTAATGGAAGGAGCAAACATTCTTAGGAAGACAGCGTTTGTGAGATTCCTGCTAAAAATCAAAATCTTGTTACCTGCACTTTTCCTAGAATTTTAGGATAATCTGAAAAACGTTTCTAAAAATAGAATTGAATGCCTTCTCTTCTCTTTGTTTTACACTTGTTTTCAATTTCAGTATCAGCAGAGTCCTGCATTGGATGAGTGCGTATTTGCCTCGGCAGCAGATGCCAGGTTAGACCCACAGGAACCACCACAAGGCTAGAACAGCTGTTGTCATCATGTAGCTTCAGCATCAAAGAGTCCAGGATTGGACCCCTCATTACATCCAGCACCAAACTTCTTATCAATCATGTGAAAATATATATATCTGTACCTTAGTTATGAGAATCACTGGCTTCTTACGCTATGCTTCCACCCTTGGAGCTGGCAGACTCTAGCAAAGACTTGCCTATTATAGGCAAGCCACAGTTTTTAAAAAACTTACAGTTTGGCTAAATTTGGCCGTATTTTGACAGGTATATCAAAGGGCACGCTCTTGGCCAGTGTGACAAAACTTAAACAACCCCAGATTTTTCTCATTTCTCAACAAAACAACTTAGTTTATGGTTTTCTGTAACCCCACTCGTAGAAATGGCTGAACCCTTCCACATAAATGTCCTGGAGTCTCATGTGAAAAATAACTAGGAGCTTTCCAGCATAAACAGAAAAAAACAAACCTTAAAACCTGGATCTTATCCTTGAAAAATGGGCAGGCAGCCTCAGGAAATGGGCACCGCTACCAGCAACATTTGGAATAATTCTGATACTCTAATCTCTTTATCTTCCTGCCACATCTCTTTTTATCTTCATGTTGATGTCATGGAATTCATGGCACTAAAATGTTGCGGTTTTTTCCCCCCTTTTTTCTTTTTTCCATTGGCTTCATTCTTGAAATTAAAGTAGCCTCAATTTTATTATTTAAAAAAAAAACAAACCAAAAAAGATCTGGTGCACTTCCCACACATTCACAGGCGCCCTTATGGGACGAGGTGCAGTTACCTTCTCTCTTGATTGAGGGACCGGGTCTTGTTACGAGACTGAACACAAAGCAAGCAGTCAGCACTTTTTAAGGGCACGAGAGAGTGATCGCTCACGGGACCAAAAAAGTGCCACTTTGTCACAGTGAGATCGGTTGGATGGAAGCATTTGCAGTGGTGACAAGGAGAACACGAGAGCCACCCGTCCTCTTCCTTACCCCTTGGGAAATAGTATATATCTCAGCTGTGCCTGCCGTGGGGATTCCTTGAGGTCCCTGGGTTGAATCTCACTCTAAATGCTGAGCAGACATTTTAAACATGGTATCGCGCTGCTATTAATATCACCATCACCGAGGGCCCGGCCAAACGGGAGACAGGGCTTGGAGGGTGAAGTAACAGCTTCTGCTAAACCTCTTGATATGGTTTGTGGAGCGCTTTGTAAACAGGTTGACAAGATCTTTGTCTCCAAGAACACGCTCTCCAATCAGGCAAAGGACACGGCGCACTCCTGGCAACGGCCATCCCCACGCACATGATATTTAAATCTCTCAACTCTAGCACATAAAGCTCGAGAAGAGTCCTAAGCAAGCAAGAGGAGAGCTGCACAGGGAGAGCGTGCTGTCTGACAGGTTTCACCAGCCTGCCTGGATGAGGGATGCGGTGAGTCGCGGAGGAGGTCGCCGAGGAGCATTTCTGGGATTGCGTGTTCAGCGGGACCCAGATCTCTCTTTCTCCGTCTCCTGCTGTTCTGGGAAGTCCTTTCTGAAGTCGCGGCAGGGTGGAGCTCCTCTCACCACACTGGGTGATAATCATCTCCGTGGTGTGTCATCACTTTCTCAGGAGAGAGCCCGACGGTGTCCACCTCAGTCACCAGCTTTGTCAAGAGCCAACTTTCTAAGCCTGGACATGAGGCTCTACTCCCATCTTCTGCATTTTGCATCCAACAGCCACTGATTAAAATAGAATTCCAAGAACGAAGGCCAAAATCCAGGGCTCTTTCCTGCCTAATGAACACCCTTCTCCATGCCTGGAGTCATACCCTGCCTCTCCTCCTCCTTTGCCCCAGCACATCTGGAATTCTTTAGCCTCTAGCAGCTGGGCTGCAATGGGATCCTCACCACAGCCTGCGCTCCAGGAACACCTTGAACTGGTTATGGTCTCTGAAATTAGGCAGTCAATAAGTGGAATTTTCTTTTATTATGTTTTTAAGAATACCTAATGTGCACCTAAATAAATGCCTAAATGACACCATCTGCAGGTAATTATGTTTTCAGTGTATCCAGCTCAGTAGTATGGAATTTGACCACTCATTAGGACCCACAGAAGTAAAGAAAATATGTAAGAGCCAAAAAACAGTGGTTTGATTGTCACTATCTTGTGAGATATGAATGAAAAGGTAGAATTTGCCTTTTTCTGGGGAATGCTATCAGAGTAATTAGGGTCAGACTGTAAACAAGTACCAAGTTAGGAAAATCAATATGCATATCTTTGTCATTTTTTCAGGGTACATTGCTATCTTTTGCTTTGCTACAGCTTTTACTACATTTTTTATGATCTATTTTTTTTTCTTTTAAACTCTCCCAAAAAAGTATCCCCTGTAATCTCATTGCACCACTGTGGCTATATATACCATCTACTTTTCTTAGTAGAATTTATTCCTACAAAATTCTTAGATCTGTGCTGCCACTGCAAAATGCAGGTATCTTGTAGACATGACTGTAGACAGACAGGACCACATTTAAGCATAGAAATTAATTTTGCTACCAGTAACAGTGAAAGAAATACAGGTCTGCCAATAGAAAAGTTAGAATGCACCTGAATCAATCATTTTTGTAACCCAAGATTTAAAAAAAAATATTCTTAGAGAGATTTTCCAGTTTGGTGGAGAACAGCAGATAACAACAATGCTCACTTTAGACTTCACAGTTTTTGACTGATCAACTAAATAAATATGCCCAAACTGAAAAAAACCCGAAGCCATTAAAGAGAGCGGTTTTTAAGTCTGCATTCAGAATTTAATTAGATGTTCTAAACTACCTAGCTTACCTGTTAATTAAACAGCTCATTTATAGACTAGGTAAATAACAGTCAAAACCCATACGTCTGGTGGGAATCCAGAGGACCCAGTTACTTACCTGGTCTTAAAAGATTTTTCTTGGAAAAACAGTAAATGCCACTGCCAGCTTTGATGACAAATCAGACCTACAGACACGCTCCTCCAAAATTGTGATTAGATGAGCCCTTGCTTTAAGCATCACAGCCAAAGAAGCGGCACAGAGAAGCGTAAACTTTGCATACGTGATTGATGCTACATGCTGCTCCATGCTTTCATGGGGTTTTTTTGGCTTCCTCTTTGTCCATTGTTATTTCTTCTTTGCTATAGCAAGTACCAACAGAAAACTCCGATCCTGCCACTATTTTGCTATATTTGGAGCACAGAGATACTCCTCTGAAATTCTCCTCTAACCTAGACACATACATAAGTCATTTAGGTTTAAAGCCTTATTTTATTAGATAGGCTTTTAAACTAAAGTATATAGAAAGAGATTGAAATTGTCTGTGAAGAATAAAAACCTCAGACTGGAGATCATAAAACTCCGTAGTTGCTTTTTTTCTTGCATTATTTGAAATTTGTGAAGAAACCCTTTTGAAGGCTGAGAGGGGTATTCTATTTTTTAACTGGAAAGCCAAGAGGGCAAGAAGCAAAGTCATCTCATCCACATTACTCCTCCGGTGTAAAATTCTAGTTTCATGGGAACCAGAAGTGCTGGCCAAAATAAATTTTACAAACCAGGAAGAAAGAACATCACTGAACTTCAAAGACAGAAATGTTCTGTTAAGCAACACGGATCTACAAATCAGATATGTCTTTTCTTTGCTAAATCCATTCTCCACTCATTCTTTCAAATTTGATTATCAACATCATAATCAGAGTGCAATTCGGTAAATATTGCCAGATATTTCCAAGCTGCATGACACGTATAGTCTAGGCTTAATTAAAGAAACAAAGATTGAAAAATCCCAGCTGGTTTTCTTTTTTTTCTTCCATCAACAGGATTACAATACTTATCAGTTTGGCTCTGCCTTCTGATTCTTATCACAGATTTAAGCCCCACCATCTAATGAACAGAGGTGATGTGGCAAAGAAACAGACCTTTATTTTCCAGTTATTCATGCCCTTAATCATGAAGTTTGAATCTAACGCAGATCAAACAGCTCTCGTTAGGGTATTGCATTTAAGTGCCACAGGGCATTATTTGGAGTCCTCCTCAGAAGTGGAGGAAAAGTGGGGTCAGAGGGCAGACAAAAACAATAATAGTGTTTTTAAAGGTTCATTTAGATTGGCAGGTGATGGCAAATGCAACACCTAATGTTATCATAGCTTGCTTTTTCTTATAATTTCTCCCTGTGCTGATTTTGGAAGTATGGTCAAGGGAGCATGTTCAACCTGCAGGTGTTTGAAGGCCCTGAAAGATGTCCTATCCAAGAAGAAGGTGGGAGTTCACTATTAAAGACCAAAAACCTAGTAAAAATACAAAGGTTCTCCATGGTGTTAAGGAGAAAACCAAATATTTGCAATGAATCCTTGGTTAATATGCAACTGAACTCGTCTATAGTTTTTCCATGTCTTCATTGCAGCTCAAAGGAATGTGCTACAACAATAGCTACGCACTAACGAGACCACAACTCCACAGGAAACATTGCAGTGATTTGGCTGGAGGGTATGGGCAACATTAGCCTAAGGAACTCGTATGTGTATATATATATACATACACACACACGAGGGAGAGAGACTGTGAGGTTAAAAGAGACCTTAAGCCAGTATAATGAAAAAAAAATAACACTTAGACTAACCATGAAGATATTGAACTATATACAGATATTATACAAGCATGCAAATATACTCAATGATACAAGAGAGCATGTTAATAGGAAATCCATACCTTCCAGATGACAACTAGGTCCAGACTGGACTCGGCAGCAGATGGGAGCGTCTGAGCCCGGAGCCCAAATGTTCACAGAATCACAGAATGTTGAGAGCTGGAAGTGACCTCAAAAAGATCATCTAGTCTAACACCCTGCCAGAGCAGGATCACCCAGACTAGATCCCACAGGAACACATCCAGGCAGGTTTTGAATGTCTCCAGAAAAGGAGACTCCACAACCTCTCTGGGCAGCCTGTGCCAGTAGTCCATAAAAAACAGAAAAGGAGCTGTGCTGCTCCCACCTGAGGAAGTAGAGCAAGACAACTTGCTCTGACAAATGGTTCTCCTCTGTTGCATGAAACCGAGAGATGCAAACACCAGCAGCCCATGAGGAGCCAACAAACAACCAACAACAACACCCCCAAGCCAGCAGGCACTGAAGACCCCAGGGCTCCTCTTTGGGGGCCTTATATACTGAGCACCATGGGAAGGAATACTGTGATTGGTCCATTTGGGTCACATGACCCATCCTCTCCTCTCCCCCGCATAGGCAGAGCTGCCTTCGCTCCTTGCTGTTGTTGCAACCTGGGCCAGGAGGCCCAGAGAACTTTTATCCTGGAGCTTCCAAACCAGGACAGCAAGTCTAGGCTGGTTGTGAGTTTCTCACAATCCCTCTTGAAAAACTACCACATTTCATGCTGTGAATGTTTGATGAACGCTAAAGAGTGCCGTGTTCTCCATGCAGGGATGGAGATGATCCATCAAATCAAATATCTAACTTATGTGATTGCTTTAGTGTGAGTCACGACCAGGCAGTTTCCAGGTGCCTACCTCTACCTACTCAGAGATTAATAGGAGACAAATGTTACCCCGTTGTGGAAATGGGTGGGGACTTTCCACAAAGCCTCTTGCAAAGTTACTGCTAATGATTCATCAAAGATAAAGGAATATTTAGCATTTATAAAAAGCTCTTTACAGCCTTATCAGTTAATTACCCACTCAACAACACAGCACAGTCACTATATATATTCTGCAGAATATGTTTGTACCTGAGAGACTTACTGGAAATGGCTGTATATTTAAAACGAGAGAAAAGTAGAATGATCCATTTGTTGTGCTGGATATATACAGCTTGTTGAATGGGTTGTGCATTCTTTTGATCACCTTATCACTAGTGCCCCTTTAAAATACAACAGAGAGAGGCAGCCATACCTCCAGCGGTTATAAACAAGGCAGAGACAAATGGTTTGCACAGAAAATGGCTTTTAAAAGAGCAGCAATGAACAGATCTCCCAGCTTTCCAGCATGAATGACAAATTAAGCTGGGGCCATGGATACACCAGAGCAAAGCTACAGACAACAGCCCATCTTTTAGCTGGCACTTGTTTGTGTCTGAGTCTGTAACGGCATTAATTCTTTCATTTCTCTCTGTATTCTTTAGCAATTAAGCAAATTTAAATTGCATTCCTCTTATAGGAAGAGCTTTAAAATAGAACACTGAGTCAAAGCTGCTCAGATAGCAACATTAAAAAACTTTCCTTAACTACAAACAGGTCCAAATTATCCCTGGCTAAAAAGGCACTTCTGTGGAAGAAAATTTTAGCCTGTGCAAAGTAAATATATTTTTAGTAATTATACCAAAGAAGGACAGTTTAAATGCATCTTTGCTGAGTGCAACTAGCTCCATGTTATGGATTTGCCACAGTGATATCAAATTTATTTTGAATTGCGCAAATCATAGAACCATAGAATGCACTGGGTTGGAAAGGAGCTCTAAAGGTCATCTAGTCCAAACTCCTGCAGTGAGCAGGGACATCTTTCACTAGATCAGGTTGTTCAGAGCCAGTGCAAACTCTTTAATATTCGTACTTATCAAGAGTCAGAAATGACTGGAACAAGATGGTCTTTAAGGTCCCTTCCAACCCAAACTGTTCTGTGATTCTATGATTCTATGACATTGGAAGTATTGAAAATGTGCCTAAAAACACTCAAAAGGGTCTTCACAATTTTTTTTTCGAACAACTGAAGATGAAAATTAATGAATTAGAACAAAGAATAAAAATACTCTTGGCTTTGAAGTAGACGGCATTGGGAGTCAGAGGTGTACCTACGCAATTAAATGCTGCCCTGACTTGCTAAGCAGAAACAATTTAGAAATTTTAAAATGTACTTTTTGGCAGCTGCACACAACTGCAGGAGTCAACCTGGAAGAGAAGTTGGGTGCACATGTGAGTAGACAATTCACTTAAAAGGGATGCTTACCGAAAGCAGGTACCAAAATTTATACTAATGTGATGGTCTCAGTCCAGCCTTTCTGCGCGGTTGCAGTGGTTGAGAGGAAGAAAATTTGTCCCCCTGTTGTTGAAGGGACACTTTATGTAACTGGGATGACAGACAACAGGATATCACATTGGCCTGGATTTGCTTTTAATGTTGAAATAAGAGTTTGTAGAAGGAATAGTCACAACAGGGCAGGTGGAAACCTGCCAGCCTGGGTCAAGGAGGATATTGTGTCTGAAGAAGGAAAGAATGTGATACAATATATAGTTTGGCAAGAAGCGCAAAAGTTGTTTGGATTGAAATAAAAGATAAAAAGACCAAAGAAAGGAGATAGGAAACTGTCATAGCCCATCTGGAGCAAATAAAAGCACAGCCTGGAATACTGATGCAGATAAAGAGCTGATGGAAGTGCCTCACGTTGGCAAACTACCCAGGATGTGGCAAGGAGAGCAGGGATGTTGCATGATGCAGGGTGGGAGCAGGTGTGGAGATCTCTCACCTGCTGCCTTTCAGTTATTTCACTATTTTGTAAAGCTTTTTGCCCTGCAGCCAATGATTCTTCTGCTTTATGGAGCTCTAGAGGCCACCAGCCTGGAGGACATGGGTCTGCACGCTTCCTCCTCACCCCACAGGTCCCTGCCACGACGACCCCACCATGCACCGTGTCTGCAGAGGTTGTCTCAGTGATCCAGATCCAACTTCAAACATCCTCACTGGGTTAAACTTAAACTAGGTTAAACTGCTGGAGATGGGGGGAAAGTGATTTAAATCCTGGTTGCTTCCCCAACTGGGGTCAAAGGAGATGGAAGAGGGAAAGAGCAGCCAGGGATGGAGGCGATGGGAGCACCTTTCTGACGGGGACTGTGGATGATGCTTATTTAAACTGACTAAAAATACAACACGAGAAAGAGGGGCTGGAGGCCAGCCGAAGGGGTGAGGAGCTCAGAGCAAGGTGAGGAGCTTATGGGGGATTGAGGAGCTCGTGAGGATCACTTGCCCTGCTCCCTCCTGGACATCTGGAGGCAATCTGGTAGGGGAGGTCAGCGGCTCCAACACAGAGGGGAAAACACATTTTAAAAGAGATTAGCAAAGACACAACATTTGAAGGTATGTAGCACAGAATATGATATAATTTCATTAAAATGAAGACTGCAGTTTGAGCTTTGGCAGCTTCAAAGCCCCCCCATCCCTCTATTTTGTGGAGAGCAAAGCCCCCCTGGGAGGCAGCGCCATAATGGGGCAACAGCCTGATGACTGCAACAATGCCATCAGGCTGGCCGGGCGCCTGCTGTAGCGGGTACTGGAGGTTTCCACACATTTCTGGCTCATCTGGTTTGTCTGGAGGAGACTGGTTGGGAGTATTTCTGAGTTCCTGGAAACCCTGTGTGACAGATAGGTTGCTTCTATTTCCCTAGAGGAAAACAATCCAGCTCCATCAATTCCCCCCTGCACCTCTTACACTCACACTATAGGTTTCCCATCAGGCAAGACTGTCCTGCATACACTTTTCAGGATGAAAGGTGAAGTTTGGGCTGGGCAAGTGGCAGCACCCATAGCAAGAACCCGCCATGGGGCTCTGCGGGGCTTGCTGCAACTGCTGTCAGCAAAACTAGCAGAACTGGCAGGGGTTTGCTGACCCAGGTAAGGTTTCCTTTCTCCCCGAAGTCATCCTCATCATAATGGAATCACTTAGGTTGGAAAAGACCTTTAAGATCATCGAGTCCAACTGTTAACCCAGGACTGTCAGATCTACCTCTAACCCATGTCCCTGAGCCCCTTGTCTACGTGGCTTTTAGATACCTCCAGGGACAAGGACTCCATCACTTCCTTAGGCAGCCTGTTTCAGTGCTTGACAACCCTTCTGGTGAAGAAATTTTTCCTAATATGCAATCTAAACCTACCCTGGTGCAACTTGAGGCCATTTCTTATCGTCCTACTATTTATTACTTGGGAGAAGAGACTGATCCCCACCTCGCTACAACCTCCTGTTGGGTTGTTGTAGAAAGTGAGAAGGTCTCTCTTCAGCGTCCTTGTCTCCAGGCTGAACAACCACAGTTCTCTCAGCCACTGCTTGTAAGAGTGCTCATCATCATCTTCATGGATACAGAAAAATACATCCTACAGAGAGGTACTGAAAATAAGCAGGATCAGAACTCTGGACACAGATTCAACCATGTGAAGACAGCAAAGCTGCAGGCATGCTTCATGGGGGGCATTAATGTTAGGCCCCCCCATCCAAAAAAAGCCTAAAAGTTCCCAAACATCATGAGCAGGTACTGAAAATGCTCAGCTCTAGCTTACATGAGATCAAGAGATAAAAATAGGAAGGTGGTAGTCGAGGAAGGGAGGGCAGGTTGCGGAACAAAGCTGGCACAAAGAACATACAGGCAAGAATTGACCAAAGACATCTGAACAGGAGGTTAGACCATCTCTAGCCATCAGGACGTGATATTTCTTGAAATATCTATCCAAAACGAGGAACACTAGGAGACAAACCCCTTCGTTCAGCACAGAAGAGCAGCTGCATGATGCGAAAGCAGGGGCTTGGCTGCCCTAAGTGGAGGAATTCCTCCCGATTCTCCATTCCTGAATTTCCATGGACCTACCAACAAATAGAAGGACAAATAAAAAATTAAACACCACCAGAAAGCAACTGCAGCACAGGGCTGGTATGTGGGGCGCGGAGTGCTTTGGGAGAGCCGAATCAAAGCCCATGCGTGGAGAGAAACCAAATGCAGGGGCAGAGCAGTGGTTGGAGTGGGGTTTGGTGCAGTTTAGGATTATGGGTGTGGAGTATGGATTTTATTTCTGGTTTGGTTTTGCTATGTTTGGTGCTCTGCATTTCAGACCATCTTATTACCAAGAGCTACAAACTGCTTATTTGGGGTTTTGTAAGCTGAGGCAACACCTTCTTTAAGAAGTGTCTTTGAAAAGAAAAGTCAGTCCTTATTAGTATAATGAAGGGCCTGAATCTGAGTTGAGCACCATGAACCATAGAATCCTTTAGGCTGGAAAAGACCCAAATGATTGTCGAGTCCAACTGTTAACCCAGCACTGCCAGGACCATCTCTAACCCATGTCCCTAAGTGCCCCCTGCTCCATGATATTCAAGGTCGTTCTCCTAACGCAACTAGGGAAGGTCTGGTGGAGGTTTCCAAACTGGAGCTCAGCAAAAGCAGCTGTGGTTCACAGAACCACGGTGGGGACAGTTCCCAGGCTGTCAGCCACCCGTGCTGCTGCTTTATCCCTTCTTCTGACAGGTGTGTGATCACACATAATTAGCTAATGTTTTAAAAATAAGATCTTCCAACAGAGGTGCCAGAAAAGTGCAAAATGTTATGACTAGCTGGCAGAAAGCCTGCAATTCCCATTTCACGGAGAAACCATTATAAATAATGAGCAAAAAGTCCACCTTTATCAAATACAAATATCAAAAGCAAATACCTCCCAGCTTTCTCTGCCAGGGATGCAAACCATCCCTGCAGTGCACATCGTGATTGTTTGTGTCAGGGCATGGCAAGTGTACAGCAACAGCAGATCAGGCTGGTTGGATTGTTGGTGCTCTCTGTGTAAGATGAAGGACAACAAGGTGGTGAGTCCTGAGATGAGGAGGACGTGGGCATCATCCTGCCAGATGCCTGGGGGGAAGTCTATTTGCCCAACAGCAGCTGTCTTGCTATGAAAAAAAATTTGAGAGATGAGTTTCCATCATTTAGCCACAAGACAAGATAAAGCATCCGTACTGCAAACTGCATTGGGTTTCTTGGCTGCTTTTGAGCTCTCCTGGGGCAGGTGGGGATGGGGGAATTGGCACTGGGTGCTGGCTTGGCCTGAGGACTCGCTTCTTGTTTTATTGCTAAATCCTCTTTTGTTCAATGCCAAAGGTGAGATGAGTTATTTGTTTTAAATATCTCCGTTCAAAGAAATGCAGCTTCAAAGCCAGGAAGGTGAAAGCTTTCACTGCCTGCTGAAGTGTTTCCCTCTGTTCCGCTGGGTCTTTGCAGAAGAAGTCTCCAGCTTCTTGATCCTTTGACTGCACGTGGAAGGGAAGAGTTGGACCCGACTTCCCAACTGCAGCTGCTCCAGCCCTGCCGAGATACCGCAACCACAAGGAAAGCCCAGGCTGCAATGCCCAAATGGGTCTTGTAATAATTAATATGGGTCTTTTATATCCAAGTATTTCATGTTATATCCCATTTATCTTTTCCAAAGCTTCAACCTGAGAAGCTCTCCAGCCAGGCCACTTGTTATCTCAACTCTCCATTAAGAGGAATAGACAAATTTCACATGTTAATTTAGCTCATAGACTGCACATTTAACCAGGAAGCATCTCAACAACTCAAGGGGCTCTGTCAATGTAGGCAAACTCTGAGTTTATTTTACCTGATGATCCAAAGTCTGTGTTCATTTGAGCAGATAATTTCATTGATGTGTGCCTCTATATGCAGAGGACCATCCAGGTTTCATAATATTTTAGTAATAACTGATTTGACTCTACCAAACATTTTCAGTTCAAGTGATACTTCCCTTGATAATTAATATGGTACCAGCTTCTGCCAGGCTCACCTTCACCACATATATGTGGAAAAAGCAACCCTGAGTGCTCTTTCTAGTCATGACTTGTTTTCAGTTGAGAGCCTGAACTCGATATCGCTGCAAGTATTTCTCTGGAAGCAATGTATCCAAAACCTGAAATGACTTCCGGGCCTCTGGGAAAAGTTCAAAATCTCTTTTTGTCCTTGAGGCTCACCTCTGCTCTCAACTCCCTTTATAAATTGCACAGCTTTGACACGTAGTAAGAGCCTGCCCTGCCACTAGGCTGTTCTCCAAAGGCTCGATTTGCAATTCTTGCTCAAGCAGCACTATCAGAGGTCACAGAGAATATTGCCCCATTAAGCACTGATTAAACATTGATGAGGGACCTCCGCTCCTCTGACTGTTCCCAAGTATCAGCAAAGCAAATACTTCAATCGACGTTCACACGGGTGACACTGGGTGACAGCAACCATCCGGTCACGTGCAGGGCTCCAGCATCGTTTTATAAAGCTGAACCTCCGTGGCGCAGAAGTGAAAAGCCATTATTAATGCGTTTCGATGCAAATCATCTCTTGACCCTATTTTAAAAAGGAGATCTGCACCCCCTCTGCTGGGCTGCTCCTGATGTGCAAAAGACTTACCCAAAAAAGCAAACACCAAAGCCACGATGAGTATATCTCAGCAGAGGAGGAGGGAGATTTGCAACAGAGAGTAGCTGCTCGTTAGTCGCTAATGAGCCAAGCATGAGCAGAGTGTTGCTGCAATATTTACAGAAGAGCTTGGCCTGGCAAGTGTTAGGAGGAATGTTGTGTCTGTATTGATAGAGGGGTTCTGTGCCCACACCACAGAAAACTGGGAAAAGGTGCAGAGAAATGGTAAGAGATATCAAAAATAAGATATACAGGGAAAACTAGGAATTACTGACTTTGCTTTGCACACAAAAAAAAATGAAGCCAGGCAGTGATAATCCTCCTAGGTGGTTTTACATAAGACCATCATCAACTGTTTTCCACAGGTGCTAAGAATGAAACCGGGAGAAATCAGTTCAACTGGCAGCAAGAGGGATTTATGTTAGATACTTAGAAAAAAAACATCGTAAATTTAATACAACTGAATTACAGAGGTAAATAATATGGAGCTTGTGGATCCCATCAGGGTTCTTCAAGAGCGGGCAGGACGGACATCTATTAAAAATGATCAGTAGGTTTCAATGGGTGTAGGAGGAGACCAACTGGATGTACAGACTCGCTCCTCTCCTTGCTGTAGTGATTAACCGGGCCAATTTCTAGAACATAAACACTATGAGAAAGCTAATTGATCTATATGTTAATGAATCCATCCATGGCTCGTGCCTGTGCGCGTATGCATGTACGCACATCCCAGACACACACAATGTGGGATTGTGAAAATAAACGTTCAAAATGAAGGAAATGCCAGAGCTGAGGCTGTGTGCTATCTCAGCTGAGCTCTGCTGGTGGTTATGGCACTTTATGTGACCCTACAATTGGTATTTTGTCCTCAAAAAACCATTGACTTGTTCACTACCTAGTTGTGTGCCCACTTAGCGTGAAAACTGTTAATAATTTATTCTTATTTATTCAATTTAGGCTTCCAGCTCCAAACTCAACACTCTTCTGGTGTGAGAAGAAAGATTTCCTCCATAGATTTTCTTGTGCTCGCCATTGGTGTCTCTGCCTATTTCGAGGCTCTTCTGCTTCTTCCCTTCAGACTTCCACCTCTGACAAAAAACCCACCCGACCCTAACGTGTCCCCACACCCCACTGCTGTTTGCAAAGTCTCGTTCATCCTTTCTACACCCAGAGAATCACCTTCAAAGGGCTGTAATTCACCATCACACCCCTACTCTCCCTTGATTTTGGGCTGGAGTTGGTGCTCAGACTGCATCCGCTGCCAAGCACCCCAGCATCTTCTCTCTGAAAAATCACTGGTGTGGGATGGAGAAGAACAAACCAGGAGGGTGGACACGGGAAAGATGGCAGTTTCAGCTCCCAGGAGGGATCGGGGTAGTGTTCCCCAAAGAAAACCTTCCCATGCTAATTGAAATTCAAAACAGAATTTCAATTTTGCTTTTAAAAATTAAGACTTACCAGTAGGAAGAAGACAGGTCTTGCCAAATTACTTCCGCAAGCAAAAAAATCCTATTTCCACCGGAAAATAGTTCAGTCGATTGACTTTGCCAACTGTAGTATAGAAAAAAATCGTATGAATCACATCCAGTGAGTCCCGCTCTGCTGGTTAACTCCACAGTTAGTTTTGATAAGAACAAGACTTAAACTCAGGCAACACTAGCAGTCACTTGTGCATGTGAAAAAAACCAACAGATATTGGACACCACCAATATTGTGCTATAGGTTATGTACCAGGTTATATATGTTACGCAACCTAACACTGCTGCTCTAACACAGACCCAGCATTTACTTGTTGGTGCCTCATTATCGATGTTACTCCAAACTATTCAAGCCACAGCACTTTATTTAAAGAGAAATGAGGAATAAATGTGAGAGCTCCAGTTGATTGGTCATTGTTTTTGCTCTTTGGCTGTATTTCACGTTTTGGTTCAGACAATGGGAACCTTTGAAGTCAACTTCTTCTCAGATTCACTGAGCTGTAAGAGTTGGGTTTTAAACAATGCGAGGGAGAGAACTTATTATTCTATAAAAGGGATTTTTACTGTAATATGAAAAAGGGGTCACTGTAAGTGTATAGCTCCTTATCACTGGCTATATTTTATAGGAATTTGGAATGAAGCTACTGGACAACTGACGATTTAAATAATCTGTGCATTTTGAGCACCACGGTGGTTTTAAGTGTCAAGTTTAGAGAAAGGAGAAATGAAAAATAACGGTTACGTTACTTATTGTTGTAAATGTGGTGCTGCTGCTTGCAGAATATACAGACAACCCGTGTAAAGGGTCAGGCGTCACTGAACAAAATATGCATCAAAGGATGTAGGAAAAGCCTGAATCCAAACCGGGCATTTTATTGCAGTCAAAGAGCTTCATGATCTGTAACAGCAGAGCTGTGCTTGCCATTATGTAGAGGTCAAAGATAAATGACATTTATGTTAGCACCTAAGCATAGTGTTTCACATATTTTGAATATTTATATTTTATTCTTTCTTGCTACAGTGTTTAGATCCAATTACTCTTTTGCCTATTTTTTCCCTTCCATATACAGAACTGTGCCGTGTCCGAACCCAAAGCCGTGCTGGAGGACAGAAAAGCTGCTCGGCCCTGACTGTGTCTGTCCTGAGACCTCAGCACACGCAGGGAAGGGACATGGCGTTAGCTGAAAACAATGTGAGCTTGGCCAGCCAGCCCTTCCTGAACTCCAGCTCATATGAAACAGCCCAGGGAACACACTGAGCTTTTCTAGGTTTGTTTTTTTTTTCTACATTAAAATGGTTATTATTTATCTGAGTCCTTATACAGCAATTATAGTCAAGTTACAATAGTTCCAAAGTGTGCTAAGAGCAATTACCCGATACATCCACAAAGGGCTTTGATGTTATTATTTGATCCTTTAGCAGCACATGTAGCTTGTATTTCAATCTAGTTCTCTAGCATGGATCACACTGACAGAAATAGTTGGGAGGCATATAAAGATCACACAGCAAGGCAACTCATTCTAAATATTTACAGCACATTTTAGAAAATGTCTTTGTTAGGAAGAATAAATGAAGTTATTTTGTTTACTTGGATAAGGAACCAGGGTCTGTTGACAGATGTGCAGCTGAAGTATATTTCTGCTCCCTAGAAGTTATTATGTGCAAGAAAATAAAACTAGATGATGAATCACAACTGTCATTGATGATGACAAAAAAAATTGAGACCACATTTTGGGTTGGGCGCATCTGCAGAAAATCTGGGGGAAAATAAGTACAGCGCAATGACCTTAGATGTTTTCCTACGCTCAAACAGTGGGGCTGAGAGACAGCCCACGGGACAGGATACGTCCCAGCTGATGTGCCATGTCGGAGCAAGGATCAATGAGGCTTCCTTATTGGAAACAGGATCTCCCCACCAGAAGGGAAGAATTTGCAACGTGCAGCCCACAATCACAGCCATCGACGGCGGGGCAACGTCTGTAGGATCAAATCGAACAACTTCCACCAGCGATTTCACTTTAAGGATGCAGATATTTTGTGTAAAATAGCGACACTTCAGAAATGTGAAGGGAGGTCGGCCAACACGTATGAGCTGTGGATGCAGCCCCTGGTTCTAACCCTGCAGCTCCCCAGTGGCCGTCCACAGCTAGGGAGAGGAACACCACATGAGCCAGCAACCCCTTTTGTGTGACAGCACTTGAGATGCAGACTGCAAAATCGGGATGTCCCCGTGGGCTGCGGGTCAGCAGGGACAGAGGGATAGGCTGGAGGGGCAGGGAAGCATCACTCAAAATGTAGCGACTGGAGGAAAATATGAATTCGTCATGGGTATCAGCTGGAAATTGTGTGGGGGCCAGTGTTTTCTTAGAGGAAGGAAAACAGCAGAGGACTTACTGGCACGGATGATCCTTGACTCCAAGAGTTAGCATCATCCTACCCGGTGTGCAGATGGAAGGGCTCCTCCCATCCTGCCCGGGTGGAGCGGTGGAGACCTGGGCAGCCTCTCATCTCCCAGGACAGCCCTTCTGCTGGCAGAGATGATGAGCAAGACAAGGCTGGATGTGGCAACAGGGAACTGCAGAAAGTTTAATTTGCAGGGGCTGAGGCTGAGAGATGCAGAGATGAAGAACCCATCGCTACATGCAGCCCTCATTTTCCTGTGTCACCTTGTTATCTGCTTTCTGCCTGGACCAGCCTTACAAGAACTAGGGTTAGATACACAAAACAGTTATGGTTTGGAGATATGAACTTTAAGTATATGTGTGTGTGTACGCATATAGATGCTATGCATAAATATTGATGTACTAATATTTAATACATAATACATTAATGCAAACCCAGTGTATTACATGATTACCTACATATGCATGCCTTTATAATTCAATTCTCATCATTTGTAAACACTGCCTTTTGTTCTAGCAACTGCTTCTGTAGATGTTTTGGAAAAAAATCCCATAAATAAATGAAATAATAGGATTGACTCAGATTCCAAGCTTTACGATTAAATCCCCATCAGGAGCTAAAGCCCGACAGCAGGTTTCTGAGCAGCTTAGGAGACACATCGGCCAGTAAGCTTCTGCTTCAGCATCTACAAGAGCAGTCCAAAATCAGATACCAATTTTAACATTATGCTACCACACAAGTACTGCCCAACCTGCTCAGAGCCAGCCAGTGCTCTTGTGCTCACCAGCTGCATAAACCTCTGATTGTTATTATTTCTTCCAGATGCTCCCCTTGTGCCAAGACCGTCTTGATGCCTTTGAACCATTAAACTTCCAGCTCAGGCCGTGGGCTCAATCTCTGCCTTTTAGTGTTCAATTTGCTGTCAACATCCATCACGCGAATGTGGAGAGACCAGAGCTCTTCTGACCGTCGGCACCATCTTAACCACAGCAGCAGGATGAAAGGCTTGACGAATGCAAAGGACATTTGGGGAAACCGGGAAGAATAGGAAGGCGTAAGGGAAAAGTTAAGTTTTCACTCATCAGGACTACTGCCTGCTAACAACAGCAGTGTTTCTGACTCACGTTCTGCTTTTCCCTGCCCAGGAACAACCAAAGCTGAGGGGTTGCCTTTGGAAATAGGGTTAGTAGATGGACATAGCCTGGATCAGCCACAGCTGGAAAAGTCCCCAGGGCAACAGCAACGAGAGGGATGAGAAAAGCACCATGGGTGTAGTGCTGAACCACATTTTTAGTAAAACTGATGGGTTCCTGCTGGAGTTGTGCATTACAAATGATACTCCGTGTCCTGTATCATCCATACTGCAAATGCATCCCTGCCTGTCCCTGGGGAGAGGAGATGCTCGAAGGAATAAAAGAAAGATGCAAGACTCCTGTTCACAGGTTTATTCCTGGTGCTCAGATTCCTATTGCAAGCCCTGAGCTTCCAGTTTTTCTGTTCTCACAGGGAAGAATTACCCCAGACTCCCGGCAAATACAATTGCAATATGTGTGTACTCAATAACGGAGCTCTTTAATTCAGCTGCATCTCTCACGCTCTTTTCATAAGACTCTTAGTGACGAAGTTGCTCTTGCTAATTACCATGCAACGTCAATATAAAATGCTCCTCTTGCTCCAAGCCCCATCCCAATGCTGGGCTGCAGGAGACTTTGTGCTGATGAAATGGCCCAGAGAAAGCTTCGAGAAACCAAGGGGCAGCTGTCTGCTGTGCAGACAGAACATTCTTTGCAAGCACAACCACATTTGCAAAGCTATTTTCCAGGTGTTTCGTTAATCCAAGACAAAGCAAGAAGATTGACTGGTTTTTGAAATGGCCCATTCTCTCAGATATTTTCTAAAAACAAGCAGTGCTTGCAAATTAGCAGAGACTCCTGGACTGCAGCTAGCTGTTGTCCTCTGAAACCGCTTAAATGTCTGGAAAGGATTTTTCTGGGGAAGAACTGAAAGATGAGAGAAACATACTTCTCAGCCTAGTTAGATTCCACAGGGTGATTATAAATAATCCAGGCAGTTTTGATATCTTTGGACTCACACAGAGTTCACTGATGAAGCCAATCGCTTATCTGACTGTGACCAAGTACATTCTCCATATCTGGTTTTTCCTAGAAACGTTCAGGAATGACCTTTAAGATTTCAGGCTGTGTTTCTTTGACCTGGAAAAAAAAAAATCAAGCTATAGGAGAGACTTTGCGTATTTGCTCTTCCCAACAGGTCAAAACACTCTGTTCATTTTGCTCTGGGTTCTACAAAATTCACTCACAAACACGTGTTTTTCTTCCCAGCCTTAAAAAAACCCCCTACCTCCATCTCCATGGATGGTATATACAGGTTTATTTGACTTCTGTGCATCATGTCCATCATATCAGGATATTATCAGCAGCTGTTAGAGAAAAAGGGAAAAATGCAACCGCTGTCCTGCACCCCATGCATGGCTTGTGCCCCAGACCTGTAGGAACCTGCACGTGCTGGGAGAAGAATTGAACACCTGACCGCATCTCACTTTAGTTTTTGGGTTTCTTCTGTCTGAGGACAAAGAATTGGTTGTTTTTCTTGGGTCAGACCTTCCACTGAACTCTTCCACCCAGCAAACATCTCTGCTTGTCTCCCTCCCACACTCTTTCCCTGTGGCATCCTTGTTGCACAGCGGGTCAGCCCAGCTCCATAGGTAGGTTGACAGGAACTTGGTTTCTCACAGAACAGCTACGGTGGATTTTTCCAGGCTTGGCTCCATGCTTATACTCCGTGTGCTTGGAATAAACATTCAGGGTCTTACTGAGAGCTTGCATGAGTATCCACCGGCTTTCCCTGCAGCCTGGGGTCGCTGCAGCCTTGTTACCTTCAGCACCATTTCCAGCGCTTCTAGTTTTGAGATCTAATCGAAAAAAAATCTTTGCTCTTTCATTACTTCCTCTGCTTCTCGTGAAAATTATGAAGAGAAACTCCTAGAGCTTGCTGCTAGCCTGTGCTTTTGTTTCCTAGTGATGAACCCAACCCGTGCATTTCCAGCTCTGATAATTCTGACTATTTACATTCCTACAGCCTCTGAAATCAGTACCTTGCCCTCTTGGGCACACATACTCTGGCTGCATTTCATGTTGTAATTACACTGGTAAGTAGAGATGGTGGGGAAGCTGGTTAATGTCAAGGTCTGCTGGAGGGCAGACTCCTGATTTCAAGCCATCCCACCAAATTAAAGTTTGTGGCTTTTTATTCGGAGCTCAAGCCAAGATCCTCAATCTTCAGAAAGCGAACATGCCGCTGTAACGTAAACTGATTTCCAGGCAAATTCCTCCGACACCGATGCTGGATATGGACTAGAGCCCAATTTATCTTCAAGTAAGCAGTGCCTTCAAAGAGCTGGAGCTCCCAGCTGTGCTGGCCTCTGCACAGCAGCCTGGAGACACATGCAGGCACGCTCTGCTCCACATCCAGCCTCTCCTGCTCTGACAGAACAATGAAATCCTGCCAGCACAGGATATTGTGAACAACAGCTCTTGCTGCCCGGCTCTTTACCTGTTGCTGCTTCCCAGCTTGTAACATAAAGTAAGTGCGTTTCCCCTTCCTGGAATGCATGTAGTATATTCAAAAGTCCTTGTTCTGCTAGAGGTGGGAATGCACAGGCTTTGTTTCCAAATATCAGCCCGATTAAACGTGTGACTCCTGGTTACAGGTTGATTGATTAGAGGCACACAATGTGAAGAAAGGAAGTGATGCTGCTGACAGCAAGGGGTTAGAGAGGGTTTGGAAGATGACTCTTGGGGGAAAAGACTTCATTGTATTTTCAGAGTGCAACAGAACACATGATAGATTTAATATATGATTATTACAAATTAACCATAAATTGAAACCCAGACAGTTTCCTGTTCATGGGGGCGGAGATGGAATATTAAGTACTTCATGCAATTATGAGGAATTGTTTCCATTTGGCATAAATCATTCTCCCATCACCATTATCCGCCCATAAAAAGTGCAAGTGTCTTGGCTTCTCCATATAAATAACTTCCTTGAAAATTATTCTTGCAGGGTCTGTGAGTGATGGGCTAATCCTGTTATGAGATTTTAATGCCAAATTACATATTCAGACTGGAATGATAGTATTTAAACTACTTTACAGATGAAGAGCATAATCATAGTTTTTCATTCCATCCATTATTTTTTTTCCCTTCTTAGCGCCTAATATCATTTACATAGACAAGACTGTCAGTAATAGACAATGCCATCAGTAATCCGGGTACAATGCTTGAGCTCCTGTAGTGTCACACTTTCCTCAGATATACCAGATGATCTCCTGATATCTAGGCACATATGATCTAAAACAGTGGCTAGGCTGCAAGATATGCCTCTAACTAGGTGATCAGCTGCAAAACCAGCCGGTTCCATAGAATCATTAAGGTTGAAAAAAACCTCCAAGATCATGTCCAACAGTTAACTCAGTACTACCATGACTACTTGACTATACCCTGAATTGCCACGTCTACATGCTTTTTTGAACACCTCCAGGGATGGCAACTCCACCACTTCCTTGCGCAGAAAAATAAGAAAAAGTTCCCATATTGGGAGACATTGAGGTTGACTGTTGCTACAACCAACAGGGCTGTTTCTCTTTGACCCTTACCGCTGTTTTTTCCCCCCTTTTTCCCCCCTAAAAGCAAATCTCAAAGTAAAAGTGTCCCATGAAGATGTGCTGGGCAGAAAATTGCGTGGGTGCTCAGCTTTCTTCGGATGCTCAGCTTCAATACAATTTGTGTTCGGTCTAAACTTACTGAGCAGAGACAATCTGCTGACAAAGTGTGAATTATTTATGGAGAGCATCCGGATCCCTTTGCAGTAGGTATGCAATTACAGCTGGGGTCGGCTTCGAAGCCATTGACATGTTAAGAAATAGAAAGGCAAGCTTGTATTCATTCATTACCCTTCATTATCTAATTTTTGGAAGGACAGAGCATTCAAAAATAAAACGTAAGATCAAGTTTTGCAGTTAATCTCAATTTCTAATAATGTTTTTTCTGCTATTTGTGTACTGCAAACAGAATGGGCAGAGTGGCACTCCAAAATAAAGGAGTGTCTTTATTAAAGTGTGTTTGTATTTCTTTTGGAAAACCAAAATTGCTCTTAATTTTTTTTGTCATACAGAGATCTTCAGGAAATACGATGAATCAGAGACAGAAATTTTAAAAAACAATAATGAAAGTTTGAATTGTAAGTAATGAAAGTTGAAGCTACTCTTGGTTAAATGCTAGAAACAGTAAAATTAAAATGGAAAATCTGACTTGGTCCAACTATTATGATATGACCCAACGTGCTTTACTTCAGCTACTCAAATTATTTTTGTCATACTTGACTATTTACCACAACAAACTTTGAGTCACAAGTAATAGAAAACGTGAAGAAGTCAGCTTGCTCTACGCCTAGGTGTTACTAGTTACAGTGTACTAAAACACATTTGCCAAAGAGCCACATAACTATCAGTATTGAAAACGATTTTTTGTAAACCCACAATTCAAAATAAAATTTTAAATGTAGAAAATGCTAAAGATTTCTGTATACGTAGATCTATACAGGAATCTATGTAGATCTATAATTACTCCAAATAGTTAAAGCTTAGTTCTAAATGGTGCTAACGAACACAAGATGAACAGGAATTTCTCAGCTTTCCATGTACTTTGCTTAATGACAATACAAAGCTACACACCTCACTTTTCACAGCAGGTTATAAATCTCTTAGCCAAATATGAAATGCTTACCGATCTAGGAAAGGTAGAGCTAGATAAATCCAAGGGATCTCTGAAACACCAGGCGATAGACCGCGACAACGGGTTTCCTTTGCAAGGCTTTGGGCCCCAGACAGATGGAAACCAGTGGAAATTCTTCTTCTGATTGCTCTGCAAATTCCTGTTTCGGGAAAGAGAACTGTTGGCAACAGGAGGTTTTAATCAAGACCCCAAGGCGGCCACGGCAAACTTGATCAAAACGTGTAGATATGGAACCCAGACCTCCACAACACTCCGAGGAGGTTCCAGGTTTGGCTCCAGGTTTGTGCCACTGGCTCTGGCAGAATCACTCCTAGTTTCTGTTGATGCAGATTTTTGGCTTCCAAAACACTGTTTTGACTTTGCAAAGGTGGTCTGGGTGCTAAAAAGCTGGTGTTTTGAGAGCTTGTTGCCCTCTGACTGGTTTAAGACCTAAGCGTTGCTCTCATGGGTCTGGCAATCAGTACCTCGGGGTCTGAGGTTTACAAACACACGTATTGGCTCTGGCATGTTCTCACAAATGATATTTTGCTTGCCTGAGCTTCGACTGTGTTTGTGAGGAAAGCTCAGGCACAGCTGGCACGGGGAGCCCAGCCAGCAGCATTTCCAGGCTGGGATGGAAGGAGAGTTTTTCTACGCTAAAACCATGAATTTCTGTTCTCCTAAAAATATGTGAGCAGCGAAACAGATGACAAAATGCGGTTCATGAATCACTGCAGTGGTAAAAGACGTTTTTAGCAGAGGCAGATGCGCTCAGCAGCCTTAGTGCTCTGAATAGATTGGCTTGAGAGGGGTGTCCTGTGGTCGTGGGAAACCTGCACCAGAAAAATCCCTATAATGACTTGTTTCCCTTTCCTCTTGCAGTTCTTGCAAGCTCTTACCAAAGCCAGCAGGCAGCAAAAGGGGAGTATTCCTTGTAACAATGCAGACTGCATTATGTTGCTGTCTGTTCTTCAGAAAACATCAACTTTTAGTAGTGATCTGGAAGGAAGCTCATTCTTTAAACTCATCTGACAATCAGGCTTTCATCTAATGGTTTCAAAACTCCCTCCCTCTCCCCTCTAATTGAGCCATAGAAGTCCTACTTTAACAGGTTTCAGAAATACAGTCCCAGTTCTTCAGTCTTAATGGTAGAGTTCGTGTCAGCAAACTTTTCCAATACCTCAGAAAAATAAGTCTATATTCAAGTCACTGCTCTCATTCTAAGGCAAAGGAGAAAACACAGTTGACACCGCTGTCCTTTGAATGCATCCCAGAGGTGGACGAAGTGCTTGAAGCAAAGTGACCCCAAAATCAGTATAATTAAAAGATCGTACTGACAAGCTATCTTCATAACTGAAGGAATGAAAGCAACAGGATAAAATTAGATTATATTCTTTAAAATGTTAACAGGATAAAATTAGATTATATTCTTTAAAATGTTAACAAAGTGCTTTATGCTATTGAAAGCTGGTCATGGGGCATTTTTCTTGCAAGGGCTGGATTCACAACCTGGCAGAGAAACCAATTCCTTTGATTTAGCATCTCCGAGCACTCCAGCTTTTTTTCTGTCATTTGCAGATCCTTCTCCTTACCCTCTCTTTCTCAAAGGATGATCGGGGAACACATCTTCCTCCTCTTGCCCTCACACCAATTCTGTACTCACCGAATCCCACGCTGATCATTCACTTCATTGCAGGGGCAAGACACTCAGAAGAAAAACAGGGTTCAACGGGGGTTTCTGCTGTTGATATGATTTTTCTGCCAATCTTATGACCTCTGATAAGCGTCTGTGTTGGTACAAGAGAAGGGACAGGAGCAAGCAGCCTGAGCAGAGGAGAAGGAGAGAAGAACCAGCCCACGTGACGGCACCAGTTATGAACCCAGGCGAGCTGAGTCAGCACCCGTGCCCTCAGGAACACGCGTGCAGGGGAGCAGGGAAACAGAATCACAGAATGTCTTAGGTTGGAAGGAACCTTAGAGATCATCTAACCCAACCTCCCTCAACCAGCCCAGGTTGCTCCAGGCCTCATCCAACCTGGCCTTGAACATCTCCAGGGAGGGGGCAGCCACAGCCTCTCTGGGCAATCTAGTCCAGAGTCTTGCCACCCCCGGACCAAAAAATTTCTTCCTAAGATCCAATCTAAACCCATTCTCCTTCAATTTAGATCCATTTCCCCTTGTCCTATTGCTGGACACTCTGGCAAAAAGTCCCTCCCCAGCCTCCCTGTAGGTCCCTTCAGGAACTGCAGGCAGGGGTAAGGTCCCCCCGGAGTCTTCTCTTCTCCAGCTGAACAACCCCAGCTCCCTCAGCTTTGTGTCTATGTTTTTCCTGCTTCATTTTCCTGCTATTTTGACTCCTATACCTGCAAGCAGAGCTGAAGACCAGGTATGGGCAGATCCTCTTGGATCTAGGCATCATTACTGCTTAAAACTTATTCTGAGAAAGTGACAGAGAAGTATCTCAGGTATAAGAGGATCATTTAGGTTGGAAAAGACCTTTAAGATAGAGTTGAACCATTAACACAGCACTGCCATGCCCATCACTAACCCATGTCCCTGAGCACCACATATATATTGCTTTTAAATACCTCCAGGAATGGTGTCTTCTCTCTTCTCCAAGTTATGTGGTTTTCTCCCTGCCTCTTCACTTTAGAGGACACTTCTCCTCCCTGCCACGCAGCAATGATGTGGAGGGTGACTGAAGACTCCCTCTCCAGTTCCAGGTCTCAATATACATCTGAGCACAGCCTGGTTCTCATTTAACTCCACCGGACTTCTGTGCTGATTTTAAAATGAAAAAGCCTGTGCCTTGTCATTTACTTTTGAGCACAGGAAGATATTCTAGAAGTTCTCCTTAAGAGACCGAGGTGCATCTTTGAAGCAGAAGGCCAGAACTCTCCCTGATTCATTCAGCCAATGCAAATACATCCATTACACCCGGTAGGACCTGGTTACTGCAATACTATACGTGCATTTTAAAAATATCACACCATTAGGTAGAGTCAAGGTTTGCATGTGTGGTATCATCGCACGGCAACGGGGACTGAGAGGTTTAAATATTGAATTGCCCACTTTTTTCAGCCTTATGTGGAGAAGGAAAAGTTACTGTGAGACTGAGGTTTTTCCTCTTCAATAAATTGAGCTGTCAGGGTAAATTAAAAAACATGAACATCAATTCACTTTTAAAACTTAACTAGTTCGTTCAGCTATTTCAAAAGCCTTGGAATGAAATGCCTAATAAAAACAAATTGTACCGTGAGCAGCAGAGCACTCACAGAGCATTTTTAATGGGTTTGTGTCTGTGGTCCTGTCCTTCCACCCAGTGCATCACCCCGAGCTCCCTTCCTGAGGTCTCCTGCAACTCCAGCAACCCTTAAACCTGCTCACTCTCATTCTTGCAGCTAAATGGATAAGGAGAGGGAGTTTGCAAAAGATTTGATGAGTGTTATCAAGTCAAACCAGAGGTGTTTGGGTATGGATCTCAATACAGAACACTGAACTCGCACTTTTCATCCATCGCTTTTTAAAGACTTCTTACTGCCCTCCTTGCATTTGGGGAAAATGCAGCACAGAGGAGCAGGACACCTCGCATGATACTCCTGGCCTCTAGCAGAAGCAAGAAAAGAGCTTTGATCTGCCTACCCCCACACTCCAGTCTCCAAACTTTTTCGTTATATAGAAGGGAATACTTTTCTTTTTTTTTTTCCATTTTACTCCTTGACTACTGTCAGGAGGTTTTATATCAAGAGCTTTGGGATTATATGATCTTTATTTCTTTGCTTAGCGCATCTTTGCTTTTGACTTAGTCTAAGCCACAGCGTCTCCAAAGCCAGCTCAGTCCTAACGCCAGCTCAATCCTAGTGTCAGGAGGGCTGCAGATCCTCCCAGGAGACAGAGAACAAGCAGAACCTGGTGAGAACACACAGAGCCAGTGGGGATGGGTTTGCTGGTTTGCAGCTAACAGGCTTCATAGATCTACGGGGTGATACTGCTCCATTTATCTGCATTTTTCTACTAGTTGCATTCGAATTTTCCTTCACCTTTCTTTTCACTGCAGGCAAAAGCGTTGCCTTCTGTAATAGCATTTGATTTTTAAATGTTTTCGAACTACGTGTGAGGCTCTGCCATGAGCACTGATCCCCTTGCTGTTAGCACTCATCGGCAACTCTGCACCGAGCTCTTTTTTGAGTGTCAGACACATCCTCCTTAGAGAAAGGGGAGGACGTCTGCCAAATCAGTCTCTACTTTTCATTTACCCCGCATCTGATTTGTTTTATATTTAGGGTCACAGCCCGACAGCTGTTACCCTCCACGTTCCGTTACGCAACAAGTTGAAATGATTCCGTTGTTCCGAGGGGTTCCTTTGGGTTTTGCACTGGTGCAGTTTGGGGTACGGTGCCACCGCTGGTGTTAGAAGCAGCTGTATCAGTTAGAAGCTGCAGTCCATCCCTGCAGCATTTAATGCTGGTTTCCATTTCTTTCAGTGACTGTGAGTTAATTCACCTCTTACGGCTTCATCTTTGGAGATGACGCTTTCCTTAGTAAAAGGCATGCGATTTTTTCTGTGTGTTGTCGCGCTGCAGCTTCCACTTTAGTCTGCGACTTGCAAGAATTAATAGAGTTTTACCGAAAATCAATTTAGGCTGGTGGGTAAGGACAAAACCATTCAGCACAGCACAAAGAATACCTGCCCCGAGGAGATGCATTTGGCTTGTCTTCACTCCTGCATTTTTCTTTTTATTTCACTAATCAATCACCAGTGGCCATTATGTGAGCTTGGCTTCTTCTGACATACATACACTGGTATAATTCCCAGTATGAATGGATGATTGGCTGAGGAGGGGATCTGGGTGTTTTCTCTGGAGCCTGGCCTTTCTTTCCCATTGTCTGTGCCTTCCTCTCTTGCCGACAGCTGATCAGACAGTGGTGTGGAATGTGCTATTTAATTTCTCCGCAATGAATCCACCAGCTCTGCCCTGTCATTGCAATTAGTCATACCCTCTCAGCGCATTATAATCCTCACATATCACATCTCCCCAAGTCGCTCCTATGGTGTTAGGAACAAAGCTCGCTGACGGAAAAGAAGGGTCCGGAGGAAGTGATTGCCGGGCGCTGTATTGGGCAAGAAACACCGAAAATAGTGAATTGATCTAACATTGGTTAGCCTACAGTTAAAAATTAAGAGTGCGCTGGTGTCTTCCATGAATGCAGGACTATGTATAAAACTTTCCTCTGCCTGCTCTGAGCTGGGCACAAGGTACGATTGTCAACAAGTAGAAAAAGTGGAAGAGGGGCTTTTGCACCTCATCCCAATTGGAGAGAAAGCACCGGTGTAAGCACAAGCAATTTTCACATCAGTATATCCCCAGCTACACGTCTCTGTGTGGACTCCACCCATGCTGCATAACACTGGACTCGAGACAAGCACAGTCAAAATCAGAGCTGACCTTAATAGGCAGAATCTCATATTTTTCTTCTCCAAAGGCTGACCTAATAGGTGTCTGCACCCCTTCTTGGTTGTATTTCCAAGACTGTTTAATTCTTCAATGACTGTTTAATGCTGAATGACATATTAAACGCTACTAAGTGATTTAGTCTATGTCTACACTAAACTTTGATACCACTCATTTGACCACTGAAAGTAGGAAAATTGGCATCCCTTAGTTGTGGGAATGTAGATTATGATTCATCACAGAGTGTCAGCCCAGAGAACGACAAGGGTAGTAGTTATCACAAACCACCACACACAGTAATGCCAGACAGCTGTTGCGGTAATAAGAGACCAATCAATAATTCATTTGATATTCCTCATGCAATTAATCACAATAAATTAATGTCTCTTTAATGTGGCACTAACATGCATTTCCTGGGCTCTCCGATGTAATTTAACAATTAACGTGCCATCATTTTAAATCGCAGCTGCCCTCGCTCTGCAGACAGAAGGAAATCAGCAGAGCTGCAACATCCAACAGAGATGGGATAATAACTGGAAAGCTTCCAAAGGCTTGGGTTCTGGGAGGCTCATCTGCCCAGCTATGAGCATTTTTTGGTTTCGGCCCCCACCCTCTCCCCAGCCTACTTAGGACTATTCTGTCTTCAGGGCAGAACGACACCCTGCACCAAAGAACAGACCAGCATGCATTTACTCATCCTACTTTTTCATTAACCGTGACAAGTGTGTACCTTCAGGTTGTTCAAACTACTGTGCTCAAACACACAGAAGCAGCAGCACTAGCTCTATCCAGGGGATGAATAAATACAGACCAAAGTTGAAGAAGTTGTAAAGTTGTTCTCAACTCACTCATCACACTGAAATAGCTTTTTTTTTTTTCCCCCTCATTAACAGCAAGCATTGCAGGGTAAAGCTCTTTAGCATGCTAAACTGGTCAGACAAAAAGATTCAGAGCCATCTCTTGCAGAAATAACACACCTGCAGAAGGCATTGCAGGGTGGGGTTAAAAAAATAATTATTCAGGATGGATTTCTATCTCAGATGTTTCTATTCTCAGGTGTTCCTATCAGGAGAACAGGGAATGCTATTCTCAGGAAAATGAGCTAAACCATAGTCATGTCCCAAAACACAGGGCTCTAAGTGCAGCTTCTACAGAGCATCCGAGAAGCATCCCTGGCTACCTCAGAGCTATACAAAGAGTTTCCAAAATCCCTGACTCAATGGTATGGGAAAGGAGCATGCAAGGATGGCTGCTCCACCTTAAAAGTAGCGCAGCCCCAGCCACCTCCTGCTCGGAGCAGGGCAAGGAAGGGGCTGTTGGGCTGGCAGAGTTCCCCACCGCCTGGGATTCACTTCAAGGCAAATCTTGCAACCTTTAGGGGCATGAACACACCAACAGCCAACAAAACAGGGGACACCTGGCCTCAAGATTTCAGGATCATTCTGCAAGTTTTTATTTTAAACAAGCGACACAAAAGAACCAAGCAGCCCGACTTCAGCGTGAAGCACTTTGCCTTGGGCATCAACCTAATTAAGAATTTGTTCACACCTCTTTCTTATGCTTAGAGTCAAATGAAAGATTTGTTTGATTTATAACTGCTTTGCAAACAACCCTTATAAACTTCTGCCTTTCTCCCACCTCCCTTTCAAGTGCTATCTTTTTGTCCTTGGATGCTCTAAATTATTAACATATTTTACAGTGTGCTCAAGATGAAAGAGATCTTTCAACTTTCATTCTCTCGCCCCTTGGTTGAGCCAGTCATGTTGTTTCTCACTGGATACCTTTGATCAACCTGCTTGTCGGATGTTAAACCACAGGACACCCCTAGTGAGAAAAGAATCAGGAGGAAGCCTTTCAGCAATCCCTTGCCTTCAGAATTTTCTGCTGCGCTGGGGCAGCACTTTGAAGTCACCTAAGCTTACAGCCAGGCTCAGGGAGGTCAGCCTTCATGTTAAATATAATTATAAGGAGTGCACATTTGTTATAAACATTTAACCAATCTAAACAGGCAGTGTAATACATATGGTTACAAATACTCCACCAGCTGAAGTTGCTACCAGGGGTAACAAACCATTTATTGTCTTGTTTGAGTCCAAGGTTGGTCTCACTACAAATAAGGTCTTCTATACTTTACTAACTCCTTCTAAACTGTTTTTCAGCCTGTCCTTAATATGAAATGATTGTGACACAGTAGTACAGAGCAAGTAGTACCTTCCTCTCAATGTAAGCCAGCTGTTTGTCTCAGGGTTATCTGGAGAATATTATCCAGAATGGGAAGAGCACAAGCTAGTCCACAGAAAACAGAGCAACTAAGAGGCAAAGCACCTTCAGCTCCCTGTGAGCACATCTATTCATGTCACTGGTCTGTATTACAGGCTGCAGGTGACATACGGTCTCTGCTATACTTCTGGGCTTATTTACAAACACATATTTGAAGAAGTGTAAAAACGTGGTCCAATATCCACAGGCAAAAATCAGAGTTGGTGTTTCCCACTGCCCCCTTTATTTTCCCTTCAGTGCAGCAGCATGGGCTCATGCATTTTCCCTCATTCTTTACACATACACACTTAAAACTTACATGAGATGGTAGCACCCCTCTAATCCTTCTGCCAGCACTCTGCGAGCTGGGGATCACACTGACTGAAAGTTACCCCAACATGTAGAGCGCGTCCGCCAAACCCACGGCAATGGGGATGGAGGCAATTCCTTCCGACCTTTCAGCCTTTTGATGGGGCTTCTCCCTCGCAGGGGAGACTACAGATCACCTACTGAGTAGCCAAGGAGTTTTCATGGGCTGTCAGAAGCAGAAATTCAGAGCTGACAGCGGAACAACGGCCCCCAAGAGTGAGGAGGTCACTGCCAGTGTCTCTTCAACAACAGGGGCACGGGTCCATCTAGAGGAGACAGAACTTCAGCAGCAGGAAACTCAGCCTTGGAGGCATCTGTGGCAGCTTTGGCAAGGTCGGGCTGGTACCTGTGACAGATCCCAAGAGTAGCTGCTGTTGGTTAGTTTTCCCGCAGGTATTTGGTAAAAAGCAAGTGCTCAATCTTCTCCGCTACTGAAACCACGATGGGATATGCTCTGCTTCGCCTCACGTGGGCACACATGGTTGGAGCTATGCTCTGCCTATCACGTGCTGCACGAAGCAAAGGTCACAGATCAGAGCTCCTAAAGAAGTGTGAAGTTTAAAGGTCTGCGGTTCTGCGCGCGGGAAAATCAAGAGCTGGATTTTCATCAGAAAAGATGCCCAGGCATTTGTAGCTGGAGCTCATTTCCCACACATGCTCAATAGGATTAAAGGGATATCATCTGCTTCCAGACTGAAGCACAAGCTACAGCTTCATGCAATTATATATTGTTTGCATTCCTGGCTTCTAGAAAAACACCATCAAAGACACCGTACAGTGACCTTCCATCCCTTACAGAGCTAACACCTGGTCAGACCTATTGCAAGTTCTATGTCAGCTGACTATGAACATCCCTTTTAGATCAAGAATGTTTATTAGCTTTTCCAGATGCATAAGTCGATACACAACGCAGTGTTGTGCCTTGTTTACTAAAGCCCTATTTATGTTCCTTGCCCAATTTAAGCAGATGTCGGAACTCAGCAGAGATTGCAATATATGCAAGATAAAATAGCTCCTCATGTGAAAGTTTTCTTAGAAAAGAGAGTTTATTGGTAAGGTCCAAGGCTCCTGCTTTGCTTCAGGAAGAGTACAATATTTTCAGAGCATGGCCAGGCTGGCTATGAACACGCAAGCACCTCACAGAAACAAATTATATTCCAGACTTCACCACCCTCATAGACAAGAGACAGGTCAAATGACAAGCAAGTCTCAGGAAAGTGGAATAACTTGACCATGGCCCTGTCACAGAGGCACAGCCATGATGAGGTGACAGATTATCCACCCTCCAGTCCCATGCTCTTTTCCTAGAGACTGATGCCTGCCAGCACAGCCATACACACGTCCAAGAGTTTTAGTCTTTCAGGACCATCCCCACAGGCACAAAAGTCACAAGATGCCCGTTGCTGAGAAGGAATTCCATGCATGCACGCTTCACACACAGACACAAAGCAAGCCATGGAGCAGGGCTGACTTATGGCAGGTACTCTGTTTGCTCTGTCACTTCGGCAACAGGTTTCAGAGGTGGGACACATCTCTTATCTCCAGGTATTCAGACGATAAATATTTCTGAAGTTTTATTACACAACTGACATTTCTGATGGATTCCTACACCAGCGTGCCTGTGTCTCTCACCGTTGTGCGGCAGTCCTGCATGTTGGGTTTTCTTCCAGGACACGGTGTGCAAGGTCAGAAGACACTCCCATCTCTAAAGGCACTAAAGCAGTGTGATAAGAGGCCAGTGACTTGATGTCCTGGGTTTAGCTAAAAACCCAGTCCTGTTTAGTGATTTTTTACTTTTCAGTTTAGTGTCTTCTAAAAGGCTGCACGTTCTGAAGTCAGCAGCATGTTTTTGCAGACAGTGTGTGCTACTGGCAGTGATAACACCTGATGTTTACAGTTACTGCCTGGGACTGGTATGTAGAAAGACTCTTGCTTATACTTATTCCTATAGTGACCAAGGCCACTGCTGGCTCTTGTGTGCCACGCTGGGGGTGCCGGGTAGTAAGAGGGGGGCACAAGGAAGTAAAAGGTGGCACCTCCGGGGGGGTAATAGACAGGACAGGTGACCAACGAGAGTATTCCATCCAATATACGTCATATCTAGTATAAATTGAGTGATCACGAGAGTTTCGGCCCTTTTTTCGGCCCTTTTTCGGCCTTTTCGCCCTTCCTTTCTGCAATGGCCGGTGTCCAGAGAGGACTCCATCTGACCTCCTGCTTTTGATCCGGATCCTGAGTTCCCGAATCCAGCTCCCTGTATCCAGCTCCCGCCGCCGCTGAGCCTGGGGCTTCCCCAGTGCCTCCTGCTCTGCAGCACCAGTGGTGATTTCTATCAGGGGAGGGAGTCGGGTTTGATATCGGGCTACTACCTATAGTTGTATATAGTTCTTTACTTTTATCTTTTTACCATTATTTCTATTATTTTCATTAAAGCTGTTCTAGTTTTTTTTCTCCTCTAACCCGTAAGTCTCTCTGCCTCATTCCCTTTTCTCTTCCCGTTTGGGGGGGGAAGAGGGGGTTAGAGAGCGTCTGTCCGCGTTAGTGGCTGGCCCAGCCCTAACCCGCGACACTTGAGGACTGAAAAAAACTCACAACACATTTCTTTTGTAATTGCAGAGATCTTCTGAGAACAGGATTCTGCAGACCTTGAAACCCAAGCCTGGATCCAAGCTGTGTGACCCTTTTCTGCCCTGTCTACCTGCATGTCCTTTGCCCCTTTTATAGGTCTCAGCACAGCTACAACTGATAACCCCAGAAGAGATGAGAGACATGGACAGTTCTTTTAGGAAAAATACAACACGCCACATTCAGGCATTTCCTACCAGGTGTAAAGACGCAGAAGGACACATGAAGTTTGAAGTGCAAAACTGGCATTGCTGGGTTTTTCAATTATGAGCACAACCTGCAACAGCATCTTCTCACTCAATAGATACCCTGTCCTGTGCATCCAGAACTACGTACTTCTTCATAGTAATTCCTGTATCTTGCCACTGCTCTAGGCCCAAAGGCTAGAAGATCTAAAAATACCGAGCTATTTAGACAATAAGATCCAAAAAAATTAAACAGCAAGTTGAAGCGCATTCAGAGGAGAGCCACAAAAACGATACAGGGGCTGGAGCACCTCTGCTACGAGGACAGGCTGCGGGAGCTGGGATTGTTCAGTCTTGAAAAGAGAAGACGTTGGGGGGACCTAAGAGCTGCCTTCCAATACCTGAAGGGAACCTACAGGAAGGCTGGGGAGGGACTTTTTACAAGAGCGTCCACTGATAGGACAAGGGGAAATGAATTAAAGTTGAAGGAGAATCGATTTAGATTAGATCTTGGGAAGAAATTCTTCAGTACGAGAGTGGGAAGACTTTGGAATAAATTGCCCAGAGATGTTATGGCTGCCCCCCTCCTGGAGGTGTTCAAAGCCAGTTTGGACAGAGCCTTGAGTAGCCTGATGTAGCTGACAGGCGTCCCTGCTCGTGACAGGGAGGTTGGATTAGATGATCTCTAAGGTCCCTTCCAGCCCAGGCCATTCTAGGATTCTGTGATTCTATGAAAGCACAAGTCCTGGTAAAAAGCCAAATCTGCATGCAGACAACAGGTTCTTATTCCATTCCTATGCAACCTCTAACTGAAGCTGATAGCCCCATGATGGCAAAACAACCAGTCAACCAAAACCCAACCAAGTATGTACTGAAGGTTTGCCTGGTAGGAATGGTACAAAAATCCTTAGACTGTGTAAAGGTAACAAAGTACTTACCTGTACAGGCAGCCTCCCCCGTTTAATCCTGTAATCTTTTGTTGGAGAAGCTACTAGATTGTCCACTTCCTTCTCCCATAGTTCTTTTTGGTCATGGCATCTGTCTTCATCAGCTATTTCCCTTTCTGGTAGGAGTTCAGGCACATCTAGGGTTGGAAAAAAGGAAGATCAATAACGACTGAAGGAAACAAAGTACAGCGGGAAAGAACGGAAAGGATGCGTCTGAAACAAGCCGAAACATATTTTTCACTTTAAATGCAGGCCCAAATTTGTTGTAATACATGCAACTGCATCTGCTGGGAATGCACGAGGAACATGCAGATTCACACGGGCTATAAATAGGGAAGCATTTGCATAACAAGTTGCAGAATAATGTAAGCTACACTTTTCATCTGTCTGAGTTCTGCCTGAAATCTGGCCACTGATCTGTTTGAACACAAACTTTATAGACTCTTCCAAACTATTCTAGACAATTGCTTTTTACCCTGTCAAAAATGACGTTGTTTTCTGAGGCTCTCAATGATGATGGCGTGTTCTGAATGAGCAAAATACCCTTTCCACCACTCCCAGCATTATCAATATTAACGATTCTGTCAGCAGGATTCCCGTTTGCTTTTTTTATAGCTCTAGGACTCTGCTTTGTTAACAGTGTTATAATTTGGTTTTGTCAGTTAAGTAAGCCCATATGCCTCTAACACAAACAAGGAATAGATTTATTGTGAAAACAGTGCTATTTTTAAACATTTTTTCCCTTGACTAATTTGCAGCAAGTTAGTGATGTCATGTACTTTGAACATTAGAAAATCACAATGCTCCAAACCACTGAACTCTTGCTTTGTTTTACTATTCTGAGAAAAAAGAAAAAAAAAAGAAAGAAGAGCTTAGGAAATTCATATTTTTAACATGCAAAACATGTGGCTAAAATGCTTCAGGTTATGAAACAACAACCCATACACTGATGAAGAACACACACGGCATTTTCCCTTTAAGGTACCAACATAAACATAATTTGCAATGTGTCACCCACTTTCTTTCAGGGCACAGGCTTGGTAACAAATACAGGCTTATAAGGAGAAGAAAAAAAAAAAGGAATCGTGAGGCGGTGTAACCAAGCTACAGAGTTCATTGCTCAGTCATGTGCTCGCCATAAAAAGTTTCTCCTCTCTCGGGCTGTCGGTGTTAAGTCCTGCTCCTTTCCCATATTAGCTCAGAAAGGTTCAGGCTGTAGCGATTTGCTGTGCAGGATTTCACAGTTTTTCAGAATCTTCTGTCGAAAAAAAAAAAAGGGGAAAAAGAAAAAAGACGTTTTGCTAGACCACAGAACTAGCTGCAGCTCCCTGAAGCTAAAGCAAGGGGGGAGCTGGGTGGGGATGGAAGCCTTGCAGTGGCTACTGGAGCCTTCCAGTTACATCACTTTTAGTGTTTTATATATAAATATATTTATCTGCTGGGGTAGGGATCTTGCCAAGTGCTGCAGACATCGCTCATGCCTGCTTGTCTTCGGCAAAAAACCAAGGAACTTGTTCCTCTTACTGTGAGAAGGTTCGAGTTTTCCTCTAGGTCTAACTCTCAATAAGAAAATCTACTCCCACTATTCTCTTTTTTCCCCAATTTAGAGGTCGAGTCACTTGAAATGAATCTAATGCAACACTCTTTGGCCTTCTGATGCTTGGATATTTTGGCAATCTTGGGAAGCATGAGTTTGAGTCAAAGTAAACTGGATCAGAAGTAGTATGAAGACTCCCTTGTTAGGAGAAAATGATAAACTTTGGAGAGCCATGAACAGTGCTCCCATAGAGTAATAAATATTTAAAATCTACGTGTAACAGCTGTATTCCAACAGAATCTCTACATAACTTTACATCTGTTCTTTCTTCTCTTTTGGACAAAAATAATAATAAAAAATGAAACCTCATGCTAATAAAAGTCTGACTCACCTCCTGTCTTTGGAGATGTAAAACCCAATTCTTCTTTCATTTATATCACTTCATTTTATTTTTTTTTTATAAAGCTTCTGCATATTTGAGTTGAATTGCTCTCAATTTCCATCAGTAGCTAGGGAAAAAAACCAAACCTTTAAGCTCCAGCAAAAACACGATCCTCGGCAGTTTAGAACAGGTTTCTAGTCAATTCTTGCTGAAGAAATAGTAATATGTTGTCAACATTTGTGTTTCTAAACAGGTCAAAAACTAACCTGTGACCACGACTAGCAAGCAGGGGAGCTGCACATGTCTTTGTAATGACATGGATTTTTCTTCCCTAGCATCTGGTTCCGTGCATCATTTCCAACATGTTTTTTCCCCCCTGGGTGGAAGCATATTTTAAATCCACAAATGACAGCATTAAAACACTTGCCAGTTTGCTGATGATACGAAATTGGGAGGAGTGGTTGACACACCAGCAGGCTGTGCAGCCATTCAGAGAGACCTGGACAGGCTGGAGGGCTGGGCGGGGAGAAATCTGATGAAGTTTAACAAGGGCAAGTGTAGAGTTTTGCACTTGGGATAAAATAACCCCATGTGCCAGTACAGTTTGGGGACTGCCCTGCTGGAGAGCAGCACAGGGGAAAGGGACCTGGGGGTTCTAGTGGACAGCAGGGTGGGCATGAGCCAGCAATGTGCCCTCATGGCCAAGAAGGCCAATGGCATCCTGGGGTGTGTTAGAAGGGGAGTAGCAAGTAGGTCAAGAGAGGTCCTCCTGCCCCGGTGAGGCCACATCTGGAATATTGTGTCCAGTTCTGGGCCCCTCAGTTCAAGAAGGACAGGGAGCTCCTTGAGAGAGTCCAGCGCAGAGCCACAGAGATGATGGAGGGCGTGGAACATCTCCCTGATGAGGAAAGGCTGAAGGAGCTGGGTCTCTTTAGCTTGGAGAAGAGGAGGCTGAGGGGTGACCTCATTAATGTTTATAAATATGTCAAGGGGGAATGTCAGGAGGACGGAGCCAGGCTCTTTTCAGCGGCGTCCACTGACAAGACAAGGGGCAATGGATGCAAGCTGGAACACAGGAGGTTCCATAAAAATATGAGGAAAAACTTTTTTACTGTGAGGGTGACTGAGCACTGGAACAGGCTGCCCAGGGAGGTTGTGGAGTCTCCTTCTCTAGAGATGTTCAAAACCCGCCTGGACGCGTTCCTGTGCGATCTACTGTAGGTGATCCTGCTCTGGCAGGGGGGTTGGACTAGATGATCTTTAAGGTCCCTTCCAACCTCTAACATTCTGTGATTCTGTGACTCAGCATTAAACGACAATGAAGTTATGGCAGATTTACACTACTGAAAGAAAGAGGGGGAAATCATGGCATGCATATTCATAGGGAAGATTAATTTAACTGGTGTAGACTCTTTACCTGGAGATGGGTATTCTTCTGGCTCCATTTTACTTATTTCAAACCACCCTGTGGCTGTAATTCCTTCGCTTTCTGATGAGCAGAAAGACATTGGCATTGCATCTGTAAGCAAATATATAGAGCTTGATGGACTAAATCAATTTAGCATATACTTAGAGAAAAAATTACATAGGAGGCACAATGCTTGCAACAGCGAGTGGGAGTTTTCTGGCAAAATGGGTTTGACTTTTGGTTTTGCTCTTTATTCATGAACCAAAGGGACTCACACGCACACAGTTGTTTTGACCAGGATGTCATTCCTGGTGACATATCTGGATCTATCTGAAATGAAAACGACTTCTGTGCTCATCTCTCTCTCCACACTTTGGTCTCGGAGTTCAAAATTTATGCTCAGATCAGAGAATTAGACAATCTAATCCTCCATCCAGGCTGGCAGCATAGCATGTATACAGCTCTTTTTAATCCGATTTCTTCCTCAGAATGCATTTTAAATGAGAAACCTCTGGAAGGTGCAAAAGCCACTTGACTGAGCTGCTGTAGCATCACGAGAGGTGGAAACCACACACAGTAAGAGAGGTTTTATCCTGTAAAGCACCAAGAGCTTTGACCCAGACTCCGTAAAGCACTACTTGCACAACTAATTGTACAAGTGCTATTAAGACACTCTGGAGTTAACAGCTTGGAGTTAATTTCCAGCTTGCAAATTTTGGAAATAGTTACGTGGTAAGGGCTTTGCTGGCTCACAGAGATATTGTTGAACACCTTTCAGGATAGAGTGTCAGAAGCATTCGAAACGGAATGAAACAACCTTCTCCAAAAGATGAGAAATGTAAAAGATAACCCTGAGAAAACACACAATGTTGATTCTATCCTAACTTTTTTTAAAAAAATGTTGATAGTAATAGCATTCATACACACAACTTTGTTCTGTCACACTGTTCTTAGCCTTTCCACATCCCTTCCAATTCTAACGAATAAGCCAGCCTTAAATATCAAATTTGTTTAAAGAACTCCACAGTTCTGAAAAGCAGTGGTATACTAAGGATGAAATAGTACAAAAGAGATTAAAAAAATAAAATAAAATAATGAATGTCCTCCACTTTCATTCTCCTGCAGCCAAGTATTACTCTTAACTTTCAATTCAGCATTTCTTTTTTGCTATATCAAAATATAATTGAAACTGGAGAGAAAAATGCTGTAAAGAAGAAAGGAACGAGAGAATAATATCCTTTAAAATGAGCCAGTAACTTGTCTAATACCTGTTGCTCTGCCTCGACTTTGAGAGCATATTTTTTTTTATACTTGTGCATCCTGGAACAGTTATTTTTTTTTTTTAGTGCTGTTGATCAGATGTTTAATTAATTTCTCACGAAACGAAGCCAAGGAGTCATCAAACTCCAGCTGCATTCTCCTTCCAGCCACGAGATGGCAAACGAGCTTTTACCATGCAATAAAATCGCAGCCCCTCTGTTTTTTTAAAGAAAAGCAAAACACAGGCATAAATTCTGACTGCATATTCTTTCCAATTTCCTCTTAGCAGCAGCTGTTCTAGCAGAGAGCAGTCCATCCATACACAGAGAGGAAGAGAAAAAAATGAAATCATTGTTTAACAACCTTGCTAAAAACATGCTTTTGATTTTATTCTTTTTGTCCCTGTGCCCTAAGTACCACTTCTGTCCTTCACCCTCGAAACCCAAACCTCCAAGCTCTGCTGCAATAGCTTAAGTGATACTTCAAGATCCACTCCACCTCTTGTCCTATGACACCAAATTATATTCTCATTTTCACACCTTGTATCTGCCTGTTTCCCTGTGTTTCACCACCTTTTCTTCAACGACAGTTGGTTCTTCCTAAGGATGATGTGTGACAAACTGCTCACTACACCAGGGCAAAGCACGAGTCCCTGAAGGCTCGCACCGATTTCATGACGTAAAAATTGACTCGGTGCCACCATAATTAGTGAACGTGTAAAAAAGCAACAGGGGCAAACTGCTCGCAGTAATGCAACAGCATATTATACAAAGCCAGGCTGCATTTCGAACCTCTTCTATAGAAGAATTTAGAGATCTAATTTGACAAAGAAAATGCATCTCAGTACGAAACATTTGCCTTATTATATAACTGAAATTAAGATTGCTGCTGCTGCACTTATGTCAGCAAATTTTTGGCCTCTCTCTTCTCTAAACCCATGCCAGGAGTTAAGAACAGACTTTAAGCTTTTTTAAAAAAAAAAAATACAAGCATGTTTGGTGAGCTGTTTGCAATTGAGGGAGAGGAGGAAGGGGGAAAAAAAGAAAAAAAAGGTACAAAAAGAGAGGCAACCCTGTGTTTGAACCTGCAGCTGAGGGCTTGGACCTGTCTTTGATCTCTCAGCTCCAGCAGTTCAAAGGCAAGAAGAAATCTGTTCAAAGCTCAGGATCTGCTGCCACCAGGTGGCACCGAGATGTCCCCATGTCCCATCACCAGGGAATGGGGCCTCCCCCCCGGCTCCCTGCTCCCAGATTGGAAAGTTCACCTCTGCAATTTCCTCTCTAGTTCTTACAAATTTAAAGGAGGGAGGGGAAAAATAAATAAAATAAAAAATTAAATCACCGCAGGGGGAAATGGAGACAGCACCTTGAACCAACTCCGGGTTGCCTGAGCACGCAAAGGGATGCTCGCGGTGTTTTCCATGGGCTCACAGGACAGTGTGCCACAGCATGATGAAACAATTATCAGGCGTATAAAACAAAGGAGTTCTGTTAAAGGACATGGAGACAAGGAAGCCATGTCAAAGGAAAATTAACCCTATGTTCTTCGGGTTTCTTGTGAAAGGAGAAAAAAAATATTATACGCTTCAATTTGAATTGAGGACTTGCTGTCCTTCAAATTCAATGAAGCAGTCCGTTTCTTTCTAATTGACATTGAAAGCAAATGGGATTCAAAGGGAAAAGGAATTTTATTTTATTTTTTTCGTAACTGCCATAGAATGACCACGTAAGAAATAGGAAGGAAGAAAACTCAGTCACCTCAGAGACACAAGGCACCATCCTGGCTTTGCAACGTCCCTAAATTTTTTCCACCAACTGAGCCAAGAGGAGAGTTGATGCAAAAAATTTAAGGACATTGATCACATGTTCAGCTGAACTTACATTTGTGTAACATCACAGTTACAAGAAGGAATTAATTCCAGGAAATCAGAGCTGTGGTTTTCTGAGGAATGAAGCTGCTACTTTGGTACCTACTGTCTGTCCTTCCCTCCCAGCCTGTCCCCCCACAGATGCACCTTACGAGGGAACATTTGTCTTAGGAATTGAAATTTAAGATAAGTTATTGCAGTTCTCGTCTCAAGGATGCACACAGAAAACCTTCTGAAATTTGAAAATATGCCAATACCCAAATATTGCCACTGCACTTAAAGACTCCCAAGTGTAAATGCTCAGCAGTTTAAACTTGCATATCTTCATCCCCATCTTCGGCTTTCCCCACATGTTCTGTCTTCCAGTCACAGCAGTTCCCTGGGAATTCTGGGTCTTTAGAAACTAAAATGGCATGATTATCAAAAATAGCATTTAGAGGGAGTTACAGATCAGCCATTAAATTCTCCAGAACTAGTACCTATGCAAGTCCTCCTGATATTTGTGTTTTCCCCCCGACTTGTATTGTGCTTTGTTATATATGTATTTTCTTGTAAGACACTATGAATTTTCCTCTACTTTTCAGGGAGACTGGTCCAGGATCAAATCAATTTACAGCTGAGCACGATTATTAAACACAGACTCTGTGCTGCACTGCTGATCTTGCACCCAGGAGCTGCAAATTGAAAAGAACTCCATCAAAATCACCCCGACGCTTTCTAGAGTAATTTAGGATTGAATTTGCCCAGTTGCACATAAGGGGGTGGCAAAGCAGCACACATGGAACTGAAGCACAGTCTCCTCTGCACGTGAAGGGATTACTGGGGTTGCAAGAAATCATTTCACAGGTTCAGAGACACTTGCTCTGCGCTGGCGAGAGCAGCCTACTCTCTTGAGCTCAGGCATCGCTCTGCGAAAATACATCTCTGCTCGTTCTAAAGCCACCAGAGGACAAGAGGAAGGGCAGCTGCTTTTGTTCAAAATTCTAGCCCTCAAACTCTGCACAATCTGTGCTTCTAACAAGGTTTTGGCTCTTTCCATCAGTTTTACCCAACTAGACTTCTCCAAGGACATGGTTTAGTGGTCGTGGTAGTGTCAGGTAGATGGTTGGACTAGATGATCTTAGAAGTCTTTCCAACCTTAATTACTCTACGATTCTGTAAGACAGAGTTTAGACACCGAGCAAGTGTGTACAGGGGAAGGAAAGGGATGAACTCACAGTCTAGAGGTAGCATGAAGCTGTTTGGCAGAAGGAGAACAGAAAATGGGGACTGACCGTTAGTTGTTTTCCATACAGTACAAAAAAATAATACTACAACCTTTTTGCTGTGCATCCAGATTAGTAACGAGCTGATTTAAACGTGTTGTAAAACATAACCAATTACTCAGTTTGATTAGGAGTTCAGGTACAGCAAAATCCAGACGTAGAGTGGTGGCCTTCGCTGACATACACAGCTCACAGAATCACAGACCCATCGGGGTCAGAAGGGAACCTCAAAAGATCATCTAGTGCAACCCCCCTGCCAGGTCAGGATCACTCAGAGCAGGTTACCCAGGAACACATCCTGGCAGGTTTGAATGTCTCCAAAGAAGGAGACTCCACAACCTCCCCCGGCAGCCTGTGCCAGGGCTCTGGCACCCGCACAGGGTGATTTTGTGGAACCTCCTATGCTCCAGCTTGCACCTGTTGTCACTTGTCCTATCACCAGACATCAATGAGAAGAGCCTGGTTCCATCCTCTCGACACTCACCCTTTACATATTCATAGACATTAATGAAGTCACCCCTCAGCCTCCTCTTCTCCAAGCTAAAGAGACCCACCTCCTTCAGCCTTTCCTCATCAGGGAGATGTTCCACTCCCTCCACCATCTCTGTGGCTGCGCTGGACTCTCTCCAGCAGTTCCCTGTCTCCCTTGAGCTGAGGGGCCCAGAACTGGACACAATATTCCAGATGTGGCTTCACCAGGGCAGAGCAGAGGGGCAGGAGGACCTCTCTTGACCTACTTGCTACTCCCCTTCTAACACACCCCAGGATGCCATTGGCCTTCTTGGCCACGAGGGCACATTGCTGGCTCATGCCCATCCTGCTGCCCACCAGCACCCCCAGGTCCCTTTCCCTGATGCTGCTCTCCATCTCATCACATGAAATAGGTTCTCATCACCTCTCAGTGCTTTAATATTTGCTATTAACGACCTCTCAGTAGCATTGTGCCCAATTCAAATTCAAACTTTCAAAAACAACCCAGCCAACGAGGTTGTTCTCCGACTGGAAGGAGGCAAGGACCATCCCTCATGCTGGGTCTGTACCATGCCAGTGTGGTGCCCGAATCCAGATCGGGTTGAGGAGGTTGGATGTGTTAACCGACATGGACACCCTAAGATACCTGAGCTCCCTTCAACACATTGTCTTGACCATGAGTTTTGGACACATGGCTAAACCAGCCTGACTACAGACACTACACTAGTTACACAAGGATAAATCCAGCATTATATTCCATTTTGCTAAACCAGCCATATCAATCTTTGAAGCTGCTCTCAATATAGCTATTCCAGAACGTGTCCTTCAAACAAAATGCTTCTAATCTCTCTGAAAACAGAAATACAGAACAAGGGAGGGGTTTCTGGCAATTACAGAATTTGTTAGTTAACACAGGCACTCAAGTATAACTTTTGTGAAATAACAAAATCAAATGAGTGGATTTAAAACTCTTAACAGCATTAATGGTTGACAAATGACAGACAAGTCATTGCACAAAGCTCTGACAAACCCAGCAGGAATGACTTCCAGAAGAAATCAGTGTGTCTGTTTGTTACTAAAGTTAAAAACAAAAGCAGAGATTATTTTAATATTCTGTCCTTCCCTTCTACTCCAAGGAAAATTCAATATTGTTGAAAGTCTGTTATAAAGCAAATCTTACTAAGGGAAGAAATATTTTTGCCATTAGGTAGCAACTTATAAAAGCCATTCAGAATTTTTTCATGAGTTTTCTGCCTTAGTTTCAAAGCTACTACACAAACATTGAAAATAAATGAGGCAAAGTGCCTCTTCCAATGCAATTCCTTTACGGTTCATCACATTGCTGTGTGTGCTACTCACACCATAGGCCTTGCTCCTGCCTTGGATATACTCTATACCTACATCATCTTTTACTAATCCAAGGGAGAGAAACCACAACCTGAGGAAGATAAAGGCAATTCTCAGTTTCATGACAGCTTTAGAGAGCCCAATCTGGTGCTGCCATGACCCCACTTTCTCTTGTGCTGTTGTCCACACATTCCTATCTCTCCCCAGGGTTCATCCGATCCTGCTGTGAACCAAGAGCGAAGCCATTAGAAAACCAATAAAATAATAATAATAGGAAAAAAAGAAAAGGATCATTTTCACCTAGATTGTCTTCCTGAGCTGGGACACCTCAGGGTGAGGTGAGCACCAGTGCTGGGGTTAGGGAGGGGGCAGGACCACAGCTGCTTTTGGGAGGTTTAAACTCCCATGGAAAGTCATCTTTAATCAGAAAGTCTCCGGCAGCACGCTCCCGCTCCCCTCAGGGCCAGTTCTGGCAGCAGCAGGATCTTCCTGTCAGCTGAATTCAGCCCACAGGCAAAGTAAGGGGTGAGTTGACTCCTTCTCCGGGTGTTGGGATGGCCAGATGGGGTTCCTGGGAAGGTGTGACTTGCCAGTGAGCTGGTACGGACACACAGCAAGGCTGCGTATCTGGGAATGGGAAGGGAAAGGAGTTACCTCATATTTTTGGTAGAAGTCACATTGGCTCATCTCATCTGGAACGGCTTACTTTGCCACCACCCCAGCCCTGTGTTGTTTTATCACAACTTTACCATTGACTTCAGACCAGTTCTGCCATTCATCTTCGAACTATATTTTTGTATAGGTGTGTCTCCCTTCTAGACTAAGACCAAAAAAACAAACGTTCCTGAGGCCCAATCTGCCCATGAGAGCACTGGAAGCCCTTTTGCTCTTACACTGCTCAGAGGACTCCTATATCAGAAATTCTTTTCTATGAGGGTGGTGAGAGCCTGGCATGGGTTGCCCAGAGGAGCTGTGGATGTCCCCTCCCTGGCAGTGCCCAAGGCCAGGTTGGACGGGGCTTGGAGCAACCTGCTCTGGTGGGAGGGGTCCCTGCCCAGGGCAGGGGGTTGGAACGAGACAGTCTTGAAGGTCCTTTCCAGCTCAAACCATTCCAGGATTCCATGATCAGTGGGTCTAGCTGAAGACTGTGGCTCTGTCACCATAAAACTAAATAACTGTCAAGATCTCTGGAAGCCAGCACTGACCACTTTCCTAAACCCCATCTTAGGAAGCTTCTTCTGAAAGAACTGAGAATACTGAACATTTCTTTAGCAAAATGTTTTTACGGGGAGGAGAAAAATTTAATGTTGCGTCCCCTTTACTGGCCCCCACCAGAAACCTGGCAAACTTGCACGAGACTCTTGTCTACTCGTGGCTCGCCAGCATTGTCTGACTTGGCGCCCTCCTAAAGCTCTGCATTATCTCATTCTTATTACTCCTGCTTCTATAAAAATAGTTGATGGGGGGGAGCAGATTAAATTGTAAACAAAACATATTGGGACAGGGCAGTTGGGACAGGGCAATTTTATACATAACAAAACATTGAATCATCCACTGTCTGAATTCCAAAACCCCCCATGATCCCACTACTGTCTATTATCTTTCAGGAAGTAACAATGAAAGTGAGGGGAAGACACCAGTTATGAAAAAATCGTGGGCTCTCGAGCTCAGCGATCAACATTATTTTTGTCTTTTTGATATCCTTCCAACCTCCCTCGCCATTGTAGTCCTGTAAAATGTCAAAAGCTGCTCACCAGAGGCCTTTTGCTTTTAGCAAATATTTAAAGCTGTGTCCATAAAAGGAAATAATTTCATTATGAATCTCCATTTCCTTTCATTCCACGCTTGAAATTTGGGATGGAACTGATGGAAGTTGTACCTGAGCATCAAAGACACAACTAGATCAACAACACTGAAGGTACTTGCTTTGTGGTTTGCAACCTATCTGACGGTGTACCTGAGCGAAAACCTGTTTCCACAAGCGTGAATTAGGATTTAACGTCAGATTTTATCCCTGATATCCAAGGAACATCCCCATTGCTAGGGTCTGGAAATAGCACGGGTTAGGAATCCGCTGCACTAGTATTAGCGGGGCTGAGAACTTCTTGTCCTTAAGAAAACTGTCAGCAGGCCACGTACTGCCAAATTCTGGAAGGAAGCAAAGGCAACTGAACTGAAGAAAAAAAAAATCTGGCTCCATCTGCTAGTTTGAAAAGTTAGCTTCAGAAATATTTCAACAGTGATGCCACGTACAACCCTAGCAGTACAAAAAGAAATACATCATAAAAGTGATCCAGGGTGTGGGTTGGTTGGTTTTTTCTTTTTTTTTTTTTTAAGAGTGAATTCACTGGTTTCCCTATGCTATTTATTAATATAACAAATGACCTTAAAATATGTATCGCCTGAAATAAATGTCATTGATTAGGTCAAATAAAAATATCACTTGGCCCAACAATGACAGATTTCCTGGCTGTGTTCCTGTGGGCCAAGAACTTGTTTCATTTAAGAACGAGAGTTGCTGGCAGTAGCTGGGAAGGAAACTGCTTGCCAAACGTCTCCATAGGAAATTAAATAATTGCAAATATTCACTAACAGGAAAAAGAAAATAATTGCTCTCTTTAGTATACAGACCCAAACATCCTGGACTTACATTGCTGCTTTTTTCCCCCCCGAAAGAGCAGCAGTGAAAGCAGAATGTTCATTATCATTCGTTACCTGGCAAAGCCAAGAGGAGACCCTTTAGTTGGCTGGTAAAACTTCAGAGAAGAAACACAACCCTTCTCAAGATCAGGAAGTTCTGCAGTGGAAAACAAGGCTGTTTAAAACATTTCTCATCTAGATCCTACCGGTATAAACCAAAGATGTGCTGACATGTTTGCACGTGCTGCATCTCACCCCAGCAGTGCAATAAAAGACCACGGGAAGTTAAAGAACACAGAGAGGCAGCTGATCCATGATTCTGAAGGGCTTCTGAGAGCACAGCTCTCCTGTTTTCAGGCTAACAAGATCTTTATGAACACCAGACTTCAAACACTGTGTGACCGTCGAAAAAAAATATTTTTTTTACAGGATGCATACCTGCACCCTCCATCTCCCTGTTAGTGTTCCTCAGGGCTCAGCGTTGGGACTGTATCTGTTTAACAGCTTTATTGATGATCTTGCTAAGGACATTGAGGGTGTCATCAGTAAGTTTGCGGTTGACACCAAGAGAGGTGGGAGCGCTGATCTGCACGAGGGCAGGGGGGCCCTGCAGAGGGACTGGGACATGTCAGATCCACGGGCCAGTGTGACCGGTGTGAGCTGCAACAAGGCCAAGGGCCAGGTCCTGCCCTTGGGCCCCCACAACCCGTGACAGCGCTGCAGGCTTGGGGCAGGGTGGCTGGAGAGCTGTCTGGCACGAAGGGACCAGGGGGTTCTCATCGACAAGCGGCTGGAGATGAGCCAGCGTGTGCCCAGGTGGCCAAGGAGGCCAACGGCGTCCTGGCCTGGGTCAGGAATGGTGTGACCAGCAGGAGCAGGGAGGGGACTGTCCCCTGTGCTCGGCACTGGGGAGGCCTCACCTGGAGTGTTGTGTCCAGTTTTGGGCACCTCAACCCCAGAGAGATCTCGAGGGGCTGGAGCGAGGGCAGAGGAGGGCGACGGAGTTGGGGAAGGGCCTGGAGAGTAAATCTTGTGAAGAGCGATGGAAGGAGCTGGGGCTGTTGGGTTTGAAGACGAGGAGGCTGAAGGGAGACCTCATCACTCTCTGCAACTGCCTGACAGGACATTGTAGAGAGGTTGGTGCTGGTGTCTGCTCACGGGTAATGAGCGATAGAACAAGAGGGAATGGCTGCAAACTGCAACAGGGCAGGGTTACACTGGGCACTAGGAGAAATTTTTTCCCAGCAAGAGCAGTCAGCCATTGGCACAGGCTGCCCAGGGAGGTGGTGGAGTCCCCATCCCTGGAGGGGTTTAAAGGTGGTTGAGATGTGGTGTTGGGGCAGATGATTTAGGGGTGAACTTTGTAGAGCAGAGCTAGTGGCCGGACTCGATAATTCCAAGGGTCTTTTCCACTCTGAATGACTCTGTAACCAAACTGAGAGAAGTTTTGTCACAGGTTTGACCTTCCAGACAATCCATTCTGCAGCTGATCACTGTGAAACAGAAGTACCAGGTTTGAGTAGCCCACACATGTCCTTTAAAAAGCCTGGAGAAGAGTTTGCCCCACCGTGTTGAGAACCAGCTCACCACTGCTGGGAATCACTGAGGAAGAGGATTCCAGGCTAAAGGACTTATTTAAGGGTCAGCCAGGAAGGAACAGCAGAAATGAGCTTCTCCGTAGGTGGAGGACTTTTAGGCACCTTCCTTTGGGAATGAAGGGGTTTTTTTCCTCCAGTCCAGAAATATCTGAGCAGGGGTGGAGAAAGGGACATGCACGAGGATTTCTGGTGCTTTTGCTGGATGGTTTCAATGGACAGAGTTTTGTTTTCTGTTTGTTTCCTTGAAATTGAGCCAATATTCATGGAGTGGCCGTGCTGTGCTTAGACTGGAGGGTAGAAAAACCAGCTGGCGTGTCAGAGAAAAATTATCAGTACTTCCCATCTCCCTGTTTTATCTCAGCTGTGTTCACCGGAATGTGAATCCCATCCACCACTCCAACATTTGTGAGACCAGGACATTTACTTTCAAAACTTCACTTCTTGTTCATTAAAATTAAATCAGCATGCAAATTCACTTAAGTAGCTGTAGAATTGTTTAAAGAGTTACAAGAATTCTTAACATTTATTTATGAATAGTAAAAAAGAGACAGTGCTACTTTCTCGGTGCAGGCTCTCACACGCTGCAAAACCATTTCCCTAAAGATATATTGATTTTTACCACTTCTGCTGTGTCCACATTCACTACCTTTTCCGTTATTGGATTTGAAAGCATCACCTAAAGAAACATGAACACACACACACAAATCTGTAAAACATAAGCTATCAACCCCCTAATTTCGCACTTAATTAGTGAAATTACACAGCTCTATGCTGTTAAACTGATTGCTTTCTGACCAAAATTATCACAGTAACCACAGAATCATGGCTATTATAACAGTAGCCATGGAATCACGGAATTCTGGAAAGAAAAAAAAAAATAAAGACACAATCTTCTTGCTCCTTTCAATTTCCCCCTTCATTCTTTCAGAAATCCCAGCAGACAGCTGTAAGTGATACATGACTTTACCATTTGTTTTACTCATAATCAATACGAAGTTGTCTGGAAAAACCATGCACATACCTGGGGGACGTATTCACTTACGAGTGGATAGTATCACTTAAAATGATGGCAGGCAGTGAGGCTGGAAATGAGGACATACAGAGGGGCAAAGAGTGCTCCATGAAAAAAAATCTGGATTGTCTCTACAAAAAAAAAAAAAAAAATATAAAAAAAACCCCAACAAAAACCAGAGGGGACAGTAAATCTAAAACATTTAAAGTTATCACTGATCTTAAGACTCATCCCAACACTCTTGATCAAGATTGATGATATGATAACCCAGAAAACTTAAAAGTAAAATTATCAGCTTCTTTAAAGCATTTTTCTGAAGTGCAGAGAGCTGGGTGGGTATGTGCCTCTTGAGCAGTTGACTTACACAAGATAAAGAGTGTAAATCCTAAAGATCAAAGGAAACAGTTAGCCTGGTCTATCTAAAAATTAGCATTGGTAACAACTCCCATGATAGTCATTCATTGCATCATCATCTGTTTTCATCAGAGTTAAGAAGCTGCCACTGGTGAAGAAGTGCAGAGGTGGACAGAAACGCTTTCTCTTCGTAAAAAGGGGACAGCCAGCATATCCTATTTACCCCAGCTCACAAGCTCGTGTTTTAAAATCCACAACCACTACACAAAGTGTATTTTAATATTTTCTGACAGAGAAGACACGCAAGCCTCCATCTTTTTCCTTACTCCGAGAGGAAGTAAGTTCACTTTTCTTCCCACTTCTCAGGGTTGTTGAAGAAGTCTATACGTAGAGAACTGACCCACTGCACAAAGGGAAAACCTTCAGATGCTTTACAACTTGTGAGATAGGACAGCTTTGTTGCTAGGCACTAAAAGAACTAGAGATCATTACTGACTGCCCTCTGTATCTTGTCTTTCTAAATTACTCAAAACCCTATCTACAGACTCCCTGTCTGTGGGACTATTTGCAGGGTTTCCCGGACATGTTCCCATTTTTTAACCCAGGGAAAAAAACCAAAACTTTTGAACAGGTAATGGCCAGGCTAGAAGAGCAGCTCAACAGTTCCTAGCAGCCTGTTGTATTTCAGCCCTACAAATTTTGGTGTCAAAGACACTGATAAGATGAAAAGCGGTATGCAGCAAGTCCTACCTGGAAGGCGTCCCTGCTTCTTATCCTGGAGGGAAATATGGCACCATCACCCAGGCAACCCATGACTCTTATCTTTCCCATTCCTCTCTGTTCTTTCTGATTTTTTCAGGAATTCACACATTCCTCCCTGAGAGTCTAGTTGACGCCATCCACCTCACATCAACAACAGCCTGGAGTCACTGCAGGATCAAACCAAGACCTGGAAGTGCCATCATCTGGGTTCCTGCCACCCTCCACAAGTCCCTTAAAACAGCCGTGTCCCGAGGAGCTGAGCAAAAGCCTCATGAAGCAGCCAGCAGTGAATCATGGAATCATAGACTCATTAAGGTTGGAAAAGACCTCCAAGACCAAGTCCAACTGTCAACCCAACACCACCATGACCACTAAGCCACGTCCTGAAGTGCCACATCCACATATTTTTTGAACACTTTCAGGGATGGTGACTCCACCACTTCCCCAGGCAGCCTGTGCCAGTGCCTCACCACTCTTTCAGTAAAGAATTTTTTTCCCCAATATGAAATCTAAACCTCCCCTGTCACAACACGAGCCCATTTCCTCCTATCCCCCCCTAAAAACATCGACACACAATCCAGGCTCTCTCCACGTCCCTGCCAATTGCTGCAATAGCAGAATATGGGAGAAACAGCTCACAACCCTCCCTCCTGCACCGGTGTGGAACAATCTGGTATTTGCACCCTCGGCAACTACTGTTCACAGCAACAGCTTCTGTATCATACAAGCCAATAACAGCATTAAGTCTTGATCCTGCTCTGTTAACGGTTCTGCATATTTTCAGGACTGAGGCTAACTACCAGATAGGGAAATAAATACATAAATTATATTGCAAAGAAATTGCCTACAAAGTGGTATTTGAAAGGAATATTATTTACGCCACAATGCTGAGCACTCAGAAATTGGGAAAGGTCAGATTTACGACTTCTTGTGCAATCTTCATGGCTTGGCTACTTAGGAAGGGTAGCTTCCTTAGGACTGGACATTTTTTTTCAGTCTAAACTAATTTGTGCTCACATACAAAAGTGACTTGAATCTTTTAGTCAAATATCCATTTAATGTCAGCTATAAGATTGTGTGAATCTGCTCTGGAATAATGATGACTGCATTTCTGGCACTGTTCCCTGCTATATCATAATGCAGCATCCAGACCATCCGTGTATTTTGGTCTTCTCTAACACCCCTAAGTTAGCTTGCCTGGATCTGACCTCCCTGAAACGCTCACACACCAGACACACCGCTTCACAGCTGGGACTACTGCGGTTTCACACACTCAGCAGCCCATGTTCATGCGGTCATCGCTGTTCCCACCAGGACCTGCTGCCCTCAGCACAGCCTGAACTCCAGAGTTACTGGAGTTATCAGGTTCCGCAAGCAGCTCTCAGAGAGCCAGGGGAGAAGAGGCAACAACCTTCCAGAGAAGCAAGAGCTCTGACGTTGCTCCTGCTCACCAGTGAACTCTGCACAGATCCCTATGAATATGACGGTCCACAGCCACAGCTCTGCCTCCGACTGAGGACCTTGAGGTTCTTTATCCCCCCCTCTTAGAATCACAGAATTGTTTGGGTTGGAAGGGACCTTAAAGATCACTTAGTTCTTAAGGATCATCTCATTCCAAACCCCTGCCAATGGCAGGGACACCTCCCACTAGACCAGGATACTTCCAGAAGTCTGCATCACTGTGTGGAGTCATGTTAAAACCCAAGTTATTCCCATGCCCTCCTTCTCCTCATCTAGCAATATCCTTATGGCATCGGCACAGGTATTCTTCAAGGCAACCACAGCCACCCAACAAATTGTATAGAAAGGCATATTCTCACTAAACAAGAGTTTGGTTCACACTGCCCAGCCGTTGTCCTCCTTGACCTCCTCCATAATAGTACAAATAAATCATGGTATGGTGTGGGAGGAGCTACAGCAATGTGCTGGGTTGAGCCAGCACCCACATCCTGGCAGTGAGAAAAGGAAGGATTTCTGTTCTGGACACCCTATGCTTAGCTTGAAAACGTTCAGAGCCAGGTAAGCCACCATTCAGGAGGAATGGCTGAGGTGGAGTAGAAAACGTCTAGATGCATGGTGATACCAGCAGAAATCTGGAGGTCAGCATGGGCTACTCAGCAGAGCTTTTCCCAAACCTTTGTCCTGCCTAATTTGCCTTCTTTGTAAAAAAAAAAAAAAAAAAAGGCATTCAAAGTCTTTGGTGGATAAAAGTACTTCAGAGACAAGAAAATATGCTACAAAACATAACAACAAGAGCAAATGCGATTTCTAAAGTGGTTCCTGAGCCAAGATGAATTCCCACCTCGTAGCCCCACACAAGCACAGTGAGACTAACCAGGCCCAGCTTCAGACGCCCATCACCTTTCCTGCAGCTCTGAGTGAACCCTGAGGATACACCAGGTGGAACCAGTGAGGAACAACATACAGTAAAGTTGATTTAAACAACATTGGTTCAGCATCATGATCAATGGAATACAGCCTCAAAAAAACCCAAGCCACAGCCTTCAGAGTCACAGAACCACAGAACGTTAGGGGCTGGAAGGGACCTCAAAAGATCATCTAGTCCAGCCCCCCTGCCAGGGCAGGATCCCCTACGGCAGAGCTCACAGGAACGCGTCCAGGCGGGCTTTGAATGTCTCCAAAGAGGGAGGCTCCACACCCTCCCTGGGCAACCTGGGCAATCTATAAGGGCTGAGAGTAGATTAGCAAGTGCCTCCACTGCAGCCTCCTCATGGGGCAGCCCCCCATGGCAGCCCTCCCCCTCCCCAGGCAGTGCTGAGGGGGTTCAGAGGGCCATGTCCACCATGTTCCCTGTGACCTGGCCCAGGGGTGTTCCTCTCTCCACAATGGGAATTCCTCACCCTCCTCCCTGGTTAAGGGGATCCCCCACCTTCATTTCCCACCCCCTCACACCTGCCACTGTGCAGTGTCCATCCCCTGCACTCCATCTGCTCTACCCTCTCATCTTCCTCACCTCCCTCCCACCTCAGCACCTCTACACAGCCTGCCCAGCCCCTCCAGACCTGCTTGCCTCAGACAACCACCTTATTTTCGCAGATCCAGACTTCATCCAACTTCTCCTGTGGGCAGGGAGCGTCACTCTTCTGCAGCTCCACAGGACCTGTCCTTCGGCCTGCCCATAGCCCCAGGAAGCATGCTGGTGGTGGTCCTCCATCCCACACACAGAGGAAGAGAAGGCACACAAGCCATTCCCTCATTCCAACACAACAAACACCAAAAGCCCCTGAACTCTTCTTAGTGACCCTTTTATACTGAGCACCAGAGGGAGGAGCACCATGATTGGTCCATTTGGGTCATCTGACCCATCCTTGCCTCCCCATAGGCACAGCTGCCCCCCATCACCTCCAGTGATTGCCCCTGTGCCAGGAGCCCTAGAGAGCTTCTATCCTGGGAGGTCTCAAACCAGGACAGCGTCCAACTGGACTGTCCCCAGGAGTGACCTGTGCCCACCACCCCTCCTCTTGTCCGTGTGACTTCTTGTCAAACATCTCCATCTTCTTTACAGCTACCCTTTAAATGCTGGAACGTGGTAGTAAGGTCTCCCCTAAGCCTTCTCTTCTCAAGGTTGAACAAACCCAGTTGACTTGCCCTCACAGGGTAGCTTCTCGGCCCTTTGATCATCTTTGTGAGTCTTCTCTGCACCCTTAACAGCCCATCCACATCTTTTTGGTACAGCCAGGACCTAAACTGCTCACAAGATTCCAGCCCTGAGCAGAGCAGGATAACAACAACTTTATCTCTGCTGGTGATGCCCCTGTTGATGTGCTGAGCACACCCTTGGCTTTGCTTTGTTTACACTGAAGGGTGGCTTCAAATAGATGTTCTCCTCATTTTTGTTAATTACCATTTCAAAATGCTATTGAATTTTTTTCTTTAAATCATGGAAATGCCTACTGAAACCATCTGAGTATTATAGATATGTGTAAACATGTATATAAACAAATATACACACATTGTACTCCAAGCACCAGTTGTGGTTTAAAAACCCACGTCCTTCTTATGAATCTAACAGATATTTCTGTTGTGTTTTACATTCCTCAGATGAGAAAGAAAAAAAAAATAGACTTCTTTTCCTGTGGATTGCAGCATTGGAAAATGTTGCTTTGTGTCATAAGGTCAAAACTCATTAACCAGCAGTTGTTCCCATCTGCAGGAGCAAATAAACCACGGGGTTTAGGGTACAAATCAGAAAATTAAGGCAGCACCAGGTTACCAGTTTGAAACCGTTAAACATCATTCCAAAATGTGTTGCACTGTTAAATGGAACATAAAGGATGCGACAGATGCTTCTAATAATTCCAGTTTCAAGTCAATTTTCCCTCCTTTGTCTTAAAGAGCTTTTGATGTATAGTCACAATATTGTCTCTCTCTCTGTTTTTAATAATTTTATATTACCTCAGCAATATAACTGTCCTGAAATATACTGAACTTTAATCTTTGAGAGATCAAACACGAAGAAATATGACAGGATAGAGACTGGCTGGCTTGGGGGCAATATTCTCTCCTATAAAAGATAGCCCACAGCAAGATAAAAATTGCTCTGTGGATTCCCTGGACGTCACATCTTTAAGAGAGGCTTTTGGACCCATGGAGAGGGCAGACTTGGGGCCACACAAAAAAAAAAAAAAAAAAAAAAAGGTCATGGTTGAAGAGGCAGCCAAAAGCAAGCCTGCTCTCTCAGAGCCTGAGGATGTGGTTTGGGTGACTGCATGCTTTAAGATCGGTCCCAGCACCCTCAGACCTCCTCGGTTTAGCCGTGTGCGGCAAGTCGAGCAGCCGAAAATTGTTTGGTCACCGTCTTTTCGACAGAATAAACGTGCTGGCTCTGCATCAAGAAAAAGAAGTATCTGGGACGAAGGTGCAAGACACTGGGATATCTGGGGAGGGGAATTTAGGAAGCAGGAGGCAGGTCTGACGAGCACAAAGGAGGTGCTTTTGAAAAATGCAGCTGGTGCTTCCTCTCCAAAAGACATTTGCTCTCCATTACCTTAACCCATTGCCTCATTTTTCCACTGAGCTTCTCCAGCAGAACCAGAGGTGGTGAAATTCAGCTTAGCAAGGCTGCTCATCCCATCCCCCGGCCACAGAGTGATGATGAATTCTCATTTTGAAAGAGAGACTGCTTAAAATACTGTTACATACAGTAAAGATGCTCTAATTTTAATTTTATTTTTTTTTCCTGCAAATACAAAATCGACCCTATCTTTTTGTTTTGGTTTATTATTACACTTGGGAGAAAAAGCCATTTCTTTTTGTACAAAATCATTCTTTTCAACGAATCGGTTAACACATCTCTTTTGGCTGGCTGGGGAACCTGCTTTAAAACACAATCTGTGCAGGTGTTTGTGAACTTGTGCTGCAAGATCCAATTTCTCACAGGTACAGCCTGAAGGTTCGGGGTCTCATTAAATTCATTAAAACTCCTGAGGGCTCTATAGAAGGCAGAAAGCCTGATTCAGCCACCTCTAAAATCAGTGCAAAAGCTCCTGTTGGATTTCCCCGGGGTCTTATGCCAAGCCATAAGGAACAACGAAAAGAAATTTTTCGCAGAACTGGCCTCCCTACGAGATCACCGTCTTTGCCACGTGTAGGCAGCCCTCCCTAGAGCTTTAGGCTGATCATGAATTTCTAATTAGTATCTATAAGTTATAACCATTGTACCCTGTGCTTGCATGGGGAGGGTGGGTGATAGAGCTACCTTAGAGCTTTGATGGGACTTAATGCTTCCTGTGCCACGGTGTGAGAGGATGGAGGGTGGTTTAGCTCATCACCGTCTTCCCACCAGCATACCCAGTGCCTCCTGGTTTTAGCCCGAGTTGTGCCTGGTCTACCTTGACCAAGCTAGGCTTAATGGTATGAAATAGAATAAACCAGGTACCCTTTGGTCAAGTGATTCCCCTTGGTGAGGAGACAACGTTCAGATATACCGAAAGGAGTGAATCCAACGAACCAAATACCTTCCGATAAATAGAGTAACCAGAGGCAGGAGAAGCTGAAGGTTCTCATTCCATGGAATTTGGTCCATAGGGAAGAACATGTGTTTGTATTTGAGGTAGTTTTTTACCACCTGCCTTGCTGTCAGGAGTGTTTTGAGTTAGGTGGACAGTTTAAAGTTCTCCTGGTGAAGGTAGGCTACAGAACAATTTTGGAACAAGAAGCAAATGTCACAGAGGATTTCCAAGCCTGCAACCTTCTTGGATATCCTTATCAATGCCGAGCAAATAAAAGATTCTTTTTGGACAATTTCTCATGCTCTGGATAAACACATGCTGGCACTTCTGAGTTTTCCAGCCCAAATATCTGCACAAGCAGTTCTCTGCTTTGCTTTCTGCTTTCAATCCAGAGCCTGCAGAAACCCACTATAATCACCCCTCGGTGGGAACAAAGGATACAGATCTCCATTTCAGAACCTGCATTTTTGGTCTTTAAATCAGCAAATATTTATTCTCTTTTATAGAAATACAAGCTAACCTGGAGGGAATGAGATTCTCCAGATTGAAGGCTTAGTAACCAGTGTTTATTCAGAGTTTCATTTCCAAACCTCTAGAGCTTCTCAACCCATTACTGCACTTCCAACAGTCCTGGCTGTCTCATCTCTTTGAAGGAAGAAGGGATGATGATTCTAACAGGAAGCATTAGGAATCGAGAAGATTCCCTGTTCCTTCCTTTGCTGTGAAAATAGCTTTCATCTGTGTGTCTGCATTCCTACCTGAGGAGTAATTGCTTGATTTCTGGCAACATTTAGTTTGCACGCTATCTAATTGTTATATAGAAGATGCCTTTTTCTCCCCTCTAATCTCTCCTCGATGAATTCCTGCCTCTCTGCGTTAGGATTTGCTCCCGGTGCCTTGGTTGTGAGCCAGCCTGGGATTTCAGCCTCACGGTGCAGAAACTTCACCCGCTGAGAGAAGGGCAGGACTGGGTCTTCGCAAGAGTTTTCAGGTGTGTTGTTCAGTGCTGGTTTAGAGCTGGGAGCCTAAAAAATATTTTGACCTTAAGGACCGGGCTTACTTTGAAATATAGGAAAATCCCTAAATTGAGCTTTGAGTGAGTTTGCACTGTAGCTCCTGGTTTGTTTGGGTTTTTTTTCTGTTGTTTGGCTGCACGTAGTGTCTTCTGTTTCTGAAACCAAAAGTGGACGACTGCCTTTAAACTGAAACTATTGAAAATTCCAAGCCCTTAATGGTACAGGCTAAGAAATCCCACCAGGAAAAAAAAAAAGGTGGAATAAAGGCTTCTTCCTTCTCAATCAGTTGGATGCTTAAGATGCAAAAGAACCATCTGCACAGATGCGAAAAAATACGTGGGAGTGGGCGAAAGAAAAGAGGGATCAAGAAGGACAATATAGACACTGTCTGAGGAACGAGATGCCAAGAGAGTGCTGCAAAGCTGTGTGTAAAGGTGAAAAGGCATTCCCTACTCTCTGGTGATGTTAATAGCTACGATTCAGAGAAAAACACTGCATTCCTGTAAAACACCTGTTCAGAAGTAACTTTTTTAGCATGTGAGTCTGACAACGCGACACAGGTGGAGAAATTAATAAAATGTAATTACTGCCTGAATCTTCAATCAAAGCAAAATTTGAGCCGGCACGTAACGTATTTTCACCACTGATCAAGATGTAAATTCAACCCCCGTGGAAGCTGACTCCTCAGGTTGATAAAGCACCTCCGAAATCACGAAAGCCCTCGCTGTACAACTGCAGATTGCTCTTGAGCCGCAAGGACAGTTCTGTGTGATGGGAAGGACGCTCAACAGCTCCGGGTGCTGCCATAATGCCACGTCCCGTGACAACTCGTACAACGTCAAAGTGAAGAGAGTGAGGATGGTCAGATATTGGGATGCGCTGCCCACGGAAGTGGTGGAGTCACCATCCCTGGAGGTGTTTAAGGAGAGGCTGGATGTGGCACTTAGTGCCATGGTTTAGCCGATGTGATGGTGTTGGGTCACAGGCTGGACTTGATGATCTCAGAGGTCTTCTCCAGCCTCAACAATTCTGTGATTCTGTGAAGAGGTGGAAGGGCGATGCCAGCCCTTGGCATGCAGGAGATCGCAGCCAAACCCTCACCATCCTCGCAGGTCACGCCATCCTGCGCGCTCTGCGAATATCTGTGCAGTCAAATATTCATTTAGTGCCACCCGAAGTAATCTGTCTGCGAAGAACGTGTCGCAAAACTCTCAGGAGCGTTTCAGCAGACTCCCTACCCGAGCTGAGCGAGCAGATTTGAGCTGCCTGGCAAATAGGAAACACGTCAAATATCTTACACCGAGATGGAGGAAACACTGATGTGTTTATGTCAAAACAATGTTTTAATAAACAGCAGCATAAAATAATCAGTGTTTAATATCATCTCTGGCACGTGAAATACAAAAATGCACGTCTTAATTATAAAATAGCCTTTGTTATTACATTTTCATGCTTGCCTAATTGAAATGCCCATAATTAATAAATCAATCATCAAGTAATACAGTGATTAAATGCATGCAGTGAAAACAAAGAAAAGTATTTGTATAAGGTAGTGGCTGAATATCACCGTAATATATTTCAAGGACATCTACATCAGGTTAAAAAGAAAAAGAAACAGGCCGAGATAGGAAACGCAGAGATGTATTTTCACTTCTGCTGTACAAAACATTATCACACTTCTGTGCAAAAAAAAAAAAAAGATAAAAATAAAGTCATATCATACAACATTGTCAACCGAGCATAAGATTGTTTTCGTTCCGTGTACAATAAAAACACTATTCAGTACAAGACAAAGAGTCTGTGAAAAGCTGTAACGTACACAGCGCTTTTGTAGCTCATTTAAGTGGTTTCAAATGAATAATCTAGAGTGCTTACACCTGAATGAATTTTTAGTAATTACACAAATGTAGTATTTCGACATTGAAAGTTAACACTAATTCACATTATTAGAACTGACAGACATAATTGCTATCAACGGATTCGCTGCCTAATGGAATGTGAGTTTCCCTTTTTTCAGGGTTACTGGAGTCATCATCACCGAAATTACACCTTGATCTGAAACAATAAATATTCCTGGGAAAACTGATTGTCATATACAAAATTGTGGTTTGGAGCCTTTCCGTCAAACAGTTGCATAGCAACAAAAAGGATATAAAATTTCTGCTTCAACTACTAGATTATGAAACGCTACCTTTGAGTAAGTTGATTCAGGTTCTGAAATTAAAACGCTTTAATTTCATTTCCTTTAAGGCAATTTCTTAGAACTGCAGCCATCTGCAGGAGCCAAGAGCAGATGATTTTTGTAGGCTGCAAGTTGATAACTCAAGCTATTGTGCTGCTATAGAAATGATTTTTGGTCTGAAACTGAGCTCAGATTCCCAACTTTACGAAAAGACCAAAATCGTACCTGAAGTAATTTATTCAGCTCTCAGCTCACATATTTGAAACATAACCCTTGCCTGCAAAATTTACAAATATTTTAAATAGCTATTGGAACTGAAATTGCACACCCAGTAGATCTCCGAATGTTTGCATCTCCTAAAAAGGAGACAAATATTAAAATATGCTTTCAGTATAAAAGTTTCTGTGGTTTAAACCACATCAGAGGTTTAAAAAGTTGTGAAAAAGCGTAGGATAAAATGCTTTCATTTAAAAGAAACCAAACCCCCCAAAAAGTCCCCCTTCCCCTTTTTGATTTGTCGGTGGCACTTAACGAAACGACGCGTCCATTGACAAAGTGTTCCTACCACAACGATCTCTCTCAGGTTGAGTCTGCCCGTCCTGTTAAGCAGTTAAACTTCACAGAAGATACTCGCTGCAATGTCTGTTGAACAACCAGAAGAATCTTTAATAAAATATTTGAATAGAAATCTTTTCTACCCCCTCCTAGTTTTGCGTTGTAAATAGTTCTATTTACAGAGGTTTCGCTTTATTTACAATTCCGCTGAAATCATAGATTCGTTAGGTCCATGGATGCTGGTGTCTCCCAACAGGGAAGACTGCTTTGAGTCAATTTTGTAGGGTTTTTGAGTTTTATTTCCAAAAACCGTAATACCGATCCCCCCTGGGTGACTAGGAATGGACATGTGAGACAGCAAAGGAATATTTGCCTCCTGGTTGGAGCCCGACGACGGCAGGCTAGTGACATGACCCGTGCTCGTCGATCCGCTGGCGCTGCTGGGAGAACGGCTCTTTGGAGGAGGACAGTGCTGGATGACCCGGGGCGGACCCTGCGGTTGATAGTGGGCGGCTGGGAAAGCAGCGTAGCCCGGCGGGATCGGGTACCCGTTGATGGGGATGTAGCGCTGGTTTTGAGGTATCGGCGGTCCGATGAATCCGGCGATTTGGCCCTGCGGGATCCCTTGGGCTGGAAACATGTAGTTAGGGTACCTGGGGTTACTGAGATTACTAACGGGGCTGGCACTGAGGGAAGTCGTTTGAGTGGTGGCGTTCCCACCCGAGGGGGTAGTAGAACTAGTGTGGCTTGAAAGACCCTCCCACGAGCGCAGCCTGGCGTGGATTTCTTTAAACCGTGGCCTCCGGGATGGCAGATCGTGCCAGCACTCTGTCATCAGGCTATACATTCTGGGAGGACAGTCTTCAGAGCATGGCAGCAGTTGTCTTTTCCTGATCATCTCTATGACTTCTTGGTTGCTAAATCCGTAGTAGGGTTGGAGTCCAAAGCTGAATATCTCCCACAAAACAACTCCAAACGACCAAATATCTGAGTCGGAGGAGAACTTGCCGTACATAATTGCCTCCGGTGGCATCCAGCGAATTGGCAAGAGAGACTTGTTCTGAACTCTGTAATAATCTGCTGAGTAGATTTCCCTCGAGAGTCCAAGGTCTGAAATTTTCACGTGAAGCTGTTCCCCGATTAAAATGTTACGAGCAGCGAGATCTTTATGGACAAAAAAATGGCTCGACAAGTACTCCATCCCTGCCGCGATCTGGACGGCGATATGCAGGAAATCCCCGTGGTCCAGGCTGGATTTTACAGTCCCGTCCTCGTCGCTGCTGCAGCCGACGTCCGAGTGCGGCGACCGCATGATGAGAAACTCGTGGAGGTCTCCTTGGTTCATGTACTCGAAAAGCATGCAGACAGGTTGCTCCTGGGTCACAACGCCCAAGAGGCAAACGATGTTGGGGTGATGGAGCTCGGCCATGAGCGACGCTTCTTGCTGGAACTCTGCCCACTGCTGGGGATTGTTGAAGTCTTTCAGCGTCTTGATAGCGATGAGCTGAGCGTGATCCATGCCTGGAAGGTAGAGGTGTCCCTTGTAGATCTTGCCGAAAGTGCATTCGCCCAGTTCTTCCATGAAACGAACGGCAGACAGAGGCAGCTCCTTAGCCTTGCTCTGTTAAAGAAACGACAGCTTTAGAAAAATAGGACTGAAAACATATTTTTAAGTAAAAGATATTTTTTGCTCAGCCCTGGGAGATGCAGGCACTGGTGAGAGGGAAGCAGCCCCAGCTACAGCCTGAGGGAGACCAGCATCCCACCTCTGGTGAAGCTCGGGGCCAAGTGCCGCCTCGTCTCGGGGCACCCTGCTCCAAAATCAAATTTAGAATTATTTTTTACCCTCTACACAAGATCAGATATAAGTAGCAAGTATGAGACGTAAACGTAGGCAGGAACCATCAGCATTTCAGCAAAAGCATTTATATACTTGGGCTTGGGCATTTATATACTGAAAATCAAATTTGACTAATTTCAGGAATTGAGGTAATTGATATACTTTAAGTAAGTACATGCTGAAGCATTTGCTGGGCCAGGGCCTAAAGCTTTAGCAGAAAACTTTTTTTCTAAAACACTATATCCTGGCAGTCAGTTCTTCCTTGACTTTGCTATTAACCCTTCCATGTACAGGAGACACTATTTCTGCTCACACCCGACTGAATGTTCAATCCTGAAACACACAGGACAGAGTCAGCTGGGAAAACGAGACAGCGGTCAAAGAGGAACGGCAAACTTTTAAAAAACTTTGTTGTTATTTAGGTGAATATATTTACTCCTAGGCCATAAAGAAGTTGTACGATTTTCAGAGGTCAACTTCCACATTTGCCCATAACACCTGCACCCAAACTCACTCATTTAGTGTCCTCGCTATAGCCATAGGTAGTAATTTAAGGCTAATGAGTTTGGGATCCCCGTTTCGTAAACTGGTGTAAACGTTGGTATTTGCATTCCTGATACAACATAATATAGTGACAAAGTAGGAAGAGAACTGATGTTTAAAAAATAATTTGAAAAAGACATTTTTGAATAAATGAGTGCTACTCATATTGACCACTTATGACTTTTAGATAAATACTGCATTGATGACAACAACAACAACAACAACAACAACAACAATAATAATAATAATAATAATTCCATTAAAGCAGGCAGCCAGTAGACAGTACAGTGATGGCAGGAAATTAACTATATTGTTGAGGAACAGATGGTTTACATTATACAAATCCTTTAGGCTAAAACTTGTTTAGGTCTGGCATATTGTAAATTATATTTTAGTAATGAAAGTGAAATGACCTCTGTCTGACCTGAGGCTGGGTTTGTCTGTTTGAACCAAGAGAGTGGAAAACTATGAAAGAAAATGAAGTCATAAAGTTTTGGCAGGAAGGGCTCATTTCAAGTTAAGCGGTTATAAATCTGCTTAGTTTTTGTTTGACAAGTATTTGTCATACATCGGTGTACGAAATGTAAAGAAGTGTAAAATACAGATGAGGCAGCATGCCAAAGTAAACCGAGTACAAAAGGAGCGCAGCAAGAGCGAAGCCCACCGCCTCTATCTCTTTATCGGCTCCTTCCATTAGGTGAATGACAAGACGAGCTGAGTTTATTATATTTTTTTCCTGAAGGCAATTAAAATCCCTTCAAACTGAAACAGGCTTTGGGAGGCACCGCTAACAGTTTCATTTGCACGAGCAAATGCACATCTACCTCAGCCGGAGCTCGAAGCCTAAGTGTGCTTTTCCCCAACATTGACATTAATATTGGATGTTTAAAAATAGGATTCTACTTCCTTTCTTTCAAAAGTTTGTTTGAAAGGCAATCAAAACATGTGATTGTTATGGAGTTCAAAACAAGTCTCTCTTGCCAATTTGCTGGAGAGCTGGGGTTCCTGGGTGGGAAAATACAGAATTAGCCTAAATAAGATGGAAAGCCTTTTGTAGCACGTGACTTGGAACATCAAACGAAAACGGCGTGTTCCATATTCGCAAACAGTTGCTGCTTCCCTGTGTTGTGCGAGTGAGGCATCAGCGGTCGAGGTGGAATTTGTGGCCTCGTTAACACAAGGCTGACGTTCTCACTACCTTCACTTTTAGCCTGGATTGCACCCCAAATATCTAGTACAATGGGGACCAAACAGTGAATGTAAATTTAACAAAATATTCCACGGAGGCTGGATGTGAGATGTCCTTTTGACACTTACCTAATTCAATGGTTTTTCTACTATTCTCAGCACTTTGATACACGGCTACTCTAAGCTGTATGTGAAAACTGAAATTAAGAACTTTAAAGAAAAATCAAGATAAACTCACTGGGCCAGTGTGGGGTGGGGAGGTTAACTATAACAATAGACCAAAATTTGTCTCATCACCCTGAACAGACACCCTGCACAACAGTCACACCAGTACCCAGCGGTTAAAACAGGAATCCCAGCAATGCTGACATTACGCCATGTAAAAACATCTCCTGGCTGTGTTACCAGCGGGCAAAAAGCAGCGCCGGGTTTTCCAGCAAAGCCTCACGATGGGTTTTTATTTTATCACTGACTTAAAAAGGCTCCCTGGCTCTTTCTGTGAGCTGGAATTTTCCTCTACAACAATTTTCTGTGTCTATCTCTGCATCCTCAAAAGAGTTGAAGGGTCACAGCTCCATCCATCCATCCATCCATCCATCCATCCATCCATCCATCCATCCATCCATCCATCCATCCATCCATCCATCCATCCACCAATCCCTGCCCCTTATAGTGCACTCCCTGTATCTCCTGGGATGCAGCTACTCCAGTAATTTTTCCTTAATTTTTCCTTAATTTTTATAACCTAATTCTATAAACTTGACATTTAAATGCAAGCAACAGCAGCATCCCATAGCTACTTTGTTCACAGAATCACACAGAATCACAGAACGTTAGGGGTTGGAAGGGACCTCAAAAGATCATCTCGTCCAGCCCCCCTGCCAGAGCAGGATCACCCAGAGCAGGTCACACAGGAACGCGTCCAGGCGGGTTTCGAATGTCTCCAGAGAAGGAGACTCCACAACCTCCCTGGGCAGCCTGTGCCAGGGCTCCGGCACCCGCACAGGGAAAAAGCTTTTCCTAATAATTTTGTGGAGCCTCCTATGTTCCATCTTGTACCCATTGCCCCTTTTCCTGTCTTTGGACATCACTGAAAAGAACCTGGCACCGTCCTCCTGATGCTCCTCAACATATTTATAAACATTTATGAGGTCACCCCTCAGCCTCCTCTTCTCCAAGCTAAAGAGACCCAGCTCCTTCAGCCTTTCCTCATCAGGGAGATGCTCCACTCCCTCCATCATCTCTGTGGCTGCGCTGGACTCTCTCCAGCAGTTCCCTGTCTCTCTTGAGCTGAGGGGCCCAGAACTGGACACAATATTCCAGATGTGGCCTCACCAGGGCAGAGCAGAGGGGCAGGAGGACCTCTCTTGACCTACTTGCTACTCCCCTTCTAACACACCCCAGGATGCCATTGGCCTTCTTGGCCATGAGGGCACACTGCTGGCTCATGGTCATCCTGCTGCCCACTAGAACCCCCAGGTCCCTTTCCCCTGCGCTGCTCTCCAGCAGGGCAGTTCCCAGCCTGTACTGCCACATTGGGTTATTCTTTCCCAAGTGCAAAACTCTACACTTGCTTTTGTTGAATTTCATAAGATTTCTCCTCACCCAGCCCTCTAGCCTGTAAAGAAAACTACTCCAGAATTTATTCAGAATACAGCTCCTGGAGTGCAAGTGTAACCTTTCCCGATGCTGAGCGATCAGATCTGCCAAAGGAATACCTACGGCAGCAATATTTAAAGGTTAGAATTCACATTGCTGAAACGCAATAAAATCAGAATTTGCATTGAGTTTGCTATGTTGTTTTCCTAACACAAATAAAAGCTTACTCAAAAGCAAGCCTGAGTGTTTCAGATTCAACAATCCACACAGTTTCCATTCTAATTACTTCTAGATATCGATTTTCACTCTGAAGTGCTTCAAAACAATAATCTCCATCAAGCTGTTGAAGAGAATTGGCACGGTGTAAAAAGCAAGGCAAACGCTCTTTCCAGGGCGTTATTCTGTCTGTAGGTGGCAGAAGGCAGTTACAGCCCTGAAATGAGTGATCCATACTCGTTTGCGAACCGGCTGCCCTGCCAATAAACAAGGAGCTCAAGGTTAATCACACTTAAATCTGAAATGATTTATAAAAAAATGCTTTGTGAACCTGGGACTAGAGTGAAGCAAAACAAGCAACAAGAGCCGCTCTGCATCAGCTGTGCTGGCCAGAGGTGCAGGCAGATTTCTGAGGTTCTGTTTTGGCAATTTCTGTTTTTGACTGAGAGAATGAGTAAAGCCTGAAAAAAACCCCACGGAACAAATCTTTCCAGAGAGATTTCAGCTGAGTGAAAGATGACATATGACTACAGCCAACCCATGAAAAAAACTCTCTTGAGAAAATGCTGAATCACATCTTTCTCTGTGCTGCTTTCTAACTTAAACGAGGCAATTTAGAGATGCTCCAGTAATGGCTTGCTTGCTTTATTACAAAAAACCTCCAGCTCCTATTTAGCTAGATATATGGACACACAGGAATTACCTCCACAGGTCCAGCACACTTGTTATGCTGCTGCTGAGAAAAGTCCTTACAAAAACGACAGCTGAAACCGCAAGCTGGAAATCAGCTTTGCATTTCAGCACTGAGCTGGCCAGAGCATTTCACTCCCTGCCTTTCCAGATGGCAAATGTCGAAGCAGAAATGAGCGGTTACCTTTGGTTTATAGGCGTTGAGCATTGACATCTCCACATTTTGTCCTCTGACGTGTTTAGGCTGCCTTTGAACGGGAGGGGAGGATGATTTCTGGTTGTTGCGACAGATGCAGATGAAGAAGAAGAGTAAGGCTATGGCCAGGGGAATAGTAACACTGGGCACCAGGATATACAGAATTTCCATTTTATTCTTTTCCTTGGAATCCTTATAATCTGGTTCAGGAAAAAAGAAAAAGAAAACCAACAACAAACAATGAATGAAGTATCCCACGGAGCCAAATACATCCTCAGGTCAACTAGAAGAGTTAAGAAGGAAAAAACCATCCAGGTAATACTACTGCAATCCACCTTGAATGCTGTTTTATTTCCTTAATATTAACAGAGCAATTTATGTTCTTAAATAACATTTCTGTAAGAAGAAAGCACAGCCAGGAACAATTTCCCTGCAGCACGGCAGTTCAAACCTACTCACGGTCATGAAATAGCTGAATACTCTGGAGGGGCCACTGCTTGGGAAAAAATGAAGTAATGGTCTAGTACAGGTCCACAGAAAAGCTGATTTCTAAAAAAGCTTAGGGAAGAAAAGCTCTGGTGGGATTACGGACTCCTTATTTTAATCTGTGTATTAGCTTTTGGTGCCATAGTTTCCTCAATCCAACAGAAATGTGGGGAGCCCTTAAAAAGATTTTATTGCCCTACTTTTCTCCAGCCTCTTGTTCCCAACATCTCCTTGCTTCGCCCAAAGCATCTGTGTGGCCACCCAGGGCACTGGAACAAACACCACATAGAACTAAAAACTTATTTTCTAGTTAGTTTTAGCTTCAGGAGCAGGACAATTAGGGAATCTAGACCAGAAGAAACGGACGACACCTGGTAAATGGGAGGAAATGCATGGAAAAAGCAAGAAGTTGAGAGAATAGTCCCAGTTTTTATCCCCGAAAGTCAGGAAAGAGGTTCAAAAAGTCTGAATGCAGACAGAAACCGTAGTATAATCTTAAAATTTTACATTCTGAGGACTTGGTCTTTGTAGGATTAACGGGCTAATGGGAAAACCCAGCCCTCCACCAACTCTATACCAAGCGTGTGTCATCTAAGGGAGATGGTGAACGTCTGCGGCAGCATCAGCCCTAGTAGATTCTGGCAGGATGGGGAATGTTTTAGTACTCCTACAGAGTCATTTCAGTTTGTTTGTCTGTTTTTTCCAGGCTGGATTTGTAGAAGTGCTTAGCAGCCCACACAGACATCTTTTATGCGCTTAATTAAACGTGAACTTGATCTGAAGCTTGGGTTTGACTCAAATTGTGACAAAGGCAAAGTTCAAGCGGTTCTGGATGTCACTTTGCATAACCTCTCTCCTCTCACGCTGTCCTCCTGCTCCTCCCACGCTCCTTTTTGACCATTCTTTTCAGATTAAGCTGTGCCATCTGGTTTTTAATTGAGAGGAGGGGTAGGCTGAACGTTTCTACAGGCTTTGGGAAACGAGAGAGCGCTAAAGCGCCGTCCCCACGACTGCCTCCCCGTGCCCTGCGGAAGGGTGGTGTGTGCTCTCACCCCGTCTTCAGAGAAGGTCCCGCTCTACAGCGTGGACCCGCTGTGGATTTTATTCATGAGTTGCTGCCCTCTAGCACAGACACACCGTCAGTGCCTTCCCCCTCTCGTTCAAAACCTTCCCACGTTCGTCTTTGCTGAGCCTCGTGCTTGAATTACTCCATGTTTCACATCTTCCTATATTGACAAACTAGCACGAAACGAATCTTGTGAGACAACTCAAAGACACGGCTGAAGAAAGAAAGAGAAAGCGTTGGCACGAGGCAGACGGAGACCTGGGCACTAGTTCATCACCTGAGCTATTCCAGTCAAAAGGAATTATTATTCTTCCTAAGTAGCAGCTCCTGCCATGAAGCCTCATTAGGTTAATAGGTTTCTTGGGAGCCACCCTAATTAAATCCATTTCCCATCTAGGCATGTCCTGGTGAGGCAGAATGCACAATACTTATTAAAATGTGCCTGAAATGGCCCTTTCAGCCAGTGCAAAGCCAGCAGGATGCAAGTCCCGCATGGTATTTTGGTTTTAATATGCAGATTAGCATTTAACAATTAAATCACCACTCACCTGATATAGCTCTGTTTGTCTGCATTTAGAATAACAATGCCATCTAACCCAGCTGTACAGTGAGTACCCTTTAAGGCAGTGGTGAGAGGCCATAAAACCCCTTGTCAGGAATTCTTCAAGCCAGCCAACCTATCTCATTTATTAACTAGTAAAACATTAAAATCGGAGACTTTTGTAACACGTCCAAAAGCGTCGCGCTTTCAGCTACTTCAGATCAAAAGACCGAGCCGGTCCTGGGATTTCGGAGCCCATCTAGAGGGGGCCTGGCAACAACCCCCCCCCCTCCATCAACTCTTAATTACCCAATTATCCAGAAGTCGTGGAAAACACAAAACGCACACGGCTCAAAGGTCGGACAGCGGCACGGTGTGCAGAAAGCTCGGCATCATTGCTGGTGGTGGACATGAAGAGACCCCTGAGCTTGCCCGAACCGAGCTGCCCAAACTGCCCAGGGCCAAGCCTTGTCTTCTCTTGGAAAGCCAAGAGCCAAAATTAGGCTTAAGTGCCGACTGCCACTTAGATCCAGATTATTGTACTGAAGGGCTTAAAAAGATCTGCGGAACAGCTGATACAGATTGAACTATTCTGGTGTAGTCAGTCTATCACTGTGCCTAATTAACAAGAGAAATAACTGAAATGCACTGAAGGAGTAACAAAAGAGATACAGGACTCTAAAAAGCGTATACGAATGATAGAGAGGGTTTGAGATGCACATGATATAGCCCAGACTGTCTGCCTTTCCCCTGATCTACTCTTTCAGTAAGAACGTAATTTAGATCCCATATTTGGCATCAATTCCCATCTTTCCATTAATTGAAAAAGACTTTGGAGCAGGCTCAGAACGTGTCTCACTGCAGGAATATTCACAACCATAACCAGAGATAATTTAATTTGGTTCTGGCTATCGAACAGGAACATCAAAAGGTCTCTCCTTTCCAAGGGGAAAGGTAATGTTACTGTGACAACTTGTAGGCAACATAAAATTTTGTGTGAAACTTTGTACCGTGAATTTCCAGAACATTTCTGGGTGCACTTCTGGCATGTCCATAGAATAGCTTTACTTTTTTTCCTGGCTTGCTGCCAATATTGCTATTTCTCAATGCAGATAAAACAATTAGGAACCATTTGTTCAGGTCTTCCATCCACTTCCCTCAGGGTTTCAGAAAAGCAGAATAAAACGAGAGACAGTTTTGCTCATTTTGCAAAACCAAAATGCAGCCAGGGCAGTTCCGTAAACAGGAACTTAAAATACAGCTAAGATGGTCTGACAAGATCATCTCTGTTTTTCAAACAAGGCCTGAACTCTGTTAAGCAAAGTTTGGATTTATTAAAATGCATTTATTAAAAGAGAAGTGGTGGAGTCACCACCCCTGGAGGTGTTTAAGGAGAGACTGGATGTGGCACTTAGTGCCGTGGTCTGGCCGACATGGTGGTGTTGGGTCATAGGCTGGACTTGATGATCTCAGAGGGCTTCTCCAGAATTAACAATTCTGTGATTCTGTGAAAACGTTTCTTAATACACCAAGCAAAACAGAGAAAGCTTTATAAATGCTTTGTGGATCAGTGTCAACAGTGCAACTTCTCTGATCTGACTTAATTTGGACTAAGGTGTTGTACGGATCGAAACAGCAACATGGAAAGCCTGGGACACTTGGGCTGGCAACGTGCTGCTGCTTCACCACCTCCTGGGCAGCACTCAGGTATTCCCTAGTAAAATATTTCCATGTCCCCGGAGCTGGGATGCTGTGCCTTTAGCCCTTCCTCCAGCTCTCATTTCAAGGATTAAAAAAAGACACTTGGTGCGCAGCTCCTTCCGTTCCGCAGGGTGGCCGCACGAACGAACGCTCCCCCTTTTTCGTTCCGAAGCGAAACATAAAAAAAGGCCAAGTAATTACCGCACGCCGGGACGTCACAAAGCTCAGACTTCAAGTTCTCGTCTAAGGTGAAGCACCACGGGGCGTCCTTCTGGTTGCCCGGGTTGCGGCAGTAGGAGTGGCCCCCGTTGAGCTCGGGGTACCTGACGGCGGTGAAGGTGTGGGTGTGCGGGTACTGCGAGTTCCACGGCTGGCACTGCCGTCCCGACCTCGTCACGCTCACCGTCCCCCGGTAATCTACTCCCGTGCTATTGTAGCATTTGTGATCTGAAAAAGAAAGAAGTAAGTAATTTTCCAAAGTTATAGTTGGTCGCGGCAAAGGTGGGGAGGGGGGGGACGGTGAGCAGCACGCCGCTGCTGGCTCGTGGCCGGGAAGCCCAGTTTGGGAGCACGGGCTCCCAATTTGCTGCGGCTGTAAGGCAGGGCCTGCTTTGCATTCACATTCCTGGGAGGATTTAAAGCTTATGCTTCTGTAATGAAAACAGCTTATGCCAAGCGTTTTTAATATAAGATACACAAAAGAAGTAAAAACTACAGTGGGAACCTGAATCGCAGGCCATTATTTTCATATGAAGGTGGAGAATTTGTGGGAGACACGTTTTATATTTGACTATTCAGATGTATAAGGGTTGTGAACAGGCTGCAGCCCAGCCTGATCAAAGAGCAAGCTCAGCCAGTGCCTAAAATTAGGCTGGATGAGGCAGGGAAAGCCGTTGACCTCGACGGACCTTCCTCCTCAGTCTTGCTGCAGCACACGGGGCTGCTCTGGGAGGATGGGGAGGGTGAAGCTACCGATGTTCCTCAGTATTCAAATGCTTGCACTGTCATTGTTCCCTACTTCATATTCATTAGAAAAAAACTGAAGCCCATAAATAGCGTTTAGTGTGACCCCAGATAAAGAAAAAAAATGAAAAAAAGTATTTCTGAATTTCTCAGCCCAGGAAGCGGCACAATTCAGGAGCACGAGCTCTCAAAGCCCGGCACCAGCTCCAACTCTGACGCACGAGCCCTCACAGCCAACCTTCCTTTTTCGCACAGAAAGTTTTCACTTACTTTTATTTATGGGATCTGCCATTGGAATCCCAATGCGGATACAATTGACAGCTTCGGGGCTATCTGGCTGGGGCAGATCTTCGCAGTTGGGCAGCTTTAATCTCATCAGAATCATGGGATTAGACCTTGCGAAAATATACTCGGTCTGGCAGAGGACGTTCTCCAGAATTTCACATTCGTCGCGGCACAGGTCTCGCGGCTTGGGAGCTGCCGAAGTCTCGTCGCAGTAGGGGAAGGCGTAATGGCACAGCGAGGGAATAGCAAACTGGGAGCATTTATCCGACAAATGGCTGGAAGTGCCAATCATGGTGAAGGCAGCTGTAAAATATACAAAAGGATTTTACTTAACCCAGTTGGAATTTTCTTCCTCCCCGGTATAACCCTCACTTCCCATCGCGACTATTATTTTCAGGTGATGAACGGGCCTTCCAGAAACACAGAGCACTAATTACTTTGCGAGTTATTAACAATGCTGATCTTGCCGACAAAGAAAATACATCTGGTTTTCCACAGTTAATGTTAAGCATATTCCCCAAACGCCGAACCTAATTATCCTTTTTTTCCCCCCAAAATAATTTATAATGGTTTGCAGTTTTATATTTATATTTATATATATAGATATATTTATATATAATTTATAATGGTCATGTAATATTTGAATGCCTTTCGCCCCAACAGGTAAAAATTCCTGAAAGATGTACCGATACCTCTGTGGAAGATGAGAGCGTTCACGCTATCCCAAATGACTGTTCAAACAAAACGGTGCAAAATTATCAGCGCTTGGCTGTCTAGAAACCATTGGTCTTTCCTGTGAGCAACGCAAAAGCCTTTTTTTGCAGTGCTGACAGTGTTTGGAGGCAAAGGAAGAACATTTTAGGGGGAAGACAAATTTGGAATCTTCTGAAAGCAAGAGAAAAGGTAAATACAGAGAAGGTGATTGCTGTGGCTAGGACCTGACCTCTATTTTTTATATAAAAATATAGATAAGTATCATGATATCTATGAGGCCTCGGTTTGAATTCAGCACCCCCACCAGCACAGCATCTCCCACAAAAATTATGAAAACCGTCTCTTTACTAAATCTAAGGGAAAATCCCCATCTGCTGGGTTATTTATGCAGCCTTTTCCAGTACTGAAATGATCTCAACCACATAAAAATCAGCTAAGACCAGTCTCCCTTTGCTTTTAAATCTGCATGGGTAACAGCAGCACGGGGTAGCTTGGCTATGAGACTCTCAGAAGCTGTAAAAGCACAGTCCCTTCTCCTTGGGAAAAAATCATTTTTTTGGTTTCTTTAGGGGGAGCTGGATGAGCAGAGGCTGCTCCCTTCACCCCACAAGGCAAGAATCTTGGGCGAGCTTTGCAGTGGGAAGCTCACAGCAAGAGAGGATAAAGAACAAATATAAACAGCATTGCAGTTTATACAAATCTTTTTGGGGACTAGACAGCTTCGCGGGGAAGAAGCGAGCACATTTTTTTTCTTGTTCTTTTTTTTTTTTTTTACCCACCTGTAATCTGATTTTCTATCTCGCCCTGCATATGCAAAGACTCCATATAAATGGTGCGGTTCCCAATAAAGCGTGCGCAAGCGATCCCCCGGTAGGGCTGGCAAAACCCGTCCTCTTCATACTCGTCCCTGAAATCAATCACAAAACACAAAAGGCTGCGACGTTTCGCGTGCGGCTCGGCGACAAAACGTCCCTACGGGGAGCTGGCACTTGCATTATTAGGGGCCGAGGCGAGGGGCTCCCCTGGGTTTGTCCTGCGGCCGCCGATTCGTTCTGGGTGACGCTCACCCAGCGCAGGAGCCCAGGAGCTGCCTTCCCCTCCATTAAGAGCCTGTGATACGGGATTTTATGGTTTTTAGGGGACGCAGGGGGCACGGCACGGGCTTTGTGCCCTGGGTGATTCGAACCTTAAAGGATTCCCGCGCTGCTGCAGGTAGCTTTTGGAATCCTACAACCGAGCCCACGAGTGAATGTAAGGATTATATTTTTATATCCGACAAAATGTGGAGTAGTATTTTAAAAAAACCAAACTCAACAAATTCATCTGCCTCATAAAAAGAGTTAGTGGCTTTTCAGGTTATGCAGAATACACACCAATATAATATAAAACAATGGTTTTTGCATGAGAGGGAACGCTATGTTCAGCCTTGATTAGAAAACATAAACAGCCCCCCAAAAACCCAAACAACTCCCCCCCCCCCAACAATTTCTGTTTATTTAAAGCAGTTAACATGCTGTTTTCTATTTTTAAACCAAACTTGTACTTAATATTGATAAACACAGCAGGAAAAGTCAGGCTAGCAAAGACGGGATCAAACCATTCCCAGCACTGATACCCTTGAAATAGGAAATGTTCCTTCATTCTTCCCTGAGTGTGGTTAACAGTTATTGCTAAAACAGAACCGAAGCTAAGACAGGAGTTAAATAGACAGATTTCTTTCATTAGGTGCTTTGTTTTATGCAATATAGGAGACATTTAATACATAAACCCAGATGTGAAGTTATTTGCCAATATTCTTCAAACAAAGCAAAGAAAGGAAATTACTAAACCCCTGAAGACCTGGCCAGTCACCGCTTATTTTGAACAGATAATCGACAGCGAAGCGCTGGCACACAGCAGATAGTTTTACGGATGTTTTGAGGTGGGGTTTGTATACGTGATCACCGAAACATTCATGAATCTGGCCTTTGGCTTCCTCGCTTTGAGAATCCAGTTGGAGATATTTGGGACCCATTTTCCGGAAAGACAGACACCTCGGTTCTGCTGAAGCCCCAAGCAAAGGGAAACGCCTAATAAAAATTTGCTAACCATTTCCTCGTTATTCACGCCGGTACCCACCCGAGCTACTATATGACCCTCAAATTAGGAAAAATGGTATTGGAATATCCTACTCACAGCTGAGCAGGCAACAGGTTTGTTTTTTTTCAGAATTCATCCTCCCCCCAGATGCTGAAAGCCTAACAGTGGAGTCAGACTCTGCCCTATTAGGGAAAAATCAGAGCTTTTTTAATCAACTCTGCTATTAAGTTTCACAAAAGACACTTTCATCCCCTCCTGAAGACCTTGGCTGTGAGAGCTTGGAAATGCAAATTACATTTAGCCTCTTTGAAGTCACCCATTCATTGTGTTCATGGCTTAGAGCAAGCGGCCAGCCTTGGGCTCCCCAGCGCCCGGTCACAGCGGCCAGGGCCAGCTAATGGGATTAGTGGGAAGGAGAGGCTAGGATGGCCTTCCAGGACACCCTAAACATCCCCCGGCACTCCTGAGCTACCAGCTCCAGAGCCTGGGATTCACGCGGCGTTGTTTTCCAGTTGGCAGTTGGAAGCTACGCGCTGTGAATTAACTGCAGTGATTTATGAGTGTGAAGAAGATGGAGGGGGGGGCAGTGGGAAAGAGGGATGGCATCTCACATCAGTTGAGAAATCAACAGGAAGGGGTCCAGGCTTTGTTGGATGACGGTCCCAAGATGTTCTCAAATACGCTGCATATTGGATTGCAAAAGTGCAACCTTTAAAGTGCCGATTAAAACTATTTGTTAAGTAGAGCGGTGGTAGGCTAGATATGCCTCAGATAATGGATAGTATTCAGCCAACAAAGATACTCTGAGACATAAACACACACACAACCACATCCATGTGTTTCTGCATGGAGTCAGCTCTGGCAAAAATAATTTCACTTTGCTGGTTCTTGAAGAGAAGACAGAACAGGTGAAACCTGAGCCGAAAAACCACAATAACTACTGCAGGCTACAGAGGCCAATTCTCCATCTTCTGATCAATAAATCCCTCAAAAGGATATAACTTATGATGCATTCATTATTTATTATATTTTATTTACACCTAACAGCAACTGCTCTTCAAGGCAATCAGGCAGTGCGATTTAAGCACACAAGTAGAGAGAGAGGAGAGAACCAAGAGGGACGCGATTAGCATATCAACAAAGCAAACTCACCTCACTCTGAGGCTCACCTTTGAACCAAGGAAGATTTTACTACAATTGCTGCACCCAGCAGGGATTTCCAGTGATGAGGGACACCAGTTTACCCGGATGGTAAACTGCCAGGAGGAGCAGGATTTTGGAGATAATCTCAGAAGGTGAAGATTAGAGTAGAGAGGAGAGCCTGGATTCCACCACCTCTGCCCCCAGGGCTGCGTGCCAGCCTTGAATTTAGAGGTAAAGCATGAGATTAGTATATCAAATGGAGCAGGAGCTACTTTGAATTGTTTTGGAAAGCAGGTCCAACGAAAGGAATGAGAGCATCAGAGTATGACACAAGACATCCCCTGGTCTCCACTCCCAGAGCTGCTCTGCTGATAAAGAAGGGAAGTTTTGGGCTGTGAGGTTCATCCTGACAGCTATCAGGAGCTCAGAAGAGCAGCTCCCACAATAGGAGTCCTGATCACAGGCTGGTAACACGTCATTGCGATGAAGTTATTGGCACGTGCTCGTCAGTGAACAAGTGTATCTGCACCGTCTCTGCATCGCCCTTCATGAGCCGTTCAGCGTCGCACGAAATCCCCTCTTGCTTCTACATCTCTTCATGGTGTCTCTTTCCCTCTCTCACTCCTGGAGCTCTTTTCGATGAGGTTTGTCGGGATGGAAAGGTCTACATCTAGTATCTATGGCCTTCCCAGGCATCCTTTTGGTCCCTGATGGGCAACCAAAGCCCTACCCAGCGATAGCCAGGGCAGCCCTGGAGGTGATGCTGCTGCAGCTCTGCCAGACAGACACTCCCTGAGCTACAGCTCCCCACAATACAGAATTTTTTGGGGGGAACAGCCACCAGCTCTCCATCCAAGACCATTTACCGCTGAACAGATTGCTGCTGAGGCCGCGCACGCTCTGCTCGCCAGACGTTTTGTCCAAAACCAGAGCCGTAGCCTGACACGGAGACCGCGATAGCACACAGAGCTCCTACACGGTTTAAACGCATTCCCCACCTCCTGTTGCCAACTGGCAGCCGCTCCAGCAGCTGGCTTTAAAACACAGCTATCAGCTTCTTGGGATCAAGGCTGAGATTGCCGGTTCCTTTTACACAGCTCACGTTTTACAAATCTCACGTGCTTTTTGTAAATGAATCACAGCATTGCCGCTCAAACGTATCTGCTTCATAGTCCTGATGCGATTCTATCCACCGCAAAAGGAGGGGCCTCTTTGGCTCAAACAGGAGGTAAGTTAGGCCTGAATCAACTATTAACGTGTTAAAATTTATGGACAAGCTTAAGTCCTAATGAAATGGAAGTCAATCTAAGCCCTAGGCATTGCTGATCAGGGATCGACTTAATCACTTGTGCAAATTCTGCGCTAAACCGGAGACTTCAGCAGACATCAGGTAAAATCTACGGATGCCAGCCCCCCAGGAGCAACTTCTGGGATAATCCCAGCACCAGTTTTGAGATCTGGGTGCTGTCCCCCTCCCCAACTTCTGCTTCTCCTGCACCCCGCAAAGCCCCAGCGACAGTTCCGTGAAGACTACACAAGAAAAAGGAAAGTGCTGGGTTTTAATGACTGACAGATGATACAGTACTGTAGCATTTTAGGATTGTTTCTTTTCAGATTTGTTTCCAGTCTGCTTTCTGCTTGGGTCTTTAAACATTTCTAGCCTCGATGTTTATCTTGGAGCTTGCCCATTACTTCTAGACCCTGCTGCAGCTTCCCCTATGACAATAACCTTGCTTCACGTAATAGTAGTACCAAGGATTAAATTTATACTCTGCTCAGGTGTCTTTAAGTATCTGATTGCACAAAGTTTACAGAAGACTGAGTAAGAGCTTTGAAAGGTGTCCAATTCACTAACGTAATCCGACCTAACCTAGAGCCTGCACCACCAAGGGATGTGCCGGGTCTTCATGCAGCCCAGGCTTGACCAGCATCTTTCCTTTGGTAGATTACAGAGGCTGCATTGAAAAATCAGCACTGGAATAGGGTACTTCATGTCTCCCAGGGTACATCTGAATATGAGAAAGTGCCTGTACCAGTCAAAAGACCCCGTTCTTCACATATAGTTTAAGATGGCAAAGGTCACAACGAGGGTCACCTAGACGGAGCCAGAAGGAGAGACCAAGTCACAGCACGCAAAAAAATTTGCCAACAACTGACAAAGAATTCACTGTCACCACTTGGGTTCATTTTCCCCTCTTTAATTTTCTTTTCGTTTGTGCTAGCAATATTTACATCTGTCAACCCGGGGTCACCGGCAGCTTTTCACATACTGAAATGGTAACAAAATAATAAACTGACCCGAATCCCAAGAATGGCCGGTTCGAGTTCATGCTTCTCCTCCTTCCCTTTGCTTCTCACTCACATCCTCCCACTGCCTTTCTGCACAGCGAGATCCTGCTCTGCTCTTTGGGGTATTGTTTTTCACCCCATCTGACTCGGGGCTATCCACCTCACCCACACGTATCTCTGCAGGCTGCTTTCTAAATGCAGACCATTTCTGCAAGATTCTCCCTCAGACAATCTGATTCCCAACATCCTGCCTTTTCCTTGCCAGACTACAAAAATTTCTCAACTACTAAAAATTGCCTTTTTAAAAACTGAACAACAAACAGCAAATGGCAACAACGGGTCCAGGAACGTAGTTCAGCAAAAGCTTTGTAACCAAGCTTTAATATGAGTTCACTTAAGAGTATTAAATAAACTAATACAGAGGGAGTTGCTTTAGGGGAGTTGAGTTTGTAATGAGTGCTGAAAGGTGACAGCATGGAGGGAAGAAACACACTCGAGAAAACTTTGCTGTTAATTAAAAGGTGCATCAATAAATTATTTTTACTATTACGCCTCCTCTACATGCATTAATGCTGTATAAATTATTTGTATGCTGTCAAATAAATTGTATTTTCTTCCGTACACATGTTCCAGCTTCACAGAGAATAAAATGAAAGGAGTCTTTACTTGGCAGATATCCCTTGAAGCAAACAGATGAATAATACTCTGTCATACTTTCCAAAGAGCAAAACCCAGTTGCTCGCGCCTCGCTTTGAAAATGGGAACATACTGGCTCTGTTTCATAACAATATTTCAGAAACGAGAAGGCTGCATTTTACTTTGCAAAAAAAGAAGCGAATTGCCCGGACTTGCACGTCACTGTGTAACTCAAGGAAAAGTTCTGGGTAATATAAGTTATCGCTGTTTTGACACCCGTTTAAAGCTGCAGGGCAGACAGGGTTTAAATGGTTAGCTGGAGAAACATGGGCATAAAATAAAAAATTAATAATGCTGTCTTTCGACATTATTAAATTTACAGTCCCGTAGCACCACTGATACATGCTGTTCCTAAAAATAATAATTTTAAAAAATCATTGAGCAAATATAATCTGCCTAATAACCACTCAGTCGTTGTCGCACATTCCAGACCGATAGTTGGTTTAACATGATGCTTCTGATCCAGAGAGGGATATAGCACCCAAAACCAATGTGGGTTTGGGATGCCGTGCTGCATCGCTTACACGTGGGATGGCAACGAGTGGCCCAGCCCAGCGCTGAGCCCGCATTACGACCGATCTCCACTAAAACTGGGACAGACAAAATGTCCTGACTCTCCCTGAAAATTTTACCATCACCCAAACATATTGCTCTGAGGGTTTCTCGGGGCTACACATTGCTGCCCTCTCCTCCCTCAGTCACTTCTCGTTAGAGGATTTTGGTGCTGAAAGGAGGCAGGTTTGTGCCGAGACATAAACATCCCCGGTGAGAGCCGACATGTGTTTTCTACTAACCTCATCCGGGCAGGGCAGCAGCATCCACCGCTTTGGAAGTTTAATAAAATACATCTCTCGAGCAATTAATCCCTTGGCGAGGATGCGCCGAAGCAAATATTGCATATTTTTTCTTTGTCATAAGGAAGTTCTACCGTGTCTCTATCAAAAGAACTCATTTCGGGGAAGCAAAAGCTGCCTAGAAAAGCCCCGTAACAGTGGCCATGAATTTGATCTAAATATTGACCCAAATTAAACAAATTAGCCTCTGAGATTCGCTCTTTTTCTCCTCTTAAATGCTTTATAACAACCCCTTCCCTACCAAAACTCTTGCCCAAAGACAACGGGCGTTCCCGGCTGCGCGGGTGCGAGCCCGCCGCGTGCTTGCTCGGCAGCTGCAGCTGGTTTAGGGAACAACCCTGGTAACGGCATTTGGATCTTTCCTGGCAGATTTCTTACATCATTATTCAAGATGAACTGCAAATCATCCACTCGTGGTTATGGAAATGGCAGGAAACTCCTTGCACTTGTGTTTCATTTGACAAAGCTATTTTAAGGTTATGCTTGGAAGGGAGGTTCGTCCAAGTTTTTAGACACAGAGGGAAAAAAAAATGTGAAATGTTTTTGAAGAGCAGTCAAGCAGGATAAGATTACAAGTGCTAAACATTGCCTCTTTTATCAGACCTTTGTACGGCACAGAAAAACACACTCCCTCCTCTGGATTCCCTCACAGAGCTGCGATGATCTCACACACACGTTCCTTATCCACCTCTCATCAGGCATTAACCTTCAGATAAGGAGTTTTGGAAGGAACGATCATCGGCTTCACCCCATAAATCGGCCGCAGCCGCTCTGCCCTGAGCAATACCAGATTCCTCCTCCGCCCTGTCGGGACTCGGGCCCTCGGGCGCAGATGGACAGGATCAGACCGTATCCCATCCACGTCCATCTCCCGCACAGCGAAAGAGCAACTCTCGCGTACCGTGCTGGGAAGCTGGACACAAGACAGGCAAAAGGAAGAGATTTCCTCTAAGTGCCTCGGCCTCATCCCTCAGATTTTTGTCCAATATAGTCCCAATAACTGGGACCTTTTTGAACGTACATTTCACAAGCAGCCTCGAAGCGTGCCACAGCCTGACTGCCACACCTCCCTCAGCCACCCAGGCCCAACCGTCACGGCCTGGGGCCACTCTTGTTTGTACAAATGGTACCAAATCACCGGCTCCGACAGAGCTCCAGGATCAAACACCGTCCCCCCTGAACGGGCACTGGTGAGGCTGCACCTCGAACCCCACGTTCAGTGTTCAGAAGGACATTTTGGTGCTGGAGTGTGTCCAGAGAAGGGCCACGGAGCTGGGGAAGGGTCTGGAGAGCAAGTGTGATGAGGAGAAGGTGAGGGACCTGGGGCTGTTCAGCTGGAGAAGAGAAGGCTGAGGGGAGACCTCATTGCTCTCTACAACTACTTGAAAAGAAGGTGTAGCAAGGTGAGGTCGGTCTCTTCTCCCGTGTAACAAGTGATAGGACAGGAGGAACTGGCCTCAAGTCACTCCAGGGGAGATTTAGGCTGGATATGAGGACAAATTTCTTCACTGAAAGAGTTGTCAAGCCCTGGCGTGGGCTGCCCTGAGAAGTAGAGGAGTCCCCATTCCTGGAGGGATTTAAAAGCTGTGAAGATGTGGTGCTCAGGGACACGGGTCAGTGGTGGGCCTGGCAGTGCTGGGTCAACAGTTGGCCTCAATGATCTTAAAGGTCTTTTCCAACCAAAATAATTCTATCATTCTATGACCTTATTGCTGTTGCATGCACAAAAAGTATTTAAGTGACCTATTTGATCAGGAAGCTGTTATTCCCTGGAGACCATTCACCATCCGTAGCATTGCCACATGCAAGAGTTACTACAGGTTTGCACAGTGCTGCATGAGGCTGGCACTTCTCCACACAGGAATAGAGAACAACACACCTGTCTGCTTCTTGGGGTCTGCCAGGAGGATATATAGAGGCCTACAAATAGGTTATATCACAAAGGACATATTCTAGACTGTATTCAGTCCCCAGTCGGATAAAAATCCTAAATACTAAGGAATCTATTCATTATTTAGTCACATGAAGTAACAGAGGTTGTTTGGATTTCATTGAGCAATAAAGTTGCAGGTTACACTGCACATCTCCCCTACAAATTTCATTTTTTCCCCTCATAACACACAGTAGGGTGCACCTCTGCGATATATTAAAAAATGAAACTTTATATACAAGAGAAACACAGCCAAGATTGAGTCACCTTTCAAATGGCTTGATCTGGCCATTAAGGGCTTTCCTCCCAAATATTTTACTGCCTCTTTATAGACATAATGAAGCCTCAGAGTGAGTGTTCATGCAACTGATATCACGGAGAAGGTCTCATTACACCAAAAGTTTGGCATAACCAGGCTTTAATGCTCCAGGGGCTGGGTCCTTGGAGGAGCATTGATTTGAGAAACCAGCCAGGCCAAGGGTACTTTTGAAGTTCCTTAGAGGGGTTCAAAGAAGAGGGTGAGAATAATAAGAAGGTTTTAAGTAACACCTTTCGGCTTGCCTTACATTAAATCTCTTCCGTCAGATGTCATTTCCTTAAGGACAAATTAACATTTAAAATTTTCCAGTTAGCATTGCTAACGATTCCTGTCTCTCTCACAACTGCTTATCCATTGCTGACGACCGAAACCGCACCAGCAAAACAGATTTTGCTGGCTACTGTATGACACACCTACCTTTGCAACAGGATAGTCAAGTCTTCTGGAATATATATGAAATGGCACACATTCACAAAGGAGAACATCAAAAACTAAAACATGTAAAGCAAAAGACAATTCTTTATGGTGTTGGCACTTTCATGGCGTTAACACATAGATCATTTAAATAACAAGGGAAAGTATCTTAATTTTCAAGCTACTCTTCCATCCTCTGCATTTTTTTTTCTTGCTCTCCTATAGGAGGCCATCCACAGTTCCCATTCTCCAGTAACATGTCTTGAAGACCTGTTTTATTCCCTGATAAAACTATTGTACATTGTTCTTTGCCCGGGAGGGACTTCTTACAGACGGCAATATCCCGCTCCTTCCTGGGCCTCAGGATGCTGCAAATAGAGCTCTGAGCTCTTCTTAACCAATACAAAAACTCGCAAGCACCAAGAGTCAATACCGAACACTACAAAATGAGTTTCAGAACTTCTGCAGCCTCTTTTATCTCTCACTAACTCTTTCCTGCTTTACCTTATTTTCTAAAGTCACAGCTTTAATTCTGGTCCTCCCTCCCCTCTCCTTCCTTCTAGCATTTAATTTGTCTTATGTGACTCCAATGGGTCTTTCTTCTGGTGACCTAATATTTTAACCTTAGGCATGATGAGAAACAGACTTCACAAATCTGACACTTGAATTAAAAGTGAAACATATGCCTCGGTACAACTTAATTAAAAATAATACATATAATGTTAGCTTGTTTAAACTATTATTTGACCAAAAATTTGCACCCATCAATAACGACTATAGCCCACAATTGCTACAAAAATAACAGTAACCACCATAAGCTCAGGCTTACTGTTCAAATTAGCTACGTTCCTTCTCCTTTTATTTCACAACAAAGTTTTCACAGATCCCGTGAAATCCTGCTGAGCCAAACTGCCAAGCTGCTGAGAACCCGGGGCGCCCGTACTGACTGCACCCCAACGCCTGAGCCCCGTACCTGCTCAGCACTCTTAGATGCCCCAGCACTAATTCAGATACCCATAACTAGTTGCAGCTAAGTAATTTTACAGGCACGTAGCCTTGTTCTTCTTGCCCTGAAGTGCACATCTGCGGTTCCCTTTGATGGGACAGGGGAGAGGTTGGGCACTATGAAGTGGATGGAGAGCAACTACGTGGAAAAATACGATACAAAATTCTAGACTTCCTTAAACAAATCTAGCAGAAAATGTATTTTTCTAAACAGTCTTGCTATGTCAAGGTAGGAATACAGCGATTTTCTCCACCAATGAGCAATCTGGGGGTTGCTGGGTTTATGAGCACGATACTTCAGCTGGGGGTAACTGGTAAGTCTAAAACCGTTTTAAGCAGTTAGTCTTATTGAAATAATTGGTCAAGTTTAACAACTGTGAAAACATTTAAAGTTCACATAACTTGCAGGTCTGCCATAAATTCTGCTCCTGACAGACACACACACAAACAGAGGCTCCTCAGCTGGGAATAGCCAGTCTGCTCCAGAGGGTATCGTGAGTTCTATTAAACTGAAAATGTCTTGTGAAAAAGATTGCTTGCGAGATAAGAAACTCATTCTTAAGACAACAAACATGAGTGAAAATATGCTTCAGTGAAAATTAAGATCTGTCCATCCATTCCCTAATGGTAATCAGATATGGTGCGGAGAATTCGTTTTCTTTAAAAGCATTCTGCCTCTCTACACAGGCTGCACAAACCAGAGTGAAGCAACCACACTTCACTGACTGTCCTGTGACCAAAATATTCATATTTTGAGACCAAAATATTCACAGACTTGAGAAAGATTCCTAGAACTAAATTCTGAAAATCATGATGTGAAGAAAGAACTGGGCAAAACCGGCAGCTTTCTACTCAGAAATGGGTCACATCCCTTCTAAAACTTTTGTTCCTTAAAAAAAAAATAAAAAAGGCAATCACTGCCTTTTCCTGCCACTACCTCAAAAGACAGAGTATGTTGCAACATGCTTTCCTGCCTATTTTCTGGCAGTAGCATTAAAAGAATTAGTAAGTAAACTCTGACATCCAATTTTCTCTTCTTTTTTGTTGTGGTACATAAAGATGGAAACAGCTAATTTTGCAAGGTCAACCAGTTCGAAACCCTGCAAACCCTTCCACGCTTTGTCTGAGCAAGTCAAAGAACAGCCCAGCCTGTTTGCAGTAGGTGTTTGCAGAAAACATCTAAGATAATGCCGCTTTGCAGCTCATTTACAGTCAATAATTGGTGAAAAATCCACTTTCCTACCCCCATAACCAGCACCATGTTTGTTATGATTCAAACAGGAGCAGGAGGATTTGTCCAAGCTCGTGAGATAGGCATCTTTTTTATATTTATTGACAAACAAAATTATCCCAATTGGTTTATACAGTTTTATTTCATTATTCTAGTGTGTCAGCACTTGAGAATGGTAGTTCAGGTGAATTTTGCATTAGAAGTAATCATGCTAACTTGCGCCTGCGAACAGATCATAAATTTCTAACACATTTTACACGTGATTACTTGGGTACTTCGATACCAACTCTGTTGCAGGTACTCAAAACATCCAACTCTACCACTTCTTGGTAAGAAAGTGCAGCCGCGTCTGCCAGACTTCCCACCTGCCTCCGCGTGGCGCAAGGGGCTGAGCCGCACGACACCAAAACTTTAGCTGTAATTCTGAAATTAATTGGTATTGATAAGGTTATATGCATGTTATGTATTATGTTAATGCATTCCCTCACTGGAAAAATATTTTTTAAGATAACAGAACTGTTTCTAGAACCTTGTTTTAATAAAGTCTGTCCTGGCATGCAAAATACGTCCTTTTTGCAGTTGTGCTTTATCAAATCTAAAAGCTGGTTTTTATCTTCGAGTAGGTGAAATGCTGGTTCGTATCAATACTAGCTCTTATCGTGGTCTGGTAATACAAAACATGTATTTTACAACTGCATAAAAAATTATAGGAGGATTAAGCCAAACATCATTTAAAAAGGCATGCACACATACCATCCACACAGCAAAGCGATTTATGCACAGCGTGCATGAGATGAAAATGAAAGGAAACACTGGTATATAAATACCATTGCTCCTTTTATCCAGCTGAGGAGCTTTGTTTTGGCAAGACAATTGCCTATTTTGTCTCACAAAAACTCCTTATAAGCCAAGCACGGACTAACACTCCTGCGTTACTCACATTGAGGAAAAATAGGGAGCAGCTCCACAGAAACCCAGCAAGTTCCTCTCGGTTTATCCTCACACAGCTGAGATCAGACTCTGAAACAGTTGCAGCTCCTGATGTCAACTACTGCCCCAAACACGGCTACCAACACAAAACGAACTCTCCAAATCATTCCTTTACATTTATCGCTGCTAAATTACTATTTTCTCTCATTATCCTTCATTCCTTTCAAACTTGCAAAAGACAGTACACCCACAGAAGGTCAAATCCTCACCTGCTATTCGTGCCTGGGCTAAACTGCATCTGTTGAGGGAGAAAACCAACACCACCAAGTTTTAAACAAACGCTATAATTTAATGTGAGATGTTAAAATCACACAAGGAGATTTCTGAAGTGATAGCTGCAAATAGCAAAGAAAAGGCCTTTGCTAATGCCTTTAAGTGCAAGATTAAGAGATTCTGCTATACTTTGTTTCGCCCAAGGTGGAAACGGGGGAACTGTCAACAAAAATGCAGAGGAAATGCATTATTTATTTATTGTACTATCTTATCGAATATTATTTATCATATTCCAAAAGTATCTAAACAAGGCATTAGACAGCACCTACTAAACCCACATCTTTTAAACACAGGCAGGTCGAGGCATCTTACAACCAACAATTGTGAAAACCGATGTCTCCATGATCTCTTCTTGGCCATCGACTCAAACGACTGCCTGGCATTGCCAGGACTCACACACATCACAGAACGACCCCAGTGACTCCACGTCTGTCAGTCTTACACCATTCAAGACAAAACAGTGGAATGGCTGAAACAAAGCCCAAAACAACACAGGATTTGAGGCAGTAACAGAGCTGGTGGCAATTCCCAGGAGCTTACAGAAAAAAGACCTCTCCGACACGTTCTGGCAAAGTCAAGAGTTGTGTTGTAAAGATAATAATATTTGTATGTTTAGAATCATCTAAAGGCATTTGACTTGACACAGCACAAGCATGTTCAGAAGTTAAAACAGATAAAATCAACATGATATTTTTTTTTTTTTTCCCAAGGATGTGCCCTACTTAACACAAAACCACTAGAGTCGGAACATAACATACCCAAGAGAAGTACTACAACCCATGTAGTCGCTAGTATGGTTAGACAGAACACTGCCATGGTCTCTTCTCACCTCTAAAACCTCTAAACTAGTCGTGAACCTTGAAAAAGGACCAGCTCGCTAAGTCTTCTCAGCGCTAATCACTGGGCAAAACTGTGGCAAAAGAATGTGCCCATTCATCTGGAGCAAAATCAGGACTGAGAGAAAATTTGTTTACTTAAAGTAAATTTACTGACACAAGAAATCTGCCTGGAAAACTGTCGCAGGGTAACATTTGCGATTAATTTCTCCTTAACACGGATCTTTGTTGGCTCAGGCATCAATAACAGCATCCAACTACTAACAGGTCAGATGATAGCTGCTCTCCCTGCCCACCAAGGTAGCCACACATACTTTCCCATTAACAAGATCAATAAACTTGACACATTCTGAAATCGATGATTAACTTCTTTTACAGTATTTGAAGTCACTCAGGGTTATTGCTTTGAACGGCCAAAGCTAGAGCAACGTGTGTTTTCAATTATCGAGATAAATAATGTAACACCTTATAATCTTCTTCCTCACACTTACTGATTTTGTGACGAAGTAACACAAATTGTAGGTAACTACGCACAGGCGGGCTGCGCGACGATGTTATCTTTACAGGAAAACTCACTCTGAAGGTTTTACACCCTATTGCAGCAGTGAAAGCACCCTGGGTCAGTACAGATTTATTCCCATTTTTAATGTTTTTACTAGACTGAATAAACACTTGCTCCAAGACTGGCTCTCCTAAAGGCTGTGGAAGCCCAGGGTAAACTCTTTAAGTTGAGCTCGGCGTGACTGACACGTCCTTGCAACAAGGAGCCACACTGTTAGTTCAGGGGGGAGGATTGTTCCCTCCAGCTTCACGCGGGTTTTCACAGCCCCTTCATCACGGGGCTCTTTGATCACAAAGCTCCTGGCGTTGGGGGTTACAGCGTGGCTGCCAATGGCACGGGGTGGCCCTTTTAAACCGCTGATGTTCAGGTGGTTTGAGCATCTGAGCGTGGGGGTGCCTGAAGCATGCCCATACTCATCCTCCCCCAGGAGCCGAGGAGTTTGCTCCCCGGCCAGCCCAAAGGAGGCAGGACACTACTCGAGGTGGAAGGAGAAACATCCTATAATCACGGAACCGTTGATGAAATCAAAAGTTCTAAAGATACACGGGGGATGATTACGGAAGGAAAACTTGCAGCTGCACGGCTCCTGGGATGTGCCATTAGGGGAAAAAGCAAAGGCTCGGTGCTGAGTTCACCTAAAGTGGGGAGGAAAAGCAGAAAGTGCCCCTGGGAAAGGGGGGCAGGAAGAAAGGGGCTGCATATGGACAGAGAGGACTTTCATGTGGGCAACGAGAGCTTAGGATCGGAAACAAATCTTTTACACAGAGGCCACAGACACTGCTTCTCCCTCTTCCAGCGCCCACACTTTGTTTGCAATACTGTAATTACTATTATTACTACTTTCTGTTCTCTTGAAAAATTCCTACCACAAGCAACTGGAGCTTTCATTACCCTAATGTTGCAAATGTTTCATCTTAATTCATTTTCCTCAGCCCACTGGTAGCAGGGCTGGCAGCTAGCAGATAAAACAAAAACCTGCTTGAAGTCGTGCCCAGAGTTGAGCCGTCGCATGCCACCGCGATCTGAGGAACCCCCGGCAGATCCCCCATTGCTCCTCCTTTTCTTGGTTCCCCATCAACACAAACTGAAAATAGCAGAAGAGGATTTGTTTAAGGAGTATCAACAACAGCTGGGAAAAGAAGAACGAGAAAGAGACTGAGATTTGCTCGCCGAGGTTTTACTACCTGGTTATGCAGGGTATTTTATTACAACCACAGAAACATTATAGGCCTTTAAATAGGATTTCCCTTATAATTAAAGGTTTTACAGAGTAGGGGAATCTCACTATACTTTGGAGGTGACCTCAGACATTAACTGGTTTCTGAAGTATTTGACTGTTTATTTCAGCCCTTTTATCTGACCAACTGCCAGGTACACGCAAACCGCCAGAAGCCCAGGGAAGTGCTGTAAGGACATTCGACCACCAGAACCTGCAGGTTTTAAAGTAAAATTATACAAGACTTAAGTGAAGAATACAGAAGGCTTTTAAACATGTTCGCTCCACATGACAGGAATTCAATTTTCTCTTTCAGAAAATCATAATAATGATGACTCAGTTTCATTTGTTTGGTGACTTTGACTTTTGATATTACACATTTAACTCATTCCACGACAGCCAGAAATCATTTAATACCGCAAGTATATGACACAGATTGTAAAATTCTTTTCCTTCTTTCCTCCTATATCTAAAGACCTTCGTAACTGCCTCCCCAGAAGTAACATCTGTACACACCTGGCAACGGTGCTAAGGAGGCAGCAGCCAGACAAGAGGAACTCTAGCGATGTCTTCTCTTGCAACACCAAACTCTTACATTGACTGTCACCCCACTGGAGGCTGCTGGGGAGGGAAATCAGGGAGGTTGGTTTCTTTTAACATTTTATTGGGTTTTCTGCTTTGTTGTGGGTTGGTTTGTTTTTTTTCTGAACTGCTTAAGATAGACCAGCAAACCCTCAAAATAGAATAGAAAGCTCCAAAAGCCTGGGACTGCGAGGGAGGAGGCTCTGGCACTTGGGCTACATTGTAAAATATACCCCTCTTCCCCAAAACAACAGCATCCATCTCTATTTTAGCAACTCTTAGATGAAGGGTCGTCGAAGAAGGCACCGTAGTATAAATACAGACAAATAAAAAACCAGTCCAATAATCTCTGCTGAAAACTTTGAAGATACCGTGTGGTCCGAGCAAAACAGAAATCAGGGCTAACCCCATGTGAATCAGAGACACTCTGAAACACATTTTTTGATTTGCCCTCTTTGAGGACAAGCCATACATTCAGGGCAAGTCCTTTCCAAAATAAAGCAGCACAAAGACAGGCTCTGTTTAGCCAGACCTGTAACCTGACCCAGTCCAGGAAGGGTGATATTAATTGTAATATTGTCAGATCTTGCTTCACAGTCTTTCGTCTCAAAGAAATCCTTGTAAGTCATTTAAATTGCTCTTACCATTAGAGCTAAATGAGAATATTCTTTTTTTGATGAAAATTGTCTCGGAGAGAAAATACCATCTTCTGAAAACTGGAACTTTTCACAAAAACACAGTGGTTTGGACAAAATCACTGCTGCAATCTTTTAGCAGCTCCAGAAGGAATTTTGGGGTTGGCTTCAAAACAGCTGTTTTCTGGAACGGCCACATGAAATATGGGAAAACCAGGTTAAACCTCTGCTTTAAAGCAGAGCCAGTATCTTCCTCCTCTCAAGCGAGCATATGCTGGGCTAGTGGTTACGCAACGTTTATTTTCTGAGGAAAATGCCTAATAGTCTCAGCTTCATTTTGAACATCGAATAAACCCAGATATTGAAGGCTACTTATTTTTAATCAAATCTATCACTTTTTTCCCAAGCTGCAGACTTAATGCGGAGCTTAGTAACATGAGTCCTCTGTCCTGGGGTGGAGTGAACTCCTACCCAGACAACTTCTGCCTGGGAGTTTAGTGGGAAAAAGGCCTCCGTATGACATTAAGGATATATAACATTAATAGCAACAATACTTGGAAGGTCTGACTATTTAGTTTAACTAGTAAGACCCAGTTTATTATCAGACTGAGTCAGACGTGGATTGCCAACTGTGCATAATAACTTTTTTTTTCCTTTGCAACAGTTAAAGCATATTTCCATAAACACAATACCCTGAAGGCTGCAGGACATGATTGGGGTCGCAATGCAACTTCTCAGCCTTTCCTGATTTTTTTTTCTTTTTTTTTTCCTTTCTGTTGCCAAACTGAAGAACCTTCAAAACGATCCTCACTTCGCTCCTTTTTAAACCAATCAGGAAAACACGTGCACAGTCTGTAGCTCGAGTTCAAATTATATAATCACAGGCTTTCTTTAAGTGTTTGTATGAACACGGACAACTGAGATCACGAATTAGAGAAAGGAAAATCCATCCTCTATCTGCACTTTACGTATCAGGCCCCCAGGTTCCTGCACGGGATTTGAAATGTTGACAGTGTTAAAAAATGGCAATAAGGTGATGCCCTGATGAGATGGTGACTTGATGATGTTACTTTCACAGTGCTGAAAACCGAGCACTTCTGAAGAAAGTAAAAACTTCATCTTTTCATCTCCACTCCTGCCGCAGGCTGCGAGACACGCACAAGCCGCTCCGCCTGCCTCCTCCTCCTCCTCCTCACCTCCGTGGCCACGTCGAGAAACTCACTGTGTAAAACGCATCATACGCACTTTTTCTTTTCTCTTTTTGGAATTAGCACGAGTATCTGCGTTACAGTTTCTGGGGGAAGGCCACCACGCAGAGCTGAGAAGTGATTTTGCCAAGAAAAAGAGCAGCACTTGTGTTCCCGTACTGCCAGGCAGCTGCTGGGCTGAGCTGGGCGTAGCAGGAGGCTGCACTAAGCTGCCTGCAGAGACTGGGGCTTGAAGAAGATGTGGAGAGCAGGTAACGGTGCCGCTCACAAATTGACAAGTTGGCTTCAGGACGAAGGGAACAAAATGCTGGGGTCGAGTTTTCAGCTCTCCCAGTCTCCTGTGGTCTTGCTGCGTACCCTGCATGCAATGCCAGGGGCTACGGACTCTGCAACTGGGTCATATGAGTGTCTCATGGAAATAAAAGTCCAAATACTCTTCAAACACTGACTGTAGCTTTCCACAAAGGCCACTTCTAGAACAAATAGCCTATGAAGTTGCTGTGGGTGATGCTGTGCCGAATGAAAACAAAACCCATTAATAGCCCATTGTCTTTTCCCTGGTATTACTAAAATGCATTAGGCATTTCTGGCTCCCCATGTCCAAGCCATAACGTGCTCTACTCATTTCTCCCTCCTCGCTTAAAAAAATATTGACATCAGTGTAATTAATTTGCTTTCAGATAATAGAACTATGTCTCCGCATTGTGTCATACCTTTCCTTTGTGCCGCCTGAAGACAGAAGGGCTTTCTGTTTGCGCTACAGGCAGATAAGAGTGAAACACTTCAGCTAAAATTGGTAAAAATATTTATCGGATACCCTTTCAAAAGTCAAAAGCACTTTCTAAGGTCAACCCCCCTTCTCCAAACTACAGGCCAGTTTCGTTTCTCCAGACTTGCCACAGCATAACAAAATACAACTTAACCCACTTCATGAGTAAGAGCTGCGGTGAGAGCTCTGTGGCAAAGAACTCGGGATTTTTGCGGCGTCGCTCACAGGAAAACCCGCGGACGATGCGCAGGCACAGCAGACAAGAACAATAACCCAGTGGCACAGGTTTTGACCTGTGTCTCCAGAGACAAGAGCTCAATTTCCCGTTTCATTACAGGGTACACACGCAATACCTTGGGCAAATCACCCAACTCAGACAAGGTGACCAGGGTGACTTTAGCTGCATCTCAAGCAGCACAAAGGGCTGCAGTTAAGGCAACTGCATCACACCTTTAATCTCAGTCTGGCCCAGCTTCCCGTATGTGGGTCTGCGAGATAAGAGGAGGTAAAGAGGCAAAGGATCCTGGGATTCTCAGATAATGCGTATATTTAGCTACGTAAGTACTTTGAGGTAGATAAAACGCATTCCCATACTGTCTATAAGCAATTCATTTAATACAAGGCACAGATACAGCTTCCTAAATTCTGTGTGACGTTTACCTGGAGGTTTTAGTTTATTTTTTGCTTGCTCAAGGAAGTCCAAGAGCATTCCCCCTCCTAAACTGTACGCACCGGTGCCTCAGCAGTCACCTCACTGCCCGCGACGCTACAAGAACATCGCAAAAAAACCAAATCGCAGCGGAATAATCACAACAGCGGAAAAGGTGAGACAGTGGCATGGCAGATAAGCGTGCACCAGATCAAAGACCTAGTGAAGAGGATAAGTCCAGCTCTCCCTGGAAACATTTCAGTTCCATGACTGGCACGCTCACAGCAGATAATCTGACTCTCAGACCCTAGCAAAACTAAGGGAGTATTATTTTCACTCGAATGAAGTAATGAAATAGAACATACCATGGTTTCTGTCAGCATCAGCCACTCAGACTTCATCTCCCTACCGTGTGATTTTTTTTGCACAAATATATTTATATTGGCCTCCATGTAGAATATCCCACTTCAGGCTTGCGTCTCAGATCCTACACGCTGTACGTACAAGCTGTTGCACCAACAAGCAGCAGGGCTATAAAAGATCCTGCATTAAAAATTGTGGGACTTGCCCTCAGTTCCTCAGAATTTCCACTGTCACTAAGCAACGGGGAGGTAGTTTCGGTGACAGCCACGTTACGGGACTGGAAATCGATGCTCCTCCTTCACCAAGATCCCAGGGGTCAAGTCTGGTGCCCAACCCAGGCGCAGGAACTGTGGGCAGGGAGTTTGGTCACAGGATGCTCCTGGTGCATCTTCTCAGTGAATCTATTCTTGCCTCGTTATCGGCATTTTTTTCTTTTATAAATTTAGTTTCTCTCAGTTACTCTTTGAAATCCACAGTCAAATTGACAGTTGGCCGAGTCTCACGTGGATGCTGGCCAATGGTTACACGTTTTCTCGCCGAAGGAACCACGCTGACATCCAGCCACACAGAGCCACTGTATAAAAGATCTGTTTTACTAAAAAACCCAGATGTGTTTAACTAAAAAAAAACCAAAACCCACCCCATAAAAATATTTTAATCACTGAAAAAGAGGATGAGTGAATCCTGTGGGGTTTGTGGTTTCACAAGCCTTGCAAGCTATTTCTGGGAATCACAAACCCCATTTGATTTGATGAATCAAACGCTCCTAAAAATTACAACCCTCTCCTCTTCTCTCCTTTCCTCACTCTCAGTGGTTAAATAAAGAATAAAACAATACCATATTTAGGCTATATATAGAGAAAAGACTCTGTTAAGAATAAAAGGGCTGTTCAAGAGCAATATTGACACAAGGACTGTATATATGTATATATATAAAAAAATATATTGTGACTATATATATGAGAGGTGCTAGTCCATGGTACACACATCCAGTCTGATTCACATTCACGCTGCTGTTTCTCTGCTGCAGAGTAACCACTGCACATCCAGGCGCACCAATATTGACCAGCTATTCATTTTTCTCCTTTAAAATGTAAAACACCATGTCCTGAGAACTTACAGAATACTCCCAAGAGGTGCCATGCTGTTCTTACAGTCCTTCCACTCTAATAAAATCAAAACTCTGTGTCGTTGAGTAAAATATTTCACCTGCAGGTAAAGCCTTTTTGAAACACGCTCACAACAAGATAAATTTTTATACTGCTCCGATATGGAATACATAGAGCATTTCCTCAAACTCTTCCCATTGGACTACGCCCCAGCAGGGTTTGTTGAGTTTGTTTGTAGACTGGATGATGAAGTTTCCTTTTTCACTATAGCTCTGGTGGCAGTTCTCAAAGTGTAAGTGTGCTCCACCTCCTCTCATGCCTTGTGCCTAGGATTTCTCCTGGGGTGGGTGAAGTTCAGGGCAAGCACAAGGGCATCGCTCCAGGTAGTGGCAACAATACAGAACGAGAAAAAAAAAAAGACAATAATAATGGGAAAGACTGGGCACACAACTTTTTTTTTCCAGGCCAAAGTTTCTCCATTGTTATATTAAATTCTCTCATCTCTGGGAATCTGCTGTGCTCTGACCTCAGCCCTTTCTGATTTCAAACTCCGCAGCAACTGCAGAGTCCTGACGTTAAGGTAGACACTTCTATGTCCTTAAAGGACCAAACCTTGCCATGGATGATGGATAAAAAGTGAGTTTCAAAGTGATGTGAAGCATGCAAACTTCAAAAAGAATGCTGAAGTTATGGTCTTTCAGGAAATTTTTAGAAGCGGTGGTACAGCAGTGCTATCTCCATCCAGGCTGGATGGGGTTTGGAGCAACCTGGTCTGGTGGGAGAGAGGTGTCCCTGCCCTCAGCCAGAGGGGTTGGAACTAGAATCATAGAATTGTCAGGGTTGGAAGGGACCTTAAAGATCATCTAGTTCCAACCCCCTGCCATGGGCAGGGACATCCCCCACTAGATCAGGCTGCTCAGATGAACTAGATGATCTTCCAGGTCCCTTCCAACCTTACCCATTCTAGATTCCATGATTCTGTATATATGTGTGTGTGATATATCTACACGCACAGAAATACGCGATGCACAAGTATACACTGACACGAGTTAACTAGCAGAATGTTGCCTTTGATCTCCCTCAAATTATTCAATCACTTCAGGTTGAGCTTGCATTCAACAAATTCCAAAGGGAAAAAAAGAAGGGGCTAAATTAGCAGATAGGCAGCCTTTTCCACCACCAGCCAGCAGGATCTGACTTATCTGCCCCAAGAGGCCCGCGGCAGAGCCCTGCCTGTTGCGGAGGTGCCCTTGACACCATCCACTTCAGGGAAACATTCGAGCAGCCCAAGAGCCGGAGCCAGTTCCTGGGCTCGCATCCGGACTGCGGGATACAGGCGTTGGCACTCTCCTCACAGCTCACCGAGCTGCTTGTAGCTGGTGCTGTATCTGCAGCACCTTCCGGCAAAACAAAAGATAAAATAACAATTTATTTATAAAGCAGGAGCATGGCTGTGGTTTTTTGTGGGTTTGGTTTTGTGTTTTTTTAAACAGAAGAAGCTTCTTCAAGCTATGTCAGAGCCGCAGAGCACGTTAATGGAATGTAACTCCATGGCCTCGCAGATAAGGGCTTTAAAGCTGAGCTTTGCCAAACACAAGTTAAAAGAAGGACATCCAGGTCACGCAGCGCTTTACACCGCAGCAATAACTCGGTTTCTTGATTTCCTTATGGACTGCAGCGGTTATGTTTCTTTCATTTGTTTCAGACTCATTTGCAAATCAAGACTTACAGAAGTCACAGAATCACAGAATTACTGAGGCTGGAAAACACCTCTGAGATCATCAAGTCCAGTCTATAGATCACGAAGTGCAGCCTATTTAGGGCACCCCCCGCCATTCACCAGAGGGGCAGGGAAAACTTTGGCTGTGAGGTCTCAAAAATAAAAGAAAAGTAAAAACCAGTGTCATATCAACACGTAACAGCCAGTACAACCAGAAACTTTGTTCCTCAAGACCACATCCAGGGGGTTCTCTGACCATAGGGCATTGAGGTGGCTAGATTGTTCTCGAAGTGGCCAAGATTCCCCACCCAGAGACCAAAGATCAAAGACCAAGTCATCCATTTAGTCTCCTCATTTTTAAGCTATGGTTGGCCCATCAATTTTTCTGGATTGCCTCATCGCAGAACTCTGCCCCTCTAACTTACGCGAAGGAAAAGCGCGGAGCATATGGATTTTTTTAAAGACATCATCCTCAAATCAAATCCTTAAATGAACAGAAATTCCACTCATAGTAGATTGATAAAGACAACATGGGAAAAGCACGCCCGCAGAGCAAGGCTGCTACTTGCCATCGATTTTGTTCATTGCCTTATCGCCAGTGAGAAGAAACTCGTGCTGATAAGGCACTAACGCTCTCCAAGTACAAATTTTCATTTCTACAATGTCCTTCAAGTGCTTTCTATATTTAGCCTTCACTGAACCACTGTAAAATAATACGATATGTCCTGATGATAAGGGAAGAGAGACTGGGGAAGTATTTTGAGGAATCAAAACCAGCTGAATCCACAGCCAGTTTAGCCAAAGCACCAGGGACCAACGCCCTAAGTTTTGGAAAAAAATGGCAGGAAGATATTTCACGACCCAGCTTCCAGGACTACTCCTGAAGAACGTGTTTCTCCACAGGACTCTCATGAGTCTTAAACGATGGGAAGGGAAGTCAACTGTGGAGTACATCTGTCACCCTAGGACTTGAAAATTGAGGCTGGCATAGATGGGATTGGCTTCATAGAGTCACAGAATCACAGAATGTTGGCGGCTGGAAGGGGCCTCAAAAGATCAGCTCGTCCAGCGCCTCTGCCAGAGCAGGATCACCTAGAGTAGATCGTACAGGAATGCACCCAGGCAGGTTTTGAATGTCTCCAAAGAAGGAGACTCCACAACCTCCCTGGGCAGCCTGTGCCAGGGCTCTGGCACCCGCACAGGGAAGAAGTTTTTCCTAGTATTTTTGTGGAACCTCCTATGTTCCAACTTGTACCCATTGCCCCTTTTCCCGTCACTGGATATCACTGAAAAGAGCCTGGCACCATCCTCCTGACACTCCCCCTTGACATATTTATAAACATTAATGAGGTCACCCCTCAGCCTCCTCTTCTCCAAGCTAAAGAGACCCAGCTCCTTCAGCCTTTCCTCATCAGGGAGATGCTCCACTCCCTCCATCATCTCTGTGGCTGCGCTGGACTCTCTCCAGCAGTTCCCTGTCTCTCTTGAACTGATGGGCCCAGAACTGGACACAATATTCCAGATGTGGCCTCACCAGGGCAGAGTAGAGGGGCAGGAGGACCTCTCTCAACCTACTTGCTACTCCCCTTCTAACACACCCCAGGATGCCACTGGCCTTCTTGGCCACGAGGGCACATTGCTGGCTCATGCCCATCCTGCTGTCCACTAGAACCCCCAGGTCCCTTTCCCATGTGCTGCTCTCCAGCAGGGCAGTCCCCAACCTGTACTGGTACATGGGGTTATTCTTTCCCAGGTGCAAAACTCTACACTTGCCCTTGTTGAAATTCATCAGATTTCTCCCCGCCCAGCCCTCCAGCCTGTCCAGGTCTCTCTGAATGGCAGCACAGCCTGCTGGTGTGTCAACCACTCCTCCCAGTTTTGTGTCATCAGCAAACTTGCTGACAGCGCTCTCTAATCCCTCATCCAGGTCATTGATGAATATGTTTTCACAGATAAAAGCAGGTATTTGTTATAAGTATACTTATTGCTCATCTAATAGCAATGAAGAGTCCTAAAATGGTATCAAGACTACGAAACAACATAACTGAGGGCTGATATATTCGAAGGGTCTCACATGGAGCAGTCTCCAACTTCTCTTCGTATTTGAAGAAATTCGCAATGGAAATACCAGAAAAAAAAATATGCTTTCATCTTCAGAACAACTTAAATCTGTTTTTCAGACAAGAAAATTTAGCAGAGCCGTTGCCCTGTGCTGAAGAGCATTGCTGCTTTAGCCAACAGTCCCTCAAATACTTTTTCTGTGGCACTGACCTCTCTAATGTGGGCTCACTCCTACCACAGGCACTTCCACTGAATTTTCATTCATTTCATAGCTACGCACTCATTTGTCAGCTTGCACGGAGAGAAGGCTATGCATGAGTAGACTATACAATACTCAATATTGTTTGCACAGAAAGAACAGAAGACCTGCGTGGCTAAACAGGGATCTGCTGGGTAAGCTCAAGTGCAAGAGGAGAATTTACAGATCTTGGAAGGCGGGGCTGGCCACTTGGGAAGAATATAAGGTTGTTGTCCGAGGATGTAGGGAGGCAACTAGGAAAGCAAAGGCCTCCCTAGAATTAAACCTGGCGAGAGGGGTTAAGGACAGCAGGAAGAGCTTTTTCAAATATGCGGCAGATAAAACTAACACCAGAGGCAATGTAGGCCCACTGATGAATGAGGTGGGTGCCTTGGTGACAGAAGATACAGAGAAGGCAGAGTTACTGAATGCCTTCTTTGTCTCTGTCTACTCTGCCGGAGGCTGTCCTGAGGAGCCCCGTTCCCCTGAGGCCCCACAGGAAGTCAGGGCAGTGGAGGAGTTTGCTTTAGTCCATGAGGACTGGGTTAGGGACCAATTAAGCAATCTGGACATCCATAAATGCCATCTCAAGGCATATCAAGGATAAGAGGGTCATTAGAGACAGTCAACATGGCTTCACCAAAGGGAAGTCGTGCTTGACTAACCTCATAGCCTTTTATGAGGATATAACAAGGTGGATAGATGATGGCTGAGCGGTGGATGTGGTCTACCTTGACTTCAGTAAAGCATTTGACACAGTCTCCCACAGCATCCTTGCTGCTAAACTGCAGAAGTGTGGTCTAGACTCTCGGGTAGTGAGGTGCACTGCGAACTGGCTGAGGGGAAGAAGCCAAAGAGTCGTGGTCAATGGGGCAGAGTCTGGTTGGAGGCCTGTATCCAGTGGAGTCCCTCAAGGGTCGGTACTGGGACCAGTATTATTCAATATATTCATCAATGACTTGGATGAGGGACTAGAGAGTACTATCAGCAAGTTTGCTGATGACACCAAGCTGGGAGGAGTGGCTGACACACCAGAAGGCTGTGCTGCCATTCAGGGAGACCTGGACAGGCTGGAGAGTTGGGCGGGGAAAAATTTAATGAAATACAACAAGGGTAAGTGTAGAGTCTTGCATCTGGGTAGGAACAACCCCAGGTTCCAGTATAAGTTGGGGAATGACTTATTAGAGAGCAGCGCAGGGGAAAGGGACCTGGGAGTCTTGGTGGACAGCAGGATGACCATGAGCCAGCACTGTGCCCTTGTGGCCAGGAAGGCCAATGGCATCCTGGGGTGTACTAGAAGGGGGGTGGTTAGTAGGTCGAGAGAGGTTCTCCTGCCCCTCTACTCTGCCCTGGTGAGACCCCATCTGGAATATTGTGTCCAGTTCTGGGCCCCTCAGTTCAAGAAAGACAGGGAACTGCTGGAGAGAGTCCAGCACAGGGCAACTAGGATGATTAAGGGAGTGGAGCATCTCCCTTATGAGGAAAGGCTGAGGGAGCTGGGGCTCTTTAGTTTGGAGAAGAGGAGACTGAGGGGTGACCTCATTAATGTTTACAAATATATCAAGGGTGAGTGTCACGAGGATGGAGCCAGGCTCTTCTCGGTGACAACCACTGATAGGACAAGGGGTAATGGGCTGAAACTGGAACATAAGAGGTTCCACTTAAACTCGAGAAGAAACTTCTTCTCAGTGAGGGTGACGGAACACTGGCACAGGCTGCCCAGGGAGGTTGTGGAGTCTCCTTCTCTGGAGACATTCAAGACCCGCCTGGACACGTTCCTATGTAGCATTATCTAGGCGTTCCTGCTCTGGCAGGGGGATTGGACTTGATGATCTTTCAAGGTCCTTTCCAATCCCTAACATTCTGTGATTCTGTGAACAGAAAACAACAAGAAAGAGATTTCGAGGGAATTTCCCTCCCACCTTCCACCACATGCGATTTCTCTCCGCAATTTCTCTCCACACAGCTGGAGCTCACCCGCTGCTGTTATCTGTATCTCGTGCCACCAGCAGCAGATACGAACTAGGTTCAAGATGACATACACTGACCTGTTTTCTTACTCTCATTTAGTATGAGTGCCAAGTTTATCATTTCTTTGTCACAAGCTTCTTCCGAATTCTATTTCACTGATTAAATCTGGTTAGCTTCTCCAGGAATGCTAACGTTGCTCCATTCAGTAAAACAAGAGATCCCTCTGCACATTTCTTTGGATAAGTTCCTCTCCAATGTTTATTACAACGTGACCTCTTACCACACAGAGTCCAATCTCCCAGAGTAATGAAGTGTGATTAAATACCTCTTTTGGTTACAAAATTGTAAGGCACGATTATAAAGTCAACTATTAAAGAGGACACCTCACTACTTTTTCACCTCTTCACATTCTTTGTGTTTGTACACGTGTAAAACAACAGGCAGCAAATGCTGAAAACCAAAGGAAAATATTTGATTAAGTCACTTTAAAGCCAATTTAATGTTTGATATGGTCCATACAGAAAACAGTGATTGCTTGGGGGAGAATGGGGGACTCCAAAACCCTGCCGGAAAGAAAAATGGGAAATAAATTCCTAAATCTATTTTGGTTTTTAAAAAGTGAGGCAAGGCTAAGTGGCCTAGATGGTGAAACTCTCTGCTTTCTGTGCTCTCACTGCTGTCCTGTGGGTTTCCGGCCACATGTTGCTTAACCGTACAAATTTCAGAAACCTCAAACTCGGTGGAAGCAGACCCAAAATACACATCTCAACTCATTAATTAACATCTCCAAACTGTAAAGAGCACAGCAGCCCGCCCTTCCCACAGCACCATGAAGCTTCCCTACCCAGACACCGCACTCACAAAACGAAGCCTGAGTCCAAGCAAAGACCTCTCTTTCCAGAACAGACTCAGTAACTTCATGTCAGGTGCCTTCAAAAGGGAAGACAAAACCACATTTTATGATGTTCCATTAGAGGGCATCCTAGCATGTTCTTTTTTTTCTGGTCAGGCGCCTCTCCTAATTTGTATCTTCTGCCATACTCTGTGAATCGTCTTCTATAAGCACAGTCAGGAACACGCACATTTCCAAGCTTTTGTATCCCTTGCAATCATACTAATAGTCTCATATTATGTTTTAGTTGGGACTGTACTTTTCTTCTAATGGTGTGTCTTCCCTCAACAGGAGAGGTGGGTTTTCAGTATTGCAGGTAAGATATGAATAAGCAGGACACACTAGCACAAAACTAATTTCACACTCCAGAACAGTTGAAAACCACCCTTGAAAACAATAAGGGACTACAAAAGGTGAGTAAGTTTGCTCGTTCGCCTTGAAACTAGAGCAGAAGATAAATGTATGTTCTCAAAAGCTACCAAACACAGAAGCTCCACTGCCAAAATACAACAATGTGGCAACTGCTCAGTAGCAGGAACCAAACCTGAGCTCCAGGGTACAGGCAGCTGTTGTAAAAACAGCTGCTACTCCCACCCACGTGCTGGGTCTTTAGAAACTCAGTTTTAAGACAGTTTACTAATACAGGTACAGATAGATACAGATAGAGTTTACAACCACCCACCCCCTTAAAGTCAGTAAGAAGCCCCTAGGTAGTAAAATCTACTCATAGTGATAAATATTTTCCAGATTGGGCCATGACATGTATGAAGATCAGTTTCTGCTCATACCTGAAGGTACACTGATAGGCGTTCAAAGACTGAAGGCACCAGAGGCTCTAAAGATAATAATATTGGAAATTAAGAAGTCTAAGGTAAGAAATAGAAGTTGACACGATAACATGAAAATATATCTACGAGACAGATAATTCAGTTATAATAAATTACCATACTATCTGACTTAAAGCGGAATGTAAAAGTGCTCCTGTCGCACAAAATGAAAAATGAACTTCTGACTGCCGAAACGCAAGATTAATGAATTGACATGCCAGACATGAAACAACTTACGATGATCCTGGACTTGCTGTTGGCGGGGGACCTGGAAAAGTGACAGAAGAAAAACAGCGTGATGAGTTATGGTGAGGCAGCAGGCAGGAAGCTTTTGAAAACCTTTTAAAAGATAAAAGTAACAGTCTGTCATGTTGGACGTGGTTTATGTAGTTTAACAGACGAGTCGCAGCTTTTCAGCGCCAAAGACAAGCCTGTATCCTGTAGAAACGACTGTCTGCAAAACGCTGGAGTCGAGGACAACGAACAGGTGAAGTCATTCTGCATTTATCTGCATCTCAGGCCATCATGGAAAAGGTTACGGCGAGGAGGCTTTGTACAATAGCACTCTTAATAATCTTCATTATTTACCAGGGAATTCAACCTAAGCCCGATCCAGATGCACTGATCAAATTCTCTCCGGCCTCAGCAGGCTTTGGTCTAGAAGGTTTCACTGTTGCTGCTCTCAGTGCCAGTATTTTGGCAGCTCCTGGAAGGGCTGGAGAGCACGTCCACGGTGCAGACGGCAGAGCTGGCCACAGCAGATCTCAGGGAACCTCACGCTAATGGGTATTTGCTCTAGAAACCGGACTGTGAGATCAAATATTGTTCCAGTTCCAGATATAGGCTAAAGGACAACAACTGCTTCATGAGTGAACACCTGGTGATTAATATCTTATTTAGAAAATGTAGGAGATGTGTGAAAAAAGAGTGTGAAACTCACCACAAACTTTATGTTATTCACAAACTTCATATTATTCACAAATTGTATGTTATTCACAAGCTGTGTGTTATACAGTTCCTAAGAGGGTTAACTAGGACTCTGTGAAAACACCTCCATCACAGGCAATTGTTTCCCTCTGAATGTGGAGGTGGAGGAGTGTTTCTGGTTTGGAATCTTCTTAGTTGTAAGATCACCTCTGAAGGCAATTATCTCAATATAAACCGAAAAAAAGCGCTTATTTCATCTGACAGGTGTGCAAGTGTGTGTATATATATATCACTTACATGATAGCTATACTGCAAGCTTAAATTTCTCACTTACTAAGACAAAGTAGGTCAACTCAGGCACCTGAAAATAAAATACTTTTGCGCCCAGAACCAGGCTGAATCAGACCAGTGGCTGACACTACCTCAGCACCTTCATTTTCAGTGGATAAACACACCTTTCCCCAGAGCTTCTTCTAAGTAGCAGTTACTTAGAAGAAGCTTTCTTAGAAGCAGTTACTTAATGCTAAGCTACTTCTTCTAAGTAACAGTTTGAACATCTTAAGAGGGGAAAACTTACCAAATTTTACGAACAGCACACCCGTTGTAGAAACGGTCTTCCTGCCGTTAGTGGCGACGCACTGGAAGTAGCCGGTATCTGTAGTGTCGAGGTTCCTGATTCGCAGTCGAGACCCATAGCTCGTGGCACGGAAGGAGATCCTCCGGGGTTCTTGGACAACTGGCGCGTCGTTTTTCAGCCAGCGGACCGTCGGAGGAGGATTGCCGGAGACTTTACAGTGCAGCTCTGCGGTCTGGCCAAGGGTGGTGGTGATGTTATTCATAGGTTCATCAAGCGTCAAGAAGTAATCTGTTGGGTAAAAGGAGAAAAGGGTGAATAGAGAACTCCCGCTGTGGAAACATCATCTTAAAGAAAGCTCTTGCTGGTCTTTGCAAGGGAAACAAAAGAAGTGGTTCTCAGGTTTAGCAGAAAACAATAATCCATGTTAACTGATATTTCAGGGCAGGCAACAGGTTCCACATAGTTTTGCAGGGTAATAAAAGGAACAAATTTTGGAGTTTCCATTGCATTATGGTAACGCCGTACTTGCTGAAAACTTCTCTACCTTCTCTACCCATTTGTCTCTAACTTCTCAAGACCATCCTACCTGACTTCATTCAACAGAGAAAAAGGAGGTGGCGCTGCTTCTCTTTTTTGTTTTATTTTTCCTTTTTGGTAGCAAATGAACAAGGAAAACCACATATCAGAAACCCAACAGCTCATTTTGATGCCTCTGCCTATGTAGATCTGCCTCTGCCCATGTTAGGAGCCACAAAATATTGGAATATACGAAAATCATCACTCAGAAGTGAAGATCTCTGAACCATTTTTAATTGATTTGCAGAGCTGTGGAGACAGTATGTTGTCAATGATTTTGTAAGCACTAATTGCACAGAAAAGGAATAAGGATCATATCTAGGAGATGGAGACTTTCTTCCCACTCAGTATTTCCACTGCTAAGAGTATTAAAGCTTATTTTAAATCTGGTCTCATGATAGGTGCAAGCAGAAGATCAGGGCTTCTTTGGCTAAGACAGAGAAAGTTAAATCAATATTTAGCAAAATTAATCTCTTCTAATCCATTCGTGAGCACTGCCTTCTGTCAAATGCTATTTCATTCTGCATCGTTCAGAAGAGGCCTATTTTTAGTCAACTGTATTCAACATTTAATTAAATCCTTTTAGGGCTGAGAGTGAGATGGATTGGGGATGGGGAATGGAATACGCAGGCTTTCATCTCCGTGTCACCAGTTCAAACCTAACGGTGGTCATTAGTGGCCCAAACCCATTATCAACTGCTGGTTGTCTCAGCGGGGCAGCCAAGGAATGAGAAACCCAGAGGCTGTACTCTGCTCCTGAGCTCTCAGAGCCAACCCAGGAGGTCAAGAAAAGCCTATCCGTAAGTAAACTTGTGCCGCGCTGCCTAGGCTCCACCGTTCTCGGGTACTTCTACTGTTAACTCCAGTAATAAACCTAAAAGCATGGAAAAAAAATATCTCAAGTGTGTATAAAAACAGCTTAGCTGACTAACTTGCCTAATTAATCCACTTCCCTAATTATTTATTTTAATCAGGTCTTCACAAGCTACTCCCTTCATTACGTTTTGAGTATATCAAGATCTCTTTCCTTTGTATTTAATCTGTTTAGCTCGAAAGCTCTTACCCTGCATTTGTACAGCCCTTTATACAAGGCGTATCTGTTCTCATTCGGTCTCCGGGAGCCATTAGGACAAACATTTAGCACAAAGGTTTAACACTGCCCATGCTTTTTTTTTCCTTTTTTTTTTCCCCTCACAGATCAACAAGCCTTTTAAAGTGCAGGTATGAAATTGTGCAAAATATTACCCTACGCTGCCATGGATCTAACGAGTTAGGAAATCTGTGTGCGGGGTAGAAAGGGCAGAGATCCTGGAGCTCATTGAAGACCGTCAACAAGGTCCAACGTCTTTTGCCAGGGGTGTCCAACTGGCCTTTTGGCTCTCCCGAATCCTTTCTGCATGCTTCACTGCAAGGCTAGAAATGTTTCTAACTTGCTATCTTAATAACCTCACCGGGAAACATAAGCTAAGTCAGTGCACGTATTCTTGGGTTCTCTCCACAATCTGGGTTTAATAAAATCACACTAATAGCATGGAACTGGATAACCGCATTTAATTACCCAATGTAACATTTCTATACCACAGTCGTTTATATAATTCCTGATAATGTTTCGAAGACCAGTTCAGGCATCTACAGCGTAACAGTCAGAAAACACAGAGGGCTCAGCCCTGGGATTGTCTTGCTCACCAACACCACAATAAATATAATATTGGAAAGGTCCTGTGGCGCAGAGGAGAGGAAAATAATGGAGTGACGATACAGGGGAGGTTTCCAAAGGCTGGAAAAGGATTTTAAAGCATCAGTAGCAACAGTAAGTCAGTGAAAATGTGTGGCTGTAATGCAAGAGCTATGGTGCAACCTCTCTATAGATAGAAACAGAAATTGCCTCTCAGCATCAGGAGCTTCTGACTCTCCTCTGTTTTCTACTTTCCTCCATGAACTACTACAGAGACACTAAACCAAAACGCATCTGTTCAATTCAGCTTAGCTTAGACCTGCAATTCATAAATTTTGCATCCAAATCCTAAATCAGATCAAGCAGATGACCTGAGAGGAGATTTAAAAAGGGCATGTTTCAAGAATTGGAAGCTTCACGAGGTGATGTTTCTCTCAGATAAAGCAGTTCCGTAATAGAAAATGAGCTGAGGGTCTAAAAGTACTTCCAAAAAATCCTTGGACTGTTACTGAGGCATGCAAAGCTATGAGCGCTCCTTCCCTGTCAGGCACAAAAGCCATCCATCATCGCCCTTGCACAGTGTGGAGGGGCTGAAGACAAGCCCAATTTTATTTTTAATACTTGTGTCTTTCACCTACCAAAGCCCATCAAATCTTCAAAGCTACTGCCACCATCCTCTCCCTTTAGTAACAGCTCTACAAAGAACATGTAAAATAGATCCTGCCTGTGGGCAGGTTTCTGTTCAGGTCACCTTCCTTCAGTAATTCCCTAGTACCACCAGCATTAACATCTCCTCCTTCTGGGACCAAAGGCCAAGAAAAACGGGTAAATCCTCCTTTTGTGCTTTCAGCAGAGGTGAACAGGGCTGATGAAACAGGATCATGGAATCACAGAATCACAGAACCACAGAATCATTCAGGTTGGAAAAGACCCCTGGGATTATCGAGTCCAACCACTAACGCTGCTCTGCAAAGCTCCCCCCTAAACCATCTCCCCCCAACCCCATATCTAAATGACCTTTAAAGGGATGAGGACTCCACCACCTCCCTGGGCAGCCTCTTCCAAAGTATGACTACTCTTGCTGTGAAAAAGTTCTTCCTACTGTCCAGTCTAACCCTGCCCTGTTGCAGTTTGAAGCCGTTCCCTCTTGTTCTATCACTAATTACCCATGAGAAGAGACCAGCCCCAACCTCTCTACAGCGTCCTCTCAGGCAGTTGCAGAGAGTGATGAGGTCTCCCCTCGGCCTCCTCTTCTTCAACCTAACCAGCCCCAGCTCCTTCCATCGCTCTTCATCAGATTTACTCTCCAAGCCCTTCCCCTGCTCCATCACCCTCTTCTGCCCTCGCTGCAGCAGGATGGACCTGTTGGTTGCACATACGATGACAAGACCGTGTCACTCGGCCGTGGTCTTAGAGCGTGCCACGTTTTACCGCATTTCATTTGACAGTGTCCCAAGGAGCCATCAAGGAGCTCCCTAGATGTTCTGAGTTGACTCCCTCTGACCTAAAGAATAATTTCCTAGAAACACGATGGTTCTTACGTACAAAGTAATGACTGCGCTTCTGAGAATCAACCAGTCTAGTGGCACCGGCCATTGGAAAGTCTGAGTTTTAATCCTGGCTCTGAGTAGTCTTGGGTGAATCACTTTCGTTGTGATTTTGAGAAGAGTCAAAGGGAAGTAGACACCCAAAGCCAATCAAAGCTCACATGGGATTTGTGCAACTAAGTCCTTTTAAAAACAGCCTTAAACCTTTTGGCTCAATGTCTCCAGCTATAAAGTGAGGATAATAATCCCTCTTACATCATGGGGAGGCTGTTATGTACATTAATGAGATAATGCTCGTAAAGCACTTTGAAGGTGAAAAGTGCTATGCTGGGATAAGCGCTGTTATTATATTTTAAGCTAAACCCCAAGGTTTCAAGTACGTAACAAAAGCTAGTCCACGTTTTAGAGCAGCACTCTATAAAAACATTTTGGAAACATTTTCATTTACAGAAGTATGGGAGAATAGCCTGGAAAAGTTCTAAATAAAATTTAGCCCACCTATAATTTAATAATAGTCAAACTGATTTTTTTTTTAATTTGTAAAAACAATTTACTGCTGGGCCTAGACCCTGAATGCCAAGTTTCAGCCCACAGAGATTTTTTTTTTTAATGGTTGAGTTATAAACCCTTGAAAAATGCTGACAGCCCCTTTACTATAGCAGCACTAGCGGGTGCCCTATAATGAACTTTTAAATGACTTGAGATAATATCTGGAAAGCCAAGCCTGAAATATATTTCTGGTTTTGAGCCGTTGCCAATGCAAACACAACACATCATAAGTCATCTTCATGATTCTAAGCGCATAAATTGGAGACACTGCATATAAAATCCAAATATTAGGTATCCTGCATGGCCAAACTTTTTGCTGGTTTGATGTTACAGAGCGGCAACAGCTGTGCAAGGACAAAATGTAGGGCGTTGTGTGTCTCAAAAGAAGAAACGTGTGTGTATTTCCACAGCTCCGTCTTGACATTGTTAAATAGGAGCCTGCCCGGTCGTAATAATAAATCCTGAGATATTCTACTACTTCTAAGTGGAACCCAGGTGGCTTTCAAAATAAAAGTTCATCCTCTCTGGCCGAGGAATGTTAATCTCCTCTGTGACCACATGGTTACTCTATCTTAAATTACCAAAGACACATCTTAGAGCAATAACACCCTCTTTCCTTGGAGGAGGATTTTGCGGGCCACAGTGAGACCTTTTTTTTCCCTCCAAGCACTCTGTGTGCTGTGTGTTTCTGATTTCACTAGGTGTTTAAAGCACGACGAGGAGGCAGAATTAGACCCTGAAATGTTCATTTTATGAGAAGAATTGTTGTTTCATTTATCCTTTGCTTCATGCCCTTCTGATCTTGCAGAATATTCAAAGAAAAGCTAAAATGAAAGTCTCCACTCAAGCCGTCGCAAGCCTAAAACCAGCTTTAATCCAGGTGCATCAAAGAGGCCGGTGTACCAATTTACTTCCCACTATAGACGTGTAACAACACACTTCTCTGGAAGGGAACATCTCCAGACCTTTTCTCAAGCAAACGTACAGTTGTGTGGACACCATTTCCAGCTGCTGGAGTGGAGAATAAGTTTAATTCTGGAGTTGAAAATTCAAATAAAGCAACCACCTGACCTGTCTGGAGTAAGGCAGATGGGACACCAGTCTTAGATATCGCTTATTGCATTTACCTTTTTGCACCAAAAGGTTTAGCAGCTCAATGGTTCTTTGTCATAGCATATGGTGGCACAAAGACATGCAAAATAAAATCTCAGTCGGTGACTGCAAGACAGAGATGTTTAGTGACTGGTAACTTAAAGAGCTGCTAATATTTGTCTAAAGGGAAAGAGCCTGTTAGGCACCTCAGAGGGTCTGACACAGTCTCCCCAATGTAATATACAAGCCTGGAAAGAAGCATTTTCATTCATTCAGAGCTATGGATTATCCACATCAGCCTAGGGTGATGCTACATTTGGACACGCCCTGTACTCACATGCGTCGGCACCACCATCAGACTGCCAGAAATCTTCTATGTGGAATTGTTCTCTTTGGAGAAAGTCAACAATGCAGAGTCCACCCAGCCTGAAGACATTCGTAGGGCTTGTTGGCTGTTCCATATGTTCAATTGACTTGAGTTTTAAGTTAAAACAGGATTTCTGACTGAAGCATGGCCATAGACAGAACACATCTTTTTGTTGCTTGATCTGTCCCAAAGTTACAAGGAAAGACAACTCCTGGCATGTCGGCTCTGTGAGTCTGATCAGCCAACCCTTATTATTAAAAGGAGCAAAAGGAAGACTCCCAGAATTTCACTCACTTTGAGCGAATAAAAGCAAAGGAATGAAAGTGGGAGGAACATCACGCTCAACTCATGATCTGGCAACCCACATCAAGAAGACCAGAGTTCAAGGAGCTCAGAAAACTGCATGGAATTACTCAGTGTCAACTGTCTTGGGACAAAAGGAAATACTCTACTACCTTCGCTTGCCCAGCTGATTTTCAGATGAGCTTCTTCAGCCATGCCTATGTGCAAGACTCAACTGGGGACACGTGTTGCCACTCTGTGTTGGGCTTTCTCTTCCCAGACACTATCTAGAGGGTTTAGGGCCACGCAAAGACAATTTACTGAACTCAAAGAGCCTGACCACTACCCAAGGCTTTACGGCTTTTCAGATTTCCACATGTGACCCTCACCGTATTTGGGAATCTCCGAATTAGTCTCTACTTGCTGATAATGTGCAGCTTAGAGATTGTCCTGGGCCATAGGGGAGGGAGAGATTGTGGAGGGAAACCAAAGCAGAAATGTGTGTGGACTTCCAAAAAAATTACCTGAGGCTGAGCACCTGCATTTCATTGCTTTTGGATAGGAGCTGGACAACTCACTGCCCTTTGTGCCAAAGTGAATTAATATGCATCTGAGAGTTCACATCTGCCTCTCTCCTGTTATGAGGCAACTTTCAGGTTTAAGGACAGATGCCTTGGTGATAGCCTTGACGCTCTAATCTGGCAAAGTGTCAGAAGCAAAGGAGCTTCTCCTTCCTCAGGAACCAGTTTTATAGCACAAGTAGGAAGCTTCTAAACTTTAACACGAAAAAAAAGTAATTTGGAATAGGTAAACAAATGTCCACATCCAGCTATAAACCCAACTACTGAAAACCATCAAGGGATTTTGTTGTCACTTCAGAAGGCGCACTGTAGTAAAGAGCTACGTACAAAAACTGAAGCTATTAAACGAACGGGGTATAGAAAGGTATGTGCCTTAAGATTAATGCTGCAGAGTCAAAGAAAAGCTGTTATTTTTGACATTTTGACATTGCATCACTTTAGGATCTGGTTCTTATTAGCCCTTTCTGTGCCTTTTAAAGGTCTATTTTTTTTCAAAACCAAAAATGTCAGGAAATTTGGAACAGAAACTTACAATAAAACACGTCCCTTGACCCTCTGATCTATCAATCTTTCAAATAAACAAAGATAGCTGGATGAGCCAGGAAAAGGTTATTATATATAGTTACCTTATGTATAATGGTCAAATACTGCACGCACTGAGGTTATATAAAAAAAATCAATGTAAGCAAAGCATTTTGTGAAAGATTTTTGCCTTGAATACCCAAGCGTTAGTTAGGGCAGTTTCTTTTTCAGGTTGTATTCTGTGACCTTCAGATTTCACACCCTGTATTATTTATAAATGAGACATTCAAGAAACACAAATTCTCAAATAAAAACGTACACTCTGTCAGTGGAAAAGCAAACAAAAAGAGCTAATGTACTGTGGCTAAAAAAATTTTCAAACAAAGTAGCAGTAATTTACTGCCTCGCTACTAACGGGACCCCACAAATAGAATCAGAATCCTGAGCTCCATCAGGGGAGCTTGATTTACCAAATATCCCCCAGATAATAAGGGAAAATAAAAAGGTAAATTGTGCATGAACGTGAAAGCTGTAATTCTTCCCCTTTCACCGCGCGTATCAAATTCACATCCAGCGATTTCAAAAGAAAATCTGGAAATCTCTAAAGAACTGGGGCTCAAGTCAGGAGGCCTCGAACCACCTGGTTCTCTCCACGTTTGGTTCCTGTTTTTTAAGGCACAGTTTGCCTACAAGTCAAATTCTCCCTGGAACATCAGAAAGATGTAAGAACTGTAAGAACTCACAGCCCTGCCTGGAAAGACTTAGCAAGGTGACAGCTTTAGCCTGGATCCATCGGTCAGGATGGCAAGGCTTGTTTTGCCCCCGAGGAAGCCCCCAAGACCCAAAGGGTCCATCTGCAGCGGGTACCCCCCACGATGTCCTGCAGCCCCTCCTGCGCTCCATAAGCACCCCTCGTGCTGCACCCACCCTGCCGGGGGATGCTCTGCCCACACGAGGCTGTCCAAGAAGTTAAGGAATCATAGAAATCATAGAATCATAGAAAAATTCAGGTTGGAAAAGACTCTTGGGATCATCGAGTCCAACCACTAACCCTACTCTACAGAGCCCACCCCTAAACCATCTCCCCCAACACCATATCTGAACAGCCTTTAAACACCTCCAAGGAAGGTGACTCAACCACTTCCCTGGGCAGCCTGTGCCAACGGCTGACTACTCTTGCTGTGAAATTTTTTCCTAACATTCTACCCTGTTGTAGCTTGCAGCCATTCCCTCTAGTCCTACTATCAATTACCTGTGAGAAGAGACCAGCATCAACCTGGTCTCTTCTCACAGGTAAAGACATGCAGCCCCACGCACAGGGCAGGGGAGCAAAAAGTGCAGCTCTCCCATCTTCTGTTTTGTCCTTCTCCAGTAATTTTCTGCTCGGGATCTCCAGATCATCGCAGGGGAGGGATGCTCACCATAGGTGATCCTTGTATTCACAGAATCAGAATCACAGGATCACAGAATCACAAAATCACAGAATGTTGGGGGTTGGAAGGGACCTCAAAAGATCATCTCGTCCAGCCCCTCTGCCAGAGCAGGATCACCTACAGTAGGTCACACAGGAACATGCCCAGGCGGGTTTTGAATGTCTCCAAAGAAGGAGACTCCACAACCTCCCTGGGCAGCCTGTGCCAGGGCTCTGGCACCCGCACAGGGAAGAAGTTTTTCCTAGTATTTTTGTGGAACGTCCTGTGTTCCAACTTGTAGCCATTGCCCCTTTTCCCGTCACTGGATATCACTGAAAAGAGCCTGGCATCATCCTCCTGACACTCACCCTTGACATATTTATAAACATTAATGAGGTCACCCCTCAGCCTCCTCTTCTCCAAGCTAAAGAGACCCAGCTCCTTCAGCCTTTCCTCATCAGGGAGATGTTCCACTCCCTCCATCATCTCTGTGGCTGCGCCGGACTCTCTCTAGCAGTTCCCTGTCTTTCTTGAACTGAGGGGCCCAGAACTGGACACAACATTCCAGATGTGGCCTCACCAGGGCAGAGTAGAGGGGAAGGAGGACCTCTCTTGACCTACTTGCTACTCCCCTTCTAACACACCCCAGGATGCCATTGGCCTTCTTGGCCATGAGGGCACACTGCTGGCTCATGCCCATCCTGCTGCCCACCAGCACCCCCAGGTCCCTTTCCCCTGTGCTGCTCTCCAGCAGGGCAGTCCCCAACCTGTACTGGCACATGGGGTTATTCTTTCCCAGGTGCAAAACTCTACACTTGCCCTTGCTGAATTTCATAAGATTTCTCGCCACCCAGCCCTCCAGCCTGTCCAGGTCTCTCTGAATGGCAGCACAGCCTGCTGGTGTGTCAACCACTCCTCCCAGCTTTGTGTCATCAGCAAACTTGCTGACAGTGCTCTCTAACCCCTCATCCAGGTCATTGATGAATATGTTCAACAGCACCGGCTCGAGCACTGACCCCTGAGGGACCCCACTAGACACAGGCATCCAGCCAGACTCTGCCCCATTGACCACAACTCTCTGGCTTCTTCCTTTCAACCAATTAGCGACCCTTGCTATGCCTTTGAATACTTGAGGATAAATCCCAGCCTAATCTTAAACCACTGACTGATATGGGGCACATTTCACAAAATCCCTTGCTCTCCAGGGAAGATTTGCTTTCCAAATAACACCTGGAGCCCCACAGGACTGCTCAGTGCCGGTGCAGCAGCGACTGCAAGGTCTGTGCCTCACCGAGACGTGGGGAGCAGCGGCGAGCTCCAAGCCCAAGCCTGGGATCACGGTTGTCTGGAAATAAAAACGGTTCCCAAGGCCTGAATCATTCTAACGTTTTATACTTGCTTGCCAAAGCTGATAAGCCACAAAAAGGGGAAAGAAAATAGTATCTGCAAAAACTCATGCTAATAGGTTTTCTTTGGAAACTGAAGGACCAAGTGAAGAGCTCCGGGGAGGAGGAGGTACCAGCCATGAGGTAATTGCACCCAGCACCAGCGCCCTCAGCTCTGCCTCAGCCACAGCCAGGATACGTCCTCGTGCACGCTCACGGAGCTGCCACAATGAAAAGGGCTCCTGAGGAGGCTGCAGGTGGGCATGAGGGGACCGGGGAGGAGCTGGTCAGGGGAAGCGACCGTGACAGCATCGTTCTCTTATCAGTCCTGTAGTGAATCCTATTCCAGCGAACGTCCACTGAAGCTGAATCCTACTCACATTTAAAAGAAAGCAATATTTCAAAGCTGACTCTTTCTTGGCAAGGCCTCCAATATTATCTTTGCCCAAGGATGAAGAGTTCCCAAACAATTCCTCTACTGTACCAGATGTAAATAGGCTCTCGTTCAAACACAGGCCTATCTCTTTCTTTGTAAATAAACCAACATCCAACAGCGGGAAAAGCCTACCCTTCCACAAGCAGTTCTGTGGAAAAGGAGGAGCTGAATGAAAGGGCTCTTCGCCTTTTTAAATAAGGAGCAGGGCAAAGAGCTCATGGTGAAGCAGAAGCTTCCTCAAACAAAGAGTTGAAGCAGGAGCTTGTCCTACGTTGGAAGGCCAATCTCAGCAAGCAACCTGGGGGTGAAAAGCTTTGCATCCTGCCACTGCCCCCCTGAGATGGGCCTTCTCCTACTGCCAGAGGCCCCTTTCTCCCTGAAGTTCACTTATTTCTCCTTCCATAATTAAATATTTATTGGATCATGTTTTCATTTCTCTTTTTCCCTCGTGGCATTCCCTCTGCGCACCATATTTACCAGTTGGAAAAAGAGAGAGAAATGCTCATAGCTAAATTTTCTCCCATTTGAAAAGTGATTATTTTTTTTTTATGCAAGGTTTGTTTGTTTTTTTAAGGTTTTGGTGAGAAACCACCTCCTCCCTCCCATCAATCGCTGCTTTCAACAGCTCTTCACGGGTGGCTGCGTCTCTTTTAAATTCATTTCCTGTTAAAAAGAATAAACAGGCAACTGTTTAATGCTGTCGATTTAGCTTATTTGATCGAAATTGAAACCTGAATAAGGCTCAGTTGTAAGATAATCACCGCAGAACTCACCGAGCTGGGGAAAGCACCATATTAAGTAATCATTTCAAAACGCAGAATATTGTTTAGCAAGGCCACGAGCCATTCCTCCTTCCCAAACACAGGAGACATACTGGAGGGCGAGATGCCCATTTCCAAAAGGCAACAGGTAGGAGTCAGAGCCACTTACAGTGAACAGCCATTTAACTGGGAAATTCGGCTGGAAACCACTTTCATGTGGTGAACTTAATGGGCTTTAAAATGAGTTTTACTGGGACGTCTGCGTGACCTCACGGCCAGCTGCAGCGGAGACAAGGGGATGTTGATTTCTTGAGATGCTTGTTTGCAAAAGAAATGGAAACTAAGTGCGCGCCTAATTTTCTCCTCTGAGGTTTCGACTCCCCAAGTCAGCACGCGCCGCAGAACGTTTGGCTTCGTACAAGCCGGAGTTTCAAAGACCTTCAGCAGAACCACCAGCTCCCCACATGAAAGCCCCTGCTTCTCTCTCGGACAAGACAAAACGTGCGCGCCTCGCTTGGCTGGGAGAATCCACCCCTCTGACTAAGCTTTTTGGGCAGCAAATGCATTTTAATCACATATGTAAATGCGTGTTTAGGTGTGTAAGCTTACAGCAGTCTAAATGCTAATCAGCTCGAGCCGAAGGGGCCGGTAATCCCCCAGGAATGCAGGATTCAGTTCAGCCCAGTGGTAATTGCTGCATTCCAGGTGGATTAGAAGCGTGTAACTTCATTTTACCCCTTTCTGACAATATAGCTCAGGAACAGGTGCCGTGGAAATAACGCGGAAAATGATTTAATTACTAACGTAGAGGCCAGGCTCCGCACGGGAACAGAAAGTGTAAGCTTGGCTTTGAGCAATAAGGTGACTCAACATCCAGGACAGTGGCAGTTGCCTCAAGCTTTACCTCCGCCAGCTCTGGAGCTGCTGCTTTCTGACAGAGCCTGGGTGGGACATCTGAACCCAGGCTGGTCCATGCTGCCACCAGGCACTTCTCTCTGTTTCCTAACTAAGCCAATTAAACCAAGGCTTTGGAGAGTGCCCACCTAATGGCATATGCTGCTGAAAAAAAAATTTGAATTACCAGCTGAGAGGAACCAAAATATGGGTTAAAAAATCACCCTGGTCGCAAGAAGGCAGTCTATGCAAAATGTCCCGTTTAGGAATCACAACAAAGAAGTTACCGAGGGCTATTTTTCAGCACAGGTCAGATAAAATTTACTGTAAAATTACATTATGTTCAATATCTCTTCTGTGCCTTCCCCTCTATCTAGGTTTGGGCTGGAGGCACACAACTTTCCCTGCAATACACAGCGATCGATCTAACCCTTGGGCTCACAGTGGAAAACCAAGGCTACATCACTAATGACCGTTTGCACAAAAATATTTTCACTGCTTCAACAAAGTGCAATGAGCCTGTCTTCTCCTGCGATCAGCCTAGAGAAGAATCCACCCTGTAGCTTAGTCAAGGTTGTCTGCCAAGGATATTTAAGAGACCTAAGCTAAGCCAATCCAACTGCCTTCTCTCTGGCATTTCCTAACTTTTAATTGCTTGGCTTTGTGGCATCAACTTTTCCAAGTTGCTTGTTTATTTCTTACTTTTTGAAAAGCCAAGCAAAGCTGCAGGCATCCCTTCTGGGGGAACCACCATCATTTCTCCGCAGCTTCAGCACGGCCCAGACCCGCCACGGGCACCTGGATGAATCTCTGCGGTGGGATAAGAGATTCACTCTGTCCAGGCATTTACTGTGAATTGGGAATTCTCCGCTGAATGACTACGTGCTTTTATCCCTTTCCCATCAGCAAGCACAAGCCCTTTGACTTCTGTCTTCTCCAGCGCATCCTGGATCGCCAGAAAGTCCTGCTCCTTCCCTGGTGGGAAGGCAGATGTGAAAGAGCCAACCTTGCCTTCAAGTGCTCAGGACGATGTATTCTCTTTGTGTTTAAGCACAGAAAACGTGTTTAAGCATAAATATAAAACATTATGAACACATATTCACAAAAAAGGCTAAGAAAATACAGACAAAAACATGGTGGAAAAACCATCTGTGGCAGAACTGCACTACAGGGAAATTTCAGTCTAAATAGTTAATGCTTGGCAAAGCCCTAAGGAAATGGAAAGAGGGGTTGACAAACTGCGCAGTCAGGGTGGCCAGCAGCATCCTTCACTGCAAATTTAACCAAAACTGTTACCTGAAAAGTATTTCAAAGGTGAGACTGACCCAGGAGCTGCAGTGCAACAAGGGCTAGAGGAAGCTAAGCAATTTGGCTTAAATAGTCGGTTAATATAAGCTTAAATAACTTACAAAATGAAGGGAAATGAGAAATACATCCCTCTTTTTACAATACATACCCTTCGGAGAGCTCCTAATCATGCCTAATTACCACCTGCAAATGCATTTTCTTCCTCTACTAATTTAAAGCCTCGACATTTCGCAATAAAACACATCGAGGCAAACGGACTGCCTGATGCTTGTTAATTTTGAGTTCAAGTCCTACGACCCACCAGACAAAAGTCAAGCGGTTCATAAGTCAACAGAACTCACATCTTGAAATATTTTTACCACGCGGGACGTTTTACTGGTAGAAGAAATGAACGCAGCATTTCCCCGAAATCACAGAGCCACACGTAATTAAATGTCGAAGGATCACAAGGCAAACAAGGTTTATCTTAAACACCTCCTCACCTCTTTGCTTCCTCATTTGACCAAGTCAAGAGGAATAACTGAGAGTTTAAAATCTGATTTCAGATATTTCTAATATTTTTTCCATCCACTCACCTTTATCTAATTCACTTGAGATGTTCCATGATGACGTAGGCATGAAATCGGCGACAACTGATGAATTTGCTCCTGGAAGGGAAAAACAGGAAAATAAAGATGCTGTTATTATTTCAATTCTGTATTATTAGGAGATTAAGAGGCATTTATAAACTCGCTGCCAAAGTAATAAAATGATTTGAAGAACGGCAGCTATTAGAATGCACTCGATGCTCTGTGCTGGCAGGCTCAGACATATGGGCAGCAGAACCGGTGAAGTGGAAAAAGGCACAGGGCCAACACCAGAGCTTGTTTTGCAACGCTGTCCCTGCGACGCCTTGTGTTAATTAAGCAACCAATCTCTGAGACGTATTTGGCCCATCTCAAAAACCTCTCCACGAGTTTTATAGAGGTAGAATGAGTCTGCAGTGTTGCAGCGAAGAAAAACACGAACACTGTGAGGCTGCTGAACATGTTATCTATTAACATTTACAAGCAACTTTAAACCTGCAAACCCATGCGCACAAGAAGAGACAGGGTTTATGCACCGACGTTAACAGCATTACTTGTACGAAAAATCCTCCTACGACTCACGTAAACATGGGCTGGAAAGACTGATCTGAACATCAGTGGCACCTTCTCACTGCTATGATGCTTTTTCCTTTTCAAGAAAAAGCTGAATGGTGACTTTAGCTTTCACTTATATTTCTACTTTTTTTTTTTTAACATGCAAACATTAGGAAGGTGGTTTTAAGGGAACTGCCAGCACACTTTCAGCCTCAGCTACAGGTCATGGCAGAACACCTCCCCGTATCTGAACATCAATGATTTCATCAACCACCCCGTGAGGACTCTGGTACGCTAACTGCTGCCGTAGCGCTTGTCCCATCCCCACAGGCTGCAGTGGCTGGGCGCAGGGTCCATGACGAGATGCTCGTCGGGCTCCCTGAGGGTCTTTGTGGAACCATGCTCAGCACCGTAAATTCATCATCACCCGGTGCCAGGGGAATTCCTGTTTCCTTCCACGTGTGCCTTACAAGGCTCTTCAGGCATCTGGAAAGGACTGGTTTTGGAGGGTGATCTCTCCGAGTCAGCCGCCCAGGGATTAAAACATATAGAATCACAGATGATTTGAGTTGGAAGGGACCTCAAAGATCATTTAGTTCCAACTGCCTGCCATGGTAGGGACATCTCTCTCTAGATCGGGTTGCTCCAGGCTCCATCCAGCCTGGCCTTGAACCTTCCAGGGATGGAGCATCCACAGCCTCCCCGGGCAACCTGTTCCATATATCTGAGCTTTAGTGAGCGATGGTGGGAAGGGTGGGAAGAAGGGGTATGCACACACATCACATGGCACGGACACACAGTGCACCTCCTTAACACCCGTGTCCACCCAGCCCCAGGAAACTTGGCCTTGGAAAGGAGAGCGATGCCAGCCAGGAGCGCTATGGCACCAAACGCGGGAGTGAAGCTGAAACAAAACCAAGCGGTGCTCAACGCGCCAGCTCCCCGCCAGAGTGAGATGCCAAAAGGACTCACTACAGATTAACACCCTGCACTATGGCTGGATCCTTGGTGTTGAGTGCTCTCAGTCCCATCCGTGCACAGCGAGTCGAGATGCCGAGCATCAGCGGGATCCCAGATGGGAACGGGAATATTTTGAAGTGCGTCATTTTATTTTGACACCATCCCTTTAGCTTGTTCCTAGATGGCTTTTAACTGCAAAGCAACTCATAAAACTGTGAGAACGCAAGGATATGCAAAGACATTCTGCCTTATTTGAGCACTTGGCGACTATTCTATTTCATTAAAAACGACAAGAAAACTGTAAACACAAAGTCATACAAATGCATGAAGCAGTTAAGCTCAGATACAGCCACTACACTTCTTATAAATATCACCCTTCTTAAAAGCCCACCTGGTAGCACTGCTTATTTAAGACTCTGTCAAGTATTTCCAGTGTAAACATGGAATTTGAAGGCATTATAACTCCCCTACAAACACAGTCCCTGGCCCGCGCAGATACGCACAGCAGAAACCCACTGATGGGGACAGATCCTGAGCCAGCGTTAAACGGTATCACTCTGAAGTCAGCACTGATATCTGCTTACACAACCTGGGATTTTTGGCCCACTGGGTCCATCCCTCCTTGCCCTTTACTTCGTCAGAGTTGAGCTTCTTACCTAACCCAAATGTGAGGGACCACGTGGCCAGAAGACTTTCAAGACTTAAAGAAAACAAAATAGATCCAGTGCTAGTATCACCTTCATGATGACCTGAGGACGTTGTGGTCAGCTTTGCTTGAGGCTAAAGCTGAGATGTGGAGTAGGGGACAAACAGAGACCAAGACCTGAGGCTGGGATGATCCATCTCCTGTGACTTCCCTGGGCTCTTGCCCTTCCACCCCTCTCGCCCCCCAAATCGGGCAACTCCTGTGATCCTGTGATAAAACCCCTCCGAGACCGATCTGAGGTGCCGCTGCCTCTCACATCTCCTGTTGAGACCCAGTGGGTTCATCTCTTATGTCCACTCACCACTCAAACCCATGAGCAATGGCTTATGTAATTCACTTTGCTCGCACGTTCAAGTTTCGCACTCAGCGATATATTTTCTGTAGGTAATATTACTTTTGCTCACCTGGAAATATTCTAATATGAAGAGCCCATGAATGAACTGTATTCTGCAAATAGCCAACACACATTGCCCCAAATGAGAGAAAAACTACTAACAATATTATGAACAGGCTTTTGTAAACAGGCTTTGAATTTTGTAAACAGGCTTTGAAAACGTGACCATGGATGTCACAGAGCAGACATCCATCATCTGATCTAAGGAAGAAACCACATCAGAAGACCAAACTTTACTATTTGTTCTCCAGGCTGGTGATGGGTAATTTTCTGATATTCCTGACTTCAAGCTCCGATTTAAGAGGAAAGCATTACTGTGCCCTTTGTAAACATTTTATTTCATTGAAAGGAACATGCAGAGCAGCTACACAGCATGGGAACATACCATCGAATCAAAGTTAGTGCAGAAAACAAAAGTATGCCAGAAAAGAAGCCTACAAAACATGCATGGATTTTATTTTTAAAACTGCGATGACTTGGGATTGCTGTGCATGAAAGTGAGAGCAGCGATACCTCTCCCTGCAAAAACTAAGTTATAACCTTCAGGCCAAATATGAAGTGTGCTCTGTTGGAAGGTTTAGTTTCCCACTGATTATATTAAGATTGAAAGGACTCATTGAAGAATTATTTATGTCTCTGTACCTATAAATTGACCTACTGTGTGCTAGAGAGTCAAAGAGCTGGAGAACCAAGAAGGTCACACCAAATCAAGACACCTACCGCTATTCCACGCACAACCTGGAGGAGCCCCAGGAGCAGGACTCGGTACCCGTCACTCCACTTGGCAGTGGCTCGGCCGCTCACTTCACTTGCCCACTTCTAAATTCCCACTAACCAATTGCTCTCTTCAGCGTGCAAATCCCATTTACGGGATTTACACACAACGACTTGCATTTCAGGCACTGGAACAGGCTTGTCCACTTGTCATTAAAAAAAAAAAGAATTTTTTTCTGTTCCAATATTGTAATTGGATTTTAAATAAGGAGTTTAGAAATTAATTCTTAATTGTCAAAAATGCCCTCTTGCTTTATCGATTTGAACAACAAAATTTGTAAAAAAGTAAACCTGAGAAATGTGATCAGCAGAGAGAACCATCACCCCATTAAAATTGTATTTATAGATGAAATCATTCCAGATGAACGACAATTCTTGTCCTTAACACTCGAAAGATAAGTATCTGTCAAAATCTCTGTCACTATTAAGAAATCTTGGTCTTAATTTAATGAGAAATCATAACAGTCAATTATAACCCCTGTGAAAAGCCAGGTAGAGTAACACAGAGAAGTTGGCTAATATCTGATTTTATTACCATATTGCGTAAGTGGGGAGTGAATTTCACACAAGTCAGTCCTCTTAAAAGCCTCTGTGATTAAATAAACTTCAGCGGCGTTTACAAAAATCTGCCTCTGAAGGAAAACCACAGAGCTGGTTGTTATCAGGGGCGCACGCTGCCGGCTCATTTTCTCACCAGAAGCAACAACCGTTAACTCAGCGCTCGGTGTCTGCGCTGCCACGGGGACAGACCCTTCAAAACGATGGGGCAGCCTCATCGAAAAGAAGATCCAGGCTCCGTGCCCAGGTTAATCAATATCTCCATGCGATGCGTTTGTAACACGAAAGTAAGGAGAATGTAAGATGAAAGAGGAAGAAGGCAGATAACTGAGATGACGCCGAACCCAGAAAACGATTGGAGATTTTAATGGGGAATAAATGTGCTATAGAGGAAAAAAAGCAGAGAGCAAAATACAACTAAGAAAAAAGAATCAAAATGTCTTCTTAATGGGCATCCTGTCTTACTCCATATCACACCAGTGGGTCATTCTATATCCTAATTCTATATGCTAATTATATAGAGAATCATGACTAAGTAATTTTTTGCCAATACGAATGCGACTGCAACACAGGCAATTCAGATCTCAGTGCAGAACACCCAAAATAACAAAACGAGCAACCAGGTATTCAGAATAAGCAACGACTTGTAAGTCCAAGTAATGAGATGATGAATGTTTAAACTAAATAAAAAAAGTCTTCTATTTCCAAATCTCTTTCTGAAGCTGTGTAGAAAGCCTACCCCAAGCACAATTTGTTATCCTGTGAAGGAATTTGCCCAAGGAAGTGATAAAACCTCAATTTCATGAGACACTGAAAACAAGATTGGGCAAGACGTTACTATAGGCACAAACAGGGAGTGATTCCACCCTGTCAGGGGGGTCAAGACAGGACAACTTAACAGGAGATTTGGGCACAACTATTTTTGCCAAATCATCGCTAAACATTTTCCAGCGGCAGATCTACTAGAAACATCAACGCCGCTTGAAGAGGTGCCTAAAAAAACTTCAGAAAATAGACTCTTCAGCTATCCTACTTGGATATAATATGAAGAACACAGGAATCACAGATAAAGTTATAGAGACTTCGAGCAAAACCTCATTACGCTAAATGCTTGGTATTTTTTGCTTTTCTGCACATTCCAGACCGACGCTTCATCTTTCTCTCTGTCTGGTTCCTACCTGACTGATCTCTTCCAGCATCTTCCCACAGATATGCCTCACGGCTGTTTTTCTTCTTGGGCATATCTCCTTCATCTTTCTTCACTGCCTTTCGCGTTTTCCGTTCCACCGACCCTTTGTGCGTTCCCCACACGTTTGCAACTGATCTCCCGAGATATTACGTTTTGCAATCAGCCAGTCACCAGCCTATCCACAGCCCACCCGGGAGGTGCCGAAGGAAATCTAGACATACTTTCTGCAGCCTGTAATGGAGACAACCTATTACTTGCTAATTTTCTTGTCTGTTTAAAAAATTGGCACCTGCCCGAAACTTCCACACTACAGACCTCAATTTTTTTGCTCACGTCTTTAATGCGTGCGAGGATTTTATGTTCATGGCATCAGTACCTCTGCGTATCGGGAGGCGCGTCCGCGTTATACAATTCTTGGGTTTCAAAAGGAGGCAGGAATCAGAAATACTTCAATCAGTCGAAAGAGGCAAAACTGCACGAAGAGGGGAAATTGTTGAGAGGGCTTCTGCTCCTCAAGCAAGGCAGGTGTCTCTCAAGGAGAACGTACTGCCTTTAGTCGTAGGCAACAGGTCAATGACAAACCTTCTGTTGATTAACTATCGCAATTTCAGTGCACAAGGATGTGTAAAAGATACGGTACATATCATTTTAACAGTCCATGTTAAAAATACGCTCCTGCAAAGAGACTCAACCTTCCACGTTCAGGTGAGCTGCTGGCCTTTCTGCTGCCACTACAGATATTTTGAAAGAGAAGAGCCTACAAATGATGCGCAATAAAATTAGCCATGGAACACACCTTAACTGGAGATCTATCTGGTAAGCGAGATGAAATGTTGCATGATGGCATTTCTCCTTCAAATGCTAAACATGAAGTAGTTCGCTTTACTCCACCTGGTTACAGCTGAAAAAGCAAACGCAAAGCTTGGCCTGCCAAATCCTTGCATAGGCAGATCTAAGAGATGGAGCTCCTCAGATGATTCCTGCGGAGTTCACAACCGTTGTCATCGCGGTGTCAGAAAATTCACTTTCTGCTGGCCAAGGAGCTCTTCAGGCTGCTCCACGAAGACAGGGCAGAGATGATATTGAGTGATGCTAATAACTTTCAAATGGTTCGTTTTGTTCACGCTCTTAGAACGTAAAACTCCCATCATTTATCTGTAGTGTATCATTATTGATAGCCTAGGGTGGGTTAATAATTGGCATTAGACAGGGAAATTTTCAACACCAAGGAACAATTTAAGCCCTGTGGATTTCAAATACACAATACATGAATTTTCGGCTTCAAAAGTAGCGACGTGCAACAGGATGATTTAATTTAGTGCAGGGCTGGAGATTGTTAGGAACTTCATTTATACTGCAGCCTATTCCATCTATCAGAGCACCTCATCGCTGCTACCGGCACTTTCATCAACACGTATGCAATGAACATCCTCTCTGCCTGGGAATCTGCCTAAATGCTTCAAGCTCCCGGGGGCTAGAGATAAATTGAAAGATTAAGTCCATTTACGGTGCTGCATCATCAGAAAGAATCCCAATGCCCTGCTTGCGATTGCAAGGTAGGAAGCCAAGCGCGCTGCGTGCACCTGACACCTCTGCCTTACCTTGTCTTGTCGATCTGCTCTATTTGCTAAGAATACACCAGTAAAGCTTTCGGGCTCAAAGGTGGGCAGTCCCTGGGGTTTCCTGCACTTACGGGATACCGGTAATACCCATCTCAAAAGGCCTGTCAGTGACATTAAAGCTTATTTTCAAACACACCGTTCTTTAGACTTTCTGGAATATCGACAGGTAATATCATCAGAAAATTACGTGATTGTTGCATACTGAGTATCTGCAAACTTTTAAAATACCCTGAAGTGTTTTGGCAGCAGTCTAATGACTTACACAAGTCAGGGTCACCACAGTATTTTTAGTAGCTTAGTTTTTGGCTAAGGTCATATCAGTTAAAAATTGTTTTCTTCCACGGGATCAGAGTCATCTCTTGAAAGAAGAGGTTTTTAAGAGGCCTTTTTTATATGCTAATACTTTAATCCTAAATTTCTAATTACTGAACCATTATTCCCTTTGATTACAGCTATTAATTACAGATTATCATTAATGGTATACGGATTTAGAAGTCACTGTGGAATCTGGGTGCACTTTACGTTGCTCTAAATTGGGTCGTTAACAGTTCCACTTAAGAAGAGCAAAACACTGCACCCTGGAGCAACCCACAGCTTTAATGACAGGGGATGAAGAAAAGAAATGGCCAGTTGGCCGGATGCCAGCATTTCATAGCTCACAGTCGAGTCTTTGTGCTTACGAACTGTAGAAATGCGGCTACAATGGCACTTCAACCAGATGTGAACCTCTGGCGTGCGAGCGCAGTGCAGAAAATGCTCTGCCCTGGGAATGGCACCGCTCGGGTGGACCGGGCACGATCCTCCACTACATAAAGTCCCAGAACCTCTGCCTTTCTCTGGGAAGAATCAGTTGTTCTCTGCTTAATATGAAACGCAAGGGGCGTGGGAGCAAGGTATTGGAGGAAGGTATCATTTGCTTGCCCATAAAGGCACACGGATATCAGAGAGCCTGGTTGCTCTTCAATAGTCCTAACCCTGGAAGGCAGCGCAGCACAGCTCTTTGTCACCCAGACCGACAATGGCTGGGAATTTGCATAATAAATGCAGTATATAGTAAATGCATGATAAATGCAATAATATTAATATATAATACATTGCATAATAAATGCAATAAATAATAAATGCAAATTTCCCAACTCTCCAAACCTACTTGAAATAATATTGCTTTTTTTTTTTTTTCAGGCCCTGAGCATCTCAGAAGAGCGGAAAGACAGTGGAAGTGGGAACCACGCAAAGGAGACTGGAGGACTTCAACAGAAGAAAGCAAAACATAGCGTCAGTGAGGAATTACTGGGTGGCTAATCTGGGGCAAGAGGATGTGACGAGTAGCAGGGAAGTCACAAACTCATCACAACATCAAGAGAGCAGGAAGACAAAGAAATACATCCCAGGGCACTGGGATGCGTGAAGACTTTTCAACACCAGGAGTGGTGAGGAAAGGGTCCAAGGAGGAATGGAAGGAAGCAACGTTCTCTGTGAGGCACTTTCTGGGGGCAACGCTGTGCTAGCAACATCTGAGTTGCCCCACACAGAGGGCTCCCAAAAGGCCCCGAGTCTGAAGAGTGCTGAGATGCCTCCAAGCCAAGAGAAGAGGCTCTCTTGTAAAGCTGAGATGCCCTCACAGCCCACAGGCACCATGGAGGTTTGCTTTCCTGAAGGCATCAGTGCCCTGCACAGGCATTGCTGAGGGCCGGCCCCTCTAGTGACACAATATCCGCACAGGTTCCCGTTTATTTATCTCCCTGAACAGCACTGAGGAGTGTCCACGGCTGGGACAGAAGTGTTTGCAGATGAAGGATGAAGTGCCTGGACAGGGCTTTGCATTGCACCTGCTCGCTCGTCCCTGGCTTCCATCAGTGCCACTGCACTAAATCCACCCGCAAAAAGCTCTAAAGAAGGCAAACCCGGCCAAGTACAAGGAGGGCAAACAAGAAATCATTTACACCCACCGTAAATCGCAGCACACTATAACTCCTTGCACCTCAGCACTCGAGGGCCAGAAACGACTGAAATGGATAAAGGCTACCAGTAATCTACAATTAAACCCTTATAACCTGTGAGGAAAATTACAGTAGAAGGCTGCCATGTGCAAATTCATTGCTATTTTTCGAGCACGATAATTATTTTTGTTGCAGCGAGAAAAAACGTACCCGTGTCAGCTCATGAATTAATGAACGGTCCCGAAACAATTACTTCTTAAATACACAGAAGTCTCCCTAGTGTAAACACGCTCCGTTTTATGCCGTATCCTCGTGGTACAAGGCACACATTGCTACATGACTTATTGGCTGCGTATGATGAAACAGTACATGTTGCCCGTTTGACGGCTTCAGCCTCATGCCTGGGATTTTACATGGGCTGATGTTGATTAATGCACAAACTGCCAAATTTATAAAGAGGTTGGAACACAAGGATACACTGTGAAACGTATGCTAATTGAGCACAATTTATATAAAAAAGAGTGGAATGTAAATATTTAACCGATGCCAGAGCTGGATGCTTTGGCCAAGTCAGGACTGAGCTACAGTTCAGGAGGAACTTCCACCCTGGTCTAAATCCACACGAGCCTGATCTCAGACAAGCTCAAAGCCTGTACGTTTCAGAAGGTCGTTTTAAAACTTAATTTCTTCTGCTAAAAGGCTGGCACTTCTAAATTTTCCTTGAAGCCAGCCAGATGACACTTGTGAGTAAAAGTGATGGGTGTGCACGTGGAGAGCCGGGATTGGCTCGGAAGAACCGAGGGAAGCGCTGGGAGGCAGGACCCTGACCCAGATCCCTCCGTCTCCGGCACACGCATCCCCCAGAGGCCAAAACCAAACCGAGACCCTCCAGCTAATTTGCGTTGATTAGTGGCGTCAAGAGAGGGCAAGGTCTCTCGGAGGGGAAGACTGAACCGGCCTTTTCGTGGCTCCGGGTTGGGTTCCACATGCAAAGGTGACATGACACGGACACGGCTGTCCTTGTGCCGACTCCAGGTCAGGGCTGTCCACACGCTAGCTAACAAAAGCAATTATAGAGGCAATTAGTCTGCACAAAAGGTTTACATCAATGCTCCAGAGGTTTATTTTTAATCCCTTAATTGCTGCAATGAGTTCATGTACTGATTAAGTCAGTTACAACTTATTCACCGTAGGAAAGTTTCTTGAATCCAACATTCATCAGGATCTCCTGGATTCAGATACTCACTAGGAAAAATTGAATCCAAACTTAGCTATAGGACCAAATTTATTTTCTTTGCTACTTTTGCGAGAATCTTCAGATTGTTTCATTGGTGGCTTAACTATGCTCTTGTACTAGATTCCACACAGTTTCAACAGATGGAGAATTACGCAGAATTCCGGGGGCTACTGACATCCCATCACAGGCACGCAGACCTCAGCGCTGCAAGCCTCATGCTGGCAGCTTAACAACAGACACCGAACCCAAAGGCTTGATGAAGTCAAGCTCCTGAATCCTTAAATTACGCACTTTCCCAAGCAGGACTAAAGAAATGGTGCAAAAAAGCCATTTCTAAACAACACAAATAAGACTTAACAAGCCTTCATCTTAATTGTACCCAGAAGTACAAATGTCTGTAGTCTTCGTGATCCCGTCATGGCTTTGCCACACACACAAAAAAAAAAACCCACCCAGAACAACAGTCTCTAAAAGTTAATAGCCTGTACAATAGGAAATCAACAGGAGCAGGGCAAAGTTGGCTTGTTCAGCCTTAACTGCTTTTGCAGCCGCTGAAGCCTCATGGAAGGATAAACCACTGATGATTTTTTTATTAGCTCAACAAACAAGGAGCTAGGCATTTGATGTAACGCTACTGCGGATCTACAGAGATCATGTTTCCAAGTCGTGGCAACTGCCATGCTTTAAGAAACTTGTTAGCTTGGAAATGGATACAGGTTTTCTCTGAAAGGCAATCCAAATAAACACGCTGAGCACGGCACATCCAGATGAAGTTGCAGTGGACCAACTGCTTGCCTGGTAGCTGCAAACCACACAGCTGAGCAAAGGTTTTTTTCATTGCTGTTCCTAATTTCTTGTTCTTCAGGCCAAAGGACTGCAGCAATATCAAGCTCAGCAGGTGATAAGAGCAAGTGTCTGCCAAAGTAAGCGAGAGTGCACAGATTCTGCTGAGCTCAAATGAGCACATACTTATTATGGGGCTAAATTTGACTCGTGGGTTCATTAACATTAGTCAGCTCTGATAGCATCCAGACACACTTGAAGTATTTCGCACAGACTATTTACAAGTAAAGGAAAACAGTTTCTCCTGGAAAGCTTCGAAGCAAACATGACACTGGGAAACCGAAATGCTAGAACGTCCCGTAGCTGCCTCATCAGTTTCATACCTAGAATTTACAGGCTGCTCCTCTGATTTTTCTCCACTCCTCTGTAATTACTTCCCAAACTACTCCTTGTGGTCAAGCCTGGTTATTTTTTCAAGTCTCCTAAAGTTCATTCACAGCTCCCTTCCTCCCCACGCCAGGAGCTACGCCCTCTGTTCTGTCCCACTTCTCAACCCTGACCATCCTGTCCAGGAGTGCATTTTACCAAAATAAAGCAAAGTCTTGATGCTGCCAAAGGGGCTCCTGAAGGAACGATGGAAAGAGAGTAGGCACAACTGCAATTCTGGTCTCTCGAGGGGTGGCTGCAGTTCTGGGAGGAGGGTCCCCGCCTGAGCAGTACAGAACACCGACTGCAAAAAGTCTAAACGCTCCATCAGAGATACGAGGAATACCTTGGAAAGGTATTTTTTGATTCCGACAGATTACCTTTTCAATTTCACGATTCTGCTCAAATATCGCAATCTGCCACCTGTTTAGTTTAATTAAAATGCTGAAGTAATCAAACTCCTTACCCTGTAGCTGTACAAGACTAAAAACTTTCCACTATTTAACACATGGATGATCGAGGAATATTTGAACGTAATCCAGACTTTACTGAGATAGCTGGAAAATCCAGCACCCCTTAACGATTTTGGATGCCGTTTCAGGTTTGTGCACGTCCTTAATCCTCCTGAAACTCGGCTCTGCCAAGCTGTGTATTTTCTTACCCACATTCTCAAATTAATTGACTTTGACAGTGGGTTTCTGCGCCGCTGGTAGTCGTGCCGTTTACGTAAGGCCAGGGATAGCAGATTATAGCATTACAATAATCTTTTAACAGTTTAGCCATTAAAGACTCTGAAGGCTTGTAACAGAAGTAAGAGATTTTTCTTGTGGGTTACCTGATTTCATAACGACGTTATATTTGGGAATCTCAGCCCAGCTCCCAGCAGGCAAACCCCTCCCACCACAGAAAGCACAACGAGCAGAGCCATAACCCTCTCGGCAAGTCCAAAAGCCAAAGAAACGGAATTTCTCTCTGTCCCAGCGAGTGGTCTCTCAGTGCCAAGTGTTCCTCTGGGATTTAACAACTCAGCCTGGAGGGACCTGCAAACTTCAGGTCAGTCCAAAGCTTGTGAACGGGGCAAATTCAAACTGAAAATGGTGTCAGTTTATGACAAAGGCAGGATAAAAATATCGCGCAACGGGAGGCATATTCACAAAAAAGACAGGAATGGACTAGAACTGGATTCATTGAGGGCCACTAGGATGGTACGAAGAAAAATACTCCCTCTCAAAGCGAACGTAGAAAAGCGTAAATATCAATCATGTGGAAGTGTCTTTTTTCACCACATTTCTCAGCAGATCGTGCCCTGTTTGAAACGCCTGGGCTTGGTATGCTGGAGGCGAGAATTCTCCGAAGATGTGGTTCTCTCCAAACCACAGAGCAAATCATGCCCTGTGATTTTGGTTTCCTTGCATTACCGGCTTAAAGCTTCGAAACCATTTAATGCACACACGTACATATAGGCACAGACACACGTGTGTGCACACACAGCTGAGCAGACGCAGATTTTGGATTCAGATACAAAACCCTGCACACGCTACGGCACATCACAGACGGCACATCCCAAACATCTCACCTGCAATGAATTTCACAGCAGGAATCACAGCGCAACGCTTGCCGAGAAGCATTTCTTGTAGTGATTGACGGAACTGTGTTCTGCCGCAGGCTTTGTGTTTTAGCAAACTGCACTGCTTGGTGGTGTACCAGGGCTTTAAATGCAGCCAGGGAAAGGTACGCATCCAAATGTCTTGAGCACTACCTGGGGTGAGGTTTTAATACTCAATATTCTCCGACACTGGCAATCTAGGAGCTACAGTGGGTGCAGACATGGGAAATGGATGCGACGTGAATCACTGGGGGTAAATACCAGCTGAAGTCATTCCCTGGTGAACAAAGTGCAGATAAAGTCCTGCAAGATGATTAGGAGCTGCCTGGTGGTCAGAAGCTCTGACTATTAAAGTGCATTTCAATTACGTGATGGCTACAAACAGCATGAACATTTGTACTAACTGAAGCTTTTTTGCTGCTCCTTCAAACTAAAATTGGTTGAAAACAAGGAGTTACTGCACCAAACTTTATCCACTTCTACCTGAGCCCTTTGACAACAGTGTTAGCCTGGAGGAGGAGTAACCTGCACTGTTGTATCCAGAGCAACAAATGCAGTTGCTATACTCCTTCCAGGATGGAATTAATTATCAAACGTTGCATTATGTGCAGCCTTATGCTAATGCAGAACTGAAGGACGGGGATAGAAATGAGGACTAATTTGTCTTGTCTTGATTAAAGACTAACCTAGAAACAAATGGCGTTAGGTGACAGAGATCCTCTCTGTGCAAGGCTAACGAAGAGCAAAGATGAGCAAAACTGGTCTTCTGTGATACCCGGACATTGCACTTCCCAGCTTTGCCTTTGAGAGAAACGACACTTCTCCGAACATTTTACTGGGGTTGAAGAAGTAACGAACTCACTTAATGAACGGAATCAGAGACATCCTTAAACATCCTTAAATCTTGCACGATTTATATCAGCCCAAAGATACGCTCCTACTTCCCAGTCATGAGAGGAGATGGAGGAGGTGGTGAACGGGATGAGGCACCTCTAGATTTCCCAGCCTTCTAGTTGACTCTTGCGAGAGGTCTCCCTTTTTATCTAGCAGACCTTTAAGTGTGGCAGGCAAAAGAAAAGCTGTATAACCACTGCGTTTACACATTGTGCGCCACACACCCTGGCACCTTAAAGAGACCACCAGCTTCTCAGAACCAAAAAAAAATGATTTATTTTCCTGGAAAACCTCCAGACTTTAGCAGAGCTGACCTCCTGAAGTTAGGGACACCCCGTGCCCTGTCAGCTCCGTGAGGTCTTCCACTGGAGGCTCCCGTATATACCCACACGTCGCTTCCCAGTGCTGGGAGGGTTCCCGCTGTGGTCGAGGGAGTTCTGACTAACAAGGATAAATAAGGGACTGCCCAAAGCTTTCAGGATTTGGCTTCCTTAGTGCCATTATGTTTGACATTGTGCCAGGCGAAGAGAACTCGATCTCCACTTCAAGAGGATAAACACCGCGCTGCAGACACAGGAATCTTGGAGATCTCAGCGTGTATTTACGTAAAGCAGCGCAGGTGGGTTTACTTTTCAAATAAATAAATACAAAAATACTTCATAATGCTTGGAAGTCAGCAGAGAACAGCGTGGTTGGAATTAGTGTCTCGTGTATGGGGTTGAGAAGAAAGTCCCAGCGGTACCAAGAGTCACTGATGAAGGGAAAAAGCCAGGCTGGACCGAGGTGGCCAAGGCAAGCAAGAGATTCCCCTATACGAAGCAGAGCAAAACTGATGTGAAGCCTTAGAAAAGATCTTGAGTAGGAATTTCTCCTTCACAATTAACGGTGAATTAATGTCTGCGTGTCCCCCATCCCTACTGCAGCCTCACGGAAAGGACTGCCTGGTGACACTGGGATCACATAAATCGAGGCACCAGTTGAAACTTTTACTGTTTTATCACTTGATGATGCTAATACCTTTATTTTACGAACTAAGAGTCAAAAAGAGAAAACCCCAGGGAAACCAGCGCGGTTTTCCAGAGGCACTTGGTCTCACTCGTGCTTCCACTGGAGTAACAGTCAAGCTGCTATTGAATTAGGAAATGCTGAGCACTTTTGAAAGCTGCACAAGTGGATGAAAAGTGCCTCACAAAGCTATTAGCTCGCAACCGCTCTACACGTTACAAGCAATGGAAACAAAGACAGTAAAGTAAGAGCAAAGAAAGGGGTAGAAATGTTTGAAAGCCCTTCTAAACCATCACAGGCTGCCTGCCTGCAGGACCTTTCATCTGCACACAATCTACCAGAGGCCACTTCATCACGGTCTAGGTTTTAATTAAATGTAATGTTTGTTTGCACACACTAGGTATATCATAATTCAGGAGAGGGGAAAAACAATGCTGCTTTGCAGCCACCCCAGTCACCTTACTGAAGTTTATGGAACCCAAAGAGCTGGCATTTTGGCAGACTGCAGACGTGAGATAAGGCCAGGACTGATGGAACTGGAAGAATTATCCAGTCTCGTGGTGTGGGCTCATTGCTCCTTAACTTAGACCCATTGTTGGTTTGGAGCTTTCTTGCACACGAAAAACCTCCTGGGCTAAAGTTAGCACATCGATAGGGCATTCTCTGGCCCGTTAAGTTCTGACTGATCTAAAAGACACAGAACCACGATACTAGAAACTTGCAGCAGACCCTGACCCAGGGCACTCCCGCCGTGGTCAACCCCGCTCCGTAGGGCTGCGTGAAACCCAACACCACGGCGTTTGCCGGTGCCACCTTGATAAACTGCAGGACCCCACAGAACACGCGCTCCTGGAAGCACCTCAGACAGGCTGAACGTTTTACCTAACTCAAATACCGAGGAGAAGAATTACATAACTCAGAGATTTGCTTTGGCACACGGCAAGGACACCGTGGCACCGTTTGTGTGTACTCAGCAATTTTAGAATCCAAGGATTTCTCCGCGTTGCATGCTTCGAGATCTAATAAGAGCACTCGGCGCAGTTTCTGGCTGGTTAGAAAGCAGACAAATGAGAAAAATGAAGACTTTTGTTTTTACTAGGCTGTCAGTTAACATTTAGCAGTATGGCTCAAGTTGCCTTTTAAAGGGTGCTGCGCTCCATCCTGGCTATTATGTGAAAAATGACACAAGGTACTGTTATTTAAGCAGTAAGTCAGCCCCTAATGACCTTTTATACACAAACATTTGTATACTTCAAAAGGTGAACGTGGAAGGACAGGAATGAAGGAAATCTCCCTTTAGACAACTCAACTAGATTTCCAGCAGCTCGTGTATACACAGCACTATTACAGAGCCACGCTACTTGATTAGCAGCCCAAAAAACATTTATCCACTTAAAGATTCTACTTTCATTACCTCAGTTTTAAGGAACCATGATGTGCTCTTCACAAATGCCGGCGGCTGAGACCGGCTTTGAGGCATAGGGTGGTTGGATCATGAGGATATGCAGAGTTATACCCAGGCTAACGGAGGCACAGGGTTTGATCCAAAAGGGAGTGGAAACGGTGCTTTGCTTCACCGCTGAATGACTCCCTCTACTCGGCTCTGACAAGAGAAATATTTAGCATCACTGTAGAAAGAGAAGCGTAAATATGGCATTCTTTGCTGTCCAGAGAATAGAAAAGAAGGATGGGTTTAAGGGAGTCATGTCAAACCCGGGAAGCTGTTGTATAAAAGCAATTATGAAGACTATTTCCTCATGCTCATCTTCACCCTAAAATAATGAGGTCCTTAAGTCAAACTAGATACTGGACTGAGGGTTTTATAGGCTCTTCTCCACGTACTACTGGAGCAGAGACAGCTGGTGGGACAGAGAGGGAAGATCTGTAACGAAGCATGCGTTAAGTCACGTGGTGTCGCTCCTGAAAAACCCTAGACATAGACTTTTTTTGTTGAAAAAGGGCAGGGAGAAGGAAAAAAAAAAAAAACCAAGCAAGCTAATCCTTGAAAAATAATCTTCCACATAAACAGAGCAGCCTATGGCGAAGGGATCAGCACATTGTTTGAAGGGAACAAGCTTGAGAAGGATCCTTTCTTCTAACAGCATGTGACCCCTGCACCTTGATTCCCTCTCTACTAATCATTGACTCTGTCTTTGGCAGGGTCATAAAAATGGCAGAAATTAAAAAATAAATGAAAATTGTACCTAGGAGAAAATGGAGCAGAAGGGCAATTTCACCCAGAGCATCTGCCCAGCACCATTTGATTACAGTTGGCTTGGAGGTAACTCTTCAGGAGCTGGGCACTTGGCTTCTACGCCTGCATAAGCTGTTCTCACTCAAGGAAAACTTTACGTCTGTGGATGCATTTGGGTTAATGAGTCAAAAAGAGACGTCTCGATGTAAAACATCAAAGTGAAATGTGTGAAGGCAGTTTACACGCATGAGGGGAAAAATGAGGAGAGACAACTCATTAGCCTCAGCCCCGCTTGCAAACCGGACCCATCGTTTCACGTGTGATCCGTTTCCATAAAAATAGCTCAAGTATTTGTACACAGTACAAGCCTACAGCTCAAAATACACTGCTGAAGGACTGATACACCAGCTGCAGCTGCAGAAAAATATCTTAAAATATCCTTCCATCGTCCCACAGTACTTTGACAATCTGATTGTACAAACAGTTATTAACACAAGCTATTAGGAATAACTACTTTAAACCCTGGGTAATACAGCTAGCATTTCTGTCTTGCTTTCCTATTGCACATTCAGATGCAAAGAACAAGTATAAAAATGGTTAATTGCATGTAAATCATATAAAGAGAGGTGGGAAGGAAAAAAAACAATAAAAGTGGGTCCAAAAGGTTGAGTGATAATTGCAAATCTGAAGGAAGATTTAGCTGGAGAACTAAAAAAAAAAAAAGCCTAATTTTTACCCTTAATCAATAACGACTGCTGGAAGCCCTGCGTTGTCCAAGTACTAAGTCCTCTGTAGAGATATCTGGCACCCTTATTTCACAGCAAAGGTGATTTATAACCTTGCTTTATAAGACTGCACCCTCGGAGCACGGGGCAGTTTGAAACCCCTCATAACAAGCTTATTTTGGGGGTGAAATTCTCGTAACGCTAGCTGGCACAAGCTCAAACTGGAAATCTTTAAAGGTATTCAACTTTTAAAAGATTTACTACGAACATAATGGCCAATCTGGTTGGTATCAGGAGCCAAAGACATTTTTTTTTTCAGCCTAGAGAGCGTAAGTAGTCTGCTGTTTCTTACATCTGGAACAGTAGTAATCTATTCCTTAAGCCCGAGCAATCAAATTACTCTAATTTTCTGTTGTCTTGGCTTGAATAAATATTTTCAAGACAAGTTATGTTTAAAATGTGCACACGCTGACTGTACAGTCAAATGTGCTTAACATCTGGGCTGCAGTTCAGCGCGACAAGTCGGAAAGGTATCCCAATGGGAAGGGACTTTAAAAAAAGCCACTCAGTTTCCATTTGAATTAATAACCTACTAAAGGATAGCTATTGTAAAAAAAATTTAAAAAAAAAAAAAAGAAGGAGGGGGAACTTAAATTGAAAATATAGAAATAGAGAGGAAATTAGGAAAAAAAAATAGAAGGAACAAAATTAGAAAGGATACATTGAAAATATAGGAATAGAGGGGAAATTAGGAAAAAAATTAGAATAACTCCTGCAGCAGCTTGCACAGGAACAAATCTCAAAGGGCCAGCAGGCTTCAAGAAACAACTTCTCGGTTTGCGGCATTTCATGGGATTCAGAGCTGCCCTGGCCAGGCTGAGTGGGCAACTGGGGAGAAAAAAAAAAAAGTGAGAAAAATATTAGGGTTTTTTGGCCTCTAGAAGCCCCTCGCAGCCCTTGCAAGTCTCATCATGGGAGGAACTGATTTGGATCGCCGCTATTTGCTACTTTGCTAGAAAAAAAATGGAAAAATGGACTCTCTCGTTTCACTATGAAGTCTTGAAAACTTGTGATATGTTGAGTGAAAAAAACAGGGCCAATGCTTATATTTCTGGCCAGAAGTTCCAGAGAAATGCTCCTACTTTTACACGCAGATTCACTAAAAAACCTGCATCAGTGACAGGGGTTGACAAGCACGTCTTAAACTACAACAGCGCTTCCAGTTTTAAATACATCATCTAAACGAGAAGGTATTTTTCATTTACAAGGCATCACTTATACTCCAGCTCAACATCAGGAAGAAGATGAAGGCACTTAACTTTCTTTCACTAAATCAGTTTTTCCTTTCCATTGCCTTTTTCCCCAAAGTGCTGCAATATCAGGACACGGAGAGTAGATCTGATAATCAAATTTTTGTCATTTTTCATTTTAAGAAATCACAGAATCACAGCATGATTCTATGATTTCTACACTTGGTATTGTTTTCCCTTAACAGGCAATGTTTGGTGTAGCAGGAAGTTTGCCACTTGCATCAAAATTTCAAGCTCCTTCCTACAAACACAAACGTAGGGGCTTTGCTTTCTGGGGCAACTGCCTCCTTTAGCATTTAAGCAAAATATCAGAAAACTCCAAATAACACTGCAGGAGTGATAAACCTCATTCCTTGATTTTCTGCCGTACAGACGCTGGCTCCCGGTGCCTCCAAGCCTGGCTGAGCTCGGCCGCTCCGCAAAGGGAGGGGAGGGGATGTGGAAATCCAAGAGCTGCACAGCTTTCCATTTCCTTTGAAGAGAGAATTATGTCAGTTAAGACAGAGAGTAATTGATGTTGAAAATGCATGCGAGCTAATAAATTAATATCACAGCAAAACTCGAATTACAGGATTTATGGGAATGCAATATAGTCCGTTTGGTAAACAGAGATGAAGTACAGACGATTTGGAAGGATAAGAAATACAGAAGCTTGGTTGGCTTCCAACTGAGGAGATTAATGTCAATATTTAAGAAAGCACCGACTCGATCGCATAGGAAAGGGGAAAAAAAATTCAGTCATCTGAAACAAAATACCGGGTTGCCTCAGTGCCCGAAGATTATCCAAATATAGTAAAGTTGTACCCCGCTGCTCTTCATGGGTCTGAGTCTATCAGATATCACACAACTGCCCCTTTCCAGCACCGTTCTTTGAGAAGAGTGTGTGAAACTGGAAGTGCTGGAGAAGCTGGTTCTTATTTCTCAAAGGACAATCCGCCTGCACCGAAGCTGCTCAGCTCTGCGTGCACAGAGCTCATAACTCACCTCGCAGGCTGCGAGGCAGGGTTTGCTAACCATTCTAAATGCTTCGTGCCACACAGAAATGCCTTCCTATAACATCACCTAGAGCAAGTTCTTCTGGAGGCGTGAGGTTTTTTGCAGAACAATAGCAGCTCTAATCTAACCTTACGTACTCCTTCAAGTATGGATAAAGAGAAAAGTCTTCTGCTGTGAAAGTCAGAAGACCTTTCCCTCCTCCAGCAGGAAGGTGCCCACCATAAAGAACCTACCCAGGCCCTTCCATCAGTCACCAAAGTCCTTTTTTGCACTCTTCCTCCCCAAAAGCAGACTCTGGGCCACTCAGATCAGTAGAATCACAGAATCATTGAGGCTGGAAGACCTCAAGTCCAGTCTATATACATTTTACTATGGAAGGAGCAACTCAGAATAGTTTAAACACAAACACATCCACCCTTGTAGTTCCTTAGAAATACTCCGTGAGGTCAAAGGTTGAAGGTCAGTTCTTTGGAAAGAACTGCTGAACTTTTAAAGGAATCTCACCAGGAATGTTAATTACTCGAAGTCGCGCGTGACACACACTTAACGCGGTAAGCGCCCAGTAAAACTTCAACAAAAAAACCCTCAAACTCATTTTTCCCGAGTGCATTTCTGGGCCCAGTTCAGCAGGATGCTTAAGCACATGAGTAAGTTTAACAAGACCTAAGCATGCGCTTTAATATTCTACTGAAAGAGGAGTTCATGGTCCATATCATAAAGGGCTTAGAACCAAAAAAATCCAGCCTAGGTGAGTCCTTGAGCTCTAAGGGATGAGTTATTGTGAATTATTTTCCGTCTGTATGTTTTATAAATATCTTACAGCACATTTGTTATGAAAATGTACCACATTAATTGAAAATGTTAAGATACAGTCCTTTTCCCTATCTGATAAAAATGTACTACATATAAAATAACTGTCGGAGAGAAGAGGCGAAATTCTGCATCGGTCCTTGCAAGCACACCGTAACGCGATCCCGACAAGCAATGACTTACAAACGATGGCAAAAGCCATGATTTATTTGGAGTATCATTAAACTCTAACATCCTGAAATAGAACACTAATATTTTCTGGGTTTACCCACACACTACATTTTTATTAAGCCCATGTGTGAATGCATGAGTGAGTGTTGCTTCTGAGTAGTCATGGACCCTCCCCATTTGTAACTGTTGGCGGTGACACAAATGGCCAACATATTTCTTCCAAAACTTTTTCGTATTTATAAACTTGGGTTATTTCTACCTTCTTGTTTATGCAAAAAAATACTGATTATAGAAGAACTTAAGAAAGCCTGTCCAAAAAAGTCCTGATTTAAATTCAGTTTCCATTAACAATGCAAATACTGACCACTTTTCCTTTTTTTGGAGAAAGAAACCATGTATATCTAAGGAAGATCTTCACCATGTAATTAATATCACCACCTTGAAATGGCTCAAAATTTCCTCAAGATGTATCAGTAAAAGCAGATGACACAACCCTTAGTTATTTTTCCAGAAGGCTGCCTGAAATTTGCTTTGCAGTAAATCCCAAATGCCAGGGCACTCGTGCTTACCCTCCTTTTCAAGTGAAGCTAAAGCGGAAACTTGGAAGATGTTTTGCTGGACGGTTCTTGCCATCTCCTTCCCTCCTCTATGAACATCGGGATCATCAGAATGTGTCCAGTGAATTAATGAAATTATGGCAGAAGCAAGAAAAGGATCTTTGCGTCTTGCAAAAATCAAAGGGAAAGAGCAACGCAAGGTGAAACGTGGAAACCAGGTGAACATGGAAAACTGGGACTTCCTCCCAAGTGCCGGAGCAGCAGCCCCGTCCGGGAGCGTAGCGCAAGGCAGCACACAAGCAGACACCTTTTTTTTTAACTAGAAAGAGGGCCCCGACGAAATCTCAGCTCTTAAAGCAGCAAAATGTGGGAGAAGGATGATGTTGGGGCCCTTCACAATATTGCTTTGGTTCCTCCTTGGTAGGTGGAAATTGCCCATTTCTGAGACACTTGTTACGGACACCAGGTCTGCATCCATGTGGACAGAAGGAATATTTAGAAGGAATATTTAGATTCCCGTTTCCATGAGCTGATGATCACATGGGATTATAAAAAAATTTGTCCGCTTTGGCTTCACTTCCCAACCGCCCCAGCTCCTCGACATTATCACCACCCAGTAACTTCTCCTCTGTGATACCAACTCCCCTTCAGACACTAAAATTATACCACCGAGCCCTTGCACTCTCTCCCTTCAGGCTTACTGCTGACCCTCACACTTCTAGCCCCAAGCAGGTCTGTAATTTTAATCAGATCTCATATATCCTAAATCTTTTAAGTCTAAGACAAAAAGAAGTAAAAGACATTCTACAAGTTTTCTCCATGTAGGTTTCTAAAGCACTTACCTGTCTATACCAAGAAGGCGGCTTGGTTGAACAATAAATACCACTACAAATACCACAAAGGAAATGCTAACTAAAGAGGATAGATACACTAATTATACATCTCCATTTATTTCACTATTCCTGCCATTTTCTTTTATTTTTCCCTTTCACATCGCTTCATCATGCTGTTCAAATTCACAGGCTCATCAATTTTCTGATATGTTTTCACCAGTTATACTTCTGCTACCCCAGCAAACCGTCCGCAGAGTGCTCTGAATTGCACCACTCTCCAATTTATAATTAGAAATATTTTAATCTCTTTCTCCCACGGAAAGAAAGATAACTTATCTTTCTTTAAAAATAAACAAACCCAAATGGAAAAAATTCATTCATAATTAAATCATTCTCTCCAGAAAACCTACAAGCAATATTGACGATTCACGGAAGAGATAAGAGGATTAAAAATATAATTTTGAAATTGTCTTAAGGGTGAAAGTTTACACTCCCATCAGTTAAATGATATCCATATCAGTTACAGAGAACGAGCTTAGCTCAGTTCCAATCAAAAAAAAAAGGTAAAATAAGTCTATAAAAATAAAATGAATTGGCAGTATCTTTCAAAACTGCAGAAGGGCTTAAGAAGGGAGAAATACCTGAAGAAATGTGGAAGGTTTTTAAGTGGTGGTTAAACATTGCGTAAATAGTTTCACGTAGAATTTTTTTTCAGGCTTTCCACATTTCGGTTGTATTAGAAAAGTATATTAAAGTAAAATATTCCAGGGTGAAAAGACGAAGGGAATCTAAACCACTCGTGAATGAAAGAAACATGGGGCATAAGCAGGAATCGGCACGACAGTCACTCACAAAGAGGGGATGCATGAGCCAGTGTTAATAAAGAGCTGACTTCAGCTTTCATCAAAAACTTGAAACAGGACCAAGCCGTACCCAGCACTGAAGAAATTTGGTTAAGTGCTCTTTTCTCTTCTTTCCCATATCTATCAGCACAACTCGATTTCAGGCAATAATCTTGGGGGTGGAAACTCAAATCTCGGAGAATTTCAAAGGCGCCTATTCCTACGCTATTGCAGCCCTGCTGGAACCAGTCATCACTGTCCTCCAGCAGACGAAAGAGAGCCTAAGCCAGAAAGATTCACAGTCCAAATTCCAGCCCAAAACCATTTGATATGCTTGGATAGGCTTCCCATAAGCAGTTGAACTTTGGGTGCTGGCGTGAGCTCGCTCTCTGAATCTTTTGAAGTTTGCCCTACCAGATTCTGGATGCAGAGGAGGGGCAGCCAGGCGTTATCTCCAAGAGAGCCCACCTACTTGCCTATCGCAAAGGGAACAAGTATCTCCAGAAATTAAAAGTGCACTAATAACCCAACCCACTGACTTTGCCCGAAGCGGAGGAAGCCCAGTGTCCCCTCGCACAGGGCAGCGTCTCGCACCACCGTGCCATCTCTCCTCGGTCAGAGCAAAAGGCCAGGGGTGACTCTGTTTGCTCCTGGCACTGGTAACTAATTAAATTATCCATGCAAATCCCGCTTCAGAGGAAACACAGAACTGAGCACTGGATCCAAGCTGACACAAGGCAACAACAAAAGAAGGCTTCTCAGCCATGATCGTTGACGGCGATGAATGATTTGGAGAAGATACAGAATGAGTTGCCACTGCTCACCTGGCACATTTGATTGTCCCTCCCTTCCCTCCTCAACCTCACTAAAGCACAAGAGACCCACGATTCGAGAGGCAACTTAGCCATAAGAACGCACGGGTTCTCTTCTCCTTGCTGCCAAAAAGCAGCATCGGGGAAAAAAAATCATGTACTTGTAAGAATGCAAACACAGGGACAGGCACGACTGTTGTATGTATGGGCTTGCTCCGAGATGTCACATTTTTCTTGCTCTGAAATCTACTCTGTGATACGTTATCAATAGCACCGACTGTCCTTTTCACTAGCGGATAGACATTTCAAGGAGTGTGGCATGGTTTTAAACAATACATGGTGTGACCTGATGATCTTAGAGGTCTTTTCCACCCTTAATGATTCTATGATTCCCCAACTACCACGCTGCGCTATTACTGGAGCATAGAAGCCAGCTGGTCCCTCTCTGCCTCCAGCTCGGCTGTCGCCAGTGCCCTTCTCTCTTTGGTCACTTTTGGAAAGTTTTTAGTGTGCGCCTTGGTGAATACTGTGATTTCAGTAAAGCTGGTATATGAATTACATTTTATTAAATGTCATGGTAAAGTGCTCAGGCACTGATGCACAGCCTATTAGTAGCTTTAAGATTTCAGTGTTTTGGTGGGAATGCTTCAAAACTGAAGTATGTTTTCTTTGGCTCAAGCACCACCATTAGATGCAGTTTCTCCTGACGTTTTACGAATTGTTTTATGACCGTTTCCATGGAGGTCAAAAAGGAAATTACTGTTCCAGGAATGCTCAGATAGCATCCACGGCAACACAAAAGCCTAAGTTATAGAGCTGCATTCTGGCCAGTCTGATGGTGTGATGATTAACAAGTTGTGCAGCCTTGAGGGCCCTGAGCTGGGAATGCTGCTGGGAATAGCGCTTGCTCAGCCCAACGGCGAGTGCCACTGACTGATCCGGACTTTTCCAGGTCGTACATTTTCCTGCACGTCCAATTACCAAATTTTCTTCCTCCACATTTCATCAGTCACAATTAACATTTGTATTGTTTCCTACCAACTGCCAGGCGTTTGAGAGATCAAACAATGAAGCCCCTGGTCCTTTTTTTTTTTCATGTTTTCAAAGAAAGTGATCCTGCTTAAGAATTCCTTAAGAATGATTGTGAATTTATTAGCTTCACTTGCTACGAGGAAGCTGTTAAAGGCATCAGGAAGCAGCCAGATAACCAAGGTCATAAAATACTTTAGAAATTAATGAATGAAAGATGGGCTGAAACCGCAAAGTGTGGGTCTGGTTCTGGTTTTTGAACTCGTGCAGAGTTCACAGATGCTCACGGGCAGGGCTTTTATTTCAGAAAGTAAAGCATCAGTGCTCAAGTTTAGAGCAGAATCAAACATTTTCCAAAGCTCAGAGTTACCTCAAACCTTTGGGGTTTGTTCTGATATATTTCTAAAGCGATCAAGAAATCTTGTGAACTGGAAACTGGTGCAGCCGGCTTTCGTCAAGCGCTTCCTGAGACAATGGCTGAGGAAACATCACTCCTGCAGCTACCACCACTTATTGTGTGCTTGAAGGACCATGCTGATAAACAGTAAGATTCATTCCGGCTTAAAAGAAATCCCCATTTGAATAGGTGGAACACATGAAGAGGAAAGGATGGGGCAGAGCTCAGGTAAAATGATGGCAATAACTATCGTCCCAAGGCAATAACTATTACCCCAAGGGCCTGAGCCCTTCTGACCTGTCCTCTCCCAGAGCGCAGAGAAAGGTTGATCCTCCTCAAAACCAAAGAGAATTGGAAGTCTCGCCCAAGTTCTGCTGAAATCGGGGAATTCTCTATTGATTTAAAATAGATTCGCTGAAACTGAAATTCATACTTTGCATGCAGGTGCCTCTATCAACATTTGGGTTAGGGAGAAACAAAAGCCTTTATGTCTCTGCCCCTATTTTGTCACTCAAAAAAAGAGAAACACTATAGAGAAAAGGATGTTGGATATAAGAGCTCAGACACACGCCTCCACACATCATCTTCAATAAATTAGACATTTTATACTTTATCATATGCTGAAGATGCATTCTCTTCTTAAAAATGAAAACTACCTTTTACAATATTAACCTTTTTCCTTCCTTTCCTTTCCTTTAGACATCTGCATTAGCACAACAAGACCAGTAACAGTTGCTGAGACTCACTATTCCTTTTTTCTTGCACAGTTCTTCCGTCTCTAAATTATACTTGCTCACTGGAAAAGTATCCACCCCAGAGTCTTCTCGTTTCTTTATGACATTAACCGTGGCATCAATAGACAGGGTCATGGACCACCCACAGGCCAAAACAGCAACTGAGGCAGTTGCTTACATGGAAAAAAATAATGTCAGAAAACTATTTGATGTATTTTTAGCCTCTTTCAATGCACTTTAACAGCTGGGAACAAGGTGGGAAGCCAGACCCATGGGCCAAGATCCAAAAGCCATGGAAGGCACGGGAGCTTTTCCACGGACTTTGGCTTTGAATTGGGATCGCTCTGGCCCGGCTGCTCCACTCCACAGCTCGGAGCTACTCGATTCAACTGTTCTCCGGGATTACGCTCACGGTTTCCTTCACGTTTCATACACGAGCTCTAAAGAATGACACACAACAAGCATTCTAGGAAATGGAAGATTTCCAGGAGAGGGAAAAGAAACCCTCTGCGTACAAAATAAAAACGCTTATCCTTGAGAAATGTGCACAGCAGAGGCTAAAGATGAGGAAAATTCTTTTTTGTGCTTTTTAATGCTTAGAGTTATGACTTTAAAGCATCTGTTTTAACTGGGATTGTAACAGAGAGGGAAAAAGACAGCTTAGCTGCAGCTTTAAATGACAAGTTACGCTTTGAATGTACCATCCACCGCTTTTTTGAATAAAAGGAAATACCAGAGTCCAGTTTGACTTTCTATTCCTTTTAAGAACAATTACAAAGATAAAGGACTCTCGCTTTTAAATATACTGATCTTACAAATCTGGGCAAAAATTACTATAAAGGTAAAAATAATTCAGAACTACGATTAAACTCAAAATCACATTTTTAATTAAGCTTGGGGATTGAGCTGCAATCTTAGAGTGTCCCATCGCTCTGCCTGTCTCCCACCTACAGCAACACAAGGAACGCAGCTCATAAAGTAGATTATGGATTTTCTGTAATTATTCAGGTTTGTTTGTTTACTGGCCATATTGATTCAAGGCATTCTTAGGAATCCCGTTAGCCCAATATTTGGCTGCAATTTTGAGTGCTTCCCAGATCTGCAGTAATTGCGCAGCCAAAGAAGAGTTCCAGCGTTAACCCCAGCAACATGCAGAACTTTTGCAAAAAAGTGGTAGCCCCACTTTTTTATTTAAAAAAGTCAGGAATCACTAAAATTAGTGAGGCCGTTCATTCCCACCCTAAAAGGGTTTTCCAGGCTGTCTACAGTATCGATACAATAATTCATATTTAGGAAGAAAATTCTCCTTGACTAAGAACAGTTATTTTTTCATCTGAAAAAGTTTGCTGTGAGACCTGAATCAAGTGGTCAAAAGTTTTCACAAAAGTTGTTACAAGAAACCACCTTATTTAGCTAATTCTGTAACATGGCAGAAGCTGTTCTAACACTTGAACGACTAGGTTTTTCGCGGTACATACGCTGGAAATAACTGCTTAACCGTCCATTCTCCTGACAACTTTCTTCCTGGATTTTTTCCTTAAATCCTATGAATGAATGATTACCAGGATTTATGTAGCTATTTAATACCTTCAGGAAAGAAAAAGCACACAGCACAGGAAAAGAAACAACAGGAATAGAATGGATCTATCATAATTTAAGTTAAACTCGCAAATAAATTTATCCTGACATTGACTGATAAATATCTAGATTATTTGAACTTGTTTCCTGGACTGTGAAAACTATCCTGCAGCTGCTTCCTCTGACTGCTCCAACTTGCTGGATATGAGGGAGCTACATGGCTCTGCTGAAGAAGGAGTCAAGTCAACACGAGTGACAAGTCGTAGCAATTGGTAAAAATCCACCTCTCTTGCATTTCGTTTTGGGTTGGGTTTTAAGAAGGCCATAGAAAATGTTGCTTGTGTTGCAGGCTGTTCATGCTACCTGCCCAAAAGATTTGGCCTGGATATTTTTTAAAACACTTTTAAAAAATATTTTTATATGATCTTAAAAATGAATGCTTAGCCTTCAAATACCTTGTTGAGTCAATGAAACCTGATAAAATTAACACGTTTCACACTGAGACTTCGGGATTGGATCCATATAACCTTATTTCCCCGTGAAGTGTCCCATATACCAAATACGCCTTTATTTAAAACTCCCCATTTATTCAGAATAATGGGTCCATGGCGTGTCCAAACAAAGTGGCCACTTTCCCATTTTCCTCCCTGCCCACCATGAATATCTCGGGACACTACTACCTACCTCTGCCACCGCTGCTCTTGCCTCTTATGCCTTAACGAAATGGGGATGGGGTTAAGCAGCTTGAATTTTCATTTTCTCTGCCACCAAGAATTAGAAAGCCTCTGCAACCCGGAGAGCAGGAGGCTCAAGGAAACAGTAGGGTCAGTGTGACCGGCAGCAGGCTCAGCGCCTTCGCAGCCCCACTGATAACAAGGCTTTTTTTGTCAGCATCTCAGCAAAGGAAAGCTTTAAGGAAGGATTTCTGAAGCAGTATAATAAAATAGCTTTGCGGATACTAATGGGGATACGCATGAGGGGAGAGGTACGAGACAACACAAAGTCATTTGTTTGAAAATTTAATGAGTAGATGATGAAGGCTGGGCCAGCAAAAGGCAGGCACTCCGTTCTTCAGCCCGAGGAAATAGGATAGAGAACAGGACGCATCGGGATGGACTTTGAAAATGAATGGAAGCAGCTTGCATTTGATACGGTGGAGGAAGAAGAGGCAGTTGAAAGCACACAGAGAAATTGGAGCCAGGGCAAAGAATTTATTTTTACTACACTACAGCATACAAGTCCTATTTAACCCCTTTTGGGCTGGCTTTTAGTCACATTTATATTCCCCTATGAGCATAAAGGCTTTATAATTCAATTCGTGTGTGTTAAGGGGTGGGTGTAGAAGAGAAGCCCTCCACGCCCTCCCGATGGGGCAGAGGCAGAACTGTGAGCTCAGCCCTCCACAGAGTCTACATGGCAAAGAGAGTTTTTTCAATGCTTCAGATGTGAAAAGACCTTCCCATCTGAGCTTGCGGTTAATACTATAAGGCATAAATCCCTAGGAAATCAGGTTTCCCTAGTTCATGGGTTTACACTCGGTTCTATTTCACATTGCTCGTGCTGTACAGTTCTTGGGGGAAGGGAAGAGTTAAATCCAGCTAGAAACTGCAAGACAAGAGGGGTGTGCTTTGCTGATTCCCATCGGCTCCAGCTGAAACCCAACAAGAGCTCGAGGATGCTGCCTCTGAGGGAGGCCAGATAGCACCGATGTACTTATCAGTAATTCCTGCTGCTGCGCGAGGCTGATTCCCAGGGAGCAGGGACACAGCAGGGGTTGGGCGCTTTGGGGTTTCACAGAGGTTGCCTCTTCTTCCAAACCACGCTAATCCTGAGGCTGTCTCTCAGCTCACTTCAGGGCAGATCGGGAGCAAGCCACTAACCTTCATGTGCCAATTCGTCTATTTATAGAGTTTTCACGTGTAATAGATGCTTATGCGTTTGTAAAGAGGGGAATGATGGAAAATGTGCCTCTGAGTATCATCTCTGCATGAAAATGATTAAGATACATATACAATGATCAACCACTTCGATCAAAGCAAACAGAAGAACAACTGGATGCAGATTTAGCAACGGACGTTTGTTTCATTTCCCTACAACGGGCACACGGTTCTACAAAAGAAAACGTGGGAAGAACAGATGATGCGCCATGCTTTGTTACTGTTGTTTTTGGAGGAGTCGTGGTGTAGGTGCTGAATTTTGATTTCCCGAAGGGGCACGGAGAAAGGATTCAATAGCCTTTGATCTGCAGGTCAGGAGGCTCTCTGGCCCTCCCACACCACATGGGTTTAGATGCTCCACAGTTTGACTCCCAACGTCTTTGATGATTGTTTTTTGGTGGCTGAAGAGCTCATCTGCCTTTGGATGGTGATTTTCAGGCTGAAGCCACTCTACCTTCAGATGACAACGTCTGGTTTTTAACCTAAAACCAACAAATTGGCTATCACCGGCGCAGGCATTGTGGAGATTCTTCCCTCTTCAGTGTTGGAAAGCAAGAGGTTAAATCCCTTTCCATTTTAACAAAAACATATTTTAACTAAATCCAACACTCTCTTATTTAACTTAAAAAAAGAAACAGGCATGCTGTGCTCTAATAAATTTTTCCTTGGCGCTCTTCCTTCTCTTTGAATGTTAGAGCGGGGAGAAGAGAGAGAAAGAGAGACAGAGAGAGATTAACTATTTGGGCTAGGCTGACTGCCCTTTAAATTGTCAAAAAGCTTGAAAGATACACAAGCTCCTTGTACTGACAGTACCAGTAATGTGGGTCAGACCCTCAGGGTCTCCAAGGCTTTCAGACCAACCTATCTGTAGATACTAGACACAGGATGTCAGCATCTCATTTAACACCTTATAAAAAGCCTCCAAATTGTGACATGGTCAGGCCTGGCCAGAAGAATGATTTTTTTTTTGTTTTGTTTAACCAACAATTGCTAAGTTAACCTGGCAACACGCACCAAGTTAAATCATGCTGAGACTTCAACAGACGATTGAGAGTGTAATTCTCCCTTCTAGGCTGGGAAATCACATCAGCCTTTTCCTCTACTCTTGCCTATTACCTACACGATATTATTCCCTGTTGCACTCTCAGAAAAGCTTATTTCATGTTACTGCAGCTGACCCAAGCAACAGCATTCCCACCACTTACTTTCACAGCTAATCCTTGAGGCAAAAAAAAAAAAAAAAAAAAAAAAAAAATCTGCAGTAAGAACTTCATTCCTGACATTTGCTCTGTATTTTCCATTTCTCAGTTTCACCCATCATTCCCTTGGACTACGTTAAAACAGTTCCTCTCTTTTCTTGGTTTCTCCCTTGACTACCCAATACCGCCCACTTCAAGGGAGTCAGCCTTTCCCACAGAGCTCTTTGCCATTCTAAACTTAGAGGGGAGAACATGGCATCCGAAACGACATTGTGTGGTAACTATTAGCAAAGGCTGAATTGTAATAATTACAAATGTACTTGGAGATAATACGTTCCTTCCCTCTCTCCGAGTCCTCGCTGTTTAGGCAAGCCACATGTGCTTGAGGCTGAGTGATAGGTGTTGATTTGGGTTTTTTCCTTTCTCCATTCAAACGAGTTTCTCAGGGCTTCCAGACGATCTTGTGAACTCTCTGAAGTGAGTTTAAGGGAAAAGAGGAAAAGATGTTTTCTGCATCAAGTTTCAGGGTATTTTACATATAGTTTACCGGTATGACTTTCAGGCATTTCTATTACATGTGAAAACTCTATAGTCTTATTAGAAAGACTACAACAGAATTTCCTTTTCCTCCTTTGTAATTTAGTCAGAGAATTTTTGTGCCCTCCTCTGTGACAGACCCCTGCACTCATCACCCACCTGCTAATACGACTCTTAAATCAAGGCCTGAAACTTTACCAAAAGGCTCCATTTTAACGCCCCGTTCCTTTGCTACGTGTTCCAGGAGGGGAAATTAAAAAAAAAGAAAATATTAAATTGGTTGGAATCCCAAACTCTCCTGCCCTAGTGGCTGAAGTTCAAGCAGCCAGAATCAATTTTCCTACTCGCCCTAGCAGACAAGAGCCTCCATCGCAATGTTTGATGGAGAAGCAAACACAAAAGGATATGCTGAACTCATGTTGTTATAACCGAGGAATTCCGAGAGTTAACAACAACCCGCTGGTGCAATATAAGCCTTCATTCCTAGTTTCTCAAACACTGCATCGCAGCGGACAAGAAGACAAAAAGATCATTCACCTACACATTTCTCAGCAGAGTCTAATCAAGCGGGACTACGGAGCGGCACATGCTTGCTGAGAGAATTTCAAGCGGGAGGGAAGAGGAGGGCTGAATAACATTTAATAACTTTGAAACGCGATAGCTACCTACAGAATCGTGTCATGGCTGGGAACAATGGTATTTCAGAAGCTGCTCCCGGAATGACTGAATTCATTGTTTAAATCACGTGAAATTTTGTAAACGCGTCTTGGTGGGACTCAGTAACGTAGAGGTTTGAAAAGTTTCTGTTCAGCTCAGTGGAGCGGTATTTTTGAAATATTTACCTTACGATAAAACCTGAAGGAAGCTAGAAACTTACCTAGAAAACTCTTGCTCACAGTTCAATTTTAATACTGTGTTTAAAAGCCCTACCTGACAAATGAGATTTGAGGTTTACAGGGTAAGTACAGTAATCTTCTGTATTCCCTCCAGAGCTTTTCTTTTACTGCTCGAACTTCAGAAGCCGGCTGGAGCCCTCCCTTTGCAGAATCTGCTAGGGATGTATGAAAAACAAATACGGAAACCTCTCAAGTTAACAGCCACCCTGTCTTTATCAAGACTGCATTTCTTGGCTATGCCAAGTGTCAAGAAAAACAAATGTATACCTGCGAGCGTTCTTTAAATGCAGAGTTTAACAGCAAAAGTAAACTACAGCCACTTAGTGTTATCTCCGTCGCGTCACGAAGGGCATTTGAAATAATTAGAACGTAACCTGAAAGATCTTAGAGGGAAAACTGTCTAAATCTAGTTGAACAAAGTTAAATTGCTGCATGAGATGGTTTTAAACATCTTTACATCACTGATGTGACAGCATCTCCATGCTGAGGTTCCCAGGCCAGGAATCATATCCCCAAAAGTACTAAAGCACTTCCAACACGGGATTGCATTACAGCTTGTATAATGTGCTTTGGAACGTGCCAGGAAAACGTCTTCAGCCTTATTTTTACAAACATGGCAACGATCAGCCCAAAGCATGATGTGAAGGTTGATTATATTTAAAGCAATTTAACGTGTTGCAACAACGTTACGCTTAACGCTGCTCCATTAAATGGAACTGCCGTGTAACAGCAACGCAAATGTGAGGTCTGTGGACCTGGTCCTGCAAACCTGATTCACATCAGTAACATTTACCTCCAGGAGTAACCTCCCCGAGGTAACGATAATGGATGAAAGGGAAAAACTGAGGAGCTGGTTACAAAACTTGGCTTCAGCAGTTCGGCTCTTACTCTACAAACAGCTAAAAGTAACGCCTCATCTCAAGAGTGACCTGAGCGTTTCTCATCCGTTGCCATCTGTTTCCATGTTTTCAGAGGTTGCTGTAGGACACCAAAAAGCACCCATTAGTAAATTCTGTCAGAGGGTCTTCCCCCTTCTGAACATCTCTCCACAGAAGCCAGGTAGAGCCACAGCCTTTTGGTGACCTCCAGAAAGGCCCCAGCTTGTTGGAGTTTGAGAGTTGGAGGATGCTACTCAAACCACTCCCACTCAACCAACGACCAGTGCGTAGCAGGAGGATGTACATACTGCGATACCATACTCCTGGATAACACTTTTTTGTGTGTGAGGACAGCCCCAACAGTATTAGGTGAGGGATCTGATCAGTTGTGAAAACTTTTTTTATTTCACAGAATCACAGAATGTCTTAGGCTGGAAGGGACCTTAGAGATCATCTGATCCAAGCTCCCTGCCATGGGCAGGGACACCCCTAACCAGCCCAGGTTGCTCCAGGCCTCACCCAACCTGGCCTTGAACATCTCCAGGGAGGGGGCAGCCACAGCTTCTCTGGGCAATCTAGTCCAGAGTCTTGCCACCCCCGGACCAAAGAATTTCTTCCTAAGATCCAGCCTAAACCCATTCTCCTTCAATTTAAATCCCTTTCCCCTTGTCCTGTCACTGGACACTCTTGTCAAAAGTCCCTCCCAGTCTCCCTCTAGGTCCCTTCAGGCACTGCAGGCAGGGAAAAGGTCCCCCCGGAGCCTTCTCTTCTCCAGCTGAACAACCCCAGTTCCCTCAGCCTGTCCTCGCAGCAGAGCTGCTTCAGCCCCTGGGTCAGCTTTGTGGCCTCCTCGGGACTCGTCCCAACAGCTCCATGTCCCCCTTAGGGTGGGGACAGCAGCACTGGGTGCAGTGTTGGAGGTGGGGTCTCACCAGAGCCCAGCAAAGGGGGAGAATCCCCTCTCCTGCCCTGCTGGCCACCCTCCTCTGGATGCAGCCCAGGGCAGGGTTGGCCTCTGGGCTGCACAAGCTCCCTGCCGGCTCAGGCTGAGCTTCTCATATGCATCACTTGATTGCTATTCACTACCCCTTATATATATGACCCATTAAAGTTGCATAAATCTAGTTTACAAAAGTAGTGAGGAATGCAGTATTGCAATACAAAAGCAAAGATAATGACTTCATAATAATTTGTAGATCACCGACCACAAAAGGTCTACAAATAATAGCTTCCTTTATTTATATGTCAACAGATTTGATATTCCCTGATGATCAAGATGAACAACTACGCATCTTTGAGAAATAAACAGGCATGAGATGGAAAGCAAAGAAAACCACAACAGATCAAAGTATGCCAAAGCAAGCAACGAAGGCATTCCCAGAACTGCCAGAACAGGTATTACAAAGCGAACCCTACCCTTACCACGGTAGCCTTTAGAGTTAACAAAAATATAACTGTTTCAAAGTACTGCAATTATCACTGTCTATGCCATGTAAATCCAACTCCATTCATAGACAGAAGTTCTGAAATCACCTGAACTCTCCCTCATATTCCACAATATCATAATAAGCAGCAGAGCAGTTAGTTATTTGCACTGGTAATGAAGAAAAATACTTTATCAGCCATGCTGGTCCACATAATACATTTCCCATCACCAAATACATATATTTAAAGCTGGGCATTCCAAACCCCGTTAGCTTGCAGACTACTTGCTATCTGCCAGTAGATTTTCTTCAATCCTCATCATCAAACTTTTACCCGGACAGACATGATGGCAATGTGGTTCCCAAATTCAGCTCATGGTGTCACAGAGTACCATAAATAAGGTTTGCTGATGAGAGGTGCTGCCATTTTTCAAATTATCCATTTGAAAGCCCAGACGAGGGTTCTTATCAGTTCTGACAGTACTTTTAACATTTCGGAAGAACTGTACTCTGAGATCCAGCCAAAGCAGCTGCAACAGGGACAAGAATTCCTACAAGACGTTGGCACTGCAGGGTATGTCTCAAGGAACTACAAACCAGCTCACTATCTTCTGAGTCGGTATTAGAAAACCTCTAAGGCAAGCCAAGTGGCACAGGGCTAAGAGTGGGGGTCCACTATCTCAGTGACGCATTGATCAACAACTTGGGAAATCTCCTTCAGGCTTCAAACCTATATTTGGAATCACTAATTCAGTTGGGGTGTGACACAAACCTTGAGGTCAGCTAAAAACCACTTGGTAAGCCACTGCCATAAACAGCTCACATCAAATTGAAGAAGATGCGCATATATTGAGAGAAGTCCTGTGGGAATGCTCAGGAAATGTCACCTCCACCAAACACTTTAATTCCTTAATAGAGCTCAATAATTACCTACTCCCTTTACTGCTCAAGACTTGCAGGATTATCCTGGAAGGGCAATTTTCCCATTCTTAAATGGGCCCTCATAGTTCTATTTTTAAAGAGTCTGTACGTAAGGATTTTAAAAACCAACAAACACAGCTTCAGCCTGAAACAGAGGTTAGCGAAGCGTGGGAATAAATAATTTAAATTATTTAAACACATACCTCTCTCTGCTTAATATTTGAATTAAACAAGAATGTAGAGGAAATATTTCATTCTACAATTAAAAGAGGATCTATGCAAGATGCTCATCACCTTGGTAATTTAGGTGATGTTCAAAAGCGGACTAAATGTAATTACAAAAGCTATGAACATTTGTAAGTAAACCGTCAGCACAGTCACTGTTTTATTTTGCCTATCTTGATTTTGCAAATAGACTCTTCTCAAGGAGTTAAATCTCTCTTGGTAGATATAAAAGCTACTTTCGGGGGGCAAAAAAACCATAAAAGCACAGCCTGAGAGCTATCAAAGTTGAAGTTTAGCTTTGTACTCCAAGTATCTGACCTATTCCCTCGGTAATAAGCCTAATCAATCTTCCTATCTCCCCCAATAGTGATTCATTATAGCACAGGCCTTATCTTCGTATCGAAGTCAAGAAGAAAGGCAGACACAGATAGACGGAAATACTTCTCTCCGATACGCTGCACATAGTTCAAATACCAGCACTGATAATATGTTGGACACTCATGAGTCCCATGTACACTTAATCACTCATTTCCTTCAGTGACTAAGAAAAATACCAGCACAATTTACTGCGCTTTAGCCATTCCTTCTTCCAAGACATCTGGCGCGCAGCCAGGGAGTGGCACTTCTGAAGCAGGAGGACCATGGCGAGGCTTTGAGGGATGGGGAGGGAGGTCTGAAGGCTGTGTAACTGATGGGAAGATTATTGCTGCCTGCATAACTGATGGAAAGAAAATCTCCTGCAGTTACAGAGGTATTTCAGAGAGACTCGGAGAACTCTGCATGACCAACACCGCTTGACCTCTCTGGAGCTAGCCAAGGCGCTGTCTCCACCTTCTCCTGCAGGCAGGCTGCCTCTGTTAATCTAAGTTTTGTGGAGCCTAATTCACAGCCTCATCTGAATCCTTGAAGAACTTGGATAACCAGATAGTGGGGAGGAAGGAGAAAGCACACTTTCACCTCCAGCTTGGCTAGGAAACCTCATCCCTCCTCGGCCAGCGGGAACTCTGCTAGGAATGAGCCTGGTTGTGCTCTCCTCTCACGATGTTGCTCGGAGCTGACGGCGGCGGGCAGGGGTTGCCACCGCACCTCTGGCCAGTCTTCTTGTGCCAGACAGATGTGAGGTGCTGGAAAGGCCCTTCCTTAGGATCATGACAAATCTGGAGTTGTATTCACAGTTACGTTTCTGCGGATGACATCGTTTCTCCATAGCTGGAGGGCTTTGTATCTGAACCAAGGATTTGCACCGCCCACAAGCCGCACATGCTTTGGAGGGGGTTACTCCAAAACGTACAACAGCAATTTTCCACCATACAAAGCATCATTGAGTTCCTTCCAATTCCTCAAATGCAAAGGGACTGATGTAAAAGCACACAGACAGTTGTCATCTGGAGAACACTCGTCACCTCGCACCCTTTTTCCAAGGGCGTTCTCCTTTCTTAGCTTCACACACTCGACCGTGTCACTTAAGTCCGTAAATTGCCACGTGCTGGTGCAAAGGATCAGCTGCTCCATTTCAAACCACCGTTGACCACGTCCCTTTCGCAGTGCCCCAGTAAGGAGAGCGGGAGGGAAGGCCTCCATACCTCTAACACCAATATTTTATAAACCGAACACCTTCAGGGTCTGTCTCAGAAAAACCTGAAGGTTAAACCAGGCACCTAGAAACAGTTTATTCCTAACCTCACTATGTTTTGTGCAAGCAGCCTTCAGAAACACTGTGATATTGTCTAAAAGGAGCTTGGTCATCTTTGCCACGGTAGTTTCCATCCACAAACACCCAGCAACTGATCAGAGTGAAACAAAAGGTACCAACCACTTTACTGTGGTTTTATTGCTTTTACTACCATGCGCACCTGCGTAAGTCCAGGAGTGCAGACCCTCAAGGCCCAATACGCAGACTTATATACACCTAACACATCTTTAAGGTTAAGGAAATTTTTCTCTCAGAGGGATCTGACTTCTAAAAATCCCAAAGACCCTTTCGCTGTCGTTCCTGTTACTTATGCAAGAAAAAAAGGTACAAATTACAAGTGGTCTGTATCTGAAAACACGGGCTCTTTTCGCCTCCGTGGGTAGAAAATATTGACGCTGTATTTTATGTTGTTAAGTTGGGCTCAGGCAGGACAGGGAACAGCATTTCCAAGCAGAACTTCCACCGTGTCCTCTCCTGGAAGGATGGTTCACTAGGATTCAACTAACGAGCAAAATGGGTGCTATGGGCAGCCACACACAGAGCTAGCTTCCTCTGGAAAACATCTCCAGTACGTATTTTTGGTTTGCTCTGAAGATCCAGCACACACTGTGTTTTGCAGATGCAAGCAGTCAATCCGTTTCTGCACACAAGTTACAAACCCTGGATGGTGCAGCTGCCTGTATTCTGCTGGTACGAGCTCGCAGGAAACGTTATTTCAACTCGCTGGCGCTCTGCAAACAACAGAGGGGACGGGAACCTGCACTTGGGTCTGACCCTGCGCAAATTAAATCTCCGCCGTTTAAAAATCTGTTCCGTCCTTTGCAGCGCGAGCGCTTACAACTATTTTGCAAACACCACGAGGACGTCTGAAATCTTGTTTAAATTACAGAATTGAAACGTACTGAAGCACAAACACCGAAACAACTGCTCTTTCAGTTCGCTTCTTAACCTTTCCCTTAGAGTGACATGAAAACTTTCTTTTCTCCCTAGAGACTTTACAAAAGTGTCAGCTTCAGTCATTGCAGTTTTACAAGACTATAAAGTTAGCAGCCTCTAACATCCAATTAGCAGTTCCCTATATAAAGCAAAACCAGTTCCATACTATTGTATTCGGAACAACCTGAAGCTGACGGCGTCTCTCCCCTTCCTTCCCTAACCACTAGTTTCCAGTGCCTTTTCCTTAGAACACTGAAAAGGGAACTAAGAAGGATTAACATTCCTAATAATCACTGAAGAGATGAAACTTCATAGATCCGCCATATTAAAAAAAAAATAAAAAATTTAGATGTGTGTAGGTGGACCAACTTGGTTCAATTAGAAGGCACGTAGTTAAGGAGTTTGACTTTTACCTTGCTAATAAGTCAGGGTGTTTTCAGATGGTCTCAGAAATATTTGCACAGCTTTTTGTCTTGTGGTCTCTTTCGTGCTGTCATTTCAGATTAGAGCCATACCTGAGGAGCCCTGGTGGGGCCCTGGCTACTGTCTAAACATATTAAGAGACAGTTCCCAATCTCACAGGCTTGTAGCTTAAAGGATAGCACACACACACACACAAAAGGAATGAAGTGTTATCATAGAATCATAGAATGTTAGGGATTGGAAGGGACCTCGAAAGATCATCAAGTCCAATCCCCCTGCCAGAGCAGGAATGCCTAGATTATGTTATCACCAGTTGTGCAGGAAAGCCACGGGAAAACTGAGAATTTCACCCAGGTCACGCAGCGTGTGTGCACAGAAAAAGGACAAGAGACAACACCCACAAGCTGCAGAAGGAGACGTTAGAGTTGGAAATAAAATCCTGATGAGAATGGCTGAGCGCTGAACAGAGGCTGGAGCACCGCCACCTCTGCATTTTTTTTTTTACCCCAGATGGGACAAGATCCAGGGCAACTTGAGAGCGCTCTGAAATCAGCCCTGTCTTGCCAGGAGGTTAGATGAGCTGATCTCCAGTGGCTCCTTCCCACCTACGTTTTTCTGTGCTTTTAAACTTCCACGCATCGCTCTACTACGCTTACACGGGTATCGGCAACAAAAGGCAGCTCCATGAGCAACAGGCCACTTCTCCTGATGCTTGTTCTTCATCCTCTAACATTTTCATGAAGCAGCAGTCAAGATTTTGGCTTGTTGGGTCTCAGACACCGCACAAAATAAGTTCTGAGGTAAAGGCACTGCTGACAACCACCGATTTTTGAAGCACGTTCATGCGCAACAGCGTCATCCCCATCCCATGTATCTCTTCCAGCAATACTGGGTTTTTTTGATGACAATACACCCAAAAATACATTTTAGTGAGCAACGCTGCTCTGGCGACGTATCAGAACATCATCAGCTTGCCGAGAGCTCCAGGGCTCAGATCCCTCACGGCTTTCAGCAGAAAGAGCTGGCCAAAACTTTTCCGCTCACAGTTCATCTGGAGGAGGGGGGGAAAAAGTGATCCCATCTACCTCCCCCTCCAAATTTCTTCGCTCAGCATGCGCCTCGCTCAGGTTGGCTGTCACACCGCATCATGTCGCCGGAGGCTGCGGGGGGGGGTTGGTTGTGACACCCCACGACTGAAATGGCCCCGAGCGACTGATGCGAGCCAGATTGCATCTGACACCCAGCCCATGTGTTTGCTATCCCTAACCCTTTGTGTTTAATTACCGTACCACTACATCAGCAGAATGCCGCGAGCAGGTTACCAAGCCACTATTCCCTGAATCAGCAGGAAGATCTCGTCCTTTTCACGGTCGGCACGACGCGAGCTGAGACATCAAACTAAATATTGGTTGTGAAACGGGAGGCCAGATCCCGCTTCCGCGGAAGTCAAGGCTAAAGCCGGGCTCCTCATTTTAACTTCACTGCTACCTTTTTTAAAAGCCATTCAGAAAACAGGTCCTAAGGAAAACAAATGCTACGCACGCACCAAAAAGTACAACTCCCTGCCTCTAACTTATAAAGAACAGACAAGGAGAAATACAGCGTATATAATAAGCTCTCTATTTTACCCAACAGCTAGACATAAGTCAGATGTTTTAACTAAGAACGCATCCTAGCACCACATTTATCTTTAAAAAAGATAAAACTTGGAGCCAGACTACAAACCTAGGTGATTTATTCACCACTAAGAAATCTAAAATAACTCTTTCTCATAAATTTAATTTTTTTTAGATTTTCAAGAGGGAAGTACACTCACTTAAACAGCCCTGTTTTGTAAAGAGAGAGTTTGAATTATTTATCTTTAAACTTAGGGGCTGATCCTACGCTTGCGCTTCCCTTGTGCCGCTCTGTTGTGGTTTTGCCAGGCTCCCTTTTTCCATACAGCTTTCAGCACTAAAAGGAGTTTCTTTAGGAGGTGTAAGCCACAGCCTCCTGGGGACTCTCAGGACCAGGTTTTTGCTATAGAGGACAACACCATGTACGTTCCCTGCAAAGAGATGAAGAGAGTGTGCCCTGCATTTCCTCAGAGAAAAAGGCACCCAGAAACAGGGGAAGAAGAAATGGGAGCTTCGTGCTCTCCAGGGTGACAATTCCTCTGACCTACCTGGCTCTAGTAACTCACTCCCCCGAGCTCACCCCATCTCTCATCCAATCCAGACAGGTAAACAGCCCGCCTGAGCCGCGATGGGAGCCCCGCGTTTAGGAGACCGATTAGATTTTCCCTCGAGCAAAACTTATTTCACACTTGGCACAGGCTGCGTCAGCCCCACCTATGCCATTGCTCGTGACGAAAAACGCCTCGCCAAAGTTAACAAGCCTCAAACGTGGGTTGTTTTTTTTTTTGCTGGCAAGGTTCAGATCCATCTGTGTAACTCTCCAATTACTGACTCGTCTGCCAAAAAGAAAAAGCTGCCCTGTTTTTATTCTGACCTCAGAGATTCGGTGGAGAGTCAGCTTTTGCCACCTGGGAAAGGGGAGTGAAGGAGAAGCTGGAGGAAAGATAAGAAGTCAGCTGGGGAAAGCTGAACGAGTTCAACTGAAAGAGAAATTGTGAAAAAGCTGAAGTAAGGGTTTATTCCCAGGCAGTGTTACATTCCCAGGAAGGGGAGATAGGTATGAAATATTCTTGAGAAGTTGCACGTTTCACACCGCGGCTGTGAGCTCTTTTCTCACTCGTTCAGTTTTGGCCAAGATAGGAGCATCCATGACGTTTCCACCACAGAGCCCCACAAGATAATTTAAGCATAGAGGTGACAACAAAATCTTCAATCCTCCTTTGTTAGTAGAGATAAGAACAAACTCTTCGGCTGCCTTTTAGACCTTTGCACATGAAACTAAAACTAATACTGATCCGCTATTGATCTTGCACGTGCTTTTGGCTTCCAGGATCCCCTATCCTCTAACTTGGTGCATGTGTTTGACTTCAGTAACATTGTCCTTGGACCTGTGACAAGTTTTGGCCGGGGAGAAGAAGGGGAAGGGAAAAAAAAAGTAAAGACATTTTACCTTCTCTTGAGATTTATGAGATGAAATTTGTGCCAGCTTCAAGTACGGTCCATGCAAAGGGTCAGGAAAAGTTCACAGATATTTTTGGATTTTTTTTTTTAATATATAAACCTGAATTAACTTCAAAGATTTGCCATGATTTTTGCACATCCTAGGAGTCAAAAAAAGAGCTTCTAGGACTATCTGTATCAGTCTGATAAAAAGCCATAACGCAATTCCCCATGGTTTCTGCATTTCTTTACGCACGCAAAACCTTTACGCACAGCTTGTTAACAAAGTCTCTTTCAAAAGAAAATAGGCACCGTAACAATAAGCGTTATTTTGTAGATCAGCCCAAATAAGCAGAACGTTTCCTAGGAATGAAAACTTGGTTGAAAGCAACGTATTCACAATTTTTGGGTTTCTTTGAAACTAAGACTAAACATAAAGCTAGAATAAACACTAACCTCAAGGAAATAACGACTGCACATGAAAGCTAACAAACATTAAAAGGAAAATCAACAGTAGTCATCTATAAAAGAAAACACTACACTTGTCTCTGAATTCTCCAGTTCATTATTATTAAAAATAAATATATGAAAAAAAACTGCCTCTTTGGCGCTGTGAACAAGTATTAGAGAAATGAGGAATGACTGAGAAATAATGTATAGGGTGTTACCGTGCAGATTTTTGAAGCAATGAAGCTTATCTTCCCACAGCATCTGTGCCTTAGATTAACCATGAGCGCTATCTAGACCAAAAATAAGCAAAAACTGTACAGATGAAAATTTGGTGTTTCTCCGGCATATTACTAACTTGGATATGCAATCTGAATATAACAGATTGCCTTTGTACTAATAGAGGGATTTTATTTCTGCCTGCAAAGGAAGTCATTCAGGGTAGGTATATGAAACTATAGAAAGGAGGGGAAAAGCAGTTCAGGGGCCACCAGAAGAATTTCAAAAAACTTTTCTCACCCCAAAACGAGTCCAGTACCCCTCCAATGCAATCACATGGCTTTCAGACAAGTTTAGCCATCACTGGTTTTTTCTTTTCCCCTCGGAAAAAAGTTTTAAAAATCTACCAAAGCAAAGCTGGGGAGGAGGGAATTTTGGGGGGAGTCTAGACAGGACTCCAAACAAACTTCAAAGACTAACTCCCTCCCAGTAGAGCTCATCAAGGGACCAGATGGGCTGCACGGGGGGAAGAATAGCCCTCAAAAACCCTCCCAGACATCCTGGCTACCACCCCGAGGGAGGAGGTGAAGCCCCGAGACAGACTAGATAATATCCTGCTACTTAAGACCTAGAAAAATAACCGACCAAAGTTATTAATTAATTCCCAGCAGAAGGCTGCCCAGGCAATGAATCAAAAGAGCCCGCGTTTCTTGCCGTTTGCGCTGTTTTCGTTAAATAAAGCTAAAAATCTCCCAAAGCCCTCTTTTGGGTTATGTCATCTCCAAAGAGAACTCCCTGCATGACTTTCTTCCCTTCCCCACGTCAGATACCTGCCCGAGCACAGCCCCTCACATAGAACCAGTCGCTCACAACAGACCCTCCCGCAATGAGGTTTTACTATCTAAATAAAAAATTTGAACAAGAGCAGTATTATCACTACTTTACAACTTGGGAGGGGGAAGCTGATTTACAGCCACCCATAAATCTGTGCTGGTGCAAAATAATCAACCCAGATCTCTTGGTTTGAGCAGGCGCTTTTTTTTTTTTTTTTAAGCAAAAACACATGTTGATTGATGACACAATTATTTTCTTTTTTTTGCAGGTTCACGTTGATCTTAATGAATTGTTTATGTAAAAACAAAAGCTTCATACCATTCTGAATCCTCTTTAGATGGCTTCAGGGAAAGAGTAATTATTTCATTTGAAATGCCCTTTCATTTCAAACTGAAAACTTAAAACAGTCAAACTCAAGTAAGGCGGTTTGATTTTCTCTAATAAAACACTTTGACTCAAAGTGAATCTTTCTTCCCAACGTTTTGACAATTGTTTTTAAATTTTCCGTTTGTTCCACGCTAAACCCTTTGCTTCTCAAAAAATGCTGCCCTGTGCCAACTGTCAAGCCACTCAAAGAAAAAAAAAACCTGGGTGATCCAAGTTCAGATCCAAACCTCAAACTCCACAAGTGATTTGTTATTGTAGCTGCATCCCACTGTAGCATCCTTTCCAGCGGAACAAACACGAACGGAGAGCAGCAGATGGGGGGAACGGAGAGAAGCCAGGGGATGGTCCAGCAGGACGAGAACGGCTGCTCTGGAAGTTAGAAAAGGCAACTTTTCTCCATGAACCATCTCTGTGCAGCAAAAAAAAATCATTCTGGAAGGGGAAGGTGGCAGAAAGGAGCATTGTTTTTCATATCCAACGCTGGGTTTCATTGAGTATCCGCACTACCATGAACAAAATCTGCACTACCATGAACAAAATTATAAGTCCTTTGTTAACTCACTACCAATGAGCAGACAAATCATACGGTTAAATTCAAACAAAAGTTAGCCAGAAGGAACGGGGGTTTTTGTGTATTAGACTTGATTCAGCTAAGTTTACTCCTAACTTGGCTGCAGAAAATCTCATTTATATGTCATGGAGAAAAGAGAGATAGAAGAAAGGCAGAGACCGCAGGTGACGGCTTCAGGACTGACTCAACTACGAATTCCAGCAGGGTCATTGTCAAGAGTAGGGGCTGGAGTTTTAAAAGACATCTTCTCGAGAAGGTCTGCAAAGCAGCCCTGGAAAGGCAAGCCCACATCTGCAAAAGGCATCGTGGGGATTTCCAGCCCCACATCTGCAGTTCGGGGCTGGTGAGGACAGCAGGATCTCGGGCCTCGGGTCGGGAAACACCGGTGATTTGTCACAACGGGAGAGCCTGGGTTTAATATCGCAGCAAACACCTCGCCCTTTCTTTTGATTAGCACGGCATTCATTTGGGATTTCTTTCTATTTAGTCTATGCAGGAAAATGATAAAAAGCAGAGCTGACAACCTTTGAGTTAAGAGTGGACTGTATTTTAAAAAAGGGCAGCTGCAGACGCTGCAAACTGCCCCGTCCGGGTACTTGTGATGCCACAAGCCCTTTTCGCCTGCACATCGGATTTACCTGCGCTTTCTAAAGCAGCCACAGGAAATTCCTGTCTGTCTTTATTTTTAAAATGAGAGAGTGTACAAAATCACGTTTTCCTGCTCCAGCCAGGATCTTGTGAAGAAATATCTGATATTTCACTAAACGTTGCAAGTTGCTCAACTACTAAGGATCAGCAGGGGCTGAAGACCTGTACACTTCGTAATATTTATTTGCATCACAGACAATGAAGTGTCTCCTGTTTGTGGAAGCCCATTAAAAATAAACAGTCTGAGATAACTTGGCTTTTCAAACTTTCTCGTACACTTGGTTTATTATTGTCCCTTCCTTGGCTCTTATCCAAACAGTCCTGACAGCTTGTTTATGGAGAGCTCTGCAGAGGTCTACCTAGGCACAGCGTGCTGGTGACAAGAGTCACAGAAACTCTTTAACTATGGCCTGACCTTAAAAATAATCACATTTGAAAATAAATAAATAAATAAAAATAGCTCACGAGAGCAAAGTTTTTCATTTGTGGACAATACCCTAAAACATTCTCCAGCGGCTCACTGCCAATGAGCCAGAATTTTTACCTAAAATGTTATACGTGACATGTTTCAACTTAATATTATATCCCCAAATATATTGGGCAACGCAAAGTCCACCCATGAAAACCTCAGCTCGTGGGACTTTATTTAAAAGTAGAACTCATGATTCCTTTTGCTGAAGTTCCATTAAAGCAGAGAATTAAATGTCCATATAATCAGTGCAGCTATTCAATGAATTTCCAAGTGCATTTATATGCTATATATAAGTCTATATATATTTGTATAACAGCATATATAGATTGTTTTCTAGACAGCTAAACTTTTAAGTTTGATTCTGGGCAACCGTTCAGTCCTGACCAAAAAAAGGTGCATTTTTACCCAGGAGACATTAAAAGCACAAGTTGCAGCACTTGAGCTTTCTTAAGTGCTCCTCCATTAACATCCCCATCATTTAGCCAGAAGGAGCTCTGGGGAAGATGAAAGGCAGCGTGATTTCCAGACCTTCTTGGACAAAAAAAAAAAAGAGTCTGTTCAATGCCACGTGGCCGCGGGAGTTGTTTAATGAAGACACTGAATTTAGACGACCCCAAATTTACTTTTAGACATATCATCAGTCATCCGAAGGGACTCTGATTTACTCACAGCTCTGGACTAGACTCAACAGTTACTTTTCACACCACCTGAGGTGGTTGCAGCAGGTATCTCTCAGGGATGGCTCACTTGGCCACTTGCCTTTAACGACACTTTTAAAATACACTCGTAAACCCAGCGGGAAATCCTCGCCTTGCTGAAGTTCCTCAGTCACGTCAGGTTTTCGTCTACAGAGCTTAACACGATTATTAAAAGAGCTTTTTCAAGACAATTTAGGGGCTTTTAAGAACTCTGTGTAAAACGGAGCCTTTTAAATGAGATCATAAAAGGTTTTGTAGCTAAGTACTACGACATCAAGTACATGCTGAGATGCTGAAATTTTGTACTGAACCCCCGTTTAAATGCTGCGTTAGAGCATTGCTGCAGGACTCCCAAGAAACTAAACAAGCCGGGGAATTTCTGCTTCAGAACCAAGACTGTATCATTAATTCCCCAGGAACGTGCTTTACCTTTGCTTCATGCCTGTTACCCAACACCAAGGTCAAATGCTGACCTTGACTTCATCCATCTTTCAGCCTCGCAACAGTAAACCCGCTGCTACCTGTGAGGATGCACAGCTGAGGACACAGACTGAAAATAATGTCGTTGAAGAGGTGATGCTAGAACTGGAACTGATTTTGTAGTTCTGTGAACAAGGCAGGGGAGCTATGAAGAAATCCAATTTCCTTTTTCAGACCTACAACGGTTTTGTTGAGCTCAAAGAAGTTCAATGCTTCACACATTCTTAAATTTTAAAATATGATTAAGTAAATATAGTTCTGGACCTGCTCACGGAGAATAATGCTAGAAGAGAAATGGTCTTTCTACCAACAGTTGTTAGACATAGATTAACTGTGCCCTTGTCGCATTTGGATCTGGGCAAAAAAGGATTTCTCGCCCCATGCAGATCTTGGCTGTGGTTCAAAGAAACTTTACTACATCTCCTGCACAGAAAAACTGTGGTAAATTAAAAGAAATGGGTGAGAAGCAGCTGAGCAGGCACTTGAGAGACAGAAGAGGAGAGACAAGACAGCAGTAATGTCTTTTCCTGGGCTGTTCCCCCTTAGGACTAAGCCAGACGGGGTCAGGCCATGAACCGCGACTCCTCCAAGCCAGCTCCTTCTCAAGGCTGCTCTTCGGGGAAAGCACTTCCAGCAACTTCTCGAGCAGTAACCCAGGGCCAACACAAAAAAACATCTGCCTGGCCCAGCTGTATTAGGAGATCTTTCCTAACAGGTAGTATTTACCCAGTAGACATTAAAAGCTTTGAATTGTAAAACTGCATTTGGGGACTTCTATAAAGACAATTTTTGACCTTCAGGTTTCACGGCGCTGGAGTAGTTCCAGTCTATTGTGCCAATAATAGGGAGTCTTAAATCCAGAAACTCTTTGGCTGTTGTGCACGCATGCGACTCCCAAAAGCCATGAATCCTGAATAAATGTTTGCTGAAAAGCAAGAATGCAGTGTGGCTCCCAAAAAGAGAAGAGAGCATCATAGTCTCATGTTGTTTTCCCTGTCCCAATGATCCAAAAGGCATTAGTTCATAGAGTGAGCTAACTGCCTGCAAAACTTCAAACCTAGCAAAACCCAACCTGGTTTTATACGATTTACAAAACTTCTTTTTTTTTTTTTTTTTTAAATAAAATACAACCTCTCACAAAATCAGAAAATAATTTCTGCTTTTGCCACACACGTAACACAAGAATCCCTGAAAACTCCCCGGCTGTTTTTGGGTAGGGCAGTAGTGACAGCACTGCTGAATCTCACAAAAATATTCAGTATTTGTTGTACCTTGGCAGAATGAAGCATCTCCAGGAAAAGGCTGTCCTGGGCAGGACTAGATTATGCATTTGCTGTCTCCATCTTTCCTTTTTTAAGATCATGAACAATAAACCCACGAGTCCAAGGTTAACAATTAATTTGAAAGCAGGCACTTGGTGGAACACATCTTTCAGGATGTTTGGAAGTACAAGACAGATCCTCACCAACTGTACACTGCAATAGCTCCAGTAAATTTAGAAGGACTATTAAAAATTTATATTCCCCATCCACTTACACGTTAAAAACTGTCCCCAGCAATCTTGCATCTTTTTCCCATCTTCTAAACTTTTTGCAGGATGCCAAACAAAGCAGTACCAAGTCAAAGAAGCTCTCCACAGTATGTTTTTTGGCTGAAGTACACTACATTTAATTGCTGAAATGCCCTCAGACTTCGATAAAAAGGAAAAATAACATTCTGTATTGCTAGAGGAATTTCGAAACACAAAAAAAGGGCTGTAAAATAACATTAGCAGCTCAATTTCAGAAGTGTCTTTCAAAAATGTAACCCCAAACATCAGCCATGGTGAGCCCTGCCATTAATCAGTTTATGTCATCGCTTCACATCAGTCGTAAGATCAGAATACTCTTGGTAGGTACAGAGAGGACATTTCTCCTTTAGTGACAGGGAAAAAGAGAATGAGTTTCACATTCTCAACAAAAACCCACACACGTTTTACTACAAATATTCTCCATCTGAGTACTGCTAGAAAGCAAAGCACACCGTGACCTTAATTTAGGTGGTAATGCCAACCACTATGTGGGGACAAGGCCAGGTTTTTTCTGAGGTCCACGAAGCACAACCACAAAAACCTGCCCAGAGGAGCAGTTTGGGGCAGCTCTTGATGCTCTTACAACTGGTTTGCAGGACTCTGACACTTCCTTATCACAGGGGCAACACAGAAATACCGACATCTTTTCTTAAGGGTACTACATTGCTCCTCAAATGCTAGCAGCTGGCGGAATATAGAGTAACCACTAAGACAACTCTGGTAAATAAAATCTAGATAGCATCTGTGCCATGAAATAAGGGTCTAATCACACATCACAGGTACTTTCACTTGCCATTCACTTTGACAGGCTGAAATGAATTCAAGACACCCGCCCGCAGGAGGACCACCTTCCAGAATCGGGCACTGATTCTCACTTGTGAAATAGCTTAAATAAATAAATAAAGCCCTAACCTACATCTGGAAGAAATATCAATCAACGAGCTTAAAAAAAAAAAAAAACAAAAAACCATACTATTCAAGAGGCACTTGTATCGACCTTTTTAAATTCTCACTTGGTAAAAGAGCAATGCGTAGACTGAAGCAACGTAATAAAAATGCCCGGTCCCAGATATGCTACTTAAGGGTTAAGTGTACAACGTGTTGATTGCTTAACCTTACTTAAAACATATGGCTTTGCACTTAAGGGTAAACCCATGGAAAGAAACCCAGTGCCCGGAGCGTGTGTGAAATTCTCTGGAAGGTCACTCGAAGGCAAAACGTATCTAAACACTTTGCCTTCCCGCATTTGTTTCAAGAGACTTCACTGCTCCCAGACCGCGAAGGTTTCTGGGCTCCTTACTAAATCAAGAGAGCCCGTTTAGTAAATGAAGTGATTCATCTACAAGCAAAAGTTTACAAGACTAAGAAATAGCCAAATGCTCTATTTTACCGTTCTTTGCATCGTCTAACACTGGATGGACACTTGTAGTTTCCAGCATCTCGTCAGTTTTTCGTTGAATAATAACGAGTCGAATACTAAAAACTTCCGATGACTCGTGCTCAAGGAAAAGCCACCCAAAGGGGCTGAAAAAAAAAAGCACAGAGAAGCTCCTGCATCATTGCAAATGACCAAGTTCACCAAGCAGCAACCTGTGGATTCAGCAGATAGTTAAATTCTGTGCTTAAGCAGATAGTTAAATTCTTTCCTATACTAGAGCAAGAGATGATACCTAAAAAAGTGCTCAACACAGTCGGACTAGTAATAAGTCAATGTGCAAAGGACAAAGAACAAGATTATTCAACATTCCCAAGGAAAATGCAACTGGGCTCATTCAGAGGGCATCGTTCTGATTATTTCTCTCAAAAAAAAAATGCAAAAGGAAGAGCAGAAAGGACATTAATAGATAAACCATAAGAGTGGAGCTAAAAATCTCCAGGAAAAAAAGTCTGGATAAAGTGACTAGACAAGTACAAGAAAATTTTTAAAATATTCTTTTCGCATGTAAGAAGTAGAGGAGTGCTGTATAAATAATATTATCCTTTTTCTTGAGTGCATTTTTGCACAAACTCTTGAGAAATCAGTCTGCCGACCTAGAGGATAATTATTAACTATCCAGTGGCAGGACACCGGTCTGTGCAACTCGTGAGCCTTTCGACTCGCACTCGGAACAATCCAGCTGTTTTGCTGAATATTCAGTTTGCCCAGAGCAAGTAACAGCTGGAGGATTGGTCAAGTCACAAAAAAAAAAAAAGACTTTTTGCATCTCTGTAGAAACTGATGCCAGTGCAGGAAACTTCTCCAAGATTCGTATACTCACACAACTGGCTGCAGAATATGAACTATTGATTTAGGCATTGATCTTGGTATCGTTGAACACCTACGGAGCTTAAAGAGAAAATGCTCAGTCACTTTGATTTTAAGCTAAATCCAACAATCCTATGGCTACCGTGCTGCTATTGATAGTACTTTAAATGGTACTTTCCCGCACAGTACAAATTGCTAAAGTAAAATCTTGCCCCTTAGGGATGGACAATAAAGAACCACATGGAAGGACGCTCATTTTCTCTTCTTCAGCGTGTTAAGCTTATGCTACTGCTAAACCTAAGAGTCAATTTGCTAACGGGCCCCAGCAAAACGATCCCCGGTAAAATTACGGCCACATTAAACATTTTGTAAAGATGTATCCAGTCAGTGGGCTCATGTCTGCAGGCACCAGTACACATATAAGCTTTAATTTATAAGGCAAAAGTAGGACTTGGGGGATAAATAGTCAGAGGAGATAATACATATGACACACAACATTCCACAAAGAGAAAAAAGTAATTTTCAAGTGCCGCACAGACAACCGAGCCATGAGCTTAACAGTTAAAAACCTATAACCCACTAGCAATGGTAATCCTAATTCTTAATAAATGCATTTCATCTTTTGCAGATAATATCTCAGGCACAAAAACATAAATTACGGACGTATTGCACAGAGAATTAGGAAAACAGCTCCAGTTAGCTGACAGTGAATGCCTGATTCTGAACTTCATATACCTAAACACAGAAGTCATTAGTACCTCACGACAGAAACACGATGTAAAATAGAATTTTCTGTAAAGAACTTCATAGCAGAACATAGAGTTTTAGGCACTTGTCTCCAACAAATCAAAGCAGAATTTGTGCTGGGTAGGGACAATGTGATGCTGCACTTTCCTCCCCAGGTGATACAAAATGATGCATACGTGAATAAGAAATAATAGATGTTCTACTCCTGTACAAACTAAGAAATCGACAATCCCATTTTTCTAATTTTTAATGTATATTCTTGCCTTTTTTTGACAACCATTAATACGATACCACTACGGCATAGTAAAATAAGGTGGGTAGAGTCAGGGAAGACAGGCAAAGCAACTTTTATCGCCGAGACTGAAGAGAATTTCGTTGACAACCCCAATTAAACGAAGTATGATGTAAAAGTCGCCGGATTGCCACATCGCTGGCAATCCAGCATGTACCTGGAAACTTGATTAGTGTTATTTCAGTTCCACCTCTGTGTGTCACCATATAAACATGGATAGTTCCTAGGATGTGCTGTACTAGTAGGAATTACTGGGAAGTTTTCTCACACCAGAGGACGTCCTTTCCTCCCCATTCTCAAATGTGTCAATTTGGGACTTAAGTGGGGACCACGCCTCATACAGCTCTCCATATAATGTAAACTTCATATATAATAATTAATTAGTTCCTACCAGTCCTGTTTGCATCTTTGCTCACTTGGAAGCCACGCCGCAGCCATGCAATATCACACACCAGTGTTGCAAACAGCTCTTTCCAGGTAAGCAGCCTGGGCATTGAAAAAGTCTTCCAGTGTTCTACCAAAATATGTGGATTCTAGAGACTCAGGTGTCTCCAGAAATCATTACAGCTCCAGGTCTGCTCTAATTAAAAGGAACTCCTCCCACTTCTTGCTTGTTATGCAGCAGCGTGGATAGTTTCTATGGTGAATGCTCCAGTGCAGAAAAATTTTAGAGACTTGTGGATCGGTGCAAATTACTTTCTTGTGCTCCAAGTGTAATGCATAGGAAAAATAACCAGGTGTCACAGAGAAGAAATGACTGTATCCTTCCTTCAGAGCTTCAACACACTAACACACATTGGAAGATAATCTCACAGAAACAAAATGAAGACAAGAGATACATTTTTCCCATATAATCAGCAAAGGGTCTCTTGAAAGCGTGAAATACGTACTTTCAAATGAAAATGAACTTAAAAAAACATTTCAGCAAAAGCCAGTTTTAAAACTGTAATCCTATGCCACTTTGCACAAGCACGCTAAATTCAGAAGAGTTAAACTCATGCTAACTCTGTCTCACATTCCTCTGTGCTGCTCTCCACGCTCGATGATGTGGTGACAGACGTGAGGGGTGAAAACTCATATCGCTATCTCTTGAAAATTGCCAAAAAAGTGATTTCTCACCATATGGAATCTGTAACAACCCCAAAGTGTTTTAGCTCGCTTGCATTTGATTGCTTTTTCCCTTCCCCAGTGTGACACAGTCACCCACCTAAAATTTACCATCTCAGCAGTTTCATGATGATGCTAATTCAAATGGGTTTTATCTCTACTTTGACATGTAAATTAAAAGTTACGTTAGTAACACCACATATCTAGATGATATATATATATAAAAATATGTATATTTAAGCTTGTTTAATGTTAGTACTGGCGAAGCCTTAAAGCAGAAATCACGTCTGGAAACCTTATCTGAAAATTACTTCTCCAACAGCACAATAGCAGGCTCCATCGTTAAAAGCCTGAGTTAAGCATTCTGAGTACACTTATTCATAGAATGGCCTAGGCTGGAAGAGACCTTAGAGATCATTTAATCCAACCTCCCTGTCGTGGGCAGGGACACCTCTCAACTAGATCCGGCAACACATGGGGACCCAGCGGGGATCAAACCCACAACCTTGCTGTTATCAGCACCACGCTCTAACCCCGTGAGCTAACTGGCCCCCTATTTCTAAGTGAAGAACAACTTTGAGGTGTTCTTCAGCCACACTGTCACGGCACACACACACCAAACCTTGACACTAGATAACACACACCCCCCCAAGAAAACCGTAGGAGCTCAGGAGGTGTCCAGTTTTGGGCACCTCAATACAAGAGAGATCTTGAGGGGCTGGAGCAAGGGCAGAGGAGGGCGATGGAGCTGAGGAAGGGCCTGGAAAACAAATCTTATGGAGAGTGATTGAAGGAGCTGGGGCTGGTTAGTTTGAAGAAGAGGAGGCTGAGGGGAGACCTCCACACTCTCTGCAACTACCTGAAAGGACATTGTAGAGAGGTTGGTGCTGGTCTCACGGGTAATTAGGGATAGAACAAGAGGGAACGGCTTCAAACTGCAACAGGGCAGGGTTAGACTGAGCAGGAGGAGAAATTTTTTCACAGAAAGAGCAGCCAGCCATTGGCACAGGCTGCCCAAGGAGGTGGTGGAGTCCCCATCCCCTTAAAGGCCGTTGAGATGTGATGTTGGCGGAGATGGTTTAGGGGTGAGCTTTGTAGAGTTGGGTCAATGGTTGTTAGGGGTGAGCTTTGTAGAGTTGGGTCAATGGTTGGACTCGATGATCCCAAGAGTCTTTTCCAATCTGAATGATTCTATGATTCTCATTTAAAAAAAGATCAAGAGTTACACTGACTTCAGCAGAACCAGACTGCAATTGCCCTGGTAGGCTGCAGGCCACTGTGTTACCTCCAGGCTGAGGATAGCGACAGGCTCAAAGGAAACGTAACTGCCGCAAATGAAAAGATGTGCTGTGCCCCTTGGGAGTCACAGGCTACAGTCAGCGGGGGAGACGCTAAGGGACGTAACCCCCATTTCAGAGGCGCACAGAAAACTACATGGTAGCCCACTCCAAGTGGTGTAGCTCTCAGAAGTTCCCAAAAGATTTGGACTTCTACAGGGTGCAGGTTATTTCTGAGCTCACATACTAATAGGCACACAACTATTTTGAAGAGGCTTATTTTTGTCCTCAGATAAATCTTCACTATTCTGTAGCAGTGTTCTTTACACATCTCGAGGTTTTTAAACTTTGTTTTCCCCCCTAAATTGCTTAATACACAGTAAGAAATCATCTTCATATTTTGTCATTTTCTACATCTGCATCTCCTCTACGCCCCAGTCCAATGCCTTAACCTTTTCACAGAAGTAAATAATCCTGCTTGGCTTCCTTTTTACTGGAGAAACCTAGGAAGTGTGTCAGGTCACCCACAGGACTCTTCTCTTTCAGGGTCACGTGGGCAGAAATGTTTTCCTCAACAGCATTTGGTGATTAAGATAATGTGGAGAAGAAACTGTTTCTACAGTCCAGTTGCCACCTTACTGGGAGGACAGTAGGACCGTGCTTCATTGAGTTTATCAGAATAACAGAGCTCATGGGGACTGACAGCACAGTGGGGGGTGTTTCCAAGAGAAACAAGTGTTTTCCAGTAAGAAAAGCACCTGGTCATTCCACTATTTACTGCAAGCCCACTGCATTAATTATTTCTAGCATCACACTAAAACAACTTTATCTAAATCTGTGTTTAAAAGAATCTGCTGTTTAACATGCAAAAATCTCAGCGTTACCAGTTTCATGACAAGTGAGTTTACTGAAGTTAATCTCTGCACAATACTGGTAATATGGAAGAAAAAGAAAAACAGGTTATAGGACCGGACAGTAAGGATCAACATTAACTGATAAGTTAAATTTTTGAGGTCAGTGGTATTATCATTACACATGAATTTATATCCTTAAGTAGAACTTACATGCCTCTCTTCTTGGAAGTTAGTCAATCATCACAAACTCATTTTGAAGAAGACCTATTAGGTTATACGTCATCTATTTTTCCAAAGCTAAATTGTCTGAATTTTGCTAGCCATAAAAATGAGAGAAGTGCAGAGATTTTTGTACTTAACCCTCTGTTTCTCTCCTTCGCTTTTGCCGGGATGTGTAGACCAGACCTCTCTTAATGTAAAGCCACTATTTATTATTGTCCTGAAACACACACTTTCAGACATTCCCTAATTGTGAAGGATAAATACACCAGTGATTAAGACTAGAGGAGGAAAACGAGGAGTCGTTTGAGGTTTTCTCAGTGTATGTGTTGAGTTAGTCATCTTTTCCTGCTCCTTATTTTTCATGGCAAGCTCTGAATTTTCACCTGGGGTTCATCAAAGGCATGTTCAGTTTTGCATGTACAAAGTGAAAGAGAAGATGATGAGGTTATTCTGCTTAATGCACACGCTCCGGAGGTAGCTCGCGGGGTGGTCCGTTTAAGTCCAAAAAATTTCTTAAAGGAATAACAGCATCACTTGAACTAGCCTGAAGTGACGCCTCCCTTGCCGAGTCCGATTGCAAAAGCTGCGATGAGAATGGATGAATTTCTCACCAGGTCAAGGCTGAGGCACATCAGCTCGGGCAGCACCTGAAGGGAGCCTGTGCTACAGCTTTCCCATGCCGTGCTTTTTCGCTGGGCAAACACAAGACTTCAGTCTCCACGGTTGTCAATCTAGCACCTTTAACGAGCAAGAAGTTCATTTTATTAAAGGAGGAAAAACGCAGATTTCCATCACTCCTTATAAAGGAGCTAGAAAATGTCAAACATGTAGGTAAAAGCAATATTTCAAAACTGCTCAAGCCGAAACTCCCTTTCCCCTTGCACCTGCGTGCTGATGAACATGTGCTATATGTCTCTGAACTGGCTCAGTATTCAACGTTTGAACTGGACCTGCTCCAGCTTTTGAATAAATATCTCTTTGGGGGGAGAGGGAATTACATTCCTTAGTCAAAATACAGTTTTTCTTCTCTTAAATTTTGAAAGAAACGTGTACTTGTGAAACATTAGGAACCAGTCATGAGAAGAACTGAAATCCTTTCTCTCTCCAGCCTCGGCAAAGAGCCCTGCTCCTTCCGCGACGCATCCATGACCTCCAGCCTAACCACACGTACAATTGAGATGAGAGGGCCTGCAGTCAGAAGGGTATTTCTGGGTTTTTCTTTCTAAGTAATGCTTATTTCCAGCGGGGGCACTTTGGGGGAACTACAGGAGGTCCTATTCAGAGGGATACGATAGCCCATTTGGGATGGAGATGGCAACACCCACTTTGTTTCACATGGGATGCTAAATTATGAACAGTTTAAGTATCTTTAAGTATCTCCTGCTCCACAGTTAAAACAGAGAATAATAAAAGTAACTCCAAATAGGTCTTTCGGTAAACAATTGCAGTCAGGATTCATTAAGTAAGATTACACACTATTTTATTTCCTAGGGAACACCACGCTGCCATTTGTGCTGTGTGCAGAACAGGTCAGATAATGCTCACTGGGACGGTCAGCCCTGGTACATCGAGGGCACAACACAAACTTGCACCGGTCCGGAAACGCTCAAGGTCGGTAACTCCGCACTGTGGGTTACTCCCACAAGTTTGTGTCCAAGCGGTGGTAGAATTGCCTTTCGGGGTAATAAGAGCAACTTGAAATTCTGAAGAACTCTTTCGAATCCCCACTTTAGGTATGTGGTACGAACAACCCAAGAAATTAACATATTTGAGAACAAAAAGACCTGTGAAAAAGCATAATGAAGGAAGCTGAACAGAAAAGAAGAAAGGAACAGATGTTAGATTATACTTTAAGCAAAGTTACTAGTTTATTTTCCCACTGATTTGAATATCTAAAATATACATTTTTGCCAAGGCAAACAGGTGATGAAAATATATTAAAAACCCCAGCAAGCAAAGGGCTACATTTTTATTTGCCTGACACTCGTTAGCCCTTCCCAAAGTTATAGCACACGCATCGCGTAGCAATAATAATATTAATTTTACAAAGGCCAACTGTTTAATTGCAATTAACTGCGGCCTTACAAAAGGAAAGATGCACTCTCTGGAGTACACATAAGCCTCGTTTATCCTGCAAGGACAGCGAGATGAACCTGGCATGAAACATTAAGATCACAATTGCTGCTGGCAAGCCATCTGAGGGGAAGCCGTTAGCTTGAAAGAGCAAGGATTACACAAAGGAGCAAAGAGTGAGAACACAGCAGCGAATCGGCTCCACAAAATGTCCTTTCACTGAGTAGCACCAGGAGGTGGGAGGTGGGCAGGAGGCTGGCCAGGAGCTGCGGGGTAACCTCTGGAGGAGGCCAGGTTGGAGGATGCGGGGAGCCGCGACGTCTTGAAGCGACGCGGAAGGCGATTCGGTGCAGCCTCCTTTGGCCGCGGGCGCGCCGTACCCCTTGCAAACTGAATGAGTGCCATCTTCAAACTAATTAAGTTTCTTGCCCAAACTGCTCCTGTTGGAAAGCTACTCCAGCGCCTCACAGCTTTCTCACTTTGGAAACGCGAACGAGAATCTCCTGATGGCCAGTTTAGACAAATTTAATTTCGCATAGGCATTAACCTCTGCCTCGGTTACGTTCCCTGCCTTTCTGGCATTTATTAGGATAAACGCTTTATTCGTACAGAGCAGTAGCATCCACTGTAGCAATCACTTGACTTGTCTCAACAAGCCCTACCTGCGGTCCCACCAAGGAGCCTGTCCACATCAGTGATGGTCTTCAGAGCTACAAACCAAAGTGGTGGAGCAAATTCCACACAGGCCCGAACCTTTCACTTTTACACCGAAATTTGCCTTGGTTCACTATTAATATCAGTTACCTGATACACCCTAAGATGTCATTTGACTTCCCATCTGATGGTTCCCAGTCAATATGGTACACTCCTGTTTCGCTTCTGCTCTTCTCCATGTTCTCCACGTTCCAAAATGGAAGAAAAAACCCAACAAACCCACAGGAGGACAGAATCTTATCTTAGAGAAATCAGCCACAAAATTTCTATTTACCTGGGACAATAAGCAGATGAAGAACAAGGTTTCTTATCTCACAGTTGAGGTTCTTAAGAAGCTTCTTTCAAAGAGACAGAAGTTGGGATGGACCAAGAATTTATATCACAAAACATCACTTATGGGATGAGTGCAAATGAGATTTAGGGCTTGGTTATGAGAAAATCAGGAGGGGTACTAGAAAGAAGAGCATGAAAGGAAAAGAGGGATCATGTCGCTCACTGAGAATGTGTGAGATGGGCTGGACAGGAGCACAACAGCAGCAAATGAAGAAAAAAGCCAAGATCATAATCTTGATGCTGGGGAAGGAAATCTGCAACCCTGGGAAGACCACCTACCGAAGAAATCACGGCACACACATTCTACATGAAAGCACACCAGGGGTTCCCTTGCTCCTTGTCTTTCTCCTCCCTTCAGAGCTGTGAATGGGCTGGCTGGAAGAGCTAGTGAAGTCCCTGAGAACACGTTAGCAGCCCCTGCGGTATGATCTGCTCTGAGAAATATTTTAAGTATGTGTTTATGTATTTTGCTAACAGCATAGCTGTTGTGCAATGTGTTTATGCAATAACTGCAAATAATGTAAGGAGGTCTTTGAGTATGAGTTTACAGCGGTTTGTAAAGGTAGTGGTTTTCCCTGGATCCTTGGGGTTTGTTGGTTGGGTTTTTTTTTTGTTTTGGAGTTGTTTTAGTCTTGCTCTCCTCACTTCAGGTGTAATACATCGTTTCTTGATATAATGACAGATGATCACAAGCAGTGTTTCCAATGCACCATCCGACTGAAGATGCATCTTCTCTAAGATTCAATCAATTCATTCTACAGGACTAAATTTCGTTACCATGTCACATAAGTCGATCTGCTGACATGACCACCTCCTGGCACGCTGCAGTAAAGTTCACTCACCTCAAATTTGTACCGATTTCTGTAGAAACGAGAGTTTCCCCATGTTATATGCGTCTGAATTTATACCCTAGCACATGAAAGCTATATTGACCACACCCTGGACACCACTTTGGAATGCTAATCAGAAATCTTGAGTAAAAATAGCAAGAAAGGAGAAAAAAAAAGAAAAAGAAACACCAACAAACACAGAAAAAAAGGTGATATTATTAATACAAAAGCGAGGCTTTAAGCAACAAAAATCATTTATGTTTGAAAAGGAGAAAATCCCTAGATTTTAAAAATGCTGCTCAGAAATTCTTTAAGAGAGTGAGTTTCCACTGGAGAATGCCAAGCCTGCACAATCAAAACATTACGTGGAGATGGTTCAGTTCTGAAATATTTGCTGCAGGATTACGACGGGACCCTCACTGCTCACTACAACCCCACCGAGCCACTTTGCTAGGTTAACGGGGAGTTTGCCCTTCCAGCTCTCGTCCCTGTGGCGACGCGCCTTCCAGCTCCCAGTGCTCCCAGCTGCCTCCAGTGCAGCTCCCCTGGGGGGCTGCTGGGAAGCAGGGTTCTCTGGCTCCCCATCAGCAGCTGACGTGGAGCCAGAGCCTGCAACCAAAGTCGAGCCAGACACTTTGGAGCCGTGGCTCCCAAGACTTCCAGCTTCCTGGCTTCCCTTCAGCCCACCTGGCAGATTAAAGGGCAGCCCAGAACTTGCAAACATCCTTCCCAGGACCGTCTCGTAAGGAACCTCGGCTCTCCAGGCCGATGGCTCCACGCGCCCCCCAGGCAGTTCGCCCTGAGTTAGGACCCCGCTCCCTTCACAGAGAATTTCACAGGTTTGGCTTTCAGCGCAACCCTGAACAACACCACAGCTTTTTTGAAACGCTCCAAGTCCTCCGTGAGCGGTAATCATCTCCCCACCCCAATTCAACTTTTAATCCTTCAAAAAACACAAGTTAATTCATGGGGGAGAACAGGAGCGAGCAGTTCCCGGTCTTGGAGATTAGAGAGATTCCCCGCTCGTGTTTGTGCCCCTGTAGCTTTCACGGAGCTGCCTCCAAAAAGGTGTTGCCTGCTCAAGTTTTTCCTGTGCTCACCTGCCAAAGCCCCGACGGGTGCCAGTAAAGGTGCCGGAGACATTCGGACGATACTGTGCTGCTACACACCAGCCAAGCTACAAAAAATGGCCCTGGGAGCGACAATTCCCGTTAAAGTTCTCAGGAGCGGGGAGAGAAAGATCTGGGTCAGAAAACAGTGTATGTAATTTTACAGCTTTCTAAAACAGGCTTATAGGAAAGAAAGAACAAAATTCAGAACAGCACTTGTCCTTTGAAATAAAACATAACCTCCAACCAAGAAACTAGCCCTGAAGGTTAAGAAATGCTTTAAAAAGTCATCACACAAAACCTCCCTGACCTTTTTATCAGCCCTGAGGTGTCCAGGATGGATGTTGTTAAAGAAGTTTAACCGGAGCCCTATTAGCTCCACCAAGACATCTCACTATCTAATTTTTTTGAAATTATCACCTGGAGCGCCGAGCACACCCCTGGAAGCCAATGGATGCAGATGAGCTCTAACACATTTCCTTTAAAAATGACAGGGTCCATCAACTGTCCCCTGTAACACTTAAAGAAAAACACAGGTGTTCCTCTGGCCCGTAGGAAGAGGAAATACCACACTGATTAAAACTTGAACCACGCTCGCCCGGACAGACCTAAACCTCCTCCTGCCCTCTACGTGCCTCCCCCCTCCCCGGTTCCTCTAGTCAAATGAAAGGGCAAACCTCGTTCGTAACTCGTCTCAGGATTTGCAAAAGTAATTTGATAACCTCCAACGAAAGTCAGGGAGAGCGCGGGCGGAAGCGGCGCTGGCCCACGGGGACAGGTCGAGTGTAAAAATCACAATGTTCTCAATTTTATGTAAGGAAAAAACACCTTAAGTGTAACATTTAAAAAAAAAAAAAATCACCGCTAGAAACACATCCCAGAGTCCCAAGTTAAGTCACCATTTCTTATTCCTAGAAGCTCTTCCAAAACACCCTTTTACAAGTCTTTCCTCTTCCAATGAGGAGTTTCATTCTGTTCCCTCTCTTCGCTTTCTCTACCCCTGCTTTCTTCATTTTCATCTCAGCTGAAACACACCCTTGAGCACAAACAGCTACACCCCCTGTTTGATATTACAATATACACATACAAAAAACCAAAATTTAAACCAGTTCACTGCTTCCAAATGTCTTCTCTCCTACGTGTGAGCCGCCCAGTGCTACCAGCTCGGCGATACTGGGGAGCCCAGTCAGCATCAACCCACCTTAAGCCGAGCTTACAGCCTCAGCTCCCTCCTGAGTCTGTGTCTCCAAACCTCTACGAGTGCCGGAGAGACAAAGAGCCTCCATTGGGAGCCGAGTGGAATTTGCTTTTCCTGGTACAGCAACACCTTTTTGGAGCGGGAGGAAAAGCAGGTCATGCGAGGGCTCCGCTCTCCTCTTTGTCCTCTCCAGGAACTAATCAGCTGATGGATCCCAAACGCGTTTGCGACGTGCGGAGAAAGCGTTAAATAACGAATTCTTTTACACGTGTAATGCTTAATGAAATCTCATCGGCTTTTTTTTTTTCCTTTTCCCAAAGTCGGGCCCACCAGTGCTTGCTTTCTTTAAGAGCCAAACAACATTCTTGAACAGCAGTTCAATATCTCAGGAGGTGTAAATCACCACACTCTATCTTATTAGAAACATTTGAAAGAGGGCAAGTGCTTTCAAAGCCATAAACTTCAGATTCCATACATGTTCCAAAGCTGTAGTGAATACACATTCCTGACTAGAACTGGTTTTAATTTGCAGTCCCTTTAAAGCACAAACGCAAACGTCTAAATACTAAATCAACTTACCTAACAATAACAAACCATTTGAAAAAATTGTCCATTTGCAACTTTTTTTAAATAAACCGAAAATAGAAAACACACAAACGCCTAAAGCAAAGCAGTGGGTGCATGTCCAGCGCAAAGGTAGCCTGCAGCTCCTGAGGAAATGCAGTGTAATCACTGCTCCACCGTGGATTATTTATGGTCTGAAGCCTGACAGAGCACTATAAACTAAAGCAACAATTCTCGCTGCCTGCTGCAAAAGGCTAAAAATCCCTAGACGCAATGAGAACAGAGGAGTGAAAACCACAGGACAGTTGAAGAAAAAAAACAAGATAAAAAAACCAGTCGCCACATCCTTTGTGAACACAAACAATTAAGTCATGAGGAGATAAACAAAACAAAAAAACCAAAAAAACCCCCATACCTGAAAGCATGGGGGTGGGCGGGCACATGCCATTTGTGCCAAAGCATGCAGCTCTCATTTCTCAGCAGCCAAGAGCTGTTACCATGACTGGCAGAACGCCCTTTGCTCTCCAGCAAGCCTTTTAATTAAAGATATTGCCAGTTATCTCCAACCACAATCGCTGTCCTGGCGATCAGATGGGATCGAGCGCCGCGGCGCATCTCCCCTAGGAAACGCCGGCGCCAGCGCTCGGAAGGCAGCTCCGGCGAGAGCAGGGTTTTCGAATCCACGTTAAAAAACACACTTGCCCACAAAAATTCCTCTTCAAAGGTGCGCGCACAGAGCGGGCGAAACGCGCTCGCTGATGCACACGGACGTGCGATTGCAAATGCCTAATTAAAAAAAAAAAATGAGCTCTTTGCTCAGGGAAAGAACGGGGAGAATGGTGAGGGAATGGGGGGAGCGCGGGTTAAAATCAGAACTGGGTGGGAAACGCTTTTTCTTTCCACGTGTAACCTCTAAACGATGGAAATCTTCCCCCAAGTATTTCAAAATTTCTTTAAAATTTAAAATCAAAACAGCTTACTTTTAAGGAAAAATGAGGGGGAAAACCTCTGAAACACGTAATTTCCTACAAAACTTTGCTTTTGATTGAAAAGCATACCTTTTTTCCCCTGAATGCAATGTTTCAGCCAAGCGTAGCTGCAAGGCATCTGGAATTTACAGTATTTTACTAACGCAGAGGAGAGATGGCTTGCTGCTCTGTATTCAGAGAAAGCACCTTTTGTCAGCAGCTGGGGAATAGCTGAATAAAGAGCGCAAGAATAAGTGTCATTTAATCACCAAGAAGCAACCTTCTTTCCCTTTAATCCATTGTTAGGAGAAGATGCTGTATTATTAAAAGCCTATTAGTGACAATACGGACTTGTACCGAAACACAGGACGCGTCCAGCAGGTTCGCTTCAGGGCACTAAGTGGTCAAGAAACATTATTAACCTCGAGTATCATCACTTAGCAAACTGATTTTAACCCCTCAAAGTCCATGAGACGTAAACCATTCCTTCAGCCTAGGAGGGACCTGATCCATACGGGCAAAGCTGGATCTAACTTCCAAGCACGACCTCAGACCCTACAACCTACCTTTCAGCCTAAGCCGCTCTGTGATTTTATGTTTCTCCACCAGAAATCTTTAAAGGTGTTGAATATATCAGGTATGCAAATCACAGGCATTTCATATCCAGGTTTGCAAACACTGCTCACTGGGTTGCTTTGCTTTTTTGTACAGGAAAAAAAAAAAAAAAGCAAAAAGTGAAACTATAGATAAGCTGCCTGAGTTAATAATAACTTGTGACCATGCACTGCATACATATATATTATAACCAAAGTATAATGATCTCCCACTGGCCAGCAAATGTCAAGAGGCAAGAACAATATGAAAAACATCTCGCTGGGCTTTAAAATCATGAATTTCCTAACAAGTTCGAACGAGGATAAGACATGACATGACCTTACACAGGCACCAGCCACGTGCTTCTCGGAGTACACAGGGGCTTACACTTTTATTTTTCGCCACAATCCTAAAAATACCATGTGATGAGGCAGTAAATTCTATCCAGTTCCTTTTTATTGAATCCTGGTGGCTGTTCTTGGAAGTAAAATCAAGCAATTTCAAATCATTACCTCTGGAATGACAAAAATACGGTGCTTAGATGGAATTAGTGTGAAAGAAAAGGTGGGGGCTTTTTTTTCCAGTAGGGAAAAAAATGCATGTCACAGGTGTTTCTGCAATAATAACACCTCAGGCTGTGATGTTCTGGGGTCAAAGAAGGTGACAGAGGGCAGATGAGGTCAGTACCTTGAGGTGAGAACCTCCGAGGGAAGCGAAATGCCACGGGGAATATTGACGGCGATTCCCCGAAGGCGAGACGCAACCCCATGAGCTGCACTGCAGAGGTTTGTGACTCCAGGAGGGAGTGGAAAAAGCAAGAACGGGATGACTTACTGTGGATTTTCCATGTGCTGCTTACCAGAGGAGATAGGTCTTAAGCACTCGTGGTTACTCAACAAGAAAAAGAGAGTGTTCTTAACTCCAGTGAGATGCAGGACAAAAAACAGCTGAGAAAGCAGCACAAACAAGGAAAACTATTTCAGGAAACGGACATAAAACCTGCAAGGTAAGTGAAGTAGTGAACTGTTCTCCGTCGGTAACTGCTTCTGCTTATACTCTTGCCCAGCAGCTCCCCCAAAACACAAGTTCCCTTTTGCCTCACCCCTCCGGACTAAACGTAGACAGGGCCTCGGATCAAAGGGTTTGTTATCTGCTGTGCAGGCAGGACAAAGAAAGTTTTCATGATGCTTTCCATCTCCATTCTTCAATCAAAATGAGGAGAGAGTTATCTCAAGCCAGAAATGTATTTTTTTTCTCCCCCCTCTCTACATTTTTCTATATTATATACCAGTTCGTGTGTTATTTAGGATAAGTCTCCCAAACCTAGGGATGAAAGGCAATGTAGAGAGGAATAAAGACGTGTTTCTACCTTTGAAGTGAGTCACTACAGGCTGCCAGCTTGGAAAAAGGAAAAATACCTTACCCTTGCCTGCCAACACAGTTACCATGGATTCTTTCTCGTAAACCCCTTTGCATGCAGCGTAAGGACGGGTGTAAACGGACATCTCTGGTCACACACCAGCAGTCGTACCCGCCGTGCATCACGTCACCCTTCCCCGAATGTCGCAAAAATAGACGATGTTGCTATTAATGTTTGCAGGAATAAACTGTGAGCTACCCTGAAACAGGACACAAAACCCCCGAGAACTTGCTCGGTATTAAGTAATAGGACTTTCCACCCTTTCCACTAGCTCAAGCTTTTACTCTGTACCAATTGCTTTCTTTTATTTTGTAGTAAGACATTTACACTGACAAATCTTGGAGGAGAAGCACAAAAACAGTGTCCATGTGACACAATGCATACCTTGGGAGCTCGAGATAATAAAAGGCAAAAGACAGGAGTTTTTGTGACTAGTTTTTGCCCTGTATAGACAGATTTCCACTCTATATTCTTGATTTTGCCAGAACCTGCCCCTGCACGTGACGTTGGCAAAGGGTTCCAGTATGTGAGCCAAGGACTGAAAGACTGCAGGAGACGACTGGCAGCGGGAAACTGGGCTGTCTGCATTTGCTTGGTTGGGTTTTGATGCCTTTGCCAAACAGCAAGCTCTTTCTAAACGTTCTTCTGATCAGCCTAACCTGAGGAAATGAGGGATATACGAGGAATACCTGCACTCTCCATCGACAGGAACCGGCGGCGCTCTCAGGTACCCAGGTGTGCGCGGCCGAGGCTGACCCCGCTGCCGAGCAGTCGGCGTAAATCATCGGATCTCTTGTAAAATCAGCAGCGCAGCTGATCTTACAAGATACCAGGACCCACACCTGCATTGCTGAAAGCAGGAGCAAGCCCCCAGCGTATGCATATTTTCCCCCCACCTCCATTCATCTTGCAGATTTATTCTTGTCACTAAAGAAACCTATTTCCTCTGCAAACCTAACAGAAAAGAGAAAGGATAGCGTGGAAATAACTTGATAAATTGAACATTACTTACAGCCTGATCAAAGTCCACTAAAATTCGATGCGAGTCTTTATGCTGACCCAACAGACTTTGGGGTCAAGCTTTTAAGCTCTTACTTGATTTCATCCCTGGCATTTAGTGTGTCCAAGTTTCCAGTGTGAAAATACCAAATTTCTGATGTTTGGTGGAATCTCTCCGTTTGACTAGGTTGTCTGACGGATTTAAAATGCCTAAGTGATCCAAACCGAGAACAAAACCAGTAAGGAAAACGCTTATTTATTTCCAAATGGAAAAAGCATAGAGCAATCCTGGAATTCCATTGTCATGAGGAGCAAAATCTGGAAATTTGATTCAGCACTGGGTTATCAGCTGGTCCCACTGCACCACTTTAATACCATTTGCTGTACTTGTTTTAGAGTTTAAAGCCAGGCCTGCGCCTACGTAGGACCTGGCAGGTGCTTTTTATTTCTTTCCGCATGGTTTCACAGAACAGCTTTCTCTTCAGGCAATCAGGTAGATCTTTACAGAGCGTTTCACTAATAGTTGTACAGACAGAAACAGAGTAATGAATTATTAACTTGTTATGCAAATTAAAACCACCTTTCTCTGAAGCAGGAGGGTGCTTTCCATTCCTATTTTCTCCTTGTTTCCACAAAAGATGGAAATAAAACATAACGCAAAAGCACTACCAGCCTCAGCGCTATATAAAGATGGTTAAAATTGCCAAACTATTCCATGTCTATTCTACACAAAGAGTGCGAAGCCAGGAACAAATTACTAGTGAATCTTTATGGCCTCTAATTTACAGCCAAAGCAAACGTGGCCCTATCAAAGCAAACACAGTGTCAAAGACAAGAATTACAAGAAGAAAACCGATAAAAGTTACAATCAATTACCACCGTTTACGTACTAAGTACCTAGCAACTAGATCACATACCAAGAAATCAAACTGCTTGTCCCATGAGAAAAATTATTCCCTCCAGCTATGACCGACTGCCATAAGCCCAGCAGTCAAACACTGAATTATTACAAGTCTTCCCATTTCTCATTATTCCGATTTTCAATTTAAAAATTAATGCCAAGCTGTTGCAATTTTTGGCCTTTAGTTTGAAAGCAAACCCTTATGATTCTTCTACTGAAACATTATTAGGATCAAATTAGAATTTTAATCTTCCTGCTTAAGTTGATATTACAGAAGTAGTAAATGAAGACTTTTCCAAAATAGAAGTTTTCCAACAATTATGCGCAGAAAAATGCGGAACTGCCAAGACCCAATGGAGAGAATCAAGCAATACGGGAATCACCTCTTCAGCCTCTCACAGTGACCAACGCGGGAGATAAAGAAGGAAAAATAAACCAAAAAAACTCCCCATATTAAGGCAGGAAAGAGAAATCTGCTTTGCAACACCCAGTCAGGGCTGTGGAAGGTCTGAGAGTTGGAGTCTTACTTTTTATAATGTTCTCTACAGTTTTATGCCAACTGTAATCATTCCAAGCTGCTTCAGCTTGCGAGGGATGGCTCAAAGTCATCTCTTCGAAACCAACTAAAACTAAAGTCTCATCAGAAGTGCAGAAAACAGACAAAAGCTGTCCTGGTCTCATTTCTGTGCAGGTTCTGTGCTTGTCTCCAGCTCATTTTTGATTTTATTTTTATTTGTGAGAATATAATCTCTAAAGAAACTGGCAAAACATCCATTCAGTCAGATGGTTGTAAAAAGAGCTCAGCCTACGACTCTCGCTCCAGCCAAAAGCACAAGTCTTTTGCCCAAATCATTGTTTAACTTTTGGAAAAAATGTGGAGAAAGATCACGTTTACATTATACGGGTGCGGTGAATTAGAAGCTGAACAGGTATCAATATCCATTATAGAGGAATTTAAAAGACAAATATAATTTGATATATAACTTTAAGAACTCCAAATTTCCAATTTGTAACCAGAGGCAAACCTCTTAGAACTGAGACCACGTTGGCGCTCAGCGCCCCAGGCTCAGGGCATGAAATCACCTCGGTTTTGACTCTCTAACAACAGCAATTCGACAACACATTGGTGAATCTACGTCAGTATGGCTGCAACTTCTAGGGCAAGCTCTGGAAAACACAAGTAAGAAACATGCTTCAGGAAGGCTACTAAGGTCAAAGAGAAAAAACAGACAATAAGGAAGGAAAATTGGAAAAAAACCAGCTTAATACTTCACCAGTTTTCCTAGCTTTTGCTATCGTTTATATCATGCTTTTATGTTTTGACGTCAAACAGATAAAATGGAACTACGAGACCGATACATTTACAAAGGGCTTTCACTTACTGTCTTCTTACTAATGCTTTACTCAGGCATCCTCACTGGCAAAAACTTACTTAGGGATTGACTCAGGACAGTTGAAAATTAATGAAAGCTAAGGAGACTTTATGGGAATGAAAACGAGGCCAAGTGCTATTCTCAGTCTTGCTGTTGCAGCATATTCCTCTGCCTTGGATTTGCACGTGCCTCAGTTTCTCCAACACGCGAGCTGGGAATTTGATGCAAACCTGGAAGCACTTTGAAGCCGGCAGATGAAAGGAGCTCTATTGTGCAAGTCGATTATTATTTTATTTGTAACACAGCTCGTTGCCATTTATGGAAGAAAAATAAAAGAAATTTACGTACTAAAGCCTTCTGTCTCGACCAATGTCAATATTCGCACTAGACTTAATCCACCACTTACTAGAGCCAGTGGAAAAGCTCCGATAGAGCTGCGGAGGATTCGGATCACATTCCTGTGAGAGGAGACAGGGTAAGAGTAAAGGCTTTGCCCCACAAGCAGAGTTTTTGTTGTTGCGAGACACAAAAGTGGCCAGAGGTAGTAAACACATTAAGTGTGACTTTTATTAAAAAGGAAGATTTTTCTCGTATAACACGGGAACAAATTCTGTACGACGAGAAGGGCACAGTAATGCAGAAGAGGTGCCGCTTCACACTTCGAAATCCCCAAGGAGAAAAGTAAATTGAACATGTAAAACAAAGACACTGAAATTTTGTCTCTGGTAAAAACGGGAGGGAAATGAGCACTTAAGCCAACGTTCGTTCAAGATTTGTCTGGACTGGAGGAAAAGTTGGAAAGGAGAGAATCAGACTCTCCCAGGAGCACTCTTGGGCATCTGCTGCAACTGCATTTTCCTGATGCAAGATTCAGCCTTGTGTGTACAAACCCATCCCACCGAGGTCTTGATTCCTTTATCTTTCCTCGTTTCCTATGATTCTGACAGAAATTCTCCTGCTTTACTCCAACACCTTCAGCATCTGCCCGTTGGGGCCACAGCATCGCTTAGTTTTTCCCTTGACTTGCGCGGTGCCAGCTGCACAGTTCGCCGGCTAATATGGGATGGTTAAAGTAAAACAAAAGACATTTTCACCTTTCCTGAAAACTAAAAACTATATATAGTTGGTTTAAAGCTTAAAAATGAGAACAAGTTGCTGTTCAGAAAGTAAATAATTTATAATAGGTTCAAACAATTAGGATTAAACAGCTTCATTTTGGGGGGAGAAAAAAGGAGAAAAAAAAAAAGAAAATTATTATTCTAGGCTGTGCTTTGGAAACTATTTCTACGTTATTTTTCTTGGTAACACAATTTCACGCTACAAAAAAGGCATCAAATGATGAAAAGCATTTGTTTCTTTCTAGTTCTTAAGTAAAACCAGCAATGTTAAACAGGTCAGATATAATAAATACAGCTATTTCAAGGGAAAGAAAAATGTTTTCCTGTCCTAACTTTGAGTGACAAGAGAAAATTTTTACCAGCTTGGAGCTCCACTTTATTAAAAGTGTTCAATTTTATTTAATTGGATATATATGTATATGTTATATTGGGCTTCTTTGTTGCATTTTTCAAATTAATCATATGCCATAGAAGCGGCATTTTCAAGTGAGTGGATGTTCTAGACACCTTTCAAAGTTCTCGTCTGTGGCAGCCACAGACTCCTACCCCATATTTTTAAATTTTTGATACTTGGATTACCCGGCAGGAAGGCGATAGTCCTTGAATAGAGCTTTTTGTTCAGCATTCTAATAGCTTCCAGCACTTGCCCCAGCCCACAAGATACATACCAAATTTAGTTAGACATCTAGGCCAGACGTGAAGAATTTCTCTGTACATCTAGTAAACTCCACCAGTTTGACATTTTGGCTTCTCGAGGGCAAGGAGGAGACAGCGAGGCAGCACCGGTGCCTCGCAGCAGCCCAATGACATATGGCAGTTCTTAAAAAGAAGTTAACGGCTGAGGCTACTAACCTCTGCAACCCCTCCAGCTTTCCTATTTTAGAATAAAAAAATAGAAATAAAAATCATCCATCCTTAGCTGTAGTCACCCCCATATCCTGAAAATGAGAGCTGCTAAGAGACAGAGATAGAAATATAAATATTTTTTTAACTCCAGCTTGCCACGTAATAATCCCGGAGCGCAAATCCGCTGCGTATTTCCCCGTGAAGGCACTAAAGAAATTTCAGTCAGCTTGAAGCTACTCTTCTCTTTCCAATTTGGTTTAGATTTTTTACCGGGAGTTTCAAGCTAATGGAAGGAACTGGTAGGCAATTTGTACTCTTGCATTAAATTATTGTGGTTTCAACCCATTTATTTTGATCTCGACACACTAACCTTCTCCCACACCGAACTGGGATAAAGTTCTATTACCCAAAAATAATCTCCCAGTCAGGAAAGGGGGGAGGGAGAAGAGCGGAGAACCCCCCAGCCAGAGCCTTGCCTCCCGCTGAACACGCGGGACGGACGCTCCAGGCTGGAATCTCCTGCAAGATTCTTTTCTTACCCGCAAGTCCACTCTCAAGAGGGGTTTGGGGAAGAAGCCCTTCTCTCCGGGCTCGGCAACTGGCTCATGGAAGGAACTTTGGAGGCAAATGTTTGCGAAACCAAGCCCCTGAGAACTCCCCGCCCCGGCTCCTCATTTGGAAGCAATTGGCCCCGTGCAATCCATCAGGAGGGGGCGGAGAAGATATCTTTGTGAAGTGGAAAAAAATGAGTTCCTAATTTATAGATGACAATTAAAACAAATTGGATTGATTTCTTCTTTTTTTTTTTTTTTCCTTTCCTTCTTTTTTTTTTTTGGAAGACTTTAAAATGAACTATAAGTCAGAAGATCTGCCAAGGCTCCCTTCCCTAATTAAACACATAACTCGTATTAAAAACCTTTTTAGTCCAGCTGCTGAGAGACTGTGGAATTGCGGAGATGTATGGTTTGTGGGAAAACATTGTGTTCCTTCTTGAATTCTTCAGCTTTCACAAAAGACAGCACGTGAACACTTTCCATAAATACAAACTGCATTTTCTAATTAAACTACTGTCACTTCTATATAATGAGCTAGCAAACCAAATGAAAGCTTAAGACAAATATTTTCAAAGTTAATCATTTTCAAATAAAATATGCAATGTTCCACTATAACCATACCTTTAGTATCCCAAGCAACAGTGCTTTTTTTTTTTCCAAATAAGTAATAAAATATCCCCGATTTAGACAAAGCATCGCCACTGAAAGACTACAACACGCCAAGGGTACTGTTAACACACCAGAAGGCTTACAGAGTGAAAGCTCAGTGTAACCAGAATTTCTCTTTAAAAAGGTAAAATTACACTTCAGAAGTAAATTCACTGGCTGTAGCTTCACCGGCCTCAGAGTTCAGGATGGGATGTGCACGTTTCTTGCAGAAAAAGGCCCTTTTCTGCTACAGTTTAAGAGTTTAGGCTGGTTTTTCAGTGTCAATTATTAGACAGAGACAATACAAGTGGTCAATCTTTAATTACCTCCATCCTACTGGAAGTGCACATGTAAGTTTTGTGAAATATAATATACCTCCACGAGAAAATAAAGCATTCCTTTTGATGCATTTGTTGTTTTATTACTATCAGATTGGCTTTCTACAGAAAAACAGCTTTGCAGGTATTACCCACTCAAAGCCTCCTCTAGCTTAGGAAAACAAAATAATTGAGAAATATCAAAGACCTAATCCTGTGCAAACAGCTTGCTCTTTGAAAAAATCCAACTGTTTGCAGCCCTGAAGCAGCCAATTTACTTGCACATTTGTAAAGTACAGCACGGGTCAGGACTTTCTATAGCCCGCTCCAGGTAACTCACACTTACATCATCCCGTTTCCAGAATCCCTCACGTCAAACCTGAAGCACGCTGTCAAACGTCGCCTTTGGAAGCCAGCCCGACCCAGTTAAGACCTTATGCAGAAAAAGCCTTCCTACCTAGTTAGAATCACTTTTGAAACGCACAAATTAACGTATCAAAAACCTGACCACTCTTAGTGCTCCCCGAACAAACCCATGTGCCCTCCTTCATGAGAGGTTTATTCTATCCCTATAGCCTACGTTCCTTTTTGTTGCACCCAAGTTTTTCTTACGTCACAACGCAAAACTAAAAGCCTGCTTCCAGCTCAAGAAGGTCTGAACCTGAAGGTCTGAACCTGGGAGGATCCTACCTCTGCACTGTTTCTTACGCTGCTTCTCAAGTGTCATCTACTGGCTGTCCACCACCAAAGTCAAGCTGCTCAGTTCCCCAAGCCCATGGTTGTCTGCTGAACCCAAGGACACCAAGTCAACCATCCAGGTTCCACAACACCTACACAGTGGCAAACAGCTCTTTAGCAGGGAACTGGCTTTCACACCCCCCTGATGTGGATCGGCATGTCTGCCCTCGTCTGACACTACCCAGGTGAGTTTTCATCTTTTTTTCCATAACAGTTGGAGGTTCTCACCACCCGCATCTGCTGGGCTGCTCACACCCATGCAAGAGATGGGTACTAAGGGGAAATGGGCTCTTCTGTCCCCATTAACAGCCGTCAGCGTGGTTTTGTAATGCAAGCACTCCTCTGTTCAAAAGCCTCTTGCACATCAGAGAGCGGCATTACCCTAAGTAACAGCAGTGCCAAAGGAGCAGGCGGCCAGGAGCTCAAGACAAACTGACCTGCTCTGCTTGATCAGATCTAAGGAAATAAAACCCACTCTGCAGCTCTTCCGTTCTCACCACGAAATTCTCCGAACCCATTTCCCAGCTCATCTCCATTAGAGCAGCACTAGTTGGAGAGATTTCAGCCCGTCGTGTCGCGCTTAGGTCATCGCTACACAAGCTGAAGGCTTTATTGTGAGAGCGTCGCAACCGGATCCCCCACAGTCTTCTCACCGACACCAAAAAGATGTAGCGAAGGCTAATGGAAAGCCACTTGTGCACGGGCTGCTCGAACCATTTTGCAAGCCTCAATATTTGTTTTAAAGACATCTCCCGACGTGAAAAATGATTCTACTTCATCGTTAAGAGAGAATGTAGCAGACAGTTAATCTTGACCATTTATTTTATATCATCCAAACCAAAATATTGATACATCTGGACAAACTCAGCCCAAGGAAAGAGCACCATTCCCAAAGCATTCATGAACACAACCAACAGATCATAAATCGTAACTATCCAGAACCGGCCACAATTAAATAATCTGTCAAGGGAGGAGGTATGCGGCCATTCTGGCGAGGTTCACGTTGCTGATAGAAATTCAGAAAAGGCTAAATTAAAAGTATCAACAGTTTGTTGGATTGGTATCTCCTGAGTCACTGAGTTAAGACAGTCTAAGCTACAATGAACTCCCCCAGGGTAGGTCAATACTGATCAAATTGTTGCGCCCAAGAGACTTGCACAAACTCAGGAAAAATCTTTTATCTGCTTCAGTTGAGGACAGCGCTCTGTCTTCAACAACTAGCACATTCACGGGGAGGCATCTTCTTCGGGTCAGGGGCAGGGAAACATAAGGCAAATCCACCCGAGAGCTCAGTTTGAGTTATTCCATCCGCACAACCACCTTGTCGATAACGGTGAAAAAGGTGACATTATGCCAATCCTTACAGAAGGAAATTTGGGCTACAAGACACAGCGCTGACAGCTGTGGTTGTGCTTTGCACTGGAAATCACGACATTGTGTAAGATTTAGAATGGCAGAAAGATTTATAATTTTTTTTTAAAAAAAAATTCCAACACTTCCACATTTTTTTTCTCAAGGGAAGCTGGTGACCATGGAATTCCTGGCTTTGAAAGTAGGGGAGGATCAGGGAAGAAAGTGATTGCCCTTAAATGCAAGACAATAGCTGCACCTGAATGCCGTTACTATTTCAAAACATTACAGACAGAAGCAAAAAAAAATTTCTACACAGAAACCTGAAGCTTAATTCTAACTGCAGAAATCAACAGGTTTTGCCATGAACGCGAAAGGAATGGGGATCTCCCCACCCCATATTTTAGAGTTAACAAAACCAGCAGAATGGAAAAGGATTTTCAATACTACCAACTACATCCCCCAATTAGCAGATCGCTTACACCACTTCCCATCTGTGAGCAGGATTGTACCTGTAGTCCCCTAGTTTAATCGCAGAAGGACTGCGAACACGGGAAGTGCTATAGCAGCCTTCTGCCAGATGCCACCATTTCTCCAGAGACCATCAGAGAACAACTCAAGCCACCATCCACACAGTCGCTTGGTGTCTTTTTCATTGCAACAGCACCCTAAGACCCGCGCTAATCATTCTAGACAAACTGTCGTTTCCTGCTTGGTAATTTTTGCTTTCCATCTCTGAATTGAAAAGAACTGTTTTGGTTTTTTTTACCCATATAATCCACATGGCCTCCCTTTATTTGGACATCTAGATCTGATGCCAACAGAGATTGCTCATCGTCGCACAGGAATCTACACGTTGGGTTTTCATATCCTACAGAAGCGAAGGTGCACAAAGACAGCAGCAGTTGCTGGGAAGGACCTAAGGCTCTTTAAATCAACGCAGTCAGCCACTGAGAGCAACACGTGCTCGTGTATTGAGACACATTCATCATCTAGTATTTATTCAGAGTTCACTTCTTAATCAGAATATGGACTACTTCAAAACTACACAGTCACATTTATAAAACCCAAACTATTAAAATTGTGTAGGCGTACAGCTAGTGTTTGACTGAATGTTCCTTGCGTGGCAAAAGACAACCGCGCAAGCAACAAGGGATTGCAGTTTATCCTCTACATGCCTCTAAATTACATTAATTAACTGAAACCAAGCCCTTGATCTTTCCATTACAGCACTGTTTTAAAAGCAAACACAAAAGCATGAAATCATCCAGGTATATCTTTTATTTTTATGAAAACACTTCTCTGCAATCAGTAATAAGATCTCACCGCTGTACTACAGTCTGACCTCAAAACTAAACAACATCTTCTGTACCACTGTGCAAACCATAAAAAAGAAAAGGAAGCAGCATTCCTTCCCGTCATGTCTTAGTTTACAATCCAGAGGTACTTTCCTGGCATAAAAACCCCTCAACGTTAAACCATCCACAGCAAATCTCGACCTGAACATATAAGCTGGGCATTAACTGACTTTATCCATTTTCTTTTTTGCACAAACGCCAAGAAACAATCTGTAAATGAGGAAAACCATCGAGCTGAACGCAACGCATTCAGATTTTGCGACTGTTGGATCGCACAAAGCTGTGTGTGTTACACAGAGCTTATCTGTAATTAGTAACAGATCAGGATTTAGTTATGCTTATTTACACAAACAACATGCAAACCATATCCAATGGTTAATAATTAAATGTTAGCATCTGTAATAAATTGATCAAGGGAGATGAACAGAATCCCACCCTTACAAATTGAAATCTCAATTTGACGAGTGTAGAGAAAAATTCTCCAACAGAGAAAGTCTCGATTTGTTTTATTTCAAGGAAGAGAGTTGTGTCCAAGTTACCCTGCAAATTTCATAACTTTATCACTGTTTTGTTTTTTTTAAATTGAAAAATATAAGGAGAAATACAGGTTGTGACCCTGCTATCACCTTCAGTACTATCAGGTAAAACGGGTCAAAACAATGCCACTCCTTTGATCTGAAGCACTACTTTAAAATATTGCCTTTAAAAACTCTTAGATTTATTTCAAAGCGATGAAGGTGCCGCACAGCACTTAATATCATTTGCATATTTGCATCTTTACATAGACAAGCAGATAACTATGGCATTTCTATCGCTTAAAGTTTCACAGTTACAAGTCTATTGGAAAAAGTACTCGGAGAATCACCAAAGAGGCTACGAGCACACGCTTTGTTTTTATGTGGAAGCCATTTGAATTGCATGTGCGTACTCGTTCTTTTCAGAGCACTCTGCTCCCGACAGAATTTATCAAATCAACGAGCTCCTTGGGAATGAATCAAGTTATGAATCAACGTAACAAACAACGACTGTCCCAGCAGCTTCATAGATCTTATCACTGCAAAATAACGATAGGAATGCGCCTCGTCCGAGCGAGCGCCCGCGTGATGGCTATTTGTACATCTGGTCAGGAAGCACAATGCAGCCCCTCCTGACTCCTTGCAAGAATTAAAGCCCAGACAGAGCTGCAAAGATAAACAGGGCTTTTGACGAGGCACTCACTTTGATGAAATAAGATTTATTCTCCAGAATTACTGGAGCTGCTCGCAGTTTTCAGGAAGAAAATAAAGAGAAGGGAAAAAACCATCGGCTGCCGGAGTGAGACTAATGATGATATATGCTCGACATTAAAACTGCTAAAACCAGGCTGCGTGTTGGTAAATTGTGTCATGTGCCTGGGAGTCTGAGCACTGGCTTTTGCGCCAGGAGCCTCCAGTTTCTCGTGCTGCTTTTAACAATAACTTCTTTTGTTGCCCTTGCCAAGTCATTGCTTCGCTTCTGTTGCGGTAAGAAGAGGCCAGGGCTTACCTACCATACAGAGGCCGTGTGCTTCAACTAGTACTTGAAACCTGCTTTAAAATATTATTGTGAAACCAGCATTGGAGATGGGCAAGGGACTGGGGCATTTGCCAATGGCAGGAGCAAAAGAACAGATCCAAGTGTCATGACGTTTCACCCAACTTATCTGACACAAGAACGGCAGAAAATTCATCGCTCCCTGTTCATCTAACGCGACGCCGATGTTCACATTCTTGCTTGTTTAGCCACGATATCCATTGTTTTCTTCTGGAAAATAAATAGCAGAAGAAAAAGCTGCGGTAGGCGGGTGCTGTGACGCAAAGCTCCGCTGTAACAATTCAGGGGACCACTTCAGGGAACAGGCCACAAGAAACAAGTCTGCAGTTGAGCGACTTCCCACTCAAAGCAAAGCAAAGCCATCAGTGACCCTGCAGGTACTGTCTTCAAAAACGAGCAGGGCAATTACTGGAGAAGAGATAGAACAAAACTGTACTTTCTGCAACCTTATTTCCACTGCTCTAAGTACAGCAACTCCCATTCTGTAGCTCTTTGCAGAGGTGCTGCTACACAGAACAGAGGTCATGCTGGAGACATCGCTGCTTCCCTGCCTTCTGCAAGTGGCTGAGCATCCTTAAAGACCACAAATAACAGCAATTCTATGAAAGCTATTCCATTATCTCACTAATCGTTTGGTCTTTAAATACCCTGTTGTCATTTAAGACAATAGCTAGTTCTGATCTCAGTGGACAAGAACAAGCTATTGCCTTCCTTTTTGTGGCAGCTCCTTAACATATCGGGAGCACATTATGAAGCCTGCCCTCTCCCGTCTGCATGCAATAAATTAAATTCAATAACAACCGTTTCGTTGTTCGGTTCTCTCACTTTTGTCCCCAGTCACAGAGTTTAGGGTTTATGAAGATCTGCCACGATGAGAGAAAGCAACAGGCTGAATTCTCATAAGAAACAGCCCAAGTTGTTGTCATCTCTCCTACAGCATAATCCTCGAGCAAATCTTCCTTCTCTCCCCGCTGAACACACCACCACATGCACAGCATTCTCTGTGAAGGGAACGTAGGATACTTTGCAGAAGCGCACAGCATCTTTAGTCGTGCACGCTCTAGAGAAAGGGGCAGGCTCTGTGTATCTGAGAAAGCAGGGCCACACATTCACTACGCCCTGAATCCCCTCCAAATTATGTGTATGTTTTTCTTAATCAAATAGCAATTATTTCAAAATATTTTTCCATCTCTACCCCCTTATGACTCATTCTGAGTGACTCCAGCAGCAGCTGCTTGGACTTACCTTACTGGAAAAGCAAAACTCAAATGAACGAAAAAGCCCACCCCGACACCCCCAAAACCCAGCATCAAGCAATTCATCCAGCGCAACTCAGGAGAGGAAGTGTGAAATCTCAGACCTGCTGCATACCAGAGGTTTGCATGCACTTCAGTGACATCCAGATTTTACCTCTCGTAGACTTGCAGCTGTGCAATGTGTGCATAATGTGTCACCGTGGATATTGGTCCAGATTCCACATGCTTCAAACAGAAGATTTATAAGGTAAAATGCCATGTAAGCCAAGCAAAGAGAAAACAGACTTCTTATTTGCTCATTTTAATACCAACTTGAATGAATTACAGGTTTTCTTCCAAAAAAGCAGCTGTGGGGAAACAGAAAAAAACTGTAGATTACCTCAAAAACCCAAAGGCTTCCACCATGGAGGCCTTCAGTCAGGTGTCCTGCTATCTTCTGAGCAGAGAAACAACAGCTCTTCCCCAAGTAACAGCAGAGAGAAATTACAATTAGAAACCGGGAGTCTGTATTAGATCATTTCCCAAATTAAACATGTTGTAATAAAAAAAAAAAAAATGGAGAAAAGAGAGCAAATACAGAAAGCCTGAGCCAAATCGCTCTGCAAAGACCAGCTGAATCCTTACTCCAGCCCCTGCTGTAAAGGGGGTCTCTAGTCACTGGGGCACCGCGCCGGGTCCCTGGGTACGACTGGCCACAGAAGCCAGCAAAAGGCTGTTAGACTTAAGATGGGAGTTGGATTGTTGTTGTTGTGACTACTCCTTTTTCACCGGAATGCAGAGAGCATTCAAAAGCTGCTACCTCAAATCCACTCCCTGGCCACGTTTTCTGATTCCATGCTTCTTTCTTGCAGATTCCTACCCCTTGCACACATAACCCAAATGCTACTCCACCGATTAATTAACATTACCAAAGGGGAAAACTTTAGCCAATGCTGTCGGAATTACAAGACAAAAAGCAACGCCTCGGTATTACCAGCCCACCAGAAACAGAACCACCACGTTACAGCAACACTCCGCTACCTCCTGGAGGAGCTCGAACAATGGCCACATTGTTTGGCAGCCTCATCTCTGCTGAAGGCCACCCACATCTTCCCCACTCCAGGGAGAAGTCAAAATCTTCCAGCTCAATAGACATCCAGTCAGAGGAGAAAGCATCTTTGCAAGGCTCGTTCATTTTTCTTGGACAAGGAGAGAGTTCAGCCTTTGCCTTCAAGCCAAGTCCCTGAAAGGAAGGGAATGAGTTTGAAGTTCCTGAAGATGGACATGCCTCCAAAGCTCAGGCATTTTGTATCACACAAGATTGATTTCCTCCAACTACAAGAGGCCTCGGGTGAAAACGATCCTTCACAGCCTCATGGCCGGGAGCCAGTGTTAGCCTGAAACACAAAGAACGCATCGTGCTTGCCTCAAGATGTCAGGAGCTTTTGATAAATTAAAATTCATTTTGGTAAATGAAAAATTCCTGGAATCTTTTGCTCATGCTAACATGTGCAGTAATATTTCAAATTTAAATAAATTGCACACACAAAAAAAAAAAAAGTAAAAAAAGAGCCAATCCTTCCAAAAATTGTAAAAAACCCTCTTTTTTAAAAAGTTTAAGATGTTCCATTACTTTTCAGCAGGTCTACTATGAGAAGGAAAAACTAAACGCAACCAAGTGCTGGAAGAATGGAAGGGGACAGGAAAAGAGCAAAAATAAACCAATGCGTCATGTCAGATGAAGTCCAAATAAGTTCTGTCCAAAATCAGCTGTGGCTCTGGGTACACATCACCAAAAACTTGCCATGGGGTGGGAGGGGACATAGTTCTGCAAAGGAGAGAGCAGATCTCTCAGTGCACAAGCACGTCCCGTGAAGTTTTAAGAGTTTTCAGGATTCACCTACAGACCAAAAGAGGTTCTGGAAATAAGATTTGCCAGATGTCCCCGTATAAATCAGGATTTTTAATATTTCTCCCGATGTCCCATTAACCTCATCCGTATTTCCATACATGTTCATCTGGCAACCTTCTCAGGATGCCCAGTAAAACTCGGAGACACGTGTTAGGGGCAGAGGAGAGCAAGGGAGGAGTTCTCACGAGCTGAAATCCAACTCTTGCAGTTTGTCATGCCTGGAAGAGGGGAAGGAGAACAAGGAGGCAAAGGAAAACAGCTGGCACATAAAATAGGCACAGAAAGAGCGAACACAGCCCAGATTCCGCACGCTGCTCCAGGAGAGGACATCACAGGAATCGGAGCTCAACTGGAGAGGAGCAAAAAGGATATTCTTGTAGCATGCTTACTTCTAGATAAACTTTCTGTCGTCTGAATTAACCACTCCTGTTGACACACATTCAAACACACTGCAAACTAGCACACTGACACTGCTCATCTGGAAGGAATACAGCCTTGTCCTGGATGCTGGGCCACGCTTCATACTGAACCTGTCACAGCAGCGAACGCCACAGCCCAACCGCCTTCAGTACAGCCAGAGACGCACAAGAATTGCTTGAGGCCAGCTGTATACAAATATCTGCTGCTGCCAAACAAATTAACTTTTCCTCATCCAAAAAAAACCAACATACCCACCACTAGCTAATCGGTGAGCACTTTTCCCTCAGAAGAAAGCTTGGGGTTTTTTGGTTTGGGTTTTTTTTTTTCTAATGAGAGTGTTTAAGGCAGGTATCAGAGAAACTTAATCTGTCCTTAGAATGTACTTAGGTATAAAGAGGTGCATAGAGTCGTTGCTCTCTCCATTCCACAGCAGAAATGAGATCTTTCTGGAGAGCTGAAAGGGATATAGTTTATCGTGTCCATTGAACACCTGCCTCAATTTAACCCGTTGGGGACTTTCTGCTTCAGATGGTCTTTTCAGTGGGGTTAGTAGATCAACAGGGTTCTAAATTCTTCAGTAAAACTGTTTTCCCCCTGCCTCTTTTCAACAGTATCTTACCAGACAGTCTTTCAACACAGGGTCTCCATCCTTACAATTTTCAAAAAGACTCCAACTGAGGGATCACAGAAAGTCAAGACAAGGCAGTTTTGTTTCTGCCAAGTATTTGAGCTCAGATACCCCCCTGTTCATTATGTCAATCAGTTGTCTGGGCTAGGTCAAGAGTTACTCGTAGATCCAGATGCGACAGATGTTTTCACAGGGTGGCTGTTTTCTCGCCCAGCTCACAGAGGCAAAATGCTCCTGTGCCCTCACCTTCTGCACGCAATTCCATAGCCAGGCACAGATGTACAAAATTCTGATGATCTGTAAGTCTGGCAATCCACCCAACAGTGTGTTTCCAGCATGCAGACAATTTATCCTCATCTCTACATGTACGTAAAATTTATAGCACGTTTCCTCATTTGCTTTTATTAGGAAAAAAAAGACATGTTCAAAAAACAAAGTGTATAGCGAGGGAAAAAAAATAAGAAGGGGAAACGCCACAAATGAAAATGAGCTTGGAGCTTCATTAACATGAAAGTCAGTTTTTCTTCTCTTTTCTTGGGATGTTCATGTAAAATACTTGAACTAAGCAAACAGCAACGCTCAGGCCACAGCGAGAAGCTGACAGCAGAAATTAGGTCTTCTGCCTTCGCTGTTTACACAGAGCAATGCGAGAGGTGCTTTAAAGAGAGATAAAGGTGACATTCACCCTAATCAAAACTCAGAAGCTTTACTTCTAAAGAAAACTCAAGATAAGATGAACTCGGCAGCATAATCTCAGCAATACAAGCATAAGTGCGCTCTATTTATTTACATACTCTATTCTGAAACATCCTTAGCTGTAAATAGCAAGGCTCCTTTCCCCCAAACAGCCTAAATAAGACCAGCATTGTTACAGATTTTATTGATTTTTTTTTTTTTTTGGTAAGGCTAAACGCCGTGTAGTCGGAATTGGAAGGATGGAGTTGCAAATGTTTGTCTTTTAGTGCTCCAGAAAGCTGGTATCAAAAGTACAATAGAAAACAGAGTTTGGTGGGATGTTCAGATGCTTGACTACCCTGCTCTGAATAGAGCAGAAAACTTCTATTAGTTCCCTGCTGTTAGAGCCCGGCTAGGTCAGCTCCCCACCATGCAGCCAGGAGACTTTTCCAGTGTTATCAGCATTAACCCTCTTCTTGCTGCTCAACAGAGCTGCCGCGGACAAAAAAAAACCCACAAAAACACACGCCGCTTGGTGCCAGGAAGCGCTGCCAAGAAGCGACGCCGCTTTCCAAAATTAAGTTCCAAACTCTGTACCGTGTACAGGCCAATTATTTTAAAATATGGGATAATGTGCACATTTCTCAGCCCCGTGCCCAGAAAGGAGGCCATTATCTGGCAGCGCTTGCAATTACATTAACTGCAGAAAGTGTGAAAATTTGTGTCACACAGAAAGACGACCAGGATTTCTGCTCCGTGTTGACAGAATAAGAGCAGCCTGTAACTGGTTGGAAATAATTTATTGCTTTTTCATTGCAGAACAGGACATGTAAAACACAAAGCGCTCAACCCAGGGACCGTTAACCCAAAGTACATGAAAAAATTGCTTCAAGCACACCCTGTGGAGGAATGGGGTGTTTGTGCTACAAGTCAAGTATTGCATGGCTGATTAAAAAAAAGGGAAATGCAGCATTTTGTAAACGCTAACTCACGCCTATGGTTATATTTTTACCGAATCTCATCGTTTTTTGCTATGACGGACAGCTGAATCAAGTACCTGGCACTTGAGCAATGGTGTCAGGGCAAGTATCTGCTAAAAGTGCTGCTGGAGTTTTTCAAGGCTATACCCTGTGAGGTTAACTATAACCCTGCAGGGGGACAGGAGAGTAGCATCTCAATGCTAAGCAGTTACACTTAGAGTAGGTGAGAAAATTGGTTTTCTCACCTGAGGACGTTCTTCCTTCATTGAAGTATTTCTCAAACAAGTAACACTGCCAAAAATTCAAGATTTCCAGCTAAAATCAGATCTGTTCAAGAAAAATTGGGCAGTAAGAAGTAAACGCAAACAATTTGTCTACTAATCATGTGAATGAGGATTTCTTAACTAGAGTTTGAAACCCATCCTGAAAGCGAATGGAGTTGAGCTTCTTATCTTTTGCACGGCTTAGACTGATGCCAGATGAGGCAGTTTCACCTGGAGAAGAGATGGCAGGAGGCAAAAGCCCTTCTTCATCTTCTTCACCTGCATCCACCACCACTGCCTCACTGCCACTGCTGTTCATGAGTTAACAGCTTGGGGGGAAAACAAAAAAAAAAAGGGGAGAAACCCCTAGGAAGTACCTTAGACGAATGCAGAAAAAGATGCATCGATCACCAGGCAGAGCATACCAGGACGGAGTAACAAGCCAGAAGGAGACGTACCAGACTGGCAGAACCAAGGATGGGAGCTGATGGTACTGGGAATGCAGAGGCTCCCACCAGGCAGACTGGACCTGGGAAAAATGCACACGTGCTGGACCTTTGGGCTTTTGTGCCCGTTTACATTTTTCTACCACGACAGAAAGATTTGATGGCTTCAAACGTTTGGACAGTGAAACACCACACGGAGCAAAGTCACGTTACAGGGCAAAAATACAGGTTTGGAAGTACAGAACTGGGTGGGGAACGACAGTGGCGAGGCTGCTGGGAATCTGCGTGGTCTTTAGTGTTTTGACACCCAGAGTATAAAACAAAGATTCGGCATCTAGTGTGTCACTGGGACGCCCTGATGCCGGCATGAGCAGGAGCTTCCGCTACACCGGTAGAAATACACTGACAGTACTGCCATCCCCTCTAGGCAAACTGTGAGTGGCCTGGAGGTGACAGCTCCCAGCTGAGCAAGGAAATCTCAAGGTTGGAATCTTAAATAACTATGTCTTTGTCTAGCAGTTATTTAGACAGTTATTTAGCCTCTCTATGTCTCTTTTCCCGACTGGACAACGAGAATAGGCTTTGCCTGCCTCGGGAGGAATGTAATGAGGAAAAAGATGTCAATGATCCTAAGGCTTTAGGGTATTTATGGTGATAAGAATTGTCTAAGTACCAGGAGATAGGAAAAAACCGCATCTTAGCCAAAAATTAACATGAAAATCTCTCTGAAGGGCAGCACAGGTTCAGTTCAGTAGTAGTATTGAATCAAATGGATGATTTATGTCCCTCCCTGTGCTGTCAGCAAACAAATACCTGCACAGAAAGCGAACTGCCTCTGAACAACACACTTTCTTTCTAGGCTGAAACTCTGAGCAAGCTCTCACTTTAGTAAAATTCCAGAGTCCCAACGCACCCATACATGGTCCACTGCAGAGTTTTTTGCTGTCCTTGAGTGCCAGCCGGGGGTATGCGCACACACAGCCTCCTGAGGAGGATGCTCCCCCGAGGCAAAGAAGCAATGAGTCTGCTGCGCTCATTTAAAATACTTTCTTCCTCTCCTTTATCCTCAGTTAAGAGACACCCTGAGCACATGTTTAATGCCCAAATGCGTCTTTCCAATGGAAAAACACATTTAGAAAGGCTTAAACGGCTGTGGGAAAGAATTCGCGTTCAGGAGAGGATCCAGGATGGTGGCCACAAATCTGCCCTGTGGATTTTGGGCAAGGCAGAAGGAGAGTTGAGGCTGTCTCGGTTGCTGTGCAGCTGCGGCGTGCTGTGCAGCGACTGAAAAAAAGCGTCTTCCCGCTTACCGCAGAAATAAGTAGTAAAGCGTCAACGGTGCCAAAGCTCAGAGGATGACAAAGAAACCAACAAAACCCAACAAAACAATCAGTTGCTGGTTTTTTCCAAACAATTCTAGGAACACAAATACAGATTCATAGATTTAAGTCATTTCTCCTAATGGAAAAAAAAAATAAATATGTTGTCATACCAATGACTTATATAAAACTTCAACAAAAGTAAATTTCAAAGAGGAAAGCTTTAACTACCTAAGAAAGAGATTTTGATGCCAAGAAGCGAAGCGCCAGGCAGGCTGCCACGTGCCAGCACGAGGCATTCACATATCTGCAAAGAAGTCGCTCCATTGTTTAAGCCCCTGATTTGCTACGATAGGAGAAGTGCGAAAGCCAAAGGCCCTGCAACCTTCCTGCGGCGCAGTAGCCGCATCTCGGCACAGGCAAACCACCAACTATTATTCTATTAACGACATATGGCAGGGAAATGAGGGAGGAAAAACACAATACGCCGCAGTTCTTCCCCGCAGAGGCTTAGCAATATCAGGGGGATCACATTGTGTTATTTAAATTTGCGAGGCTAAAAATACTCCTCTTTGTTGGTCTGGAATTTGAAGTCTAAGAGCGGTTATACAATCTGAGGTAACAAACTTAAGGATATGCTGTAGTTCCTGCCTGCGATCTGAATTTGGTAGCGTTATTTTTCTGCGGACCTTTTTCCGTTAGTAAAGCAAACAAACAAGCAAGCAAGCACATGCTACTAATTGTATTTACATTACACATTATCAACCAAATCTATATTTGGGGTTCTTTCAAGACCACCAACATGGTTCACGTCACAGGGACTTTGCATTAAGTAGAAAACCATAAAAACGGGGGGAAAAACCATAGAAACCTTGAAACTTTGATATTAATGGAACAAATGCAGGTTAAAAATATGCTTATGAAAACCCAAGAGGGAAAAAAAAGATACATTCCTATCTCAGAAGGGGAATCTCTTTTAATTTTATATTTTACAAACACTCTCTAAGGCAGAGTTTACAGGCAGCAGTCTGCGATAACTACAAAACGATGGCAAATGTGGTCCCATCACTCGTCCTCTGCTCCAGTCTAGAAAAACCGAAAATCTTCACAGAGAGTTAAACGTGACTGAGATCCCAGAAACAGAAGCAACATCTTCAGTCAGTCGAGGGCTGGTCCAGGGGGGGCTCAAAGACACCCATTGACTTCCCAAGGCGCTGGACCAACCTCGACATCCACTCCGCTGCCAAGGACGACTTGCTTCCAGAAATATATTCCTCCCTGCTGCTGCCCAGTCCAATTTAAACATCTCGAGCAATGCAGCTTCAATAAGCTCCCTTCAAAGTTATTCAGTCCAACAGACTTTACTCTTAGGAAACTGCTTCTGAAATTTAGCTGAGGCTCCCTTGTCCATATTTCCTTCCTCTTATTAATAGTCACGTCTTCGTTTGCATTGCTCTAAATAATGGCTCTTTCCCTGCTGGGTAATGCAAATCAAATATGTGCGCACAAAAGATCATCCCTCTTAACTTCAACATGTTTTCGTTTCCCCTAAATAAAGAGAAGCCACAGAAACGATTTCAATGGTTTTCCGGTAAGGTTTCACCCCAATTTGTTGAAAACCTTTCTGGTATTAACTTTCCCACAGCTGCATACAATATTATAGGTGTGCTCCCCTGACAGCTGTAGAGAAAGCACACTAACCTCGCTGCTCTTGCGTATATTCATTTTTAGGTTCCTTTAAGCCAAATATCAGAAATCAGGTTGGGGGGTGGCTTTTACATATCTACTAATTATTTATGTATATATTTATCGTTAACTAAGTTCCTTTTCTTTCTTTTGTGACAACACCATGCAGAGCACCCCGGCTGTTCAGAGTCCACTCCTATGTCACAAGTCTTTTACGGTGCCTTCATGGGACACAGTGTGAAAATGAACTATATTTAAGCAGTATTTGAAAAAACGGGTGTGTTACAGGGGGGAAGAAAAAGCTAAACGTTTTCAGCAGCACTCCTCAACTATGTACACCATAGATAAGTTCCTTCCATATGCAGAAGGAAGAAAAACATTCCAAATTAGGAGAAAAACCCAAACACCTCTGCAAAGCTCCCCAGGGTAGCACCTACATACAGACACACACACATCTGAGTAAAGGATGCCCAAGTATCTTATTAACGGCCACCGCGTTAATGAGCAGTTAGGGCAAGGGATGAGGCTGGCACGAAGAACCAGGAGAGGGGAATCTGCAGCTCCATTCAGACAAGTTTCTCTGGACATTTCCTTTCTTTCTGCTTTATTACCTAGGCCACGAACTTATCAGGAGCAATCACCTCCAGAAAACGTCTTTGCATCATGTGCAGCTTAACAAGGCCCTAAGGAACGACTGCAAGAAAAATAGCAAGACCCACTGAGAGAAGCAGAGCACGTGTGCATCACGTAATAGAAGAGAAAATAGTCCCACTCCAAGCAGGAGGTTGGACCAGGTGACCCTTTAGGCAGCGTTACGAGGATTCCACAATATATAAAATTCAGACACTCTGCTTCCTGGAAAACAGCATGGTTCTGGCAGAGCTGACTGTCACCATTGCATTCGACACAAACTCCTTACCTAAAGTCTAATTAACTGGATACGAAAAGGTTGAGTTTGATCCTTACAGAACAGGGAGCAGCAGCAGGCTTCACAAAGAGGGTGACATTAAATAGAAGTTGCTGTGGCAAAAGAACCACGCTGGGGTTTCCACTGGAAGGAAGAAAAGCTAGACACAGCACTCAGACTCATGAGATTGCAGTTCAGCCCATTTGAATAAAAAATTGAGTATCAGAAAGAGGGGCACTATGCATATATGTGTAATTTGGGGGGAAAGGAGGAAGGAGAAAGGGGAAAGTAATACTTGCTATTTGAGCAGGGCATGTCTTTTTTTCTTGGCAATCTCTGCCTTCTCTTTTCAACAGACACATCCTTTGGGGCCCAAATTGTGAGTTAGACACATGTATGTAGAGAAACGGGCCTCTGTTTTCTGTATAACGACAGACTACTTATTTTTCAGTACAGACAACCCCTCATATCTGGTATTTAACTTAGATGTAAACTAGTCCCAGCAGAGCTACCCCTCTTAATGGCTCACACAACTTTGGAATACCGATTTTTATTTTTTTTTCTGCTCTTGGACTAGACTCATCACTGATGTATTAACTCAAAACGACAGTGAACCTAAGGCTATTCAGTTTTGTGGCTTGGTGTTGAGTGATTAGGCTTCTTGGCAGACTTGAACTACTTGGGAAGTCAGAAGTGAATCAAAGACTATTACACAGATACAGAAAAAACATTAGAGATCCTGACATACTCAAGCCTTTCAAAATGTTTGATGTTTTGCTGTTCTCAAGTGACTCGTGTGATTAATAAAGTAGATGTGTTTGTCATCTCCTTGGACAGAAATAAAAATGAACTTGGTTACGAGGAAAGACTAACAGGCTTTCGGAGAAATGCCACAGGTGAATACCACCCGCAGCACTGCTGTCCTCGCCCAGCGTGCGAGGGAGATGCGTCCTGCAGAAACACCCTTCCTTTCACAAGAAGTCCTGGATGCCAGGACAAAAAGGGGTTTCAGGATCATGTGCTACAATTTAGGTCTAAATAAGTTTGGTGCCTGTGAGCTTTCATATCGGAAACGTTTTATACTCTATCAGGTCATAGGTGGGAAACAATTTAGGTATGATAGTATTATTGCTTTAATTAATGCACATATTCCTAAAGGCCTGAAGAAATAGGTGAGGGGAATATTCACAAAGACTAAATGGAGATTAGGGAAGCTAGTTTTTCTAGCATCCCTTTTGAGTCACCAAGTAAACCAGGGTAAAACAGATGTGGCAGAGCCCTCTTGCCATCCCCCTACCAAAACCCAGTCCTAACAGATGTAAACTAATCTCTTGTTCAAGCAACACAGACTTTGCAGCCGCCCAAGACTGTGAAGGGCCTTATTCTCTTTACCCTTTTTTTCCCTCATTATCTAAATTAAATCTATTGTACTGTAAATTAAGCCAAATATCTTTTGTCCTAGTGATCACTGCCACTGGGAAGAAGCTGTTCTCTTCTTCCCTCTAAGAGCTTATGTACTAACAACTCGTAATATCTGGGGGTTTTTTTTGCTTGGTTTGGTTTTTCCTTTTTGGTGACGCAACCTCAGTTCATTCATCCTCATGGGTCATGTTTTCTTAGCTCCACGACGATGATGCTTGGTGTTCTCACTGGATTTTCTCCAGCTGATCCACACCTTTCCCAAGACACGCTTCTCAAAACCAGGCACGATATTCCTCCCATTGAGGTCTCGCCCATGCTGAGCAGAGGGACAGACGACTTCTTGTACCCTGCTGCTTCTCTTGCTGTGGATGCAGCCAAACAAAATGTTTGCCTTCTCCTCACAGCACACCACTGTTGACTCAGTTCCATTTCTGCTCCGCGAAAACTCCCCAATCATTTCAGAAGAGCTGCAACCTAACCACATTCTGATTTTCTAATTTATACAGGTGATTACTCCTTTAGAAGCTTAATACATTACATTTATTCCATCTCATCATATTTCTTCTATTTTTTCAGTTTAGCAAGATCGCTTTAAAACCTACCTGCTGATACCCTCACAGTCTCTCCAGCACAATTGTTATTCCATTTCCCAGGTTGCTCCCAGAAACACCAAACCGCTGGGCCATCCTCGGCATGAAATTACTCCATTCTGCCTTTCCACTGTACTGGTTTCACTACGAATCTGTGTCCGCAGCAGACTTGTAGGAATGGCATGTGAGATGCGACATCGAAAGCTTACGTGAACTCAGCATACGTCACCTCGTGCTCTCCAGCAGACTCAATAAGCTGCTGTAAGAGGGAGATCGGTGTGACAGCATTTATTCTTGACAAAACCACTTCAGCTTGCTAAATATCTCCTTGTCATCTTCCAGCCGCTTGCAAATAATTTCTCTGTTGTTACGCAGATTGATGGAGAATTCCCTAGCCCTTCTCTTTTTAGTAGGTTTTATGTTTGTCTTTCCTCCCCGCCCCCCCTTCCAATTTTCTAGGCCTCCTCCTGTCAGGACACAGCATCTCACTCCTGAGACTGCCCAGGACTGAACGACTGACTCAGAGGTCAAAGAACTGGCAGGAGAAATCTGAAAACATCTAATTTATCCCAGTATTCCCTAATTGGTTTTAGGCATTCCAGCCTGAGATTACGGTCCTTACATCTTTATATTCATCGTTACTGCTGTTTTTTTTCAGTGCAGGGAGGGAAGCAGCACCAAAAAAAAAAAAAAAAAAAAGCATTAAAGATTTTAGCCTTTGGTTTCACCTATTAAGAATTCTTCCCATGCCCTGAATCACAAGCCAGCACTTCCCCTGGCTTTCCATTTCTCTGCTTCTCTCATCATCACTTAAAGCTTTAGTACTATTCCGTGCTTTAGCTTTCCTGATTTTATTGCTGTGTTTATCCTACACTTTTGTACCCATCTCATTGCCAGATTTTAGGTGCCTCCCTGCTGTGTCTGAGGCCGCTACCTCGCTTTAATTCACACCTATCATTCCCACGTACTACGAGGATGTCCTCACATCAGAGGTATCATCTCTATAAGTAACTACAGATTCCCTCAGCTACTTTTTAAGATTTCCTTCCCACAGGATCGTACTTATGAACTTTAGGATTTAGTCTACCGAATCACAGTGTTTCTTGTGTCTTCCCTAATTCCTAAGGATTTGGAACCCCATCAGTCAAGACTGTCAATCAAAATACCATTCAAAGTCAAGAGAGCAGAGTTCAAAGCACTTTCTCATTTTATATTCGACAGCTATACCTTCAGCTAGAATTGGAACATCACATCACAAATGCAAGTGCTCTTGGAAAAATATATTCAGTATTAAGTTATTTATTATGTAGGTATACATCAAGTTGGGGGTTGGCGGGGCGGTGGTGTTTTGGGGAATTAGTTTTTTACGGAGCATCTCAGTTGTCTCACTTGAAGAAGGGTTTCATGCTCCTTACATGAGAGTTCGCTTTTTTTAGCAGGAGACATTCAAACCCTGCCTGGACATGTTCCTGTGCAATCTACTGTAGGGGACCCTGCTCTGGCAGGAGGGTTGGACTAGATGATCTTCTGAGGTCCCTTCCAACCCCTAACATTCTGTGATTCTGTGATATAGGTAAGATATCACGGCTCGTTGTGTGGCTGACTGGTGTCCTTTTACTCTCCCTTTGCTATATAAACCTGATTTTTAAGACATCTTAATATAGATTTGCCTCTTAGTCCAAATTTGCATTTAAAACATTTTGACACCTCTTATACTGATTTCCACATGGGACTTCACCGTCCCCAAATCCACAAAACTGCAGGAAACTTCTGCAGGATTTGGGAGGTGTGTGGATATGAGACAGTGACTGAGGAGTTTGAGCAAGCCCAAGAATAAGGATTAACCTATGTAAGATGGCTGCATATGTACAGCATGAAAAAGAGCCACACATAGGTAAGATACAAGAGTATTGGGGGGGGGGGGGGGGGGGGGAAAGAGGGGAGGTTAGACCTTAAAATTTTGGTAAAAGTACAGCCACATAGAAGAGAAGACCCCTGGCTTTTATTCCCAGACCTGCTATGGGTCCTCTTTTGGGATCTCCATGCATGTAAAAGGAGAAAACGTATTATCGCCTAACAGATAATTTCAACTGTTCTCAGACTTTCCTGATGGACTAAGAAACAAAATAAACTACAAATGAAGAATTCTTTCTTTCCGTAACAAGTCGAGCAGCAAACAAAGCAAAACCGTTTCATTTGGAACAGCACCAGTCCAGAGTAACTGCTGGCATCAGTGGAGTTACTGAGTTACCCCACAGGTTCTGAGCTACGTTTCAACTCCCTGAAAAGGGCAAGTAGGAGTGACAGAGGATTCTAACTTGTTTCTGCCTTGGAAAATCACGTCATCAGAATTTTTAAGATCTTCTTATCATATATAAAATGCTAAGGCACATAAAGGACATTCCTTGATGTTGCCAAACACCATTAGAGATGGTGGGGGAAAGGTAACCAAGTCGTGACACAATTTAACACAGCAGGAGGATGCTGTGCAAGAAGTACTGAGCTATTTTGCTGTGTTTTCCTGCAAATCAGACTTACATGGTTGAGGCGTCCCTGCCCATGGCAGGGAGGTTGGATTAGGTGATCTCTAAGGTCTCTTCCAACCTAAGCCATCTTATGATTTACGATTATGAACTAACAGCAAGACACACTGAAAAATTGAACATTGTTTATAAACAGTTCTGAGATCCCTTGATCAAGCCTACTATAAAAAAAAATTGGTAACTTCTGGATAGTATCACTTAGAGATAGCAAAGAAATAAAAATTGAGCACGCTATATTTCTTTTAGATGAAATCCTGAGATTTGCCTTTTTCTAAAGCTTGCCAAACTACAATAAGAACCATATTTTCCACATGAAATTTAACACACAGAAGAAACTGTAAAGGACCAGAGGGTCTCCTGTCCCTGTACACTTATTAGAGCTGTATGCTCCACAAGCACACGGAAAGAACGCTCTCTAGTTTGCCTTTTGGGATGGAAATACAGATAACTGCACTCATCTGTGTGCTTTAAAGAAAAAAACCAACCTACAGATCCTATTTAATAAAGTTATCACAAAAAATATGAAAGCGGCAGAATTACATTATGGCAGTACGTAAGTTGAGGCATATCATTTTTTATATGCTTTATATGCTTTGGGGTTTCCATGATTTTCCTCTAGCCGCACTACGTATTTCCCAGGACCCCATGAAAAAAAAAAGAACCTGATCTTCTGACACACAAAAGTTGTTTAAGTACTTACCAATCTGATTCAATACATATATCAATGGCCTAAGCTACATACTCTCAACAGCCAAGAATATCACTCAAAAACCAAAATTCCTAAGCATGACAAGTGCTCAAAATACACATTTTATCCTTCTTCTGCTTCCCAGCACAGCTTTACCTATTACAGCTTCAGATAAGCCGGGAAAAGCAAGTACAAATATTAACCATAACATATAACTTGTGCATGTTTCTGTATGAGCGCCTCCTCTTCCGCACCCAAATCGTTGAGAAAAAGCAGCTGCTTCGTTTCAGAACGAGGTAAATCCAAACAGATTACACCCAAGTACTGCCTTTTGTGAGATTTAGTAGCGACTGCCACTAAATAACCCTAAATCTGAGCCCCTGCATGACACGTGCCACGATTTCCCACACACATCAATCCTTGCACGCAGCCCGCTGTGGCCGTGAGCGCGTCGTCCTGAAATTCAGCCTTGATTTAAAGCCGTAAAGAGTCTGCTCTGTCATCTGACCATTTGCTTTCAGCACGTAGTTCCTTGCAAAGCGAAAAATTTGCAAAAGAAAATTGAAGTTGCCTCCTTTTCTTTCAAGCTGTAGATGTTGTTAAGAGTACATCTCCATTGCAAACCACAGCAGAATGGAGAACTCTGCGGGCAAGCTGGGCACCAGAAATGGGGAACCAGAAGGCCCCCAGGAGCTGATAGCTCTGTTACGCAGAGCAAACTGCCTTGCCTGAAGCCTCCTGTGCCAGGCACCCAAGGTAAATGATGTGTTTTTACACGAGCCTGATTAATTTTTGCAGAGTTAAGCCCGTGCATTTAAAACAAACTCTGAACAACAACAAAAAAATCTCTTTTCTGGTTATGCTTTCCAAACCACTCCTAAACCCTTGTCTCTAAAGATAGTGTTTTCCAAACAGCTCAGTCCTCCAGAAGCTGATGAATCCTTTGGAAATGTACCTGGGAGACTTCAGGACTTTCAGTCATGTCGCTGTGACCGCTAGGGACCGTGCACACGGATCCCAAGGAAGGGAACTGCAGCAGGGAAGGCCTTTATACTGTAAGAGACAAACTCAGGATCAGGCCTCCCTTCAGTGCTTTAACGGAAAACGACAAAGTCCACAGCGAATATAAAATATGAAATATTTATGAACTATAAACCCAGCACAAGACTAGATGAGAAAGAACAAAAGGCTGTTCTCCTGCTAGAGAATACCCTGTCACCTCGCTTTGACCCCTGTTTCCCTGACTACTTTTATGAAGTTTAATCAAAAAAAAAAAAAATTTTGTTAAAGACCAGTCTTAAAAGTTTGGAAGAAACCAATCCAAATCTCGAACGGACTGCAGCGTGTTACCAATACCATCCTCTCTTTTGGCTTCCTGCCAAAGAGCGAACAGTGCCAACGTTTGCAGACTTCCAACAGGAAATTAAATAACTGCCCTGCTGGAAATATAAACCCATTTACAGTGGTCAGACTCGCGTTTTCCAAAACAATGATATAGTTTGTGCACGTAAAACGCTAGCAAAATTTGTAAGAAAAATTGAGCCAAACGAATAGGAGACAAAGCCTTCGGAAAAGGTGTTTTACACAGGTCTACAAATTCTAGCTTAGCCAGGTGTATTTCCTGACCTAAGGCTTATGCAGCAACAATCATATGGTTTTTTAGAGAATATGCTCTACAACCGCACCCACACCCCCACGGCCGATGACTGAAGGTTAACAGAAGAGCTGCTTATTTCACAATTTTCTGAATTCTTTCGTTTTCTTCTTGAGAACTGTTTTGGGCAGCTTCTATAGTGCAGATTTGGGACAGTGCTTTATTTTCAACTTGCTGTGTCTTTTCGGTCAACTCTCTGCACCGGGCTACTGCTCCTCCATGTACACTTCATTATATAGAGAAGGGAGAGGCAAACTCCTGTCCCTGCTGGAGTCAGTGGAGTTTTACCTCTGACATCACCACCACTGAGATTTAGACCATAAAAATACTACAGAAAGGAGCCTGTTCCTTACCAGGCATTTGTACACAACCTGGACCGTGAAATAAATCTTGTCTGGGCCCCGCAGACGCAATACACAATAAAACTGCTATTATTCTTTACGTATTATTCTTTCGCAAATTTGAATCTCATCTTCATTGCTCATGACCACCCTGCTATTGCAAAATTTTTGCTGTGCCAGCTCCTACTGCCATTTGGAGTCAGAAACGACACGGACACACAAGCCAGGAGAGGAAGAGGAGGTAGGCAGCACACTAGCCAGAAGCACAATAGTTCAATAACCAGGAATAGCAGCAGCAGAATTTCCACACCTAAGGGATTAGAAAGTTGCCCTTTCACGTTTTTGTCAATCCTAAAATAATGACAACTAACCCTAATATTACTTCTTATTAAAGCAGCATCACACACTAGTAAATAGTTCATATATAGTTGAAAGTTGCAGGTATAGAAGACTTTTTCCCACTCTCCCCAATAGGGCCACCTTGTATTTTCACACAAAAGGGCCTTTCATTCAAGGATCTGAACTTGTATTACACAGGTGGGTAAACATTATTATCCGACTTCACACAGATTGGGTAGCAGAGAAATCGTTGCAGAGTAAGTCGATAGCAAACTTGAAGCAGAATAGCGCTCTCTGTACGGAAGTCTCCTCCGGAGTCAGTCAGGTCTCTGGAGTAAAGACAACTTGCAAGAGAAATAATTTGTGGGATCAAGCCCACAAACCAAGTCCCTCCAAGTAATGAAAGTCATATGGGAATAATTGCTTGAAAGAAAAAAATCTTATTTCATTAAGAAACGCTTCTAGGATGAGGATTCACAAAAAAAGATACAGATTATCTACAAAGCACCTATATATATAACCTCACCTATGGTTTTATGGGTGCTTACCCTAAATTAACAATTTTCTGCATCACTGCCTCTATTGCTCCTTACCTTCTCTTCCATCACACAAGTTGGGTTGAGGCTCTTGAAAAATGTGATCAGTTACACCATTACCCCCGCAAGCAGTGAATTCTTTGTATCTTTTAGATCCATATTCTGCAGAAACATTTGACTTGCGAGCAGAAAAATAAGTAAGGAAAAAAAATAAAAACAGAAGCGTATTTGCAAGTGGCAGGAAAAGCAGCAGCAGGGATAGAGCCTTAAAAAGTGTCTCTGAGCTCCCAGATGACCCAGGACACCACTAACCACTGGTCAGGTCTCACTTTCAAGTCTCGCTCTTGTAAATGAAAAAGAACTCAAGCTCTCACTCACTTAGGCCCTGATCCAGAAAGGCACTCAAGCGAATATCTAACATTAAACACAGAACTAGTCTCATTTAAATCAACTGGACTTCTCGACTGTTTACAGTTACAATATATGTTTAAGTGCTTTGCTGGATTGGGGCCTTAAGTGACTGTTATTTAACACTTTCTTCAAGGTATCTTGCCAGTTGCATCTACGTTCCATCCACTGCATCTCCTGTTGTTTCTTGAACAAACACAGATATCCCCGGTCTGAACGCTTCAGATTCTGCCACCACAGTAATCTAGGAACAGGCAGGTATTAAATTAAAAGGCAAGTTACTGTTTTCAAAGTCTTCCTCAAGATGGGGATAAATCAGCAACATTCGCCTTCAAAAGAAGGGAAAAAGGCAAACGCGGGCAGTGGTGGATGTGCTGCGGGGCAAAGGGAGGCGATAGGAAAGGGGAAAACAAACCAGCCTTGCCGAGGAGGTAGCAGCTTGAGGCATTTTTCCTCACCACAGCATCTGCCTCTGCAAGATCAGCAGGAGGAGTTCTCACTTCTTTCTGGAGCTGATAGCACACCAGGACTTGCCTGCTTGAGAAAGACCGGAGACATTGGCAGCTTTTGCAACAGAAGCGGGGCATTTCCAGCCCCTGTTGGCGCAGAACGACTTCTCCACCAGCCTCTCCTTGCACCATCGGATGCAAAGACTCTTTTACTCAGTCCCCAGCCCAAGGTGACGCACAAAGACACATCCCAAGTGGATGAGACATCGCCACAGCAGATGGACCAAGGAGCACTGGCAGCAATTTGGGCTCTTCCCCTCCCAGCTCCTCCACCACAAAGAAACTAATCACACAGGCAGCAACGGGATTATTTAAGGGAACAACTTGTTTTAAATCAGTGCTGAAGAAACTGCTTAGAAAGACCTCAAAATAGTCAGCAGGGGATCACTCTGAAAAAATAAGACTCCCAAGGACCGTGAAGAAGCACACTGGAGAACAGAGATTAGAAAAGAGGAAAGAAACAGCATGAGGAGGAGGAAGTATCATGTGCTCTGCTAACTGCACCTCCTAATTAAAAGAATACAACTCCGGCTCAGTGAATTAATGTTACTGCACATCCCTGTTACAACGCACATTTTTAAAAGAGATACATTCCTGTTCTTCAAAATGCTGAAGGATTTACGTTCATCTGGCTACAGTATGTTACAGAACTAAACACATTACAAAAAGATAATCTCTGGAAAGCCTGTGCTGTTATTCATATATTGAAACATAAGTAAGATATTATTGGTTTGGAAGCTGTCAAGACACTTCTCTTTGTGTGCTGCAACAGGAGTCGGAACGAGACATTATCCAGCCTCTGCGAAAGGCTTCCATCGGGCTCTGCAGAAATCAAAGGCCAGAAATCCTTTGGGGCGTTGACATTACTTTTCTAAACTAAATCATTACTAGTATAATTCCCACATTCGCATAAAGCTAATTTTATTTGAGATATAAAGCTTCTAATAAAAACAAAGGTTTGGAAAGAAAAATAGGTCAATCATCTTCGCTGCCGTGACAAATGGCGTTGCAGCTCTGACATTTGCTAATGACACTATAGGGTTTGGGCACATGAACATCTGTAATTCTGATCCCCAGCACCTTCTCCCCTGAAAAAGTAAATCAGGACAGATGGATTTCATTTAATTATTTTTTTTTTAAATAACCACAGTCACTAAAAACTGGAAAATAAGAAAAAGTACTGTAAACTGCATTGTCATTAGTGGGCCTGCATTATATTAGATCAGACATGTCCCTGCTTGGAAACAAATTGATTGCATCTCTTGGTAAATCCATCACAGTGTGGATAATATACCAATCACTCCGTAGATTAAAGAATAAGCATCTGCTTATAAACACAAACCAAGTGAAGAGCCGGCACTGCTGCAGAACTTCATGGTATGTTACGGTTCTCTGCTGTTCATCAAGTGCACGTAAAAATTGAACCAAACCGCATCTCCAAAACCAGGTCAGTATGTTCGTTTAAAACCGTAACTGCCCTATGCTTTTGGCCCACATACAAAAAGATGCAATTAAATATTTTTTTAAAAATCAAAATGCATGCAAAGTATGCCTGAAGCAATTATCAATGACTACCAACCAGCTCATGATTTCTAAGAGCTACCATTTCTTCCCGCTCTTGCTCAGATGAGCAGGCAAGCCTTGCAGCACGACAAGAAATCTGGAGTCTTGCTAAATTAAGGGAATGAGAAACTTTGAAATCACGGACTCTTCAAGCAAAGACAATTTATTACCAGCATCGGTCACAGCATGCATTTATTCTGCATTTACATTAGTGTAAGGAAGAACAGGTTTGGTCAAAACACCTTCCTGTGACTTCAAAGTTTCAATTATGCAAAGTATATCCCAGAATTAAAGGGATGTTAATAGAGAACATCTAAGCAGATGTTGGCTGACACAAGGATACACTAAAATCCAAACAAAACCCCAGAACTTTGAATTGCCAGTAGAAATTATTCATCAGAGTAGCTCAAGAGCATAGCCCTAAAGTGCACTCTGCTCCTCATAAGAGAACGTGAATGAAAATGCAGCTGCACTCTGGGATGATGCTTTCAAAATCTCTTAGAATCTTTGAGTAAGCCTTCTACCAAAGACAATATAAATCACAAAGTTCAGTGTGTGCCATTTCACCTCCGAGTCTCAACAAACAGAGCTCCAGAGAGGGCAAGTTCATCATTAAAAACCACAGAACAAAAAAATAACCAAAAAAAATCCACCCTGGAAAGCAGGCGCTAATGCTGAATTTCCAAATATTTAGTGTTTCTGCTCTCCAGGGCTGACCCTCCTGTACACTGCATCTTCAGACATATCGGTAGCCACATATGAGGGAGATGGAAACCCTAAAAATGCCTCAAATTATAAGTGGTCCAGGACAGAACCTGCTGATGCAGGCCAGAAAAGGTCTGCCAGAACCTCACCTGCCAGGTGCACCCCTTTTCCAGCACATTTTCACCTGGGCTTACATCCAAAATAAACCACTGAAGTCCCAAATCCCAAACATCAAAGATGAATGAACATAAAATATCCAAAATGTTTTCCAGTTTGGCTCAAACTAGTAAATTCTGCAGAACTCAAGCAAGGATCAAGCGTTGTGCAACAGGAAAAAGACACTTTATGCTCTCTTCCCCTTCACTTCATCTGACCAGAAGTTTGATAGATTGGGGCAAAACAGAAAAATCCTGAAGATCATAAAATCCTTTTTCTACATACACTAAAATCACTCATTTCAGAACTCCAAAAAGCGATGAGAAAACTAATAAAAGCCAAAGAAGCCACAGAGGAGATTAAAAACAGGAGCTGTTTCCCAATCGAGAGTTAATTTAAATGCACAGCATTAAACATTTCCTTTTTCGTATCTTTATATTCCTCCAAAACACGAAAAGTAAGTTCATGCTCAGAGAACTCCTATCACTCTTCCTGAAGCGCACATGCAACTACTAAATATAGGTTTCAAGGAAAAACATCGTCTCAGGCAGCAACGGCTTTCATCAAGTACCATAAATGCTTCTGTGACAGAAAAATGGATTTAAAATTTGGAAATTAAACTGAAAATATGATTTGAAATAAGCAGTTTGAAGAATATTTCTAGCAGAAACAAACTGTATTTTTTCATTAGAATTTGACTGAATTTATTTATTACTAGGCAAATGAGATGCCTTTTAATTTCCTAGTATGTATTTCTTCAAGGAGAAAGACAGTATATTATGGCTAAGGTTGGTAGAGGGTATGAGAACCTATAGTGAAGAAAAAGCGCAACCATTTGCATTCGGCTTTTCATTTTAACCCCATTAAGGCACGAAAGTCACGCAAAGGAGGGTGGATAATACTTTGTTTAGTGAAATCAAATACCCCCTGAGCAGATACTTTCCTGTATGCAAAGCGTTTGCTTTCTCCCTCCCCTCAAACCGCTCTGCGAGAACGGCCGCTGTTTCTCACATGGCAAGGGCTTCAAATGACAGTCGTCTTTCATCCCCGAAAGCCGAGACAGCTACACATCGGTGTGGGCAGCGCAGATCAAAACTAGCCTTTCTCCCCCGCCGTTTGGCTCAGGAAGCGAAAGCAACGCTATATTCTGCTCAAAGACAAAATCCAAAGTGTTCACATTTCGTTCTGCAGCGGACGCTGCACATCGATGGGAAAAGGAGCTACCTCCGTTTTGCAGTTCCTTGGCAGGAGTCGTACCGCGGTACAGGGAGCAAGGCAGAGAAACAAAACCAAAACCAAACACCTCTCCCATTTCTTTAAAGCATCATAAGCCCCAGTGAGGACAAGAAGGAGAACTGCGCTTCTCTGTTCTTTAGGATGAGATATTGTGGGACACTGGGCACTGAAATTGCTTTCCCTAGAAGGACTCCCCTTGTTCGCTGTTAGATGAAGCATGCCCAGAAACAAAGTAGGAAATTGTTTTCTGTGAAAAAAAGAGATTTGATTTTATTTTAAAAATAAGGAAAATTTGTCAAAGTAACTTTTTGATTTATTTTCTATGCCTAGCAGTAACAAGAGCCATCGTTAAAAGGAAAGGGTTTATGCATCTTTTAGGGGGGAAACAAAAAAAAGTCACACTCAAGGGGTGGGCTTGCACCATGCATCATCACTTTCGTATTCACCCAGAAGGCCCAAAAATAACTCAGAGAGTGAGTCCGCTGAGGCCAAAACTATGACAGATAAATCTTTTTTGCATGGTTGGATGAGCCACTCTTTACCCCTTACGTAAATAAAACTGCTACGCTAAAGAGCTGCAGACGCCAGTAACATGCTACCGTTCAGAAGAAACAGCTTAGAACCCAGGAACACTATAGAACAAATACAAATCTAGTGCTGCTAACGTTATTTGTAACGTTACAGAAAACGTATTTGCAAGGAGAGGATGCCGTGAATCCAGTCTGTTATTTTTGACATGAAAGTATTTCCCATCACAAGTCCAGCGTAGCAGGCATTGCTTTCCACAGGAAATATTTAAGCTGACTGAACTGCCTGCTAAATTTCCTAAAAGATGCGTTACATGTATTCTTTAAAGGACTCTGGCAGAAAATCTGTCAGGCTCTGTTGTTCGAATTGACTTTTTTCATCGGCATTACTGAATGACTGAGCCCCAGAGGCTCACAACCACTTGTAGGATCCTTAAGTCAAGATCAAAACCTGGTATTTCCTTCCTGCACCTCAGTCATCTTCACTGTAATCACCACCCATCTCTGGTGTCAGGAATTTACAGAAAAAGCACAGTAACAAATAGCAGGATAATATCAGGCCTTGATACCTGATGAAATGAAAGCTAAATTAGCACAATAATCCTTCAAAAACATAAATGCCTTCTCAAGGAGCCTGACACCAGCTTATACAGGCAAGGGGAGAACAAAAGCTTGTAAAATTATCTTCAGTGGGATAACGTGACAAAAGCGAAAGAAAGTTGAGCCCGTATCACCGCACGTCTGTCCTTTGCAGTATTTCGAATGATTTTTACAGTTCTGACAGATACGTACATAGACACCTCTCAGCAAATTACACGGGATACACACAGACTTAATCCCCTACTTGCAACGTCGAGACAGAATTCTTCCCCTTAGGCCGTTTCAGTTATTACAATTAGTGTATGTGAAGTTACCCTTGATAATCTCAGGAGATAATAACTGGCAGGGGGAACAGTATAACAGAACATCCGACAATTACAGGGTTTGGGTAGGGGAGCTGACAAAAACCCCCACAAACCTACAACCTAAGGTACAGACCTGTGCAGAACTCCACGCGCCACGATTTTCCCAAAGCGAAGGGACAGTGATCGAGTTCTTGCCCCTGCTATGACCCTCGCTGGCTGGTCTGCGACGCCCAAGGCAACAGCTCCAGTCATTTACTGATGGAACAGGAAGAATAATGCCAGGGAAGGCATTTGCCTTGCGTTTAGTCAAAACCTTCTTGAAAAAGGAAACTGCTCTTAGAGCTACTCACAGATTTTAAAGCTGGACGGGACCATTTGACCAGAGGTGCCCCGTGAGAAACACGGCGCAGGCTGCAGAATTCACCCGGTGCTTAAGAGCTCCAAACTCAAAGTCTTCAGAATGGCTTTGAATGAGAGAACCGGCCCCGTGAATGACGACAGAGCTATCTTAGATGTTCAGGTTCCCCAAAATCCTTGTGAAGGTCCCACATTTACAAGAGCCATTTCGACTTGTGGCAGTCACCAAGAGATTATATTACCCAACCAACAGTCCCATAGCAAGGAAAACCAGCGAAGCTGCAGGTAGTCTCTCCTTTATTGAACAAATTCACTGAAAATTAACTTTACCTGCTGGTGACACTGAGAAGACCTTTATCTCCTTTCCCCAATACTACCAACTTCTTAAATTTTTGAGGCAGATCAAAGAACTTCCCCAGAACTATTCGAACCTTCACAGAGAGACAAGTGTGACCACGACCAGTCTGGCTCCCCATTAAAACCAGTTCAGGAAGGAAGGAATGGGACAGTTAATCTTAATGCCCGAGCTAATCTGTCTCACCCTGAATAGCACAACCAACAAAATAAACCAAAAGCGAATCAGTCTGACTTTGAGATTCCCTGTAGGTTTTCAGCCTGAAAAGGGTTGACCACGTATCCTCATATCCAGACCATATTTGCTGCTACACAAAGTAGGAGACCAAAGATCTTAGAAAGAGTCCATATGGAATGTCAAATTTCTGCACAGAGAATATTCTTAAGTTTTGTGTATCTTTTACCACTAATCAGGGTTCACTATACTATTTGTAAGAGTCAGAAATAGTCATTAGGACTTTAAAAAGGTTGTGTGTTAAAAAAAACACATATAAATCACAAAAGCGGAATGCAAGAGCATAAATCACATCCTAGAAACAGACTCTTAGAGGAAAAAGGGCAAATGAGATATCATCTCCCCTACATAATGGAAGAAAAATCAGAAGAGCATCTTCTTTTGATCCCTGATGAATTAGAATTTTGTTAATGACTAAGATTCTTCTGTAGTGGGAGGATGCCTTTACGGTTTCTTCCTTTGTCTAGGTCTCTTTTTGAAGACTTCGCATAGCAGTAGGGTCTAAAAGAAGCAAAAACCCCTGAACAGTTCTATTTAGCCGGGAGTCCAACAGCCTTTCTAAAGTCTTTGCTGTATGAAAAGCCTGGTTTATACACATGTAAACTACTACTGTTCTTAATGTCAAAAAACAACACGTGTTTTTCAACATATAGCAACATGTCGTACACAGGAAAAATAGAAGGGTTAACCCACACCAGGTTTCAATTATTCATCTCTTACTCAACTTTAGATTTACTCATTTAAAAGGATACCATTTTAACAATAAATCTCATGGACAGTGTTAATTAAAAGCTGAATCTTGCCCTGAGCTGGACTTCCAAAGTCTACGAGAATGTTCGCAGCCCATTTATTTATTCCAGCGTTGTGTCAGTTATTAAATTACAGCAAATTAAAAACACAGTGACAGACCAATAGCTAAAATAAGTGAGGTTTGTTGCATCTCACTTACAAAGGTTGCCAGACTTGGGCTCTGCCAGACTGCCAAGAAAAGTGAATTTAAAAGTAAAGGGGCCCTCAGTTCAAAAAACGTCCTATCGTGAACGTAAAGTGTTTCAACTTCAGAAATGCCAGCAGCCCAGCATTGCCATGGTCTGGTCAATGTGATGGTGCTGGGTCATAGGCTGGACTTGATGATCTCAGAGGTCTTTTCCAGCCTCAATAATTCTGTGATTCTCTGCACCAGCCGGAGATTCCAGGAGGATTTCTGACATATTGATAATTCAAGCAGTTTTGGGCACCTCAGTATAAGAGAGATTTCGAGGTGTTGGAGCGAGTGCAGAAAAGGGCAACAATGCTGGTGAAGGGCCTGGAGAATAGACCTTACCAGGAGCGATTGAGGGAGCTGGGACTGTTCAGTTTAAGGAAGAGGAGGCTGAGGGGGGACCTCCTCATGCTCTACAGTTACTTGAAAGGACATTGTAGCAAGGTTGGTGCTGGTCTCTTCTCACAGGTCATTAGGGACAGAACCAGGGGGAATGGGTTCCAGTTGCAACAGGGCAAGTTTAGACTGGACATCAGGAAGAAATTCTTCACGGAAAGAGTGGTCAGACCCTGGAACAGACTGCCTAGGGAGGGGGTTGAGTCGCCATCCCTGGATGTGTTTAAGTGTCACTGAGATGTGGTGTTGGGTGAGATGGTTTAGGGGCGAACTTGTAGTGTAGGGTTAATGGTTGGACTCGATGATCCCAAGGGTCTTCTCCAGCCTGAACCGTTCCATGATTCTATGATTCTCCTGTTCAGCAGCAGCAAATGTCCAGACAGGAACTGAACAAAGGAAGAGCCTACCTGGAATTTCAGATTTAATTGCTGGCTGACAGTGACTTCTAAATCACCACATTTTCACTTCTAATTACCAGCCTCCCTCTTGCTGCCAGCTTCTCCACTGCAGGACGCTACCAGCCCTCCATGGCTACTCGGCTCTCAGGGGAGCTCTGTGCTTCTACCTTTCATAAAAAAAAGTAAAGGGCACACAAATCAAAACTGGCAACCACTTTTTCATTTGGAGACGAGCTTTAAACATAGGAAAATTATTCAAGATGCTAGAATAGTAAGTCAATGGTCAGAAGCAAAGGTCCACCATTCTGTGGCCTTTCAAAAGCATTTAACGACATAAATCCATTTTCCTGATAATCAACTGGGAATTAAATGACCTCTTGACATTCTAGGTGACACACGCTGAAAGCAGAGCTCACAGCTTGCTCTTGAGAAAGAGATTCTCCATCATGCCACAAATTTTCACAGAATTCACAGAGGGGTAATGTATCTTAAGAAGAAAAAAAAAATCAAAACATATGGAATGAATAATTAACATATGAAATAAAAGTAAAAACTAAAATGTACAGAACGCTTGTTACATATACAGCACATCAAACATTTCAGAGCAAACAAAGCAATTACAAAGATACTTCCCTTTTATTTGAAGCCAAGTTAATTTTGGAGAAGAGATGTTCAACCATGATAACTGACCTCTTACAGGAAAAAACTGGGAGAGGCAAAAACTGTTGTAAATAGTGTAGACTCCACAGTGCTCAGATATACAGTAACTCTACAGAGGTGTCACAGATGAGAGCGATATTCAATGTACAAAAAAAAAATATACCTCTTCATGAAAAGAAAGGTGAGGTAACAGAAGTTTTGCAAAAAGGACCTCACTTGGTCAAAAATGGATCTTAGTTCTCACACTGATTTTTATTTTTTGTCATTTGGCCAAGTTTCTGGTTTCTCCTAGAGACCGCTCTGTGTACACAATCACATCTGTCTTGGACAACGGGCTTGCTGAAACTGAATTCAACAGAAAGCAAACAAGCCCCTTCTCCAGGTTACGTATTCCATAAATATTCACAGGTACGGAGGCTGAGGTGGTGAGACTGGATTGTACATGTTATTTGACTGCTGCTACAAACAGGACAGCAGTACAACCCAACATTTCTCCTCCTCCAACCAAGAGAAAGAGGTGACTTGCCTCTCACTTTGGAGCCCAGAGCAGCAGCAAGCACAGGCACAGATAATTTTTTTTTCCGCAAGTGGGGTGAAAACTTAAAAGCTCCAAGCGCAAGAATCATCTGAAAACATTCAAACACCTTTCCATTTGTAGTGAGGGAAGGTCAGGAATACATATGCCTGATCTCACCAGGTCTGAATTAACCCTTTCTGGGTTTTTCCAGATGTCTGACTATTTCGAGGACTTCAGCAACTTTCAGTTCCATTAAGATGTTCATATTTGCAACAAAACGTCTCTGGCAAGCTGTTTTATATTATCCAAACATACCCAGTGCACAACGTTGTGTAACAACAGCTGGTACCAAGTCTCAGAAAGAATAAAAGTGCTCACCACAACCAACAGACTTTCCTAGGCGAACATCAAAACCCCAATGCCTGTATTATACATCCTTCAGACTTTTTAGGATGTCCACCAACCCAGCCTTGTCACCACACTCTGCAATTCATTCTGTCATCCTGGCATTTTTTTGTTACCCAAGAACTCTTACACATATGTCACCATCTCTACATCCCTGCTTTTAAAGCAAAGCCTTCAGGAAGGACAATCCTATCATCAGACACTCAGATTTTGTTCAAAATCACACAAAAACCCTCTCTGGAAGAAAACAGAAAAGTCACTTTTAATTGGAAATACCTTAACATAGCAAGTGTCATAATAACTTTTCTATAGTTCTAGTGCTAAGGGAAACGCTTAGATGAAAACAAAATACTAACCCACAGCCTCTGCCTGGCTCTAATCTATGTACCACTGGGAGCACTGCCATTACTTTTTAAATAATTGTAGTTGCATAGTTGTAACAACTTGAAGAAATGAAGAAGGGTGGTGGCGTTATTATTAGGCCTTACTAGGGTCCACTCTTGCTCTCAGGTCTAAGCCCACACTGTGCACTCAAAGACTTGTCACCTGGGCTAACAAGAAATAGCACTTTTCCCTACAAATGCCATTCCTGCCTTTTATTCACAGAATCACAGAATCCTAGAATGGTTTGGGCTGGAAGGGACCTTGGAAGATCATCCAGGTGTAGTCAGGAGCCTGACGTACGAAGACAGGTTCTTTTCAACGTGGTATTAGCCCAACAAGAAGAGATGAAGTACCAGACGATATTTAAAAAGAGCTCTAATAAAATTTCTCACTCGCTGCATCATCTCAAGCAGCTTCATTTCCTCTGACCAGGCTTCCGAAGCCTTCGGACTGACCTGCACCCTACGCCCTTTCTGACGAGATTTTGAGAAGCACTCGGCTCTCCCAAGCAAATGTGCTAAGAGTTAAAGGTCCTTGTGAGTTTTGAAAATAAGGCCACATAAAATCCTTCCTTCTGCAGCATGTATTCTCAGCACTGAAGGTTCAGCATCTTCAGGAGGGACTGTGCCACCTCCTTCAGAGAAGGACAAAACAGCTCTCTCGAGAGGAGCGCTCACACTCTGAATCTGGAAGTACAAAACCTCCCAAAGATAATCTCGAGTTCTAAGGGTAAGAAAAGCATACCCTCATATATTTCCAGTCTCCGGAGGGAATGTGCGGTGAGGTTATAAAAGTCGCCGAACATTTTTCTTTGCTTATCTCTGATCTTCCAATTTCCCATGGCTTGCTGCTGTGCCCAGACACAAGAGCTTCACCGCTCCGTCTCTTTCCCAGATCCGCGCGGAGCAGATGTTCAGACCTCGGCTGCAGAGAGAACAAGAGCATCTGGGAACGGGACAGGAGGACGCACAACTGACACCCCTTGGAGGAAAGGAGCAGAAGGTCACAGGAAGCCATCGTGAAGTATCGGTTTCAACATATGACTTGACCAGTTTGAAAAAAATTTAAAAAAAAAAACCTCCAACTTTTAATAAAATGCAGGCTTCCACCAGGGCCTCCGCTAACTGTTTTCTCGAGAATTCATCTAGTTATGAAACTTTAGCGTTGCATATCGGGATGACTAAGTCTTAACATAAACCTAGTCCCAAATACCTGTTACTGAGTGAAAGCATGGCTTTGTGCAACACAACACAGACCAGGCCATCCGCAGCGGTTATAAAAAACATGCAACATCTGCACAAAGTTACCAGCACTTTTGCTCAAACTCTTGCTTCTACATACAGTGACTTGCCTAAATTTTTTTTAGCTTTTTTTTTTTAAAAAAAACTTTTCCTGACACCAAGGCCTGACAGATCTCCTTTCCCTTCAGTGTTCCCAAAGCACCATAAACGTGCCCAGGCTCCCTGCCTCCAACATGACAAGAGAAAAGTTAAGCCGTGCTGGGACCAACACCACGGAGCTGGCACGTCACCATCCCGACCCAGCCGGCAGGGACACACCGCCCAGACTTTGCCGACATCAACGATACAGGATACTTCCTGCAAGAGCCCATTTTTTGTGTTGTAGTTCTTCAGTCCTCTGTGAAGGTGGCTCTGCAGCACCTCACTGATCAAACACAGCCAGAGCCTCTATGCAGCTCTCTGAGGGACTTTGTTAAAAGAGGATATCAAGTACAATTACTCCACAGAACTCAGTAGAAGTAACAAAGCAGACCTGACCTAGGCTTTCTTCTGCTTTAGAGCTTATTTCATGCCTTTGGCATGAACTCCAACTAATGACTTGTTGAAATACATTAGAAACAGCCTAGCGTTGCACACAGCGCTGCTGAAACACAGTCCTGGCCCCACAATTAATCCACACTTATCAGTTTCTCCTCAACGGGAGCGATGCAGCTTTCTGTTCCCGCTGGTCACCGTTCTGCGTTGTTTTTTTCTGCAAATCCTAACTACCTAACCACCCTCTGTGTCCGTCCCAGCACTACGCGCCGCGGGGTCCTCTCCGCCCGTCGCTAGCCGTTTCCTCTCACGCGCTGCTCCGCAGATCTGCTTGGAAACAGTGGCACTCCAACATCTCCACTTCAGGAGGAGATCCTGGAAAGCAATCTTCCTCACGACGGGATGCTGGCATGGAACTACGCTGAGAAGCCTGCATTATTGCTTTCCCTCACTAAAGGGTTCCTTCCTAAAGCTACTTCTCTTTCCCAAGCTGTCTGACTTTGGCGGAGCACCATTTTCAATATCACATTGCACTAAATTCCAAATACATGCAAGTTCTTTTGTGTTACATTATATTCCCCAAGGGGACCTGAAAGAACTTCACCATTAAATACTGGTAATATTCAGAGCTTTGTTATTACATAACACACTAGTTGCATCACTTTAAGCTGAAATTATTCCAACTTTTTTCACCTTAGCAAACTTCATGGCCTTTCTATGCATTCTGGCATTTCAGCCCAATTAAAAGACATTAAATGTGATGAAGCCTGTTGTGTGCCACTCTCCTGGGGAAACAGGGCAGTGACCCTCCTTCTAAACAGAAAATATCCTAAGTTCTTTGGCCTGACCAAATAAAATTTCACACAAAATGTAGGAATTTTAGGATGTGGAAAATTAGAATTTCAGGAATTTTAGAGCACTCTTCATTCATCAGATGTAAAACTGCAGTCACAAAACCTACGGAAGCATCCTCCGACTAACACCAATATTTTGTTAATATTTCCAAAGAATCACGGACAAGTGCTCTCATTTACTCATTTAACTGTTGTTTCATCTATAAATGAGCAGATTCATTGACTTTCAATATTTCCAACAATTAGAACGAAAAAGAAACCCAGATGGAAGGAGCCCTAGAAAATCACTTGACTAGTCAACTGCTGCCTCGGCCCTAATCCACCCAAAATTTCTTTAAGCTCTGCTTTAAGGAGTTGGTTCCACAGCCCTCCCGGTGCCGCACTCCCCTTACCACCAGAAACTCTTTCCTACCATACAACCCGATTCAGATTTCACATCAATCTTCCCTCTGCTTTCAAGGCGCCAGAGAATATCACGACAGCCCCAGTTTGCTAATTTTTTAAAAGCAGAAACTTGAATTTGACAATAAAATAACCGCGTTTGCCATTCATTTAGGTGTTTCAGCACGTAGGAGCCGCTGTGAAAACGCAAGATGTGTTTTCACCGTCACGCCTCTACCTACGCAAGGCTGGGTGGGAGCTTTTCCAGCTCTGCCAGGGCCAGCCCTGGCACAAGTGGCCTCGATGCTTTTAATTTCAGGAGCAACATCAGCAGTGAAAGCACCAGCACCTGGGTTCCTCCAGCACGACGAAAACATCGACCTGAAACAGAAGGCAAAGCGCTTTGCAGCCGGAACGAGCCGCAGCTCGCAGTCTTAACGGGTCACTGAAAATGGTTTCTTAAGACACGAAATCTCAAAAACACGCGCGAGTGCACGAGCATAAAATTGCAGCTGAGGACGACTGAAGGTTTTTCCAGGGCTTGGGGAAGAAGAGGTTGACACTTTTTATTTTGTATTAGTTAACTTTCTAGATATTTCTGGCTTGCCAGACGATCGCTCTGTGGAAAGCAGCTGCATTTCGTTAAGAGACTTTTTTGTAAGAGTTTTCAGCTCCGAGCTGCTCTTTTGAGTCTCAGAGGCTGCTGCATTTCTCCATGTGTTTCCAAAGAGTGGTATCTAGTGTCACACCTCAGGGAAGCTTTCTCCCTCCCCTCCCCTCTTTCCCTACATTTAGGTATTTGTATTTAAAATCCATACACAAGGTTCAAAACACTCCCCTGCCCAGATCTCATTCGCAATGTTTTAACTTTAAGTTGCTGCGTGTAGGCAATCAACACAGGAGACCTTAATTATAGAAACAAATTAACGATGTCCTGAAGATAATTTGCTGATACTTCAAGCAGCTTTTGTCAAGAAACACTGGACTACAATCACGGTAAGCCAAACAGTGGCATCTTCTCTCATCCTCTTACAGGCTTAAGGCAACAAAAGTATTTGGTTTGTTTGTAAACTCCTAAGTGGGTCCTGGCTGAAATAGCAGCCTGTTGACCTACGGACAAAACAATTAATGGTCGGGGTATTACTGTGACTAATCAAGAGCTGTGGAACTTTATCTCACTCAAAAGAGGCAACTTGCAAGGAAATCAACAGTACACCCTGTAATCTAAAACATAATCTGTGCATTTACTATATGATTTTAAAATGCTTTTACACCATTCGCATTTCTTCCACTGCGGCTCCTCATGAAGTTACATGATGTAGAATAACAAAAATAAAGCTGAACTGGTAATACCCATAGTCAGACACTGCAAAGAATGAAAAAACATCTAAGCCGGAGTGCTCCTGTTACTCATACTGACACTAACTTAGCGGTTTTATTCAGCACACTTGGGCCAGCCCATGAGCACCCTTGGGAAGGGCACGCATTAAAGGCAGCATGAACGTACAAAGGAAAATGCGCTTTTTGGTTTGTTTCGCTCTCTACAAGGAAAAGTGAGTGACAAAAAAAGAAAGCAGCAGAAGACGGGGGGGGGGGAAAAAAAAAAAAACAAAACGTGAAGAGAAAAAGGCAAAAGAAGAGCTTTTGGAAGGCAAGAGAGCAAGATGCAATCAGATACACATCTGAGCGGTCCCACCGAGCTGCACCAGCCTGCTCACACGAGGCCACCCGGGCACATCTGCATGTGTTTACTGGATCAGAGTGTCAAACTGGGAAATCTCAGGAGTGGGAGCCGTGTCTTCACAGATGTTTGGACCAAGTGCAGCACAATGAGGCTCTGATCCTTCCGGACCTCGGGGAGCTCAGAGCCCAAACTACTCTTCAATATTTTCGTTGTGTCAGATCTCGGACTGCCTGCCCATCTTTGCTGTTAGTACAAGCCAGGCTACTACCAGAGACAGACTCTTCAGGGCAGTCCTTATTTGACATGCCTGGAAACAACAAAAAAAAAAAAGCGCCTTTTACTTATTCAGTGCTCTATATTCTATCTTTCTGGAAAAAAATGTGAGCGTAAGGATTTAAGGGTTCTGTATAGCTGGTTGCATTTCTGATGGAGCAAAATCCATTCTCCCAGCCACTATGGGTACCTTAATTTGTAAAACACTTTATAACAGGTTTTTTTGATTGCTCTTCTGGGTTTTTTTTTAATTAGTGTTGGATCACATTCTCTTATTCTTCTACAAAACCCAGATCTTTAGCAAGTTTGGGGGAAAATGTACTATGTGGTTGTAACACATGTGATAGATGTCTATCTATTTAAAAAAAAAAAAAAAAGGACACTTGATCTGCCCATGAGTCAACACTGTAAGCTTTTGCCAAAGACACTACTTAAAATACAAGAAATATTTCACTGTGGAAAGTAATTGTGCATAATGACTATATTAATAGTGGTGACAGTGGTAATAAAGGTGAATTCATATAATGAAAGATACTTCCCAGCAGAACACACAGTAAATAAAAAAATGACCAGTAAATAAAAAGTGACCCAACGTGACCAATTGCTTTATGTTTGCGGGTTTTTTCCCCCCCCCCAGGCCCTTAGAAACCCACAAAATTGCACATTCTATCCCTAAAGTTTTGAAATTATCTGAAAACCAGGAAAAAAGACAGCCTGTCTTCCCCCTCTCCCCGCCCCCTTCTAAAAATACAGCCATTTGTTAAGCATATACAGCATTCGCTGGAGACACTAGAAAACAACATTTGAAAACCTTCCCATTGCGATGTCACGGAGAATTCCTGCCCGAAGCTGGAACATCATCCAGCCATTGAATGTGCACCAGGAGGCTCCTGCGTGCAAGAGAGCTGCACTGGGAAATCTGGAAGTCATTCAAACACACCTACCACCCAGCACACAGCCCCAGGTAAGTGCATCCTTAGGGACACACTGAAACATAGAGAAAAACTCAGGACAAGAGTGTCATATCTCTTGGCTGAGAGCGACTTTTTAAAGGCAGTGATCCCACAGTATCTGCAAGTTTGGCTCAGAGGTTTTATATCCGCAGGTTTTTCAGTTCTGAACCGCCAAGTATTTAAACTCGTCAGCTTTACCTCCTCGAGGTTCATGTCTTCCCCCTTATTTAACACCAAGGTCACGGGTTCGATTCCCGTTGGGTCCTCATGTGTTGCCTGGTGTAGTTTGAGAGGCATCCCTGCCCATGACAGGAAGGTTGGATTAAATGATCTCTAAGGTCCCTTCCAGCCTAGGCCATTCTAGGATTCTATGATTTAAGCACTGAATACAGCCATATAACCAAACAGGCGTTCTCAGAAGCGCCTTGTGATTTAAGCACCCACCATAAAATAGTTCCAAGGAGCCGGCGTTCCGAACATCCACCTCTTAGTGAAATTCTCACGCAGGCGTCCAAAAGCACCGCTGGCTTTTGACCGGCTCGGCCTCAGAAATCAGCCCTTTCTCGGCCTCAGAAGTCAGCCCTTTCTTGCCCAATTCCAGCCGGGTCCCTTTCCACACGTGCTGCTGCGCTTCGAGCGTTAAAACGCATCAGCGAAAGGCTGGAATCACCACCCCGATGGGTCGCAAGCTACGCGTTACTCATTAAAACCAAAACCAAAGAGGGTTTCTTTAAGGTTATTAAAATATTTTTTTAAAAAAAAAAAAAGTTATTGGGAGACTATAAGTCAAAGCACCCCCCGAAGCCGCAGGACATCAGCGGTACCAGCACCCCGGGAACCACAACCGGGACCGCCTGGGAACGGCTCCGTTTCGCCAAAAAAACTCGGTCGAAAGACACTTGGAAAGGCTTTTCTTTTTTTTTTTCTTTTTTTTCCTCACGACGCGGTTAAACACACATCGGGTGTAAAACTCGGAGTTCGTTAACGGGAGGCGGGGGGGGGGGGCGGTCCGGAGCCGCGGGCAGCCCCGCACACCCCCCGAGCCGGCCCCGCTCTGCCCCGCAGCCCCGGCAGGACCCCCCCGGCATCACCCCCGGCGAGGGGTCTCCCGCGGGACAAAAAAAACAAGCGCCGGGACGCGGTTCCCGCACAGCCCTTACCTTGCGTGGCGTCCCCCGGCTCCGCCCGGCCGCCCGCTCGCAGCAGCAGCAGCAGCGGCAGAAGCAAGAGGCTCCCGTCCCCGCCGCCCGGCTGCTGCATTCCTGAACCGGCGCCGCGCTACTCCCACATCCACCGCGTCCCGGGGCCGGCCCGCGTTACCGCCGCGGGGCCGCCTCTCGCTCTTCTCTCCCTCTCTCCTCCACCCACCCTTCGGGGGGCTGCGCTGTGCCGGCGGGCGGGGAAGCGAGAGCGGGGCGGCTGCCGCCCTCAGCCCCTCACTTGTCACTTTCCGCCAGCTCCGCTCGCAAACCAGCCCGGCCCCGGCCCCGCTCCCCACCCCTCCCGCCGCCCTCCCTCCTCCGCCCCGCCGCCGCCGCAGCCCGGCCGAGCAGCGCCCCCTGGCGGCCCGCCCCCGCCGCTGCTGGCGCCCCGCCGCCCGGCCCGCCTCAGGGGGGCGCCCGCCTCAAGGCGCCCGGCGCCATCTTGCCGCGCCTCAGCTTGCGGTTGGGCTTCGCGCCCGGCCGCGCTCCTCCGCGGGTGGCTGCCGTGTCCCTGCCCAGAGAGCCCGGCGGGGGAGAGGGGTCTCTGTGCTTCACGGCCCACCTCGTGTCTTCCCTTTCAGGTGGATCTGTGAAGGCAGCAGTTGGGGGTGCCATTCCTTCCCCTCCCTTTTGCGCTTTTCAAGGGTCTGCGGCTCGTGCAGGAGAGGCGATCGTTGTAGCGAGGCTGTGCCTGGGGTCCTTTGTTCAGTTTGGGGTTCAGTTTAAGAAGGACATCGAGGTGCCAGAGCAGGTCCAGAGAGGGGCAGTGAAGCTGGGGAAGGGTCTAGAGCACGTGTCGCACGAGGAGCAGCTGAGGAACTCGGGGTTGTTGAGTCTGAAGAAGAAGGCTGAGGGGAGATCGTAACACTCTACAACCACCTGAAAGGAGGGTGTAGAGTGGTGAGTGCCTGTCTCTTCTCACAAGCTACAAGTGACAGGACAAGAGGAAATCGCTTCAAGTTACACCAAGGGAGGTTTATGTTAGACATTAGGAGAAAACTCCTACATGGAAAGGGTTATCAAAGACTGGGCCAGGGCAGTGCTTGAATCCTCGTCCTTGGGTGTCTTCAGAAGCCATCTAGATGTGGCACTCAGGGACGTGGGTTAGAAGTGAGCCTGGCAGAGTTAAATAGCAGTTGGACTTGATGATCTTGAAGGCCTTTTCCAACCATAATGATTACATGATTTGACCACGCTTCCTACACCCCTGTGGTCTCATTGCGAGGACCCGAGCAGCCCATGACCTCGTACCTACAACCCCCTATGTGCTTTCTCCTCTTGCCGGTGGTAGGATGCTGAGCTTTGTGAGCAAGAGGGGTTGCAGTTCCCTCCTGCCAACACAAGTACCAGTTCACCACACGTTATATCACAGCTAAAGCTGTGGTCAGGCAGATTTGATAGTGGATAGCACTGGTTTGCTGGAGGTTGAAACCACTAGGAGCAATAACTACTTTCCTTTCAGGAGGACGATCACATTCCTGGGATGCTTAGATTAGGTTTAGGGTTTCAAAAGTCAGCAACTGTTTAATAAGAAGTTCATAAGCAGAGTGGAAACAAGGACGAGATTAAAGGCATTTCCTCCTCGCTTCCTGCAGGATCAGCTCCCACCCCCCCCTTAGGCTCACTTTCTGCCATATGAATCTTGTATTTGTTGTCAGACGCTCATAGAGTTTCAAGAGGAGGAACAAACCCAGATAAGCATCTGGCTGCCTGTTAGGGAAGGAGGCTGAGGTCTGAAACCACCTTCTCCTTACATATACAAACATGCACATATTCCTCCTCAGCCCAAGAAGCACAATGACAAGAGATTATCTGCTTCCTAGTGAAAACTGACCAATACACAAACATGGATTAACCGAAGAGGCAAGCCAAACTTGATATTGCCAGCGCTGGGATAGGAGCTGGGTGTGACCCATGGGAGGCACCGTCTGCTGCCGGGGCCTGGCTACCTGCATTTGCAGCCTGGCAGGGTTTAATTTCTGCAGCGTTAGATGAGGCGGCTCCTTGGAGGAGCAGGATGTTTCGCCACCTTGTTCCGATGCGCTTTAGGATGCAGTTTCACACCTGGCTGAAAGCGGCCCCACTGCCACCTCCCCAGTCCCCCCCCACCCTTTCCAGTTGTGCATTCTCGATACATTCCTCGTGTCAGCTCTTGGAGCGGCACAGGACCTGCCCTCTCAGCAGCAGTATGGGCTTAGGCCAGCTTAAACCGACTGCAAAGCCAAGCCCCTCTGTGCCAACCGGAGCTGATTCAAATCAAGGTTAGGAAAGACCTACACCATCGGCTTGCCCAGGCACCTATGTGGTCTTCCTGGTCCTGCGCGTTGTTTCCGACACAAAGAACCAGGAGCCGAAGTGGTTCAAGGACTAACATGACGGATAGTTGCATCTTCAGAGTGGAGATGCTGCTGCCAGTTTAGGTCCTTGAACCACCTTTTTTCCCAGGGCACAGCAAATGCTCTTTGGTCCTTAATGGGCAGGGAGTTGAAGGGATGCCACAGCCAGCAGAACAGGGGCCTCGTGACCCGCAAGGAAGGGCCAGGTCCAACTGAGAGCCTAGATCATCAGGCAAGTTCGTGGTGGTGAGGCAGGTCTGAGATCAAGCTGAGAAATCAGCCACAGGTCAGGGTGCAGTGTCCATAGCCAGGCACAGAGATGTTGGTATTTCAGACCATCAGTCCTCTAGCATAGCTCAGGCAGGGGCTAAGGTTGGAGAGGCCCAAGCTGAGCTTAAATAGAGTCCCTGGGCAAGGGTAGGGTGGGGTTGGAAGCCCCAGCTGAGGCTGGTCAGTCATTAAGAACTACAAGTGCCCCCAGGGCCCTGACACTTATCATCTAGACACAGGAATACGGGAGCTAATGCCAGGGAGAAGGTCAGGCTGTACAGCTGGGGTAGGATTTCTGCAGTACCAGCCCAGACTTGCCTGCCCTGACCCTCTGAGGTGACATTTCGCGTTACTTCTAAGCCGACCTAACAGCAAGCTCCCCGTGATAAATAAAACCAAAATTCTCTTCTGTTTCCTGTATGTTTGTCTGGGCAAGTCCATCCAGCCAACTAGAGCTGTGGAAAACGAACTCTCTGAGGAGAGAAGAGCAATGTTCCTCCAGGTCAGCCAGCTGGGTCAGCTCCCCCCCCAGCTGCTGGGGTGTTAGATCCAGCGAAGGCGAGTGGGACCCTTGTTCCGGGGTGGGGTGGGAGCGGTTGAACCGCTGCTTTTGGCAGAAGCCTGCTGTTGGACTTGTTTAGCTGTAACACAAAGCGCTTCCTTAAGCCCTCCTATTTGTTGTGTAATGAAATAAAATGTCTGTGAGGTCCCGAGAGCTCTGAGCTGGGCACGAGGATAACCCACGGCGGATGCCCGATGATACCGAAGAAGTCAATGGCAGATGCACGTTCCCCGAGTCTTCAGTTAGCTCTTAAGTGTTAGAGACATCCAGTGTGAAAGGATAAATAATTTCTAATTAAAAAGCAAACCGCTTATTTTTAGCTGCAGATCTACCAAAACGCAGGCAATTAGCAAATATAAATCACTTCCTGGCTTGAAGACTGTTCAGCGCAGCACATAAATGGAAGTTAAAACATACGTTTGGGGAATACACAGTACATCTGTTCTCAATCTGCAGCGTTTTGAAATCAATACAAATACTCTCCCTACTTTGCCTTTAACATGCTGCAGTCTCTCCTTACCACAGTGGAAGAACTAAAAATATATATATGAAGCAGAGGAACTAGAGCGAACACAGCCCTAAACACTGTAAAACGAATAGCACGGAGTATTCGGAACGATCTGATGGCAAAAAGTAGTCGAGGTAAAGCGCTGGCTTGGGAGGACAAATTACAGAGAGGTTTTCCTGCGTGGTCTGCAGGATGCTCCAGCGATGTAACGCACAGATAAAGCTTCAGAAGGTGACTCTGGGGCGAAGAAGCAACTGTCTGATGCATGTCTACATATTTTAAAACAACGGAAGGCTTGTAGGCTGTATCGTCGTGGAATTAGTTCCTGCAGGGAAAGTGTATTACACACAAAACTTTTTTTTTTTTTTTTTTTTTTTTTAATGAAAAGGTAGCAAAGGAGCAGACTGTCTGGGAATGATTTGTAAGTACAATAAACCTCACAAGAGGATGATAAGCAGAATATTGTAGGAGAATAGTGTCAGAAGCACAGCGAAATAAAAGAGAAACATTACAGATTTGTAGTTACCGACAATGTGTGTTCTTAAGTATCATGTCACATTATAAAAGAATCCTTGTTTTCCTTTCCGTCTTTCACTAATACTCCTATTAATCTGTACCAGATTTTTTTGCATTTAACCATTTGAGAGCACATCAATCGTCTTTTGCCCATTCGAAATTCAACTGAAATTACACCAGCTTGTTAAGGCTCCCGGAGTGGAACCTGGAGATAAGGCGAGAACTGCTCACGGATTCTTAGAATCTGTACACCCGTAGTAAGACTGTGCGTAAATCTGATTTCACCGCTGATTTTTAAATGCTGACATAACGTGGAAAACAATTGCTGGTCGTTTTTAAACCTTAGAGATTTACATGTATCTTCCACCATCAATTCTTTAGGAATTCTGTCTGATTTATGTGAAGACGTTGTGAAAGTGTGTCCGTCGTTTTCTTGCTGAGTTTTCAGGTGCAAGCACAGTACCAATAATAGCACATTTCTTAAAGAGGAACAGGAGATATGAGTGTAAATTTTCTGAATTCTCTAGAAAAAAAATCAGCCACGGTATAGAGAACAGGCACATACAAGGAAGGTGTATATCGTGCTGTGCCATTTTTCTCAGCAAGTTAGATGTTTTGTAGAAGTCTGCTGGTTTAAGAGATACAGCCACTGGCCAATATGCACCTCAAAAAATTTAATTTACGCAATTGTGTAGGAAAAGCTTCCCCTTTTTTTCATAATTGCATGAGAAAATGGTCGATAAGCCTTGCCATCATGGCAGGATGCTGTGAAGCAATTAAAACCTGTTTCAGTATTTATGTCTTCAGAGGAAGGGAGAAAAGCCACCACAGACAAGGGGGGTAATGGATTGCACTTGATGTCCCCAGGTGGTGGGACGCGCATCCCCTGCCTCTTTTGGTTTCGAAGGCGACAGGTAAGGCCGATGAGTAGCTGCCGGTCTTTGCAACGGCTCTGCCTCCTCCTCGGGCTGAAATGTTTTCTTTGCCATAAGAGGAAAGCGAAGGGCTGGCGAGCCGCGGGGAGCGGCGGAGGAGAGCAGCGTCAGGGGTCAGAGGACAGGTTGTAGCCCTGGGGAACGACGGAGGGAGTCTCGGGAGGCGCAGTGCAATCCTGTTCGGATAATCTAGTTTAGTCTGTGATCTGGGAGCGCTTTGAAAAATTGGCAGGAGACTGTGGAAAAGATAAAAGGAAAAGCCTTGAAATAGACCACAATTCTTTCCCTTTCATATGTGTATTACACTGGAATTTTATATAGAGAGCAGAAGGACTCTGTTCTTTGTATCCAGGAATTGCATACCTCCACAACATGGAATGTTACTCTTCTGGAAAAAATGAGGGCGATCGAACGGGACACAAACACCAGCAACTACTTCAAATAACATATGCAAATACCGGCATGCTTATTAACGCATTATTTTTGTCGTTGCTGCTACTTTTATTTTCACAACTGTGCGTTGCCACCCCAGCATTCCATTAAATTTGGAATCCATTGTGCCGGGCGCTTTCGAAGCGTTAATTTAACAACCAGCCGTGGTGCAGAGCAGGACGGTCAACGGGAGAAGTGCGTAACAGCGACGCTTCCCAAGAGTCACGCAGGGCTGGTTATTTACATTGCAGATGCTGAGCTTTGTAGTTATCCTTTGGGAGGAAAAAGTTGCAATTGTTTTATCTCTGACTTTCTCATTAGCCCCAGAAGCCAGTCTTGAAAAGAAGGCAATGGATTTACAGCTTAGTTCAGGCACGGCCGGGTCGTGCTTCTGCAAAACCTCCCGGGTGATTTCAGATGAAACTCTTCATTAATTTCAGAGTTTTTTTCTAAAAGGAATCGATCGAGTCAATCCTCAAAAAGTCTGATTCACAAAGGAAGTTATTAAGGTTCTAATTTCGAAAAGCAAACTGATAGGACGCTCAAATTTCTTAATCGCTGACTTGACACCATTTGCAGCTAGACCCGGACAAACCTGCGGCGACTGGTGCTGCCGGGAGGAGCCGTGGCAGTCGTCAGCACGAACAAGGGAGATTTCAGCACCTTCCCAAACAATATCATCTTTGTTGCCAGGCATGTAAAGCAGTAAAATACTCCAGTCATTAGGGGAAGAAAAATGTCACAATTTTTTGCAGGAGAATAGATTCTGGGATTCATGGTTTGACAGGTTAATAAGGCCTCTACGTTTGCCTTTAAGATTTATTTACTCGTAAGCCTACGTGGGGATTTTGCGAGGGATTTGGCATCTTAAACGGGTTTTTATTCCAACAACATTTCAGTGCACCTTTAAGACTTTCAATTAAGACAAACCGAGCGAGAGATCCTTCGGTGGGATTTGCGTGGAAGTTCGCGGGGGGGTTGGCAAAGCCGTGATAGCAGGGTTTAGGTATCGGGTTTATAGACTTGTATCGTACTATCTAACATCTCGTATTTTCCACTCATTCTGCATGTAAAACTTTTATTGATAGCAGCGTGAGTTTAGCACGCCACTAAAACGGAGACTATGCCCCTAGGACACAAAATGATGTAAGGTCCCCCTTTAAGTGAAAGCGGCTCGGCTGCACTAAATCTCGATGCCGAATGTTTGGTTTAGCTCCCCCATAAACTTCGTCTGCTGGATTTATATATTTTGGCTCCTTTTATTTTGACTCTGGTGGCTAAATTTGCAGTGGGCTTAAGTGAATGCAATTCCACTCGCACCAGCGGCAAACCTGCAGCACAGTGGGTATTTCTCGTTACATAAATACAGGGCCTCGTCTGGCAAGATGCTGAGTGGATGAACTTGGTCGGGTTTCGGTGAGATCCAAGAGCGCTCGGCACCTCGAGGGAGAAATTCCAGCCCTTGCAGCAACCGAATCTCCACCCGGTGTGTCTGTGGGCATTTTCTGTAGCCTTTTGTCCCGGTCAGAGTACGCAACAGGGTTTGCTTATCGTCTTTTTAATCGCAAACACAAAAGCTAAAATATTTATTTTCCTGGCTCCTATAAAAGCACACCTCTGTCTGCAACAAAGATTTATGTAAATTATGAGATTGGTGGAGGGTGGTGGGGTTTTTTTCCTCCACAGCTCTGTGAAATTCAGCTTTCACTCACATGGGTGTGGGGCTTTTTTAAATAAAGCACTGTTTCTATAATGGCTTCAGTGGGATTTTTTAATTCTTTTGCTCTGTTTAGAGGTTTTTTTAAAAATCCATTTCAATTGCAGTGAAAATGCCTCTGATCTGATAAAGGAGATGAAGTCACTGCAAAGGCTTACTATTTTATTTCCATAAGGTTTGAAAGTTTTCTTCCCTGCAGTGTTTTGGAGCCCAGGAGTATTCATCTGTTTTGTAAAAGGAAAGTTCTACCGAGCAACATTTGGTCACTGTTGTCTGAATTTCATTATTCTGTTCTCCAGACTAGCAGAGGGGAAAAGTGCAAGTTAGCTGGGTCACAGTCTGAAATGTGAGAGCAGTCAACTTTTTCTGAGGTTTATGGGAATGAAAGGAAATTTAATACCGTTCAAAAGAGAGATTTAAAGTTGCATCATGTGAAAACAATTGGAGAAGTTTAATCCGGAGGTCTTGGGTTATTCGGTACCTGACGTGACCATTTGCCAGCCTGCCAAGGCTGAAGTTGGCTTTGCCTCTGCTAACAGCTCACCTCTGGTTTGGGGTGGTACCGAAGTGCCACGGGAACAAAGGCGAGTTTGATTGGTTTGATTGAGCACCACTGGTTCGAGTCTTCGTTATCCTTTCAGCTCGTGGCACATCTGCTTGCCTGCTCTGCGTTGCCGGTGCGGATCTCCCACCAATCTCAGCAATGTGTGCTGACAAGGCTTTCATTGAAAAGCGACCATGGAGCTTGACAGCTTCTTAGACTTTTAAAACGCTGAATAAGTATCTGTAATTTAACTTTTACATTACTCATAGATTTCATTGTATGTGGCTCAGCAACAGAGCTGAGAGAGTTGTGCTCAGCGGCACAGGGTCAAGTTGGAGGCCTGTGGCCAGTGGTGTTCCCCAGGGATCAGTGCTGGGGCCAGTTTTGTTCAATATCTTCATCAACAACCTGGATGAGGGGACAGAGTGCACCCTCAGCAAGTTCGCTGACGATACAAAAGCAGGAGGGGTGACTGACACCCAGGCAGGCTGTGCTGCTGTCCAACGAGATCTGGACGGGCTGGGGAGCTGGGCAAAGGGGAACCCCGTGAAGTTCAGTAAGGACAAGTGTAGAGTCCTGCATCTGGGGAGGAATAACACCAGCACCAGTACAGATCATCAGGGGACGTCCTGCTGGAAAGCAGCCCCATGGAGAAAGCCCTTGGAGTCCCAGCGGGCAATGAGTTGTCCCTGGGACAGCAACGTGCCCTTTTGGCCAAGAGGGCCAATGGGATTCTGGGGGGCATTAAGAAAAGTGTGTCCAGCAGGTCTACGGAGGTTCTGCTCCCCCTCTGCTCTGCCCTGGCGAGACCACACCTGGAATCCTGTGTCCAGTTTGGGGCTCCCCAGTTCCAGAGAGACAGGGACCTACTGGAGAGAGTCCAAGGGAGAGCTGCGAGGGTGATCAAGGGACTCAACATCTCTGCTGTGAAGAGAGAACTGGGGCTGTTCAGCCTTGAAAAGAGACGGCTGAGAGGATCTTATTAAAATATAGAAGTATCTGAGGGGTGGGGGTCAAGAGGAAGGTGCTGGTCTCGTCAAAGTGGTGCCCAGTAGTAGGACAAGGAATAATGGGTGTAAGCTAGAACACAGGAAGTTCCACCTCAACATGAGGAGAAACTTCTTCCCTGTGCGGGTGCCGGAGCCCTGGCCCAGGCTGCCCAGAGAGGGTGTGGAGTCTCCTGCTCTGGAGACTTTCAAACCCCACCTGGACGCGTTCCTGTGTGGCTGCCCTGGGTGACCCTGCTCTGGCAGGGGGTTGGACTGGGTGAGCTCTAGAGCTCCCTTCCAACCCCCAACACTCTGATTCGATGAAAAGCAATGGGACTTTGGGATGTAGTGAAATACTTAACATTTTGTAATGTTACTAATGTATCATTTATGCTAAAAGATGTTGACTAAAACATTCTTTACATATGTGTTAGTTCCTATGGAGTAAATTAAACTGAAAATCTACAGAGCTTTAAAGGCATAAAAATTAGAGATGTGCTTCCAGACATCCACACTGGAGCTTCATGAAGGAAAAAGGAAAGTACAGACCGGAGGAGAGTTTGCAGATGTTGATGTTAAATATTAATCTTGAAGTCTTGCATTCCCACACAGCACTACAAAAGAGAAAGAAAATCTAGAGGGGAGAACATATTACGTAGGGAGAAGATGGAAAGTTGAAAAACTGTGAAGGAGACCGAGGAGAAGGAAAAGCTGGAAACAAAGAAAGGAAAAAAAAAGAAAGGAGAAGAAACTCCAAAAGTTAAGATGAAAGAAGAGTCCAGTATATAAGCACTGTGCTACGGACCCATCATGACTAATTTTGCAGGAGCTGGTGCACAGCGAGAGGGATCTGTAGCACTTCCCTGGATCTAACCAATTCCTAGGAAGCACCCAGCGACTCTCTGCTGTTTAGTGTCAACCCACTTGGTAACGGCAGAAAAAATGTCAGTAGTATGTGACTTACATACGAGCTGAGGTGTACTCTGTACCTTCTTTCCACCACACAGTAAGTTTACCATACATACACGGGGACATTCAGCCATTTAGTGGGGTTCCGAGGCTTGTGTATAAAATAGAAAAATGCAGATCAGCTGCAACAATCTGTTCAGAGTAGAACCTACATCAGCTCCTTTAAAATTGACTTTGATTCCCTCTGTGATAGTGAGCTTACCCATCCAGCCTGGGTATTTGAAACCACTAATGCCTAGTTGAGCTTTGGCTGCTGTTTAATTTGCATGGATCTAGTCCATCTCTTTTTTTTTTTTTTGGTGAAAGCAGAAAAATAAAATGCCTTGCATTGCTAGTGCTGCCGTAAATGTTCTCGGCAGTAAACGCTTGAAATGTTGCCAGAAGCTCTGCTGTCCCACCTGCTACTGTGAGCAAGATACTAATTAACAGCCCTCTACATGTAGCGATTTTGTTTTGCAATAAAGTGAAAAATAAATGGCTTCAATTTACATTAAACATTTCGCTCAATCAAAATAAAGCATCCAAAAATGAGGACGTTCATCCTGACAATACAGAAGTGGGTTTTTTTAAAGAATACCGCCCCCGGTTTTCTCAAATCGAAACGATTTGCTGAAGCCGGGGTGGATTTACGGAGGAGAGCAGCCCCAGCTCGGCGCGGCTCTGCGGAGTGAATGCCTGGCTTTGCAGGGCTGTTGTCTTCGTGATTCTCACCACACACAGATTTAAAGAGTGTGCAAACACACACAAAAGTATAAAATATCAGGAGCTCACATCCAATGGCATGGTGCTATAAACAGAGTGAGTTATAAACCAGCCACAGCTTCCATGCCTTGCAGATTCCCTTTACTTCTGCCGGGGTAGCCTCTGCTACATTTCTTTCTGTGTCATGATTCTAATAATATCTGAATCCCAGAATGTATTTTCAAGCAAGGGACAAACAGCGCAAGTGCTGGTACCCAGCAATTTTGTGTCCTTCATCCTCAAAGATCTCCCATCGTCCTTCCAGCATCCGCCGTGACTCCCATACACCGCGTTTTTCCAAAGCTGCTGGTGCACCACGGGCAGAGCAGGCAGAGGCTGAGCTCCCACCACAGCTTTTCACTTGGGAAAATAAGCAGAAGAAGTAAACAACAAAAAAATAATCTTCCCAGCACTGGATTCACTGATATTGAAGAAAGGGATGAGCTCCCAGAGCCACAGTTCCTCAGCAAAGGTCTCACCAGGGTCTATCTCCCTCTGCCCTTCTGCTGTGAAGCACCACTGAACCAAGAGTATTTTGCACCTTTGCTGACTCTACATCTATATCTAATGCGAAATATTCCACAGATTTCCTGGTGTCACCTAGAGGAGACACCCAGAGGTGGGGTGACAGCACGGGACTCTAGGAAACCAGGCTCCAAAACTCACAACAACGATGTGCCGGGAGGCGTGATGCCCATGCACTGCCCGTTTAAGAAGTTAAACCCAGGAAAACAAGTTTCCTTCGGCTGCAGAAAGTGGGAGGGAATCTCTAATAACAGGATTTTGAGCACTGCAAACAAGAATGTTTTAAGAATGTTTAACAGAAAGTTTTTAAATTTTTAATAAGCTTGACCGGTTGGTTAAATCACACAGACTGAATGCTGCCACCCTGCATTAAGAAATCTGTCCTTAAGGTATCTAAACTTATTGACCTCTTTACTTTCCACAGAACTTAACATTTCAACTTCCACAAAAGCACCAATTTTAGCAGGATGACACTCAAAGCTAACAACCAGTAAGCGTGGGTTACACTCTGACCCCTCAAAACTCGTAGGAGCCTCGTGCTCCTGAAAAAAGCAGCCAGGACCTAACTGGGCCATTTCCATTTTGGCACGCTAATTAATGTAGCTAGTTAAGATAGCGCTTACATCCTAATTAACTTCTTCAGCTTAAGCTGCATGTAACTGATGCTTTCATTTTGCTTTGGAAAAGGCTATGCCTCACCCTGAAATATGTGGGCATCTGGAAGTAGATAGGACTGTCATTTAAAATTTATTTTTTTTTCCTCGGCCATCCAAGCGGTCAGACTCTCCAACCGTTTGAATTTCTTACGAAAGGAGAAACACCTCTAAACTGCTGCGGAGCCAAATTAAACCCCAGCACCGTTTGAAAAAATCACATCCTTTCATTTTGTGCCACGGATTTTAAGAGCTGAGCATCTGATTATTGCCCTCATAAAATTTCTTCTTTGAGGCCGACTGTAATTACAGAGCATTTTAACACTTTTATCTTTGGGCTACACTGCGATGGGATAGATTTGTAGTTTCTGTGTCATGTTTCATCCAGTTTTGCACAGGCGGAAGGAAAAAATACAGAAAACTTTCTCACTCTTTCCCCTCTTTCTGGATGAATGTGCAGCATTAGAATAGAATCATAAAACCATTTGGGTTGCCAAAGATTTTAAGATCGAGTCCAACCGTTGACCCAGCGCTGCCAGGCCCACCACTGACTCGTGTCCCTGAGCACCACATCTATGTGGCTTTTAAGTCCCTCCAGGGATGGGGACTCCACCCCTGCCCTGGGCAGCCTGGGCCAGGGCTGGACAACCCTTATGGTGAAGAAATTTTTCCTGATATCCAATTCAACCGTACACCCATGGGTGCCTTGAAACAAGCCTTAAACTCAGGAAACCATCTCTCTCGGTAAGGACAAGTGCAGGCCAGTGCTGCTCCTTTCTCACCTGAGGGATCCTCCAGCCAGGGCAGGTCTTTGGCTTCTGCTGCTTTGATGGCCACCTGGCTAGACCCTGTGCCTTCCTCCAAGCGAGTCACCCCCCAGCTCCCAGCACCGTTCAGAGATAAAAGCTGTTTCTCGTTTCAACAGCAGCCATCTCCAGCCCTTTAACCCACATTTATCAGATTTATTTTGCAGAACCAGGTCTTGCCCCGCCTGGTGGCTCCCACCGGCAGCCCAAGCCTTGCTGCTGCCAGGAGCAACCGCTTAAGTCATCCTTCGTGGAAGTGCTGGAGCTGATCATTCCTGAAGGTCTCCCGGCCTCGCCACGGGGGGTTAATGGCATTGTGAAGGGACACACATGACTGGTAATTTTGTGCCAGGAACAACACAAGCACTCTGCTTGTGAACTTCCTAAACTCCTCCGCTTCCCTCCAGCTCCCCCCGTCTCCCAGGAGTGGTGGATAAACATGGAGTCAAATGATTCAAAGCTTCACACACTCGCTCCTCTGACACAGGACATTCTTTGCCCATTTAATCCCTCTACAACTTACTTTTTAAAAATTATTTAACCTTCCTTTCTGCGGTGGATGTGAGAGGACCTGAAAGAGCGGAGGAACGACACTGAGCACTCCCCGACACAGGGACCTGTACGCCACGGCGGGAGAAGCACATCTAGAAGTCACCCCGCGGCACCCGAACGGGCACCTCGAGTGAGCAGAGCATGAAAGGTTTTTCAGAGTCCTTCCAGAACTGCTTTTTTAAAGGAGGTGAGGGAGCTGAATCAATTCGAAGTCCACCGGTGAAGTCTTTTTCAGCAATGGTGTATATTAAATCTAGCCATTAAATATAGCCAAAGTTCTCTAATGTTTAGGTCATCCCGGCTATTTCTAGGGACAGACAGAAAGGTCGAAATTATGAAAAATTAAATGTGCCACAGCAGGATTTCTTTGCCAGCCTTTGCCTCGCTGTCATTTCGCTGGGGAGGTGTCCAGCATCACTGCTCTGCCTGGGAGCCAGTGGGACACCCGGAGACGTTGCCAGTGCCCAGCCCGTGTGCGCAGGGAGCTTGTTCTGATGGGCTCCGTTTACCAACACGATGCAAATTATAACCTGTGCCACCACAAAGGGGAGAATGGATATTTAATAATGACTTCAGGTGCCCTGCGAATCCATTCTGACAGCTGCGGCTTTGGCTCCTCTCACACAAGCCCGGATGGACGCATTTCAGATCGGGACAGTTGCTTCTTGCTAGGATTCCTCTTCCTGATTAAAACTTAATTTGTTCCCTGTAATCGAGCTCTAGCTGAGTGTTAATTTGTTCCCTGTAATCAAGCTCTATATCTGAGTCTATCTGAGTGTTTGGCTGCAGAGGAAAACACGAGTTCACAGAATTCAAGTGTGGGTGGGATGCTGAGAGCAGCAGGTTCTGTGCCGTACACTTCTTCCCGTGATGATCAACAGGGTTATTATCTCTGTTAATAATGCTGGCCTGGAACCACACCCTGAGAAAACAAAGGCAGTAAAACCAAACCCACCAGTGGTTTGACAATTTTACACCTTCCAGTCTGTTCATATACTACCCCATTCCCCCTAAGTCCATGCCAGTGCTCGTGCCTGATCCCGTCTCATTCTTGCGGTGCTTCTCTGGCCCTGCTCCTTCACCCTGGCCTGGCCCAGCTCCTTGCTGGTCCCAGATCGTGGTTTCTGGGATCCTCACAGATCCTCCTGGAGCTTCACAGAACCTCCCAGAGCCGGGGAGGGCAAGGGAATACCAAGGGAAGGGATAAGAAGCAGATCTTCTCATGGTGGAGAAAGTGCACAGAAACACCGGGATGTGCTGGTGGTCCCACATGCCTGGACAGAGTGTGAAAACATCAAAGAAAATAATGAGAATTGGCTTATTTGAGTTTATAATCAGTTTGTTTTGTTTGCAGCCACTTTCCCCAGCTGAGCCTGGGCATAGCTGCCAGTGCTGTGATGGAAACCTGCTGAATAACACGTGCTCTTCGCGGCAAAGCTGAGAGAATGGTTTTTCTTCAATGGCAACTGGAAATTTTGCCCAGAACTCTGCATGCTGAAGGTCTGGGGATTCGACTTTGCATTTAACACGTGCGAATACACCACAAAAGCCAGCATTGTTCAGTGCTTTCCTGAATTGCTTTAGCCAGTCTCAAAGTGACCTTTGGTTTACCAGGCTGGGTTTCAGTTTTGTGCCAGTGCTTCTACTTGGGAGACTACACTGAGGGAACAATGTGGCAGTCTCTGTAGTCTCTAAGGACTTAAAGATGCAATAAATTTGAATCGTGAATTAGAACTCATGCTGAAGCGAGGTGTAGCAAGACCCTTGGTCCATCGGAGACTGCCCCGAGACTCTTTCCCAATGCTGCCATCTAGAGAGAAACAGCCCATCTCCCGTGGGCAGAAGCAGCAGATCCGACAGAACAGGATTTCAGAGTTTTTCAGCCTCTAGCACAAAGGTTCAGACTTTGCTGACACCAGCCAGTAAAACCACCAACCCATGCGCTGGGAGTCACCCCACATGCTGCTGCCTGCAAACATGGCTCCAGGCAACTGCACCTCTGCAAGACCCATCAGATTGGGACAAGAAGTCGCTGGGCAGCCCTTTGGTGGCCGGGCTGATTTCCACCCCACGTACGGCTGCGGGTCCTTTTGTCGGTGACCTCTTGCGATGTATTTTTGGTTTTGTGCAGTGGAAACTGCACGCAGAAATCAGAAATCAGATAGTGTATTACGCAAACTCGGGGTAGAGATTAAAACGCGTACAACGTAGTGAGACATCTGGATCTAATTGAGCTCCTGTGGGACAGGAGTCTTTAGCTTTAGTCCAAAGAGAAGCAAAAGAAGAGCAGGAATAAATTTTCATGCAAATATCCGTCTGTGCAGAGGGGCTGAGTCTCTGCAAACACCTCCATCGCCACATCTTTGGCAAATGCATCCCGTTAAGCGCCGTACGGGCTGAGAGTGTTGCTCTGGTGTTGCACTGACTTGGAAGGCATCTGCTGTAATACAGCCCAGGGGTAAAAGTGAATTTCCTGAGAAAACGATGACTAACTGAACCTCAGCACATAGAACAGAAGTCTCCCATGTTCACAGCTCTACCAGTTCGCCTTTAGCACCAGCCATTTTTCCTTTATTTGCTGTATCCGCAAAATCTTGCTGGCACTTGGGTGGCTGCCACGAGTTACGTCCTGCTCAGCAACCCAGCGGGCGAATCCACTCGAGCTTCCCCCAGAGCAACCTTCTGCCGGTGGCCACCTCATTCTGAAGATGCTGAAATAAGTCAGGAGAGGAGAGCTGCGTGCCACCATCGAGCTGTTCGCACCATTATGGGCAAGTGAGTGGATTTTAATACGCCGTTTGACTGAAAAGCGCTCCCGGTTTCATTAGGAGGAACTCGAGACTGACCTGCTTTAGAAAGAGGCCAACCAGAAACTATGGGGTCACTTGTTCTCGCAACACTTAAAAGGCAAATTAGAGCAGCCAAATTGTTTTCTTTTCTCCCCACTAATCCCAGCTTTCTGGTTTAGTGCTTTGCAGTCTGCGATGAGGAAAAGCCTCCGAACCTCGATCCTGCCAAGTGAAGCACTGGGCTCATGGGCACAGAACAACGGGACAGAAAACACGGCGGCTTTGGTCCAAAAGTCGGGCACAAGCTCACCCCAGGTCAGCAGTGGCGCTGGGCGATGATGCTGCACACGCACACCCTAACTCTCCACCCGAAGACTGAGTTAGATCATTGCTGGAGCAGCTGTTAGGGTCCTATCACCATTTACAAAATGTATAATTTGCAATTTTCATTTGTTTTTATAAGTCAAATCAGGCTGAAGCTCCATGGCGCAAATGTAAATTCTGTTGTCTCTCGGAGTATTCTATAAGCACCAATTTACATTGTTCTCAAGTTTGTTATTAGCTGACCGAGAGATCAGATGTTTCCGTGCCACATGTATCGCTACAGAAGAAGCTGCCAAGTAGATTTAGGCTTGGGCTTTCAAGTGCTCAGAAGAAAGGAGACTCCCCAGGTTCATTTGGAAGCTTTCTCGCTGCCTGCCTCTGCCCTTCCCTGGCCACACAGCTCGCACTGCCAGACCCAGTCATTCGGCAAAAGCCCCAGGAGCGCCCGTGCCAACGCTGCCTGACATGCAGCACGGAAATCCGTCATTACGGCCCCAAACACTCCAAACATTTGCTCACTAAAACAATTACAAACCTCCTCTGCAGATTGAAAAAGGGAAGAACGAGCTGGCTCCACCCTACAAAGCCGTAACAACGCCTGGATTGTGCAACGTCACTTCAATGCACATTTCGCCTCCATGAGGACCAAAGTAACAAATCTGGGCTGGACCATCTTTAACTTCCATTTGCTGGGTTTGATGTGCAACTCGAGCTTGATTTAGGGTGTTTCCCCCCCCCTTTCTTCCCTTAATCCAGAAGCTGCAGTGTTTGCTGGGATTTGGGATTTCTTTAGTTGCATTTTATTAAGTGATGCAGCCCGGCTTGCTCTGGGTAAGGCTGGTCCATCTCCATGCATGTGAGTTGTTTGGTTTTGATTTTTCCTTTTTGCTTGGAGCAGAAACAGCCCATATGCCACCACTGCTGTTTTGCACTGCGAACAGGCATCTTCCTCGTTGCTACAGTTTGTGGCCAGACCCTAAGCACAAGCATTGCTTCCTCAGACACACGACACAGGGTTTATTCAGGTAATTTCTTGATATTCTTCTGCGTTGCTGACCTGAATTCAGCCCATATGAGGCCACAGATGGTCCAGAACCAGAGCAGGGGGTGGACAGGCTGCACCTTTCCCTCAGGACCATTTCCCTGTGGGTAAGCCAGGCTGCGGGAGTGAGCAGGGACGGGAGCTCTGCATCCCCAACCCGGCAACATCCATCAGACAACAAGCAGCAACAGGCTGTGAGGGTTTTCCTTTCTGTTTTTTAATATGCTCCACACTAAAGCAGCTCCGCCAGCAAAACTGTTAGTGCAGACTGAACAGAGAAGTCTGTCTGGCAGAAGAGTCACCTCACCTCAGCGAGGAAGATGAGATAAAGAGCTTTTTGTCAGCACATCTGCATCTACCTCAGAAGTGGTGCTGGCAGCATCCTGAGTAGGGTGAGGGTGGGATGTTTCACATTCCTGGAAAACAGAGCTGTTCCCTCAGGCCGGAATTCCAGCTTCACCGCCCAGCCAGGGCAGAGGGCGAGTCAGGACAGGGGTGTTGCGGGGATTTGGGTGACAAAGGCGAGCAAACCAAAAGGGCAAAGTCACCTAAACTCAAACTCAGTTTAGTCGCCTAAACTGTTCCCCAAGTGACCCCTTCTGCGCCCTTGGATATTGCACATTAATGCCCGCAGATCCGATTATTTCAAGGTTCTTACTGTCCACGTACAACCAAACAAGAGCTCATCAAAGCGATCCAAAGGAGCCTGTCGTGATGTAAGAAAATAAGAGAGCACTGAACAGTCGTTATAGCCTGTTATCACTTTAATATTCTGCAATGCTTGTTATTGCTCATTTCTGTGTGGAGGGTTTGCAGTGGGATTGCTTGGGTGGTTTTTTTTCTTATACAGAAGGCGAATGGAGGTCAATTTAGATAATTTGCTTTTGAAAGGGAAAAACCCACCTGAGCAAAAAATACTCAGCCTTAATACACAGCCATTGCTTATTCACAGACATCACATTAAAAAGACTGTGTATTAAGGAGGATAAAGTATTTGTGCTTCTTTTCTAGGAAAGTTTCCAAGATCGAAAAAAAAAAAAAGCCTCTGTATCATTGAAGAATTTAGTCTCTATTTGTTATTTCTTGAGCCTTTTGTTTAAGAAAAAAAATAATTTAAAAAGAGTACATACACTAAACCAAAAGGCTGTGCTAACGAGCACCACACTCACGCAAATCGCCTGCAGTGCTGTGTGACGCAGGAAAGCAGCACAGCAACGCGCAGCCGAGTGTTGACAGGGGTTTGGGGTTTATTGTCTATCCTTAGCGGTTCAATAGTGTTCTTAAATACAGAGATGAAATTACTATTCCTCTTTTAGTGACAGAGTGGACAAGAAAAGGAGAGGCACGCTGACTTCCCTCACTCGCGGCGTGCTCCAGCGCGGTGTCTGACCAAGCCTTTACGTTATGACGGTCGGACCGGTGCGGCCGGTTCTTTCGTGAAGCTGCGACAGTTTCAGTGCAATAGAAATGAGAGGTTTCAACATGACCTGGAGAAAGGAAAGAGACAGCTCAGACTGGTGGAGCGGAGCGCAGCCTCCGCACATCGTGTCCACCCTCCCCTTGCAGGACTGGTGTCAGCCCGGGATGCCCAAAGCTCAACATCACTGATCACGGATTAAATTTAGCAGAGAACAGGTCAGTGATATCTTACCAGAGAATCATATGATTCCCTGATAAGATGACACTCCTTATACACCCCATTTATTTGTTTTAATCAACCGTTTCCCAAATTCAATACAGGGAGGAGCTCGTTTTGTCTCTAGTGATGCAACACTTCAACTAGAAGATCAGTTCAGGACTGAAACAAGTGTCCTCCCACACCAGCAACCAGCCACAGGGGTAACAAACAAACAGGAACAAACTCACGTGAGATTGCAGGAGCAGCTGTGAGCGACTCTGAGTAGGTAACACGCGCTGCACACAGAGTTTTTTTGGCTTTTTTTAAATAGATCTATCTGTACTGGGATTAAAGATACCAAAGCCCTTGCTTCCAAAAGGCCTAGCATCTCCACGCAGCTCTAAGCAAAGCGGTGCTAAGTAAAGATTGAAGTTTTTTAGGAAGGTCAGGAGCCAGCAGTGCCATAATGGAGACAAAACACTTACCTGAGGATCTTCGTTTATCTTCTGAGCATCTTTCTCATAGCTGTCGATGTAGAGCCGCACAGTTGCTCCAGCGCTGCCGGTACCGCTTAGTCTGAAGATGATGCGGGAGCCATCAGAGAAGATGAGCCGCAAGCCCTGGTAAGAGAGAAAGGGAGAACGGCCTCTCAGCTCCACGCCTCTTGGGTACCAAAGGCATTTTCTGTGAGACCCAGTGTGGCTTTGCCTCCCCTGCACAATCCCCGAGCTCCTCCTCAAAGCCACAGAAGGCTCCTCTGTTATCCTCTCTCTATTCCCAGAGGAGCTAGTGTCCCTCCTAACCCACTCTGGAGATCTTGCTAGAGCTCCTGAAGACGAAGCGTGTTGCTGCTGTGAAGTCCCTGGCCTCAGCGCTTGCTTGGAAATGAGAGCCAGGGACCGATTCTCTGTCAGACACAGAATTACCAACTCACTGCTCCTTCATGAAAATAGGAAGTCAAGAAAATGCTCCTGTCGGGCCAGGCAATCATTCCTGCAGGATTTCTCCATCATTCCTTCCTGCTTACTATGCTTCCACGCTACGCTGTCAAATCAATCCATCTACAGGACATTTTTATTTCAATAATCTCTGGTGACAGGTTACTCATCTCACATGTACTTGATACCCTCCTCGTGACTTCTGGAGCCTGGAACTCAATCCCCCGTTACAGCCGCTCTGCGCTGCTGCCCACCTTCTTGGGGACGAGCCCTCGAGGAGTGCCACCAGCGCAAGGACAAATGCATCGAGAGAAGATTCTCTGTGGCAACCTGTGGGTCTAGCATGAGAAATGATACCTCGAGACACCCCTGAGGTCGCGTTCAGCCCTGGCAAGGCTTTGCCCACCTGGTTTCTGGAGACGCTTCCATCCACGGGATCGTTGTACTCAAAATTATCAGCTTTCTCGACCGTGTAGACTTTGTCACCGCATGATAACTGCTTCCCCACAAAGGAGCGGTCGAACATCACCGCCTCCAAATCCTTCATCATTTTGTTAGCTGCGTCTGCATCCACCTCTTCATAGTCATACCTACAACCAGACACCACAAAACAAAGATTAGGAAAGGGGGAGGCTGGAATGAGTAGCAATGTTTTGTGATTTAAACACTGCGGTCTGCCCCATAGACATTCTCTGCTCCCTCACTGGAGGAGAGGACGGGAAGAAAAGAAAGGAGGATCTGCATGCAGCAACAGAGCTACGATCCAAAACAAATCCATGGGATACACCGCAATGTATCACAGACATTCGTATCAAGAGAGATGAAGGCACAAACTGTGCTGCCTTGTGCCAGGCGTATCGAAGACAGAGGGTTAGACTCCAACAACGCTGACTGAAAAGAATTTATTCTAATTCTGCTGATAGGATCTCAACAGGTTCCTCACGATAACAATTTTGCCTGAACATCCTCCTGTGTGTCTCCGCAGCAAAAAAAATGCGGCCGCGATGGCAGCACACGATAACATACCAGTGCCAGCTTTGATCTCATTAACTCAGGTGAGAGAGGCAGCAGAGAGCGGCTGAAGGCCACATCAGGATCTGAGGCTTCATACTCCGATTGCCAGCGTGATTCGCACCGCTTCCATTTGCCCGGCTGGCCCGACGAAGCACGCACAGGCTTGCTAACCTGCCTACCATTGCTAGGCAGGCATTCCTCTGGTGCTAAAAGTCTGCCTTTTTATTTTAGGCTTTGGTATTTTTTTCCACATGTTTAAATGCCTCAGATGTATGTTGGCTTTGTGGCATGGGGAGAAAAAGAAAAAAAAAAATTTAAAAAAAGGAAGGTTCTTTCTTTTGGTAATTTGAGACAGAATTTTCAGGTAGGTCTTCCAAGCTGAAAGATTTCTACCTAATGCTTTCACTCCAGACGTGGAAGATGAGAAGGGGAAGAGTGAGAACCAACCTGCACATAAGCAGAGGTGGCAACACTGACTGGAGTCAGTTTAGAGTATTTTGGGACTGGACAGAAATTTGACCAGGTAAATAACGGCTGAGGAGCTGAGCATCCATTCAACAAAGCATTGCTGTCATTAAAGGCGTCACAAATTAACGTGTGTTTTGTGGCCTCAAAAAGCCCTGCTGCTCCAATGGCAAAGGAGACTTGCAAGAAAAACACATCCATCAGAACAAAAAAAAGAAAGATACTTTGCATAGATGAAATGTACAGCTTTTGCAGACTTTGATACTTAGGAGATTTACGTTTAGAAAAACAAATCCTAAAGAGGACATCAGGAAAGGTTCAGGTGAATATCCACTGTTTTCTTTAGCCCAGACACGTTGCACACTGCAGCAAGTTGCTCCAGGAGTTCGAAATGACTGTGAGCGGACAGGGAGAGCGAGCGTGACGAGGCAGGACCAGCGCTGTGGCAGCATTTGCTGGCGCCACCAGTGCTCAGGGCTCTGACCTTGGAGGGACACAGGACAGAGTGAGGTGTCGGGAGCGTTTTATCCCCACCTGGTGAAGAAGTTCCTGCCGTATTTCTGCCAGTGATCCTTCATGATGTCCTCCACACTCTGCTTGCGGGTGGCCAGGATGGAGAGCCAAGCCAGGACAGCCCACAGCCCGTCCTTCTCACGGATGTGGTCGGAGCCTGCAGGGAGCCACAGCAGAAAAACATTTCCCACCTCCTTTTCACGCGAGGGTCTGTGCTACATCGTCTTCTCTCCCCCACCCAACTGGCAGCCGTACAAGCTCACAAACGGAAGGCATTTCGTGAGCTGGATCCTCACTGTATCATTAAAACTGTTCGAGATGATCATCTGCTTTTAGCCATAGCCCAAATAAAACATTCGGCCCCTTTTAACACACGTGCACGCTCATTGTTCACAGATCCTTAATTCTGCTCCCAAGGAAGTAATGAGGAATGCAAAGTAAAAAGGTCATTAAAAAAAAAGAAAAAAAAAAAAGGCAAATGCGAAGGAACAGCTCGGGAAGGACTAACAGTAACCCCTTCAAGCAGCTGTCATGTACCATCTGCCAAATCAGCATACTCTGATCAGCACACATTCTGGCTGAGCACGAAGAAAAATGTCAGCCCTCACTAAGGAAGCCAAACCCGAATGACTCCAAAATTACGCTGCAACAGAGAGGAGAGCGGCTTGTCACGGAGCAGACGGCAGCGCAAGGAGGGGCTACGTTCACGTGCGGAAACCAGAAGAGCACCTCGTGCCTGCTCTCACACTGAAAGGCTCCGAAAGACGCCGTTTTGGCCATGGGATGGGGACTGCACAGCACCCAGGCCCTCGGGAAACCTGAGAGGCTGTTGCAACTTAGATGGCACCTTGAACACCAAAATTAAATGAGGGATCGAATGGCAGCCCAGAATACACCCAACTGTGCCTCCACGCTTCTGGCTTGTGAGCTCGGCGCTGTGCTCTGCAGCTTCTGAGTTTTTACGCTTTGAGCTCTGGAAAACCTCCAAACGGGTATTAATGAAATCCCAAGGAGCCAGGGTACGCATGCTAATGCAGAAAGCGCTCCAGAGCTGCTGTTTTACCCTCTCAGGAGTGGGCAATCATCTGGGGAAAAAGACCAGGGCACGGGTTATGTGGCGCTTTACACAAATGCCCCTATTGTGAACGCAGCGATAAATCATCCTCAAGGTCCCTTGCAGTGGGGAGAGCTGCACAGAGGTGATGGGAGAGGAATGCTAAATAAGCAGAAGTCCCATGTGATGTATCAGCTTATTGCTGGAATAAAATACCCAAGGAAGCAAGCAGGAATTCTGTCATGTCGCATTACTCTAATTGCTCCCGGGCTCCAGTCCCACCAGGTCACAGTTTGTTTCAATTTTTTATTGAGTCTATTTGGCTGCTCTTTCACCTCTCTCCCCCTCAGCACTCACATTTTGGTCGGCTCCAAACAACTCCTCATTAACTGACTGTCGAACAACCTTCCCAACCCCTTTTCATTCCTTGAAGCGCATTTGCCAGATGGATAATGCCCTTCACTTTGCGAGGAGGGGTGTCCAATGCTCCTGGACTCTTTCTTAATCTGTTCCCCCCACACAAAAATAAGCCTGCTTCAGTTCCTGGCCACTCAGACATGATGCTGCACGGCCAAATGCTCGAACCTCTCTCTCAGCCCCTGCTGCAAATGGGATCAGTGACTTTTATTTGTGGAGTCACTTACCTGCTGGGGGATGGAGAGAAACCATGAGCTCATTGCTCATGCAATAAAGAAAAGGAAACTATTTTAGAGAGTTACTCATTAGAGACCATCTCCTATCAGCAGCTCCATGAATCATTTTGCTGCTTTTTGGTTTTACTTATTTACTGAAATGTTGGTGCCCTCTCATTAGCCAAAGTCCGGAACATAAGCTTAAGGCATGCTGAAATCATTCAGGGCAAGACTCCAAAATGTGTCTTCACTCACAATTTACATCAAGATTTCTTTAGAGAGATACCACATTTTCTGAAATTCCCCTTCCCTTCCAACCTGAGGCCAAATCTTGTGCATCAGAAGAGCATCTGATCGTGAAAAATATCGCCACTGAAGACTGCTTCAGCCCCGCAGCAAACTGCTTTCAACCAGAGCCCATGGTGCCATTTCCTCAGCTACAGAAAAGCTGGGGTAATCCTTTCCTGTCGAGTTGTGCATCCCAGCTCCACAGAGCACTTAATTTCAGGAATTTGGGGATTTAAAGGCCATCCCTGCTCTGCGAGAAACCCACGCACAGGCTAAAATGTTGGGTTTTTTTCCTGAAATACAAGGTGGTGGAAGGAAAACACACAAGGTTTGAGCCTGAAATCATCCAGCCTAAATTCCCTCAAGACCCTGGGGCCTTGCACATCCCACCAGCTGCCCTCTTCAGAGAGGTCTTCAGAAAATAGGGAAAAAACAAGATTGCAGGGAGAATTCAGGCCAAATAAAACTCGTCCTTAGTGCACAAACGAGGTGCTGACCTCCTGCACGCAGGGAAGGTCCCGTTTCCACGGCCAGGATGTTAAAACCATGTGGCAGACACCACGCAGGAGAACTCAGAAACTGCCGAGGCCTCCAGGGAACGCGGCGCGTTTTGAGCGCGCTGCCGCAACGCAGACCAAAATCTGCTCACTCCAACTGCCCTGCACAAATAGTAGTTCTTGCGTCACGTGCACAGCCCTAGTAAATTCCTAAAGATGTTCACTTTGTTTCTCGGTAACCTAATAACTTGCTTGGACTGTTCAAAGGCAAGTGTTAATTTAAACTTTATAAATCATACCTTGTTTTTAGAACAGGAAAATGAGGGCCCTATTAAGCTCAGAGATTTAATAGTGACCTGAAACCTTCCCTAATAAAACTGCATGCTCCAAACCATATTTCTTTCCAGAAATGAAAACATTTAGAAGGTTTTCCTGGCCACCAAGAGTTGAAAAATACATTTAACACTGCACTTAATCCCCATAGACTCAATGACCGGGCTAGTAAAGAGGCCCCTAAACTTCCTGCATATCTGCATATGCCTTCCTAAATAACTGAAAGGAGAACTCGCTCTTGCCTGACAAAACTTCTAGTATTGTGTTTGTTTCCACTGGTGTTTCTTGTAAGCTTTTTTAAATTTTATTTTACTATTTTAGAAGCATTAACGACTACCTACGAAACAGAAATCCCAACCTACCCAGCACAATGAAGAACTATGAGGAGGAACAATACTGTTGCTGGCGAAATCAGGAACGTTGACTTACCGGTACCGAAACTTTCCTCTCCGCACAGAGACAGTTTGTTTGCATCCATCAAGTTTCCAAAGAACTTCCAGCCAGTTGGGGTTTCATACAAAGCAATCTTTGTAGCGTGGGCCACCCTTCAAAGGTAAGAAGGCCAAGTCACATCACAGCTGGACTCTGAGCGCTCCCATGTGAAATACTGCGGTAGGAGCCCCAGTTGCCACCAAGCGCCTTTTGGGGTAACACTGAAGGCAGGTCATGCCACTGGTTTGGTTTTTTACAACGCGTAATTCTTTGTACAGCAACTCTCTATTTCTAATGTTTGGGAAATGGGTGGGATGTGCAACTAAAGCATAGATATAAACACACAGCTCTTCTAAAGTGATTTAAGTGGTAGATCTCAAAGCATTTAACAAAGAAAGTATCACTATCTTTTTTTTTTTTAAAAAAAAAAAAGGGTGGGGAGGATCATTTGATTGGGCTTATCTGTAGAGAAAAGAAAGAGACAAGAGCGTGTCCAGCTCTGCCACAGCCCCAGGCAGGATTTAATTCATTAAACTTCACTGCCTCCTCCTGGCACTGCTTCACCCTTCAGGAGCACCACGCGCTCGCTCCCCTCTACAGCCATGAGACAAATCACAAAAAAGGGACAGTGCCTCTTCTGACACAGGGTTCCCCTCCCCTCCACCACCGTGCACACAGGCAGATGGTACCTGTCGAGAGCCCCGCTGGTGGGCATGCTCCGGGCAAAGCCACGGACTCCAGTCTGCTGGAAATAAGGGATACTGAAAATATTGGCGGCGATGACAGCGACGGAGTCGGAGGGATTCACGAAGAAGCCGTGTTTCCCAAGAATCATGTTGCGATCCTGGTGAAGACAAAAGAAGAAGAGCTCCCATCGCTGCTCAGCGCAAGAAGGTTGCAATGGCGGTTGTTGTTCTACTTGGCAGGTACAGTCTATCAACCCAACAGCTCACAGAGATTTTTTGACTGCACTGAAATACATACAGGATTCTGAAAAAGTTAAATAGCAACACCCATACAATGTTTCAGCTTGCTGATGATTTTTCACAGCCTTTAAAGCTACTTAAATACAGTTTGGACTTCATTATTAGCACAGTAGCTGACTACTGCCACAGTGCAAACTGCAGCAAGTGGTTCACTTCTGTTTGCAATTAGAGAAGGGAGAGAGGGAGAAATAAGGAGATCTTCATCTCCTTTGCTTAAAGGCAGCTGAGCCAGATGCTTTTCAGTAGCGCCCAATGATAGTACAAGGGGCAACCGGCACAAGTTGGAACACAGGTAGTTTCATTTAAGTATGAGGGAGACCTTCTTTACTGTGAGGGTGAGAGAGCAGTGGCACAGGCTGCCCAGGAAGGTCGTGGAGTCTCTGTCTTTGGAGACTTTCAGAACCCGCCTGGACACGTTCCTGTGTGATGTGCTCTGGGCAATCCTGCTTTAGCAGGGGGGTTGGACTAGATGATCTCTAGAGGTCCCTTCCAACTCCAACAATTCTGGCAATCTGTGAGCAGTCATTCCACCAGAGCTGACTAGAGGGCAGAAAGGTGAACACAGAACATCCCATTTACCCCATCTCCATCAAAGGCAGCTCCAAAGTCGTACTCTCCCGTCTTCATGGTCTGGACCAGGTCGGCAGCATAGGTTAAGTTGGGGTCGGGATGGTGGCCCCCAAAGTCCTCCAGCGGGGTGCAGTTCACAGCTGAATTCGCTGGGGCTCCAAGCTCCTCACACAGGATCTTTTTTACATAAGGGCCCACAACTATCATGGCAAAACACGGAGAGGAAACGAGTCAACCTCTGCACCAGCCACGAAACCTCCCAGGCCTCTGGTCTGCTCGCTTTGGGTCGGTTTGTATGGTTTGTTGTACTAAAGCACATCAAAAGCCCCACGCAGCGCATGGGTCCAGCCAGGCACACGAGTTCCTGCCAAAGCAAGGTTTTCAGCCGAGGGGTTGTCCCACTCTGTAAGTGAAACCATTCTGGAGTCTCAAAGTGACGATGAGCCTACGCCAGGGGCTCAGGGCATGAGCCAGAACCCCACTGTGAAGGGCAAGACTCACAAGCTTGGCTTATATATTAAGTGATACAAGAGTCTAACGGGCCCATTTTTGTACTCAAATATCTACGGGCGGATCTCTGCCTAAGTGCTGCAGCTTCCATGGGACACTGGCTGATGTCAAGCCTGCTGGGACAGCTCGGATCACAGCCAACCTCCTCCGTCTCCCCGGTGGGGATTGACGTGTGTGAGCCACACACACTCCCCTCCGAACCCCGATATCTTCATCCTAAATTCCTGAGTTCGGACACTTGACAGAAGAAAATAAAGTAAAGCCATAAAAAGTTTGCCTGCAAAAATGAAAAATGCAACACGCTGCAAAACGAGAAACTAATTGACAAGTGATGGATGTAAATTCCAGGAATAAAAATCTTTCTCTGAAGTAGGTGGCAAAGCCCCAGGGACACCCAGCCCCTGACAACACCCCAAGCCCACCCGTACCTCCATGCATAGCATCTATGCGAATCTTGAGGTGGTTCTTCCCCGAAAGCAGTTCCTTTAACGCATTGAAGTCAAAGATGTTCCTCAGCATACTCGCATAAGCTTCTACCGAGTCCACAATTTCCACTGGGAAAAAAAAAAAAAAAAAGGTAAACAGAGACCAACTCTCACAGCCTGAAATCTTTATAGAAAAGTAATTCTGCTGCACGTGGCATCATGTTGACAGTCCTTAGTGTAAAGGGCCAGGGCTCAGCATAAAGCCTTTAAACATCCCATGGAATCGTTTCATAAAGACAATAATAATGGTCCTATATTAAGAATTTAATTACACTGTCACTGCTAATCGGATTTCAGACCAAATGGGCCAAAAGAGTCTGTAAGACAAACACTGTTCCCAGCTACAGCTCCCTGGACTTCTTTTGAGAGGACTCAGTCCCACTCTGCTCACCCAGAGACTGGGACTGAAGGAACAGGGGAAAGAAAAAACAATATAGATATATAAAAAAACCCAGATCTCCACTCTCTACCAAATTCAATGGAAACTGTGCACCTAATAGTTTGAAAAAGTTGCACCTCTGCAACTAACAAGTCATATAAAGACAGAGCCATGAAAACCCCACTATACACGAAAATCCCACTATACACATGTTGGGCATGAGAGAAATACCAGCTTTTGTAATCTTTTATTTTTTATTTTTTTTTAATTACAAGCACAGGTCACCAGGAGATAGTAAAAAAAACTTACTTGCAGTAAGTGTTTTCAAAAGTCTTTTTTAATGCATTTTTGTATTACGCTGCTGACTGACAGAAGTCATGTGAGAAATGTAATGGCTTTCCCACTCACAGAGAAAGCCACGGGGGAAAAATATCAGTTACAAAGATTAAGCACTAACATTATAATTTTTAATCAGGAAAATGCACTTTAACTGCAGAATTGTCTGGTTTGTAAGTACAGATGGGAGCCTTACAGACAAAATAGACTCCGACTAGTGAAGTTTGATGGATCACATTTACCTACTGAAGTACAACCTTTCACAGGACAGAAAAAAAAGGTATAATTAAAGTATCTACACAGGGGTAAGATGCAAGCCAAAGAAAAAAGCCAGGATGCCAGAAATGATGTTCTCACTTGGCTTATCCAGCAGATGAGAAGTCAGAGTGGCCACATCTGTCCTTCAGAAACACCAAATGCCCTTGCCTGTTTGTTGCAGGTCCACACTAACTCCACCTGAACGGAAACTTTTTTAAGAGGAAGAACAGTTGCTTACCTGTAAATGGTTTAAATTTGTTCTCCAAGTCAAACTGCTGCTTCCCAATGGTGCTCAGGTCCACCTGGAGATCTGGGCAGATCGCGTACTCTTCAATTTTCTTGCTGATTTGGAAAATTTTGTCCGTGATACCTTCAGGAGCAGGACCTACAAGATAAAATGGTCAAGGGGAAAGACGTCAAAGAATCAGACTGCAAAAGAAGCATGCTTCACAAGCACAGCAGAAGCCCTGGGTCTGGGAATATCTCCCTTGGGGAGGAATATCAGGGTACAAGGGGAGTAGATCAACCACTTGCTCTCTTTAGGGAAACCCACTGCTCAGGGCACTGAACCTCTGTGACATTAAGACAGTTAAATCAGGTTCCTCACAGTCAGCACAAGAAATGGTGAAACAGAAACAAAGCAAATCAAAGGGAACTGAGTGATCTTACCTCCATTGGCAGTATTGAATTTAATGCCAAAATCCCCGTTGGGCCCACCGGGGTTGTGGCTGGCCGTCAGAATGATGCCACCGATGGCTTTGATTTTCCTGATGATGCAGGACACCGCTGGGGTGGAGAGAATGCCGTTCTGCCCGATGACCAAGCGGCCAATCTGAAAATTAAAGAGCAAAACAAACTACCGTTGAGTCCCAAATCTTAAAACTGGCAAAACCCCAAACGTAGGCAACAGGTAAACCAGAGCCTCCAGGAGATTTTGCTGCTTCTCTGCAAGTGACCAACTTGTTCCTGGAGGGCTGGCGATGCTCTCCGCTGGGTACAGTGAAGGTCAGCGTCTGACTCCGCTCTGTTGTGCCTTTTAGCATTTTCCTTTATCAATGCTGCAGCTCAACTGGAAATAGCAGCTTGCACTGAAGAGCTGAGTTTTCCAGAGGCATCTAAACAACAACCAAAAAAAACCCACCAACCCCAGCAACCCTCTCTTTGGCTATGGTCTTGAATTTTGCTTTCAAAAGACACAATAGCACTGAGAGAAGCCAAAACAAAACAGAACAAAAAAATGGAACATCATCACTACTCCCATGGGACCAGCTGCAGATTCTCTCACTCACAGAGGGTAACACACCTCCTACCCATAAATTTAGTAATATCACCGAGATTAAAAGATTAAATCCAGACCATTGTGCTACGCAATACAAGGTAATCAGCATCTGGTTGCTGGAGTGAAAAAACAGAAGATGGATACTTTTCTGGAAGAACACGCTCCTTACCGTAGCTCCTAAACGAGGTGACAGAGATTTAACAAAATACTGGACTACTCTCCATCAACCGAGGAGATTAGACCCCGTATATGCCTGAGAAAAGAGGAGGAATTCCATTTGAACTCAAGATAAATGAGAAAACAAAAGGCAGAGCTCCTGGACTGAAGGTCCTCGTCTGGTGCTAAGCCAAGGGCACAGGATGACTGCGATTCCTCTCCCGCCACATTGCCTGGTGCTAAGCCCCAGCTTCGCTGCCGATCACTTATTACATGCTACAGCTGTCACAGGCCAGCCAGGCTAGCAGAAGAACCACATTTCTAGCAAAAAAAAAAAAAAAAAAAAAAAAAAAAAAAAAAAAAGAAGAGCCTAAATGTGAAAAAGCAGTTTATAAACCCAAAGTGAATGCCCTTCTTTCAGCTGGCCACCAGAGCTAATATTACAGCCCTTACAGTGCCCATTTACCAGGCTGACCGCACTAGGTTATTTCGCCTTACGTTTAATTTAAAGTAGCTCAACCTCTGTGGGTTTTGCTTTTTTCCCCCCATTCTCAGTCCAGACCAGCACACCTTGTCTCATATTTTATTCCACCCTCTAAGTGTCGCTCCTCCAGTTTCACTGAGAATTAAGGCAGTCCCCAGGCAGCTTCTTTCTAAAACTTCATTTTTTGATTCCCAGTTTCCCTTCAAGGGTCTCGTCCAGCCGCAACTCCCCGTGGCGTCGGTGCTCTGCCAGGCTCCACATGCAGCTCAGGGATGCTGCAGAGGAGTAAAACAAGGGAGTTTCTCTCCCAAACTACACAGCAGCTGCAGGAGAGCTGGGAGAATACATCAAATCCATCCTCTGGAATTTCTTATGAGAAAAACCTAAAGGATGTACAATGCAGAAATAGCTCTCACAGAACACCCAAAACAGACTCCTCCACAAACAGACCCACATTGTGGAGGGATTTTGGGTCACAGCATTTTGAAGCAACCCATCAACACTTCCACCCTGGTTTTACCGAAAGTCCCACTAAGAAGCACACGGGCAATAAAGGAGATTGCTTGCAGCCCCCCTCCTCCGCCCAGTAACACAGGCTGATGCTTTCACACCAAAAATATGTTTTCCAGGCCAAGGAAGTCAGTGTCTACAGCTCCATCGTGTGACCAACACGCCCTCCCTGTCCTCCTGTAAAAGAGACAAGATGCAGCAATCCTATAAACTGTGCCACAGTTACAGTCTCTGAAGAGAGACGCTTCTGTTTGCACAAGTCATATGAAGTGGACAAAGTGCCTTAATCACCTCCTTTAACCAAAGAATCATTATTTAAAACATGCGACGTGACAGAGCAAGTGTGCTTGGCGCAATCTGGAAATCCCGCTGATCCCCCATTTGTAGACGTAACAGCCCCTGTCACTGCCACAAAGAGACTTTTGCATACTCCAAACACAATATCCATGCCCTCCTCGTGGGCTTTTTTATATTTGAAAACATCCTTGAACTCCTCCCTTCTATTTACAGAGCAAGATAGCTACAATGCTGATAGCTACAGGCATAAAAACCATCAATGAAAAATATCAAAGCCAGCAGCAAAACTAGATCTTAGCCAGACCTGGGCTACACTGCTGGAGAGAAATGCATGAGACCAGCCTCAGCTGGTGCAGATCAGCCTAATCTCACCTTTACCAGCAGAAAATCTGTCCCAGCAGCAGGCCTGGCTCTTTGTGCATGTTCACCAGCTCTTTTGCTCATCCCACGAACTGACTTAAGACAAATACCTTAATTTGCAATGCCAAACGATATTTTTTTCCCCAAATTGAAAATGTTAATTTTTTTTTTAATGTTCTTTCCTATTCTCCCATTCACTACTGTTGTAATCAGTAATCATAGCTTGTGGCATGTCAAAACACAAAACAAGAACACCCACAGCCCAAGCAGGATTTATTTTCTTTTCTGCATGTGTATTCCCACATCCTTCTAACTCCTTCACGTGGAAGTGAAAACACAGTCATTTATGTACTACCAGCCTAACTCTTCTCATTAAAAAAGTTAGCTATTAACAGTTGAATAAAGTCTTTGGGGAAATTAAATCTCATAGTGACTAATTTATTACAGTTTTCTGCATATATTGGCTACACAACTATAGGAATTCAGGCATTTAACATTTACCAACCCCATTGGCAGCAGCCATTTGGACTATCAGTTCCACTGCAGCCTTATTAAGGTATCTCCCGTCACCTCCAACTACCATAGAAGCTCCTTGTCGGTCTCTTAGGTCTATGGAAAAAAATATACTCTGGATAAAATTCTGCAAATAGTTCATCTTGGATTCAAAATAAAAGGTCTTCTTCCGTAATCCACTGGTTCCTGGTTTCTGGTCGTTGTAAGGAGCTGTCGGCATGGTCAACAGAGGCAGAGGAGCGTTTTCCATGTTCTTTTGTCATACAAATGCATTTAAAAAGTCAATTATGCCAAAATACAAAAATCAATCTGGACACCAGCAATGGCCCACCTATTAGAAGTTCAGTGAAGTTGTTGAACACCCAAAAATAGCTCTTCCAGCCTTGAGCTCAATGTGGTTTCTGTAACTGAAGATGTTTTCTTGCACTTGTGGTGGATCAATGTCACAGAGAACACACAATTCCACGTCGCTGTCCCTCACCGAAACACGTGGGAAAAGGGGATTCTCATCTTCTGTTCTCCAGAGCCACAGCTCCTTGCCGTCATCCACCGGAGCTCAGTGCCGTCGATCCACCCGATTCTCCCTTAGGGCAGGGGCGACGGGTGGGGAAGAGCTCAGCCCTCTGCTCGGACACACCGAGGTGCAGCCCCGGCGCAGAGCCCAGCGTTTTCGCCAGCCAAGCAGATCTGCAGGGCAAGCAGCGGGCCGCTGGCTGCGGCCGGCCGTGACGCCGCTCCCCGGGAGGTGAGCCTCCAGCGGGCATGGCAGCACCCCGCTAGAGTTATTTTGCAAAGTCCAGCAAGTTAAAGGTCACTCTTAAAATGGAAGGCAACAGATCTGTTACCTACAGTTTGCTCCTGTGACTCCTGCTCTGACAACATGCATTCTCCATCGGCTCCCTCTCAAACATCGGGACGTTATCCACGGGTCAACCTTTATTCGACTCAGAAAAATTCAAAGTAGCTAAAAAGCCACAATGGTTTCAACTGAATACCCAGACGAGACTCACCAAAGGCAGTGTATGCACCCGGAACACAAAAAACCTATCAACTGTTTTCGAAAACTGCATCTGGTAAAGCTATTCATTTTGGAGCAGCTTAAACATGTACAGAAGAGACTCAGATACCAAGAAACTTTTCTGAAGCATCACCTTCCTGAACATGGGGAAAGTAACTTTGAATGCCAGATTGAAATCCCAGTTTCCTCCAAATCTCTTCAATAATGTTGGGAGTCCTCTGCCTGAGCTGCTGGAAACAATTTATGGATATTACCGGAGCAATTAAAGAACATACACTTCGTAATGACTCAGTTCGTCCCATTACTAAAAGGTGAGAGGGAAAAGGAGATGAATACACAGCTGAGCGCTGGCCTGAACACACTACACATGAACCAAGCTGCTTGATCCACTCAGAGCCCTCCTCGTTCCAGAGCTGCACAAGCAATTTATTTTGCACGGGCTCAGAATTCAATTCCTTAATTCCCCTCTTCTCCTCACCAAACCACACTGAAGCACGTGCACGGCAAGAACTAGAACAACTGCATATTTTACACCAACAGTGAGATTGCCTGGGTTATGCAGCTAGAAGCAATTGGTTCGTATTCCATACACCCATGCCATCTGAGCATCGTGCAGCTGAGATGCCCTTCCTTTTCATGCAAAGGACCAGGTTTCCCTCTAGTGGCACAGAAAACAAAATCCAGCTCCCAAAATGAGCTATGGGGAGCCTCTACACTGGACAGTCCCCTGGCAGGAAAAGTTCTAAGAAAGTTCTTTCTCTTCTTATTCCCAGCGAGATAAACTTACTGCCCTGAGAAATGCCACGGCATTAAGTGACAGGAGCCACCTTCCCAGCTCTGGAGGCTGCAGGAGGAGATGCACGTGGACTTACCAGCAGGGAAGACGCCTGGGCAGGGTTAGGAATTTGTGTGTGTAATGAAGTGCATAGGCACGGGACAGAGGAATCAAACTAAATTAAGCTGGAGAGGAAGGTGTCGGTCATTAGTGCCACACTTAGGTACACAATATGAAACATCTTCCATCAAATGAAATACAAAATAGTGCATATAAACCAAAGGGACAAAAGCAACACCAGTCCCACCTTTGGGGTGTTCATCTGCTCACCCCGGGCTTTCCTGCAACATGTCCATCTCTCTTTGGGGTAAACTAAATCACCAGTAACTGGTCAACCAGGACTGGGACAGGGGTTGGTGATCACATGGTTGCCAGATGATTCAGAGGTGAAAAAACCTCACCAAAGGTAGGTTCTGACCACCATGAGGAACAGAGACTGGGGAAAGATCATTTGATCTAGGAGGCTCTGATCATCACAGATCACTTATAGGCCGGAAAGGAATTCTGCAGGTCATCTGCTCCTTGCCCAGAACTGGCACAGCATCAAACAGACCTAGGGCATCCTCCAGAAAGTTGCTAAAACTTGTTCTTGAAATCTTTTTCTCCAGGTAAGGCATGCCAGGGTGTCATTAGTCTTGCAGTTAGAAGCACTTTCCTACAATCTGCTGTACATCTTCCTTGCTTCAGGTTTAAGTCCTCCTGAGCTGACACAGAAAACAGGTTGATCATAATCCTCTTCCTGACAACTTCTCACATGTTAAAAGAATCCTTTGCATATAGCTTCTGAGTGCCTTCTCTTTGCCACAGTAGAAAACCTTCATTTCCTTAATTTTTCATTGTGGTCACATTTCCCAGGTCTTTTATTCCTCATGGCAGTCAGAGGCTGGCGAGGGTGTTTCCCAGATGCCGTAGGCTGGGACATTTGCTAGCTTAGGTCCTCTTTTACCATCTCGTACTTCAGACACACAAGAACAGAGTTAAAACTAGGAGCCAGCTGTTGACTTTGGTTAATGATAACAAGATAAATAAGACTATTTTGAGAGGTTTAAAACTTCACTGAAACATCACAGAGTACACAGCTCTTCCCTTGGCTCAATACCATCGGTCCCTGCCCCATCCCCTCTCCCCGTCCCAGGATGCCTTCTCCTCCGTGAGCAGCCCTTCTCCTCCCCTTCCAGCTTCTTCTCATTCCTCTCTCTCACACTTCTCTCTTTCCTGTTCAGGAGGCACTACCCTTACGCTCTTTTCCTGAGAGCAGTCAAAAAGCGATGCTGCATGAAACCCCAGGGCACAAACAGAGTCAAACTAAGTACTTTGCTCCTCCTTCACAATTCTCCTTGAAAACAGAAGTCGCACTTCCCCAGCTCCCGAGCATGGAAAAGTTCTAGTTGCTGCACTGCTGCCTGCACACTTGCCGTAAGAGGGGGTCAAGAGCTCTGATTGACCTCGCTGTTCAGCTGCCAAAACCATGCACTTTCTGCATGAGTATGACTCCGGCCCAGGCAGCCACTGCTGTGTGTGACATTTGGCAATGCCAAGACAAACGGCACCAAAGTAAAATAAACAGACCAGCTGCAAGCCTGTTAGTCATACAAGGAGTGCTGCTCCAGCCACAGAACTCTTTGTTTCCGTAAGAACTGATTAAAAAGCTAGTTTTGAAGTTGCTGTAGAGATTCCAGATACACAAAGTATCCGGCACCACCTCGACAGCGTGAGTGCACATACATGCAACCACATCCATATGGATCACTCCAGAATTAAGAGACATTGTTCTGCAGCTCCACCGCAGTTAAAATTAAGAGACGAGCTGGATGGGTGGCAGAGAAAGGGCTCTGCAGGGCTAAGGGTGACACCACTGAGTTTATCATGCCGGTGAGAGCTGATCCTGCCCTTGCCAGGAGAGGAGCACGCACCAACAACTAAGATTGAGAAACTTTCTGTTCAAAGGTCAGCTCTTCAAAGCACGCCCAAATGCGCGTGTTACCTTGGACTGTCCCAGGGTTTGCTGCCCTGCCTCTGCACCAGGAGACGGGAGAGGATTCCATCTGGTTTACCTCGAGCAAACCCAGGCATGTTCCAGGATTTCTGTCCCTGGCCTGCTGGTAGATAGCCCCTGTTCCCGGAAGTTCAATGCCCTCCTCAGACAACGCGCTCGTTTCTAATGTCCAACCTAAACCTCGGCTGTCACCGTTTTAATTCTTCCCCTGTCCCCAGCAGGCCAGAGAACAATTTGTTACCTTCCTCCCTGCAGCATCGCTGCAGGTGCCAGCACGCTTCCCCAGCTCTAGGCCAAGCTCATTCCTTCCTCACTGGCCCCAACCTGAGGCCATTCCTGCTGGAGACCCCCCAAGCAGACTCCATCCTCTCTGAGGGGTGGTACCTCACATCAGGATTTACATTCCTGGTGAGGCTTTTATTTCTTGCATTTCAGTTACAACTACCTTACTTCAAAATCTAGGAATGACATTTTGTTTTCTGGATAACTGGATGACACTGCCAACAGCTCTGTGGTCTACTCACCACACTGCTGCTCGGTACGTTACCCTGCAGGTTGCACTATGATTGTAAATGTATATATTATATTCACCTTTTATTACTTCTGCCTATGCAGCCTTCTTTGCACTTCTTACTGATACCCTATGTTATTTCCATTTATTTCTAAAGTATGTTGGAGTTCATCACTTGAAGCATTAATCAATATATAGACTAGCTCAGAAAGAACCACGACAGAATGACAAGGATCCACCACAGAGCATTTCCCAACCTTAGCGCAGCTCAGTTTTGGCCTAAGACATACAGACAGCACCTATTCAGTCCAGCACACACATATCCAAAATTTGCCTTGACAAAGACAAGGCATCAGACTCCATCCTGATGCCCTGCCAGCCCAGGCAGAGCTGAGGTTTCTGGTTATAGAGAGTCGTTGTTCCAGGAGATTACAGTTAAACCCCTGCTAGTATGAATTTCAACTCTGTCTGCTGGATTTGCAGAGATTAACTGCAAAGCACCTTAGCTCTTCCTTTCAGCTGGAGTTTCATTGCTGCAGAGTTTAACATTCCAAAAAGGCACTGAAGTTGGACAACCTTGACCACTGCCTTAATAACCTTCAGTTGTAAACTGGTATAAGCCAATTAACTTTATAGGCAAAAAGAAGCTAAGCTAGTGTAAAAGCAGTCTCCAAGCTGCAGGAGCTGCTGCATGCATGGTTGTCTTCTAAACCCCACCATAATCTGAAGTCAGGATGTATCTGCATGGGAATGCTCACGGAATAATTGCTATTTATTTCCTTACTTCGGATATCACATCTCAATTTCCCCCTCTGCTTCTGAGAAAAACAGTATCACAAGAAAGAACAGAAATTGAGGTTTTCCTTAATGGCCCATAGGATCTAGCACCACTGCAACTAATTCTGGTGCAGGGATTGCTCTTTGGAAGAACTTTCGTTACAGTCACTTTAGTCTGATGTTTTTAATGCCAGGAGCTTTTACTTAAAGAGAAGATCTGACCCTGAGGACACGCTCCAGCCAGGACCAGAACGTGGCTCTCAGAGCCTGCACCGCACTGGGCCGCTTATCTCAAGCTCGGCAGCACCATCGGTATGGGAACTGGTTCGGAGGCTATGGCACAACAGCACAAAGAAAGATGGAGCAGAGCTACAGAAGTAGAGCAGTGGCAAATAAAGAGGTGCTGAGCACTGCAACAGAGTTTAAACACTTGTTTTCCCCGGGATAACCGAGCAGGGGGGGGGAAAACTTAACAGCAGCCAAGCTGGAAAGCAAACTTTTAGAGCAGAGAACAGTATTTCTACTACAAGCACTGTTTGTTCTACAGCAGAAAAACAAAGCCAGGCTAGTATTTAACATGCAAAGCACTGCCTGGCATTCACAATACCTTCAAGCTATCTGCTTTAATGTAGCTCCTTTAGAGCACTTTGAAATCTGTTTATTTAAGAAGGAACCAGGGGCACAGTAAATTTGTTGAATAGCGGGTGACAACATTAGTGAATCAACCTGGTACCAGCTATATGATGAGATCTAGATTTATAGCTTCAGTTCTGTAATTTTTGCATGCTTCTGACATACAGTTATTGTACAGCCACGACTCTTCTCCAGCAGGACCCTTTAAGGTTTTATTCATTTAATTAAAAGAGTCAAACTCACTAACAACAAGGGAATAACATCAAGGAAAGCTGGCACAACACACCAAAACGAAGCAGGCAGCCTACACTGAATGTGAACCTAGAACAGCAAAACCCGCAACATCTGTTTTAGTTTACTTGTCTAAATGTGAACTTATAGATAGTGTAAACACTCCTGAATGACACAACTATGAATTGAGTTGTTCCTAGTTCAGATACCAGTACTTAGTTACATATTAACCATTCCACATGGAGGCAAAACTAAATACCACTTTTGCTTTATAATGTAAAAGGAAAGGATGTTAACTATCGTAAACTGTGGTTGTCAGGTTTCTCCTGTGCCTCGAAAGGACCACTCAGACAGATCTTAAAACCACATGATTCTAAAGTACTAATCCAACCACCTCTCAATCCCTAGGAGCAGAAATATAGTTTTCCAGCACTTGCTTTGGCACAGGTGGCCAGCTGGCTGACTTTAGACATACAGCCTGGTATAAAATACCTTGTCCATTGAGCAATGAAATGAGCCACATTAGAAAAGGCTGTAGCCTAAACCTCTCTTCATTGTGTCTTTATTGCTTACTTCTTTTCAGTTTTACCCCATTCATGCTATAACCATATGCCAGTCCCTCACATGCACTGTAATGATCGCTTATCTAAGACGAAACAGCGTTGGCAGTTCAGGTGCTCAGGCAGGGCAGTGCGGCCACCTCCGGAGTTTTCTCTGTATTATTCAAGATTTCTCAGCATGAGATTACTGAGTCTTGCTCTGAGACCTGGCTGCTGGAGTCAGGAGGCCCCAAAGAGCCCCAGACCTCAGACAGAACCGCAATCGCCAGGAATAAGTTAGCATATGTAGCCTGTTCCGTGTTACTCTTTCCTATCAGTTAACAGAAGTAGTCCATCCTTCTCTTTGAAGGACAGACGACTTCCCGTTACTTCACATTTATTATGAAGAAACAGAATTTTCATACGCTCTTACTCAACCACACTGTGGTAACTATCAGGGAACTAAAACTTGCAAGTACATAGAAATTTATTAAAAACTAGTGTTTTGCATTTGCTAAAGAAACTTTCTATCTATAGTCACCTCATTTCCTGGGACCCGACAGTTTTGCCATTCTCGAGTTTGGCAATGCAGTATTTGCACTGTCTCACACAGGTCAGGGCCACTCAAACCTAGCCAGCAACTGTATGCCAATGGCTCTGTATTTGTAAATCACTGACTCTCCTTCTGGTTACTTATTCAGGCTTTATCTACTGTTCATTTATTAAAGAATTTGGGGGATATTTTGGCTCTTCTCTTCAATGCTCCCATTCGGGGTCTTTTTCCTCCTCATTTTTAAATGGGATACTTAGATCCATGACTTTGTGGTGCTTTTGTCCTCTTGTGGTGCCTGTCCTCTTTGAATCTTTGGGGAGAAAAATGGGGTAATTTCATGGCACTCTACAGCACTCTGGCAAGCCTGTACCCCCACCTCTGCTCTGCTACAACAAAGGTGTAGAGAACCTGGCTGAGGAGATGATTGGTATTGCTGTACTGTTGCCAAATGACTGCTTGAAATAGTCTAGCATTTTGTCTCCTGCCATGGCCATTATCGTGTTTTATAAATGAATGATTCAGAACAGAAAGCTTTTCAAGTAAGACTTCTCACTCCATACACTAGTGTCTCCAGTCTTAACTCACATATTCTTCAACCTGTTTTCTTCCTCCACCTCCCATTTCCTTTCTTGCCTTCCCAGAACCTTTTTCTGCCTTGAGAGCCAATCCTGCCCTAGCACTTTGAATCCATGCAGACAAAATACTACAAGGCAAATGGCCACGAGCAAGCGCACCCCTTGGGACCTGCTTCTGCAGCTCCGAGAGAGCGCTCAGCGCTGCAATGTTGCACGTACGCGAGTGCCTGCGCCACCAGGGTGGAAGATTCAAGCAGCAACTGGCCCTCGACCCCCTCCCAAGAAAACACTTCATCAGACCCCAGCACAGTTTTACCTCCAGGTTACTTGTGGAACCAAGCTGAGGTGCAGATAACGGAGAACTCCCACCACTTCCCACTAGGGCCTAAGTGCACATGCAAAAACCCACACAAACCAACGTTTAGTCCCAGGGAACAAGTCTCCCACTCTGCTCATTCACAGGGATCCAAGGGGCTGTTTGTACGCGCAGCCAGGCATGAACGCTGTACCTTTCAACACTAACTCCTTCTTAGAACAAAAATAAACCAGTGTCTGCTGCTTTTCCCGTTAGGGAAGGCTGCACTACCCATCACTTCCACAGGTGCACACAGTGAGGCCCGTGCTGCTGAGGGATGCTGGGACACGGACTGGAAGTTGAACAGCTACCACAAACCACAAATTTCCACAAGGTCTAGAAAGAAACAGTTATTTGCTTCTTTACACATTACAAAGGCAGAGATCTTGTGTTAATTTTATTTTTTTTCTTAAGAAGCCAGGCATTTAAAGGCATTGAGGCACCTCATTGCCATGGGGAAGCTGAAATAGGTGACTCTAAGGTTTTTACCCTTTTATCTGACCCTAATCACCAAATAGTCTCAGCCCACTCTCTCCTTGCTGGTCTAAGAGGAAGAAAGCTTGTTGCTGGGAGTCAGCAGGTGTCACAGAAGAAGAGGTGTTTTGCATTTGGAAAAGACCGAATGGAAGGAAAAGTCTCCTTTTGCAAATCCAGCTTGAGCACAGCTATCCCTACCAACATCATACTTCCTGCTCGGCTTCTCCTGGGCCGACCAAGTGACAGGACCAAGACAAATCGACAGGGATGAAGTCTCCAGCAGCGAGACTTGATGATCTTCAGAGGTCCCTTCCAACCTCTACCATTCTGTGAGACACAGTCCAATGTGGTCCAATGAAACGTTGCTCCCTACCCAGTGCACCTCACTGACAGCACATTGTGCCACTGGCTTATGCTGTTAGCTGGTAAACACAACTATTGCCTGAAGCAGGAGAAAGCAGTAACAGGAAAGCTGAGCCTACTTCCCCACCTCCATGCCTGCAGATACCCAAAAGGTCCCGCATGTATCAAAGGGAGGTAAAACCATCAGGTGATTTTTACTGCGTGAAACACGAGCTGTTGTATAATCCTAGATTGGGCTGGGCTGCAAGGGAATTTAGAGACCATATACTCCCAACCCCTCTGCCATGGACAGGGGCACCTCCCACCAGACCAGGCTGCTCAAACCTGGCCTTGGACGCTTCCAGGGAGGGGGCTGCCACAGCTTCTCCGGGCAACCAGTGCCAGCGCCTCACAGCGAAGAATTCCTTGCGAACACCTCAATCTGTGGCCGCGCCGAGCTCCGCCAGCTCATGTGTCATTCACCGCTTTACTTCCACGCACACGCAAAGCGACCTCCCTGCCCCTCCCGGGAGCTGCCCCAGCCCCACGGCGGGGCGACACCGTTCCCCTGGCCGAGAGCCGAGCCCTGCCGGCGGGCAGCCTTACCCCGTTGGCGGCGGCGATGCGGACGATGAGCTGGATGGCGTCCTTCATGTAGAAGCGGCCGTCCCCCCCCACCACCAGCGTGGCCTCTTGCCGCTCGGCCGGCGGCACGGTGGCCAGGATGCTCTGGATGAAGTTCTCGGTGTAGTGGGCATTGCTCTGGAAAACCGTCACCCGCTTGCGAAGTCCGCTCGTCCCGGGTTTCTGGTCGCCGTAGGGCTTCGTCTTCACCGTCACGATCTGCACCATGGCCGGGCAGCCGCTGCGAAGTTCCGGGCGGCCACGGCGAAGAGAGGAGGGGGAGGATGGGGGGGAAGGCGGGAGGGAAGCGGAGCCGGCCCCGGCAGCGCTCCCGCCCCGGGCCCGCCCCTTAAAGGAGCCGGCAGCTCCGGGGATCCCGCCCGCCGGCGAGGAAGAGGAGGAGGAGGAAGATGATGATGATGATGCGGAGGGGATGGCTGGGGGAGCACCCCCCGGGCTGCTGCCACCGCAGGCTCTGACTGCCCGGCTCAGGCGCCCCAGTGCCCCCCCCGAAGGGTGGTCGGGGAAGGTCACTGTTGCAAAGCCTAAAGCAATCCACGTTTTGTTACTGTATCTCTGCTTCTCAGGTATAACATTCCAGAAAACCAAATTACAGCTGTCAGGTTTTTCTCCCGACTGAAGAAGAGGGTCGTAGGTGACATCCGCGTTCAGCCTTAAAAAGCAAAGTCAGGATGTTTTTTCCATCTTGGTGGTACATGGGCTTACAGCAAACCAGAAATGACGGCAGACACAAGACATCTCTATTCCTACCTCCCTCGGGGCAGGAAAGAACCCACCATGAGGAACTCGCTTAGGTTCACACCTAAAAGGTTACATAATTAAACTCTTCCTAGCAGCAAGAGGGTCAGAAAAGGAAAAAATCGTTCAATTCTGAATTGCTGTGTCACGTTTAACTAGACCCTGCCTCCAGCAAAATCTTTTTTTTTCACCTGCAAAAAGGCTTTTTTTTCACCTGCAACGGTTTTTCAGCCAAGTGCTTCAGTTTGAACTATTCCCTTCCTAAAACGCAGGATGGGTACCACAAAGATTTCTGCCACACCCTAAAAGACTGATTTCATAAACAAAAGAAATGCAAATAGAGCACTCCACTTGCAGTGTTCCCTGTACACAGAGAGTGTCTCCTAATTTTCCAGCTCCAGGAACTCCTGATGCACCCACATGTCTCCCGAGGCAGTGTTTACAGAGCCCAGGCATTTGCTGGAAATCACCAAATATTCGTGGGGCCTCTTAATACAGCTCCTGCTTCTTTCAGACAATTCTGAAAATGAAAAAGTTATCTGCTGTACTTGCTAAGAAAATTTAAAAAAACACCCCAAAAAACCCCCGGAAAACGGTAGGTTCATAAGTAAACCTGCCTGAGCAGCAATTGTTGAAGTGTGTAAATCACTGCCGGGCTCCCATTTTGTAACTGACATTTTAACTTGCCCAGGGTACGGTTACAGCCGGGTAACAGCAGAGCGCAGGAGTTGCTGGCAGCTAAATATAGCTTTTCTACACTACTTGCTGCCCTTGCAGATGAGGTCACACACATTTAATGTCTATTTTAAACTCTGACACTTATGAAGCATCCAGTGGCCTGGGTCATAATTTGTTTCCATGTTAACAGACATTTAGAGGAACCAGAAAACCATAATAGGCTGAATATTTTTAGTACCTCAAAGATGATTTTCATTGCTGTTGCAGCCTGAACTTGGCAGTCTTCAGTCTCCTTATTTCAGCTAACCTGGAAATAATTGCTGTTAACAGTCAACAGCCCGAGAAGAACCTTCATTTTCTTCAAATAATTTCCTTAAAGCATATGAAAAGACAGATTTTATTTTACGTAAAAGGGTACAAAATCAGGCAGTAATTAATGAGAACAAGTGTAACATGAACATTACCATCAAATGACAAAAAAAAATAAAAAGAGAAAGAACTATATCCTTTATCAGGTGGCAAAATAAAATCATGAACCCTAGCCCTTTATACTTCTCACGTCAAAACGCCAAGAATGTTTAATTAGGAATCCAACAGATCCATTTAACAAAGTAAGGTTTTCCTCAGTGAAGCAGTTCCAGCACATGATGGAACTACCTTACATGTTCTAGAAAACAAGAGGGTATGTAGGGAAAGTAGCCTTTATAAAGCACAATTACATTACAACTGTCAGCTCTATCACTGAACAATTCTTATTTTTATTGTGTCTCGATGTTTTGATGCTGAAATATTTCATTATATGATGAATATTCTATTCTGTCAAGGGATTTTTCTTACTTACAGTTATTCCATCCCTAAGTTATCACTATACATGTTTCTTAAAAAACTTTAGCAGAAGTGTGGTACCCGAAATAAGCAAGCACTTATGTGATTCACTGGCTTTAACAAATCCAACTCTGCGAAGTAAAAACGTAGGCCAGCTTTCTGAGGACAAGACTATAAATCATCTAGAAGCTGCCAAAAAAAAATATAAAAAAATCCTGATTTAGTCTGAAGGCTACCAAGGAACAGCTCTCTAACCAGAGTGGTTAACGTACGAGGGAATGCACACAATTATAAAGCCACTCTTCCTGCTCGTTCAGCGGCATCACATGCTGAGAAACCTGTATAGGAGAGAGAAAAGCGAGGTGAAAGAGTTGTTTACTGGAGAACTGTATGCATGCTACCTAAAGTGCTGTGTAGGCAACACGAACCGTTTCAGTACTTACACTGCTAACATTAAACGACAAAACCTTCATCATCTATAACGACTTCAAAAACTTAACCGTTGAATTTAATTGTACGACAGCCAAATAGCCATAAGGGGCACTGAGGCTACAGTTTATACTCAATGAAGTTGAAATTCAAATTAATAAAGGACCTTATGGGATCAGGCTATAGCCAGCTAAAGTGTCAGCAGCAATATCAGAATAGGCCCCAACACTGCCTGCGTCATGGGACTGCATCTGTTTACAACGGGCTGGAACGCACCCGCGCTGGAAAACTGTGAAATATAAAATCATTCAGATGCCACTTGTTTAAAAGAAAGAGACTACATTATTTAGAATAGTAAAACCTGGCTTTTCTTCACAAACGAATGAAGAAAACCATCTGCATTCGTAACGCATTGTCAATCTCGTTCTACCCCTTCGAACTCTCATTTAGAATTTTCACTAAAGCCAGCCCAGTTCTAGAACAGGGATCAGCAGATCAAACTGCCTTGTGGCTCAATGTGATCCGTAAGCCAAGTTTAACAAAAACTAGCCACCCGAGAAGTTGCAAATGCATATATTTTTGATTTTGGCTAGCGCATGCCTGGTTTGTTTTGCTAAGAGAAATAAAAAAAAGAAAATACAGCCTTAGAAAAAGAATATTAAAAATATCAGTAAATGGTACGTGAATTGAATGGACAACTGAAAACAGAACAGCTATGGACTTCTATAGCAATCTGTGCAAGGAAACATGGTTACACACTAAGTACATGGTTCATCTTTGAAATATCAAGAACTGTCCCTGATCTGTTCTGGTGATAAAGACACCACCGTCCACATGACCACTATCACGATAAAAAACCTGCAAAAGGAAATTGTAAAGATGTCACACAGTTTTCTTCTTTTTGCTTAGATTTTAAGCTAGCTAAACAGTAAAAATCTTACCATCATGGATTTTGGTGCCACTTCCACGGCAAAAACTGTAAGTCCCCTATTATTTTGGCAGTTCTTACTCCACTCATTGTTGACATGAATAATTACTTTGTTTTCAGACTGCAAGGAAAAAGCATGAGGGAACCCATTAGTCTTAATGGTTAAGTGCCTGCTCTTTATGTAACGACTACATGTTTCTCTTAACTTACTCCCACTTTGCTATTTTATGGGATAGAAATGCTCAAAGGGTGCTCATGCCTATTGACTTTAACAGTTTCAAACGTACCTCAGCATCAGCAGACCAAGATCCATTGTCAAGACTTGCTGAAATAACTCCAGTGCTTACAAAGGCACAGCTTGGGAACCTGATTTAGCGAGAGAACTATTTGGCACAAAATGTTACCGGTTCCAAGAGATTTAGATAGCATCAAAAGGTGACTGGACAAATTTATACTAGATTTTAAGTACAAAGGATATATTTATGTCTCAAGTAGTCCTTGAACTGCAACTCACTAGAGACTAGGACAGCGACCTGGGGAAGAGAGACGCTTGCCCAATTTTTGTTTGCAACATCCCCTACAGGCGCTTTCTGAAGACTTCACTAACTCAGATTTTAAAAGATACTTGATGAAATTAATATAAGTATAACCCCTTGAAGACCAGATGCTCTTGCTAAAGTTACGCAAGAAGGATCCAATATATAAAACTGAAAGCTTGGGTAACAGAAAACTCTTTAACCACAGGTTTATCGCAGGCAATACTCAGACACAAGACCTGGGGACACACAACTACGCTCTGCTATTTCAGTGCCTCTAGATAAATCTCAATTTGACAGAGATGCTGGGAAAGGTTTGATTTTTAGACAACGCTGTCAACGATCTCTCTGTATTGAGAAATGGAATAGAAACCCAGTTACTTTCTACAATCGGCAGAGTGCAAATACAGTAATTTGTGAAATATGGTATCGTCACAGAAATGTAAACGCCATCTGGTGTTAAGCTGCTTGTGACTTTGATCTACCTGCTCCAGTATCACTTCGGTGAAGTTCTTATTTCTACATGGCAGCAAGATAAAGGCAAACAAAAGAATTATCTGTACGGGAAGGTATTTTATGGCAAGAGGAAGAAGGTCTCACATGCTCACCTAGCACAGAGGCTATATTATAGTAAGTTTGTGCTTTGGATCACAGGAAATGCCTCATTTACTATTTATTTTGGCATATCAAAGGGCAGACAATAGACTTGGTATTGCTTACTCCCTGAGAAATTTCAGGTTCCATATATGCAAGGTCTTCTAATCTTCCCTGCTCATACTCTGGCTAGGAAGGCTTAGAAGACAGACACCTTTCTCTACCCACTGATTAAATACATATGCAAGACTGAAAGGAAAGTCATCAGGAAACTGCACCTTTCCTTAATTTAATTACAGAAATTACAAAGGAGCAATTATTTCCATTGAAATCACCAGTACAATAACTGAAGATATAATCAGACTGCTCGCACTGCAGGAAGCTTAGAAGACAGATGCATAAAACTGCTTCATTACGTCTTTCCAGACATTTACAATACAAAAAAGCCCTCCAGTCTACAAATTCTTGCAAGATTTTCAGCAAAGTGTAACTATTTGCTACACCATAAACAGAGGTATTTATGAAACCTGAATGGCAGTGGTCAGTAATTTCAATCAGAGAGCACCCAGTTGCCTCGGTACAGACCTCATCTCCTTCTCTCACATATCCCCAAACATATAAATAACTCCAGTCCCTCTACCCTAAAGGGCAAAGTGCAGATCTAAACCTGTAATTCCAAGGAGCCTCGGCCTCAGTCCTAATATTAGTCCACCAACCCACCCCTCTTGCAAGTCTGTCTGTTTAAAAATACACTTCTTGATCTTTCAAGACTTAAAGTTTGACATTCACTCACAGTTCCCGATACAAATAAAACTGAGAATGAAGAGCACATTTGTTAGGATCTAGGCAAAACGGTTTCAAATCTCTGCTTCTCACCAACAACTTCTGCTTGGATTTACACCCGGTAATTTACATTAGTAATAAAGCAGACCTGCTAGCTAACAATTCATCCATAATGCGCTTCTAAAACATAATCAGTGCAAATCACTGCTCTTTTACTTTCGTATACACACTGGAAGTATTACATAGTGTAAATACTGCAGCCTTTGCTCTTTCTGTAATTGTGTTTCCTGTTCTTAGTATTTGTTTTCTGAAGTTATGAACATATTATGTTTCCAATAATTACCAAAATATTGAAAAATTGCAATGTGAACACAAATTCTATATGACACTTAAAACTGCTTGCTTCATTATAATAACTGTCCCTTCTAAGAACACCGATCCGAACTGTTCTGAAGCCTGAGTCATGTGCCAAAAGAGAGCTTTGCATCAGACACTTTTTAAATTTTTTTTTTAGATGAACTAGATCCAGAAACCTCATATTAGAAAGACCAGAAAATGCCATTCACAAAAATGACACGAGGAAGGAAGAACAAGTACACAAAGTACCTCAACAGAAATCTCACACCATACCTTATTTTCAATTACAGCAGTGATTCTCCTGCCTGCTTTGTAGGTATAGATGATTATGTTTTCGCAGCCATCCATTACTTTGGCCTCTCCTTTATTAACCACAGACTTGCAAATAGCCCTGTTGAGCTGCCAGCTCCCTGCCTCCAGATACACGGCTTTAATTCTGGGTCTGCATTTTTCTGCATAGATGTCAATGACAAAGGGGCATGCCTGCAATGGAGAAAATCAGTTTCATCACCACTTGATCTTTAGTTTTTCCCTTCAGATTTTCATCCACAGCTCCTAAGTATGCTCTGAAGTAGAATTACCCAAATACAAGTATGCCAGTGAATATTAAATATTCAGAACCTGAGAGCTGTGGCAATCTTTTAAACCATGAAAGCTCAAGAGAAAGGAATGTTTTTCATGCCAGTCACAGGACACTTGACAAACAGTTTGGTGCATTCGGTTCCAACATGGCAAACCCTTCCTTGGATAGCAAAACGCACAGGAATTAAGATGAAGCATGATTGTGCTGAAGTGTCTGAAAAAACACCCCAAACTGCTGCCTTTACCTGTTACCCTCTTTCTATTTGTGCCACTTCCTGCAGATTTAAAATACCCACAAAGCTGCATAAAGCACTCTGCTCTTACAGGATCTTGGCTAAGACTAGTACATGTAACGCAGGAGTCTGCACTTTCTTATTCTCATTTATAGCGTCTCCGTTTCTTTCATATGGCTACAGGAATCCACCCAGATTTCTCAAGCTCTGTCTTTAATTTGTTAGAGGCTCAACGCTCCTGAAATATTAATCTCTTAAATTACTGGAAAGAGAGGAATTAAAGGGTTACATTACAGACACAAGTTAAGTAGACGTACATTTTTAGATGAATGATTAAACTTTTCGTAGAGCTATGCTGCTCTTTGGAAAGCAAAGACTACAGCCACAGACCACAGCCAGTAAAGGGCACAAAATACCTTTTTGAAATTTCTAACTTGGTAAAAACCTCCCCAAAATCTTCTTTCTTAGGGGATAGCTCCCTCTTACGTCTGAAATGCAGAAAGACAGTTTTGTAGTTCCTCTGCTAACCGTACTCGTAGAAAAAGGAGAATGTGTTCATCACGAAGAAATCATTCACCACGACCTCAACATTTTCACTGAGAGACAACTGAAAACACTCAAACATAGTGAGTATTTTTGGGTCTGCATATATTTGTTTCACACACATATTTTTATATGGTGACTACGCTGACCTCTTTTATTTTAACAAAAGTTAAAGAAATAATCAAACTGATTTTTTTTAAAAAATGGATTTTCTTGGGAATGAAACAAATTATTAGTTTATTTGCATATTTAATATTTTCATTATTTTTTCCTCTTCATTAAAGAGATCCTCTTTCTTTAGTTAGAACTATTAACATCAACACTGATGCTGTTTCTGTGGAAGTTTTTTGTTTTCATCGATAAACACACAGAAACATCAGAGAAATAATCCCTGGTCCTTTAAAGCAAACACTGTGCCACCCTAAGCCTTCATTAAAATTCTATGTTGAACATCTTCAGACACTCCTGTGAAAGGCAAGAGTGACAGAGATCGCCACATCTGGAAATTATGAATTCTAAATAATGGAGGGGGGGTAAGTTATTCTATCCTTAACCACTTCTGTTGTGGCTTGGCCCAGGAAAGTGACCTTAAGCAGAGTAAGTCCTGTGTTTTGCAGGTTTGCCAACAGGTCACAGTTCACCGTCTCCATCCTCTCATTGCTTTCACCATCAAGGTGAGTGACTCTTTCAGTGGGTATAACACAAAATTCCTTTCTCTACAAGCCTACAAAATCACAGCTTTCGCTAAAGCAAAAGGCAAATTTCCTCCATCAACGATGTCAGCGTTACCGTAAGAAACGGGATATTGCAATGGCTGAAAGTCACAGTGTACACCCTGTATTAACTGTGTTTGGACTGGATCAGTGATCTACTGAAACTGATGAGCGACAGGCAGAGGCAGTGCTGCAGCTGAACGTGCACAGCAAGTTGTATACGCAGTGGTTGTTTTTTCTTTATGGTGATCATACCTCTGTCATTTCTAAGGCTTTATTGTAGCCCAGAGACAACAAAGTGACCCAAAGGTCACTGGGATCCCCTTCGCGGTCATTGGCTTCCATGAGATTCAAATCCAGAAATCCTTGTCTTGTTAGTTCGTTCTTCTTCACATCAAAATTCTCTGTTTAAAAAGAAATATAAGGTAGCACTTAAACAGCTGCTCTCTCTGCAAACACTCTTTATCCTTCCAAAGCCAACCACTTACGTTAACAAGGTTTAAAAGATGGAGCCGTCTTGCAGCCTCAGGCTCTCCAATATGATTTGGGAAAGAATGTCCTTCACCACATACGTGCTCTCTGCAGTGCTTCCCTGTGGATTTTAGGTAATGACTAGAAACAGCTGTATAACCCAAAGAGGGCAAGATTCAAGAGTTCATTTTGAGATGTGGGTTTTTTTTTTTGCTAGCAGTATTTGTTGTGGTTGAGATTTGCAGAATGGGGTATATTGGGAATGGGAAATGAAAGTCTGCTGGAGCCAGCACCCTTAGCGCTTGAGGTCCTTGATATAGAAATGATTTACTTAGTTCCTAAAAAGCAATAAAATGCCAGTAATCCTAACACCCCTCTTGAGATAGAATATCATAGATCGACCACTCTAATGTCAGCAAACACATAATTGAAATGTCCTTGTGTCAGAGATTTTTAAAAATGGTTTTCTCATCTTCATAACAATGCTACATCTTTACTATATATTATTAAAAAGGGATTACCGATTTAATAAATCTATCTAAGGGTACAGATGCTATAAAAAACGGCTTGAACTTTGGTGTCAAGATTTATGGTATTCGTCTAAACCCTTCCACTGATTAATGACCTGGTAAAACATTCACCATATTCTCTTTTTTCCTCTCTTAGACACTTGACACACACATAAAACCCTCCTGTGCAGGCTGAGACCAGTGCACAGGGGCACAGCACGGACAAAGTCATAAAAGGCATGAAAGAGACAAGAAACTCATATGCAGACAAGTATTTTTCTAAGATCTTTCCACCATTTAGGAAAAAGTCTACTATCTTATAGTGTTTAGGGGAGAAATAATCATCAGGGCTTGCCAGATCTGAAGTATTTTAGCCCAAATTAAGCAAAGTCACAGAATCACAGAATCACAGAAAAAAGTGTCATAACCTGCAAAGGAATAACATCAACTATGACACGGGCTGATATAAAATGACATGTCATAGAGTCATTGAACAGTTTTGGTTGGAAGAGACCTCCAAGATCAAGTCCAACCTTTGGCATGTCAGACGCGAGTTGCAGAAAAACTGTATTTCTTATAGAAGCTTCTAATTTTCACACAATGGCTTCTAAATTTCCAGTCTGTTCACTCACTGCCCACACTTGGAAACCAGTGCTTTCACGCACTGTATTATTAGAGCAGCTGAATCTGATGGCTGAATTCTCCTTGCCCCATCAAGGAGGTGAATGTGTGCATTCTCGACACCTTTGCAAGCTTAAAGCAACATCATGGAATTCCATTTTACTTCAGAACTGACAGCAGCCCAACGCTGCTCCTGCAAGCTGGCAAAACATCCAGTAACACTAGTGAGATGTGTCAGCAGAGAGAAAACAAAGCACATCTGAAAGAGTCTTAACTGTCTGTCAACTTCCCCATCTCACTCATACAAGGCTCAGAATCTCACGGCTGTCGCACAGCACAAACATGGACAAACTGACACACCATGCATGAACCTTTCAAAACCAGATTTTTAATGAAAAGCTGCTTACATCTGAAGAAAATACACAGTTGCAGTAAGCATGTCCTAACGTCTCACTTTCGAACAATCATCATATGCTCTAGATGCCCTTCTCAAAGCTTCACACACACACTAATTAAACGTGCTTCTCAATGCTTTCTGAGACACGAAAGCAGTATCAGCTTAATCTGCAGAAAGGAGACTGACTAAACTAATACCTGTTACAGTTTAATCGATCCATGACTGGAAAACCTGCAGTTTCTGGCACCTACAAAATCTTTCACCTACCAAACTCTGCAGTTAGCAATGTGAAAAATTTTCTCAGGGGAAGGTCAGTGACACACAAATCAGAACGCAGTAAAACAAAGGACAGAAGACTGGAAAAGTTAAAAAGGAAAAAAAAAATAAGAAAACAATGCCTACGTGTGTTCTTGGTATCAGCTACAAAATACTCAGTTCTTCTATACTACATATAGTAAGATGCTATAAAAAAAACAGCTTGCAAGTAGATTGATAGCCCTAATTATAGAATAGTTATAATAATTAGTTGTATCAAGCACAGCAACCAACCTACCCTTACATACAGTCCACGCTTCCTCATCGCATTTCTCACCACTAGTTCTCAGTTCAAAGAAATTGTATTCCTCCAAACTCAGAAGGCCATTTCCATCCAAATCAATGGTTTCAAATATATCCAATAGAGCAGCTCTGAAAGATGAAAAAGGCAGAACTATTTCCAATGCTTAGGTTGCTTTTACTGCCTCATAATATCGTCAATAACTATTCAGTCTGAGAATACTCTGTACAAACTACTTTAGTAACAAAAAAGCTAGATGTTGTTTGGAGCAAACGCTTCTACAATAGCTTCCAGGCCTACTTGAGAAAAAGACTCACCGGAACTCTTTGGTCAGAGCCAGGTCTCCATCTTCACCTCTGTACACCAGTTTTGCTTCTCCAGTAAGTTGTGGTTTTACTTTCTTCAACCTACAGCCCGTCGTGAACGGGAGCAGCAAGTAAACTCCTGCCCCAAGCTCCCCTTTCCATCCAAACACCTACTCTTAAAGGAAGACAGACAAGTTTGTAAGTTATTGCTCAAATGACATCTTTATTACTAGCCGTGTTCATGCGAAAGTGATTAATTACTTGAGAACACTGGTAATGCTAGGTTCTTTCCTTAAAGAAAACGTGTCTACAGTGAGATGCTGTGAGATGCCCTTTAGAAGACACAAAAACTTGTGAATCTCTTGATTCTAGTAAAAGCTACAAAAATGTACAAGACCAGAGACTAGGGAAGAACAGTCATTACTAGAAATGTCTAATAACAATCCTAGGATTTTTCACACTCTTTAACTGCTTTAAAGTTTAAAAAAAAAAAAAGCACCAGAAACAGACTGACAAAACCCACTGAGTTCTTAATTTTCTCCCTAATTCATCAGCTTTGTTCAATCTAGCAACAGAAACTTCTTATGCAAAAGGCTGCAAGCGACTTAAGAAGCAAGCCGAGTTCTCTACTGCTTGGAAGGTGAAAGTAACTTAATGCTGCCATTTCTCCTCCCTTATTTCTGCAATAGGATAAGAATATTCTGTGCACTACCAAGTCCATAAAGATATGTATAGCAAGGAGAAAGAAAAGTAAAGGAAATTTTCACAAATTTTACCTTTGGAATTTGGGGTTTGAAGGTACAGAAATACAGGTGCCCGCCCAAGGGGCATAACTAAGACAGTTTTACATCTTACCTTGCACAAGTTCTGTCAGGTACAGTTTGAATTCCTTTCCACCACGCATGAACTCACTCATGCAGCATTAACACAGGCACCGAAGATATAACAATTAAAGTACAAATATGACAAAAGTATCTAACCTCTTTGTTGTGTTGTTCAGTAAAGCTCACAAGCTGGATATTTTCTTGGGTTTCACCTTCCTTGAGAATATACAAAGCTGTATCCACTGACAACCAATGACAAGATTTTCCTAAAAAGAAAAACAGTCCCAACACAAATGCTTAATAATGGCCTAAAATCGTTGTTCTTTGAAGCCCAGAGTAGATATTTCGGTGGTGTTTACCATGCTGATCCCTGTTAATATAAGATGGAAAAAAGAACTTATTACCTGCTACAGGGATTTCCTTTCTATTTAGGTTGATCAGATAAACGGTTTCAAGTCTTGCAATTGTCTTGCAGACAATGGTTACTATTAATAGTTCTAATATTAAAACCTTTGGTAGTTAAGGAAGCTATTTTCATTGTTTTCTACTAGTAGCACAGCATTATTTATTACTTTTCTTTATTCTAAGGCTCCTAGGTATTTGTAATTAAGGATATTAGCATATTCTCTTCTGAATTTCTGTCAATTATTGTTAAGATCCTCATGACTGGAAACCCAGAATATGTGCCAAGTAAGGGATACCAGAAGATGTGAATCTCAAAGTATAAGTTTCAATTATTTTTAAGATTTAAGTAGCAAGATCCCCCTACACGGCATCCCTTACGGTGTTTGTCTGGTCACGTGTGATTTGTTTGCCTTGGGTTAGATCAGAATGGAGGCACAGCCTTACATATGTTGACTAGATGCCACTTGAGCCTCTCTGATTTAAAACTAAATAATGTGACTAATCTCAGGTGGCTTTAATGCTGGGCTTCACTCTCTTAAGACGAAAACTAAAAAAAAGAAAACTAAGTTATAAATCAGTCAGACAAGATTCATAAGAAAAACATCAAGATACTGTACTGCCACAAGAAGTCATAATCTATTTTAAGGATTTATGGAGGTATTTCAGGTGGAGAATACAACATTCACTACGTTTTGTACTGTTGTTTCCCTCAAAGTACATTAACACCTAAAAAGAGAGACACTGCAAACAGTGCCAATATTTGAATTTTCTAAGAAGAAACTTCACAAATCTATGGCGAAAAGTAATCCAAGAGGTTGGCCGACTAAGAGGAGAAAGATAATGGACTTCACCAATTTTCACGGCCCAGGCAACAAGCACAAAATGCCTAAGCAGAACACATGGCCTGACAAGGTAAGTTGTGCTTTTAACTGGATTCTGTCAACACAGGCAAGTATTGCAGTACTGCCAAGTATTGCAGAGACACGTGCCAGCAGAAAAGATTTTTTTATAGAGGAGAAATCTCCAAAGAAAGAAAAATACACATACCTTCTACCTGACGCATGTTTAAAGGCTTGATGGTAATGCACACTGTAGACTTTTGAGGCAAGTGCAACTTGTACTTGTGACTAATGATTTCGCCGTCTTCTTCTAAGTAGAAGCATCCTTTGGATTGTGCACACTGCCACTCCTGGAAACCAAGCAAATATTAGATGTTGTCTTGCTCTTTGATCAGGATAAAAGCACCTTCTCTGAAATACATTAATTTGATGACTTAAAAATCCTGCCTAAAACACACAACAAGATAGAGCATTGACTTTCTACTCCTTTCTTTAAAAATTAATTTTCTCAAATATTCCTTTCCATAGTTAACTCTGCAGAGCAGTCAGTAACGTTGCTTCACTTGTGAAAAAGCTTGAAAAAATACAGATTACGACAATGCCTAAATAGCTGAAATGAAATTTGAATTGCCATGAAGAATCAAACTGAACTCACAAAATTCTCTCAACTGTGATTCACCGCTGAAAGGCTGGAATTTCACTACAACAGTCCTATCAGGCAAATCAAGCAAAGAACATAACTGATTAGCTGAACAACAAGGAATTATTTGCTCAGACCAATCGCAAACACAAGTATTGGTCAAATTAAGTGGTTCTTCTTGATTTTTGTCTATTGGGGTAACATAAACTGAAAACTGCTGTATTTGTGAATAACATGCTTCCTAGAGAAACCACAATTTTTGCTGAGATGCTAAACCAGCTACATGCTTCACATTTTTTTTATTAAAACAGCAAGCACTAATTTTCAATTTCAAATATCACTCAAACGATACTTCTTTAGCAAAATCAAAATAAAGAGTAGCTTTGTCCCATTTGTTTACCTTCCATTTTTCTAGCTGTTATTTCAGATGAAAGACTTTTTGATTTCAGATAGACATTGTTACAACAGGGACACCAAACAATCCAAGTGAGCAGGGAAAACATCTCAAGGAACAACGTGCAGGTTAAGATGTGAGCAAACGTTGGGCAATGTTTTCAGCACCGAATACTAAACCGTTATTCTTGCAGAGAGAATAAAGCAGTGCTATATTCTCCAAATGGTCCACGCCAAATTACAAACAGGTATGGATATTTGGGAATCTCAAAGATGATTTTTTCTGTTTCGATTTTGTACGTCACTTTAAAGCATAACCAAAGTAGTCAAATCATAGCTGATGTAGTGGGAAATGTTTGTATTGGAAATATTGATCAGAAAGAAATGTTAGGGACTACCTGCTGCTGCCAGTGCTGGTCACTTCCCAAATAACACATTCCGGTGCCATTTCAATTTAAATTATTATTGAATAGTCCTCACACTCATGCCTAATTCAAAATAAAAAGCAATGTCTGTGAGATGAATTGTTCCTGTGATTAAAGCAAAGAAGTTCAGCTCAGTGCTTCAGCTTGTACAGAGGCTGGGCCACATGCACAGAAAAAGTCTCGCTAGTTCGACTGCGCGAGGCTACTTCACAGTAGGAGTGGGAGCATGTAACTCTCTCATTCAAGGAAAAAAAAAAACTTTTCTCGGGTATTTCTTTTGCTCCCCACTGTGTGTACAAGCTTCTCACTGACTTCAGCAGAGCGGAATGCAAAGGTAGGACTCCTTAGCACAGATAATTTAGCTACCCAAGGAAGAAACAAGATTTTAGAGCATGATACGCTGTTCACTTGGGGTTTTTTTATTTTTGTTAATGTCTTTCAATCTTGAATAAAACCAACATGATAACTGAGTACATGACAAAACTCCACTAACAAAAAGAAAATACATGGATATACTACGAATACATTCCACTTTTTCTATGGGTTTTTAAATCTAGACATGTTTTGACCTCCTCTGTTTTCTTCTGTCAGAAATGTAAAGTTGCCCTTGGTCCAGCTTCGTAATGGCAACATTTTCCTACTGTCCCCAAAAGACAAGGTGAACTACGGGAAAAAGGTTATTTCTGAAGATAAGAAAGAAAAATTTTGGGTTGCTAGATTTTTAGCCACACCACAAACGAATCACTGTGTATTTACTGACAGATTTTGATGGAGTTTGCTTAATAGCTAGGGTTAAAAAAAAACCTAGTAGTTCTACTTAGCAACTTCTCACATTTATTGATTGATTTCTGGTTTTGTATGAAGCTCATCAATAGCAATCGAGATCTGCAGCTGTTTTTTTTCAGTCAGTTCTTACTGGCTTGTCCAAAGAAAGAGGAATCCAGTATCGGGAAACGGTGCGACGGTTTTATACACTACATATCATGTTTGAACAAGGTGAAATTGCAGGTTAAATTGCATGGAGGTCCAGATACCTAAACAGACTGCAAAAAATTCCTTTGAGATTCTGTTTTAAAATTTTAATATAGAACAAATGTCACTGTATAGCAATGTCGGAGATATAAAGGACTTCAGAGTTCAATAACAAATACAGAGTTGTTATTTGAAATAAAAATGTAACTCATGAGAACAATCAGTTCAGTTTTCTAGCAGCAGTTATACTGTGTGGTCATAACCATTTTTTCCCTTTTATACAGGAGTCTCAAGGTGCACATTTTTAATGTATCCTAGCAGTTTCCAGTTAATGTTTTATATTTCCTCAGCTATTATTTTCGGTTGAAAGAAAACTAGTAAAGGTTCAGTCAAGAAAGGGAAAACAAAGGAAAAAGATCAATATTAACACTCTACAAATATTGACTTAGCAAAGTGACTTTGTTGTCTTTCTCCCACAGGAATTTATATTGAATGAGCGATTTATTCAAAAGAAAATACTGATAGAACATATTAGTCTAACTAAAAATCAATATTTTCAGGCTACAGCGTACATTTACAAGGTAACGCCCAACAAACTGAATATGCTCACGGATCTGTTATTTATTTCCAACTACCTTTCATATAAAAGCTTATGATACACAATCTTTCAGACTACTTAAGCATTTAAAGTCCTCACCAACCTAATAAATTATTAAATTTTAAATTTCTCAAAAAGTCATTAAACGTTTTATCCAACAGTGGTTTCATTTATAAAAAACACACTCTCTTCTATTAAACCTTCACACCTGAAAAATTATTTTCAATAACTAGATGTCAGCAAAACCAACAGTATACGAAAATGTTAATAATAATAATAATATGTATCAAGAAACCTCTGAGGGGTTTACAGTCACCCTTGACAAACTATTAATAAAACATAAGCTGAAAATCAGAGAAAAACAGTTTCTTATTTAAAATGCAATAGCACGCGTGCCTAGAGGAAAACAACATCATTTCAGTAGGACTGGCTTGGATGATACCTGCATTGCCTCGGGCTCAATCAACTTCGTGTTTCTGTTGCTGCTGGCACCCATGGTGATCGTGGTAGAAACGGATGCTTTGCAACTCTGAGCTGATGAGGGTCTTGAAGGAATTCTGCTATCACCTGTAAAAATAGATATTTAGTTATAATTACATTATTTCAAGCCACTCCTAGAGCTATCACAAAGCCTTACATTTATAGGTACACACAGAAAAACCGGATGACAAGAACTCCAGTTAGATAAGCTGACTACCCTTATAGTTATCTAACATTTAATAATTCATTAGCCAAACAGTTTTACTTCCCTGACTGCACCTCTCAGGTAAATGGGGGCACACAAATGGCAGAACCTTGGAATCAAATCTGCCTGAAGGAGATCAAATTGTCACCACATGATTCCATTTACCTCGGAATCATGGGAAATTTGTCCTAAGTGGATAAGTTTAACCTGCTTTTAATTTAAAGTTATTTATTTAATAATGTAATGTAGTTTCCCTGCCAGATAGCACATCATTTATGCACAGCTGCCCTCTGCAATGATTTCCAAACCTTATGTTGGGACAGCTCTGCTGGTACAACTGTTGATTTAGCTACACAAGCTCAGTCTTCGTCACTGTTTTGTCATCTTTGCGCCTCTTTGGCATCGCCTAGAACTGAAGCAACTTAAAGGAAAGAGCAGACACTACATGTGATTTGCAGTCTGTGGAAGGTTTTTAGGTATCTTTGTAACTTCAGGAAGAGCATTAAACTCTCATATTGACTGTGCTCGAGGAGTAGCCTCGATAATTGAAACAGACTGCTTATTGATAAATGTTTAAGGTTTCATCTCTCATCTGGGAAGGAAATCACTTGCTATGTTGCAACATCTCAGCATTCATCTTCTCTCTTCCCTCTGGACTGTGTCACATGAGAGTCCATGAAATTCACCCTTAGGAATTTGAGAGTTTCAGATCACAGATGCAGCCAATGTCCATTCGAACACGGGGCTCAGATATTCTACTATTAGTCAATAACAGCCTCACTAATGTGAGAAAAATTAAACAACTACTTCACTGTTCATTGATCCAGAGCACAAACTCCAACAGAATGAAAACTCCCAATATGAACTATAAATACCTTTTGTTGGTGCTAATTTGTGATCAGTCTTCCTGGAGATTCTTGGTGATGGTTTTGATCGTGGCAGTGTGATCTCTTCAGAGGAAGTTTCAGCTTGACTTCCAAACTGCTGCTGCCTCAATCGACTATCAAGTTCCAGTTTCTCTCGTGCAGTCTTGCAGCACTGCTCACTGGTTTCCACATATAAATCACAAAACTTTAGGTAAAGAAAAGTAATCTGGTAAGTGAAACATTCTTTTTCACAATTTTAAGGATTAAAGGTAAGTTTGCTGTCAACTGTCATCTCTATCCTGCCATTCCCTTAACTCTCACATGCTGTTAGGCTCTGTGCTTACTGCTAGGCTCTGCCTAATACATTAAATTAACTTGCAGCACGTGACCTTTTCAAAGACAACAGGCAGGGCAGTGTGTTGTGAGAAAAAGCATGGGAAACAAATATATGTCAGCCCGTGTTTCAGCACGTAGACAGGTGGGGGCAAAAGGATGGGGTAAGGTCACGAATAGACCAACACGTGGAAGCCGCAAGTATTGTGTTTGATAATGTCAATACTGTCAGTAACATGAAGTCAATAACACAAGAATAAATAGTATCACCCTCTTTGCCATACCTTGTTGTAGTCAAGTTTGCCGCTGCAGTTGAAATCACCTTGTTTAATAATGGTATTCACTTCATCCCGAGTCATTTTTTCACCTCTCTGAAATTAAAAAGCAACTGTTTGGTTTCCTAATCAAGAACGCTGTTCATTTACAGTACATAGGTAATAAAAACACAAAGAAAAGATTCTTTTAATATTCTTTCAGAGAATCTCATCTTGCAATACATTTAAATGGATTTTGATTTGAATCATCAAAATAGAGGTCAATGTCGTAAAGAAATAGTCCCCGCAATGCTATTAAATACTGAACAGATGAATTGCATTAGTTTATTTGGTACAGAAATCTACTTCTCAGCCACAGTGGGCTGCAAAAAACTTAGTGCTGATCCTCCCCTCTGAACGGCGCCAGTTGCTACTGCAGGCACATCCAGGAAGTTCTTCAGACTGGGTCTGTACAAAGCAACACCCTGACTCTATCTAGCAATACAGTTTACAGCTCTTCATGGCATAATTACAGTAGCACTCAACATCCGTTACTTCTATCTTTCATTATACTAAGAGTATTGCCTTACTCTTGCCAACTGTATCTTTGTGTTTCTACAGAGTGAGGGTTGAAGGTTCTGCCACGATATTTGAAGTAAATAATTTTGGTTTATCAGGTCAAGCGCAACAAATATAGAATCATAGAATCGTAGAATGGCCTGGGATGGAAGGGACCTTAGAGATCATTTTAATCCAATCTGCCTGTCATGGGCAGGGACACCTCTCAACTAGATCAGGCAACACCTGAGGACCGAACAGGAATCGAACCCACAACCTTTGGCATTTCAGCACCACATATAGTGCGTAAACTGTTCCTTCTGCCCCAGTTTGCTCTCCTCTATATTTCCTTTAAATTGGCTTATTCTCACTTTTGAGCACTCTAATAGAATGCCATTACTTGTCCATTTTTAATTGTTACTGCTCCCTGGTGTCTGTGCTGTGAAGATGACTGGTTTTTACAATAAATGGGGTTTTTTTGGCTGTACAGAGCAAAAAAACCTGGCAGAACAGAGAAAGAAAATCACTGTAATAATCTGTGATGTGGTTTAAAATCAGAGCATCAGCTCTACTCCAACTTGGAAGACTGTTCTGTTTCAGGGGGTTTGTTTGCTGCTTTCCAAATCGTTAGGGGATGTGGATTTTAATCTTGTCAACACTGATCAATCTAACATACTTTCGCTTTAAAGCTCCATCTCCTCCTATCTATCTCGTATCATCATATATTTTTGAAAAAATATTTATCTTTTCTATCTTTTCAGATTATACAAGGAAACCTAAAAAAAAAATTGTGGCAGTTCAGCAGCTAAATAAGAAGTTTCAGATATTTTTTTGTGTCATTATTTTAAGTCACATTGATGAGATGACAGGCAAGCCTTATGATATTTGCATGCTTGGGGTCGATAACGCATAATCTCTAACCAAAGCACTAACCTAACCTCACACAGTTTACTTTAAGACCCCAAAGAACTAACTATAAGATCCAGTGAAGTCACCGGCATGACAGAACGTCACAGCTGTGATAGAACTAAAGCAATGACCTTAATATTTTATGTATAACAAAAATATTTTTTAACTTTGTATCTGAATATACACAGGCAACAGCTTGTGAGGGGAGAACAGCAGGGGCATGTCATTAATGCTTTCTGTATAATTTCATAGCACCAAAGGGCTGGAGAGAAGCTCTGTAGAGAACAGAGGGATTTGCACTGACTGAACTAAGGCAGAGACATGAGCTTCCCTTCCTGTTGCTCCACTGCGGTATCAACACGGTTTCAAGAAAGTGTTCCGTGAAATTCTGAAAAATATTCCAGCTTCAAGGCAGAGTTGCTGAAAGGAACAGATAGGTTATCAACTGCAAGACTGCAAGGGGAACAAACAGAAGAGAGATGAGATAATCACAGAGAATGAAACATAAAATTGAAAAGAAAAAAAACATGAATCAGTTATTGGTTCTTTTGATCAGAAATGTGTTCACATATTCAAAATAATTTTATCATCTAACTTCCAAAATCTCTACTAATGGTTAAAGATAGATAATTCAGTTTCTACTGATACTTACTGTTGTAAGAATTTTATAAAGTTCATCGTGTAAAATATATCCAGTGTTATCCGTGTCTATTTTTCCAAACGCTTCAAGCAGCTCGGTTTTTGTAGCGGGTTTTTCTCTTTTTAAAATAGTACAAAAATCATCAAAATTCAGTGTAGTCGTTTGTGAAGTCCAATATTTATTAACTGTCTTCTGAGATGGATTTCTTCCAGCCTGCTGAAGTACTGAATGATAAAACACGATATTAACTATATATTCCAGCTGTCAGTAAAGGAGTTTTCTCAAAACATCCTTTTATCACTTTTCACATTTAGACTTCGGGGTTTTTTTAAGCCAAATCAATCCAAGGGAAAAGTAGGCCCAAAGGACAGCTTTGCTTACAGTCTCAATCCTGTACCCTACTGATACAGACAGCTTGTGACCTTCCCTGGCCTTGAATTCTGTGGTTCCTACCAGAGAGGTTCAAGCAGCCCCAGGGGCTGACGAGCTCACTCGCAGATTCTTTTGAAAGGAGACATCAAACAGGCAGTGCCTGGCACCCCACATCATTTCCCCAGCAGTACGATCCAGCCAGCAGATGACATACGCCGCGCTGCTGAGAATCACACCCACGTTCTTCCGCAGAAAAAAAAAAAAAAGAAACCAAAGAGCAGTCTGTGACTTTTTGTAACAGAAACGTCACAGGAATTATTTTGGTTAAAGGCTCTGATCTGCAGCTTCCACTTACTCATGTGCATTGTTCTGCTGAACTCAAGGGGATGTCTTCCTTAAAGAAAGTTAATGTGTTCAAACCATTAATTAAGTAGAATATCCATGAATTCAGACAGCCTCCTCAAGTGACAAGCATAAAATTCAGCCTAGTGTCTATACCCCACCTTAATATCAAGAACCTATTATTGGTAAGTTTGCACATTATTAGATCCTGTTTCTACTGAGATCCACGTACGTCTTCCCACTTCCTTCGCCAAGAACCGAGAGACCAGAGAAGAATTTAACATAAACGATATTTTGTGTCCCATCTATACATTTGAATGTCACGTGAATTTCAAATGTAAAGGAAAAATGATACCAACAGACATACACTGCTAAGGCCAACAGCCAACACCATACATGTAACCAGTCCCACTGCTCCTACACCTGGCATTCTTTAAAATTAGTCTGCTGGATCTACTTAGCCTGTTTACAAGTCTTTACTGAAAACATCCTTTCTTCAGTCTCCAGTGTGAAGAAAGTATTACATCCAATTCAAACTAAATTCAAATGCACAGACTATCTGCAATTGGAGGGATGCTTTTATATCTTCCCATATAATCAAGGTTTTTTAGGGAAACACAAGGCTAACACTTTGATTTTTAGCCAGTGGACCAATGACCAAGTCTACACGAGCTGAGAGCAGCTCAGGAGCATCTGTGAAATGAGGTGGCGGCATCGTTACAATTCTCAGTAGGCAACTGCGTCACCATAAAAACCAAACAAACAAAACCAGACACCTTTGTTGCTAATCTCTGACTGAATGCCAAGGACTAAATAAAGATTTCTGCCCTGACACCTCTACAAGCAGTGTCAGGAGAATACAGCACAGCTTACATTTTTATCCTTGCAACAGTTGGGCACATAGTTAAGGATTTCAACGTCAAGGTCAGCCAAGGAAGGGCAGTTAGTCTGTGTGTGTGTTTACTCCGAGCTCCCTGGAATGTCCATATAGCACTGTATTCACTTACATTTAACAGAATACCCTTCAAATGTATGAGAATTCTGTATTTTTATAGATCCAGGGAGATGAGTCCTTCCCATACCCCTACACACCTCCCAGGTTTGTATTTTTGAAAGGGTACCTGTTGTTTATAATTCCTTACAGACTGATTCTTCTAAATACTTTAAGCAACACTACAACACATGAAATGAAGCTACTATCTGTTAAGTAAAGATCCTACAAATAAAATTTTGTTGGACCAATCTCTAAGCGAGTATTTTAGCGTTCAAAATATCAGCCAAACCTCCTGTAGTCAGAGATGCTTAAACACTGGCACTACTCATTTGATAAGTGCTAGAATTTACTTAAGATGCAATATAAGTCTGTAATAACTCTCAATGCTTCCAGATTTTAAAAGAAGTTTTTTAATATCTCGCAAAAGACTGGGAGCCTGAGCAGCTAATTGCCCTTTCTGAACTGATCTTGAAACCAAAACTCCCAAACACTTGCTATGCAGTGAAGTGGCATATGAATAGAGATGAAAGCCCAGGTGTATACATAAGAGATGACATTTGTTCACACCACTCTTATCTTAAAATGCAGATTATCCAAAACCATCATCAGGATGTTATAAAGGCAGTTTCATTACAGCTGAGAAAGCCTGTATAACACTAAGTCACACGCTGAAAGAATGTGCTCGCTACTGGGTAGAATTTCCTGTGCACGTACAGGGAAGGAAGCTACGAACCATCAGCACAACAGAGAAGGACACTCAGCTTTTAGAGCAGTGGTGTCCACGTGGAGAACTCACAGATTTTAAGCACAGGCAATGCAGCCATTAGCAAGAACTATTCCCTCACACATGCAAAGCAAAAACACAGTCACCAGAATTATGATATAACTAAGCTATCTGATAGCTCAGAATGTTTTTGCCTTTAGCTGTTGCTTGGATGGGGTTTTTTATTACAAGCTGCCATATCATAGCAAACATACACAACAGTTGTAGGGAAAAATATCTAGCCGTTACCTAAACTGAGTTGTTCCTTTGATTTAATATTTTCTAAACTGCTTTTTAAAACAGTTAGATAAGCTGCTCGGCAGTTCTTGTAAAAGGTTGCTTCTTCTGCATGCTGGGACTTCTTTGCTTGGGAACTTTCCGAGCGTGCAGCTTTCTGAACGCAGAGGGATCCGTTACTCTCAGGACTGCTGGCCATTCTGTGAAGAATACAATTACAGTTAGAATTTGTCGCTGTCTTGCCTGTTCAATAACGCCTCTGCTCTGTCTTCTGCAACACAGATGAGCACAAATTATGCTAACATCTAGGTGACATGTTTTCCATTCTCTGAATCTCGGATGGGAATAGTTGTCTACACACTTGTTGCCTCTGTGGACTTTACTACCACTGTCTATGCCCAACTTGATTTGTCACCGTGGTAAATTAATGAACGTACCACACCTGCTACTGCTCTGCTTCCAGTGCCGCTCTCGTTGTTGCTACAGTTCACCAGCAGCAGTAGAGCTGAAGTGTTTTAAATGTCAATTTAAAGCTGGGCACAGGTGTCAGAGGCACAGAACTGTTTAAAAGACTTTTTCACCAAACAACAATTACAAAGTAAGTATTACCAAGAACGGATGCAGCGCTTACTGCGTTGGAGAGAGCTCCATGGATGCATGATCACAACTGATTCATATCATGTCGGACTCTCTATTACATTTCTTGGTGTTAACAGCACAGTAAAAGGCCCCTTTGCCCCCCAGTGAAAACCACATGTGAGCATGTTTGTATCAAACTGCATATTTGTCAGGATTTCCTCTCTCACTCAAATGCTGACTTTCATATTTCCAAGACTGATTGAGCAGGAGAACTGGGCAGCTTTACACAGCTTCAGCAGAGACACTGTGTAATGTCATAAACACCACATAACATTCTGCGTTCAGAAAGTGATTTAATAATTATTAAATTGATTATATGCTTTTTTCCTGCTGCCACCCCATGCCAGAATAGGCTTTTATTTTCTGTTTTTACAGTTATAACTCAACAAAACATGGTTAATAGTAAAACTGGTCAATCAAGCAGTCAAAGTACATGAAGTTCAGCACAGAGTTCGACTTTAAAGAGTTATCTGATTAATATAAATAAATCAGTCTGAAGCTAAGAATGTGCATAAAACTTATTGCAACTTCGGCCTTTTAAGTACAAGACCCATATAATCGTAAAGGCATGGAAAAAAATACGAAATGCATTTTTTCTAGCTTATTAAAAGATTCAAAGCAGTAATACTGTTTGCTCACCAGTGGCTAGTAAACTTTAACAGCAGCTTTCTGCTTTCACCAAGGGTGATTAAGGTTTTTAGAAGGCCATCACAGAGGGACCCTAAATCGTGGTGTACTGTTGGTCTAACAGCCTCTCATATTATTTTACCCGATGTTGACTTCAGAAAATATATTCCAGTATAATAAATTTAATATCTCAAGTTCAGCAACAAGACAACGCCACCGTAGGGTCCCCTTCAGGACTCATTGGATTTTTACTCCGGAGGCCTAAATCACTTGCACCTTTTTGAGTTATATAGGTCTTTTACACTTGGGAAAGAAAGATAATAATCGCTTATCACGGATGAAGTACGCTATTTGTAACACACAGGCCGCCTGCCTGACACTTTAATATTACACTGGCATTAGAAGGACCCCACAGGGACACCGCGATACAGTCTGGTTCCAGCAAACGGGCATCACTATAATTAAGCACCAGCATTACACACACAAAATGGAAGTGGGTTAAAGTCAAGGAGGAAAAGAAGAATAAATGTTAATTTTCCAGTAACTAGTTTATAAAACGTGAACTCTCGTTTACACTCTTCAGCCTTCCCATTGCCGAGATATTTCTTTCGCGGGCCGCCGCTCTGCCAACAAGTGTTGCCAACACATCGCTCAGAAATCCAGCGAGCGATAGCTGAGCGACAGCACAGCCAGCAGCCCCGCGGCTTCGGATGTTGAATTTTTACCCCACTAATGACACGTTAGACAAAACAGATGGAGCGGCGCAATCCGGCCTCGGCAGAGGCAGGAGGACGACACAGCCTGTGACTGTTACTTTCCATTTTAGCTGCGATGATTCTAACAAATAAAAACCACCTTTTAACCAGTAATTAACCCTTCTTGACAACACTGACCTTTTCCACGCAGGTTCACCTCCATCCACCGCGAACACGCCCCACAGGGAAGCTCCGCGCTGCTCCTTCTGAAACTTCCCAGCCCAAGCGCTCTCACCTAAAAGAAGGGAACGATTTCACCACACCAATCTCCTTACCTGCCTCTCCAGCGGGTGCAGGGGTATTCTTCAGGAAAACTCACCACCCACCCTCAGACAAAAGGCCTTTAAAGCCCCCTTCCCTCAGCCCCTCTGGCGGGAGCAGGTTCTTTCGCCCAGGCTTCGGGAACCCTCCGCCCTGAGGGGCCGCGTTCGGCCGCTTCTCCCGCCCGACCCGGCCTCGCACAACCCTTCCCCCCGGCCGGGGGATGGCCGCTGCCCGTTCGGCTCATACCCCTGCCGAGCACCAGGAGCGCCGGAGCCCGACGAGTAGAACCCCCGCCCCACAGGCCTGACGGGCACCGCGGCTTCTCCCGCCCCGGCCCGCCCCGGCCGAGGCCGCGTTTCCAGCCGGCGGCGTTTGGCCGGTGCACGGCGGCGGGAGATCTGGAAAGGCGCGGCGGGAGCGGCTCCTGACAGCGCCATGTCGTAGGTGTCGGGGGGCGGGAGGGGGTCAGCCCGGTTCTAGACGCGGCCCCTCAGGGCCCGTTGGTGAAGAGAGGGCCCCTGAGTGAGGGTGTGAGGCGGGAACTCCTGCCCGGCGGCAGAGCCGGCTCCCTGAGGAGAAATGTCCTCCTCAGCTTAGCCCGGAGAGGGGAGGAAGACGCGGGGGAGGGTGTGTTTCGTTCCCAGCTCTGCCTTCCAGTTGTTGGGAAGTTGACCGGGAAGCGCTTAAGATGGTGGTTCCTTGGGGCAGAGCCTCTGGCCGGGGGCAGCTCGGGCGGGGGATGCCCTCTGTCACGGGTAATGCTCTGTTCTGTTTGTGTTGCCAGACCAAGGTGGGGTTTGGTTATCTCTGGAAACTTCATGAATAAAGCCTGTGGAGGTGGCAGAGGGACAGGAGCCATGTCACGGTGGGGTTGGACACCCCGCTTTTCCGTCAGTCCCCATCTCTTCATGTGGCCTCCAACAGGAATAAATGTTTCTGCGTAAACATGAGGAGAAACTTCTTCCCTGTGCAGGTGCCGGAGCCCTGGCCCAGGCTGCCCAGGGAGGGTGTGGAGTCTCCTGCTCTGGAGACTTTCAAACCCGCCTGGACGCATTCCTGTGTGGCTGCCCTGGGTGACCCTGGTTGGGCTGGATGAGCTCTAGAGGTCCCTTCCAACCCCCAACATTCTGTGGTTCTGTGAAATCCTGTTTGTGTTTCTCCTGTTCTTTGCAATTTATTGAGTGATGGTCGTGTAAATCCGATGCTGTTCCCATATATCTTTGATGATCGTGGGCTTCTGAAGAGCCATAAAGGAAATGCTCCCTTCAGCAGCAATGAGGTTAGGCCGTAAGACTTATGCTGCCTATATGTAAGCTTGGGATGTTTTCCCGGTTTACAGCTTCTTACACAAACTCAAAATTAACTTGTGATAGAGCTAGTGTGGGTTCCAGCTCCTGATGGTCATTCCCTTAACCACTGGAAGCTGAAATAGTCCTACGAGACAGTGGTAATACAAAGGAAGCTTCTCAGTACACAGGCTTCGGTCTGTTGGTGTTTAAGTACTGTTTAAGCTGAAAATGATCATGTATTCTTTCTGCTTTTCCACTTAATAAGGTATTTTTGCTGGCAGGTTTTGAAGATGAGGCAATATGTAAATAACCTGGAGGTGTGTTCTTTTTTCCTCAGTGAAAGCGGAAACTTTAGAGGAAACTAACTGAAATGGCCTCAGAACGCACTACAATACTCTCTAGGGTGTTTTTAATGAAATAATGTAATTAATTTCCTAATTCTACGTGTTCTCTTTTGTGCGTTAAATCTGTATGTTACTGTTACCATTGCATTCATTCATAAATGAATTGTGAAGAAAAGTTAAGTGTATGTGGAATTAAAAAATATTTAAAAATCCATTTCTATAATAGAATGGTAAATAGCATATCTAGACTCTCACTATTAAGTTCCTCATATAAGTAGTTTCATCAAAGCACTATTCAAGCGAATAAAGGTCTCCCAGCATTAGCAAAGAACCAGCAACATGACAGAGGAACAATAAGCGACAGACTTAATCTGTAGTTCTTTAACCCAATAAATATTATGGACAAAATAATCACTGCAGGTTGCACAGCTAGCATACATACTCTGCATAGTTAAGAAAATAAATCAAGCCTTGTCAGGAAAGTTTGAAGTAATTCAAGGGTAGGAAGCTTGGTAAAGTAAGTTGTGTACTGTCGTCACCTCATCTTTTTGTCTCCTTTTCTTGTTCGCGCTCTGACATTTGATTCTACGCTGTAGCCACAGCAAGACTTTTCCAGCCATTTAAAAAAAGCTAAACCTAGCTAAAGCTGGTGCTCTCTGTCCATAGTGTTTCCAAGGTGTTTTTTTTGCATCTAGATGCACATATTGATTTTTTTCCCCATGTTCTTCTTACAAAAGATCTGAAGGGAATACCCTTTAGCCAGCTGGGTCTTCATGTTAGGTGTCTGGATTAATTTTGTTTCAGTGGTCCTAGCCAGGGGCAGCGTGTAGGCTAGGAGCACAGATTTTTACTTATTTTGAGATTTACCTTCTTGCATTATGGCATCAGAAAGACAATCACTAAAAAACCAAAAAGCCCAGGAGCAAACCAGGCTGCTGGGTCGGGTGGATTGGGAAAAGCAAGGCAAGGTTGACCTCCTGAGGCCAAAGTTGTATCCGTGCAGCTCCTTTCAGCATCAGATTCCTTGCCTGGAATGAGGCTGCCTCTTCATCGCCAGAGGTCGGGGTGTTTGCAGGGGTTTTGCAGCCAGCAGAGAGAAATTTGGGCTGCCTGAAACTCCGTTGCTGTACATAGTGCTCGACAGACTTTAAAAAACGGTCTTGACCAGTCCACAACTTCATCTTTAAGAAATTTTCTAAATGTTTATAATTTAATGGGGTTTTTGTGTAGCTTCTCGTTTACCTTCATCCTGCAGCTACGCTGAGTCCAGATTCTGATTTACTTTGGCTTCCAGCCTCTTTTTGAAGTCCATCATAAAAACTTCCATCATAACATGCCTTAGTGTAACATGCAAATGCACTGGTCCCTAGAGCATCGTTTCAGAGGAGATATATTAATAAATATAAAGTTTCTCTGCTGCCACTGGGGTGGAGGATGTAATGGAGTCTGCATTCCTTAAGCAATATGGGTTTCTATTTTAAAAAGAAATACACTGTAAAGAATTCCATCAAACTGTTACAGCTTTGACTGCCCTTTGGCAAGAAGTTCACACGCTTTTTTAATTTAAATGTTACCTGTTTACTTGGCTTTTTAAGATAGAATGTTTCCCTTCCCCTTTTTGTAATAGAGACAGTATTAATATAATGTATAAAGTATTAATGTAACAGAAACAGTATTAATAGAAGACAGTTGCCTGAGCTACATTTCAAAGATGTGTTTTCCTTCTATTTTTCCAATACTTTAATCATAGGATCGTAGAATCATAGAACAGTTCAGGTTGGAAAAGACCCTTGGGATCATCAAGTCCAGGAGATTTGAGACAGTAAGAGAAATTTTAAAAGGATATGTTTGGAATGAGGTCATCTTAATTCCTTACAAGTCAAAACATTCTTTTCCAAGCTGAAAACTGTGAGCTAAGCTCTTGAAATATGATGTGTTTTCTACATCTACTTTAATGTGATATAATACATACATTTTTGGAGACTTTTCTTATAATTTTCTTTTTTACCTTGCTGTTTTATATAACTCTTTAAGCTATCGTTGAGATTTAGGAACGCGCTTCAAAAGTTTCAGTTGTCTCTGGGAAAAATAGTCTTAATTTATGTTGACCTTTCTTTCCTTTGAGCATTTAGGCGGCGTTCAATAAAATTTTGATGACTGCTCTTTCGAAGACAGCTGTACGATGTAAAGTATTATAAATATTCAGCTTTCCTCTTCTAGCGTTGCCATTAACAGCTGGGCATCCAGTTCAGCAGAGCAGATTTTGCAGCGGGAGCTCGGCGGGTTCCTGAATCAGTATAGTGAAGAAGACTAGCAAATAGTTTCGTATGGTTTGGGGACCTGTAAAGACATAGAGCATCTGTTCCCCGCTTAAGTCATAGCCTGGTCGCACTGAATCATGTTAAGAGCTAAAATGATGGGAAGAACTACTTTTTTTCACCTTGGCTGTACCTGTGTTTTAAATGCCTGATACATTATTTCTACCAATGGCAAAATAATTTCAACCCTTGCTCAGAAGGTATGTAAATCATAGCGCTTTTGCGTCATTTTTTTTTCATTGTTTATAGTGTTTGAGGAAGAGATTTTGCTTCAGCATCTTGATTTTTAACTCTAATATAAAATGGAGAATTGCATTTTCTTAGGCGAGCGCTTTATCCTTCTAAACAAGCAACGTTTTTGTCACACGATATTTTAATCAGTTCATGTATTTGCTTGGGATGAGAGAAGATTTTTCTGTACTATAAAAAAACCCATGAAACACAAGAAAGGAAAACGTCTTTAAAATCACAGATTATAGACCTTGCTACTAAACTCTTTGTGTCTAGGTGACCATAAAACTTGTCCATATTTTTATCTTGCAGAGTTAAGAGAACATTAAAGTTGGACGCTGTTAAAAAAGATAATGTAAGTATTTCTTTGGTGTATGGAATCATTTGGGCTGTGCATATATGTACATGTGTATATAAACATGAAGCTTTGTTAGAGCTGCATTTACGTTGTTACAGATTGGATGCTGTCTAGAAAAATCCTAACGAGGCACAAAATTACTGCTGAAAATATTAGTATAAAATTTATTGTATTCCATTTGTCATAGAACTGCCTGGCTTTGAGTAATGTACATCTGCGTGAATCACTTGAAGATAATGGAGAAATATGCATGTTTTTATTGCCATCACTATTTACCCAAGAGCTGAATGAGTCAAGATCCTCGGTGAAGTCATTTATTAGAAATTAGCTCCATTATCCTGGAAGCAAATGTTCTGTCATGTAATTGTACACGTAGCAATATGGAATTACGATAATGCTGTAATCTGCATATTATAAACTGCAAAAATTGAAACGAAAACATTAAAGGCATTCTCAAATCAAGGATATAATTACCTCCCTCCGCTAATCTGGCATAATGAAACAATAAAGTACTAACGCTGCTATAAATTTCGCCACAGTTATCACAATAAAAATAAAATTGTACTGTTGCTATTATTTTTTTGTAAATGCAGCTATAGCATAGTCCCAGCACCAGCATGTCATGACATATGTCAGTTTATTATTTGCTCCTACCAACAGTGAGTGTTGCTGCAGACATCGATACCAGGGAGCTTGTGAGGATGGCAGTGTTTAAAGGAAGGAAAATTTTGGAAAAGTGTAATAGAGAGAGAAAGAGCTGGTCAGCAAATGAGCTCCCAATATATCTCCACATCTGTGTCAGTGTCATTTTGAAGAGATTTGTTTATATGCAGCACAGATTTGGGGGTCTCACTGGCATTTAGCGAAACAGAAATTTGCAATTTAAAGAATTTTCTCGATACTTTTGGGCTTGTAGGTTGTTTTTTACTTTAAACAAAGGTGGCAAAATACTGCAGCAGCACTAAAAAAAAATCATTAGCAATTTAATTAGCAGCTTAGTGTACCATTACCCAACTTGTTCTGCTCAGAATGCAGCTGTGACTGTAATTTTGCATCTGTTTCTTGGGCTGTAGTAACGTTTTTGTAGGTGAGTGGTCCAGCTGAAATTGCACGCAGTTCTGCCTTAAAGCTGTTCCTTCCCTGCCCCCTCCCTGAGAGAGGAGTTGCTTGATGGTTACCTTCGCTCCAGTAACCGTAATTAAATAACGTTATAGGAAGAAGGAAGGAACGTAAGGTAATAAACACACATGGTTTGTGTGAGGTACCTGGTTTAGCTCTGCCACATCCGTTGCTGCTCCTACAGTTTCTGTCCCCTCATTCCAGGGAGGCCATCGAGGCCATCGTTCCACCTGCTGGCCAGACTGCCCAAAGCACACCTTACCAGATCACAAATTAGTACTTTTAGTTTTTGTAAAGTTAGTGTGGTATCATTTAAAAAAAATTTGCATGGCTGCACTAAGACTCTTCTTTCTTGCTGCCAAATAAATACTGCCCTCCCAACTACTACGGTAACTTTTTCCGGGTAGCTGCTCAAAGGAGTCTTAGTTCATATCCAGAAATCTGGTGTTTGAGGTGACTGCTCTTCAAGCAGGGAAAATGTCCCAAAAGTGTAAGCAGATTGGAGATTCTCCCTGTTACAAAAGAGATTTGATGACATTTAAATGCCGAAAGTGGCGTTGATACTTCAGTCTAATTAATGTTGCATTTGAAGACGATTTCTTTAACCTGCTTGAATGTGACAAAATAGTGGTGGCAACACAGTGAAGGTTTCCGTGAGGTATTGTTTAAATATTGATACCCTGCAAAAAGAGGGGCTATAAGAAAGCTGGGTAGGTGGGCAGCAAGTTAAGTCTTTTGAAATGTGATGTAAACCAGATTACTGATGACCAATGTTTTCTATCATTAGTTTACTCAGTAAAGAAACATAACCTTTTCCTAATTTGTTTTGGTTTTTTTACTGGGCTTGAAGATTTACATTCCCTTTGTTAATTCTGGTTCAAAAAGGAGTAGCTTGAGGGTCTTACTCCATCAAAACAGAACAACATGTGGTTAAGTATAGAAAGGGAATAAATTATTATGATAAACAAAATAATTAATTTGAAATTGGAGATATCAGTTACCAAAGTGCAAATGTCAGGTTGTCAGATTTATTTATTTTAGTCTTTTTTTTCCCCCAACTTGGCTTAAGTGCTGTGTGTTCTTCAGCGGATACAACCCCCAAATCCTCACCGTGTATTTCATTCATGGTATTGAAATGGTGAAATATTCTTACCTATTATACTTTTTCTGACATCAGTCAATGGAATGATAAATGCAACTTAAAGAGGTTACAGAATAATCAGGTACAATAAAGCTTCCGATGAAGAAATACTATATGAAATTGAGTGACTGTTATGAGTGACATGAAGACAAATGATGGATATTCAGTTTTACTGGTGGAATGAGGCTTGAACTGGTAGAAAAGGTTGGTTGGTTAGGAGGTGGATGAGCCATTCTTTCGCTTGCTACAGTTGCAAAAACAGATAAATTAGTTTGCTCCTCAAATTCTAAGCCCCAGAATTGTCATAAATTAAAAAATGGAGAAATCCGTTACTCTGTTTTCCTGTGGGGTTTGCTTTAATGATGCTATGTTTCCACAAGAAAACAAAATATCACTAAACTGTAGAAAAAAGTATCTGTTTCATGAGTTTAGACAGCCTTTCCCATGAATTTAGATAGCCTTTCCTGAAGCCCTTGGCAAAACTTGGAAAGGGACTGGAAGAAGTGGGTTTGCCCAAGATGTCCCTTTATTCTTGGCACGACAGATGTTAATACAGTGGAAAGGGAGGCAGGAATGGGAAAGCTACCTGGAAAAACCGGTAGCCACCTGATTGGTGGTTTCTAAGAGTTTCAGGTGACACAAAGATGATGCTGATGCCAACAGAGTCTCCTTGAAGTGCCCCGTGTGTTCTGTTTCTTTGTACGTGTCTCCTTTTGGATGGAGTCACTGATGACGTTGAAAGCTCCTGGACTTTTAGTCGCCATCAAGTTGTTACTAGAGCCGAAACCCTTTATGTGCAGACAAAGCATGGGCTTGGTTTGGTGTTTTTCTTCTGTACATTAGTGGTACCGTGAAACCCTAATTGCTAAGAGTTGCAGTTCAGCATCCGGTCTAGAGAGCGAACGGATAATCCCAGTTAACATTTCAGAATTACAGGCTGGTTCTTCTGAAAACTTCTCTGCGCAATTCCTTTAACGTCGTTAAATAACTCCTGCTGTATCATTAGACATCCTTCTATATCATGTTGAAATCCTAAGCTTGAGACAAAATTTTGAGCTTGAGGGACTCCTTGAGTTTTTTCCTCAGATTTTAGAAAATCATTAAAAATAACTCTTTTGATAGAATTAAAATCTAAAAAAAAGTTGCTTATAGTCCATGTATATTTTCAATACTGTAGGAAAAATAATACCAGGTTTTGACTGTTTGGGTTTTTTTTTAAAAAAAAAAAACCACCACAAAATAAACAAAGCCCCAGGTATTAATACCAGAATACATAAGTCTCTGGAAACCACATCATTTTTTATTTATGAAAAGTGGGAGGCTGCTGTTGGAGGGGCCACATACATGTTTGAGTAAAACTAATGTTCATGAGGAGGAGGAGTGATAGAGTGGCTTGGTGGGCACCTGGCATCCAGTGAAGATCAACCCACCGTGACATTTAACACGAACTTTCCATAAATGGGAGCACGTCAAGTTAGGAATCCACTAAGAGTTAGGAAATGTTCAGAGAAGCTTTATCTGGTTTGGGGTGCAACATGTAACTCGACTGATAGGAAAGGGAGAGGCCAGAATGTGTTTAGTTTGGAGAAGGGAAGCCTACAACTGCTGTAGGACATAACATTCTTTATCTTCAGCCAATATTCATCTTGATTCTTTGTCTTTGGTACATTTTAGCCATGTGATGCAACACCTCTGAAGACCAGAATGAAAAATCTGAACTCTTACTCGCCGACAACAGGAACGCGCCAAATGAGTCCGTCTTCCTCTCCCATGAGTCATAACGAACAATATCTCGCCAGTCACCCACCGAACGGTTCGTTGAACGTTCTGTCTGTCTTACCACAACATTTTCCTGGTTGGTGGCTTGATTTAGTAACTTGCGTCTTGTGTGGGATGTTTGATTTCTGTTTCCTCTTCAAAAATTCCAATCTCTTTTGGAAAAGCCGATGTTGAATTTTAAAGCTTAAATCTTTTCGGTATAAATCTTAATTTAACTCTTCTGCGTTGCATTCTTTTACATATTTTTTTTTCTTGCAGTGAGACACTTAAAGGCAATTTTTAATTAATCTAACATAACATTGAATGTTAGCTCTCAGGAAATATGTCTTTTTATATTATTTCCAGTTCACCTTAGGATGTATGTCCACTTATTTACACAGTCACAGTTTTTGATACAGAAGTGTATTTTCAGCAGACCAGCCTGCTTTTCTGGCTATATAGTCCGTGGTCTTTTTAAGGGTTAAGGAACCATTAGGTCACCTGATGTGGTGCTTTTTTGTATTAAAAAAAAAATATACAAAGATACTTTTTTGTCATCTTTCCCACACAGAGCCCAAGAATTTTTATTTCCTTGCAGCACAACTCCTAGAAAGACAGTTGATCTTGAAGACTCAGATTATTTAAATAATAATAATAAAAATCCATCACTTCCTTTGCTAGCAGGTTCCTTGTTCAATTACCGTCACTATTTAAAAAAATAAATATATCCTGTCTGATTTTGAATTGGTCTGGCTTTAATTTTCAGCCATCAGTTCTTGTTATGTCTTTTTGTTGGGTTAAAGAGCTTTTTATGCCCCATATATTTTGGAATTTATGCACAGTAATTGAGGCCTCACTAACATTCATGAATTATGATGAGTAGAAATATTCTGAGCTGGAGAGAATAACCACTGTTTGAAATTTATCTAGATGCCTGCAGATTTTTGCGCTAGCTATCGCACCGTGTGCTCTCTTGATGGATCTGCAAAAGTGGATTTTTTCCTCCAGGAGAAAAGGGATTTTAGTTTTTTTTAAAAGGAGTGTGAAATTTTGGGATTCTGTCAAAGCTGGCTGACCAAAAAATCAAAATTACTGGAAGCCTTCAAGCTGAAAACGCTATAATTTATGAGCATTGCATCCCTTTTCCTTATTAAAAATAGCAGAGTACTTGAGGAAGCGTGGGATTATTTGGGGTTTTGGTGGCAGTACAGCCATGCATAGTTACAGGCCTGCGTGTGGAGGTGTTGGGTTTTGGTTGATTATTTTCCTAATTACTAATCGTGCGAGGAAACTCAACAGAAGCAGCTATATCCTCATTCTTTATCGTGCCGCCAGTCTTCGTTATGACCCAGCTTTGTGTCCTCGTTGCCAGTTTGTCAAACACTTTTAACACAGGTGAGCGAGCACTCGCTGCCACTCAGAACATTCACAACTTCCCTACCAAGTTCTCTGCTGATTCCAGTTCTCCCCAGAACAGCTGTTCTCCACCAGTGCGGTGCTTTGGGATTTTTGCATTTCCCCTGGAACGGGACAAAAATGACTGGTTTAGCCACTGACATTCCAAGAAGCCTTTGGAGGATGAATTATACTAATTTTTTTCCCATTCTTTCAGCGAGCGATACCATGTCTCAACTAGGTGTGCTCACCTGATATGCTGAAGGGACCTGTACTTTAGAAGACCCTTGCTTTCACAAGGTTTAAGACGTATGCACTTGATGGGTCTTTAATTTTGTGGCCCTTTGAGAACTATTTGATATTTGCAATGAAAGGCTTGGTTTGTGCACTTCCTGGTTTGGGATGGAGGAAGCAAGCCCAAAAGTAAGGATCTTTGCCGCAGCACCTACCCGGCCTTGTGAACAATTCCTTCTCTCAAAACTGACAGCTGCTTCTTTATTCCTATAAAAAGTGATTATTTTGCATGGGATCTCCACACTCTCGCTTCACATACAGAAATCTTTCATGACATTTAGTCACCCCTTTAAATTTTTCACCCTTGCGCTCTAAAAAGTTTGTAAACAGTTTCTCCTTGTGATTATTTTCCTCTTCTACAAAGTTGCTTAAAGCATTGTCTGAAACATTCCTACAAATACCCCTGATTACGTGTTGAATTTTCTCCTTGGAATTCAAACCAAGTGCGACAGCACTTTAAACCCACTGTTTTCGAACTTGCTTCTTACAGTGAAAAGTAACTCTTCCAGTGAGCAGCGTTCTGACTTAGTTTGTTGGGGAACTTAGGTCTTCGACATATAAATTTATCTACTCTATTTTTCTACAGGGAGAAAGATATTTTCAAAGTATTCCCAGGTCAGATTTCTATGGCAGTCTCTGCTTACCTCGGTAAGAAGGAGATTTGGTGTTTGCATCAAATCCAGTGTCGGGATGTGATGGTACTACTGTCCCTCAGCCTGCCTGGATATCCACCTGCACTATAACACTTGCCATTACAAAAGGCTTTTTGAATTTTTTACAATGATAGCAGTCAGATACAAGATTGAAAACGCCGTGACTCTTTAGAAATGTTCTCTCGACTATCCCCACAGGTTTGTCATTAACCTGCTTTAACGACCTCTTTCCTTTAGTTGTAGTCGATGTCTTTTTGGCGACACAACACATAACACTACACAAACACTTAAATGCACTGCGAGTTTTAAAACGTCTTCAGCATCTCTGCGTTTGCGTTGCACGCCTTATCTCTCAGGGGAGAGAAAAAAGGGGGCAAAATGTCTTGTCTTAAAATGCCCGTATATTAGGATGTTAATGGGAAAGGTGAACATGTACTGTATTTCCATACGGATATTAGGGATGGACGTAGGGGAACATTCTTTTTGCCTATAAAAGGACTGATCACATGCTCAGAGCTGACATTTAGATGGATAATTATTCAGTAATGTAGTATGAGCCATCTTTTTTTTTTTCCCCTGTGTTCATACAGCTACAAGATGGTTGCATGTAAGGCTTCCTCTCGTGTCACAGGTTTAATCCCACAATTTCTTTTCTCCTTCTAAAAAGACCCTTTTATTGAAAGTGTTGGAGTGCTTTAATAGGTTACACACATCACTTGTGAGGTGTCAGAATATAACCTATATTCTGTTTTTCTGTGACCACTAATTACTTTTGTAGTGTCATTAGCTGTGAAAACTTCCTTTGTGAAGCACACGAAGTAGCACGCGTCTGTCTTGCCGAGGAGACAAATGGAAACTACTTGTCTTGCCAACATGACTTTCTTTTTGAATAATAGCATGGAGGAGTGCTTCAGAAAGACTAAATCCCCACAGAATGCCAAGATTATTCAACAGCAGCATTTTAGGAGAAAACCCGAACCAACCCAAGTACAAAATGATGGGTCTGTATCGTGTTGTCCCGTGTATGTCTTGTTGGGCTACCTGAGGATATATATATTGCCGAACTACCCAGAAACCTCACGACTCATTTATGATGTGAATTTCTAAAATAACAGAACGCTAAATCGTCACTAGTTTCTCATCATGGTTAGCTCACATTTTTAAGGTTTATTTTAAATCACTGTGTTTTTATTCAAATCAATCCAGGGTTCTGCCATTCCGTAGTACCGGTCTGAGGTTAGTATCTGATAGCTGATGGCTGATTTAAGTGTAAGTACTTAGATGTAAAATGAAATCTGTTGGGGTCTTAACATTTAGCCACTGTAGTGGAACAGCTTAAACTTTTATTGCACCTTGTCATTCTGATGTATTTCTAAGTGTTTTACAAAAAATATTAAAATTAAAAGTTAATTTATCGTTGAGTGCTGATACTTGTATGTAATAATTTAGATCCAGCAAAAAAAAAAATCATAGTGTTTAATGCTCAGTGTGGCCTCTTTTTTTCTTTAATCTGGTGTCAGAAAGGACACACACATTACAATTAAACATGAAAAGCACCTCATTCCTGAGGGTTTCTTCTAGGATCAACGCACCTGTTAAGACCACAGTGAAGACCTCTTGTAGTTTCCTCCAAATCTTCCACTTAAAGGTGAATTTCACCTTAAAATAACAGCCATTCAGCACGAAGCATTTGTAAGAATGCGTTTGTATCTGTTGGAGGGACAAGAGGTAGAAAAAGATGCTGAGTATGGGAATGATGCTGTTGAGGGGAGAAATTCCTGAGGTAGAAATAACAAGAAGTCCTCGATATCAACTTGAGCCACAATTAAACAGAAATAATTGCTGCTGTTCAGATGTGACCTCTTTATTGCTGGAACCTAGACAGACAGAGCCTTGAAAGGTGACCATATAGATTGTGTGGAGCACAATACCATGAATAGTTGAGTAATTCTGGCCTTGCTAGTTTCAGTAGATTCACCGAAGAGAATTGTGCTGTGGGATCCTATCAAATGTGACAGTATATACTGAGTTTTAAGTCTTAGTTAAGGGGCATCCAGTACTTTTTCCTTCTAGTACATCACCCTCCTCAGAGACCATGGGGAGAGCGAGCAGAACTGACAAGCTAACATAGTGACTTTAAAAACAATAAATTATTAAAATTTATATTCATCACCCAACATTAACAGTGAAACAGAAAAACCAAAGACTCCCAACACCAAAATCAGAACAAAAAAATCATCACAACACCAAACAAGACTAAACAGTCTACACACAATCCACCCCTCGTTCCTTCACCTCAATCACAAAAACATAAATTGGATAACACAGTCAAATTTTGGATACACACAGTCAAATTTTAACCTCTTTTTGGTCTAATAGGGTTTCTGTCCCAATTGGATAGGTTGTATTAAGTTGTGTAAATAGATGCAAAATCAGAAAGTCGTTGGTGATCAGAGGTGTATTGTTACACAAACCAGTGTACGTAACAAGGGCTGTTGAACAATCTGAAGTAGATAGCAGCCAGCGAGCCAAAAATGTTATTTTCGTGCAGCATTAAATTTCTTAATCTGACCGACATCGCTGAAAACATCCCCCTGTCCACCTGCTTTGGGCGATGAATCTGTGTTAAATGCTTCTCTTGGAATCTGGTCATTTAAGAATGCCCAACCTGCAGTGACAGAAAGGCAGCTCGCATCTGAGCCTGGCTTTTCACAGAATCACCGAATTGCTTAGATTGGAAAAGACCTTTAAGATCATCAAATCCAGTCATTAACAAATTTCTTCACAAATCTGTTAACAAATCCATGGGGTTGGACTTTTGTGATAATATCCTACTCCTGTTTCTCCACAGAAACATGCAGGCACTCAAAATATCAGTGCCCTGAAATGGAGAAGTGGGACTCACCATGCAGAATAATGGCAACTGGCATTATGATTTATCATGCCCCATCGTATGACAAGCTAGAATATTATATTGTCAGTATCGCACGTCAGAGCGTTTGGCAGTCGTTTGCAGTATCTTTTTGTAGAAGATGGACCTGGGGGCCAGGCACTTTTTGTTGAAGGAAAACAGAGGTTTCATTGCTCAGTCATCGCAGTATTTTCATCATAATGCTTTGTGCTAGTATGCTGTATTTAGGCAGTTAATAGGAGTAGAACACAGTAACTATGTCTCGGAATTATACCAACTTCCAGCTACTTAATACTGTAATCCAAAGATTTTGGAAAATATAAATGCTACGTGTTCCGTTACAAGGGAATCTGTCCTGCTTTGTGAGTGAGGTTTTTTTTCCTCTTCCTGAAAGATCATCCAACAGTCAAGGTTCACACTAAAACCTTTTTCATGTGCTTCAGATACCCAGTATCTTATTTTCGTTGTTATTGTTTCTTGTCTTTCATGTGAACCTCCCAGGAGATGGAGCCGAGCGGACCGATTCCGAAAGCGGGTTACCCAGAAGAGGGCAGCCTCAAGCAGAGGAGAAAGCGTGAGTGCATCGAGTGCCTGGCGGGCGCCGTGCTGTGATTTTTTACTTACAAAAGATTAATGTTTCACACGGATTTAAACGAACAGCGATTAGTTTCTAATACTTCTAATTCCGCGGGATTGGACATCCAAAGGCACTGAACGGCAGGCTTACAGTTGTAAGTACGGATTAATGCAGGGTTTGCAATACAGCCAGCCAGCCAGTTCTGTCTTTCACTGGCAGCGTGGGGCAGATGACGCTGCCAATTACAGGAATCACACTCGCGGTGCTGCACAATGAGATATCGTAACGAAACCACTGAAAGGAAGGCGCATTTCGCCTTTCTAGACTCTTCTGAAAATGTCTGTTCTTTATTTTTGGAAACATTAACTGTCAAAGATACAGGGCCAATAATGCAGGCCACTTTTTGATTAAAAACTATGCACAGATGGTCATGGTGAAACTCCATGTCTGCTTTGCAAAACCTTTTAGAATTTTTGTCTTTTCTGCCACAATCTTACCTTAAGCTCTAAGCTTCCTGACACTAATGGACTTAAGGCAGTCCACAGTTTGCAAAGCACTGACAGAAATGTTTCAGGTGAAGTATCTAACGATTCAGAAAGCAGAATTCCTAAACTTCATAGATGTCAGGAAGTAGAAAAGATAGAAGGTGTTAGAAGTAAGGCTGCTAGCGTCTCGTTGTTGGTATTGCTGGATCTTTTCCGTTATGAAAAACATGTTTAATTGTTTGTAACCGCCAAATCTCAGCTGAAAAGTGAACTGAAATTTTCTCTGCCACCAGTGAGCTGTTGGGCGAAACGTGTTTTCTGTTTTGGCCAGAACAAACACACCCATCCCTCAGAGTTAGACAAAAGATGTCCCAGATGAAAATCCCCTTGGGGCTAGCTATTTTATGCGTGCATTTCTATTTTACTAACAAATAGTATTTGTGATGTTTATTCAACTCAATATTTATGTTTCCTATATTTGAATATGCAGCTCTTCCTTTTGAATATTGCGCTTGAACTCTCCATGTGTTTGGTTTTTGGTTTTTTTTCTTTTAAAGGATGTGTCCCACACACACCCCAGTAGCTTGAGATGTCTTTGTTGTGGGACAGTCAGCGTCTTCGAAGTGATGGAGCTTGGCTGACACAAAAATTTGGATGATGAGTCAGATAGTAAAAAACAAAATCTTACAGACCAGTGGAAATCTGTAAACTGATTAATTGGGAGTTTTCTGTGGTTCAGTAAATCACACGTAAACTTGTTTCTTAGTGGTAGTAACCTTGGACTGCAGAACAATCGCAGTAATCATAGTCTTCATTGACATGGAAACGTTTGCGTTGGGTAATTCAGTATGTTTTTAAAAAATTGCAAGATTTGCAGAAGACCAGCGGTTAGTGACATGCCAGCGAAACACATTTATAAACTATCACCTACCCGGTGACATTTATGCGAACTTCCGCACACTCCATTTTTACAGGTGGAAAATGTATCGTGCAATACACTGGCATTAGCATTTTCTCTTCTGTTCCCACATTGAAATACAACAGCGATAAGTTTTCCTCACTCTGTAGTTCTGTTTCTAAATTTGGGAGGATCTTACAAGAGTGAGTCTCCCTTCTGTGAGAGGAAGCAGCAAATTTCTTCATTGTCTCCATTTGATTTGCACAATCTAATCTGCTTGTATATTATTTTAATTTGTATTTCAAAACCCGTTAGCTCAGAAAGCTGACTGTCTTTACGCCAGTAGGAAAATATATTTCTGGCTTTAAAAGGGCGATAGTAGAACAAAGCTGAAGAACTGACATCGCGCGATGATCGTGCTTCCTAGGATCTTAACGGGCCGTGAGTTTGGGGAGCTCGTCCTCTTGATTAAATTCCTGCTCTTAAGAAGATATTAGTTAAATTCCTGCTTTTATCACTGTCTTCCTGCACGATCATAAGAAAATAATCTTGCTGAACCTGATTTACTATCCTTAAAATTAGGATCTCTGTATTTTTGGCATATAAATCCTAACCAAAGGCAAGTTATACTGGGTGTTACGTGACCGAACCAGGTCGCAGAGCCCATTTGTTCACAGCTTATCTACATGCATCCTGACCACAACATGAAGAAACTCTAGGAAACATTGTAAATGCTGATTTTCAGCATTGAATTGAGTTTTTCTGTTGAAATTGTTCTATTTTAACTTTTTATGCAGGTTCATGGAATTGCAGTCCAAAGTGAAACATTCTTTGGTGAGAATTCTGAAAATAAGAGCAAATCTGACAAGCCTACAGGTCTGGTTTACATTGGTTTTTATTTTTATTAAATTTACTTGCAATATGGGATTTTAAAAAACTAAAATCTTGATGTGACTTTCAGGTTTTCAGGAACAGGGAAGCAAATAAAACACCTCAGACCAGAATTTAGGAGATTTTGGCTTCTTTTTTAAACTAGAGGAGTTGCTTTTCCAACTATGCCATTTTTAATTTGTATCACTCTCATTTTCTACATGAATAAAAGCATACAAAGTAGTTATCAACTGTTATTTATAACTTGAAGTACAAATTATTCCTGCATGGATTTTTATGTCTGTGAAGATCAAATATCCTTTTGTGCTGAAGTGATTGTACTATTTAATGTACCACTAGTATATCATCATTCAGTAGTCTGTTTAATACATGCTAAAATGCAAATCACCTTTCTGGTTTATTCACATTTTGTTTTCTAAATAGATTTAGCACAAGGTTCGTTGCCATATGTCAATATCTGAGAAATAATACAGTGTACTCCAAGTTTTGTATTGATTTATTTTCCTTGCATATGTGGTCTGCCGGTGTTTTATTTACAAAAGAGACCGATAGTAATTTAAAATATTCTAATTGAAATGTTTATTTAGAAAACTCTATTGAAGAATCCTTTCTATTTCTCCTGAGATTGATAGCGCACAGTTTCGGGTCTGCCATGAAATGCCGAGAAGTGCGTTCAACAGAATCTTAAATTTTACTGACATATTCTTAGCAAGCTTGTACATGTGCCAAGATTGCTTTTCTGGAGATCAAGAGTTAATCTGTTTAAACAGCTGAAGACTTACGAATGAAGCGTAAATAACAGGAGATTTATTTTTTTTTAAATAACACTGTAGAAAGCACGTGAATAACGTTTTCAACACTAGCAATATGTTCTGACACCCTCCAGGTTTTTACACCCGTTGACTTACTGGGAGGTGACGTCTTACCCATCGCTTATGGGAAAATTCCAAAAGTTCTTTCTTCGAGACGTTTTCCATAGGTTGCAGACGCCCAAGTAGACAGTTTGGGAATGCGATTTCAGTGTCTTTAATCCTGTTTTCTTTTTTCTAGGCCTTAGAGGGCAGTAGAGAGCTGGAAGATATCATCGGTGTCTCAGACGCGTCTTGCCCCTTGAGTGCTGAGATGCAGAAAACCCAAGTGTTAAGTAAGAAGGATTTTCAGTAATATTTATCCCTTTTATAGCAATTCAACAACGATCACAAGGACCTTTTGCTGGAGTCACACCCCACTGTGTTATAAGGGAGTGTTACGCTGCCGGACTTTGATCTGGAGGTTGTTTTGGTCAGGAGAAATGCACCTTAAATGTCCAGGGACATAAAAGAAAGCGTCCCCAACGCCCGCTCTTCTAACCCACCGTCGCTGATGGGGAGGAAAAACTTGCAAGAGCAACACCTTTTCTTATGTAAATAGTTAGATACTTAGTGGGTAGTTAGCTAGTGATTAGGCTAAACTTTTGCACTTTGATTGCATTGCCTTTCTTCTCTTTTTTTTTTCCTCTTTTTGTTGTTTTGGGTTTGGGTTTTTTTGCAAGGAAGTTGTTTTGTTTGTTTGCCTGTTGGGAGGATTAGGCTGAATATAGGTTTCCAGGCTTTAAAAATTGCTATTCATGGTGTCTTTTAAATGATGGGCATACCAGATGCTTATTGTGTTGGGATAAGGGCACTTCACAGATGGCACAGCTGTGATACTTTGCCAAAGGAACCCAAAGAGCCAAAGATTCCGTTTTTAGGAAACTCTTTATCAGGGCTCCAAGCCAGAGGTTCTTGGGACGTGTGTTCTCAGCAGGAAAAAGTGCATTCAAACTTCTCTTCAACTAGGAGGGGAGTACATAACAGGGAAATATTCTGATGCAAAAAAACTCACATTATGGGTACTAGCAGAGAAGGAAAAAAATGAAAGGCTATTTGCTTTCAGGGAAAAAAAAAAAAAAAAAAGATCTCCTTTACCAAGTAATTCCTTTAAGAGCTAAAAGTGGTGAAAAGTAGCTGGAGGCACCCGAGGGCCCCCTATGCTTCAGAACAGCTTGTTCATTTGTTTTCACACTGGCAACACGTTTTGTCTGTAGCCACAGATGTGAACATCCTACAGGTGTGTATCCGAGACCGCAGGTACCTCCCTGCCCTCACAGATCTGTACCTTGTTCTTGTGGACTTTTCATCCCAACCCAGCTGAGCAGGGAATATGAATAATACACGTGTACCCGCAGCCCTGTGTGGGACAGGCGTGCAAAGGTGGTAGAGCAGTTTCTTAACCTGCAGCAAACGTGATGTTTTGCCAGTATGCCTTAGTCTGCAACCCGTCCGGTTGCTCTGTTTTCTGCAGCATGCAAGAAGACTGGAACTAGCTATAGGAAAGCAAAATGTAGGGTGGGTGGGGCTCCTCGAAATGGGAGGACACTAAAGCCACAGGTGCCAGAGCAGTTTTCTTATAAAAGAGCATCCTGACTCTTGTAACGCATTAGGTGCCTGCAACCCTGGCAGGGGAATTTATGCACCAGCAATCCCGGCAGCTACTGGTGTTGAAATTGCCGTTTCTTTCCTGACTTGCGTTCCAGAGCTCCTTGAGTTTTCAGTTTGCATGTGTATACGCCGTACTAGCTTCCGCTGTAATGTGCATAACCAGGTGCTTTCTTACACAAAATGAAGTTTTCTGAAATTAGTCAGCATTTGCATTGCTGCCCTGCGCTGTGGATAGGGCGGCACGAGATGTCAGACCTTCTGTTGACGCTTTCTGCTACATCCACTCTTTCTGTTACCTTCCTGTTGCCTTCAAAATGGGAAAGAGTCATCTTTTCCCTCCATCTCTGAGTGAAAAAAAAGGCACCATGTCAGCACTACGGGACAAAAACGGGAAGGAAATGCGGTATGAGTCTTGTAAGCACATACTCTCAAAATGATGTTAATTTTAAGATTTTTTGTTTCTTTGAGCACAATTAATTACATGGGTAGATGGGTTTTTGTCATCGCTTGAAGAAAAATCCAAATGTTTTGAAAGTGAAAAAGACAGAATAGGTAATGCTTTTCTTTGAAATCTCTGAGGTGACATCTATTGATTTCAGATTTCTTTTTCACTAGTGAGTCAAGCAGCAGAACTGCTGCAAAGAAACCATGAAGAACTTCCTGCCCGAGGTAAGAAACTTTTCTACAACTCCTGCATAACAGATGTTTCGATGATTCCTTTCACTCGATTCCTTCTCAGTTCTTCCCACTTGAAATAAGTCGGGTAACGTGAAAACTACGGTAATGAAATGTGTCTCTTCTGAAAACTGTTGCACTACTCAATGTAAACTTCATTTTTTCTGCTGTATTGGGTGTTTCTCTGTGGAACTGTAGGAAGAGAACAACTCATCGATGGTCTTGCGCTGGAGGCATGGTCTAGAAATAAGCGCAGTCAGAGAGTTTACGGACCTCTTATATGTACCCGTTGTCCTCGTTGTTCCTCCCTCCCCCTGCATTTTCAGTGTAAGAGCCAAGTAAGCGTGCAGCCCTTGCAGCAAAGCCCTTTTTGCCTTGTAGGCGTTGTGAGGTATTTAGCACGCTCCAGGGTCCTGTGCGATCCTACTTACTAGGTTTCTTCATAACCAGTGCTGGGAAAATATTTGGAGTTGGTGGCATTTAATACCTTGTGGCCCACAGAGCCACTGCAGCACCTTGTCTAGTTTTTCTCTCACACTGAGTCAACAAATGTTCTGATATTGAGCTATTTCTGTTATTTTCAAGCATTCTACCTTAAAATAAAGCAAAACCGGAGTCGCAGTCAGTGGTGGCATCTCTGCTGCTCTGCCTGCCAGCCGTCCCAGCTAGCGGAACTGCTTCGTATCGCAGGCAGCCCCTTTGCTTTTGGGTGGATCTGCTCTTCCGCAGGCCAGGATTCTTTCTGCTATGGGCAATTCTCTTAATTCTCTTTTTAAGGGGTTTGGGTCGTTTGCGCGACCCGCTGTTTCTGATTTACAGCTCCCCGTGTCCTTCCGTTCAAACGATCACAGCCCCTTGCGGGCCCTGAGGACGGCGAGCACTGCGGATTTAAGCGGTCACCGCTTCCTTTGTGCGCTGCCTTTTTAACGCCCGCCAGGACGTACATTCACAGTTCCGTCTTCGCTCCAGAAACTAGCCCCTAACACTAAACATGTACCCAGTGGTGTTAGATGAGAAATGAGATATTTTGTGAAAGTAGGATGGGAAATAAAATGATGGGTTTAGGCTGACCAATTCTGATGAAGTTTCGATGCCGATTTTGCTTTGATAAAGAATAAATTCAGTTTTGCAGTCTTGAAAACGCAGTAGCGGGAGAGGCAAAGAAGTATGTGATGAAAGAAAAGCATTTGGAGATGTTTTACTCTGCCTTTGAGTTTTGGATGTGGTTTTTCATAATTATTTTTAATTAGTTATGCTCAAGGCTTCAAACTTATGACTGTTCTGTGGCTCGATACAGACGGAATGTCACATTATCATCACATGGGGAGGCATGAAATTTATTTACTTTACATGAACAACCTCTACTTAAAACAACTTAATACAAAACATTCCTTGCTCAATGGGCAGCATTATGTAGAACTCGGTATATCATTTTGTGTGATCAGCTGAAAAAAATGGCACCGTTGTTTGTCCATGACTAGTATTTACAGTAAACAAAATGTTTTTGAATAGAAAGTAAGCAAACTGTAAAGCAACTGCCAAGAGATGAAATCTGGCCGGCATGTTGCAGTGCAAAACACGCTTCTTGTCGGCCCAGAATAAATGCGTAGCTCGCGATACACATATTTTAATGAAAAAATTTAATAGGTTCAGAGTTTCGAGGAGTGAAGATAATGTTCTACACAGGCAAGCTACTTAAGCTGCTTGTTACAAATTATACTAATGCTTTGCTTCTCAAAAAAGAAAAACGCTGACATAAATCATATCCGTGACTCTGTCCAAGTAAGAAACAAGAGAGCGTTATAGAAGATCAAATGCTTGCAGCGTTGAGGAAAACTATTTTCAGATTGTATCTTGTAATGAAATCAAAAACTCTTCCTTTGCTGTGGTGGTGTTCATCCTGCCGAGCCCATGGGCAAATATGATCGGCCCTGTTAAGTCGCAGCCCAACTTCAGGGGGGGGAAAAAAAATCATACCTTTTCTGGGATAAGTAAGTCTCGTGAACTGACTAAACAGAAATATATGAAGTGAACTGAATGAATTCACAAGTAAATTCATTCAGAAACTGAGTTTCTTTCCAGAATTTCCATTCCTTGAGAGAAAATGGAACAAACGCCAAGAGTGTCTTTACTTACAGTAAATAATAGCTTTCCAGGGAAGTGATGAGGTGCAGGCAGGGGTCAGCCCTAGCTATTGGGAGGAGCCTTTGTATCTAACAAAATCTGTACGTAGGTAAGCAGCGGTACAGGAGCTGACTAGGAGGATGAACCATATGCTCGTGTTTGTTGCCTACTTCTAGGCATTTGTGATGGAGGCTTTTCTGACATTCCACTCTTCCACGTTTTTAATCTGTTGGGCAGCTTTTTCCAAGGCCGACTCAGATGGCCCTTCCTCAGTCCTCCCAAGGTCCTTTCTGTTCAATCCTGGGCTTCTTTCCAGCCAAAGTTTGACAGCGTCTCTCCAGCCACCTTTTTGTGGTGTACATCATCTCTAAAAGCAACAAAGATGATGCTGAAGGACATTTTTCAAGTCGATTATTATTATTAGACAGAGATTTAGAGCTTGTGTTTACAAACAGTTTGCTTACTTCCAGTCTTAACATTAAAGGCCAGGTTTGATGTTACCACACATCAGAAATACCTGCTCTGCCTTATGTCCTGTCGTGGTTTGGAAAAGCGTTTGGTAGAAAGTTATTTGGAAGAGATACAGCTTTGGCAAAATCAACAGCGGTCTTCAGGACTCTTTCACTTAAGTCCCGCGTCCAGCCGAGATACAACTTGCCCTCTTGGCCTAGTCAGGCTGCGAAATCAAGACAGAAGTTAAGAATTAATATTTTCTGACAGTCCGAAACGACACTGCAGAACCTGCGCCTCCGTTGCATTCGAGTTCAGTCAGCCCTTGTTCTTCTGCTCCTCCGTGTGGAAGATCTGTCGGTATTTCTGCTCGTGAGGCTTTTCTGCCATTAGATGGAGAGAAAAGCTCATCTTGGTTACGTTTTTCAGTTGTACCTCAGCGTGAATGCTTGTAAGTGGGACTTGCATTAAGCAAAACTCAATTATGGCTACCTGAGTGCCAAGTGAGCGCGTGTGGACTTGGCGCAACTCGTCTGTTTTGTTTGCTTAGGAGCTATTTTGAATGTCCCCACGCAGAGACCCAGAGAAGTCGTTCCGCCCTCCTGCATTTACAGCCAAAACTGATCGTGAGCTGGCCCCAAAGCAGACCTGGAGGAAGAGTGTGTTGTGTTCTGATTTGTGCTGCGTGGATTAAAGGCTAAATTTGACTTCACGTCTTCTCCCTTTCTGTGCAAGCGGATCTTGTTTTTACTTTGTAACCACGCAAAGTCCTTTACAGTGTGGAAGAGGTAACGAGAACCACTTAGCCTGGTATCCAAGATGTGCAAAGCTGGTGATTTTCCCAGGACAAGCGAGTAATCTCGTCTGCTGAAAAGCAAAGGAGCTGGCAGGCAGGTTTCTGTTTGACCCCCTGCTCTTTCCCCGCAGGTTCTGGCTCCGGCGGCTCGTACCCGCACCTTGAGGCCGCGCGTGATTTTAAAAGACAACCTGAGATTTGAGAAGTTCTCTGGGTCCGAGGTCACGGGCACGCTAAGCTTTTTGGATGGAAGGAAGGGGGCAAACTGCAAACCTCTCCAATGATTTACCGCCCTCTGCTATGTAGATGAAATATTAAGCTATTAACTTCCGTGGCAGATCCAGAAATGCACATGAGACGTATGAGTGTAGACCTCAGACGTATATACATATAGAACTGTCAGCCTGCACCTTATATTTAGGTGTCAGCCACATTTATTCAGGAGTTTCCCACTTGCGTTTATACTCTGTTTTCCTCCGTACCTTTTTTACAGATGCGAGAGCTGTTAATTTTGAATTCTAGTGGATCTAGACTTCGGAGTATTCAGCTTAATGAAAAATTAAAAAGAATTGTAGTTCTTTCAGCAGCTACATGTAGCAACTGCTACGTGAGAATAAATAGTGCTTTCTCCCATGAATATAATTATTTTAGATAAAAAAGAAAAGAAACATTAGTTTGGACTCACTTAGTAGCAATTATATGTTTAAGAGGTGTAAATAACTTGCTATCCAGACGTTACAAATATCCAGGTGCTCTGTATGTGCTGATGACAACAAAATTGAAAAGAAAGACTGTAATAATTCTGACTGGTTTTCTCTGCAGAAGATATTGATTATTTGTGTGTGGTGAGAGATTTGGAAAATTCAATTAAAGGAGTTGTGCAAAGGTTTCATAAATTTTCCTTGTACAGCGTGTACACAGACATTGTTGCGTATTAAATCAATGCAGCACTTCACAATATATTTTCTTTGAAACATAAAAATAAATAACATTTAAACAGTTCTGCTTACTACAGAAACAAATTTTATTTTCTGTGAAGCATTTAGTCATGTGCTATCACTGACTCATACACATTTGCCAGCTGTAACAAATTTTATAGACGTTTTCTCCAGAGACATAGCTCATATACTATGAATTTTTAAATGAGCAAATGGTGAAGAAGGGATGTCAGCAATATAAAAATTGATCAGTTAAAAGATAAAAGCATAAGTAAAGAGATTTGTATGGTAGTCTTAATAGGTTTTATTAAATAAAAATACTATAAAAAGACAGTAATGAATAGACTGAAGGTTTTAACTGTGGCTGAGGTGGAGAAAAATTATTCTGGCACATTTAGTAGAAGATTGGTTTTATATCACCTGACAGGTGAACATTTTTTTTTTTTCGCTCTGCTTTTTAGATCTGTAAATGTTTTAGAGCAGTCAAACTTGGGGAAGGACAGCGGTGGAAGTAGGAGGGGAAAAGAAACTTGGGAAGATTCTGCCCTTGTAATGTTTTTATGGGCCGGGGACAGAGACGCTGTGGCAAAGGGCAGCAAAGCTTCTACCAGCCCAGCCCAGATGTCTGCCTGGTTTCCCCCACAGATCCCAGTTTAACCAAAAAAAAAAAAAAAAAAAAAAAAAAAAAAAAAAGGAGCTTAAAAAAGAAGTTTAAAGTGCTACAACAAGCATTGTAAGTTTTGGGGGTATTATTTGATTATTTGAATATCTAAATCTATATGCCATCTGTATAAATACCACTGTAAATACTACTGTTTTGTCCAAATGTGCTGTTGGAAAGAAAGCTGAGTTAACGATGGCTTATGTGAATCTGGGCAAGGTTATGTTTTTAAGACAGCTTCTCACAGGGAAACGTGGCCCTCGGCAGGGTTGCCTTGGCACGTACGGGTTCTTTAAGTACGGCGCGGTCAGAACGCCGCGATGGGGGATCAAAGGGTTCATGCAGACTGATTTAGAGAGTTGCACTGAGTACAAAGAGACCAGCTTGTAACGAAATCTCAAGAGTTTTCTGTTACTTGTGTATCGTGCAAGACTGGACAGTTTCCTATTTTAAGCAACAGTCAATGGGTTTTTTTGATGGTGATTTGTATAAACAAATGGAGTTTATTAGATATAATGCTGAAAAGTTGTAGCTGAGGAGAATCTTCCCCACCACACCCCCCCACGGCTTTGGTGGCTTTGATGCCTTTCTCCTTCTAGGTTTATACACGGCCCCTGTTCTCACAGGAGGAGTATTTTTAGCTATAAGCTGCTGCATGTAGCTGTTTGTTCTTCTCAGTCTGTTTAATATAAAGTGAATCCTGAACTCTCTCCTCACCCTTTCGTGGCGGCAGAATCAAAACGCAGCACGGACCAGCACCAGATACTCGCGGTACCGAGACCAGAGCTGCTCGTCTGCTGCACAAAACCGTTCGGCAACCTCGGCACTGAGCAGCACCTGCTGCCAGACCCTTCCCTGAGTTCCTTTCTCCTCTTGCGCTCCTTCCCTCAGCTTCTTCCAGCCGCCTGCTCAGCCCTTCGCCCGGGTCCTGCCCTCCTCGAGTACAGGGCTCAGGTGCGGCTTTGCCTCTCTCTTCGCCATCCCCTCGGAGGACTCAGGGGATGGTTGTTGCTCTCACACTCTCCCTGATTGATTCTGCTGAATCTGCTGACGTGGTCCTTACGGATTTTTATTTATTCTTTTATTATTAATAACAAAAAAGGCCCAGCTTCTAATACTTGTGACACATTCTGTTCTGCTTTGCCATCATTGGTAATGATGTAGTGCACGTACTCACAAGTAGTTAAGCCAATCTCCTAAATTACTGTTGAGACACAGTATGAAGTAAAAAAAGGGGTTCCGTTAACCACTGCAGTGACTTATTTAACTCCTATTTGTGCAGGGATTTCCACAAATTCTGTGCAAACACCATTGTTCTGTTTATCAAAACGTATTTTCCTCCTCCACAGAGGACATCCAGACTGGCAGCAGCTCTGTGTTCCTGAAGTCGCTCCTCGACTGAGGTGAGTCGCCTCTCGGTCCACTCCCTGCCTTCTCCCCATACAGGCAGCAGAACACAAGGACTGGGGTACTTAATTTTAAAACATTTGCAGAGGGATCGAGTACGTAGCCTGCAGTCAGGACTGTAATAGCTTGATGGGAAAAATAAAACCCGGTTGTTATTCTGCATGTGGTATTTCTTGTTACTGGTTTGAGAAAAATGACGTATTGAATCTGTAGAAGCTCTGTCCCACTCTAAAACATCAGCTCTGTTGGTTTTTAACTGGATGTTATAGCAGGAATGGCAATTCAGCTGTAACACGGGTACCAAAAGCAAGAAAATGCGTGTGTTTCAGCTTAGCCCTTCCGAGAGGCCAGGACTGAGGCTGGAATTGACCAAAGAGGCTGCGTGCTGCAGCCCTGCTGTGCCGTGGATGGCAGGGGGCAAGGGTACCCAGAGCAGAAAGCCTAAACCGATACACTAACTCATGCCTCAAGACACGTTTTTATGGGGCTTTTTAATTCTTCCTCCTTTGGCTACTTGTCCTTGTTCCAGTGCTGTAAGGAAGAGCCCAGTTAGCAACAGACCTTGTCTATCTACGGGTCACGTGTGCATGAGAACCTGGCTGCTCCTACGTTTCATTAAGTGTCATGGGACAAGGAGGTCTCCAAGGATGAAGAGTATCTGCAGGTTCTGTCAGTTCCCTGTGTAGTGTGAGAACATTCCTCCTTTGGAAAGCAAAAGTATTCCAATTGTTGTAACCAAGGAATATGGAAAAACAGATCTAAATGTTTCACAAGCGGTGTAACTCAGTTAGGGCAAGGGTGAGCTCCGATACATGCGTTTTGTTTCTCATCAAAGGTTAACTTTTACAAATAACCTAGGAGCAAAAAAAAATATTTGAAACAAGCTAATCATCCCTCATCCTTATTAGCTGCTTATGCTAGAGATTCTTTCTGCTCTTTACTTCTTCTAAACCAGCTTCCACACCAAAGGCAGAGGAATCAGGGGATGGAAAACAGTCGCAGGAGAGCAGAGCTAGCATCCTATTTAGCAGCTCCATTTTCCAGTCAGCCTAATTTCCGAGTCCTGCGGAATGCAGAGAGTGACCACTCTCTGCTACAACCACCAGGTTAAGTTTCACACAGGCTGATTAGCTTGAAGTAAACTCATGCTGACAACTACAGGGCTTCAATGCAACGTTAGCTCAGAGAGCTCGCCTGTCTCTACTCTTAGTTTTATGTCCATGGGTAATATTGTGTAGGCAGTGAATATTGGTTTTGCACCTTATGTCCAAAAAAAAAAAGACACATTAACTTTTTGTGGTTCTCTCTGTCCCTTCCCAAGTGTGACCAACACTGTAAAGCCCTTCACTTTAATTGAAAAGGTAGTTGTGATAGTTCAATGATCTTGTAGCAATTATTCCTCCACTTTTTCTACAGATAAAAACTACAGCATTTCCTTAAAACAGCTAAAAACATTACTGCAGTTCAGGGGAGACTGTCTGTTGCTCTGCAGCACCTTAGGCTGCACGGGTGTCTCTGTATTTTTCTACATAGTGAGGCTGCTGCTGGGCTGGGGACAGACATCTAATTCCAACCAGCTCACCCAGGAGATGATGCTGTTGTCTAATTGCTATTTATTTCAGTCATTCCACACAGGCATTCTGTGAAAAATGCATTCCACATCGACCCGAAGTTCTACATCTGCTTGACTGGACTTAAAAGGAGAGAAGAAATGAGTGTAAACCTATCTCCCCGGCAAATACCAGTTTGGGATTGCTCGTTGCGCCGGGCAGGTGCACGTCTAGATAAAATTTCTGGCATCTATTTAAACTTAACAATGTGCACAACCAGATAATCTCAATGTAAATAATACATCATGGTTGTTTTATGCAAGCATGTGTGCAAAATGCTGATTTAGGTTTGCTGCTGCATAGAATATGAACTATCTTTTCTGTATATTCTTACTGCAAATACATAATTTTGCTTTTATTTTTTAAAAACAATAATAATAATTAAAAATGTAATAAAAAAATTAATAATAATAAAAGCCCCAACACTCTAATCCTTCCTCCAAGAACCTGCGTGAGAAGAAACCGTGTTAAAAGATGAGGGTTGGCTCCAAGGCCTCCAGTGGGAACTGGTTGCTTCCTGGGGGGGGTGGGCTGCATGCACATCCTCATTTAATCAGTTCATGTCCCCGGTAAAAGCTAGCAAAAATAATTTAAATTGCTGCACCTAATTTGTCACAACCTGCCTAACAATTTATGACTTTTTTCCTGACGATGATTGGGCTCAAAAGCTAGAGGAAGTGTTGTCATTCCAGGAATTATTCCGAGTGCTGACCGTGTTTAAGTTGGTGACAAACGACACTTGCCTATCTGTGGCTGCCATGGTCAGGGACAGATTTGTCACCTACAACTACATTTCCTCTAAAGTCAACCCAAGACACTCTGTGTAAAGGTAACTGTTTCAAGCCCACAAGGATAAAACACAGGGTGCTCACAACATTGCTTTTTAGTTTAGTTTTTGTGTTTAAAGATATGTGAGGAGAGCTGTCGCAAAACAGTTTCTTCTCTTTTTCATTATCCTCAGCCCGACCTCACCAACCCAGTGAATGCCCTGTGTCTCAGATCATTAAGGTTCAGCCTCCCTTGTGATGAAAAAGTGCAGTTAAAGGTCTTCATTATATTTTTCTGGAGAAAGTTCTACATAAACACACAACTGAATGTCCTTTCTACCACTAAGCACTGTTACTCGAACAGACACGCTGATTTTTACAACTAAAAATTCTGAGAAGTCTGGTAAACGTGCTCCAGTTTGTGGTTACACACGTGTGCACTCAAGTTCTAGTTTTTAGTTAATAAAAATGTGAATTCTGGAAAAAAAACCAAACACAATATTAGTAGTTGTTTGAAGAGAATTGTGTCAGTTGCTCTGCTTACCTTCTGCGCCATCCTCATTTACGCTTTCTGTGCTGTTTGGGTTTGCTGTATGTACAGGATTCACCAGCCGGTCGTTTCGCATGGTAAGGGAAGGTGAGCCTGAAGCAGCAAGAGTTTATGTAACCTCTGCAGCTGGAAATTAAATAATTACTGAGCTACACGGAGTCTGTAGATGAGCTGTATGCCAGGCTAAATCGAGCTATTCCTTGTTTTCTTAGAAGAATGAAATAAAACTTTTACAGAAAGTAACAGCAAAGGTGATGATGGACAACAAGACATTACGGCACTAACTTACACCATGGCAATTACTAAATAGCACAAAGTCTTGTATTTAGTAAGTTTTTAGAGAACTAGAATGTTACATACTAAGACTGTGCTGCAGCTACTCCTCCTGCATGCCTTAGGGAGTGAAGCAGTTACTGTTTCTCTGCCCTCTTGCTGTACGAGGCTTTTGCCTTTCAGAAGCAGCTGGGGCTGTTAAGAACCATTTCCAGATCCCTACGAGGTGGATCGGATGACTCTCACTTTATCACCCCTGGAGGCCACCTCAAGGACAAAGAAAAGAGATACACTCAAAACTAATGTTTTTACATTGGGGGGGCCAGATCACACAACCACCTCCTGATGACCACGAGCAACCGGGCTAATTAGAACCTCAAGTCCTGCCGCTGTGATCCTTCCAGCCTGTTCACGCCGGTTCACACGTTATTTCCCAGGAAGCCGACGTTCTTCAGGCTGCACCAACGCTCAGCCACCTCTCGCCCAGCCCTGCTCAGAGGGACCGCTGTGGTTTTGAGCTTTCACAGCCTCTGGAGACAAAGATTCCTCCCACATCAGTGCCGCTCAGCCTACACTTCTGAAGAGAAAGGCCGTGCTGTGCACAGAGCTCTTGCATGCCACGATTACAGTCACACCCTCGGAAAAATTCTAAATGCTTGTGAAAATATTTAAGTTTTGCCGCTTTGTAGTGCGCCGATGCAGCATGGGTAAACTGCTAACACCCCCCAAAATGTTACAATTACTACTCAATAACACCTTTTCTGATTTAGTTTTAGCTGCCATGGGTACAGTGTTGGCTGCGGTTACTTTTTCCACAACAAATAAAAGCTGGAAAACCTATTCAGCTTGCAGACACTTCGCTCACAGCGTATTCATAACCGACACAGTTGGAAGTTCCCAGAACAGCTGATTCACACACTTACGACCGATGCTGCGGAGCTGGCCCCCGAATGTGCTCATGTCAGGGACAGTGCGGTATGTGACAGGGCACTCCGAGGGCAGGGGAAAAGCCTTTAAACAAGGATGGGGTGGTACTTTTTTTTTTTTAAATTTATATATAGCATCAGAGCAGAATGAAGAAAAAGGACAGACTGACTCTTAATTAAACTATACTAGCACAAAGCACTTTATGATTTACTTTCTTGCTATGTGCTTTGTTATGTATATAATTATTCAATCAATTTGCATTCTCTGAACTATTGGCACTGGAGGCTGTACTGTGCAGAGGCAGAAACTGCAGATTATAGCTCAGTGTACATCTGCAAATGACTATGCAACAAGGGGTGTTTTTTACTGTGAGTTTTTTGTTTGGCTGGTTTGGGTTTTTTCTCTTTCAAACTGCACTACAGTAGCTCAGCTTTCATTTCAGGAGAACCAGGGTCTTTTGGCTTTCCAGTCCTGTTAGAAACACTTGTTAAGACTCATTAAGACTACAACCAGTGTTCAAATCAAATCAGAGCTGCTGACTTACAGGTGAAGGAATAAACGTGCCCCAAGCCCTGGCACACGCAGGAACCTTCCCCTCCCCAAACAGCACAGCCTCTGCTCCTGTGCCCAGCACTGACTTGGGGGGGTCTCTGTGGTTTATGCTCCTCCTCAGCACTCTGACATGGCACAACGAGGGAGGGCAGGGACTGACTGCACAAGGCAACTTCAGAGCTACCCCAGAGCTTCAATTTCCCCTGCGCTGCCTCACTTACTGATGCTTTTTATGCCAGGAAACGCACACTTCAGGTTAAAAAAGCAGATTGCTGTTTTGCTCATCCAGGCAGCGTTATTTTCAAAATTTGGTCCTTTATTAGGTATTTTAAGCTTACAAATGGTAACGAAAGTATTACGCTACCGAGGAGGACAAACCAAACCACATTTCCAACTGCTCTTCAAAATATTTCTCCTTTAAAACAGTCTCTGACCACTTTGCATTTTCTGTTTTTCATCAGGTTACAGGAACTCTACTACATCACAGCCAGGTTCCCCTGCAATGCCAGACACCACTCACTGAAAATACTCTGTCCTTTTACAGTTCAGTCCTTGATCTTCAAGGGTTGATTAACTGATTTTCTTCTGACTTCTGCTATTCCTTGAGTCCCAGAGTATAACAATATTAAAATACACCAAAAACAATAAAAAGTGTAAGCAAGAAATAACAGACACAGCTACAGGGAATAAATCCGGTAACCTCTGTGGAGGAGGCACTGCGGCACTCGTCAGCGACAGGACACCCATCAGGGTTACGGAAAGAAGAAACTGTAAGGTAAGGAAAGAGAGATCAGCCAATGGTAATTTAACACCTTGGGCAAGTAAGCTGTTACTTTCATTACTTGGGTGCTCTCTATTCCTCAATCTATACATAGATGAAACAGCAGAAAATCATAAAAATGACAGCACACCTCTATGCTGACAGAGTACAGCTTTCCCCGTTTGTGGCTTCACAGACATAAATGTGGTTTATGCAAGTACTTCAGTACGGTGAAGAGCTGCAACTAAGGGAGTTACAATTGCTTACCAGGGTACGGACAATCTTGGGAAAGGACTTAAACCAAGCAACATATCCCTTCAGGGAAAAGGAGAACGGCTTCAGCTGCAGGTCCTCTGCTGAAGTCTTCTCAAATATGGAAAAGGAAGCCACGCAGACCGACAGGAATGCCAGCATTGTCACGGCGTAGGGCAGCAGCAGCCCATCTTTCAGCAGAAGAGGCAGCATGCTGTTAAAACAGAATTGCCCATGGAAGCGAGCGCAGGTTCCAAGTTATGTGTCAAAGAATGTAGAAAGAAGAGGAAAAGGAAACATACTTACTGGAACCGGGGAAAACTGCTGTCGTAAAGTAACGTTAATAGCGTCCAACTCACCTGAAGGTTGACACAAGTAAAAACCATGTAGCCATAAAAGGAATTTCATTTATGATTAAGCAGACCGGTCTAGAAGAAAGAGAGGAAAGACAGATGTGCAAACACGACGGCGACAGCACTTCCTCCTTGACCTTTCACATGGGTGCCACGCTCCCCCTGCTCTGGGAATGGGGAGAGCTCTGCTCACCTGCCCAGGCTCGGAAAAACCAGGAGCAGGCAGCACCCACAGCGCCACGTCCTCTGCTGGGGTGCCCTCCTTCCTCCTCTGCACCCCACCGAACCCCAGCATGCCAACACCCTGCCCCACGCGGGGTCTGCAGTGCGACAGCAGCTCCGCTCTGCCTCACGTTGGACGCCAGGAAATGCAGCCAGAACACCGGCCCGGAAAGACCAGCGTGGCCATATTTGCGCACGTTCATTCACAACTTATTCAGAACAGCAAATACGTAGAGCTTTTAAAAACAGTTGTATTTGTGAGAAAGCAGCATGCAGTAACAAGAGGAAAAGGAGATTAAAATATGTCCACAGAAAAATAATTTACTTACACTGACACTAGAAGAATAGATTTTTCATGGACTTGAAAGGAGAACAGGAAAAATGACAAAGCACAACTAACCTTAGAAAAGGAAATCAGAGATACATTAGTATATGTGACTGCAATGCAAAGCACTGGTTTAGTTTCTCTGCTGGCATAGACTTCACATGAATGCATGAGCTAAATGATCAGATTTTTCTAATAAACTGCTACAATTTGCTCCAGGGCAACTTACTGGTAGGCAGAGTTGCTTCTGTAACCACCCGTAGGTGCTAACAAAATACACGGTTGTTTGAAAGGTTACCCAGAATTATTCAGAAAGTGCTCCCTATAAGGAGCCCTCACTCTTGCTTAGCTTTACTGACAAGCATCCCCACGCAGTAAATGCAGTATTGGACGCATGAGCACAGGCAAAGTTCAGTCACAGTGAGAACTACCCACCTCTTTGACATAAAATACTGCTCATCATCATGAACAGCCAATACATCAAAGTAAACAAAGTGTCTTTTTCTTCCCCACCAAATGAAAACACACTGTAAGACATAAACTAACTCTTATAAAGGATAAATGTTACTTTTAGGCAACATCGAGAGCAACTCTCAAACAGCATTCACATAAAACGAAAACTAGAAACTTGAAACCTCAGGACCAGCTCCATGTAATTTTGATTTTAAGGAAAACAAATTCGCACATGTAAGTCCTGTTAATGTGGTTAAATTTAATGAGAGAATATGACTAAGAAAAGGCAAATATTGGGGAAAACAGTATTATTTTCTTTTCAAACTGCCAATGAGCTTACAACATCCACCGCGGGACTTTACTGAATTTTGCAGCCAATGCAGTAAGAAAAACTAGCGCTCTGGAAGCTCAACAGAATGAGGAGAAAGTCCAACTCTATACGACGCTTTAACATGTATGGAATCTTCTAGAGACCCTTCGGAGGAAGATAATTAAGATATAGCATTAAATAAAGAAAAATCGAAGCTAAGGAAAAAGGTCTGGATTTAAAAGACAGGTCAGACCTCCCTGGGCATGTGACAACCAAACACTTTTTAAGCCATTTCGTCAGCAGGAAGAGGGCGGCACTAACGGCACGTGCGCTTCAGCGCATTGCAGCAACGCCACGAGGAGCTGCTGGTGACACCAGTGCTCAGCGGCGGATCTAAACCGAGGAGCAATTAAAAGCACACACTTACCAAAGCAAATTTAAATCCTCGGAGAGAAGGCTGGACAGTTAGCTTTATGCAGGTAGGAAGCACGCTCAGGAACGTGATGGCAAAACTAAGGAATTTTGTGAGAAACTCAGTTTTAATACACAAGTAACTACATCCATGACACTATATAATCACTTTTGAAAACTAGACCAGTTAGGAACTGAAGTGTAATTTTCAGGAGTACAAAATTACTCCAGGAGATTCAATCACAAGAGAAGAGCACTGAACAGTCCTCACAGATAGAAAAGCTTTTGAAAAAGGAGTAAAGCATTTCCATTAATATTTCAGACTCTGTAGACTTAGACTTGAATTCTTCACTTAGTCAAAAACCAGAACTGTGAACTCTTGACGTCTTAGAGCATTGAAAAAGGTTAATTCTCTGAAGAGGAAAGCAGGCAAATTTTGACTCAGTTTTAACCAAACAAGTAGTTGAAGTCGCTATTTAAACAAGCAGATTTTTTTCCAGTCACAAATATTCCTAACAGTCCTTGGCGAAGCTCTGATCACTTGGGAGAAAGTACAGTATAGAAAGTAAAACTTTTTTTCCAAGGTTTTAAACACCACTTCTCATAATTCTTAAATCGAAATTACTCGTTTTGCAAAAAAAATAATGCAGATAAACTACCTAAAGCACTTACCTGAGTTTTAACTGAGTTTGAGGTGATACTATATTCTTTATCTTTATAAGGACACTTAGACTGCACCAAATATTGGCTACTTTATCCTGGAAGGCAAATAAAAAAAAAAGTAATTAATTATAATTATAGTAATTAAAACTTATGTTTATGGCAACAGTGGGGCTTGGGAGGTGGGGGGTTGTTGGGTTTTACCATGATACTGCAAAAAGACACTTGCAGATAAACATCCTATTCGTAGATGTCCTTTATTCTAATTTTCAAAAATAGGAAGTTTTAAGAGACTCAGTTGAAGCATGTTCTAAAATAACTAATAGTTCTTCTGCATGAGATTACTTCTTCCCTCGTGAGATCTCTCACTTTGCAAAGATAAGGCTGTGAAAGGATCTGCCCCCGGTTAAATGGTGGCATATATGAATCTTTATTCAAGCGTGAAGCTGCTCCGCACACCCTCGCGTTTTGTTACATACCTGAGTGTATTTAGCTCAGTGCTCGCCAGCAGCGACAGAGTTAACCTCCAATAAATCAAGAAGCCTAAAGACATTAGCAGTTGTGCTAGGATCACTTTCAAAATTAAATTTGTAACTACAGCCATCGTGCTCGTGAAACTCATCCCTAAACAGCTGCTTGGATCACAGCTGTGTAGACAGAACAGCAAGGGAGCTACGAGGACCAACAACTGAGCCACCTCCCTCACGTGCTCGCCCGCCGCACACAACCCGCGCTTCAAATCTGCTGAGGATTACAAGCGAGCGGGGGGTTTGGCAGCACCAGCAAACACACACAGGGCGCCCACTTAGCGGCCAATACGATTTTACAACCATCAGCATTTGTTACAGCTTCTGTAAATGGGAACGGATTCAAAGAACCTGTTCCACGCACCCCAGTATACATTTACTGCGCATTGCTTACGTGGACAATTTCTCATTTTATCTAGATCAGCATCCAGCAAGTCACCCCCTCCTCCCGGATCGACTCAGAAAATATTTGGGCTAATATTAGACTAAAATCCTTAAGCTCTTTCAGACTCATTGGTTATTGTCATTTACAGGTTTTAGTTTTAAACTTGATACTGAATAAAAAGTGTGGCGTTACAACTATTTCTTCATAAATTCCAGGTAACCCCCAAGGAAGAGGGCCATGGGGTTTGGGGTTTTTTTGGGGGGAGGGTCTTTTGTGGAGCAGTTGTTTGGGTTTGTTTAAATAAACTAGCAGAGAACAACACTTCCATACCGCTGTCTAAATAAAACGCTGTATTTTTTTTTTGAAGCAAAGTGCCAGTCCTGGTACTGCTTGTATCTAAAAAGATTAAAATAAAATTTAAGATGAATCAAGCCATGTAAGCATTTGCTTAAATCCCTGTGACATCAAAGCTTTATTTAATGGTTAAACTTGAAGTTGGGAATCTGCTCTTAAAAGTTATTAAGACTCCTGCCCTAATTAAGCAAAACAGCAACAACTCACTGTTACTTGGGAAATGAGCTCCCTTTCTTTTATCAGCCTCCTCTGGTGCGGGCATTAGGTAAACGAGTAATTGCTTTACTGGATTAAGGCTGCGGTGCTCAGCACCTGCAGCACCCAAACGTCTGCAGCCTGAGGAAACGTAAAAGCAGAACCAGCCTAAAATTTTGGGGAAAATGTTCTGGCAACTTGCACTGAAAATATAAGGTGGGTCAAAGGAGGAAATTCTAGGCTGCACCCAAACTGCTATTTTTCTTAATTTGTTTTTTTAAAAATAATGAATCCTGCTGAAAAAGGCAGAGCGGAACCAAAGACAGACTGAAGCTGTTAACTTTTAAGGTTACATCTTCTGACACTTCAATTACTACGGAATCTATTTCAATGGAAAAATGTATGGATTGAAGTACGGGTTTGATGATGGGATAAGTGTTGTCTACCCGTATAATATCCTGGAAGATGCCAGCTGAGCTGGGGTTAAATACTGGATTAAATAACTGGCAAGAAACGACTGCTGAAGAAGCCATCTCAAATTACTAGTTCTGTGGTGTGTCTCCCACATGAAATCCCTAAAGGTCACGATGAAGGTTTCTCAAGGGATCTAAGAATACAGAACATTTACAGCGGGGTGGGGGAGAAGAAAACATGCATGCCTCAAACAAGCCTCGGTCAATGGGAAAGAGTCTTCTGAGTACTTGCATGATTTGTTCCATGTCGGTACAGAACGGGAGCCAGCAGACAGCAAAGGAAACCACCACTGTCCCTGCTATTTTAGTTAACAACACTAATCTGCAATCAAGAGAAAAGTCAACATCAGAATAGATAAACTCGGCCACTGGTAACAAAAATCAGCTCTTGGTTTAAAGCAAAAACAAGTGTTTTTTTTTAAAGGGATACAGAACCCAAGGTAACAGATCTAAAACCCAAGGTAATGGATCTAAACAAAAAGAGCTACCAGTGCTGGAGAAAAAGTTCATCATCCCCAGATGAATGCGAACATCTCCACGAGAACCACAGAGCCACGGCTGTCAATCTCATCCTGTCGCCCACTGCAGCCCTTATTTGATTTAGTTTATAGAACTAAAAGCGCTAGGAAAGGAGATCTTAACAGATTTTACAGTCTCTTCAGTGGAAATACTTCACATGGATCTCAGCAAGAGATCTTTCTTTTGCAGGAGAGGAATACATTACAAGGTCAGTACCTTCCACTAGAAATTAATTCAGGAATGCCCCCATGCAAATGAGGAGAATCCCATTCTCAACAGCAGGCTGCCTAGGTGCACCCTTAAGATAAAACAGTTTAAAGTCACTTACCCCTTTCCCTTCAGCCCCTTCTTGAAGCACTTTCCAAGTAAATAGCAAAAAAAGGGCAGAGAATGGTAGAGTTCCATTTGCTTATAATTTAAGGCCAAGCAAAACGCTGTCGATCCCAAAAGGTCCCAGTCATAAGACAAGCAAAGCACAGCCCACAGGGCAAAGCCAAGGCTCACTGAGTTGTATATGGTTTTTTATGTCAAGGACAAGATCCCAGAAGTCAGGAACAAAAGTGTAAAACAGCACACAAAGTCAGTTTTTCCAAGTTAGTTTTGAAAACACGTTGCTGGTTGTTACTGCATTGTTCACAGACAAATATTTTAACTTCTATTCAAAGTGTGATTTTTGTATTTCCAGGGCTCGATTCAAAGCTCCCACAGGCAAATATGTGGAAAAATACTCCACGTGTGTGTGTGTGTGTTAATTATACATATAATGCACTTTCAGTCAATCAAGCTTTTGGTGACGGTGACAGTAGTCTTTAAGATGCATCAGGGTAAACATTTTTTTCTTCGTGTTTACGTGATTGAGGGTAAAGCTTTCAAGAGTCTTTTCTCCCAGCTCCCAAAAGATAAGTGTGGAATATTCAAATATGTTAGAATTTAAATTATATATTATTTCATTCAAGGACTCCTGAGGTCTTTGCGATTATGTCATACTCGGAACACAACCTCATTGGGGACCAGCTCCTGTAGCTACCAACGCTGTGCAAACAATCAGTAATAGTTACTAAAGTGAACGGTACATCCTTCCGACTTTGAGAACAGCTTCCCAAACTCAGCAGAGTTTGAGGACACTAAGCTACGCTTACTATTACACTGCAACAAAATATTTGCTTTGTTGTTTAGTGTTATTTTTACACAAGAGAAACCAAAAGAGATACAGTAATTTAGGGCCGCCAGGTCTTTGCCTATCCAAGACAAGGCACACCGAACGGATTATTGCCTTCATCTTCATGTATCTTTCACATACTAGCAAACTGCAACCCTGTGCTGCCTTCTGACCACCAGTTTCTCTCATGTAAGATGAACCACGTTCATTCCCATCCCCATTTCTGCAACTGATATCTCCAGATGATCTACAAGCTTAACGAAAATACTATTTGTGTTTGGATTGATTTGTCCCAGTATCAACTACTCATCTCCAATCTATTTCAGGCTCACACTTTTCTTTAATATCTCTGCTTTGGGGTAGACAGAAGCCCCTCAGCTGACTTTGTAGTAACCTGCCCAGCTAAAGACAAGTATTTAAGAATAGCATCACTTTGCAAATGGAAATCCATGTCACCACAGACCAAGGATACTGGAAATGTCCGTGGTCAATAAGAATGAGGCCTGGGTAAAGCAGGATGCAGAGAGCACTGGAAACCTGGAAAGAAGGATCAAGAAAAGTGAGAAGAAAATAACTATTTGTAAGTTAGACATTACATAGAGGAACTTCTACTTCTCCAGCACAAAACTTTGGCCCTCCATGGTGCATCCTGTATGCAGGAATCGTATTCTCTACAAGTCGTCTTCTGTCAGCAATATTTTGAGGGATAAAAAAGGATAAAGGTTTTCCACAAATAAGAGACCAGACTGCCCATCTGACAACCAGCTCAAAGAGCACCCACACTCATCTTAAACGTTGGAACCACTCTAAAAATCAGATGACTTACTGTTCCAAAATATATTGGTTCTACCATAAGGACTGTGCAAGGCAAAGCCGCTCCTAGATTCTGCCACGTCACAGCACAAACCTTGGTTTTACTACCCGAGCAATAAATTCAGAAAGAAATATAATTCAGGAGTTCACGGCTACTAAACTTCAGAGCATCTTGTTATTGAAACCATTAAAATAATTGCTGTAAGGTAAGTTAATGGCGCTTTTTTAAAAATCTTTTTAACTAGAAAGCCTCTAATACGAAGTACGCTGATTGCCACTAGTTTTACATCAATTGAATCCATCACAGTGTTCTGTAAATTGATCAACTCTCCTACTGTTTTAACAGTATCTTTTGGATTTTTATTTACACCCACACCAGACACTTGCCTTCTTTTTAGTAGATGTTTCTTTCAAGGAAAAACAATATAAAATAACTGCAGGAATATAAACCAGCATATCGGCAACAAACACTGAAAAAGAGAGATTAACTTCATGTTAGAATCTTCCCACATACCTCATCTTAGTGCTCATCAAGTCATGTATTTTCATCTGGATTGTGAATCTCTGACTCTGCTTACCCTTTTAACTTCTCAATGCTCCACATCTTGCTGTGTTTCATGTAAAAAAAAAAAACCCTCAGATAACATTAAACTGAGCCCAGCTGCCTGCCTTTCGAATGTGAGGTTCACGTCTGTACCCTCACTGGAAACTTCATTTTAGACATTCAATTCAACTGAAATTCAGAAGCCACGTGAGTGCGGTTTCAGCTGAACACACCCTTCTGTTGCCATACACTGCGTTACAGTATGTTTCACTGTTTTAAAGGTAACTCAGGTTCGACAGTTACACCAAAGCTGGGTGTTTTTTTCAGCTGTTTTCAGGAAGGAAAATGTATAGGCGAATAAACACCACGATGTCAGAAAGCCCTTCATTAGAACAAACTGGGTAGTTCCACTTCAAAGGACAAAAAGAAATGGGTCTACAGAATTTGATCTTGTTAATGTTTCCAACGCTCCCATTTCTGATGTCCAAAAGCTGCTGCTTCCACGTGTTCAGCTGTTTTGGTTCCTGGCACAGCCTCAGTCAATAAGGGAGCACACTCTAGTTCCTCACATGCCGAAAGGAAAGAAGGCATTCTTAGTTCTCAAAAGAAAGCAACCACGACTAGATCGAGTCAAGTTGTTTGATGGAACAACTTGAAGACGCAAGTAAGAAGCTCTAGATTGTAACAATCTCCACTGTATCTGGGTGAGGTACCAGCGATGTGGATAAATAGACTACGACTAGTTATTTGGCTTGGATCATCCGCCTACGGCAAATACACGTGTGAGGGCTGACACGAAAACAAAACCAGCAGGATCACCTGCCTAGAATTACGACGACAACTGCTTAAACCATCAAGTGAATTCTTCTGGGGTGTTGTCTTAAGAGTTGGAGAAAAATCTCTGATCATTTCTATAAACCAGTTTCAGAAAACATGCATTTGTTCCAAGAGGGAAAGTACACTTTGCCTCTTCTCAGTCACAGGCTTTGAAAGAAAATGTTTAAAGACATCAGGTATTCGGTAATGAATTGTTCTGCAGGCTTAAGCCACAATTAAACAGATATACCCGAGGTGTTAGCAAAAAACAAATACGGTGACACTTAAAATAAAGGTGTAACATCAAGAGCTGACATTGACCATTCTGAATTATTTTAATGCATTCCTCTAACGGCCATAGTTTAAAAATGTTTATCAGTTCTCCTAGATCCATCAGTGGTTTGTCAAGTAAGTTGATTTCAAAATTAATAAAGGCCGTTTCAAGGGTAATTAAGTTCTAGTGATTTTTACTTTTTTTTTTCAATTCAATCAATTACTAGAAACAAGACAGAGAAGTATGCGAGGTACAGAAAAGCTACTGATGAGAAACAAATGATGCTGTTGCAATCAAAAAGCGTTTTGTGGAACTCTAGTGTTAGGCAAAGCAAAAGATAGATTTAAAATTTTTTAAAAAGTAGTAATTGCTTAGAGAACAAGAGCTCACTGGCCACATTGTTTGTTGTTCTACTGATAAAGCTACTGAATTAAGTTATCTACAAATTTCTATGCTCTTCTTTGTATGGGTAGTTCAAAATAATCAAATGTGAGAAGAGGGACTGCAAGAAAATGAAACTTAGGATAAAAGTGGTAAAATACATTTTTACTTTTTTGTTATCAGAAGTTTATTTCTAGAAAGTGGTGGCTGTTTGAAAGAGAAGCAATACCTTTACAAATATTGACTATCTCTCCCTTTCAGATAAAGTTTACAGTTTGTAAAAAAAGATTTGAGACCTCCAGAGGCTTTTAAGTCTGTAAATACCAGCAAAATAAGTGTAGAATAAAAAACAAGCTAAGCCAAAAATGAAAAGCATATTTATCAGCATGGAAAACAATACTATTTTCAAAATTTAAAAATTGGCCTATGCTACAAAAAAACAAAGTAACTTTGGTTTAGAGTTTTTGCTGAATCCTTTGGGTTGAAAACTTGCTTGTATATTTTACATTTTCAGCTTCACAAAAGAACAGAACACAGAACAGAAAAGAACACAGGGGTTTGGTTCCGAAGCGGACCCGCAAAGCCACCCAAATCAAGAGAACTGAGAATAAACCGGTGAAGACAAGAAGCTGTGTGATATTAAACATGTCTAAATTAGTAAGCAAGACAAATCTGTACAATCATCCTAAGGAAATATAATTTTCCTACCTGTTGTACGCATAAATAACTTATGTGGCTGACTCTCATACCCCCGAGATGTGTGCAGAGCGATCCAATCAGGATTTATTAACTTTGCACTGTAAAACAAAGTACAGACACATCAAAATGTAGACAGTTCTCATTTCCCTTTACACTCCTTTCGGCAATAAAGATGACATGCACAGGAGCATATTCCAAGAATTAAGATGAACGAGAAGAAATATTTCAAAGAGCAATAGTGATCAGTGAAAGATTTTCCTCACCATTAGATAGGCTTACACTATAGACTTTAGCTGCTATTTCACAATCAAACAAAAAATATCCTTGAAAACAGTAAAAACAGAATACAGTACTTCTTAAGACAAGATAACCACCTTCAATCCAGTTCTCCTGACTTTTAAAAAAACAATTGTAAATACCTTTCATACCTAAGTATTAAATATAAACCATTTACAGTTCACATAGATGCCCCGCATAACTGCGCCCATGCACTTTAACCTACATTCTTAGTCCATAAGTCTCATTCCAACGGCAGTAAAGCCCCTGTGGAAAAAGTATTCCAATAACAGAATTCTATTTACATGATATCCAGTCATCAAATGTCACTTGGGCTCTCAATGCGCGAGAGCTTTCCCATGGGATGCGCCCAATTCCTACAGCGCTCTGCGCGTCGCTGATCCAATGGGGGCTTCTCTGCAAAGTTAAATATCCAGGTCACACCTAAACCTGTTAAAATTTACAGACCTGGCAAAAAGAATGTAACCCTTCAGTCCCTCCTGTGATAATTACAAGACAGAAGAAGAGAACAACAGGGATGAGAGCAACAGGGATGCATGTAAAATGTATTTACCGCACTTTAAAGTCGCAAACCATACTTTGCATTTCATCGGCTGCCCAGATTGGTGGGTTTTAGCTACTAGTTTCTCTCCTCAGGGGAGAAAGAAACAGAAGGAAAAAGAAGGTGGCAGGGAAGAGAGGTGAATACGTGTTTTGTATTCTCTACAGAAGCATTTAAAATAATGAACTTACATGTAAGCACACGCAAAACTGTGATAGGCAGTAAGAGGTGGATAATCAAGGCCCCAGTACAGCAGGTTATTATCGCTTGTATTGAAGTACCTAAAGAAACAAACAAAAAAAAAAAGTAAATTTAAAGGATCAACATTTCCAGCTTTGTTTCAACCCAAGGAAAGGCTGAGTATTAAACCATTTTTTTTAAATCAACGTATTCAAAAACCAATATAGAGGTTAGTAACTTTGACCTGTGCTTTATTTTGCTTCAAACACAAAACCTCTCAAGTAAAAAGCAAAAGCAAAAGTGATTCAGAGTATGGATAGAAAAGAAGCTGCTAAAGCTTACTTAGCTGGAGAAAGAAAACCCTTAATGCAAACAGGGTCTGATAAAAATGCAGAGACTACTACGAAGCCTGCACAAAAGTAGTGGAACGCGTCTTCCGTAGCTCTAGATTTGTTTATGCATTAGGCTTTGCAGGTCCTCACCTCCATCTAAAACCGCACCTACATTTTTCATGCGTGTCAATTATTCCAGAAGACAGCAATTAATTCACCAAAAGGGAAATAAACTCAATGCAGTTAAAAGGAAATTTCAAAAGAAATGGCATTCACTGGTGATTTTCTCATATATTAATCCTAGATTCCTTCTTTTTCCTGGACTTCCACAGCACATTGAACACATGATGACTTCTGAACAGTTAAACTTTACCTGCTACTCTTTCAGACTGTAGCGTAGCAAGTGGTGAACTGTCTCTGCTCAACAGACCTTAATAGGAAAATCCTGAAAAACTGTCCATTGAAGTTACACTGCTGGAAAGCAACTGAACAGAAGCAGATAAAGGGTGGTAATAAGGATACTACACAGACAAAAAAAAGTAGAGTAGTCAGGAAGAAAACTACGCCACAGCTCCGCAATTCTGTCGGCATGAACGTAGGAGCCACAGGACTAAAGTACCAAGTTATCAGCATAACACCTCCTGAACAACCAACACGAGGTCACAAACCTCCATCAGGCGTGTCAGCCACAATCACTTGTTCTACCTCAAAACTCAGGTGGACCACGTGAGAGAAAGGAAAAGGATTTTCCCGTTTGTAGCAACGTTGTGTTGGTATTTCTGCAGAAGGCAGCGGGTAAAGATGTCACCTCTTCCAAATGAGAAGCAGAAGGTTTTGTCCCAGGAAAAGAGAGACTACAAAAATAATGCATCAGACCCTCTACATCTCACCATGAAACAGACTGGTCTTACTGCCGAGGTGCAAGCTTGGCTTCTCCAGTTTCCCTCTTCAAATGCAGCCAGTTTTTGACATTTATTATAGTAAATGATATTTCTTGAATTCTTTATGAGCTGTCTGAAGTAGCTCATGAACTGATGATAAATCACATTTCATTGAGTTGCATCTCTGCTTCTTATCCCACGATTCAAGATTGCTCATGACAAGGCAGTTCAGATTCTTTTTGTAGATTTGATAGTCTGCAACTTCGTAGCAAACTTTCCAGCTTTGCTCTTTTTTTTTTTAATTTTACATTCCGTAAACTCCTAGTTTCAACAGAAAAAAACCCCGATCTTTGTATTTAGTAATACTTAGCAAAAAAAGACTTCACGGTTTTAACTAGCCGTATAATAAGATAGGATGTTCTTAAAGTAGCCTTTAATAAATAATGTTAAGACTCCAAAGAATAATATAAAAAAGAAATTTACATTCTGCCCTCTCACTCAGAGAAATCTCAAAGAAGAAAACTAAGTACAAACCACACTGTAGTTTACTGCGCCATTATTTTTTTTAATAAATCTTTGCTTTGGATCAAAGAAAATAAGCATGGAATATGCAGTTTTATCATCTACAGAGGCCTGTTTAACGGCACCAGAAGTGAACAGAATCTCGGCTTCAAATCTGAACTATTTTTACATACCAGAGCATAATGTTTTTCCCCCACTGTGTATTTCTGCAATACGGAAGGGAAAATGCAGCTTAGCATTCCAGAGCGGAATCCCTTGCACGTGAGCCGAGATGTTCTTTTCCAAACACCCGAGACTGAATACGCCCTTGCCGTATCAGAGATTCAATTCCCAAAGCAGACCCAATCCAAAAAAAAATTTTGTTATAAATAAAACAAAGCACAACTACAAGACAGTGAACCCAGCCTACAGTACAGCTTCATCTGGCCCCTGGGAACACCTAGAAATAATGACTACTGTAATTCTTGAGTACATATAGTTCTGCGTAGCAGAGTGGATCAAAGCTGCCAACTCTGTTGTTATTTCAGCTCTCTGTTATACCAACTCTGCCATAACGAGTGGTTTGGATAACCCAGAAAAACATAGAAGAGAAATTATAAGATACATATGACAGGATGATCTGAGTCACAGCACAGTCATCTGCAGAGTTCCACATTTCCAGAACCAGCCCCTTACAAATTTACAGAAATACAGTTGAATTAATATTCTATTCTGTCATATCAGTCTGCTTCCCACCAGATACCCGAAGAAAAAATTACACCAGGCAACCACTACCCCTGCTGGAAAATGACCTGGAGTTTCAATATATTCCAATTTGTGCTGTAGAACATACATCAACTAAATAATTTTTACTGTCCCATTCAAGTTCTGAGGAACATTAAGAATAATGTAAAAAAAAAAATAAAATTACTTGGAATAATTTTCTGACTGTTTTAAGTGATCTGTTCAAATTAAGTTCACTGTCCTTACAATTAGGTTCCAGGCACCCCTATTTTAAAATCTGTATTAAGAACACGGCTGTGAACAATAAACTCGTAGGTGTAAAAAACAACCAGTGCCTCCAGACTAAGAATTCAAGTCTCTGCATTTACCTGCATATCCCTGCCTTTTAGCTCAGGGGAGATAAGCAGAGTTCATTTTGGTTTTGTTGGTGCTGATAATCATCAAAGTTTTTACATATTAGAGAACTGGAGCTCAGGAACTGATTTTCTTTTAAAAAACAGGAGAACAAGCTTCTCTATGATCTCTTATACGAACCTGCTAAGAAACTACTCAATCTTTCCAGCCAATTCAAAATAAACCTGGAGCTTCACAACAGAGAGACCTACCAGTCAGAATATTTTGTTATATAAGCTCATAGCTAGCAATCACAGTTCCAAATTGTAGCTTTTTTTTTTCTTCTTTTAGTGAAGAAAATGGTACCTGAGTCCAAGAAGAGGGTGATATTATAGTAGCACAAAAGGGTTTTTAGAATAGTTTAGAGCAGAGATGTTGCAGAGATCTTCAAAGGTATGTTAAGATACAAACCAAAGTTTCATTACGCTTACCCCTCTGTAAGGGGAACTACAACAGCGCTACGTACCACTGCCTGACGGGCAAGTTGTAAGTAACTTCCTGCCAGTGTCTCTGAGCTTCGTAGTCTCCATACATAGGTGGTTTTCCTGCACCTAAAAAGAGACAAAAAAGTATTTAGGAATTTATTTGGTTTATACAGATCGCTTTTCTTGAAGATATATATTTGCATATTAACATATTACGAATTTTATTCTCGACTCATCTATAATATTTGAGAATAAAACAGAGACTTTGCCTGCTATACAGTCTAACAGGGAGAAAAAAAAGTTATGGGTTCTTTTGGCTTTCTGGATATTTCTGCAATAAGCATTTATCAAGATATTGCACTGTGAAGAATTGCTTCCTCATCTGACAAAAAAAATAATTTTCAAGTGCAGATGAAAAATGTGGCACTTTCTCTGAAATAAGAAAATGTACATAATGGGCATCTTGTACTGATTTTGTGTGAACTACATTTCCTTAGCATATAATAGACAATGTTCGCACTCGTGTTTCAGCCGTGTTGTGGTACCTTGCTATTAGAAGTAACAATCAGTCTTATTTTTAAATTTACTTAAAAGTAGGAGCTGCTGCAAGTCCCCCAGTTCCTCTCCCTCTCCTCTGTTGCCTGCTTTGTCACACTAGCAAGAACACTATGCCTGTCCCTTTCCTCATGATTCTTAATGAAGAGTGAAGACGAGCCACTTACTAAATCAGGCCATTCAGTATGCAGAAGACGTTTAGAAGAATTTTTTCCTTATCATCTAGAAAGCTTCCTAAATAATAACTGCTCCATTTTGGTTTACAGGAATTCTCTCTCACACATTTTTCAACCGAGTGATTGTTTGCGTAGCCGTTCTGCAACGGGCATTACGTTAAAGGACACTTCTCACACATGCATACCTAAGTCTCTCAGGAAACTAAGGCGATTTTTTTTACTCTGGGGGAAAAAAAGATTATTGATGCAAATACTTCAGATGTCTACTCATAAACAATTCCCTCAACGTAAGCCTAACTCCGATAATGGCAGTACGTTAAGCATCTTCATCAGTTGGTTTACTTCTATTAACCTGGGCTTATTGAGAACAGGAACTAGACTGATAGTACTTCCAGTAAAATATTGACACTAGCCAGGCAGAGATTTAGGAGTTTCTTTAAAATATAGGAAAGCCATCTATATTTTTTTCCACATGATCTACATTTGTTGGAGTCACACAAGCTCAGATACATACTATTAATTCCTGTGTAGCGGAGAGAACAGATTACCTCCGCTAATTTATTCCTGGGTAGTACAGAGAGGAGATTATCTCCACTACATGACACACTCAACCAAAAGCTTCCCAAATAAGTGAGGTCTGTCGGGAACAGGAGTCTTATCAGTGTCCATAAAACTAGTGAAACAAAGAACCTGTCATAAGATTACTGAAAAGCAAAAAGATGTGACATGTAAATTTTAGAGTGTGTGTTTGGTGGGGAAAAAAAAAAGAAGAAAAAGAACTGATTTCAGACTGATCAAAAGATGTCCTAAGCCAAATCTTTGAGGAAAGAGGAAAAAAAAATCCAGTGTATTTCTGTATTTCTAACATTCTAACAGCTTTTTCTAATATTCAGGTTTGTCTTTTTACAGTCGGCCAATGCTCAAAGTGAAGAACATGCTTTGATAATTTGCTGGACTGTATCAGACTCAGCTTTTCTTAATTCCAAGAAATCCCTGTGTGTAGGAAACAAGATAAAAACTTTTTTTTTTTTTTTTAGGCCAGGCATTATTTTAATACTCTCTTTCAGAATTTTGATTGGTTTGAAATTAAGTCAATATAATTGCAAATATTTGCAGTGCAACAGAAATTTAGTATCGCATGGCAAAAGATGGAGTGTTTGCTCTTCTGCCTACAGATGAGTAAAAGAGAGCCTTGGTTCCCTACAGTACAGATCTCTCATAGTGGCATTTTCAGAAAGCAAATTAAAAATAGAATAGTGCAGGAAGGTACATGTGCAACTTATCTTCAAGCAAATTCCTTCACATAAACAAAACCCAGAAGTTACCAGTTTAAAATCACTAGAATACTACTGAACAACTCCAACTACTCAGGGGACGAGGCTCCCAACTGCCTTAACAGAAAACCACAGTGGAACTTGACTGAGCTTGCAATTCTTTTAGCTGATGAGGACTGAAAGTAATGCTTCCCTTTTTAGGGGGAAAAAAAAAAAAAATTGCAGAGAGGAAGCTTTGTGCAAGCTTAATGCTAAGTGTAGGAATGGCATTGAGAGGTTTGGGACAAAACCTTGCTGGTTCTTTGCAAGCATTATGAGGTGGGGAGGAGAAAAACTCATCTATCAAAAGAATATAGCACTAGTTCATGCTATAAAATGTCTTAAGGAAGTACAGGTACAAGGCAGAGCGTAATTGCTCACTCCACATCACCTTTGCATCATCTTCATTATCACAAGTACAGTTTTAGCTAAATATAAGTTAAGGCTACATCTGTTATAGAACGGAAAGGACAAGATTAAATAAATGTACAGCTGGACTGCAATAACACTCTGGAGCAACAAAGGCACAGGAGTCAACAGACGGCTGTTCTCTGTCTCTTCCTAAAACATTACTGACCATTGCCCACCCTCCCAAACTAAAAAAAAGTTGTGGTGCATTTTTAAAGCATTTTGTTCCAAGCAGCTTTGATGTTAATCATTGCACACTTCAGAAAAATAAGGTATCGTACAAATCTTAGGGACATGGAGAGGCAGTAAAATACGACAATACTTGAAGTAACACATCGTTTCCTATTTATGATTTCACATGCAAGTTTATTTTAATTTATCACAAGCTCCATAATTCATCTTCATGTGACTGTTTTACAGACCGTGAACATGTATTACCTGAATAGGAACCAAGCGATACAGTCCAGCGTACAGTAAGTGCCAGTAAAACGGTAATTGTCATTAAGCTCCACTTCTCCATAGCTGCTCTTCGTAACAAGCCAAAAGGTACCTAAAAAAAAAACCACCAAAAAAAAAACCACCATAAACGTTGCTACAATACTGTCCACGGGTTTGTTCCTTACGTATTTCATGGCACTACTGCTAGTCCAGGTTTTCTCCCCACCCTAAAGCATTCTGTTACTATCCTGCGTCTGGAAGCACACTGCCATCAGCAGGGGTTTTCCATACTGGAAAATTTCTAACCACGAAGCCAAAGGCTGCCCAGAAACAATTTCTCCCACCTCTGAGCTAGAAGCTGAAAAAGCAGTTGACAAAATGCATAGAAAAAAACAGCTAGAAGAAGAGTAAAAGATTTCAAAACACTTAAAAAGAGAATTCAGATACCAGATCAACACTACACTGGACATACACATACTTAAGCTCCTCACAATTTGTTATGCAAACACGTTTTACCTCTAACAACATGAGAAGATTCTACAAGAGGAGATTGTAGTGGTGTTCAAAATACATAAGCCAACCATGTATACAGTAGCGCACAAAATAACAATTGCCACTGAACAAGAAAATACTCTTCACAGAAGTCTATAAAAATCCCTAGATTAATAACTTACTGGGAAAAAAAATATTCAGAAGCACATAAAAAGTGACTAAATGTCCCAGTACTCAGTAAATGCCACTTATTTTCTCATTTAGTATAGGCTTTTCTGCTGGTTTAAAGCTTCAAAATTTAACTATGTATGGCAGGTCTTGTGATGGACCAGGCATTTTCTGTTCTCCTGGAGCCATTATAAAACCATAGAGCCCACTGTAAACCTGGTATCACGTGTTCTAACTAATTCCACAGGAATACAGTCATGAGCCAGTACCTAGTCAAAAGAATTAAATGTGTACCACCAACCTAGGAATGCAAACATCTGGCATTAACGACCAAAAATCCCTGACTCAAATCTTACTTCAGTCTCCTCAATATTCAAAATGGGGCTTGAAAGTCTACCTCTCCCTTCCCAAGCACAAGCTGTCATCAGCTACCTCTCCCTAGAGGATACACCACATGAAAAACCACCAGGCTCAAAAGATCCCCTCCATCCTCCTACCCAAACAGGCACGAGGATTGATCTCCCACCAAGTTCGCTTGACCATACTAAGGATCCAGTAACAATAAGAAATGTTACTAGAAGTGTCAAGTTCAAGGCCTTGTTCAAACTCAGAAATCAAAAAACCACCAAACAACTAAGGAATATAGCAAACTTTCACCCAGAGAATCAAAAATACTGTAATCTGAGTTAGGAAAAAAAAAAAAAAAAAATACTCCAGCCTTGATAGTGAGAGAGGGCAGTAAATCCAAAGGCTGTACTTTTGCCAAATCAGCAGCAGCACCACCATTCCCTCCACAGTCAGCAATTGATACATTACAAAAGAGTGCATGAGCCTGGGTACAACTGCCAAAGACTTTCCTTGCAGAAGAGGCATCATCAGATTTAAGCAAGTTTAATATACTTGCCGCTGCTAAAAAAAGCAACAACAAAAAAAAGAAACCCCACACAGTAGCCATACTGAATTGTTGCTTTGCTAATGAGCAACATATAAGAGGTGTTTAGGTTATTTTGCTTGAACTAAATCTGTATTTATTTACTACTGGCAGAAAGATAGGACCCAACACCACCACCAAGGGGGAAAAAAAGTTACTTTAACACTATAAATCTGTGACAGTAGGAGATCACCATCTATAGGTAGAACTGTGAACACTGGTATTTCCATGCTTTCAGTGGTACACCTGTGCCTAAACTACAGGACAGGCACATTTATTTAAATAAAAGATACTGAGGTCAACTCTGTAGATCATGTTACCCTAAGCGAACTCTCACGCTTCATAAACTTGGGTCCAGTAAGACCAGAGTCCTGTATGACTTCCAAAATCAAGTGTCACAAGCCTGAGCCTTTGCCTTCTATAAAATACTCACATCTGCCCCTCCTTTCTGTCTCTAGATAGAACCGTTTCTAATTAATTATACCTTTAAAATTCCTACATAATGGCAGTCTCACCCACAGAGAGATCCCGCCATCTCTGTTCCTCTTATTTCCTTCTGTCTCTCCTTGCATTTGGAGTAACTGTCATCTGCAGTATTGAGTCTCTTCTTTATCTCCTCTCAAAAGCAGTTCTCAAAACATTCTTTCCTACTTCTTTTTTATCTTTAATAGTTATTCCATACCTCCTGAAACAAAAGCCAGGGTTTCATTAGATTCTAAAGCATGAATGTGTCGGTTTTGCTATCCCATGGGTAACAATATCAGGCAAATAAGACTTTTCAGGAGATGACAAAGCTGGCTTGGTCAGTCTCAAACTTTTTACCTGTGGATGAGCAACACCAAAGGGTCTTTCAAGTGAGATGCCACCTATAAGGTTAAACAAAAACCTGTGAAGATTCAGAGAAGCAGCACCAACACAAACGCAGTGACAGAGGTAGGTCCCTTTCCCCCACAGCATCCCCTCCTTCCGCAACACCGCCAACTCTAAATTCACCATCTCCTCTCTCGAAGGCACACCCGTCCTACAGGCCTCCTCCCTTACTCAGGAGACCTTTTTAGTTCTTATTTTCCCTCATTTCCCCTACCCCCCGCCCTGTGACCGAGCTGTGCCACGGCGACCCGCGCTCGGGCCTCCCCCCTGCCCTCCACCGGGCACCGCGACTCCCCTCACACCGCTCCGCCACACACACACACACACACACCCCGCCCTAACACCAACCCGCCCCGCACAACCGCCGCCCGCACCGCTGGGGAAGCGCACTGACACCGGCGAGGTTCCCCCGAGGGTGGGGGGGGTAAGGCCGGCGGCGCCCGCGGGGCGCGGAGGGGGCGGGCAGGGCCCACCGGCCTCTCTCTCTCCCTCCCTCCCTCCCTCCCGTTCCCGCCACCCTGACGCGCGCTCCCCCCCTCCCCTCACCGGGAGCAACGGCCGCGCGCGCGCTCCTCCCTCCCCGCCCCTCCAGCTCCAACCGGCTCTTCCGGCCGCGGCCGGGCCGGCGCGCGCCGCCGAGGCGTGGGCAGCGCGCATGCGCGGCCGGAGCGCGCGCGCGCTTTTGCGCGTGCGTAGCTCCGCTCCGCGGGCGGGGATGGCGGCGGCGGCGGCTGGAGGGAGGCAGGGCTGGGCGTGTGGGTGGGCTTCACCGCGCTGGTACCGGGGAGCCTGGGAACAGGTTCCCTTTTCCCTGCTCGGTGCTCAGGCGCGGAGGAAGGCGATGCCCGGTCCCGGTCGGAGGCCTGATCGGCGCTGGGCAGCCGGGCCCGGCTTCAGCCCGGTCCCTGCGGGCGGGAGTGGAGCCTCGCTCGGGTTTAGGGGTTTTATTTCTCCCCCGCCCTGCCCACACGCATCCCTGCCCCGCGCCGCTTCCCTCTCTGTTGCGGCAGTTGAGCGAGGGAAGGTCACAGTGGGTATTCTTGGTGAAAAGTCACACGGGCAGACTGGCTTGTTACTCAAATGATGAATCTTAAGTGTTCATCTGTTTGTTTGGGGGGTTTTTTTTGCACAGGAGGAAGGGAGCAGCTGGAATACTTGTCCTTTAACCACACCGGAGAGCTGAGAAGCAGACCCCTCTGTCTGGGAGACGATACCGAGGAAGCGACACAATGACCTTTATTTTAGGCACTACAGGCCTCTCTTTTGACCGTCTTTTGGTTTTACCCTCTGATTCTCTTTAGGGACTTGATAAAACGTGATCCTAGATCATTCCCTTGGCCTGGGGAAGTGGTGGAGTCACCGTCACTGGAGGTGTTCGAAAAACATGTAGATGTGGCACTTCAGGACGTGTTTTAGTGGGCATGTTGGCGTTGGGTTGACGATTGGACTTGACCTTAGAAGTCCTTCTCCAACCTTAATGATTTCATGATTCTAGATCATCTCTGTGTGCTGATACTTAAAAGTACAGTATCTTTAGGTTGCTGTGGTTTTCTTCTCTGTGTCTGAGTGACATTGGGATGTGAAATTTAGTAGAAAACTGATTCTTTTTAAAACAGACACTACATACTGAGGTTTTCCTGGCTAGACCTTCCAGGTGAACCGCCAGCAGTCCTCTCCTTAGACTGGAATCCCAAGACTGAAACTTCTAAAAGTATTCAAATCCAGCTGCTACAAAATGGAAATGTGATCAAGAAGTATCTGATTACTTATAGTAGAAACATTAAAGTAACTAAAAATGATAAGAAAAGTTTCTTTGTAGGTTGTTTTATTTCAGGTGCACAGGTTGTTTTTAAAATACACGAACGTTAGGCAATGTACAGCATTGAATACCACCAGACATCACTTTTCTTCCTTCAAGTTCTTCCAGTGCAAATACAGAACACTTAATTTCCACTATCCCAACCATTTTTCAGTTGTGTGGCAATTACTAGTCCCTTTTACGCCTGCCGTAATTTCAGCGTTCTCAGCAACTGTCAGTCATGAGTGTTTACCTCAGGTGGGACGGTGTGAAGAAACTGGAAGTTTGTGATTTTACACAGGTAAATGTAAAAATCACACTGGTCTGCTGGCCTGTCAAGGTGTTTGGAACCATAATCCCATTGAAAGTGGTGGATTATGACCATCCATTTTCATGTATTTTACCTGGAAGTGTTGTACTCAATCACTCATACTGCTGCTAAAGAAATGATTCAATTTTAGGACATTGATAAGATCCTAAGAGATGTCTGGAGATGACAAGATCTGTAAAATAGCCACACCTGAACCCCGCCACGGCTTTGGCATGGTGTAGGACACTGAAAATACACGAGGCAAAGTGAATTCCCAGACTAAGCCTGGGGAAGAATCACCGGGGCAGGTCACTATTTCAGTTTCTCCTTTCCCAGCCCCACTCTTCTTCCCTCCTTCTCTTCCCTCCAGGATTTTCCATGCCTGGAATTCCCTAAAGCTCACTCCTGAGCCGTGAGGCCGGAGAAGGCAGCACAGCGGTATTAAACATACCCCCCTCCTCAAGTCCATGAGCGCTGCCTGTGGGCTCCTACCATAATAAAACAAATTTTTTTTTTTAAAAAAAAGGAGTTTTTAGGTTTTACCTTGCGGGTTATTGACAATTGGTTCCGAGAGCCGGTATGGGTGAGCAGGAGCGCCCGGCTGCACATTCAAGTGCATTATTTCAATTAGCTGAGCGCTCTTCTTCGCAAGGTGAAATCATTCACTCCTCGGCAAAGCTTTTTTATTGAATGCTTCCTAAATACTTGCATCGGTCACGTCGCCTGGAATTGAGTCTCTGTCACTAGTATTTCTACGGTGACTTTGACCAGATCAATGACTGGAAAAGGCATTAAGGACACATTGATACCGCGGGGTAGGAGACGAGCGGGGCTTGGTTTTCGTGCTCGGTAGTAAAGAGAAACTGATAATGAGCAGATAAACGGCTTTTCTTAACCCTTAGCGTTCTCGGGAGGCTTCAGCAGGTCTGCTGGCTCTTCTCCTCCCGCCCGGTTCGCAGGGTTGATGGAAAGCCGAGCGATGGGAAGGCAAATATCTCCCGGGTCTTCCATAAATCTGGAGTGAAATGCGGTCGGGATAATGAGAAAGTCTTTCCCAGGGCGGACGGGAGAGGAAGGCTGCGGCTATTGAAAAGAAAAAAAAAAAAAAAAAAAAAAAAAAAAAGTTGCTTTCCAAACTCATCTAGGATTTACTTTCTGAGCAGAGAGCGAGCGGGGAAACAAACTCTGGAGACGTTTTCAACTGTAGATTCACCATCTGACCTTTTCCCGGGTTCCCAGCGCTATAAAATCGCCCATAATTTAGCCTTTATCGGGCTGGGAGAGGCGGTAGGTGCGAGTGCGGAAAGGGAGCCCGGCTGTGAAAGCTCTCTGCTGCCAGAGGATTGTAGCCACGATCCTTTCGTGTCTTCATTTCCCCAGCAAGAGAAATAAACGTGTGGGAAACCGCTGCCATAACCTGCAGGGAAATTGATTTCGTCCCTCTCCCCTCCATTCCCCATTTTTTTTCCTCCCCCTGAAATACCAGCACTTGATAAAGTAATTAGAAAGGCTTGAGGGTCTGGTTCTGTTTTCTTAAATTCCTGCGAGCAGGCAGTGCCGGGGGTTGGGGAGAGGGGGGTGGTGATTTCCCTCCCGCCCGCCCCGGGCACACCCCGCCGGGAAGGCTCTTGCCTCCGTGCCCAGTGGATGCTCTGAGCCCTCCGTCAAACCGGTCGAGCCCTTCCGTTCCTTAACGGAGAGGAGAGGCTGAGCGGTTCTCCCGTGTCCCGGCTTCCCCCGTTTCGCTGACACTAGAGGAAAAGGGGGTTTTATACAACCCGAAGTTCAAGGACGCTCCCTCTCATATTTTGCTGTCTTAATAAAGCTGCAAAGCGCTCACTTCTTCAGCTTGCTTACCAAATCCTGAATTAATAAAGTTTACTTAGTTATTTAAATAGATTAAATGTCACATTTGAAATGGAAGGGGAAGGTTCTACCTTACTGACCTATTTTTCATTTCTGATTTAGAAAAAGGCAAGATTAGCATGGATATTGCATTTTCAAGGACCTCGCCACTATTAAATAGACTGTTAAGTGCATTTTATGGCTGAAGAGTCTGTTCCCGGTTCAGTCTGGAAGACGTGCTAAGTTCATCTCTACCTGCTACATTGAACATTCACTGACTAAAATACTTTCTGCGGATGTAATACCTATGCTCTGTATCTTTTAAGTACATAACGCTTAATGTTTTAGGACTAGTAAAACCTAATTCAATAAAAGTCCCTGAAATAGAAGTGTTGGGTCTCAAGAAAACTGGATCGCTGTTGTTTGGCCACTTGTGCGAATTCCCGGCTCGGGGAAGAGGTGAGATGAAAGGAAGGGAAGCTGCGGGCATGACACGGATGCTCACGGCTCCGGACGGAGCGTCCCGCGGAGACTTAAGCTGCGCGGAGATTTACGAGGGCTCGTATCAAGCGGAGGATGAGCTAAATACGGCGCCGAGCCTTCCCCGCAGCCGCGGACCTGGCGTAACTTTAGCGCGGTTTTCGCTATATTTTCTCAGCCGCTTCCTTGATAAAATTGCTTGGAAATATTCCCCCTCACCAGGAAAAAAAAAAAAAAAAAAAAAAAAGTGAGGATGTTTTTCCGCCCTCCCGGGCCGTGCTGAACTCCCAGGAGCGAAGACGGACCCCGAAGCACTCCAGGTACACGAGGAACCTTCAGCAAAATTGCCCGAACAGCCCCCTTGCCCGTAACCCGGAGGGGAGGAGGGAAACCCCCCCCCATCCTCCTAAAACAAGTCTCTGTGGCGGGTCTCCCTGGGTGGGAGACCCCCGAGGACCCCATGAAGGGCAAAGGATGGCGCTTCCCAAAATAGAATGCTCGCCCTCTTTCCTTTGTTTCTAGCCCAGGACGTGGAGCCCGGGCCGGCGGGATGGGCACGGAGACCGGCCGCATCCTCAGCACTGGCGCTTGGAGCTCCCCTCCGGGTTCGGAGCTGACAGACCGCGGGGACCTCGGTTCGGGCAGCGCCGGACATTTGTGTCCCAAAGGTTTCTGGGCTCCCCGGTGGATGATTTCCTCCGGCCACCTCTCCGTGGGACAGCCCGAGAAAGAAAGGTCTCTGATGGGTATCTCCCCCCCCACCCCCCTCGACTCTCCCGGCCGTGCCCCCTCCGCCGGTACCGGCAAACTCGGTCTCGGCTCAGCTCTCCCGCGGCTTCAGAGTGGGGTCAGGGGGGGTGGAGAGGGCGAGGGACCGGTCCCGGCTGCTCGCCAGCTGTCCCGGGGCTCCACACCGCCTCGCCCCCCCGGGGACACGTCCGTCAGCCCCGCTGCTGCCGCCAGGTCTCGGCAGTACCGGGCCCTCGGTGCTGCCAGCAGCGGGGCCGGAGGTGTGTGTGTGCCGGGGGTGGTAGCCCGAACGCTGGGGCTCCTACCCGAGAAACAACGTCCCCACGCAATAAATAAATACTCGTTTTTTAAAATAAGTGCAAATTTTTTTTCCTGCCTTTTCAAACGGTCGCTGAGGTCTTTCAACACCCATTAGCCTGTAACTTTCAGGCCCGGTCTGTGACCGGGGAGGAATCAATTATGCTTTAAATAGGCAGTGTGGGGAGCAGTTAGCGCGGAGCGCGCAACTCCCGCAGCGGAGGAAGCGAGAGGGTTCCCCGGGAGCCCCGCATCAGCCGAGGAAATGGCCCTGATGAGCCCATCTCGTCCCTTTTTTTTTTTTTTTTCCAAGCAACGAGGCGGTTCTAGAGGATTAGGGCCAGATCCTATCTCCAACCCATTGTACATTCGCCGTGCGGAGAGTGTGGCGGGTCCTCAATTATAATAAATAATGGGGGGGGGGGGGGGGGGTTGTCGGCGGGGGGTGGCTCTGGGTAAACTCTGCGGGCTGCGAGGATGGACATTTTCCCGGTGCTTAGGATCTAGTTACTTTCAATACACCCCAGGGACCGACATGACACGGCTTATACTAATCGGCATCTGTCACCGGCCATGTCAAGTTTTGCCATATGTGTCCGACAAGTTTGTGAAAAGAAAAAAAAAAAAGAAGAGAAAGAACAGGGAAAAAAAAAAAAAATAAAAGACTTTCTGCTGTCTGGTTGCGGAAACTTTGCCTGGACATGGTGGCCCCAAACAGTCGCGGACCGTGGTAGAGCCTCGTCCTCCTTTGTGCCGAAAGTTGCTCACCATCCCGGCTGCAAACTCTCTCCCGTTTGGGGGCCGACGTCTCGTACCCCTCTGGATCCTCCCGAGTCCTGCCTGTAGCTTCGCGCCATCCTCCGGGACGCTCCGGCGGTGCCGACCGCTGCAAAACCCACCCAACTCGAGGGGCACTGGGGATGCTGCCCCACCCCGGGGAGAGCTCCCGGCCCCCGGGGGGGGCGCCCGGTCTTCGCGGGTGCGGCGGGAGCTGCCTCGCCCCCTGCAGCCCCCGGGGCGACATTGCAGCCCCGCCGCCGCCGCTGCCACCGGGAGCCCTCACCTGCCCTCAGGGAACCCCGGTGCCGCTCCCGGTGCCGGGCTCGGGGAGGTGGCCATAGGACGGGGCCCGGGGAGGTGGCCATAGGACGGAAGGGGAAGGGTTTCGCCGCCTCGGTCCTTCCAGAGCCCCTCGCCCTCCCGGTGCTGCCCGGCCCCCGGGAACCGCCGCCGCCACCCCTTCCCCAGGAAGGGCTTCTTCGGCTCCGCGAGGTCCCTTGTGGCCGTTCTCCTCGGCCATCGAGGTGGGGAACTGGCGGAGAGAAAGAGAGGACGGAGGTAACGGAGGGAGAAGCCCTTCCCGGGAGGGAGGCGGAGGGGAGAAAAGTTGCCGGTTCCGCCGCCGCCGGCGGCGCGCAGATGCCGAGCCCGAGGTATTGCTGCTATGTGGAGAAATATGAGCGAGTAATTTTATAAGTAACAAAGGCTGGGGAATGGAATGAGCCCCTGTTATCCGGTGTCCTCTGGAAGCCCTGGATCAGCAGCTTCTTGAGCCTAAAAGTGAATTCAAGAAGAGGCTCCTTTTCTCTTTTCCCAGGGGGACCCGCTAAATATAGAAATAACCCCCGCGCGTGTTGCACAAATCACCTCCCATTTGCTGTTTGTGTAAAACCGATTAGCCAGACACAACTGTGAAACAACTTGTGACTTTTATAGCCGCCACGCACAAACCGATTTAGCTCCGTTGGGTTTCGGGTGCCCATGTAGGGCCCTGCCCGACACCGAAACCCTCGCTCGCTTCAGGTGCCTCTTCTCCCTTTTCGTGTCAGATGATTAGCGAGTCCTTATTTATAAAGTTCAAGCTATCTCATCACCGTGCTGCTTTTTTTATTTTAGTCTACGTATGCGGAGGTATAAATATTTACTTAGGAAGAAATAATATTTACCGCTTACCAGGAAAGCAAGGATACTTTTTTTTTTTTTTTTTTTAAAGGGTGGTAGAGGTGAAACAAGCGCCTCGTCCGGCTCCTCCCGCAGCCAAACCCGGCGCCCGCTTCCATCTCGCCTTGCATTTTACGCCGCCGGTTTTCCTAACAAAGACAGTGAATTATTCGGGCAAAATCCACCCAGGTTTCCAAAGGAGACGAAAATTCAGCTTTTGGTGAGGGAGAGGAATAAAGTGTCAAACATTGTCAATTTACGGGAGGCACCGACTGAAGCAAAATCCGCCAAAACGGGATTTTAAATATTGTAACGCGCTACCGATTTTTAAATATTGTGTGGGTTTTTTCTCTCTTCATTTTCCCCGAGGAAATGCACACAAGTGTACTTTTTTTTTTTTTTTCCAGCTCCCCTAAAACTTATTATTAGGAATTAGCTGGGAAAGGCCGTTCTCATTCCGTGGGAAGGCAGAGCAGCTCAACACCCATTATTTCCCTCATCTGAACGAAAGATCGGCGCTTTCACGCCGCACGGGCACGACTTGAATCTCCCCCCCTCCGCAAAATAAATAGCAAACGTTGCTCAGATAGCCCCAAATATTTTATTTAAAACCATTTCCCTTCTAACTATCACGAAAACCAAACCCAAGCGTACCTATTCCGGAGGGAAGGGGCAGGATCCCGCAGCGCCGGGATGCGGAGCCGAAATCAGGTTGAGGAAAATTAATATATTTGGGGAGGAAAAAAAAAAAAAAAAAGAAAGAAAAAATCACGGCACAGTTGAGGGAGTCTCGGATCTGCCGGGGAAGGTCGAATTTTGAAGGAATCGGTGCGATGCCAGCCCCGCCGCGGCGGCAACGAGAGAGGCCGGTGTCTATCGCTGCGCGGCCGCGGATGGAGCATCCCGAAGCGGCGGAAGGTACCCGAGGGGAGGGAGAGGGGATCGTAGGAAACGCGTTCGTACCGCACCGAGAAACCCGAAGCTCGATTGGGAAGGAGAGGGCCGGAGCTCCGCGGTCGCCGGTTGGGTTTTCTCAGCCTTCGCAGCTTGTCCTTCGGGTGGGTGTTCAAAGATACGCCGCTGACACACAGAGCGGGCAGAGCGTTTTAAAAATTTATTTACAAAGTTGTGTACAACACGAAGGGATAACATTTAGAATACATATATTCATTCATATATAAACAGACTTCTATAATAGAATGACAGCGTCTTCCTCCTTTGTGGTTTTTTTTCCTCCAAAATTCCTTTTTTTTTTCTTGCTGCTGTTGTTCGTTTAATAGTCAAAATTTCCCCCGCTTATTTTTTTTTTTAATACCTTTTTGTTTTAAATCTCGTTTGTTCGTTTATTTCGGATAAAACCGCTCGGAGCGCTGGAACCTTCAAAAAAAGTGAAAGTTCGCAGCTCCTAATCGCGACCGTTCGTTTACGCCTCTTTTTAGAAAAATAAAAACCCCGAAAGCAACGTCAGTGATTTTTGATACAAATATGTACAAGCGGCGGCGGCCGGTTTCCCGCCGGAGCCCCCCGAGGGGGCGGCCGCGGAGACCCCGAGGGGGCGGCCGGCGACGGCGGGGCTGCAGCAACCGCCCCGGGGGCCACCGCCCGGGGCTACTGGGCCGGCCACTTGGCCTGCACGGCGGCGGCGGGGGCGGCGGGCTGCAGAAACTGCCCGGCGATGATGTTGGTAGGCACGCTGAGGATGGGGGCGATGGCGGCGGTGGTCCTGGCCAGCGCCAGCGGCTGGTGGGCCATCAGGGCCGACTGCACGGTGACGGGCGGCCGCAGGAAAGTCTGGGCGCTGGCCGCCGAGCTGGCGGCGGGCACGCCGATGATGTTCTCGATGCTGAAGGACGGGCGGCTGCTGGGCTCCGACTTGACGATGGAGCCGGCGGCGGCGCCCAGGCTGTTGAGCTGGAGCTGGAGGCTGGGGCTGAGCTGGGAGTTGAAGGCTTTGCGGCCGAGCTCCCCGGACGGCAGCAGCGGCACGGCGGGCGGCAGCATCGGCCCCACCGGGGGGATGTAGGGGTATTGCAGCGCGGCGGCGGCGGCCGCGGGGTGCGTGTAGGCGCCGGGATGAAGCCCGTAGGGGCGGCCGTAGGGCCCGGCGAGGCCGTAGGCGCCGAAGCCCTGCATCATCAGCGCCGTCTGGTCCCGCAGGTGCTCCTGCTGGTGCCGCTTGAAGCGCTTCCTGCGGCGGAGGAAGCTGCCGTTGTCGAACATGTCCTCGGACTGCGGGTCCAGCGTCCAGTAGTTGCCCTTGCCGGGGTTGCCGGGCTCCCGGGGGATCTTGACGAAGCAGTCGTTGAGGGAGAGGTTGTGGCGGATGCTGTTCTGCCAGGCGGGGAACTTCTCCCGGTAGTAGGGGAAGCGGTTGCTGATGAACTCGCAGATGCCGCTGAGCGTCAGCTTCTTCTGCGGGCTCTGCAGGATGGCCATGGTGATGAGGGCGATGTAGGAGTACGGCGGCTTCACCAGGCTGCTCTTGGGCTTGCTCTGCCCCGCCGCCGCCGCCCCGCCGCTGCTCGCCCCCTCCTCGCCGCCCGCCTTGCCGCCCTCGGCCGCCTCGGCCGGGCTGCCGTTGCCGCTGCCGCTGCTCTCCGCGCCCGCTCCCGCCTCCGCGGACAGCGCCGGCTCCGCCGCCTCGTCCAGCGGCAGGCGCGGCAGGGAGCCGGCGGGGCTGCCGGCCTCGGCGTCGCTGTCCTTGCCCAGCCCGTCGTCCCCTTCGCCCACCACGTCGATATCCACATCCTCGGTCGCCGGGACGGTGGCGCCGGACATGTCGCTGGCGCTGCCGCCTCCCGAAAGGGTCATCCCCGCTCGGCGGACGGGGCGCGGCGGCGGGGCCTCCCGCCCGCACCCGGCGGCGAGGCGGGCTCACCCCCGCGCCCCCCTCCCGCCGCCGCCGCTCCTCCGGCCGGTCCCTGGGGCTAAACCCGAGCGGCCCGGTCGCCCCTCGCGGCGCCGTCCCCGCGGGGCATGGGGCGGCCGCGCCCGTTCCTCTCCCGTCCGCGGCGTCCCGCGGCGCGGGGCTGCCCTGGCCGCCCGGTCACCTCCGGCTGAACGACCCGCTCCCGCCGCCGGGCATCGGGGGTCAGGCGGCGACGCTGGATCCCGCCCGCCGCGATGGGCGCCCGAAGGCGCCGGGCATGGGCTCGCCGCCGCCGCCGCGGCTCCGCGGGCACCCGCCGCTCCACCGCTCCTCTCCGCGGCCGCGGCTCCCGCCGCGCACCGCTCCGCCGCCTTCGCCTAGGTTGTTCGGGGGGGGATTTTTTCCCACCTCTTTTCTCCTCTTTCTTTTTTTTTTTTTTTGTTGCTTGGTTGTTGTTATTGCTTTTTTTTTTTTTTTTTTGGCGGAGGGAGGGGACGGAGCTCCCGGCGGCCGGGCGGGGCGGGGGCAGGAGGCCGGGGCGTCGCGGGGCCTCGCTCGCCACTTTGGAAGCGCGGCGGTCCCGACTGCCTGATAGATTACTTTCCCGTTAAAGATATACTCGGAGGCGGCGCCACGTGACCGCCTGACGTCAGGCGCCCCGCTGTGAAGTCACGCAAAACTCGAGTTGCTTCGGGGACTGTCAACAAAGAAGCGGCGGCCGCTCCGCCCGCCCCGTCGGGCCGCCCGAACCGCCGCGGGCTCCCGCAGCCCCGTGGGGACCCGCGGACAACCGGGACCCGCCGGCCCCGGTAGCCACACCCTCACCCCATCACCCCCCACCCCCCACCCCGCGGGAAAGTTGTCTCGTCGGGGCTCGCCTCTCCGCCGTTCTCCGTTGCGGCGGCCGCGGAGGCCGCCGCGGTGGGGTCGGTCGCGGCCTCCCAGGCCGAGGGCAGGCTCAGCGGAGGGCTTAAACCCACCGAGTTTGGGCTCTGAAATAACTTTTCCTTTTTTTTTTTCTTTTTTTTTTTTTGTTTGTTTGTTTTTAAATATTTTTTTTCTTCTCAACAGCAGCGGCAGCTGGGAACGGAAGATCAGAGAATGGCTATTGACTAATCTATTAGGTTAGTTGCAGGGAGGAATAAAAAAAGACGTAAAATAACAAAAGGAAACTATAAATAAAGAAGCTTTTAGCCCGTTCCTTTTTTTTAGTCTCTCTCTTTTTTTTTTTTTTTTTTCTTTTCCAGAGGTGTTAACGACTTAATCATTGCGGGCTTTAGCATATGAAAAAGTAGGAAATGAGGGAGTGTGTGTGAATGTGAGGACCGTATTGACGCGGCCCCAGGTAAGCCCCGGCCCGGGGAAAGGCGCCCGGCGGGGCGGGGAGGGGAGGGGAGGGGAGGTGGGAGGCCCGGCCGCCCACATTTGCCCCGTTGCTCCGAGAACAAGGAACCCCCCTCCCGGCACCTCGTCCGCGGGTGGCTCACGGGGCTTCGCTTTTTAATTCCGATACCCTCGTAGTTGTCGTTCTCGCACGTGTTTGTCGGGTTTCGGTAAAGAGAATTCAATTAGGAAAATGTCCCAGGAGTGGGCAATTTCCCACGAGCGGTGGGAAATAGCTCCGTTCCTCCCCTTCCCTCCGTCCCCTCCCTTAAAGTCGCTTTTCCCGGCAGACCGTGACCCTGGACTCCGCACCCGCGCACCGCCCGCACGCTCACGCGTAGACACAAACTCACACACCTACATGCATACTCACACTCACGTTTTTCCTCCCGCCCCAGCCCCCCCTTTTGTATCGCAAAGGGTGTCCCGGGGAAAACGAAGGAGGAAAAAAAAGAAAAGACCAACTCCGCAGCCCCCTGTTTCATTTGTTGCGCTTTTCTTCGACACAATAAAAGTCAAATTAATTGATTCGTACCATTAATTACGGTGCTTAGCGTGAAAAGAAACGTTTCCCCTCGATTAGGGCTCTATTGTACTAATCCCGTGTTCAATCACGGCTGCCGGCTGAGCGGCCCAGCCGCGCTCCGCGTCTCTCCGCGCCCCTCCGCGCCCCTCCGCGCCCCTCCGCGCCCCTCCGCGCCCCTCCGCGGGTAGGAAGCGCTGCTGTGGCTCTCAGGGCTTCAGGTAGGGACGTTTAGGAAAGTATTTAGGAGCCAACCCGGCTGGAAAATATTTAGGAGTCCACCCGGGCGGAGTGGGGAAGGAGAAAATCTTTTCTAAAAATCGGGAAAACTTTCCCCGAAATATCACGGGAAGTCCCCAAACCGATGGACGTGAGCAGGAGCAAGGGCTGAGCCCCGCAAAGAGATAAAATAATTAAAGCAGCCGGTGCGGGGGTGGAAACCCACAATAATGACACCGCCAGAAATAGAAAGTGGGTGCCCATATAGACAGATAGATTTAGCAACAGGAGAAAAACAAACTGTATCGTCTGGATCGATACGGAGTCAAATAGAGACACGGCAAGGACCCGGGAAAGGGAGGATGGAATAAGTTATGATAGAGAGGGAGAAATTAATTACGACTCAATTTGATTCTAATACGGCAAAGCAAGAACCCGGCTGCGAAGCGAGTTAAAAATAAATCCGGAGGCTGAACCTCAGGGGCAGAGGGGGGGGGGTGGAAATTGAGGAGGAAAGGCAGGGCTGGGGCAGTTTCTACTTCTGTAATCGTTTTAAAGGAAGGAGAAACCAAAGGTGTCCCCTTTCAGCTCCTTAAGCCTATTACTTTCACTAATGAGTTATATAAATCGTTGACCTGACCTGGATTAAACCAGCATTGTGGTTCGTTATAAACGTGCGGGGGTAAAGGGGCTCGCAGGAGAGGGGCTGCGGGTGAGAAATCCCTGTAAAATAAACACATCCAAGGCGGGGACACACACACGACACAAACATCCCCCGGCCGGAGACACCGCTGGGTCGGGGCCTGGGATCCCACCTCCCCCAGGCCGGGCTTTTCGCTAAAAAAGCAGATTTTCAAATACATGCATTTTTAAGGCCTCTATCTGCACGTGTTTGTTTTCTTTTTATTTTTTAAGAATTCTCTTTTATTATAATATTTTTTTTATTCGTAATAAATCGCCTGTAAAACAGGCAGACCTCAGTGTAAAACGAAATTGGTCATGTTTCCAAAATGGTTTCGGATTTATTTGTATTGGAAATGTATAAACATCCATTCTGTGAAAGGCAACACGTTTAATTAACGATGAGAGAGCAGTTAGGGGCAGAAAGCTAGTAAAATTGTGTGATAAATTTATGGCATTGTTAGCGTGCTTTTAATTATGGCTATTATGTTAATTATTTCACATTAGCATGGAGTTATCAGCAGCATGTCAGATTTAATCAAAACGAGCCTTTCTCTCGAAAATTGTGCTTTTCATTCGCCGCGAGGAGAACGGGGGGTCCCGAGCAGAACCCACTTCCCCCCCCCCCCCTTCTTTCTTTATTTATTTAGAAATATATAAATGAAGGCTTTTAAAAAGAGGACTTCCCATTGAAAAGAGTGGCTGGACGTGATCCGGGCTGGTGCAGGCGGCAGATCCCTTTAGGCTACTGCGAGCAGCGCAGGGAGGCGAGAGGAGGAGAAGCGACGCTCTTGTTTTTTAGGAATTCACCATTTTCACCCCCTCCGGAGAAGGCACTTTATCATTTTGGATCATTCTGTCAAACAATATGATGTCGCTCATTTTTATCTGTCCCGTTTTACAAAGCCCCCGTTCACACTGCCTGGCCAGGACAACACGCCTGAGTACAAAAGAATAAAAGAGACAAGCCGGGAGAATATAGGATCGCTGCCGTGGATCAAAAAGGAGAAAAGAGGAGGAGGTGTGAGTGGGTGAGGGTGAGGTGGGGGGGGAGGATTAAGGGGGGGCTCGCAGCGGGCCGGAGCCGGCTCCCTGCCCGGCGCTGCCCCGCAAGAGCGCGGCCGTGGCTCCCGCACAGGCTCCGCAGCCCCCGGAGCCGAACCCCCCCCGCCCCTCAGCTTCCCCGCCGGGCTGGTCATGTCGAGGAGGCGACCCGCCGGTTCCCCAAGCGCTTTCGGCTCTTCCGTGAAAAAAAAAAAAAAAATATTTAAAAATAATAAAAAAATAATGCCTGGTGGGGAGCAGCTGGCAGAGAAGTTTTGGGGGGTTCCGTCTCCGCGCCGAGGTGCGGAGCGACGTCCGCACTCCCCGCACCCCACGGGCGGCCCCGCTCTCCGCCACCGCGCCCGCGGAAAGCCGCGGAAAACTCCGTCGTTAACCGCGGATCCTGCCATCACGGTCCCGCACCCCCGCGCAACCCCCGCACAACCCCCGCGGCTCTGCCCGCGCCTTGGCGAGCCCCCTTCTCCAGCCGGCCCCTCTCCCCCTTCCCCGGGGGAGCTGGGGGGCTGCGACCACGGCAGCTGCTGGCTTATTTTTAGAGCATTTCCATTCCTCCGGTTAATTTTAGACCGATTCATTATTTAGCCCCAGTTCGCCTTTAGGGAAACCCAAGCTGGGGGGCGGCTAGAGCTCCGCGGCCGCGGGGCTTTCCCCCGCCCCGGGTGTGCGGCCGCCCAGGGGGAAGGCAAATTCGGGATTCCCCTCCGTTCCTCCCCCTCTCCATCACCACCTCCCCCTCGCTTCGAGGTTGCTACAGGGGCGAGGGACGGGCCGCACCCCGCGGAACCTACGCCCTCCTCGGCGGGGCACTGTGCAGGGGTGGAGCGGGCCGGGCCGCGGCACCCCGAGATGTTTGGAGAGACAATCTCAAACCTGGCCCCCTTCACCCGCTCGTCTTAACCAGGGCGAAGGTTTAGGCACATATTTATGTATATATGTCCCCCCTCCCGCTGTCGGGGACGTCCCCGTTAATACCTGGGGGTCAGGCAAAACCAAGTTGAGGTGCACCTGGAACGTATCCTCTTGGGACTCATGAAATAAAACCAAAAATCGTCAGAAGAGTGGAGCACCAATATAGCGTAGAGATTCAGGTGCTTTACAAAGCAGGCAGAGAGCAAAATGAATCAAATAAGTTCAATATAGAATTATTGTTGGGCAAACGGGGCTGTGTGAGCGGAGGAGCTCCGCTGCCTTTTGTGCAAGACGGCTGCAAAGTTAACTGAGATCTGATATAAAACAAAACAAAACAAAACAAAACCCCCCAAAACCACACAAGCACCAAAATCAGTTGGCAGTTGTTCCATCAAAAATCGTTTATTCTTCCGATTTTTCATTTTGCAAATCCTCGCTCTAAACAAGCAGACAGGCATCCCCGGTTTGCAGCCTGCGAGCTCTCTGAGCCCGCTCCTGGGTCTCACAGGGCAACGTTGGCTCCTGGAAGAGCCCTGCTCACATCCCCATCCACCTCCAACAAAACAGCTAAAACTCATCCTCTAAACTCCCTGCCCCTGGAGGATGCTCCTGCAAGACATAATAAATACATAGGGGAAAAAAAAAAAAAAGCAGAGGAAAAAAAATCTTTTAAATTTGCTTTATTTGAGAGAAGGGTGTGAAGGGGTGACCCTGGCCCAGCTCCTGGGATGCTGGAGGCACGTGGCAGCCCCTGGTCCAGCTCTGTGCACAGCAGCGATGCCGGGGTGCGGCATCATCATCCTCTGGCTGTTGCTCTGGGGGATGGCTGGTCAGGGAAGGGATGTGCTCAGGTCGCTGTTGCTCCTTCAAAACCCAGGGATTTCTCTATACATGGAGGGGCAGGGGAGGCTCGGTGTGTTCCAGAGCGGAAGATATGTTTTACGTAAATGTTATTTGTCTGAGGAAGGGGAGCAAATCAATATGATGTAGTATTTTTCCCCTCATCTATGTATGGCCCAAATGGATGCTGCAAGTGATGCTGGTTTCGTAGGAAGCGTGAGGACGTGCCATGAAAACAGGGGCAATAACCCAAGAAGAAGGGACACAACTCAAAATTGGGGTCTGCAGAGAAGCTCATTTCAAACCACGTGTGTTTTTACACTGACTTTGCAGGTAGGCAGAAGGTGTGAGGAAGGCACAGCAGTGGTTTTTTCTCAGTTGCTCCCCTTGCCAGTGAGATGCAAATGGCTCAGAAGAAGCTAAGGGGATTTCCAGGGATGTGAGGAAATCCCTTTGCAGAAAGCAGCATCGCTGGGAGCCCTCCCTGGGCTGTGCTAGTCCCCTTCCCAGCGTGAAGCTAACCCCTGCTTAACTCAGAGCCACTCCCCTGAGATTTCGCACCTCGTGAGAGCACCCGAGGAACACCACAAGCTGATACAGGATTTATTTTTATTAATCAGCACGGCCAGGATGTCGGCGGGAACCAGCTCCTCCTCCACGCGCTCTCGTGCTTCCCAGGGCTTCGTTTGTTTGTTTTTTCCAGGATAGTTTTGTAAGCCGTTCCTCTGGCTCGTGTATAAACACCCTTGATTCCCTTTATTAAGCACGGGAAGACAAGCGGTGAATGATCGCAGTTGTTAATAAAATTACTCCGCTAATATTTTTCCCCAACACATTGAATGTTATCGATACATAACGGAGGAAACCCCTCCTGAGGCCAGCGGCCGGCACAGGGCCCATGCATCACCCCAGCTCCACCTCCACCATCCAAATAGGGCCTTGGTGGAGCGTAAGTGGTGCATAGGCCTTTTATGGGCCTTCTGCAGAACGCTGAATTTTACCCAAAATGCAGGTTAAAACCCGTGCTAGGTATTAATGTAATCAGGTCCATAATCTCTCTATCAAAAACTCCCCAAGCACCTCTTCACCTGCTAAACCAGGTAGCTCCTGATCTGGAGCCTGCTGTAACATGTTTTAGGGGACTCCTTGCTTTTTTGTTCCGTGAAGACAATGTGCATTGCTTAAATCCTCCAAGTCCTGGCTCAGTGGCAGAGCGAGAGGAGTCGCTGAAGGGCCATCCCCACTTGCCACATCTTTGCGCCAGGCCAACATTTTCCTCCTTCTAAATACAAAACTGAATTACCAAAATTTTTCTATGAAAAGTGGGTGACCTCCACAAACTTCTTGGAAACAGAACCATCAACTTCATAAAGAGAAAACTCTTTTTTTTTTTTTGTTTTATTTTGTTTTCAAAAATCCATTTTTGAAGCCAAAATTTTTTTTAAAAAATATTTTTTTGTCAACATGGACCATTTCCAACAGCGCTGCTCCCTGCTGTTGCCCACAAAGCTTCTTTGTCAGTTTGACCATTAAGGGTACTTCTGCGAATTCAATTTAGAGCCTTCACCTTATTAGAAGAATCTTTATTAAACATTTTATTGAAGTATTTTAATGCCTTCTAAGGCATGTTGTAAAACCCCACTGATTTCAGAAGCTTCTCTGAGGGATCACAGCCAGCAGCACTTGTGATGGGAGCACACACTGGCACCTTAGCTCATGCCTAGAACAGGACGGATAAAACCAGGGAGGGTTTTAGTTTTGACAAAAATCTTTAAGGTGTGGTATTTCCAGCTGAAAGGGCAGGATGTGAAGAATCAGCGTTTATTCCTTAAACCACACCAACATGATTTTTTGGGTTGTTTTTTCTGCTTTTGCCCACGTAAAAAAGGTTTCCAAGAGGAATTCCAGCGAAGGAGGTGATGAAACTGTGTATTGAGCTTGCCAGGCAGTATTTACAGTCTGTAAATAAAGCTTATTTAGGGGCTCTTGTTAAAATATTACACGATGGAGGAGTTCAACAGACACGTTTAAATGGATTCTAAGCAATGGGCAGAGAGAAAATATGTCTGTGGGACCATGAAACATTTATCTGTCCAGAAGGAGAGGGGAAAAAAAAAGCTGGGAATGATCTGTCATAAGGAGGGAAATCTGCACCTCAGCATTTGCCAAAATGTCTTAATTGCTTTGTAAACTCATCTAAATAAATAAAACGTGGAGGGCTGTCGCAGCTCTCTGCTACAAACGAGCGTGGTCTGTGTGGCAGGGGATAAAAAAACCTAATTCTGCCCAGGGCTGAGCTCGCTCCTGTCTTGGGGCTGCTGTTGGGTTTATTGCAGCTGTGTCTGCCCGGTGCCAGTGTGGGGTGGGATAGGAAGGTTTCACAGCTCTGGAAGGGGGTGTTGAGGATGTGCAGTGACTGCCATCCCACTGACCGGTCCCAACTTGTGAGGTTTTTTGCCTCCTTCCCTTGGGAAAATATTCCACTGCCTATGAAACACTTCTTGTAGTCCATCTGCACAGGATTTCTATTAATTTTACCTCATTACTGTTTGTTACACCTCTTAGCACCAATACAGAGTTAATGTTCATTCATAATAAGATGACATTTGTGCTGACATAAAGCTTTTAAGGCAGGGATCTCAAAACACCAAACAGAAATGAATGATCCTGGTCCTGTTTCAGGATGAGGTAGAACTTGCATGGGCTTGGCAGGGGAGGAGGTGGCTCATCTCTTACGCGTTGGGTTTGTTTCTGAAATATAACTGACTTTTATCTGCCTCTACAGCCCACAGTTCCAGGTCTGGCTTTGACAGATCTGTCATGGTCTTCCTCTAAGCAAAGGGATGAAGTTCCTGAATATTCTTCCAGCCCTACAGCTCGTGTTACCAGAATTACTCAGCATAGCGTTTAAACCATCTAAATTAATGAGACTTAAACATGTGCTTCAGGTTAACTGTATTCTAAAGCTGAGCTAGGGTTTCATTTTCCAGATAAGTCTTGTTAAAATTCGTAAGGTAAATTTTCATCTTCATATATATGAAATATCTTCCTTCCTTGCTTTCTCCTGCTAGATATTACCATTTTATGTTCATTTCTTAGTGAACCTCAACTTGGTCATTCCTGTATTGAAGCTGCAGCCAGCGCAGCTCCTGAGTAACTTCAGGGATGTCTGGAAGCGTTCTGCAGGCTCATGGAGAGGCGACGACCAGAGGAGGAACACGGCTGAGGTTTTGTCACAGCACCTTGCCCCTCTGGCTTCTTCTATTAATCACTAACTAATGGCCCAGTCCTGCATCCCTTACGTGGCTAAAAAAGGACATTTTCTGAGAAAGATGGGTCAGATCCTGAACAACTTTACTCATGTTGTTGCTTCTATTGCAGTAATTATGTGCGCGACTAGAGAGTCCCTGACTTGGTCAGGATTTTTCGGGCTGTCTTTCTGGGAAGGACATATGTCCAGCATAGCTTTAGCTAACATGTCCTGCATGTTTTTCGTGTTTCTTATGTGTGTGAAATGTAATATACTTATATGTTTTGGAGTCATGTATTTAGATATGATCTCATATAAGTTTGGCAGATACATATGTTCATATCATATAGCACTGACACACTTATTTTCACTTAGGACTGCTTGTATTCAAGGACTTATTTCCATGCTTGGTAGAGTCAGTAGGAGTCTTGCTGTTAGTTTAGCTGGGTCATAATTAGGTCCAAATTTTCCCTTCAAATTTCAGCCATCTGTTTGAAAGAAAAACATGCTATGCAACGTGTACTTTATACTTCAGTCCATCACAAACAGTAGGTATGGATCCATCCCGGCATTGGCAAGAAGATTTATGCTTGTCAGTATGATACTAGACAAACCCTTGAAACTGGAACAATGTTTTATTTTCGATCTGCCCATGACACCACAGCTACCAGTATCTGGGTTCTTATTCATTGAAATAACATCATGAGATAGGCTGAGCTGCAACTCCTGCCCAGGTGAACATCACTTCTCTTCGCAAATAATTTTGTGCAATTTGCTGGCAGAATTACCCAGATAGAAATCTTTCCTTAAATTTATCCTTCTCCCGCGTTGTTCACCTGAATTCCTGAAGCAAAGGGGGAGAAAGAAGTAGGAAGAGGAGCATTGTGATTCTGAAGAATGGAGAGGTTTAAAAAAAAAATTCAAGAAGAGAAATCAAATAAATAAATGCTAGGTGGTGAAACAGACACCCCCTGCCCGATGGGAGAGCAGAGCTTTCACGGCATCGTTAGTGAACGATCTTATTGAAAGGTCTCTGTGCTCGCTGCCCAGTGGTCCCTCACTGTGCTTCTGTGGTGCAAGATTTGTTCCTGATTTCTTCTGGTAAAGTTTATAGATGCAACTTTAAAAAAAAAAGAGCAGGAACATTTTCTGTAATTGTTCGTTAACCAATCTACTGCAGTAAATTCTGCCCCAGCCCCGTGCCTTTCCGTTTAACACAAATCAGACGAGAGCTTCATATTTAGTTTAATAAACTGTAATTTCTGACAAAGGTAACTGTCACCTTTTGTTTCATTCTGCGCGTTTATTTTTCAAGCACCAGAGCTGACCTCTGAACTCAATCTGCACTTGCCTATTGATGCATAAATATCTGTAATATCACAGTAAATTAAATTCAGTTTTAAAGGGTTTCTATTTAACAATCTGTCAGAACTTTCACAGCATTTGATTTCTAGTTTCCTCCGTCCACTGACAGGTTTATCTCAATATGGCTTGATTAATGAAACCTTTTATTTGGTGTAAGCATACCTATTATTACCATAATCTCTTAATGCTTGCTTAGGCAACATTGTACCCTGCCAGCAGGGCTCCAAAAACTTCCAGCCCCTTCACTACTTGACAGAGCCAGGAGCGAGATTTGAGGGCTGGGGGAGGGACAGCCCTGTCCCGTTCCGCACTCTTGGGGGTGTTTGCAAAATCAAGCAGTTTCCCAGTTTAACAGATCTAGAAATGTTATTTTCATGTAAGTAATGTATTTACATATCTATTTATAAGTATGCCTTATTATGAAGTACTCTTGCTTAAGATTAGCACATGTGAATTTCATTTGTGATCAGGCTTGTCCTGGGGAGGCAATGGATGCTCTAAAGATGAGTTCTAAAGGACAATTCATTGAATTTAGGGGGGAAATAAGAAGCTTGTATAGGTTTGGATATCAAAGTGCTTGACTTAATGCTTGGTTTTCTTACCATATGGCCCCGGTTAAATCACTTCACCTCTCTGTGCTGTAATCCCATCTCACTGGGGCTGTAATCCCCTTGCTCCGTCATGTGTAACGGAGTAAATAGAGTTACACCGTGAGTGGCAGAGTGAAACTGATCCAGGTGAGAGAAGAGTTGGGGAAAACATTTCCATTTTTTTCTGAGTGGGAACACCATCACTTACTTGCTGCACAGGAGGGTTTGGAAGTTGAATTACTGATGCCACCATGCTTTCAGCATTCAGCATTGCTTTGGCACTATGGACTGCTCTGTGACAGTGACTTGGGTGAAAGAGGAGGTGTTTTCACACTCTTAACAATGCAGAAGTAAGGAAGTAACTAGCAATTTGCATCCTTGGGTTAGGAGAAGATAAGGACTCGGCTTTCCATCTTTATGTTTAGGCAAGTTAAGAAGAATTGTGCTTCCACCCTGGATCTCTAAAGATTTTGCTCCTTCCAAGATATTACAGGTGGTGGGTGAACTTGCAGCCCCACAGAGGGCAATAGAAGCTCTGACACTGGCTTTAGCAGGACCATTCTTGTTCTTATTTGCAGTTTGGGTTTGAGCTTTTCCTAACTTGCTGCTCCTTGGGACTTCATAGTTTAAGACCCGATTGTCAGATTCTGTCAAGTTCTGCAAAGTTCAGCACTTCTCAAGATAAAGACCCCACCTCTCAGCCTGACCACCTGAAAAGAGAGTGAATAATCCAGTTGAGCTCTGAAAGCTGGGTTATTTTCAGCTTTCTGGTGACATCCTTTGCTTTTAGCTCTCCAGCATCTCCCAGAGACTCTCTAATTGAAGCCCACATCCTGATGGAGTCAGGGACAAAGTTCCCGTTCGTGTCAGTAAAGATTTGATTGCTGTGCATGCCAGCGTGAGGATCACATGTAAAATGTCACATGTGGTATGTCACTTCAGATAGTCACAAATCCCTTCTGCGTAGAAATATAAAGAACTACCATGTCAGCATTACGTAACTGTTACAGATGAGAATAATCTTAAGGTGATGTGTATACTCGTTTCCACAGAACGAAAATATTTCAAGAGGTTTATTTCGTTAAGAGATTAATCAGCATCAGGAAATACATTTTCAAGTCTGTGTCAAAACCCAGAGAGGCACTGTCACTCCTGTATAAATAACTCACGTATAAGGATTATATTTATCTATCGGTGCACACATGCAAAGAGCGCATACGGAAGCAGACAGAGTATTTTGCACGTCTATGCTCAATCAGAGAATATTTTCACGGTATAAAAAGTTGCAGAATCTCATTAGGAGCAAATTGTATATTTTCAATCAATAAATGCAATATGGTTCAATGACTCTGCCTATAATGTGTGTTGCTGCAGTACCAGCAGCCATGCTTTCAGGAGACGAATGCTTTCGATTGTCATAAAAATGTTTATTTGCTAGGAAGTGCAGACTCCGGCTCATGCAATCCTCCTTGTAGAATTATTCTAATTCTCCGACACGTTTCAGACTTTTCGGGTTGTTTCCCACTCTGCTTTTTAACCTTCAACAACAAATATTGTTGTATCATGAAGACAGCAAATCCAAACAATTACATATGTAGTCCAAAGGCATACACAAGAAAATCAATATTTGATGTCTTTGCAACTCCCTCTTTGGAGCAGCGCTCAATAGTTCTTATTCATTATACACTTATATCTCTTTCAGATTCGCCTTTGTCACCAGAAACCCATTTTTTTTTCTCCTTTGACTTCCACATAACTTCTTTGCCCTGTACTTTTACAGATGCCTTCTGGCTATAAATACTAATGAAATCTCTTTGCTTAATTCAATTTTGCTGGTACACTTACAGTTATGACCTAACTTTCCCACGAGAGAGACTGATTGAACATTCCAATACCTTATGGATGGGAGCAAACACTCCACAGAACTGGACTGACAATTTCCATAATTATAGAATTCACAGCCTAATGACCTTAAAAAACAATAAAAAGATCTCTTGTTAATTCCATTTCTGTTACTGACATTCAAGATATTTCATTTTTCACAGGACAACAAATTTACTTTTTATTTTCAAAAGAGCAGTCTATCCTTTTACCCTAGATTAAATTTTCTGAATATTGAAGGATTTCATTGAATATTTAGCATTTCTTTGTCTTTTAAAAGTTAGAATATTTATGACCCTTAGAATGTTTCTGACTGATTTATAGCAATCAATTATAAGAGTGCGTTTTCAAATAGCCCTTTTAAAAATGAAGAATAGAATAATTAAAAAGATCAGAAGTCCTCCCTTGCATATAATTATTTCATTATTTCATTACAGTGCAGAAATTGTTTTTGCTGACTGTGAACAATTTTAATTGAGCAAAATCTGTATTAATATACGATAGCAAGCAGTTCTTCCTAAGAAATAAGATTGCTAATTGCCTAAATTTTTATTCAGCACAGTGAGCCTTAAAAGCCACATTGTAATATAAACCTAATCACTAGGTACAGCAGATACTTTTGTCGTAGTGGAGATATTCCTGAAGCATAACCTTGCTGTACAGCTAATTTATTTCTTCAACAGGTTTATTGCTGCATGAAACATTTGTTTGGGTGCTGATTTGTTGCAGGCTGAGAGCAGAGGGCTTTGCTGCCAGCCTGCCTCTCCCTGCCCAAGACATGCGTGACTACCTGATCCCCGTGTTTTGCTGGGGACCACCAAAAATGGATGTCCACGTGCCTTGTCTACATTCACAGAATCACAGAATCACAGAACCACGGAGTATTGGGGGTTGGAAGGGAGCTCTAGAGCTCATCCAGTCCAAACCCCTGCCAGAGCAGGGTCACCCAGGGCAACCACACAGGAACGCGTCCAGGCAGGTTTGAAAGTCTCCAGAGCAGGAGGCTCCACAACCTCCCTGGGCAGCCTGGGCCAGGGCTCTGGCCCCTGCACAGGGAAGAAGTTTTTTCTAATGTTTTTGTGGAACCTCTTATGTTCCTGTTCTCACTTTCTGTTTCCTGGATCCTCTCTCCAGCTGCTCTGGTGTGTCTGTCTGCTCAAAGGAGAGAAACACCACCTGGCAGAAATTAAAAGTGGAAGCCAGACTTTGGTGTCTTGAATCATCATGTGGTTGAGGTCTCCTCTCACTATAAGGATTTGGGGAGCTTCTCTTGTTGCTGAGAGGTCTGTACTGTGCATACCCCGCCCTGGAACACCCACTGGGAAGGTAGTGATATTTACTGGAGGCTGGGTTTTGGATGGGCTAACTTTAATCAGGAGAGCAGGTCTTGATCCGCTCATGCTGCTGTTAATTTCTTCATTGGATGCTGTGGTTGAGCGGACACCCCCAGGCTTGTGTCTACCTAACAAACCCTGGTCAACTTCAAGCATTGGGAGGAAGCTCTGAGGAACAGAAAGGAGTGGTTGTGCACTTAAATTGGGGTGCTAATACTTGTTTCACCGTCACTGGTGCCTCTTCTCTGCATGGAGGGGTTTAACTTGCCCTGGGGAGTCTCTCTGCTCCTGTGTAGGAGGCTGTAGGGACAAGATTATGGGGCAAGTCTCTAGGGCCAAGGGCACCCACCAGCTTTCTCCCAAGCCCTCCCTAGCTGCTGGGATGCAGTATTCCTGCACAGACCATCCGTCCTTGTCTTCAGCTGCAAAGCTGAGCTCAACATCCCAGTTGAGCAAATGATGTAGACCAGGAAAAACAGGTGAAGTTGACTTGAACTCCACCTGAGACACTTTTTTAGAAGTCTTTTTAATGAAACAAAGTCTTTTTTTCTGGCACAGGTTGCCAAGAGAGGTGGTGGAAGCACCATCCCTGGAGACATTCAAGGTCAAGCTTGATCTGAGCAACGCGATCTACTTAAAGATGTCCCTGCTCACTGCAGGGAGGTTGGACTAGATGACATTTAAAGGTCCATTCCAGCCCAACACATTCTGCGATTCTATGATAATAAATAATAACACCTTAGTCAGTATGGTTCTGGGCAGACGGCTGGTGAGAACTGCCTAAGGTCTCTGAGCTCGACAAGAGGAGCGTTCAAGTTCATGTCAGAGGCAGCACAGCGCCTGGAAGTGCGGATGTGGCCTTCTCAGGAAGTGGTGGCTGCAGGGGAAATCTGGAGTTTGTCTGATGTGCAAGTTTCTCCTGTCACAATGTAGTTGCTTCCGGGGTGCTGTGGGAAGTTGCAAATGGGGCTGCTGCCGGTTTGTGAATAAAGGCCCTTTGTCAATGCTCAGCTATGACCTCCCCCTGCCAAAGACTGGCTGAAGCCCATGCAGAGAAGAAAAGTGGAAATTAAAGACAAAATTCTGGGCCGATGCAGCAGCCTTACTACAGTGTCTGAATGGGAGGGAGAAGATTTAAAATTATCTCAAAGTGAGGTTGGAGTTTTCCTCCTGGAATCATTGCTTTCCAGTCCCGCTGTGAAGTCTTAAAAGCAGTTTTGGTGCCAAATTAACACTGTAGCATTAAAGTAAGAACAGTAGAAGTACTAGCACCAATAACACCCGGCAGAAATCAAACACAGTCACATTAAGGATTGCCTGGCAGCAGATGTGATGTATCCCTCTGCTATTCTGTAGTGGCAGCCCTCAGGTACATAGTTATAATTCCTGAGAGAGGCAGGCTCTGGAGATGACAGACTGAATAGTTACAATCTATCATGAACAAATTTCAAGGGTGAGTTAATGATTTTGTGCAATTTCCAGACCAGTTAGCAGAAGACTGGGAGCCTGGAAGACAGAGTTTCCCTGGGCTGCAGCTCTCCAGGAACAAGTAACTGTTTTTACCATGTGCCTCAGTTTCCAAATCTATAAAGCAGGTAAATATCCTCCCTTTTCCATGAAATGATTTAAATCTATTTCAGAAAAGTGCTGTATGGGAAACACCCCAGAGCAGGAAAGGGGGGTTATAATCAACCCAACTTTTCTTGCAGTAAAATCAGCGCTTAAGCTAGTCTTAGGTTAACACTTAGGTTGTTACCGAACATTGCATGCTGGCCTGAAGAAGGTAAGCAGTAAAAGACAGGGAATACAGCTTTCTTTCTTAGTGACTTCGGTGTCTGATACGGAAGATACATGGGCGTTTACACTTCAAGCATCCTGTTATGGTTCCTTGTAACTCAACCCTGCTCCTTGCAGTGAAGGCTGCAGCTAAAATTCATTTTTGGCATCTGGACGAGATGCGCACAGTAATGCAAGCTATCAATGCTGTAAAATAGGTCACTTTACGTCTGCTGGCCTGGTTTGTGCACAGGATGTGGTCCCAAACATTGTAGCAACGGGCAAATGACTAATGTAGGAATGAACTGGGGCAAATTTACCACCCTCTGCTGCAGGTGGATGTGGGAAATACTGGCAGATCCTTTCGTTCGTGGTTGTCCCCAGCTCGAGTCTGCTGTTGCACGCATGGTCTTCATGCATGCGAGCAGGTCTTGCACCTTCCCAGGTGAGCTCTGCTCTGCTGTGGGCTTCCCTGGTGATGGTCATTACAAATGACAGCAACTGTACAACCCCTGGCACTAGCTCAATTTCCTTCCCAGTCTCCGCCAACTTGGTTTACAGAGGCCTGAAACTTAGTTTCCCAACCTGTAACAAATTGCTAGAAGTCTCCTCTTCCAGATGTCAACTGAAAAGCTAAGAAGTTGAGAAACAGCCTCAGTGACTACACAGTCCCTCCCTCCAGTGTATTCTCTGGAGCTGCTGGTACCCAGCATCCTGATGCCTGGGCACCCGCCCTGCAAGACTGGTCCTCACAGTGTTCCAGGACTCTGGCAAGGAGAGGGAGCTCCAGCTGTGCCCAAACGCATTTCTGCAGCACTGACCCTTGGCTCACAGCTCTGCCCTTTGAAAACGTTGGCACTTTCCTCTGGTGAGCCCTCTTGGTGCTTCCTCAGTGCCCAGGGTAATCTGTAACATGTCTGTTCCCTCGCAGTCCCAGGACAGCTGTGGTGGCAGTGTGTGTTACAAAGGATCTGAGCTGCCATCTGTGTCCTTTGTGCCTGCTCATGGCTTCTCGCCCTGTGCCCAGCAAGATGGAGAAGGTTATTTGTCTTGAGAACATTTCTTCCTTCTCCCTCTTTGTTGTGCACCAGTGGCAACAAGCAATTTGCTCTCTCTAGCATAATTCATTTCTGTTTGGGCCCTAATTGTCCCTCCCTTTATGTGCCTGGCTGCTTGCCTAGCTGTTCCCAGGCTCTCCCCGGGGTGTTCTGCAGAGTTCCATCGAAGCAGGGTCAGCCCTGGGCTGGCAAGAGATGGTTACTGTGCTGCATGAGTCCTCCATGCACAATAGAGACGTCTCCGAGGGACTCCCGCGGTTCTCAGTGTGAGTGGGGATGGGGAAAGCTCCAGGCAAACATTTTGGGGTGGTTTTAGATGTTACCATCTCCAATACAGCTGTTGTGCTGGAAGGCTGCCACTGCCCAATCTGCAGATCTCCTGTGGGACCCCATTCGAAGGAGGGCAGCTCTGATGAGACACAGGGGATGGATGCTACCTGCTCATCTGGACAAGAAACCAAATTCTTTCTCAAGTTCCTGTCTGAGATATTTCATATGACCCCTTGCAAATAGTTTATGTGAAGTTTGTGCAGCCTTGAGGAAAGGAGACACGTCAGGACTGAATTATTGACGTATGTCACCTGGATCTGGTTTGCGCAGCCCGTGTGGTGCTGGCGGGAGCGTGTGCTCCTTGAGACTTCAAAACAGAGCTGACTGCGGCCGATTTCTCCCTTCTCCTGGTTCACCCCATCGCCAGAAGTGCCTGAGCACAGCGGCTGGTGGTGCACATCTGCTGGGGCAGAGCAGGAGAGTGAGAATGGGGATGTGAGCCTTTACTCCTCCTGCACCACGGTTACATGGCACCCGTCTGAGTCTTGGCAGGACCCTGGTTGCGGCAGGCGGACCTCAGCATGGACCAAGTCAAGCAGCAGAGACGAGGGGAAGGTGCCCATCCTTTTTGCTGCTGCAGCTAGGCTGCCATCAATGCCCAAACTAACTCATTTAAGGCTAAACTTCCACAATTATACACTGTGCTGCACTGTGAGATCGTGAAAAACAAGAAGAAATCCCATCTTCCCCCTTTCTCCAGGATGGTATGAAGCTTAATTAATTAGCACTTAAAGGTACTTGGATAGTCTGTTGATGGGAAATCATAGCTTATTCATTGATTTTCCCCTCCAGGTGGTAAAAACGAGTTGGCATTTCACTCATGGATGCAACAGAGGCATTTCCATTGCATCCAAAATTTTGCAAGGCAGACAAGACCTTGCAGAGGACTTTTCCCTCCTGAAGGTGATTCTGATAGCAGAGCTGTTTAAAAGGAGAGAAAACCATGCTTTTGGGTAAAGAACGCCACTGAGCTCAACCCAGAGCAGGTCAGGAAGTATAGACGATAACCCAGAAGTTTCTACAGGAACAACAGAATTTTCATCATGGTCTTTTCAATCACACAAGACAGCGACGAGGTGCAGAAAGCAGCCAGGAAAATTCAGAGTAGAAAACAGTGCATGTTTTTTAAGTGTGGGGAACAATTCAACAAGAGACCTGTGGCTTTTTTTTTTTTTTTTTTTTTTTTTTTTTTTGCTGGCTATTTTAAAATGGTGATTGTTCATTTCCCTGAAAGTGATGCTGGAGTTTAAGCAAGAATGAAAGCAGGATTCTCGGTGCCTGTGTTATGGGAAGAGACTGAGGGATCGTCGTAGTCCTCCCTGACTTTAAATTCCATAGAGACCAAACTGCTGGTCCTGCCCTCACCTCCATCCCAGCATCTGAGCTTTTAGGAAAGGGCTATAACCCTCCTCACTGCCAAATAAGCAGAGGTGCCTGGCCTGGGGTCTCCTGGGAGGATTTTGGGCTCTTGGGTGGTGCAGAGTGTGGTCTCCCCTCTAGTGAGAAGGAGTGTGTGGATGTCCTGCCTTGTCGCCTTCCTTCCGGGAAAGCACAGGAAGGTTTAAACCTCAGGATTTCCCTAGAGGGATCTGGCGATTCATTCTGAGCTCCCCGTGCAGTCGGTCTGTGCTGCAAATTCATTTCTGCACCGACCTCCTCGCCAGCAACACACACACACGCGGACACACGCTGCACTTCCGATGGCAAAAGGCAGAATGTATCTCTTAGAAAGGCTCCAAAAATCCACTTTTCTTTTATAATAATATTTCCACAGGCCAAGCAATTGATGGCTGGACTAGGGGAAAACATACATCTTTGCTTCCAAGTAATAGGCTGCAGATTTGCAAGACTAAATCCTTTTAACAACCCAGAATCACATCCATTCAGTCTGTAAAAGAAAAAGAAGTCTAATTTGATAACATTATAGGTAAAGCGTTTTCTTGACTTAGATATATTCTAGGTGTGCCAGTTATATAATACGGAACAAGCAGGGGGAAAGGACTTGATCACATTCAGATGATACTAAATTATCTTATGACACAGGCTGTATCTTTTTTACAACAGAAAATGGAAACAACTGTGTCCTTGACCTTCAAAAAGGAATTGACTTCCCTAGCTTAACTATTCAAACAAACAACTGTGTACTCTCTTCAATTCCTGTGATAATTTTGATTTACTGTAAATGACTGAATTTAATGAACTAAATTATGCTATTTAAATGCATTTTGTGAATGATATTGTAGTTTGTTACTGAGCATTATGTCTATGCTAAAGTGTGCTGTAAATGATATGATATGGAACATATGTGCTGTATTCATAATTTAACTGTTGCTATGGAGTGCCTTCTTCAATAGGCTTCTTTGAAAAACGAGTTCTTTATTTACCTGGTGAAATGAAGGTGATTTCTCAGCAAATCTCTAGGTCTCACTGACCTTGACAGAATTACAGTGCTAATATTTTCACATGGATGAACTGTTCTTCAATAATTTTTCCAAACTAGATGGCATAAATAGGTTTTCCATTAATGCAGGGGCATATTGCCTGTTTTCTAATCTCACTTTTCTTTTTGTTTGAACAAATGTTTATTACAGCTATTGCAAAATCACTCCCATCCTCATTAGTGATAACAGGTTTCTGAGTTCAGAGCTGAATCTCATGATCTTGGACATGATTTCCACAGATGCCTCAAGCCTGATGCCACAGAGAAGACCAACGCTCCTGTGTCTGGCCATGCGGTACAACGTGCACTATAAGAGCTGTTGCTGAAGCACTTAATTCATTTGAATCTCTGTGTTTAAGCTGATTTCTGGTATTGAACTGAAGCACTAAAACCAATGTGTTTTTTTGTTTGTTTTTGTTTTTGTTTTTAAATGTCACTACTAGCCTTTCAGCTTTTGTCAACGCGGCGGTTGTGTCGTGGGGAACAGGACTGCAAGACTGCCTGTTCCTCATCATCCGCAATCTGCCTTTCAGTGTCCCAAAGAGCAATAACTGTTCAGCCTTGCCAGGGCATCAGGACCATACTCAGGTCTGTTTAGAGAAAGTCTGTGGGTTTTCTGGATATCCAACTCGAGCTTCTGCAGAAGCTCTGAAATGTGTGCTCCTGCACAGGCACTTCTTGTGAGTGAGTCCTCCTTATTCCACCGCCTCTTTTGCAGCTTGGTGATGAGACAGCAAAACCACCTCACTCTTTTGGTAAAGCACACGATCAGCTATGAATCAGATGCAATAGCCCAAGTGGTTGCTCTTGATAGCTTTTTCCAGACCAAACCCTGTGTTGGAGCCTTACTTTCAGATATATCAGTAATCAGTGTCCAGACCATGGTTTACTGTGTGGCGTTAACTAGACAGGATACCACTGATGAAAGACCACATCCTGATTGCAGAAAAATCTTGCAAATTAAGTAGTAATTTGAAGTGGCAGAAACACATTTCTAACTACATCACTTACTGGGCACTATGTGAAGTTTGGTTAAAAATTTAAACAAACTGAACAACCACCTAAATATAGCAGCACATTGGCAGGGTGCATTTTCTTCTGTAAGAAATAGATGAACGTTTAAGTCCAGAAATCTAACAGGTATTCAGGCAAGTTGGTGCTATGTACACTAGAAATGTTACATATGGTCATGTAACATGTTTAACATACGGTCATGTAACATGTTTAACATACGGTCATGTAACATGTTCAAAGGGAAAAGGCTACCCAAACCCATATTTTTGATACTGAAGTCCACAGATTTGTCTCTGCTTTGCTGGTATTGTAATTTTTTTCACTTGAAAGTCAGGTGCATAATGCAACAGTTATAGCTGGTTCTGCAACTGCTTACAAATTCCCTTTAGCCATATGCACTTTCTCCTTTAATGATTTTGTGCTAGTCAGGGCCACACAGCTGGTGGTCACAAATTACGGATGTTTTATATAAAATGTTGTAAAACATAATCCTAATGTTTTCAGAAAATAATGGGAAATTGAGTAAAGCCTCTGGAATGTCAATGGCTGTTTTTAAATTTGGAGCCTCATTTCATGTTTTTCTTATTCTCTTCTTCTTTCCAAAGGCAAAATAGTAATAATTTCTGAGAACAAATAACTATGCAAGAAAACTCTGGCCACAACAGGGAAGGATTTTTACAATATCTTGGAACATATCAGTCTTCATCCAACGTGCATTTAATGAGTCAAATGAGGACACTCTTTAAAGTACTGATGAAACATTGAGCCATATATAATACCACCTTTTAACTAATTTGAGCATTCACAATAAATTATGACTGGCTTTCATAACTGTTCATCAACCATCAGCTCTCAAGGAGAGCAGCTGAATTTTTTGAATATTGATTCTTTCGGAAAACCTGGCCGGTTTTAACTGCATTTTGTGTGCTACCATCGCAAACAAATGTAGCAAATATCACAAGGGTTTTTTTTAATAGCCATATTCCCAACAACATATATCACTCTTGGCATTTTTATATGTACAAAGGCTCCTCCTGGAGGTCAGTTGCGTTGTTAGATGCCCTGCTCCACAGCTTAGCATGCTCAGGTGGATTTTTGCAGACCAGCCTGGATTCCTGCGTATGTCAGAAAATGTGCTTGAAAACTAAACTCTCAAAAATATAAAATCAAACACGTGGTGTTCTTAAGAAACTCTTGCTGAAAAGCCTATTCCCAAACGTTTGCTAACCAAGTGGAAGTGGGTCTGTCAGTTTGGATGTGTCTACAGAGGAAGAAAAACCTGAAGATGATTTCACATTTTTACTCTATCTTGAAGAAGTAAGTGGAAGGAACTGTGCTTGCCCCTGCACAGTGCCCAAAGATGAAAGCCTCCTCTGAAAGGGGATAATACTTCCTAAAGTCCTGCCTAAAATGGGTACCCCCCCAGCATCTCCTGGTGTGGGGAGCTCGAGCACATCGCCAGCCTGGGATGAGCCAGGGGGATGAGCAAAGTTTGGGTTTGAGCTGAAGCTCAGGTCATCACCTTCCTGAAAAACCAAAGCTGAGGAGCAGGCTGGGACCCCTGCCCACCTCCACCGCTGGCACAGACCCACGAGAGGGGTTCATTCTCCAGTATTTTGTCAGCTCTGTTTTTATTTTTGGGTTAATCAACTGCAAACCAAAATGATGTGCAGAAAGTGGATGAGGCCTCTTGAGCCAGGAATTACCAAGGCAGGAACAGTCTCCCCCGGGTACCTGCTCTGCATTGTGTACCGTAATTGTGCAAGAGAGAAGGAGCTATTTTTCAGCAAGTGGCTATCGGATACTTCCTGTGCTGCATATCAACAACCAGATCTTGACCCAGAAATGTCAGTCCCCGCTCAGAGCAGACAGGGAAGCATAATTAGAGATGCTCTGGCAACGTATTTTAGCACTGACGGTGACAATGTTTAAATTTTTAATCAGGCATGTAACATAAAAAGCACATAACATGAAATGTGAAAAGAAAATTGGCAAATACCGACGTGCTGTTTGACACTTTATTTCACTGAAGGAAGTGAACATCAATAAACATTATTTATCATAAATGACAGAGAGGAAGGCGTGTTTCTAATAAAAACCTTCACATTGCAAGGGGTGAATCTCATAAAAGCAGCCTTATAGTACTGTAAAAGCCATGCTGGGCCAGACCACAAAAAGGAACACAGAGACTTTTCTTGTGAAGCTCTAACGTGCACCCAGAGGTGTTACCTCATGACAACTGCATTTTGGGGGTGGAGAGGTTCCCCCAGGGTGCAAGGACACTTGTCCTTTCTCTGCCATGTCCGGGTGTGGCACAGCCCTGAGCCCTACAATGGATAACACAAATGTCCTCCCAGGTCTGAGGGCCAACCTCTTCAAGAAGAAAACATCCTGTGGGAAGTTTTGCTCAGTGCTGGCAAACACCGAACTCATTAGTTCGATACTTTTAGCTGGAATATTAGAGACAAACCCAGGACATAGGCTGGGGTGCAGCTGAGTCCAATGTACTGATCCAAAGTGCAAATGGGGAACTGCTGTGTGACCCTCTCGCACCAAACTCTTCTGTTCTCTTCCTGGTTTTGTAAAGCCTTTCAACATCACTGTCTCTGTAAACTGTTTGGTACTTTCTCCGGCCTAAACTCTGTCCTGCCCACCACGCTTTTGGTATGGGCTCTGCTGAGCGAGGCTCCGTGATGTTCTGTGCCTGGACAAGCATGGTCTTGCCTTATACAGCTAGATGAATGCACCCAAAAATTACTTGAGAAAAGTGCCAAGATGCCAATCCAAGTATGCCAAAGTTAGAAAAAGGCCTGATTTAGGGCTATTCTTGTCACTTCAATTTGTCTCTGTCCTATGCCTGAACAGAGAGAGAGTCTCCAGCTGCATGATTTCAGCTTCTGTAACACAAGAAGTACAAACTTAGAGACAACAACGTGTTTGTGCAGTGCACGCTGTGGCAAACCGTGTGTGATTGCTTCTGAAGCCTGGGTAAACATGCGTGCATGCTCTGCTCACTTCTGAGTATCTGGAGCTCCTCCTTGCCTTCTCTAGCTGTAGTTCTCCTTTCCTCCTACTTGAAAACCCTCTTCTTTTCCAGTCCTAGCCCCTGACATCTGCCTTCCTGTTCCAGGTTCCTGCATTTGCCTCCTTACTGTCAGGTCTGACTCCCATCTCCTCTGCACCAGGGTTTCATTTTCCTAGTCTGTGCTGTTGAGATGTTGTAGGGGAAAGAGCTGAAAGTTCAGGGAGGAGAGTGGTCTGAAGGAAGAAGCATCTTAGGAAGCTCTGCTTGAGTGCCAAAGCTGTGGGCTGCTCTTCTTTTCTTGCTCTGATGGGATCACAGTTGCTTGGTTAATGGGAATTGTGAGGAGAAAAATGCAGAAGACAGAATCTTTGGAGGACGTAGATGAAAAACTGTAAGATCTCTAGTGACTTTTTTAATTTATTTTTTTTTTAACTTCACCGTATCCAGATGGTTTCTGTGAGAAGAGTCAAGAGTTCATTCCCAAAAGCAATGGAAGCCTTGCAGCCAAATTTGAAGTACAAACGATAGTGAAGTGAGATCTCCTCAATGAAATGGTCATGGGATTCCTTTTAATGTGGATAAAATAAAATCTTTTGCCTTGTCGTTATTTTAAGGAAGATGTGAATCTTCTCTTTTTTTCTTCTTTTTTTTCTTTTTTTTCTTCTGAAATGTAGCAAGACAATCCAGCATGAGGTAGATAGTCATCATAGGACATTTAATCTCAAGTGGGTGAAGGCTGGCAATGACACGGGCAACTGAAAGCAGACTTTTCCAATGGGAAGTGTCAGACAAGTTTAACTGTAGACCCCAATTTTCATGGTACTCATAATAATGCTTTTCATGGGAGCCTGCCTCGGTTAACTCCTGGATGATCACAAGTCTGCACGTTCCTAACAAAAGCATGATTGGCTAAAATATCTCCGTATTTACTGAGCTTCATATTCCAATTTTGTGTGTCTCCTCCGTCCTGCTTTTTCTCTTTTGTTTTCCATTCCCGTCATGCTGTTACACTAATATTTTCCATCTTGGTTCCAAGGGCTTCCATCATTAGCTCCTGCACCACGTGAACATTTGTGTCTCTCCATCAGATTTGTGAAGTGGCTGCTGTGGCACGGCCAGCTCTCATGGCAGTGTTTCCAGGTAGCAGATGGTGACAGCTCAGTGCTGTCACCGGAGGCAGCTCGGGTGAGTGCCCTCTCTTGGAAGAGCACATCGTGGTTGGGGAATGCATTCAGACCACGATGCGGTTAGAATTGGCCAGAAAATCTAGGGAATCTGGGGCGAGAAACAGGATAGAAATTATGTTCTTTTCTAAAGAGAAATAGTTTTGCCTTTATTTCAGATTGAGGCAACTGAGGAAATGCTCTGTTGTCAGCCCTCGCTACCCAGTAGAAGTAGCTGTTTCTATCGCCTGGAGACATCACCTCACAGTACCCCAAGTGAAGTTCCGTCACACAGTCTTTGGTGGTTATGATGAAGATTAAACTTGTGTCATGGGAGGAAATAAGAGAGCTTGTGACTTGACTGCTAGTCCTCCTTTAGACTCCATGGACTTGGTCAAGTAGAAGACAGTTTCTGCTGGACCGAAATCACAGCTGAAAACTAGAAATTACAGCTCCCTATCAACTTTTGGGGAACTGGACAGACCTGTTCAGAGCAGATCCTTCCGTTTGATTTCATGGGGATTTAGATACTGAAGGATTTGGGTCTTAACCTCTGCTCTAGTTTCCCAGCTGAAAGACAGTAGTAATAATTCTCTGCCATAGAGCAGACTTGCAGTGAGTAATTATTTCATATTTGAAGACTACTTTGGAAAGAATGTGCTCCATATTGCTGACATTATTAACTTCTGGAGCCTAAGATAGAGCCGTAGAAGTGCCTCTGTGCTGTACAGTCCTTGCTGCTCTTGACATCCAAGGAATATTTAGAGGGCTTGACAGAAAAAAACTCTTAGCAACAAAGACAAATCCGTCCACACAGCAAGAATTTAGGGAAATAATGGAGAACTGTCAGTACACAGCCTGTCTTCTTGTTGCAGAGTGAGTATGCTTCCAGCCCACATAAAAGCCCTATTTACTTATCTTGTCAGATGATTTTGTGAGTGTCTTACAGAGGGTTGGATCATGCTGGGCTAACAGTCGACTTGCAGAGAGGGCTTACTCAGGCAGCAGACGTGTAAGTAGAGGTCAGGGTTAGCATGGACAGGGCACCGAGTCTGGTGAGAGAATGAGGTATGGAGAACAACAAATAAGTGTAACTTGGGGCAAATCTTAGTCGTATGGCCATAGAACGCACACCTTCCCTTTCCCCAGCCATGCATGTCAATGCAAGTTAAGTTAGTTCTTGCATATTTTCATCAATAGGAAAGAACTTTCAAATAGACTCCATCACGTCCTAGTTTACTATTTTAGAAATGAGAGGTATGTCCTGGCCTGATCATTCAATCCTCTGAACGTGCGGTGACAAAATTTCTTACTAAATAAAGCATCCCTCCCTCTGCATGTATCATAGAATCATTTAGGTTGGAAAAGACTTTTAAGATCATTGAGTCCAACTATTAACCTAGCAGTGCCAATTCCAGCACTGAACCACATCCCTGAGCACCACATCGACACGGCTTTCAAATATCTCCAGAGATGGTGACTTCACCACTGCGCTTGAAAGCCTCTTCCTGTGCTTGACAACCCTTTTGGTGAAGAAGCTCTTCCTAATATCCAATATGCTCCATAAGCTTCCTCGGCACCAAGGTCAGACAGACAGACCATCTTGCAGATGGGGGTCACTTTCCCAACCTCCAGCCCATTGGTGCCTCCCTGGTTAGCCAGGACTGCTGATAAATAACTGAAAGCGGCTTGGTGAGCACTTCTGCCAGCTCCCTCAGTACCCTTGGGCGGATCCAATCTTACCCATGGACTTGTGTGCATCGAAGTTGAGCAGCAGGCGGCTGACCATCTCCCTTTGGAATATGAGGGCTACATTCTGTTCTCCATCCCTGTCTTCCAGCTCAGGGGCCTGGGTACCTGGAGAACAACTGATCTTGCTGCTAAAGACTGAGACAGAGAAGGCGTGAGGCAAAGAAGACTGAGGAAAAGGTTCAGGTACTCCTCAGCGTTTTCCTCATGTTTTGTTGCTATATTTCCCCCTGCATCTGTACGTATACATGTGTACGCACATATCTGTGTATGTGTGGGCACTCAAAATTCAATTAATTTGATGTGCAATGTGCAGGAATGTGAAGAAACAAACCCATAACTTTTCATATAGTGCAAGGAAGCCTTAGGCAACCTAAACAAAACTATCTTTTAAAAATGTTATCCACTTCAGCATGTTCTCACCCTGGCCATGTCATTTAACATTTCATCTGGTTCCTGTTTTTTTAACTGTTCCTGCTAGAAAACCATTAGGTATCAAAGCATTGAATTTAAACTTTTGGTTTCTGTAGTTTGCAATGGAAATCTTGACCTGGCTCACTTTGAGGCATTCACAATGAAGATTGTGTTTGTTTTTTTGGTTTTTTTTCCCTTTTCTTGTTTTTCTATAGTTTTTGATAATTTCCTCTCGCCTTATGCTGTTTTAAGACATTTAACTAAGTAGCTCCAGAAGAACCATTCGCAAATAGTGTTGATCTGTGTTTTGAAAGTTTAACATACACTATCCAATGTACATTTACATACACCACCGAAATCCGGCATTTGGGAAATTAAAACAACAAAACTTGATTGCATATCCTGATTTCATATTTTGCAGATGTTAATATTTAATCATATGCAGAGCCATTTAGCTTAAGTGCATTAATGTAACTCATTTAAAAGAGGCCAGTAATTGTCCTATTAACTCCCAGCCTGGATGTTATCCATGCTGCCCTGCTGGTAAGGCCAGAGGGAGAGTCTCCTATTGGCACCCACAGAGATTGCTCTGATCTGTTGAAAATCCTGTTAAAATCTAATTACTTAGGAGAATAGGCCAGGGAATATCTAATGAGCTTCAGGAAACCCACTGAAAGAAATTCTCTTTTAATACAGGTTGAAACATCTTCTGTGTTTCAATTACAGTGATACCACACAAACATAATTACACGTGTATAGAACAGGACTCTTCTTTGTTATTTTAATTATGTATCACTAGATTTTTCCTAGTCATGGAAAAAAAAATAAGTTGACTCCCCATAAAGGTTAAACATTGGTGAAAAGCTTAGTGTTAAAATAAATGTAACCTTTGTTTATGATAATTTCTCCTTTGTTTTGTGAGAAAATATTGGTAAAAAGCAGGTCACTGAGGGAAGCTGGCCAACTAAACACGTGCTGGGGAAGCCTGGGGAAGGTGGAAACGTTATTGTACCGCTGTGAAAGATTTTGGAGAAGGTCACTCACTTCTTTGACCACACAAAATTTGGTCTTACTTTTGTTATGGTAATTTACACTGTTGACATTAGGCTACCCATAAAATCTCATGGCAGCAGCAGCAAAACAGATTTCTCCTCCCAACAGAGGGGACTATTTGCAATTTCTTCTGCTTGCGGTCTCTTCATTCACTCGAAAATTCCCCGGCTAACATGACCACAGTGATCACCGACGGCTCTCTACTGCGACACAAAACATCGCCACTCCTGCTTGCGTCAGCGGACCCGCGCTGCTTCGCCCTGTCAGGAAACATGGCACGTGTGACCATGCCACTTGTGGGTTTCCCATTTTTTGGGGCTGATAAAAACCCTGGAGCCAGAGCAGCTGATCCAGATGGCCCAGAGCATTGCTGCAGCCTCGGTAACTGGGCTCTCTGCGGAGGAGCAGCTCAGCTCCACTGAGTTTAACGGGACAGAGCCTTGAGGAGATGGTGTAGGTGAGGTGGGATGCCAATTTTTTGCAATCTCAGTCCATATACGTATATACCTCTCTATATGACCACATGCTGAGGCAGAAATAATTTGCAATAACATTCCTTCGGATGGCACCTCCACTGCCTGGCTTGTTCCTTCAGGCAGGCGGATGGGGTAGGTGAGGTGGGACGCCACGTTCCCCTGCCCGAAGGAACAAGCTGGGCAGTGGAGGTGCCATCCGAAGGAATGTTATTGCAGATTATTTCTGCCTCAGCATGTGGTCATATAGAGCTAGACAGATATATATATATAGAGAGAGAGACTGGGACTGCAAAGAGCCAGTGACAGAGGAGGTGCTGGATAACCCCGTCCCAGTCCCCCATCCCTGCTCCCCAGGCCATGGCCCCAGGTCCCTCACACTGCTGTGACAGACAGCAGGGAGGCGGGAAAGCGCTTCCATTGCAGCCAATCCCAGGCTGCCATCTGTCTGCTTCTAACCAATCCCGTGTGAGGATGTGCGTTCCTGACCAATCGGGTGCTTCCAATCTCCCTGAGGGGAGGCGGGAGGCTGAGAGGCCTGAGGCAGGGCGGGCGCCATTTTGGTGCCAGAGGGCGGCTGTGGGCAGAGCCTGCTGTGGGCTGCTCCTTCCAGGTGGGTTTGTGCCCTCCATTTCAGCTGTGCACAGAGGGGCTGGGAGAGGCTGTCCCTCAGGTATCTGAGTGCTTTGCAGGCCGCCAGCTGCACTGAGATGTGAGTAAGAGGGGGGCTGGCTGGTGGAGTGTGGCCCAAGGGCGTGAGGGGAGGTTCCCCCTCCTCAGAACCGATACAAACTTGTTACAGGCTGAAATCTGCCCACCGCTGCTTCAAACTCCTGCCCAGGGCTTTATGCTGTGACAGAACTATTGCAGGTGGCCTGGTGGAGCGTGAAGACTGTAAAAGAGCTTTAGAGAAGTTTAGAAGAGGCTGCTAAGAAGGGGAGTCAGTGTTTGGGGTACTCGGACTTTGCAGGGTGTTGGTCAAAGGTTTGTACAACCAGGGACCCAGGTACCAAGGCCTTAACTCTGTTTTCCTTGTTTTAGGCGGTGCACAACCTCACATTTGTGCTGATGTTTTTGCTTTGGTGCTGCCCTGCGAGGCATTTTGATGTCAGAAGTGTTTGAACAACAGACCAAGGAGAGCCGACAACACAGGTAGCGCACGCAATACATTTCTATCTGATATATAGCTCTATATTTTAATTTCTTTAGTTTTACTTTTTCATCACTGAATGCAATTTACAAGCATGATTCTCTTGCTCTGAAAATAGTCAAATACTGCATTGACGGAAAATATTAACAAACTCCATTCTGCATGAATCCAGAAGTGCCAATGGAGACAATATAGCTGTATTTTCTTACGATGTTGGGAGCTGAACATGAAGGGTTAGAGAATAAGTTGTAAAGCTACAGGCTGGTAAAAGGGGACCTCTTTAAAACGATTTTCTTAGGAGTTTAAGTGATAAATCTTTGTCCAACACTTTGTAAACATATTTACTGTGTTCATTCCAGCTATCAAATTCAGCTGAGTGGGACTGCATCCATTCTATTTGGTATTACTGGAAGTGAGGAAAAAAATGTGCTCCCTCAAGCTGAACTCCCACTCATCTGCCTAGAATTTGAAGGCCAAGTGCCTTAGAAGTCCCATATAAAATCTATCTGTAATGTTCCTCAGTATATTGTTGAAGTATTTTCTATACTATTAAGATGCACATTTGGCAGACATAAGGAAACAAACTCTGGGAAAATGCTGAGATTTGGCTGAGCTGTAAATTCTATACCAAAAATTGATCCATACTTTGATTTTGCCTGTTATAAACCACAAAACTGGATCTAGAGTCAGAGCAAATCGTTCTCGGATTCTGAGGTTCAGTTTGGCATTACAGAGTTCTCAAAAATCTAATCCAAGCCCTCGGGTAGGAAAACCCTTGGAGGCAATACTGACACAGCTGGAGCCAACATGAAAGCTAAAAAACCAGAGGGAGCTCCTAGGCACTGTGGTCTCATTCACTGAGTGATTATATTTAAAACTTCTGTGGTGTCTTTCTTGAACCTTATCCTTAAAAGAAATCACATAAAAATGGGGGATTCTACCTACAGAATGAGAAAAAAGAGTTTGGAGACTATAGAGACTTATAGGAAGATGAAATTCAGTGACAGAAGGAAAAAAGAGAAGGGTTGAAAGTGGAAAGGAAGGAGGAAAATGGCTACTGTGAAAGACAGTTAAAAGCACTTGAAATGATCCCACCCCCACCCAGCATCCTGGCTCCAGCTCTGTGTAAAATCATTTCTTTGGAAAAAGAGCCAGTCGGAGTACATTCCTCCTCAAGCCCGAGCGGGTGCGTTATAAAAATGGAGAGTAGCATGTAAATCATTCATGGAGACAGGGAAATAAATAACCCTTTATGCCCGTATAAATACTGATCAGATGTTCATAAGGGGAATTTACATGGAGTTTTATTCAATACTGTCAGCCATTCCTCTGTCTTCCATCATTCCTGCCGTGAAGACAATTCAAAATATGGTGGTGGAGAGAGAGCAGCCTCTCCACCAATTGATCCACAGCACATCATGTAGAAAGCTCTGAACTTGCCCTCAGTACTGCTGTTATTTTTATTATGGCTCTTAGCCGAGTGAGATCATTCTTCCTGGTTTGCCTCCCAAGAAATAATGGGAAGGCGTATGTTTAGTCAGTGGATTGATTCAGTGATCTATTAGTCTAATCCTGACTCTGCCAATCATCTGCTAGGTGACTGCAGGCAAATCACGTCACTTCTTCCTCTGTTTCCTCTCTGACCTTCTGTCTGTCTTGTTTATTTGGACTGTAAGTTATTGAGGGCAAGGGCTACCTCTTGCTGTTTGTATGTGTGTTCCATGTCTAGCGCGCTGGGACCTCTGAGACGGCTTAATCTCCAAGTGGTGCTGCATGTAAATAATAACACTCAGCTCCTCCTCTAGGAAGTCACAGAAAGCGAGTGAGTTGGCAGCCGGTTGTCTAAACTGGTAGCAAGCTATAAAGAAATGAGGAAGAGCCTCAAATGTGAGCTGTTTTGCTAGGTGCTAAACAAGCACAGAGTAGGAAGATACTCCCTGCCCCACAGATCGCCACATAAGGCCACTTTGGCCATCACAAGGTGCCCTGAGCTCTCGGTGCTTGGATTCACAACTTACTGAGCATCAGGGACTGAGCCGTACGCGATCACGAGGCAGAGCTGTGCCGCGTGGCAAATGGAAGCTAAGGTGACTTACCTGGCCCAAATTAGGCTCAATTATGTGATACTATATTGCACTTACTGTGAACAAGGAATAAAGCTGAGGAGCTCCTGCAGGCCAAGTGGGAAGCTGGGGTAACCCAGCCTTGGGCTGTTCAGCTGTGCTCTCAGATTGTGAGTATACTTTCTGAAAGTATTATGCTGAAATTTCTTTTGGTTTTGGATGATTCAGAATGGAAAGATTCATACTCATCAGCAGGGCTATACCAGGAAAGTTTTAATTGGTTAGTAGTACTGCCTCTTCCCAGGGATTCTTTTAGCCATCATTTTGGTTTTGAAGCTCCTTTTTAGGCACAGGGATGACACCAGCATTAGGTAAGTTCTGGTTGTACTCAAGATTCCTTTAGTAGACTATTCCTCATGGATACTGTCAAAAACTTGTTAATTTTTTTTTTATGTATGGCTATTTCGATAGGCCTGATGCTTTTCCAGAGATATTTCAGATACCAGATTCTGGAATTATTTTAAAATGTTTCTGCTCTGTTCTGGTGGAAATCAGGTCTGTGAGTTCCCCAGTGGAGCTCAGGATTTTGTTTGCTACTCTGCTCATATCTGATTCCTCTTCAGTCCATGGAAAAGGCCATCTTAAATATGAAAAGAAAGAGAATGATACTGCAATGTGCTCCATAGCTTTTAATATGAAATTCAGCATTTTGCTTTATGTACTCAGCATCATCTTTTCAGAGACTCTTTTTAATTCTAGTTAAGATCAATTTTGTTTTTTGAATCATCCAATTTGATTACCAGTTATTGGTGATTCTAACGCCAAAACTTGACTAACCAGATGCAAATAAATAACAACTTGTGTCTCCTTGTTAAAAATGAAATAGGCAAATTGAAATGGTGAGTGTTGTATCATATTTTCCTGATGGAATGATGCATTAAAAATGGATCTGTCGGTACAAAGTATGTGGTTGCATATTGCCACAGCATCTGGAGTCGTACAAAAGGTAGTACCAGCTCACGTAGATATTGCCCAGACTGGACGGACAAAACAGAACAACCAAGAATGTAAACACAGGCTGCTTCTCTTTTCTATGGTAGAAGATAATATAGGGAAACATCCTCAGCTTGCATAAATCAGAAATATTGCATCAAAAAACTTCAATTTGGCTTATTAATTCACTTGAATTTTATGGTGCTCCATGTATTTATGCTAGATGGCAATCTGCCCCATCATCTTTTGAATCGCCAAAGAATGACAATAGTTAAAAACTAACCCGTGTGTACTACATGTGCTGTAAAGCAGACATAGAGTGAGACATTTGGAAAGAAATTATTTCAAAGTTAAAGCAAATCTAAGCCTGAAATCCAAACTCTGATTAATTTTTAAAAGGTTTGATAAATAGCTTTTAAATTAATTGTGTGTGTATTTGTCTATGGTGTACTTTATTTCTTGATACATTTTCTTATAATATGCTTTGCCTAATATATAGAATCAGTATTACCTTTTCCTGAAATCTGTATATTTTCAATTTTAGTTTAGGTCTTGCAGAAAAGTAAATCAGACAGAAACATAAACATAAAATACAGTAGTTAAATATAAAAATTTAAGTGCCTTGTATCAAAAATAGTAAGATCATTGCTATGAAATTAGAAGAGACTCATCAAAGTAAAAGTAACTGTGACTAAGGACTATGAAAATATAAAGGGATTAACATATGTGGTAATAGGGCAATTAAATCCTTAGCTTTTTCACTGTGATGATTTTATAGCATCTTCTTACTGTTGCCAGTTTGGAAGCTGCCAGCAAATATTTTCTTAATTGCAAAAGGAGACAATATGTGTCCCACTGTTTCATTCATAACATTTGATTAAGTTAAAGAGGCTGCACTTCTGTTTGAGAGAACAAAGAGTTTGAGATGGAAATAGCAAAGACACATTGTGCATTTGAAAAAAGATCCTGGGAACAAATGATTAACCAGAAATTTTACAGGAAAAAAAAAAGTCTACTTGTCTTGACAGAATATCCTGATCCTGTAATAAACCCTCCCAAAGTCAACAGTTCATAAAGTCTTTTGTTCTAGTAAAAGGGTCTTTAATTTTTAACACAAACTCACACTTTGGTATGCATGAGCTTAAGTAAAATTAGAAGACATGTATATAATAGGATTTAATGGATTATCATCTGCATTTTCCAAAGATGTCAGCTTCTCTCGGCTCTGATGGAGTAGCACTTAATGTAAATTTAATTTGAAGTGATGTATGGAGGGCTTGAGGTGGTACTCTGTGATTCCCTAACTGCCTGGAGAGGCTCTGTGGGTAGCATCTGGATTTGGCTGCTCCACATGCCCAGCAGCATCTACTAACTAGGATTAATGAGGTGGCCTGTTCACCAGTGATCCAAAGGAGGTATGCTACATTTACTCCCAACAATATGAATAGGAGGGCCAGTTTCCTTTGGGGGCACACTGTTTGATGAAACTTAATGATGGTCTCGATATTAGGTGTAATAAATATACTGTATAGAAAGCACTTTTGCTTTGTCAGATTTAAATGTTATTTAATCATAAAATGGTGTTTGGCTTAGCAGGGCTGAGTTAAAGATCATAATGGCCTCAGATGACATCTCTAAAGCTAATATTTTGCCTAAGTTGGGAAATAAAGTACCAACTTAAAAGATCTAGTATTTACCTTTGAGACAAGGGGTTTTTTTTCAGTTTGGGGAGGGGAATAAGAAAATCTCTTCTTGCTTGCGAAGTTATGACATGGTTTTGAAAAATACCTTTGCGCTTACCTCAACATATTTATGTATAAAACAACAGCGATGAACTTTTAGGCAAAACTTCTCCGTGTGGTCTCAGCCTCATTTATGTGTCAGAATTGTATTTTGCCTTTGTGTCTAACTGAGCATTGAATGAAATCTCAGCTAATTTCAAATTCCCTTTGTCATCATGGTTTTCAGCCAAAAGTCTATAATAAATGGTCAGAAGATGAGCTGAGACTGAATGAATAGTGAGTGGTATTCATCAGCCAAACATAGAGTCCAGATCCAATTATATGTATTCATTAAGTGATAATGATATCATGGTCTTTAACTAGGAAGAAAAGAGTGTAATTGAATAATAACAGTTGTACAATCCCAGCGGAACACACTTTCCATCCCAGCACAGCGACCCTCGGGGATGATGCAGAATTGATGGAATTCTATTACTCTTTGATAGATTTATTATGAAGGGCTGAGTGGACTTGCTACTCCACTTTGTCACTCACACTAATCAGTATCGTAAGGCCCCGAGCGTGCAGGCTTTTGTATCCCTTTGACAAAGACAAGGTTAGGGGAGGATGACAGACACCCAGACCTTTACAAACCCATACCGCAAGATGAAATGGGCCAGCTGAGCTCTGAGCTGGGACAGAATTTTAATTTGTTTATCAATGGCTCACATGTGCAACACCATAAGGATATTTGTCAGAGGAGTAACACTGAAGCTAAACTCTTTTGTTTGGCAAGTGGAGCTTGGAAAAATATTTATTGAACTGTAAAAAACAGGGTAAATGAAAGGAAGGTGAAAAGTCTAAATGGAGTGGAAAATAACTTGCATTACTGTGCATAAAGTATAAGGAGGATGGTTATCTTTGTCTGGTTTTGCTTATTTCAGTTGAAAGATATTTACTCACAAACTACAGCCTGATCTCTTCTTGATTTAGATTCTGGGGGGGGACTCAGACAAAACAGAAGTCTGCGAAATGAATTTCATGTGTTGGTTTTTATTGTTGTTTATTTATAAGAAACTTCCAGTTCAGACAGATGGATTGCGCTCATACTTTTTCACCATTAAAAAACCCAGCAAAGTAAATATAACACCCTGGCCTTAAAAGCTGGAACTTATTAATACAGTCTCGGATTTACAAAAACAATCTTGTATGTGTTCAAGTGTGGCTGTTTCTACTATTCATCGTTCCCATTCAAATGCAGGCAATAGGCTCTGTCAGCATGGTCAGTAGCTATCAGAGCCTGCTGGATTCAGAGAAACAGACAATTTGTTGTGCTTCTGATCGGAACAGGAGCTGCAACCAATGTTGGCATAAACAAGGCATTGCATAGGAGGCTGCTGCCAGGGTTTGTTTTTTTGTCAGTGTTGTTGAATGATAGATATTTCCATCCTTTTCTTCTCTCTGAATTGCCTTTTTTTTTTTTTTTTTTTTTAAGTGTGGCATTCTGAGAGGGACTTTACAATTCAGAGTCTGGGTTCTGTGTCTCTGCCCATAAAACCAAATAACTTGAGCAGTGCTGCTGTCCTGTGTGGATCTGCCATGCCAGCTCCTCTGTCTCTGCTTGGGATTTGTGTCAGAGGCAGCACAGTCAGCTGTGACTGCAGCAGCAATTGGCTTAGCTGGCTCTGGAGTGAATGTGTGGCGAGGAATACGGTTAAGCAGAAGCAGGGATACCAGTGACCAGAATGGAAAGCACTTCAGAGAACATTAGTTGCCCACGTTTTCTGCTGTGGATTCTCTCTAGGGCTTTTCTCCCACAGAAGCTTTTTTTTATTATTTTTAATTATCTCTCCCCAGCCAAATTTGTGTGGATGTATCCGTGAAGTTTGGGGGTCTTGCTGGGTACAGCTAAACGGCAGACTGAAGGTGCATCTGGAGTGTGGGAAGACATGCCCATGCTGGTTAGTATCTGGCCAACAAAATCAGTGAAAGGAAGATGACCCAGGTTTTACCACATGTAGGAACAACAGCTCAGAGTTGCTGGCTGCCTGGTGCTTGAATGTGGAGCCCAGGCAGAAGCCTGATACCCCATCAGCATGACTACTGTGTGGTTTTTGATTTGTCTCTTGTTCCCCCTGCACAAGTAATTCTGAGGCCTGGCAGTGGACTCTTGCTCAATTCCAGGACCAGTCACATCCATAAACTGTGCTCTCTGAGGTTCAACAAAGTACATTTCTTTGGTTAAGGTGCCAGGGATTCTCTGAATATTTCAGAACTGAAAATGGTTGCCTGTAGTACAAATAAGACTCACCGTGATGACAGCTCTTCTGCATGATTTTCTTTGTATATTACAACTGTGTGTCTGCCTTTGGCTTGGATGGAGACTGCTTGCCCATGCAGGCATTTTTCTCACTTCTTTGCATCTTACACAGGCATGGAAGCAATGGGCAGACAGTAGTGTTTTGTGTCTGTTTGGCAGGAAGATGCCCAGAAAACTGGGTTCCATAAATGAAATGAAGGAAGGGTAATCCTTTTCAGTGCCACGCACTGTGGCCACAGCATGGGATTTCACAAGCCTCTGTTGCCTTCTGCTCTCTCCCAGGGGCCGACACAAGCGCTTGGGAACGTTCCCTTCCTGTCCTGCTCTGCTTTGCTTCTCTGCTTTGGCACATGGATCAACAGGTGTAATCAAGTGGAAGGGGGTGTGTGACACCCTTGCTCCCACAAAGGACGACTTCCTGCAGAACAGATGTCATTTGCAGCGTTCTGCTGCCTGCCCATCTAAACCCCTCCGTGTCTGGCCAAAGACCTGACCAACTTGCAGGCAGGCACGGTGCCTCCCAGACAGATGGGCATGAGCGCAGGCAGGCCAAGGACCACATGTGAGCGTGAAATATGTTGGAGGCGGGCAGCATGAGCAGCCGGAAGCGTCACAGTATCTTTCACTCCTGACACCTTCACAACAGTGGCAAGATCAGATCCAGGGTAGAGGTGAGTTAAGTCTCTGAAGCAGAGAGGGGAAGCAAGGAGGAGAGAGAGTACAGAGCCAGGCAGAGGAGTTACCTGGAAGAAGTATTTTAATTATGTCATCTCTCCTGCACTAGCAAATGCAGAGGAGTATGTATGGAAGAGGCCAGAACAAATATTTGTAGCTTAGCAGTATGAATCCTGTTTCTGTGATTTAATGGGCAAAGTGGTTGCAATGAGAAGAGGTGTGTACACACCTAAGCAAACTTTGATAGAGGACAAGAGGGGAATAATTTGAATAGAAATTCCAGTGTTAAAGCTGCTGTTGGTCCACAGCTGTCAGAATGAATCCATTCACTGTAACATGTCTTGTGCAGTTTCAAACATTGAAGTATTTTGAGATTTTAAAAGAATGTATTTATTAAAGAAAAAAGATCTGGAATAAGGAAGAGCAACTTATGATCAGTAAAAAAGGCCAAGAGTGCAATAAAAAAAGTTTTAAAAGAAATCTGTGGTACATCAACTAGAATAGGAAGAAGGAAGTCTTGGTAACTATTTTCTTGCCAAGTTTCACTTTCAAATGCAAGACTGATTCCATGAAAAAACACTATATGTGTGCTTGTCATATTTTGCTCCACTGTGTTGGCAGAGACCAGAGAACTGCATGAGACTCATTGTATGAGTAGGATCTTTGCATTGCAGGGTGGGGATTGCAAGCCAGAATGCTAATTCATACTCTGTGCTCCAGGAGAAGGCAATGGATTGAATCTCATAGCACTTATATGCTCTGAGGTCTGATATTCACCACTGTAAGGGAAGGCAGAATCAGGCCCCCTGGATTTTTGCTGTTTTAATCAAGGCAGCGTTCACCTCCAGATATGTATATGGTTAACAAGCAGAGCAGTGGGGGCAGTGATGAGGGTCATTTGGCTGGATGTTTTTTCACGGGAGATAGCAAAATAATATTTGACCAAATATTTTGTTTAGATGATATCAAGCTCCTTGTGAAACAAGGATTTAAATTCTTAGGAGATATGGCTCTAAGTAAAAATCTATTATTTTGGCATCTCCTCACCACTGTAACTGAGGAGCCCAGCACTGCTGGCATGGCTGGTCCAGAGTTCATGTGCTCCAGCTGAGCGAGGTGGACACCTATGATTCTGCCACTAAAATGGTGTGGAACCTGTTCCTGTGTGTGTCCTGGGATTTACTTCCCACGAGACAGTACAGTGTACACTAGCTGACTTATCTGTGAACCATGGAAACATTTTGAAAAGGTAAAGCAGACAGTACACTGAAGAATCATTTGTCACTAGTAATTGCAGGCAGTCAGAAAGAGCAGAGAGAGTATATGAATCATGACGTAAAAACAGTGAAGGGCAGGCATTTAGTCTGGTCTGTGGCTATAAGTGCAGTGACACAGGTTAGTCCTGGCATGATATACAAATGTTATGTTCAGAGGGACAAGTACAATGAATAAAGAATTCCCGTTTTCTCATTATCTCATGCAGCAGAGAGGTTTTTTACTTCACACATAACTCATAACTTTTAGTAGGCAGGAGATGGCTATGTTGAATTAGTGGGAACATTTTGTTTCTTGAATTTAAATATTCTCCCTGTGACAATTTATTTCCAGTGTAAAATCCCGTTAGGATGCACAAAGACAGGGAAATTAGCTCAAGCAGCCATTTCAGCTGGCCAAACCTGGGGCTGAGTACAGCAGACCCAGCACCAGACACAGGCGGAGTCTGGCAACGAGACTGTCAATAATGCTGCCTATCAGACGTCAGTGAGCGGTATGGATTAGGTTTGGCAACTTCCTGGACTACAAGCAGGACAAGAGCTCTCAGTAAGGATCATTAGAAAAACAGTACTATAAAGAATTAGAAACAAACAAGATAAAACGGATTTTTTAAAAAAACAACTCCCTTTTGCTTCTCAAATCAGTGTTTCCATTCTAAACTATTAAAAATAATAAAATCTGTATAAGCTAGATAAGAGGTAGATTTGAATCTAGAGTGGAACCTATCATTCAAAAGGAACAGCCAAGAAATCATGTACAATGCTACTGCTTATGAATTTGTTATAAAGGTAGACGATAGTGGGAACTTCTGTTCTTATGTCTGCTTCAGGAATTTATTATTTATGGGCAAACACATGCATGATACATAATAACTTTTAGTTGTTCTGTAATTCTCTTCACTCAGACATCTCAAAATTATCTGTGAATATGGGTAGAATTAAGTCCATTTTAGAGGAAGAGGAATTGAGACCACATGACTGGCCAGCAGTTGTTCATGAGACACGGCTGAATTGAGGTGCAAATCTGGCGCCTCGGAGTTCATGTGCAGAACTGGACAAGAGGTGTTTGAGTATAGGATAAATTGATTTCTCTCACTGCAGTTTTGCACCAAGGTAACTCCATGGGTTGAAACTCCCGATTCACAGTCCCACTTGGATTTCGTCAAAGCAGTTGAAAAAGTTATTGCCACTGTTTCTCCCTCCTGAACAGCTCACGGAGTCAATTTTCAGCCTAAAATACTTGCATGATCACATGAGTAACAAAAATATCTTTGAAGTATCTTAAGCTGTTGCAGCATGATTCAGCAGAACTCAGAAGGTTGCCCTCTGAGGTACTGGCACCTGAAGTGTGAAGAGCTCTGCAAAACACGTTAAGTCATGTCACCCAACTGTTAACATGTGCCTCCTTCATACTGGCTCAGTCTAAGCAAGCTATAAAAATATGTAGATTGCTAGCACCATGCAGCAGGAGTTCCTTGCAACTACAGTGTTCTCAGGACACAAAACACTGGTGGCAGCACCAAACAGCTGATTATTATCTTTGCTGAAAGTACTGAGGATACTGGAAGCTCTGCTTGTTTTCTTGTCCAAGTAACTTCTCATGCCAGTCTATAAATTTAGCCACAGATTAGGCTGTAGATTGCAGATGTTTCTGTAACAAAGTGACAATGTACTTTTTTTGGAAATGCAGGCCAGTCAAGCCTCCTCTTCCTCCAGAATCTATCAAAAATAAACTGTATTGGGTAGTGGCAATAGGAAGTGAATGGCTGGTCTTGGTATCACAGGTTGTAGGGTGGTCCACCAGCTTTTCCTTTTCTGCTGACAGCCAGTTGTCCCAGCGATTCATGGAGACGTGTAGCCCAAGCTAAAAGTTCTCATTTTCAAGTGCAAATGGGAGGGAAAAAAAGTTCCCAGAAAGTTGAAATATCCTGTTTTGACATTTTCGGAGCAAAAAGTGGAAATTTCAAATGTTGAAATTAATTTTCATTTCAAATATTCAAAATCTGTATTATATTTAAATGTTGTTAAGAGATAAAAAGGTCAAATTCTAAAAGGCCACGTTAGAATTACTGTTTCAATTTTGCACTGAAACTATTTCCCACATTGTACAAATTTTCCGTCATTGAAATTTCAGGTTTCATTTCTGATCATAACAAGGACAAATGTTCAAACTTCAAATCCTTTGCTCAGCTCTACCATGAGTCTCTTCCCTGGCTTTCCTCAGAACGGCTCTCAGCCCAAGTTGTAAGAGTCCCAGTGAAAGCAGACAGGAATTTTTAGGAACTAATGTTCTTAAACCAAATCGTTTTGGAATTCACAAACAGAATCAATGAATCACAACTTTTTGTTGATGGATAAAATCATAAATAAATCCCAAGCTTCTTCAAAACAGACAGAGAAAAATCCTCCCCCTTTTTCTCAAAGCAGTTTTTCTGTATACCTCTGTATAAAGCTAAAAAAGTGATGAGTCAAGGATCTTTGTAGACATGTTTCTTTATGTTTATTTTCTAAAGCTCTTACCGATAAAGCTGCACATCTGTTTTACTCTAATTACCAGGCTTCCAGTCTTGGAAATTATAGACACCAGTTTTTACAGTTTCACCTCCTTTCCACTTTGTCTGGAATTGGCTGTCATCTCATCTGTCCTCTCTCCTGAACTGTGTATTTTCCTGGCTGTAATCTTTGCTTGTAATTGGGTTATTCTCTAGCTATTTCCCTATTGGCTTACTGAGGTGGGGTAGATCTTGTTGCCTGCAAAAGACCTAAAATTCTAAACTTTGGTGCAAATAAAATCTTACCTTATTCTAGGACTGCAGTCTGTATAACGTGCTGTAACCCACTTGATTTTTTTCTTCTCATCCATCTCATGTTTCTCCTTTGTTAAGCAGTTGCAGTAGCTACCTTTGAAGTGAAGGATCAAGCCGAAAATCTTACTGTTTTACAAGTGAAAAGACAGATTTGGAATGTAATGTCTTTTTCAGTCTTAACAATAACATCACCGCCAGCAACTCTATAACAAGGAGTGTTATACTCCCACTCCTACTTAGTGGCAGAAATTGGTCTGGTTTATATTCCTGCTCAGACATTTCCATTCATCTCTGCCTTGCTTTTAATGGCCCAATCTGTACCACTCTCGTTAGTCAGTGTTTACATTCATGGTCCATTTGGGTGGAACGATTTCTCACCTGAGAATTGCACAGCCATTGTTACGCTTAGGTTTTGGACACTGATTTTAGTTTATGCTGAATCTGGCTATGGGTGGCCTTGTGTTTTAAGATACCCGTATGTCTAAGTGTTGAGTGCTGCTGTGACAAATACGAGCTTGGCTGGCAGAGAACGAATAGTACAGGCAGATCCTGTAGCACATTACTGTTTTACTAATACCCTGCTAATACTTTATGTTGCTAATACCCTACTCATAGAGCTCCCCATCGCCTGTCTGGTGTTATACACAGAGGGTAGATTGGTGCACTTTTCCCTCCAGGGTTGCTTTTGAAAGAGTTCTGTGGATAGTCTACAACGTACGCCATGTAAATAGATGAAGGTTATTCTGGGTATCAAAATTTTTGCAGGACTTTAGGAGAAGGTTGGGAAGATAGGTGGGAATAAAAAAAAGGATGAAGAATATTTTTCTGAGCTTATTATAGTGTATAATGACTAATTTTTGAGGTTGCCAAGCACTCTTTCCTTTTTTATTTGTGGGATTTAGCAGCCTCAGATGAAGCTGAAGAAATGAGTTGATATTTTTACTGCTAACAAATATCCCATCAGAGATGACTTTTGAAGACAATCAGAACACAGTGAATTACATACACACTAAAGGGTAACTGAATCAGGCACCTGAAGCATACAAGAACCCCAGTAACTGTAACAACTGAGCAACCAAGAGATTTTATTTCAGTCAAAATCTTAGTGAACAGCTGCAAATTCGAGGTGAATTTGCCTTAGATTTTGGTTATGGGTTTGGTTTTTTTTAATTGGGCTGGGTTTTTTTCATTGCAATTGGTTTAAATTATCCATCTAAGCTGCTGATTTGATTTAAATTTAATAAGAGCTTTTATAGGATAATTAGATACCAAAGGACTATTAAGAATGTTTTTAAATTTAATAGTGATACTTACTACACATCGATAAACATACTCTTCATAATCAATTGGTCTTTAACAGCACAATTTTTCTTGTGAAACATGTTAAATCTTATTCAGATGTTATTTAAAGTGAAGCAAACAGATACTCAAATGATCATTACTGTAAAACAGAGATTTGTCTTGCCTAACCACTGCTTACATGAATAATGGTAGATAGCTTTTTGCTCTGAGTAATACAACAACCTGGCAGGATCTAGGGTGAGCACTGCTGGGCAGATGTGATACAGTTGAAGGGTGGAAAAAGTGAGAAAATTGGATGGAAAGATGGAACTTGCTGGTGAAGCTACCTTTGCTTTCACATTGCTGACATTTTTCTAGTCATGGCTGGAGATGGGTATTGAAGAGCCTTAGCATATTGATGGCGAGTACTGCAGACTGGAGAACTGTTGTACTGTAGGCCATGTTTTCTAGATTACTTGCAATTTGGGAGGAAAGGATAGGAGAGATAAGACCTAACTTTACTTACTAAGGACCTGAGTTTTAGAGATTATAACTCCTGTTGAGCATCTGTGAAGAAATAACATGTGTTTACTTGACTCACTGACATATGTAAGGGTATGTAGAGGAAACTGTTCTACGTGGTAGAGATAGTTGGCCTTAAGAAAATGTGTATTGGATGAGATGATAAGAAACAGATCTGAAGGAAAAGAGGGAAGAAGTGGGAAGAGGAAACCACAAAACTAACTGGTTATTTAGATGCAAAAAAGACCCATCTCAGTGTATGTGTGGTTTATCTGCCATCAGACCCCCAGCAGGGTGGATGCTCAGGACTCAGCAGACATGCAGCCAACCAAGTGAGATCAAGTCTAGTCAGGTTGACCTTCTGCTGCCTGAGTGCTGCTCCTTTGCAGAATGCTACCAAGGAAATCCATAGTAAATGGATTAATATGATTAATCCCTGCTCCACCTCGCTTCCTCTTATTCCTCATTCTGAAGGCTCTTGTACTGTAAAAAAAAAAATTAAAAGAAGTTGAGCAAACTGTTCCAGCTCTGCTGTGGAAGAGCAGCCTCCTAAAGCCAGGTGCTACATCATATGTGCAGATGTTTGGATACACGGGTCTATTTGGTCTGGATGGGTACAACAATTAAATAAATGTGCCAGAGACTAGAAATAGAAGTGAACCTAGTGTAGGACTGGTATATCAGGAAATGTTTCCAAATTAAGAGAGGATGCTAGTGTTTGGTTGGTCCTGATTTAGGTCTGCTTCATCTCACAGACACTTTTTAAGCAAAATTGTTGTGTTTAATGCACTGTTTATATCTTTAATTCCTGGCAGTAGAGTATCACAGACAGGTGGGAACATTTCCTAAGCATTTTCTGATGTACAAGACTATGCCTTTCCTACAGTTACCAAATTCTCAGTCTGAATGGGATGTCAGTATAGAAATGGGGAACTTGGCCACCATTTAAATGGCTGGTCAAAAAAGAAAAGAGATCTCACCAGCCTGCAAGTGACTGAAGAAATCACTGGCAGGAGTGATAAATGTATGATTATGTGTCTTGGCTTCTAGAGCAGTCATGTGCATGTTGTGTTCTACCTTTCCCTTTCACAAGCATCCTCTGGACAGCTAACCCTCACAGCCATGAGCACAAGGCAGCCTGAATCCCTGCTAGGAGGACATCCTCCAGCTGAACTCAGGCTCTGCCTTTAGACCTTCTGTGCAAGCTGTGCACCTTCATACGTCCTCTGTTGGCTCCAGGCACGATATTGAGAAAAAACATGTATTTCACCCTTCTGTTGCCTGGTTTGATTGTGAATGACGGGGAACAGACAGGCTGTGGCTACATATGTGTTCAGCGCTTTCCATGCTTAGTTCTCTGCCTAGCCATGTTCCGTAAGTGGCTTTGTAACATCAATAAATAATGCTATAGCAAGAGACTAAGGGCCAAATTCACTCCTAGCTTTATTCCTATGTTGTCAAACTGGAGTCAGCTGTGCTGTTATGTTTTTCAGAGTGTGGTTCCTTTTTAATAAAATTATAAGGTGAAACTACAGTGGATTTATTGATTTTATTTGATTTCTGTAAGTGATCAAGCATCTACAGAAGTAAAAGACAAAGTCCTGTGAACAGGAGCAAAAGCAACCTCAGAGTTGTTGACCTACATCTGAGATTTGGTATTATTTTTTCCATTAAGGGCCTGTATACCAAGTGTCAGCTTGTAAACGGTCTGCAGCTCCAAATGTGAAGTTGGTGAACAAATTCCTACTGACTTCACTTAAGAACTTGGAGAATAATTCCCAGTTATTAGGGAGCTATTGCCATATTTGTGAGAGGCAGCAAGGTACAGCGTAGAATTTCTCAGCTATCAAAAGGGTCACAAAAGACAATTGAGGAAATCTGAAAACCGAACATGTTATTATAGTCTGAGGGAAAAACTCTTCTTAGCCTTCTATTCTTTCATCCTTCACGCTTAACTGTTCCCTGACAGCTTTGTAAAATACATGCCCAGGTATATTACATGGAGTTACTGTTGTTACCCTTGGTACAGGTGTAGTATTTTACTGTTATCTCTGTGTTAATTTACATAGCATAAACCTCACCAAGTCAGAGTAGGTGCCAATGATCAGTCATGTGTAGCTGTCCCTCTAATGCTAATTTAACCTTGTGTTTGTGTTAGAATCTCTTGTGATAGGTTCAAGGCTTTGCTATATTTTTAAGTACCACAGGATCTAAATTTAGCTGAATTTGTCTAAGTCGTCTCAGGATCAGAAGGGCTGCTACAAATGCAACTAATCTAGGTTATGATGTCTTCTTCCTCTGCCGGTCATCAGCCTTTAGCTATGACAGCACAACTGCTGGTTGTAATGAGTCATTAACCCAGCTCAGTCAGAAGTGATCCTGATTAAAAGAACCTTGTACTAAACCTCTTTAAGCAAAGCCAAATCATCTGACAGATCTGGACTAACTAATGGCTACCTGAACAGTTGGGTTGGTCACTCTAAGGGGACAATAACCTCCAGTGGGTGTTGAGGGAGTAGGGAAGTGCAGCTGCTACCTAGGCTAGCTACAGCAGTGTGGTACCATGGTAGGTTACCCTTGTAACCGACATACTTACTTTTTCCTTCTGTGCAATGCAAAGATTATGTCCTGGTGTCAGGACGTTGTAGGGACTGGCTAGTTAATATTTACACTGCTCACACATTGCTGCCTGCAGGCTATATTTATTCCCAACCGAATATGTTGTCATTCCACCCGCCAGGCTGTTCTTGATGTGAAGGGATACCTCACGCCTGTAACATGCACTGTCAGGCATTATGAAGGGGCAGTATTAGAGACAACAAAGTATTGATTGTCTCTAAAATTGCGAGGATCATCAAACTGCAACAAGGGAAATTTGGAAGGTTTTAGCCTATTTTAAAAATGAATTTATATGTGACAAATGGTGACATTTATAAACTCTTGGAGAGAGCCCTAAAATAAAGAGAATGAAGGTTGAAAATATGAAGACCAGCCTGGAAGGAGATCAGGAGGAAATACGTTAACAGCAAACCCTTCCCTGAAATGCAGAGAAGTAAGAAAAGAACTCCAAGAATAGTCGTATTGGCGGATATTTTTGCTGTGACCCTTCTCAGAGCATTTCATTTTGTTCTGCTGCTTTCCCAAACACTGTTGTTGCACAGATGGATTGTGCATGACTACAGGAAAAAGTGCAAAGCTCTCTAGAGCAAAACCTTGCAGCTCAAGCTAAAGCCCTTATGCCTTCAGAGAGGTTCCTTTGGAGCACACTCAGCAAGACTCTTCAGCTCTGTATCAAAAGCTAATATAGGCTCAGCACATTTCCTCCACAGCTCTGCAAGACCGTAAATACAGAGGCTAATCAGTACCTGGGCAATAATCTCCAAAACAAGGCATAGAGCACGGTTCTGTTGTGAAAAGATTGTTTTAGAGATTAGTGGTTCCACTCTGTGCATCTGGCACAAATCTGTGGCCTTGAATACATCAGCCAGCAGTGCACAAGCAGTACACAAGAAGCGAGTCTTGGGAGCCATGGATTGGATTCTTTGTCTCCTTCGGCATCTTTAAGACGAGTAGGTACTAAATAATTGGTATAAAGACTGTCAGTTTTATATACACACATATATGTGTGTATGTATACACATAAATGTGTATGTGTGTGTGTGTGTGTGTCTATGTCTATATAAACCCCCATTGGTACAAATCTTCAACGAAGAAACAAAGGAGTACTGGTCAGAAGGGATACACATGAAGATGAAACTCTAGCTTAACTTCATAAACAGAATTTGTGGATGTTACGTTGTGGGTTTTTTTTTTACATGAAAGTCCTTGGTTTTGGAACCGCCAACATCCAGCAGATATTTAGTAAACATTATTGGCAGAATAACTGTTTAGGAGGTCTCACAAAAATTGCATTGAGATCTAGGCATTGTTAATAATAATTTAGTATAGTATTTTGTATTTATTTTTTTTTTTTAACTTAGAAGCATTTCAAATATATTGAAAATCTTCAACTCTGTGATTGGAGAGGGTTGTTACTGGCTCAGAGGTGGTCAGTACTTTCCTTTCTGCAAATACAATGCCCTACTATCACGTAGTACTACAAACAAATACTGTAGAGGTAACACATGCTATCTTGAAATGCAAAACCGAGATCTCAAAAAACCTCGGGGACTATCTTTTGATTTTATTTTAGATAGCCCTGGCATCCTGGCTACAACTGGAATACTTAATTTACTCTTCCTGCTTTCTTTTTGAGGTCTCTTTCAAATACATTTTTCACTTTCCCTTCTGAATAGCTGACACTATTGTGGTATCACAGTATGCTGCTAAATAGCTGATTCCTGCTACTCTGTATGGGGCTGTATTGCTGATGAATCCCAAATAAATCTTCAAAGGGGAAATGCTGCGTAATGTGAAATTATCATTATTATTGCAGATCTGGAGATTCCATTAACAATATCATAAACATCACTAATATGCCTGAGATTTTTTAAGGTATAAAATAAATCCTTATGCAAAGGCAAGTCACTCTCTTGCATATAAACTGGCTGTGGAAGAAGAACCATACCGCACAGTATTTTGCTGTTCCCAGGGGAATCTTAGTTCCTTTGAGATTTGGGTGTTGTTTAAATGGTGATTTTCTGTAGTTTCAAAGACCTGTAACAATTTCTTTTCCCGTTTTATTTTAACAACTCTAATAAATCATAATCTGGCATTACTAGGGAGCCTTACAGCTGTGGGGATTGCAAGCACTGTAAAACTTTCTTCATTGCTGGTTAGCCCAGACAGGAGCAGCAGCAGTCCAGAGCATGTCAGGAATCAGTCTCTTGCATGGATAAGCTTGATAAGGAAAACCTCTTGTTGAGGGAAGGCACTCAACTGATTGCAGAAACAATTAGGAAATACAGCAAACAAACAAGCTTTGGTGATTTGAATGACTCAGGTGATCCACCTGATTCAGATGCTAAACCCCATGTTTTCATTAGTTACAGACTTGTTATCTTACTGAATTGGAGCAAATCTTTCAGAAAATCACTGCCATTCACTCGTTTTAACAAGTGTTACAGCAGATGCCCATAGCTACAGTAGGACTATTAGGTGTGGACCAGCTTTATCAAAATGACTAGACAGTTCGGAGGTCCAGCTGGAGCAGTCCAAAAAAGAGTCCAATTTCTTCCACAAAGTGCCAAGTTCTCATTTTCTGAAAAGTAAATTTTAAAGGTGCATGCTGATACTGTGAGCGCATTTTGAAAGTTTTGGCTGTGTGATCGTGCTGTTAGCCAAACTAGCTACTATTTTTTATCTTTCTCTAAAATAAAATTTTCAGGCAATGTATAGGTTACTCTTGCATGAGGTGATTGGTGCACCAAGCAGAAAAGAGAAATTTGAAGTCATGTTTGCTTTGTGATCATAGAAGTCATCTTGACTGTACAATTTGTTATTAGATCTTGCCTGAAATTTTGTAAGATAATCTGGTGAATTTATGTAGTTCTTTTTTGTTATATACATGCTGTATTAACATATATAAAGCAAAGAAAGGGCAAGTGGGAATCCTACTGTGCGGCCAACAGACTGATCTGCTGCCAACTCTGTGAGCAGTGCTTGAGTAACCAGAGAACTAAAATGATATTAAATAGCCATAATTCAAGATTAATCTACTTTAAGGAAACAAGCCACTCAATTTCATATTACAGCCAAAATAACCCGCAATATTACATTAAAAGGGTATTAAGAGCCCTTGCAGTGAGAGAGTCCTGCAGAAAGAAATGGGAGATAATTCTATTATTTTGTTATCTCTAAATGCTGTGCTGTAATATAAAAAGGAGTTTAAATTAGAGTTGTTTGAAGCAAACTTAATTCTGGTATTCCTGAATGGGAGTGTTGGAGTTTATTATTTTAAAGATGATTTTATCTATGTGATTTCCTGGACTGTTAAATTGGCAAACTGGGTCTGACTGGAAAAATCTTCTATGAAACATAGCTACCACTTTAGTTTGTCTCTGAAGAGCTAGTATCTTTAGTTTCAGCACGGTGACTTGAATTTTAAGTTAATGGATTGATTAAAAACAGAAGGTGCCATTCTGATGTGTGAACCAGCACAGTACTGGAATGAGATATACTTGGCTACTGGATTTCACAGATACTTGCTGAGAGTAGAGGAATTTTGACATACAAGAAGCTGGGATTCCCCTCACATTTCAAGATAGGGTCACAATCTTTTCTCCCGACTGTCTCATTTCAGTCCCATCAAGTTCTCTACTTTCTTTTTTCTCGGATTCGTCCTGCCTCTCCCAAACATTTCTTGCTTCTCATCCGTTACTCCCTCCTTCCCGACTCTGCTTTTTCCCAGCTCTTTGTCCTTATGTGGAGAATTTCCTCTAATTCAGTTTCTCTCTTAACCATATGATCTCAGCTAATATAGTTCTTCATCTGTTATCAGTCACCCCCTAATTTCCCACCTGCTAGTTTTCTCCAGTTCTGCATTCCCTGGTCCGGTTCTGCTTTCTGCCAGCTGTTACACTGGCACTTTCATCAGCTCTCCGTGTCCTGGCCTATACTGATCAATGGTTCCCCTGTCTGCAGGCCAGGGCTATTGTCTCCTGGGTCTCTCCTTTTTTGCTGCCTGAGTGCTAGGAAGGAAATAACTGATGGCAGCAGCAGCAGAGAGAGAAACTTCCTTGCACTGACTTCATGAGAGTGGATTCCAACTCGTAGCTACAAGATCTGTAAAAATTTCTACATTTTAATTTTGGCCTAGCGTCAAAACTTACCTTAGGAGAGGCTAAAACCGTGACCTGAGGAGAACACTTGGGTGAGATGTCTCCTCCGTCCCGTAGCTGTCATCTGGGCGCTAACCAGGAGAGGGGGATGTTCTATGGGAGGCCGGCACAGGTATAGCTGCCTGGCACTGCTGCTGTGCTTCCCTACGCCATGCGGAGGGTGGAAGAGCAGAAGGCAGAGCTGGCAGCAAATCGAGAAGGTCCCCGGTCTGCTGACATCTCTGAATAATTAAGTAATTTTGTAGTTTTACAGAAGTCTCTGTGAAAAAAAGGACACTGCCTGAGATCTGTAGTAGTTGAAAACGTCACGAGAACTAGGATGTCCCGAGATTTGAGGGCTTCTGTCATCATTGCAATGTCTGTCATAGAGCTGAGCACTGCAGAGAGACTTCCTGGAGAGCCACATCGGTAGCTGTGGGTTCAAGGAGTGAGTAAACCACACTACATTGGCCTCCCTTTCCCTAGCTGAGAGGAACTGCACCGTTTGCGGTGTGCTCTCTGTCAGCCTTGTCTCATGCACGGGCATCATGGATCATGGTGTCACTGAGCAACCTCATGGTACAACGCTTAACCAGCTCAGCACTGATGCTCAGCACCTCAGTTTGGCGCAGGATGAGGTTAGATGTGCTGGGGAGGCAAGCAGCCTTGGTGTAGGTTACATCCTGCCCTTGAGGGATCATAAAATATGCATGAGATTGCTTCTGTGAAGCGCGGTGTGGCCAAGAGCATGAATCAGTGTGGTTGTGAACCGTTTGCGACAGGAACCAGAATGCAAAGTACCCCATTGGTCCTAGTACTCCTTTACCAACCAGCTATATTATAGACAAATATAACCCAATTACAAAAGCAGATAACCCACAGTAACAATTCAGGCAGCACACGGGATGAAAAAATAATGTGGCTTAAAAGTCATAAAAATGAATACTATTTGATTAGATCCAAACCAGTGGTATCAACTGATTTTGCTCATTTAACCTGTCTCCTGATCGTGGTACAGCCGTCATTTAGCTGCAGGGTGGATGTGTTCATACCGAACTATTAATCTGTTTCAAAATGCCATAACATTTCCATGAAGAACTTCCTAATTTTTTTTTCAGAAATTAAATGTCTGTTTAAAGTTCATTCCCTCCTGCTGCAACTAATTGAAATGAGATTTGGTTTATCTTTATGACATGAAAATGAGATTGAGTTTCATAATAATAACAATAATGATAACTCTATAGATTTTAGGACTAGTAGTTAATAATTATAGTAATATGTGGAGATCAGGAAGGAGTAATGCAGCATAAACAGTCCATTGTTTTTTGTTCAGATGTGGGATTGGGTATCAGTTAATATGATTTTTCTTGTTTTGTATCTGTTTTCTGTTCTCATTGAATTTTAGTCAAGTGCATTAATTAATTTTGCCCCAGTATATGATAATTCAAGAAACCTGTTTGGAACTAATGAGCAATCTAACCTATGAAAAATAGGTTTAAAACTGGGAAAATTCTTGAAAGGCAAAAAAAGGTAAGGAATATAAACATTCACCAGCCATCTATCCTCCTCACCTTTCCTGGGGGTGTATGGTCAGGAGTTGGCCCCGCAGGCGACTGTAGCAGCTTTTGCTGCAATTTGAAGGTGAACCTGAAGGTCCGTCATTCCCAGCTGAGGCATTGAAATCAGGAAGGGACAGAAAGGATCCGTGCTTTGCTCAGAGACTAGCCCAGTGGCCTGCATGCTGTGGCAGAAATCCTGGCGTTGCTTCCTAGTTCTGTTTGAGGAAGGGTTTTCGATCCAAAGTTTTTTAAATCACCTAGTGCCCAAACCTGTACAAAACGCTGGTAGAATGGGCTCCCTTTAGAAGTTTTGTGAGATGGGCTGTTGTGCCAAAACACTCTGCTAGAAAAAGCAAATTTTTTTGGAAATGCTGGCTATGTCTTTGCTTATATACTCTAGGCATGTGCTGACTGTTGGTGTGTATATGTATGTATATACCTGTCTACATATAAAATATATACATGTGTTGTAATGTTTGCTCAAAAATGTGTTTGTCATCTTTTGAACAATCCTAGGAGTTGGATATCCCAAATCCTAGGAGCTGTGTAACTGTTAGGATTTTGGATATTTCAAATCTTATGCTACTAGTTAAGAGGATAATGTTTTGAGGAGGAGAAGTGGGAATATACTCCTGCAAAATGAAAGGGTATATTCCAGAAAAGATCTGCATTTTAATTTTTCCTCATGGCAGTTTTCTGTTTTTCTTTTACCATCTTTGGGTGTTTTTATTCACTCAAGCTGGAAGTCGTATAATCCTCCATATGTGGATAAATATAACTTACTTCTGATTGTATTGCCTTTAACCATGCTGAGATTTTCCTTATAATATAAATAACTACTGATTGCACCAGGCTTTTTGGGAAGTAAGGCGGCGTTTAATGTCAACCAAGAAAAACCTGGTCCTTAGTGCTTTGAATTGTATTGCCTTCTTTCTTATGAAAGGAGTCAAAGAAAATAAACATAAGACAAGCACTGTATGGGGAGGCAGGTCTCCGGGCTAGCTTTGCAATACAAGAGTACGCTGCCATCAGCAGATCAGTGACATCAGCAGGAGAGGTGAGGAGTTGGCAAACCCGACCCATAGGTTAATATTTGATATGGTTTATGTTAGTCTGTAGAAAAGGTGGGAGAAAATCAGGCCAAATACATCTGAGACTCCTGACGCTTTATGAAGTTCAAATTTCTCAACCAAAACAGGAGCAAAAAAAATCATCTGATGAATCTCCAGCCATGGTAGGTACAGATCAGAAGAGTGACCGTAAATGCTCTCAACACACTTAGATTTAGGACTTTTTCGTACCTTGGGGACATACACCAGTCCTTTCTGTGTGCCTCAGAGCAGGAAAGCAGAGGCTGAAGACTTGGTCAGGATGGGAGAGGGCTGGCCAGGAGGGAATCTGTCCTTGTGGTGGGGGCTTGATGGTTTGAGGAGGAAGGGAATTGTTTTTATTGGAAGTAGGGTCTCCAAGGGGGACTGGCTCAGCCCTTTTAGAAGGGAATGGGAGGAATTAGTTGACACAAAGGACAATTGGCAGTAATGGCTCTTTCAGATGGTTATGTTTTATTGTGTAAATGCATGTTTATAGGCTTTTTTAAAATGCAGATTAAACACCTAGCGCTGCATTTAGACTTTTGGAAGAAAGCATGTTATTGACTCAACAAACTACTGCCTCTTCTTTTAAGCTGCTATGTTCCTTCATGCTAAAATGTGTTTGGGCAATGTTTAATGTGTGTATTGCATAATCGAGGTAGTCAGTGATGCTGCTAGCAGAGCTAAGGCATTGAAGGAGATACACGATAAACAACGTTTGTGAAGTGTCTTTGAGGATATAGACCTAAAGATTGCCCTTGCTATTGTACACATGGTTCTAAGATGCAAATGGATGTCCTGCATTTGAGTTGGAAGCCAATCTACTGTTTAAGTTCTGCCTTGCAAAGTACGGTTTAGATTTTGTCTGTTGTCGTGGGTTGACCCTGGCCAGCCGCCAGGTACCCACACAGCCGCTCACTCACTCCCCCCTTCACTGCTGAACAGGGGGAGAAAATATTTCCAAGGGTTCAGGGTTTGAGATAAGGACAGGGAGATCACCCTCATTTACCGTCCCGGGCAAAACAGACTCAGTTTTGGGGAAATTAGGTACATTTATTAAAAGAACTAATCAGAGAGGAGTAGTGAGAAGTGAGAGAGAGCAAACAAATCTTAAACAGAACACCTTCCCCCCATCCCTCCCTTCTTCCCGGGCTTAACATCAATCCCGGCTTCTCCACCTCCTCCCCCCGAGCGGCGCAGGGGGACAGGGAATGGGGGCTGCGGTCAGTTCATCCGACGTTGGTTCCACCGCTTCTTCATTCCGGGGGATGACTCTTCACTCTTCCCCAGGGCCACTGTGGGGTCCCTCTCACGGGAGACAAGCTTCACACTCTCTTCTCCGCGTGAGTCGTCCCACAAAGGGCAATTCATCCCAAACTGCCCGATGCGAGACACCTCACGAGGGGCAGCCCACCCCTCGTGAGTCTGAGGCGCAGTCCTTCGGGAGAAACTGCTCCAGCGTGAGCCACCCGCAACGTCCCAAAAGTCCCACCGGCCAACCTGCTCCAGCGTGGGCATTCCCTCTTCCACGGGCTACAGGTTCCGGCAGCGACTTGCTCTGGTGCGGGCTTCCCACGGGCTACAGTCCCCTTTCAGGCAGTCCACCCACACGGCGTGGAGTCCTCGGTGGACATCTATGCGGTGATCCTCACGGTGGACATCTGCACCTCGCCCATGGGCTGCAGGGGGACAACCCGCTTCACCATGGTCTTCACCACGGACCCGGGGGACTCCTTCTGCTCCGGCGCCTGGAGCTCATCCTCCCCCCCTTCCTTCTTCACTGACCTTGGTGTCTGCACAGATTCTCACTCCTCCATCTCTGTGCCAGCTGTTATTGCGCAGTTCTTTTTCCCGTTCTTAAATATGTTTTTCACAGAGGCGTTCCTCTCCTATCACCTTACTGATAGGCTCAGCCTTGGCCAGCAGCGGGTCCCTCTTTGTAGCTGGCTGGCATTGGCTCTATCAATCTTGGGGAGCTTCTAGCAGCTTCTTACAGAAGCCACCCTGCAGCTCCCCCCCCGCCGCTGAAATCTGGCCAGGCCAAACCAAAACAGTCTGTGCAAGTTCGCTGACTTTAGTGGGACCAAGAAACTTCATCAGGGTAAGGTTTTGAATCTTTTACACATTCTGTTCTGTTTCCAGAGCTGCAACGTATCTGCTTTTGGTTTTACTGCTGACAGTGAGAAAGGACATAGGCATCTTTTTTATTATCCGCCCTATGATTAGCTTATAGTATGGACGTGTTGGCTTGAATAATCTCTTATGGTGGTACAAGTTAGAAATAACTCACCAAAGTGATCAGGTGGACAGACGCTTCACACTGCTATCAGCAGTGGGGGAAAAGCAGGCCTGCTGTTTGCCAAATACCGTCCTTAAGAGCAGAAAATAGCTATGAACAGAAGGAGTTAAAAGAGATTTTTAAATGAGGGAATAGGTATTTTGTTCTCCAGCACTTAGTTTCTAAATAATGAAGATAATTCTAGCTGTCCTGTGGTGGTAGACTGAAGAGTCAGATCCAAATATTTTTCTTAAAACCCCCAGTTTAGGGGTATTGGCAATGCTGCGCCTTCTTCACATCATTCCACATGTTGTATCAACACTGCTGCCTAGAGGGTCCTCTTTTCAAGAAGGATTGTGCTCAATACCTTTCTGAATGCTTAAAAAGACTTTTTTCCCCTCTCTTTAAACCTTTCAGTACTACCATACCAGCAAGTTTTGCAGAAGATGAGATTAAAATATGCTTTGAAGCCTTTGAGTGGTCAGGATGCTTTCTGTGGGAGCACATGGGGACTGCTCCATCCCTTCAGAGCAGTCTGTCTGCTTGGCCAGCCCTCTCACTTGAACCCAGGTCTCTCACGTGAAGCGAGAGCACAATCAATAGGCCACGAGGGCAACCTCAGAATAAATTTTCAAAGACATGTTCTTAACTGTCTTCACAATAGGAGATATAATGACAGGGCTGACATGCAATGGCACTGAAAGACTTCTGTAATAGGGCTGGTCAATTTTTTTTTCCGTGTTTAAAAGAAAATTAGGTTTTCTGCTACGAATATTTTTCATGACAGGTGCCCACTTTCCTCTGAGCATGACAACATCTTGTTAAAAAACAACACTTCCAAACTGATGTATTTAATTTGAAAATGAATGTTTTTCATTTTTTGTTACCTGACAAGAAGTAGAAATTTTGCCAAGAGAAAACACTGGTGTAGATAGGAAAAAAGACATCATTTTCTTAGGAAACAAATTACTCTTTTCTGTTTCACTCTGCCTTGTACCTACACCTGTAGACAACTACTTAGATCATGAGCATCAGTGGTAACCATTTTCAAATATGCCATATCTTAGGGACACTGTGTGTAGAAAATACATTATTAAGCTAGTGCGTATGGGAGTTCCTAGGTCGTAATCTGTGACAGAACCAAAACCTAAAATTCATAATGTATATTAAAATTCTCTCCAGAAACATGGCAAATTAGACCACACTGAGCTCCACGGTCTCATGGGGGTTCCAGGGTGCTCACTGCAACGAGTTAACACTTAGGCTGTCTGTGACAGTAGCACACTCACATATTCTGTTATGGGACCAGTTCCATCCCCATTGGTTTAAATATGTATTTGTCTGGGTTTTTTTGGAAGCTGCTTCAGGTGCATCTGGGAATCAGTGGCGTATTTCTTTCATTGCACAGGAGGTGTGAATGAAGCCTGGAGGATGGCCTGATGAGACTGCCTGGTAAGATAATGTACGATGTCACTTATGACTTTGTACTTCTTGGCTTGCATCATCCTGAGTGACTTTAGATGCAGTTGCATAGTTACCTACCTTCTGGAGAGAGAAGAGTAGCCAGATAAAGGACAAATCTGTCTCTAAGAATCGTATCTGTCCCCCATAGGTGATGCAGGCATATGGTTGTCTGGCCTACAGCATATTTGGTATTCACAAAAATGTGTGTTGAAACATCCTGGACTCAAACTACATGGTAAATCTCTCAAACAGTGTTGAAACACAGAAAATGTTAATCTTCATTATCCAAGGAGCCTGACTTGTTTGTGTAGTATGATTTCTTCTATTGCATTTTTAATATATTTAGACATGTTAAAGCTGTAGGAGCTTACACAAAGGAAGAAATCTCTTTAAGGGCATTGCAAATGTTCGCTCAGTAAACCAGTACATTTGGCATATGTTTAACAAGCCTTTGAGCAACGTTCCCCGGAATCGCTTAGAATTTCCTAAAGGACAAAAATCTCATTATACTCTTAACTTTTCGGTGTTGAGGTCCCCACATTTACCAAGATAAACATGTTGCGCTCTTTTAACACGCAGCTGAATTATCATAAATGTTTTTAAAGGATGACACCTCAGACAGCTCACCAGATTTTAATTTGTCTTGTTACATTTCACAGAAAAGGAGGTCTTTGTTTTACCCCGGGAACTGAGTGCACACAGAATGAAGCTTTGATTTTTTAGAACTACCTCAGGAGGCATTGTAACCTCAGTTAAATGCATAAGGTAGCCCTTGGGGGTGAATACAACACTTATTTCTAGCCAGTAAACCATGTCCTGGTTGGTAGCAGCTCCTGCTAAATGACTGACAAGGAGAAGCTTTTGATGTGTCAGCCAAAGGTAGTCTTGGTAGGCCGATTGTTTTGCTATCTGTGCAACACTCTCCTCCACAGTATGGGGTAATGTCCAGAGGAGTCGCGGCGTCCACACCAAACCCCTTGCTATGGCAGCAGCCACTTCAAACATAGTTTCATGAATAGGAGCTCATTTGACCCTTGACCACAACCAGCCTCTAAATTGGCAGACAGAGAATCAGAGTAATTTGTATCATTTCAATTAGTTACTAGCTGCATAACAGGGAGGTCATGACTTTTTTGGGATGATTATTGCCCATGGCAACCAAACTTCAATGTACCATCAGTTTCCAAATACTTTCACTTAATAAATGTAAGTTCATAAACAAGGCCCAATTGTTGGGGACACAACAAAGCTAATTATCTGCGCTGCTACCAAGTGAGCGGAAGATGACATAACTTTGTCGGCAAAATCCTTTTTATTAGCAACAAAAAAAAAAAGTCGCTGATAAATGGCTTTAATAATGTTGGCTGAATGAACAGTATTGATCTTTGACTATGTAAAATGGCGAGGAAAGGCAAGTTTATATAAGAGCACTGTTGTTGTACTATTGAGAGCAGGCCGGTTTTGTTTCACAGTTTGTTCTATGCACCAAAATTCTGAAATTCTAAAATCAATGTTGCCATTGTTGGGCCAAAACAGCACACCCTTACCACAGACAATGCAAAGAATTTCAAAATATAGATAGCTCCCTGATACATACAGATCGGATTGTAAGAAACATTGGGTTGTTTTTCCTTCCTGAAGAAAGGGCAGCTTGTTCCAGGGTGTAGACAATGGTGTGTCTACATGCCTGTGAAACTTCATGAACCCAGTGCAATAATTCAAGCCTTTGATTTGAAAAATGTTTTGTATGTCTTCCTCCACATCTGCAAATACCTCCACTTTCCCTTGATGCCAGCCAAGAGTTGTTAGCAGGCGAATGTTTTCCACTTGAGGAAGAAAAAAAAGTTAGGCACGTACATAAGTTTTGCTTTTTGGCTTTTGTTTTTTGAATTAAAATAAAGGTTTCCTTCTTTCATGTCACAATCTATTAGCCACCAGGATACCTGGTATCACAGTTCTTTCCCCTTCACCCCTGCATTTGTAGCAGATTTGACGGTGTGTGGAAACCAACACAGGCACTGCGCTGTGACTGCGTCACCTGCAATCAGCCAGAGATGCTGCTAAGATTAATCATGACAGTAGGCAATATTTCCAACATTATTAGAAGAGAAACCTAATATTTTGGGACATCAGGGATCTCTGAGCTGTTGTCCATCAAACTGAGAACCTTCATTTTCTACTCCTTGGATGGGTAACCTTAAGTTTTAACCATTTCACAGACGGAAGATTCATCCACGTAAACACGGAGGCACATTCAATATACTCTGCCAGATGCATGAAGTTAATCGTGGGTGTTCTTTGTAGGTGCTCTCAGATAGTTGTACAAATAGGGATGTTGTTATCAGATCAAGTCTCTGTCTCCTCATCTGGCTTTAGTGGGCCACTGTTTGCTGCCTTAACTCTTCACCCTTTTGATGATCTGTTTCTACATATGTGGGTGTTTGCGAGAGATAAAACCGGACACTGGCGTTTAGCTAACATCTGTCCATTCCATTGCATGGACTGTGAAGGGGAATTAATCTACCTTTCTGACTGTCTCTCAAGTACAATTTTAATGAATCCTATTTAAAGTATGCTTAAATTTTGAGGCCTTAGATTGTACAGAAAAACCACAGTGATGTTTACTGAGTCTAGCTGAGCCGTTTAGACCGCATTATTATTGAAGGATAGAGTTAACGCAGCTTTTGTTTGAAGCTGAAGTAGTGCAATATCCACATTAATGGGCTGGGAATTTCCATCACAGTTTTACTTTTTCTTGCAGCTGTTGGTTGTAGGTCAGTGACATAAATTTTATTTAAGGCTTCATCCTGCAAAACTTTATTGTGGATGGTAGAGAATATTGTCAGTGGCACTGGGCACGGCAGTAAGTGGAACCTTTCATGCTAAGGACTTGCAGGGTCAAGCTGTGCTCTATTTGCAGGAGTAAGCAGTGCCTCAGGTTAAAAGATCTGTGGGATCTGGCTCTTACACTTAAGGAAAAGCTCTAAGATCATGTACGGCATTAAGCACATTTAGTCCCTCATGAATGCAGTGGGAGTTGAAGGCACTCAGCACCTTCTGGGATTTGGCCCAGAATAATTGTTTTCAAATGGGACTGCAATATTTGACTTTATTTTTGAAAGAACTAGAGTCCTTACTGAGAAAGGAAGGCTGGCATTGTTATGAAAAAAAATCAGGGACTTTGTCCCCACTCAGCAGAGCCTGAACAATTGCCCTTTGATTTATAAAGAAAGCTCAGTGCCCAAGTGATATGGACACTGCAGATTTGAGATGAATTTGTGTGTTTGCTTTCAAGCAATGCCTGAGAAGCTAATGAGAAAGGGTCTTTTTTAAAATCACCACTGCACCTTTTACAGAACTGCTGTGCAGAAATCCTCTGGATTTCAGTGGAGCCAGCCTCGCTGTAGCCCCTGAAGCAACTCAGAAATGCTTTCAAGTTTGGCCCATTGTGGAGCTCAGCACCCTCTTCGAGAACTGCACATAGGTATCTAGCCATGAGAGTCAAATGCACCTCATCTGGGAAGGAGCCCATAATACTCTCCTAACATTCACATTTAGTGACAAAATCATTAGCAAACTCCATAAAGCAAAATGACTGTTGAGGCAGCAAATAAAATCCAATTGCTTGTGTTCCATAATACCTTCCAAGTAAACCAATGACTCCTTCCTGTGCCCTTTCTTCCCCCCTCCCCTCCATGATGCATTTCAGAATATATCTAGAACATTTTCACACTCCTTTGGCAGCTGATCCTATCCCACCTTATCCATCATCATTGCTGCCTTGAGAGACGATTCATTTATCTCGTTGCTTTTAATGCTGTCACCTAGAGCTTTGGATACATAGACCCAATTTCTTGGATTTGGTCTTTCATGTGGCCTCTTCCCTGCTGGCACCCACTCAATCATCCCCTCTGCAGCTGATCTTCTGAGCTCCTCATATGTCACAAAATTCTCAACCACCTGGTGGTTGCACACAGTACCAACTTTTAAATCTTTCTTTCTCCCCACATTCCTTGTTTACTATTGTATGATGCAGGATTCATCTTTTTGTGTCTTGCATCTTTGCAAGACTGCTTTTTCGTAATTACAGGCAGAGCACGTCAGTGCAGACAGATGACAGTTTTGTGTTCTTTCTTCTTTGTGTTCAGAATGCTTTTTACCCCTCTGGAAAATAATTTCATATATCTATGAAATTCAGTCTTATTCTACATCTCCTTTTCCTTCTTATTTTTGTCTTGCTGTCTTGGCCCTAAATAAGTTACTTACACTTAAAAATAGTGTATGCACTCTCTTCCCCTCCATCACCACCAGATCTCCCCTGCTGGCACACGCTAGGACTTTATTTTGGAGTCACCCTTGTTTTTCACATTCCACAAACTCTGCCTGTGTTAGACGAGATGCTGCCACTCAAAGTTCCTTTCTTTTCATCCGCTCACGTTTCCACCAGCCCCAACACAATTAATATTCTTTGCTGCAGGTAGCATCTTCTGCATATTCCAGCACCTTTTGCTCTCTGAACATAATTCTTATATAACTCTTGATATGATAAGTCATACTGGCCAGAGTTAACCTTATTACTAGAGATGTACTGAGCAATCTTGCAGTCATGAGATACCAGGGATATTTCAGTAATGGGAAATCTGCTTCCCATACAAGATTGATTTTACTTATGACCTTTAGCTGGAACGATGCCTGTAAATTCTTATCTGCATTAATTTCTTGTTTTCTCTTGTCACGTGCTGTCAGTGTATGTGTATCTTGCAGATATGAAGTATTAAGAACTGGCCATGTAACACACTGTCTGTGAGGACTCGAAGTTATTGCAATACATTCAACTTTCTTGATCTAAAGTACCTGGACTCCTGTACTGCCCTTAGGACATAGCGGTTAAGAAAGATACAAATCCTAATACTGACTTTTCTGTTACTTACAGACTGAGAATTATTTCAGAGCATCTGTTTAATGTTTTCTTAATGTGACTTAGTAAGTGATACATAGTCACAGTACTGACTTTTCTAGAATCAGGATTTAAAGGAATGAAATGAAATTTTAAGACAAAAATAGGGTTTAATTTTCTAACATATTTTTTTCTTCCAACATCCTTTTTGTGGCAGTCACACAGAGTATGTGGCATTCTTTTCTTCCCCTGACAGAGTTTGTTGGGACCGCTGAGAAGTCTGAGTTCATCAAACTGCAAAAATGAGTTGTGAATTAAGGTTGAATATTCCCCTTAAAGATGGATTACAGCTCACACAGTAAGGTATGCTTATTAAAGAGATCAGTGTGGAGGTCCTGTGGCCATTGTTATGCAAGAGGACAGTCTCCTTTGACCTTAAAATATGTGTGTGTGCTTATAGATGAGAGGACCCTTACTGTGTCTTACAGAATCTTTTCACCATTAACTAATTTTGGAGGCCTTCTGTGGAAATCACCTTCCTAGTGCTTCTCTCCGTTTGCTATGGATGATATTTGTATGATGCTTCCTTAAATTAATTCACGTAAACTTCTACTCCTTTGTAGACTGTGTATATCTGAGTGTCTTACTGTCTATAAATAGATTAAATGCATTACAAATCATTTAGTAAAACTGACATCCCGTTTCCTTATTGCTGCAATGATTTCAAATCAATCTTCCCATTACATAAGACAAATGCTGCCATTGATGAAGATATCTGTCCCTTCCATCCTTTAAACTCTCTTCATGCTGGTCACAAGACCCCTTAGCTATTTTCTAGCTTCTCTTTGCAATATTCGAGTTGGTCTTGAATATTCTGAATTTAGATCTGGAATTAAGAATTGATTAGGTCAAAGGAGCCACACAAATGAAATATCCTGGATCGCTCTCCAGTATCTTAACAACAGCACTTCTGGAAGGAAGGAATATCTTCTGAGTTCAAATGGCATAATACCGAATTCAAACTGCCAGCCACATTAGTCAAATTGTGTTGCACATGTGATTCCTAAAATAAGTTAAAGAAAACAACTTCACAGGTAAGACAGTCTCTGCAATGACTGTGTTCAGTTTTTCTCGCAAGATTTCCACCCAGATTACAGAAACACTCCTGCATATTGCAAAGGAGGACTGAAATCTTCTTTCTATCAAGATGAACAAGTAGTCCACTGCTTAGAAGAAGACCAGAGCTGTGAAGCTTGATGGGAGTTTACCTTTTCATTTTGATACCAGCCTCCTTTTCCAGTGCAAAATGCGTAAGGGGCCGGCCATTCTTTATACTGCATCTGATGGCTTTCTCTCGTGTCGTGGAGAAAAGTGTGCACAAAGAGGACCAAAGTAATGGTGTGGGCATGCTGTAGTAAAAATGTTTTCTCACTGCCCGAGACTGGTCAAAAAAAATTTAGAAAGGAATGGAGAATGATCCTCAACATTATATCAATGCTAGGTGCCATTCTTGCCTTTGACTTTCTGGTCAGCTCCAGTCACTGTGTTTTGAAAAAGATATAGCAGAAATATCAAAGATCTCCAAAAGACCAAGAAGTATTGTTGGAAGCTTGAAAAGCTTCTGTATTGTAGGAGACAAAACGTGGTTTCTGTGCTTAGTTCAACAAGAAGGTTGATGTTATTTGTTGTGTCAAATGTATACAGTATAAAAAAATTTGTCAATTTAACTTTTGTCCCAGTACTCAAACAAGGAAACCATTGTACGGATATAATACTACTAAGTCCAAAAAGGATTTTGAAAATACACTATATTAGGTTATGGAGTTCTCTGTCACTAGACAGTGAAGCAGAAATGGAGAAAACCAAAAGATTAGGCCATGGTATGAAGGATAAGAACATCTGCAGATATTAGGTAAGAAAGAAATAGATAAGCCCTCTTATTTCAGAATAAAATCACCTGGTATTAGGAATTTTCCCAATGGGTATCTTACTGCATAACTGTCTGTTACGGGGATTTTATATCCAGTACTAGATGGACCATTGGTCTGATTTAGTATTGAAACTCTTCTCTTTCTTCCATCATTTTCTCTTAGGGATGCTTCCCATCAAAACCTGTAATGCCATTTTAGTTAATTCATTAATTTTCACTGGCTTCTTCACTGTCTTAAGCTGGGTGCACTGACAAATCAATCAAGGTATCTTAAAAGAGTTGAACCTCATTGTGGAGCCCCACTGAAGGCTGCCTGTCAGCCGATCCACCTACAAAGGGTTACCTGAGCATTTGGGTTGTGGAGTCAATGTTGGCCGTGTAGGAGACTACTCACTTTGATCATTTGTGTGCTCGTGACTGCAGAAGCTTAACTGCATTCCCCATGTGTTCCAGTTTAGTTTTAATTGTGTTCTACTTTGCTTATTTCTCTTGTGCTCTGTAAAGAATTTAGTTCCTACTTTTACGTTTATCCATTAATAAGGACAACAGGAGAGTTTTCATCATCTCTTTCATTCTCTTATTTGCTTCATTTCTTTCTCCTAATTTCACCAGCTATATGAAATCCATTTTTCTACTGACTAATTTTTAACAGATCACAGAGTGAATATCACATTTTGTCCAGGGAAAACTATTTGGACCCAGTACGAACTTCCCAAATGACACCGAGATACACAGCTTTGCCCTTACGTATTTTGTTGTATTTAATTTTTGAAATTGTGCATTATATGCCCCTGACATACTGACTTGATATGGGGCAAAAATTACAGTGAAGCAAAAAAAAAAAATTACAGCAAAACTACAATGAAGATAAATTATTGTCCTCTGATCTAGTATCAAGTTCCTGTCACATTTTTTCTTCAAGTTTGCCAAACACGGCTTTATAGTTTCATGTTAACAAAATCATGAGAAGGGAAAGTAAAAGTAGAAGCTGAAGGAAAGGAGGCAGAGATTGGGGTCTGGAACTGGAATAATGGGGCTTATTACGGCCAGAAGGGAATGTGAGAAGATCACTACCTAAACCCAGCTCAAGCAGGAAGGGTAAATGCCATGAATTTTTCCTCTAGCATTACTAAATGCCTGTCTTCGACCCTGCACAGTGTGATTCTGTGCAAGCAATGGCAGGTCTATGATACATCTTTAATGATCAGGGGTTGTTTTCTCTCTTCTTAAGCAGGCAGTCTTAGTGCTTGTTTCTCACCACGTTTCTCCTGAGTCTAGTCTTCTTACCTCTTTGGAGTTTCAGGAATCGCAAGAGTGGCCATGGCCACTGGTGCAAGCTTACATCAAGTCTGGGTCTTCCTTAGTCTCATGAACTTCTCCCAGGTCCCTGAGTGCCTTTTGATACCGACATATCCAGGACTTCAGAGTAGGAGAAAACATCTCCTTAAACTGCTCAAAACATGGTAAGGGACTAATTTTTTTTTAATATCTTTAATACATTCTCCCCTGCTGTCAGTGGGGACTAGTCCTATGCATCCTTTCATCAGACAGCCTGCATGTGATGTCATGAGAACATGGTGATTTGAAGTGTTGACCCCCAAAGCATAAATCTTATCGATGTCACAGCACAACCATGAGTAAGGAGCTGAAGGGTAAGGCTCAGGTCATGTAGCCAGGTCACATAGCCACAGGCTATGAAGAAAGGTCTCACCCCTAGATATTATTTGCTTTCCCAGCTACAGTGAAGCTATAGAAAACACAGGTGCAGGCCGTTGCATACTAAGGCAAGGCTCCCATGTCAAAATGTGACAATTATGCCTTAAGAGGTTCTTTCTGATTGGCTGACAAAGAGTCAGGGTCCCCAGAAGTACCGTCAGAAGGTAATTTGGGAAAGCATGGAAGATTGCAGCACTCCTGGGGCTTCTGTGGTATTCTTAGCCAGGAAAGAAGCGTCCACCTGCAACCTGGTGTTCCTGCTGACTCACCCCGATAGCTGGAGCACAAATCCTATCCTGGGTTGAATTGTTTTGCATGTGGAGTAGAGTCAGGACAGGAGTAGCACCCATATCATACCCTAACATAGTGTAGTGAAAACAAGGCCACAGCTTTTCTCAGTGTTTTCAGTCAATAAAGGAAACTGAAACACAATGAGGAGTCCAGCATATCCAAGAGAATTGTAAGTACAGACACCTTCATTTTCAATGTCAGGTCCGCAAGCAGCTTGAGACCTACTAATATTCCTTGGTGTTAAGATGGCAGTCTATGCAGTATTACCTCCTGCACAGTCCGTCCTCTTTTCTTTTTTTTTCCCCCTGTTCTTCTTGGAGTCTCTAGCATTTGCGGTCCCTCAGCCTTAAGCTAGCTTTCATATTCTTGGATTCCCAGAGAACCTGGCTGCATGTTTTCGATGTCATTTTATCACCTTTTTTACTAGCCAATATTTTAGTGGAAGAAAGGAAAAAAACCCAAACAATAGGCAAAGTATTGCTCTGAGCAGTTTTTTTTTCCTCTCTCTCTGAATGTTTTAGACTTTCTTCACACTGCTTTTGCTTAATCACTCACGCCAGCTTCATTTGGAGCCTACAAGATGATGGTCAGATCCAATTTAACATCTCTGGAAGCCTCTTTGTTTTGTACAGTGATGCTAGATATTCCTCCTTACTATCACACAACCAGTTAGAGCCTTCATTTAGCAAAATGTGGAAGAGCTTGTCCAGTTTTTTCTGCCATCAGAAGTGTAATTCACAAAGGTGCAGGACTGTGCCTGCCCAGGTGCTGCAGGCTCCATCACCCCAGTACTGGGATTAATAGTTTGCTGCTCTTACAGCAAAATTGTGGCTCTGGGCTTTGTTCTATTTTTACACTCATCCTATATGCTTCTGTTCTCACTTTATTCTACATCCTGTTGCCATCCTTCTGCTCATCTGTCTCTGCCATCTTTAGACATCTTCCACTATCAGGTTGACACCACTGTAAATTCAGTGCCATCAAAGGAATTACTTCTGAGTTATGTCAGTAAGCAAAGACTTTAGGCCTTTGTTTTTTCTCCCACACCCACCTTTCTTTCCTTGCCATATGCAATCGGAGCTTCTCTCAAGTGTAGCCGTACACTGGGCATCAAAATTCTTTACCTTCAAACACCACTGTAAAGTTATTAATGTTCTTATCACTCTCTTTCTGGGCATTCTTTTATCAAGCGTCAGTGCAGTAAGGGACGGAGAGTCTGAACTGAGGAGGGCCGTGTCCGTGGTCTGCCCCTCAAGCTGACGGGCACGCTGACAGCACGCCGTGTAGCTGCCCTGCCCCAAAGGAAGAAGGTATTTTGTTTGAGGTGGTGCAATGATATACCAAAATAATGCAGTGAGTTCTGGGCTCTGTCAGCACGTGCTGTGTTCCATATTACTGGATTTCTGGATGGTGTCATACTGTCAGCTATACTAGTCATTAAGGGTTACTTCTTGGAAATGGTGCAAATATTTCTGGGGCCTCAACTTATTTTTAGTGACATGTGGGCTCTTAAGAGCACGGGCCACAAGGAAAGCCAAGAATCTTCTTACTCACAGAGTTTTAAATAATTTTTGAAATGGAGTTTAAGGTGAATTTTCAGAAACTCTAAGTCACAGATACTCAAAATGTCAAGATTAGATTTGCATTACTTGAATATTTATACCGGATTAACAGGCTCGCAGGTGCCAAACCTGCAAATGCTCGTGTTGTGGAGTGCTCTTTTGTAAGCACTGGCTTTCACCTGAGAGTAAGTGCTGCCTGGTCCCCACCCTGGTCCTCAGATGACTGAAAGAAATGGCACTGTTTTAATGAAATTCAGAGGGGCAAGGGCAGGCCTCAGTCCTCTCTGTCATTCTTGTTCTAGCATGTATTGGCCTCGTGTAAAACTTTGGTAAAATAATAAAAACGTTCTACTTACAGAAATGCTTGATAAATCAGTGTCTTTTAAAGTGATATTTCCTTTTCTCGCTACGAGTTTATGATGCAGTCTCATGAAAAAAAAGAAACAGAATATAAAATGTGAAAACTCTGCCTGAAGAAGGTCCAATCTGTCATCACAGGATACGCTAAAATTTCCTTAACTCTTGCCACTATCACAAAATCGACCATCTAAAATTCTGACATTTTCTCTCTGACAGAAAACAAAGGGGAGCAATATGCACAAGAAGGCAGTAGGAAGCCTGAAGCTATTGGCATGTCATTGTCAAAGGCAGAAATAAAAAACACAAAAGCTAAAGGATTCTGGAATATAGCAGAAATCTCCAGACATGAGTCAGACACTAAAAATGCCCAAACTCATTAAAAAAGCTCTTTGTCACAGTCCAAAAAAACAACATTTTCAGTGTTTTTCCTTTTACTTTACATCCCGCTATTGCAAGTACATGGCTAATTATGATCTGAATGATATCTATTATTCCTGTGTCCTTCTAGATCGAACCGGATGTGTTCCAAATATGGCCACAAACATATTACAGTGTCCAGTAAAATCAAAAGAATAAGATAATTCTGTTTTAAGGGTTAATGGTATTCACTCCCACTCAGTTTGACTCACTGGACAAAAGCTCTAGTGTGCCTATTCTAGGCAGCTGTGCTGAACAGTAAAGATTTGGAGTCCTTTGTAGGCTGGAGAAAAAGAAAGTCTTTGTAAACTTTTTATTTAGTATACTCTACCAAACACCCATGTGTAACAGTTAAAACATTTGGAGTTGCAACAGGCTAAGGAAAGTTTGCACAGATAAACAGAGTTATTCTAAATTTTGTGCCTACTAAGGTCTGAATCACAAAGTCTCATTGCATTTCATTTAAAATGTATGTGCAAGAAATCATTTTTCTTACCAGGGCCATTGTGTTCTTTGCGCTTTGTTTAATCACGCTAAAAATGTTAATGAAAGCAGCAAAATTATGTACAGTTTGAATCACTACATGTTTACAGTAATCTGCGAGTGATCATGCTTCAGAAGAGCATTGTTTTTATGCTACTATAATTATCTTTACTTCATGAATGTTGTTCTTGGTTTACACTAATGAAGAGTCAGGCTCAAAGCCACTAAAAACCAAATACATCGAGACATATTCTGTCATTATCTGGATTTATCGCTCTGAAACCAAGTGAGCTTTTGCAATACTCTCTCAGCCTTTGCATGTCTCAGCACTCCCCTGATATCCTGGCCATATTGGTCCTAAGGAAGTACTAAGTACTTAAAAACAGAGACAGGCGAGCAGAACTAGAAGGACTCTGGCTCGATGGATTTCTCCTCAGGGCTAAGCTGTGTTAGCACAGGGGTTTATAACCCCCTCTGGGTTGATTCAGGGTTTGCATCCTCCACCACAGTCTAAAGTACCTAGAGCTGGGCCATTGGCCATGTTATAAGACCAATAAAAAAGAATATGGCTATTTTTATCACCCAGGCAACAGTCATAAAAGAATGGGGGAAGCAGAAAGAGTTGGGGGGCACTGGCAAAGGGCATTTCATCCCACTATAGCCTTCGCCTCCTTCGGAGATCTTTCAGGATGTCTGTGCTCCCAACACGTGTGTCTGAGGCTGGCCTGAGATAACTGAGACTGCGTCAGGTGTTAAGGCAGTATTTTCATTTCTCTATCTAGTTACTCACTATTTCACAGCCCATTTTACCAGGTGTAGTGGCACTTCTGTTACAAAATGTTTCCTTTTCCAGAGGCTCTCTGCTGAGGTTTTCTGTCCCAGGGCAGGCTGCATCTCACTGCAATCCTATGTTTATTTCCCCGTTTTTAAAGTGTCCTGAGGAGTAAAGATGTCACAAAAGTGTTTCCCCCAGGAATGAAAAGCAGTGAGGAAATTACCTATGTATTGGGCTGATGATGAAATCCCAAAGATCTTTCTCTATCTTCAGCCAGTAAAATTACTGTTAACTTGAACAGGAGTTTATTTCATTAGGACTGTCAATATTTTGTTCAGATTTCAGGATTCAGGCTGTAACTGAAGCAGGTGCTTAAGCACAGGCATACACCCCACTGAATTCAGGGAATCAGGAATAATTTTTCTTTAACTTACATATGCGCTTAACATAAAGTACATCCCCAAATACCACAACCTGTTGTTATTTCTGCATTTCTTGAGTGTGTCAGAACTGAAATGTTGACACAGCACTTAAATCTGAGGGTTTGAAGTAAAGCTGTGTTTTTAGCTAGGTGCCAAAATAGCAATTTGCTAAGTTTTGAAGGAAAAACCCTAGTATTTTCTCTCAGTATTGAATAATCTTCATCTTATTAAAGATTTTCCTACTTTCACTGATGCACAGATTTTCTTCCAGGTATTTCAGTCAATATATAATGTCATTTGTTGCTGTGTTTATTAAGAGCACAAAAGATTAAGGCGTTTACTTAAAAAACACGTTAAAAGTATATATAATGTTATCCCAGTTGCAATTATCTCAGAGGAAGGGTTGTGCTTCCTTTTCCAACTGATTTTGATGTACAGATTTGCCAAACTATTTGAAAGCTGCAGACACTTTAGCATTCATGACACTATTATTCACTCCCATAAATCTAGATCAGATATGTGCTGTCTGAATTGATAGTGGGTATTCTGTCTGAGAAAAATGTGTTCCCCTTTAACTTTTAGCAGTGACATTGCTTATGTTACATCACTTTTCATGTTACTATGCATCATATTGGTCAAAGATGTCATTATTTATAGCACAGAGATTGTGTCACTATAATTAAGGTTGTGTTAGGGTTTATATTACCTTATAAAAGCTCTATTTTCAGGAGCGTGTAACTCCATTACCAAATTCACTTTGGCTGTGAAGCTTTCAGCTGGGAAGTATAAGACATGAAAGGTACTCTTGCAGTCTAAGTGGGTGATGGCCTCTTGTCTTCCTGTCTAGTGTGACTTGTAGTCACTGCCACAGTTTGGGTGGTTTTGCTCTGTGTTCAGAGGTAAACAGATTCAGGCTTCTTTGTATTTTTAAACAGACAACAGGAGCAAAGTATGGGTGTGCTTTGTGCATCTGGGAAATACCCCTTCTCATCTTTGGTACCTCCTGTGAATTGCTTAGTGCCAGCAGGTGTGTGAGCTGATCTAAGTCATCGGGGCAGTGTGCGAGTACGGGGACCCAGCCACGGCGAGCAGTGGCTGAGCCATGGGCTACAAACATTTTGTGTCAGGGGCTTCTACTGTAACCTCCCAAGTTCTCTGGGTGCTACCACTGCTACTATAGTGCAAACAGAAATACACGATGGAAGAGGGCATAAGTACTAAGCATCAAAACCAGGCCAGATCCAGATTTGGTTCACGTGTTTACAGGTCTTCTATGACAATGGTTTGTAGTTTGAATGTCTTATATTAGGGTTATAAAAAGTTCTTTTTAAGGAACGGCACACAAACACTAACACTGTAAGTCTGTGGACAGACTCTCAGCTGGTGCAAGTCAATGCTATTGTCCTGAACTACACAGAACTACTCTAAGGCATACCAAGGAAAGCTGCACATCCACTGTTTGGTTTTGGGTTTTGGTTTTTTTGGTAGTAAGGATGTAACTACAGTGTATTTAGAGCAGTCCTCAAGTCTAGAGTGATCCATCACAAAATGGACATACTTAAAGTCATAAATGTGTTGACTAAAAAGCTCAGATATTTTCTTTATAGACTAAGTGTAGAGCCAATGTTTGAGTAATCCCTTTTATTGGACTAACTGTACACTATTGACAAACCAGCTTTCTGGGTATAGGAATCCTTTCTTAGAGTCAACCTGTTCCTGACCTACAGGGGAGTTTTGTATATCCCTAAAGCACAACTGTCAATATTGCTGCATTAGTCCAATAAAAGGGATTACTTGAAACTTGACTCTAAATTTTGTCTCACTAGTAAAGGCAAGTAATTAAAAATATTGAGTTTTGTAACAAGACACACTGTGTATCGTGATGCACTAATAACCAAGTCCTTCCAAAATGATTTGCGGTATTGCTTCCAATGTATACAGGTGGATAAAACCAAGAAGGGAATTTAAAAAAAACCCCATGAAACCAACAACCTATTTATGATTTTTGAGCTGAAGATGCAGATAAGCAAAAAGAGCAAAGAGTTAAACCTGCTTTCTTCTTCCAGGAATGGGTAGGTCAGATGACATTTTCAACAAGGCTTTCAGGCAAAATTCTGACTCACATACTCCCGCCACATAGTGGGTCGCTATCTGAGCGTTCTCTTTGAAAATTTCAAACCTGCTCACACAGGAGGAGGCTACTCAACAGAAACAAAGGTATCAGAGCACATGGCCCCTGAATGTTACGGACTTGATTAGGACTCAATTTGAAACAACACACAATACCAGGCATAGAAACTGCTGCTGTGTTATGAGCCTTCCAGCACAGAGCCTGTCCTTTTGTTCTTGTCTATGTAATATACCAGACCTCTGTATCGGGAGCTGAAGGACCTTTATACTACCCTTGTTTCTTATGGACGCTTGTAAAACTGGGAAAAATCTGCTCTTCTGTTCAACAGAGAATCTTCAACTTGAATCATTTACTCTATAGTACATTACAGCCACACAGTGCAAACTGGATCATACACTCTGTGTTGTGCTACAGCCCAAGCCTGGACTTTCAGGGGACGCTGGAGGAGTTTTTGCTTCCCATTGGCCCCAAATCCCTCCACAGTGCTGTCACTTGATGTCCTGTGAGGCAGTGAGGCATTTCCACAACCCTTCTGGAAAGACAGCTGAGTGACTCCTGGGATATGTGCCACTCCACCCCAGGGTGTCCCCTTATGTTCCTACACAGAGGGCTGTTGCCATCACAGGATTCCCAGATGTACCAGTTTGACCTGATAAGAAGATGGGAGGACTCAGCCACCCTGTTAATACAGGGGACATTGCCCCCTGAGGCTCTTGGGCACACTGTCTGGATGGTGCCAGTGACCTGACCCCACCTGAGGATGCAAACTTCCCGCTGTGCTAAGACATGGGAATCCTGTCCTGTGTGTTGAAAACAAAGTTTTAGAACTTCCTGAAACCAGAAACCAGAAACTAAAAGCTGCCAAATTCGGAGAAAGCTGGATTTCATTACAGCTTTACTGCTTAGGCTGTTTTCTTCCAAACTATCGAAGAAAAAGCCAGCCTTGTTTCTGCCGTTCTTGCTCACTGTAGAGCAGTCCTTCTCTTTAAAATCGAGTCCCTGACTGACAATTCTTGGCACCCAGTTTGTTACTGTTGGCAGTGGTGCAGTAGGGAGAGCAGTAGTGGGGAGCATCAGCATAAGTGCTCCACTGCAGTGGGTTTGTGAATAAAGTAGAATAAAATGTTTAGATTCACCCTCCTGTTTTATTACATATGACCTAATATGCTTTCTTCCCCCTTCCCTGTTTCTCCTAGAAGGTGAGGAAATTGCATTTTTTTTTTTACTAGCTTTATTTACTTGGGTGCTACAGGATACTTAGTTATGACAAATTCTTCTCCACAGTAGCTTTTGGCTTCCTTCTTCTTTGAGCTCTTTAGACCTTTGAACTGCTGCCATTACAGCTGCCTCTGCGCCTGTCATGTGGCTGTTGAATTGAGCTTTTGAGTATGCCTCTGCAATGCTCTCATTCCTAACTGTTGTACTTTTAACAGTATCATTGTTTTGAATGAAATAGCACTTCTTTGCCAAAAATGGAGGTTATTTCTCCACAGTACATTCTGGACAGGCAAGCATTCAGTCTGCCTGCTCTCCAAGCCAATCAAGAGCCCTGCAACCACATGAGCACAGTATTGCGCCTGACTAAATAAACCGGATTTGCATTTGGGCAAAAGTTGTCTTGAAGCACTTGACTGATTCACAGCGTAGTCAGAGGCGGCTAGTCTCTTCCAAAAATGTACAGGATGGGTATGTTTTAGCCAGTGGGATATAATTTAATGTTGACTTCTTCTTCTTCCAATCACTATTATTATTATTATTATTATTATTATTATTACTACATAATATTCCTATCCCCACTAGGGACTCCAGTGGAATAAACATTTCACTGAGGTAGGCACTGTGCATTCACAACAGTCGCGGAATAATAATGTTAACAGACCTTAATTCTGCAGACATTTGCACATACTTTTAACTTTTTTACAAAAAAGCTATCAACTGACTGTGTGTCTTAATCGGATGTGTGACTGTTTTGTAGATGGGGACATTTAGAGTTCGTGAAGATTGGTCTTTATTTCCAATATACAGACATATATATAGGCAGCAAGCTTAAGTCTGAATTAATGCAATAGAAGCATTATCTAGAGCCAAAAAGGACTCATAAAGATCATTTGGTTGCAAAAGTCTATTAAATTTTCTTAGTGTTTAGGTGGGCCTCTCATGATTATAACTGAAGGAAATATCCTTGGCAAAAAAGAAAGGAAAAATGTGTCTTGGGTGCAGTGAGTTAAATACACAGAGACAGTGCTGCAGCTGGCTATCAACAGGACAAATTTCAGAGACAGAGCTGGGGGAAACAATTACTACCTGATGTTTTCTACAAATGCCACTTCAGAGATGAATACGATGGCCTACTAGATTTTGCTCTTTTATTCTCTTTGAAGTAGGAGCATTAAATTAAAACCCAAGCAACAGAACACTTAGCACTCAAGCTGGAGAACACATGATGAGTTTTAAAATCATGTTGAGGAAAAGACAACAGAGAATAGAAGAGGCTTTGTATTGTGTTAGACTTCGTTTTCAAACAAAACTAAACATCAAAATATTAGAACACAAGCACAAAACCTCATTGTCAGTAAAACTAATTAGTGTTCTGCTGCTTAATGCAAAAGCCTACATGATGTCTTGACCTTTTTTACACATTGTGTCTAAGGTTGTGCAATAAAACAGAGGGAAGCACAGAATGCCTCCAGTTAGCCTTAGAGGTTTTCTTCTTCGCGAAGCTCAATTGATGGCAACAATACAGGCTATGTATAGAGCCCTTTTTTAGAGCTCTACTATTTCTTAGAGCTCGAGCCAGTGAATTAAGCAGTCATACTGGCAAATAGTTTTCCCTAGAATGATTGCCATTCCATTTGTGTCTAATCTTGCATATTTAACAGTATACACATAACAAAGATTAAAAGATCTTAGAGAAGTAACTGCTTATGAGACGTTCCCACAAACTCTTCCTTCCTTGAGTTTTTACACAACTAGTCAATAGAGAGCCCACTTTGAAACTGATAGCCAAATCTGTTTCTTACTGGCCAAATCTTGCAGAAATACTATGCTCAGTAATACTTTGCTACAGGCTAATACAGTATCTCCTCGGATAGTAAAAGGAGCTAAAAAATCCTGTCAGAATTTGGGAAACGCAGTTTATTGCATTCTTCTCTTTCAAACTTTAATTCAGTCAAAAGTCGCTCTTCAAGCAAAACAAGGACCTTGGGCCTCTTGCTGGTGTCACAGAATCCTTAACTTCCATTCCAAGTCACTACTGGATATGCAGATCCATGAATTCTGGATATTTCCGTTAGAAGCACCTAGACAGATTTAAGTGAGCTTAGGTTAAAATTTCCATTAATATTTAGTGTTGACCCGAATAGACCTCTGTGAAATCATTGGAAAAATTCCCAACGAAGTGCAAAAAAACAATTAGTGTGGTACCATTTACAAAAAATGTTACTCTTAGTGTTTGAAATACAGAACAAGTAAATGTGAATCAACTAAAAATAATGCCTGAAAGTGATTTTGAGAGAAAGGAAAGAAGGCAAAGAAAATATGAAAATTACTTATTTTTACTCATCAACTTGGAGAGAGATTGGAAACCTTTTACAGAACTGAGAATGTGTTTCTTGTACTAATACAAAATTTGTTTCAAGGCTTTTACTGGCACAACAAATCAGAAATGTTCTACAGAGACCAACTTTTCAAACTGGAGCTAGCAAAATGCCCATTTATTTGAGTAAGACACCTTAGAAAAACTGTCAGAAAGACTGTAAGTCACTTTGGGAAAGGCACATGAATTTCTTCTTGCTTGGGCTACTGAAACCCTCCAGCTAATGTTTGCTGAAGGTGCCTTGTAGAAAGACGAGGCACAAAGACAACTGCTGTGTAAATTGTAAGGATGCAAAAAAATCATGATCTGGTCGTAATCCAGCGGAAGTTTTGCATTTTATCATTCAAAAAGCTGCCAGATGTTGCTAGAATCGGACTGTCTGTGGTACCATTTCTCAAGGGCAGAGTGAAAGTGTCAGGATCCTGTTATCAAGGAAAGGAGAAAGCAGTTCTCAGTGTGAGTACCAGCGGTGTGCATACAAGCTGTATTCAGGGATCAAGCACATGGTGTATTTCCTAAGGTAGGAGTCAGTGGCAGTTGTGATAGTTGATTATACAAAGTCCCCAAGTCCAATAACGCTTCACTCTTATGTCTAAATCCTTTAACAAGGTGCTCCAGTTGCTATTGCACTACTAAGGGCTGCAGGATGAAATATCAGAGGTGATACTACAGTGTCAGAAATGGCTTGTAGAGCAGATAAAATTGAGGGACTGTTGTGTGAGTTACAAAACATGTGGAGTCCCTGAAAGCCTGCTTTCACACGCTCACATATACTGCCCAAATTCCTGAGAATCGGTCTGCTGTACTTCGGAGCACAAAATACAATTGCATTAATATAGTACAGGGACACATGGGGAAATACGAAACATTGGTACAGGCAGAACACAAAGTGGGAGATGCAGAAGTGCTTTTGTGTGACTGCCTCGAACAAATACAGCCATCCAATTACCAGAGATGAACTTACTAATTCTAGCCCAAGTGAAATACTGGCTCTTCTCACTCATTTGCATTTGCTGTTCCTAAACCTCTTCATTTAGGGCTTCCTTGTGTGTCAGGATCTGATGCAGTGGTGGGATTCAGATGTCAAACTGAAGCATCCAGCTTTGAGAAAACGGCTGGAGCTGTTGGTTTATTGACTGACAAACACAACCACAGGATTTTTCCTGTGTCAGAATTAACCTCTCAGGTCAGAAAGACTGAAACCGACCTCTGTAGAAGCTGGTATTTTCAATTTTGTGATATGGTGGGTTGAAATTAAACATTTACTAATTACGAAGGTACTACAAGCCATGCCAAAACCCTTTTTTGTTGTCTGGAGAGTTATAACAATCCTTTTCTGGCAGTTAGTTTTAAGATCATTAAATGATCCTCATTTGCAATATATTTGCAGAAGATTACAGCCCATCTAAATTGACCCTGAAGGAAGACTTATTTCATTAATGGGCTGTCCTGTGCTAATGCATAAAGCTAGAAAAATATATCTATTAAATTCTTAATGTGTAAATGATGTTTCTGGCTTTCTTCTTAATTACAAAGCAAAATGAGCCTGAAGTGCACTCCGTCTAGGAAAAAATGATCAATTTAATCCATCTTCCAAGAGAAAACTTTTTCAGTGAGTTCCAAAATTCCAGCTATTCTCAGCTAAGGCTGGAGCCTTATTGCTTTGTTCAGAAACACAATAAAATGTGCCAACACAATTTATTTTTTCCCTAGATTCCAATGAACAGAGCTTTCTCACATCAGTTTAGTTTACTCTCTGTCTGTTAAGTTTTTGAGGAAAAAGCTAATGCAAAACCTGGGTGAGCAGTGCTTTAGAAATGAATAATGTCATGAGATTATGGGTTGATAGGGTATATGCAGAATATTAATAAAGCCCATAGAAAGAGATTTACAGTACATACAGATTTCCAGTGTACTCTCTGTACAGAACCACCTAACTATGCTCTGACTATCATCACAACGTAATTTCCAGACAAAAAAAAATTAGTAAGGTGACGGTAAGGCTATAAATATATATATATATAATTTAGATGGGGAAAAGAAGGTAATAGAAGAGTGCAGTTTGGAGAGCTGAGTGAATGTCAGGAAATTAATTCTAAGTTAGTGTTACACTTCACAACAACCAAACAATGGAAAGTGTGGAAATGAGGGAAAGCACTGCAGGCAGTCTCCTGTCACTCTGGGCACCCTGGGGTCTGCATAGGAGATATGCTCTCAATGACAAGTATCCTAGCTAGCTGACATGTTTAATCTAAGATATGTCTGGTTTGGCCACAGCCCTTGATGGCTGAGGACCTTTTAAATCCTGCGTACTTTGGCATTTCACTTTCAGCCGATGACATTTTAAACTGTGTCCAGTTTACACAGCAGAGTAACTGTATCATAATGAGGGGTTTCAAATGTCTGCAGATGCAAGTTAATGGCAGCAAAATTTTCCAGTGCATGTCCTGAAAGAAGTTGATTCCACCCGCTTTAGGTTTTTAAGATAGTCCTGTAGCTGACCATTGTGCAATAAAGGGAAGATTCATCCTGCGTAAGGAAATACCTACTGTGCCTGTCTAGGTTTGCTCAGGAGCCAGGTAAAAACTACAACCATCTTCCTAAAGTGCAGGTGCTTCTTGGAGAAGATCTCATTGGTGACTCCCTCTTGGTTCTGTCAAGAGGGTCCTGGTGATTTTGGCTGCACGGAGAGACAATTCCTCTGATTTCAGGGGTTCAGCCCTTGGGAGCAAACACCCCAAATCTCCCTTTCGTGTCGAAGAACAGGCACCAGAGAATCAGAACACGTCAGTCATTCCAGATGCTGTGTAGACAAAGGAGGCCACCACAGTAACTGGGCTGAGATTTAGACCGGGGACTTGGCGTTCATTAGTACGTTCGATATCAAGTGCAGAGCGTGATCCTTCCCTCCCAATACACGGTTGGCCTTCTGCACTAACTGATTGCTCCACTTGTCCTACAGAGTAGGTCTTTAGTGAAGCATTCCTTCCCCTCAGACATTAAGGGGCGTTTCCTTCCTTTGCATCAGTTTCTTTCCTTCACAGTAAGGTGCTTCCTCGTGCTTCTTACTTCCAAGCTCCTTGTATCTGCCAAGTATTTATTGTGGCCACCACCAACACGGACTGGAAGCAGCAAGAATAATTGCAGCAGCCGTAATGCCAGATAACATCTTCTTTTACAGTGTTTGTCCCTCAGTTCTGGCACCGCAGAGCTACTGCACCACGTGAACCTCAGCATTCACTGAACACACCGTAGGGATGCTGCTGGAGTTGCGGTGGATTTGTGCTGCCCTGTCTAAACTCCACTTTCACTTGTGGGCAACGCCTGGTGGAGCTGCGTCCTTGAGAATATTAGGGAACTATGGGCCATAGATCTCCCAGGCTTTAATCCTTTCCGTAAAAGCAGATATTTGAGGAACTTCTTCTTTCAGTCAAGTATGTGAAATTCAGCACCTCCAAAACATAATTATGAAACAAACCCAAAGTTCTACCATTTTAGAGAGCAAAAGCTACTCCTGCTTTGAATTCAAGCCTCCTGAAGTCTCAGTTTTATTTCCAATGTATTCCTACTTGTTATTGCTACCATTCCACTTAATGAATTTGATATTTAATACTTTATTCACACATTTTATTTTTGTACCAATTACAGGGAAGACAGATACATTGTTCTTACAGTTTCCTGTAATCTTCAAGGAATTTTTTTTCTTGCATTTTTTATTTCTTTAAAAATAACAGTCACCTTGGTATTTAAAGAGAATGACAGTAGGAATAACATTCTTTTAACACTTAGGGTATATTTAAATGAATCTTTTAATTTCTATCTGCTAGGAGAACAACAATGGTGGGAGAACATCTTCAGAGTTTATGCCCTTGATAGGTCAAATGAAGTGCGTCTGAAACTGAAGAAGTCCTACTATAACCATGCCAGCGGAAATGAAAATTATACCACTCATACTAACAAGTATATTTCCAAAAGGGTTGGAGGTATTAGAAGACTCTAAACAGATGCCTCTGAACTTAAAATACACTTAATTCCAAAGGCTTGTCTTGTAATTAATTTAGCCAGCATAGAACCTACGAAGGGAATGCAGGGCATAGCACAGCATTACTCAGCATCCACAAACTTCAAGGAGTATGAAGACAAGTAATTTAATTTAAAAAAAAAAACCATTCACACTCATTTTTCACATTCATTTCCGTCAGGACCGTAGTGGCAAACGTCAAGGAAAACATTCTCCAGTTTATAGCTTAATCTCCTGCAAGAAAAATATCCATCTGCTATAAAAGGAAAGTGCACACATAAGCCACATCAAAAGGATATCACTCATACTTTAGTTTCAGTTTTTATTCACATTAACTTGGACTTGTGGTATGTAAGTCTGTAAACAGCCTATCGAACAAGTGAGGCTTACTACTGACTGTTTTAGTAACACATATCTGAACTGCCGGTTTTAACATGCCTCGTGTTAACGCAGCTTGTATTTCATTAAGAACTACCCAATCTCAGCTGTTACGTGGGAATTGGCAGCTGTATTTTTCTAGCATTAACTAATGTGCAAGGAGAGAGCAGCGCAAGGACTCTAATGCACAGCGGAGAACACGGGACTTTCTTGAGCTTCTGGTGCAAGTTGCTTTGCAATCCTGTCCCCTTCAAAAAGTGATGGGCACTGCAAAGTGGTCAGTGCCTGATGTGTTAATGGCATAAAGGCTGCTGCTTCTCCCTTTCTCCAAATGTGTTTTGATGCTTGCGTGTAAGGCTCTGAGACAGAAATGGCAGTTGCAGAAAGAGAAGTTTACACATTGAGTCTGTCACTTGCAACATAATTAAACATTCTTAAGTGTAGTAGATGGAAGGGCCTCAGCAAAGATTGACGTAAGTTGTGCAAAAAAAGTCTTAGCAAAGGAATTGTTGATGAAGAGATGCAATCCACAATTTTAGGGCGAGGTGTCTCATGCTCTAACGCAGTGGATGGGTCTTACATTGGGATTTCTGACCCTCTTTTCCCACCTTCCTGAGCTGCTGTGGCAGGGTGTGACAGGTAAGGCTGGAGACCACTCTTGTCACTTGATTTTATTCTGCTTTAGGATTTTCAAAGGATGTCACCCGAGCGCTAGGTTTGCATGGAGCATCAGTGCGTGCTGACTGCCCTCTTCACTTGTAGTTGATAAAGTCTTCCTTAGTAAATATTTTTACTCTAGTAATCCAATGTTAAAGATCTGATGAATTCCTGTTTCAGAAATGCTGGTGTCTCAGGGGACTTCTTCAATGGGACACACAGTCATTAGGGAACCAGCTCTTGATATTCAGTAAGAACTGAGCCCCTCACTGATAGCGAGCGATACCTCTAAGAATATCCTCAGCCATGAAGCAAAGACCTGTGCTTCAGAATTGCCTTGTTGCTCTTACTGTTATCCTGTTCAGGTCAGTGCTGTTAGCTTAGCTTAGTTTGATCTTAAATCCAGTGAACATGATTATGCTCTCAAATTTTCTATCATAATAGTAATATAACAAAATAATAACTATAAAAGCTGCTAGAAAACATGCTAGTCTTGTTGCTAGTGAGAAGCAATGGGGAGGAAGGGTGGCAACCGTAAAGCAGTTTTGACTAATATTTAGGAAATTCTGTTGCAAACAAATATGGATGGGAAGGTCTGAATTTCTTGTGCAGAAAATAGTGATGAAAACTTGGAGCTATACCGCATCCTGACCCAGCAAATATGGAAGAAAAGCTTTATCTCTTTGCTCTTTCTGTAAAGTGGTAACAATGAATCATTAGCGACATCTGTGCTTAATTATTAGATTTTGATGTTGTTAATGTACTAAAGGAAGTAAGAGACGCTCCCACCTCTGACAAAGTCTTTGCATCAGGCTGTCTTCATACTCAGGGAAACCTTATGCCATGTCTTCCTTTAACCTTTCCCACATTTTATTAATATTTTTCTTTGCAGTGAAAACTTACATTTTTTAAAGCGTATCTCTTCTGCAAAATGGGATAAGAGGTAATTACAGGAGACTTGGAGATGTTACCGTCCAAGAGCAGTTAGCTGTGGTTATTTCTCTCCTACAATTTGAGGTCTGACCTGTACAAGTTAAGCCAAGGGAGAACAACTGGGCCTTCTCTTTGCTTATATTGTAACATCAGGAGAGCCATCAATGCAAAGCTGCAGTGAAAGACTGTTCTGCAGTGAAGACATAACTTTAGACAGCCGTGTAATTTCCTTTTCATGTTGGTCCCTGACAAGAGACAATATGTTATAATTCCAGGAATGGATAACAGGGGGAAGAGGGGAAAGTACGATAGCTTTATTTTAAAGTCTGTGCAATCCTGCTTTGTTTTTAAAATAGATTTTTGGACTTAGCTTGGTACTGCGCTCAATAAATTATACTATTTTTCCCAGATTAACTATCACTTAAGTGACTAGTCCAGAGTGTTTCAAAATATCTGGTCTGGTTTCCTGGAGGACCATGATTAATAAATGCTGGCATACAGAACCAGTTAGGTGCTTGTGCTTTGCTTTCCTTATCGTCTCACATGTAAGATACATTATGCCAAATTCCTTGCGTCTTATGGACCCTCTCTGACTTCAGTGACAAGTTTCCTATTGTTGTTTATAGAAAAAGGATCTATCTGTTATATCCAACTGGTTGTATTCAGAACAATAAAAGTACACTATACACTTCATTCATCCTTCTTAAATTAGTAACTTGCAGATTGCCTTTTGAATTGGCTCTTATGCTTGTTTAGGGAAATTTTTAGTAATGCACGTGTTAGATCCTAAGTATGCAATTTCTCTTTTGAGCAAGCAAGTGATAAGAGACAATGTATATCTGGTTTTGAACACTGGTTGGAAAATTCATCCTGTGGAGTGGATGGGGAATTATACCCTGTCTGTATTATACTGGCACTGTACCACACATTTACCTCTTAAATGTCTCCCTAGGCTTTATTTCTGTCATCTGATTTCTTATAAAAAAAACCAAAACAAGTTAAAACTCAAACTTTTGACCAACAGTAGCTCAAACATTCATAGGAATATTACCTCATGTTTTAAGTACCTCTGCCTCAAGTTCCTACCCTTCACTTTTATCTCTAAAATAATGAATTTCCTTTAGATCTGCTCCTTCTTCTGAAAAGCTTTGTATTCGTTCTGAGGGACAAATATTTTGTGGAAGGCTCAGAAATTCTCTCTACAGATGCCCAGATGCCCCAGCGGTATTTGGATCCCGTGGTGATTGATAAGTAATGACAGGAAAATTCCCTTGTAGGGCTCCTATTTGAGGATTATTCCCTCCTCTCCATTTCTCAGGTGAAATTGTTCCATCTCATGTCAGGCCTTTCTAAAGTTCATTAGGTAACTCAGCACCCCATCTTCTCTCCAGATTAAGACTTAACTCTGTTCAGATGTTTTAGACGACGTTCTCTGAACTGCACTTTTGCCATCTTTGCAGGTGTTCGAGTACAGTAGGCAGCCTAAATATGATACATGAGCCAGCAGTACAGCTGATCATTTAGATTCTACCTCGCTGTAGCCAGAAATAGGAAATAAAACTTGCAATCTGACTGTTTTCATTGTATTATTATAACAGAACAACTGTGAAATATGTAAGTGTTCAATGCCTTTAGTAATATTATGAGGAGTATTACCACTATCTCGCTCTCTAGTAAATCCTGCAGGGCTCCAAATCATTGAGTTTTAAAGGAATCTCTCATAATCACACCGAAATTCAATATAACGTTTGTGGAATTAGATTGGTATATGTGCATGTATATGTGTGTGCATGTAAATCTTTAATATTTTATCCTTAATATGCATATAATAGTGTATAAGAGAGGATGTTCTCTTCTAGGCAAGCCAATTTCATAGAGATGAGAATAGGATTTTTACTGTATTGGTATTCATGTGATAAATCATCTTATATTGCTGCGCTCTTGAAATTAGCAGATGAAATAGCATTCCACATTGAAAGGCACAACGCTGGGAAATTAAATTTATTGATAAACATGGTCTGGGTTATTATTTTATTTTTCTTAACCAGGTATTTTGCAGGAAAATATACGTTTGTGTTTACTTCTGTTTGTTAATGCTTTGATAAATCAGACATTTTTAGTATTCTATCAATGGCAAAAGTCTAATTGCCTTATTGTATTCTGATTTATTTCTTTCCTTACTTTCTTTGCATCTGCAGCCCAACAAATGAGTCTCCAAAGAGATATATGTTATGATACAGTGTCAGTGAAATTAATCCTGATCAATTTTAAAGTTCACATTTTTATTTGATGACTTTCCTGGGAATCACTAAAACTGAGATTGACTTGGTCTCCTTTTGTTGGTTAAATATTGTTGTTTGAGAACACTGGATACAACAGCAGAAATCTTATTATGAATCTAACAGTTCTGTGCCCATATAAGAAAAAAGCAATATAAGCAATGATGTTTTACTAATTAATAGACACCAAATCTTGCTCCTTGCTGACACCAGTTAAAGGTTCTCAATAAAGGTCTAATGGTGAAGAGCATTACCTGCCTGAGAAGGCCTTACCTGGGCGAGGGGTTGATATATAGCTCGAGGTCCCCGTATATAAGTAACGTAGCAAGATAAATACATATGGCTTTCTCAAATATGTTCGGAAAGCCAGGCTCTCTGTTTCCTTTAGGGTTTTAGTCCGGCAGCTCTTGTGAACACACATTCTCTCTAGAAGGAATTGGAGGTTTAGGTTGTTAAGGGAAAACAGAGATGAGGTAGTGCCTCTCCATTTTTTTCCTCTCTCTGTTTTTTATTGGAAAATAGTCTGTTTCTCGATTTGTAAATGCTTCCACATCAGCCTGAAGGAACCACCTAGATTAGTGTTAGAAAACACTTCTACACAATACCGATTTGGAAATACAAATCAGACTGTGCTTGTATTTAGGTAGTTGTGGGGGTGATATGATTTTCTTATGTATTTGATTTGTCAACAGAACTTGTTTTTCTCAGGTACTCGTGGTAGGTGACGCTTTTGACCCAAAGGAAACAAAAGACTTACTGTTTGTGTTTTGTGATTCCTGCCTTCTCTAAATCAAAGAAGATGGGAACGTACAAGAGTTGTTGCTATCAAAAGGAAATAATTATATTGTCCAAAGTGCACAACAAATCACATTTTAAGCCGTTCTCCCCACTCTACCCCTGCTTTGCTAAAGTTTAAATAGCATAACCAGTTTCTGGGAGGAAACCAGATTTTTCTTTTTTTTTTTATTGTTAATGTCAAACAAACATTTATTTCAGGTGCAAAGCCTCAGGATATGTTAGTGAAAACAGTGGCACTGCTGTTCTATTGCTTACTGCCCACTAAGTGGGTGGGAAAAGGGTACTGTGACCCTTTTACCCTTCCCACCAGTCTCCCTAACAGCTTTGGCCTTCAGGTCAGCTCAATTTCCCCTCCACTGAGTGGCCATTACTGTGCGAGGCTGTGATAAATGCTTTTTGTGAGGGACTGCATTGCCGGCAGCCAGCGCTAGGGAAGGAGGTAGCCTGGACTAGACAGACTAAGCCGAGAGACAGATAGACTAACATGCCTGCACGCTAAGTGCCTGTTACCTAGCAACGGGACGGAGATCGCCAAAAAATGAATAGACCCACAAACAAAAATGAAAAGGAGATAAAAAAGAGTAAAAGTCTATGGGGCTCAAAGGTTAATATTCCTCTATCTAATAACTTAGTTTCAGAAAATTGCATTTTAACCTTTTCGAAGCATTCGGGAGAGAGATTTCTTTGAAATTAAATTAGATCACATTTGTATGAAATGGGGGGAGAGAAATTAAATGCAGAATTTATTATTTTTCCATCTTCCTGCCCAGTATTTTTGCAATTCCTTGTATTTTCTGTTGACTACCACTGCTCTGCTCCCCTTCCTGATCGCACGTAGCTGGCAGCCTGGTGTAGAAGTATTGATGGCTCCAGAGGGCTGGCCAGTGGGAAGTACTATGAGATCATTTTGTATTTCTATAGAATCTTCTCTTAGGGCAGTAGAAAATCTTCCCCAGTGTGGAATAATTAGACCTTGTGTCCATTCTCTAGTCCCTATCCATCTCACACCTCTTGGAGAGAAGGAACAGAGAGTGACGTGTTGAAAGTCACAAAGCAAAGGCCTGGCAGAAGCGGGAAGGAGACCTCGGACGTGCGGTTTCTGGCTCGGGAGTCTCGCTGCTTCCCGTGGCATTCCTGTTCTTGCCGTGTGCCGACATCCACACCAGACTTACAGCCTGGGAGGTGCCAGCCCTCCTCCCGCAGCAGCCAGCCTCCACTCTGGGTAGAAGTGGTCTAAAAGCTGGAACGTGACTGGGACTGACCGAAAATGGAGAAGCCTGCGGTGGAGTACAACTGTACTCCCAGGAATACCTCCTTTAGTAAATAGTTTTGCTTACTCTGATCTCTTTTCACTTGAAAAAGCAAAACTCTTTCAGACAAAATAAGTCGTGGTGGGGAGCTGAAGTCCATTTCTGTTAACTCTGTTTCTGATATAAGCAGATGAAGCTTTCACCTTGCCTTTCAGCTCCACAGGGAACCATTATAAATTCTCTTTTTATTACATAAGCCTTATTTAAACCTCGGGATCCAAATTCCTTGTTCAGCTACTGTGGTGTAAATCTGGAGTAACTCCACGTGTTCCTCTGGTGTTATTTTGGACCTGCAGCAGCGTGCTGGGGGCAGGATCCAGCCCATGAATTCCTTAGCTGCCAGGGAAATCCGGGTAAAGCGATTGTTCTATTTGTGTCATGGCTGTTATATTTAACTTCACAACAGAATGCCTTTAAACTTTACTGCCATCTTTAAACCAATGAGCTGTATGGTTAACTAATTTTCTTGTGCACTGTATAATACAGGATCGATAATGCTGTTTCCTCACATAATATATATGCTCTCTTTCACTCACTCTGTTCATATATATTGTATAATTACAAATACTGAAATTTATGAAGCATGTAAACCCGTGTTTTAAATACAGGAGATCACTACAGTTGGGATGGTTGCTATTATTTAACATATTCCAATCAACATCTTCCATTGGAGAGACAGAAGCTGTGAGTATATAGCGTTACCATATAGCAGGTGAAATGGTCCCACGCAGGGCATTCTGCTGGCTGAGTTTCACAGCGCTGGTGCCCGCCAACCCCTCTCTGAGCAGCCCAGCACCTTCTGAGCTGGTGGGAGAGGCTGAGACATGAGAGGAGTCATTGAAAGCCTTCCTTGTGCTAGGGGAATGAAGCTTTAGCAGTGTCTGGTTTAATCCTTGCACCCCTGGAACAGGAACTAGGAGACATACCCAGGTTTTCCTTCATTTAGGGAGAAAAAATTAGTTTGCCATATCACAAAAGACATAATTTTAAATGACACTCTGCTAATATCTTGTTACTAGCTTCAGAAGGGGCAATCAGATACTTTATTTGAGCTGTTTCCCTATTTCTTTCTCTGCAATGGTACTGACAGTAATGAAAGGGCTAGAGCTAATTAAAAGACAATAATTTCATGAAGGGGTGGTGATGATGATGAGGCAATAAACTGTGAGAACAAAGCTTGAGGGGTTTTAATGACTCATCAACCCCTTGATGGGAATTTAGCCTTACAATCACTATCCATTTATAACGATCGGTGATATACCTTCCTTAAGCACAGCAAAAACACGCTGCGAATGGTGCCTGTCGCACACCAGCATCCGACGCCGGGAGTCCCTTGTCCTTACAGTGTCCCCAGCTACCTCCGAGTTGCAGTGCTCAGAGTGCTCAATGTGTTGTAAGTTAATTTATGGTGCTTTGAACTCTTGCTATGTCAGAGCCTCAAGACACACCAGTGACAATGTTTGTATCGGTTGTGTCTGGATGTGACTTGCGACTGATAAAAGGATGGGGAGTCAGATCAGTGGCGAGGATATCATTACAGACGTGGAGGGGGCTGTGCTACACACACGCGCAGAGAATGCCAGTCTGCCAAGAGAGTCTTGGGGGACCTTTGCTGAGCCCTGCTGCAGGATACGGTTAAGAGCCAAGAGGTTAATTAGGTTAAATTCGTTCATATAGTAGGTTCCTGGAGAAAAAGGTCACATCTTGCTGTCTTGTGTAGCAAGATCTGTGCGCAGCAAACTCCGGGCTGTCCCAGGTTCTCATACATGTTGCAACTTCAGCGTCAGCTTTGCAGGTACAAGAGATTGGGGTTCTGCGTGGGTAGACACTAAGTGTCCGAAACAGAGCTCTGGTGTGTGTACCTGTGCAGGGTGACATGAAAGCTGCGTGGAGAGGAAGGAAAAAAGGCCAGTGGTAGAGGTTTTCAGTCTTATTTTTCTTAGGTGAGGTCATCCCAAAAGTCTGAACGAAAAATATCTAAGGAATCGGTGAAGAAAAAAACATGTTTAAAGATTTTGTTCCTTTTGCAAGCTCTGTTTGAGTCTTCTCTCACCCCTGAAATCCCTGATGCTTCAAAGACACATTTGTGCAAGGGAAGGAGTATTTCTTTGACCTTGCCATCTCTAAACTGAAAACACAACAACATGTATATTAAGAAAGAAGAAAAGGAATCTATCTATACCCACTGAACACACATCTTTCCCCGGAGAAATGACCAGAGGACAAATAACACATACTTCATGTGCCATTGGAGGCTCCCAGATTCTAATGATTAATAGAATAGAATAGGTTGCATTACTGTTTACAGCAAATCCACCCAACTGTAATTAACAACCGCTTTTTCTGGTATCAGGCTTCGTCCATCTCTCCTTCCTCTTGTTGTTTTCCCAGTTGTTTTTGCCTTTCTCTTATTCCTTTTTTTTTTAATTCTCTCCCTGTTACTTTAGTGTCTATTTATCCACTTTGACTTTATGACCGTTTCCCACTTACAAGTCATTACCAGCTCTTTTTTTTTGCATTTTTTTTTTGCCAACCATTGCCTGACCTTCTCCCTTTTCCATCATTTCATCACCTTTCTCTTTTCCTTTATTAATTCACCTTGAAGGGCGAGTTTATATCTCTGTAATTTTTATAGGCATGAGACATATCTATACTGTATATTTTGATAGGAAGTGAGAGACTTATGTCTTTCTGGAATTGTGTTGTAGCTTGCACCATATATTCTGGCTCTTTAATATCTCAGAGTCCTCTGGTATTGACCTGGGCTCTGTTTGCCTCCTTGGGTCAATTTTATTTGCCATTCTTCCCACTGGCTAAGCAAGGACTAAGGGCAGCCTGGCATGGCATTTGCTTGTCTGTCTTGGTGAGGTCTGGAGACGAAATTATCTGGGGCCAAGTATTGTAATAAAGAGATATCCTAAAGATAATTTAGGGAGATTTTGGACGACTGCCTTTACAAAAGTTTTTTCTAAAAGGATACTTCCATACCCATCGTGTCAGATACATGGAGAAAAATGTCCTGGCAAGCCTTACTGGAGTTATTTGTTAATCTGTTCTGAGATTCCCAGGTATAACGCGTTCTTCACAATATGAAAGATACAGGAATGCTTCCAGTCCTAATGTTTGCATTGCAGCGAGATCATTGTGCTCAACTGTACTTTCTAATACTCATAAACAGAAGGGATCCAAACTGCCCAGAGATTCAGAAAGCTGGGATAGTCCAGTATGGGCTGTGAAACTCATCTGTGGTCTGTATACACACAGTGCAGCAGCTTGAACGACGAATTACTGCAAACGGCAAATGAATTTGTTACATGGGTCTGAGTTTGGAAGGCAGAGTTAGTTAAACTCTTTCTAAGAGGTCTCGTTTCCTTAATGCATCTTAAGGTTCTTACTAATAGTCAAGCACTTCAAATGGTTGTGCTTATTAAATTGGTGCAATTCCCTGTGCAAATGAAATTGTACCTGTCTTGCTTGCACTTACAAAGAGGGCATGAGAATAAATTGATGTTCGTTCTTGATTATTTCATTAAAGTGCATTCTTCTATGTTACAAAGGGAAAAAAGCCCACAGAAAATTATTCCAAGTGAGTTACTCTGTCTCTCATTACCATTCATAATTTGCCCTTGCTATAATTCACATCTCTTCACAAAATAGCAACATATTAGTTAGAGTTTTTAATTAAAACCCCAACATCTGCAGGTGAGAAAACACAGATGGATTCACTCCTTCATGGAAACACTCAGTTACATGTGAAGTGGCCACAGAGCCAAAGAGAGAATAGGTGTTAAAATAACACTCTGCTCTTCACAGTGACTCTATTCATTCCTACAGAAACAAACATACCTTGAGTGTGTACACAGCTTGTGCCACAGCTTAACCCTTCGTCTCTCCCTTTGTCAGCTGTGACATGCTGCCTCCATCAGAGACAGGTTTCATTCTCAAAATGATATCGGAAAAGCACACTTTTGGGTTAGATGTGAGCTTGGACTCCCTAGCCTTACCAAAAAGGAGATTTTTATGCTTCCTAAATTCACCTCACTCTGCTAGGGTCTCTGACTGGCTTTCCCCTTTTCTCCCCCTGCTCTTTGGGAACTATGAGCCAAGCTAGAAATTCAGAAGTTGTTAATCCCTTTCTGAGCAGTGCAAAGTGAGATAGAGCAGGGTGCAGTAAAGCTGCTCACTGCTCTGTGCACCTACACCTGTACCTGTATAAAACCATCTATTTTTGTATTTCTGCATCTTTCATGACATATAGATTAATCCTGATCACCAGCATTGTTGTCGAATAGGTTAGTTCTCTAGCATTCTGGTTCTTAGTCCCAGTGAGCTCCGGGCTGTGAGTCCTGGGCTGATGCAGTGCTATCTGGTTATATTAACTGTTTTTCCATGACTACTCTCAGCTGCAATTAAGAACTAAAATTAATGGCTGTGTTACTGAGTAGTTTGGGGGAGCAGATGAGAACAAAGTTTTATGTTAGGCAAATGAAGCTGGTAAAATATTAATTGTCCATACTGGGCACCATAACACTCTGGCCTGTTAAACTTGACATAATTTATTTTTCTGTTTAAAAAAAATCTCATGGTTAGATCAAAGGATGATGAATGTAAGCAAAGGTGCATTTTTATGTGCTCCATAAGAAAACTGTGTTAACAGAACATTGTTTGAGTTGCAAAATCAAGCACCCAAACCTGAAGAATAACATGTAAGTAGTAGAGGTTAGCTGAATTCACTGGGAGTTTTTCTGTGTAGTCTTAACAAGATTTAGATCGAGCCCAGTGTATTTCACATGTCATGTTATGTACTGCAGAGAGTACAGTGCATTCTAAACATTAGCTTATTAATCTCAGAAACCCGGAAAGGATCAGACACAGCACATGAAAGCTTTATCTCTGAAGCTGTTTTAGAGATATCCCCAAAATTCATCAGCGCTTTCGTATCACCGACCTGAATCTCAACATAACATTTGAAGAGGTCACACACTTGATGTTTCTGAAGGTGCTGCACTCTGCATTTGAAAACACTCTTAGCAAGAAGGGTTTCTCTTGAACAGTTAGAACTGAATCGCAGTCTTGGTCCATATGACATTCCCCACACTCATGTCACGTTTGTCCAGCACCATCCTCTTCCCAAGATGCCTGAACAGAGAAGCAGAGCCCAAGCTTTCTCAGGAACCGGTGTGTCAGCCAAATGAGCAGCAAGCACACGTCATAGATGAATTAGCTTGTTTTAAAACTATTTCAGAAATTTCTGTGCGGCACAGCGCTGTGTTACGCTGGTGTTGGGGAGTGGCGCCTCTCTGCCAGCACCAGTCTGCTCTCCCAGCTGAATTTCTGCCACGCCAGACTTCTCTCAGCTCCTGGTATCTCACAGGGTTTCACTCAAAATGGCACAGAAGCATGAAGGTCTGCTGGTCTTTAAAGCTATTTAACACTATTACTTTATTTGGATGGATGCTCCTTTCTTGTTTATCTGTGATAAATAATTACATGAATTAATGATGTGATTTTAAAGCAGTTAGATACCAAGGGCTTCAGGCCTTGCGTAAATATACACAGTCAACAGAAAAGATCAGTATCTTTATTAAAAACCAGATAATTTTATTCAGCTGTGATAAGGTTTCATATTTTATACTTTTCCTGGTTTTTCTGTGTGTTTACAGAAAACATGTAGTAGTTGGTTTTGAACTACATAGGAATGAAAGCCTCAGAGTTCAAATGTAAAATCCCAGTCTCTCATTTAGCCTGTAAGTGTCAGCAATAATCCAACTCCATCTCTTAGGCAAATGAAGGATTCAGAATATTTATAGTAATTTTATAGGGGGATTTCAAACTTGCTATAAAACAAAAGGCCAATCGAAAGTAGCACTGAGTAAACAACTTCTCCATTTCCATATACTCCTGTAACTTGTAAGTTATGTTTGAATTATAACCCACACATTTTTATCGTATTTTTTCATGTAAAAATGATAAAAATATCGTGGTGTTACCATTCCTGCATGTTGTGAAAAAGAAGTGTGTGGTGCAATACACAGTTTAAGGTTTAAGACGAGGAGGAGGTGGGGAGGAAAAGATTAGACTCGGTGGATGAAAGGACCAGTGACTCCAAGTGAGGCCACGGTTTATGTGTCTGGGCCAAACTAGAGTTGAAAAGCTGAGGTTTGTGTTCAATGGTTTAGTACTGTGAAAGACTGATCAAAAGTGAGGCACTTTGGGGAGCTGAGCAAACAGTAGATAGAAGTATCTGTCAGAATCTAAGCTGAAAGAAAGTGCTTCTTTCCTCCCACGATTCAGAGTCCCAAATCAGCCCCTAATGGTTGAAGCCTACAAGTATTCTTTGAAATTAGAGGAATTTAACTCTTTCTAAAAGTTGAACATTAGGCAACAACAGAGCGGTCAGAGCTCTTTCCTCAAGGAGTTGAATTCAATTCCTCTCCATTTTCTTTGGATTCTGGCTGGAACTACTACCTTGACAGCAGTTTCCCATTCTGGGGCTCAAACTGAAAAGTTTCTCATGCTCACCGAAGCAGAGGCCTCTGTGACATTTGGGTTATAATGTTATTTATTCGTGTGAGAGTGTCCCACAGAGGAATTCACAGGAACTGGCCCAAACGATTCACAAAACTGCATTATTTTGGCCTAAAGTTTCCATAGGCTTTTCTGTAAACTCAGGCTTAGCGTGTATTTTAATAATGTTATTAGCAATAATTTATGATTGGTACAAGTTGTACCCTGCATTGATTTTGCTTTCATGTGGAGGTCTGAAAGGTATGTGGAGGTGTGAAATCTTGTGCTGCTCTTGAGATACCAGTGCATAGATAAATATATAAACAAACAAACCTGAGAAGATGCTTGTAAATTTAAGTTTTTCTAATAATGAATAGAAGAACGCTGCATGTGATTATGGGATTGCATGCTAAATATGAAATGTTTGGCCTCTACAGTTCTTGGAGACGATTCCATTGGAGTCACTGGTGATTCTTATTTCTAATCTCTGTTACAAGTACATTCTATCGATGTATGGCCTGTAAAAGCATTCCACGTCCTTTCTTACCCAACCAAATGAGAAATGGTACTTCAGGTGTGTAAGTTATGTGTGTAAATTATCTCCACACATAAATGCAAACACTGAAACACTTAAAGATGACCAGGCAGAGGAACTGAAAAGTTTGGATGGGCAGCAAAAATGATAACTTTTATTTCAAATAGATACTGCTAAAGTACGGAATATTTTTATTCTAGTAGAGATGAACAAGATGATATTGGATGTCTTGTTACTACTGTGAAAGGATTGCTAAACCACAGGGAAGTGATCCTTGGCTCCTCCGACAGTTCAGGTCCTCTCTTTAATTTACTCCGCTGGAGTACGTCTGTATTCCTGAAATCCTTCTGAGTTTCTAGTTTGGGAGCAATCACTGGCCACATCCTAACTCCCGACCTGCATGAAACTAAGGCATGCACCAGTCCCTTGTTTTCTCCTTTACTCTGTTCTCTGGATTTCTGAGGAAGGGAGCGCTGGATGCGCAGACAGCGGCTGATCTCTAATGCTCTCCAGAGGACTCCTCCTCTGGCTGATCCACAGACCAAGACCCTGGGGCATGCTCAAGCAAGTGTTTGTCTCAAGATAATTTTCAGGTGCTCCAAACCAGCACAGGTCCCTCAAAGCTATTTTTGCTGACATCAATTCTTATTTCATCCTTATTGTCTCTCCTTCCTGCCCCCTCTGAAAGTTGTAAGTTTCTATTTGTACCCAAATTTACTCTTAGTGTGCTAGTGGCTGTACTTTAAGTTACTGAAGTTGGTGCTTCTCTCTCCACACCACTATGAAATAGCTTTTTTACCCATGTCTCAGATTCGACCGCAACCTTTATTGTTAGGTGGTGGGATATGACATTTGGTGTCTGAAGATGTTAGGTGACAACGGCTGAGCACCTTCAAGTAAGCGCATGCAGAAGGGTGAAATGAGGTGTGAATCCATGCTGAAATTTGGTCAGCTGTAGCTACGAACCGACAAATTCAGTACCTAGTTACAAACAAAATGGAAAAAAAATGTTTTCCAAGCATTGACTTTTAAATTCACTTTTCCACCTAATTACAAAAAATTGCATGGGAAGGGCTTCCAGGAGAGGATGAGAGCGTTTTGTCTGTGTAAGGCACTCTGAAGAAGCAGCGTTAAGAGTGAACTCTGTGGCCTGTTCAGTCTATTTAGCAAGCTCTGAGATGTGTAAGTACATTATCTGCAAGGCTGGTAAAGAGCGCTTAGGGAGGATTTGTGGGTCTGTGGGAAGGACAAAGAAAAATGTTTTCTAATAAATTATTCACAATCTCGCAATTCCTTTTGGGCAGGTTGTTGCTCTGTTTGCCCCAATGCTTCACGGCTTTTCTCTCTGCATTCGCACGCACATAGCTTCTCACCTCCAGAGAGCAGCAGAGATCTCAAGCAGGCTGCTGCAGCTAATGGTGGCAATTAATAACTTGTCATAATCCTAAGGATGAAAGGGAGGGCTCACCATCAGCAGTCAGGTCATGGCGCTTCTCTAAAGCAAATGAGGTGCAGGTGTTGTCCAGATTTAAGAGCCTTTGCTAGACTGTCAGTACACTGCAGTGCCAAACCATAGACAGAGTCTCACCCTACAGGTACATAACTTACCGTACTAGTTTCCATGCTCCAGGTGCACACGCATTATACAGCCTTTCCCCCTCCCCGCTGTTCATTAGTGTTGAAGAGGAATCCTCAGAACATTTCAATAAATCACAACACTGCACAGTTAATTCCAAACATGTAATTGCAGTGTGCCTATATATTTGCATATACGAGGCAGACCAGCGAAGCTTTATTCTGCATTTGTAAACAGAAATGTGTTTGGAAGCGAGTGTGTTATCTTTTTCTTTTAATTGAACGTTGTAGATGAATAGCAGCTTGGCTACCTAATAGCGTTTTAGGTCCGTGTTCTCTATTCAAGCTTGAGAAAATGAAACCTCATTATGCCTTTCGTTAAACAACAAACTACAGAATCACTTACTTCTAGACAGCTTAGTTGGCTTCTCCTTTTTCCATTCCTGTGGGTCAGTTCTGCTTGAAATGAACCAAGTTTACAAATCTCTACTGGTTTGTACACTCCTATTATGCATACTAGGTTATGCATTTGTAACTGTCACACGAGTCAGGGTGATACAGCATTCTCATCTGACCCTATTCATTTAAATGGGTGCGTCTTGTTGACATTGATTCATGTTATAAGTTATATCGATGCATTATAATCCTTTTGTGTCACCCCACTGGTTGTTTCTACTAAAACGTTGTGAATAAATGCTGGCAATAATGGTCAGTAGGATTTGAAGCTGTTTTAAGGGATGTGGAGTCCATCTGAAGTCCCCGGTCAGTGCATTACACTTGCTTTTTCTCTGAAAGACAATTAACATGCAAAGTATCCTATTCTTATGCGTTTGCATGGCAAAGCGGCTGCCGGCTTATTAATAATTTGGGGCTGTGCATTCCAAATGTATATGGCACTCAACTAAAGAGATAAGTAAACACGATTATGCATGCATGTAGGTCTTTATCAAGGTGTGGTTGATAATGTTTTAAAGCAGAACTATTTCTCATGAAAATAGCTCCTCTTAATAGCCTCTGTCTCTTTATTGTGCTTCTTAGTGAAACATAAATCACTAATATGTTTTCAGCTGCAAACTACTCTCTTTTTCCATTGTATTCACAGATTTAGTGGCATTTCAAATAGATAAACACAAGCAACATCTATCAACACTACAAAAAGGGGGCCTTAATCAAAGCTCCAGGTCCCAGGTCTCAGCATCTCCATTTACCTTGAGATAAATCCATTGGTGTGACCACCACTGCACAGGGTGACAAATCACCCTAGTCAGCTGAGCAGTGCAAGGGCTTATTGGCCTTTCTTTAAGTGGTCTTACCCTTCAATGAAAAGGATGGTGCTTGTCAAGCAGGGCCAGATTAAAGTTAGACAAAAAGAAATGATCTGTTATTAGAAAACTCCGATTGAGAATCACAAAACAGGAAAGAAATATGAATAAGAATTTACAGTGAGGATGCTCCCCCCCCCAACTTTTCTCATCCTCCCCCAAGCAGAAATTAACTTTAATTACTTTCCCAGCTTAGCACATTATGAATGTCAAGACAACGAGACATTAACATTAAATAAATCTGTGGCTTCAGGAATGAGCCTCTTGGAGTGCAGGAGAAGGGGAGCCCGCGCCTGGCGGAGCCTGGCTCGCTGAGGTGCTCCAGGAGTGCGTCGCAGGAGCAGTTCCTTCAGGTGCGGCAGGGTCACCGGCTGCTTTCGCTGCAAACCGACGGGTTCTCGGTGTGGAATGTCTCTGAACAGATCCATACCATCACCTGCTGGCAGGCAGCACGCTTTGGGCAGGGAGATCTGGAGATGAAAAGATTAGGGTTCAAAGGGAAGAGAGCAACAGATGGATGAGCAGTCTTAGCTGCGTTGGTCAAGCGCGTGTTGGTGCCAAGGACAGACTGGAAAAGTTTGCGTAGCTTCCTGGGCCACACTCTGACCTTATTTACAATGACACAACTGAGAAAGCATCAAAACCTCCTACTAAGCTTGGCCCTTAGCACTTCCACTTACATAGTTCCGAAAAAGAAACTTGAGGTTAAAAAAGGTATATGCAGGTAAAGCTCCCCTGAATATTATTAAATTATCCCAATTAATAACGGGCAAATTCTTCCCTCTAAAAGTACCCAAAGCCTTTGCCCTATGTTCTGGTGATCCACGTGAATGTAAGGTTGTGTTCTGAAGTCTGTCAAGAAAACCTGCTTTTAAAAAGGAAATGACTGAACAGACAGCAAATGAAAAAATTCAGACCAAACGTACTCGAAAATCAGAGCAAATATTTGCCCATCCAATCAGTTTGTTTGCTAAAGAAATTCACAGTGGGGGTCTAGTGAGATAGTAAGAAGAAAAAGAAGGAAATGGTTTGTGTTTAGGTTTTTTCATAGGGTGAAAGTATATGGCTGGTGGTTTGGTTGTGGGGTTTTGGTGGGGTTTCTTTTTTCCCTACCGTTGAGATTCATTCATTTAAAATGCAGTCGGTTTGTTGTGACTCGATAGACCACTACAGAAAGATTAATTTTCTGTAAGCATTTGATTTGATAAATGTCTACACAGCCCAGCATAAGTTTATTTTCTATTTATCCTGATCCTGAAATTAGTTGCTAAGGGTACTCAGGGGAAACACTTCAGTAATTACAAATAGGTCCTGACAACAGACATTTAAAACTGTAATAATGTAAAATGGTTATATTTCACATCAGAACATAAAATTGCTGTGATGGGGACACACAAAGGAAGCGCATACTGCTTGTTTATACCTAGTCCTGTGCATAAATAGACATGGCATTTGCAGGCAAAAATTTCAATAGCATATGTGCTTCATCTTTTTACTTTTTTTAAGGTGTAGACAGTATGATACAAAGAAATTAAGGGACTTGTGTAAGATGGGAGCAGAAGGAAGCACTGCAGTGCTGACAGTCAGGAGGAAGATGACCATCTTTTGGTCTTGCATCTTAGTATTAAAGCACGAGAGTACCGCTCTGGATATGACGCTTTGTTTATTGCTGAGAGCGTTTGCTGGTTTATGAGGCACCTATACCAAAAGGCACAGCACTGACAATTATAAAAATATCATCTTGAAATGCCTTTTAAAGACAATGCAGTCACCATTAGTGCAGGGGTCCAGGTATCATATCTGTTTAAAGATACCAGTTGTGTAGATACAAAATATCAAATAATGCTCAGAAGTTAAGAGAACATAATAATTATCTGAAAATGTCTAATATATGTAGGCATAGCCTTTAACTGCCATGGTGATTGCACAATAATTTAATATAAATTGATTAAATACATCTTTACTGATGCTTAAAGACTAGTCATAGCACGGGAAATTATGTTTTGTTATCAGCTGTTACTAAATATACAGTATTTGCTGGAATAAATCCAAGTGTTAGCTTTAAGGCGCGTCATTGAAATGGAATGCAGCTGCTGTTTCTGCACTCCAGGTTGAACACAATTACCGAACACCTGATACTCATTGCAAAAACGGGCATAACTTTCTTTCTCCACTGACCAAAATGTTCTGCACGGTAGTGCTGGCACTGAGAGGTCTTAGTCACCCTTGATGCTGGATCATGTATATCATTGCAGTTCTCTTTTTCCAAACAACAACTGGCTGTGATGGATAACTTGCAGAAGAACACACGCTCCCTGGTGAGGCTCTACTACACTCTTTGGGGTTCCTCTTCATGGTGTGGGAGCCTCAGACAGTGCTAAGCTAATTCATGTGGAGAGCAGGTTGAGATTTTAGTCTGCATAAGCACTGAGAAGAGGAATTCTCTTTGAAAATATGTCTTTATTCCTCTGGCCCCGAGTCTGGTGGGGTGTTGTCAGCAAGTGCTGCAGGAGAGCGGTTGGGGAACAGCTGGCAAAACTGAGGGCAGTTGTGAGAAGGGCTTGAAACCATTAACTAAGAAAAGTGAGACTAACAAGACAGAGTGAATATATCTGTTTGGCTTTCTTGGGACTGCCTGTTGGACTGTCTGTTGTTCCAACTGTAATGTTCAGCCAACACGGGTCAGTGTACAGCTTGTGCAGTGGCAGCTTGGAGTTCCAGCTCTGGAGGTGTAAGAACATTCTTCTTGCTCTGCAAATAAGTAACTCCTGGACTAGCGTAACCCACCAGATCATGAGCTTATTTTCTATTATAAAAATGGCATGAATATTATTAAAGTGTAACTATAAATATTTAAGTTGTTAGAAAAACACTATTGTTGTTATTAGTTTAATTATAACACCTTAGAAGAGATGCCAGATAATTGCAAGATTTGATAGGTCACAAGAGGTAAAGAGGGGAATTTTTCAGCAGCTATCATTTCTGAATACAAACTGCAAAGGAAAGCATAAGATTTTTTTCAAATCTGAAAAGTCACTATTTCTCTTTTAAAGAAGAGAACATATTCTCTTTTAAATCTTTAAAGATCATCTGTTCTGCAATGCCTGCAGATCATTACTGTTTCATACCGGTTTGCCAAGCGAAGGGTTCAACTATCCATTTTTCTGCTGAACTCCTTCTATCTTAGCTCATACCCTCGCCTTCTCAGATTGCTCGTGCTGTTCCCCCCAGACGCTCTGTGCAATACTCCGCCACACGGACTCTTTGCCTCTGTGTGGACAGGACCAAGCGTCAGCATTCCCTGGCAGCAAAAGAGGAATTTTGAAGTGCTAATGTAAACCAAAGCAATAATAATTCCGAATCTTGTATTCCGAAGCACAGAGTTTGATTCAGCAGCCCTTTCTGAACTGCATGTGAGGAAGGTAGGGATTTTTGCAGGCATAGTCTTGAAACATGGACACATTATGAAATGCCACCTCTGTGGAAACAGCCGAAGGTTTCTGAACTATTGAAGTAAGTACTGCTTCAAAGACAGAGCCTTGGAAATGAGGAATGCTGACTGTATAGAGTAACTCAGGGCTTTCTTAAGTTTATGAGTTAAATAGATGTTGAGTCTTCATCCTTGGATGTGTTTAAAAACTGTCTAGATATGGTCCTCAGCGGCATGGTTTAGAAGTGGGCCTGACACAGTTAGATAAGGGTTGGGCTTGATGATCTTGAAGGTCTTTTCCGACCGTAATGATTCTATGATTCTGTGATTTAGATATATGCTACAGAAGGTTAGTTTCTCTGAGTGTTGACTCTTGGGTTTCACACAGCTGTTTTAAAATGGAATTAAGAATTTTTAGCAGATATAGTAACAAAACTCAGTCAATTTAGTTAAAACAGTTAGATAAAAAGCCTATTAACATAATCCCTGAGTCAAATCCATACCTTGATACGATATATATTGCAATCGTATAGTTTAGGCGCTGTGCAAGTAAGACAAGGGTAGGCAAAAGCACACTGGTATATCCCTCAGAGCTTGGAAACCTCCCTGGAAAAATGTTGAGCAGGAAAACCCCAGGAGCCAGAAATACCCACTTGGTATTGAATGTGAGACACCTAAGTTAGAATTTTGGGGGGCCTTTTACTCCCTAGGATTTTTAGATTTTTGCTCTATGAAAGGGGGTTCTGTACCTATTGAGTCGCTAATTCGTGTTTGTAAACTGCTGATTTAGAGGTCTTTTCCAGCCTAAATGATTCTATGGTTCTATTAAAACCAACATGTGGTTGTGTCACAGATAGGAGTATCAAGGGTAATTTCACAGTTAACCTAAGTTTTTGTTTAACCTGTAAAATTCTTCTGTTAGATCCTAATTTCGGTTTCTTCCAGATAGGGACAACTCTTTGTTTTCATCACTCCTTAAGCGGCTCTTTGGATAGTGTTGAATTTTACCTGCAGACTATTCCAGCTGGTATTGAAAATCACAGAGAGGTTGTCAACAGACACTTAAGGCCCAAATTTCTTATGATTTATTCACTGCGGTAGCCCGTACAAGACATGTTAACAACTGCCCAATGCTCTGCCTAGCTGAGTCACTGCTTTTTAGTGAAGCTCTTTGCAATGCAAGCAACAGAAACTTCAGGGAAATCAATATGGCTTTTAACCTGGCTATCAAAAGTGTTGGGAGATATTTAGGTCATTAAATGGCAGTGGACACAAGTAAAAGCCTATACCTCACATCATTAGCAGTAAAGACGCTGTTTAGTTTTATTTGCTAAATCACACCACACGGTATAAACTGCACAGGAGATTACAGAGCTGTGGGAAACAGATTCCGCAAAAATCCACTGAGGGGGCAAAGTCGAAGAATGACCAGATTTTTGTGATCTCAGTGCTCAGTGCAAACTTGTTTTATTGAATTCTACTTTTATATGCCATATTAACATTTCATTTGCATACAGATTACGCTCCATCTTTGCTCTAAAACCGCACAGTCAGCAGTCCTCTTCTGCAGACAAGGTGTGGTACAGCAGCATTTTGAAGTACTCTTGTTAAATTTTAAAGTGAGATGCATCAGCTTTTGGTCAATCTCTTTCGGCAGTTCTCGTACACATTCATCTTTTCCTTCACAATGCAGTGATAACTGGGGACTTGATGTTACTTATTTCTTTTAGGATTGTTTGAATGCTCGCAAACGAGGCACACACATCTAAATGCTGTGGCTGCTCCATGCACAGGCTTCCTAGTAAATCCAGTGCTCTTCACATCAGATTTTCCTCTCTTGCTAATGCAATACTAATTGTGAAAGCATGGGTAAGGCCCTGCTGGCGTGGTGGTTTTTGCCACAGTGATATATTTGCTTTACTTGTTGTTACCAGTGGTAGAACTGCATTAGAGTCAAACAGAGAGAAAGCAGACAGTGCTGAGCAGAATAAAATGTAAATACATCCAGCAGAAGTACATACATGCACCACAGTAGCTGTATATGTGGTAGATCATCATAACACAGGTTTTTTTTCTATGAACATGCATAATTCCCAGCTGCCCCAGTATTTTTTTTCACCAACTAACTCTTAATTTATGAGTTCTAATAATTCGATTCTGAGGCTAAACAAATAAATACACCTACCTGACATTAGAGAACACGACCTAAATTGCAGCATTGTAGTAACAGTTGGTGTCTGCCATGCTGGAAGAATAGGTAGTGACCATACAGAAATACATACAGTGCGTATTACTCGGCAACTGTTGATGGTGTAACCTTCCCTATGTGATTATGCAGAGATGGGGTGTTTTATGAAAACACTGGAATTTTGGGATGTCATAATTAGTGTTGGCAGTCAGCAATGCAAGCCATCACGTCTTTTAATGTCAGTAAATGGAAAAAGCAAATAATATGAACTAGTTAAGGATATGGAAGTTTCAGTGCTGCTGCATCCCCAAAATCTGAGTCGGGAGCATCGCACTTGGCTCCAGCACACTGCAACACCTGGCTGCCGGCCAGATCCCTGCTATTGTCCTTACAATGTGGCATCAGTGTTTCACCTACAGGATAACAAACCAACTGCTAATGGTAGTAATTAGGAACCCTGGGGGTGATTTATGCCTTTTGTCACTGCTCAGAGAGTGTAAGTGCTGAGGTTTGCAAAAATAACAATTATCGGTTTAGGTGATGATCTTTTTAGGAGCAGGCCCAACAGAAAGACAGACATCAGATTTTCAGCCATCAGAATTCAGAGCTGGAATGTAAAATCATTCTTAGGAGTGGAGCCATTCATTGTGTCCATACATTCGGCCTTGATTCAGCTTTGAAAATGAATCCATAGCCAAAAAATGACAAAGTGGCATGATTGTAGAAATGTGGCAGATTATAACCCTAAATTGCAGACTATTTACAGATATCTAAATGTATATGCTCTATTACTTACATACAATATTATCTTTCAGAGGCAGAAGTACAGCACTTAATAGCACTAATTGCTTCTTCATCTGAGAATCTCAAATATCAGGGAACTCTGATAAAATTCTCAACACAAGTCTCTACCCAAATTGCCCCTAACATAACTGTAGAACACCTCAGCCCTCTGTGCCCAAGCCTGTGTTTACTCGGAATTACACTTACGCAGACAGCAATTTACTCCCTTCCTTTAAACCTGTCTTACTGGGGGCACCATCACTGCTTCGTTTTGACACAGCTAGAATTCGAATTCTGATCTGCTGAGTATTAACCTCATGTTTCCATGGTCGTGTGGAGCCTTTCCCTTTTTCCTAAGATCTTAATTTTGTTAAGTAATGAATGCGAGTGTCAATGTGTGTCCCCTGCACTGCAGATTTCAGTGACGGCCGGGTCTGGTTTACATCTGAACAAGCAGATCAGGGCCATGAGTTACCCATCGTGTTGGAAACTACGTGTGCTATTGAGAAACATCTCATTCTGAAACCGTTGTCATAAGGAAAAGAGAGAAGGAAAACAGTCAGACCCAAAGTTAAAACATATTCTAAAAATACTTGCCTTTGCCAAAAAGAAAATAAAATTCGCTCATCTTAGACCTCCTGGCTAATTTTATTCTGTATGATGTGCCAGTTTGTGTGCAAGTGAAGAGGCAGAATGACCTCCAGGAAAGAGCAGGGTATGTGTTAGAAAAGGGAGGAAATGTGATAGTCTGGAAGCTTGGAGTACAAGATCCAATCTCTCTCCATGGATGGCAAGAGCATGTCAGACATAATGGAATATTAAGAGAAGGAACCTATTGCAGACTCAGGGGACTTCAGTAAGATAGCATTAAAAACTTTACTGCTATTAAATCTTTGGAAGCTGTAGATAATTTTGCTTTAGAGGAGCGTGGCCGCTGGTGTGGTTAAAAATGCTATCGAAAAATCCACTCAGGAGGAATCCCTCAATAAAACAGAAACAATTGGGGCTACATTGGAAGTTCCTGCTAAGGAAAACATCATTTGGCAGAGAAGATTGGAGAGGCTGGAGAGTGACAGGAGCAGTGGAGTTTTAGGACTGCAAACGGGTGCTGAGGGAAATGGTGGAAAGACTATTGAGACTTTATTAACTGCTACATTGGGGATCAGAAATAGTACTCCCCACAGAGAGAGAAAAACCTTTCACAGACCACAGACACATTCTGCATTAGCCGCTATGCCAGGGAGAGGGAAGAAACCGTTCTTTTTCTCTGAAATCCCTCAGGTAGGAGTAGCAAAGCAGGTAACCAACAACAAAAAGAGATTTCCTGCCAGCAGATTTTTCATACAGGAGGTTTTATGCTCAAGGAAAACTCTGACATGTACGAGTAGCAGAGAAACAGAAAATTGGGTCATATATAAATTTGTAAAAGCTGCTTTCTCCTTTGATTACTGGGGAGCTAATAACACCACACTGCCTGACTGCCCCTGGACGACTGGCATTTAGTCACCAGCCTTAGTCTGCTGCCTCATCCAGCACACCTTCCTCACTAAGCACAAGCAGGTCAGGAAGTTTGGAGAAAAAAAAAGGGTATTTAGAATCTTTAGAATAAGATAAAAAATATTTGGAGGTATTTGAATCTTTTTTTACAAAGGCACGACATATCTGAAGGACAAGTCTGTCTTTTTATCCCTTCAGATACGTGGCCCTGATAAATATGCTGCTTTTGTTAAAAGACAGCTGCACAGAAATATTAATATGTAGCAACTGTGTTGCTCTTTTCATTTGTTTGCTTTTTTTATTTCGACAAAATGAGTGCTATAGCATTACTCAGGCTACAGAATACCCCAGATTCAAAGCAAAAGGGTGACTAAACGGGCTGAGCAGAGTACACCTATACCCAGCCAAATACAACGAAAGTTACTGAGGAAGTTGTGATCACCTGTATGTTTTGTAGCGCTGGGACTGAACACGGAAATATCTGGTACTAATGAGCCCAGAAGGAGAATAGCACCAAACTGGAGCAAAGTGCTAGTGACAGAGGAGGAATTGTCTTTGTTACTTTGTAAGTGCATTAATTTTCTTTCTGTTTGTGTATTGAGTAGAGGCTTTTGTCAGCACAGCTCCACTTACTATATATCATCTCTTACTTCATCACTCTCCTAACAGACATAGTTCCTTCAGCAAAAGATTGTTGCGTTGGCTGCTTTACCCCAGTGAGTAGCACTGACTGAATCCACTATAGTCCTGCAAAATGTTTCTGGAAGTTCTGATAGTGTTGGTAGGAGGCAGAGGGGAGAGAAACCCTCAGTGGTGGCAGGCTGTGAGGGAGTTGGGAAGGAGAATCAGAGTATTCCAAGAAGTTTCTGGTGCTGTGCCTGAATTTTATCTCTTCTCTTTGAAAGGAGAAACTTCTGGCTGCCGCAGTGTGGTCCAGAAGTTAATTTCTGTGGTTTGGTCTTTGACATGTTTCTGTTCCTGGACACCCACATGTGTTCCATGGCTCTATCTGTAGGTAGTTGGGCATGGTCCCCATGCACACTCCGGTGTAACAGGTATTGGTTATGTCCCCAGAATCCTTAGAGATTGGCCAAGCAGATAGGTGGGTCTTCTTTCCTTTGAGTTTGAGCTATCCTAAATTCCATCTTTGTGATCTTGTGAGAATTGTATGTACCTCACAGAGGTCTCCTTCTGTGTCTCATCCAATGAAGATTCCATATTTCTTGTGCACTGGAAAAGCCACATACACAGCTGCTGGTAACTCCGCAGAAAATGCTAGAAGCTTTGAATTTTTAGGTTCTTTTAGTCTTCTCCTACTGTACTATTCTTAAAGTCTTACTATCGGCAAGGGAAACAACTCTTATGCTGTACGGAAAATAAAAACTAAAGCACGAGAAAAGTTTTATATACGTAGCTCAGAAAGTGAAATGGAAAATAAGAAGCAGAAAGTGAATGACAGCCACTAAAAGGTCAGTTCCATTTTGAAGAAGGGAATCGAGTCGTGCCAGAGACTGGGAACATAAAATGTGTGTTTTACACTGCTTGCTCTGGCCTCTTCTGTTTATGCCAGAGTGTTTTCGTGCATCTGGCATTGCTGAAATTTGCGTAACCCCTGCAAAACCGCCTTGCTTTCAAGAGGACTGTCACTATCCCGTACACAGCAGCAAGGGAAATGAAATCAGATTTCTGCTTCGGTTGCATTGGGCACTTGGGATCATCGCTTTGGTTCACTGCTCGGTGTTGCCTGATGGATTTCAGGAGGAAGAACCAAGAATCTCCTCTTTCAGATTTATTTTCTTTGAATTTTAGTGGGAAGAATGGTCTTCCGTTACTTAACATTGAAGGCAAAGGTAAGGAAAGGGCAGGATTTTCATCAAAAGATTCCTTCAAAGCAAATCTGCCCCTTTTCTCCTCCAGCTGTGAGATCCATAATATGAAGTACAAGCTGTAAGAGCTATCACAATACCAGCATTTGAAGACTTTCCTTCCTCAAAAGAAACCTGTTTTGGTATGGAAACATAAAAAAAAAACAAACCCAAAATAATTTTAAGAAAGAGAAAAGTATTGTAAGGAATGGCAAATAGACTGTAAATGACTACAGAAAAAATGGACGGTTTGAACAAAGTACATAAAAATCCTGTGTGCATTCACTGTTTATAAATCAAGCTCTCACCTGCCATACTTGGAACAGACATCCATAGGAACATATCGAATTACATAAAAGGTCAGTGAATGTAAAATACTGAGCAGACTGTTATGGGATCATTTTTAATCTTTTCCACCACCTGAAAACTTGTAGGGAGGGGTAAATCGTATTAAATGAAGAAGCTAATAAGAATTTTTGGATTATAATGCGAAAAATCAGGCGATAGTTTTTTCATTCTAGAGATGTGGCGCTTGCTGGAGATTCCGTGCAATTACTGAAGACATTTGGGAAAATTAATTTTCTGCTTAATTTATTATTTTTTTTTAATGCACTGATGGTTTTTCTAAAAAGGAAACAAAGTTTGAAAGTATTTATAACATCATTAAAATACATAGAACTCCTCACTTGATTGTCGTAGAAGTCCTTCGAGACGGCGTTAGCTCTGTTTTGTGGAGGGAAGCCAAGGTTACGGTCACAAGCCCCGTGTTCCACATGCAGTCTGCTTGCTTCACGTAACAGCTGAGGTAGGGAATTTTCAAAGCAATCAAAAGGTAAACAAGGACAGCCTGTTTTGCCTTAATATTTTCATTGGTAATTCTTTGAAGCCTCGCCACCAACTCTGTTTAGACACAAGAAGGCATGAATTGATTTCCAGGACCACTAAGTACTTGGTGAATATGTCTTCCCATAGGAAGTAGAAGAAATTGATGTAGAGGAGGCTCCTTCCTTCCCTCTGTTCTGTTCTTTCTCTTTGTCTTCTGACTTGTCATCACTAAGAAGCAGAAATTCTTAAATTAAGCTTATGGATCTCTGGTAAAATTCTAGAGAACTAGGAGTTTTGAGGTTTTTAATACGTTGGCTTTCAATTCATGTAGAGCATCGAGAAGATTACATTTTGATTTGGCTTAATCAGAAATTCACTTGGTGTTAGTTCTCGTAGGCCTGCTGGGTAATGAACCCACACCGCCGCTGTTTTCGAAACCTCTAATGAACATTTATTTTGTTATGTTTGATATGTGTTTTTTTTAGGAGAGAGGAAAAAAAAAGCTGTTTAACTCCATCCTCTTCTTTTGTCAGTGAGGTAGGGGCCACTTTGTTAGATGTGTCTAGATGTTTCTTGACAGTTTTCTTATTCTATGATCACTTGAATGAATAGTGCCAAGAAAATCATATAATCAAAAGTGCCCAGTTGCAGTCAGCTCTAGAGTTGTGACAAGATGTTACTTAAGTAGTAGGAAATATAAGCACTTACAAAAGTAACCCTCTTCTGCTTGAAGTCTGCACAATCCAAGCCAGGCTCACTGTTCAGCATCCTCACTGTGTGATGTTGCACGTAGAAAAATCAAGACCTAAACTTTGTGCCTTAGGTCCATCCTTTCACTGGATTTCTCCTTAGAAATATCTTTAATTTGTCTGCTACTTATCTTGAATTTTATTTTAAAAATTAACCGAAAGCTATGCAGTTTGCTCCAACAGGTTATCCTGGACAGTCCCTCAGCAGCAGAGAGTTTAAAAGGCATATTCAGAGCAAGAGGAACTTGCCAAGCCGTCCTTCTTGAATATGACTGAGAATATTTTAATTTGGACTTTACCCAAGAAATTAAATGACTTGTTCATAAACATTTTTATTGAGATATGTATTATTTTTGTAGGCGTTTTTACATGCATGCATGTAGAGAGATGAATTTCTCTGTATGTCACAGATTTTGCACTTAGTGCTACTAGCTTTTAATATTTTTTTCTCTGGGAACACGCTGTGATAGCTTCAGTATTTCAAAGAGCATGCAATCCAAAATCTGTCAGTAGGAAATATTTCTTTAAGGAAGAAAATGTGGGTTTTGTTAACTTTCTCAATCTCTCATCCGTTCAGCTCTGTGTGGAATATATGTGCTCTTGCAGGGCTTGGGGTGGGACTCCAGTGACTTCTGCTTATTCAACCAGTTTGTAAACAGTGGTTAACAAGAGTGTTGTTGAAGCTGTAAAGTTTGAATGTGTTGTGAAGTTCCTTTCCAAAGCCAGAGTTTGAAAAGTTACGGTTCAGACCGCTGATTTATACCCATCCCTAATGAGTCACTCTTCACCTTGCAAGGAAACAACATAGATTGTCTTGTCATATCAGTTTGAAGTGATTTTGCATCCCTACAGGAAGACATTTAGGGAGAAGAATCCATGCCATTTCTATAGCATCAAAGCCTTGTTGGGGCTTCCAGGTGACTGAATTCAGATTTATTGTTGGTGAACTTGGTTCCCAGTGATGTATTTAATTCTAAATTAGCATCTCTATTGCGATGCTTAACTCTTACAGTGTGCTTTCCAAACATACACTAATTTGCTCTCACACCATCTCTCGAACAGGAAGCTGGATAATGAGGTGTGGGATCTTTCCTTTTTCCTTTTAACTCTGCCCTTATTAACGCCTGAACTATTCTGAGGTTATAGAAGAAAAGGAGACAAAGCCCATCAGTTCATCGGGAGGGAGAAATGCGCTGGGGCCAGCCCCACCTGAGCCTTCTGAAATTCAGCTGTTGAATTCTCTGTATTGACAATCCCAACTTCTACAAAATTCATCCATCCCTCTGCCAGTCACAGCAATGTGCTTCCCTGATTCTTCTCACCAACTCTTTGTTGTTATTTTTCCTTGGCCCAAATTGTTATGCATTTTATAAATTCCTTGCTGGTCTTTATCCTCTACAGCTTAACGAAGAGTTTCTAACGCGAACTTAAAGCAGTGCTTTGCTGAAGTCTAGATACATGAAATGGATACGAATTTTATTCGTCTAAGTGGTTTGCAAACCGTCTGTAATTGACTCACAGAATTATTCTGTGCATCATATGTTGTGTGTCTGATGCACGAGGAGGTGTTTGTAGTGTTTGCAGATAAAAATCTGATCGCTAGGGACTGACACTGAACTACGAAGAGTTGTTAAAGATGGATAGCTGCTTCCAGTCAGAGAAACTTTCGAAACGACTTGATTTTAAAGTATCAGTTATCTTACAGAAAAAAAATATCTCTCTGGTGTGTCCTAATCCCTTTAGGAAGTTCAAGGTATAATTTCTGCATGCCCTCTTTATCTTCACTCCTGTTTAAAACTTTGAATACCATTAAGGTCATACTTCAAATCCAGCAGAGGCATGGATCTCCATTTTCCTATCTCTGACTTCTTATAAGAGCAGTAAGTACTATAAAATATTCTGTGCCATTCTAACTAATCACCCCTCTGGCATTCTGAGCAAATGCAGGTTAATGGTGAATCTTTTAATATTTCTATTAATTAAGTATATTATCCTAATAACTCTATTGTCAATTTTTCATTGCTAGGTAATGACTAGAGCTGGGTTAGCTATTCATAACTACTAATGTATTTAAAGGAAAGTAGTGGGTTTTGTTTGTGAATTGCCTGCTCGCAAAGTCTCATTTTTACAAACATATTTGTTATTTGAAATTAATTTAGGGATGTTCTGTAAAGACATGATTGGGCAGAGACACATTCATCAGAGAGTGTCGCTTCCTTCTGCTTTGGACAGGGGCATTTACACAGGTTGTAGAAAAATGGCTGTTGTAGGTCTTTGGTTTTAAGAATTACTATTTGAGGTAGAGTTTTCAGCCTACCTATTTTATTAAATATGACACATATATATATGGAAATGAGTATGTAATTGGTGTATTGGTATTTTAGATAGCAACTATGACCTACGCGTTTGCTTAAATCCATAACGTGAAGTTAAGAGGAGGATCTCAGGGAAGGCTTTAGATTTAAGCACTACAGAGGGGAGGAAGGAGACAGAGTAATTCGATCAGTGACCGCAATTCTTATTCTAATAAAGTTTCCTCTTTGGAATGGAAAGAAAAGACTCTTGCTACAATTGCACATGTGTTACGGTGCCACCCACCATAATGAGGTGGAAACAGAAATGCAGCCAATTCAATAGGACTTTCAGTTTGATGAGCCCGTGGAAAGATCTGAACATAAGGATTGTTTCACAGATTCTGAGCAGCAATGAAGCTGAAAATATCGATTCATAAATTTCCTAGGAAGATGAGAAAAACCGTGCGATCATTCCTGAAAAGTTGATGGACATTTCCATCCAAAAATACAATACACTAATAGGTGTGTTTGTACAAAACAGCAAAGGGTTGCAGAAAACTTTTAATGCAGCAGCGTATGAACAAGCAGAGGAAAATGTCCTTTAGGAAACTAGTATGACAATTTTAAAGGAGGAATTCCAGGAAAAGTTGTGACACTTGGTTTGATTTTGAAAAAGACAGTGCAACTATCAGCACGGTCCTGGCAAGTGAGAAGTTACCCCAAGAATGTGCTGAAAGAGTGGTGTAAGGAGATCTGCAGGAATTCCCATGTGCAAAAGGAAGGCTGTTAAAAAGGCCTTTTTTGTCCAAATTTAATTTCTCGGGCACCAACGTAACAGGTAGATGAGGCAAAAAATAGGATAGGAGGCTGCTGAAGTCTGAGGCAGTTGTGCTGGAAGCTGAGAGGCTGGACGCTGCATTACTGCAGTATTTACATGCCCTAACTGTGGGCGAGAAGACTCTGCAAATGGAGCTCAGGGAGCTCAGCGGTTCCTCAGCCTGCAGACAAGAAACTATTTTCCAGGCTGCTCAGGGGGCCCATTGGATGCTGGAAACCCCGAACTGATGCCAGGAGAAGCAGCAGGGCACTGGGTGCAGTGTAAAGGCAATAGGAGAGGTAAGGATCACGGTGCTTCCACATTTCAACTGATTCAAATCTAGAAGCGACTGTGATTTATAAACTTGAGGAAGGTTAGCTTTAATCTCCAGCTAGACATTTTCATTGCCTGAGTAAACTTTGAGCTCGTACTAGCTACAGAGGCAGGAATTTGGCATTAATAGAGACACTTGAGGCAGTTTTCTTAACTTAACCACCCACGGTGTCATGGGGCTTTTACAATGAAGCGGTCTGCCTAACAGAAATGACTTCGATGCTTAGGACAGCTTAGGTCCTAAGGGACCGACTGTGCTGACAATTTAGCTGCTTCCCAAAATAAAGGGAGAGTGTAGAAGGAAACTATAATAAAACAGAAAAGTAGAAGAGAAAATGCGAATAAACGGAGGTGCGTACCCCACAGCGTTTGCTGAAGGAAAGCTCAGATCCCGCAGTGTTTCGCAGACAATCTTCCTAAGCCTGGGTGCTGCATAAAGCTCCTGGTGCCTGTAAGTAGACAGAGACACAAATAAACAAGTATTTTTACTTTGCTTTACATAGCTTCGCAGACATGCCCACGGGAGGTTTTGTATTTTCATAAAAGTATAATGCATCTAGGTTTTAAGTGAATTTTCCCACAGAACTATGTGCAGAGAATCTTCTCTTTGCTGCAACTTCCTTGGAGATCCAAGTAATGTAAATGACTGAAAAAAAGCCAATTAAATGTATGATTGAATGTCAGCCTGTCTGACTGCAGCCTTCATTAAGAAACTGAAAATGTGAGGTATTTTTTTACCTAGTATTGAACACAGTTAATTAAAAAGGTAAAGATTACATTTTGCTCCAGTTAATTTGAAATAAAGAACCTCCATTTAAACAATAAATTTCAGATTTTAGTTATAGCAATTAATAGACCAAACTGTGTACTTAAGCTTTTATTATATTGATTCTGAAATAATTAGATTAGCAAACACATTGCAAATATATTATCTAAAACAAGTAATATTATCACCACGCTTTTTGTTATATAGCACAGCAATAAAACATATAACAGTATAATCTAAAGCAATGTCATAAAATTAATAGTCACGGAGCATATATTACATTCTTGCACTAAATGACAAAAGCCAGTGTGATGATCGTGCGGGCAGTTTAATATAGTGAGGCTTGTGAAATGTTTTGGTGTAGAAACTGTAACAGTTAAGACACGTCTTTTACGTTTAGCAGATGATTTTAGTCCCGTGTGTGTTTACTGGAGTATTTCCAAGCAGCCCAGTTAATAAAGCTGCCCAAGTAACCTTGTTTTAACCGTGTCTCTCGATCCCTCTCCCACCGAACTTTCACATTCCTCTCGCAAAGCAAATTGTAAAGAGTGGAGGCATCAGTTTTAAAAGCCTTAAGGCTGTTTGAGAGGCCTTTTAAAAAGCATGACACTCAATCAAAGTTCAGTGAGGAAAGTTTTAATGAATAAACTTGGTAAATTAGAAAGCACCGCAGCAGAGTGATTAACTCTCATTTGTGCATTAGTGTTAAAATTAATTAAAATGTTTAAGCCGTAGGAGGCAGGTTACCTCCTCAAGACCTGGCTTTGCCCTCGGAGTCAGTCTGGATCCAGCAGCGATTCATCTTGCGCAAGATGAGAGGAGGGGTAAAAGAAAAGAACAGCCAGGACAAATGTGTTTTCAATGGTGCTTAGCTGCAGGAAGGCCACGGAGACCTCGGCGCGGCGTTACTGGAGTGTGACATAATAATACAGTAGGCACGGCGAGGGGATACGCTTTGGAAAGGAGGCGACCCTCCTTTCGCAGGGATTTCATTTTGACTTGCCGCGACAGAACTAATTTCATTACCAGGAGGCACGGCCGGATTGTGCTGCAGTGTAAAACACACACTGCTGGAAATCAGCTCTCTTTCTCTGACTTGGTTAAACTGCTTCTGGTGAATGTAACTTTCTTTACCGAGTACCATGAAGTAGATGATATAGGGATATAATTTCACACTCATAGCTGTTGCCACCTTTATTAAGTCCTTCGCTGCATCAATTAATTGCATGAGAAGTTGGTTGAAGTATCTGATATACTAAGGAATAAGCGTTCATTTCAGCACTTTGATGGCAATGCATATTAGCAACCGATCTGTAAGAAATCATAATGTTAAATTCCTATAAACTCGCTTTCTTTTAAAAATAATTTCAGGTTAGTTTCTTATGAGAACTAGGAGCCTGCATTTCTTCCTATCCAGACCCATTATGATGTGGCTGTTTAACAAATCCGTGCTGGTTTGGAATTATAAATGACAGCCTATTTCATAAAGGGAAAAGTTGTCCTTGACAGCAGAACAATATCATGCGAGTAACAAATGGAAAATTGTGTCATGCAGCTGAACAGTTGTTTTCACTTGTTCACCACGGGCCGGTTATTAATTTTACATTGGTCAGAATTAAGGATTTTGGAGAAATTCATCTGAAACTGAGAGTATGAAAAATTTCTGCTCAATGAAAATTGCCATTATTTGCTGTAGATCTATATTCATAATTTTAAAAGCTGGCAGTCTTTCCTATTTTTTTTCTCTATAGATTTCTTGTCAACAAGGGTGTCAGAGGTCAATGTCAGAATGCCCCTCTGGCACCCATTAACTAGAACCAGAAAACTTGTTCACTATTGATCTACAATGTCTAAATATCTATTATGTTGGATATAAAAGGTGGTTTCACATCTTTCTAAAACAGATAATTCATAAAGGCCAAAGGGTCAGGCCTAGTGATATATTATTGTTTCACTGTATTGGTGACTACAAGTGCAGGAGGGGAACAAGCCGGGTGAAGTGTCGTCGAACTCTTGCGGGAGGGGATTTTGTGCCTCTGCGGACACTGCCCCCCGTGCCCCACCACAGCCCCTTCACACTACTTAATGCTCTTCGCTTGTGGGTTTGCTCGGTGTTTTGCTCTCCGCTGTGCCAAACGAGTCATGTTTCAAGTTTGCGTTCACGTCTTTGTAGCCAGAGCTTGGGTGAATCTCAAAGCTAAATGAAAGGCGGGTCTCGATACCAAAACCTTTGCCTTCAGCGATGGAACGGGCCGTGGTCTGGCTTACTGTCTGTAGAACACTTCACACCACGATGGTTGCGCAGCCAGGGCTCTGCGTGTGGTGTATTTGATTATTGCAAGAATTGTGCACGAAAGGGCAGAGTCCCCGTGGGTTTAGGTTGTCACGGCTCTGTTGACTTCGGCAGAGCGATGACACTTGATGTACACAGAGGATCTGCCCCCAAATACTTGTCAGACTGTGGCCATAGTTCCAAAATCATGTGTTTTCTGCACAGACATTTGTGTAATACAGTATGAATGATTTTCTTTGCTCATATCAACCCATCAAATTTATTGAGGCTCTTTTAATCTCCTTGTTATTTAACTATTGAGATGCCTCTGCTCTGCCTAAGGCTCAAATGCGAAGCAGAAGCAACTGTGAATCTCTTTGTTCTGATATTCCTACAGCAGAGCGCAGAAACGCTGTGAGGATGGAGGGCCCAATCCACGACTTAGTTCCCCCCCCAGTCCTGTGAATTCGACCTTTGAGACTACATGGTGTTTCCCAGAAGGCACCTTTTACTTTTGCAGGATGAGACCCGTAACAAGCAAACCCTCTTTGGAAGGTAGCTGATACTATACTCTTTAATGGAGCTTATGGCATTCTAGCAAGCCCCCCCAAATGGTTCATATTCTTCCACGCTACATTTTTGAAGAAAGCAAATTGAGATGAATCATGCTAAGATGAGATAGTTAAAATGTCAGGCTCCATAAGTTTCAATGCATCCTTATAGCTCTGAACACTAAAATGCAACTGAACATTGGAATAAGGGAAACAAAAGAGAATCAGATAACTACTTCTTATAGAGGAGAAAAAAGTAATTTCTGTCTGCGCTGCTACACCATGGAAATCCACATAGTACACTTTTAGAGCTGTACCTTAAAAAAAACAATTGCAGTTTCTTTTTATCACTGGTCTTGGTTACACATCACTGCCTACTCTATGACACTCCAGAATTGCAGAGTTTCTGAGGCAAACAATACACCACCAGCTTTATTTCTGTTTACAAATGTTACCTGGGGGAAATGTGCCTGTGCCTCTTGGATAAATTACAAATCATCAGCACTAAATATGACCCACAACAGTAACATAGAGGGGAAAAGGCAGTGCTGTCCATACTTATTTGGTATTAGAGAGGAGGGAACTGCCTGCTTGCTGTACTGCTCTTTTAATCAGCTAATGAAGTTATACTGCTGTAGTGTTTAAACCAGAGCTGTCTATGTGATGTTTCCTCGAGCATTTTCTTGACCACAGACACTTCCGCATTTATGCTTAATATTTGCAGATTTTTTTATTTGCAAATATTTACCACGCCTAATATTTCCAATTAGTTAAATTAACTACCATTACAATGAATTAATTATTGTTATAGGAATTAACTATTATTATAATGAATTGACTATTATTACAATGAATTAACTATTATTAACTTTTTAGTGACCCACTGCGAGTGTTGAACCCAAGGCACATTACCAGAAATGTAAAATAGGAGCAGACCTGTGTCCAAGCAGTTTTGCTGGAGTCATGTGGCAAAGGCAGAACACCCAGAGAATCGTGTCTGGTTGTGTATGAACTGCCTCAGTCCAAGCCTCAGAGGTGAAGTACAGCTGAGCTGACTGAAGGAAACCTTTGATAGGCACCGAAAAGGGACCTCGCATTCCTATTTCTACACCGATTACAAGCCACCACCTAAATCACTCTGCTACCACGTTCCTCTGCCAAAGGTTGGGTAGGACAGCTTTTCCTGCCGTGGCTGCTGAAGCTCGGGTTGGTTATAGGGCCCCCGTAGCGTGCAGCTAAACGAATCAAGCCTGAGGACATGAGCACAATGTGGTTGACCTTGACCTGGCCATGGGACCATTAAAGCCCACCGCAGGGCTCGGGCCCAAACCCCTTGTAACTAGATCCCGGAGCTGAGCTGGGCATGCCAAGGCTCTGCGTTTAGCTGCCAGGATAAAGCTGGACACCAAATCGGGTCGGGAGAAACAACTGTTTTGTAACTGGATCCTCTCACGTAGCTCTGACTGCAACACAGATGGGCCCGAATGAAGGCTATCACTCCTAGTTTATAGCCATTAGCAATCATGATCTCCCTAATATGAAACAGAAATAATAGTATTATTAATAATAATATCAAACTGACACATTATTAGCCTCTACAGATGGCTCTATTCCTCCTAATAATTTTTATTTTTATTTAATGTTTGGAGATGCTGTAAAAAGTGACTAGTGCTTCAAAATGTGACCTCTGTGGGGTTTAAAACCTACTGAATCAGATGAGATATTAAAGCGTTCAGTGTAATGTATGACTTAAAGCTATGTTTTTAAAACTTTAATAGGAAATGTCTGATGCTTTAGATTACTATTTCTTGAAGTATAGTAGGCTGAAGAATTTGCTTCAGAGGGTCTCTTTATATCCAAGAAGAGCTACGGTGAGAATACCCAGTATGTTCTTCCTTCACCGTGCCTCTAAATAGATGTAAAGGAATTAGCACGTATTAATAATACATCATGTTTCTACTTTGTTTTATACTATTGTACATATGTTCTTACACCACAATGAACACCACCGTATTTAAATATCTCCAAGCAGTTCATTAAAGAAGGTGATTAACATCTGTCATGTGTTTTTTCCTCTCCTCCTGTCCCAGAGGAGAGGAAGATGTTCAGTGGCAGACCTGATTTTCGAAGGGATTTATCGTTTGTACGGGAGGCTTTTTTATTTTGCTGAGGTTTTATTTTATTACACAAAACTACCTATTGGGATAAATGTTTGCAGAGACAACTCCAAAGAAGTCTGCTTTGCAGCCAAGGCAAAAGGGGACGAGATTTAACTTGAGTGAACGCGTTTAGAGTCTTGGGCTGGTGTTTGGGAGAATCCTGCCACCTCCTCACCTGCCTGCTGGGACATTTCGCTTGAATCTCGCTCCTTATCAAGTCCCTGTTGTCTGATCAAGGCACTCCATGGTTAAATCCAAATGTGACTAAACCATGGGGAGAAATTCCTTCATTGGAGAACCCTTAAATAAAAACTTTCGGTGGAATGAAACAGTTTACTGCTGTTACTCTTTGTGTAGGTAGGATCTAGCAGAGTAAGAGTCCACATCCCTCCCCACCTACTGATGACCAAATAAAACCAGTCCCAGCGGTAGCAACACTGTACTCCGAGAGCTTGAAGGGTGTCAAGTTCTTGTCATCAGCTAACTGACGCTGTGTTAGGCCTTTGGTAACGGATCTGTGAGCTCTCGAATGTATGAAGATCTGATACAGGCTGGCATTTTTATGGGGACTTTCACTCTCAGCCAGATTACTGTGTGGGCAAGACGAAGCATCAGATTCCTTGCAGCATTTTCCCTTGTAAGATCGCCAAGGTTGGAATGGGAGTGGTCTCTTTTATAGTAATTTTGCAGCATCAATCTTAGAGATTTAAATCTTCTTAATTTTTGCTTTCAGTTTTTTTTACTTATGGTAGCTACCCAGGAAAAGTACAGAGACTTCTTCAAATTTCTACCTCATCTCTGCTACTTATACTATCTCTGAGACCACTGGTAACTCTTAGTAATAAATTTATCTCTGTCATAACATTTACTAATGCCCCTGGCTCACATTAGTTGTATTCTCTTTGCTTTTCCAAAGAGAATTTCATGTCTTCTCCTTGGTTTTGTACTATCTGGTTTCCACAGACATGCTGGTCATTACCGTCTTTGTTGAATCTGCGCTACCAGTTTCCATCAAGGGAGGGAAGTTTGCAGCCAGTTTTGTTTCATGCTGAGGGGAGATGGGGAGGTCTGATCTCTTCCTTGATTTACCCAGTGAACAAATGCTTGGCGTATGAAGAAGGTTTTCTGTACCTCCAAAAAATCTGTACGTGGGAGAGCATGGAGGAGAATGGGAAAATAAAGGACAGGGAGAAGGTCTGTGTGTGCGTACGCAAGCCTGTAAACACACACACACACAAAATATCCTACAAAGATCCCAGTGGGGAACCCACACTAAAGGTTAATGCAGCCCCAGGCTGTAATTAGCCTTTTGCACAAAGTCTCCTTGTTGTGAAATCTCTATTTATGAGGGTTTTCAGGGGCAATGAACCACCAGTCCCCTCCCCCAGTGCCCCCAGTAAAACCCACTGGAAGCTGGTGAGGATGCTGGGATTTGGGAGGAATGCTAAGGAGCAGGGCTTTGCCTCCGATGGCTCTGGGGCTCTGGCAGGTCCCTTTGACATCTCAGGGATTTTCAAAGATGGAGAGAAGAAAAATGCATTGCGCCACTATGTACCTTTTTTTTTTTCACAGAGTAAAGGCTAACCCAGCACCCCGATTTAGAAATTTGGTGTTAGATCAGCTGGTGACAACAAAGTTCTCTGTTAATCATACGCATCTGTCGCCAGATGCATTTTCACTGTCCTGTTTTAGTGCACACAAGAAAGGTTCCTCTTCTTTGAAGTGCAAGGAATTAAAGGGATTGGAGGACTTGGTAAATATTAACATTCTTACAAACTCGATTTCATGCTGCTTATCCAAGTTCATCTTACAAAAATATGTGGTTTTGCTGTGTGCTGGGAGCTGGTTGTTGCAAGGTGCAGTGAAGATATATTGCAGCGATCAACTCTTTGGTGGCTGGTGGAGTCAACTCTTCAGGTCAGCCCTTTGGTAACTAGTGCGTAAAATTACATCTAGATGTTTTGTTATGATCTGGGTTTGCAAATCTTGCATGCATCGAAGTCAATAGCACTATCGAATTTTAGCAAACAAATGTCATTTATTTTTAAAATTCAAACAAAATACCTCCTTCGCTGAGTATGACCCGCTCGGGACTGTGCATAACGTCACTGCACTGTTAATGAATTCCTGCGACGGCGTGAGGAGGCCGGTATTCAGGAAAAAGAAATGATCACATAATATAACAATGCAAAAACTAGAAGGGCAGGAAACGTCATTTGATTTGGTTTGGTAATCTCGTGCAGATGCTCTAAGCTCAAAGTGTTTTCTTGGTGCCTGGAGGGAGATGGGGGAATACACGGCGTAGTTCAGGGTTCTGTTCTATTAGTGCTAAGTGGAATGACATTGGACTGATAAACTGTGATAACGTTTTCAAAAGGCAAATCCCACAATATATTGAAACCTCCTGGGACTGCGTGTAGGTGTTGTCAGCTCCACTGCAGGCACAAACGCGAACTCCCACCACTGGGATATGTAACAATTTGTAATGCAACAATTAACAGAAATATTGACATAAGTGTGTACTCAGCAGGGAGCTGGGATCTCATAGACTCACTAGAGTGACTGTAATCCAACGTATACAGTACCACATCAATTCTTAATGCGGGCTGGTCTCCTATATAACTTACACCGAGAGCATGCACATATGTATATGTGCAGCAGGCTGCTTGCATGGAGTGGCATAAAAAATAAAACTTCCCTTTCAGATCAGGTTCTTTGACTTGGTTGTGGGGAAAGTATGTTATAAAAATGCATATTTTTTAACATGAAATACCCGTCAAATTGTATTACCGTCATTGCCAATTTCACAACTGGCAAACCGTGTTAAACATAAATCTGCAAAATTATAATTAGGAAAACATTTTGCAAACCATTCTCCTGGGGATTTTGAGGTTAGTGGCATTACAAATGCTGCGGGGTTTATAGCGTGTGCGGTTTCCACTCCCCCTAAAGCACCCACGCGCGTACGCGCATACACAACCGCGGCTTCCCATCGCTTGCGTCTTGTTCTCCATCTCAACTAAAGTAAATAAGATATCTGCTCGGATAATGGAAACTCCGCTAGCACTCCGTTAGTGCCTTTTCATGCCAATTAAACACATTTTATACAGTCATAGTAGATGCTCCAG